>CM043869.1:22924236-27724236 GCA_023846275.1 Vanilla planifolia | reverse complement strand
ATTGGGCATCTAAGCCTGCCACTCGACTCCTTTGGTTACCACTTGTTTGCAAATGATGTCATTCTTCATGGTTTTTCCTTTTGTGCCATTGTTTCTAAGATTTTTTCCCTCTTAGACACCTATGCCATTGCCTTGTGTCAGTCGTGAACACCTAGAAGTCATTGGTCATCTTCAACAAGGGCATGACCTCTATCAGTGCAAGATGATTGTTAGAAAGTTAAACATATTCTAAGCTACTTCAAAAAAATACATATGCATTCTCCACACTTACCATTACCCTAAGGCTTAGATTTCAATAACCTTATCCAATCTATCATTGACAAAATCTTTACTTAGGGATCATAGTCTTTATCTTTTGCTAGCAAAGTTGTAGTTGTTAATGTAGTTATTATGGCCATTTTGGTGTTTTGCATATCCTTCTCTTGTTTCGACCAGCATATTATCTAGTATCGAGCAACTCATTAAAATTTTCATCTGGAGTGGTGGCTCTTCAACTAAGGCTATGAAATATATTGCGAGGGATTGTGTGTCATCAAGCCTAGGGATGATGGCCTAAGTATTCATTGACTTGTGTGGAGACAAGTTCTTACTAACATTCACTGTAGGTGATTTCTAACCAAGGACAATTCGCTAAGGGTGTAGTCCCTTTGGGCTAAATATGATGGCCGAGACCATCTTTTCTAGCCATGGGTCGGAGTGGCCTCATCTGAGGCCCCATATACTATGGAGATGAGGTATTTCATGAAATCCATTCACTATACATCAACTCTTGTTCTCCAACTCCAAGGTTGGGTTTGAAAATGTTTGTTCCTTTACAGTGCTCACATTATCTGATCTTCCTGCTTCAATAGATGATCACAACTTAGACTCTTCCTATCTACTTCTATCGCTCTCTAGAATTTTACTAAGTATAAAGTCACCGGTTTATTTCGAGAGAGGAATCATGCAACCAATTGGGTTGTCCCTATGTGTTGTTGTCTGATTGATTATGGGTTAGAGGATGCCCTTACCCATTGACTTAGTTTCCATCTTAACTAATGATGCATTGTATGAGCCTTCATGAGGTTTAATAATATAGGCCATGACTAACTATTTCACAAAAGAACTCAAATTATATAGAGAATAATGAAAATACAAAGAAAGATATAAGGAACTTGTCTTTATTAAAACCTTAAACAACTAAAATAAGAAGTGAACTCTCAAGATCTTTAACCAAGTATAATAATTATGTCCTAAAATAAATTAGATTCAATCCCCTTTGATGATCTAACCAATCCCCAAATGAGTTCCTTTTATCACACAAGGGCCATAAAACAAAATAAATATGCACCAAATTTAATCAAATCCTTATCAAAAACCTCATACTTTACATAAAGAAAACCCTACAAATCTCATCCAATCTCTCTCTAAAAAGAAAATCCATTTTGGGTTTATCCAAAAGTGTCAAATAAATCCATCTTAAAATGACTTGACAACCACTTGAACAGTCAAATTTTTTATATCTTGAAAACAATTCTTTTGTTCTCCATTTTTTTTTTCTAGTCACACATGATCCATTGATCATTTGCCCCTTCTTTTGGTAGATCAAACACCAACCAAAGTGCCTCCAAGTGAGTGCTTGTTCCTTGTCTTTTTTCTCCTCCTTGACTATGGGGTTGGCATATATCTTTTACCCCACAAAAAGAATTAGTGTATCATTTACTAGTACCTAGCACAGCCATTGTAGACTAAGCATCTTGATCTCTATCAAGAAAAACAGTCTCCATAACTTTACAAGGTAATTATTTGCAGTCAGCAATAATAAATTGTCTCTCCTAAATGTGGCAACTGCTTTAAAAACAATTGGAAAGAATCAATTACCCTTAATACACTAGGTAGTGATAACTAATCAAAGCTAACATTGCCCCTCCACCTTGACCTCTACCTGTTCATGGATAAATCCTAAAATATAAAAATGTGGATATGGTATCATCTCCAAAAATAAGCTTGTCCACCAAGCTTGCAACAAAAAGATTGTTGTGATATCCAAAATAGAAAATAGCATTCATGAGCTCCTTAAATTCAGTGGATCCAAAGAGCAAATAATTCCATTGAGTTAGCATCTATAATAGCCTTTTCTTATTAATTCTCCTTGGAATTTCCATTGATGTGATCAGCAAAAATTAAGTTCTGCACTTTGAAGAGCTATTCAACAATGTGTCAGCTTCTGTAATAATAGCAACAAAAATATTTTTCTCATTGTTATCCTTCTTGCCCTTCTTAGTGTTCAACTGTGAATACAAAACCCAACATCTACTCTTAATATTTAAATTTGCTATGATAGCATAGCTTAAGATTTAGCTTGGAAGAGGACTATAATCACCTTTTTTAGTTGACTCTGGTTTGTCATTGTTCATGGATCCTACACTTTACAGATTCACATCACACTCCTTATTCATCTTAGCAAAAAAGCTCACATAACCAATGCAGGTGAAGGGAAACAATGATTGTTCCATTGCAAAAGTAGGAAGGTGATCCCATCAAATATATGCAATAGCACGTCTCTAAAACCCCTTGGTGTAATCTTTTGCACTGATTGCTCCCTCACAGCCAGAATTCATGCAAATTTCTCCATCTCACATCCTTATATCCCATTGAATAGAACCGTTCGCTTATGACATTTTAAGTTACTTAACTATAGCTTTATCATAATTTGAATGCCAATATTTGGAGAAGTTTGCAACTAATCCAACCACACATACATCGATTTTCTCTGCACCAACCTTTCCATTACAGGTTGGCATCTCGACCTTGGCTTCCACCTTAAATTGCTTGATCCATCCATCTCTCTTTTAGTGTTGCACTAAAATTGTAGTCTCCATCACCATGAATTCTCATAAAAAATCTTGCTCCTCCGCCACCTACTTCAGTTCTCTTCCCTTGGATAAGATTGTCCTGCAATTTAAGGTGGTTCTTCGAAGCAGTTCCTAACAACTACTTCATCTTCTACATCAATGCTTCAATCTATTTTGTTAGAGAAGCAACATTGTGCTTCTAGTGAGATGGATAGTTCCCTTATTTAAGACATTTTCTCCTACTACTTTCACCACTATCTCCTCCCTAAATAATTTCATTACTTAATTGTACACAAAAGATTACAATCTCTTAATACCCAATTCTCTCACACAAAAAGATAAATTGCTCTTATCCATCCTCTACCACAAGCTCTGTTAGAAGATGGAACCCCATATCAACAAAGATCAAGCAAAGCAACTATATGGAAATTATCTTTACTCAAACCCTACAAGCAATTAACGCAAGATATGAATTCCTAAGCTCTCAGTTATGATTAATGGCATAAATGCACTAAACTAAATTAGATTTGATACACTTCGATGATCTAACTCATCTCATAAGTCTTTTTATAACTCAAAGTCAAGAATAAAATAGACAAAGATATATCAAATTTATCACAAATCAAAACCCTATCAAGATCCCATGCCCAAGACATGGGAAAGTAAAAGAAATATCACAACTCTCTAAAAGGTAAACCTTTTTGGTCTATCAAAATGTGCAAAATAAATATATTCCAAAAAGATTTGATAACCACCCCGATTTGAATCTCAAATGTTAGATTTTCCAAAGTTTGATCATCCAGGATAAAGAAATTAGACATTCTGATCACATAATAGGATGATTCAATCTAAACTGTTCTATAAGAGGACTTTGGGTGGCAATGTCTAATCCTCAAACCAAGTGATGCACTCTAATGGACAAGACAAGATTTGATGAATCCCCAAATCATTGTTCTCCTTTATTTGCACCATCCAATCTGGGAATTAAACACTTCGATTTTTTTTATAACTTGATAGCACTTGGATCTCCATGGCTTTTTTTGATTAAGTCTGAACCCTTGATCATATTATAAGTTCTGTGAGCTTCCAACATCCAATTTGAGTACTCATAAACTAGTTAAATTCTATTGCCAATTCTGTGAGCTTCCAATATCAAATTTAGGTATTCATAAGCAAGTTAAAATCTAGCAACACTGCAAGTATACTATCTTCAGACTACCTTTCCTATTTTGCCATCTAATTAACCTTTTCTTTATAGGAACATGAAGAAATGTTTACTTATTTTTATTTTTATTAATAATAAAGAAAAAGTACAATACATTTAAAAAAGTTAGGGAAAGCACAAAGAAAGTTATAATGTCAAATATAAACAAGAATTAGCAATTAAAATAAAATTGGAGTATATACCTATGACACTTTTTGTGAATCATGCTAATCTCCTAATGATCAACCAACCATAGGCTTGATCATTTATCACCATCACTTTTCTAATGTTATCCATAATAGCACCATAACTTTAACTTTAAAAGATTCTTCTATTTTTCTTTTGCAAAATATGCCATGTAGCAACCAAAACACAAATCTTATAAATCATCCATGCACGCTCATGCACTCTATCATTGCTTCCAAAACTTCGTGCTTGTAAAGAAGTTAATGGGCAATCACCACACTTAGTAATTATATTTTCCAAAATCTCAGCAAAGAATGGGCCATCAAAAAAGCAAGTGAAATTCACCAGCAAACTTGCACACAAAATAACAATTATGGTATTTCTTTTAGCAAGACAAATCTTGGTTTTATGCTTTTGAAGCAAAACAAGACGGTACACTTCAGGACGTACTTACCATGAAAGATGACTCAATGGATCAACACTTGCAAACAATGGGAAGGGGACTTGTTTTAGCATAAGACAGAAAATCCCAAGAAAAATTAGGTTTCCATGTAATATCATCATTTGTATGCCAGTTAATTTGCTTAATCAATTGCCAATATGGTAAATGAATCAGAAATGCATGATGTGAAAAATGTTAAATACCTCCCTATCACAGGGAGGTAGGAATCGAAGGAGGATGGAGCAGGGCAACAGGTTATCTTGGTGTTAGAATTACTTTCCTTCTCTAAAATCTTGTAATCTCCAGTTTGAGTAGACATAGAATAGTTAAATTCCACCAACCCTCAATGATCTACCACCTTTACCACTAAGTTTACTACTTGCTCTTCTGATGGACATTCCTAGCATCAAGGTGATGTTACTGGAAAGGGAAAAAGAAGATCAAGGAGATCATTAATGATTAATGAAAGGATGAGAGGCCTATTGCAGGAAGGTAGGATGGATGAATGTTGGATAGATCAAAAGGGGGGAACATGACAAATAGGAATTATTGTTAGAAGATAAAGAAAAAAAAAAGGAAACAATAATACCAATTATGAACAATGATTAAGAATTAATATGCCTAGTTACTGGCTGAAATAAATGAACAAACACGTTGATAAACCCCAAATCATAACTCTCACAGACCTTGTTTCATTAATTAATGACTAAAAAAACAATCTAATAAGAAACTAACCAACGAAGAAAAGTAAATAACAGTATTTCAAACAAACTAATTTCCAAAGTAAATTAATCAAACTAAAAAATCTTTCAATTTGTCCAAATCCCTCATGCACGCCTGATAGACTTGACTTCAAGCAAGCATAACTTAGCATAAACCTGGAAACCTGAGCATACCACATCTCATACTCAACTCTAGCATTAAACAATTTCAAATTGAACCAGCTCCACCATAAAACACCTTGAGTTTGAGAATGCACTAATTAGTTTCTAGTCAATCCCAATGCTCAAATTGACCATGTATCTCATATGCTTCATAATATCCTTCATAATATCTCTATAAAGTAAGCTTGAAATCTGCAAAGGGGAACAATCATTCCCTGATCTGTGAACTAAGGAGGTGAGTGTCCAGCATTCAGGTGTCAATATTTTACTACATTTACACTGTCAAGCAATGTTTTCAGCCATTACAAAGCCAAATTGAAACATTTTCAAGTAACGTACCCCCAAGGCAAAATCTTTTATGACCTCTAGATTACACTAGAGAGCCATCACAATTTTTTTGTTTGAATTCAAACTGATTAAAATTTCAAGATAGATCAACATTTAAACTAAAGAAACCCTTACAATGACCTTTGCTTATATGCAGTACAGCTTGTCGACATGCTCAAGGCATTCAATACACTAAATCCACTTTTCTACATTAAAAAAAACTATTTGTAATTTCACATGTCCTTTACCTTCAGGCAACAAATCCTCATCCACTACCATATGAAATCCCCTTTTCCATTTTCATGCCAACCCAAGATTCTAAATTTATCATTGGGTGATCAATGTACCATATAAACCTAAGAAGCATACCATCAACACTGCTTTTTAGAACATGGAATAACTGAAACCAAATTGATCACTATATACAAATTAAAGAAAAACCTACGTAGAAATAAATTAAAGCAGTAATTGGATAAATTATAACTAGTAAACAACACATTGCAATGAATATGGATAGAATACAAGAGAAGATAAACCACATTTTAACAATTTCAAAATGAACATGCCAAATTGTACAAAGATATATAGGAAAATGATCCATAGTGGCACCCAAATTGGTGTATTGAGTAACAAGAATGCACTTAAAGGTGGCACCATAGTCAAACATTTAAAGGACTATATTAAAACAATTACAAAATAAATAAAGGGTTTCAACATACACAAAATTTAAAGCAAGCTTATTTATGTGTGTGTGTGTGTGTGTATATATATATATATGTTTTAAATATTATATATATTTACACAAATCTTTAATATTACCAATATAATATCCTAATTTTGAAATTTTAACATATAATTAAATATATTGTTGATAAAAATATTAATATAGTAAAGACTAGACAAGAAATTAAATTAAATATAAATCATATTTTTTAATTCATTAAATATCATTTTAAGTACTTTTTAATTTTTTTAACAATTAATCATTAAAAAATATGCGAAATCAATTTCATAAAAGAGATTGATCTTCCAACAAAAATTTTTAAAAAAACTTGTTTTGAATTGAAAAAATTAGATTAAACTATGTAAATAATTTTTAGAAATTATATATTATTAGTTTTAAGAGTTCAAATGATAATTTAATAATGTTTTAAGATTACAATGATATATAGATAACTTTAAAGATTTTGATGTTACATATGTAATTAATTGATTTCTTTTGAAAAATATGTTTTGTGCATTTTTTGCTTTTTTAAAGAAAAACTGTTGTTATCACTACAATGATAAACCAATGGCATAATGTTTATTACCAATATGTACACACAGCATATACATCCAATGAGGACCATATGGTACAAGGACACTTCTGTATGAACAGTTATGCGAATTCATCACTTTCAAACATTGTCACATTAAAACAAGTAGAGTTATGATGGTCAAACTTGCCAAGTTTCAGGTCATTCCAATCCTAATTTTTTAGCTAAGCAGCTTATCAAGTGACAATCTTATCAATAATAAAGATATCTTCATCCCCATTGAATCAATTTTTAGAATCACTGCTAGTTTCACTGAAAGTGCATCTTCATGTGGGTGTCTTGTGAACTTCTAGCACTGCAATGTCCTATTTTTAATGGAGTCTCCATGATATGTCTGTGCATCATTGCTTAGAATCTTTTTATAGAGCTTCCCATGAAAACTATTTCTGATATGGCAAGTTTTTAGAAGGCAAACTGAAGAAAAGTTGTGCTAACAAAGCCTAAAACATGCCTCTTCAATGGTTTGATAAAATGAGTCTTATATTTTTATTAACAGCTGACATTCAGGAACATTACCATCAAAATTGCCATCAATTATACGACTAGATTCATTATAGTTGTCCATTGATATGACAGCAATGCTTGGCATGAAGTTGACAATTTTTTCAGTGAACACGGTCTTTCCAGCGCCTGAGGGACCAGCAATACCAATCAAGATAATGCCTTCATTCTTTTGAACCAACAACTGGCAAGAACGTATTACTATATAGAATCCTTTCTCAAAAGAAAGTGCCTCCTGAATTGGGGCAATTTCATATTTAGCACAGTCCTTTCTTTTCACCAGCTGGACTTGGTCTCTCAAAAGGCCTAACTTGCGTCTTGGTGATTCAACACCAGAAAAGTTTGGAGCCATTAATAAGAGGTAATCAAGGTTCCTGTAACAAAAAGATAAATCAATCAAACTCTTGAGCTGTGCCATTCTTCATGAAGATAAGAGCATGCATTTTAAAGAAAAAACAAAAAACATTCCATAGTCAATCTCAAGTCCGATTGAGATAAAGTGGAGTATTGTGTAAGATAGTCAACATCTAACTAAAAACTTGGCAAAATAACATAACATGAATTGTTTACTTAAATGTGTTACTGCTAAAGATTCCTGTGAAATTGACGCTCTACATCATCTTAATACAATGACAATTTAGAAAGGGTCATTACATCGACACCACGGTGTAGTCTTAAATGAGCAATAGTTCACAGATCAACTTGTACTAATGCAGCTAAAGAAAATGGTCCAATATACTAGAGTTAGGGTAGGACCATAGAACAATGATACTTCAACTAGAAAATTGATGAAGTTAATGAATATCAGGATTCATAGAAAGGTACATGGTATTCCAAAAACCAATTGGGTGTGTGAGAAGGTCAAATAAACTTGACAGCATAGGATTAAGCTTTTATTATACAGGAAAGAAATTGAATAATCAAAGTTGATATAAACATGGATAAACATTTGAAAAAAAATTATAGTGGAAGTTAAGAGGATTAACAAGGCAAAGTGTTTTTAATATCTATATCTCTCAAATAAGACCATATGCTAATGTTAGACAAACAAAATTAGAACAATTCATAAGTTATCCTCCAATTGAAAAGACTTTAGTTTGACGAAATTTAGATAGGCATATGCAGAAAGAGAAGCAAAAGAATTTAAAATTAGCATGGTGATTATGGGTATGGGTAGGTTAATAAAGAAGGTAAAATTGATTTAGAATTTGTTTTTTATATGTAATCTCATTTAATTAACAAGTTTTTAAGAAACAAGAAAAGATTTCATTTCTTATAAGAGCAGAGCTTGTAAATACAGATATGTTATTTCTTCCTCGTAAGTGAAAATGATCACTAAGATTGTAAAGATCACAGCATCAAAACAAAAACATATATAACCACTTACAAACCATAAGAGAAAGAATTAGTTAAAGCAATACAAAAAGATTAGATAGAGAACTATTAAAGATAAAAATAAGAGGTTATTCAAGAATAAAATCTTTAAATTATATCATTGGGATATAGGTAAGGGAACAAATCATGTATGGGATAATATTACTAGAATTTAGAAACTAACAGTGGATGTGCTTAGAGAATGTGAAACCATCATTCAATTATAGGAACATAAAGAATTATTACAGAAATAAACTAGCACAAAGAGATTAAAAACAGTTAGTATAATAAAAAGATGGCTTCCAAAAATTTATATAAGAGTTGGATACTAAGATAAAAGAAAGATACATATATAAACTTACCGAAGAAAGGGAGAACAAAAATATATCAAATAAACTATATTGGGCATGTTAATAAAAAAGTAATAGTGGATGATAAGAATATTAAATTTAGATAAAAATACTACTTTTATAAGCTTCTAAGGATAAATAAAATAAAATAATTGAATTGGAAGAAATTAAAGTTTAAAAAAAATCTTTTTCCTAGTCTACTCATAATGTAAAAGTGAGGGAAGTATTAACGATGATGAATGTGAAGTAAAATGTATGAGCAGATGCCATAACAAAATTATATGAAAAAAGAAGCATCCCTTAGCTTACTAAGTTGTTAAAGATTAATTTGAAATAAAAAATGTTAGTTAAGTGTAAAAAAAGTATGCTATTGATTTATAAAAAAAAAAGACAGACCTTCAAAATTATGTTAATTAGATAGGAATTAAGTCAATGAATCACATTTTGAATGTTTTTGAACAAATGATTTAGCATAGATTTTGATTTAAGATCAATATATTTTAAAATCAATTTAATTTTATACTAAAAAGATAAATAATTGAGAACACAAAGTTTTAGTAAAAAAGTGCTAGGAAAAGCATCTCTATTTATTTTTTATATATTTAGAGAAAACATATGATAGCATAGCAAGAAATGTTTTTTGAAAAATCTTAATAATGACAAAGCAATAAACATATTAAAGTCATTAAAAATATGTGTAATAAAACAATAACAACTCAAAAAGAGTTAACTAAGGATTTCTCAATTACAATTGAATTTCGTCAAGGCTTCATTGTGAGTCTTTGTCTCTATGTATTAGTTATGAATATTTATGTAAGTCAAATTTACTAATTGACATGATGTGTCATTTTTTCTTGATTATACTATCTTTTTTGATAAAATTAAGATAAAAGTTAAAGCTAATCTAGAATGATGTTAAAATAAAGGATTTCTTATTAAAAGATATAGAATAGACTAAAAGGAATACAAGTTTAAACAAAGTAAGAGTATGAATGATGATACAAACTACAAATGAAGATCATAAAATATTGAAGAATAAGAGATTTTATAGTCTTAGATCTATGCTTTAAAATAATAATAAAATAATGAGGTTATTAATAATAGGATTTATATGGATTGAAGAAAGTAGAGGAATGCTCCTAGTGAATTTTGTAATTAAAACATCCAACTTAAAAACACATGAGATTTGATAATGTTATATGGTATGAAATGTTAGCATATGAGAACTTAATTTTTTTTTTTTATGAGAGATGTAAATTATAAGGATATTTACTTAAGAAGCAAACCAAAGAAAATATAATAAGATAATACTAAAAAGAAAGAATTATGCTTCAATATTACAAAAGAGTTATTTAATAAGCATTGTATAAAGACATTATTCATGTAGCTAACCCACCAAGTGAGGCTTAGTACTGTTGACACATTTTATTAAAAAAATATGCATTTTTGGGAATGAGATACAACTTTCAAAATCACAAGGTCAATGTCATCAGATAATGCTATTTTATTTATTAATCTTTAAACACAAAAGATAATTCATATATGAAAGATGAAACAAATCTATAATGTGGAGAATAATTGGTAAATTGTGCCAATTGAAATTTACTATCATCAGTCGTAAAGCAGCCAACTCGGTTATTTTGCTTGCAAACTTTAATTTCTTAGATAAATTATTGATGGGTATAATATACACTATATATTTTTCCCATACATTATTTAACAAGCAAAATTAATTCATTTTCATCACATTGTGCAATTGATACATGTGATGAAACTATCAATACTCACAAAAATGAAGAAAAAATACATAAAAATAACTTTATCATATGCAATTGTTGATATGAATATGCGTATTAAGCAAGACAAATATTTACCCAAGAATCGGGATAATAGAGGTGTTGAATGGGTATCATGGCCCCTCTTAAGTAAGACTACAGGAATAAGGAAAGAGAGTTAAGAGGGTAACTTTGATAGATTTACATGGAAAACTATCATATAAGAGAGAAAAAAACATGACTAGAGGACAAACAAATCACTAAACAAAGTAAGCATCGGCCAAGTACAACAAGTTTGGTATACAAAAGTGTTCACAAGAGAACCTGATAAAAGGGGTCTAACAAAGATGAAGAAAGAGAGAACTAAAGAATTGTGAAAGCATCTAATGGGACTAAAGCTTGCTTGTTTTATTACTAGCATCTTCCCTAATCTTTTATAGGCATTTGCTAATTGAATGAAAGTGCAATAGATACGAATAGTGGCTAAAGAAATGATTACAGCCAAAGCAAAGGTCATGGGTGGAGCGATGGCCACAATTCACATCAAGTTTTTCTGCCATTCAAAAATGCTAAGAGGTGAAAAACCCAATAGGCCGGATGGCAATCAAGCAGTATCAATTACTGTGATCTTTGAATTGTTGAGTGGGATCCAAACAATGGATAGTGACTCTATCCCATTGCCATGAATAGTTGTTGCTGATCTCTTGAGATGTGGAGTGTATATCCTTATTTTTCAAATGAGGAGCAATATTCAACAAGTTGATCACTAGTTCTTGTTGTATAACATGGTTGAGAAGGACACTAATCATTTCTAATCAAGCTAGTCTTATTTAATGGTTCAAACTAACAAGTGGTAAATTTCAATTCATTAACAATTAAGCATGAAAAAAAATCGAAGTATATGGAACTACGTTCACTATAATTCTGCTTAACTTTAAAGATAATCTTGTCATGTTATTCCTTATCCTGCACTAGTAATAAAAATAATCTAGCAAACAATGAGGAAGGAGTTTTATAAGGGCTTGTCTGATTATTATGGCTCAAGACAATGGCTTGGATAGTCTTATAAGAAAAAATCTTTTGCTCATTATGGTTTAAAATGGTTTATTTAAAATGTTTTTATCCTGTAAATATTAACTGAATATTTTGCCCCACCATAGAGAAAATGTTTTAAGCTCTCATGAAAAAAATATGCATAGCATTGAATCATTAATGTTAATATGTTAGAAAGAAGTCATGGCATGCTATCTCTTTCACCATGGTACAAGGATAAAAAGTAAGCACAAAGAATCATGTAATTCCATGTCCTAAAGATTTATCTAAATTTGCATCATCATTAAAAGCTCTTAAATAAGCAATCTAATACAGAATTCAAGGAGCCTTTGCCACATACATCAAATTTATTCAAAGCTATAATTTCATCATGCAAATGCAATCTTTTACTTACACAAATTGGTTGATCCTTCAAAAGGACAACACAGTTTAGAAGCTGAGCAATTGCATCGTTGAATTAAGTTAGTAAATTCTTGATTATGAGTCAAGTTCAAGAATAAACAATATGGATTTTGGTTGTGTTGATGAACTTTAGAACAAATGATATATGCCATGTAGAACTTAGAACAACAAATTCATCAAAGTTTCACTATAATTCCGCATATTATTCCAAAATTCACTCATCTTGAACACCCAATAGCCCATGATAACTTTATGTTCCAAATACCCATTAGTTCACCTTATAATTAGGAGATCATAATGAAGTAAGCACAAACAAGAAATACAAATTGGTTGGCATGATGATAAGTTCATGGTTAGCATATCTAGACTAACAAATGATCATGATCAAGCATCAGATGACAAGTGGATAGAGAGACCAACAAAGTATAAAGAAGCACTTAGATTAAAGCTTCAAAGACATTGAAATTTCAATAGTATAATCACACTTATTATGTGGTTTTAAAAAACCCTTAACACCATCATTGATTATACACACAAGCAAGTTCCATACCATACACTGGTTGCAAGCTAACTTTCATGCAAAGGAAGCATTAAAGTTTCCATTTTCAAATTGTCCTATCTCATCCTATTAAACTCTTTTTTCTCTACCAAGCACATGAGCACTGACAAACTAAATTGTTGACTGCTAAAGAATAAAAAATGATACTTAACGCCAACTAAACTAGTTGGACCACTATAGTGTATTGGATAAGAAATTGAAGTTTTTAGCATTCCAAAATGATGTCCAAGATGCGTCTCACTACAAACCCTTGACGACAAACCTAGTTTTAAAGTCATAATAGTGGAATTCAAATGTGAAAAGGAATTAAAGAAAAAAAGAGAGTTTTACGCAAATATTAGAATAACCTTCATTCACCATTGTTTTATAGAAGTTTAACTATAATATTTTATTACAAAAATTTATTATATTATTCCTCACATGATACATGAGATTTTGACTAAGAAAATCTATCTTTGCAAAATCCACACTACAATGGCCCATCCACACGCATACAACTCTGATGTACGCACACAAAAGACCTCGCTATTGGCATTGTTCACGCAAGTAGATATTGTTCATGCGCACAGACAATGCCCAACCATGCGCATGCAGACCGCATGCTACAGTAGGTGCTGCAGGGTGTGCGCATGACAATGCCTCCATGCATAGCTGCATGACCCGCACGTTTTCGTGCACGCTTTGACACTCGTGCAGCGAGCCTCCACACATAATTGTGAAAGTGGTTCTCAACACATTGTGTCGCTCGACAATTTTTTTATTGTCTCCTCAATTTGTTCTAAATTGTGAATTTGATAATTTAATGAACTTATAATTAATTTGCTGATCATAACTCACTTTTTTTTGTGTTTCGAGTCCCAACAAATTTTCATTTTCAAAGATAAACTAATTCTTTGCGAGATCAAGTTATGTTGTTTTTTGAAGTAATCTTGAGAGGTTGAGACTTCCATCAATCCCATCAACTTATTGTTTTGACTTAATTATAAGTAACATATAACTTTGACAAGTGTTTTGATAGTCTCTTTCCTTAATACCAATAATGTCTTTTGTTAATACTCCCTTATCTTTTGTTAAAAGAAAGTGTTTTCTATTATTCATAAACCTATATCGTTTTGCTCATCTACAGTAGACGACATCTTGATCCCATAAGCATATATTTTTCAATACAATTTAACAGATATTTAGAGGAATTATTTCTCAGATAATCTCATCAATATAATCTTTGGTGATGATAAATTTCACCTTGGATTTTTTTTTTAACTGTTGCCTCGAAATCTTTATAAATCCATCCCAAAGTATAAAGCCTTGAATACGTAGTCCTTAGGTTTAACATTTTCACAAAACTTTTTAATATTAGATTCTTTTTTTTCCATTGTCAGTAATAACACCTATAAGCTCTTTCTTTCCTTAAATTCAGATAGTAAATAGTTTTTCTTTGTTTTGCTTCATGAGATATCTCTTTTGTCCATACAATATAAGCTTTGATCAACTTGAAGCAGGATTTCAAATACCTTTTTAGTCTCAACTATAATCAGTGTTTTGTTTTTCTTAAACTTTTTTGAAAATAATTAAAGAAATAATTTCTAACATTTTTGTTAAATCTGTCTTCTTTTCTTGCAGTAATCATAATACTTTTGGATTCTACTAGTAGGAGTGTTGATAGTTGTTATCATAACATACCTTGTTGGAGAATTCTCCATTTGTCGTCAATTTTGGACTTGTACTCCCACTTCTTTGTATTTAATCATTATATTTTTGTCCCTTTGTATTGATTCTTTTTTTCTATAACTATTGCAAATGTATTAGCTTTTTTAAATAATTGAATAAAAAAAGAGTTAATTTAGTGGCAATAGGACAGTATAGACCAACAATATACTTTAACAATGTTTATATCTCATCGATGGATATTCTCAATCTCACAACTTATTATTGAAATTTTATAATATATGTTTGTACCATTTATCTTTATTAATGTCATAAGCTATGTCATTTCACCTTTTCTCTAAGATAAAATTTTTCTTTAATTAATTTTTTTAAAATGGCTTTATATCACTTATAAAACTACACCAATTCCTAAATGAATATTCCACCAAGCTAACAGATGACTCATCATTTTTTAATTGAACATACGCCACCTTGTCAGTTAATAATAATTGTACTGAATTCTAACCAAACATCTAATTTCTTTATATCTATCATTCCATCATAATTAAGCAAATCAAGTGTAGTATCTATTTTGAAAAGATGTTGTCAATTCCTATGCATTAAAGAACTTCAAACAACATCAAATGGATGTTAAAAGTGTATTTTTAAATGGTCATATAAATGAAGAAATTTATGAAGAATAATGCCAAGATTTAAAGTTTATGATAAATTAGATCACATATATAGATGACTTAAGTAAGCAGTTAGAACATGGTATGATAGACTATATAATTTTTTAGTTTCAAATAGTTTTATAAAAAAAATAGATAATATATTATTTTTTAAAAATAAATGAGAAAAACAACTCATATGTCAAATATATATAAATAACTTGTGTAAAGATTTTTTAGATTTAATGAAAAATGAATTTGAAATGAGTTTAATAGGTGAACTAACATTTTTTTTCAAATCTTTGAATTAAATAAATTGCAAATGAAATTTTCATATTACAAATTAAATATAATTTAAAATTATTAAATAAATATAATTTCATGAATATCAAATCTAGAAACACATCTATAACTATTAACACATTTAAATAAAATTGAAAAAAAAACCAATAGATACAAAATTGTATAGAGGTCTAATTAGTTTACTTTTGTATCTTACAACAAATAAATTTGATATAATCTATTTATTATGTTTCTATATGTGCTAGATTTCAAACTTGTCCCAAAGAATCTCATTTAATAATAGTAAAACACATATTTAGATATATATAGTTGAAAAAAATAAATTAAGACTTTTGTATCCAAAAGTTAATCTAAAATTTCAATTAAGAGCATTCTCGAATACAAACTTTGCTAGAAGTAAGATAGAGAAAAAAGCAATAGTGAAATATGCCAATTTTTAAGAAATTCTCTAATTTTATAAAGTAATAAAAAATTATATTATATTATATTACCTACTATATAATCAGAATATATAACTATAAATAGTTATATAATACAAAGTTTATAGATCAAATAATAACTAAGAGACTATAATATTATACTAAAACAAATTTCAATTTATCATGATAATTCAAGTGCAATATATTTAAGTAAAAATACAACTAATCATTCTAGAATAAAACATATAGATACTAGATATCATTTTATAATATAACATATTGAATTTAATTATATTTCATTAGAATTTGTGCACACTAATAATCAATTGGTCAATATTTTCATAAAAACTTTAGGTTGTGAACAATTTATAAAACTTATAATTAATTTAAGAGTATTAAATCAATTTGAGTGATAACAAAAAGTGGAAAAAATTAATAAAATTGATTGATGAAATTTACAAAAATTAGAAAAAAAAATTTCAAGTTAAGACATTGAAACCATTAGTAACCAATGCTCATCATTGCTTCCTTACACTAAGTCCTTCATCAAAATCCGAGTTTCTCTTCTTCAAATCAACTTAGCTTTTATTTTCTCATTTTTTAATTAATTAATTAAAATACTTGTGCTTTCTTGAGGATTTCGTCAAGCATAGGAATTAGTTTGTATCGATTTTTATCACTTCTTTCATTTTCTCTTTCTATCAATCTTATTTTATTGTAAAGTTATTATAGTTTGTTCTTTTCTATTTTATTGTTGTGAAAGTTTAGTCTACTCATCTTTTAGTAAAAGACGTGGATTATTATTTTTCGTGCCTGATTTTTGCTGAGAGTGAAAGTAAACTTGATTTTAAACCAAAAATCTAAAAATTGCTTGTATACACTTTTAAATTCTTGTTGACCTTTTTATTTCATAATTTTTTTAAAAATTTATTATTAAACAGAAATTAACATATTTTAAAAGAAAATCAAAATTTATACAAAATTATTTTTAGAGATTTGCTCAAACTTATTAAAAATTCTTTTAAAGTTTTTCTTTAAATATTTTTATAAGAAACCAAATTTTAATTCTTAACAATTCATCCCTCTTTTACTAAATTATACTTCAAACCTTACTTTGTCATACACTTGTTCAGTTAATATCATTATCTAACCCATATTAGCCTCGAAACTCACTTAAATTACCCTTTGGAGCCATCATAGCACTACTTCTTTATCTACCTATGTGTCCTCTCCTCCATATGCATTATCTCTCATTTCATTTTCCCTTATAGGTGTTCATACTCAGAAAAGGCCCATAACCCCAACCTTTTCTCTCGATGATGCCTGTTAATTTCTCTTCCACACCCAACCGCTCCTAATACTTCTATTCCAATGACATTCTTAATTTTTTTACCTCTCTATGTGGTACCTTACTCATCATATTTCTCCAATATTTGGCCCCTAAATAGCTAGCCCTAATGTTTTTTTGTGGTTCCATCATCCTATGCTTTTTTTGTTATTGTTGTGGCTTTTTGGCTAGATGCTTCAATTGGGATGATTCATATGCTTGGGATGATAGGTCAATCATGCTTTGTTGCTCTTATTTGTGGAGAAGACATAGCTTCTTTTGCCTATTTAAGCATATCCCTTTGGTCTATGCATGTCATGTTCTATAAGCTCTATTTTAGGCATTTTCTTAAGCTTCAGCTCCTCCTATAGCCTACTTTGCCCTCTTTGCAAGTGTTGTAGTTCCCTTTGGTTGAGACTAGTAATTGTTTATGTTATGGCATATCTATGTTTTCATAATTAACACAACATTATAAAACTTGTTCATTTACATTTCATTGATGTGTTATGCTTTTCAAATACATAAAATGTTTTTTACATACAAGATAATGCAATGATGACTTTCACAAGATCACACTCATTTTGCGCGAGTGTTATAATTAGGTAGATGGTTTTGTTATTTACAATTCTATTTCCTTTTGTCAATGTGTAGCAGTTATAATAGTTCCTTGGAAGTGTTGTGGTTTGCCTCCATGTATTGTCTCTATCTTGATGGAGGGAATAGGGTTATGTTAACCCTTTGCTAGTATATGCTATTGCTTTTACAAAGCCCTAACAACGATTTGCACTACTACATTTTTCTAGATCTCATGAGCCCATCTGGTTATCGTCCCGCATCGAAACTTCTAGTCCTCTTTCAAAGTATGTAATCTTAGGATGCAAAGCCGAAGGATGCTGCTGATTTCTCTCCATCATAGACTCAAAAGAACACAAGGTTTACAATAGACAACTTGTCTGACAAGTACTGCTTTGGAACCATGTCAATGGAAACCTCACAATTATTGCATAGACTAAGATCACCACTGCATTCAACTAGAAGTTAAGACTGAGTAGGACAAAGCAACAGTTGAAGGATGCAAGGAAAACTTTAAAGCAAGAGTTCAAGAAAACCATCCTTATGTCATTCATTGTCCAACTAAGTATAAATCTACGGTCCGTTCTTGATACCCACACAACATTTCTAAAAATGATGGAATAGAACAACAACCTACTCCACATTATGTTAGAATCGTGGTTACTGTCTTTTTAGAAAACTGAAAACCTAATGTATACCGGGCCTTTGCTGGCCATTTATACATGAAGGAAATAATGAGGTTACAATGATCATGCTTAAAACTACTTCTTGATGTTGGCAAGAGCATTTTGTCAGCTAACTAGCCACTTGCAAAAAGTGGGCTAATTGTCGACACCAAGTACATTTCTTCTGCAAAGAAAGTTGCAATTTTTTTAAGTTGTTGCACGTGTGAATGGCAAAAAAAGTGACTAAGAGTTCTAGCATTCGTTGGAGATGGTGAATAGGAATGTTCATCACTTCATACAAGGAGTATTATCACTTGCATTGGATTTTATCATGTTATCTTCAAGATCAACCCGATGCTAACTGCACATCTAGCACAATTCAAGTTTTTACACATTTTCAAGGACACGGTGCATACAATGAAAGATGAATGTATCCTTGCAATTGTTAGTCAAGATAAACAGAACCTTTACGCAAATAGAAGGATTTTGTATCATATAATGTTAAGGTGAATTTCGAAACACTTTGTTTTATGACCCTAACATGGGCATCTTGAGTTGGGTGTTTCATAAAGGGCAGTTCAATTTCCATCCTAATAAAGATCACCATGTGTTCTGTAGGCATGCAAACACCCATAAATTTGTCACTCTGATAAGGGTTTAACATATTATTTCAGCAATTATCAAAACCAAGAACAATGCAAATACATGGAACTCAAGAACCATATAACCATTTACATACATAATTATGAAATGTAGTTGAGTGCACCTTTATAATTCTCAAGAAATAGTTCAAGGTGTTAACCACATGAAATTGTTTGCATTTAGCATGCAGGTAGACATAGTGGTCACATGTGTGTTGCATAGTTTTATAACCAGCAATTAGAACGACGACATTTATTCAAACATAGGATGAGTTGGAGCATTACCATGATAATGGCGATGAGCCGCAAATCTAACATAAAGGTAATAGAAACGTCATCAACAAGTGTTCAATACGAGATGTGGTTTAGATGATCATGGAGCACTTATAAGCAATGCAATTTAGTGTTCTTCGATGTGGGCTTTGAACATTTATCATTTCTAGCATGTTTTTTCCTAACGTGGCATATGCTCTTATTTATCAGGGCATTCACAATTGGAGGTAGGGGTTAGGATGATGCCACTTACATAAACATATTTGTTTTACAAATTTAATGCTTCAGTAATTTATTGTGAACTACAAAGGTTGCCTATTGTTATATGGATAAATAAGCACTAAACCATGTGTTATATACATTTATTTGTTTTTTGATATTATTACTTACATTCTTCTTCCAGAATTTGATAAATATATTGTGGCAGCAATAAATTTTAACAAGTCATTCCTAAGTAGGAATGGCATGATATGTCGTCATTGTTGGCAAAGAACCAAAACTCTGTGCAACTAGTCCAAAGTGTAACAAATAATAGGATAATTACACACAAGCACTAAATCATTAAGTTTGTTTTAAGACAAGAAATAAGGAGATAGATGACACCACAACATAATTGCATAACACTAGATGGTGTCAACACATCACAGGAAAATTGCCCTAGACACAACCAGATGAAATGAAGGAAAAGAATGGATGTTCACGTATATTCATGTTAGGCTACCATGGTGGAAAGTTTGCTAAATGACATTATTCTTTGTTTTTTCTTTGTTACCATTGAACTTGTGCATTGAAGTGTGGAGCTTCAATCTAATTTTATTTGTTTAGCACACCTTGCTTGCTATTGAAAAGAGATTTTGTAAGAAGCAAAATAGAAAAAGTAGCAAACAAAATTACAATTAACACCAATTAACACTAGCTAACTCAAGATGGTAACCAAAAACAAACTAGATTTAACACAAATGAACCAAAGTTTGAGCCAAAAATAATTTTATTCTCAAAGTAGCTAACACAAATAAAACCATGTCTACCAAACACCAAGTTGCTTAACACAACCTATTCCAAATAGAGTCCACCCCAAGTTACTAGCCAAACACAATTTTACTCTTAATCATGCTAACGTTCAACTAACATCCTCTTAGCTAAGCACCAATTTACTTTACACAATAAAAATCCAAATAGAGTCTAAGAGTTTAGTAAATTTTACAAATATCTCTAGTATCCCTTACTTCATGTCATGAATGCACATTAGTTCACACAATAAGGTTCTAAAATAGGAATGGGAGGCGATAAAGTAAAATAGAAAAAAAATTGTGAAAATAAAGTTAAAGAAAAGGTGTAGGAAATAGCATGAATTAAAGGCCTTCAATAAGGACATAACTAATCATAGAAAATGAAATAAGGTGTAGTGTTTTGAAAAAAATAAAAATAAGGAATTGAATTATTCCGTTTTAGTTGAACTAAACCGATTAGCCAAAATGTAACAACAACACAATTCTAATAATCCTATAAAAAATCCCTTCACACAGCCCACTCTCCTAATTACCATTCCTCAATATCTCCTCTTATTTCTCTCTCCCTTTCTCTTTCCTCTTGCTAGAATTCTTCTCCCTGAAGAAACCAGCCGAGGACTCCTTACCATTAATGGGTTCCATGAAGGTCACTACTGCTGCATTCGCCCTCTACCACCAATCATCACTTTCTCACAAAGGTAAATGGTAATATCCTCCCTAGCCATTATTGTTGAAATGAATCATTGATTGGTGGCATACATTTTATCCTTCTCTCTTGTCAAGATCATCTTCACCTTTTGAGCCACCATTAAGGGATGTTGCCTTCATCATCACTGTGAACATAAATTTCTTCAATCAGTTTCAAGTTAACACCATTTTGATTAAAATTAAACAATAATATCTAACGTATTTAATGACAATATGCTTATTTTGAGATAATTTATGAATTTGCTAAAATACAATTTCTTAAAACCAATTGTTCATCAAATGTCTAGTTTATGTTTGGTGATGAACTACATAAGGTCAAAACATATGTTAATATTTACTAATTGCTTTGATATCTTAAGCATCATTATGGCTCTAAATATCACATTAAGTTGCTTAAGTCCATCATGGACCATGAGTTTGGCAAATCTCACAAATGTTCATATTTGAGTTGCACATCTTGAGATAAGTGGCCTTTATTTACTAGAAGCTTACTCTTCATTGTTAAGGACTCTTCTTATAGTATTAATTATAAGTCAATTCACTTTGTATATTATTCATGTATAGTATCATTTTATTGTAATCACTGTTTATACCTTATTTCCTTAGATGTTACCCATGAACATGTGGCAATAATATATGATTTTGTATTTTTTTTTTTTTGTTAAGTTTATGTTTCAAGCATTATTCCTATATGTTTTTGGTGCATAAATCTAAAATAGATAACTTATTTGATGCATGTTATATTATTATTTGTTTAAGCAACTTTTATGTCATACTGCTTTCTTATTATTTTAATGATGTTGATTATTGTTGATGACTATATATATGTATATATATATATATATATACACACACATTATGCTTGCATGTTTTCTTAAGAGATGATATGCTCAGTGCTACCCTACTAAGTGAAAGTTATGGTGTTGGTAATGGGAAAAGGTGGTGTGAATCCTTGGCTCGGCTAATGAGTCCACTAAGCGGCATTCTATGGAGTTAAATTCACAATGATCTTCCTATAATAAGGTGATCAAGCATACTGATATGATAGTTATATTATTATATAATTAATATCACGTGATGACACTGAGAATGTGTACATGTGCATTCATATTAATAGATAGATATTAATAATGCAATGATATACACATCAAATTGGATGATCGTAGATGATGATTTACTTCCCTTAAGGTTATTAACATAATCATTATTATGATCAAGATTCATGGATAGGTTTATTCAATTGTTTTTGTATTTGTTCGATATGATTATGCCTTTTTCATGTTATGTCCCAATCCTTATTATTTATCATTTAGTGAATAGTTTTATTTACTACTTTGTTTTGAAAATTCACCTATTATGATTTTATGTTTTTGACATCTTGCTAAACCAATAGAGAGATTATAAACATAGAGTTGAAGTTGATGGTTCCAACATAACCCATAAGTGCAACAAAGCCAACAAGATTAGCAGAATAGTTGATAATGGTTTCAACAACAAAAATTCAATGACAATGGTTTGACAAAGTCGATGATAGCAACAAAGCAAATGCGAGATCAATAGAGGTGAAGAAATCGATGTAGCGTGGCAAAACTGGTAGGGTGACAATGTTGATGGTGATGATACAACAAAGTCGATGATAAGCAATATAATTGATAACAGAGCTCAAGTGGTTCGACAATATCAATAAGATGGCAACATCTATAATGAGGACTTGACAGAGACAATGATGGATAGAATAGTCAAAGCAATAATTTAGGAAAGCTTGTAAAGGTGACAAAATCAATAATGATAGAAAAGTCAACGATGACGTGTTCTACAAGAATGATGGGGAAGACCAATCAACATTGTATGACAAAGCCAAAAATGGTAGCAAAATTGATGGTGATAATTCTAGTAGAGTTGACAAAACATCTAAATCAATATGATATGATAGAACTAATAAAGACAAAAAAGCCAACAGGAGCGACAAAGTTTATAGTGATGGCTTTACTAAAGCTAATAGGACAACATAATAAAATCATAAAGCCAACAAAGGTAACGAATTTGATAAAGTCAACATAATCACTATTGATAGTTTTAGCAAAGCTAAAAAGGAGATAGAATTGATATGGTACAAGGTTGACAAAAGAGATAGCTGATAAGGGTAGTAGGGCCAATGACAATGATTTGGGCAAATTTATTGAGATGACGAAGGTGGTAAAGTATAGTATAGTCAACTAAGATAATAGAAAAGGGTGATAGAACCTATGAGAGCGACGAAATAGATGATAATGATTTTGACATAGTGATAAGAAAGCAAAGTCAATATGGTGCGACAGAATCGATAGAGATAGCAAACTTGACATTTGGATTTATAATAAAATGAGATTCGATTTGATCCTATATTATGACTTGATTATAATATTAGAAAGTTAAAATACAATTAATATGACTCTTATCAAATTAAAATATTCATCAAAATAACTAAAACTATCACAAAAACTAATCAGTCAACTAGAGCACCTAAACTATGAACTTTGATTGAACATTGATGGGTCCAGCGATTCAAACCCAGTATCTCTGCAGTTTATCGCCTAAGCAGAATGTTAATACAACTAGAACAAAGAAACTACAGTAGTATAAATGTAGGGAAAATTAGTAAGAAATGATAAAAAATTGATTTTGCAGAAATCGAACTTTAGAAGCAGTTTTGAACCCGGTTCCGGCCTAAACCAGGAGCAATTAAAAGAATCCATACATCTTACCCAAGCATAGTTAATAGACAGCTAACTTGGCTGTTGACTTATTCTAGAGCCATCACCGGAAAAAGAAATCACTCCGGAATCAATCCAACAGCACAAGAGGCAGACATGAAGACACCAGGACCACGCAACACCCAAACTTAGCATTCTAGAGCTACTTCTAATATATCGAATCCATCACGGCCGAACACTTATCTGCGAGTTCCGTAAAATTAACCCCCTGGGATCATTCCATACTTACCAACACGCAAGAGAATCTCCAGAACGGAGCTCGAAGGGATACACAGCAGGAGAGCGGATTGACACTTCGCCGGAGACGGAGGTCAGATGGATTACTACAATACTCTAATAAAAATAATATAAAATATAAAAGAAAAAATGTGGTTTGCGATTGCTGCAATTATTATTAAATTTCAATTAATTAATAAATTTAAAATTATTAAAATTATATTTGATAAATATTTTGTAAAATATTAAATATTATAAAATAATTTAAATAATCTTTAATGTTTTGATAAAAACTAAACAGAATTTTTAAATATCAATTTATAAAGATAAATTTGTATTCAATTTTTTGTAATATTTTTTATTTTTTAGAATGAAAAATATATTTGTAAAATACGATCAATAACTGTCTTATATATCTTTAAAAATATTTTAATTAAAAAATAAATTTTAAAAAAATATACTAAATGGAGTGCAAGTTAATTTGGAGTTTGTTACGAACCCAGACAACCAATAAAAAAATGTCGATTAATGTTTCAAAACTTTTCTATTATTTCTATTAAAAACAAAATAAATTGCATCCACTTAGAAAAGACAATAAAAAACCCATTTAGAACTAAAACTAATATATTTTATAAATTATTTGAGTTTCATAATATTTTTAATTTTGGAAAAATATATATTCATTGGAACGGAACTGAGGAAGCAAAGAAAGTGATCAATTTAAAACACAAATTTGTTTAAAAAATTTTGTAAATTTAAAAAAATTATATGAATTAAAATAATTTTTTTTGTGAAGTTAGTCTTGTTTGACACTACTATTAAGGTTCTAACCAAAATTTACATAAATTTTCAAAAAAAAATATTTTATGTGAACAGAAAATAAACTTTTAATATTATTATTTTATTAGAAAAAGCTTTTAAATATAATTATTTTAAAAGAAGATTTTGCCTTACAACATTTTTTTGGTATAACATCATAGACAAGTATCACATATTGATTCTAGATTTACAAATTTTATGTAATTTTTTCATACTTTTGCAATATTTTGTGTTTTTTTAGTGAATTTCTAAAGATTTTCGGAGCCATTAGATCACGGAGCAATGAGCAGATCTAATGGCTCACCATGCATCGCTTCAACCGATTTGAACTCAGACAAATTTTCGACCTCGGAGCACCATTTGGATATTTGCTTCAACACTCAACTGTTTTTTTGTTTCAATTGTTTTGTGCCTCACTAATCTCTTCACGGCGTTCCGGCCACCTTTTCTTTGTTTGAATGTATTTTTTTATAATTATTAGAACAGTTGAAAACATTTGCCAACCTTAGCGTTGGGATTTTAGGATGACTCTAAGAACCCAAACTTGGAATAATGACATCTGAGTTTCTTAACGGAATGGTTGAAACATAGAACCAAAACGTTCCAGCATCGTCTTTTTTTATTTAGTTATCCACTTAACTTTTTATTTTATTCGGTATACTGTTTTCTTGTATTTTTTTTTACTCTTGTACTATATTTTGTCATAATTTTATTTTATATTTAACTTTTTCTTTTATTTTAACAATTATTTAAAAATACTAATAATTTATATCTCATCTTTATATTATTATAATATGATTTTAGTATCATAATTTCTTTGCCTTTAAAAAAATATATAAAATTTTTGTAAATTTAGAATTATTGGAATATGATATTGTATATTTATTATGATTAACCAATATTGATGTAATGAAAAATTAAATAATATATTATCTTTTTTTGTTTGTGTCATTTGTAAGATGGTTAATGACACATTTTTTTCTAGAAAAGATTGAGGCTATCATTTGTTATTGTTTACCAACAATTGTTTAATGGCTTTTACAATGCTATTATCACATTTGTACGACACATTTGCATGCTCACCTTATTGGCTAAAAATTATCTTATGTTTGTTAGCATGCACCTATCATGCATAAAAGATGTCATATTATTAATTAAAATTCTTACTCAAATAATTGTGGGAGGTTATTTATAATTAAGGGAACATTGCAAGTGCATAATAGCTTTGCAGAATAAGGTTTCCTCTCAAAGCACAAACTCAATCATGCTAATGTCCACATATGTAATAGTCAAAAGATCCTTATGTCCACATTTTGTAAGATAAAAAGATTCATATGTCAATATCACATAATGTATCATATCTAAGATTATCATGATGAATTCGCTCGTAAAGATATCATCTTCATACTTTTATCATCACTAGCCATTTGGATGCTACATTTATTCTACCATCATCTAATATCCTAAATGGTCCAACATTATGAGTTGTTAGATAATGTGGAGGAGCACTAACTTGACTTTAAATCTTTCACATCTATATATGAGGCTAATCCTCTTATTATTGAATAGCTTACGTAATCCCTACCACTCCATATATTTATACTTTCTTCTATTCTTATAGAGAATATTAACAAATAGAAATCACATAATCTTGATACTTTCTTATTGCATGAGTTTATTAGCACCATTGCAATAAAATGATGATATTATTTTAAAGTTGATTTTTATTAATACCTTTGTCATATTAACAATATTATTTAAAAGTTGATTACATAACACCATCCATCATCTTATTTTATAGACTTTTTTACCTAATGTCTTTACCCATCCTAATGAGAGGCTTGTAGTCAAGAAACTTAACATAATATTTTTATGAAGTAATGATCAATCTCTTCAAGCTATCTTATACATCCCCGATAATACATGATCCAAATGAAATTTTGTAGGCCCTTCATCTTCACATTCTTGTTTATCATAAACATCAATGATCTATTGTGATCTCCTACCACCATATGGGTGTCTTCTTAGTTGCAATTTGATTTAGGATGCAACTCCAATTATGAGTGATTTAAAGCACAAACATTTGACGTGATGTCATCCAAAGTCTTGCTTTTTCTAATATAAGCATGCACTAACTTCATTTATTTATTAGAAATCATTTGTATTTTTTAGTAACTTTTGGTAGTTTATTGTATTTACTTTACATATGTTAATTGTATTAATATATTTGTAATATCTCAAAATTGTATTTATAATTTTAATATAATAAAGTTGGCATCTAAAATTTGATTTGTGAATCAAAATATTATTATCTTAAAATTATCTTGAGAAGCATGTTACATTGTAAAATAAAATAAAAATGTTTATTGAGCTTACCATTTAATAAAGCACTTTAATAGGAATTTAGTGATAATTAATTTGTAATTTTTGGTATGAATTTTTGAAATAAAATACATAAATGTCATTATAACAATTAGTATGGGTGAAAAAGTAATTTTGGTAATTTAATATCAATCACCTCATTAGGTAAGATAGAAATAAATTTTGGCTAAAATGGGAGAGTGATAGTTTAACTGAGTTGAATTAGTGTAAGAAAGAAAAAAAATAGAGAAGAAAAAAGAGAAAGAAAGAAGAGAAAGTTACATGTGACAACCATTCTCATGACATCACTTTTTTTATTTATTAAATTCTAATCCCTTAAAACTTTTTTTTAAAAATTTTAAATTCAAATAGAATTAAATTCTTTTATATTTTATTCACTTTTCAGTATACAATTACATTAATATAATATTTAACAACTATAATATTTCATATAATTATATATATATATATATACCATAACTATCCATACAGGTTTATAACCACATTTCATAGATATATAGTTAGTAAATATTTCATCCAAATTATGAATGGATGTTACAATAATGGTATACATGTAATCTTTACAAGGTTATTTGGTACAAAACCATTAAAAAATATGAATGTTTTTATTATTAATTTTTATTGATAGTCTTTCTTGCATTATAGTTCTGATATATCTGAAAAGCTAGTATTAAGGAAAAGCCTAAACCAATCATCGCAAGCTCAATAGACTATATTTAATAATAAATGTAAATACAAATAAATAAATCATCGCAAGCTCAATAGACTATATTTAATAATAAATGTAAATACAAATAAATAAATTTTAGAGACAAACTACATGTATGGTCTAAATTACATAAATTAAACAAAAAATAAAGACTCATTCAGGTTAAAATATAACATGAAAGATAACATACTATAAAAGAATATGTAACAATCACAAAGAAAATAACATGCACATGTAACTTCTTATTACTTTTATTTCTTTTTTTTAATTTAGTATTTTTTATTAATACTTATTTTTACTTAACTAAGTAAATCTTATGACAACAGTACAACTACTTCTACCTCTTACGATATTCAGTCAATATCTTCTTTTTAGCTTGCTTGGTTACAATGAAAATTTTATTGTTTATTATTCATATCATATTTTTATTCAGAATAATACTTAGTCTTTTAATGTTTTTAATTGTTATATCTTTGAAACAAATCTTATATGATATATTAACTACGACCCACCTCATAATGATAAATCTTAATTATTTAGCCCATTAGCTACTAACCACTATTACAATAGTATGTCTCAATCATGTGACATATTGGTCATTAGCCATTATCACAATAGTATTTTTCAATCATGTAATACACTAGTCATTAGTTACAAAAAATAAAACATTTTAAATTAAATAATTCACTTGTTATTAAATTCATTTTAATTATTTTAAGTTAACATTCTCATCATTTCATTTCATATGCACAGCTTTCACAATTTTATAATATATAACAAGATGTATGTAACTGAAGTAACATGTGGAGTATCATGCTTATACATTTACAATATGTTGATTAAATCTATATAATGATAGATAAGGTAATGCAAATTATACAAAGTAATACATCTTATTACATATTCAAAGTTCCAAAACTACATTCCCACAAAAATACTACATGTAGTACTATATTACTGCATCAAATATTACATGCTCTGTGCAATACTTTTATGCAATGTCACATTTATATCAATCAGCAATACATCAAACATATGTGTATAAATTTATATGAGTTTCTATCTCAAGAGTTTCATATTTTTTGTGCCAACCCTATTACTAGTCAAATTTTCTACCCTTCAAGTTTAACCTATCGAGTAGCAACAACTCTTAGCTCCATACATGAATTTGCAAAAATTATAATTCAACTACAATATTGCACAACTCATTTCCAAATTGATGAAAAATTCTCTTAGATTTCTCTTTTCTTCCATTCTTCTTTTGCTCTCCTAGATTTTTTCATTTCTCAAAACCATAATTTGCTTTTCTATCAACTTTTCTCTCCCTTATCATTCTAATAACAAAGTGAAGATTAATTAAGGCTAAACACTACAATCCTTGCCACAAATTAAGGAGATTTGAACTTAAATTGTGAGAAAGAAAAATGATTTCCATTATTTGATTTTTCAAACTTATCAAAATTCCCTACTAGTAGAAATAATGTCCTCCTCAAGGTCATCAAGATTTCATCAACAAATGTAGCTCTCATTACTAACAAGAAGAAAGTTTTGTCTTGGGATTAGTTAATCACGTGAATCAGTAAAGCTTTATTTCATGAGCTTAGGAGAGAGGGTTAGGAAATATGTAAGGGATCCTTATTAAGAAAATTAAGTGTTAAATATTTTATTTATTAATTATTCCATTATTGAAACTACTTTCCTCTTAAAAACTTTGTAATAATTCCAAACAAAATTTGATTGGGGTGAAATAATCAAATTATTAATTGTTTGATATTTTTTATGAGGCAAGTTAATTTGTACTTAGGTTGGAGACTTGAGGATGTTACATTGCAATTGTTGACTATTGAGGATTTGATGCTAATGTTAAATAGAGAAGCAAAAAAAGGAGGAAGAGCTATTATAATAAGAGGAATCAAGAAACAATGTTATAGTTATGACTAAATCAAAGGTAAGAAAGAAATTTAATTTCTTTAAAGTTTTATAAGTTTTATGTGAGACTTTTAAGCATATTCTTGTTATTATATGTATTATGAATGTCGTTTCTATGGTTGGAGTAAGTTTAGAATTTAATTGGAGATAAAATGAGTGAATTTTTATAGTTTTTATATCTATTTAAAAGGAAATATACTATACATTAGTTACAACACTCAATAAATAAAGATTAAATTGGTTTACAGAGTATTTTATACATAAAATTCACTGAGGTTGACATATGATATCTTGAATTATATGTATGGTATATTAGCTTAATGTATATATTTTAAGTTATAACATAAAGAATTTGTGAGTGCATACTACCTATTTAATGAGGAGCGTACGACATATTTGATATGTATGTACTACATGTTAGACTCAATGTATGGTACATTAGGTTGTGAAGATGTGGAAGATAGGGTAGCATTATATGAAACATATAATATGTGAATCACAATTTTATAATAGATTATTAAAAAATTATTAAAATTATAGTTAGTCAAGTATAACATACAATATGTTAATTACAATATACCATTTAATTAGTGCACCACTGTTTGATAAAAATAAAATTTTGTATTATATTTACCAATATTTTTCTTAAGTGTTACTTGTAGAACCTACATCTTAAAATAATATAGGTTAATCAAAGTTGAGATCTCAATTAAATTGATTCAAGGAGCTTAATAGAGGTGTTTGAGTGATAATTATAATTAACACTAGGAGAAACATAAGCTCAAGCATCACCAGGAGAAAATATTTATTAAGTCTCTTTATATTGGTCATTAAAATATCAAAATCTATAATAATTTTCTTGAGGCACTTAAGATTCAATAATCTATGAGTGAGAGTGTTTAAATATTTTTAAGAGCATCCATTTCACTTATGAAGTTTTTAGTTCAAAACATACATTCCATTTAGATTTCTTACTTATATATTTTATTTCTTAGAATATTGCATTCTTAATACGTTGCATCATTCATGAATGCCAAATCACGTTAGAAGTAAAAAAGCAATATGAATTAAGTTAGGATTACTTGTTTAGTACAAATTGTAATTATATAGCCTTACACATTGTACAATACTACTACTTGTAATGTAATATCAAATAAAGAATTGGTCAAGGGTAATCCTATAGTGTATAGCACTTTGTGTTATTTGGATAAGTATGATACCTTTATTATTCAAGCAGGTTGATAGTTTACTAAATAGGTGTTTGCTAAGGTTTAAAATTATTGATCTTGTATAGTACAATTTGTATGTCATACTTATATGATCTATTTATTTAGAAAATTAAACAAGGGATCATATCAAGCAATGTGTGTTAAGTTCTAGAGAGGTATGAGGCTAATTGGCTTTCTTTAATACAATAGCTCTTATGGTCTTTTTATAATGGTCTTAATAGTAATATGCTAATTGTGTTGTACTAGTATTGTATGCTTTCTTATTATTACGATCTCTTTGATAATGTAGTAAATAATGAGGATTTGGGCTATAAGCATATAGATTTTCATTATTCCTAAGTGATCTCACTTATTTGTATTATAATATCTCAAATTTTTAAATATCATTATAAATTTTATTTGATTTTTTAATGTATACTTAAAATATTAAATGTCATTATTTTGCCAATTTGATATGATAAGCATGAGATGTAAATTAAATATTAGATCTAAATGATAATCATGACATATCTTAAAATACATATCATAAAAAATATTCCATAATTTTATAGTTTAATTATTTTTAATAGAGTTTTTTGAGATAAATCTAAAAGCATTCATTTGACATAATTGGAGTCTATTTGAAATTGATACAAATTTTGAAGTTATTACATAATTAACTAGTATATTAAAATTAAATAATTAAATATATAACCCACTGACATCATATTAATCCTCACAAGTATAGCTTTAGACATCATACCCAATCACCATACAACTGAAAGACAAGCTAATGACTATTAATGGCATGGGCCACACATTTACATCCAGCCATCCTACTAGTCTAACTAGTGACAACTCTTTTTGAGACCAATCATCATATCATCTAGTGTCATCTCATATCATAATATAGCAGATGACCATACTTGGTCTCCCTATGTAGAGTACTAGTAGTAAAGTATAGTGTGATGCTAAGTACCACATTCTAGTCAATAGATAACATCATAGGAAAAAATATATTTCTTATTATTTTATTATTTTAATTAAATATGTCATTCTCATGAACTATTTTACATAAAACAATAATATATTTCTTAGTTTCTTATATTATTTTTCTTTTATTTTTATTCGCACATGAATCTTGTTTATTTATTAATAATAAGCTACATAAATCTTGTTATTTAAATACAAATAAATGAGCATATTTAATTTCATGATCATAAGAAAGAAATATTACTGTATTATAATATTCTTGATAAAAATAAATAAATAAATACACTTACATCATAGTTAATATATTTATTAGCCTTATCTATATACTGAGGATTTATCTTTTGAATTGATTTATCTTTTTGATCTTAGCCTTTTCATCATATTTTTATGTTATAGTTCGAAATTTTAAATTCTAAAATTTCACCAAATTTCTTTCTCACTTTCAAAACTACTAAATGACTTGATTTATGATACAATTTCTTAAAATAACAATTTATTACCAATAAAAATTAACACATATACCTCAATTTCAACTCTCATAATAAGCAACCATGTTAGATTAGGGTAACTCCAAATTTTATAAATTAAATACAAAAGGATGCTTAATCTTTAAGCAATTGAAGTTTCACCTTCATTTTGCCACCAATCATGCATAAGAAAAATTTATTTTCTAATTTTTGGTGTGGTTTCTACCCATATAATAAAACCTCCCATAATAAGATTTGAAATGAAGAAAATGATTGAAGTGGAATGCTTCTTTCTCAAATTTTCCTAATCATTTCAAGCAAAATTGAAGAGGATTTCTACTCACAGTTACCAGTGACAAAAAACGAGGTAGGGTTTGGTGATTTTTTCTATTTTTTGTTACTTAGGTATAGATTTATGCTTAACTTTTGATTATAATATTATTTAATTCTTTATGATTGTTTAATTAGATAGGTCATTTTTTATTCTTATTTCAATTTAATATAACTATTCTTTATTATGTCATTTGTTATTTAGTTTATAATTTTGTTATTCTTTACAATTATTATATTATATCACCTTATTATTTAAAATTTATCCACCAAACTTTTTGAGACTCATTCCTCATATTTATATTATAAGCCAGTCATGTTCACAACAACAAGATGGGGAACCTTTGTAGGATTGAGGATTTAGGTATGTAGCGAGCATCTGTTGTTGGGGATCTACTTTATCTTTGTGATGTAGATTGCATGGTCTTATTTGGATTTTATTACTACTTGATGTTGATGCATTAGTTTGTGATTTGTATTTTATACATCTTATTGATTGTTGTGGATTTGGTTGATAGAAACTATGGTTTAAATTTGATTTTTAGTTTTACATTTTATGTGAATGATGAAGTTTATTATTTTTGTAACATAAATTGTCAATGTATAAGTGATTGCAAAATATTATATATGAAAAGTAGATAATTTATAAGAAAGATCCAATCCATTTTTTTTCTAAATTTTTTAGTGATTTGATTGGTTTTGAATATGATTGCAAGAAAATTAGTTGAAATTTGTTTCATTCTTCACTCCTTATGGAATTAGTTGGGGCATAATAAGTAGGTATCAAAGCTATTGATATCCTAAGAAAAAAAATTATTTTGATGATATGATCTTTGGATGAGTAATATATATATTTGTAGGATATTGAATCAATGTAAAGTTATATTTAAGGATTAATGAAAGGGTTTAGAATTAAAATTCAGTAATAAGCTCTTGGATATATTAGAAATAAGTGAGTGAAGACACTTCCACAATATATATATGTTACAAAACCAAATGAATCCCACAATAATTTTAAAAAATTTCGGATGGATAGATATTACATGTATGATATTATATATAAAGTAGATTTGCTTCAAATCAATGTACAATCCCCTTATCATAGTAATACGATCTATTATAATTAATATGAATGAGCTTGTTATAAATCTTATTGTATTGTACAATATTACATAGTACAATATTTTCCTAAGAACTCAAAATTTAGATGTTGTGTAGTTTTGTTATAGTCATATTGTATGATGTCCTCGTTGTATTTGCATTTTCAATTTGCATAGAGAAAATGAACTAGTGTAGTGATTGCTTGGATGATGCTGTCAAAGGTGTATTAAACTTCTACGAGCTCTTGGATTGCAAACTATAATAAGTTTAAGATGGGTGTAATTATAAGTTTGATTAATTTTTAACATAACTATTTGAGAGAGTTTTAGAACTATTTAAGAGCATTTTTTGAGCATATAAAGGAATTCAAATACAATAGAAAAAAACTAACGCTAAATTTCATTCTCATGAAAGAGCTTGAATGAATTCATCATTTTAAAGAAAAGAAAAGAAAAGCACAATGCAATGGTATTTAACTTGAAGGACTCATCATAACCTTTCTTTTTGTCCTTGAGCTAAGTTATATTTTACTATTTTAAGTTATATCCATTACATTCTCTCCTGTATAAGCATAGTACTTAATTACATTTCTTGTATTGATTTAAGTAATATACCTCTTATTTAATTGTTTAGTTAATTATAAGATTATTGTAATTGAGCTTTGTATTTTGTTTACTAAATCATTATTGGGACTTTCATATGTTCTTTTTATTAGCTTTTAATAAGTTGAATTATAGGCTTTTTATTAAACTGGTGCTTCCCACCATGAGTTTTATCACATCCATAGTCCCTTATGATGTCCTCTATAAGTAAGTAGTAACTTAACTACTTTTGGAATCTATAAATATGTGATCTTACATTCCACACCCTAGAGCTCTATCAATCATGTGAAATAATTACCTCCTTATTAGGTTTATTAGTTGAGAGTCCTAATAACTGACATACTTATTCCTTGGCTTGGAGTGCAAAACCTTGGGTCTATTGCATTAACCTTTACAATTCATCAAGATTCCTTTACTTATTATATTGATATTATTTCAAGAACTATTATTAACTATATGGGGTTACTCTAAGGTATTCTTTTATCCATAATCTACTATTTAGAATAATCCTAAGGTTTTTTACAAACCTTATAGGTTATTTAGCCATTTTAAGGTCTCATCCAAAACCTTAATCAATTATCTAAACCTTCTAAGGTTTCTTTCAAAACCTTAATTATTTATTCTAGGTATCCTAAAGTTTTCAAAAAACCCTAATAAGCCACTTGAGTACCTTAAGGTTTCTTTTAAACCTTAAATGCATTATACAAGATACCTTACCTTATCAAGATTTCATAATTATGATTAGCTTTTCCCTCATTGTATGTGATACCCTTACTATGATCTTTTTTCTATCAAGGATTTTACTTGAGCATTCACTCAAGTCTAAATCTCTTGACTTAAACAAAGAACATTTTCCTAATTATAACTAATCTTTTAAACTTGAGTTTACATAAATTCTATTGGTAACTCTAAAGCATCCCACACTAATCCAAACCATTGTGCCCTTCCCAAATGCTTTTCCTAAGCTACATAATCGCTAGATTACCATCTAGAATGTCATGCCCCACCTAACCCAATAGGTAGGGAGCAACAAATGAAAAAAATTCAATTTAATTTTCTTTTCATCATATCCAAAATCAATCAAATTTCTCAAAAATTTAAAAAATTAAAGAATAGGGTCTCTTTTATAACTGTCTATTTTTTATATATAATATTTTTCAATCACATAAACATTGATAATTTATACCATAAAAATAATAAATTTATCATTCACATAAAATATGAAACTAAAAACCACATCTAAATTATATTTTCTATCAACTAAATCTATAACAATCCATAAAATATTAAATGTATATCACAAACTACTCTATAATACATCAATATCAAATAATAACAAAATCTAGATAAGACCATCTGATTTACATTTTAGTTACATGATAGATCCCCACCAACACACACTCACTGCATACCTGAATTCTCAATTTTACTATGGTCCCCATCTCAATGTTGTGAGCCTAGCTAACCTATAATATAAGTATAAGGAATAAGCCTCAAAAAGCTCAGTAGATAAATCATAAATAATAATATAATATAATATAATAGATGCAAAAAACTACAAATTATAAACCAAATCACAAATAACATAAGTAAGAAAGAATAATTATATTAACTTAAAATAATAATAACAAAGAAATGATTTATTTAATGGATTTTTATTTTCTTTCTCTTACACTTTTTTCTTTAATTATTTATTCAATTTTCATTCTCTCAATTCATTTTTTATCTTAATTTGGGTCTTATTTTTCCTTAACTATTATCCATACTCATATATCATATCATGTCTATGTCAATACCCATTAGATGTTTAGTGGATAGGCCACTTGTATGCATATCGATCAGTCAACATCACATCAGTCCTAACCAATATAGCTCTAGAAATCACACTTAGTCATCCTACAAATCAAAGGTAAGTTAACAATTTTACTACTATGGGCCACGCACCCACACCTAACAGCTTTAGTAATCCAAAGAAACTAATGACAACTCTCTAATAGACTAAGAATCATATCATCAAGTATCATCTCATTTCATAATATAGTGTATGATTATGCATAATCATCTTAAATAGAGTATTAGCATTAAAGTATAATATGATCTTGGGTATCACACTCGTGTAAAATGGTAACATCACAGGGATTCTTATCATTTAATCATTTCAATTCAATGTCATTCTCATGCACCATTTCATATAAATAATTATAACTTTTTTAATTTCTTACATATTTTTTCTTTCATTTTTTTATTTTCATTCTGAAGTGTTTCGTGCTAAAGAAATCCCACAAGAGGAGGGGGGGTAAATTGTGTATTTAAAAATTTTTTGAATTTCGAAATTAAACTTAAAAACCTTTAAGCAAGAGTAAAGAGAGTTGAACACACAAATTTTTAAGTGGTTTGACTCAAAACCGAGTCTACGTCCACCCCCAACCGGTGTTGGAAAAAATCCACTAAATGCACCGATTACAAGTGAGGTTTTTCTTACGGTTCACCTCGAACCTACTTAAGATTTTTACTATAGATAATCCCAAACCTACTGGAGTTTTTTCGGGGCTAAACTCAAACTCGGGGCTTTAGCACAAATGCCGGGACGCCCTTTCCCCAAAACGAAAAATACGAAAAATTGGCAAACCACTTAAGGAAAAATTGGAGAAAAGAGGAGGCACACACAATCGTCGAATTAGAGGGATAGAGATTTAGAAATGATTAAAACAAAAAAACCTCTAATTCCACTAGCTTTCTTGCCGCTTTGCTTCTTGAACTCGAATGCGCCGTTTTTGCTCGGATGCTTGTGTTTGATATCTGAAAATCTTTTGAAAAAATTTAGCAAAGGTTAAACTGAAAAATACATCAATTTTCCCTATTTATAGAGCTCAAATGTGAGCTCTAAAAAACACCCCCAACGGCTCCAAAAATTAATTAGCCGTTTGGGCAACGGACGGAAAGCAGCCACGGTCCGATCCGGGCCCAAAAACGAACGGCGCAGATTGTTTACGCATTTTACCGTTCGGGTTTAATCCAGACCGTTGGATCCGGGCGGACTTGATCTGAGCCATTGGATCCCGCGCGCTGAACGAACGGCGCTGATTAATCTCGCGAAACAGCCATTCGAATTTATTCTCGCCCGTTGGATCTGGGCGGGCTTGATCTGCACCATTGGATCCCGCCAAAGTTATAAGATGGGATTTTATGTCACTGTAGAATGGAATTCGACACACTGCTTTATAAAGAATTTGCGCCGCCTAAATTTCGAGCCCCTTTGGGGCCGGCTCCCCCCTTCCCTGACCGGGATTTCACCACCCGGTTCTGGTTGACTTAGCCAAGCATCTGTTCATTGACTGTTGACCGCGCTGCAGTTTGTCCTAGCCGAGCTCCTTTGGGAGGGCTTAGCTTAGCCAGGCACTGTTGGTTTGACCATTGACCAGCGCTAGCCGAGCTCCTCTCGGCGGGCTTTGGGCGGGCTTGGCTTAGCCTTTTCGGGTCAACCATAAATTTTATTTTTAAATTAAATTTTTAATTTCTAAAAGACCTGGACGGGCTATTTTCGCGCCGGGTCGACCCGCCCAATGCTACAGTACATTTTCCCGAGACTTCGGCTATTTTAAGGTATTTTTGACGAATTTTTTAGCCAAAGATTTGAATATAAGTGTATAAAAATAATTTTATATTCTTATAGTATTATAAGTAATTAAGTGGCTATGAAAAGAAATTCGTAGAAAACGATTCCAAAATAATATTAAAAAATCAAATACCCATCTCTATATATTTTGTTAAATATGCTTGGCCCAAAAATCAATATTCATTATTAAATAATTTTATAATATTTTTAAATATTAATACTACTAGTGTGCCTCATAATCTCAAAGTTTGGACATATCAAATTCAAGAAAAATAAAAAGAAATTCAATTATAAAAAATCTTGCGCATGTCTCAAAATTCCTTGAAGTATGCCATGACCTCAAGGCCCTTAGAGACCATTATTTTAGACATCTAAAATACATGACTTGATTTAATTAATTAGTAACAATTTTACTTAAAATCAAGCCCAAATAAATATACACATTTATGCTTGACTCATCAAACACAAGGGTGTAACACATTCTCATATGAATATTGCTTATTTATTAATAATAAGTTATACAAATCTAGTTATTCAAATTTAAATACATGAATAGGTTCAATTTTATGATCATAAGTATGAAATATTACTTTATTATAACATGCACAAGAAATATAAATAAACAAGTACACTTATATCATAGTTAACCAATTTTTTTACTTAATATATATGTTAAGGATCTATCTTCTAAATTAATTTGCTTTTTCAATCTTGGCTTTTCCTTTGCATTTTTGTGCTTATAGTTGAGAATTTTAAATTCCCAAATTTCACTAAGTTTCATCCCCACTTTCACAACTATCAAATCACTTGATTCTTGTCATAATTTCTTAAAATATCAATTTATTATCAATTAAAATAAATGCATGTATCTCAATTTTGGCTATCATAATGAGCAACCATGTTGAATTAGTGTAACTCTAAATTTCACAAATTAAGAAGTTTCATCTTTGATTTGCTACTAATCATTCATGAGAAAATTTATTTTATAACCATAGCCCCTAGTTTTTGCCCATTTTTGCTACTCAGTTATAGATTTATGCTTAACTATTTAATAATATTATTATTTAATTATTTATATTATATATATATTTATTTAAATATTTAATTATAATATATTAGTTAATTATATTATAACTTTAAAACTTTTTAAATTCTAAATAGACTCAGTTTGACATGAAACGAGCATCATTAGATTCATTTTGAAAAGCTCTATTAAAAAATATTTTTATTATAAAATTTTTAAATATTTTTTATGACATGCATTATGAGATATCTCATGAATATTATTTAGATCTATTATTTAACATATATCTTATGCTAACTAAATCAAACTTGATAAATAATAGTATTTAATATATTAAGTATATGTTACAAAACCAAATAAATTTTATAATAATACTTACAAATTTGAGATATTATATTGAATCACCTAAGGCATAAGAGCATAAAAGAGCTATTCATGCTTTCACCTAAGAATTCAATTGATACCTAGGATTTAGCCATAACACAATTTTTCCAAGGTCATACTTAAGTTTTAACTCAACCTTAAACTCCAACTAGAGTCTAAACTAAGAGTCCCTAAAGTCTAAGGACTTCTTTAAGGCATTATCAAGGTCTTAACAAGTTCTATAGGTTCTTATTCTTATCCTTAATCTTTTACATTAAGGTTCACTCATGTCAAATTATAACATAACCACATCTTAAGCCATAAATAAAGGCTATCATCATTCTCTTTTATGGTAATGCATATAAGGTTCCTTACCTTAGACTTCTTTTTTTAATGCAATTTGTTGCCTTAACCAAATTTAAATTTTAAACCTTGATATATTCAAATTTCAATTCCTAGGCTTTTAAATTTTAAACATTAAACTTTTAAATTTCAAACCCTAAGGCCTTTTACTTTCAAACCCTATATTTTTATGGTAGTTTCAACTAGCTCTTAAACCTAACTTAAGGTTAACCTTTTCCTTCTCTTAAAGTTAATTTTATCACCTATTAGCCATAGATAGTTGAAATCATCATCTTTTATTCCTAAATCACACATGGTAATTAAGATCACCTTACCTTATTAAATATAATATAATCTCAATCCTAATTGATCATGGCTAAATCTTAACCATTCTTATTAGTTTTTCTAAGGCCTAACCAAACTTAGCTTTCTTCTAAGGCTTAACCTGAGCCTTACCAAACTTCCCATCAAGAAAATGAGAGCTCTTTAACACCTAAAAAGCCTTTCATGTCCTCTTAAAGTCTCAACTATTATGTTTCATGGACTTAATCAAACCATGAACCAAAGTTATATGGGCATACCAATTGTAATACATAAATTTTTTGCTATAAGAATCATCACTAAGTTTGGCTAAAAATGCAAATTCCAACTTAAAGTCCATGAAATAAACTAAATTATCACATAAACTTATGTTGTTCTTAGCAATCATACTTTTAGCAAATACATGTAATAATATAAATTATGCATGAGTTCTTAACATCATAAAGATAGAATGAATTATGTCATGTAGAGAAAAATCATAGCATAGTCGCAACATCACCGTTTTCTTCCTTTTCGACATGAAAGAAACTACATCATTCATGCTTTATTCTTAATCATCAATAAATCTAAGTTATCAATAGATAATTCACAATATGGTTTAACATTTTATATTCTAATAATCATATTAAAGATGCTATAAGCCTATAACCATGGTATAAAGTTAACATTAAATAAACTAGATTCATAATTTCATGTAAGGATCATAATATCAAATGGGTTCTAGTCTTAAGAATGCATTGAACCACAAAATTCCTATCTTTATGCTTGGGTTCCATGATAATGAACTCAATTTAATAAATTTGATCTATGTATCAAGTGAAGGAAGCATAACAACAATTCTCATAAACATGGCTAATTATTATCACATGCATACCTATCAAATTATTTGAATTTTATCCTAGCATGTATCTAGATTTAGCTACAAGATCTTGAGGGTCATCTTACCTTTAAATTTGTGAAGTAGATTATTCCAAGGAATAAGCTTCTTCTTGCTCCAATACTAAGCTAGGGTTAGGTTTATTTGTATCTTTACTTAATTATTTATGTACTCAATGGCTTAATTCAAATTTTAAACTTTCTTCTTCTTAGCCACCACCGTGTTTCCTAGTTTCTAAGAATTTTCATGCCAACAATGCCTTCAACTCATGGTTTGGATAAGGTTAAAAGCATGTAAGGTCTCATTAACTCTTAAGCTTGCTTAAAGATACAACAAACATTCACATTTTTAAAGCATAATTTAAATTTTAAATATCAACCACATTCAAATTTTAAATATTAACTACATTCAAATTTTAAATAGACACCTAGAAGCAAAGGGCTTACCTTTGGTTAACCAAATTAGAGAGTGTCCAACCTTGAAGCTTATGAGTCTTTGCTTATCATTGAAGTATTTATTTTGATAATCTTGCACTACATGAATTTGGTTGAGTTAATTTTTAGATTTTAAATAGATGATGGTTATGTTCATGGTAAAATTTAAAAAAGAATAGGAGTAAATGTTAGATCTCATGAAGATCATCTTAATTTAAGTAGTAAATATCAAGAGATTCATCTTCAATTTAATTTTAAATATTTTAATTTTTTATTAGAATGTAAGGCTTGATTGAAATCATTTTTAAAAGTCATAAAAATTAAATTTTATCATCACAAAAATCATGATTTAAATTAATCATCTTTGAGAAACATAGGATTTCAAAACTTTGATCATCCTAAAAATCATCTTATATTGATAATATCTTTAAAATTCTCTTTCTAATGAGTTGTTATAAAAAAGTAAATTAAAAAATGTAGTTATACTATCCTAAGCCTAAACCTTTCTAAATAATTGGGTCAAGGCACAACTCTTGAACCCATATGCTACAGTATAGATTTAGGGCATCACTTGTGAACCTAAACTCATATGATATAGTATCAGGTCAGGTAATCACTCTTGAATCTATAAAGTACTTACTAGTACACAAAGTTCATGATCTTCCAAGTGAACTAATGAACAACCAACCCCAATATTTGGTTAATTCTATGCACACAAGAAAAATCTTATATTTGTATGTCACTTGAGCAAATAGGTGATGTGGGACTAAAAATCTTAAGTCTTCTTTTGCATGCATCACTTATGAAATATGGAAGTGAATGTGCATCGTTTGATTTAATGATTAGATTAAATGGCCAAAAATTCCTTTGTCTTCTTGAAACTTGTAGATTCAAATTCAACTAGCCAATCACATAGTTTTTGTGATCAAATGGTTGAAAGAGATTCAATTCTAATCATTCGATCATGCAATATTTATAATCTAGGGATCAATATTAAATCTTAACTCTTAAATCAAACATGTGGCTCTCATTTACCTTGATTAGAACAAGAATTAGATGGTCCTAATTATGTCTGATGGAAAATAACATATAGTTACCATCCCATTCCATTATTTTTCTTTATGATTATTTTCATGTAACATTTATTGAATTCAATCATTCAAATCTTAACAACCAATTGGTATTTTGACAATTGCATTTAGCTATTGTATATTTCTAAAAATAGTAGATTTTTTTAACAAAAAAGAGATCGACAAAATATTGAAGAAAAATTTCAAGATACAAAATTTAAGCCTTAGTAATTAATGCTCATTATTGTTTCCATTCATTATATCCTTCATTTGTCATGCTCCAACTCTTTTTTCTATTTTAATCAGCAAGCTTTTATTTTTTTTTAATTTCTTACTTGATTTTAGTAAAAACAAAATACATTTGTGTCTTGTCAGTATTTCATGAAGCATATGATTATTATATGCATCAAATTTGAATTTGTGCCACCTTAAGTTTTTTCTATTGGTTTTATTTCATTGTAAGGTTGTTGCAACATATTTGTTTTATTTTAGTGTTGTCAAGGTTTATCTTAACTATCTTTTTATGAAAGACTTATATTAGTTATTTCAATTTTTTCTTGGCTTTTATTAGGGGTGACTGTAGTATTGAGTTTAAACCACCTAAAAATAATCAATGTATTTTATGATCATTTAAATTTTTTTTCATATATTTGTTTTTAAATTTTAAAAAACCTAACACATTTTAAAATAAAATTAACATTTACAAAGATTTACTTAGCATATTTGATAGCCTAAAACATTAAACAAAGACTTGTTAAAATACTTAATGACGAGATAGGCTCTCATATCTTGCTTGTAATTGAATCAACTATTTTGACTAAGGAGAATAAGCCATTCTACAAAAGAAATTAGCCCAACTCAATGCTTAGGCCATGAGTAACTTAAACCGTGGCCTTTCACCAAATGAATTCAATTATGTATTGGAATTTGATAGGGCACGAGTTTAGAGATGGATTTGTCCATCTTTATGAATTTTGTTTTAGAGTGATGGGCACTCCAAACTCCAATTGAATCATACTTGTTCTCTAAATCTAATCCTATTTCATCCGTGATTGTTTTTCCCCTCAAAACTCAAGTAAAGCCATATAAACCTTCTCCAACAAATGGAATTACATAGATGACTAAGGGACATTAGGAAAGAATAAGAGAAGAGAATCCATAGGCCATAGGTAGTTGGCTATGCCCATGGCAATGTTGGGATGTTTCGTTCTTACTGGCATGTTCTGCTTTCCTACCAGGGGTCGAGACCAAAAAAAGGATGAACGAGTTGTAGAATATTAAACATGTATTATTCAATCGATTACATATTATTCAATATTTGATTTATTGGTTCAGGTTTTTCCTAAATCTATATAGGTTGAAATAGTATAACTAGAAAGGAACAAATCTCCTTTCATGGGAAAAGATAAGAAAGCTAGAAGATTTTTTGAATGTTTTTTGCCCAAAGTTTTCATATTCCTTTGCATAAAGGTATATGGTTATAAGAAATTAGGTAATAATTGCAGGGGAAAATCTTGAAATGACTTTCTTGGAAGTCCTAATTTTTTATATCCATAAATGTTACAAATTTTGACCTCAGATTTTTTGACATGCTCACAAAAAATGGTCTCATGGAGAATATGTTTCAAATTCATCTTCAAATTTACTTGACTCTTACAAGGGCCCTTAGTCCCAAACCAAGTGATAAATGGATTGAGGTGTGGTGTGATCCACTTCATTTGCTTGGAAAATGATCTTTGTTTCACCAAAACCTGTACTGGTGAATCACCCCTAAAGTGAGTTGGGCTTGGGCCTTTCCAACCTACCTACTTATATTTAACCAGAAATAATTTAGCTCAAATGTAGGATGCCTATGTATACATTCTTGAAATTTCATTATGTATAATGGAATTATCAAATGTTTGATCTTTTCTAACTCTATTTGTATGTGAGATATAAAAACATATCTCTCCATGACACCTATGTTAATCATTTTATGGTTTGGAACTTTAGCAAGTCTTTTTTTATAAAAATTCATCAGTGATTCCAAAAAATTGGTGACTATATCTTCTTGGGAATGAGACTATCATACACTTGGATCCTATAAAGTGAGCTTCGAAAACTATAATTGTCTAGCTATGAAAAGTAAACAAGCTTCCACATAGGTACAATAATTGATAGAGTAAAAGTTTAACTTTGATCTATCCCTTTAATCTATATGTTATTTGAATAATAAGAAGAACACACTTTACAATATGCATGATAACTTGATTCAAACATTTAAGATGCATGCAACATGATAAAATGTATTCAAATTTGCATGACAGATCATGAGAGAACTAAACTATAAATCAAGCAAATTAATATTTATAAAATTCTCTAATATCTTTAAGAAACACAGGGTTCTTTAACAATTTCCAAAAAATTCAACAAAAATTTTCAACATTCAACTAAACCACTTAAAATTCATTAGGAAAATATGATGACACGATAAAAAAATCACAATAGCTATAGCACAAATTTTGTAATTTATAGTTTTATAGAAGGGAAACATAAGAAAATAGATACAAGAGTAAAGAACATGAAGGGCAATTAGCATTAGATGCTTTCAATCATTTTGAATGAAGAGGAAAAAACTCTTCTACTCCTAAGTGTCATTATTGCCTCAACTCTAATGGATCACCTAAGGTCTTCGAGAATTTTCTAGAATCTTAAAAGAAATATCATTGTAAGATCTTAACTCCTCCCTCAAATCCTTCTTGTAAAGAGAACTAGCATTTATGGTAGTTACCTCTCAATTTATTTCCTCTTTCATTTGTCCTAATAAGCTATTAAAATAGTAAAAGTCATTCTTACTTTAAAATTTGCATTAGATTTCAATGTTACACCTGTCTATGATTCTGGTGAATTTCATACTAGTTATGTGATTTGAAATCACCCAAAGCCATCTCAAAGAACTATTGGTTACATGATCTTAGTTTTTCATTGAATTCTAAACTCACATTAATATGACATATGATGAATTTGCCTAAATAATGAAAGTTAAGTGGTTTTCATCTATTATGAAATTCATCTCATCTAACAAAACCACATACACCTAAGTCCCACACAACTTGCAAAACACAAGTCCACACAAATAGTGAACAAAAGGAAATAAAGTCCAAATACTACATTAATATGTACTAAATAACATTCAAGCTAAGGTGAAAAACTATAGTTGTCATAATCATGTTGTTGAAGTTAGCCACATTTGCATCAAATGCAAGCTCATGTTTTAAATCTTATGGTAGTCCATCTCCTTTCTTTGAATATACTTCTAGATCTTACCCAAAATTTAGGAAAAAGATGATAATTTTTTGACTAACTTTTCCCTTTAGTCTCCTTTAAGGCATATACATTCCATTTAATAAACTTGGTAACAAACTGATTGTAACCACATATCTCAAAAAATGCAAACATAAAGGATTTAATATAATACCTCAAAGACTCATGCTCTCCTTGCTTAATCTTTGATTAACTCATGATGCACCGTTTGCTTCTTAATGATAACAAAACTTGAAATGATGGCTTCCTTAGCAACTTGAAGATCAATATTAAACCTATTAAAGTCTTAAGGATCATTATTAAGAAAACCCTTTTAAAAGATAAAGGGAAAATTGAAATTGTATTCCCTTTATAATGTAGCACACATTGATTGCACATTGGAAGATGAATCATGGTACCTAGCATTTGCTGTCATTAATATAGGAAGACAAGTGTTCATATAGACATATGTGACATTTAAGACTTGAATGGTAGAAATTGATTATCGAGTGATATTACAAAGTTGGAATCATTAAACAAGGTTTGGGTAAAAGATCATAATCTTAAGATATTAAGATGTCATTTGGGAAAAAAATCTACATTTGGTATGGGTCGATAAAAAAGGAACAAAACCTCATCATAATAAAGCTAGGTCATGCATTATCATATCAAAGTGATATATTATACAATATAATGTGGTTCATAGATGATTTAAGTAAAAACTAATATGCTTGTGATACTTTAGGCTGAAGAGGGTGAGGTCATTGAGAATTATCCCAAAAATGAAATTAAGAATGGAGAAAAATATTCTAAGATATATATGTTAAAGAATGATCTTAAGATATTGATATGCATTTTAGTTCAAAATCTATTTAAGTTGATATGGAAAGGTGATGGAGGACAAAATCATGGTATAATAAGCTTGCATCTTGACAACATAAATAATTGTTAGCCAAACTTCTTTACAATTTAAAGAAACTCCTCATCAACCTCTTATTCTTTATTGGCTTGCTTTTTATTTTAAAATTTTTCTAAAAGCAATTATAAGGCTCATGAAGAGGCGTTTTCTTTATGGGATCACTCACAATTATTCTTTTCTTGAATAGAATAAGAAATAGAATCTTATGCTTCTCTTCTTGCAGGACAATTTATTACTAGAGCAAACATTAGCTAAAAGATAAAGAATATTGTTGTTTGGGAAAAATGCTAGTGCTATTTTTATAGATATGGATTAATAAATATCACAAAGGTTGTGGGAGAAATGTTGACAAGAACATTAGTGATAAATGTAATCTAGTGAGTGATTAGACATGTTGGTATCTTTGTAAGGCCAAGGATCTCCTAATTATAGAACATTAATGTAATCAATCACTTTTTCCATTATTATTGCATTAGGTTCATGGCAAGATAAAGGTTAGCTTAAAGAAGACAAACACTACCTTCTCTTTATCTATAATGTAAGTAGCCTTAGACATTACTGTATTTGACCAAAGATGATGAGAAATTGGTCATTGCTTTGTAGTTATCTTAAGAATCACATGTTGAGTGGTTACATATTAATCATTGCTATTTCTAATACTTTCTTTGATTTAAGTGTGAGAAAACTTGAAGCAAGATAAAAGACAAAATTGGGTTTTAACATGGGCATCAAAAGACATTGGCACACATTATGTAGGATATGAGATCACCACCAAATGTCATAAGAAAACTAAAAAATACAAAGAGAAAACTCACAAAAAGCAATTACACAAACATTTACTTTGAAACTTTTATGAATAAGAAAAATAAAGTTAATTACTAAAGGATTTTTTCTAAATATTATCAATTATAGTTATAGGTTTAATATTCTTTTGCATTTCAAAAAAGTTATCTCACAATTCATCATTAGGTTATTTCTTCAATCTTGAAGTTAGAGTCCTTCTAAATAAAAGAACAAAAAAATTCATTTTTATATGTCGACCAACTCATTATATGACACAAAAATTGTCATTATAAGATCTTTCAATTATAATGGGATGAATGTTTGCAAAACTTATATGACACATCTAGATCTTTTCTAATGAAACCTTTAATCCACATAAAGGACAATAGAACTTGTTCTTGAGACTAGCATAACAATAATTAACTTGGTACACTAACCACATCGCTCTCTATAGTTTAGAATCATACATCTTTTGGTACAGCCACTTGCTCATGATAAGAGCAAAACATTAAAAGCCTCTATGTGATTGCACTCAAGATCCATCTCTTAAACATGCCTTATGTTATGTCATCATATGCCTTTTTGTTTTTTTTTTCTTTTTTATTTGGGTGATATGTACAAATATTGTGACTGAATATTATACAACTACATGTAGACTTAGTCAAATTTTAACAGGCTGGCTTCAGGTTGTTTCAAATAAAATAAATTCGTGTCTATCCATGCCAATAAGGTCCATTTGGTTGATATCAAGGACTCGAATTTATCTCCTTAGTTTTTGTCATAGTTTATTTTAAAGAAAAATATTTCGCCCACCTTTTACTCATTCAAAAGTTATAAAAAAAAAAAAAAAAAAAAGAAGGATTGCACATAATATTTAAAGAAAGTTCAATAATTTGTTTTTAGTATGAAGTTTTCGAATAAAACTTATTATAAAAACTATTTCCACACTTATTTTTAGCAGTTTTTTATGCATAATAGCTGTGACAAAAATATCCATATGTGAAATGTACAAGAGGTAAGGGGTGATTTGCTTTTGCAGCTTTCCAGTTAAATACTTTTTTCGAAGGATAACATTTGACTTATTCTTGCTGCCAATATGAGAAAAAACTATACAATTAAACGAATAAAACCTTCTGGTAAAGAACGTGAAATAAGCCAACCAAAGTTCCCTTGTGTTTCTGAACTCTCCCTTCGTCTTTCACGACAAAAACAAAGTTGGGCTGTCTCACGCGTTTCCACCTGTGAAAATTTGTACGGTTGTAGGACAATTTCTTAGGTCTTTTTAACTATAATTGTTTCGTTTTCCTCATGTGTTTAAAAGACTTAAGTGAATTCAATGAAAATGCACACAGTTATTTTTGTGTAGATTAAAATGTTTGATACAAAATTTATTGGCAGGGAGCTGTTCTCTTAAATAAATCTTCAATAAAAAATGGTGTTTCGACATGTTTTTTAAATTGAAATAAAAAAAATTTGAATTATTCCAATCTTTATAAAAAATTTTGAATTATTCCAATCTTTCGTGTCGAATTTGAATTATTCCATTCAAGTCAATTCATTTTGTTTAATTTAAGTGCAATTTCTATCTTTTTTTTTTTTGCAAAACTTCAATATTTCGTTGTGTTCGTGCTTTTGAGGATTATTGAAACTCAACAAATCATAAAAAACAAGTGATTATTATAAAAAAATTATGAAAAATAAATCATAAAAAAATTACAAATTTAGTTGAGGAAATTTTTAAACTCTAGATAGTTAATTTTCATGTTCATAGAAGAAGTTAAGCAAGAAGAGTCTAATTCCATGAAAATCATTTTTATTTGAATGATAGACCATCACAAAATTTATTTTAAATTTAATTTAATGTATTTCACTTTTATTTGATTAAAATATTCAATTTGATCAAAATCATTCTTGTAGGATGCAAAAATTTAAATTGTATTTAAATTAATCATTTTAGAAAAATATTAGGTTTCCAAAACCTTTAATTTATCTTACTTTGATTATCTTAAGAATCATTTTATCTTTGATCATATCAAGATAATAATAATAATTAAAATAATAATAAAAACTTAATTCTACTTTGCTTAAATTATTGTAACACTAAACCCTAAGCTTTGGGTTAAGACATTACTTTTGAACCTAGTTGTTATAGTAATCAAGTTAGAGCTTTGGGTTAAGACATTACTTTTGAACCTAGTTGCTATAGAAATCAAGTCACAAAACCATACAGAACAATATCAAGTAGGTGATAACTCCTGAATCCATTAATTGATTACTAGCACAACACAAGCCTTGACCTCCCAAGCAAACCACAATGCACCCAACCTTAATATTCAATTGACTTAAAGGCACATGGAAACCTTTTTAAGCAAATGACCTTAATGGAAACATATAATGTGGGACTATAGTCACTTCTTTTATTCTTGCAACTGACTTTCAAATTGTGGGAGTAATGCAAACTATTTGATGATGCAATTTTGTAATTGAATGACCATCATCTTATCTACTATTTAAATGTGCTAATTTGTTCAATCGTTAAATTATGCAAATTTATGATCACAACGTCAAAATTAACTAGTGTATAAAATCTCAATCTCATCATTTGATCAAGATTGAGATCAAGCAGTCTTGATCAAATCCTATTTTCTAAACAATACAATTTTATTCTAATCATCTATTGATGCAGTTCTCATGATTAAACAGTCAAGGTTCTTTTTGATTATGTGACTCTCTCTCTCTCTCTCTATGATCTAGATATAATGGTCCTAATGATGTTTGATGAAAAGTTTTTGTAGCGATTATTTTATTTGTTATTGTGAGCCATTCAAACTAGTTATTAAAATGTTAATACCTAAGTCTTTAATTAAAAACTTACATCGATCTAATTTCAATTAAAATTTGTAATGATTAATTAGTCTATTTGATAACTACTTCTAATCATTAAAAAATATCTATAAATAATAATTTTTTTTAACATAGTTGATTCATGAATTGTTAATAAAATTTTGATAAACATAGAAAAAAAATTTCAAGTCATTCAACCTATTAATAGTCGATATTCATTGTTGTGTTTACTCGTTACTCCATTCATTATTGGGCTATAAATTCTCCTTTCTTCTTAAAACAACTAAGTTCTTAATTTTTTTATTTCCTAATTGATTCAATTAAAAATATAACACATTTGTGTCTTGTTAAGAATTTCACTAAGCATAGGATTTTTGTTTATATTACATACAATTTTGTGTCATTAAATTCTTATCTTCTACTATCAATTATCTTTTATTATAAGGCTATTGTAGTTTAATTTTTTTGTTTATTTATTATGAGAGTTTAGTCCACTTATCTTTTGATAAAAGATTAATATTGTTTTGTTTTGTTTTTACCTGGCTTTTGCCTATGATAAACATAGGCTTAATTTTAAATTAAATTACCTAAAAATTATTAGTATACTCTATAAGTTTTACTGATTTTATTATTTTATAATTTTATAAAAATTTATTATTTAAAAAAATTGATGTGTTTTAAAATAAAATTAAAATTTACATGAAATCAATTATAAATATGTGCTTAAACTTATTAAAATAATTACTTTTAAATATTTTTTTAAATCAACTTGTTAAATCACACTTCATGTATCACATTAGGCTCAAGTATATTCTTGACGTAGATGCTTAAGATATTGAAGATTGGATGGAGTAAGTATCTAGGTATCTTGAAGATTATTGACTCAAAATGAATGTTCATGGTCTCGAGAAGACATCTTAAATAGCTAGAGAAAAGTTGTTGTGATTGAGGAACATTTACTAGTTATTTGTACAAGTAATCAATATGTTTTGATTTGTAAAAGAATGGACTTAACTTTAGAAGGTTTTTAAGTATCTATAGTATAACACAAATAACTATGAGAGGTTATGTAATATAAGACAAGTTAGACTTCTACTAAGGTCTAATTTAGAATTATATCATAAGTGATACTTAATAGACTAATAGAAAATACTAAAAGATATTATATACTAATTTTGGTTAAGAGGCATGTATAATATTTTATAATTATTCAAAGATTAGTATTTAAAGTTATAGTATAGATGAATAAGGGACAACACATTAAGCATTTAACATAAAATTCTACTCAATAGTTTTGTCAAATTCAATTTTACACATATAAAATAGAGAATTTAAAACAAACTTTATATAGAATATTTTAATAAAAGAAAAAAAAACTCTAATTTTGAGTTATTACCTAAAAAATAAAAATTATAGAAAGAGTTTACCTTTCTAGTGGTAGTGGCTTGTAATTTCCTTTAGAGTTGGCATGTGGAGTACCAAAGTTAGAATAAGGTGGTGAGGTGGAGGTATGGGTTGATGGGAAGGCTTAACAAAAAGGGTAACAAGATTGTTGTCTATGATTTAAAGTCTTGTTAAGGAGGATATGGGTTTGGTAGTTTGATCAAGAGAGAAAAAGGGTGGATAAGGACTTGAGGGCGTCAAGAAGAGGATATTACAAGGAAGGGAATATGATTGGTTATAAACTTTCTTAGTGAAATATTTCTCGCCCTTGATCCTTGTCTCTCACAAAGAGAGGAGAATTTCTCTAACTAGAGTTGGGCAAACAACCTTTCTTATAATGGTATAAGCTCACAAAAAAAGAAGCTTTATTTAGGAAGAACAATATTATAATAAGAAAGCCTCTCATATTTATAGATGAAAAAGAGCTTAATAATTATGCATAGAAAAAAAGAGAGTTAAATACACCATGAAACTAACATAAGCATAAGAGAAATAATATTAAATACACTAGAATATAGCATAAGCATGGTAAAGGTGAGAAGTCAAAATGGGAAAGACCATTTCGGAGTTAAATCACCCAAAAATCTAAAAGAGATATTTAGAATTCTAAGATATTAACTCCAAGTAGGTCAATTCTATTAAAAAAAATCCAAAAAATAATTATGACATAAAAAAAAATTATATAATCATGCAACATGATGATTGGACATCAATGATAATAGGACAAAGGTGCGAGTAGTGGATGAGATAGACAATGACGTCTAATAATGGTCAGATGGTAGGTGGCTGATGAGTGATCAGGTGATGGTTGGAAGTCGATTATGGGGATGACCGATGATGGTGGTGATCAAGAGCTTTGGGCAACCGAGTGATGATAGATGATCGAAGGTGGCAGGCAAACCACACACAAGTTCAAATGAATAAGAACTGATACAAATAACTATTAAGTGTAATAGGATGAACAAAGTAAAAATAGTGGGGATATCCATAGGGTAAAAATAGAATGTTTTAGTCAACCCCTATAGTTGATAAATATGACTAATCAAAATTGGATTTCGCTTGGGCATGGCTCTAAGTTCAAATAGGACTTTGTGTGACTCCATTAGGTGTGTACTAATGAGCTAACATGAGACACTTCTACATCATTATGTGGACTAACAACATTGTATGAAGGATTATTTATAGTTTTATGAAGCAAAAGTATTCAAAGATGATTGATGAAGCAGTTCAAAAAAATTAGCTTGCCAATGCAAATCTAAAACAACACAAAACATACTGAAAATTACAAAAGAATTCACTTGAGGCATGTAGTGGAGTTTATGAATGATAAAGTAATTCATTTACAATGATAATGAAATTATTAGGATATGTGGGATTCCATATGACCTTGTTTTGAAATCCATAAAACTTTGGAATACTTTCCATCAACAAGTGATATTTTGGATCTCATGTGAATCCTTACTGTACCTAGAATTTTAATTTATGAAGGGTACTCTTAAGGGAGGTGATAGAGCATGTTTTCAAGATTTTTTTAAATAAAGGTTTACATTATCTAAAAAAGCATGCAAAAATAGCTTCATTATAATTTGTATCCTAACCTCCATAAAAATGTCATCTATTATATGAATGATTATAGATGAAGATGTTTACTCCATTTTCCAAATGTCTTGGTAAATAGGATCAAAGCATACTTCTTGGCATTGATATGATGACATGATTGAATGAAAAGTAAGTTATAATAGTACTTGTTTGATGAATTGGAATGTCCTTGTTTGGTATAGCTATTAATGTAGAATCTTAATTATCATACTAGTGTGATCAACATTGCATTGATGTTTGTAGTTTATGTTGGACTCATTACTTGCTGCCATCATTGTAGATATATGATTTGAAGTCTTTCTAGTTTACTTAGATGCGTTTTTGACTAGCCATCATAGATGACTGAGAAGTTGATCATTGTATTCCAAATTTGTATGATTTATCATGAAACTAAATTATAATAACAGATTTCAAACTAGTTTAATGAGTGAATATATCTATTTCATTATAAGAATGAATGCACAATACCCATGTGACAATACCGTAATACTTTGTTTTTCACAAGTTATGTTAGAGTCCCTCTTATTTTTATCATCATATAAATATGATTTGTAGTCATACTGTTGTAGTCATATAGGTCTTAGTAATCCATTATAGCACTTTGAAAGGTTGAACATTATGGATCATATTTGTTCGATTGGCTTTAAAAATGAATAGCAACTACAAATTTTGGACCTGCTTGATAGATAAATGAATTTTTCTAATGAACAAAGTGAAGGAACAATACATCATACAATATTATTTAAAATCACAAGTTCAAAATATAGTCTATAATGGCTTGGGGGGAATATTGGACTATGTATTTGGTAAGATTTTGAGCACACTCAAAATAAGGCTATGATTTGATGAGGCTTTTGGTTAGACCTTAAAAAGAGTTAATTGAGATAAAGAGCTTGGTTTTATCCTTAAGAGTGGTGTCAGTCTTGACTGAGGAAGTAATTATCACTTGAATTTTGGTTAAACCCTGATCTTGTTTGGTTGACCATGAGTAGCCCTAAATTATACTTTTAAGCCATAGATTAACACTCCATATGATAGTTTAGGAGGTGTAGGTGGCTTAAAAGAGGTTTTTTTTGAAGGGTGGAGTGACTTAGATTAACCTATAAAGCAAGAAAGAGTCACTAGTGAAACTCAAGTAAACCCATGTTAAAAAATTAAAGACCATGTATTAAAGGCTTTAAGTCATGGATTTGTAGTTTGAATAAGTTATCAAATAAAGCAAAAGAGCATATAAAGACTCCTAAGTTATGTTGTAGGCAAAGAGTAAACATAACTATATGATAGTTGAATAGGGAAGATAACTTATATAAGTAGATTAGGGTTTATTAAAAACCCTAGGTTAGCCTAGATAGTAAAGTAGGATTTGAGAAGACCAAAAAAATTAATTAATGGTTTAGGGTTTTAAATAAAATATGATAGATTAGGGTTGTTACCTTAGGTAAATGTAAATAAAACTATATTAATATTGAGTTAGGAAATTTATTAATAATAACATAGATTAGGATGTAATGGACCTTAATATGGACTCCATAGTAAAGAGCAAAGTCAATAAAATATACCATATTGTAAGACTCACATTAGGTATGAATGTTACATGCCTCATTATTAAGACAGCATAAGAGGCTCTGGATTTACCTAAGCTTGCAATGGATCATGTATGATAGGATTACTTAAGCTTATAGGGTGGTCCATATGATTGGTAAAGCTTTGGTTAGGATTGTTAGATCATTTTTGGAGGATTCCAAGTTTATGCCATTATGGAACATCATGGGTGATCATGGATGTGCTAGAGTGTTTGTTATAGTCACATGATTGATGAGGACTCTTATAGCTCTATGGGATGGTCAATGTAATTAGTAGAGCCCATGTTGGAGATTATTGGATCATGTATTGTGATAGGAGTGCTAGACTTACACCTAATATCTCATGAGCTTAGAGAGAGTGTCGCATTATTGGTGGGTCATTATGCATCTTATGAGATTGATTTTATTGAGACTCGTTATGCCCTGATGGAATTATGATAAGGTTTATGATTATGGTTTTACATATTGACTCAACTTGATAGGCTATAACATCTATTAATTCCTTTGATACATTGACGAAAATAGTTTACTATTATACTGTTGCATGTATGCTTTTATTAATATAACACAAAGGATTTCCTATTGAGCTTAGCTTACCCCCTTTATATCTTCTATAGGAGTAAGGAGTTTGTAACTGATATAGCATCAGAGTGGGATCGTAGAGTTTGTACCATAATGGATCACTCTTTTTAGTTAGAATTTAATCATTTCTCAGTTTACAACCTCATTTATTTTTAGCTTTTTTATTTTATAAGATGCTGGATAGTATGACATTTTATTTTGTTAGGCTTTGTAATGTATAGAACATTCTATTTGGATGTGATTTTTTCTATTTATTTACATATGATAATAATTGTTTGGATCTTGTAGTACTTATGCATTTTATAGATTATGTGGATATGATTATTTTTAGCTATTGATTGCTTATGTACAATGTATGCACTAGTGTATTTGATAAACTGTCTAACCTATGTTGGATGTATTCATGGCTCAACTGATGTCTTAGTTCAAATGTTGAACCTAGGGAGCAAACTCTAGCTAACCAAATATATTGACGAGTGCATAAGTTTGGTTACATCCTATGAAAAAAAGATAAAAAAATTGTTATTAAAATGAGTTGTGACATGTGATCATATTATAAGTCTCCTTGTTGTCCATCTCAATGATATAATTTTAAATTTTTGTTTTAAACATTAGCACAATATTTGCTGACAAAATGAATCATAACCGCTAGTGTTGCTGGTTTCCAAATTTCTTCAATAATAACATGAATGAGTTTACTTTGCAATCCCTTATTATAGCTCCCATTAGTGTAATGTTTTGTAGTGTTACTATGAATGTTAATTTTTAATTAATTAGGTATAAGTAAGTTCTAGAATACTTTTGCTATGAATTTCACATTCTTTTGTTGAAAAGTGGATGTGGTTCTAGTTGACATGGTAAACTATTATACTGGTTGGATTTGATTAATTTTGTGAGATTGAAGGTTTGATTTCTTCATAGATTTTTTTATTTCTCATATACTAAAGTTTCCAACATATCAATATTGGAATACATTGCATAATTTCCCAAAATTTAGAACCCTTTTCTTGTTTTTCCACTAGTCTTTTAGCCAACTATTAATGCCTTGCTTTGTAAGTGAGTCCCAAAAGTGTTAGCATTAAAATCCTAGAATTCTTTTTCAAGATCATAAGCACTTAAAGCATGATCAATTGTGTCCTCCTTAGGATAGTAAGGACATTTTGATATAATACAAATATTCAACTTCTTTAACTATGTTGAGAAAGTAGAAATTTGTTAATGATTGTCCATGCAACTATAATATCTTTGTTGGATAGTTAGAATTCTAGGTCTTCTTACATAGTTTACTCTTTAAGGCATTTTTGCCTGATTGCCTTCTAAGTAAATTTAAGAGTGAATTAACTTTGCTTAGTTTATATCTAGTGAGAGTGATTTGTGTCTTTTGTTTTGAATATCAAATTTTTTTTGTTAATTCACACATTGTTTCAAAGTATTTTGTCCTTTATTATTCATTTACATGTTGGTTTCATCATCTCAAACTTAAGTTTTTTTTCATCAACTTTCAATCCTTTTTATTGCATAAACCAAAGAAAGCTCATTTAAATATTTGATACCTAACTCATTTTCTTTGATTGGGTGTATAATTTGTTCCTTTTCAACCAATGTTGTTTATGATTAATACCTTCATCTCCACATAAAAAAGTGCTTATCATCAACTTTATTGTTTGGATGATTACTTTGTAGGTTGTATGCCCATAAGTTGGTGGAATATAATGGCATTCAAAATGTGTTTAACAAGCATCAATTTAACACCCATGGACAATAAGCTCTTCTTCTAAATTGCTAAATTTTTTGCACTTTTTCAATAATATATTAGAAATATATGCATTCCATTTTGCCATTAAAAAGCGGGTTACCTAAGTAAATAATTAGTAACTATTCATTTTTATCTCAAAATCTTATATAACCATTGAATTTTAGTTGATTACATCTTGTGAGGATGGAATATGGATTTCTTTGGATTAATCAACATTCTTAATAGTAGTTGAAAGCAGTCTAAGAATGTGCTTGTGGCTTTTATAGATATAAGATCTCCCTTGAAAAATATAATTATGTCAATAGGTGAGTTACAGTAAAATAGCCCCCAAAAGTAACATAACATTAGATTTTTTGCTACTCATATTGTTGTTTGAAGGCCCTACTTAATAGCAATGATGAAAAACAGAGGGGTACATTGGGTTTCCTTACTATAAGTCTCTTGATAATTGAACAAACTATTTCGAGAGTCCTTGACTATTATTGATATCCATGTAGTACCAATAGTGTTTCTGATTAAGCTTTAGAACTTAACAAAAAACTTAAATCTATTTAGTACCTTAAATAGCAACTCCCAAGCTAAAGTGTCAAAGGTATTTTTATTGTCAAGTTTAGTGATGTAATTATTCCCTTTGGCTTTCTTGTTCATCAATTTTTTCACCTCTTGAGTAATAAGAATATTGTGAGTTCCTTTCCTTGAATGGATCATGCTTGTTCTGGTGAGATAATCTTGGGCATTACAACTTGTAGTCTATTAGCAAGTAATTTACTTAGTAATTTGAGTGCAAAGTTGCATATGTTTTTTGGCCCAAAGTCTTGAAATGTGATAGGAATTTGAGTTTTTGAGATAAGGGCTAGAATTACACTAAACAAGCTCTTAGAGATTGAATTGCCAGATAGAAAATCTTTAGCAACCACAAGGAATTTGGTACAATTATTGCCTAGAATTTTGTGAAGAAAATATCATTGAAATCATTTGGATTAGGAGCACACTTTGTCTTATTAAAAGCTGACATTTTTAATCTCATATAAGATGACCTTCACAAGTTATGTATTGTCATCCTTTAAAAGCAACTGCGGAATGTAGGTTAAGATATCTTGAGCATGTGTGGTTTCCATGAAAGATAAAGGGGTTTAGAGGAAAACAAAAGCACCTCTTGTATTTTTTGATTCACTTCTAACTTAATTCCTCTTGAGTTGGGAATTTATACGATGTAAAGGTAGTTTCTTTTCTCTTTAACAAGCTCATGAAAATATTTTTTGTTTTTTTACCCTCTTTTAACCATTTTGCTCTAGCCTTCTAATGCCAACATGCATCTTCTTTTGAAAGTTCATCCAATAGATTTTGATATGCCTCATTAACCTAGATCCTACTCTCCAAAGAGTTATTCTCTTGAAATTTTTTAATATATTCCTTTACATTTTCTTCCATTTTTTAGACTGATTTAAATGTTTCTAAATGTATTAATGTTATAATGTCTTAAACAATCCTTTAAATGCCTTAATTTAATAGTTTATGCTTTCAAACTAGTTTGATAAGGGAGAATTAACTAATTGTCTTTGACTATTTTACAAAAAGTTGAATGTGAGGTCCATATGTTTTGGAACCTAAATTTCATAGGTCCGTTTTGTTGCTTCTTGCAATAACAATTCGATCCCCCACATATCATTATTAGTTATTAAGATGAAAAAGGTGATCCTAATTGATGTTTGTATTGGTTTCAAGAGTATCATGAGAATCTTCTTTAAGTTAAGATGTTTCAAGTTTTTCTTTGATTTAATAATATATCCTATGTAATACAATTATGTTTCAAATTTTTGTTATGCTCTCTAATCATCCGATTACTTCTCAATTATTGTCACTCTATATAGCCTATCATAGGTGGGACAAATTAGATCATCTAGTATTAAAACATCAAATCAAATGTAGGGGTACATGTTGGTGATTGTAATATGTGATTTTGTATGTCCAACTGAGTAGTAGAAGAGTCATCAATAATACTAGTAATAGCATAAGATGAGATATGGTGTAAGGAAGAGAATCATCTAAATTGTTAGAAGAGTAAATGACTTTCTAATGCCATGGGTATAGCTTCTCATAGAGAAGACAAGATAAACGAAGATGATGATTCCTACCTCAATGAACCCCAAAATGATAGTGACTAGTCCACTTGGAAGAGAAGAGGGGTTGACAAAAAGGGCAATAAGAGATAGGTTTCTAAGAAATAGTGTTGGAAACAATCAAAATCTTCCAACTACAAGCAATGATGGTATCATGAAACCTTTAAGTAGGATTCATAGTTTATACTCCAAGTGAGGTTAATATTGAGAAGTTGGATCAATTGAGGTTATATTTCTCTTTTTGTAGATATAGTTTCAACAAAGTCATTTTTGTACAGTTGAAATTAACAGATAATGCCTTAGTAGGATATAGAATTTTAACTATCGTAAATTCAAGTAGCTTATGTAGGGGGAGTTTTGTATTATGTGCTACAAGGAAGTCAAATAAGGGAAGTTTCATGAGCTTTGATAATAGAACCAACCAATGAAATATTATATCATTGAGCTCTAGAGACAAGCTATCTCAGTCGATGTGAATCTAGAAGAGAAAATAACCTCTTAATAAGTAAATAGTAAGGTTGCCTACTCACATTCCATAGAGTTATCAATCTTTTGCTTTACCAATATTAAGTAGATGAGAACCATCATAATCATTATGGAGAAGAACCATGGTTTGGAAGAAAATCACGAAGAGGATGGCTTCAAAGGTAGGACTACTTAGTTGTAGGAGCTTTAACTTTTTTAAAAGCCTAATTATATCATTAATGCAAAAGGCCTTGTCATATCAAAAGGAATTTTTGGAAGCTACATCTTGAGTTGAGGAAGAATGAGTAAATGAGGATGGCAAAAAGGCAAAGAACACTATTAATATTATTTAAAAGATGAAAAAATTTTAGAAGTTTTGTATGCATATGACTAGAGTCTGTAATTGATGGTGAAAACTTAAAACATTGGCAAAGGCACCATGAAGTGGAAGCCTATTGCAAGTACTAACTCTTGAATAGTTATTCTTGTTCATGTTTTGGGTTAAAAAGGAGTTTATGAAAGCTATTTTTGAATTTAGATGCCACAAAAATTTACTGATTGTATCCATATTGGTGGCTTGATTTAGTAATGTTACTATAACCACAACAATGCATGATAATCTATATTCATGACCATGCAGAGGTTAAGGCTGAGAAGTAACATCTACTTTGACTTGAAATAACTTAAAACAATGTTGATAAGGTTGAGTGAAATATAGTTTCTTGATGTTTGTCAAGTGATTTATTGTAACGATTACTTATGGGATCAAAATTCAACAAATTTCTAGAGTAATAAAAGGATGATACTTTGCATGGAAGGAAAGACTTGCCTACTTGACAAAAGTTGAGATATATAATCTAATAGAATTCTATAAGGAACCTATGTTAGGTATGCTTGTTTATTTTGTAGCTTGAAACATAGATTAAAGCAAGTAGAGGTTCTAAACCAATTGAAGATATCTATTCACATAAGGATCCTTTGTAGGGGATTGTATTACACACCATATGGGTTTGTATGCCAAAGAAGGTAGCCAAAGTGATTTGGATTCTTGGACTTCCTTGGTTGAGATAATGATAACTCATAGGAGTGAGTTTTTTCTTAAAAATGGGGATATGATTCAAGAAAATGTTGATTATTAATGAGGAGCTCTTAATAAGTTTACAATGCAATATAAAAGGAAGTTGTGGGCCTTGAAAAGACTCAAGAAAGATAAACAAATATTGAGAAGTTGTTTATATGAGGTGATTTTTTGACCTGAGAAATTTTCACAAGGATATCATGGTTCTTATGTGAAAGCAAAAAGATGTGAGAAAGGTCTTAAGAGGACATTCACAATAGTAAGAGAGCCTTATCTCATTAGGGTTAAGAAGAAGTAAGTTCATAGAAAGAAGATTACAAGGTTTATAATATCAATGTGGAACCTTGGGATGGAAAAGGAATCATGGAGATTTTCTGACTACTTTAGTGAATGGGTTGAGGAAATAAAACATCTCAAATGGTTAGCATAAAGTCAACCTGCTAAAGCATAGAAATAGTACACTCAAGGGGCTAAAAAGAGAAACTTGACTTATGAAGGAGAGCTACAGGTGTGTACACTCTCATACTAAATGAGAAATTTTTTAAACTCGCAACATGGTTTGGAAAATCACTGTAGGTCTTATGAAGAAAAAGTATTAAAGTATTACTCATGTGGCATTTCATAAGATTAGTTAGGAAATGAAATCTAAATCAGGACAAGAATTATGAAAGAATTTAATTATAGTGTGTAGAAGAGATGTGCATGATGGTAATTTATATTTATGATTTGAATTATTATGATTCCATTTGAATTCAAATTCTAAATCTAAAATTCATTGCATTAGTATCTATCTTCGAGTGACATTAGCATCTCATGAGAATCTTATAAGGCCTAACACCTTAATCCATAGAAATAGCCCTGACAGGAAGGGAGATGATTAAACATGTTTGGAAGATCAGAAAGATTTTTAATGTCAGTGTGAGTTTCAAGATTACAAGTATTACAAAGATATACTCTAGGTTGAGATGTCTTAAGTCTTAGAGTTTTGTTGAAAAGTTTAAGTCTACTTATAAAAAATTTGTTTTCAAATTTTGTTGATTGAAGATTAGTATTTTCCTGTGTAATTTTGTTGTGTTTAGAGTTTTTATTACATTCTCTATTCATCCAATTATTCAGCCATTGTTGTGAGTCTTTAAGAATTTTCTATCTCAAGTTGGATAAATTAAATCATATAAGCATTTTAGTTTTGTTTCCAAATGTAAAAAATGGATATACTCAACATTTGAAAGTATTATTTGCATTTTTTGTCTAAAAATGATATTTCTATTGATAATGCAGCTTTGATAATTTGTGTTTATATTGTCACATTGTGAGATAATTTGTCATTGGGTCATTTTGAGCTAACTAAAGCTTTAGTTAGATTCAGTTACCTTCTACATGACGCTCAACCATTACTCAAAATTCTTCTATGCTTAAACTACTTTGCACCAACCATTATGTAACATAGTTTCCCTACCTAACCACTTTCTCCTTCAAAAACTATGGAATATCATAATGATGATGTCTTTTTGGTAGGATAGAATTGTTCATCAATTGACAACTTCAAATTGTGCCATTTAGGTGATCCAAAGGATCTTCCTTGTAGTGTTATTGTTTGTCCATTATGATCGTTCTTCACTTTATTTCATGGTAAACATTTGCAATATTCTCAAACCTACTTTTTTAATAATTATTTGGTATCTCTAAGGCACTTTTGCATCCATGTATTATTAATTAAGGTTTCCTTTCAATATATTCTAATTTTTGCTAGGTTTGCAAAGAGTTGTGTAGACATTTGATCAATGAGCAATATTATTTTTGTTATTATTATTGTTCTTCATAACAAAGTAGAAATCCTTCTTTCAAATCATTTATTTTATTATTATATGAATTTTTATGGTTACTATTTATTTGTGATCTTGATCAATAAGTATTATTATTAGAAGCTAACATAGCACTAGATCCAATTAATTAATAAATCATCATAGCCTTCTCCTTTACCTCGAGCCCATCCTTTTTATATAGCTATCATTTATTTTGGAAGCGTCAATGCATGCTCATTATATTATGTCAAAAGAGATATTTTTACAAAATTTTTAAAAAGTTGATACAAGCTATTGGGATCATGCAATAATAACAAATTTATTCCTTTTGGCATTTATTTGTTAAATTTAATATTAAACTTCATAATAAGAATTACATTTCTTTTTTTTATTAGCATATTATTAAGTTTTGAAGTAAATGGCCTTCTAAATTTGTTTATCATTATTATTATGATATATGTTGAAATAATGTCACTCGGACACAAGAAGCATGGTGAATTGTTGTTCTTTCTAAATTTGTTAGATGTAGTAATAATGTTACCATTGAATGATCTTAAATTTAGTTTTTTGAAAACCTTTTAAGTAGTAAAAAGAAAGATACTCATTTAAGTGGTTCAACTCCAAATAAGAAGCTATCCAAGAAAGACCAAGTTCTTGAAACTTATGCCTCTTGTAAAAGCTCATAGGTAAAACCCTTACAAAACATCTAGTGGGATCACTTCAATGAATCAAAAGAGTGAACAAAAAAATAGATCTAGAAGGATCAAGTAATAGTCCAAAAGAAAAAATAGTGAGGTGAAGTCAAATGAAAAATAAATAAAATGAAAGCTCTTTAAGTTGAATTTAGTGATGATCAAATGCCACAATGGGGGAGGCGAATTAAAATATCAAAATGAATATCAACTAACCAACTTATAAAACATTGAAATCTTTTTAAGTATTGAGAACACAACTACAACATTATCAAATGAAGTGGAATAAAAACTAATTGATAACAAGCAACTACGAGATTGCATAAGAGATTTTTTTAGGTGGTTTAGCATGAAGCTGTAGCTATTTTTATCTACAATCAATTTGATTAAGTTCCTACTAAAGGACACTCTTTTGTTATAGTTGTTAGAGGTAAACCAACTATAAGAAAAGTTCTTAGGAGTGGCACCAACAAATAACTCAAAAAAGTTACAACTAATAAAAATTAGTTTAACCACCTAAATAGCAAAATATATAATAAACTTATATCTTTAATCCTTTAAAACAAGAGTGGCACAAATTAATTGAATAAAGAATGTTAACAATGTTAGTCAAACAAAAAAAATGCAAAAAGAGTAGAAATGATTCACTACTAATGGACAAGTAGTCTTGCCAAGAGAATAAATCACGTTGAGCACTTTTCCTTTTCGTATGATTTTGTGAAATGAATCATTAGCATATTGCTTTTGAAAAACACTAGTACTTATAACCTTGAATAGATTGAGTTGGAAATTGGAATGTGCAACTACTAATTTGTGATTTCCAAAGAGATTAAAATTCCTATTATGGCCTTGGGTTCATGTTTGTACTACTACATTGCATAAATCATATTAAGATAATAGGAATTAAACTAAGATCACCCTAATGATGCTTCAAAATCATTAATGTTTTTAGTTACTTTAAAAATGTTGTACAAGTATAATATTTACCATCACATTGTACATTAAAAGTTCTTGATACATAACCTAGGTTTTTCATCCATTGTGTTAGATAATCATTAGGATCATACAAATACATTTAGTTTACTTCTTATGCTTAAATGTATAATATAAATATGATACATTGTTTATTATTATATGATATTACTAATTTTCAAGCTCCTAAGACCTGTTTATATGATGCAATAATACAAGTATGCTAGAATTTACTTGAGAGAAAAAGTATTTAGAATCATACCACATAATGTTTTACTCATGTGATATATGATATCATACTTTTATGATAATATTATATTATTTTTATCTTAAGTCTCTTAAGTTATCTATAAAATGAGATAAAACATACAATTATGATAAACTACTTTGTACAACATGATTTAACATTTATGAACCATGCAATGTAGAGCTTAATTATCAAATTTGGATGAAGAACATAATGATTAAGCTATAGTAAATCATTTGTAATTAAATAGTTGGTTGCACTGATGTGATGAATATATTGTACATACTTACATTAATTCTTGTATATGATAGATTCTAAAAAAAATAAACATTGTATAAACATAAAATAGAGTTTGTCTAATTATAATGCTAGTAATATCTTAACTCTTAGAATATGGGCAGATACCTTGTACAACCGATTTCACACTTCATATTGTTAATGTAGATGACTATTATTTTTTTACAACAAAGCCATCATCTATATATGTTGCCATTTTAATTATGATTGCTACTTGTAATGTAGACTTTATCATGAAATGAATGACTATGATATAAGTCATTGCTTTGTACAATCATAAGGTAGTTCAATATATTACTTATTTGACTTTTCTTTCTTCAACCTAAGAGCTTGACATAAATCTAAAGTGAATTATGTTGATTCTAAAATGTAACTCTAAAAGGGAAATAACTTTGGAACAAAGGTTAATTAGAATGCTTGCATAAAGAAGGAACATAAGTGCTATCCTATCATAAGGAGAAAGGTTTAGCATTATAACCATTTGATTGTTGTAAGTGAAAAACTCAAAGTGGTTTAACCATTCCATAATATGTTGTTCTTCATGGCTAATACAACATTACAAAGAAGATTCATGGAGTAGAGGGCATCGAATCACCAAAGATAGAATGGAATAGGAAAAATTGGAGGTTCAAGAAGGAAGATAAGGAAACTTCTCTTGACTTTTACTTTATATACCTTGATGCTACCTCATATTCTACCACCACCATAGTCATCAAAAGGGAACTTTGGCCTTGGAGTTGATTCACAAGCCTAGGAGAAAGAAAAAAAAAGAGAGGATAAGTGGTTGTGGACTTATTTCACACTTACATGCCTTAAAGAAAGAGGAGGATAGATTTCACATCAGACCTTTACTTCATTGCCTTCACTCATGCTTAATGCCACTCCATGCTTATCATCTTGATCTGATTATAAATCTTGAGACCTTTGTACTCCAAAACCCATCTTGGGGCGCACTTTTTTTTATAAAGAAGTGCTTAAATCATATATGTGATATCCTTTTATTCACAAGGTGATTTTAGTGGCTACTAGCTAGCACGAATGGAGGGGGTACTATTTTTCATTTGCCTATATTCACAAGTTTATTTCACCAAAATTTGATACTTTGTGAAAGAGGAGCCTTATATGGGTGTATTGGGCTTGTTTTCTCTATGTAGTAAAAAGGATGGACCTAGTTAAGTGCTTTTAATTGATTTCATTAATCATTAGTCCTCATTATCTTTAGGTGTTAATTACATAAAACATATCTTCATGGGTTCAAGTTCAGCAAGTTGAGCCATTCCTTAAGTAATGTTCTTCAAGCTTCATTCCACATTATTGATACATGTGTCTTACTATACACACACTCATCCATGTATCTATGACTATTTCTATAATTCACAATAGCATATCTAGCCATCAATAACTAAAATCTTAGTTTTGTTTGTCACCAATTATAATATTTGAGATTAAAGAGAGAAGGGAGTCATCACCAAATGGTTCCTTAAGAGTGGAATCCCTATATAAGGAGTGGCTCCCAATAGGCTTCAAAGTGGACATGTATAGGAATGAATAGTCCCAAATTAACTTTTAAGAGACTAATCTTATTATTTATATGAGATGTCATGGTCTTAAAATACTTAAACATCTTTTGATAACAAATCTCATATGAGTTGGTATAGGATGATCTAAGTTATCTCAATATAGTATGACTAAAATATCACATTTGGTATCAAAGTAGTATATTTCACTAGTGACATGTGGTTCAAGAATGAACCAATAGGATGTTGCTAGACCTATAATACTTAGATCCAAAAAGGGTAAGAAATGATCACCATGTGATGTCCAGAGAGATGAATTTCTAAATAAGAAGCAATTCTTGATAGGTTTCTAAGTAATGGGGTATAGAAATGAATTATTTCATATTAGTTACTAAAGAATTGATCTTAGTATTTACATAAGATGTAATAGTCTTAAGATGTTGAAGTACCTTTTAAGAAAAAACTATTTAGTTAATATGAAACAACCTAATATAGTAAGAGCAAAATGCCACATCAACCTTAAGTGCACAACAACCTCCTCTTTGATGATTATAAAACAAATACCAAAAGAAGGATATAATAATAAAAACTCAATAACACTTGGTAGCAATAAGATGGAATGAAGATGATAAATAACAAGCTAGAATGTATGTACTACAAGATGTTGTAGAATGAGTACATGTTACTAAATCATAAAACAACATAATAAAAAGCACAAAAATAACAAAATAGAGCTGAGGAGTATATGTAAAGTAACTTCATGCACCATATCCCTTGAATCAATACATTAAAATACAATAACAACTACATAAATAATCTCACATTTCTATCATAATATTTGATACTTCAACATATTATAATACCAACTATGCTTAATACAACATGAGCTATAACATCTTATTCATTTAGATCTCTCCTTAATTCTTGAATTCTTGCACATTAGTTCACTCCCCTTCTTGTAATCAATCGAAGGATTGAAGAAAACCTAAGGTCAATCTAAGCCTAATGAACATGTATGATGGTAAAGGTTTTATAAAAATGTCAGCTAATTGATGATTAAAAGGCATAAAAACTAGCAAATGATTCTTCTTTGAGTTTTTTTAGCAACTTGGTATATAAACCAACACTAAAGGCATGTCTAACCTACTAGCTATAAAAGAAAGTGTGAATTGAATCATTTCTTTATACAACTTCATGTCAACTTCTTTCTTGGCTTCAAACTTGTCTAAAGATGTAATAGTTCCCATAGGAGTCTTTTTGACTTTCAAATTTTCAATTCCAAAACTCTTTAGAACCTTTATTAAGTACTTGGTTTGGGAAATAAAAATTCTTTCATTTGTTTTCTTGACTTGAATTCCCAAGAAGAAGGTCATCTTTCCCAATACTCATCTCAAATTCTTTCTCATTAATTTAGAAAATCATTCACACATTCCTTCATGTGTTGCTCTAAAAACAATGTCATAAACATATATTTAACAATAGCTTATTTTCATTTGATTTTAGAATAGATAAAGTGTTGTCAACTTTCTTTCTAACCACTTGAAATGAAAAATGTGCATAGTCTCTCATACTATAAACATTTTGCTTTCTTAAGTCTATATAATACTTTCTTCAATGTATATACATGATATAATTTGTCATAAATTTCAAATCCTAAGGGCTACTACACGTATATTTCTTTGCTAATATATCCATTCAAGACAGCACTCTTGATATTTTTTTCATAATTCATGACATCCTTGTGACATGCATAAGCAAGTAGGATTCTTGTTGGCTTAAGACATATCTCTAATATGAAAGTCTCTTCTACATCAATTCTTTCTATTTGGTTATATCCTTTTGCTACCATTCATGTTTTATTTATAGTTACGTTCCCATACTCATCTAACTTATTCTTGAATACCTATTTTGTCCAAATTATTTATTAGTTTAAGGGTTTTGGGGCTAGATCACAAATCGTATTCTTCTTAAGCTATTCTAATTCTTCATTCATTGGTAATATCTAATATAAGGGCTTCATCAACAAAACTGGGTTCAAAAAATGATTCAAAGGCAACATGTTTGATTAATGCTTTTGTTTTGATCACATCACTAATTCATCTTATAACTAATTCTTTAAGAAGAATAATTGTGTGATAAAGTAGCAAAATGGTGAATGATTATCATAGTAACGCAAGGTTAATGATGAAATCATTTACCAAAGGCTTTAAATGACACAACTAATGATCATAATGGAATCCATCAATCATTTGAATGATATTGGCATGCACTTTTCTTTTTTCTCATTGATTTATATGTCATCATATCATTAGAAAATGGTTAGAACATTGTGCATAGAATCATAATTTCATAAACATCCATGAAAATATATTTTATAGCCTTTCACATTTGTTCTAAAAATGTAAGATGAAGAAAACTCTCCAAAAAAATATTCTACCACAAGTTGGTCAATAATCATGAATGCCTAATGTATTATGTATAAATTACCCAATGTAATACTTGGAATGCCTATCATATTTGAAGTCAAATTACAAGGTATATTCTAGTTTTCTATAATCTTCATGTTTTTTAAACTATATATAACCACTGTCATGTATATGATGCATGCCTAAACATTAAATATGGCCACATACATTTGGTCCTATACAACAACACGTGTTCGATACATAAAACAATACAAACATGCATCTACCAAAATACACTCAAAATATGACAAAACCTTGAAAACAATCAAAGGATCTAGGGAAAAGGGGAATGCATTCTAGCAACAAGATTCAATTCTAGAATGTTCTATAAACCTCTAGAAAATTAAGAACTAGCACTTATTAAAAGGCTATGTATATTGTGTGAACTCTAGTTTAGGGTTAACTAGTTTGATAAAGCTATCAAAGTTAACTCTAAGTAATCAATATGCAGACAAATATAATATAAACACATCATAGATAGTCCAAAGAAATAAAATATAATGTGACTCTATATAAACAAATACTAATTATGAATGCTTAGATAAATAGTAATAACTATATTTTTTACTCCATATCAATTCAACGACCATGAGAATGCCTACTATGATGTGCAAGAGTTCTTATAAGGTCAACAAAGGTTATTATAGTCCTCCAAGTAACTATAAATATACAATTCTACTCTTCAAGAAGGGATGAAAAATATTATGGATCTTCTTTGAACAACTTTTCATGATGCTTATGTAGGATCTTACTGAATGCCATAATTATAAACTACTAGAGAAGGCTAAGCTATCATGGGATTATTATTCAATAATAATGATAAGTTTACATTACTAGTTATCAATATCACATAAAAATGAGGATTAATAGATGATATAAAATTTAGAAGAATTATATACAAAGTTAGGTATGAAATAAACCTCCATTAATGCTATGACATGTTCTCTTCTTTGAAATTGATAAAGAAAAATAATAAAAAAGCAGAAACATAAAGATTTGGTGATGAAAATTCTATCAAATACTCAAAAGTTTTTAGAAGTAATGGAGTTAGAAATATAAGATCATCCAGTGAATATGGTTAAATATGCTCATTTATGTGGGAAGAATAATCTTCTTTAAAGAGGTTAGAGTTGTATGCATGGCACTAAGATGTCATAAGATGAAACCAAATAAGCTATGAGATGATAAATGATTAACTATGGTATTTAAGTGATAGTTTATAATACTAGTACATAATTAATACCATCTAATAATCATCACAAAGAAGATAGAAATAATAACTTGCTAATAGGTGTATTACTATATACTATAACTCAATAAGTGGTTATTCAATAAAAAGATTTACGTAGCATAAAGAAAAAAGTCATTGAGTTTCATTATGGTTGATAAGAATGGATATAATTAACTCATTGTCAAAATCCCCACATTGTGAAAAAGATGAAGCATTAGAAGATGCAGATTAACATGGTCACTCTATGGATTAACTAACCAAAAATACATTAATTATGTCTTGGTTCTACAAAGATAAGTATTTTATACTCAAACTAGATACATGGTCATTCCATAAAAAGATTTATGTAGCATAAAGAAAAAAGTCATTGAGTTTCATTATGGTTGATAAGAATGGATATAATTAACTCATTATCAAAATCTCCACATCATGAAAAAAGATGAAGCAATAGAAGATGCATGATTAACATGGTCACTCTATGGATTAAATAACCAAAAACACATTAATAATGTCTTGGTGGTACAAGGATAAGTATTTTATACTCAAAACTAGATACAATTTAGGATATACTTCCTCTATAGGTGTGAGTACTTGTATAAGAATAGATTATCATATAGGAAAAAATTTAGGTGAAGGAATTGATGAATGTATAGGGAAGGACTAGTATCAAGCTACGAGTTGATTGAAATGGTTGTAATGATGCTAAGCTAAGATAGGGCTACATCATTAAGCTATTTAATCTAGTAATAATAAGTGTGGTAATAAGAGATACAATAATGTATTAGATAAAAGGCCTTAGTTAAGCTTTGTGAGTAGGCAATCAAGTGGAGGTACAAGCATTGTCATAGGTCTTAGGATAAGGTTTTGAGGTAGATGAAGGGGCTATAAGGGTAGTGAGTGTAAGCCTAGTATACAAGTAAAATTGAGTAGGATTAGCTCATCTAAGTAGGGTAAAAGGTCACAATCTTATGTATACATCATGATCATTGGTGAGTACCATATGCATGTCATCTAATAATTGGTAAGAGGCATATGACAAAAAAATTTAGAACTTAGCTTACACTACATCAATAATGATATAGCATGCACATTACAATATAAGGAAGTGTAATAATTTGTATATTAAAACATACAAGTTATCCATAAATTTGTCTAATGAATAATTAATAAGATATGGTTATAAATGAGGATGTGGCTATAGATGTGGGGCATGAATAATACATCATAAGGATAAGTTTTCATATAAATACTATTAATTACAACATGTAAAATACTATTATCACTTTGTATAGAGATAATAAAATAAATCAAATGACCAAGTCACTATAGATAAGATTCTTTTTTGAGAAGAAATGCTTGAATTCTTGATGATCAATCAATGTCAATTCTCTCATTTCATCATAGATGAATCCCATGTAATTCTTAAAAATAGTGGAATCACTTCATAATGAGTCACTCAATCTAAGTAAAAATAAAAATATAAATGCTTCATATGAGTCTAGAGATAAGTAAAAGATAGACATATTGAATGACGAATTGAGATCCTAATTAATAGTAGATGAAATGTAATTAAAAAATCAAAACATAATTCAAATAATTTGAAATAGCATTTTATACCATTCAAAAATGGGTATAATGTAGGAGTAAACCTTAGAAATAATTATATATGAACACTTAATAAATGAAACTCATAGTAATATTCAAAGATGAAAAAAAAGAGTTCCAATAGGAATGAAACTTCTCCAACAACAAATTATGTATTTATTGCCACAAAGCTAATCTTGATTATAGCCAAGATTGGCTATTAATATGACAACAAATAAATGAACTATGAAAGAATGAGGGGAGGAGGCAAGGAAATCAGTGCCAAATGATTGAAGTGGCCAACACAAAAAAACCAAACAATGACTAAAATAATGATAATCCATTCTCTTAATGGCACTACAATGATAAAAATAAGATTGAAATGGAATCCAATAATCATTTGAATGACAAGTTCCACATGTTCTCTTTACTCTCACCAATTGTTATATCACCAAATCATTGAAAACTACATGGAAGAATGTTTTCAAAACATTATAATTTTATAAACATCAAGAATAATATGTTTTATTTTAAACCACAAAGGCATAAAAATCCTATAATGCAACTAGCTTCAAACCAATTAATTACACATTCTAGTTTTAGAAGAGCCTAGTGTAATTTCTATAAACCACTCAAAGTAGTATAGGACTTACTCATGTTATCTAAGTCAATTTAAGAGGGTCAATTTAGCTTTCTAAGAAGTTTATATCACTTTAGAATTACATGTTAGCACTATCATGTGCATGGTGCATGCCTAATTCCCAAATATGCTCATATACACTTATTCATATGCATTGATACATATCAACTACAAAGACTAATATAGGTAAAATATAAAAAAGTATAATTAAAACCTAAGAAAATAAAAATCAATTGAGGTAATTAAGAATTAACTTTAGGACTAGACATATCTTGAGAATGTCTTAGGAACACGAAGAAACTAAAATAATTATTTTTTATACTTCAAACCAACTAATCATATGAAACTATTTGAGTAAACTCAATCTAAATAATGCACACAATTAAAGTATAAACACATAAGAGATATATTATATTTAGTTCAAAAACAATAGAACACAATGCAACTCCATAATCATTTTACTTCATTTGTTAAAGTGTAGATAAATAGTAACAATTGCACCATCTACTCTTCGATTTAATTGGTAGATAATGGCTCAAAACATAAAAAGCTATGGAACTACATTAATAATAGTCATGGTGCTTCAATAATAAATGATAATCATAGTATTATATTACTATTTTTTAGACACATGTATTCTACAATTATAGCATCTTAAAAGAACTTTAGGTTGTTGTAAGGTTGGAGCTTAGTAAACTAGTCAACAAAGCTTTAAAAAACTATAAGTGAGAATCTATGGATGCTAGTTAGCCAAGTTTTGCAACTAGCATGTCAATCATCAATCTTATTATTTTAAGTTGTTGCATAAATAGATGCTATCGACAATGTATCTTATAAGAAAAGTAATGCTCTACTTTTCTTATAAATGAATACTGTTATGAGCAATCATGAATTACTCCAACACCTAAGGAGCAATTAATGAGCTCACAATTGATGGAAATGTATTAGGTAGAAGTATTCAACATGGTAATACACAACATGTTTTTCTTCTAACACTTTATATAATATGCTTGCTAACATCAAATTAGATAAAAACTATTAACTCCTTGGCCCTTTTTGATAGTTTGATTATACCAAATCCATGTGTTACTATTACTAATAGTTTGCTTAAGCAGTTATTTTAGGTATATGAAATGATGGTGTTGCAAGTGATGTTGGAATATGTCTCTTATTGAATCTCTTAAAACAAGTTCCCTTAAACAATTCTGCAACCTATAGAGGATGTTGCTTTTGATGGTATAACAACCATCATGAGTACTCTTTATTTGCTTTTGGCATGTTTAGATTGTTTAAAACCTTTGCATACATCCTCTTATTCATGAATTTATGTTATGATTAAAATAACTAAGAATACTTAAGAACATATATATTGTCATAGAAAAATCTTATCTAGGATTATTGATAATCATGTGTGCAAAGAGACCAAGTGGACACAAAGCTTGGTATTCAATAGTAACATTGATTGTGTACGGCAAATTTTTTTTGTACATGTATGATTAGCTTTCTTACTTTTTGTCCTATACCTAACATATTTTCACTGGCATGTGTTATATGTATGATGGCTTCATCATATTAGTATAACCACTATGTTTAATGAAATAGACAAATTATAACATAATTGTACATTAGCAATACCTATTACCAAACTTGTGCAATACTACTCACTATTTTTGCGATATAAGAATCATATAAAACAAAAGATTTTATAGTACTTGTAGCTCTTATTCTCTAATAGAGCAATTAGGATAAGAACTGAATTAAAAAGCATTGTACATATATGCTATGGTTTATATGAATATAATTCACATAAGAAAAGTATGGTAGTAAAGCTCATAAAGCTTCATACAAATGTGAAGTATCATCATGTAACACCTGATTATTTTTTTAACCATAAGTGTATCCAAAATCAAATTATCATAATATCAAATATACATGTAATTTATAATGTAGAATTATGTAAAATATTATCATATTAAGAATCTAACAAATATTTTTCACCCATAAGACCAAGTTATAAATAAAATATCTACAAAATTAATAAACTACTCAAATATAATCCAATATAAGAAAACACCATGAATAACTACTAAAGTATGATAGAAAAACATAAAAAGCAACTATAATAAGAAAGATGTTGAGCAAGAGCTGAGTCTAAGGGAGTAGAGTAGCTAACCATCTTATCTCTTGAGTGAGCATGCATGATCAAAGGTCCACTACATCTGATTCTCACAAGATCAAAATCATGACCATAATGTATAGTATCTTGCTAACTCTAATTCATCACTACACAATGTTAGTTATATTTTCTTAATGTGAATCAAACATATAAGACATTCTCCTTATAAGTAGCAATCTAATAAGTAAAAGACTTACCTTAATGCTAAATCTATTATTTAGGATTCTTCATGCCCTAAGTCAATCTAAGGTTTTTACCTTAAGTCCTTATCCAAGTAATTATCATATGAATGTCTTAAGGTTTTCATTAGACCAAAATTTAGTCATTAAAATATCTTAGCCAATTTTTCTTGTATTTATGCTTACCCTCATCTCTTTTTGGACCTTTCTTGACTAAGCTAACCTTAGTGTACACAAAGCCTTGGCTTTTATCCTTAAAGTTCATGTATAATCAATTGTCATTACAACTAAGTTTTGGTTCAAACCCAAATTTCTCCAAGACAATCTTGAGTCACTATACCCATTTTAAAGCCTCTCTTAAGTCATTATAATATTTCCTAAATCTCCATCTAGGGTTTCATTACATAATTTAAGAGCCTAAATAGAATCACTCATGGTCTTACCAAAATAACCTAATCAACCTAAGGGTCTAGCTAACAACTTTATCTTATTGTTACCTCAGCCAAAACTAGCACATTGATAAGTTTTATTCCAAGTTCTTCTACCTTCTTCTAAGGTCTTTATGGAAAGCTTAACTAAAAAAGTTTAATTTACAATGTGCATAAAGGTTCATCAATGCTATTTTCTTAGTTAATCACTAGGACCTTTTATTATAAGTTTCTTTTCTTAGGATTATTTTTAAGCCTTTAAACTTAATTCTAAGGCTAAGATTATCTTACAAAGCTATATCCATGAATCTCAAACCTCTAATTTAAGCCATACTAGGGATTTATCTATAAAACCTTAAAATTTAACATAACTCAACCTTAACACTCCTAGTCATAACCAACTCTTTGCTTGCCAATCATATCCTTACCCAACATAACCTAAATCTTAAATAGAGCCATCACAGGCTTTCCAACTAGAAACCAATGGCCATACAAACCCTAAAAGCCATTTAAATTCTCTTAAGGGTTAAACCCCTATCTCTTAAGACTTAGCTAAGCCATAGTTCCATTCATCCTAAAGAAACTTTAGGCAAGAGGCATTGTTCACTTTATTAATTAAAATTTTTGGCTTTAGTTTTAAGTGCCCATAAATGGTTTATAACTTTGACTATAGTGTAAATTATATTAGATGTAATTTTATGAATTTTTATTCTTAATTTTGATAATTAAGCACAAATTTCTATATAGTCATTTTATTAACTAAAATTGTAAGTAATTTTAAATAGTATCTTATTTGCCTCACATCAAATATGTATTTCAAAAAAATAAATAATTTTTTATGAAAAATAGAGTCATGTCTTAGTTTTACACATTTCTTATTCATCATACCATGAAACTATTTGTTTAGTCATGCAAAAATTAAGAAGTAAACATGGCTCTCAATTTATATTATCATACATCATTTATATTTAGAAGGAAGACAAATTGCATTGAGAATCTTAAATTCTAGCAAGATATATTATGAAAAGAAGTTTATCTTAACTCTAGTATGAGAGTTATATTCGATAAAATTTGCTTCTTCATAGTTTCTAACATCTATGATAACCATGCTTATTGCATACATGCTTAGACAACAAAGAAGGCATAAAACTTAGCATTCCTTTAACTTATTCAATATTATCATGTCTCAATTAAGCATTATTTTCCATCAATCAACTGATATTCTCAATTCATCTTTCACATATATAAATAACCAACACCAAACATGCAATAAATAATCATAAAGTCTACTTTGCATTCACAAGTAAAATACTAATACACATCTTTAACATGGTTTCATTGGAAAACTTGCATAAGAATGAATAGTAATTGACCTCTTTATTTAAAATCTCCCTTAGTCTTTAGTAGAAGAAATTTCCTCCTTCCCAAGAAAGTTTCATAAAGAAGAATTACTAGTGATTTTCACAATCAATTTTCCAATAGTTTCACATGCATTTTAGCATAATAATTATATTTTTTTTTATCTTACTTTAGATCTTAGATAAAGTTATTGTATGTATTCAAGGGTCATCCTACTTGTACATTTGTGTGGAAGACTTCTCATTGGTTAGGTCTTTCTTTGCTTAAAAGTTTCAACCCTTCTTCTTGCTCTTCCACATAGCTTCCTTGCTTTCCTCTTTGGTATCCCCTTTGTTGGCCTCACTAAATTCTTTCTTGTGGAAAAGATTTTTAAAAGTATTACAAGCATACCTTAAGGTCTTAAATATCTCAGTTCACATCTTAAACTCAAGATATATTTCAAGAAAAATTGGTTTGGTTACTTTAAGCCACAGTTCACCTAGTCAAGTTAAATCTCTTCTAATTAACCCCTTTTGGAGAGAAATATCCAGCTCTTAAAATTTAAGAGTCTAACTAAGATATAACTAAAATATATTTGAACATTTATTCTTCTTTTCCATATATTATTTCTTATGATATTCCTATTTACATTGAACACCTTTTCCCTCCCCCCAATCCCTATACAATGCTTATCTTTTCAAATATATTGATAATGCATAGAGGATTTGCATTACATTCACAAATTCATAAACTAACTGGTGCAAAGTATTTTGAAAAGTTGCTACTAACAAGTAGGAATTGTTTTACAAAATGTTTTAGATTACTAAGGAAACATTCCTTGCAGTCAACAAAATTCTTAGATAATGACACAAACTTCTTATAATTAGAACGACAACTATTAATGAAGGTTAGGTAGTATTATCTATGTTCTTGAACTTTTTAATAGCATGAGTCAAGTAGCTAAGAGTTCTTAGCTTTTAGGAAAGATAGTACATAGACATTTTCACCTTAAGATTTTCCTTGTATTCCCATAAAAAACATGCAATTTTTACATCCTACATGCATACCTAAAAAAATTATATGAAATAAAAATTCATGCCATACTTTGTGTGACACTTATAGAATAGAGTTGTATAATGACCTTGGGCATGACTATGTTCATGCTCATTAAATCATCTGTTAGAATTATATTAGAGCTATAAATGGCACACACGAAAGTATAGTAGGTTAAGAAGACCAAGACTTTTTGACTTCTACATTGATTGTGATGATTACAAACCTCATTAGAATATTTGTTTCTCATTTACATCATATACATTTGTGCTTAACTTTGTTATACAAGTACAAAGAAGAGGCATTCAAGCCCAATCAAAAACATATAATAATAAACATGGCTTACTAGAGCTCAAGATAACATTAAGATTTTAGTTTTTTTATTTTGGGTTCTAGGTTAGTAGAATACATGCATAATTAGGCCAAAAAATTAAATGGATTCTAGTTCAAGAGGTTTTTTTACTTTTTTAGTCATTCCTCATCCAAATTAACTTCAAATCATAAATTTTACTTAATTGTAAAAATACTCATATTCTTATTTTAGAATAATAAAATTTCAAAGTTTCATTTTGAAATATTTTATTAATTTATTTGAATTTTGGAGTATTTTTATATTATTTTAAAATAGATCGCATTTTAGCCACTTACCATGTTCTCTATTGTCAATGTAGTCGCTACCTAACTCTTTTGGTCGACCTTGAAAAATATCTTAAAACATCAAAAAATGGTTTTCTATACTTTAATACATCTTAAAATATTTCAATTAAGTTAAAGTTTTTTTCTATAATTACAACCCATGACACATTTTCTTTACCACTTGAATAAACTAAAAACATTTTTCCTTCATTTTTGATTACTCACTTGTTCTACCTTAGTTATAGCCCTCTTAATTATGCACCCACTAACATTAGTACAACATATTGTGATTTATACTTCAAAACTGATTCATAGATGCAAACATGTTTTATTTTCATATATTGCATTATCCCTTAATCACTTCATACTTGATGTTAAAGAAAAGATGCCATAATAATAAATAAAATACTAGTTTTATGATTTTTGAATTTTACAACACATGTAGTGAAATATGAAAGCTATTTTATTTTACTTGTTATTTCTCTTTTCTGGTTTATTTTGACATTTTTTGGCAAGCTTACTATTATGATTCACATAGATAGGCCATTATCCCTTTAGTAATAGTTGCATGAACTCATTTTCCTTTGAGAATTTCTTACTCAAACCACCATCTTATCTTTCCATATTATTATTGATTTCAATTGCATATCACTTGCTAATATGTACATAGGGTTAACATATAGCATACATGTCTAATCATGCAAGTATTTGTCAATTCGCATATTATCAAGTAGCCAACAATTAGCTTGCATCCATCACATTATGCTCATATGTGATAATATAACGTAGCTATCATAGTTGAAAGAATACAAAATACATCATCTCCTATATATTAAGGAGGTTATGATGAAAAATACCATTACATCTTACATTCACAACACATATTGTGATTCCAACCATGGTATCAAAAAAGTTGACATTCAATTTTCTCTTTCTTCTCTTATAATCATATGTAAAGTTTACATTATAATTTTATTATATAGTCAATGTACTAGATCTATTACATTAATGCATTAATTCAAACCCAATTGAGCCCCTTTTTATTCATTCTTAATTAATCAATTCAAATAGTTTGTTAGGTCTATTAGACCTTTCAATCCTTCTTATTATGTCATTTGATATGAATTAAACGCACCTTTTAATTTCTATAAGGCTCTTCTAAGACCATCTATGATTATCGTCAAAAAGTTTAATCTGCTCCATTAAACCATTTAAAAACTATTGGACACCTATTTAGGAATCTAGCCCATACATCTAATCTTTCATCAATCCCTTTCAAGGTCTCTCATAGACTGCTTAATCTCTTATGAGATCATTCTTTTTGGATACTAATACTTAGAAGCTTCTAATCCAAAACTCGATGCACCATTCACAAGTTCTATTAGACTATCTAATCCTTCATTAAAACATAATCAACGTAGCCATACAAATGACAATTTACCTTCTTATGGATGTTTGGACCTGTTTATTCAAGCTTTACAATCCTCTTCAATGGCTTTAAACAATCCTCATATGGCTATAATTAACTTTCTCAAAACATAATCATACAATTAGATCAAAGGATCGTACAACTATAATACCAATATATGTAGATACTCCCACTCTTCAAACATGTTCAATTAGGTCATTCTACTTATTGAAAAATTATTGAACTTATATGATGTGGTTGTCATACATGTTCGAAGAAAACAGTACTTCGCTACCTCCAAATTCAATTTTTCATTTCTTGAGTTTTTATATGATTGTATAATATAATAATATTGATTATACTTATTCAAAGATGATCTCATGTATACTCCATAAATAAAAGATCAAACTAATATAATGATGGAATTGTACTTGTATAATGCATGTTATTTTAATAACTACTCAAGTTATCACACTTGTATGATATAGAGATCTTATTATAAGATAATGAAAATATTTGTTCATACCAACATTACCTAGTTCAAATACATTGTTTGATCCTACTAAAAAATTGATCCTATAAGTTTTATAGGGATATTGTACCATACAAAGCACATTAGTTCTATGCCTTAACTTACACCTCTTAAGAAAAACAATTATCTTATGTGTATGATAGTATGATTATACATATACAAACATCAAAGATATTCAATTAGAATTAGATCACTTAGTCAAACTCCCTATTCAATATCCAAATTAACTTGTTCTACAAGTATGATGGAGTGTTATACGATCAATATAAATTTGCTTAAATAAAAGACTTTATAAATTATGAATGTTTATTATGACATGCTCATAAAAACCTATATTTTTAATATTCATTAAGGAATATTTATGTTTAAATAAACTTGGATTAAGTGCATGCCTTAGCCATAAACTATATTACTAGAAGGATGATTTTAAAATATTTAACACTCTTACTCAACCTTGCCAAAACTTAAAACCTAAGGTAAATTGTTATAGGCCTTATATAATACAATTGAAGGCAAATAATAAGCATAAATTTAGACTATAATTCAAGTACAATGTAAGATAGTAATCAAACTTTTACTTTAATAATTTTACTAGCTCAAATATTTTGTAAAGGTAAACCATTGTTACTCTTAGTTGATCTTAAGTCTTATTTAGAAAATATTTATTATTTTTTAAATCTATTGTGTAATAATGAAACAAGTAAAGCACAAAAATAAGTTAAGAAAAAGAGGCTCAAGATTTTTATGTGATTTGGCTTAACTAGTGACTACATTTACTTCTAATCAATATGACCAAGATTTCATAAGCAAATCACTCCCTTTTGTCATAACAATAGAGGCAACACTACATCATCACACCCATTTGATAATATGAATAGGGTTACACCTTATAAAGGAACAAATATAATAGCTTACAATTATTATAACTTATTTAATATAATAGAGCTCACAAAGATTATAAAAATCACTTGTGAATCTATAAGACATAAAATAACTCTTGATGTAAAGGATATTACCAATCAAATTGAAGCATGATGTAATGTAGAAGAAAGAACAAATTAAAAGTGAAATAGCTGTAGCAATAGCATGACTACTTATGTTTTGCATAACTTATATTCAAGTGATTTACATGTAGTGATATTTCAAATGATTTAGTAGTCTATAGATAATTGATCTAATCTTTTTAATTTTTTATCTTATTTATATGCAAGTGTGAGATAGATGCAAATACAAAAGCTCTTATAGCTATAATAACATTTTTGAGATACCTCAATAAGCCTTTATTGGTTTCAATAATGTATCATATTAGTATCTTAAATTTAATATATTAGAATGATGAGGATAGAACTAGGATCATTTAAACTATCTAATTATACAAATAATACAATTTATCTCAAAATTACTTATCATATAAGTATGAGAAGTATATTAATACCATATGATGCCAATTCTTAGTGTAATACTTAAGTTTAGTACATCACATCAAATGACCACATGAATAACACAAGTATAATATTATTTAATTTTATAGTTTAAATTGATAGTAAAAGTGTCCATTATGTGATAAATTTTTTGCAAGATTTGAGCTCTTAAAAAAATTTTTTACAATATAATTGTATAAGGATAAATCCTTGTATGATCATATAGTAATTTGTTTAACTATATACTTACATGAATAGTCATATACATATGATAAATCTATCATGCTAATATGATATCTTCTATAAGAACAAAACATACAAGTTTGATATTAAGATTGTTATCATATTTTGATGTAAAACAACAATATGAAGGCTTAACAAATTAATGCTAACACTTTTATGGTAAAGATATCATATTTGTATGATATTATGAATACATTTGTTTATTTTATAATTTATGTCATTTATGATCAGAAGTGGATCATATAAGTATGATAATTTACTTTGTACTATATGAAGAAGCTGATGAACACTTAAAGAAGAGCTTGATGATCGTATGAAGACTATTATGCATATGACCAAGGTAGAATATCATGAAAGGTCATATCGATAGTTTATAATATACATAAATAGAATCTAAAAGAAAATAAGTTACATATACACATATGATGTTAATGTAAACTCAACTCTCAAAAACAAAATATCACACATAAAAGGCCAATACCTTATATAATCAAGTTTGTACTGTAATCCTAAGACAAGATAGTTGCATTTATGTGATGGGCCCTCATAAGTACATGATGCCATGGCAAACTTAAAACTCAAATGAATCATTAAAGTTGAATGTAGATTGCATGAGTATGATATTAGGTAGTATATCATATGATCATTCAGTAATAAAGAAAATAGCTTGTTTATTAATATATTCTATTTGTAATGATGTTATCAATATACTCTATTTTTATAACTATTTGTAATGATGTTATTAATATATTCTAGAAGACTTTATATGCTAAACATGATTTAATAAATTTATGCATGCAAGAATTGAAATGATTCCTGTGTTATACAAATACTAAGTGGTGGATTAACAAATAAATTAAATAATTATCTTGAAAGTTTACTCCTGATAAGTGGCCACTTCACTAAGCATTGAAAAAGTGGTTCCATTATATGCATACTAAGTCAAGATTGAGCACAGGTCTTGAATCTTCTTCTAATTCCAAGTGCATTAACTACATTCAATAACTAAGTCTATATACAAGCACTTCAAGTATGTATTAATTAATAGCTTGATTTTGTGATCATCATCTTTAAGGGCAAAACATTACGTTCCAAATAAGTAAATACGACACATGAAGATCTTCTCCTTGAATTCTCAATTTTTGTGTTTCTCTTACTTCTTTATTATGGTTAATACCAAAACATCATCAAACCACTCCTTAACTCAATTATCAACATCTCTAAATAATTAACTTATTTGATCTTAAGATTCATAATCTAAAACATTTAAAAAAAGTATTAATAAAATAATATAATGATTTTATTGATATCAAACTAATGCTACAAAGTCCAAGGGTTCAATAAGGTCTCCATTTGGATGATGATAAAACTATTGAGAAAATACTAAAATGAAAAAGGTTTAGATCTTACAATCAAGAAAATGCTCCCCCAATAATCTTGTCCCATTTTAATGTAAGCTATTTTAAACTACCAACAAAAAAGTACATTGGGAATGCATGGACTCACTTTCATTTCATTCTTCTCACTATCTTTCATGCATTCAAAGACAAAAACACATTATGAAAAATTTATTATAAAAATAATCTTTTTAAGTACGTAAGAATACCAAGGTGTGAAAATCCTTAAATCACTATTAAAATATCGAAAGTAAATGTCTTGCAGAGAAGATATAAACATGAAGGACCAAGGATTCAAATGCACTTGTTGATATATTTTAAAGTAAAACCACTTTAAAATAAGTTCAATTTTTTTCTCCTCCAAATTTAAGAATAAATTATTTTTTTAAAGAATTAAATTTGTAACGTATAAGAACTAGTTTAAAACTCTTTTAACACGCTTTCATAAGATTTCTACCCTTTTCTAATTAAATAAGGGAAGCATACATGCAAGAAAGATAATTTAAGATGTAGATTTTGGGTCTAGCAAATCTAAAATCAAGTGATACTGCATTTCTAGGTATATTATTTTTTTATACTCTTATAAAAGAATGATAACTAGAATATATATATATATATATATATATATATATATATATATATATATATATATATATATATATATATATATATATATATATATATATATATATATGCTTTCTTTAGAAAATAATTACAAATAAATGAAGAAGCATATGAGAAATTATCTACAACATGCATAAATTTATAATTTTGAAATGAAACATTATTATGCGTGTGATGAGATGTAACAAAAATTGAATGAAATTTCTTAAATTTAATAAAAATAAGTTTTTCTTTCACATTCAAACTAATAGTTTTGGCAAGTTCATCTTTAGCATGATGCAAATCATATAAGTACATTGAGTTCTTTTCATCCAAATCTTCACCCAAACCAAGGTAATTGTTATTCCCTTTCTTCAAAATTTGGTTTTATTTAAAAAGAAATTTAAAAGAACTAATTAATCCATTTAAATTGCTTTCTAATTCACAACAAAAGAGTTTTCTTACCTCATTATCTACATTCCCAGATTAATCATGGTGTGCCATGAAGCAAATAATTTTTTCTTCATTAATCTCCTCACTACTTGAGGATTCTTCATGATCTGCTAAAAGACATTAAATTCCTTTTTTCTTCCTCATGCACTTTGATACTTGAGGATGATGTAATTTCTTCTGAATCAATAAATGTGGCCATCAAGACCTTCTTCTTCTTCTTATCCTTTTTGAGATGATTCTTCTTTATAAGTCTTTTTTATCAATTTGGGACAATTTGGGTGATAATGTCCAACTTCATGGAATTTATGGTAGCTCGTCTCCACTTTCTTTCCTTTTTCCTTATAACATACCTTCTTCTAAAAATTACCTACATCCTTGAACTTCTAGAAAGAGCTTCTATCTAACTATTACAAGAGGAATCTTCATCAGATGTGAATGTTGTAACCTTTAACACAATTTTCTTTTTCATCTTTGGCAATTTGAGTTGTACTTCTTTTCTCCTCCTCCTCTGCATCTCATTGGTCATGATATCTCCAAGTAACTCATCCAAGCAGTCACTAAGGGACCAAACTTCTTAGATAACACCTGTAAGATATTCCTTACCTATTCTTTGTTAGAAAAAGCTCTACCAAGATTTTTTAGACCATTAATAATGTTAGTAAATTGAGCAAACATTAACCATAATGGACTCTCCTTCTACAAATGAAAAAGTTCATAATCTTTCATAAAATCTTTGACTCCTTAACTTAGTTAGTTCCTTCATAAGTAATCTCAAGCTTTTTCCAAACTTTGTGGGTGATCTTAAGGTTTATTACTCTATTAAATTTGGAGGTAGGGAGGCCACAATGAAGGATATTAAAACTCTTAACAAAGAGTTGAAGTTTATGTTTCACTTGAGCAAGTTCACTAAAAGGATTTCTATCCAAAACAGTATCCACTCTCTTAATAGAATATTCAAAACCATGTTCATTATATCCTAATTTCTAAATCCAAGGATTCAAGAAATATGCATGCAATTTTTTTAATGCAAACAAAATTCTTCTTTAAAAAGAGATGGATGAATCAATGATGCACATTCCTCTAAGATACCACGTTCAACTACAATAGTGTATAACATCATGAGGATCATTTCTTAGATAACTAGTCACTAGATGCAAGCATGCTTTAATGCCATTGTTAGAAATTAGTGAATGTTATGTCAACATAAAAAGGTGATGAATTATACAAATTTCAAATTTATATAATCTTAAAATTGTAACAAAAGAGGTAAATAAGAGCTACATGATTGATTTAGGAGCTAAGATTTAATTTGGATTGTTAGATCACAAAAATTTTATGATTGGATGACTAGATTTGAATTTGACAAGGTGAATGAGAAAGACATGCATGATTCATTTTGGATTTAGGATTTAATCTGGATTGATAAATTACAAAAGCTGTGTGATTGGATGACTTAATTTTAATTTGTGTAGTTTTGAAAGGTGGAGACTTTTTGAAGGTTTAATTTGACTATTAGATTAAATGGCTATTGTCCACTTCCACATTTTAGAAGTGATGTATATGAAAAGAATTTGGACTTTTAGTCCTGTATTACCTATTTGCATGTGAGATAGCTATATTTAAAGTTTTTCTTATATGTATATAATAAGGTGAACATATGGGGCTGGCCGCCTCTTGCTTCTCTTAGGATATCATAACAATTACTTTCCAGTAAGCACATAATGGGTTCAAGAGTCATTCCCTGATATAAAACTATAACATATAGTTTAGGAGTCGTGCCCTAACTTGATACTACCACAGCCCCACTTAAATTCTAAATTACTTAAGAAATGTTTAGATTAAGTCAATTGGAACTACATTTTTTTAATTTAATTTTTACAACAACTCATTGAGAGGTTTTTAAAGATATGATCAAGGTATGATGATTTTTAAGATGATTAAGGTCTTAAAATCCTATGTTTTCTAATACGATTGATTTAAATCACAATTTTGGGGATGATGAAATTTAATTTTTTTACATTAAAAAAATGGTATAAATAAAATTTAACATTTTAATCAAAATAAAAGTGAATACTTAAATTTAAATTTAAAATAAATTACTTGATCGTTTGTTATTACAATCAAAATAATCTTAATGGGATTTGATAGTTACTTTTTTTGTTTAAATTCACCCATGAACATAAATATGAGCTATCTAAAATCTAAAAATTTACTCAATCAAATTTATTAGAAAAATTTACAAAGCACCATAGCTAGAGGTTAGCATCACAACATGACAATGCAATAAAATGTTGCAAAATGGGATCAGGTTGCTTACATAAGAGTGGGATGAATTGTAAAAATTATAATCTCAATGTAAACAATGAAAAATAATGAAGTATTTTGATATTCTTAATTTTCTTAAAAAATTAGTTAGAAATTGAATATACATTCACCTTTGACTAAGAGGCTAAGCTTACTTTTTCAAACATCTTTTCTGAATGCAAGTAGTAAAAACCCCACACTAGCCCAAAAGAGATCTCAATAGTCCTTGCTTGTATGGTTAAGAAAAGTGATATATAGCTCTTTTCCACTTCAGCCTATCTTCCTAAGCCAAATCTTGAAGTGGGTGATGACATTCAAGTATGAAAGCTTTTGAATTTATTTGCAATTGACCATTAGTTTTTACTTGAAGTTTGGAGGCCTTTTATATATATTTAATTAGGCTTCTTATGACTCCAAACAATCCTAATGACTCTCTGACAACTTTTTAAAATATCTTAAAATGTGGTCAAACTTGTCTTTACTCGTGACAAAGGAGTTAAACATATGAAACATTCTAAGGCTTATACTATATGTTAAATGCCAATTTGTACTAATGGTACTATACATTAAATAATAACACACCTTTCTTAATTATTTGGTTTGGATCACTCTATTTACTTAGAAATGAACTAAAGGTAGTATATGCTAAGTTATATTAAATTTACACACTTTTAGAGAATGCAAACTATCATTTTTAATCTCTAATAAGGCAATTCTATAAGTAAAGATTCAAATGTGAATGCATGTCATTAGCTTGTTCTAATTGTGTATAAGAAGAGTGAAGAATTTGTTAAAAACCTTCTTGTCACACTCACCTAATACCACCTTTTCATTATCATGGTGTTTCAAGTATAATGTTATAGGTCATAATATTCTAGAAAACATAAAGAGACTCAATTGTTTTTCAAGTTGCTTAAGCTTTATATTTGGTGCAAGGTACATCCTCACCAAACACCATCAATTAAGCAATTGAGTCAAGACCAAGCTTCGCAAATGATTAACCTAGTTAATATAACATGCATGATCTGAAACACTTAAAGAAAAAGTATTAATATAATAAAATAACGATTCTATTATCATAAAATAAGTCACATATGATGTAAGGGTTCAACATCAAATAATCTCTTAAGAGATCTTAAAAGTTTTAAAACTAATGGTGTAAGATCCATGCTCTTGTATAGTTTTATTTGGTTAAAAAATTTTAGAATTTGTATTTAAGTAGAAACAATATAGTCTTGATTAAATAAATATTTGCAAAATGATAATCAGTTTAAATACCAAATGTAATTAAAAAAATCAAAATAAAAAATATAGAGTTTATTGAGTATAACACAATGAAATTTATCCACTAGAATTTAGAGGAGATTTGTTGTGGTAAATATAAGGAATATTATTTCTTATAAACTTTTATGTTAAACAAATCAAGTAAATACTATACTATGGTAAATCCCTTAAATACTCATTTGGGTGTGGAGGAGAGAGTGGGACAATACCCATAGAATCTCTAAAGCATCCTTAGGGGTTGTTTCATTAGTGAAAGAATCGAAGGAATGAGAGAGCTCTTTTTAAGGAGCTTAAGATCTAGAGGAGATTTACTAGCTAAAGTAAGGTTTTCCTTATATTTCTTCTTTCTGGTTTTGGGATTTTCTCAAACCCAAGGTATCATTCAATATAAGAGTTTCAAGAATGGAAAGAACTCATAAGAACCTTATTATTAAACTAATAAATGAGACAATAAGCATAGCAACTTCATAGAAAAGAAAACTAGCCTTTACACACACTTGTAGGTCTAGGTAGTTGTCAGATGGTCTGATTGGAGGATTGAATGGTCTAACAAAAATATGAGTATAGGATAAATTATTTATCATGCACTCTCAAATAATTAATAGTCAATTGATGAATATTGCATGACTAAAGAATGATTAGATAGTTTAGCAAAGAATATTAGATGCTACATTAAAGGGAGAATGATGATACATGAAGCATATATAAAAAAGTCATGAGTTTAACATTTTTCGATCAAACAACCTAATTAGGCAATCCAAGGGAAACCTAGAGATCAATAGATACAGAATTAGATATTTGCCCCGAGAATTTGACAAGGATCAGAATATTATCAAATGATCTAGCACAGTTGATCTAATGGTCTAATAAGAATAATAGATGTTTAATTAAAGCATGGGAGCAATCAAAAGATAAATTGGATGTGCATCAAATGGCCTGATAAGAAGGATAAGATTGTTTAATAAGGCTAATAGACAATCTAACTAGGGTATTGAGATATAAATAAAATGGGTGTTTGTGGGGTTTACTAAATAAAATTAACATAATAGAGATAGTAAATTAGCTAGATAAAAAATTATGTACACTCTACATATGATTGCAATAAAAGAAAGAAAAAAAGGTGACAATTGAACACTAACTTTTATGACATTGAGATAACCATCTTGACATATTGTATGCATATGTTTCATTTAGTATTGTATGTTTGCATGGTCTATATATATATATATATATATATAATGGATAAGCAAACCTTTTAGGATGAGAGAGTGTCTTATCAATGAAAAAATATTAATGTAACTATTGATAATGAGATAGTGTTTATCTGTGTGAATAGAAATAATAAGCTTGGGAGAACATTTCAAATAAATAAAAAATGAAATAACTAGAGCAACAAATTTGTGATAATTGCTTTATATTTATGTCAGTATAACATGTGTATATTATTGTACTAAATTAGAACTTTGTATGTCACATTACCCAATATTATAGTATTTCACTTTTTATGAATATTATATTATGCCTTTAAGCATATGAAAAAGGCTAAACTTATGTTTGAACCTTAGAGTTTCATTTATACTAAACAACACTAAGAGACACAAGGGTTGGTATAAGTTGAATGCTAGTCATAGAGGTTGTATTTATGTATTATCAAATAATTTTATAATTAAATTGTACCAATTATATATTTTTCTGAACACTTCAATATTCTACTACATGTATTGTAAACTTTGAAAGTCTTAAATTGCTAGTATTTTATTTATTACTATAAAATTTTTCTTTAACATTAAGCATGTATTTTTGTATAAGAAAAGATGTAATATATAAAAACAAATTTTTTTAGCATGTATGCACTAATTATGAAATATAAACCAAAAGAAAATTTGGTTTTTACATTCATGACATTAATAAGAGTTAGAATCTTGGTATCATAATTGGTTAGGTGCTTGCCATAGGATAATGTGATTAAGATAGATGGATATAACAAGAAAGTGCACATAAACTAACATTATTATGCTTTGTTATAACCCTGTTGATTATTATATGATATATATTATGTATGAAATACAAATTTTTGATGTTTTACTAAAATTTTAAATGACATATGCATCCAATAAATAATATAATGAAGAAGAGGCAAGCATTAATAAGGAAATGAAGATTTAGGAATAAAGTAAACTAGTAATATCTACTATTAAATGAGTTGGCAAAATAATTTTAGTAAAAAAGGGATACTAGACAAACTTCATCTTAAAAGTAGGCTAAAATACATATATAAGGCACTTTCTTCATCATTCTCAAAAAACTATAAATCTCATGTAAGTAGAGTGTTGGTTAGAGGTTTTGGACATATTATTTAAGAGTATGAAGTGTCTTGATGAATAGGAGAGTATAATTAGTTATACTTGTCCTTAGTAATACAAAAAGAAATTTTTAGGTTTCCAAAAAGAGCTTGAAATTTGAAGATAATTATGGAAGTGTCATAGTGAGAGTTTTGTAAAGATTTTAGAGATGGTATTTCCCAACCTTTGTAAGCAAAGTGATTTAAGAGAAATGACCATTAATAATTATAAATATAAATTCTTAGCTTTGTAAAATATGCACTAAGGATTGATGGAACCAAAATAGTAAAAATGTTATCTATTTCACAAAGGGTTACAAGAATCTATTTATTCCATTATGGCTCCATTGAAGTTCCTCTTCTATCAAGAACTAGTTAAGACATGCTAATAAACAAACCATGATTAATTTTATATGAAACTTAGGGTTTTGTTTACAACTAAAAAGGAACCCTCATTCTTTCAATAAGATGGACCTAAATTTCAAAACTAAATGATAACTAGATAGCACCTTAGATCTAGCTTCTTTCTTAGGATAAAGAGTAAGTGAAAAAACACAATACAAAATATGCAAGTTAAAGAGAGTGTAAAATAAAAAGCAATATTTTAGGTTAAGAGAAAAGTCATATAATAAAATATGATCAAAATGATCTAGGGCTTATTACAAATCAATAGAAAGGTAAATTATTGTAGCATCCAATTAGTTTATAGACTACAAGATCTTATATTACAAGTCTCACAACATAGCTAACATAGCCTTGCATCTATACCATTACACAATAGGAGGCACCAAAATCCATTAATGTCATTATATGTATATTAATCATATATAATATGTCATTCATTATTTTATTTGATAGTGGTAATCTACCGTCATTCACATCCAAGAAAATAATTATAAAGCTTGTATTGGAGCAAAAAATTCTTATAAAACCCATTCTAGTTATATTTTCTATGAAGGGTGAGGAAGTGAAGGTTAGTGATTATGTGAAGCAATGCATTGAGATAATTAGAAAATTGTTAGAGTCTTAGTTGGCCATAATTTTTTTAGAAAATTTGACGTGAACCTAAGTATTAGTTATCAGCCATCAAAAGATTATTGATTATTGGGAAAAAAGATGAAGACCTACTTAAAAAATATTACAAATATTGTTTATTTTGATAAGGGTGGAAATATGCCAATAATAGTTGCTCTAAAGTTAGTATAAAGTTAATATAAAAATTGCTAATATTTCTTAACAATAATGCAAATAGTTGAGAAAGAAAAACTTAAGATATATGGGACACTTATGTAGTTGACTTTGACATCGACTAGAAGAAATTAGAGTTCAAAGAACGAAAGTATAAATTTCTAAAGGTAAGCCTAATGGGGGGTGAGATAGATTTAGAAAGGGATGAAAATTGATGTCAAGATACATTATACTCATCTATATTATAAAAAGAATTAGAGGTTGCTTGTTGGGTAACCCTACCACCTTCTTTGCAATAAATGTTGTATCAGAAAGTTAGCTTATCTTGAATTATGTATAAATGCCAATAAGGATTCTATCCAAGAAAATGAAGCAATTAAGGAAGAAATGTTGAACCTTTAGTCTTTAAATTGCTAGTTTGATGATAAAAAACCATTGTATTATTTTACTAATATTTTTTCTTAAATATTTTAAATCTGTGTCTCAAGTTTAAATAAGTAATTATTTGAAGAACTTAGTCATTAACTCAAGCAAATTCAATATTTTGATGTAAACTCTACTAAGAGAAACATAAATCTTGAGAATCAGGAAGGCTTTTATGATTCATCTTTATTCATTTAGAAAATATGACCTATAACAATTTACTTGAGGTACTATTTTTTAATAAGGTGAGTGTGATATTAGGTATTTATTATAATCCTTCCACTTATATAGATTTAATCTTAATGCATGCATTTCATCCCAATTTATTTATATATAAATAAGGCTTAGTGAACATTAGAAATATAGGTTTGCATGAGCATGTCATGAAAAACATTCAAAGTCTATATAAGTTTTAATTTAAGCAAAATTGTACTTGTAAGATTAGTTAATCTATGGATCAAACATAAAGTCAAACCTTGCAATGTAGTTCTAAGTTGATATCATTGATTTTCAAAGATGTATGATAATATTATCATTCACATACAATCTTTGTTTTTCTTGAGTGGTTTAAGTTAGGGAATATAATTGATATGCTTCCTATAGTTTGATATCCCTATGATACTTATATGACTAGTTTTCTAATAAGATCATACAAAGTGTTTGATTAGGTAATGTTTGAATAAATGTCTGCATTGTCATATAGTATGATCTTTATAATAAGTACGATAAAATTTAAAATAGAGATGAAAGTTTTGACTTAGGTTCTTAATGAGATAATAAGCATCATACAAGTATAATTCTATCATTATATGTGTATGATATTATATCTATAGAGAGAGTATTATATGAGAAAGTATGTATTTAAGTACAATTATCATAATCATAGAGTATGATCCTTGAAAAACTAAATAGATGAAAAATTAAATATGGAGGAGGTTCTTTGCACCTTATATATGTATGACGACCACATCAAATAAGTAAGATAAATATTTAATAAGCATAATGACCTAATTGGACACGTTTGAAGAGTTGGATGAACTACATATTATGTGATTAGATTTATTAGTGTGAGTAATGGTTAACTTAACTAAATTTTAGGAAAGATTATTATAACTAATTAAGAATTATTCTGAGCTATTGAAGACAATTGTATAGCTTATATAAAGAGGTCCAAATATATGTAAATAATTCATCGTTATTTGCATATCTTTGAGAAAATGTTTCACTTAGAGATCATCAGCCTTTTAAAAAAGGATTGGAAGAATAAAAAAAGTCTATGTTGACCATCTTCTTTCATCATTTCAACCATCATTTCAACCATCATTTCAATGTTGATTAATTAAGCTATGTTGAAAGTCTTTCTTGCATTGATTTCTTATATTTAATGTGTTTTTATAATTATAATTAGGTTATAAGACATTGTACTTTGAACACTTATTTTATATTTTTTCTATAGTTTAAACTTCCTCTTATGGGCTTCATATTAGTTTTTTCATCAGTGTTGTGGGGTCTTCAAGCCCAAAGATTTATAGGGTCTTTTGGCCTGATATTTATAGGCTCTTTTAGAGCAGTAAGTCCTTTTGGCTTAATATTTGTAGGGACTTTTGGCCTATTGTTAGGTTTTTGGCCTATCTACTTTTACAAAAGATATTTAATATTTTTTGTCATAAACTCTTTAACAAATGGAGCATGTAGATCTAGGTTATGACCAAATCATCTAAAAGTATTAATGTTCCTTTTTACAATTTCTCCCACATAACAAGTTTGAAAGTAAACAATGATTTGTAAAACAAATTTTATAAGTGTCATTAAAATTATAAAAGTTGATCAAATCCAAAATAGAATGGTCTTGACAACGTCTAATAGATGATATGACTAGCATTTTAAGAGCCTTTTTGCATCCTATTACTACCCCCTTTTCCACATAATGATAATTTTTAAAGGCCATTAAGATAGGTAACCTATTATTTAGTGTAATTAAAAGGAAGTAGTTGAAGAAAACATAATGTCTAAAATCTAAAAATTTAATAAGGATCATCTTAAAGAACATGTTATGATTGACATTATTAATCGTGTTAGAATAATATCCTATTATAGCCATTCAGCTTTTCTTATAGATTTTGAGCCAATCTTTATACAAGATGCCCTAAACAATAAGTTTTTGATAATAACAATGAATGAGGAATTAAATCAATTTGATTAGAATTTTCAATTAAAATCATTATCAAATGCAAATTTTAATAGAAGTACAATAGATAGAAAAAGAACTAATATAACATGTCAATTTCTAAGAAGTTAACTATTTTCATGTAGTAAGTTGTAAAATTTTATTACATTATACATTAAAAAATCTGAACGTATAGCTATAGGCAGTTGTGTACCACAAGTTTTATTTATCAAACAACAATTAAGAGATTATGATTTTACACTAGAGAAACTTCATTTTTATTATGATAATTCAAGTAGAATAAGCTTAAGTAAAAATATAACTAATCATTTAAGAGTGAAATATATAGATATTAGAAATAATTTTATAAGAAAATATATTAAATTAAATTATGCTTTATTAGAATTTTTACTTATTGATGATCAATTGATTGATATTTTCATAAAAACCTTAGGTGGACAATTTACAAAACTTAGATTGAGTTTCTGAGTATTAAATCTTTTGTGTCATAAAAAAAGAAGAGAATAAAAATTAAAAGAAATAAGCATACATTAAGTAGAAGCCTAAATCTTATCAAGGTATATAAGTAGGGAGTCTTTCACTAATTATTTTGCATACATTTTTTGTACATAATTTATATTTTTATCAATTTTATTAAAGGCTTTGTTATCATTAAAAGTGCGAGATATTATATTATTGATCTCTAATCATAATGATTTATTTGAAAATAAAAAATAATAAGTATTTTTAATTAATTTAGTTGACTAAATTTTTATATCTTATCTACTTGATGTTTATGTTTATGAAAGAACTTAAAGAAAAAGTGAAGTAAATATCAAATCTTATGAATATAATCTTGGTTAGAGTGATAGATTATCTTAAATTTTTTTTTAATTTAATATTATATATTTTAATTTTATTTTGATTTTAATGTTAAGCTTGATTATATCATTTTTATGATACATAAAAATTAAATTTCATCATCACCAAATCTTAAAAGAATTAAATTAATCTTTGATAAACATAAAATTCTAAAACTTTGATCACCTTTAAAATTATCTTCCCTTGATCACATCTTTGAAAATCTCCTTCCAATGACTTGTTGCAAAAACTAAATTAAAAAAAAAGCTTAGTTCTAACTTACCTTAGCTTAAACCTTTCTATGTAATTCAAAATTCTAATGAGCTATGATAGTATTGAGTTAGGACATGACTCCTAAACCCATATGCTATAGTACCAGATTAAGGAATTGCTTTTGAGCTTGTTATGCACTTAGTGGTAAGTAAGGATAATGATCTCTTAAGCAAATCATAAGAAAACTAACCTTATATGTTGACTAATTGTATGCATGTAGGTAAAACATTATGTATAGTTATCTGATAAGTAAATAGGTAATATGAGACTAAAATTCCCAACTCCTTTCATACACATCACATCTAAAATGTGGACTTGAATGTGTGCTATTCAATTTCATAGTTAAAGCTTATGAATAAAATTTCCTCCACCTTTCAAAACTATACAAATTCAAATATAGCTTTTTTATCATGCACCTTTAAAAACTACATAAAATCAAATCCAATAGTTTGATTATATAATTTTTATGATCTAATAGTCTAGATTAAATCTTAACTCCAAAATCAATCATATAGTTCTCATTCACCTTAAATAGATCCAAAATCAAATGATAAAAATTATTTTATTTTTTTAAATAGTGTAGATTTAAATCCAATTATTTGATCATACAATTTTTGCCATTTAATGATTCAGATTAAATCTTAACTCTAAAATCAATCTTGCAACTCTCATTTACCTTGATTAGATCTAAATCAAACTATTCTATTGATGTTCAATGGACAATAATGACTAATCACCATAAGAGCTATTTTTTGTCTTATTACTATCCCATTTTTAATGTAATAGCCATTTTTTATACACAATTGAGCCAACTAATCCCTTATTTTGAGTAAAGGCTATTTTTGAATAACCATTATTAAAATCAAGCCATTTGAACAACTGATTGGGATATTTGGTACCTTTCTTTGCCATTATTACATGCCTATAAATAGTATATTTTTTGACATAAAATATCGATAAAAGAATGAAGAAGAATTTCAAGTTACAAAATTGAAGCCTTAGAAGTCAATATTAATTATTTTTCCCATTTGATGCATCCTTCATTCTTTGTGATCCAACTCTCCTTTCTACTTCAATCGATTAAGCTTTTATAATTTTATTTTTTACTTGATTCATATAAAAGCATAAGACACTAATGTCTTATTAAGTATTTCACCAAGCATAAGATTATTGCCTAGCTTTTGTTGAGGTTAGATGTATGTTAAAGTTTGAGTTTATACATCTAAAAATTATTTACATAACTTATGATTATTGACAAATTTTTTTATTTCAAAAATCTATTTTTAAACTTAAAAAAAGTTAACGTGTTCTAAAATAAAATTAAAATTTGCATAAAGTTATTTACAAAGATTTACTCTAGTTTATTAGATAACCAAAATAATTTCTTTAAAACATTTCTAAAATAAATTTCTCAAAAGTAAAAAATTTGTTTCTAATAATTCATCACCCCTCCTTTTTGAAGTACACTATAATTGGTTTCAAAACAATGTTCCATTTTAATAAGAAACATTTCTCTAAAAAAATCCATAGATCAAACAAATGCTTCAACAAGTTTGGGTGAAAGTGCATCTTCTATTAAGTCACTACTCTTTTGTGATGATTAATATCTCTATTGAAAGACTAAGATGATTAATCTCTTAAAGTCAATAGATAAGGAAATGTGGGAGCTAATGCAAATTTCATTAGAATTTTTTATTAAGAAAAATTCACAATGTGTGCTAGTACCTAAACTATTCAATGAAATGGATGAGAACAAAAAACACAGAGTATAATTAAATGAAAGGATCATAAATTTTTTAAATTATGCTTTGATTGATCTTGAGTTTAATAGAATTATGAATTTAGAAATGTTTTTGAAATTTGGCATAATTTAGAAGTATTTATGAAGGTACATCTTTAATTAAAGATAATAAAATAAATATGATGACATATGATCATGAATTATTTAGAATACTTTTTAATGAATCTATTAAAGCCATGTTTATTAGATTTATTAATATTGCTATTGAGTTTGCTAGTTTGTAAAAGCTTATATCTATGAATGTTACAAGTAAAAAGGATCCTTAGAATTTTTTTTAAAGGGCTATGATCCTTTGATTACAACCATCAAGACTACTAAGACCTTTTCCATCATAATATTGGATGATTTGATGATGAGCTCACGACCAATGAGCAGAGGTGAAAGTAAGAAAAAAAAAAGAATTGATTAAGATGAATGAAGTAAAGAAAAAAGAGCAAACACACTAAAGATAAAGAAAGAAACCTTAAAAGAGGAGTCTTTAAATGAGAATGATATAGCTATAATCTTAAAGGGTTATCTAAAGTTTTTAGTGTTATAAGAATATATAGGAATCAAAGGTTGAAGAAGAGAGTAAGAATAAAAGAGGAGATCATTTGTCATGAATGTGGCAAACTAGGACATATTAGACCAATGTATTTTATGGTGCAAGAAAGAATTGAAAAAGAGAAGAGTGAAATGGAGAAGAGCATAACAAAGAAGAAGAAAGCATTGAAAGTAGTTTAGAGTTATTCAAAAGAGACTAACACAAGTGAAGAGAAAGAGAATAATGAAGGGCTAATTTGTCTAATGGTCAAAGAGAATGAAGAAGAAGAGAAAACATCATCACGTGAAGAAGTGGTAGTTACTCTAATGAAAAATTAGCTCAATAATGGCCTTATATTTGTAGTAACTATGAAAGTTTGTGTAAACAATATAAGTAAAAAAAACATTAGAATATTTTGGACATTGTGAAAATATTAAGATAAGGCTAACAATATTTAGTGAACACGCAAAATGCTAATGACATATTAGTACAAAAAAATAAGGAGCATGCATCTTTAGTCAAGAGAGTTAATAGTTTTAGATCATTGCACTATACTTGCTCATTATCAAAAAAAACCTATAAATAGAGATAGTTGTATTAAAACTACAAGAAGATTTTATGTGCATAAATATAATGATAATTTCTACATTGTACATGGTTACAATAACAAAATTATATGCCATTATTGAATGCAATAAGGCCATACATCTCATAAATATAAGATTAGAGCTAATATTCCTTCTATACTTTCTACTTTTGTATATATAGTTAAGACAAATAGTAGATAACCTATTTTCAAATGTGTGAGATATAAAATGGCTTAGGTTCACAAATCTAATATTTAATTTATGAGTACAACCATGTCTTCGTTCTACGATTGAAGAAGACAAGTGGTTCTTAAATAATGAGTATAAGATAGATGACTAGAAATGTCAATATATTCTCCCAACTAATGGCTTATGATGGAGGAAAAGTAGTATTTAGTGACAACTCAAAAAAATTCATCAGAAGAATAGGTACCAATGGAAACTCTATGTTTTTTAATTACTAAGGTTTTATTAATTTAAGGTCGAAAATGTAATTTACATAATTTAAGTCAACTACGTGAAAATAGTTTCAATATTTCATTTGATCTTATTGCATGTAAAATTAATAAAGATGAAAATATTGTTGTTATTGCACCTAAAATAAATTATACTTATTTACTTGATTTGAAAATAATGAATAATTCTCATATTAAATGTTTTACATCACATATTAGTGATACTGATTTATGGAACAAAAGGCTTTGTTATACTAGTAGGCATACTTTAAGAAAACTAATTAAACATAACTTAGAGACTTACACAAATTTACCTTTATAAATGATAATGTACATGGACTATGTAGTTTAGGTAAAGCAATAAAATTTAGTTTTAAACCTAAAAAGGGTGTAACTTTTAAAAGGATCTTATAACTTTTATGCATTGATTTGTTTGAACATATACACCCCATGAGTTAGGAAGTAAGAAATATGAATTAATTATAGTAGATAACTATTATAGGTATATATATATATATATATATATGAAATATTCTTAAGAAAAAAGAGTGAATTAGATAGTCAACATTATATCTTAATAACTTAATTACAAAATGAGCTAGTTCACAACTTAATTACTATTAGAAGTGATAATGAAAGAGAATTAAAAATAAAAAATTTATTAAATATTATAATAAAAATAAAATTTTGCATAGATTTTTTATTCTATCTATTTTATTCTACTAGACATGTTATTATATTACTATATTATTACTTTTATAGTGGGGTTTGAGAATTTTTTATTAAGCTGAGCTCATCTCACTTTCTTATATCATCTATAAGTTCTAGAAGTTAAAAGCTGACACAAGAGTTAAGGGAGTATCAAAGTTAATATTTTCTAATAGGTAATTCATCCAACTAGTAATATATGATATTATACTTATAGTTTTCTATTCATACACAATATTGTCATTTATATTTACTAAATTTGGACTATATTGAACTATTATAATATAGTTTAATATATGTATTTTATATTTCATTTCAAAAACTCAGACTTTTGGATAGTATATGGATAATGTGATAATTTATTTAATATTATGGTTTTACATAGATGTGCTTTATTGTAGGTTACTATTGACTTTGGTTCCATATACATGTCAATATATATTAGTGAGTTACTTAGCCTAGAGTAAACAAGTTGACACTTTATGAGCATGATGATTAGATTGGGGGAATGTCAAGCTCATTAGGTGAAAGATGACTAGTCAAATATATTAGATAGTGCATTAATTTAGTTGCACCTAAAGAAAAAATGCAACTAAAATGTTGCGTGTATAAGTGCTTAATCTCATTCCTAATTTGCATGCATCATAAATAATTTTAAATTTCAAATTCTCTTATTCCAAGTCAAAATCTTGATTCTTAATTTTTTTGAATTTCACACCAAGCAAGAGTATGGCACATGGTTTGAGTTAGACTAAGTGCATGTAAGGTCAAGCCTAGTTTAAATATTCCTCAAATATATCCTATGCATAACAATCAAATCTAGTTTAATCAATTAATATGAAAGTACTTATTCAACTAATAAAGAAGAAAAGAAATGTAATTGATTTAGCAAAGGTTCGATTTGGGCTAATTAATTTGAGAGGTGAATAGAATAACAATTATTTGGATAATTAGAGATCTATAAAAGAGAGCAATGGTGCAACATATCATTCCTATAATTGCTGCACGATACTTATGATGCTCAATTCATTTTATTGGGCTCTAAAATAACCACTTGTGTAACAATATACAACAACAAATAAAATTAGGCCACACAATGCACAACTCTTTGTGTAACAATATGATAACAAATAAAATTAAGCCACACAATGCAGTACAAATGCAACATTGTGTGGTCAACATACCTATAGCGTAAGGTAAGGTTGTTTAATGAAATGTTTTGTTATTTGTGATGATTATTATTTTTTTTCTTTAAAATAGTTGTCAACTAGTTTTCTATATACATATGTGTATAATATTATGAGATGTATAAAAGAAAGCTTGAAATATTGCCTATTTAATATTTTTGGATATGAAAATCAATTTTGGGGATGGCACGTGATTGCAAATTTTATTATACTCATTCACAATTTTTTTCTTAAACTTCTTGAAAATTGAAAAGTTTTAAATCTTGTTATTTATTGAAAATAATGAAGGGATTTTGGCACAAAAGGATCTGTCGAATACTTGTTTAAGAATACTATTTTAATTGCAGAAAGCCTAAAATTCCTTTAATGCAATAAACCAAAAAACTTTAATGTAAATATTACACAACCCAATGCATTCTTCAACCTCAAAAAATTCGTAACAATAAAATTAATTTACAAAAAACGCTTCATAATAGGTATTTTAAGCTAAAACGTTTTAATGTTCTTTTCATCTGATTATTTGGCCTTAGTTTTGAAAGATAAAAACTAATATAAAAATGTTTTTGATAAATAATTTTGTTTATTTATAAACTAAAAGAAATATATTTATATATATATTTTTTATCGAAAGTTTACAACAAAAACTCTCATTTTTTTAAAATTATTTTAAATATCAGCTTTTCACAGCGCATTATCTTCTTTTGTTTTTTGTTTTTTTTTTTTTTTCCCCTCATAGGGCCAGTTATCCAATGAAGTTTCAGCTGAACATCTAGTTTCGAAAAACCATCTCGTGAATATTAGCACGGGCGATATCTCCAATAGGTGCTCGCTGATTTCTTCTCCACCCACAACCCACGAACCTCTTCTATATAATTGCCGCCCGCGCTGCTCTTCCTCCCCCGTCGCACCCATCGGTTCCACTTAAACAGAAAACTTACAGAAAGACTATGGAGACTGAAATTAGAGGAAAGGTATTAATGGAAGAACTCAGCTTCAGCAAATCGTTCGCGGTATTCTGCGATCTGACGCTGGCGAAAGTCGCCGGAGACGACGATTTCGAGTTCATCCCCTCCAAATTGAAATCGGATCCCGTCGTAACGACCGCCGACGAGATTGTCTCCAATGGCCGGGTCCGTCCCATGTACCCCATCTTTGACTGCGATCTCGTCGCCGAGGGGGAGAAATCGGGGCAGGAGGAGGGCTTCCCGACGTTGGGCTTCGCGATCTGCGACCCAAGTTCGGGACCAAAGCCGTCGTCCTCGGGCACGGAGACGGAGGCAAAGGATGCGGACAGGAAGGAGTCTCTTGGCGATTGGGAGCCAAGGTCGGCAACTCTTTCGCCGGATCGGAAGTGGAAAAGCAATTCGACGGGGTCTACGGGATCGAGAAGGCAGAGCATTCGGGATCTCATTTTCGGGCGTAGCCGGAGCGATGGGGATAAGAAGTTTGTGACTCTTCCGGGAAAGAAGCATGAGGTGTTGAGGAAGAGGTATTTATTTCGCTTAAACCCCGACGAGAAATCAGCGGTGGAGGCGGAGGCCAATAATACTGTAAAGAGCAGTATCGGGAAGGAGAGGGGCGGGATGGGGAGGGAGATGGATATTGTCACTGCTCACCGCATCAACTATCGAAAGGCGTCGGTTACAAACCGAAGTTTGAGGCGCAGCTACTTACCGTACCGACACGGGATCGTTGGATTCTTCTGTTTCGGCAGTAGTTTCCAATCGTAAAATTAACTCCCTACTTATTTTTTACAAGTTAAAAATTCGAAATTAAGAATTCAGATTTATTCGTCAGACCATCCAAAAAAAAAAAAAAAATTAGCTCAAGAACTATTTCGTTTTTTTTAAATCGAAGGACAATAATAAAACCTATTTTTTATTTTGATAAATCACTATTTTCAAAATGTTTATAGCTCAATCTTTTTTTATCGCAACTCATTTGATATATATTTAATTTGGAATAGCTAATTCGGAACCATCATATCCCTTTAAAGATGTCGTCCATTTGGCTTCTTTAACTAACACATCATTGACTCGGTTTTTTTAGACTTTTGTAATTTGAAGAGATCTTTTTTGAATTTGTTATTTTTCTTTTAGAATTTTCATATAAGCCTTCCATCCAACCATGCTATAATCTAGCTTGGTCTCTTGCTTTTTTTTTTTTTTTTTTTTTTTTTTTTTTTTTTTTTTTTTTTTGCTTTTGATTAGGTCTAGTGCTTAGATATGATCTTCTTTTGAGTGTGTTTGGTCATGCCCTTTTTTGAGTTGATCAAAGTCTTATTCTAACATGGGTGCTTTGTCAAGCTTCTTCTTTCAATTGTCAATCCATTATCATTATATCTTCTTATGATCTACTTATTTAATATTATGTAATCACTTACCAATATATCATACTATAAGTTTATCCTAATTTATCATATATCTTTTTACCAATCAAATTCATCCTATTTATTCTTCTCATCTTTATATTAATCTTTTTACAACAAGAAAATCCACATTATTTGCTTCCTCTTTAAAAATCTTGATTATAGATATCTTTACATTTACTTTAAAACACGCATGCATTCTAGGTCATTATATATTATTTTTTATAGGCATTATATTTACTCCTTCACTTTGTCTTTTCATCTTCTCCAATGATTCATCTCTTCTAGCAAATCAGTGCAATTTTAGCAAAAAAGCAACAACCGAATCCAAACTCCACCTTTTGAGATCATTAGTTTTGTTCCTTCAAAAGTATTCAATATCACCATTTCATTTTTGTTCTATTTTCTCCTTTTCATTTCTTTGGCTATTATATAGTTTGCTTAACATTCCTATTTATGTGCATGAGACTAATGCATGTACCTTATAAGAGCTCAACTTTAGTATTAATATTCTTTTCAGTGCTCTTATTAATACCTCTTCTCTCATAACCCAATGAATGCCTTCTATGATAATATTAGACCTACGTTGAAAAAAGAGATTTGTAAACCATTGGAACTAGTAAGAGATTACAATACTAAAAGATTTGTCGAAAGACGAGGCAAGTTTGTAATAGATTATACCATTAGGAAGAAGCATCATTTGTGTTTAAAAATAAAATTAGTGCCTATGATTGACTGCAAAGATTTGTAGACACAACCTAAATGTCTCCATCTATACAATACATTATTACATATTTCTTGTACTATTTTCAAGATAGTAAGAAGAATATGTATAGTTCATGCATATAATTGAGCTAAAACTATAGATTGGGAGTTAGTAATAAAGAGTGTGTATGATCATTTCCTTACTTTGGGTTGCTAGATTTCCACTAAGACTATCCAAAAGTAGAAACTCAATCATGTGTCACTAGTGAAAGTAATGTTGCTAGATTCCAAAGTGATTTTCACATCAAAAACAAAGAACGATAGTAGAGTAGGGAACCTACTATTAACACATTGATTAGATTAAAGCCCTTGGTAATGTATTGTAGATTTAAGTTTTTGGCTTTTATAAGTGTTCTGATGTGTTTGTTCCCATTATGGCCATGTTTGTTCCCAACTTGTTAATATATAAATATCCAATAATAATGCGTTAGGCTCAATTTTTTTCTTTGATAAAATACCACTTTGTATTGACTACATAACCTCTAATGTAAAGTACTCTTACATAAAATAAAGACATAAGATCCAACTTTGAATTACCTTAAGTTTTAAACTCTTGCAAATGAAAAATGACCAAATCATGTAGAAATAAAGTATCAACATGACATCCTTTAAAAACTAACAAAGCAAATAACATAGTGAAATATTTACCAAAATTGATGTTCTAAAAGAAATAACTTATTACTTTATTTTAAATATCTTAATGAACCTACTACAACATTTTTACTTAATATAAAATAATACTATATGTTATCCCCTAAGCTATCATATTAGTTCATTATTCTTTTGGCATCTTACATGGGCATCTATAGTGTCATTAAGGGATAAAATGTAATATAGATTGAGCTACTACCAAATTGGCTATTAACATTCTTATCATAATGCATATAAGAAAGTCCAACATAAGTAACTTTTAGCATATTTATTTGTAACATTTTTTATTATTAAATCATATATGAATCAAAATATTTCATAAATATTCCAAAAGTTTAGAAAATAAAGTATTACAAAATATAAAAATAAATATATGATTGGATAAAACTTATTGAGATGAATCTAATAATATTTTTTTTCATCTTAATAAGAGTTAATTTAAATTTTTTTGTAAATTATTAAAGCTAATAAGAATAAATACTAATAAATTATATTATATATATTTATATAACTAAAGTATAAATATGATTTCTATTTTTAAAAACAAAATCTCCTTTTCTTCCCAAACATGCCTAAAGCTTCCATGTGCCTTAAGAGAAGATTTCTATGCACAACTCATCGAAAATTTAGAAGAAATTAGATTCACCAATGGTGAGGGTTACAAGAATCAATAAAATATCAATGAAAAGTAAGAAGTAGGAGTTTGATGCAGTAGTAAGGATCTGTGAGTTCTTAACCCATTATTTATGCCTCTTTCTTTTGATTTCTCTTATTTTTTTTATAATATAAGCTAGGATTTGATTGTAATCAAGACCCTATTTGGCTATTAGATTGATGATATGTGAACTTTCTTGAGTTTCACAAGTTAAGGCATTAAAAAAAGGGAAAACTGAGAAATAGAAATTTCTTGAAGAGAAAAAGAAAAAATCATTGATTTAAAGTAAATTTTGCAATGGAGAAATTACAAATCTTGCTAAGTTAAAATTTTGTAATTTTTTATATTAAGTTGAAACATGTGTTGCTTAATAGGATAAATTTGATCAAATAAGAAATTTGACTAACTATAAAGCAAGCAAGAAAAACGAGAAAACTTATAAAGTAGGCACTTCAACATAAATATTATATATATATATATATATATATATATATATATATATATATATATATATATATATATATATATATATATATATATATATATATACTTAATGTATTATCAATTGTTTAAATTAAAACATTGCATGTAAATTTTGTACAAAACATGTAATATTGATATACTGATGTTGCAGCGTTATTAAATATAAATGTACAAAAATTTATATTTGCAACTAGATATATACCTTTAATATTGATAAATTATTATATGAAATTATTTGACATGATTAACTTGTAAATATGATGTTGATATACTAATGTAAAAATATATATCTAGTTAAATCTTATGAAAAATAAGAATTATACATTCAAAAATAAATTAAAAGAATTATTGTCATGAGATAACAACCAATGGTTATACTATTATGATTTGTTACAAAGACATAGTCATTAAAAAATATAAAAAAAATTAAACATGATTGTGTATAAAAACATAGTGATGGTTAGCTTAGTCTTTCATTGGAACTAACATTTTAGGTACATTAGAATTACAACAAAAAGAGATCTACATATAATAATAACTTGTAAGAAAGAATTACAACTACTAAGGTTTGTGCTGTAAGTTTTGTGCTCTAAGTTTTTGTTAAATGACATTTTAATTGTATAGTAAATTTATTTTTATATATGAATGTAAAAACTAGTTATAAAATAATAAAAAAATTATAAATAGTATGACATGTAGTTATTGTAAAAGTTTTAATTATTTATAATTATTAAATTTAGTTATTTATAATTAATAGTTATAGGTATAAATTATATGGTTATCATGTTATGGATATAAATATTATATTGATATATTTGTAAATTAATAAATAAATAAAATATAGGAGAGATTTTTTTTTCATTTAAATTCTAAAATTTGAGAGAAAATTAATTGGATATGTGGTGCAAATAAGAATGCTACATTTATGGTATTAGAACTTGATTTAACTAGATAACATTTTGAGTTTGAATATGTGAAAAAATGAATGACACATTTGTGTTATTAAGATTGTTGAAGTCCTATGGACCAATACTTGAATGACATGTTTCTTGAATAGTTGAAATACTTGTAAATGAAGTATATATAACTTCATGTATTGCACTTTCATATGATCTCTACAAATTTTGCCTGAGTATTGTAATTTTATAAGTGTAATATTTTTGTGATAAAGTATGTTGTAGTAAGAAATTCCATCTTTATGATTCAAGATAGAATTAAGGGAGGTAAATATGAGTGATAAGAGTACTAGTATCAATAACAAAGATAGAGCTCCTCAATAGCTTGGAGCAGAAAGGGAATATTTATTAGATGAATTGGCTGAATTTTTGTTATTAAGGAAAAGTGTAACCATTACAAAGAAATTTAAATATGGTCATCACAAGATAAGTTGGTTGAACAGTTTCTTAAGTTGCATCCACCATAATTTTTAGATGTAGTAGATTTTATATAGTAAAGGATTGGCTTAATAGTATTGAAACACTATTTGATAGTTCTGCTTAGCCCTACAAATGGGAGTCTTTTTTACAACCCTTGTGAAGAAAGGTACTACAAATAGGAGACTCTTTAGGAATGGTTTATTTCTCCTTTAATGATGAACCAAATACAAGATGAATTAAGTAGATTATATCAAGGGAGCTTGACTATTATAGATTATGAATAGATATTTTCATCGCTTGTTAATATGTTCCTAAGATGGTGGCTATGAAGAAATAAAAATATTATATATTTAGAAATGGGCTACGAGATTCTATTAAAATAATTATTGCTTATTTGGATTTTTTGTCATATAGAGAACTATTAGAGTTATCTCATTGCATAAAGCAAGATCAAGTTGCAAGAAAGGAAAGAAGAAATCTGGGAAAAAGAAACGGATCAAATTTTGTATCTAGGAGTAGCTCAAAATTTAAGAAACCAATTGTAAATAAATTAAGGTTACAATCTCCTAAAGCTCTTGTTGAATCAAGAATCAACCAAAAGCTACAACGCAAAATATGTACAAAGTTTTATTAGGAAAAGTGTCATAAATCAAAGCCAATTAAATGTTACAAGTGTCAATAGATTGGCCACATTATTGTAATCCTTTGAACATTGAAGGAGAGAAAGAAAGTTAACAAGCTAGTGATGGAGTGAAAACCATTAAGGGATCTATAGTTGTAGAAAGAAAGTTAACATTGCATCTTAGGGTGCATATGGTATCAATCAAAGATATGCTTCCATAGCTCCATAACATATTGCACACTCTTGAATCTATGCTAGCACTCAAAAGGAGACTATTGCATCACCTGATATTATCATTTGCACTCTCATATTACAAGATATGCCTGTAATAGCTTTATTTGATTATGGTGTATCAAATTCTTTTATATCAGTTAATCTAATTGCATGATTGATAGTTGAAGTGCATGAATTAGAAATTTCTCTTTTTACTTAAGCTATCTATAAAAGAGGAAGTAAAAGTAGAAAAATATATTTACTATGATGTGAAAATCAATAATACATCTTTTAAATACTAAAATGATTATTATAAAACTATTAAAATTTGACGTTATTCTTAAGATCGGTTAATATTTCATCAGGTTAATATCGATTGTTGAGAGAAAAAACTAAATATTCACAAAACATATAATACAGATCTAGTTTATTTTGGTAATGATAGGAAAGTACTTATACAATACTGTTCTAGTTTGTTTTGGTAATGATAGGAAAGTACTTATAATATCTATTCTAAAAACTAAAAAATTGGTTAAGAAATATTATTAGTGTTATCTAATGTCAATGCAAGAAGTTGGAAAGAAATAACTACAACTATAAGAAGTTTTAGTAGCATGTGATATCCAGGTGTATTTTTTGAAGATTTACATAGAATGTCACTTAATATAAAGATTGAATTTATGATTGATTTGGTATTAAGAATTGAACCAATCTTAAAAGAACCCTACAAAAATGATACCACTTAAATTATAAGAATTAAAAATATAATTATAAGACTTAATTGATAAAGGGTTTATCAGATCTAATGAATACCCTTGGGGTGCATGCATGTTATTTATGAAGAAGAAAGATGAAAATTCAAGAATGTTTAATTTTTACAAAGAATTAATAAGATGAAAACAAAGAATAAATATCCTTTTCCTAGGATAGATGAATTGCCTGGTCAATTATAAGAAACTAAAGTATTTTCAAAGATCAACTTGAGATCTAGTTACCATCAGTTAAAAACTTAAAAAGAAGATATATTGAAAACTACTTTTAGAATTAGATATAATCATTTTGAACTTCTCATATTACCTCTTGGTTTAATAAATGCTCCAATAAGTTTTATGAAATTAATGAACATAGTTTTTGGATATAGTTAGATCATTTTATTATTATTTTTATTAATAACATCTTAATCTACTCTATAGATGAAACAAAACACAGAAGTCACTTACATGTAGTGTTATAGATGCTACGAGAGTACCATTTGTATATAAAATTTTTAAAATATAATTTTTGGTTATCGAGTATAGCTTTCTTGGGATGTATAGTTACTATAGACAAAATCTCTATAGATTTTAAAAATTATAACTATTATCGAATAACCCATGCCTAGTAATGTAACTAAAGTTCAAAGTTTCCTAAGTTTAGTTGGGTACTATCAAAAATTTGTAAAAAACGTTTCTCCTGTTATAGTACTAGAAAAGACAGTAACTTTTGAATAGAATCTTTCAAATTATAAAGGTGAAATTGACTTCAACACTTATTTTAGCATTACTTAAGAGAGAAATTAAATTTAGATATATACTAATACATTTTTACAAGGACTTGGGTGTGTTTTAATGTAAAATGATAGAGTTTTAGCATACACTTCAAGGTAGTTATGACATCATGAAAGAAATTGTCATATACATGATCTTAAGCTTGCATTGTTTGCCTTAAAGATTTGGAGACACTATCTTTATGGTATGCAAAGTCATCTATTTATTGATCAACAAAGTTTGAGGTATATTGTTACACAAAAAGTGTTAAATTTAAGACAACAAAGAAGGTTGAAATGACTTAAAGATTATGACATTGAGATTATTTACCATTTAAGTAAAGCCAATGTTGTAGTTGATGTGTTGAGCTATAAGGCTAGTCTCTATTGCATGATAATAGTTGAAATGAACTAGTTAGAATTAAATGTAATATTAATAGTTGTTAAAAGATTTTTTTGTAATTAACTATTATAATAGAGTTGTTACAAGCTTTAAAAGTGTCTTAAGATACATATGAAGACATCCAACAAATCAATCGTAGAGTTATTGAAGGAAAGAAAACAAATTTTAATTTAAATGAAAGAGTTTTATTTTATAAGAATAGAACATGTATTCTTATAATAGGTATATGAAAATAAATTTTATTAAAAGATGCTGATGGAATAAGATATGTGGTACATCTAGGAATAAAAAAAATGTATCATGACTTGAAATAAAGATTTTGATAGAATGGTATGAAAAAAATGTTTATGATTATATAAGTGTATTATATGTTAATAGGTGAAATGAGAGTGATAGAGACCAAGTGACTTGTTGCAATTGGTTATTCTAATATGAAAATAAGAAGAAATATCAATAAAATTTATAATTGGGCTGTCAAAAATTGATTCAAGGATATGAGATTATATGAGTGAGTAATTATTGATAGATTTACTAAATTAGACCATTTTTTACCCATCAATGCTACTTCAGTTGAAAGGTTGCACATATTTATATTGATCAAATTGTGAGATTACATGGAATGTTGAAGGCAATTATATCTAATCAAGATTCTAAATTCACCTCATATTTTTGGAGAAATGTACATGAAGCATTTGTTACTCAATTAAGATTTTAAATAATATTTCATCCTTAAATTGATGAATAGGTTTAAAGAACTATAAAAACTTTGAAATATATACTGAGATTGAGAATATTAGATATTGATAAAAGTTAGTATACTCATCTGACATTGATTGAATTCACTTATAACAATAATTATCAATCTCGCTTCAGAGTTGAGTCGTGTGAGGCATTGTATGATAGGAAGTATTAGTCATCACTATGTTGGTATGAAGTAGGTGATAAAACTCAATTAGGGCCAAAGCTAATGGATAAAACAACTCAAAAAATTCAAATGTTTTTGAGAGAATATAGAGAGTACAAGATTATTAATATAAATACTTTAACATGAAACACAAAAAGGTAGAGTTCCAAGAAGTAGATCATGTATTCCTAAAAGTAAGTCCAATGAATGGTGTAACTAGATTTTGTAAAGGTGGAAAGCTAAGGCTAAGGTACATTAGTCCTTTCCAAAAATTCGAAAGTACTGGAGAGGTTGCATACAAAGTATCGTTATCTCCAGCATTAGTAGGAATGCATAATGTATTTCATATTTTAGCTCTGAGAAAAATTGAATTACTGATCCATCCTAGATTGTATAATATAATCTAGACACCACATAAGTATAATCGAATCTACATTATGAAGATAATCCTATAAGAATCTTAGTTAAAGAGATCAAACAATTGAGAAAGAAAGAAATTCCTATGATTAAAGTACTACAGCACAATTAAATAAAATGTGAAGCTACCTTGTAACTCAAGGATGGGATGAGAAAGAAGTTCCCTAGGCTATTTTGAATTTAGAGGATGATATTCTCACAAGGAGGAGAGAATTTGTAACATCCTTGATTGTTAAATTAGGCATGAATTAAAATATTTTGTAAAGTATACCAAAACCCTACAAAACAAAGTATTATAAAATATAAAATGAAGTTTGTTTTATCTTGATTAGAGTTCATTTACAATTTTTGGGAATTATTAAAGCTAATAATAATAAATACTAATATATATATATATATATATATATATATATATATATATATATATATATATAATTGAAGTATATATATATGTGATTTTTGTTTTTGAAAATAGAATCCTTTTTTCTTCCCAAATGTTTCCTAAGCTTCCATATGCCTCGAAGAATATTTCTATATGTGCTGATCAAAAGCTTCAACGAAACAAGTTTTACAAATGATAAGGGTCGATATAACTATTGAAACATCAATGAAAAGTAAGGAGGAGTTTAGTGTAACAGCAAGTATTTGTAAGTTTTTCACTTGCCATTTGTGTTTCTTGCTTTTGATTTCTTTTGTTTCTAACAATATAATCTAGTATTTAGTTCTAATAAAGATCCTATTTGGTTATTAGGTTGATGGTATGCAAAGTCTCTTAAGTTTTGCAAGTTAATGTATTAGAAAAAAAAGGAAAATTTAGAGAAAGAAATTGCTTGAAATGAGAGAGTAAAATTTATTAACTTGAAGAAAATTTTGTAATGAAGAAATTACAAATCTTGCTCAATTAAAATTTTGTAATTTCTGTATTAAGTTGAGATACGTGTTGCTTGACAAGTCAAAATTGAGTAAATAGAAAATTTGACTAACTATAATGATGAGTAAGAACAATTCTGAGGTTGGCACTTTAACATGAATATCAAGTGTATGCGAGACATATTGTTGATTATTAAAATTAAAACTTTATATGTAAATTTTGTATAGAACATGTGATATTAAAGTACTAATGTTGTAGTGTCATTTGATATAATTACATAAAAATTTATGCTTAGAACTAGCTATATTCCTTTAATAATTATAAAATGCTATGTGAAGTTATTAGCATGATTATATAAGCATGACATCAATGTATTAATATAAAAACTCACATCTAGATAACTACTATGAAAAATGAGAACTATACATGATAAATTATAGATAGTGGCCAGTGTGCCACATGATTGACCTTGTCATCATGAGATGGCTAGTGGTTAATGAGCCATGCTATTATGATTTGTTGCAATGATATAACCATTGAAAAATATGAAAAAGATTGAGTATGATTATGCATGAAGATATTATATAATAAATCAATAAGTCAGGTTTTTATATAATTAATTAAATTAAAATTAGAACACTGACTAACTACCCTAAGAGAAGGAAGGAGTAACACCATTGGCCATCATAAGGTTTACTAACTTAAATTAAAAATAGAAGTTGATAATCAAGACCACATTAACAAAAAAATTAAAAATATAAAAAGAAGTTACATGTGTTTGTTATTTCTTTTAAAGTTTATAGTATGTTTTTTTAATAAATTATTCTTCTTTTTATATTATAACATGAATGTGAATTTGTTTACTTACATGTTATCATTGATGCTTATGATCAGACCTCTCATGTGATTGTCTCAAATTATTATTTATTTTATATATTTATTTATCATTCAAGACAACCCGTTAAGTTAGTGATCGTTTGCTTAACCTTTTTTTTTGACACTAGCATTTCAAGTACTTTAGATAACAATAAGAAGACTATTTATAAGAATAGTTTATAAGAAAGAATTGAAACTACTAAGATTTATGTTGTTAGATTTGTATTGAATGACTTATTAATCATGTGATAAATTCAATAATAAATATGTATGCATAAATTAGTTGTAATACTATATAAAAATTATGGAAATTATGACATGTGATTATTGTGATAGTTTCAATTATTCATAGTTGTTGAATTGAGTTATTTATGGTTAATGCTTGTAGACATAAACTTTGTGATTATCATTTTGTGGATATAAATTTTGAATTAATGTATTTGTAAATTTGAAAATATGCAAGATTTAGGAGAGGTTTTATCTTTTTAAATTTTGAAATTTAGGAGAAAATTAATTGAATATGTGGTGAAAATAAGAACTTCACATTATCGTATCAAAGCATGATTTAATTAAAAAATAATTTGAGTTTTAATAAGTGAAAAAAATAAGGATGTCGCTGCATTCTAATTAATCCCTTGTAATATTTAAGAAGCTATTAATAATCAAATTGAATCCCTTGGGTTGACCTGGAGTCAAATTCATAATGTACTTACACATTATGAATTTTTATTAAATGAGCTTACATTTATTATTTTTATTAAAAACATAATGTACTTACACGTTCAAATTCACTAAGAATATATTTGTAACCTTTATTTGATCACTAATGTATGAAGGTATAGAAAAGTTACTACTGATCATATCTAAAATTTAATTTTAGTGAGTTCCATAGTGATGTTGGTTTGGTTCAAACCTAATTTATTTCTAAAGTATGAGACCTAATAAAATAGTAGCAGCATTAAGCTCCACAACATTATAGTATTGATCAAAGTTGAAAGTGCCTTAACTATTCTACCTAACGCATCTACCACCACATCCTGTAGTTCTAAATTATCCATGATATATTCCACATATAGCTTTAACCCATTTTTGAGAAGATGACTCCATCTAACAATCTATAAACTTTGTATTGTGGGAGCATCTCACTTTAGCTCATAAGCACACACTCATTGAATTCAAAACAAATCCTATTCAGACTTGGAGTTTGTCAATCATAGGGGTCAATTATGATATTTAATTTTCTAGAATTATTATCCTTATTGTTTTTAATCTTATTTGTCTTAATACATTTTGTATATATTTCATGTCATTATTGATGTCAGTTCCTATTCGTTTGAACTTGTGTGTGCTTCGCCAACCATCTTCAACCATCCGGTATCACCTGGTCACCAGTAGCTCCTAACTGTCACCATTGTAAGTCGTCCACCATCACCTATGTTCCGAGGTGCCTTTAACTCTCTCTTTTGCATGTTTATGTTATGTTTCAAGATACATTTAATTCTCTTTTTCTCTTATATAGTTATTGAGATCTCCTTCATCTATTGATATAAGAGGCTTTTTCATTTTGAGAGTTTTATTCATGAATGAAGTTTCTCTTATTTATTTGTTTTCATATTTATGAGCAAAGAGTGTACATCCAATTTTAGTTGGAGATATTTTAACTTCCCTTCCCTTTGTGAGAGATAAGAATCAAAAATGAGAAACCTTCTTCAAGGAGAGCTGTCAACCTATAAAATTCCCTTTTGCTCTAATACCCTCCTCTCGACACCCTCAAGTCCTCATCAACCATTTCACTCTCTTGATCAAACCACCAAATTGTCATCCCCTACAATAAGGCTTAGAATCCTAGTCAACTACTTTGATATCCCTTTAATAAAGCTTTCTTACCAATCCAGACCTTTAACTCATCACTTGTTTCCATCTTTGGTGCTCCACTCACCAACTCCAAAGAAAATAACAAGCCATCATCACTAAAAGGTGAACTTTTCACAACTTTTACTTTTTAAGAAGTAATATAAAGTTAGAGTTATTTTTTCTTCTATTAAAGTACTCCACATAGAATTTATATTTAATTTTCTATTGTTAATTTAAACTTAGATATAATGAAACTACTTCATATGATATATGCTTATTACTTAATGTGTTTTCACTTTCTCTATTACAACTTTAAATATTAATCTTTGAACAATTCTAAAATGCTACACATATTTTTATTTAATATAAAAAATTATTTTGCTTAATGTATCTATTAAGAACTCTTAGTGTTTTTGGGTAAAATTTTCCTTAAGAAGTGAAATCAAAGTAGTAATATGACTCTCCACTATTTTTCTTAGGAATCATTTGGTTTTGTTTAACAGGTGATCTAGCATAAGTGAGACTTTGATCACTCACTATTTTCTTGGAAGCACACCCTACCTTAACTTTGATGGTCTATAACTACGATCACTTTACTTTCATAATTTATTTTTTTGAGAAAATAAAATATAAAATGAAGAAGATATCTCATCTTATTTTTCATCCTTGATACCCATGTGCATGTTAACCCTTTGTATGACCACAATGTTTGGTATGTCTTATCAAAGTGCTTATGAAAATTATGAACATAACCAAAACCAAGGAAAAAAATACAAACAAAGAAATTATGCTAGAAATTATTCAATCAATAGCCCAACCAAACCAAATGGTTGGACAAATCCTTTTAAACCAATAATGTGAATCAAATCATAAGAAAGAAAGGGATAATAAGAGAAGAAGTACCACACTCAATGATTTAAAAAAATAAAATCTTAGGAGATATAAGAACTATAGAAGACAGGATAAACCTTCTCATAAATTTCACCAAGATATCTATGGAAGAAATCATGACCATAGAAGAAGAAATGAACATTTGAATGAGTTAAACCTAAATGATGACCTAGATGTGTCTACTAAGGAAGAAAGACCTAGGAGATGGAAGAGAGAGAGCATATCCTTAATGTGAAACTGAATGCCTAAATTTTTTATGATAATTTTGACCTTAAGAACTTCATAAAATAGTAAACTAGTATAGATGATTGTTTTGATTAGAACCAAATGAGTGAGTGAAGAAAGTATTAATTTATTAATACTAAACTCGTCAATATTATCTATAGATTTTTTTAGAAACTTATAGTGATAATATGCTAACAATTATGAAAAGGTATCCAAAACTTATAAAAACCTTAAGGTTAAGTTGTGTAATAGGTTTATTCCAATAACTTATAGTGTTGAATTATAGATAAATTGAAAAACGTTTCATAAGATAATAGGTCTATTGAAGACTACATTAAAAATTCAAGTAATTTAAACTTAGATACCACATATACGAACTTAAGCATGTAGTAATCTCTTATATTAGATCAGGTTTGAAGGAATACATATAGGCTAAACTTAACTTAAGAAATTTTGCTACTTTAGAGAAAGTTTACTACATAATTAAAAATGTGGAGAAAAAAGGACTTAATATTTTAAGGGAACTAAGCAACTAGCCCTTCAAAGGCTCACACCATCTTTTCCTAATCTACTCATGCTTGCACCACTTCATTCATCCCCTCTACCATAGTATTTTAACTACCCAAACTCACATTATCATCCATTGTTTCACTTTTCTTCAAGCTAACTCATTAAGTTTCAAACCACCAAGTTTAGAATTACCTATTTTATGCTCTATAAAAAATACATACAAACATTAATGCCTAAAAGGAGCAATGACTATGAACCAAGATAGTAATAATGAACAAGAAGAGTTGAAGGAAGAGAAAAACATAATTCTTAATCAAAACATTGAGTAAGAATTAGAAAACATGGAAACTTCCATGGTTATAGTGTTAAGTGTAGCCTTAAACCCATAACCATAAGACAACTTAAAGTGCACTAACATCTTTAATACCAGTATAAAAATTAAGAAATAATCATGTAGAATGATCATAGATAGTAGTAGTTACATAAATGTAATATTCTATGAGGCTACCAAGCAAATAAGAGTTTCCTTATTGGAACAACCAAACCCCTAATCTATGTTATAGATAGATAAAACCTTTATATCTATTAAGTAAAATATTATGTGCCCTTCAAATTGGGCTAGTATGATAATGAAGTTTTATGTGTTATTGTACCTTTGTAGGTAGGTCACTTTATATTAAGAAGACCATGACTTTTTGATAGGGATATGACTTTGACGGGTAAGACTACCACATGTTCTTTCTTTCATAAAAAAAAAGATTATGACGTTACACCCTACCTTACCTCACAAGAAATCCCAAGCACTTAAGCTAAGAAAATTTATAAAAATTTCTAAGCCCAAGGACAAAGAAAAGGAAAAGACAAAGGATTTAAGCTTAATCATACTAACCTAGGTTAGGAAGACCCTTGATTAAAGAGACTTAGTTTGGTTTCATATAATTAAAAAGTTAGTTACCAACTTACCAAACTAAACACTTATTATTTAGGCCTTATCAAATAAAGTTTTTGATATTTTCTTAGAAAATTTTCTCATACGCTACCTCATATATGGAACATACAACATATGATTGATTTTGTTCCCAAAATAAGCATAGTCAACCTTCCACACTATAGATTAAGCCCAAAGACTCATATCGAGTTAACCCATTAGGTATAACACTTACTTAAAAAGGGATTTATTTAATAAAGTATTAGTTTATATGCTATCTCTACACTTTTAGCACCCAAAAAAAGATGGAATGTGAAAAATATGTGTTGATAATCAAAACATTTAGCAAAATCATAATAAATTATTGGTTTCTTATTCCCTGATTAGTTGATCTCTTAAATTAGATATTAGGTGCAACCACATTTTCTAAGATACACTTAAAAGAGAATTATTACCAAGGATTAAGACAAGAGATGAATGAAAGACACATTTAAGATTAAGGATTATTTATATTAATGGTTAATGATGTCATTAGGTTATCAAATGCATTACATATATTCATAAACTCGTGTATTAAAATTGTACTTAAGATAATTATCATAGTATATTTTGATGATATTTTGATTTATAACAAGTCTATTGAGGATCACCTAGACTATTTACTCAAATTATAACACTCTTAAGAAGGAACACTTATTTGTCAATCTAAAGAAATATAGATTATTCATGCTTGAGATTACCTTCTTAAGATACATAATTTCTTCTAAAGGATTGTCTTCTAACCCTAATAAAGTCAAGAAAATTATAAAGTATCCTACCACAAAAATAATTCATGACATTAAAAGCTTCCACAATTAAGCCACCTTCTATTAATGATTTATTAAATACTTCAATACTATTGTCACACCAATTAGTGATTGTACTAAGTTTGATAAATTTACTTAGACTAAATCTATTAACATATCTTTTAAAAAGTTGAAAGTGGCTATGACCAAGACACCATTCTAAGACTTCCTAAAATTTTATATTACCTTTGAGGTTACATGTGATACATGAGGGGTATGGATAGATGATGTCCTTACTTATGGTAAACATCCTATTACCTTCTTTAGTGAGAAGCCTATTGATACTAGAAAGAAGTATTCTATATTTGAAAAAGAATAATATGTTGTAGTTCAATCTTTAAGACATTGGAGATATTGCATGTTGTCAAAATAATTTGTCTTATACTTTGACCATGAGATACTAAAGTTTCTAAATTCTTAGCAAGACTTTAGTCATTGTCATGCCAAATTATTTGAGTATATCTAGGATTGTACATTCGTTATTAAATACATGCCCAACTTAGAAAACAAAGTAGTTAATGCATCTTATTGACTTGTTCATCTATTAACCATTTTGTTTATAAGGATTCTAGATTATTATCAAATTAAAAACTGGTATCTTAACTAGCAAAATTATGAGCACAATTTCTTAAGAAATCAAATTAACATCAACATTTATATCTAGAGATTTTAGTTTAAAAGATTGATACTTATAAAGAATAATAGGTTATGTATCATAAGTTTATTATTTAGAGATTTTTTTAATTTGGGAAATAAGTGTTAGAAAATTATCTGATCATTTTAAAAGAGATAAGATTCTTAGAGATATTTGAGAGAGATTTTATTGGCTTAAAATGATGCATCATATTGCATCTATTATCACCCAATGTCACATATGCATAATTATAAAATCTTCAAATGTAAGCCAAGGACCTTACCTTCTATTGCTTATACCTAACAGGCCATACAAGCATATAAGCATAGATTTTGTGCTCGAATTACCTAAGGTCTCATCTAAACATGACTTTGTCCTTGTGCTCATTGACTATTTCTCTAAAGTGACTCATTTTGTCTATTGTAGTAAGACTTTGGATATTACCCATGTAACAAAGATTTTTTCAATATAATAATTATTGCATGTTTCCTAATGATAATAGCATCTAATTAATATTTAAGGTTTATTAATTATTTTTGCAAACTTTATGATATTCAAAAATAGATGGATAGACAAAATTAGTAAACTGTATTCTAAAAAATTTTCTTTATAGCTTAATAAGGGAACAACTTAAGCTTTGAGAATAACTATTACAACGAGTTGAATTTGCATAAATTAATTTCTTGAATTATAGTGTTGGCTTTAGTTCCTTCAAAATTTGTCATGATAATAAGCCTACGTCTCTTATTAATCTTATTCCCTTACTAATGGACTTTCAGACTTATATGTCTACTTCTTATTTTATCTGTCATATCTCTTCATTAAATAAAATAATATTTGAAAAAATTAATCTAAGTAACAAAAGATATAAGAACAAGAAAATGCTCATAAAAATATTTAGTTTTATGAAGGAGACTATGTTATAATTAGAGTTAGGTTAGAAAAATTTCTTCTTAAAGTTTATAAGAAATTACAAACAAGTGGAATTAGTCCTTGTAAGATTATTCCAAAAATTAAGACCTAATGCATACATGTTGGACTTTCAATACGAGTATAAGATTAGTACAACTTTTAATGATTTAATCTCATACAAGGTGTCATATCTATTACCTAGTGTGTGATTTGATCCTAATTCTCTTATCCTGAGTAAAACTATTCTTACCATTACATTAGCTCTAAGAGTAAGGACAATGTGAAAGAAAGTTCAGATCATGAGATGATTCTAACCAAAGATTATCTACTTAGAAAATTTTTAGTTTTTGGAAAGGTAATCCTTTAATCAAGGAGTCTTGGCACATCTATGATGACAAACTCTATGTTTTGCCACACTTATTAAAGCATTATTATACTCATCACCAAAATACTACAAAACCAAGATCTCTTCCACCTATGGAGGATGATGTAGGAGCATCTCACCTTAACTTACAAGTAGACACTTGTTAGCATTGCATTATTCCTATTTAGACTTTTTTTTGTGCCAGAGTTGAGTTCTATTTTGATTAGTCATCCTTGTTTATCATAGGGATCGACTATAAAATTCTATTTTCTCCCATGGTTATCCTCACTATTTTTGTTCTTGTTCATCATAATACATTTTGTATTTACTTTGTATCATCATCGATGTCAGTTCCTATACATTTGAACTTTTGCATGCTTCACATGTCATTATCGATTATCTGTCATCACTTGGTCATCAATTTCTTCCAGCCACTGCCATGTTGGCCACACATAGCACTCCAGTCACTCACCATCATCTAGCTACTGATCAATGCCCACTCTTAGATCGTCACTTACCAATGTCATTTTTCTTGCCTATTATTGACATCCCTTGTCACTTTGTTGTCACTATCTAATGATCATGTTACATGATTTAATAATTTTTACTATGTCATAACTTTTTCATGCATTTATATATTTTGTATTTAATATTATCATCTTATTTGAAGTTAATATTTTTGGAATTCTAAATATCTCTTTTGGATTCCCAAGTGATTTAACTCCAAAATGATTTTTTATTATGTTGACTTCTTATCTTTCCCTTACTTATGCTATGTTTCAAGATACACTTAATTCTTCTTTTCTCATGGACATGTTATATTTCAAGGTATATTTAATTCTCTTTTTTCTTATATATAATAATTGAGCTCTCCTCTATCTATAAAAAAGAGAAGCACCTTTATTGTAAGAATATTATTCATGAATGATGTTTCTCTTATTTATGTATTTTCACCTTTATTAGTAAAGATTATGCATCTAACTTTAGTTAGATGGATTCCAACTTTTTCTCCCTTATGATAGATAAGGATCAAATATAAGAGACCTTCCATAAAAAAACTGATAATCAATCAAATTCTCTCTTCCTATAGCACCCAGTTCTTGACACCCTCAAGTTTTCATCTACCATTTCACTCATTCAATCGAATAACCACATTATCACCCTCCTTAACAATGCTCCAAATCTTAGTCAACCTCCTGGTTACCCTATTAGTCACTTCCCTATCAACCCAGACTTTCATCTCATCACTTTTTTCCATCTTTGGTGCTCCACATGCCAACTTCAAAGGAAATGACAAGCTATTATCACAAAAATGATGAACACTTTTTGCCATTTTTATTTTTTAGGTAGTAATATAGAGTTAGAGTTATTTCTTCTATTAGAATACTTTATATAGAGTTTGTCTTTAATTTTTTATTTTATATGCATGAAATTTCATTTAACAAAACTATTTAGTAAGACTTTATGTTTTAATGCTTAACGTGTTGCCACTTACTCCACTAAATAATCCACATTACAACTTTGAACTCTAATCTTTAAAAACTTTTAAAATACCACACTCACCAACTAGCCCCAATTAATGTATATTATCCTTTAGCATTCCTTATTAATCTATTGAACATCACTTGTATTATAAGCTCCAAACCTGATAAAAGTCTAATTTGTCTTACATCACTTTGTTTCTAAACATTAGAGAATGGTGAAAGCAAAATTGCATTGTACTAAGATACTATCGAAGGAATTTGTTTGAGTTATTAGGGGAATCTTTTTAAATATGCTATAGCATAGTGATTTACTTTCCAAAAAATGGTGTTAATAAAAAGTCAATTTTCTAAAAACAATTTAAATTTTATACTTTTTATATTTCTTAATTCATTAGGGAAGGAATTAGATATGTTACTTGTAAACCTTATCTGTAGTTGTTTGTTTTTATTAATTTTCAATCAATGATGAAATATGAATAGCAATTCATCCCTTGTTAGTGAACCACACTACATTGACAATAAAAAAAATGATATATTGTAGAAGGTTCATCAAGGCTGAATTAGAAGTTTAATGGCTCCAATGCAGTTCACAACTTATAGGAAACTTATGGAGGTTATTTGGTGCATTGAATAAGGCCAAAATGTTATGAAAGCTAAGAAAGAAATAGGAAAACTAAAAAAGTTATTCTCATTATAGAGCAAGCTTAAGTCTATAAACACCATGATAACTAGGTCATGGTCTTAACTTGCAAAAGGGAGAATATGTGGACACTATGCTAACGATAGCCCATGAGTCATAGGTGGTTGCAATGCTAACAAAAGAGCTGATGCATTTAGGCTTGTCAAATAAGAGGACCCAAATAATCATCACCATGTAAGGGCAAATGGTATACTTCAACATCTCAACCCCAATAGGATCAACCTAAAATTAATGTAGTCACTTAGAAAAAGGCTTTCTCATCTCCTCACATCATCATGGGTATCTTACACATTAAATTGATTTATGAAAGTTCTTCTTGAAAATGAAGCATTCAATTTTTTTATTTATGCTATATTAGTTGCACATATGGTTGTTGACTAACATTAGATTCAACTTTATTGGCTAAATAGCTCATAAGGATAGTCATAAAAATAAAAAACACATTAAAGAAAATGTAGACATCAATGAAGAAAATTTTTTATCCCAATTGATGGAATTTGACATAGTCTTGGGAAAGGATTAGCTAATAACTTATAAGATCGTTATATATTATTGGGATAAGATGATAAAAGTTCACTTAGTAGATGGTATAAAAATGATCTTTTTGCTTTGTAAGAAAGATAATTTTATTTCAGTATTGAAGGTAGAGAAGCTAATTTTGGAAGTGATTGTTATTTGGCATTGGTATAACATGCTAGTAAAGGAAAGCCTGAACTATAACATGCACCAATGGTATGCAAAAATATCCTTTCTTGAGTATCTACATGGAGTACCTCCTAGTAGAGAGATAGAGTTTGTATTCAATCTAGTACTTGGAGCTTACCAATAGCAAAGTTGCTATACCAAAAAGTGAAAGTGAAACATCATGAAATGAAGATGTAATTACAAGAACTTCTTAAAAAGGGTTTCAACAAATCAAGTGCTTCCCTATAGGGAGCACCAATTCATTTTATTAAAAAGAAATATTAAAAGTTATGCATGTGCATCAATAATATGGAGCTAAATTGGATCACTATAAAGAAAAAATATTGAACTCCCTTTATAGATGAAGTTTTTGACAAATTTATGGAGCAAAGGTGTTTTTCAAGATTGATCTACAAATTTAGATGTCACCAAAAGAAGATTAGGAAGGAAGATCTACCAATGATAGCTTTTAAGTCCACATAAGTCCATTAGAACGTTTTGGTACTTTTTTGGGTTAATTATGTGCTACTAGTAGTATTCATAGGTTAAATGAATCGAGTCTTTAGGTAGTAACTAGACAATTTTGTCTTCATGTTTATTAATGATAATTTGATTATTCCCAAAATATAACATATCATACAATGCATTAGAACATGATATTATCATTGTTAAAAGAGAACTAGTTGTATGCCAAATTCTCTAAGTTCTTCTAGTTATCAAGTGTCTTATTCATAGGAAATGTCATTAGTGATGAAGGATTATTAGTAATTCACAAAACTCAGTAGTAGCTAACCTAGATTTACTAATGTCACAGAGATCAAATGTTTTCTAAGATTAGAAGGTAACTATAAAAAACTTGTTAGGGGATTCTCTCAGTTTACTATTCACTTGATTTACAAGTTTTTGGTGCTATATTAATGCAAAATGATAAAATTATAACATTTTCTTCTAGGAAATTATTATCTCATGAGAAGAATAATTCTCTTTTGATATATAGTTGCTCTAAAAATTTTGAGACAACATTCTTATGGAATAAGGACACAATTGTATCTTGATCACTAGAATCTTAAATATATATTTACTCAAATGAGTTAAACTTGAGATAAAGGAGATGACTTCAATTAAAATAAGATCATATAGTAACATTATATATCTCCTTGGAAAAGTTAATGCTGTGGTAGATCTTTAAGCAGAAGAACTAGCCTAAACTTGATGATCATAAGTGTCAAAGAAGCATCATTACATATTGAGATAGGTCAATTCAAAATAAAATGCTACATCAACAATAAATAAAGGAACCTTCACTTAGTTTGCTATTATTGTATATTGGTTGCAAGATATCAATGGCTTTAAATATGAGGATAATTATGTGTTAAAGATCAAGGCCAAACTTTACTAAAGAAAAGAGTTTGATTTTATTCTAAATGAAGAAAATAACATTTTCTATTTCAAGAATGGAATATACGTACTTACAATAAAAATTTAAAACTAGATATTATTCCTTGAATAGGTATAACAAGATATATAAAACATCTTAGAATAACCAAGATCTATCAAGATATGAAGAAACATTGTTGGTGGCCAAGAATGAAAAGGGCCATTAAAGGCTACATTATTAAAAATAATTTTTTTAAAAAAAATCCTTTATAGAAATAATTGTTACAAAAAATATTTATATTCAAATCTATATAAATTTTAAATTTTTATGATTAATAAAAATAAAAAAAATAAAAAAGCATGTCAAAAGTTTTAAGAGATTTAGTTCAAACTAAAACCTATGTCTACCCTCAACAGATGTTAAAAAAACTCCACTATTAAAGGAGTTATAACTTGAAGTTTTTTTAATAGTTCACCTCCAACTTATTTTAAGGTTTTTCTTATAGTTCTTTTCTACCTACTAGTTTTTATAGGTTCAACTAAAACTTGAGCTTGTATGAGCTGAGGCAATGTTTTATGAGTTCAAACTAAACTTAGGCTTTCAAAACTATTGGGATGCCTAATACAAGGAAAAAATATAATAAGAAATAAATTTTTGATTAAAGCATACAAATTTTGTTATGCTTATTGATGAACAAAAAATGGCATAAAGTGCTCAAAATTATGGAAAAAAGTAAGAAAATAGAATCCTAGAAGATTTAGGCTTAACTAAAAGAATTTGAAATTTTAGGCAGTACTAAACCGTAGGTGTTGTTGACAGATTTTTACCCCAATAGAATATGATGCAGCTCTTTTTTGGGATATTAAAATCTTATTCAAGTGTAATGATTGGGACTTAAGTAAAAACTCTTCTAAAAGTAACTACAAAACAACTTAAAATATTTCTTCCAAATCACTAATGTAATGGCTCAAATAATGGTTAGGAAATTAGCTATTAAAAGGGGTCAAAATAAGTCATTAGATCTTATTAGATATGTTTTAGAATGTCATATCTAAGATTGTAAAAGTGAATGAGCTTTGTATGATTAGACCAAGGTAAGTTAAATCAAGGCTATCAAATCAAGTCAAATAATATATGAGTCAATAAATTCATCAATGGTAAAGGTTGGAAAGATCTCAGTCATAAGATTTAAACATAATGATAGCTTCACCATGCAATTTAAGGATAAATTATTTGAAAAAGTAGAAACAATTAAAGCCATCTAAGGAAGTCAAATGTGATGTTGGCCATCTAATTCAGAGCTAGGACCAAGCACTTATAACTAATGAAACATTTATTATCTAATTGAAGATGAGATGGTGAGAAGTAATGCAAATCTTTGGTTTGCCAAAATGAAAAGTGGTTTGATCTTTAAAATAACTTTTTTTGGCGTATAGTGCATGTCAAATTGGGGCTGGCTCCCCTCTTATGTGCTCAAGATTTCACCACCAAATTCACTCATATGCTGATAAGATTATAGGTTATATTTTAGGTTTTAAGCTTTCCATGAAACATTACATATGAATCTCACCTGACATGATATGTCCAATGCCTCACCCCAACCGAGGTTCAGTGTTGTACCAAGACCAAGATTGGGCCTAACCCAACTTGGTTCCAACTTGTTTGTTGTTTGAGGCTTGCGAATGCCCTCACTCGGGATTGCTTGACCCTAAAGCTTTGCACTTGGGCTAGGCACTTAGGATGTGGCTAAGATATTTTTTAATTATGAAAATGTCAATAGAATTACTTTTCTAAATTAACCAAAGTTTAACATGACTTAATATAGAATTTATCAAAGGTGCATAAGTAGGATTTAACCAAGAAAAGAATTAAATGATTAAAAAGTGGAATCTTATATTTTACAAATCAAAGAAAGGTTTAAGTAGAATTTAAAAGGATTAAACCAAAGAAAGAGTTAAATAATTGAAAAATAAAATCTCATGTTTCTTCAATCTAAGAAAGATTTAAGTTGAATTTGAAATGGATAAATGATTAAAAAATATCTTATGTTTCACAAATTAAGAAAAAATTTAAGTAGGATTTGAAAAGACTTGAATAAAAGATATGCCTTATGATTAATAATCAACAAGATAATATTTTATTTCATAATAAAAATAAAATCTTTTCAAATTTGATATGCATGACTTTAATCTTTGAAGCTTAATGAATACTCCTAGGTACTTTGAAGACTACTAATTTTTTATTTTTAGTACATAACTTGTTCTTCATAACTAACATTATTTCACACTAAATAAATCCATAGAATAAAATATTAAATATTTAAAACTTGACTCATCAAATAAAATAATGTCCTAATAATCTTCTTATTTTGATGATGACAAGACATATATGTTTTGATTAAAGTATAACAAGTAGAAACATATATTTAATAAATAGTAAAAGTTATTAAAAATAAAAAATATATGCTCTACCTTATTTCATGCTCCCTTTTACCACATACTCCTCTCACTTTGTAACTAATCTAAATTTTATCTAAATAATGATCATTCTCCCCCTTTGTCGTAATCAAAAGAGAGGTATAATTTATAAAATTTTTATTTTACATGGTTTTCATCTTATGCATTATTTAGATTTTTATCTTTGTTCCTTATAATCCTTTTTAAAAAAAACTTCTTCTTTATTCAATTCAAGGGTCATCAATGCTTCTATCACATCATCCAAATTTTTTATTAAAGACTTTTATGATTGACTCATCAAACACAATATATATGTTTTGAACTTTCTATTCTCAAGTCAAAAATTAACAAGATTTTTAATGGTCTCTTTTTAATTTCAAAGAGAATAACAAATCAAATCAAACAAATTTTCTCATAAACTATACAACATTTTAATTCTAAAAAAATCATAAGAGAATCCAATCATATTTTCTCAAAGAATCTCATGAAATAACTATGGTATTAAATTTTTCATAATCATTAAATTTATTGTGCAACAATTATGTACAATGTATACTAGTACTAAATAATTAAATTTAACACTAAGTGCTTTATTCTATAACCTTAGGAACCCAAGAACGCTTGGGTTAAAAACTAACATTCTTTATAAGTGCATTCAATATGTCATTCTTCACCCATTTAAAAGTTTGTTTTGAACTAAAAATAAAAACATGCAACATCCAAAATATTATGCATATGCTTAAAGGAAGACAAATATTTATGCTTAGGAAAAGAAATATGTGAAGCATTAGAAATTTTTGCATATTCAAGAGAACACATTTTTGTTTTAAAATTATTAACTTCCTTTTTTAAAGAAGCATCGTAAATAATCATGGAATCTTTTTCATCACAAATTTGAAGTGTTTTTATTTTCTTTTTCTCAACTTCTTTCATGGTAATGTTTTCAAATTTAATTTTTATTTGTGAACATTAAAAAAGTTAAAGTTCTAATAAATTTTAAGTAATTCTTCTTAAGAATTTCATGAGACTAAGAACCTACCTCTTCACTTTGTCTTCAGCACTTGAAATTGTGACATCTAAATCTTTTAATGCACTCCAAGTAGCTTGGGAAGCTTTCTTTTTCTTCATTCTCTTCTTTTTGTCTTCCTTTCTTTTGTTCATTTAAGTTATGGATATTCTAGTCTAACATGGTTTGTTTGACCACATTCATAACATTCTGGCACTATCTTCTTCTCCATTCTTTTTTCTTTTGCCAACTCCTATTTGCAAAAGTTTTTACCACATTTTTAGTTGAATCTTTAACATGAAAATTATCACTTCTTCCAAATCCATGGAAGAGATGGATTTCATGTCCAAATCATTTTTGCTTTTTTTGAATGCCAATAATTCTTATTTCCTTGTTCCATGCTTTAGCTTGCTTGTGGAAGCCTCCTTTTCAACTCTTCTACTTATCTCAATCTCAACCATTAATAATTCTCCATGTAACTCATCTAATGTGAGCTTATTTTTGTCCTTGGCTGCCTTATTATCATGACAAGAGGATCATGCTCCTAGCGTAGAATTCTGAGCACTTTTCTTACAAGATCCATATTGAAAAATACTTTTTCAAGACTTGTTAATGATTAGTATTGTTTGTACATCCAATAAATGTTATAGTTTCCCTCAAATTCATTTTAAAGAGTTCATAATCTTGTGTAAAAATATTTATTTTTGTGTCTTTAACTTATAAGTGCTTACATATGTTACTTGCAACTTTTTCCAAATATCATATGCAATATACAAATTCATAACTCGATTAAATTCATTAGAAGATATGTCACAATGAAGGTAGTTGAGTGCTCTAGCATTTAATCATGTCAATCTCCTTTAGTTACTACTAAGTTTACTAACCAACATGATCTCATTAGTGCATGAATCTTTAGGTAAATCACAAGGTTTGTTAATCACTTCCTAAAGTTCAAAGTCAATTAATTGAACAAATATTCTAAATCTATTTTTTTAATTTAAATAAAATTTATTCTCAAATAATGGGAGATGGACTAAAGAACAGTTTTAGTCTAATGTTATATAAATATAAACCATGTGTGAAATCACATTAAAAACTTAATTCAATAAGAGAATTAACAAACATAAGTATTTTGGTAAGCACATAAAATAAAAAGATAGAAATTAAAATTAAGGTACAACCAAATAACAATTAAGTGAATTTAACAAAATAATTGAGACACATATATGAGGAATCACCCAAGTGATTTGACTATCTATTTATAGGGAACCTTCTCAGATACTGATTGAAGTTAAATGTGTGTGAATCTTATAAAAGGGAAGAGGGAGGTGAATTGAGAATTTTAAAATATTTTTTTATTTTTAGATTGTATTTATTTCTAAAAATTCTTTATAGAAATAATAGTTTTCTTTAAAATCTTGATATTCAAATTTATATTTAGTTTTAGTTTTTATGATTAAGAAAAATAAAAATAAAAATAAAAATAAAAATAAAAATAAAAATAAAAATAAGAAAAAATTATGTCAAACTTTTGGGTGGTTTGCTTCAAACAAAAACTTATGTTTACCCCTAACAAAGGTTGGGAAAAAGCTTTACTATTAAACGAGTTATAATTTGAGGTTTTTCTTTATGATTCACTTTCAACCTACTTGATATTTTTTCTTACGGTTCACCTCTAACCTACTAGTTTTCATAAATTCAACCATAATCTGAGCTTTTATGAGCTCAACCCCAACTCCATTTTTTAAAGATCAAATCAAACTCAAGATTTTGCAAATGTCAAGTTATCTAACCTAATAGAAAAGGAGAAATATAATAAGAAATAAATTTTTGATAGAAACATATAAATTTTCTTATACATGTTGATGAATAAAAAAAGGCATAAAGAGCTCAAACTTTTTTATAAGAAGTAAGAAAAGAAAGCTTAGAGGATTTAGTCCTAGCTAGAAAAATTTGAAATTTTAAACGATACTAAGCTGTTGTTGGTGTCGAGAGATGTTCATATTAATAAAATATGATACAACCCTTCTTTAAGATTTTAAAAAAAATTTCAAGTGTATTAGTCATTTTATGAATAATGGCTGCATTTATATAAAAAAAGTTTGGTCATAATTATTAGAAACTTAAGAAAAAGCTATTTTAAAAGCTACTACCAAACAATTTAAAATATGTCATCCAATGTGCTAAATAATAGCTCAAATAACAGTTAGAAAATTGCGTATTAGATGGAAATGATTGAAGCCGTTGGATTTGATCAAAGATAATCTAGACTGTTAGATCAAAGATTATAAAAGCAAATGAGTTTTAGATGGCTAGGTCAAGCTTGATTAAATCTAGGCCATTTAATCAAGTCAGATGAGATTTAGATCATTCAATTCATCAATAATAAAAGTTGAAAATATCTCACTTGTAAGATTAAAATATGAAGGGAGTTTCATCATTTGAATCAAGGATAGATTATTTCAAAAGAAGAAAATAATCAAAGTCATTTGATGAAGTTGTACATGATGTTAGCCATCTCATCTTGAGCTAGGATCATGTGCATATAGTTGATGATTCATTTACCATCCAATTGAAAATTAGATAGCAAGAAATATTGCATGCCTTAGATGTTGATTTGCTGGACAAATGTTGCTCCCACATTGCTAAAATGAAAAGTGGTTTGCTCTTTATAGTATGTTTTATGGGTGTATAATGTGAGTTGAATTGGGGTTGTCTCCTCCCTTGTGTGTTAAGGACTTCACCACCCAGTTCACTTATATGCTTACAAGATTATACGTTATATTTCAGGTCATAAGCTGCCTATGAAATACTACATAAGAATCTTATCTGATACAAAATACCCTCTACTTACCCCAATCTAGTTCAGGACTACACCTAGACCAACATAGGGCTTAACTTGAGTTGCTCCTAACTTGTCTCTTGACCCGAGGCTTGTGAATGTGCCAAAGAGGGCTTGCTTGATCTGAAAGCTTTGCATCTGGGCTGAGCACGTCCTTGGAATGTGGTTAGGATATTTTTTTAATTATGAAAATTTTAATAAAATTATTTTTTTAATTTAACCAAAGTTTAACATAACATAATATAAAATTTGCTAAAGATGCATAAGTAAGATTTAAGAGGATTTAACCAAGAAAATGATTAAAGGTTTAAAAGTAGAATCTTATGTTAAGTAAATCAAATAGAGGTTTACATAAAATTTAAATTTATTAAAATAAGGAAATAATTAAATGATTGAAAAATGAAATCTTATATTTACTAAATCATGAAAAGGTTTAAGTAGCATTTGATAAGATTAAATGACTAAAAAACATAATCCTATTTTTCTTTAATTGAGGAATGATTTAAGTAAGATTTGAATAAAGAGATATATCTTATGATTAATAATCAACAAACTAATATTTTATTTCATAATAAAAATAAAATCTTTTTAAATTTGATATGCATGTCTTCAATTTTTGAAGCTTATTGAATACTCCAAGGATCATCTTTAAAAGTGCATCACTTGTTCTTCATAACTGAGCTTATTTCATAAAAAACAAACCCATTGTAATAAAATACTAAAACTTTAGGGTTTGACTCATGAGACATAATGGTGACTTGACAAATCACTTCAAGCACAAAAAATTAGAAAGGAAGGTCACCACACCTTCTTTAAAGTAAGCTTTATGAAAGGAGTTATTAAATTTTGTAAAGGTAGAAAACTAAAACCAAGATATTATTCTCCATTTCAAATTATTTATAAAATTTCATAGCTATTCTATAACATAAATTTATATTTTTTTGTTATTGTGTAACACCATATTCTAGATTTCTTTACTATGGAAATATTGATGCATCTTGTACATATAATATATTATGATCAAAGAAATATAGAAGTACGACAAAATTGAAGCCATAAAAGTTGCTAATTAAGATTATGTTAAGAGAAATTAAGAAGTTAATGACCAAGGGTATTCTTATGGTCAAAATTTTGGGGATAAATTAACCAAAGAAAAAGCTAAGCTAATCAAATTATCAAGAAATCTAAAAATTAAGAGACAAAATCAAGAGAGAAGATACATAATGAAAAGTGTTGAGTTTTGTGGGCACACCAGAGTGTGCACAATTGTGTGCAAGTCACACAATTACATGTAGAAGTGTTGGCATGCAAGACGTCTCCATGCACTTCAAGTGTGTGACAAAGTGAGACACTAGACCTATATAGCACATGCTATGGTGGGTATACACACCTTACATGTGTACTTCATGTGCACACGTTATGATATTTATTATCATGTGTGGTCCATGCATGCATAGCAGGGTAGTACACACACAAGAGATTGAATTAATAATGCTAATCAAGCAATCATTTATGCTCGTATGAATAGGCCCATACAGCACAAATTTTGCAATGGTAGAAGTTTTTATTAAAATCTCATGTATTATGTGAAAAATAACATAATATATATTTTATAATAAAATATTATATCTAAACTCCTATTTAAAGAGATAAGAAGGGTGAATAAAACCATTTCATATTTTTATAACAAAAAACCTCTTGTCTTTTTTCTTCTTTAGTTCTTTGCTTTCTTATGCTTCAATTCCATTTTTCTAACTTTAAAAAGATGATTTGTTATTGTGGACTCTAAGAAAGAATATCTTATTAATATATCATAAATATTTTGGTCTCAAAAAAATTCAATTTAACATTCATGGTCGGAGCTAAGAAAAATATGGTTAAAGAGCAAGCCATAAATGAAAATTAAGAAATTGAGGAGGTCTTCATCGAAGTGGCTATGTCAATTAAGCAACCATCAAGCCTGAGGTAAAGGCAGATCTATTAACCTAAAAAAATAAGTGTTAATAGATATGGTGCTAAAATCTTAACCATCTTATGATGGATCCAAATGATAATTTGTTAAAAGAAAATACTCTTAATCAAAGAAATTCTAAATTAAGTCGTATTCAAAGATAATTAGAGATGAAGATAAGGATGTCATTATTAATAGCACATCATTTATGCATGAGAATTGATAACCTTCTTTCAAAGTAGTTGATTTGCTTATTCATTATGGTATAATAGATGTAAAGAAATTAGATGTCTGGCTGGAGTTATGGGAGACATTGTTTCTATATGATTATTCATCAATTGATAAGATAGTGTATACTCATTTAAAAATTGTAAGTCATGCTTTAACCTGGTGGAATACTCACTTGAAAACTAACATAATTATAGAAGTGACATGGAACTAATTTGCAAAATTAACTAGAGAAGAATTTTATCCTATGTATTACATAGAGGAAAGATAGAGAAAGTGATATACCTTATGACAGCTATTGATAAATGATGATGTAGATATTATCAAAGTATATTAAATGTCTATATTATCTTATTACTCTTGAGTTAACTCTTTTCTTTATTCAATCTTTAAAAAAGCTAATACATTTGCAATGGTTATTTAAAAAAAGGATCAACATAAAAAAAGACAACTAAATGGATAAAACATTAGGAAGCATGAGTGCAAATTCGAAAATTTGTTGCAAATTAAAGTGTATTCTCAGACAAAATCTATTACGACCATAATTAATAGCACTCCTATTAATAGAACTTAGGAATATTATGATTACTATAAGAAGATAATGCAAACATAACAAAAATAATAGAAATTATATCATTATTATTTTTGGGAAAAGTTTAAGAAATATAAAGTACTTATTATAGTTGAGACAAAAAAGATGTTTGAAGCCTTACTTCAACTTGATGAAAACTTATATTCTATGGTGTGTCTAGATGACATCTCTCAAAGTAAAACAATAGAAGAAACTTTTACTATCCTAATTTAAGTGAAAAAGGAGTTTCTTAGTGTTATTATTAACAGTAAAAGAGAAAAAAATCTATATTAAGAAAGCCTTGTGAAACAATTAAACCTAGAGACTATACCACATTGAAGTCTTCATTTTTTGGGATAGATTCATGAAGACTCTGAGATAGTGCCAAAAAATAATGCAAGGTAAAATTTTCTGTCATCAAAGAAAATATTGATGAAGTTGTCTATAAAGTGAAAGTTTCAGATGTTTATCAAATTATAATGGACAATCCACATATATGGGATAGTGATATAGTCTATTATCAATAAAAAATCAATATAAATTTACAAAGTTTGGACAAAAGTTTCTTCTAAAAAAAGATAAAAAAACACTAACAAAAGGAATTATAGGCGTTGACCAAGTGAAGAGGCTAGTAAACACTTATTGAAGTCATATGTCACTAGTAACAAAGTCAAAAAAAACCAATTGAAAGGACTTATGAAACTCTTAACCTCTCAAAATCACTCTAAAAAACAACAAAACTCATTCTAGTAAAGAATCAATTTATTTTTGGAAAGGAAACTTTGTTTAGTCTTGAATCAAAAAATAAGGGACCTATGATCCAGAGCTCAATTGTAGGTTCATTAAATTATCAATAAATCCAAAAATTGAGAAAAAGATTTAGGAAAAAAAGTAAAAATGATGAAATTAATTGAGTGGTAAAAGATAGAGAGAACCACACTCACAGCTACATATGAATGCTATTTGCATGTGTGCCTGAGTGCATATAATAAAGTATTGGTCATAGAGCTATGCATAGAGGCATTAATGCATGTGTAGAAAGGCACAATGCGTAAGGTGCTCACGTGTGTTGTGCACACATGATCGAGCAGAATTGTCTCATGTGTAAAGCACATGCCATGGTAGGTATACCCACCATGCATGTTGATTACATGAGCAAGAGCCATGACAACAACTGCCACATGTAGTCTATGCATGTGCAACACAACAATATCCACACATGGGAATAATACTTTTATACGTGAATAATGCTATGGTATGACATCTGCATATGCACACATACATGTAAAGGCCCTTGTTATGTAGATTTTGTGATGACTGAATTTTTAGTCAAAACCTTATTTATCATCTAAAAAATAAAATATTATATTTAATAATAAAATATTATATCCAAACTCATATATAAAATGGTAAGAAGGGTAAATGAAGTAATTCTATCTTTTTTTGGTTAAAACTCTCCTCTTTCTCTATTTTTCGTAGCTATTTGCCATTCACGCACTTTGATTCTATTTTTGTGATTTTAAAAAGATGGTTTGCTATCAAAGGCTATGGCTGAGGACACTAAATAAATATATTAACCACTTGGGAACTAGGAAAAAATCATGAAGAGGAAGTATCTCTTTTTGTTTTAAATTTTAGAGATAAAATTCTAATAAGGATGGAGTTATTTATAACATGCCCAATGTATGAGAAATTTTTAAAAAATTTATTTAAATAATTATTTTGAAAATTTTAAAAATATTGTTACATGATTTTCGTAAATGACCATATAGTGGATAGTTTCATTAGTGAAGAAAAAACTTTTATATATTATTGAACGAAAGAAAATTTGTTAATTTTTAGTTTTAATAATAGCTATAAATTTTGGGAAATTATTTAGCATATCAAAATTAATTAAAATTTGTCAAAAAAAAAGGTAATTACTCTTTAAAGGAAAGAGGGATTTTAAATATTGAAGTACATCTTATTAAGAACCAATAGTATCAATTTCATGAAAATAAGATATGTCTTAATCATAAAATAAGAGGACAAACTTATAGAAAAATAAAATAATTTTAATATATATAGTTTCTTGTAAGAAAAGAATTTTAAAAATACCAAATAACATAAAACAATTACAAAATTCTTATAACATATATAGCTCATTAAGTAATTTATTTTAGAGGTGCCTATCTAACTTTTAAAGTTGTTTGTGTGAAACAAAATTAAGATTTTGATTAAAAATTTAATTATAATAGTAATTTCTTCAATTTTCCTAAATCTCTAACCATCAACAAATAAATGGGCATGAAATGGCTCTAAGCAATTGTAATCACAGCCACAAGAATTTGGCAAGGCATGACTATGGGGATAATCAAGCATGCAGTGCAACCATATGCGTGTGAAGGTGAAAAGTCAATAGTGCAAAGTTTAAGGAAGGAAAACTATAAAATGGCAATTTTGTAGCCGTCATGAGGATTTTGGGAAATTTTGAGAGAATTGATTTGTTTAACCTGTGAGGATTAATTGAAGAAAATCCTTGGGAAGTTCAAAGGGTGAAGAAAAAAGATTTGTTTGGAGCTGAGAGAAGAATATTGCAGCCTTCCACTAAAAAGAAAAGGAAAGAGAGGTTATTTTTTTTTTTTGGGAAAGATATGAGGTGGCACACGGTGAAAGACAAGATCCTAAAGGGAAATGGATTGCGTATTTAGGTCTTTAAGAAGGTTTTACCCAATTTGGATAAAATCTAAAAGAGTACACTTAAATATGGGGCTAATGACAATATTGTTTTTGAGTTGTTGGGTCTCCAAAAAGAGTATGGTCGAGTTAGATATAGTCTACAAAGGTGTCTTAAATATGGCAACCATGACAAGGCTGGCATAGTATTGGTGATTTAACCCTAGATTTAACCTAAAATATGTAATTATATAATTTACAAAAGGCCTTGGGAAAATAAGGAAAAAATGGAATTAAAAAAGTAAATTAAATTAAAAAAAAGATTTTCACTTAAAAGTTTGTATGCATTACATCGATAAATGAACAAAATTTATTATAGTTATAGCAATGTTTGTGGTTTGTTTTATGCTTTTGTTATATTTATGGGCCCAACATGAAATATTACCTAAATATGTACTATCTTACACATATGATTGTGTAAACTATGTCTACCAAACCTTAATGGTTAGCTCAATCTCTTTTTGCTTTAACAATTATTGGTAACATAGTTGCACTTCATGTAACTCTATGAAATTATTGAGTAAAGTTGACACATTGACATATTTAGCTCTTTTGCTTTTTGATCAATAGGAGTAAAAATTAGAAAATTGGACTTGTAATAATTACCATTGTAATTGCATGATTTTGCATAGCTAGTCATTGAATTTAGTAATGTTATTCTACTACAAAAACATGTTGCCATTTGATTTTGCTTATTGAAAATAGGAAAAATAGTTCATTTAGTATTTCATAGTAAGTTCAACTTTCTTTGGATTACTTGAAATGAGAACCATGTTTATTTTCTTAAAAAGTTTACTTGGTTTATGACTTTTGAAAATTATTTTATGCTAAGAAAAAGATATTAAAAATATATGGAATTTTCATGGTAAGGGAAATGATACTTTTCGAAGGACTTTTTATTCAATGCAAAATTTAGTTAAGATTACATATGGGCATATTAATTAGAACTAGCTAAATCTTGCATTGGCATTATGTAAATCACTTGATCATTGATGATGATATCTATCATTGGCCATTGAGAACAATGATTATGGGAATCCAAACATTCAATTTTATGATTTTCTTTAGTGTTGACTAGATGAATTCACTTTGCATAGCCCCATCTTGTTGTAAAACTACTTTTGTATTTTTTAGTCATTTATATACTATAACATAAGGGATTTTGATATGGCCATTTTAATAAGCTGTTTAACCATACTTAAGGAGTTGCTGGTAGCCAAAAAGAATTGTTTTTGTTTCGAGGAAGGCATAGTTAGCAACTGTATTCACTTCCTTAAACACTTACTAGAATTGCACATTTAACTTCTTTAATAACTTATTTATGAACTTCATCTATTTTTGACAATGTAAGGAGTAGCTAATTTTCTAATGATCATTTCTAATATTGAATTATAGTTAACCTCCACATTGACAATCTTTTGATGCAAACCCAAGATATGAAATAGTTGAAGACCCTATATAAGTGCTATAATCTTGACTTCTAGATATGATGAAACCCATATTAGAATTACAAAAGCCATAATCATTTTACCCTATTGGTCCCTTACTATTCTACCACAGCAAGTAATGGCAAATTAATCCTAGAATTTATTTCCTAAACTCATCTTGAGGCCATTATTAATAAGAGGGCTTTAGCTTATAATTTGCATCTTTAACTACTAGATCATTTGGAATTGAGGTAACAAGCCACATTAAGTTAATAAGTAATCCACTAGATCTATTTGAGCTTAGGGGAAACACTTAAAGATATTGTAAGAAAATGTTTTAACTTTCCTAATTATACTTAAAGTAGAGAGCACAATTTCATCAAATATTTTTGGGTTACAAGCTTTCCAAATCTCCCAACAGATCAAGGAAGGGGTCAAAAAAGCAAATTCTGTGTAGACATTATCTGTAGTTGAATATATCCACTAATTATGTATTAAGATTGTAATACAACTTATTTTCTTCATATTAATTCTTAGTACTATAGTAAAAAAAAACCTAGATTCTAGGTATTTTGTGACATTCATAGAACACATGATTAATAAAGTCTTCATGAGGAAATAATTGTCACTTAGAAGCATGTTGTATATTAACTTTTTGAAGCTATTTTGGAAATGAAAGTAGCTTGTTTAAGATTTTATAGATGGTTATTGTGATCTCTAGGGATACTTTGGAAGACTAGAAATATTGGCTAGATTTAAAAACCAGTCTCTTTGCTCTGACTACATTCCATGTTGATTGTGGACAAAGTTTTTCGTTGACATTAGGTGTCAAGTAGGATTTCTCCTCATATTCCAAAAACTTAATTTTGCTATAATGCTACTTAATTTTTTTAATGTGTTTCCACGTGCTAGAAGATCCCATTTTCTTATTTTGATTAATATAATTAACTCTTAGAAATATAGCCCAAATCAATTTTGAGGATAATGACTTCCAATAAAGTGTGACACTAAAATCATCCCTTATTTTCTTTCATTCTTTTAGATCCAACCCATTCTCCTTGAGTAGAAACCTCATCTTTCGTCATGTTGTCTAGTGATGTCTTACACCATATAAAGTATGTCCTAATAAGAAACAATTCATTAAGCATTCAATATGATTAAGAATTAAATTTGATGGACTAAATAACATTATTGTGAGGATAAGTATTGAGGCTAAGGCATGTTTGATAAGGAGTAGTCTTCTTCCCATGGATAGTAATCTATACACCCAACCTACAATCATATTATTTATCTTATCACTTGATGACTAATAGATTACTACTATTTTGCTACCTTTGATTTGTATAATACCCAAGTAAATGAAAGGAATTTTGTTTTCCTAAATCCCATTAGATTCCTTAATATTTGTCTTTTCCTTGATGTTTCATTTTTCCTATATACGAAGAAGCTCTCCTATGAATTGATATTTAGCAAAAGAGTAATCTTGGAATTCCTTTAGGAATTTCATCATGTTTGCTATGGAGTTTTTGTTTCACACAAGAAATTGGTAAAATCATTTGCATAACCAAGCTGAGTTACCTTCTAATAGCCTTTATGATTCATGAAATTATTTGCTTTACTTTGTTAAAAAAGATTATTGAGTCCTTTAGTTAGGAATTTAGATGCTAACACAAACATTAATGGGGAAATTTTGTTACCTTGCTTAAGATCTCTAGAAATCTAGAAATATCCCTTGCATTATCCATTAATATTTATGAAGAATATGCTACAACCCATTATATTCATGACTATTTTAATAAATTGAGAGTAAACCAAATTGTTGAAGGATCTATCATAAGAAATTCTAAAAAAGGTTATCAAAATCATTCTTGATGTCCATCTTTAATAAGCAATTATAACCTCTAACATTCCTATTAATAGAATTCATCATTTCTTATGCTAGCAAAATATTGTTAGCTCAGTCCCTTCCTCTAACAAATGCCCTTTGCTCTTTCGAGATCAAGTCTAAAATAGTTGATTGTAATTTGTTAACAATTAGTTTAGTAGAATGTTTTTAGCAAAATTTTTAAAACAAATTTTCTAATAATCAACAATCAATTGGGGGTTCTATTTTTTGGGAATAAGTACAATATTAGAACCAGATATTGCTTTTGAAATTGAAAGAACATTTATAAAGTCAATTACATCCTTTAAAACATCATTTAGAACAATATGCCAACACTTGGAAAAAAAAACCCCCATTGAATCCATTAGGGCCTAGTGCACTTTGGTGATCCATATCCTAAACAATTTGTTTTAGCTCATCAATAGAGACATCTCTCAAATGGGATTCATCCATATCTTGTGACCATTATTGTAATAGAATTTAATAAGTTGTTTTTGCTGCCTAGAGGCAAAGCAACCAATAAATTCCAAAGATGTTTAATTACAATATTTATAGTGTAGTCCTCTTCAGTTATCTAATTACCACTAATGACTTTCATTCGTGTAATTTTGAGCTTGCTTTATTTGTCTATAACTATAGTATGAAAGAACTTTGTGTTTTTGTCCCATTCCTTGAGCCAAGAAACTTTTGCATTTTTACTCCAAAATGCCTCTTCATTTCAACTTATAATGAGAAGAAAATTTTTAAATAATCATTATTTCTTATTACCAATAGTTATTACCTCCCTTAAGGCTCAAATATGTTACCAAAATAGTTCTTGTTTCATTCTCTTAAGCATAGATTCAAACATTTAAGCTTAAAAGCTAGGGAATCCACTCCATTCCTAAAGCTAGGCAAATTCCAATTTCTTTCCATAGTTTGCATGAAAGAAGAATGGCTAATCCATATGTTTTGAAACTTGAATAGTTTCTTAATTTTGTTAAAAAAAGTAAGAGAGGTGAGTGATTTAATAGAATTTTGCTTAAATGCTAGACTTTTATATTAGTCATATGATTAAAACAATCCAAATTCTTTAGAACTTTTACAACCTCCACCTCTCCTCACACCTAACCAAGTGAAGGGTCTACCTATAAAAGGAAGATCCTTAAGGCCAAAATACATAATGCAATCAATGAACTCTCTAAAAGTTCTTAAATGAGGGTTAGATTGACCCTTACATTCTTCAAGAGAAGCAATGACCTGTAAATCCCCACCTATTAACCAAGATGGAGAGTATGAATCTATAAATGCCTTAAGCTCTTGGAACAAAGTTCTCCCCTTAATATAAGGGCTTTTAGCATAAATGAAGGAACATACCATTTGGGAAGCACAACTACTATTCTCACAAAAAAGATTTATAAATTGATCATCATCTACAAAAATTTAACATGTAATGCACTATTCCAAAACACAAATATTTTATTACTATAGTTACTATTAAAATGATCAAATTGAAATTTCCTTTTGAGAAGTTTCATTTGATTTCAATTACCCATAGGTTGAAGCAAGGTCATAATGAAAAATTGATTAGATCTAACAATAAGTTAAATTTAAGTCCATTTACAATATCTTTTTCAACTACCCCTCTTATGTTCCAAATCAATATATTAGTCATAATGAGATGATGATTCTATTATTTGACAAATTGTTTAGCCATTCCTTATGGTCCTTGGGCTGATTGCTACAAAACCACTTTGTTCTTATTTTTGTCATTTTTAGAGCTAATCAACATGATGACAAAATAATCTTTAGGAGCCTTTAATAATATTCTAGATTTGAGAGTTCTTTCATATAAATCCTCCCTAATTGTTTAAGAGACTGAAGAAAACTATGATTTGGAACAATATGGTAATGGTTCATGCTAGATCCATTTAAGTTTGATAAATCTACCTTATTATCAAATTTTTCCTTGATCTTGCTAAGAATCTTTTAGTCATAAAAACTTCAATGTAACAATTTTCTAGATTCAAGAGCTTTGACCCTTTTCTTAGTTAGTTGTTCTATTGATTTTCTTTTCATCATTCCCAATCTCCTACAATCTACTACTACTTTTCGTGGGACATGTTGCAACACCATCAAAATTTTTTGGAGAGCCATGTACGTCTTCCATTTTCTTAATATCCAATTTAACTTTCCTCATTTTTAAAGGAGCTTGTGATTACCCTTGAACCTTTGTTTGTCTTTCACTACCTAGTATTTTTAGTCTTCAATTCCTCCATTTTCTTAACATATTTATTTTATTTATATTGGTACGAGTAATATCCCTATTTATAATAGCAAAAAGAATAACTAGGAAGATTATCTTAAGAAGTTTTTTTAGAAACCCTCCTTGTTTCCTTATCATTTTGAGATTTCAATTCTAGTTTTGAGTTAGTGCAAACTATTGCAACATGTAGCCAAGTAAGACTCATAGTAGTACAATCAATTTTTAGAGGATAGTCAACTGCTAATTCTATGAAAAACAATGTAGACTTATTAAGAAGATGGATTGGTAAGTACTCTAAAGAAATGTAGATAGAAGCCAATTATGGTTTTTCATTTAGTTGAAAGTCAAGTGTTTATTTCAAAATTCTTATTGAAAAGTCAACAATTAACAAAACATATTGCATTCAACATCTAATTTAATAATCATCCTTATAAAAATGGATTAAAATGTGTTTAAGGTTTAAATGGCCCACTAAAAAGGTCTAAAAAAAGAAATCCTCTTAAATTTTGCTCTTAATGATACCATGTTCAAGTGACCCTATAGAAACTTTCTAATATGCATAAACTTGAATTGGGTAGCCATTTTCTACATCTTGTCCTTATTGTAGATGACTCTAACTCTCCTTTAAAAGATGAAATGTGCTTGACCTAATGTGTGAAGGTGAGATCTTTGGCCCCACCACCTCTACAAAGGAATGGCTCATTAAGGATGTCTCTCCAAAATACACCATAGTCGAGAAGCACCAAGCTCTGAAAGCCTTAAAAAAAAGAAAAAATAACTATGACTGAAGAGGCACTTACAATCAAGGGTTCTAAGGTCAATTAATTATCCTACTAAACCATCATCTCGTCTTCTCTTTACCATTGTCTCTAGTCATCATCATTTCTAGTTAGTTTTGGAAACCTGATGGTCTTAAATCTTGGCAATTCTAGATAGCGTGCTAATAACTAGATGCCACTTTGAGATGAACTATTTACTAATGTTTTGAAATCCCTAAATCCTTTAACTTATTGGAATAAAAAAACTACATGAAACTAATAAGGGAGATGACTTTAAAATTAAATTGGTTACACAACTTAAGTGACTTCACTAGTGTGGTACAAGTATAATATGTCTGCTTGACATAGTATACATCCTTCACAAAATATTATACATTGCAAATTTTCTTAAGAAATACCTTGAACCAATAAACAATATACAATAATGTAGATTTATGTGTGTTATGTGAGCATTAATGTATGCTATGTCTAGTTCACTTTGAATAGTACACAGGTAAGATGGAAGGTAAGAAACTTAAATTTGCCTAAACTAGATACCTGTGTATGATACATTTTTTGAAGGTGTTGTGCATATAGTACTAATGAATGGTGTAATAGTTTGTAATGCCGAGTGTGAGGTTTGAGCTAATCATTTGATTCAACTTTTAAAACTTCTAGTTGTATTCATTTGAGGTTGAATGTGTGTCTAATAGTTATATTGCATCCATAAATACCCTTCTAAACTTAAAGAATAAAATCTATTTAAGCTAATGAACATGTTAGCAAATCCATAATGAAAAGCTTAGCTGGCAAAATCTAGAAGTTTTTGGACTCAAGTTATTACATAATATTCATCTTTATTGAAAACAATTTGTTTATGCCTTTTATAAGAGTTGCATCTACCCATTGCATATTTAATGTATTTATTAGGAAATTATTGGCTCATTAAATCCAAAATAGTGAAAAAATTAATGTAAAAGACAAAAAGATAAAAAATCATCATTGTAGAACGGAGCAGCTCAAGTAGCGCATGGGGTCACATACACTAGCTCGCTATAGGTGAGCTTAAGCATACACTATATATAAGGGAACTAGCACATGCATGGATAAGCATGGTGTACCAGACTTTAGAATGTGTGACCCACTTGACAGGCATAGTTGTGTGCATGTCAAACACCTACCATGCACATGGTCTACACACAAGTGATATGTGAACCTATCACACCACCACAATAAATGGGCATGCACAAGGTATGTTTATACATGGGAATAGTACCTATGTGTGTGAATAGTGCCCTAGTGTGAGCTGGAAGTGTGTGTGTGTACAGTGAAGTTCTTGGAGCATAAAGTTTTTTAAAATTTTCCAAAATGTGTGTTTTTGTAAAAAAATCACTTGTTTCTTTTGGAAATTAAAAATATTATATATTTTTAAGAAACTATTTTTCCAAATCTCTATATAAAAGCATAAAAATGATGAATGAAGTAATTCAAAATTTTATAAATTTAGAACTTTGTGAATTCAGTTCTTTGAATAAAAACTTATTGACAAATTCAATCTTCTTGTGACAAAACCCATCTCCTGCTTCCTTTGTTCTTTAGTTCATTGCCATTCTCACACTTTCACTTGCATTATTCGACTCAAAAAAGAATGTTTGCTTTCGAGGGCTCGAGTGACAACATCTTGTGGGTAAGTCACAGATCCTCTCCATCACACATCTCTTGCTCTTAACTTGGAAACATATTTTAATTCTATCTCTTTTTTTAATTATTTTATATTTAATTATTTCGATTTATACTTTAGGGTTGTTTGAGTTGTTGTAATACCCCTTTGGCTAGACTTATGAGAAAAGGAGGTCTATTGTGAGGATTAGTTAAGGTTATATTTATCTCATAAAAAAGCGAGGGTTTAAAAACTCAAAGAGCTTTGGTTAGTTTCTTTTTAAAAAAACTAGGAGACATCAGATTTGAGTCTTGAAAAAACTAGAGAGGTTGAACTGAAGCATTTTAAAAAGGTGAGGTTAGGTTTAAGCCATGTAGAAAACCAAAAGAGGTCTCACTTCAATCTTGGACAAAAAAAACTCAAGAGAGGAGGTTGTATCTTGGCCACTAGAAAAATTCATAGGTTGTAATGGCTTCTCCACAAACTATGACAAAGAAATGCAAGCAATAATGCTAAGCATAATTGTTTTTTCTTAAGGGTAGATATAGGCTCATTGGATAGGAGCTAAACCACTTAAAAATTCTTATGTGTTCTTTACTTGCATTTATTTTATTGTAGTTTGATGCTTTTAATTGATTTATTTTATAAGAACATAATGATTTTTCCTTAATTCCTTGAGAAGTTTTTCTTAAAACTTTAATTGCTCAATTCACCACCCACTTTAGCATATTCAATTTATACAAGTGTTTCAAATCAATCTATTCAAAACTATCATCATCTATATGATCATACCAAAACCCCTTACAATTGGTACTAAAGCCAAGTTTTTTATTAGTATAATTGATTTTCATTTAAGAACTTATGTCCTAGGAAAGATATGATAGCTTGTTTTCCTATGATCTTGCAAAATTCTTTTTTGAAAGGTATTGTTCTTATCTTGCAAAATTCTTTTTAAAGTTATGAATTATCCTCCTTTATTTGAAAGATAAATCTTTTTTACATAGAAAATTGCCTTCATGTCCTTTATATAAAACATTAATTTTGATGCATGTCCTTCGTCTGAAAAGTCACATGAAATTCTTGCATATAAGATGTTATATATTAAATAAAAATTATTGATAATTATACAAAAATGCCAAAAGAATGCATGTGTTTTATTGTGCTATTACTAAATATATTTTCTTTGAAATATTGATTTAAACACATGTTTTAAAGCTAAGTGCAAGCTATATAAACCATATGGAGAAAAGGCTCAAACTAATATGAAGAAAAATCCAAGAGCATGAATGAAGAAAAAGAGAAAATATGAAGAAGATAAAACCTTTCAAGCACCCAAGATTCAATTAACTTTGTTGGGTACACAAGATGATAATGGCTCAAATAGTGATGCAACTATTTTTAAATATTCAACTTATTGTAATTTATCAAATTGTTTTGATGAACATGTAGAAGAATATAACAAGCTAGCCCAAAAGAATGTTTGTCTCAAAACGACATGCTCAAGGCATGAAACTCGCATTGATGAACTTGAAAGAAATTATAAAAAACTTAGGAAAATTAATGAGACATTACATATGATTCTATAATGAATACAATATTCCCTAGAAATTTACATGATAAGCTAGATCAATGTGACAAGATTTCTTCACAACATGTTTATAGAATGAAAGACTTAAATTCAAATAATAGAATGCTTAAAGAAACAAAATTGAAATTAAAAAAAATAAATTTGAAATTTTTTTTATTATTAGAGAAAGAGTTAAAGAACTTCTACAAAACATTTATGTTTCATATCATCATGCTTTAACTAAAACTTTTGTTAAACAAAAAAATGTTTTAAATCCAATGAACCAAAAATTTTCCAAGCACCTAGAGTTAAAGTTTAGGATGGAATGTTGGTGTCTCAAAAGGACCTATGGAGACATTTATTGACCTTGGGGTCTTAATAACTTATTCCTTTATTTACTATGGTCAAAACTCAATTTTGACATTTCTAAATTAAATAATTGGATTCATATCTTGGTCTTTAACATTTTGTAACAACATTTTGCTTATTATCTAAATTAAATTACTTGAGAATATAGGTTTAGTAAATTTGAATTCTGAAATTAAGTTGATTTGTGATTAATGAAACCATTCTCTTTAATGAATTTCTCTCAAGTGATTAAATAACTATTTTTATATAAGAAATTCATTATAAGATAATTTTTAAAAATTATAGAAAATATTTAATATTCTATGAGCATCATGTGATATAGTTTTGGATTATGGAAATTAAAATTTGAAATTAAACTTTAGCCAAATTATTTTTTATTAATATGCACTAATCTTGCATGAATTATTAGAAAACATTTTGAAGTGACACGAATGCTAATAATTCTTAAAGAACTAGATTAATAGTTATAGTTTTCTGGCATTAAATTTTTGTGAAATAAATCTTTAGATTTAGCATTAATCTTTAATAATTTAATGGATTATCATTTTCAAAGTTAGATTGGAAATTCGATGTTCAATTCTATGATTCATATCCTATATCTAAATAAATGGTTATATATTGATTAGCTAAAATGACTAAGGTGTGTGAGTGTTAATATCAATCTAGCTTAATGACTAGAAGTCACGAGGACCAGCTTGGTTATTATCTTGTCTTTAGTAGTTATTGATATGCATTAAGACACAATCATATGGTTGTAAGGCTTAAGTATCATTTTATGCCTTCTTTAAATTAACTTACAATGAGGATTCAATTGAAACATATGTACAATATTGTGATTACATCAAATTCTCGTCTTTGCTCATCTTAATAAAAAGAATTTTTATGAGCTATGAGTTACCTTAAGGATATTAAGCATTGCCAAAAAAACTATAAACTTGTATTAAATGAACTAGAATAGGTATATCTAAAGACAAGTTTAAGATTCAAATCTTTTGGATTATATTTGAATTCTATATTCTTAGATTTAAAATAAAAAAATGCAACCTTATGAGTGCATTAGTCATGGATTATTGTAGGACTATTTTAGAATTTCATGTCATTGTAAAGGTTATTATAATTATGTGGCTATTTGGGTGTGGTTAAAGAATTGATCACTTCTTATTCTAGGTTGATACATGTTTATGATTAGTGATATTAATCTTTCAATATAACTAACTAGTTAACCACAACCATTTAGAACAACATGGGCATTATCTTCATGAAAATTGTATATATATCATTGATAATTTCATACATATTAGTAATTTTAAAAAACACTATAAATTGGAAAGTAATTTCTTTAAATCATTGGATCAATATTTTGCTAGAATACGAATCTTGTACAACTTAAGATTATAATCATTAATTCATTAGTGTAGCATCTTAATGGTTTTTTCATGTTACACATGTTAATGGTTTTTTTCATGTCATTAACACTCTTACTTAATTGAATAAGGTATTTTAATATATTTCTATGAGTCTAATCTAATCTAATGTTGATTATTTTGAGTTTTGAATATATAATACTATGGTTATGATGCATCCCCTTAAGAACAAAATTTTAAAATCGATCATTTGGCATCAAAAGGAAGAGTATTTTAAATATCAGTGACAAAAGGAAGACTATTCTCGAACAAAGTATATTATAATCATAACTAACAACATTTATACAAGTAAAACTCAAAAGTTTTGTGATCATTACAAGAATACAACACATATAAAAATAATGCTAGAAATTACATCCTAAACTCTATAAAAGTTTAAGAAAAAAGTACTTATTATAGTTGAGACTAAAAAGTTCTTAAAACTCCTCTACATTTTGATGAAAGCTTATTAATTGTGATGAGTTCAAAGGATATCTATAATGATACAAAATAGAAAGAAGAACACTTCACCATCTGAATTCAAGTGAAAAAAGATCATAATAATGTTATCATTGATACTAAAAGTGAGAAGACCTTATATCAAAAAATCTTGTAAATAAATTAAACCTGTAGACTACATCATATATAAGACCCTATTTTTTGGGATGAATTTATAAAGTCTCTAAGGTAAGCATACAATTTAAGGTGATGTTTGTATTACCAAAGACTATATTAATGAGATAATTATAAAATGGTACCTCTAAATGTTTATCAAATTATACTAGGGAATCTATACTTATGAGATCGATATGTTATCTTTGATTAACGAACACAATATTATCGATTTACGAAGGATGGATGACACTTCCTTCTATCAAGAAATAAAGAAGTATTGGCAAAAATATTGTTCATGTTGATCAAGTAAAGATGTTAGTAAATGCTTGCCAAAATTATGCTTCTAGTAATGAAGTCAAAGAAATTAGTTGATGGGATTAAATGAAGTCTTAACCTTCTAAAGAAGAGAATATAACTAGATTCAATGGGAATCAAACAAAAAAGATGAGGCACATATGATTAGGAACTTAATTTTAGGGGTTTATTAAATTCATAATTGTGAAAAATAATCAAAGGTGGAGGCAAAAGGACAAAAATCATTGTTGCGATGTAAAGCAGTAAGACTTGCATATGTGGAGTCTCACTATAGATAAGAAAAAGTGCTCATTAAAATGAATAGGCCATTCATTACATGTGAATGTGCTGGCATCAACACAATAATGCATGGTTCACCAAACTCTTGAGTGTCCTTGGCACATGGGATTTTGTAGATGCATTGTACGTGCACAAGTCGATCATCTATTGTACAAGAAGTCAATGCGTGTAGTAGGTAAACTTACCACGCTGACATGATTAGCGCATGCATGATAGGGCATATCCACATTTGGGAATAATACTTACATGCATGAATAATTCTTTGGCATGACAGTCCATGCACTTGCAACAGCTTATGCATGCTCATGAGGATCGCCCATTTGCAAACCTTTTTTAGTCAAAATCACATGTTTCTTGTGAAGATTAAAAATAATATATTTTGTAGTAAAATATTATTTTTAAACCTTTATATAATAGGATAATAATGATGAATGAAGTAATTCAAATACTTCGATTTAGATCTTCTTAGGAAATTTTGTCTTCTTATGGCAAAACCCTTTACTACTTTGTTTCTTTTTTAGTTCTTTGACACTGTCATATTTAAATGTTTTGCTATTGTAACTCTAAAATTGGTCTTCTATTGAGAGTTCAAAGTTGGGATACCTCACACATGTATTAGAAAACATTGTGGATATTTTCTTATTATGGTGGTAATTCTATATGATAAGCCACCTATCAAATCCTTTCTAAAATTTGGAATGGTGAAATTTAGTTGGTCTTCAAGTTACCCATCTTACCAAAATGCATAATACCTTCATTGGGCTTATCTTTAAAATTACATGATGCCATCCTTGAAATACAAAATCTCTGTCTTTCAGATCAAAATATTTTCTTTGTGTATATTGCATTGTTTGAATTCTTTCATGAACAATCTTGATCTTTTTCATTACTTCATCATCCAATTTTGGTCTAATAATTATCCCTTCTTTGCCCTCATGCTAGCTCACAATTGATTGGTATTTCCTTTTATACAATGTTTCATGGAGTACCATGCCAATAATAAACTAATAATTATTATTGCATAAAAATTCAATCTACGACAAATGATTTTCTCAATTTCCTTTAAAGTTTACTGAGCACGATCTCAAAAAATCTTCCAATTTTTTTTAATGATTCTCTCTCATTTCCTATCCATCTATGACTAAAAAGTACTATTAAGTTTCAACAATGTGCCAAAGGTTTCATGTACACTCTTTTTAGAACTGTGAAGTAAACATTACATCTCTATTTGAAATAATTATTTTTTCCAAAGGTTGCATGTACACTCCATTATATTCTTCTTGAATATTCTTTTATTCCTTCTCTTTAAGATCACATCATCTTCATAGTCCTTTAGTTCTTTATCTACCTTCTTATTTCTTTATATCAAATATAAGATCTTATCTAATCATACCATTCTAATATTCTCATTCAACCTCTTATATGTCTTCATCATATTAACATTTATTACAATCTTCAAATTAAATCTCATCTTATTTCATATGCTTCAAAACTCTCATTATTTTAGTAATATAATCTCTCTATTCTTAATAATATTTAACAATTATCCATAATTTCTTATACATCTATCGTTACATTTGTTATTTTAATTCAAATCTCTTTCTCAATTCATATCATAATTCAATCTCATTTCATTGTGGTATATCATCTTTCATTCTTATTCATTATTATTTCTCATGTCATACTTATTCAAATATGATCAACAATTTCATTCCTATTCATCATGATTTATTTCTTCTTTTATTACTTTACAAAAGGCTATTCACATCATATCATTAGATTAATTATCAAAGTTCTTATCAATAATTCTTCTTTTTTAAAATTCAAATATTATTATCAATGTATCCTTCTCTTTATCTCATCATCTCATCCATCATATTTTGAGGCATAATAGGATAGTGTTGTGAATCTTTGCTCATACTTTGTCGTTCTCACTCCCTTGTCAAACAATTAAGTTAAATTATCTTTCATTTTCTCTCTTATTAATATATGAATTACCATTTTTTTAAATCCTTAGCAAATTTCTCCCATGTGATGACATGTGTAGCTAGGCCTACAAAATAAACTATATGCTAGTCTCCCACTAAAAACTATATATATCATTTAGTACAAAAGCTGTTAGAGGTGCCTTAGTATCATCAAAAAGGTTGTACCTTAGACACTTCCCAACTATTTTGATTAGCATTTTTTTGCAATCAAGTTCATCACTCCTATAACGTGTAGTGAGTGTATTCTTTAGAAGTGCTACATCGTCTTAGTTATCTATTGTCCTACACATGTGTCATGCTTAACCCAAATCCAAACTTGAGGATAAAATACACTCACAAAACACAAGGTTAATTTCATTATCAAATATGATCATTAGGACACCATCCAAGCAAGGGCGACAATAAAACCAATTCTATAACCTCATAACTAATCCATAACCAAGTCATATCATATAAAAGTAATATATAACCCTTGTCATACACACAACCCAAATTATAAAGTATATAAACTCCACAAATAAGAGACATTTATAAGCTCTAATATGAATAAAAAGATAACATATAGTTGTGTGATAATAAAACCCATCCCTTTTTTGTCAATGGAATATCATTCATAAAACAACATTTCCTACATCGTCACTTTAATCTCCTTCTCAATGTATTATAGTGGAATGACCAATGATGTAAGTAAAGAATGCTCTTTAAAAGAGTTTAGTATGTAAATTATTAAATAAACATAATAATATCTCAATAATAAAATAACAATAATTGTATGGCTAATACCAATTGAATTGACAATAAAGGAGATAGTTGAAACCTTATAGCAAGATTTGGGTTAAAGATGCAATGATACAAAGATGACAATAATGAAGCAAATTTGAATTGTAACATGGATATCTTTCATGTGCAATCAAAAAGGGATTGGGTTACAACCAAGGATGTTCACTTTTTCATGATAAAAGAAATTTAAATTTTGATAAAGACAATGTCAGTAACCAAGGATCTTTTAGTTTTTGCATTCCACAATAAGCATTTAAATAGATTATAAAGCCACAACCAAACTCAAAAGAAAAAAAACAAAAATACCTTTCTTAATAACATAATAAAAAATATTAAAATAAATAAAACTTAAAACTTTTAAAGTCCATACATATGACCCTTTAAAACCCATACTAAACTAAAAAATACTATTTAATAAATATAACACTTATACTAACTCAGTTGATTAGCTCAACAATCATCATTTTTATAAAACATATATTTCATCAATTCATCCCACCAAAAAAACCCAAATCCCATACAATTATATTCTAGGTGAATGTTAATCAAACTCAATAATAATCTTTGTAAATCAATGGTAATCAAGACATCATTTAGGGGATGGTCCTTCTAATATATCAAAAAATGAAGTTGAAAAAAATAGCTCACATGAATAACATTATATAAATGATGCAAATCATAATATTTAGCAAATAAAATTCAAGAGTTGTTCAATAGATTTACCATTAATAGAGTTTAATTATAATTGTTTTACATGTCTTAGTATTTCATTGAGTCATATGTTAGCTTGGTGGACACTTAAGAACTACTATAGCTATAAAAGTGATATGCAGCTAATTTAAGAAATTAAATAAACAAGAATTTTATTTGTTAAGACACATGGAGGAAAGGTGAAGGGCATAGCTTACAACACTGTTAAGGATAAACAATAAAAGAATATATAACTGAATTTCGATAATAAGTCTTGAATTTAAGAATACTAATCAATGAGATATAAATATTTTTAAATTAAATTATAAGTCTATACTATTATATTATTATTGAATTATCTATTTTTCCTATTCAATCTTTAAAATAAATTAGTATATTCATGATTTGTATCAAAAAGAAGAATAAATATAGAAGTATAAAACCAAATAGATAAAAATATCAAGAAATCTGAGTACAAATCTTAAAATTTATAAAACTTAGAAGTAATTAGAAATATATTCTTGAACAAAGTATGTTATAATAACAACTACTAGTAAAACTTAGAAATATTATAATTACTATAAGAAGATAAGATATATAAAATGTTAAAAATTATATTCTAAACTATTCATAAAAAAGTTTAAAAATGACAAAGTATTTATTATAGTTAAGACTAAAAGGGTATTTTAAAATTTTTTACAGGTTAATAAAACTTTATTCCTTACGATAAGTCCATAAGACATATCTCATGAAGTAAAACAAAATGAGAAACTTTTAATCATCTGAATTCAAGTGAAGAAAAAAATTATTAATGTTAACATTGATATCAGAAAGTCTTGTAAAAAGATTCAAATTAAAGACTGTAATACGTCTAAGATGTTATTCCTTAGATTTATAAAGACTCTGAGGTGAGAGTTAAAAAATATTATAAGATGAAATTTGTTACTGTCATAAACTATACTAATAAGATTATCTATGAAATCGAACCTTTAGATGTTTGTCAAATTATACTAGAAAATTCATACTATAGATCGAGATACTATCTATATATCGATTTACAAAAGATGGACAACACTTTCTTATAACATAAGACAAAAAATCGATGACAAAATTTATTAATGATATTGACCAAGTGAAAAAGCTAGTAAACAATATATGTTAATAGCAAAGAGATTGATGAAAGTCTCAACCTCTTAAAGAATAAAATAAATTTAGATCTTGCAAAGGATCAAGTAATAAAAGAAGATTTGATAAGACTTGAACCATAAGAAGAATGGATGTAGAATAGGAGCTCAATTATAGTACATTAAATCCAAATTTATGAAAAGTTCAAAGGAGACAAACCACAAAAAAATTTATTATAATACCAAGCAGTAAGAACAATGTGCACAATCTATTATGATGTCTTGTTGATGCCAAAGTGTGTATTGTAGCTCACGGGTCTCATGCTACATGTGTATTTCATGTGCATGCACCATGGAGGTGCTTGACAATGGGATATGCTTTATGCAAATGATAGTTGAATTTATCTCACAGGCTCTATCTGCATGTGCAATTGTTTGTTGTAGTAGAAGTAGTGGTGCACGTCTAAATAGTGCCTAATGTAATTATTCTTGCACTTGTAACAGCTCGTGCATGAATATAAGCCCTTGCAACATAGACTTTGTGAAAGTTCTTGAAATTTAAGATTTTGGTGAAAGTCAATGTTTCTTACGAAACCTAAAAAAATATATTTTGTAATACAATATTATATCCAAATCTTTATATAAAGAAGTAAAAATAATTAATGAAGTAATTTAGAACTTCTTAAATTTCATCTTCTTGGAAAATTCTATCTTCTATGACAAAACCCATTTCTCTTTGCTTTCTTAGTTCTTTACCATATTTCAAGCTTCAATTTCTAATGATACGACTTTAATCATAAGGTCTACGGTCAAGAACTCGAGTTGAGAACACCCAGAAAATAGATTAATTCTTAATATATTTGCTCTGATCTAGTCATTTTGTACAATAAACAATATTATGTTGTATGAAATTCTCTAGATTCTTACTCTATATCAATCTTTTAATATGCATGCCTAATCAAACTACTCAATCATTAATACATAACTCATTTAAATATATAGTATTATGCAATCATATGATTATGCAATTTAATCACTCGATTAAGATAATTATTACTTAAAATACACTAATCGTACTATATAAAATACATATCATTATACATGATCAATATAATTTCAATCACTCAATTATTTTTTATACTTATTTATTTTAGACTCACTCAATTATGTGCACTAAATTAATAGAATGCAAATTAAAATCTCCATGCCTATGTTATTAAGGTTTTAGGAGTTTATGTTCATACTCTCAAGAAGTACAAAAATGCTTTTTGTGAATGAACTCTCTAAGTTCTTGAGTATAAAAGGTAACATATATTTAATTTGTATGCAAGCCCTTTGAATTATGAGCTCTTTCTTGAAACATTTTGAACATGTGGTACATATGGTTAAAGTCTTCTTTATTCTTAACTCTATGCATGATTATACTTACTGTTTTTTAAATTTTGTTCATTTCACACAATGATATGTGATATTTTTTTATCAATCTATCTTTAAGATAATCTATATCATACTAAATATATATATTATATTATAAAATAAAATATTTAAAAGAATTTAATATCATCTAAATAATTTATTGTCTTTAGGACTTATAAGATTCAATAGCTAAGATGCATTGGATTTCCCAATTTTACTTTGTAATAGAAATTTTTCTCGAGAAATCTTTATTACATAATAAGGTTAACGTACAAGTTAGTTTACAATAAATAAATTATCATCTTCTAATAAATTTTAATCACAATATCCATACTAAATGAAAGCTCCATTAAGTTCAATGAGAACTTTTTAATTCATTTCCAAATGCTTTTGAACTCATTTCATTATGTTTGGTTGTAATTTGTCAAATGAGATTGCTACTTATCATATGCGATACCCTCCACAAAATGCCGCCACGTCACATTTCAAAAAACACATTTTTGTCATCATATATTTTTCTTATTCAAGTGTTTTATTCAAAACACACTTTACAAAATGCCAACACATTTTCACATATAAGAACTTCATTATATTACTTTTTGGCTAAATTATAATCATAATTTTCCAAAAATAAAAACAAAAAAAGAATAATTGCAAAGCTTTTTCTGTATTTTTTTTTTTTTTTTTTTTGAAATATAAACCAATAATTCTGATTGATCTTAATTTTAGATTTCAAAGTAGAAATCAATTTTATCAATTTTATTATGTTTCCGTTTACTATATTTCTTTTTTTTTTTGAAAAGGATTACTATATTTCAAAACATAATAAATTAATAAGGAATAATTATAATTTGTTTTTGAAATAATCAATAATTTTATTTAGCCTCCACGACGTTTTCCCATTTCAAGATTCAAAACACGTGGAACGCAAAACGCAACAGCTGATAACGTCATCGGAAGAGACTTCTTCAAGCAGTGGCTCCACATACTTTACACCATCTATATAATCTCCGCTCCGCACCTCTCCAGTTTCACGACATCAATTGCTTCCCCTAAAGAAATAGAGCTTAATTAGAAAGAGAATATGGAGGACGAGCCAAGGAGAAGGGTCTTCACGGAGGCACCCACATTCAGCAGGTCTTTCGTTGTCTCCCCCGGTCTGAAGGTAGTGGACATCCCCGGCGAAGATGATTTCGAGTTCATCCTTACCTCATTCAAATTGGATCCCGTCTTCTCAACCGACGACGAGATGTTCTCTGATGGTCAGGTCCGCCACATGTACCCCGTCTTTGACCGTGGTCTCATCGCCAAGGAGGAGAAATCGGGGCTGGAACTCGACTTGCAGGAGTTACATTTTGCGAGTTGCGATCTGCGGTCTCGATCGGCGCCATCGTCGTCATCAATGTCGACAGAGGAGGATGGCACGGTCGTTAGGGAGGTTTGCTGCCTTTGGTCGACAAGATCGCCACCGCAGTCGCCGGATCGGCAGTGGAAAAGAGCTTCGACGGGGTCCTCGGGAACGAGAAGGCGGAGAATTCGGGATCTACTATTCGGGCGAAGCCGGAGCGATGGAGATGAGAAACTCGTGATTCTGCCGGCAAAGGAGCATAAGGTCGTGGGGAACAGAAGATTTTTCCGCTCTAACCTTGACGATGCGTCTGTGGCGGATGCAGCGGCAGAGAAGGAGCTAAAGAGCGGTAAGGGAAAGGGGAGGAGCGGGGTGGTGAGGGAGATCGACAATGTTACTGCTCACCGCAATTACTATGGCAAGGGCGGACAAGCAGCGCCGGCGGAAATTGGAAACACGAGGCGAAGCTACTTACCGTATCGGCAACAGATTGTAGCTTTAGGATTCTTCCGTTTTCGCAGCCGCTTCCACTTGTAGAATAACTAATTTGCAAGTTTTGTTTTGAGCTTTATTTTTAATAAACTGCAAGCCATCAGCGTTGTGGATAGGAAATTTTTCATTATTAAACTGGTAATTTTGTGTGGAACTGGTCTTTTTTATCATTGTTGTGAGAATGAATTGGTCTTTTATCTGCACAACACAAACGGCCAAAAAGCGATGGCGACTCATTTGGTGAGAATTTCTTAGGGCAAAAGAAGTTTTAGACATTTGTATAAATGTTATTTTTTGTATATATTAGTGGTGATTTCTACATTATATATCATGGAAGTCATTGTGAAACTTATGACCACTATTTAGTATGTTAAAAAAGTCATCCAGATGAAATGTTTCAAATTCCAAAAGTTTGTTATCAAATAAAGTTATAATTCATAATATGTTTTCCTTATTCTAACAAATATCAAAAGATAAAAAAATATGAAATATCTAGAAATATATCACCCACATTAGTCACAAATGATAACAAAGTTTGTCCAAGTGGAAGGAAGTGCCAATAAGCTAGACTATGGACACTAAAACATTATCACAAGTGCATAGTATGAGCTATGTCTCAAGCATCTCTCTACTACATAACTTGAAATACATGTTGAGCCTAATTTTTGATATCAAATATAATAACTTGTGAACAATATGAACTCTCTCCTAAGAACTTATTTAATCATAACCTAAACTGCATATGGGTTGATTAGTATACTCATCATCACACTAGCTTAACCATGGTGATTGTGCATTATGACTTGAATATTAATTGTGCTTTTCTACTTAACAAACTTATCGATATTAATCCACCTTAATTGATAGGAACTTATGAATACGAAGAAGAGAAAAAAGAGCAATCAAGGGATGATCAATTCTTAGTATGTGGGGTGAAATCGAGTTGAAAAGGAAAATTCAAAGAAAGACTGCCTCAATAATGGTTAAATAGGATTATATTAACTTCTTAAGAAGTTTAAATTTGTAAACCTAAAAGATGTGATAAAACTCAATCATAAAGAAGTTAATATGGTTCCATCTATCTTTAATGGCATTAGCCACAACAGAGAATATGAGAACAATAAAACAAATTGGAAGATGATAACCATAGGAAGAATAACAATAATTAAAGCACCAACTAAATTGCTAAGTAACATAAACTTGTATAATATAAGGTTCTTGCTTTTATACAACCCAATATGATAAGCTTTGAGAATAAAATACTTTAAGATCAAGCTTGTCTCAATTTGAAAATCATAGAGTTATTATTTTAGCTCTTGGTGGATTAGTTGGCTATCCAGAGTTCATCATTTACACATTATTTTGGGTTAAAGTTTTTAAACATATTATTTGATTTTTATATGACAAATAAGGTTGTATTCATTATTTATACATGTTTCTTAAGGCTTATACTTTATACATGCTTACTCAAACATATATAAATATAAGAAAAACTAATTAGTAATCGTATAATTATATATATTCCCTTACTCACTCTTAAATATAGTGTTTATTATTATGCTAATAATAATGTTAGTTTCTAAAACTTCTTGTAAAGGTTTTTTTATTATAGCTTGATATTTATTCAATTGTTACTATCAATTGATATTTTGATCTTATTTTGAACTTTTTTTCAATAAGCATTTCAAATTGTAGAACCTTTGATTATTCATTATTAAATTTTTCAACAATTGGTACCAAAATTGGTTAATTCTAGAGTTTATCATACTTGTATAATCTCTCATATTAGATAGTATGATATATTCTCATGAAAGCAAGACACATATAGTATTATGTTATCTTATGATTGAAATTAAATTTAATTTTAAATTTATATAACTCATCACTTTCTTGTAAATATTCTGCTTCTATAATTCTAACAAAGTGATGACTGATCATGCTATTTTTGGGTGAAAGAGCCTCCTCTTAACGATCTCTTTTGTTATGTGGAGAGTTTTATCTCTACTGGAAAAGAAAAAAGATGAGTAATTTACTTTTCATTGATGTTTATTTGTGGAATATTATACAACATAATTTTATTTTTTTTGCTAAATTACTAAATAATATTTCAATTAAGAAAGTGATTTTTAAGTTAAATTGTGAAAAAAAAATATTGTTTATAAACAAATGCTTATATTGTGAATATTCTCTATTATATCTTGAATACTAATGAATTTAGTAGAATCATAAATTTAGACCCATTACACTTATGCTTAGGAGCAAAACAATTTGAGTTAGTGTTATTAGGTGATTATTAAACATTTATATGAATTTCTTTTAAGAAAAAAGGTCGAGCTGAGAAAAATAATTTTGATTAATTGTAGTGAGTTATTATTTATGATTTATTTGAATTTTGTTTCTAGAAAAGAAGGTGAAACATATGTTTTGAAGGTTGAGAAAATTATCATGTCAAATAAATTTTCAAAAATCAATCATCAGTAGTGATTGTGAGAGAGAATTTAATCACTAAATATTTCAAAATTTTTGTTTGAAAAATAGATAATTAGAGCATGCATTTTTATCTTTTTTGATCCCTCAACAAAATAGGATAGTTGACATTAAGAAAAGAACATTATATTGGGATGGTTAGATCAATAGTTACCAAAATACCTTTATGAGGAAGCTATCAAAACATCTTATTTTATGTTAATTTGTGTTTCCAAACGAGTCATCCTTAAAAAATGTTGCATCAGTTATGAAAATATTGTAAATCAAATATTGCATAGTTTAAAGATTTTAAAAGCAATTGTTATGCCCTATAGAAAATAAAAATAATTTTAGAAAACTAGATCTTAAATCAATTGAAAGTATACTCTTAAGCCATTCAACAACTAGTCAGATATATAAAATATTTACTAAAAAAATTCAAGCAATAGCTAAGAACACTTGATTTTCATTGGGCAATATCATATATTTGAAAATAAACTCAACAAATTTAAAAGAATTAGAGTAAACAACGTTGATAAAAATGCAGATTAAATAATAAAGGATGATCAAATTAAGTTGTGCTTAAAGATATTATAAAGTTATTAAAATTTTGGAAATTTAAAAGTTAGTAACAGACAACAAGGAGCGTCGAAAAAGAAATAGCGCTTTAATTTTAAATGAAATAATTCATATTGGTTTAATTTCTAACATTTTATTCAAATCAACAGTGATGACGACGATGCACGAAGAGGTTTGGACATTGATTGAATGACAAATGGATAGTTATTTATTTATTTTTGTTCATTGGGAGCAATTTTGTTTACAGGCTGCCGATCAACGCGCTCAAGTCTGCGCTATTATTGTGTTAATGTCAAAACCAAAAATTAAACCATCGACGTTCGACTGCCATCAGATGTAGAAGTTAATGCGAAATTGAAAAATCTGACGGTTTATCTTAGGATGTATTTTGATTGTTCAATAACCATTTTTTTATTAAACCAATGTGCGCCGGTTTCCATGTGGACATGCAACCGTATTCCAACATCGTTTTGTTTCATTATATTTTGCCTTTCGTTGAATGCCCAAACTGTCCCCAACAACTGATTCTTTTCTTCAATTTATAAAGAAATAAAGTTGAGGAGACCATCGTCATTGGGAAAAAATTTTCTTGATTCTTGCCGTTACTTCTGCATATATCCGCTGCTTCCATTTATCTCGACGTTTCCGAAGTATCCTCCTTATTTTCATTCTCTTGTGTTCGTTCTCTCGTCGGCGATGTCGGTTTATGGTCTTCATCGGACGGCCTTCGATAGCTGTCTCGTCGCCGTCATCTTCGTGGCGTCGGCAGTCACTGTATTCTTGGTTTTCTACGCTCCTTCCTCCCCCACTGTTTGGTTCATTCCCCCTTCATTCTCCGCCAGTTCCACCATCTTCTCCTCGACAAAACCATACCTTTCTAGCGCTTCACCTTTGTATTTTCCGGCACCGTTGGATCCGTCTCCGTCGTCTTCGCCGGCACCGGTGCCGAATTCCGATCTCATCTTTACCTTTCAGCAAGACTACCAAGGACATGAGCCCTTTGTTTATACGTCGTCGTCTTCGCCGGCACCGGCAGAGGAGGGTGATTCTATTGCTAGTGATTCAAAGGCACCATCTTTTACTGCAGTGAGAGGGAATTCTGTCAATGGTGAAACGAGGATGCAGAGTGGAGATGCAAAGGCGCTGCCTTCGGAACCGAAGGTGAAGAGATAAGATGATGCTTCTTCGTGTCGTTGGTTTCGAGAATATTCGTGTGGTAAAATGTTTCTTTGATCTTCTACAGGCTGCATCTGTTTTAACGAAGGTGGACGAAGAACTACTTTACGCTAAGAAGGAAATTGAGAGGGCTCCCATTGTATATGATGATCCTGAACTCTATGCTCCTCTGTTTCGAAACGTTTCAACTTTTAAGAGGTGAGACGTGTTTAATAGTGTTTTCCTAATTTAAATAAAACTTGAGTTGTCAAGTGTCAACATTAATCCCAACCATCCGCTTGTAATCAAACTGTATGGGTGGTTGCTTCAGGATTCACAATTTGTGATGCTGCATAACCATTACTTGTGCTTTGCTTATGCCATGTCAATGAATATTGGATGTTGTAGAAGAAATGTATCCTTTTTTTTCAATATGTTTTGGATGATTGTTGACCTAAAAATGACGTGGCATCAGTGTCGTCCCTATGTTGTGGAACACTAGAGTCGTCCACATGTGTCATCAGAGAGAAACAGTTGTTGAAAGGAGTGCGTAGTGACCTTGTTCAAAGAGACAAGCAATTGCACATGAATGAAAAGTCCCTTCCCAAGGTATTAGGTGACATTATTGTATCAAGAAGCTACACGACGCACTGACTTAGCAGATGCACAATTATGACCCAATAACTTGATCTCTCATGTTAGGTTTATACGGAAGAGCACATCTTTGATATAAAAATGGTTATTGTCTACTTAGAGAGAAAGGAGAGATTAGAGCTATAGACTTCTCAATTGTACTCAAGAGAAAAGAAGACACTGAAACATGAAAGGTACAAATCATTATAGTTTTTCCCTTATTTAGAAAGGTCTATCACTAGAAAGCATTGTTTTATACTTCTCAAGAGCTTTCTCATTTCTTTCCCATGCTTGTGCTCACTTGGACAGTGATCCTCTCTCACCCAATTTGTCTGTCACCATTGGAGACCAAATTATAGCAGTTTCTTTTTATGCAATTTGACTAAAATTCAAACATAAAGCTGCAATGCTACATGATGCTATTTATATGTTGGATTAGGAAAAACACAACCTAAATTTGGTATCTAGATACTAATGATATCGATAACTATCTTAATACCTTGTTTTCTGATCTTTCTTTATGTTTGTTTAATTCTTTCATAAAAAGTTTTTCAAATTCAACTTTAATATAATGTATTTTGTCAATTTTCTGAGATAGCTATCAGTAAAATTCTTTTCTTTTGTAATTTTCTTCAATGCATGACATGTTAACATTTTCAAGGAGCTATGAACTTATGGAGAGAATTCTGAAGGTATACATCTACAGTGATGGACCTATGCCTATATTTCATACACCACAGCTTAAAGGAATTTATTCTTCAGAAGGTTGGTTCCTAAAGTTAATGGAGGAAAACCAGAAATTTGTTGTCAAAGACCCCAGTAAGGCACATTTGTTTTATCTTGCCTATAGTTCAAGGAAGTTGGAGGAGGCCCTTTATAAGCCTAATTCACATGATATGAAGCCTCTGCTGTTGTTTCTGAAGAACTATGTGAACATGCTCTCCACTAAATACCCTTTCTGGAATAGGACAAAAGGAGCTGATCACTTCATTGTTGCTTGTCATGATTGGGTATGCATTTTAGTTTCAGATTACTTCTTGTTCCTTGAAGTTTGATAAAGCTAATAGCATATTGTAATAATAGTAATTTTTGTTAGTTGAGTTTATATTTGGTTTTAAGAGACAAAAATGAATGAAATAAAATCATTTTCTTTTGCAATTTCACTTTTGTTGTTCTTTTTGATGAATCCATGAATGATCTCTGTTAACAAATGGCTCGAATTATAAATTTGTTCCACGAATTCTTATCATATTATAGAAAAATATTGAAAGGGAAATCATACTTTTCTAAACCACGTAACACTATGTATTGACATGAAGTTTGGAATAGGAAATGCATGAACTCTGAAGCTAAGTCGTTGCTGCATTCTTCGAAAATAGTTGGTACACTTTTACTATTTTCTTCAAGGATTATTTCCAAATTTGATTAGTGGGATACTTTTTATAATAAATGTATGCATTGGCTACGCTTTTGCTATCAATATTTACAAATGAAGCTTTTTCTTTACTTATGTGAATTCTGAAAATTGCATATATATTTGCTGAAACTTGATTAGGTGAGACTATATATTTGGAGACTCCTTTGAAAAAAAGCTCACTGATCTTTTTCTGTTCCCTCCACAAAAAAACCAAAAGCACACCAAATGAAATTACAAAAAAAGCTCTTTCTTGCTTGAAAAAAGTTGCAGTTTTTTAAAGAAGCATTCAATAATAACTTTAAAAAGTTCTATATCGACTTGCAAAAACCTCTTCAAACAAACCCATGTTTTGCATTTGCAAAATTATGACCTATCCAAATTGCCCGTCTCCTCTTATCTATAAACTCTGTTGTTCAGGGCCCTTACACTACTAAATGGCATCCCGAATTCCGCAAGAACACCATTAAAGCTCTATGCAATGCAGATGTTTCTGAGGGGGTATTTGTTCGTGGGAAGGATGTCTCCCTCCCTGAAACAAACATCAGGATGCCAAAGAAGCCACTCAGAGATATTGGAGGAAAGCGGGTTTCACAGAGACCAATCCTTGCCTTCTTTGCAGGAAACATGCATGGTCGAGTGAGACCCATCCTTCTTGACTACTGGAGTGGGAAAGATGATGACATGAAAATTTATGGCTCTCTCCCAAGTGATATTTCCAAGAAGATGTCATATATCGAGCATATGAAATCAAGCAAGTACTGCATCTGTCCTATGGGCTATGAAGTTAACAGTCCAAGGATAGTCGAAGCATTCTACTATGAGTGTGTTCCAGTGATAATTGCAGATAATTTTGTTCTTCCCTTTGAGGAATTACTGGATTGGAGTGCATTTTCTATTGTCATAGCTGAAAGGGATATCCCCAGGTTGAAGGAGATACTAACTGGAATATCACTCAGGAGATATATTTATTTGCAAGCAAACGTGAAGAGATTGCAAAAGCATTTCCTATGGCATTCCTTGCCTGTGAAGTATGACATATTTCACATGATACTGCATTCAATTTGGTTCAATAGGCTGAATCAAATAAATACAAATGCACAATGATGACTAAGAAAGAATGTAGAACAGATGGTAGACAAGGTGGTCGAAGTGACTTAGTGTTTCCCCTTGTTTGATAGAGTGGAATTTCACAGTTCTGAAGCAAGCTTTTCCCCTGGAATCATCATCAAAGATGGTATGAATGAATTTTACTCCTTTTCAACATCTTGTCTACCACTGTTGTTTTAATCAGGTGCTTGTGTTGTTTTGCCTTGCCTGTGCTTCTCTAGACTTGTTTTGTGCTCAAAGCTTTGGTTGTAAGTTATCCTACAAATATGTTGAATTTAAATAGCATATGATCCTCTTCTCAGTTTGTTTTACTTTCAAAAAAATGCTAATTCATTTTCAATATCAAATTTTATTGATAGAGTTAAATTCTACATAGACGGATGTTTATGTAGTTATGATGAAATGCTAAGGTTGATCATAAACTTTTTGGAGCCTTCTGCTCATAACCTTCTTGATCCATAAGTAATCAATGAAGATTTATAAATTTATTGGCCTTTATATTTTCTTTTTTCTTGTGGTTTTAAGAGGAAAAAAGTGTGAAGAAATATGCATGATGGCAATCAAATTCTATTTTAGTTTTACATGTCTGCCATCATGCTGGTGGGTTGGAAACACATGCTTCATATTGCTATGAATAAATATAAACAGTGGCTTTATGCGTTTAGAATGCATTTTCTTAGGAAATGTTTTACTCTACTTGATTTGCCTAATTCATGGGATAATTTTTTAAAGTCTCATTATGCTTTTTCTTCTTAAAGTTGTGCGTCAATTTTCAGGTGCTTTCTGGTGTTTAAAAAACAGCTGATAGCAGATTAGGATGAAACCTGGTAGACTGAACACAGATGCTTCTTCATACGTGTTTACAACCGAAGGTTTGCCTTCTACGTGGTAATTTAATGTAAAATTCCTTACATTGCAACTGTAAACAATAATTAATATTGTTGTTCTACAGACCAAACAAGATTAAATTCTTGCAATGGAATAGAAGAATTATAAATATTTCCATGGTGGACATTGCAATGCTTTCCCTTGTGGATGGTAATTTTGTTGAAGCCAACTACTCTGTTTGTTGTGGATTGCAATTTGAAAGTAGTAATTTACAAAATTTTCACTAGGGTAAAGAAAAATGATTTTTTTGGCTTGGCCAAATGATGCACGCTGTCCAGATTCCAAATTTTTGCATATGCCAAAAGGATTTGCATGTCAACGATTGCAATTTTCGAGTAGTAATTTAAAGTTTCTTCCATAGGATGAAGAAAACAAATGGCTTTTTGCCAGAAATGATGCAGGTTGTTCATATTGCAAATTTTTTCAATTGCCAAAAGGATTTGCAAGTGAATACAATTGCAGTAAGCCAAGGGACAATTGGTACTCTAATTTTACAAAACACTACCTCCAGATTTAGAGGATGATCATTTTCAATGAATGTTTGTTTTTCTTTTATGAAACTATTCATCCTTTGTATATTTTCTTCCACAAAGGCATGGCTAAGACCATCTTAGAAGCTTGGGCTTGGAATGTATATAACCAAGTCATATCAGAAGGCTACCCCCTCAATTATAAATATCTCACCCGTTTATGTTCTCCTTTTTGTAATATATATTTGGACCCATTAGGCTAAACAAATCAAATTCTTCTTTGGAATGTTGAAATCTAGCTCTTGCAAAAAAGAAAAAAGAAAAAATCGAATATGATAATTGTGATCAAAATATAAAAAGGAGTCCCATTGTTATTAAATCTCTCGTGTGTATATGTAATGCTCAAAGAAGGGCTTTGAACCAAAGACTATTGGATATAGTCTTAAACTTTTCATCCAAATTAAGGTAATTGAGGGTTGGTACATCTTCACCAATGACAATGAGGCCCTCTTCTATTTATGATAGTAATAATGCATTAAATATTAGTGTAAATCAGAGATGACATTTTAGTTAACATCTTAGATAATTAGAATTTTAGTTGAGTTACATTTTCTTGTCCTTTTTATCAACTTTTTTCAAGGTAGTGTTTTCTTCAAATCATATAATTGCATAATTAATTATTATTTTAACATTATTTATTTATTTATTTATAAAATAGTGATGCATAAAATTTTACACTTAATTCTTATTTTTTAACCTTCAGTTTGTTTTTTCTCTTTACACATTATGATTGTGTGATGTCTACCAAGTAATATTAGAGATTATCATATAAATTCAATACTCATTAATATATTTATGTATTGAAATTTTGATATTTATATAATCCATGTATTTTTATATGATTTGTCATTCTCACTCTTTTCATAAAAAAACTAAGCAATAGAACAAAAGAACATAACGAAAAAATTATAAGTCATATGTTATCTCAAATCACCTCAAAATATTCATTAATAGCACGTCCTCCCAATATGTTTCATATGTATCTTATGGTGTGTATTGTCTATAATTTCACAAGTTAATTAGCATGTCTTGAGAGCTTAAAGGGCAAAATTGACATAATATCACATGCAATATTATAGTAAATAAAATATATCACATGCTAGATGCATACATATGTAAAATATTGAATAATCACATATTACAAATTATCTCTCACATGACTTAATAATCAATTTATAAAATTTTCTTCTTGATTTATTCCTATAATACCTTTAATGATGTTACCATTATCTAGACCATATCACACCTCGTCATGACATCCCCACCACTCCAACTCATATTACACCTTATCGTGGAATCATCACCACTCAAGATAATGTCACAACTTATCATGATAACTTCACCATGCAATTATTTCATGCCTCATCATGCATCATGAGGCATCATCATCACTTAAGATTATTTTGTACCTCATCATGATGTCATCACCACTCAATATTATTTCACATCTAATCATGATTGCATCACTATTTAACATCATATTACCTTATTTTTATTATAAAATTATCTATTATATTTCCCATGAATGTAGAAGCCATGTTTAGGTAATTAATCATACCTACAATATCCAAATGCACAATATATTAATGCCAAGTCACTAGTCTAATTTGCTTTGATTTGAATCTTCAATTATTTTTCCATAGTATCCTTCTTCTCATGCAATATATATAGAATATATAATATATCTTCATATATTTATAATTAACATACTCTATTATATTCTTTATATTATTAAAGGTTTAGAGGACCAACTAAACCTAAGAAAATTCGCTTTGGTTAAGCTATCAATCTAACATATTAAATTTCATAATATAATAACTTTATCTTAATATTTTAAATTTTATGCACATCCTAGTTGTTTTACAAAGCATGCTAGAAATGACTAAAAAAAATTATTACCAAATGTAAAATTAAATATATAATCTAACAGAGTTTGTAGATAGAAGTTAAGTGATACATACTTTGTCTCAATCAGAATCTGTTTGGAATAGTTAGAAATTGTTGAAGTTAAGATCATAATTAACATTTTTTCACATAAAAGGATTTTAAAGTTTTATTACATGATTAATTGATATTACATTACATTTAACGTAAGTCTATCTCTCCATTAGAATTGTGATCCACATCTTTATCATGCTTGCATGATCAATAATTGATTCTTAGAGCAATAATATAATCCTTTGAAATATTTTCTCATATGACATAATTGTGCACAACATAGCAGGGTTGTATCGGCTTAATATGAATTTAACAACTCTTAAGAAGTTTTTGCATTTCATATTATTTAGATCCTATGCCATAAGTAATTTATGTCTTATTAAGATGATGTGTTCTTATATAGTGTGTACTTTATCATACATGTCTAAGTTAGAGTAGTTATTTTAGATCGACTTTATGATTCATCTCAATTTTTATTGTTTGTTCATACTTGTTTAATGCATAATTAAAAGGCATCATCGAGTTACGAAGAGTTTAAAATATAACAATATTGACATCGCTTAGTTGTACTTGTCTAATAGGGTTGCTCAATTCTTTGGCATGTTACGATGCTTGCTCAAAGTGACAATAACAATGACCACCAAAAGTTATTAGTCTGAAGCTCATAACAGAATATATCGTAAAACAATGATGCCTCATCAAGTGGATAGTCCATCGTACTTGGCTGAAGAAGAGGTTGGCATTGTAGTATCAATATGATCGCACCACAAGTATGGTTGGTCAACATACTCCTCTGATACATTTGAAAGAATCCCCATCTCAATATATCATAACATGACGATGCTCTATCACACAGATAGTCCATTGTACTTCTTGAAGAAGAGGTTGGTGCAGTAGTATCAGTACGATCACACCATTTGTATGATCATTTGACTAGTTTTTTAATACATTTGAAAGCACTCTCAACTTGATCCGAAGGTAATAAACTGTGAATAATGAATATAATTAAGGAACAGACATGTCTATATTTGGAAGTGGATGCATTATCCAATTATGGTAGTCTTTGTGATTGAACAATAGGAGACTTATGATGATAGTTTCATAAAGTATTTTAATCAAAGTTCTTTTATATGATCGATGAATGCTAAATTGAACTTGTTAAAATACTAAACAAAATATGATGATGCCTTGCATGATATTTGAACAAATGAATATTGCCAAATTAACTAAATTGGAATCATAGAGAACAATTTGTACATTGCCAAAACCATATCAGTGCGATGTTCAGAACTGGTTGGATATGGATTTATAGAGAAGATGATAGCACTTGTAGATATCACCAAGCCACTATTGATATAACACTTACTGTTCAAGATCAAACCTAGATATTTACATTAATCAAGTTGTGTGCTCAATTAACAATTTGAACATAAATCTTATGGTTGTGTGTGAAAAGGCAAATTCCAAAGTGTAGAGTATTGATGTTGTCTTATTATTAGCTTAGAGAGTGAATTATTGAAATATTATAATTAAAATTTAAATAATAATCACATTATATACAAAATTACCCCATTAGTATTTTATGGCCCAAAAATACCTTTTTCTTTTCAAGCTTGGCTTTTTCCCTTCTTGTGGCATTTTTCTAAAATACTAACTCTATGACATTGCCTCCTCTAGTTGATGGTTCATCAATTAGGTCTTGATAAACCAAGAAGGAAGAGAGAAGAAAATTAGGGATTTGAGGAGAGAGAAAGATGTACATGAAAAAGTTAATGAGAGGGAAAATAAGGGAAAGGGCAAATCGAGCTTTGTTCCAATTACATGAAGATTTTGGTAAGTTTTCTAAAGCCTCATTTGCATGCTAAGGTTTAGAATTCATTGGAGTATAAAAATTAAATTTGTAAAAGTGAAAAATAATAAATGTTACAATAAACATTACCAAGTAGTGCATGAAATTCATGATAGAGCTATGATGTAATATTTATTTATGATTATAGGATAGGAATTGGAAAGAAGACATAATTAAATTCTAAACTCTTTTAACTTTGACGTAAGAATCTAACATGATTTTAAGTGTATTTTCTTGATTTAGTGATGACTGATAAATGTGGACATGTGTAGGCACCTTGGCATGTTTATATGTGCATATATTTGATACTATGAAATATTTATGATCTAGATTATATGTGATGCTATTGAGTTGTATTACTTCGAGTAGTATACTTGTATTTATTTTATTACATGATAAGAATGATGTGTATGTTGATTGTTAAGTATATTATATTATGTTATTGGCTAAACACTTGAAATGAAATTATATTCTTTGATATATGCTAGTAAAAAACATGTATAAACATGAGGCATGTAGGTAAAGCAATAAGAAAGATAATTAGTCCATAGGAGAGAATAAATGAGAACTCTTTTAGATGATAATGGTCTAATTTATATGAGTGATTGAAAACCTTGCAAGATAATGTCCTATTTATATGTGAATATGAAAAATTATAGTGAGAGATATGATACTTTAGTCTATGTTAGGGAATTATGGAAAGCTTCATGGGATGATAGTGGTCTAGTGCATGTAATGGGTTGAAAACCTTGTGGGATAATGGCATATTCATATAAGAAATTTAGAGATTCTTATGGAATGAAACAATGGCTTGGTCCATATAATGGAATTAAAGGAAATCCATGGGACAATAATAGCCTAGTCCATTGCTATGGTCGAGAATTTTTATGGCATGTCTATACGAGGAGTTGAGAAATCCTTGTGGGATAGAAAAATGGCCTATCCTTATGAGGAGTTGAGGTAAACTCTATGAGATGAAAGAAGGCCATTGAATTTGAATAATAAATGAGAAATATTTTTACAATATGCTAACTAAATAAAAAGGAGATATGTATATTCTAGTAAACATGTGATTATTATATATACCTATTTGCTATTGCATATATGGATATTTATATGCTAACCATGACCTTACATGTGACATAATTTAGAAGTTACTTTATTTTGTACATATTTGTCATCTTGTTATTTAGTGTTAAGTTTTTAATGGTTAGCTTAGTCTGTTTATTGGCAGTAACATTTTAGGTGCACCAAGGTCGCATCATAAGAAAGAAAAAGCATAAGAATAAAGTGTCAAGTTTTACTATTATATGTAAAAACTTTTATAATAGCTAAGAATTATACATCTGGTTTAATTTTGGATATTATGCATATTATACCTATATTGATGCACAAATTTATTGAGAGATGAAAAAATGGATGAAGTGTACATACACTAACACTAATATATTATGCAATTATCCATGTTTATTATTATATGATTAAATATATTATATGAAATGCAATTTTGTCATGTTATACTAAATTAAATTATTATGTAACAAAATGGATCTAAGAGATCATTTAAGGAAGAACCTAACATAAGAAATGAGGCCTAAAGAACATCCCAAAATAAGAAGAGATCTACTATTAGTTGAATTAGAAAATATCATTTTAATTAAAAAGGATGTAGGCCAGACCTTTATTCACAAATGGGTTAATGAATATCCATCAAACAAACTAGTGGAGTAGTTCCACAAGTTGTATCTTCCAAAACTTACTAATGCCATAGATCTTACACAAGAAAATGACTGTCTTGAGATCATGAACTTGTTATTTGAAAGTATACCATGTCCCGATAATAGAAGAGTGTCTCTAGCTATGTTTGTTCTTAGCAACGGTACAACAGATTGGTGGGTTAGTCAGAAAAAGCTGAAGTTTATAGGCAAATCAAATGTAAGAGTAACATAGAAAGAGTTCTAAAAAGTTTTCAGAGAATGTTATGTCAAACTTTTTCTTAAAATATAATGAAAGATGACATAATTAGACTAACACAAATAGAGATGATAATTATACATTACAAATAGAAATTCTTGTCTTTGGCCAACAAATATACCTTAGGAATGGTTAAAACTAAAGAACATATGTGTTATCTTTTTTGCAAGGCTCGTAAGATAATATTTATTTCTTTTTGGCTTCAATGGAGCTCTTGACATACCATTGGCTAGTTTAAATAGCTCAGTGGACTAATTATGATCAAATGACAATGGAACATAGTGTGGAAACATTCAAAAGAATGGGGTCATTCATTTTTCTAGTAGATTGAAAGAAAAGATCCAAAGAAAAAAAGTAAATAATTATTACAATGACAATTCATAACATGGCATCATAAAATGATCCATAGCAAGTAAGAAACTATATTAAAAATTTTGAAGAAATAATATTAAGGCAAGTATAGAAAGAAGAAATGAATAATTGATTTTTGTTGACATGAGAAGAACCACAAAAATGTGCTCTAAGAAATTAAGCAATGTAGTTGGTGGCCAAAAGGCTAGTGGTTATGTATAGAGTTCTAGGTTACCTTCAAGTGTTGGCTATGGTAATATGAATATTGCAACTCAAAAAATCCTTAGGCTAAAAAATATGAGATTACATAGTGGGAGTTGTTAGCATCTACCAATGTGATATTGAATATATTGGTTATACACAGCTTATTATTATTTTATTTGATTGCAATGATTATCATTTGTTTATATTTGTGAGTATGGTTGCTTAATTGACTATGATTCAACAAACTTTGAAGAGATCCCTTCTATTTAAGTTGTCCATGGGTGAAGAGGTGGCTATTCACAAATTTATTGAACAAGATATAGAAATGAAAGAAAAAATATTTGAGTCCTAATTCATCCTAATAGATCAAAAGGAATTTGATGTGATCTTAAAGATGAATTGGTTATCTAGCCATTAAATAGTAATTAATTATTATAAGAGAAAAGTAAAACTATACCTAGAAAATGTTACTAAAATTGTTTACTTCAAGGATGGAAATAAAATACCCTTTTTCTCTAATTTAAAGGAAGAGAATGTTTATAGAAAGGTTGTCAATATAAATGTTTTCTAGGAGCATTACAAATCCTTGAAAACAAAATGCCTAATATATTATAGATTCTTATGGCGTTCAAATATCCTTTAGTATTTCCAAATATTCTACCAAGAATGCTACTTAATAAAAAGAATGAATTTGGGATCAATTTGATACTTGATGCAAAACTTATTTCTAATGCTTTATAAATGATGGAACTAGTAGAACTATAAGAGATGAAAGCACAATTACAAGAATTCCTAAAGAAAGGCTCTATTAAGCTAAGTATATCCCCATAGGGTGTACCATATTATTGGTAAAGAAGAGAGATGGGAGTCTTAGAATATGTATCAACTATTATGAACTAAATCAAAGTATTATTAAAAATAAATATCTTCTGCCAAGAGTGATGAACAATTTTTGATTATTTGCAAGGATAGAGTGTTTTAAAAAACTAATCTAATAGAAAATCAAGAAAGAAGATGCTCCAAAGATAATATCTAAAACTAAATATGGACACCATGAGTTTATAGTATTTCATTTTGGTTTACAAATTTGCCAGCCATTTCCACGAGTTTTTAGTGTTGCCATTTGGTTTGCAAATCCTCCAATCATTTTTATGAACTTACTACATGAGGTATTGAAGTAATGGCTAGACTAGTTTTTCATTATTTTTGTTAATGATATATTAGTTTAATTTAAAGATAAAGGATAGAATGCAGAACATTTGAGAAAGGTGTTGCAAAGTTTGAATGTGCACGAGTTGTATGCTAAAAGTTTTAAATTATAGTTTTTAGTTACATAGTGTATCATTTATTAAACATGTGGTGATTGTAGAGGGAAGTATGATACATCCCTAATAGTGGCTATAGTTATTGAGTGGTTGAGACCAACTAGTGTGATAAAAGTTAGAAGATTTCTTGGGTTGGTAAGTTATTAAGAATTTGTTAAATGGTTTTCTCAGAGTGCTATTCATTTGACAAACTCACTAAGAAAAAAATTCAATGTGAAAATGTGAAAGGTGTTTCAACACTCTTAAATGTTCTAATTGCTTTAGTAAACCTAATGCATAGGATATTTGGATAGTAGCCTAAGCAATTTATCATTATTTTTATTGGTGATATATTATTTTACCAGGGTTAAAAGAGAACATGTAAAACAATTGAGAAAAGTGTTGCAAAAACTAAAAAAGCAGTAGTTGTATACCAAATTGTCAATGTGTAGTTTTCTATTCCAAAATATATCATTTTTTAGACATGTAGTGAGTGTAGAGGAAAATATGATTGAACCCCAAAATGTGGTTACAATGCTTGAGTTCCAAGTGCAACCAATGTGATAGAAGTTAGAAGGTTTCTTAGATTAGTATGTTATTATTAAAAATTTGTTTAGCAATCTCAAAACCTTGGCCTACTCTAGTCAATGTTTTATTGGTGCATCTCAATAAACTGAAAGAGAGTGAGTGAAACTAGAAGGAAGTGAGGGATTCAATAAGAAAGAAAAGAGGGGATCTGAGGAATGAGAAAAAGTTAGGCATGAAAATTAGGGATAGAGAAAACAAGGGAAAAAAAGGCAAATCAAGCTTTGTGCCAACAATGTGAAGATTTTGGTAAGCTTCCTTAAAGCCTCCTTTGCATGCTAGGGTTTAGTTATCATAACATCATAGAAATCAAATTTCTATTTATGGAAGATATAAAATATCATAATAAACACAATAAAACTAGTGCATAATTCATAATAGAATTGTGATGTATACTTTATGCATGATTACAAGATTAGAAAGAGAAAGAAGATGAAACTAAATTCTTGACTCTTTTAACTTTAAGGTAGGTGTCTAATACTTTTATATGTGCATGTGCTTGATGTAATAATGATTAACAAGTATGGTCTTGTGTAAGGAACATTTATATTTGATGTTGTGGTGTACTACTATGTGTTAACATGATTTGAATGATATATAATGCTATCCAGTTATATTGTTTTACATGTTATACCTATACTTATTATATTGCATAATATGTATAATGTTTATGTTGACTATTGAGCAAATTCATTGTAGTACATGATTTGCTAAACACTTGCATGAAATTATATGCTTAGTTATATGTTGGCAAGATATAAGTAGAAACAAGAGATATACAAGTAAAGTAATAGGAAAGATGGCATAACATATAATTGAATTAAAGAAAATGTAGTAAGATAATAATGGGCTAATCTATATGAGGGGTTACAAATCCCATGGGATAGTGTCCTATCTATTTGAGGTGATGAGAAACTCTAATGAGAGAAAATATTGGCTTGATCCATATGATGGAATTAATGAAAATTCTATGAAATGATAGTAATCTAGTCCATACAAGGGGTTGACACCCCATGGGACAGTGTCCTATTTGTATGAAAAGTTGAGAAATTCCCATGTGTCAAAATGATGGCTAGTTATGAGAGAATTAAAGAAACATTATGGGATTAAAATGTCTAGGTCTATTTTTTTGGGTTAAGAAACAAAGGTATAGAAAAATGTTTCTATCCATAGAAAGAGTTGAGCAATTCTTCAGGATAAGAAAATGTCTTATCCATAAGAGGAGTTGAGGTAAACTCCATAGGATGAAAGCAGCAACTTATGAATTTAAAAACCAAATAAGAAAGCTTGTTAAAAATTCTAATTAAAAAAAGTGATATGTAAAAGCGTGAAATATGATTATTATATATGCCTATTTGTCATCACATAAGTGGATTATTATATTAGTCATGACCTTATATGTGATAAAATTTAGAAACTAATTTGTTTTACATATATTTATTATTATGTTATTTAACTTGCTAAGCCTATGATGTTTGGTTGAGCCTATTTGTTAACACTAATATTTCAAGTTCATCATGGTTGTAGTATAAAGAAGAAAGATAATTGTAATAAAATGTTAATTTTTATTATTATATGTAAAAACTTTGTATAATAACTAAGATTTGGCTTATGATTTGATTTTGTATATGTACATATTATTTTTACATAGACACATAATAAATAATTGTGTGAATAATATAAATAATTAAATGAGATGTTATAGGAAGTGATTGTATATGAATTGGTATATATATATATTTGTATAAAAAAATAGATAAAATATAAGGAATATTTTGTTTGTTTGATATCTAGAATATATGAAAAATGATATAAGTAATTTTAGGATAAAAAATAGGTCTAAGTTCATATTAGGAGAAAAGGTTTATCATAATATGTCAACATATTAGACCATTTAATTCTTTTACAAACTCTATGATGACCTTGCATAGACTTTAAGTTACTCTATTAGACCATCCGATCATTAATCTTTGGACTATCTGAGACTCATTGAATGATTATTTGACGATGTGATGAGTGTGTAATAAAAACTATTATTTGTTCATAGTTCTTCATTTGTCCATTCGATCTTTTGATGGATTGCCTAACAGCCCTTTAAAACAACTTTTTTAAAGAAGCAAATAAAATAAAAAAATAGCAATCGACCAAATTTACGATCATAAATTAGTTGTTATTTTCAAAATAATTATTGAGAGTTAGTATTTTTTTCATATTATCATAATATATGTGCTTATCATTAAACATTACTTTTAATTTAAAATTCATTTTTAATAATAATTATATCATTAAATGTACTTTTATTTAAATGATAGGTGGACTCACATAATTATTTAAAAATGAAAGTCATTTAAAAAAATTATACAAAAGAAAAGTTTAGAGAAATAACCCGCATATTTTATAAATAGCTTGACCTATTGGACTGGTCTTTCAAATGGGCAAATTAATAGCTAGAAATTAATGGGATTAATACATACTACTTGTTATATCTAATAAATCATTGAAATTAATTTAAAATGAATTTATTAATAGATAAAATGTGGTTTTTTTAATTTCTTTTAATTTTTTTTCTAATATTTTCTTAAAAACCAAAGATACACTGTGTTTTATTTAAAGCACATTCTCTAGAAAACTTATTATCTACATTTAATGCACCATTGAAATATAAGTAAAAATATATTTAAATTGAGTTTAGCTATTATTAATTGTTAAATTAGGTTTACCTCACCAATTAAAAAAATAAAATTTAATAATAAAAAGGTGTAAATTAGGTAAATACTAAACCATAATCTCAAAACTATTATTTTATAAACATTGAGGAGATGGGCAAACCTATAGATTGAATAGGTTGGTTGAGAAAGCAAAATTGAACAAGAATATTTGAAGGGGATATATAGTGGAGCATGTTGCAATTGAATTGCTCAAACTAAAAGGAAAAGCTAGAGCACTATGTGCAATCAATGGGTACATGGAAGCATAATGTTTGTGGTTGACACATGGATAATGGAAAGTAGAGATAAATAATTCTATCAATTTGTCTCAAGCTTCAATAAGGCATAACAATTTATGTTGGCTTACTAGAATATCGTAACAATGGATATTTTCCTTTGAATTGAAAATGGTATGTCTTAATATTAGTATAAAGTAGTATATGAAATTAAGAAAATCAAATATGAGTAAACTAGAAATATCAAGTTATGTGAATTGTGTGAGACATAATGTATAAGAGGGGAGGGATGAATTATACTTTTAACTAAATTTCTTTATTTTATTAAACAATTTTTTTGCTTAAAAAATACAAAATTTGTTTTTAGAAAAATTATCGATGAAATGAAATTACACAACATTAAAATAAATGCTCCAAGAGTTTTTAGGTGGTTCAGCCAAAACTTATGCCTTTATCTACCCTGATCATTAATCATGCTTATATAACCACTCTCTTTAATCAATATGAGTAGGGGAAAACCAATTACAAATTATTGCTTCAATGAGACACCATAATCCATAAAAATTGGATACATGAAAAATTGGAAGCTTTACAAAAATTAGCACATAAAATTTTTTTTACAACTTTAAATCTTTCAAGCAAGAGTGACACAACTTTTTATTGAAGTAGATATTACAAGGATGATGTGAAATTATTATAGAAGAGAGTTGTAAAAATAAGAAATGTAAGAACCAAAACCTCCCACAAGCACATTAAAATTAATGCTCATAGTTTTGGACTTCTCTTAAGCATTTCTTAAATTTTTAAGTTAATTTAACAATCTAAAATATTTATAAATGTTCTCTATTTATTGTCCCAATGAAAACATGCTAAAATAACTCCCATAATGGTTATAATTGGCTTTTCTAAAAGCTATCCATTACAAAGATGAATGAGAAAGACGAAAAGCAATTGTTGTCTGATTCTAAGAAGACAAAACAGGTACCGTCTGATCAAAATAATAATTGAAGAGTCTAGATCTAATTATAGTGAGATTTGATTTAGATTGTTAGATCTAAAAGTTAAACGGATAGAGATGATGATCAAGATACTATTCATAAAGTTAGAGAACCTTTTAGCTAATCCATCAAGCTTTTTAGCTAAACTACTAAATAAAGAAACATTGTTCACAAATATAAAGAAGATCTTAATCATTTGATCAAGCTTTTAGGATAGACGATTAGATGAAGTTCATTGTTAAAAAAGACAGACAAAATTGTGATCATTCGATAGCATAAAATGCACTTTCAAGACATTAATTTGCTCCAGTTTGGAAAGAAAATATACCAATTTTTTATTCTCACATTACAAAGCTGCACATGTAGTTTGTCTTTATATTACTTTCTCTGTGCAAATTAGTCAACCAAATAAGTTGGCTGGTCCTTAGTGCTCTTAAGAGGTCATTATCTAAGGCACATATGCATATTTAAATTGGTTAGACTTGACCTAATCTAATTACTTAACATGTGCGAGTCTGACTTGACTAGTTAAGCCTAAGTCAGGTTTTAGAGTGATGCCCTAACTTGATTAACTGAAGTCACCACAAGATTCATACCCTGGCCAAGACTTTAGCTTAACTCGACTTGGTTTAAGTTTGTCATCTGACCTAAGACTCCTTAAGGCCAAGTGGTCAGCATTGTAGGCCACTTAGCTCAAGCCTTTTGGCTTAGTGGAAGGGTTTGGGGATTAAGCAAATTTTTTTTACTTTTTTGAAGTAAAGTATATATTCTTTCTTAAATAATGAAAATGCTAAATAATCAAACTAAAATAAATAACACGAAATTGACTATATTGGTTTATTTGGTGTCTCCTTCAAAAAGTACTCTTTTAGCCATTCTTTCTTCTAATGCCTTACCTCAAGAATATTGACTATTAAAGGTCTCTAGCACTTGTCCTCTAACGAGTCTGGTAATGATTGACTGTATCATGTCAAGGGATATGAACTTGAAGATTTGGTCTTAAATACTAAACAATTGTTTCATTGTTTGAAATCTGGTAATTGAACCTTAATACTTGGAATCCTCATATGGCTCTACCTTAGGTCTACTCCTCGAGTGATAAAGGGATTTTTTCAAAGCATCTTTAGTATGTCTTAGGAATTAAAAGGCCATCTAGAGAGTAATTCCTTACTTTTTCATTTTATCTTTGATCATTAATATATTATATACAAAAGAGAGTAATGTAATGATTTTCACCTCTATCTTAACTCTACAAATTTTATTATACTATGTATTTGTAGACTCTAAATCTCTCCACAAATTAACATTTACTTTAAAACTAAATTATTGTTTTATTCTAGACTTTTTTTTATGTTCACAATAACATTGCTTATTTGTTTCTCATGAGAAAGAAATATCATTATCCCATATCACATTATCCACCTATATTGAAATCTATTTTAAGTTTACACCACCAAATCATCTAACCATCAAAGAGAGCTCTGCCATCTCCTTCTATACCATGGTCACTTACCATAAACATTGATACTCACCCTTTACGTAACTCTACCCATGTATAGTGTAATTATTTGTCATACAATGTACACTCAAAATTACATTCTCCTTCACAAAGGTTTACATGATACCATTTTGACATAATACTATATTAACTTATTATTTTGTATTATTTCATTATCTTTTTATTGGGACAACAATATTGTAAGGATTGTTTTATTTATATTTTATAACTAGAATTGTTTTGTTGAAACTTTATTTAAAGGATCATATATTTCAAGATTGTATCACATTGTCTAATATTATATTTTCTTCCAATATCTATCAATAAAATAATATCATATATAGAACATATCACTTATACAGCAACATATCATCGAACTTTATTATTTGATTATTGTACAAAGTGTATCACATGGGAAAACTTATCATATAATTGAGAGCATCTAGTATTAGGATAGCATTCTCATAGTTTATTCATAGAAAGGATTTTTACCTCATCTCTAAAAAAAGAAAATTCAAAATTTTTTTCAGTTAAAAACTTTTGTAAATACCATGTTTTGGCTCATATAAAAACTTTTTTTTATAGAATTTTATTTGCAAAAATTTCCCTTAAAAAGAAAAACCATACAAAAATGGGTTTTCATTTCAATATATTTTTAAATTTTTTTCTTGCCTAACTTTTTCTTAGCAACAAAAAATAATATTATGTTTCATTTGAAACACTTTTTTTGGAAAACTTGTTGCCTTCATTTGGTGAACCATTTGAATATAAGTCAAAATATATTTAAATTTTGTTTAATTATTGTTAATTATTAAATTATGCTTTACTTCAATAATAGAAAATTAAAGTTTAATTTATATTCATTTTATGTAATATGCATGACTCACACTATTTCAAACATTTCTCAATAATCAAATAAAAATTCTAGTATCTATATTTTTCTATTATTCGTAATTATTTATTTTTTTCCTGATATGCAAACACAAGGTTGGATTAGATATTATGCTAGTTTCTAACTTTTCCAATTTTTAAAAATTAAACTTGTAAGTTGTTATCAACATTTATAATTATTATACTTTTAACTTACTCTTTAAAACTAATCTTATTTTTAGACACTTATTGACGACACAAAAATTTTGAAAAATTTTCAAGTTTTAATCACATATAGATGCGTATAAAATAGTATATCTGAATCTTGAACTAAGAATAGATGAATAAAATGAAAAACACAAATAAAAATATAGAATATTAGAAGTAAAAATTGATATTAATCCTTTGATAATCAGTCTTGAATTATTGAAATTAATTTTAAGAAGATATAAACCTTTTCTTTTAATTTCTATGGTGTACATTTTGTAGAGATCTTTTTTTTTTCTCAAAATCAAACCTATTCCAAAAGTTGAATATTAATTAAACATAGAATATAATTCACAATTTCAATATCATGTTTGGCTATTGTCTATTTGATCAAATCCAAGGTTTGGAAATAAATTTTATATTAGATTGAAGACAAAACTTATAAAATATATAGACAAAATCAAAAACACTAAACTAAAAATTACAATATTCATGATAGTTTGATTTTTTTTTTTTTGTCAATTTAACATTTTGGATTATAAAAGTAAACATAAATAGAAAATAAAAAGATATCAATCCCATAGGCAAACATTGAGTCAAATATTTCAAAACTAATTAACATCGACCAAAAATTATTAGTTCAGTTTGTCTTTTTGTTCGAACCCTATAATGCTAATTTATGATAATATAATTTGAAATATAAATGTTAAAATTATTTTTTTTGCCTTTATCTATATTTTTTTTATTTGTAGAATCAAATGATTTCATTAATATTATTTTCATAATTTTATTTATGTTATTATTGCTTATTATTCTTGTGTCTCAAATTATCAAACCATATAATATTGCATGTTAATTTTTCACGAAATGGTATATACATAATCTCAACCTTCGTATCCAATATTTACATGGCTAGCCATCATTTTCTTGTTATTATGGGATTTATAAGTTGTTGAAATGATTTAACTTCCATCATATATAGTTTTTTGGTCGATTTAATATTTTAGATAAAAAAAACTAAACACAAATAAAAAAAATAAAAAAAAATGTCAATCCCATAGGTAAACATTGAATCGAATATTTCAAAACTAAATCACATTGACCAATTTATATTATTGTTTTCCCATATACAAATCATCAAAACATACAATATTGCATGCTAATTTTTTTTACAAAATGTTAGATATATAATCTCAACCTTTGTATCCAACTTTTAAATGGCTAGCTGTTATCTTCAAGTTATTTGGGGATTTATAATTTTTTTGAAATGATCTAGCTTCCTTCATATGATTTTCTTGATTCAAATTAAGCATAACTATTATAAAAAAAGCTTTTATTTCCCTCTTTTTATTTTGTTAAAATTTCATTTAAAACCATACAAATTAAAGTAAAGTAGCATGCATTGCACCTTGACTGCAATTTAAAAAAGCAAAAGTGCTTTTATTAGTTGACTTGAATTTATTTTCTTCTCATGTCCACATAGCCTTCATGTTTGATACATATCAAGAACACTAAGAAACTAGACCCCCTTTGATTTGATTATGATGGGACTTCTAACAGAATGCTTTCCATCATACCAAATAAGTGATCCAAATACATAATCTTTGATAATCATATCATATTTTTGTTTTATAGTAATTTTGAACACCTTCTCCTCTCCATTACTATCAAATATAAGTTGGCTTGGATTTACCTCAATGGAAACACCTCTTGGGCTTCGTAAAAGGGCAACATAAATACTTGGTCCACCAACATTCTTCACACATCGTGTGATGGTGATTGATTTCTCCAAATTTGGGATTGTAATTGTTGGATAATTTAGGTCTTGTGGGAGAGAAGAATTCAATGGACATGTATATGGTCCATAAAGTGACATCACTGAGGAGTTGTATCTCATAGAACATAGAAAGTTAAGATGATCAGTGATGGTCATGTCATAGACGAGGCCTGGATTCATAGCTTGATTGGGTCGAACATGACCAGAACCATAACTAAAAGGTGTCACTGCAAACGATGATGAATTTCTTATGACTTCTTGATGGTTGTCCATAATTGTACCTATCACATGATCACAAACTTTCAATGATTTTTAAATATCACACATATATTTAGACAAGATTATATTTGACAATGTTAAATGATAATTATTTTTAAGAAGTATCAATTAAGTGAAGAAAGTGAATTACTAGTGGTCATAATCGCTGATTTGATTGCAGATGGGCTCCAATTAGGATGAAGAGCTTTAAGGAGACCGACTACACCGGCAATATGAGGGCAAGCCATTGATGTACCAGATAGTATCATGTAGGGGCTGGTTTGCTTATTTGGTAGATATATGACGGCATCATTAAAAGCGGCTATAACACGTACTCCTGGTGCAGTAATATCAGGCTACAAGAGATGCATGATTTTTATCACAATTATATTCCTTAAAATATAAAAGAAATAACAATGCTTAGGAAAATAAACCTTAAGAATTTCAGGATAGATTGGATTCGGGCCTTGTGATGAAAAGGAGGCCATGGTTGGGGCTCGTGTATGGCCATATCTAACTCTTGGAGGTGCTATATAAGCCGTAGGAAACCTACAAGAAAAGTATTAGTATTGAGAAAATAAACACTAAAATCTTAGATTATTCCTTACAATAATTAAAATTCTCACACTTAGTATATTTTAGATTAATAAAAATCATATTCGACTTTATGGATTCAGAATAAATTTTTAATTTAATAAAAATCATAAAGTTTGGAAGCTTGGATCACATGAAATTTATATATTTCTTTTTTAAATTTTTAGATGAAATTGTTATTGTTGAAAAGAAAATCTTCTATAAAACAAAAAAAAAAAATTAAAGAAATGTTTAGGAAAAAAACTAGTGTAAATAGAAAGAAATTTCTTTTGCAAGAGTTATTTGACATAATTGTTTGAGAAAATGTTATCTGTTTATCAAAAACTAAATTAACTTAATCGAATATAAACTTAAAATTGCTTACTTGGTTGAGTTGATGTATGCAAGAAGAATAAGACCGTTTGAGTAGCTTAAGTGTATTGCTGGAAGTTGAAAAAAGTAATTGAATGGTTCATCATCGTTGATAATATCATTGTAGAGAATCAACCCTATTCCACCAGCCTTCTTCACAACAATGTCTTCATTTCTTCCATTAATTGTTTTAAGACAAGCCACAATCTTTCCATCTACTTTTTTTTGGTCGAGAGACCCCTCCAAACAAACCTTGCTGCAATTGCATAGACATACAAAATAATAATAATAATAATAATAATAATAATTGTATTAAAATTTTTTAGTAAAATAAGATATTACAAACGTCAACTGCTTTATTAGAAATTTTATTTCACCGTATGTAATAATGAGGTAAAAAGATTCGCAAAAATAATAATAATAATAATAATGCGTACGCGTCGTCTTTGGAAGCATTGTATGCTTTTGCTTCGATGGAGCTAATGAGAGGGTACTGTTTGACCTCCGGCAATGTTGTTGAACATAAGCCGAATCCCTAAAATGGGCCAATAACAAAAACTGGAGCTTAGGTTTACATGAAATGTAGTCAATTAAAAAAAAAAAAAGAAAAAATACCTCTAGCCGTTGACTTTCAAGCTGAACATGAGACACCCATTCTCGATCCAGCGTGCTGGCCGCCACCGTGAACAACCATGGCGCCGAGTTTGCCACCGTCCCTGGTTGAGGCCCATTGTTGCCGGCGATTGCGATCACCGAAATGCCCTTTCTTATGGCACGGAAGGACCCTATAGCGACGGCATCCGCAAAGGGGTTAAGGAACGGCGGGTCGGACGTCAAGGAGACCGAGATGACATCGACGCCGTCAGCAATGGCGGCGTCGAATCCGGCGAGGACGTCGGCATCCACGCACTGGTCAACAATTTGGAAGGTGATCCAGCAAACCTTGTAGGTTGCGACACGGGCGAGGGGGGAACCACCCTTGGCCGTGCCGGCGTTGGTGACGTTAAAGAAGTTGGTGAGGGGGACGAATCCGCCGGCAGCTATGGAGAGTGTGTGGGTGCCATGGCCTTCCCAATCCCTGGGATTGTCGTAGGTGGAGTTCAATTTTCCGTAGACAGCCTCGTATGCCTTCTTGAAGTATCGCGCGCCAATGAGCTTTCTGTTGCAGGAGAAATTTGGATCAGAGCCATTTTGGCAAACCCCTTTCCACCTTGGGGGTATTGTTCCCATGCCCGAATCCTTAAAGCTCTCAGACTCTGGCCACACACCTGTTGTATTCCCCATAATAAGTGTTAGAAGTAGAGAAAGAAAGCGACAAACTTATGGATGGCAATACTCTACCAGTGTCCAAGGTTGCAATGATCACATCATCTCCAAACCTTGCCTTTGCCCAAAGAGATTGCTTTGAAACTCTTCCTTTACTCTCCAGCCCAAGGAATTCCCATGAATGAGTAGTCCGTGGCTTGTATCCTCTGCTTCGAGCAACATGTGCAACGCTAGGATTCCCTACGAAAACAACATATATCATGAAACTTCTTTACATTTAAATGCACAAACTACTAATAAACAAAGAAATAATAAAAATGAAGGGGGTAAAATGATCTTGCTTGAGATCTCCGTGGCCTCATCTACGTCAATCATTGCTGCAAAACCATTGATGTGCCTGGTGTAAGAGTAGATCAAATTTTCTTTCGCCTTCTCATTGCTGAACGAAAAGAAATCAAAGATTAATAACATATGATGTAAAAGTTATTGGTTTTACGTTCATATCTACCTTCCAAGGGTAGATGCTAAGATCTCCAAGTGAGATTTTGTGATGCTTGCATCATTTATAACACTAGAAAGTTCGTTTCCAATATGAGATGTTGTTTTGAGATAAATGATATGCATCTGTTTCAAATCAAACAAGTAGTTAATTCAAGTTGATTAGCATTTCAATAGTACAACATGGCAAATTGATATTTGAAACCATACTCACTTTTTTCTCTGCAACATTAGTGCTTATGAAGAGAGACCAATAAAAGACAAAAAGGAACAAAGTAAAAACTCTCATTCTTCTTAGTATCTCTATTATGACCTATAACGTATCCATAGCTTTCTTTATATAGATCATCAAAACATATGCATTACAAAATTTTAATAAATCTCTAATTATTTGACTAATTCTCTGATTAATTATTTTTTATAATTATTAAGTCTAGACAAAACTTCAACTCTATCAAGATAACAAAAAATATTTTCTACATCTATTACCAGATCTCACCATTTATACAATTTTTAAATAAATATCTTTTTTATTGATCATCAATCCATCTAAATAATTAAATAAACTTTATCATAAGAAAGCTCTTTCGATTATAGAAATAAGTTAGCCCTTTTAACCAATATTCAATAAATGTTTTTTTTTGGATGCATTTGTCACAGAAAAAAAAAATTGAGATAAAAGATTTATCCATATTATTTAAGTTATTTTTGTCATGCTCATAATGTTTTATATTTCACACTATTGGAGAGCCGGGGGAATAAATAACTTGTTTTGAAATTGGCCCATCTAACAATAGTAGGCAGTTGTAAATTTATACATATTAAAATGATATTAAATTTAAATAAATAAAGATTTATAAAAAAAAATGTATTTGGCATGGTTGAGACATAAAAGATGCTTGGGAAAATGTCAATATAGATTTGCCAAGATATGCAAACAATGAATGAAAATAACAACATACATAATCAAATAAAATTGTCCAATAGTGTTAAGTATAAAACATTATGAGCACGAAGTCCTGGCCACTTTCCTTCGCCTTCACCGTGAACGGTCGTTGAGATTACATGTGCTCCGTTAACAAATACGTGTTTTTTATACTACCATATTTTATTAAATTTATGTAGTATTTATTTTAATTCAATTATTGATTTTAGTTATACGCTTAAGATATTATTAAATTTCTAAAAACTTTCAATCTCTTAGTTTATCATTGATCGACCTCTGATTCATTGTTTGTGTGACGTTGAGTTTTAGATAAATCTTACTTATATTCTAAATTTGATTCTCATTTTCTAGGAGTTTTGTAGCTTATTTTTGTTTGATTTATGAGCTTTAAGAAAATTAATAATTTAGAGAAAATTCATAAAATCAACTTTTATAATATTTATTTAGTTTCAATGATATTTATAATTTTTCTCTTCCCTCCTTAAAGCTATGATTCATTTGATAGGATGCTAGATTTTCACTAAGCTGTTTAGAGTTTCTCAAATGTTTATAGTGAAAACTAATAATCAAAATAATACGATAATAGTAATTCATAAACCTGACATACCATATTGACAAGCAAAATGGAAGACACAATTAAATATGAACATGATTGAAGTTCCAACGTATGCAAATTATAATAACATTTAAAAAGTGTTAATGATTCTAATATAATAGTTTACTTATCATAAAACTAAATCATAACACATTCCTATATTTGTTTGTTCGGTTCATTGCTCCCTTAGTAGCCCTTGAAATTCATCCATAACGTCTAAAAATGACAAGTAAAAAATAAATTGAGCCACAATCATATGCTTAATAAGCAAGGTTTTACGTGATCATATTTTTATAAGAAATTACAAGATTAAAGTCATGATATATGCTAAGTCTTAATATATTCTCAATATTATATATTTTTTTTATATTGTTGCAACGAAAATAGACAAATCATATGCCATGCAATGATATAGATATTTCATAAATAGTATCTTTTTAATTTCTCTTAACAATTGCTTTGTCTTGTTACCAATTAATCAATCAAACCATAACATTTTTTTCATTTTGATCTTTTATAATATTAAGAGCCCCATTCTTATATTGGTGTATACTCTTATAAAACATGAATGTTTTTTACCATTATAGTATTATATACTATTACAAGATTGTTCTCTTATTAGTTATACCCTTTTACAAACCATTTGTAATATTTTTTGATTTCTTGACATTAGCAAGATTATGATGATTTTGGTTACTAAGCTCCCTTTTGTTATGCCTTACATATTATATTATGTAATACTAATATTTTATAACTATTTCACCAATTTTATGACCAATAATATATGCTTTGCTAAATACAATATAGAATACAGAGGAAAAAAAATATATAAGTAAAATAGTAACAAGTGTTATCCATTATATACACAACAATATATTATACTAGCCAATTTCCAAACAAAAGAGTTCGTGATTCCTTACATAAGAGCATATAATGTTATGCATGTTATGATGTGTTATTTCATCAAACATGTGATTTGGGCTAAACATGTAATGTTTTATTAGTGTATAAATAGTTTTTATCTACTAAACTTATGGAACTGATGTTTTTTTTTTATTTTCTATTTATGTTTACTTTTACAATCCACAATGTTAAATTGAAAAAATAAAAATCAAACTATCATGCATATTGTAATTTTTAGTTTAGTGTTTTTAATTTTGTCTATTTGATTTCGTAAGTTTTGTCTTTAATCTAATATAAAATTTATTTTAAAACCCTGGATTTGATCAAATAGACAATAACCAAACGTGATATTGAAATTGTAAACTATATTCTATGTTTAATTAATATTCAACATTTGGAATATGTTTGATTTTGAGAAAAAAAAAAAAAGGTTTCTACCAAATGAACACCATAGAACTGAAAACGAAAAAGTTATACATTCTTGAAATTAATTCCGTGAAAATTATCTTTAATAATTCAAGACTGATTACCAAAATGTTAATATCAATTTTTACTTAAAGTAACTTTTGTAATATTTTATTTTATTATTTATGCCTTCCTCTTTACTCATCTCTTCTTAGTTCAAGGTTCGTGCATCTGAATATGATTAACACTTGCAAAGTTTTCAAAATCTTTTTGTGTCATTGATAAGCGTCTAAAAATAAGATTAGTTGTAAAGAGCAAGTTAAAAATACAATAACTATAAATGATTATAGTAACTTACAAATTTAATTTTTAAAAATTGGGAAAATTAGAGAACTAGAATAATATCTATTCCAATCTTGTATTTGCATATCACGAACAAATAAATTACTACGAATAATAGAAAACATATAGATACTAGAACTTTTATTTGATTATTGTGAAAGGCTCGAAATAACGTGGGTCTTGCATATTACATAAAATGAATATAAGTTAAATTTTATTTTTTTTGTTGTTAAAGTAAGCATAATTTGATAATTAACAATAATTAAACAAAATTTAAATATTTTTTGAGTTATTTTCAAATGGTTCACCAAATGAAGGCAAAGATACGAATAAATTATGAGAATATTATCCTAGTACTAAATGCTCGCAAAGATATGATATGTTTGCTCATGTGTTACACTTTGTGCAACAATCGAATAATATTATTTTATTATTAGATATTGGAAGCAAATATAATATTGGCCTATGTGATATTATCTTGAAATATATGATCTTCTAAATAAAGTTCCAACAAAACAATTCTAGTGGTAAAATACAAATGAAATAATCCTTGTAATACTATTGTCCCAATAAAAAGATAATGAGAGGTTGATACAAAATAATAAGTTAATATAGTATTATGTCAAAATCATGTCATGTGAACCTTTGTGAATGAGAATATAATTTTGAGGGTACATTGTGCAAAAAGAAATTGCATTATACATAGGTAGAGTCTTGTAAAAGGTGGGTATAAATGTTTATGGCAAGTGACCATGGTGTGGAAGGAGATGACAGGGCTCTCTTTAGCGGTTAAATATTTGGTAGTGTAGACTTAATATATATTTCAGTATGGGTTGATAATGTGATATGGGATAATGATATTTCTTTCTTATGAGAAATAAATAAGCATTGTTATTGTAAACATAAAAACGTGTAGAATAAAACAACAATTTAGTTTTGAAGCAAAGGTTAATTAGAGGAGAGATTTAGAGTCTATAAATTCTTAGTATGATAAAATTTATAGAGTTGAGATAAAGGTGAAAATTATTATATTATTCTCTTTTGTATATGAAATATTAATGATCAAAGATAAATAAAAAAAAGTAAGGAATTACTCTCTAGATGACCTTTTAATTCCTAAGACATACTAAAGATGCATTGAAAAAATTCCTTTATCGTTCGAGGAGCAGACCTAAATGTAGAGTCATTTGAAAATTCCAAGTATTAAGGTTCAATTACCACATTTCAAACAATAAAATAACTTTTTAGCATTCAAGAGAAAATCTTCAAGTTCATATCTCTTGGTTTTATAGAATCAATCATTACCAGACTCGTTAGAGGGCAAGAGCTACATACCTTTAGTAGTCAATGTTCTTGAGGTAAGGCATTAAAAGAAGAAGCAGCCTAAAAGAGTTCTTTTTGAGGGAGACACTAAAGAAACTAGTTTAGCCCATTTTGTGTTATTTGTTTCAGTTTTATCATTTAGCATTTTCATTATTTAAGAAAGAATATGTACTTTACTTAAAAAAAAGTACAAAAACTTAGCTTAACCCTCCAACACCTCCACTAAGCCCAAAGGCTTGAGCTAAGTGGCCTATAGTACTGGGCACTTGGCTTTAGGGAGTCATAGGTCAAAAGATAGATTGAAACAGATTTGGGTAAGGCCTAAGTCTTAGCCAGGGTACGAATCCTATAGTGACTTCAGTTAATCAAGTTAGAGCATCACTCTTAAACCTGGCTTAGGTGTAATGAGTCAAGTTAGACTCGTGAATGTTAAGTAATTTGATCAGGTCAAGTATGACCCTTTTAAATATGCATATGTGCCTTAGAAATAACCTCTTAAAGCAAACTACATGTGCAGCTTCTTTCCAAACTAGAGAAAATTGGTATCTTTTGATCATGCATTTGTGCTATTGAAGGATCACAAGTTTGTCTATTTTTTTGAATAATGAATTTCGTCTAATCGTCCATCCTAAAAGCTTGATCAAATGATTGAGATATTCTCTATATTTCTAAACAATGTTTTTTCATTGAAAAAGCTTGATCGAATAGCTAAAACGTTCTCTAACTTCATGAATAGTTTCTTGATCACCATCTCTATTTGTTTGTTTTTTAGGTCAAACAATCCAAATCAAATCTTACTATAATTACATCTAGACTCTTTAACTATTATTCTATCAGACGATGCCAGTTTTGTCCTCTTAGAATTAGACAGTAATTACTTTTCATCTTTCACTTTCATCTTCATAATGGCTAGCTTTTAGAAGAGTTAATTATAGCCATTAAAGAAGTTATTTTAGCATGTTGTTATTTGGACTATAAATAGAGATCATTTATCAACCTTTAAGATTGTTGAATTAACTTAAAAATTTAAGAAATACTTAAGAAAAGTCCAAAACTATGAGCATTAATTTTATTGTGCTTGTGGGAGCTATAGATTCTTACATTTCTTATTTTTACAACTTTCTTCTATGATCATTTCACATCATCCTAATAATATATATCAATAGCAAGTTGTGCCATTCTTTCTTGAAAGATTTAAATGTGTAAAAAATTTTTTATGTGCTAATTTTTGTAAATTTTTTATTTTTTCTTGTATCCATTTTTTATGGATAATGGTGTCTCTTGGAGCACCAATTTTTAATTGGTTTACCTCTACTAGCTTCGATTAAAAAGAGTGGTTACAAAAACATGACCAATGATCAAGGTGGATATATGCATGGATTTCTGTTGAACCACCAAAAAACTCTTGGAGAATTTATTTTATTATTGTGCAATTTCATTTCATCGATAATTTTTTTTAAAACAAATTTTTATTTTTAAGCAAAAAATTTTCTTTAATTAAAAAGATTTTTTGAATTAAAAAAATTCAATTAAAAGTACAATTCATTCATCTACTCTTATACATTGTTTCACGCTATTCACATCACTTGATATTTTTAGTTTACTCATATTTCATTTTCTTATTTTCATATACTGCTCTATAGTGATATTATGACATACCATTTTTAATTCAATGGGCAATAGCCATTGTAGCGATACTCTAGTAAGCCTACATAAATTGTCAAGCTTTATTGAAACTTGGGACAAATTGATAGACTTATTTAATTCCATTTTCCATTGTCCATGTGTCAACCACAAACAATATGCTTCCATTTACCCATTGATTGCACATAGTGCTTTAGCTTTTTTGTTTTTTGTTTGAGCAATTTCAATTGCAACATGCTCCACTAGATATCCCCTTCAAATATTCTTGTTCAATTTTGTCCATCTCCTCAATGCTTATAATGTTTTACTTGGCATAATCTTCCTACTTTAGACCAAGTCTATTATTACTCGCGAGCACTAACACTTGAAGATCCCTACCCATGAAACTTATTTTCTGTCAATTGCTCTTGTACTTTATAATGTCGAGGCCTCATAACTTTTATTTAAAGAGAAATAGTAAAGTTCTTTATTATTTGAAGTCATAATTTTTATTTTTTTTCATGGTGTTTTTTCATGACAATATAATTTTCATTATTTGTGCATTCTCTTCGCTACTGCTTTCTTAATCATAGATTTGGACATAACACATTTCTAAATGTGTGTATGGGATTAACACATAAAAATTTTTCAAAGTCATTTTTTTATCGTCAATAGTGTACAAAAATAAGACTATTTAGGAAGAGTAACTTAAATGTTGAACAAACAAAAAACTACAAATAATAGAATAAAATAAATACTAAAAAGTTTAATTTGATTAACAAGAAAGACTTCATATAATCTATGTCATGTATAATATACAAAATATATCTAAATTAAGTTTTTAATTATTAAAGTATGACTAATTTAATTATTAAGAAAAATTAAACTCAATTTAAATATATCTTTACTTATATTTGAATGATGTAGCAATTGTAGATAACAAGTTTTCTAGAGAAAGTGCTTCAAATAAAATGTAACGTTATTTTTTTTGCTAAAGAAAAGCTAAGCAAGATAAAAATTTAAAAGAATTTGATAGAAAACCCATTTTATGGATTAATAAATTATTTTTAAATTAATTTAAATGATTTATTAGTTATAACAGATATCATGTATTAATCTCATTAGATTCTAACTATTAACTCACACACTTGAATTACATTGCGTACAAAAAGGCTGTAACTTATTACCAATTATTTCTCTAAACCTTTCCTTTGTATAACCTAGATGTTACTTATTTTTAAAGAATTATTATATTTCTACCTATCATTTAAATAAAAGTTTTGTATAATGATATAATTATTTTGAAAAATGGATTTCAAATAAAATTTATGATTTATTGATTAGCACATATATTATAGTAATATGAAAGAAAAACTCTAACTTCCAATAATTAATTTGAAAAATGTCAATCTTATGATTATAAATTGGATTGATTGTTCTTTTTTTGTCTTTTATTTTCTTTTTCAAACAATGCATACGAAAAATCTTCCAATAATTTTTCTTCTTGTATCATATAATGAATGACAATTGCTTAATTTCTCTAGCATGTTTAGTTAGCTTTGTTTTCTACTAAAGTGACGACGATTGCGAAATATGCTTTATTGTCAAATATGTTATTAAATTATTTAAAATTTTATTTATATTTGGACATAATAAACCTTATACCATCCTTTCCAAGAGTGCTCAGTCATATCCATAATAATCTATTGTTCTATTTACTATTTTAATTATTTTTTTTATAAATAAAGGTTGATTTTTTCTAACCAAAGCCAACATGGGGCATGGATTTTGGAAAAAAAGTTGCATCCATAATAGATTTTTTGATAGAAGTAGAATTTGAATTTTTATTTTATTTATTAGACATGTGATTAAAATTCAATATGATAAGAAACCATTAGTGATGTAATCCTTGACATGCTATTCTTGAACTAGATGTTAGCAATGATATGATATCTTTGCCATTGTGATACAATTCATTGAACAATTGAATAATAAGACTTATTGATATGACCCAATATAAGTTTTATGATATGATGGTGCACTTTGTATGATATATTCATATTGATCACCAATCTAACAATATTATTCCATTGGTAGACGTTAGAAACAGTATCATTCATTATCTGATGGATATAATCTTTGCAAAATACGATCCTTTAGAAAGGTTCTCACAAAACAATTCTATTGATAAATTCAAAATTAAACAATTCTTGCAATACTATAGTTTGATTGAAAAAGGTGATGAGGAGATATAAAGAGCATCATAAGTTAATATACTACTATGCCAAAATGTTTCCATGCAAATCTATATGAAGAAGGGTGTGATTTAGAGGATTCAATATGCGACGTTCAATTGTACTATACCAACATTGATATATGTAAAGGAAGGGTTTGTACTTTATGTGGTAAGTGATCATCTTATGAAAGGAAGTGGCATAGCTCTCTTCATGGACAAATGATGTGATGGTGTAGACTTGATAAAGATTTCAAGAGAAACAAATACACACTACTTTGTAAACATAACAAATTAAATGCATAATGAGATAATAGTCTAGTTTTAGAGTGGAGGTTACTCAATGGTGTGACTTACAAATTCTTGATATATAACTAAATTTGTAGGAGATGAATTAGATATGAAAACATTGAATTATTGTATTTTTGTATATGATATATTAATAATCAAAGATAAATTCAACAAGAAATTAGTCTCTATATATGCTTCTAATGCCTAAGACATGTTAAAGATAATAATAAAGATTCATTTATCATTTTAGTAGATCTAAGGGTAGATCCATCTAGGGTGTCAAAAATAAGTATTAAGGTTCATATATGGAATGTAAAAATCACGTTTTAGATAAACCTTCAAATTCGTATCTTTTGGTATGATATGATCAATCACTAGAGGACTAGTTGAATGAAGAGAACTAGAGATCTTTCATAGCCAATGGTCTAGAGGAATGGCATCAAAGAAAAAGGGTGGCTATTGAATTTTTCATAGGAAATGCCAATGAAACTAGATCAGCAAATTTCATGTCATTTTTTTGGATTTTGAGGATTTAGTGTTTCCATTAGTTAAGAAAGAATATGTACTTTTATAAGCAGTTAGAATTGACGAGATTCACCACAATATATATCAAGGATGATTAGAGCTATGAAACCAAATAAGCCATCTTTATTGAAAAAATTTGTGCTTTTGTAGACTTATGCTATGAAACCTTAACATTGAAGTAGAATATGTGCTTTTTAAGTCTCTCTCTCTCTCTCTCTCTCTCTCTCTCTTTCTCTTCTTTTTCTTTTCATATTTGAATATTCAAATAATCAACCTATTTGATAATGATCTACTTCGGTAAATCTATATTTCCCAACTATAATTAAATAACACTATTGATGGATAGATCTAATCTTCAAGTACACTTTTGATCTTGTATGATGGAGATTTAAAGGTGTAAAATGAAGCATAGTCTAAAATCCTTTTGATTGAGATTTAAAGATTGAGAGCCAACTTTGATATTGTGATTATGTGCATTAACCTCTACACCATTGCATTTAGTGCTTAAGCATTATGGATAAGTATTATAGCAATTTATGCATTTCTTATACTATCTTACAACATCCTAGAAACATTAATGAATAAATTTTATTTATACTTTCATTTGAAGTAGTTTGATTTCATGAGATATTTTTTATAACAAATTATAATGAATATGGTATAAGAGAGACCTTAAAGGAGGAAGGAGAGTACCAAACTTAAGATAATAAATTTTAAAAAAAATCTAATAATAATAGTTTTGCAAGGATTAAGCTATTTTATCATGATCTCTATTAGATTAATCTATTTGATCTTGATATGTATTATTTAAAACATTACTCAAATAAAATATTTAAAAAAATTATATAATAATTTTATTATTATCAAATGAGTGGTACAAAGAATAAAGATTTAATAAGTTGCACTCTTAATGACATTTAATAGGGAATAAATTAATCATTAGAATAATAGATGATTCATTCAACACAAACAGCTTATGATTTGACAAAGTTTATAATATAGAAGGAATCTACTATAATGACAACCTTGGAAAGTAGAACTTGAGAAGGATATCATGTCAAAATTAAATGCATCTAATTTGAAACAAAGATGGCCAGAATAACCCTTCTCTAATAGATAATGTGAAGGACAATGATGCCAAACATGTTATTATTGTTGAAAAACAACTTCAACATTCTACTTATCTTCATTGACCTATACACCATCATATTTTGAGTGCTTAAGCATTTTCTATTAGTTTATAGCAATCTAGGTATTTTTTATACTATCTTGCAACATCCCAAATATGTTAATGAATAAATTTAATTTCTACTTTCATTTGAAATAAATAGATTTAGATGGGATATTTATGAAAAAAAAATTCTAATGAACATGATATAAGAAAGACTTTAAAGGAGGGAAGAGAATATCAAAGACAAAATAATAAATTATAAGAAATCCAATGATAATAATTTTGCTGGAATATGACATGATTTGATTATAAAACAATACATATATATATATATATATATATTCAGTTAATAATAACATTTTAATCATAATGTTATTCCATATAAAAAAGCTAAAAAAGATACTAAATTTTGTCAAAAAATATAATAAAATGATATTGAAATAAAGAGCATGAGGTGTAGTTTATTTTAAAAATAATCTAATCAATGATAATAATCTTTAGTTTTATAATTCATAGGTGATCTAATTAATAAAAATAAAATATAATATGCATTATGAGATGTGTGATAATAGAATATATGCATGGTAGAATTTAGTACATATTGTAAACAAATAAAAATGCATATATGCATGATTGTAGGACATAAAGAAGAGATAGAAAAGAGAAATAATTGAAGTGAATGACGGAAGTAACCTACATGGTTAAACTTAGGTTTATTTAACTCTTGATGAAATATTATATGCTCTAATGTAAGGAATCATGAACTCTTTTGTTGAGAAATTGGCTAGTATAATATTTTGTTGATTTGTAAGAAGATATAAGTAATAAGAGAACAATCTTATAATAGTATATAATACTATAATGGCAAAAAACATTCATGTTTTATAAGAGTATACACCAATATAAGAATGGGGCTCTTAATGTTATAAAGATCAAAACAAAAAAATGTTATGGTTTGATTGATTAATTGGTAACAAGACAAAGCAATTGTTAAGGGAAATTAAAAAGATAAGATTTATGAAATATTTAGATCATTGCATGGCATATGATTTGTGTATTTTTCGTATCAATAATATAAGAAAAAAATATTATATTAAGAATATATAAAGACTTAGCATATAGTATGACCTTAATCTTTTAATATCTTATAAAGATATGATTATGTTAAACCTTGCTTATTGCGCCTATTATTGTGGCTCAATTTATTTTTTTACTTAGTCATTTTTAGATGTTATTGATGAATTTCAAAGGCTACTAAGGGAGCAATGAACCGAACTAACAAACATAGGAATATCATATGACTTAGTTTTATGATAAGTAAACTACTATATTAGAATCATTAACACTTTTTAAATGTTACTATAATTTACTTATGTTAGAACTTCAATGATGTTCATATTTAATTGTTTCTTTCACTATGCTTGTTAATAACATATGTCATTTTAATAAATTACTATTATTGTATGATTTTGATTATTAGTTTTCACTACAAAGATTTCAAAAAATATAAATAATTTAGTGTAAATATAGCATCCCAACAAATGAATCCAAGCTTTAAGGAGGGAAAAAAATTATAAATAACATTAAAATTAAATAATTATTTTAAACATTGATTTCATGAATTTTTCCAAATTATTAATTTTCTTAAATCTCATAAAACAAACAAAAATAAGCTACACAACTCTTAGAAAAATGTGAGTCAAATTTAGAATAAAAGTAAGACTTATCTAGAACACAACGTCACACAAACGATGAAATTAATAATAGAATTAAAATAATTACTAAATAATTTTTAAAAATTATAAAAATAAATAACAATATAGGAACCATAGCAAAATTTAGATTAAAATTTTCTTGATTAAAATATAGAGGATAACCGTCACCAAATAAAATGTCCAATGTTATTAAAAAATTAATTATTAGAGAAAATATATTTATAGTAATATAAATTTAAAAAATATAAAATTTTAATGATAGGTTATATCATTGAGTTAGAATTTTAACTAATACTCAGTAAATTTTTGAAGGACAAATTAAATACTAGTAATAATAATTAATAAATAAATATTAGTAAAGCTAACTAAAAGTTTGTGATTGGCAATGGCAGTTTTAAGAGCAGGTGAGGTTAGAGATTTATTACATTGTTTATGTTAATAAATTATTTTTAGTTATTGGTATTTAAAATAATAAATTATTATTATTAATATTATTACTATTATTAATAAACAAATACCTAACCTCTTTTTTTTTTTTTTTTTTTTTTTTTTTTTTAAACGAGCATTTTATTAGGAAGGGAAAGGTACATGACGATCCTACTACCAAGAGCGGGAGTTACATGAGACCTAGTTTGCTAAGAGTAAGGACTTCTGCCGCAAGCAGGTGTCCAGTTGACCTATGGTAGTAAAGTTGAACCAGAAATCTCTGTGTGTCCCAAAGGAATTTATCCGGGGTTGTGATGATACCGTCATACAAAGCCGAGTTCCAGCATTTCCAAGCCATCCAACAGATCGAGGCCGGGATTGAAAATGCGAGGGAGCTGAGGGATTTTTTGTATGTCCACCAGTTGAAAGTCCGAACGAGGTGAGGAGTCTGACTGCAGATATTCAGGCGACGTTCAAACCAAATCCAGGTGAGATATGTGACCGAACATTGCCAGAAGATATGCTCAGCAGTGTCAATACAAAGGCAAAAGGGGCATTTTGGCGCAAGGGAAATGCCAATAGATTGGATCTTAGGTGGCAGAGGAAGAGCATCGTTGAGTAGTCTCCACAGCAGTATAGATACTCTCTCCGGAATTCTTTTATGCCAAATCAGATTGTTGTTGTCATATCGCTTGGTAATAGGGGGAAGGGATGTACCGCAGAAGAAGCCGTATGCCTTGGCGAAAGAGAAGTGTCCCAAGTTGTCCGTACAGCTGCTGAGCCATAGTCCAATCCAATTGAGGTGGCTGACCAGGTCCCGCTGGGTGGACCGAACCCGCCTGTTGGATTGAGAGGAGGATGCTGAGCCGGTCGAACCGGGAGAGCAACCGTAGACCGAATCGGATTTTGTTAGACCGTCGTCTTCCTTCGCACGAACGAAGGGCAGCCGATCGCAAAATGCGACCAAGCGACGCCAGCCAGGAGAGTCCCCGCGAGTCGACCAGACTTCATCGCCGCGCCGCAGGTAGGCCTGGATGAGGAAGCGTGACCAGGGAGTGACTGTGTGAAGTAAATGCCACCAAAGATTGGCCGATTGGGCCAGGATCTGAGCGCTGAGGTTGATTATTCCAATTCTGTGTCCGTTAATTGGCCGCGCCAGCTTATGCCACGCCGCCCAGTGGTGCTTTTGCGCATTGTTTTTTTTTCCCCAGAAGAAGTTGGCAAGGACACCGTTGATGGAAGAGACCACATTTTGTGGAGGGGACCGGGATGCCGAGATATATGCTGACATGGAGGAGAGCACAGAGTTGATCAACACCTTCTTACCACCCATTGAGAGAAGCATGTTCTGCCAGGCAGAGATACGAGATTTGATTTTGTCCAGCAGCGGTTGAAAATGGCAGGCACGAGGTCTTCCAACATCCAACCAGCAGCCAAGATGAAGGAAAGGAAGTTTCGCATGATGGAATCCTAAGATGTTCTGTGTTCTTCTTCTTGCACCTGCGGAAGGGGAACGGGCATGTATTACCGACGATTTACTCCGGTTAAGTTCCAGGGAGGAAGCGTTGAGGAAGGTTTGGAGCAAGGTTGATAGCTGTTTAAGGGAGGCTCGGTTCGCGGTAGTGAATATAATCACATCGTCCGCGAACGCCAGGTGAGTGATCGGACGACTAAGTTTTGGAGTCACGTACGCTTGGATGTTACGGGAAGCAACCGCTGCAGTGAGACACCGGCTAAGTGCATCAAGAGCGATGATGAACAGTGCCGGTGAGAGGGGATCTCCCTGACGGACACCGCGACTGGGCTTGAAGAAGCCTTTGGGAAATCCGTTGATTAAAACTGATAACCATGTGGCGTCAAGAACGTTCAGCACCAAATCACAGAATTTTTCGCTGAAGCCTCTTGCCCGGAGAGCCGCCAGAAGAAAAGACCATCCCAACTTGTCGAATGCGGCCTTGAAGTCCAGTTTTAGGATCACATTACTGAATTTCCTTCTTTTGTTGAGGCGAGAGAGCATTTCCTCCACCATCAAGATATTGTCTGTGATGTTGCGTCCTTTGATAAATGCCGATTGCTCGACCGAGATGATAGAAGGCAGTAAAGTTGAAAGCCGTGAAGAGAGGAGCTTGGTGAGGATTTTGCAGTTTACATTGCAAAGGGTTATTGGCCTGTAGTCGGCAGGGGCAGTGGCAGCCGTCGTCTTCGGTATCAGGCAGATCCACGCCGCCCCGAGTGCCTTAGGGATCGTGGTGCCAATGAGGAAATCATTTGCGGCGTCTACCATGTCTTGTGCAAGCAGGGTCCAAAACTTTTTGAAGAACTTGACGGAGTATCCATCCGGTCCTGGGGCACTTGATTCATGCATAGTGGATAGCACCCTGCGCAATTCCAGTTCGTCGGCGGGGCGCAAGAGATCATCGTTTTGATTTTCCGAAACAGAGATCGGGGAATGGCAAAGGATACCTTCTGCAGTCTGAGCTGCAGTAGCCATTGTCCCGGAATAGGTTTTGAAAATGGTTTGTGAGAAGGCCAGCTAACTCCTCATCACCTACCGACCAAGAGCCGTCTAGATTTTTGAGTTTTTGAATGCCAAGCGAATGCCTTTTCATTTTTACAGAGGCGTGAAAGAAGCTTGTATTTGCATCGCCTTCTTTAATCCACCGCAAGCCGGCCTTTTGCTTCCAGAAATCCTCCTCTGTTTCCAGACGATTAAGAAGCAAAGAATTGGCTGAGGCAAGCCTGTCGACATTTTCCTGGCAGGCGTTTGCCGCCAAGGCAGCTTCGGCATCGCGAACGTTCTGCTCTGCCAAATCCTTGTTTCTGAACAGGTCCCCGAATGAGTCCTTGTTCCATCTTTTAAGCAATACCTTAAGCCTCGCTAGTTTACCAATAAACCTGTAGATCCCTGTCGCTGCTATTGGGACGTTCCACGACCGCTGGACCAGATCGTCGATGTCCGGGTGCTTGAGCCAGGCATCAATGAAGCGGAAAGGTTTTGCACCTAGCCGGCGACGGGGCGCGACTCGGAAGAGAATGGGTGCATGGTCAGACGCAGTACGTGGCATAATTTCCACGGTGCCGTCCGGGAAGGTTTCCAACCATCTAGCATTGCAAAGGAAATAATCTAACCTTTTTAGGATCAATCCACCGCGCCGCGTGCCCTGCCAAGTGAAAGGTCCGCCGATAGTCGTCGGGATATGAAGATTAGCGTCCATCACAGCCGAATGGAAATCGCTGGCTTCATTGTTGTGGAATCTTGCAGCTCCCCTTTGGTCCTGCTCCATCATTGTGACATTGAAGTCCCCACAGACGCACCAGGGAGAATCACCCACCGCCTGTTTTGAGTCCGCGAGGAACTGCCAGAGAGGCCGGCGCCTGCTCCTGTTGTGTTTTCCATAGACCACAGTGATGAATTTTGTGGAATGGGAACCAGTAAAGGCGGCCTGGACTGTAACGGCCTGGTCGGACGAACTGACAGGGGCCACCAGACATCTAGAGGACCAAAGCAGCCAAATCTTACCCGAGGGGGAACTGAGGCCGTCATGTAGGTCCAGATTGCGACAGAGGAGGGGGAGGCGATCTATGCCAGAGAAGGGTTCGATCAGGATGACAAGGTCGACGTGATTGGAGCGGATGAGGTGGCGAAGGCGTTCGAGGGTGGGATGGTTGGCGACCCCCCGGACGTTCCAGGAAAGGATGTTAACCATTAGGAGATAAAGGCGGCTTAGAGCCCGCCGCGCTCCTAGTACGGGGAGGAGAAGTCACAGACGATGAAGCTCTGTTTTTTGCCCCTCTTTTTTTTGTTTTGATGAGGGTAAGCGGAGGGAATTCCAGGGCATGAGGATCTTCTGTAGTGGGAGCAGAGTTCCGTTCAACGATTGAAGGGAGGGGTGAGTCTATTAAGGCCGCAGAAGGCGGGGAATTTGGCTGAGAGACGGCTCCCGTGGGACTGGGAAGGAGAGTTGGCTTAAAAAAGGATGCCGAGTCTTCAACAAATGAATCTTCCGCCGACGGAGAAGGAGTCAGGATGGGGTCAGGACTCCGAAGCAAGGCAAGTTCAGCTTGTGCTGCCTTCAGGGCGAGTTGATACACCTGATCACAGGGGCCGGCTGCGACAGCACTATCACCAGCCGCCTACAAAGGCCGGGAAGGAACCGTCAGAGGGGATTTAGGGGAGCTGCATTGCCCGTTTTCAGAGAAACGTTATTTAGGAGACGAGTCCGTGGAAGGCAAGGTGCCCACCGCCACCTATTTGCCTTTGTCTGCCTTCGAGACCTTAGCTTTCGCTGCACGGCTTCTGCAATCCTCTTTAGAGTGGCCGATGGTCCTGCAGTGGAAGCAGTACGGAGGGAGGTTTTCGTAAACAATGGGAAGCCAGAAGCCTCCATCTTTCACACCGGTGACGGAGGAGATACGCATTCTCTTCGGGAGCTCCTTAGTGATGTCCAATTCAACACACACTTTGGCTACGTGCGGTCTGGAAACCGCCGCCGTGGCCGAGTCCAGCTTGAGAGGGGTGCCGATGGCCGCCGCCATAGAGAACAGGGCGACCTTGTTAAACAGATGGAGAGGCGGATTGACGAAGGAGACCCAGACCGGGACGGTGGTGGGTTCGGAGTCAAAGCGAAAGTCGGGCGACCACTTAAGCAGTCTCATTGGGAATTCACGGAAGTGCCAGATGGGTTTGAGCCAGAAGAAAAGGTAGTCTTCTTCGACGGCGAACCGGAGCAGCACATGACGGGCATTCAAGAGACCCACCGTCACAACTCCTTTGAAACCGACCTTGGCCAGCGATGCGCGAATGGCCTCAAGGGGCGGTCGGCCATGAGAAAATTTTCCCACCAGGGAAAGTTTGAAGGGATCCGCCAGACGCGTGACTTCCTCCGGCGAGAAGGTCACCTCCGGCGCTCCTTTGTAGAGTGATGAACGACGGGGTTTGCAAGGGGGAGGGTTCACCCCCCCCCCCCAAAACCTCCGCAAAGGATCGGTTTGGCGTACCCATCAACCGCCCATCCTACCCGGCAACACGGGCGGTGGGGGAGGTGACTGGGGATGAAGGGAGTCGGAGGCGCAGAACGAAAGGAGCTACAAGACAGAGGGGGGGGGGGGGGGGGGGGGGGGGGAAGGACAGAACAAGGGGTACAACAGAGACGAGCGGCGAGGTGCCGGCGGCAAGATGCCGGCTGCGACCAGGCTGCGCGGGAAAGGAAAGAAATGGAGCCTCACTAGAGAAATAGCTTTATGATTAGTTTAACAAATACCTAACCTTATTCTTCAAACCGCTACGTCGGTTAAGCATGACAATGAAATTAGGAAATCAAGAAGTTAAGATAATTAGCTTAATTAATTAAACAATCAATTAAATTCAATAGCATTTAAAACCTAATAATTCTTAAAACTAATATATGATAGTATAAAAAACACCTAAATGTCAACAAGTGAGCACGTGAAACGTCGACGACCGTTCGCGGTGAAGACGAAGGAAAGTGGCTAGGACTTCTGGCGGTTCCGAAGAAGGTTTGGCTTTGCTTACGATGGGGTTTAGTTTCGTTTAAGAGAGATAGTGATTTGCATGGGTTTAGTTTGCCGGGAGAGAGGCTTGGCTCGGTTCGTGAAGAGATAAAGAGAGAGGAAGAGACAAGAAGCTGTCACCGGGAATAGAGGTGGGAAGAAGAACTGCTACAAATGGAGAAAGGTCGCCGGGAGGAGAAAGGATACTGCTGCTTGCAGTAGAGGAGGAGAGAGACAATGCGCCATAAGAGAAGGAAAAAAAGGCGTTGGAGAAGGACTCATAAATGTTTTTTGTAACTCATTCTCTCAATAGCCATATCTTTGATAATCATGTTTATATTTTCAATATCTCCAATAAAATTGACTTCTTCAAAACTCTATTCATTTCCAATAATTTTTAAGATTATTCATGCTTTTGGGCCTTCATGAAAAACCAAAACCTAATCAAGACTCTTTGCATACTTGAGCTCGATTTCCTCCTCTGCAATACAATTCCAATAAAATGAAGTCTCATTCTATTATGCTAAATATGATAATGAAACACTATGTCCTTGACCAAAATAATGGCTGAATTATTCTCCACTTTTATTTTTGTGGTATTTTCACCTCAAAATAGAATTCCCTAAACAAACTCTTTAGCTATATTATATGACATGTATTGGCTATGATAGGTATATACTTTGATTCATATATTGAAAATGACATTATGGATTGCTTCTTTAGGTTGTACAAAATTATATTGTTTTCAAAAAAAATATTAACTAAATAGTACTTTTTTATCATTAATATCTTCAACATAATCACAAAAATAATATTTTCTAAGATTCACATTGTTCAAAGATAAGTAAAAAATTGTATAGTTGAAAGTACATTTTATAAATCAAAGAATCTACTTTTCTACCTTTATATGCTCCTCACTTGGATTCTACATAAATAGGTTCATAACATTGACTAAGAACAACTATATGTCAACCTTATATACATTAAGTAGCTCAAACTCCCCACAAAAATTGGAATGTGGTTTGGCCCACTTCTCTTACTTCATCCTCATTAAAGAGTTTTACTCTATACTCAATTAATATTGATTGAATTATAATTTTTTATCTTTAGCTTCATTATAATCTCTTTGAACATACCTCTTAAGAGATAAAGATCTTGTCACTATACTATTTGACTTAAATGTCCAATTGATAAAACATGAAACCTATGTCACTCATCTTAAACTCATAGTCATTGCTTTCTTAAATCAATCATACATTGGTAGATTACTCCCTATGAAAATAAGGTCATTCACATCAACATAAATGAACAATTTATTTTTAGTCTCCTTCACATAAAGTATGTATTTATGAATGTAATGAAAACTCTATTCATTTGGAATTATTTTTCAAGATAATTTAATATGTTGAGAAGTATCTCTTCTCGAGTCTTTGACCTTTTTCTTAGAGTCACAATAATAGAAATTAAAGAATGAGATTGCAAGAAACTAATAAAAGAAGGAGAGAGAAAGGAGTTTCTGCCATAATGGGATGAAATTCTTCAAAAGTTTTTCTTAAAAGAGATCTAAATTTATCAAGATCTAAATTACTTCATTTATTATTCTTATCTTTTTATATAGATATTTAGATATAATATTTATTATAAAATATATAATATTTTAATTTCTATTAGAAAAATTTTGTATTTGACAAAAAAATAGAGAATTTTGTAAATTTTACTCTACAATAAATCTAATTCATTTTATGCATGAGCTACTACACTTGTATGGTGCTCATGCCAAGGCATATTTCACAAATGCAGACCCTATCACACATGCATTGATCACACAGACATGGTATAAGTACCTATCTCATGCATAGATCACATGTTTGATAAGTGATTGATACACATGCATGTATAGTACACGTACGTGATTCCATGCAATAGAACTTGCCAGTATGGATGGGCATCGAGCACACTTAGCCTTCCTATTTGCATGCTTGAGCCTTCATGCATAATGCAATGCTTGATATGATAGCTCTACAGTGAACCTAAGTGTGGTTCTTGCTTCTTGGTGTTGTTACAATGATTTTTATCATTTTGTGACCTCTCTTGATTTTTATTATAAATTTTAGATTTAATGAATCTAGAATTGAGCTTTGCTTCAAAATTATACAATGCTCTGAGCATTTTGTTAAGACAATACAATAATTTTCTTAAACTTAAAACCTTATCTTATTGACCTTTCACCATGAACTCTTATAGATACTCTACATACAATTTTGTAAGAAAGCTATTTAGAAATACCAATTTCACATCTATCTAGTAGATTGACCATCAATTATAGTTGCAAGACCAACAAATAATTGTATCATCTCCAAACTAGCAATAGAAGCAAACACTTTTTCATAATACACATTATGTTTGTTTATACCTTGTTATGATTAGCCTCATTTGTAGCTTTCCACTTCTTCATTGGCATTTTTTTTTCTTTGTATACCCATGTGAAACCACTTTCTTAATGATTACTTAGAAGTGTTGTAAACCTCCTAAGGATCATTATTTTCATAGAGTTAATTTTTTCCTTCATAGCTTATATCCATTATTTCTTCTCCTTTATGACTTCTTCAAAACTTAATGGTTCTTCACTCGTAAAAAAACAAAGTTCTCATCATTTGCCCTTTCAATTGCATCATATAAGTCATTTATGCTCCAAAATCTTAAAGTTCATTAACTTTAGCATAGTGATGAGGAAGTTGATGTGGTAGGGTTTATGTTCTTGTCTTGTATTTTTTGCTTCTCATTTTCTTCATCACTTAAATATGAAAGAAAATTTTATATCTCTCATTGAGCAATCATCAAGCTTTATCTTCTTACTCTTATCATTGTGTGTAATTGACTAGAGATATAAATAACATAAGAAATTGTCTCTGTCCAAAACTTAGGAATATGCTTGCTCTTTAGCATCATCCTTTCCATCCAATTCTTTCTCTTAAAGACCTCATTTTGTTTTGGCAATCTTGGGATCATTGTCGGATGTAAAATCTCATGTTTTTTTACAAAATACTTTATACTCATTTGAGGTGAACTCTCCACATCTATCAGTTTTTTAAGACATTGATCCATTAGCCACTCTTTTTCTCCAAATGAACTTTGAGCTTCTTGAAAACTTGAAATGCCTCACATTTCTTTTTCGTAAAATAAGCTCACATATTCCATGACTAGTCATAGATGAAAATGAAGGAATATGAGCTTTTATCAAGATATTGAGGCATGATAGAGTTGCATATATCAACATGAACAAGTTGTAGTAGCTTAGTGACTCTTGAGTTGGGCACTTTTGTAAAACTACTCCTTGGAAGCTTTTCAATTATGAATTCTTCACTTAATTAAATAAGGTGATCAATTGCTAGAATCTCTTTTACCATATTTTCTCTTTTAAGGTATTAAGCCCTTCAAAATTTAAATGCTCAAATCTTATGTGCAAAATCCATAAAGGATACTTGATACAAAAATTTAAGCATATCACATTGACAGTCTTCACACTAAGTAAGAACATGCCTTTCTTTGTCATGGTCACTTTGACAACAAATTTATCTTTTTGATATTCAAGCCATAAGTAGAAGACCTCCATATTCACACTGCAATTGCTTCACAAAAATTTCTTAATATTGAAGATATTATTTTTCATAATATGTCTATAGTAGACATTTTGGAGAATCCTATGCCCACCATTATTTGTGAACAATATTGTCAAGTCATTTTTCTTAATCTCTTCCATTTTATCATCTCCAAAATATCTTTTGCTCATTACTTTTGTGTCTAACTCCAAATATTTTCTTCTATCTCTTGTCATGTGATTACTTACATCATTATCAAGGTGTCACATGACATCCTACAAAAGAGTCTTTGTTTTAGGAGAGCATGGGTGCAGCATTTTCACTCCCCTTATGTATTGCAAATTTTGTCTCTTCATCACCATCTATAGTTTGGAACTCATAAGATAATGTTTACATATACCACAAGAGTAACATTCTACTTAGCTTTTGTCTTTCTTCTTCCAATTTTCCTTGATACTTTCATGGCCATTAAGGAAATCCTTCTTTTCTTTTCCTCGAGCTAAATGTTGCTCACCAAGGTAATTTCCATTGCCTCATCCTTGAACCTAACTTCTTTTACGACTTTGGCCCTTCCACCTATTTCTAAAGTATTGCTTGTATTTATGGATAACTTCACTTGTAAGATTTGCTCCAATAGTTCTTGTTGTCTATTTTTCATTCTATTTTCTTGTGCTAATAATGTTCTATTTAACTCATTAATAGTCATGGATATTATGTCCTTAGACTCTTTAATCACCACCATCATATGATTAGATTTTGAGATAAGGGAATGTAGAACCTCCTCCATTACTAGCATATCTTCCATTGCTTGTCCAAGTTATTTCATATGATTCACCACCATTAATACTCAGGTGAACTTGTCTTTTGTCGACCCAATCTCTTTCAATAAGAGTGACTTAAAATCAAACCTTACAGTTTGAAGTTGTACCTTCTTGATTTTATCCACTCCCATCTATATCTTATGCATTCTTGGCATTTGTCTCACTTGCAATCTTCTCAAACATATCATTAATTAATCATTGTTTCTCTACAAAGTCTACATTTCTATTATTCTAAGAGTATTGTTATTTGAGGGTTCATCATAGTTCTTTTTGACTATCTATCATATGAGGCCCAAGAATGGCTTTCAACTACAAAAACTAGCAATCATAGTTCATCTTAGTCAATTGTAGGAATTGAAATAAGGAATTAGGTTCTTTGGTTATAATCATAAATTAGGATCTGAGATGTAGTCTCTAATGCCACTTTGTTGGAAGTGTTGGTGGGCAATCAACAAGAATAGATAGAGAAGAAAGGAAAGTGAAATAACTTTATTAAATGTTTGACGCTCATATATTACATGATTGAGTACATCACATTTTTTTAGGCTTGAATAAAATTTTGAAATGTACATTTATAATTAAAAAAACTCTTTAGTATATTAAGTAGTTTCTATTATTTAAAGAACTTTGATTTGAATAGCTTTTATTAATTTTATATATTCTAAAAATATCTAATTATTCAAATCAGTACCTTAAAAGATAAATAATCAATTTATCTATTTGACTCATTCTCAAATTAAATATTAGAATAATTCATTAATTTTTGTCACTTATAGATTTTAAATTGATTTTATATTTCAAATTAAGTTAACTTTGGCTATATTTGTCCAATTGTTTAATCTAAAAATTATACCACATTGTTATTTTATCTTCTTTGGTTGATGAACCTTCAAGAGATCTAATAAAATGATTTTCTCTTGATAAGAAAATTTTATATTGTTTTTCATTTGGATAAAATTATTTATTTACCAAATCCTTTTTAATAGAACTTTGAAACTCATAAAGTTATGCAAATCCTTACTTTTCACTTGTATACCATCTTTGGTTAACTAAATTTTTTTAGAAGATAATATTTATTGGAAATAAATGATTAATTTATAAAGTAGTATCAAAATAAAAAGAATAAATTAAGCCTTGAAATAAATGCTTTAACGGAGGATTTAACTAAATCTAGGTGCTACATTAAACACTACTAAGTGTAAGGATCACAATGTGAGCAACATTTTTTTGTTATTTGCTCAAATTGATTAGTTTAAAATATAAAGGATGGGTAAATGAAACTTTTGATAGAATTGTGTGATATGTAATTTTAAGAATTTTGAATACACAATATGATATTTTTAATAAAAGATTTTCTTTTTTTTTTAAATTCTACTATAGTTGATATGATATTGAAGGAATAGAAAATAAACTTTGATACCAAAACCCTTATCAAAACCTATATTATTGTTAAGCCTTTCTTTCAACTTCCAAAATAACGTAAAGATAAGTTTTTTGTTGTTAATCATTAGTGCACTCTTTAAACTTCAACTAATATAAACACTTAGTATGGTAAGCTCTATTTATTGTCAAATGAAAAAAAGAATTTTTTTCTTTTTTATTTGTAAAATTATTGAATATTTTAATTTCTTAAATTTTAATATTTTATAAAATATATTATAACTTTTGTGTAATAAATTTATTAAGTATATAATTTGAGCATTATAATAAAATTTTGTTTGATATAATTGTTATTAAATATTAATATAATTAATATAACATAAGTATGAAATTATTATTATTAAATATTATTAAAAGTTATGTGTTTGATATATTAGTAGTTAATAAAAATTTGATAAAATTATTCATAATATAAATTAATGAAAATCAGTTTTCATTTTTAAATAAAATAATAAAATAATTCTGTTTATATTATTTTAGAAATACAAATATTATATATATATATATATATATATATATATATATATATATATATATATATATATATATTATGGTAAAAAATCATTTCTAAATAAGAACTTTTGAACATAATTGTGTTGTGAAATTTGCTTTTTACAATATGTTATATATTCAATAACTATGTTGTTATTAACCTTTAGTAAGATAGTTAATTTTATTAGGAGAGTAAAGTAGTCCTAATTTTTTTGATAAAATGTCAAAAAAAGTTTTTAATGTATCTTAAAAAATAAAAACATATTTAATATATGTATCATTGTAAATATTTTAAATTAAAAAATGTAGTTTTAAATCTGATATGTTATAAGTGAAATTATATATTGAAATGAATTTTTATAAAAATTTGTTGTTTTTTCAAAAATTTGAATTTGGAAAAGATCTAGTCAAATGTAAGTTGCTTCGAGTAGTATAAATGTACAGCTGCTACGTGGTTCCTTAACGCAATATCAAGCAATGAATTCAATTTTTTTTTTTTGATCATAAGCAAGTGCTTAATAAGCTAACATGAAATCCTAAGGAGAAAGTCATGGAGCAGAAGATTAAGAAGAGCCTCAGGCATCCGTATGTCACCATTCCATGTGAAGTCCGACTTCTCACAAGCAGCGTGCGCGATCCAGTCCGCATGCAAATAGACGGTGATGATAGATTCTCTCTCTTCAAACAAGGGATGCATTCAGTAAATGCAGCTCTCTTTCTCTGTCATAAACATAGGATAAAGCTTTATTAAAGGACCAAACGGTCATGGAATGTTGCACGATCCAATATTCCCTAATTAATAAGCTTTTAATACTGGAGTTAACTTGCTCCCGTTCTCACAGGTGCGTGCAATCGTATGTCATGAAAGCTTCCAAATTTATTTGCTTTCTGAACTATCCATATCAACAGAGGCTTCTTATCACCATCCCTTTTCAGTAACTGTTACTTCTTCCCCCTCTTTTTGTTGATGCTCTGCTAATGGAGACAGGGAAAGCGGAAGGAAAGAGCAGAGCGCCCCTCTTGCAAAGGGTTCTCCCCAGTTGCTTCGGGCCTTCTAATCTCTTGGTCATCAAAACCTGCGACGATGGTCGCTTACGCGTCTGCGAGCAAATGTGTGATATCTGCGGAAAGAGCCACGACTATCTGAAGGCTTTGCACGGCCACATGAGGTCGCACAGCGATCGGACAGGGAGGGGAAGGCGACCACGACCCAGGACGAAAAGGCCATCGCCATCCAAAGTGAAGCCTGCGACCGACCAAGCAGATGGCAGAGTTACATCAAGAAGACGAGTCTACAGAAGAAGGAAGATTTTTTCCAGCGAAGATTACGAGGTTGCAGAGATTCTCCTACTCCTGAAACATGATGAACATCCAAGAAAGACACAGACAAAGGATGAAGACAAGGTATCAAAGAAGCAGCGGATTGCTGGTCAGATGTGGCAACATAAACAAAAACGGACACGCCCTCCTCATCTTCATCGACATTCACAAGAAAGCAAGGCATTGTTTGAATGCACAGTTTGATGGAAATAAAAGAGTAGGGAGAAATTTGGAAATGACTACGAAAGACTTAAGGAAGAGGAAGAGAATAACTAAATATTTCATTCATAAAACTACATCTATTTATAGCCAAGAAAAATATCTAATCTCCCAAATCTTTTCTCATAATTCAAAAGTTTGTTTCTAATCCCTAAAAATCCTCAAAATACTTAAATATGCTAACCATGCTTAAAAAGTGCTAACAACTCCTTAAAAAATGCTAACAAACACTTGAAAAATACTAACCATCTTTAAAGTTTGCTAACATTACTCCCCCTCAAACTTGAACTATCTTCAACCCTAATTGAACTTTTGAAATCGTAACACAAGTTGAATCATAAGAGTAAATAAGACCGATCCTTTTGGTGAAGTCATCTTCTTCATCATGTTCATCGGGGTTAACATCCATGCATCCTGTGATGTCATACTTCCTCTTGTAATCCACACCCGCTTTGGCCTCACATCCACCATCTGTCGGATTAGAATACCAAGGTTCTTCACCTTTTGCAGCAGCTTCTGTTTCATCTCCAATGGCATGCTGGCCATGAGTTATTCTGTCATCATCTACATGGTTCAAAGCTTCCTCTTTAGCACATGTTTCGACCTTTGGTTGATCAACTCCAATCCGATCATAGTTTTCGAAATTTCCTTTGTGTGCATCCCTCCTTGAATGCTTTCCTTTGTGTGCATCCTTCCTTGAATACAAGTTCACTTCATTCTCTCCTTTTCTGTTGTTGCTGGCAACCAAGATTGCTCCATTTTGAGGCTCAGCACCTCTTTTTTGCTTCAGAATACTAAGTGTCTTTGAACCTTCAAACGAAACGGAAACATCATAAATTGGAAGCTCTGCTTCCTTCAAGCGTTTCTTGCTTTCAGGCTCCAGAGAGGAAATCGAATCAATATTCTTGATTCCATCAGCTCTTGCTCCTCTCAGCTCTGTAAGACTTCTCGGACCAGCAAAATTTAGAAGATTCACAGCATCTCCTGCCTTCTCGGTTCTACCCATCTTTCTTGCATTGTAATGGTAGTTCTCTGCAGTTCTACCACCAAATCTCCCAAAGGTCTTGCAAGCCAAGAAGGGCTTTAAATTGGATGCACCAATTATCATAGTTGTCGTTCGTCAATCTGGGAATGACTTGTTGCATAATTCCAGACATTGTAAATGAAAACACCCCTTTAAAAAACTTTGCTCTTCTCCCTTCGACGCTGCGGCGTTCTATCTACTTCCTTTTGCTCTGATACCACTTAGATGAAAATAAAAGAGTAGGGAGAAATTTGGAAATGGCTACGAAAGACTTAAGGAAGAGGAAGAGAATAGCTAAGAATATTTCATTCATAAAATTGCATAATCACAATGAACTAATTACATCTATTTATAGCCAAGAAAAATATCTAATCTCCCAAATCTTTTCTCATAATTCAAAAGTTTGTTTCTAATCCCTAAAAATCCTCAAAATACTTAAATATGCTAACCATGCTTAAAAAGTGCTAACAACTCCTTAAAAAATGCTAACAAATACTTGAAAAATGCTAACCATCTTTAAAGTTTGCTAACACAGTTGTCACTTCTCTTCCTTCAGATTGCTCTGCAACAACGCAGGCAGCCATGGTGAGCAGAGCGCATCGCGATTTTGATCTCAATGAAATACCAGAATTGGAAGAGGTGTAGCTATCATCTTTTTAGGCTTGTCATTGTCCAATTTTTTTGTAATAACACTTTCTTTTTATGTTCTTTTGTTGTTGACTTGGTCTGAGTCTCACGTGTTACAACATAGTTACTACATGTTATTTGTTGTTGTTTTTTCTGTATTTGTGTTACATTTAATGAATGAAAAAATGGTATAAGTTTGGATGGTGCATTCTCCCCGAAATTGTGCCCTAGCAGCCTCTTCCCTATTTCATTTTGCTTCCATTATTCTTCCCGCGCTAATGTCTTCCCATCAAAATCTTCAAAAAGATTTTTTAAAATAATATTTTTGTAACAATTACTTTTTACATTCCTTTTCATTCACATAAAATTTATATCTACAAACTCCTTTTAATAGAATTTTTAAACATATAAAATTATGCTAACCTTAATTTTTTGCTCTTATTATGCAACAAAAATTTTTATTTACATATAAAATACTCAATTCTTAAAATTTACAAATATCATATTCTAAAAAATTAGAATTACTATATAAGCATATGATATCCAAATTCTAATTATACACTTGCCCCCTCTTTTGTCCTAACCGCTCTAATCTTTATTTGATAGAGACCCATGCTTCCACTGATTCATACCTTAGCAACTTTCACACCCTCTCCTCCACTTGGCATATTTAAGCTTGAAAAGGGCAATTCTAAATGCAGGCCTTAACTTTTGCTAATTGTGATGAGATGTGCAGAGATATATTTTAAAGAACTTTTGGTTAAGATTTACACATTTTAAAAATTTCACCTATTGTTTCTAGTATCTCAAGAGTATTATTAAAAGTTTTATAATCTCAAAATAAATAAATAAGTTTCACAAATTACTTCTCCAAATATATTCAAGCTATATGTTTGGTATCAATTATAATCTCACCAAATCATTTGCAAGTAATCCCTTTGAGTTAAAGATCATGCGCTTTAAATAGCTCACCAATATTCTTGATGATAAACAAAACATTTGTTAATAAACAAATTGAGAAAATGACTAAATCATAAATGTATAGAAGTGCTCTCTTTAAGTATATGCTCATTTTAAGTATATAGAAAGTACGGGAATTTTAAATTAATCTATAAGATGCATGAGATTCTCATTTCACTATGATTTTCCCCCTTTTTTGCTGCATAAAAAAGAATTAAAATAAAATATTTTATTGTATAAAATAATATAGGAATAAAGGGATCAAACTCTTTGGGCAAAACTTATAGTATTTCCTCCCTATTTAGCATTAAGAGTCAACTCACAAAACTAGTAAATATAGTAATCATTTTTTTTAAATAAATCTCAATCACGTATACAAAAAACTTAAAATATTGCATAAACAAATTATTTTAAACTATTTTTCTTGAGTAGCTCCTTATAGGTAATCTTAAGCTTTACCCAAACTCCATAAATAATTTTAAGGTTTATGATCTTGCTAGATTTTATGGTCAAGAGACCATAGTAAAGGATATTCAATGCTTTTGCATTAATTTGAAACTTACCATTTTTTTTTCGATATGAGTTCACTTAATGATTTCTTGATTCAACTCACTATTAAATATTTTGTAGAAAATTCAAAAGAATTTTCAATAATATCCCATAACTCAAGGTTAACAAGCTTGAAAAACATTTACGTTTGATTTTTCCAATATAAAAAAATTCTATTTAAATAATAGACTAGGTGAAAGAAACACCTTCACCACCATAGCACATATATAAATGAGACATCATAAAGTTCTTTTCTAAGATTATTAGTCACTAGAAATAAACATTTTGTAATACTAATAGTTACAAAATAAGACCAAGGATGCCCACATAAAGGCGAGGGTGAATTATAGAATTTGTAAAATTGAGAGTAAATATTAAAATTGTGAAAATATTTTAAGATTAGGATTATAATTAATTTTACTTTAAAAGTTCTTATTAAGTTTAAAGCCCTTGGTGTGAGAAATGCAGTAATATAAAGGATATGGAATTTTAGGTGATTTTATCCAAAACTGGACTTAGGTTGATCCTCCAACCAAAAGACTTGGAAAGAATTAACAAATGCATTTTGTAGAAGTGGTAGGCAAAACCCCACATAATAGCTCAAAGGAGGCTACAGTATTGGGTCAGAGAATCTTATAAAGGGCTAAACCATATGAGCAGACAAATTAAGTTGGAAGACCTTACAATCACCAACCTAGGGGAGCTTGCACATCAGGTTAGAAGACATTACAGCACCAGTTCAATGAACCAACAAATCACTAGTTCAAATGATCTTCTAAGGTTGCTTAAAGACCAACTAAGAATTAAAATGCAAAGTCTCCCATAAGGACAAAGATAATAATGTAAAGAACAAAAATGAAATGCTTTATAACCTAATGATAAGATTGAAAGGCATGCTAAATTTCGACATAAAAAGATTAGGAATGATATCCTACTTTGTTCAATGTAATTATTTAAAAGAAAGATGAAGAAATGATGATTAATGTTATAGCTTAATTGTTTATCCAAGTCTTCTAGAAAAGTAGTGATCATCAAGTAAAATGTCTCCTAAATGATTTGTAATTATTCATTAGCTATTACTTTTTCTTTGGACCCATTTCATAGCTTTTTAGAGTTCTTTTTAATAACTCCAAACACATAAATTACTTTTTAACAACCCTTTAAAAAGATCTAAATTTTGGTGAAACTAGCTATTACTTATAGTAATATACTAATTGTTATGCATATTTAAGATAACATATTATGTGTTAGGCTTCAAATGATTAGATATATTGATCTATCTATGATGTATTCTCACCCCAAGTTTTAAATAACAGACATTTTATTAAGTAATAATAATGAAAGTGAAAAAGTGATAATGGCGAAGAGCTTAGGAAAAAAAAGGAGAATAAAGTTTTTACCACAAAGAGATTGAATACTCTAAGAATGTTTTCATTAAGAATTTTTAAATTCTATAATTTTGAATTATTTCATATCATTCTAATCCCTTTATATAGAGATTTAGATATAATATTTTATTATAAAATAAAAAAATATATAGTTTTTATGAAAATATAAATTTTTGCAAATCGAACAAATTCTACACCTAACCATCTTGACCCCTCTGCATGCACATATTCAGTAGTGCCAGATACTAGTCATGTTTGTGAGTATTGTTCCTATGTGCAGACAAACCCTTCACGTGTGTGTTAACCACATTGGGTAGTAGGTCCACTTATCACATGCTCATGGACCACTTGCATGTATACTTTGTGAGTGGTAGGTGGTTTAAATAATGCATGTGCATCGTATGTATGTAGTCTAACATGATCACAAGACTGGTGCACTGTATCTTCCCATGTGTATGTTTGCACCTTCGTGTATGGAACCTTACCCATGACTAAAATGAACCACTATGCATGGCCCATTATATAGCTCTTGTTGCTTCGTGTTGTAATGACATTTTTCATATTGTTTTCCTACCTTTGATTATGTTTTATATTTTTTTAGGTTTAATGAATTTGGAATTGAGATCTTAATCATGCATTTTCTTTTTGTGATTAGAGTTCAATCAAACTTCTCTTTTAAACTACTTTATAAGATCTATTTCAATTATCTTTTTTGAGAGATCAAGACTTTTATTAATATCATTAAGTAGTATCTTTAATTTTTTAACAAGTAACACATAACATTAGCAAGTGTTTATAAGCCTCTTCACCTTATTAGTACCAACATAACCTTTTATTAATGGGTTTTTAACTTTTGTCAGAAGGAAGTGTTGTCATCCTTTATAAACAAATATCATTGTTCTCATCATAGCAGACGGCATCTTAATCCCATAAATATAGATTCTCTAGTATAATTTGGTAAATAATTAGATGTACTATTTTGTGAATAACCTTATCAATGTAATCTTTGTGATGATAAATTTTACCTGTGTTTGATGAGTCAAGCTATAAGTGCTTAGTATTTTATTCTAATAAACTTATTTAATATGTATTAGATTTTGTTGTGATGAAAAGGCCATGCAATTTTGAAGATAATAAATTAATGGTCTTTAAAGTATCTTGAAGTATTTAGCAAGCTTCAAGGATTGAAGACATGTACATCAACTTTCAAAAGATTTTCTTTTTTAAGATATAGAATTTTAACTAATTGATTATTAATCATAAGATACATCTCTCTGCTTATGTCACTTTTAAATTGTACATAAGAATCTAAATTATTCAATCCTTTTCTTTATTTAAAAAAATAGTTAGGATTCTATTTTGGCTTAATTAACCAACCCTAATCACTTATTTCAATCATTATAGTTTGATTAAATCTTACTTGTGCACCTTTACCAAATTTCATGTTAGATCTCCTATTAAATTTTAGCTAAATTAGAAAAATAAAATCTTAAAAAAATTAATTATGTTAAAATTTTCATAATTATAAAAGAAAAATATATCTTAAGCCACAATTCGAAATATAGCACAAGTGTAAAGCACTCAGGCAAACCAAGCCCATGTAGGCTTGGAAAGCCTTAGGTTAGAAGACCAATTGGAGCCAAGTTGGCTCAAGCCTGAATTTGGTGAGGATGTAGTCTTGAAGCCAATTAGGGTAAGGTAGAGGAAGCATCAAATCATGTAAGACTTATATGAAGTGTGTAATTGGTCATGAATAACTAAAATAATGACTTATAATCCTATATGCATACAAGTGGTCCAAGTGTTAACTCCTTAGCATATAAGGGGAGCCAACTCTATGTACCAACTTATACCATATGTGTATAGAAAGCATTATAAATAACAAGCCTTTGAACACCTAGATTGTGTGGATCTAAAATATTTTTCTATATCTTGAATCATAGAAAAAATGATCTAACATTGATTTAAGAGTCTAGATCTCTCTTTTTGAATTTTATAGTTAGATCATTTCCATCTTTACTATTAATGAATTGAATGATCTAGATCTTCTCCAATGTGATCAGATGACCTATATTTAATCTACTATAGTCCAACCATCCATAACTCATCCATTTTTATATTTGATGATCCAACGATCCAAATCCTCTCTTATCAAGTTTAATGGCTTTAATTGATCCTACATAATAGTTAATGCTCGATTCATTATTTAAGTCGTTATAGAAGCTGTTTGGAAGAGACTTGTTAAGTTTTTTGGTAGTAGTCTATGAAAGTACTTTTTCTTGACTTTTTAATAGTTATGTTCAAAATTTTTTTTATCAAAACTCAATCTTTATGAATGAAATAGCTAATGAATTTGAATCAACCTTAACCATCTCAATGGAGCACTTAATGATATTCTACTAGTGTAAAATCTCTAGGCAACACATGATGATTTAGTAATTCTTAATATGCTAAATTCTTCTAAGTCTAACATTTCTAATTTTTTATTTTCTTACTTATCATAATATTGGCTTTTTTATTCATAAAAAACATAGAAAGTTGTACTTTGAATAATATTTTTTTGTATTTTTTCCTTTGGGTTGGTCAACTTAGCATTTACAAAAGCCTAAGTTTGGTTTGATCTTGTTAAAATATTGAGTTGAGGTTGAGCTTGCAAAATCCTAGGTAATAATTAAACTAGTAAAAACTAGCAGGTTGAAGGTAAATCGTAAGAAAAAAAATCTTAAGTGATAATTTTCTTAGTAGTGATATTTTTCTTGACTTTGGTTGGGGGTGGATGTAGGTTTGTATTTGAAATAAATCACTTAAAAAGTTTAGTATAATTTCTTAGTTTTTATTTTTATTTTTTTAATCATAAAATTTAAAAAATATATAAATTTGAATATCAAGATTTTCTATAAACAATTATTTCTATAAAAATTTTTAAAAAATAAATATTATATAAAAATAATAAAAATACAAAAAATATTTTAAAACCTATAATTCACCCTTTCCTTTAGGATTCACACACACTCTTATCTTTTTAATCAGTATTAGAATGGGTTTCCCACACTTAATAAATTTTTAAAATAATCCTTTAATTAGGAGTGTAAATTAATTATTTTATCAATTTTTATTATTTTTTAAGTTCTTGTGTTATTAATATTAATTATAATCATGTCATTTTAGTTTATTATCAAACTACTTGATTTTATTAATGTACTTATTTTATTTAATTATTTAATGATGACTTCACCCATTGTTGACCTTCTTATGAAACTTTAAGTGAATGATTTTCATAATGTCGTCCCCCAATGTTTAAAGGTGAAAACGTTCTTATTTGAAAAAATATTTTCAAAAATTTTATTCAAAAGATTGATAATGATTTATGTGACTTTTTTATTCATCATTTTATAATTCCTCAAAATAGAAGTAGTAAATGAAGAAAGCTTTTTTAATTAAATTCTAAAGGAATGAATTAGTTATATTGTGTATTGTCTCAAGAAATTAATGTGAATGTGTATGGCTACAAACTTATTTTGAGATAATTTAAGAAGTAGATAGATTGTATAGGAATAATGAATCTCAAGATATTGATGATAACAAGAAGGGGATGAGTCATAGTAGAAAGAAGAGAAGAAAATGAAAAAAAAAACTTAATTTAGAGATGAATCATAGAGATAAAATTGTATCAAGTACTTCTAATTCTAACTATGAGTATACTTTTGAATCATATGATAAAATATAAAATTATTTTGGTGAATTAGTTGCATAACAAATTAATTAATATGTATGATGATTTTAGAAACATTTGTATCAAAAATGAATCTACAATAGTTGAATTGCATAAACAGAATGATGCACTTAAAGAAAAATATATTTTCTTAACTAATCATGTTCATGTCCATATTTCTAATGCTTGATGTTTGAAAGAATCAAATAAAAAATATAGAAATGAATTGTCAAAGCATATTACATGTAGTGATGCTTTAAAAGTATAGAATGATAATTAAATAAAATAAAATTCTTTGCTTAAAGACAAACTAGCAAAATTTGATTTACTTGAAAAAAATTACATTAACTAAAGACAATCTAGGCTAGTATATTTTCTCATATATTTATTTATAGTCATTCGCATATACTTTATGTGCTACTTCATTAAATCATGTGGAAAAAGTGCTTTTTACTTAAATGTTTTACATGTGTTTAAACATGTTTTATTTAACAATCATGTCACAAAGCTAATTTATGTTTGCAAGATAAGTATAGATTGAAAAACTCATATAACCATGTGTTTGATATATCATCTATTCATTCTTCGTATATATCAAATTATTATGTTAAATCTCATGTTGTATGTAATTATTATTATAAATTTGGATATCTTATATTTGATTATCTGATTAGAAATAATAATAACATGTTTGGCATCATTGTCCTTCACATTATATATTGGAGAAGGATTATTCTGGCCATCTTCATTTCAAATTAGATGCATTTAACTTTGACATGATATCCTTCTCAAGTTCTATTTTCCAAGATTGCCATTGACTAGATTCCTTTTATATTATAAACTTTGTCAAACCTTAAGCAATTTAGGTTGAATGAATAATCTATTATTCCAATGATTAATTTATTCTCTATCAAATGCCATTAAGAGTGCAACTTATTGAATACTTATTCTTTGTACCACTCATTTGATAATAATAAAATTATTATATTATTTTTTTAGTACTTTATTTGAGTATTTTTTAGATTATACATCTCAAGATAAAATAGGTTAATCTAATAGAGATCATGATAAAATAGCTTAATTCTTACAAAACTATTATTATTGGATTTTTTAAAATTTATTATTTTGTGTTTGGTACTCTCCTCTCTCCTTTAAGGTCTCTCTTATACCATGTTCATTATAATTTGTTATAAAAAAATATCCCATTGAATCAAGTTACTTTAAATGAAAGTAGAAATTAAATTTATTCATTAATGTTTCTAGGATGTTGTAAGATAGTATAAGAAATGCATAAATTGCTATAAAACTAATCAAAAATGCTTAAGCACTAAATGCAATGGTGTAGAGGTTAGCACACCTAAGCACAATGCCAAAGTTGTCTCTCAATAAAAATAACTTATTTGGCATCACCTTTATTAGCATCATTTTTACTAGAGGTGGATTATTCTGATCATCCTCATTTCAAATTAAATGCATTTAACCTTGACATGATATCTTTCTCAAGTTTTATTTTTCGTGGTTGCCATTATGGTAGATTTCTTCTATATTATGAACTTTGTCAAAATTTAAATAATTTTGGTTAATTGCATCATGTACTATTTTAATGATTAATTTATTCTCCAAAATATGCAATTGAGAGTACATCTGTCATATTCTCCTCATTCAATTACCTTAAGGATTGTAGACTATGCTTCATTTTACACCTTTAAATCTTAATTATACATGATCAAAAGAGTACTTGAGGACTAAATGATTTATTCACCACTTGTGTTATTTTATTATGGTTGGGAAATGTAGATTTAGCAAACAAGATCATTATCAACTGGGTTGATTATTGGAATATTGAGATAGAAAGAGAAAGAGAGAGAGAGAGAGAGAGAGAGAGAGAGAGAGACTTAAAAGTTGAAACCTATACTGCTCTACTTTAATGTTGAGGTCTTATAAGACAAGTTTAGAAAAGCAAAAATATTTTCAATAAAGATGGCTTAGTTGGTTTTATATCTCTAATCATCCTTGATATATATTATGATAAATCTTGACATTTCTAACTGCTTATCAAAGTACATATTCTTTCTTAACTAATGAAAATACTAAATCCTCAAAATCCAAAAAATGACATTAAAATTTGTTGATCTTGTTTCTTTGGTGTCTCCCATGAAAAATAAACTTAATGGCCATCCTTTTTCTTTTGATGCCATTCCTCAAGACCATTGGCTATGAAAGATCTCTAGTCCTTGTCATTCAACTAGTCCTTTAGTGATTGATCATATCATACCAAGAGACACAAAATTGAAGGTTTACTCTTGAGTGCTAAAAAGTGATTTTTGCATTCCATATATGAAACTTAATACTTATTTTTTACACCTTAGATGGATCTACCTTTAGGTCTACTAAAATGATAAATGAATCTTTATTATGCATCTTTAACATGTCTAAGGAATTAGAAGCATATATAGAGACTAATTTCTTGTTGAATTTATCTTTGCTTATTAATATATCATATACAAAAAGACAATACTTCAATGTTTTTCATATCTAGCTCATCTCCTACAAATTTATTCATATCAAGAATTTGTAAGTCTCGCCATTGAGTAACCTCCACTCCAAAACTAGACTATTGCCTCATTCTACACTTAATTTGTTATGTTGACAAGGTAGTGTTTATTTGTTTCTCATGACAAAAAGTATGACTACCCCATATATTACCAAACCATATTGAAATCTTTATCAAGTCTACACCATCACATTTATTTGTCTATCAAAAGAGCTATGCCACTTCATTTCATACAATGATCACCTACCACATAAATTGCAAACCCTCCATTTACATATATCTATGTCGGTATAGTACAATTGCATGCCGCATATTGCATCCTCTAAATCACGCCCTTCTTCATATAGGTTTTCATGGCACCATTTTGACTTAGAAGTATATTAACTTATGACATTGTTTATGTCTCATCATCTTTTCATTCAAACCATAGTATCACAAAAATTGTTTCATTTTGAATTTATCAATAGAATTATTTTGTGAGAACCTTTTTTAAAGGATCGTATTTTGTAAGGATTATATCCATCGAACAATGAAACATTTTGTTTCCAACATCTACCAATGGAATAATATTGTTAGATTGGTGATCACTATTACATCATATCACTTATATTGGGTCATATTAATAAGTCTTATTATTCAATTGTTCAGTGAGTTATATCACAATGGTAAGGATATTATATCATTGCTAACATATAGTTCAAGGATAGCATGTCAAGGATTACATCACTAATGGTTTATTTACATATCGAATTTTAACCACATGTCCAATAAATAAACTAAGAATGCAAATTCTATTTCTATCAAACAAATCTGTTATGGATGCAACTTTTTTGTTTCCATAATCCATGCCCTATTTTGGCTTTGGTTAGGAAAAAACCTTTATTTATAAAAAAAAATAATTAAAATAGTAAATAGAACAATGAATTATTATGGATTTGACTGATCACTTGTAGTAAGGATGGTACAAGAGTTCATTTATTATGTCCAAATTTAGGACAAAGTTTTAAATAATTTAATAACATATTAGACAATAAAGAATATTTGACAATTGTCTTCACATAAGTAGAAAACAAAGCTAACAAAACATGCTAGAGAAATTAAGCAATTGTCATTCATTATATGATATAAGAAGAAAAATGATTGGAACATTTTGCTTAAGAAAGCAAATAAAAGACAAAAATAAGAATAATAAATTTAATTTAAAATCATAAAATAGCCATTTTTCAAATTAAGTATTAGGAGTTAGAGTTTTTCTTTCATATTACTATAATATATGTGTTAATCTATAAATCATAAGTTTTTCAAATTCTTTTAAAATCTTTTAAATTTTTGTCTTTCTTAAGTTTTCCTTAACAATAAAAAATAACGTTACATTTTATTTTAAACACTTTCTCTAAAAAATTTGTTATCTATAATTGCTACATCATTTAAATGTAAGAAAATATATATTTAAATTGAGTTTAATTTTTGTTTATTATTAACTTAGTCATACTTTAATAATTAAAAAACTTAATTTAGATGTATTTTATGTACTATTCATGGCATACATTATATGGAGCCTTTCTTGTTGCTCAAATTAAACTTTTAGTATTTATTTTATTACATTATTTGTAGTTTCTTCTTTGTTCAACATTTAACTTACTTTTCCTTAATAGACTTATTTTTGTACACTTATTGATGATAAAAAAAAATGACTTAGACAAATTTGTATATGTTAATCCCATACACACATTTAGAAATGTGTTAAGTTCAAATCATGGATTAAGAATGGATAAACAAAGAGAATGCACAAATAATGAAAGCCATGCTGACGTGAAAAAATTCATGAAAAAATAAAAACTATGACTTCAAATAATAAATAACTTTACTATTTCTCTTTAAATAAAAGTTAAGAGGCCTCAACATTATGAAGTACACAAGCAATATATAGGATATAAGTCAAAGTTTAAGAAATCTATAGCCTTAACTTACTCAACATATTATATTTGTAATGGAATAAATAAAAACAATAATCTTAGGAAAAAGAGCAAGGAAAGATGTATTTTGAAGAAGTTTTTTCAAAAAATTATTTGACAAGAGATGAAAGCTTCAATAAGAGGAAGCCTCTTTTCTTGAACAATGCAAGGGGTTTTCATAAGAGGTTTAATGGTTGATGGGTTGTATGAGATCAAATTTTTTGACAGTGAGTCATGATTCATCAAAGGAATAAAAAAAAATATAGCAAGAAACTTATAGACTTTAATTGAGTATTTAAAATCTTTAATATATAAAAAAGTTGTAGCTGCATGATAAAAACCATGAAGATCATTAAAAGGTGAGCTTGGTACATTGCCAATGAACAAATAAGTTTCATGTTTAGTGGATCTTCACATGTTATTGCTTGCAAGTAATAAAATACTTGATCTAAAGTAGGAAGATTATACCAAGTAAAATGTTATAAGCATTGAGGAGATGGACAAACCTCTAAATTGAATAGGTCGATTGAGAAAGCAAAATTGAACAAGAATATTTGAAAGGGATATATAGTGGAGCATGTTGCAAATGAAATTGCTCAAACTAAAAAGGAAAAGCTAGAGCACTATGTGCAGTCAATGGGTACATGGAAGCATGATGTTTGTGGTTGAAACATGGATAATGGAAAATGGAGGTAAACAACTCTATCAATTTATCCCAAGTTTTATTAAGGCTTGACAATTTATGTAGGCTTACTAGAATATCACTACAATGGCTATTGCCCTTTGAATTCAAAATGGTATGTTTTAATATCAGCATAAACCAGCATATGAAAATAAGAAAATGAAATATGAGTAAATTAGAAATGTCAAGTGATGTGAATCGTGTGAGACACAATGTATAAGAGGAGAAGGATGAATTGTACTTTTAACTGAATTTTTTATTTGAAAAACATTTAATTAAAGAAAAATTTTTTGCTAGAAATAAAAATTTATTTTCAAAAAAATAATCTATGAAATGAAATTGCACAAAAATAAAACAAATGCTCCAAGATTTTTTAGGTGGTTCAGCAAAAACCTACATATATCCATCCTGATCATTGACCATAACCAATCTCTTTCATTGAAGTCAATAGGGGTAAACTAATTACAAACTAGAGCTCCAATGAGACATCATAATCCATAAAAATAAAATACATGAAAAAAAAATGAAAGTTTTAAAAACATTAGCATATAAAATTTTTTTTACACCTTTAAATCTTTCAAGCAAGAATGGCAAAACTTGCTATTGATATAAATATTACTTGGATAATGTTAAATGATTATAGAAGAGAGTTATAAAAATTAAAAATGTAAGAATCCATAACTCCCACAAGCAAATTAAAATTAATGCTCATAATTTTGGACTTCTCTCGAGCATTTCTTAAATTCTTAATTTAATTCAACAATCTCAAAAGTTGATAAATGATCTCAATTTATAATTCAAATAAAAACATACTAAAATAACTCCCCTAATGACTATAATTAATTTTTTCTAAAGGCTCTCCATTACAAAGATGAAAAGCAATTGTTGTCTAATTTTAATAGGACAAAATAGGCACCATCTAATAAAAATAATAGTTAATATAGTATATATCTAATTACAGTGAGATTTGACTTGGATCGTTAGATCTAAAAGTCAAATAGATAAAGATAATGATCAACATATTATTCATGATGTTAGAGAACCTTTTAGTTATTCGATCAAACTTTTCAGATGAACAACTAAATGAAATAATATTATTCACAAATATAAAGAAGATCTCAATCATTTGATAAAGCTTTTAGAATGGACAATTAAATGAAGTCCATTGTTCAAAAAGATATACAAAATTATGTTCATTCGATAACATAAATGCATGATCAAAAGGCACTAATTTGCTCTAGTTTGGAAACAAATTGTACTAATTTTTTACTCCTACATTATAGAAATGCACATGTAGTATGCCTTTATATTACTTCCTTTTTGCATATTAGTCAACCAAATAAGGTTGGCTACTCTTTGATGCTCTTAAGAGGTTATTTTTTAAGGCAGAGATGTATATTTAAATGGGTCTGACTTGGCATGAACTAATTACTTAACAATAACAAGCCTGACTTGACTAATTACACCTAAGCCAGGTTTAGGAGTGATGTCTTAAATTGATTAACTAAAATCACTATAGGATCCATACCCTGGCCAAGACTTGGGCCTGACCCAACTCGATTTTAGTCTATCTTCTTACCTATGACTCCCTAAGGCCAAGTGCTCAGTATTATAGGCCACTTGACTCAAGCTTTCGATTAGGGGTTGAGGGGCTTAAGCCATTTTTTTTTACTTTTTGAATTAAGGTACATATTCTTTCTTAAATAATAGAAATACTAAATAATCAAACTAAAAAAAATAAGACAAAATTGACTATGCAAATTTCTTTGGTGTCTTCCTTAGAAAGAACTCTTTCAGGCCACTCTTTCTTCTAATGCTTATCTCAAGAACTTTGACTATTAGAGGAATCTAGCTCTTGTTCTCTAACGAGTATAGTAATGATTCATTATATCATACCAAGAGATATGAACTTGAAGATCTGCTCTTGAATACTAAAACGTTATTTCATTGTTCAAAATATAGTAATTGGACCTTAATACTTGGAATCCTATAATGGCTATACATTTAGGCGTACTTCTCGAATGATAAAGGAATTTCTTCAATTCATCTTTAGTATGTCTTAGGAATTAAGGTCCCATAGAGAGTAATTCCTTACATTTTAAATTTATCTTTGATCATTCATATATCATATACGAAAGAGAATAACACAATGATTTTCACTTTTATCTCAACTCTACAAATTTTATTATACTAAGAATTTATAGACCCTAAATTTCTCCTCTAATTAACCTTCTCTTCAAAATAAAATTATTGTTTTATTCTACACTTCTTTTATGTTTATAATAACATTGCTTATTTGTTTCTCATGAGAAAGAAATATCATTATCCTATGTCACATTGTCAATCCATACTAAAATCTATTTTTAAGTCTACACTACCAATTCATCTAACCACCAAAGAGAGCTCTGTCATCTCCTTCCATACCATGGTCATTAACCATAAACATTGATAGCCACTCTTTGTGTAACTCTACCCATGTATAGTGTAATTGTTTGTCATACAATGTACCCTCAAAATTATATTCTCCATCAAAAAGATTTACATGACACCATTTTGACATAATACTTTATTAACTTATTTTGGATCAACCCTTCATTATCTTTTTATTGGGACAATAATATTGTAACAATTGTTTCATTTATATTTTATCACTAGAATTGTTTTGTTAGAACTTTATTTCGATGATCATATATTTCAAGTTTGTATCACATTGTCTAATATTATATTTTCTTCCAATATCTATCAATAAAATAATATCATATATAGAACATATCACTTATACAGCAACATATCATCGAACTTTATTATTTGATTATTGTACAAAGTGTATCACATGGGAAAACATATCATATAATTGAGATCATCTAGTATTAGGATAGCATTCTCATAGTTTATTCATAGAAAGGATTTTTACCTCATCTCTAAAAAATGAAAATTCAAAATTTTTTTCAGTTAAAAACTTTTGTAAATACCATGTTTTGGCTCATATAAAAACTTTTTTTTATAGAATTTTATTTGTAAAAATTTCCCTTAAAAAGAAAAACCATACAAAAATGGGTAATAAACTGAAAGACTTCTACAAACATATTGTGCCTCAAGAATCAAAAATAGGATTTTATAGGGATGCAGCTTTTTCGTTTTATAAATAAATGATTAAAATAGTAAATGCAACCGTTGACTGTGAACATGTGATATAAAAAAAGATTGGAACAATTTTTTATATGTTGTTATTAAAAAAGAAAAAAATGAGAAGCAATTATAGATATATAATGTTGCATGCTATTTTTTTTTTACAAAATGTTAGATATATAATCTCAACCTTTGTATCCAACTTTTAAATGGCTAGCTGTTATCTTCAAGTTATTTGGGGATTTATAATTTTTTTGAAATGATCTAGCTTCCTTCATATGATTTTCTTGATTCAAATTAAGCATAACTATTATAAAAAAAGCTTTTATTTCCCTCTTTTTATTTTGTTAAAATTTCATTTAAAACCATACAAATTAAAGTAAAGTAGCATGCATTGCACCTTGACTGCAATTTAAAAAAGCAAAAGTGCTTTTATTAGTTGACTTGAATTTATTTTCTTCTCATGTCCACATAGCCTTCATGTTTGATACATATCAAGAACACTAAGAAACTAGACCCCCTTTGATTTGATTATGATGGGACTTCTAACAGAATGCTTTCCATCATACCAAATAAGTGATCCAAATACATAATCTTTGATAATCATATCATATTTTTGTTTTATAGTAATTTTGAACACCTTCTCCTCTCCATTACTATCAAATATAAGTTGGCTTGGATTTACCTCAATGGAAACACCTCTTGGGCTTCGTAAAAGGGCAACATAAATACTTGGTCCACCAACATTCTTCACACATCGTGTGATGGTGATTGATTTCTCCAAATTTGGGATTGTAATTGTTGGATAATTTAGGTCTTGTGGGAGAGAAGAATTCAATGGACATGTATATGGTCCATAAAGTGACATCACTGAGGAGTTGTATCTCATAGAACATAGAAAGTTAAGATGATCAGTGATGGTCATGTCATAGACGAGGCCTGGATTCATAGCTTGATTGGGTCGAACATGACCAGAACCATAACTAAAAGGTGTCACGGCAAACGATGATGAATTTCTTATGACTTCTTGATGGTTGTCCATAATTGTACCTATCACATGATCACAAACTTTCACTGATTTTTAAATATCACACATATATTTAGACAAGATTACATTTGACAATGTTAAATGATAATTATTTTTAAGAAGTGTCAATTAAGTGAAGAAAGTAGGTTCATATTTTATAGATATCATGAAAAAAATTATTTTAAAAAATTTCTTAAGATAAAAGACAATGAAAAAGTTAATTACTAGTCGTCATAATCGCCGATTTGATTGCAGATGGGCTCCAATTAGGATGAAGAGCTTTAAGGAGACCGACTACACCGGCAATATGAGGGCAAGACATTGATGTACCAGATAATATCATGTAGGGGCTGGTTTGGTTATTTGGAAGATAAATGGCGGCATCACTAAAAGCAGCTATAACACTTACTCCTGGTGCAGTAATGTCAGGCTACAAGAGATGCATGATTTTTATCACAATTATATTCCTTAAAATATAAAAGAAATAACAATGCTTAGGAAAATAAACCTTAAGAATTTCAGGATAGATTGGATTCGGGCCTTGTGATGAAAAGGAGGCCATGGTTGGGGCTCGTGTAAGGCCATATCTAGCTCTTGGAGGTGCTATATAAGCCGTAGGAAACCTACAAGAAAAGTATTAGTATTGAGAAAATAAACACTAAAATCTTAGATTATTCCTTAAAATAATTAAAATACTTAGTACATTTTAGATTAATAAAAACCATACTCGACTTTATGGCTTCAGAATAAATTTTTAATTTAATAACAATCATAAAGTCTGGAAGCTTGGATCGCATGAAATTTACATGTTTTTTTTGATGAAATTGTCATTGTTGAAAAAAAAATATTCTTTAAAATAAAAAAAAATTAAAGAATTGTTTAGGGGAAAAAAACTAGAGTAAATAGAAAGAAATTTCTTTTGCAGGAGTCGTGTGACGTAATTGTTTTAGAGAACGTTATATGTTTCTTAAAAATTAAATTAATTTAATCAAATATAAACTTAAGATTGCTTACTTGGTTGAGTCCATGTATGCAAGAAGAATAAGACCGTTTGAGTAGCTTAAGTGTATTGCTGGTAGTTCAAAAAAGTAATCGAAGGGTTTATCATCGTTGATAATATCATTGTAGAGAATCAACCCTATTCCACCAGCCTTCTTCACAACAATGTCTTCATTTCTTCCAGTAATTGTTCTAAGGCAAGCCACAATCTTTCCTTCTACTTTTTTTTGATCGAGAGACCCCTCCAAACAAACTTTGCTGTAATTGTATAGACATAAATAATAATAATAATAATAATTATAATTGTAGTAAAATTTTTTAGTAAAATAAGATACTGGAAAAGTCAACTACTAATAATGCGTACGCGTCGTCTTTGGAAGCATTGTGTGCTTTTGCTTCGATGGAGCTAACGAGAGGGTACTGTTTGACATCCGGCAATGTTGTTGAACATAAGCCGAATCCCTAAAATGGACACAATAACAAAAACTGGAGCTTAGGTTTACATGAAATGTAGTCAATTAAAAAAAAAAAAAAGAAAAAATACCTCTAGCCGTTGACTCTCAAGCTGAACATGAGACACCCATTCTCGATCCAGCGTGCTGGCCGCCACCGTGAACAACCATGGCGCCGAGTTTGCCACCGTCCCTGGTTGAGGCCCATCGTTGCCGGCGCTTGCGATCACCGAAATGCCCTTTCTTATGGCACGGAAGGACCCTATAGCGATGGCATCCGCAAAGGGGTTAAGGAACGGCGGGTCAGACGCCAAGGAGACCGAGATGACATCGACGCCGTCAGCAATGGCGGCGTCGAATCCGGCGAGGACGTCGGCATCCACGCAGTTGTCATCCATTTTGAAGTTGATCCAGCAAACCTTGTAGGCTGCGACACGGGCGCGGGGGGAACCACCCTTGGCCGTGCCGGCGTTGGTGACGTTAAAGAAGTTGGTGATGGGGACGAATCCGCCGGCAGCTGTGGAGAGTGTGTGGGTGCCATGGCCTTGCCAATCCCTGGGATTGTCGTAGGTGGAGTTCAATTTTCCGTAGACAGCCTCGTATGCCTTCTTGAAATATCGCGCGCCAATGAGCTTTCTGTTGCAGGAGAAATTAGGATCAGAGTCATTTTGGCAAACCCCTTTCCACCTTGGGGGTATTGTTCCCATGCCCGTATCCTTAAAGCTCTCAGACTCTGGCCACACACCTGTTGTTTTCCCCATAAGAAGTGTTAGAAGTAGAGAAAGAAAGCAACAAACTTATGGATGGCAATACTCTACCAGTGTCCAAGTTCGCAATGATCACATCATCTCCAAACCTTGCCTTTGCCCAAAGAGATTGCTCGGAAACTCTGCCTTCACTCTCCAGCCCAAGGAATTCCCATGAATGAGTAGTCCGTGGCTTGTATCCTCTGCTTCGAGCAACATGTGCAACGCTAGGATTCCCTACAAAAACAACATATATCGTGAAACTTCTTTACATTTAAATGCACAAACTACTAATAAACTAAGAAATAATAAAAATGAAAGAGGTAAAATGATCTTGCTTGAGATCTCCGTGACCTCATCTACGTCAATCATTGCTGCAAAACCATTGATGTGCCTGGTGTAAGAGTAGATCAAATTTTCTTTCGCCTTCTCATTGCTGAACGAAAAGAAATTAAACATTAATAACATATGATGTAAAAGTTATTGGTTTTACTTTCATATCTACCTTCCAAGGGTAGATTCTAAGATCTCCAAGTGAGATTTATTGATGCTTGCATCATTTATAACACTAGAAAGTTCGTTTCCAATATGAGATGTTGTTTTGAGATAAATGATATGCATCTGTTTCAAATCAAACAAGTAGTTAATTCAAGTTGATTAGTATTTAAATAGTAAAATATAGCAAATTGATATGTGAGACTATACTCACATTTTTCTCCGCAACATTAGAGCTTATGAAGAGAAACCAATAAAAGACAAAAAAGAACAAAGTAAAAACTCTCATTCTTTTTAATATCTCTATTGCTCACAGTTATATTATGATCTATGGTGTATCCATAACTTTCTTTATATAGATCATTAAACTTATACATAACAAAAATTTAATAAATCTCCTATTATTTGACCAATTCTCTGATTAATTATTTTTTATAATTATTGAATCTGGACAAAACTTCAACTCTATCAAGATAACAAAAAAACTTTTCTACATTTATTGCTAGATCTCATCTTTTATACAATTTTTGAATAAAAATATTTTTATTGATTATCAATCAATCTAAATAATTAAATAAATTTTATCACTAGAAAACTTCAATATTCATTCAATTCATTGGTTATGTCGTTTGTTATTTTTATTAATTGTTTGTATATCTTGGCAAATCTATATTGACATTTTTTTGAGCATCTTTTATGTGAATTATGTCAAATACATTTTTTATACATCTGTATTTATTTAAATTAAATATTATTTTAATATAAGTAAATTTTAAAACTGCTTATTTGTGTTATTTGGGCTAATTTCAAAACAAGTCATTTGTTAACCCGGCTCTCCAATGACGGTAAATATAAAACATTATGAGAATGGAAAAAAAAAGTTAAATGATGTGGATAATTCTTTTATCCCAATTTTTTCCTATCAAATGTCATCCACAAGTGAGATGTGCAAGACTTAGACTAACAAAATGCACAAAAAAAAAAAAAAAAAAAAAAAAAAATTTATAGAATATTGGAAAAAAGGCTAACTTATTTCCGTAATTGACGGAGTCTTCTTACCATAAAATTTATTAAAGATTTAGATGGATTAATTATTAAAAAATATATATTTATTTATAAATTGTATAAAGGATGAGATCTGGCAATACTTCTTTTTAGTAGGGATGTTGAGTTGGCATTTTCAACCTCCAAATGTTAAACAAAGAAAACATACAAAATAAGATTTACTTTTTGATTTAGTTTATTTATTATATAGTTATAGCTTCAAAACATATTTGCAAAATAAATTTGCTTTTAATTAGTTCAATTTATTTTTAATTTTTTTTTTGTGAAATTAAAATATTTCTAAAGATTTGTAGTTACAAATTTCAAGTGAATTAGAATGTTCACTTGAATTGTCAATTCATAAATCTTTTAAACGATATCATAAACAAATCGTTTGCTAAATTAAAAATCTTTCAAATAGCAATTCAATTTTTCTAATCTCAATGAATTTGTTAAACAAATCTTTAATTATAACTTAAAATAGTTTAGTAAAATCTTTTGTTTATCAAATGAGTTTTAAATTATTTTTTATTTTTTATTTTTTATTTTTTATTTTTAAATTTAATTGCATAAAAAAATTACTAGATATTTTTCAAACAAATAAATATCATAGAATATCACTCTAAATCTTGCATTACAATTGTATATTATTGAAGTAAGATGACTCATCCGTTATACAATTTATAAATAAATATAACGTTGAGATTTCACATGCTCCGTAACCACTTGTTAACAATTAGGTTGTTTTTATACTATCATATTTAGGTTTAAGAATAATTATGTTTTCAATGCTATTAAATTTAATTAATTGATTAATTAATTAACCTAATTATCTTAACTTCTTGATTTCCTAATTTCTGTCTTGCTTAACTGACGTAGCCGGTAGAAGAACAAGGTTGGGTATTTGTTTATTAATAATAGTAATAATAATAATAATAATAATAATAATTTATTATTTTAAATTCCAATAATTAAAACATAATTTATTAACATAATCAATGTAATAAATCTCTAATCCCACCTGCTTTGAAAACTGCCATTGCCAACCATAAACTTATGCTTAGCTTTACTAATATTTATTTATTAATTATTATTATTACTATTAAAACTTAAGCGTTAAATAATTTTGTAAAATTTTAAATTAATTTGTCCTTCAAAAATTTACTGACTATTAGTAAAAATTCTAACTCAACGATATAACCTGTCATTAAATTTTATATTTTTTAAGTTTCTATTATTATAAATATTTTTTTAATAATTAATTTTTTTAAATAACATTTGGTTTTTTTATTTAGTGATGGTTATCCTTTATATTTTAATCAAGATGATTTTAATCTAAACCTTGCTATGGTACCTATATTGTTATTTAATTTTATAATTTTTTAAAATTATTTAGTATTTATTTTAATTCCTTATTAATTTTAGTTATACACTTAAGGTATTATTATATTTTTAAAAACTTTCAATCTCTTATTTTATCATTGATCGACCTTTGATTTTCATTGTTTGTGTGACGTTAGATTCTAGATAAATCTTACATTCTAAATTTGACTCTAATTTTCAAGGAGTTGTGTAGCATTTTTTGTTTGATATATTAGTTTTAAGAAAATTAATAATTTAGAAAATTCATAAAATCAACTTTTGTAATAATTATTTAGTTTCAACGATATTTATAATTTTTCTCATCCCTCCTTAAAACTTCAATTCATTTGATGGGATGCTAGATTTACACTAAGCTATTTAGAGTTTTTGAAATCTTTGTAGTGAAAACTAATAATCAAAATCATACAATAATAATAATTCTTAAACATGACATACCATATTAACAAGCACAGTGGAAGAAACAATTAAATATGAACATCATTAAAGTCTCAACATAAGTAAATTATAATAACATTTTAAAAGTGTTAATGATTCTAATATAGTAGTTTACTTATCATAAAACTAAATCATAATAAATTCCTATGTTTGTTTGTTCGGTTCACTACTCCCTTAGTAGCCCTTGAAATTTATTCATAATATCTAAAAATGACAAAGTAAAAAATAAATTGAGCCACAATCATAGGCTTAATAAGCAAGGTTTCACATAATCATCGCTTTATAAGATATTACAAGATTAAGGTCATGTTATATGCCAAATCTTCATATATTCTCAATATAATATATTTTTTTATATTGTTGCAACGAAAATAGACAAATCATATACCATGCAATGATCTAAATATTTCATAAATTGTATCTTTTTAATTTCCCTTAACAATTGCTTTGTCTTGTTACCAATTAATCAATCAAACCATAACATTTTTTCATTTTGACCATTTATATCATTATGAACCCCATTCATATATTGGTATATACTCTTATAAATCATGCATGCTTTTTACCATTATAGTATTATATACTCTTACAAGATTGTTCTCTTATTAGCTATACCCTCTTACAAATCATTTGTAATATTTTTTAATTTTTCGACATTAGTAAGGTTATGAAGATTTTGGCTGCTAAGCTCCCTTTTGTTATGCCTTCAATATTATATTATGTAATATCAATATAATATAATTATTCCACCTATTTACGCTTGCTAAATATAATATAGAATACAAAGGAAAATAATATGCAAGTAAGATAATGACATGTGTTATCCATTATTTGCACAACAATGCATTAGACTAGCCAATTTTCCAACAAAAGAGTTCATGATTACTTGCATTAGAGCATATAATATTTCATTAAGAGTTAAATAAACCTATAATTTAACAATATAAGTTACTTACCTCATTCACTTCAGTTATTTCTCTTTTCTATCCCTTCTTTGTTTCCTACAATTATGCACATATGCATTTTTATTAGTTTACACAATATACTAAGCTCTACCATTCATATATTCTATTATCGCACATCTTGTAGTGTATATTATGTTTTAATTTTATTGATTAGATCACTTTTGACCTATAAAATCAAAGATTGTTATCATTAATTAGATTATTTTTAAAATAAACTACACCTCATGCTCTTTATTTTAATACCATTTTATTATTTTTGATAAATTTTAATATCTTTTAGATTTTTATATGGAATAACATTATGATTAAAATGTTATTTTCCCTTAATACAATTTATCTTTTTATTTTGTAATGAAAACATGTCAAATTCTAGCAAAATTGTTATCATTTGATTTTTTATAATTTATTTTTTTGCGTTTGATATTCTTCTCCCACCTTTAAAGTCTTTCGTATATCATGTTCATTGCAATTTGTTGTCATCAATATCCCATTTAAATCTATTTAATTCAAGTGAAAGTAGAAATTAAATTTATTCATTAACATATTTGGATGTTGCAAAATAGTATAAGAAATACCTAGATTGCTACAAAACTAATAGTCAATGCTTAAGCACACTAAATGTAATGGTGTATAGGTAAGTGCACATAAGTAGAAGTTTGAAGTTGTTTATCAACAATAATAACATGTTTGGCATCATTTTCCTTCATATTATCTATTAGAGAGGGATTATTATGTCCATCTTTATTTCAAATTAGATGCATTTAACTTTGACATGATATCCTTCCCAAGTTCTACTTTCCAAGGTTGCACTATAGTAGATTCCTTCTATATTATAAACTTTGTCAAATTTAATCAATTTGGGTTGAATGAATCATGTATTATTCTAATGATTAATTTATTCACCATCAAATGTCATTAAGAGTGCAACTAATTGAATCCTTATTCTTTGTACCACTCATTTGATAATAATAAAATTATTATATTATTTTTTCTAATACTTTATTTGAGTTTTTCTGGATTACACATCTCAAGATCAAATACATTAATCTAATAGAAATCATGATAAAATAACTTAATTCTTGCAAAACTATTATTATTGAATTTTTTAAAATTTATTATTTTGTGTTTAGTACTCTCCATCCTCCTTTATGGTTTCTCTAATACCATGTTCATTATAATTTGTTATAAAAAAATATCCCATTAAATCAAGTTAATTTAAATGAAAATAGAAATTAAATTTATTCATTAATGTTTCTAGGATGTTGTAAGATAGTATAAGAAATGCATAAGTTGCTATAAAACTAATACATAATTCTTAAGCACTAAATGCAATGGTGTAGAGGATAACGCATATGAGCACAATGTTAAGTAGTCTCTCAACAATAATAACTTGTTTGGCATCACCTTTATTAGCATCATTTATTAGCAGTGGAATATTCTGATCATCCTCATTTCAAATTAGATGCATTTAACCTTGACATAATATCTTTCTCAAGTTATATTTTTCATGGTTGCCATTGTTGTAGATTCCTTCTATATTATGAACTTTGTCAAGAGTTAAACAAGTTGGGTTAAATTCATCATGTACTATTTTAATGATTAATTTATTCACCAAAAAGTGTGATTGAGAGTACATCTCTCATATTTTCTAAATTCATTATCATAAGGCTTGTAGACTATGCTTCATTTTAAACCTTTAAATCTCAATCATATAAGATCAAAAGAGTACTTGAAGACTAGATGCTATATTCACCAATTGTGTTATTTGATTATAGTTGGGAAATGTAGATTTAGCAAACAAGATCATTATCAAATGGGTTGTTTATTAGAATATTGAGAAATAAACAAAAAGAGAAGAGAAAGAGAGAGAGAGAGAGAGAGAGAGAGAGAGATTTAAAAGTAGAAACCTATGTTGCTCTACTTCACTATTAAGGTCTCATAACACAAGTCTACAAAAGCACAAATCTTTTCAATAAAGATGGCTTATTTTGTTTTATAGCTCTAATCATCTTTGATATATATTATGATAAATCTTGTCAGTTTAACTGCTTATCAAAGTACGTATTCTTTCTTAACTAATGGAAACATTAAATCCTCAAAATCCAAAAAATGAGTTGCAATTTGTTGATCTAGTTTCATTGGCATTTCCCATGAAAATAAAACTTAATGGTCATCATTTTTCTTTGATGTTGTTTATGTCACCTCATCATCTTTTCATTTAGACCATAGTATTGCAAGAATTTTTTTATTTTGAATTTATCACAAGATTTACTTTGTGAGAACCTTTTTAAAGGATTATATTTTGCAAGGATTATATCTATCGAACAATGAATCATATTTTTCCGACATCTACCAATGGAATAATACTGTTAGATTGGTGATCACTATGAAGATATCATACAAAGTGCACCATTACATCATATCACTTATATTGGGCCATATCAATATATCTTATTATTCAATTATTTAATGAATTGTATCGCAACGACAAGGATATCATATAATTGGTAACATCTAATTCAAGGATAGCATGTCAAGGATTACATCACTAATGGTTTATTTAGAAATGAATTTCAACGACATGTCCAATAAGTAAAATGAAAATTCAAATTTTATTTCTAGTAAGAAATCTATTATGGATGCAACTTTTTTGTTTCCAAAAGCCATGCCCCATTTTGGCTTTGGCTAGAAAATAACAACCTTTATTTATAAAAAAATAATTAAAATAGTAAATAGAACAATGGATTATTATAGATATGACTAAGCACTTGTGGTAAAGATGGTACAAGAGTTCATTTTTTATGTCCAAATTTTGAAAAAAATTTTAAATAATTTAATAACATATTCGACAATAAAACATATTTGACAATTGTCATCATTTAAGTAGAAAACAAAGCTAACAAAACATGCTAGAAAAATTAAGCAATAGTCATTCATTATATGATATAGAAGAAAAATGATTGGAACATTGTTATATGTTTTGTTTAATAAAGCAGATAAAAGATTAAAAAAGAACAATCAATCCAATTTATAATCATAAAATAGATAGTTTTTAAATTAATTATTTGGAGTTAGATTTTTTCTTTCATGTTAATATAATATATGTGCTAATCAATAAATCATAAATTTAATTTGAAGTCCATTTTTCAAAATAATTATATCATTATATTAAACTTTTATTTAAATGATAGGTAGAAATATAATAATTTTTTAAAAATGAGTACCATCTAGGTTATGCAAAGAAATGTTAAGAGAAATAATTGATGTATTTTATAAATAAGTTATAGCTCTTTTGTATACAATGTAATTCAAGTGGGTGAGTTAATAACTAGAATCTAATGAGATTAATAAATTATATTTGTTATAACTAATAAATCGTTTAATTTAAATTTAAAAGAATTTATTAATCCATCAAATGGTTTTTCTTTTGAATTCTTTTAAATTTTTGTCTTGCTTAACTTTTACTTAATAATAAAAAAATAGCGTTACATTTTATTTGATGCACTTTCCATAGAAAACTTGTTATCCACAATTGCTACATCATTCTAAAGATATATTTAAATTGAGTTTAATTTTTTTTAATTCTTAACTTAGTCATACTTTAATGATTAAAAAAACTTAATTTAGATATATTTTATGTACTATGCATGACATATATTATATGGAGCCTTTCTTGTTGCTCAAATTAAACTATTAGTATTTATTTTATTCCATTATTTGTAGTTTCTTGTTTGTTCAACATTTAATTTACTCTTCCTAAATAGTCTTATATTTGTACACTTATTGGCTGACTTTGAAAAATTTGTGTGTTAATCCCATACAGACATTTAGAAATGTGTTATGTCCAAATCTTGGATTAAGAAAGGATTAGTAAAGAGAATGCACAAATAATGAAAACTATACTGACATGAAAAAACTCATGAAAAAATAGAAGTTATGAATTCAAATAATAAAGAACTTTACTATTTCTCTTTAAATAGTTAGGAGGCCTCAACATTATAAAATACACAAGTAATAGATAGAATATAACTCAAAGTTTCGAAAATCTAGAGCCTTAACTTACTCAATCGATTAGATTTGTCATGGAATAAATAATAACAATAATCTTTGGAAAAAGAGCAAGAAAAGATGGATTTTTAGGAAGTTTTTTTTCAAAAAATTGTTTGACAAGAGATGAAAGCTTCATTAAGATGAAGCTCATTTCATTGAACAATGCAAGAGATTTTCATAAGAGGTTTAATGGTTGATGGGTTGTATGAGATCAAATTTGCTGACAATGAGTCATGGTTTATCAAAGGAATTAAAAAATATAACAAGAAACTTGTAGAATTTAATTGAGTATTTAAAATCTTTAATATAAAAACAAATGAAGGTACATGATAAAAGCCATGATCATTAAAAGGTGAGCTTTGCACATTGCCAATGACCAAATAAGTTTCATGGGTAGTGGCTCTTCAAGTGTTAGTGCTCACAAGTAATAAAAGACTTGGGCTAATGTAGGATGATTATACTGAGTAAAAAGTTATAAGCATTGAGGAGATGGGCAAACCTCTAAATTGAATAGGTTGGCCGAGAAAGAAAAATTGAATAAGAATATTTGAAGAGGATATATAATGGAGCATGCTGCAAATGAAATTGCTTAAACTAAAAAGGAAAAGCTAGAGCACTGTGTGCATTCAATGGGTACATGAAGCATAATGTTTGTGGTTGACAAATCGATAACGGAAAATGGAGGTAAATAATTCTATTAATTTGTCCCAAGCTTCAGTAAGGCTTGATAATTTATGTAGATTTATTATAATATCACTACAATTGCTATTGCATTTTGAATTGAAAATGTTGTCTTAATATTAGTATAAAGCAGTATATGAAATAAGAAAATGAAATACGAGTAAACTAGAAATATCAAGTGATGTGAATCATGTGAAACACAACATATATATGGGGAGGGATGAATTATACTTTTTAACTGAATTTTTGTATTTCAAAAAAACTTTTAATTATAGAAATATTTTTTCTTTGAAATAAATTTTTTTAATAAAAATTATTAATGAAATGAAATTGCACAATAATAAAATAAATTTTCCAACAGTTTTTAAGTGGTTCAGCTAAAATCCTTACATATATCTACCCTGATCATGATCATGCTTCTATTACCACTCTCTTTAATAGAAGCCAGTAGGGATAAACCAATTACAAACTAGTACTCCATTGAGACACTATAATACATAAAAATTTGAGAACCTTTTAGCTGTTCGATCAAGCTTTTTAGATGAGTAGCGAAATGAAAAAACATTGTTCATAAATATAGAGAAGATTTTAATTATTTGATCAAGCTTTTAGGATGGACGATTAGATGAAGTTCATTGTTCAAAAAAACAAACAAAATAGTGATCATTCAATGACATAAATGCACAATCAAAATACACTAGTCTTATACAATTTGGAAAGAAAATGTACCAATTTTTTACTCCCACGTTATAGAGCTACAAATGTTTGTCTTTATATTACTTTCTTTATGCATATTAGTCAACCAAATAATGCTAACTACTCCTTGGTGCTCTTAGGAGGTTACTATCTAAGGTACATATGCATATTTCAATGGGTCCGACTTGACCCAATCTAATCACTTAACATTCACGAGTTTTACTTGACTCGTTACTCCTAAGCCAGGTTTAGGAGTGATGCACTAACTTGATTAACTAAAGTAACTATAGGATTCATATTGCCAAGACTCGGCCTCACCTAACTCAATTTCAATCTATTTTTGGATCTACGAGTCCCTAAGGCCAAGTGCGCAGTACTGCAGGTCACTTGGCTCAAGCCTTTGGGCTTAGTAGAGGGGCTGGGGGCTTAAGCCAATTTTTTTTTTACTTTTTTTTAAGTAAGGTACATATTCTTTCTTAAATAATGACAATACTAAATAATCAAACTAAAAACAATAGCACAAAATTAACTACACTAGTTTCTTTGGTGTTTCTCTTAAGAAGCACTCTTTTGGGCCACTCTTTCTTCTAATGCCTTACCTCAAGAACATTGACTATTAAAGGTATCCAGCTCTTGTCCTCTGACGAGTCTGGTAATGATTGATTGTATCATACCAAGAGATATGAACTCAAAGATTTGCTCTTGAATATTAAAGAGTTCTTTCATTGTTCAAAATGTGGTAATTTAACCTTAATACTTGGAAACATCAAATGACTCTACCCTTATGTCTACTCCTCAAATGATAAGGGAATTTTTTCAATACATCTTTAGTATGTCTTAGGAATTACTAGAGATTAATTTCTTAATTTTTTTAATTTATCTTTGATCATTAATATTTCACATACAAAAGAGAATAATGTAATAATTTTCACATCTATCTCAACTCTACAAATTTTATCATATTAAGAATTTGTAGACCATAAATTTGTCCTCAATTAACCTTAACTTCAAAACTAAATTATTATTTTACCCTACTTTTTCTTTTATGTTTATAATAACATTGCTTATTTGTTTCTGATAAGAAAGAAATATCATTATCCTATATCATGCTATCAACCTATACTGAAATCAATGTTAAGTCTACACCACCAAATCATCTAACCACCAAAGAGAGCTATATCATCTCCTTCTATACTATGGTCACTTACCATAAACATTAATACCCACCCTTTACATAATTCTACCCATGTATAATACAATTGCTTGTCGCACAATGTACCCTCAAAATTATATTCTCCTTCATAAAGGTTCACATGATACCATTTTGGCATAATACTACATTAACTTATTATTTTGTATCAACCCCTCATTATCTTTTTATTGACACAATAGTATTGCAAGCATTGTTTCATTTGTATTTTATCACTAGAATTGTTTTGTTATAATTTTATTTAGAGGATCATATATTTCAAAATTGTATCAGATGGTGTAATATTACATTTTCTTCTAATATCTATCAATAAAATAATATTATAAGATTGATATTACAAAGAACATATCACTTATATTGCAACATATTATTGAACTTTATTATTTGATTATTGTACAATGTGTATCACATGGGCAAAAATATCATATCATTGAGAGCATTTAGTACTAGGATAGTATTCTCATAGTTTATTCATAGAGCGGATTTTTACCCCATCTTTAAAAAAAGAAAATTTAAATTTTTTCTACTAAAAACTTTTATAAATACCATATTTTGGCTCATATAAAAACCTTTTTGTAGAATTTTATTTGCAAAGCTTTCCCTAAATAGAAAAGTCATACAAAAAAGGGTAATAAACTGAAATACTTTCACAAACATATTGAATCTCAAGAGACTAATTGGCAAAAATAGGATTTTATAGGGATGCTGCTTTTTCGTTTTCCAAAATCCTTTAGAAAACTAATTGGCATTTTTTATGAATAAATGATAAAAAATAGTAATTGCAACCATTGTGTTTTATGATATGGCCAACGCTGGCCGGTAAGACGCTACAGGGTTCACTTATTAAGTCGAAATTTAGAAAAACGATCATGAAATTAATTATATGATTTAATAACATATTTCACAATAAACATAATTGATAATTATCTCACCTAAGCATAAGATAATGCACATAAAACTTATGGATAAAATTTAGTAATCATTGTCAAAATATGATGTAACAAAAGATTGGAACAATTTTTTATATGTTGCGATTAAAAAGAAAAAAAAGAGCAGCAATTATAGATCAGTCGGTATTTTTCCAAAGTAATTATTAAGAGTTAATGTTCTTCTATATTATCAAAACATATGTTTTTCTAATTTAACCTTAAGTTAAATTTTAAATTCCCTTTTAGTTTTATTTAAATGATATGTGAAAGTAAATAATTCTTTAAAAACGAGTTCCATCTATAGAAAGTTATATCGATGAAAAGTTTAGAAAAATGGATGCTATATTTTATAAATAATTCATGAACATACTCCAATGGATGAATTAATATTTAGAATCTAATGACATTAATCCATGCTATTTGTTATAAATAACAAATCATTTAAATCAATTAAAAAATAATTTATTAATTGATAGAATAGGTTTTCATTTCAATATAGTTTTAAATTTCTTTCTTGCCTAACTTTTTCTTAGCAACAAAAAATGATACTACATTTCATTTGAAGCATTTTCTCTCAAAAACTTGTTGCATTCATTTTGTGAACTATTTGAAAATAAGTCAATATATATTTAGATTTTGTTTAATTACTGTTAATAATTAAATCATGCTTACTTTAACAATAAAAAGTAAAATTTAATTTTTATTCATTTTTTGTAAAATGCATGACCCACACTATTTCGAGTCTTTCTTAATAATCAAATAAAAGTTTTAGTATCTATATTTTTCTATTATTTGTAATTATTTATTTGTTCTTGATATGCAAACACAATATTGGATTAGATATTATGCTAGTTCTCTCACTTTTCCAATTTTTAAAAATTAAATTTGTAAGTTAGTTTCACCATTTATAATTATTAATTTTTTTAACTTACTCTTTCCAACTAATCTTATTTTTAGATGCTTATTGATGTACAAAAAGATTTGGAAAAATTTGCAAGTGTAAATCACATGTAGATGCATATAAACATAATATGTCTAAAGCTTGAATTAGAAGAGATGAGTAAAAATTACTTTAAGTTAAAATTGATGTAAATACTTTGATAATCAGTCTTGAACTATTAAAGATAATTTTCATGAAATTAATTTTAAGAAGGTATAATTTTTTTCAATTTAATTCTATAGAGTACATTTGGTAGAAACTTTTTTTTTTCTCAAAATCACACCTGTTTAAAAAGTTGAATATTAATTAAGCATAAAATATAATTCATAATTTCAATATCATGTTTTGTTATTGTCTATTTGATCAAATACAAGGTTTGGAAATAACTTTTATAGTAGATTAAAGACAAAACTTATAAAATCAAATAGACAAAATAAAAAACACTAAACTAAAAAATACAATATACATTATAGTTTGATATTTTTTTTGTCAATTTAACATTTTGGATGGTAAAAGTACACATAAATAGAAAATAAAAAAATATCAACCCCATAGGTAAACATTGAGTCAAATATTTCAAAACTAATTCACATTGACCAAATATTATTAGTTCAGTTTGCCATTTTGTTTGAACCTTATAATGCTAGTTTATGATAGTATAATTTGAAATATAATTGCAAAGATTATTTTTTGCCTTTATCTACATTTTTTTGTATTTGTAGAATTAAATGATCTCAAAAGTATTGTTTTCAAAGTTTCATTTATGTTATTATTGCTTATCATTCTTGTGTATCAAATCATCAAACCATATAGTATTGCATGTTAATTTTTCACAAAATGGTTTATACATAATCTCAACCTTTGTATCCAACATTTACATGGCTAGCCATCATTTTCTTGTTATTATGAGATTTATAATTTGTTGAAATGATTTAGCTTCCATCCTATATAGTTTTTTGGTCAATTTAATATTTTAGATAGAAAACCTAAACACAAATAAAAAAAAAAAAAAAAAAATGTCATTCTCACAGGTAAACATTGAATCAAATATTTCAAAACTAAATCACATTGACCAATTTATGTTATTGTTGCTCACCATCCCTTGTATCAAATTATCAAACCATACATTGTTGGATGCTAATTTTTTTTTTGCAAAATGTTACATACATAATCTCAATCTTTGTATCCAACTTTTAAATGTTTAGCTATCATTTTCAAGTTATTTGGGAATTTATAATTTTTTTGAAATGATCTAGCTTCCTTCATATGCATTTCTTGATTCAAATTAAGCATAACTATTATAAAAAATCTTTTATTGCCCACTTCTTATTTTGTTAAAATTTCATTTAAAACCATACAAATTAAAGTAAAGTAACAAGCATTGCACCTTGAGTAGAATTAAAAAAAGAAAAAGTGCTTTATTAGTTGACTGGAGTTTATTTTCTTCTCATGTTTACATTGCCTTCATGTTTGATACATATGAAGAACACCAAGAAACTAGACCCCCTTTGATTTGATTTAGATGGGACTTCTGACAGAATACTTTCCATCATACCAAATAAGTGATCCAAATACATAATCTCTAGTAATCATGTCATATTTTTGTTTTATAGTAATTTTGAACATGTTCTCTTCTGCATTACTATCAAATATAAGTTGGCTTGGATTCACCTTAATGGAAACACCTCTTGGGCTTCGTAAAAGGGCCACATAAATACTTGGTCCAACGACATTCTTCACTCATCATGTGATGGTGATTGATTTCTCAAGACTTAGGATTATAATTATTGGATAATTTAGGTCTTGTGAGAGAGAAGAATTCAATGGACATGTATATGATCGATAAAGTGATATCACTGAGTTGTATCCCATAGAACATAGACAGTTAAGATAATTAGCGATAGTCATGTCATAGACGATGCTTAGATTCATAAGTTGATTGGGTTGAACATGACTAGAACCATAACTGAAAGGTGTCATTGCAAACAATGATGAATTTCTTATGATTTCCTGATGATTGTCCATAATTGTACCTATCACATGATCACAAACTTTCAATGATTTTTAAATTTTACACATATATTTTGACATAATTATTTTAGAGAACATTAGTTAACATAGTTATTTGACACAAAAAGAATTTGAAAAATTTGCAAGTTTTATTCACGTACAGATTCGTGTAAACATAACATGTTTGAATCTTGAACTACGAAGAGATGAGCAAAGAGGAAGGCACAAATAATAAAAACTATATGATAATAAGCAACACCTTGAAAAAAGAAAAATAATGACTTAAAATAACTGAGGATTTTTTTCTCTTCAAATATGAAGACATGAGATGTTAAAATTATAAAGGGTAGAGGCAAATGATCGAATATGAGTTAAACCTTGCCAAATTTAGAGTCCTAATAGATTTGATTGTTCAAAATTCTCATAGAATGAATAGGAACATTAATCTTGGAAACATGTGAAAGGGATGGTATATTTTCTTAAATTTTGAAAAATTTATTAAACAAGAGGTAAAACCTTCAATTAAAGTGAAGCCCCCCCCCTTGAACAATGTGGGAGGTTTTTATTAGATGTTTGAAGGTTAATGAGCTGTATGATATTATGTTGATAGATAGTGAGTCATGATTTATCGAAAGAATTCAAAAATGTGGCAAGAAACCTATTGACAATACTTAAGCATTTAATATCTTTGATACCAAAAACCAATTGAGGTAACGTGAAAATGACTATGAAGGTCTTTAAAATGTGAACTTAACACAATGTCAAGACTAAATTATGTTCTTAGAAAGTGGATCTTCAAGTGTTGGTGCTATTGAGTTATAAAGGACTTCATTTAGATGAGGATGTTTTTTCTAAGAAAAGAGTTATAAGCAGTCAGAAAATGGGAAGATGATACAACATATGGTATTCTTATACAAAATCTTGTCTTGCAGATAAAAATATGACACTTATAAAAATTGCTTCTATAAAGTTCTTACAATTAAATACTTTCTCTTCCTTCTTATGGTTTATAACATTAGTCATTAAGTACTATCTTTTTGTAAATTTATGCCTTGAACTATAGTATAAATAGGTAATTAGCATGAAATGATCAATAAGTAAATGAATAATTATAGGTAGAATAATGCTTTCTTATACCAACCATATGAAATGTGCTAGAGTCATCATATGTTTGATTATTTATACATATTTATCATGTAATACTTATATAACATAAAACATTTTTTATATTATATCTTGCTCTTCCTCATTTATTATAATTTTTATGGGTTTTCATGTTCATTTTTATCTTTTTTTCTCAATCCTTGATTTTTCTTAAAGACCATTATCCTTACTCCTTGAAATCCTATATAATGTCATATCTCTATAGCACCATCATATCTTTGACCTTCAATGACTACTAGCCATGCCACAAAATCACATCTCTCTCATTTATCATTATACTATACTAAAGTACTAATGATAATGGGGTCTTTCCTTACCATTGATAGTAAGAGTGAAGTCTAATTCCATTTCAATCATAAAAACTTTACTAACATCACTATATACAAAATAATAACAATATTTGTGTCTCTACCTATCATTCCCTTACATAAAAATATTAATGACAATAATGGTGATATTATCATATTGGATAGTCACAGGTTAAGGTCATAGAGAAAATCTTATCATGCTTTCATCTCATTATCTTGCTTGTGATCATATAAATCATTAATCTTATGTAACCAATTTTTCTTCTTTTATTCATCACTTTTCATTTTATTCAATTTCTTATGATTTTCTTTTTTTAATTTCATTTTTCAATACTTATAGTAATATATGCTTGCTTATATATATATATCTGTGTGTGTGTGTGTGTGTGTACACACATAGCTCATGATAGCATATTGTTTTATCAATAAGAACATAAGCAAAATTAATAGATACCATGCAGTGTGGTCAAATGTCATCACAACACATCTCATTGTGATATTTTAAAATAAATAGATAATTAACTTACTTATATTATAGCTACTTAGTTTTTAGTTGATGGTTGTAAGATACCTCTTCAATATCATTCACTTTTCCTTTCCTTTCATTGCTTTCATAATATATTCATCATAATTATCAATACATGTTTACTTATTAATTATAAGGCTTTCACAATTCTCAAGCTTAATTTAAACTTTACCTTTCCTACACATTTCACAAATATTGAATGTTGACTTTGCTAAACAATTTTACAACACAATGACATAAAGCTATTAGAAATCTACTAGAATATCATTCAAATCATTCTTCATGTATCATTCATTCATTTTTGTATATGATATAATGAGCTTGATGTACACTACATTAGACTCTATGTATTAAACATTATTTTTTTTTAAAATTATAAAATTTATTATATTCTAAAATGTTTATAGTATAGAAGGCTTATTACATTTATGAAATAGAGTTTGAAAAAAAATCCATTGCACAACACAGATTTGAAGTCACATAGCTAAAACTATTCTGATCATGGAGGAAATGAGCTAAAGAGCCATAGCAAACTACAATTAATGGGTTTTAGTGATCAAACTAGCCTTCTGTTGTCCTTTTATACAACTTTGAGTAACAATTTGTTAATTTTTTTATACTAAATTACATTAAAACTTTGAGTAAAATTGGATTACTTACCAAGGTCTTTTGTTGGCATTCAAGAGGGTTGAAGGTGATGATTGTATCATATGGTGAACATCATCATATTATATAGTATGTCATTGTTACCTACCTCATTTATAGTCACTATTGAGTCTTTGTCCAGAGCCAATAATGTAGTTGGATGTAACCGATATGATTTGATAAGGAGTCAGGGGTAGTAATATAAGGCCACGTATAAGCAACATAGTATGCTTACATAATGGATAGACCATTTAGAACTCATCATGGTTCATTATAGAGCTTGGAGTATAATATGGTGGAAATTCACATACCATCTATTTTTTTTGGAAAGTTGTGTAACTTGTTACTCTCACTTGTTAGTTGACATATGCCATTGAGGGATCTTATGTTTAGTATATTGGCCTAATTTATAATACATTTAGAATAATAGCATACCATCCATTTTCTTTAAGAATGAGTAGGTTTTAATATGTGTACCATGACAAAGCACTTAGCATATGGTATGTTGGACCTAACATATGATATATTAACCCTTCATATAAAGTATGCAAGTGATAGATGCCAAGAAATAGTGGCATAAATCTTGAATAATTCTCATCTTTCTAAAGCCAAGCCTTAAGCATGTCAAAACATATTGGTAAACTTCTCAAGTAGGGCTTTTCTCAATTGTATCCCCACCAACCATTTTCAGTTGTTTTACAATACAAAACATATCTCGAGACATCTTGAAACTCACTAATTTTTCAAATAACTTTGCACATAACAAGAATAAGTATCATATACACAAATACTTGCTTGCTTCATATTTAAAAATTTGGGCTATGATAAGGATGATGCATAATAATATGCCTTAATATATCTTGTAATCTAGTCTCATTGTACAAATAAAGTTGACAAGACTCTAAATTCTCTACATACTAAGAATATGTGATCTTTAATAAAGTTGATTATGATTTTGATATGAAGGAAGGCCCTTGAATTGTATAATTGGGACAACAAAGTTTGGCTTACCTTAATTATTGAGGTAGTTGGATTTGTCTAAAGTACATTGGGTAGCTATTCTTCCTAATGTGAGTTTTTTTTATTTTGATGTGTTGTAAAATATGTGAGGTAAAATGAACAAGTGGAGAAGGGTGAATAACATAGTTAACAAATTTTTTCAATTAAAAAAACTAGAAGAAAAAATTTTTTGAGCTTAAAATATTTTTATTTTATCGATAAAATAAAATTACTCAACAAAAAATAAAATGCACACTATAGTTTTTAGGTGGTTTGGCCAAAACCATGCTTACATCCATCCTCAAACTTCGATCAGGCTTCAACTAACCACTCCCTTTTATCAAAGCTGATAGGGGTAAACCGAATACACAATAGTGTTTCAATGAAACATCAAAATCAGAAACATTCAGGCTATTAAAAAAATCAAAATTTATATTTTTTACTCACAAAATCCCTATACCTTTAATTATTTAAAAAAGAGTGACACTACTAATGAATAAAATATATGTTACTAGAAAATATAAAAATGATTATGAACAGAAGCAGAGAAATAGTGACCAAAGAAAATCTCCAGCTCTTATAATTAGTTAGAAATTTGTTTCTCATAGTTTGAACTTCAATTAGACTTACATGAAAATTTTCAAGCTTGATTTAATAGTATTTATGTTTGGTAAATGATCTTTATTTATAGCTAAAATGAAAAACACAAAAAAAACTCTTTTAATGGCTATAATCTTTTTTTCGAAAAGGTAGTCATTACGTGGAGATGACATTACAACTGTTGTCCAATTACAAGAACGTATGGAGCAATAGCCATTGGATTAACTTAAATGATAAAGGGTCCAGATCTAATCATAACGAGATATAATATGGAGTGTTGGATTCAAAAATTGGATGGATGATAACGATGATGAGGTTATTACTCATAAAGATAGAGAGATTCTTAGTTGTTCGATCAAGTATTATGGATTAACAGTTGAAGACAAAAGACTTTTCATAAATGTGGATGCTATCTAGACTGTTCGATCGCAAAAATGTGCAATCTATCAGTGAAAAAATCTTAAGTTTGGTAAAGCTTATTTTTAGTCCACATTACAAAACTGTTAAACTATTTTATGCTTATAATACATCCACTGATATTGTTATTAGCCTAATGTGGGTTAGCTACTCACTGGTGTTCTCAGGAGGTGATGACCCGAGCCCCCAGCATGTGTATACATGGTCCGACTAGACTTGATTTACATAAATGAAATGGCGAGTTTACTCTGACTTGTTTTGTTGAAGCTAGTTTAGAAGTAATTCTCTAAACCAGTTCACTCAAGGATTATAACAGTAATCTGACTTAATTGATACTAAGGCTTAACTCGTCATGGTTTTAGTCAGGTTCTTGATCTATAAGTCACCAAGGCCCATGATGCCTTTATGTTATTAAATCTGAGCCCTTTGGGCTTAGTAATGGAGGTGTTTAGGCATTTTTTTAGTTTTTTTAATAATTAATTTTTTATAAAAAATTAAATATGGAAAAATTCAAATACCTTCAAATAAAATGTAACTTAAATCAAATTCACATATTTATGAAAGATGAGTCCTATATGATGTAATTGTAAAGAATTTAAAAGTTTAACATGCTAATCATAAAGATTTAGAAATAAAATTCTTAGTGATTTTACTACTCTATAATTACCATTATCCTTGGCTCCAAAGTCAGTAGATTGAGTCATTAAATTACATTGATTATATATGTTGGAAAAGTCTTTGCTCCAATAAATTTAGATCACTGAAACAACACTGAGCTTAATAAGGTATTAGTAAATACTTAGTTTTGGTTTTGTGATCATCACCTCAAAGGGTATAACAAGTTGTGCTTAGAGGTATCAAGCATTCTTTGATTGGTTTCCTTAGCTTATTTGTGTGTAAATGCTACATAGACGAGAACTTCATCAACACTTATTTTTCTATTGAGATATTTTTTCCTTCAGAACTTTTGAAGAACCATTGTTTATGAATATAGATAGGGGAAACGAAACCTACACATGATGTTTGACAAAACAAACATGCATACATATAGTCCTTTCATAATATATAATGGTAAAAGTTATCTTCTTGATGAAATAGTATGCTAACGCTAGGAGGAAGTGCAAGCTACATAATTACTTCAAGAATGACTTTAAGCAGTCCATTCCTTGGAGGGTGAAAAACATAAAAATATCTATGGTATGTACTATGGTTGTATGATGCATTCAGAATAAAGCATGTAATTAGCATTATGCTTATTTTCATGAGAATTTTCTTAGCTTTATCACTAATTTAGTGCCAATAATTTGTTAAGTAGATGACAGTTGAGGTGAGAGTTTTAGCCTTGGGTTCCCCAAAAAAAATATACCATGAAACTTCTTTTCATTTAAGCATTTTTTATGTATATGAAACATTTTCTAAAAGAACTTTTCTTCTAAATACACAAACTACTAACAAACAAAGAAATAATCAGAATGAAAGGGGTTAAATGATCTTGCTTGAGATCTCCATGGCCTCATCTATGTCAATCATTACTACAAAACCATTGATGTGCCTTGTGTAAGAGTAGATCAAATTTTCTTTTGCCTTCTCTTTGCTACATGGGTAAACATAAAGCATTAATAACATATGTTGTTAAATCATTGGGTTTACATACATGTTTACCTTCCAAGGGTAGATTCTAAGATCTCTAAGTGAGATTTTGTGTTGCTTGCATCATTTATAATACTAGAAATTTCATTTCCAACATGAGAGATTGTTTTGAGATAAATGATATGGACCTGTTTCAAATGAAAAAATAGTTAATTCAAGTTTGTTAATATTTCAATAATAAAACTTGGCAAATTGATATGTGAAACCATTCTCACACTTTTCTCTGCAACATTGGAGCTTATGAAGAGAAACCAATAGGAGAAAAAAAAAGAATGAAAAAACTCTCATTCTTTTTTATATCTCCAATACTCACAATTTGTTTTGGCATATAGAGTTTGCATAGCTTCCTTTATATAGATCATCAAACATCAAACATATACCCAACAAATTTGTGATAAATCTTGTGTTTTACCAATTCTCTGATTGATTATTTCTTATTATTGAAAAGTTTGGACTAAACCCTAATTCATAAAGCTAATAAACAAATTTGCTGCTTTTAATACTCCATATGTTTTTTTGGCTATTTGAGTTGAAATATTCAAAAATTGGTAATATTTAAAAGTGTGGTTAGAATATATGATATTTGATAATTTATGGTTGAAATGGTTTTTAAACGTAATTTAAATATATTTAAAAAATTACTTCTCCTTCATTCTTTATCTTCCACATGTTGAACTAATTAACAATGCACTTGAGGCTTAATATTTTCTTATTTTTTTTGTTTGGGCAATATCTATTGATAAATTTCTTCACTATTTCTCTCATACAACATTCTAGCCTAGTTTCACTTGGTTAACCAACCCATTCTATTCAAATGGTTAGATCAATTTGATACACTTATGCTTCTCTACTTGGCTTGAACCCCCACCCCACACATCTGATCTTGTCCCCCTACATTCCTTAGTATTAATAGTTGGATCTCTTCTACCAATACCATAATCTAGTCTTTTGAATGCTTCTAACTCACCCTTCAACAACCTTCATGAGCCTTGATAAGAAATATATCGTTGATGTGGAAGATTCTAAGACTAAACAATAGAACCCCTTGGCATGACTACAGTTATGTTTCGAATGACAAAACTGTACCAAGCCTTTCAACCTTGTCCTAATGGATTGTGTAACTCAATATATTATCATGCAAAATTCTTGTAATAAGAAAGTACTATTCCTAAACAATTTAAAATTGGTTAGATAACTTAAAATAAGGGATCAAGAGATTTACCTCTTCCTCCCAAAAATATTAAAGGTTTTAGAGGTCTTGAGATATATTTTTCATTTCATGAAAACAATGGACATATTAGGGAATGTAAAGCACTTGGATGAATTATCAATGAGATCCTCTAAAATTCCCATTACTATGATACCATAGCCAAATCCATCGACATGTTGGAAAGGTCATAGACTAAAATCAGCTCTAAAATAAAGCATTGTTAAGGACCATTCAAAAGGAAACCTTTTGAGTTTTAAGCCTAGAGACTTCTCCCAAAGCACCATAAGATTCCATTGTTCTCAACAAGGAAACTGAGTAAAAGAGCCACTTGATCAACTTAATGATTGTTCTTTCTCTTATAGTAAAAGGTGCCATCCCTAGACAACTCTCACTTAGTTACTTCTGTGTTATTATTTATCCTTTTTATTTTGAAGTTCCTAATGAACGTAAGAGTGGCAGCCATATGTAGGAGTGGTGTTTGACTTTATTACAAACATTTAGATTTCCTCTCGACCATCTCTCATTATATGAATTTTTTTTCTAAACCTAAAAAATGTTATTGATTTTTAAAGCACATGTTATTCATGAAACTTTTGGTACTTTTTTCCATGGTATTTAAAATTTTGTTTTACTTTTCTAAAGTTTTTTATAAAATTTAAAAAATCATAAACAAATTAAAAAAAAATGGAACTTTCTATTGTCCCTAATTCAAAATAATGAAAATTCAAAAATATTTTGACAAATAATTTCTATCATAAAATTCCATGACTTCTGCCATTGCAAAAATTGCTATAAAGAATCTATGATTGTAGCACATGTTAGGATTTTTGCAAAAAAAATATTTGGCCATAGAAATCCATCTATTTTAGTTAAAAGGATTTTTGTAATGGGTATTGTTTTCTTAGTGGAAAAGATTTTCAAAGATATGATCAAGATAAAGTGATTCTTAAGATGGTCAAGATAGGATAATCAAAGATATTAAAAATCAAAGATATGATCAAGATAAAGTGATTCTTAAGATGGTAAAAATAGGATAATGAAAGATATTAAAAATCAAATATTTTTTTAAGATAATTGATTTAAATAAATTTTAATTTATTTCATATAATAATGATTTTAATAAAGTTTAATATTCTAATCAAAATAAAATTAAAATTGTTAAAATCAAATTCAAAATATATCTCTTTGCGATTTATCATTCCAACTATGATGATTTTCATAAGATTAAACATTTACTCTTCTTCTTTAATATCTCTCATGAACATGTATATCAACTATATAAAATCTAAAAAATTACTCAAATAAATTAATTATAAATACTTTAGGAATGTTATCTTCAAATAAAGTACTATAGTTAAGGGTAAACAATACAACATGATTCACATGGTTTATTGGTGCTAGTAGGGAAGGAATGAGACAACATGAACTATACAACTTAGTTGAGCCCTTTTAAATGCTTAAACATTATAAGATAACGTTTAATCCTACCAAATGTATGATGCAACATAAGCGATGATAAAAGGAGAAATTAAGAGGCTTTAATATTAGTGATGATAATAGAAGACAGGATATTTTTTGTGTCTTTATCCAAGTTTAGTAGTTCAAAATCAATCTTAAGCAAATGAATTATGTTGGAAAGGTAAAACTTGGAAAAAAGTAAATTGCAACTTTTAATCTTATGAGCCCAAATTGGTTCAATTATGGTTTTCATGATAACAATACAATGATTATGTACTACTTATACATAGGATTATTTTATCCAAGAAATCATTAAAATATTCATTGTAATTGAACTACTTAAGGACAATACTTGATTAATTATCATGTTAACATTACAAGGAAGAGATCAAGGATAAAATAAAGAGCTTGAGGTGAAAGTTACGTTATTAAAGTTTTAAAGTTTTGTAATGATTAATCTGCTAGAAGTGGGCACATTATATTTCACCACATTTCACATTTAAAAAGTAAAAAAAGAAATTATTACATATTTAAAAAATAAAAAAGTTTTGAAACATTTAAAATAAAAGTTTTAATGCTTACATTGCATCTTAAGGTTTTGAAGTTTTACACATCATAACTAATTTAAACTATCATAATAAGAAAAATTAATTGATTGAAGGATCTATTTTTTTGAAGTAGGTATAATATATATATTATATCAAAATGGCAAAGTCATACACGAGTTACAAGAAGGATCCTCAAGGAGGATCTAACATGAAATCAGACAAAATAAGCTTGAGCAGGGGCTTAGGGAGGCAGTCCCTAGGGGTCCAAACAAACTCATTGAGGCAAGCAGTACGTGCGATCCAGCCGGCTGGCATGTTCCCTTCTCTAAGGATATGGGTGAGCCGGACAGCCTCCAGACCCCTGGCAAACTGAATAGACTCAGTAAAAGCCCCCACCACAGGAGGGTGAGAGATCATCTCACGCACCTCCTGGAGCGCTGACATCGAATCAGCTTGGAATTCCACAGCCCGATACTGGGGAAGGGATTCCCTCAGCATATGAAGGGCCAAAAGTAAAGCCTGGGCTTCTATCATATCCACAGCTTGGGAGAACATCCTCTTGCCAGCTACCAGAAGAGGTCTTCCCATGAAGTCCCTCATGATCATGCTAAGACCAGCAATAGACTTACCAACCGCAATATCACAATTAACTTTTATCCATCCTGTTGGGGGGGGGGGGGAAGCCAACCATGTGCAACAAGCAAATCCAAAGAATTGCCAGGATACCCGCTGAACAGGGAAGAATAGAAGATGTGCTGTTTGAGAACAGATTTCACCTCAATCTTGATCGTCCGGATCAGCGAGCACGACAAAGGCACCGGGTTGTTGTCCCTCGTAGCATTTCTCCTAATCTAGATGTAGTACATCGTAGTGGCTAATGTGGTGGCATGCCACACCCCATCACCACGGTGCGCACTAGGCGAGCCAACGAACCGGAAGAGCCGGTCGATGAACAATGTCCCGGCACTCGTTGACTGGCTCAGCACAGTCAACGCCTCGCGAGCCTGGTGGTCAACCCAAAGGTCTTGGGCCTGCGGGCAATCCCAAAATACGTGCTGCATGGTCTCCTCTGCCGCGCAGCACAGCTGATAGATGGGGTCCCTGTTTAACCCCCTTCGGGCCAGCCATGCCGCCGTAGGGAGGAAATCGCCGACGACCCTCCACATAAAAATGCGAACCTTGGGCATAGATTTGATCTTCCAAATTCCACGCATCTCCTCCATGGGCTGTCTACCATCACGCTTATCGTAATTCAAAGCATTGTAAACAATGCTCAAGTAAACCCGCACACAACCACCTATGCCTTCTCAATATGCGTCTGGAGCAAAACATCCTGGGCAGACTCCAGGGCTCTCGAAAGGTGCTCATAAGCTCCTCGCTCGCCCAAGTGCGGACGACATCCGTATTCTAGTTCCCGACAGTCGTGATGCATTCGACGCCACTGGCCGACCATTGTGAATACATATTGATGAAGGTCGGCCAGCGGCATAGAGGGAGGACGCCAAGCCAATTGTTCTCTGCGAACTGTGCCGTCCGCCCATCGCCGATGCGCCAAACGAAGAATGAGATTGCCTTCGGCATCGCCCCCAGCACCATTTTGCACACAGAGGACGTATTGCGGGGGGCCTTCATTAGCAGGTCGTTCAGGGAATACTTCCTCCTCATGGTGTCAACCCAGAGGCTAGCTTCACGGCTGAGGATACTTTTGCAGTTATCCATTGGAGCACCCGGTGCCAGATGCGGAGGTCACGGAGGCCAAGCCCGCCCGCAGCCTTAGGTAGAGTGATGCGATCCCAGGCCACGTAATGCATGGCCTTTGCGCAGTTGGTCTCTCCCTAGAGGAATTTTCTGATACGCCTCTCCATATCAACGAGAACCCCCGCCAGTACCGCGCAGTGTCTCAGAACGTGGCAGGGAATGGCGTTGAGGACAGAGGAGGCCAAGACGGCCCTGCCCACAAGTGATAGCAGCTGGACGCACCAGTTGACCACCATAGCATCCATTCTCTGGACAAGGAAGCTGAGGTCCGCCTTGGTTAGGCGCCTCGTGATAATGGGAATCCCCAGGTAGGTAAACGTTCGGCCTTAATCCATGCGGAGCTTCCTAAGGATCAGCCTGGACTTCTTTCTGCTAAACTTAGAGCTGAAGAAGACCCTGAACTTCGCGAGGTTGACCCGCCGCCCAGCGGCTTCCCCGAAGGCCCGCATGATGCTACGGACAGCGCGCGCAGTGACGCGGGTGGCGAGAGCAAAGAGCAGGACATCATCCATGAACAGGAGATGCGAAATTCGCGGCACGTGCTGCCCCGAACTGAACCCAAGAAGCTGCCGAGACTCATAATTCCTCACCAAGCACGAAAGATACTCGGTGGCCAGGACATAGAGATAGGGCAAAAGCGGGCAACCTTGTCAGAGGCCTCGCTGTGCCACCACCCACGGGAGACGAGCACCATTAATAAGGATGTCGAATCTCGGGCTATTGATGCACACAACAATCCAATCACGCCAAATAAGAGGGAAGCCCATGGCCACCATCATCTCGAGCAGGAATTCCCAGCGTACGTAGTTATAAGCCTACTACATGTCCAGCTTCACGACCATGAAGCCCGAGGCGGTAGTGCAGGTGCGCATTGTTAATGTTGTCAGAGATACTACGCCCCGAGATGAATGCGGCTTGTCGCGCGAGATGAGTCCCGACATCAGCGGCTTCAGCCTCCTAACAAGGACGCGTGCCACCACCTTGTGGATGGTGTTGCAGAGGCTGATCGGCCAGTAATGCTCCGGCCTACAAACCTCCTGCTTCTTCGGATGAGAATAACAAGAGTATCCTTCCAGCCATCCGGAAGCCTGCGTTCCTTGAAGAACGCCTGCACGGCACTGATAACATCGTTGCATGCAATGGCCCAATAACCATGCAGGAACTCTACAGTAATTTCGTCGTTGCCCGGGGTTCTATTCCTCTTAATTCCCCGCAATGCCACGATGATCATATTTTGTTGGCTCGACTAAATGATCATTGTAATAGAGATTTTGTTGATTTCCATTGGATTGACATGTCAAAAATCCAATACTAATTAAATAATCTTATAGTTGAATCAAACCAGCCTATGCTTATAGTTTGAACTCATCGTACTATCCTGTAGGCTTCTATGATTTCGACAAGGCTCACTTGTTTTTTTTGAAACTGTGACTACTTTCTAATTTTATTTTCAAAAATAGACATGTAATTATTAATTAATCACTTCGCTAAAATTGGGATATGAATAAAACTATAAAAATAAGAATTTTTTAATATTTTATTCTTTTATATCCTTAGAACCTTATTACAAACCTAGAAGAACTTCACTAAGCTAAGCTGAAGGAGAAAGTGGATCATAATGATCAATTTCTAGCTCTCAGACTAGCATTATGATAAATTTGTAACATATTTCCTAAATTAATTCATAGAAAATTAGTGTGCCTCTTGGATTATTTTATTGTCTATCTCAAATTATATTTTAAGCTTTGGTCAATTATCTTAGTTCACTTTTAGGTTATTGCATTTTATCGTTTGTTGGCTCTATTGGGCCATTATTTGTAAAGTCCTTTGGTACATTGTTGTAGGAACATTTGGGATAGTGTGAGAATTTTTCTTATTTATTTTTGCAAAAAGATATTGTAATATTAAGCATGTCTTTTCATGTTTTTGGGGGAATGTACAACCAATGATTGGGCATAAATTGTAAAAAAGAATTATATCCTTTATAGTATTCTTCAAATAATAAGTTTTCAAACATAAAAAGAGAATTCCAAGAACATTTTATGATAAATTAGACTTAATAAAAGCCTTTTAAGAACATTTTAAGAGATTCTCATAATAAAGGTTTTTACTAAAAGAGTTTTATTATGTTTGTTTTCATTAAACTACAATTTATCTTTTTTTTTTGTGTGGACATTCTAGTATTCTTTCTAAAGTTATGGATTACACATTTAAACCCTAGATATCCTAATATATTATATGGGGCAAACATTAGTGGTTGATCATGTAAAACTAATAGAGCAAGATACCTAAATAAAGTCTATATTACAGCCAGAATAGATATTGAGTAATGCATAGGCCTATTACTAGAACTCAGACAAACATGATGTACACAAGCAAGAGAAGATCTAGAATTTCATTAATGGAATGAAGTTTGTGTCTCTTTAGTTTCTATTTATTTACTTTATTTCTACACTATTAAGTGAAGTAATAAACTTAACAAATGTTATGACTATCGAGTAATTTTTTCATGAGTTAGTTAAGTTCATATACTAGTCATTTTATTTAGTTCTTTCTTATTTTTTCATGTGGGGTCTATAAATAGCATGAAAGTCATTTACTTAGGGAGGCTTTTTAAGAATTTGAAATAAAGCCTTAGAGAGCTTAGGTGGCTAGAAGAGATTAGACTTACTTAGAAGAGTAGGTTTTATTTCGATCTCTTTATTTTGACTTTTTTCTCATCCATATCCACCATCACCTCATGACCCTAAGGAGTCTAAAACCATTAATTGAATGTACTTTCATTGACTTCCTTCTTGCACCATTAGTACATATTGTTCTTAATGTATTGATACATCCTAACACATAGATATTTCTAAAATACAAAAATAAATAAAATATAAAATATACTAAAATAATGAAAAACATTAAAAATCCTCCAAATATTTCATATCCATTCCCAAGGCCAACCTAAATAATGTATAAAAATTAAAATTAAAAAATGCCATTAAGCTAAGTACCCTTTTTCTCTTGATATCTCCCATGATGACCATATTGTCACCAACATATATTTAATGAAGTCATGTGATATAACATTGAATTATGTATAGTTTCTAAAATCTTTGTAGTGAAAACTAATAACCAAAACATTGTAGTGAAAATAAGATACAAATATGACACACTTCAATAATAATACAACGAAAGATAATTTATAAATTTATATCATTAATGTTCTAGCATAATAAATTATTATAATATTTCAAATTCTTAGTGAATATAATATAGTAGCTTAATTGATGTAAAACTAAATTATATACCACTCTTATGTTTGTTAGCTCATGTTACTACTCCTCTTGTGTCACTTGATGTGCGTCCATTAACATATAAAAAAAATTCAAAGTGAAAAATAGATTTAGCTATTATCATTGGTTTATTTGGCAAGTTCTAACATAATCATCTCTATTCAGGTTAGTGCAAGATTGGGATCATTTATATATTAAGTCTTCAATATAACATGTTTTTCCTACATTGTAGCATTAAACATTCACAGACCATATGCCATGCAATGCTCTAAGCTTTTCATGACGTATATCATTTTAATTACTTTAGAAAATACTTTGTTTTGCTATTAATTAATTAGTGAAACATAACATTTTTCCCATTTTGACCTTATATACCCTTATGAGACCCATCCCTAAAGTGGTGTATAATATTATGAGACATGTATGTTTTTTCCATTTTAGTATTAGATATCTCTTATAGAATTGTTTCCCTTATTGGTTGTACCTTCTTAAGAGTCATCTATAATATTTTCTAATTTCCTCTTCATTAGCAAGCTTACGATGATTTTGCTAGCAAGCTCCATCTCATCATGCATACATATTATCTTATGTAATATAAATATAATACAATTATTCCACTTTTTTATGACCTATGTGGTATCCTTTATCGAAAACAATATATAATATGAAGACATATAATATCCAAGTAAGATCGTAACATGTGTTATCCATATTATGGACAACAATGCATTACATTTTCCAATTACCCAACTAAATAGTCCATCATCATCCTTTGCATTAAGGCATATAATATTTCAACAAGCATAAAAAATATACTCTGACCATGTAGGTCACAATTATATTACAAGGATTGTTTCAATTGGATTTTATCATTAGAATTGTTTGTTGGAATCTTGTTTAAAGGATCATATTTTGCAAGAATTGTATCACATGAGCCAATGTATCATTTTGCTTCCAACATCTACTAATAAAACAATAGTATAAGATTGGTCATTATAAAGAAAATGTCATATAAAGTGCACCATTATATCATATCACTTATACTATATCACGAATTCTTATTATTTAATTATTTAATGAATAGTATTACATTGGCAAACATCATATCATTGCTAACATCTATTGCTAAGATAACATGTCAAGATCCATATCACTAATGGTTTATTTATAGATAAGGTTTTAACCACATTTAAAAAAATAAAAAAGAAAATTCAAATTATGTTTCTATAAAAAAAATTATTATGGATGTAGCTTTTTTTGTTTTATGAAATCTACACCCCAATTTGGCTATGGTTTATAAAACTTGATCTTTATTCATAAATAAATGAATGAAATGTTAAATAGAATAGTTCACTATTATGAGTATAATTGAGTGAGCACTATAAGGGCAGTATAAGATTTCATCTATTATGTTAAAATTTCGAAAAAAGTTGTAAATAACTTTATAAGTACTTGAAAATAAAACATATTTGATAATTATCATCACTTAAGTAGAAGATGAAGTTGACAAAACATATTAGAGAAATTAAGAAATTGTGGTACATAATAAGAGATAGGATAAAGATGATTGAACAAATTTTTTATATATTTTGTTTAGAAAAGTAAACAAAAAAAAAAAAAGAAAGTAATGAACCTAATTTATAATCATAGATCAACCATTTTTTTCAAAAATATTATAAATGGTGTAATATATGTGGTTGTCAGATAAGCATTAACTTTAATTTGAAGTCCATTTCTAATAATAATTATTTCATTATTATAACAGTTTGAAATTTAAAATATTATAGTAGTATTTCTTTGTTATTTATAAAATGTAATTAATATTTTAAATGTTACTATTCCATTAATTTGATATTATTGGCTCGAGATATATGCTAAATAACATATTTAAATAATATTCATGGTATGTCTTACACTACATATCATAGATAGAGTTTTTAAAAATTTTATAATAAAAATATTTTTGAATAGATCTTTTCGAGACAAATTTAGGCGACATTCATTTTAATCGAAGTCCGTTTGAAATTGTTAGGAATTGTTGAAGTTATTATATAATTACGTAATATATTATAATTAAATATCTAAATCCAAATATTTATAAACTTTCTTAGTAATTAAATATAAAACCTAAACCTAACTGACGGAAACCTAAAATAAATCCCAAAACTCCACCCATTTCTCATCGTCAACGATAGTAAGCCCAAAATCTCCTTCATGTTTGCATGAGAAGCTCAGAAAAACTTGAGAAATCATTAATTCAAGGAAGGAGAAACATTCCTCTATAATAAATTTCTCCATTGCAACCCTCACTTGGAGATTTTGCAATCTAAACGAAAATCATAAGCTGCAGCTGAAAGTTTTGTTTTTTTTGTGCAATACAGAGGGGAATTGAAGATAAAATTTTAATTTTCTAAAAGATTAAGCATTATTTTGGATTTAATTTATAAAATTAAGAGTTTCTTTAATTCAGTGTGGTTTCTTGCTAAGACAATTAAAATTAAGATATATATATATATATATATATATATATATATATATATATATATATATATATATATATATATTGATTTCTACTGACAATAAATTAATATTTTAGAAACTTATGATAACAATCATTTTCATTGAAATTTGAAAATTTGAAATTGTAGACTAAAAGCATAAGAATACCAATGAAAAGTCAAGATTGAAAAGATAAATCAATTGAGGAGGTAGATCCTTAGCATAGATCAGGTGAATAAATTGATTAACTATAATGTAAGTATGTTTATTTATTTACATTCCTTGAGCATATTAAAAAAATGGCATTTCTTTCTTACGATCATGAAATTGAACTTGTTTATGTATTTGAATTTGAATAACAAGATTTATGTAGCTTATTATTGATAAATAAGAGAGTTTCATATGAAATTAAAAATGAAAGAAAAGAAATATATAAGAAATTAAGAAATATATGATTTTTTTATATGATGTGGTGTATGAGAATGATATATTGAATGAAAATAATAAAATGATAAGAAATAATATGTTTTACCTTGTAATGTTATCTTTTGTGTTAGGTGTGATTTCTAAAGTCATATTGATGATAATTGATATAATAGTTATAGATTGATATGCCTCTTTGGCAGAGGCTCGTCTATTAGATATAATCTCAATGGTATGGATATAGACATAATATGATAATCTATTAGATATAGTTTGATGGATATTAATATGAATATGATATGATAACTCATTAGATATAATCTACTAGGTATTGATATAAATATGATATGATAATCTATTAGATATAGTCTGATGAGTATTGATGTAGATATGATATAATAACCTATTGGATATAGTATAACGATTATTGATATATATATAATATGATAACCTATTAGATATAGTTTGATGGGTATTGATATGGATATAATATGATATATATGTAAGGATAATAGTCAAAAAGAAATAAGACTCAAATTGAATTAAGAAATGAGTTGAGAAAAAAATTTGAATGAATAAATAAAGAAAATGACATAAGTAAAAGAAAATACAAATCAATCAAATAAGTCATTCCTTTATTACTGTCATTTCAATTTTGATATAACAATTCTTTCTTACTTAAGTCATATGTTATTCAATTTATAATTTTATTTTTATTTATATTTATTGTATTATATTATCTTATTATTTATGATTTATTCATTGAACTCTTTGAGGCTTATTCTTCATACTTATGTCACAGGCCAAGCAATCTCACAACCTTAAGATGTAAACTCTAGTAAGATTGAAGACTCGAGTATGTAATAAGTATATGTTTATAAAATCTATCATGTGATTATGATATATATATATATATATATATTACTACTAGTTGATGTTGTTGTATTATCAGAATAGTAATGGTATATATTTTATAGATTATTAATAATTTTGTAGATTTACTTGATGAAATATGTGGTATGAATGTAAACTTTAGTTTTACATTTGATATAAATGATATATTTTACTATTTTATGATATAATTATCAATATATATATGATGATAAATATTATAAATAAAAAATATATAGTCTATAATAGAAATGTTGTCTATTTATTTTCTAGATTTAGAACAATTTAATTTGTTTTGAATATAATAGAAAAAAATTAGATTGAAAATTGGTCTTATTCATCATTCTTTACCTATGATGTTAGGTGGGGCATGATAATTATAAAGAACTATTACTTAAATAAGAGGTGGATGTACTTAATTCTTAAGAATGACATTATATATAGAAAATGTTTAGATAAATAACAAGCACATTGTATAAATGAGTCACATCCTATATGGATCTTATGTATTTAAATGGGCATGCTTATAACTAAAATCTAATGGAATTAATACGTGTTATTTCCAATAACTAATAAATAATTTAAATTAATTTAAAAATTATTTATTAATTCATAAAAATGGTTTCTTTAAAGATTATTTCAAATTTTCATCTTTCCTAACTTTTCTTGAACAATTACAGATATTACCTTTTATTTGTAGAACTTTTATATAAAACTTGTTATTTATTTTTGTTGCACCATTCAAATGCAAGTAAAAATATATTTAAATTGAGTTTAATTATTTTTAATTATTAAATAAAGCATACTTTAACAATTAAAAAAATAAAATTTAATCCAATTATATTTTATGTTGTATGCATGATGTACATTATCTGAAGCCCTTCTTGATGCTCAAATTAAACTTTCAATATCTATGTTATTCCATCATTTCTAATTGATTTTCTTGTTCATCATATGTAAGAAATAGATTAGATTGGATGTTATGCAACTTCTCTAATTTTTCCCAATTTTTAAAAATTTAAATTTTCTTGTTAGTATCATCATCTATAATTATTATATTTTTATATTGCTCTTCCCTAATAATCTTATTTTTGTACATTAAATGATGATAAAAAAATAAATTTGATAAATTTGCAAGTGCTAATTTTGTACACACATAAACATGTAATATGTCAAAATCATAGACTGAGAATAATTAGTAAAGAGAAACTCACAAAAAATGAAAATATATTGTCATGAAAAACACCATGAAAAAATAAAAATCATGACTTCAAATAAAGGAGAACTTTATAATTTCTCTTCAAATATAAAGTTGGGTAGCCTTGACATTATAAAGCACATAAAAAGGACTTAATATAAGATGAAATTTGCCAAATCTAGAGTTCTAATGCACTCAGCTTATCAGAGTTTTCATAAAATGAATAGGAACATTAATCAATGGAAAAATATTAAGGAAATGTGTATTTTTAAGAATTTTTTCAAAAAATTATTAGACAAGAGATGAAAGCTTCAATAAAAGGTGAAGCCCCTTCCCTTGAATAATGCAAGAAATTTTTATAAGAGGTTTAATGGTTGATGAGTTGTATGAGGTTAGGTTAGCTAATAGTGAGTCATGATTCATCATAGACAAAGAAAATTGTAAAAAGAGACTTACCAATAATAAATAAGCATTTAATATCATTGATACAAAAACAATTAAGGCAACATGAAAACAACTATTATTGTCATTAAAGGGTGAGTTTGGCACATTGCCAAGACCAAATAATGTTCAGCAAACTAAAATTTTTCTTATAACACTCTTTCTTGCTTCCTTCTCTTTCTTCTCAGCAACCCAAGCTTCTCTTATGTCACTCAGTGCAATAACTAACAACAAGCTGATAAAAACCTCAAAAATAAAATCAATAAGATGGAGGTCATACCTTGTTTGTGATGTTGAACTTGCCAACCAAAGTGTTTCTTATCCAAATCTTGCTACAATCAGTGCAAACACAAGGAGACAAATATCCCAAACCCTTAGCAATCCTCTATGATGAGTGACATTCTACACAGCTTACCTCAATTCTCAGTGAATACCATAGATAATACTTGACGCAAACTTTTCCTAAACATGCATTGGCTAAGGAATAAGAAATCTCACTAGGGAAAGACTAATTGCATGCTTAAATAGTTTCTTAAGGTAGTAAATAATGTTGGTTCACTACCATAAATTAATACTAATTTATTCCTAAATTGGTTCAAAACTTACTTAAGGTTAAATAATTACCACAAACAAAAATTAATTTATTCTCTGGCTTAAAAGTCAGTGGTAAAATTAGTAGCCAAAATTAGCATTCTTAAATACTTCTATCACTAAATCAGCAAAACCTAATTCACAAAAATTACAAAACTACCCTCCCAAAATTTTGAAAATTACAATAACATTCTTACAAAATCTTAAAATTTAAAAATATATTTTTGTTTTAAAATTTTAAAATTATATTTATATCTTAGTTAAAAAAGTATAATTAGTCATTCAATCCTTCAAAATTTACAAACTAAATGATAAAGTACTATCTCACACATGATGTATAGGTTCTACTTGAGACAAACTAATTTTATTTGACTCAAAGATATGTTAAGATTGATTCATCTACTTCTTATTACTTTCTATTATCACTGTCATTAAGATGTTAATTATAACAAACCCCTATTTATTAGTACATTTCAATTTTTATCTTCATTTTTATCCAATTATTTGAATTTATACATTATTTTGAATCATTTGGAGGTCAATTGATAGTTTCTTTTGGATATTTTTAGCTGAAAATCTACCAAGCAATCCTTACAATAGTTGATTAGTTTTGTCAAAGAAACTTTTGGTTAATTTTGATCTTTAGTGATATTTTTGCTATTAGTAACATGCTACTACTGCTACTTTTCCTACATGGCCTACTCCACCCACTCAAAATGGGTTGGCCACCTAAATTGTGTCAACCCACTAGCCATCTGAGCCAACCAATGTTTATATGTAATCCCATGCCAACGTACATCAAGTCGTGAATCTACACTAATCTATGAACCCATATGAAACTATAAACCCACACTGACCCACACCAACCTACGATCTTATGCAGACCAACAAATCGCACTAACCATCAAACCCAAAAACTGAGACCTCGTTGCACCTTTCTACTTGCATTGCCTTAATTTTATCACTTGTTGCCTTACTCCTTACTACATCGCCTAAGATGCATGAGCTATTTGGGAATTGCTTATTGTATTTAATTTAAAGCTTTTTATGTAAAGTTTTGCAAATTTTAAAGTAATTATTTTATAATTTATGGTAACTTTGGAATTTTTAAAATGTCTTTTAGAATCCTAAAGGGTGACCCTTAGTTTTTCTAAATGTCATTTCATATTTCTATGCTTAGTAAACTAGCATTTTAACCTTTGAGATATCTATAAATAAGGATAATCACTATGTTGTAAGGCAAATAATTTTGAATAAAGTAAAGAAGCATTGCTATCAAACTTTCTTGAGACGAAAAGTGTACTAAGTGATCATCTGATTGTGTGATACAGAAAATGCCTTAAGAAGGTAAACAAGAGGCTCAAAGGGGAGATCTAGACCTATTATCCATCAACCATAATAGTGTTCATTTCCATGAAAGTTTTTAACTCAATTACTATTTTAGTTTGTCATTTTATGAAAGGGATTACTTGTTGCATCTAATTTCTTAGGCTTGTGCTTTTAACTATGAGTTAATTTGTTCCTAATCTAAGAGCTCCCCTTATGTGTACATTATCACTTTCACCATCAGTTTGAGTTATATTATATGTGAGTAGCTAAATCACTCGCTTTATAAGGTTGAGATACCTAATGTTAAAGTTAGTGCAAGTCCTTAGATTTTGGAAAGGTCCTTACTTATTTAGTGATACTAAGATATTCTAATGTATAAATATTATTTTTCAAGAAACTAACTTAATAAAATTCAAACATACCTACTCACAATCTTATTGGCTTGATTGAAAGGTTTATGAAATATTGATCTTTGTAAGAAAAAGATGGATGTTATAACTCTAGTTAGAATGATAAAAATAAGACAAACTTAACCCATTAAGCTAATGCTTAATCAAGGTAAAACATATTATATTATTTCTTTATTATATATTATTACTAACATTATTATTGTTGTTGAGTTGATGTAAAATTATCTTGGGTAAGTAGAAATAAATTAAGAGAAGTGAAGAACACATGGTATGTGGTCACATGTGATGAAGTGAAGAAGTGGTTACATTTAACATTGGCATGTGGAAGTTATAATGTTTATAGTTCCTTTAGTAATTCTTCGAGGTTTTCTTATCATTCCACTAAATAAGATCACATTCACTACGATCTCTCCATGACATGGCATATAATAGTTGTAGACCTAAAATAATCAATTAATTAGTTCTAACAGAGGGCACTAATAGCTCAAATTTCAAGATTTATATAAGTCAAGTATTACTAAAAGGATTAATGTTCCCTTTGGGTTACTTAGTTATGGTTGACATAGGTTTAGATGCCTTAGCCATAGTGTAAGATTAGGTAAAGAACTTGCATAGTTTTTCTCCACTAGTAGATCTCAACTAAAAAATCTTTTCTTGATCAAGAATATCATTTAAAACTATTTCAGACTACTTAAACAAAATTATTATAAGGATAACATACCAACAATTGGCCCCAGTGACATAACCCTTAAAAAATTATTATTTTAATATCCATCAAGGATCTCTTAAATTTTTATCATATTCATGATCATAATCGTAACCTAAATTATGCAATGCATCTAAGTAGATGCTTAGTATCCCACCAACAAGCTGGTATCCTTCCATGCCTACCCAAAAATCATAACACAAGGTCTAGTACTTTGGTCTCTTCACATGAACTGACACTCCTGAATAGGAAAGTCCAATCAATTGATCCAACCCCATAGGGGTCCAGGAGTCCACAATAAGTACATCATAAGAACTCCAATCTCAATACTTCTTCCAACACTCCGTAATGGTTAGGTGTAATCACATGGTCTAACCCCGTAATGCTCCAAGATCCATCGATAAGCATGTAGCATATCATTAGCACATGCTTAGGCACAACCACAATCTCTTGTAATGTACAAACTATGTTAATGGTATTCAACCACATCATAAGTTAGTACATTCCTTGATTTAGCAAAATGTTCTTATAAGAAAATGCCACTAAGAAAAATTTGCATTTCTTACCACATGATTTGGCACTTTACATCAATTATTATACTAATCATGCAAAAAAGCTACCTCATTATTATACAAGTATTATGTAAACATATTAGAGTTTCTTGTTGCATGATTTGGCACTCCACATCCATAGTTATACCAATCATGAGAATTATTTACCCCCTTATCTAGCAGGAGTTTGACTTGCAATCACCAGCTTATGAGCTTAAATCCTAAGAGTCCATATATTTCAATCATTATTATCATCAAAATTGTCTTTCTTATAATATAAATCACTATTCTATGATCTATCTAGGGTTGCAATAATGGATGAAAGAATAGTTCAAGTAGACTCACAATTGTGGTCAGTCTTGATACCTTGGAACATTGAGTTCCTATTCTAAATTTTGTATTATTATACAAGATGTATTTTAGCATGGAATATCTTGTTCGTAGAGTATTCAACTAATCCTAATCTACTATCTAAGAGGCTCATTGGGTTTTCTCAAATCTTATATTGGTTATCTAGTTATATGAAGGTTTTCTCTTAAAACTCTATTTTAATCATCTCAACATTCTAGCTTTTCCTCTTAAACTTTATCAACTATCTAAACATTTTAAGTTTCCTTTTAAACCCCAAATAACCATTTATGGTTATCTATCTACTATCTTGAATGATCTTAAGGTTTTCTTTTAACCTTAAAATCAATTATCTAGGACACCTTGGACTTTTAAACCTTAAATCATCTATCTAGGGTTCCCTACCTTATCTAAATTTTGCACATAAGATTAGCAAATTTCTTAAACATTATCTTGTGTTGTACTAAAATATCTATGACTATCTGACCTAATGTACTATCACTTAGATCAAAACCATGGATTAAACCCTTATGCACATTATTTTAGAGTCATGATCAATCTTTTTAAATCAATACTTACATGAGTTTCACTTATGAATCTCATGCCTTCTACACCCTTCCCAAAAGACTCCCTTGAGGCACAAATTATTCTTAGATCACTATTTAGGTTGTTCGACACATGGCCTAAGAACCTAAATGAGAATACTCATGATCTCAACTAAATAATCCAAACTTTTCCTAAGGTTTATATAACATCCAAGTGATCAATAAGCCCTTTGCCAAAACCTAGAATCACTCTTAAGGCCAAACCAAGCTCTTTATTTCAATCAACCATTATTTAAGTATTATCAAAGAACTTCACAAATTTAAGATCAAAGTTAAGCCAAACTTAAGGACTTAATAAGTACTCTTGTTCTCCACCCAAGCTTAAATTCCTTCTTTATAATTTCCTCATGATAACAACCAAAAAATAAGCATCAAATAAACTTAAACAAAAGCTAACCAAATCTTAATTTGGGTTTAATAAAAAAACAAATACCATTATTTTTTATAAAATTATTAACCTACCACGACTTTGTCTTCAAAAGGTCATAAGTAAAGATTAATCACATCTCATTTCATCATTTACTCACAAGGCTCCCCACCATAGAGCTCTATTTTTTAGGGCAACTTAACCACATTTAATTTGTAACTATCATACATTGAAAACCCAAACCCAAAGGTTTATTATTGTTTTCTTTAGTTCTAAGCTTATATTAATTGAATATAATGATTAATCCTATAATTTCTTACCTTTTATGATTTACTTAACCAAACCATAATCCTATTTTTAGGCCATCCCGAGAAAATTACTGAACATTAGCCTTCTTTTAGGGCCAAACCTAAGCTTGTCAAGCACCTCCATAAAGAACCTAAGTGTTCCCCTAGTTCTAAAAGAAAACAAAGGTCTTTTTCAAGATCTCTTAATGCATCCGAAGTTCATAATTAGGCTTTACCACTCAGACACTAAGTTCAACCCAAGGTAAAAAGCCCCTTTAGCCACAAAAGATCACCATTAGGTTCAGTTTGGAAGTAGAAATTACCATACAATTATACAAGGTTTACCTTAGAGTTATCTCATCTATCCCAATCATTACATTATAAGAATCCTCCATGCTAAACCTAATCTAACCACTCATAACCAACTCTTAACAAATCTTGCTCACCTAACCAAGACCTTCACATGTCCTAACCCTCTTCTAAGGTCCAGATTGAGCCCCTTATGCTTTCAACATGGAAACTAAGACCTCTAAGAACTATAAAAGATATTTAGGTCTTCTTAAAGTCTTAATCATGCCTTAAATGACATTAATCAAGCTTTATAATCATGTTATATGGGAATATACAAATTTTGGCTACAAGAATAATTACTAGGGTTGGCTACAAATGCAATTTTCAACCTAAGGGTTCATTACCTAAACTTGAAACCTAATTGCACAAGAATAAAATGAATCCTTTCCCATAGCCTTCTTGGTTCTTTCTTGGTTAAAATCATTTTTTCATGTCACTACTCATTGGAAACATATACAAAGTATCATGGACTAAATACTCATCACATAATGTCATGGTAAGAATCTTGAGTTCTCCATGAGGTAAAATTAAATCATTTTATCCTAAGTATAAGTTCTAACAATCATAAACATAAAATGTATTGTATCATCTTGAGCAAGATTATAACTTAGTAATGGATCATAATTGTCTTCCTTTTCTACATAAAAAAACTACACTACAAACATAGAATATTTTAAGGTAATTCAATAAAAATGTTAAAATTATATCATCAATCAAATCATTGTTTCATGGTTCCTTTAAATCATAACATAAAGCTTTGGTATTCAAGATTTTATTAATGCAAGAATTAATCTACCAAAATCATGAGATCCATCACAAACAAAACTATCAAATTTTTGTAAGAAATATTAACATCAAGGAGCATGAATCTTGAGTTTGGTAAAAGCTTAACGTTAACCAAGATAATCAATTTTTAATCATGATAAAATCTAGATACATACTTGAGGATGCAATTAAACCATCAAAATCAAATTTTTATGCCTTGGTTATGGCCAAATAATTATCTTTCCTAGATCTAAATTCAATTTTTATTTAAAGAACAAAGAGATCACATCATAAGCATACTTTAAATCATAATTTTTTTTATCTTATTTTCAGTTTCTATCATCATAAATTTTTTTAACAAATATATTTAGGTTTCATATTAAGCAAGCATACTTTAACATGTCATGATCATATCCAACTACAATCACATGGTTTCATAAAAGAATATTAAGTTATTACTTAGCATGTAATTAGATTTATTTTGATCTTGAAGTTCATTCTATCTTTAAGCCATGTAGAGGAAAACTCCAAAGAAAGCCTTCTTCTTACTTCAAGTTTTTGGTTCCCTTCTTATATTCTTGCTTAGGACTTGCCTCCTTGCCTTGGTTCCTTATGGTTTGGATCTCCTTAATCTCTCTTATGGCTATTTCTAAACTCTAGTGACATTAACCATGAGATATTAAGTACATAGCCACTAAATGTTCTTATAGTTAAAGCACCACTAAGAAAATGGCTAGGATTCACTTCTCTTTGTAGCACACATCTAAGTAAATTTTAAAGCAACTACACACCTTTTCATCTCAAATCCCACAAGGAAAAACCATTACATGTTCCTTAATTTCTAGATACAATCTTCAATAACTAGATGTGCCACATGAAGAGCCTTGGTTATGATTTTTTACAATTAAATTTCTTTATTAAATTGCATGCAATCAAGCCAATTTGAATTCTTAACATACTTAACTCATGCCACTACCTTAGATTTCATCAATTCAATAATTTCATGCAAATTACCATTCCATTTCATGGTTGTGGACAAAATTATAATCATGCAAGGTGAGCATAGGAATCTTATGACTCATTTTATGCACAAAAAGCAAACCATGCTAACTTAAAGTAAGGAACATAATTAATAAAAACAAAAGTGAAAGGAATAACATAGTTTAGCTAAGGTCCAATCTATTCCAACAAAAAATAAGGAGTGTAATTATTTCATTCTTTTCACTTTTGATGCTCTAATGGTAAATAAGTTCATCATAAGTCATAGCATTTGTTGAGCCACATCACTCTAAGTAATGCAACTACAAAATATGTTAAACTTGAAGAACATCTAGTAGACCAATTAGCACTAGGCTAAATGTTTTACTAATCTTGTGATTGTAAAATAAAATATTACGTGTTGTATAGGTATCACCTTGTTTTCTACTTTTTGTCTTAGGCATAAATTAAAAAACGTTTTTAATGTCATATATGTATGATAGCTACATTGTATAAATACAATGTTTATTTAACTAAAATTGAGAATGAAGAATCTAATCATTGATGAGATCAACCATGTATGAAAATCCTTTTGTTTGAGTTATGTAAGATTTCACTAGCACCATACATATAAGATTCATACTTCTTATTTTTTACATCAGTATCACCATAGGTTAATAGAATAACTTAGATAAAAAAGATACATTTTATGAAACATACTAATAATATGAGTATACAATATAACTATCATATCTTTGAATGTATACGACGTAATAATCTTACATGCAAGTAGTCATATCTATTCATTGATTACTAGTTAAGACTTTTCACATCAATAAATATGTGTTGGACAAGTAAAACCTGAGTGGTGCTTCAAAATTATTATACATATATCATTTTGTAATTTGATGGTATGATCCATTCACCTTTTCAAAAAACAAATAACATAACTTTATCATACTCATATGATCCCTTGAATTTATAATATGATGAATATAAAGAAATCAAAAATACATAATGAATGGTATTTGAATAGTATGATTTTTGTTATTTTATTCATATGATATATTGAAGTAAGAACATTATAAGCAATCACAATGTCGTGCACCTGTAATTAACTTATTGGATGTGCATAACCTCATAAATGTTAAGTCAACTAATAAGTATAACTCTGTGATACATATACATTACTTGTCATCATCTCGTCCAAAGCATTCATAACCAAAGTACTAAAATTAAGAATAAGACAAATTGTTAATCATACAATATCATGTTCATTATCATACTAATATGATAAATTCTATGTAGTAAAAATCAACGAGTCATATTGGAATTTGTTGGAGTGATTAGAATTTATTTATTTCTTAATACAATCCACCTATCATGTTTGATTGAATGAAAACCAAGACCACAAAAACTAATTTAATATCCTTGGAAATCACATTCTTAGCCATTGCAAGTTTTATAAATTATCTTAGGGAATCATATGATTTAAACAAGAATAGATTCTAAGAAGAAATGGAAAATTTCATGATTAGAAAATACATTAAACTAGTTGAGAGCAAAACATGTTATAGATTTTCTAAACTAGAGCTAATACATGAAAAAATTACATAAAAATTTTTTCCTAGTTCAACTTGCTCTTACCATTATTTGCAATTTCATTCTTAACTTAATAGCATTTTTGCAACCTTTGTCTTTGGGATATAAGGTATAGGTTGTTGTATCAAATAGTTTAAGTTCTGTAATTATTTTGTTTCTAGCTACAATTACTTATTTTTGTACTTGCTATTAATGTGTCCTCTAACCACCATTTTTACTTAGTTAACCCTTATGAACTATAACAAAGTGGAGTTATTTTTAGTAGAATCCTAGTTTGGTTTACTGGTGATAGATGTAACCATAGGATTATCTAAACTACCTAAAGACTTAGTGTGCACTCTTTCCTTTTACCTTTATTGCATTACTTATTTTTATTATCTTATTATTTCATAGTAACCATTAACATTGTAAAGGCTTTGGAAAGCTAAAGAATATTTATAAAAAATTGTATAAGAGAAATTAAGATAAAAAAAGATTTTGACTGTGAAAATATTCAAGTTGTTGGAATTTAAATTCAGCATAGAATTTGCATAATTCACTACAACCCCTCTAGTGCTATTCAATAATATTTAATCTCAACAAGTGGTATCAGAATAGGGTTGTATAAGGAAAAGTAATTCCTATGAGAAGATCTTAATCAAATCTTATTGGAGTGGTGTTGTTACTTGCTTACAATCTTGTCATCACTAAGGATTGTCCTCCCTTATTTGTAGTGAAGCATTATTCTAGATGGAAAAATATTTTCAAAATTTTTATTCTAAACATAGACCACGACTTGTGGTTTTCTTTTTGAACAACCATATATATCTCACATGATTCAAAGTATAAATTTAGAAGGTTGAGGCAATTAAATTATAGCATAATGAATTATTATTATGGTTTTTCTCATGACATTGACATGATGTTTTGGCATTCACAAACTTGCTTTGGGGCAATACAAGAGTTAGTTAGATTATATGCTGATAAGAAATCTCATATCCCTATTAAAAATAAGAACAAAAAAAAAGAAAGAGAAGAAGAAGCAAGAGGAGCAAAGAGAGAAGAAGTTGATGCAATATACTGTTTAAATAAGTATTGAAAATGAAGCTCTATTATATACAACTTGCACAAATTTTGAATAATGTTATGATTCATATGATGAATCATCTAACTTCTTTGGAGAATAAGCAAATGAGAACAAAAGGCTAATTAATATGTATGCTTCATTGAAAAAGACGTGTGCCAAAAAAGAACACTATATTCATATTTTACAAGAGTAATGTGATGATCTTAAACGAAAGAATGAATCACTTAAAGAAAAGGCAAAGTTCCAAATTTCCACTTTGAGCAATTTAAAAGATTATTTTGATGAAAATGAAAGATTATTATCTATGAATAATTCTTATATTGATGCTTTAGAGTGTGAGAATGCTCAACTAAGAAAAGAATATTCTTAATTAAAAGAGAAGCTAAAGTGTGGTGCATGCATTAAAAATGAATTAAGAACTTCAAAGGAAAAATGTTTTAATTATGTTTCACATGTGTTTTTTCATATTCTACTACATACTCATGAGAAAAGAAATATACATGTGCATGCACCTACATTTTTTACTAGTCCAACCAAACTTTGTGTGTAGTTATTATTACAAATTTGGTCACATCCTATTGATTTTCTGATTAGAAAGTCCACAATATAAAAATATCTTTGGATTCTTAAAGTTAGCTTTTCATGCACTAGATCATAAACATCACACTACTCTCACTTGTGATCCCATGATATTTTGAGTTTCAAAGATTAAAGCACAAATAAATGTGTTATTATGTCTATAATAAGAAACTATTGAGAAAACCAATGACTTGTGAGCACTAGATGCAGCCCACTTTCCAAAATCTTTGATCAATAATTCAAATTACTATAGTCCTTATATATATATATATATATATATATATATATATATATATATATATATATATATATATATATATATATATATACATTCTTTTGCTTTAAGTAAGAAAACTATTATGATAAAGTATAAGATAAGAAAGTTTGGTACAAGTAGTTTGCATTTTAAATGAGGAAAAATTAAAGAATTTAGGAGTAAAGAGTCAAAATTATGAAATTATTTTGATAGTATGAATAATTTGACTTACAATTGAATGATGGATTTGTTAAATCCTTGGTCTTTATATAACTTGTTTGATGTTGTGAGTATAACCTCTTAATTCAAGGAGCATAACAATGGTGTTTTGTCATGTAAACTTAATTGAAACCAAAAAAACCATAAGCTTGAATAGCACTTGGAGAATATCTTTATAAAGTCATCTTTATTGGTCTTAGAATATTGAAACCTATGATAGGTTTCTTATGCCATTAGGATTTGGTGTGTTTTTAGCATGACTATTAAATGTTTAATAATCAAATTTCCACTCATATTTCTTTGGTTTTAAGGCATGCATCATATTTAGGTTGATTTTCATATAACTATACTTTAAAAAATGACAAATCTTATAGGTTGCATCATTTATTGGATGACTTTACCCTTAATTCTACTCCTCAAATGATAAATAAATCTTCTTGAAGCATCAGTAGTATGTCTTAAGAATTAGGTGGATATCTAGAGGCTATATTCTTACTTGTTGAATTTATCTCTAAGTATTAATATATCTTATACAAAAAGAGAATAATGTAATGATTTTCACATCAAACTCATCTCCTCTAGATTTATTCCTATCAAGAATTTTTAAGAGCTTAAATCTCACTTATGATTAACCTCTACTTGAAAATTAGGTCATTTCTTTATCATACACTTAATTTGTTATGTTTACAAAAGTATTTTTTATTTTTTCTCATGAAAAAAAAGTATCACTACATATGTCATTTTATCAAACTATACTGAAGTCTTTGTAAAGTCTATAGCACCACATCATCTAGTCATCAACAGAGCTATGTGACATCCTTCCATACCATAGTCACTTACCACATAAATTTCATACACAACCATTACATTACTTTAAGTTCATATAGTACAATTGTATGTCTTATAATGCACCCTTACAAATCACACCCTCCTTCATACAGATTCACCTAACACGATTTTAGCACAGCACAATATGAACTTACCTGTTGTTTCAGTCTCTTCATTATCTTTTTATTAGGACCATAATGTTACCAGGATTGTTTTGTTTGGATTTTTATTGATAAAATTATTTTTTTGTTAGTATTTTATCACATGGACCAATGTATCATATTGCTACCAACATCTATTAATAAAATAATAATGTAAGATTGGTAATCACAAAGAATATATCATATAATATGCACAATTTATCATATCGCTTTTAACATATCACATCACTAAATCTTATTATTCAATTGTTAAACAAATTGTATCAGATTTGTAAACGTATTGTAGCTTTGCTAACATCTAGTGCTAGGACAATATGTCAAGGACCAAATCACTAATGTTTTATTTATAGATCAAGTATTAAACCTATTTCCAAAAAAAAAAAAAAAAAAAAGAAAGCTAAAATTAAACTTCTATCAAAAACTCTATTATGGGCGTAGCTATTTTATTTTCCAAAACCCACGCCGTAGATTGGCTAATGGTAAAAAATGACCTATATTTGTAAATAAATGATTAAAATAGTAAATAGAATACTTGACTTTTATGGACATGGTCAAGCACTTGCTGTAAGGATCGTACAAGAGTTCATTTTTTATGTCAAAATCAAACAAAAGTTATAAACAATTTAATAACATAGTTAAAAATAAAACTTAACAGTTGTCATCACATAAGTAGAAGACAAAGCTGACAAAACATATGATAAAGCAAAACTTATTATCATTCATCACATGATGAAAGAAAAAAAATGATTAGAACAATTTCTTCATTTTTTTTTACTTAGAAAAAAAAAAATAAAGAACAAAAAGCAGCAATCAACCTAACTTACCGTCTTAGCTCATCAGCCTATTTTTCAAAATGATTATTGGGATGCTTTTTAAAAAATCTTAAATTCAAATTAAAATATAATTTCAATAATAATTGAATCATTATAATAATGATGTTTTCTTTAAATGATAGGTGGACATATAATTCTTTAAAAATGAGCACTATCTAAAAAAGTTATACAAAAGAAACATTTAGAGAAATAATGACATATTTAATAAATAAGTCAAATCTTATTTGAAAACAATGTACTTCAAATAAGAAAGTTAATAGCTAGAATCTAATGAGATTTATACATGATATTTTTTTCTAAATAATAAATCATTTAAATTAATTTAAAAATAATTTATCAATCCATAAAATAGGGTTTCTTTTAAAAATTCTTTTAAATGTTTTTCTTGTTTAACATTTTCTCAAAAACCAAAGCTAACATTACATTTTATTTGAAACAAATTCTCTAGAAAACTTATTATCTACATTTGGTGCATCATTCAAATATAAGTAAAAATGTATTCAAATTAAGTTTAATCATTGTTAATTATAAATTAGGTATACTTTAATAATTAAAAAAATAAAATTTAATTTAGATATATTTTATGTACCATACATGGCAAACATTATTTAAAGTCATTCTTAATGTTCAAATTAAACTTTTAGTATTTATATTATTATATTATTTGTAGTTGCTTGTTTGTTTACCATATGTAGGCACTAGATTAAATTGTACGTTATGCTACTGTGGTAACTTTGCCCAATTTTTAAAAATTAAATTTAAAAGTTAACATCGTGATTTATAATAATTATATTTTTAACTTACTCTTCCAAAATAGTCTTATTTTTGTACACTTATTTATAATAGAGAATAACTCTGATAATTTACAAGTGTTAATCCATTCAATCAGATTGAAATGTTGAATGTCTAATTCTTGGACTAAGAAAAATGAGTAAAGTGGAATATACAAATAATAAAAATTATATGATCTTGAAAAAAATCATGAAAAAATAAAAACCATCATTTCAAACGAAAGAGAATTTTATGATTTCTCTCTAAACATAAGTTCGAATGCCTCAATATTATAAAACACACAAGCAAAAGATTGAAAATAAGATGAAATTTGTCAAAAAGGGTATGAAAAGTTTGATATTTAGGAATTGAAAAATTGTTAGATATGAGATAAAAACTTCAATAAAAGATTGGAGTTTTTTTTTTAACAACGTAAGATATTTTTATAAATAGTTTAATAACAAATGAGTTGCATAAAGTCAAGTTTGTTGATAGTGAATCATGAATCATCAAAGGAATAAAAAAATCTATCAAGAAACCAATCAAAGTTAATTAAGCAATTAATATTTATAAACTGAGTTTTAACCCTATTTAAAAAAAGAAAATAAAATTCAAATTCTATTTATTCCAACAGCTTTGTTATGATGCGACATTTTTTTATTTTTTTGAAATCCATGTCCTAGTTTGGCTTTGGTTAGAAAAAAACCGGCCTTTTTTTATAAATAAATGATTAAAATAGTAAATAAAATAATTAAATATGATAGAAATGGCCGAGCACTCGCCGTAAGGACTCTACAAGAGTTCATCTATTATGTCCAAATTAGAAAAGCGTTGAAAATAATTTAATAACATATTTGACAATAAAACATATTTGATAATTGTCATTAGTTAAGCAAAAAACAAAAACATATGGAATATTTTTTTAAATGTTTTGTTTAAAAAAGAAAATAAAGAACAAAAAAGGGGCAATCATAGAATAGCCTTCTTCAAAATAATTACTAAGAGTTAGTGTTTTGTTTCATGGTATTATAATGTGTATTTGTTAATAAATCTTAAATTCAATTTGAATTCCATTTTTTAAAATAATTATATCATTATAATAAATTTTTATTTAACTGATAGTTGTATAATAATTATTCAAAAATGAACATCATTAAAAAAATGTTATATAATGGAAAAGGTTAAAAAACTAACCCATGTAGTTTATAAATATCACATCTTTTATATGCACAGCATACTTCAAATGGGCTAGTTAATGGTTATAATCTAACGAGATTAATACATGCTATTTGTTATAACTAATAAATCATTTAAATTAATTTTAAAAAATAATTTATTAATCAATCAAAATAGGGTTTCCTTTAATTTTTTTTTAAACTTTTATCTTGGCTAATTTTCCTTAACAACCAAAAATACCACTACATTTCATTTGAAACACTTTCTAGAAAACTTGTCATATACATTTGCTGCACCATTGAAATGTAAGTAAAGTATATTTAAATTGAGTTTAATTATTTTTAATTGTTATGTTATTAGTTATAACAAATAACATATTATTTAAAGCGTCTCTTAATATTCAAATTAAACTTTTATTATCAATATTATTTCATTATTTGAAGTTCATTGTATGTTTAACATATGGATGCACTAGATTACATTGGATGTTATGCTATTTTCCTAACTTTGCCTAACGTTAAAAAATTAAAATTTTAAAAGTTAATATTGTCATTTATAATTATTATATTTTTAAATTACTCTTTTCAAATAGCCTTATTTTCACACTTATCGATAATAAAAAATGACTGATAAATTTGCAAGTGTTAATTTTGTACAAAAGTGTAGAAATATGACATGTTTAAAATTTGGACTAAGAAAAGATGAGCAAAAGGAATACACAAATAATGAAAACTTTACAATTATGAAAATAAAAGCCATAAAAAAATAAAAATCATGACTTTAAACAATAGAAATTTTACTAATTCTCTTTAAATATAAGTTAGGAGCCTCAACATTACAAAACACAGGAGAAGAATGATTGAATATAAGCTAAATTTTTTTTTGCCAAATCTAAAGTCGTAGCAAATTTAACCTATTAGAATTATAATAGAATGTAAAGGAACATTTTTAAAGGAAAAAAGAGCTTGGAATGGCACATTTTTAGGAAGGTTTTCAAAACCTTATTATACAAGAGATGAAAGCTTCAATAAAAGATGAACACTTTTCTTGAATAATGTGAAACATTTTCATAAGAGGTTTAATGGCTGACGAATTGTATGAGGTCAAGTTGGTTGATTGTGAGTCATGATTCATCAAAGGAATAAAAATATATGGTAAAACCCTATTAACATTAATTCAACATTTAATGTCTTTGATACAAAAATATTTGAGGCTCCATGAAAACAACCATGAACATGATGGAAGGGTGAACTTGGCACATTGTCGAAGACCAAATAATGTTCATAAGTAGTGGATCTCTAGGTGTTGGTGCTCATTGGTGATAAGGGACTCGATCTAAATAAGGATGATTATACTAAGCAAAGAGTTATAAGCAATAAGGAGATGAACAAAGACCTAGATTTAATAGGTTGATTGAGAAAGAAAAATTGGACTACAATATCTGAAGAGTATATATAGTGGAGGAGGTTGCAAATGCAATTGCCCAAACTAAAAAGGAAAAAGCTAGAACACTATGTGTAGTTAATGGATACATAGAAACATAATTTATATTGTTAACACGTGGATAATAGAAAATGGAGGTAAATAATTTTATTAGTATGGCCTTAGCTTCAATTGTACCTGAATATTTATGTGGGTTTAGAATAATGTAGCTATTATTACTATTGCCCTTTGAGTTGAAAATAGTATGCCCTATATTGTAACAAGATTTTCTTTATGTAAGTTATTCATCTTAACAATAGATGGCATTGAAAGCTTGCAAGAGTTGATGAACAAAAGCTTTTAGTTGCTAGAGGAAGGTAACTTCAGCTGGATGAAACTTTGGGATCCTCTTAAGTGAAATGTTGTGCTTTTCTTAACTCAGAACATTACAAGAAAACTTAATTTGATCATGAGACTCCTCTTATGAAAGACCCACTTAACAATATACATAACCATATAAATAAATAAAACTTTAAAAATAGTTAATATGATAGGTTAGGACATAAAGTCCTAAACGAGGACCCGATATTGAGACATATTCTCACATCTAATCAAATTAATCCATAGATATAAAATAACACACTAATAGAACTAAAATTTTATAGATATTAAAAACTATGAATAATCATTTGAAATTAAAATAAGAATGGAATTAAAATTCTTTGGAAGTTAAATACTTAATGTTGAAGTTTTAACCTAGAATAAGGTTAAGTACTTGGATGGACCTAACTGAGGTTATTGAAAGTTAAATACCTAATGTTAAAGTTTAAACCTTGGATAAGGTTATGTACTTGGATGGACTTAGATGAGGTTAAGGATAATTTAAGAATTAATCATAGAATATTTTTGTTAACACCTTATAATTCCCAAGAACTTTGATTTTTATATAAGGAAACCTTAAAGCTAGAAGAAATGGGTTTAAACCAGAGACTTCAAGAACATGATGAGACGTCAAGCACACTTAGGATAAGGCCTTGGTTAAGGAAAGCACTCTATTAGACTTTGGATATGGGATGGGTGTAATAGAAGGCCCAGTTTGGGCCTTAGGAGTGTTGTTAAGCTCAAGCAAGAGGTTGACTATTCTCTTAGATATTTGTTAAATCCTAACTAGCTTGGTTATTTTGATACATCATGAGTACCCTAAATTAAGCTCTTAAGCCATGCATTAATGCCCTAGATATTTACTTGCATGGTGTAAGTGGCTCATGAAAGACTTTGAAGAAGGATATAATGATTATGATTTGCTTACAAAACATAAAAATCACTAGTGAAACTTATGTAATAGAATGGCTATGATTTTAAGGATTTAAACCAACATTTTGGGACTTGCATGAGCCTTCCAGTGGTAGCCAGCATATGTTAAAAGATTATAGTAAAGATCCTAGTTAAAGGTTTAAGCAAGAATTAAATATAAATACGTGAATATAGATAGGGTAGGATTACTTTAAATGGGTTGATTAGGGTTTGATAATTATTTAGCATTTTAAGGAGATCTTATATAATCATAAATAATTAATTAAGATTTTGAGAAAACTCTATGATTATCTAGATGATAAATTAAGCTTGATTTCTATAACCTTAGATAGTTGCTAGTAAAATGATAAAGATGTGGATCACAATTCTAATGGAGAGATAGACTTACGTTAAATGTAATGTAATATCAATTAATCATGTAATAAAACTTTAAAATCCTTTTATGTGAAAAAATGTTAATTATGATCTTAACTTCAACAATTTCTAACTATTCCAAACAGATTCTGATTGAGACAAAGTATGTATCACTTAACTTCTATCTACAAACTCTGTTAGATTATATATTTAATTTTACATTTGGTAATAATTTTTTTTAGTCATTTCTAGCATGCTTTGTAAAACAACTAGGATGTGCATAAAATTTAAAATATTAAGATAAAGTTATTATATTATGAAATTTAATATGTTAGATTGATAGCTTAACCAAAGCGAATTTTCTTAGGTTTAGTTGGTCCTCTAAACCTTTAATAATATAAAGAATATAATAGAGTATGTTAATTATAAATATATGAAGATATATTATATATTCTATATATATTGCATGAGAAGAAGGATACTGGTGGGGACACCAGCGCCATGCATGATTTTCGACGTACTTCATCTATTCAGATGCGCTCCTGCACTACCCGACGACCAAGGGAGTTACTCTTCATGAACAGGATCAATTTGGAGCCCAAAGTTGCATTTCGGGCTCGAATTAACACTCAAGAATATTATTTTTGGATTCGGGGACCCAAATTTGGCCAAAAGGCCTCTTTTTCCGGTTTTCGCCGCCGCCGGACGCCTTCCGCCGCCGACTGCGACCGTCCGCCACCTCTTCGCCGCCGTCGGCCGTTGAGCCGACGGACCCGCGCGCGGGTTCGCGCGAGACGCGCCCGCGGGTGGCGGGTCGGCGCGACCCGGTTCAGGCCCGTGTCATGGCTCGGGTCGCACGACCCGCTGGATGAACCGCGCCGACCCGTCTCCGACCCACGCCGACCCGTCTCCGACCCGCGACAACATGACTCGACCGCGCCAGCGTCCCCGCCGGATTCGCCGCCGCGACCGCCACCGCCAACCGCTGCTAGCCCGCCGGATTTGCTTTAAAAGCTGTTTAGTAACAGCTTCTGGATCAGCTTTTGACTATTTTCTGCCTTTTTTTTAATGTTTTAAAAGGCAGAAATTGATATGCAGCCTTTATATTTGTTATTTTCCTATTTATTTCCAAGTTTCACGTATTTTATTCCTTTAAAACTCTAAAAGTTGTTTTACCGATGTACCCTTAGGCTCTCTATAAATAGGGAGGCCTATCCCTATGTAAGGTTAGTTGATATTTGAGCTTGTTTAAGTATTTTAGTGCTTTGCTTTCACTTGTTGAGTCATTGGTGTGATTCCAACAAGACTTCGGCGTGCTGATTCGTCGAGGCTCCGGTACTGGGAGGAGGGGTGCGAGGCCCAAGCGGTGAGAGGCCGTGCCAGTTTATCAACGACGCCATCTTCATCTTCATCCCTTCGTCGACATACTCTCCATACCCCGCCGCTACCACGACGGTAACGTTTCATAACTACTCATCGTCGCATTCGCCTTTTCATCTGGATTTCGACGCTTCTCTCTCTCTTAAGATTTGGGTTCCCCTCGGACTTGAACGGTTCTTACTCGAATAATATCTGTTAACTTTCTGATTTACGGTGATTTAGCGCGATCTTTGTATCTTTCAACTGCGCCGGTGCGACCATTCCACTTTTCAAAATTTATCTCGCTCGGTATTTAAACCCTTATCCGAGTACCCCGCGTCTGTGCCGTCGAGGTGTTGCGGACCTAGCCTACGGAGCGACCTCTGTGTTGCTCACGGTCCCCCTCTTGGCTAAGATTGCCTTGGACGGGTGTCTCTTGCTTGTTATTTCTTTTTTCGAATTTTAACATTTTTACCTTTCAAGTTTACTTTATTTCTGGTGTGTGGATGTAATTTCTGTATTGCTCAAATTATTGTAATCCGTCTGGCATCACAAGTACAATATTAGATATCATATCGTATGATCATAAGGCAATGAAAAATAAGGCTTGTTTTAAACTTGAATTAGTTAACTTAAAAGCTTGAATTAAATCTAAAATAGTTGTAGTGATGTTACCATGATAAAAATAAGACTTGTTTTACCCTAATCCCTAATCCTAGAGAACTTATAACACAAGAACATTGATTTATCAAAGGAATACATGCATGATTTGAATGATTCCTAAGTATCATTTTACCAAAGATAAAGGTTTGACATTTTAACCTAAGCAATTATAATAAATTATCAACTCCAAGTGGTTAATCACTCCACAAGGAACTTTTCTTCATGACACCATAATCTATTTAGGTTGAGCCAAATTAAGAGGGAATAGATGTCAACAAAGGTATAGATAAAGGTGCTCAAGTTTCTTCAATCTCATAATCAAAAGAATCAAAAGTTGTGACTTTTAAATTAAGAGATTTGTGGAGTTTGGTTCTCATCTTTTTAGTTTTGCCAATTAACTTCCCTTTTATGACACCACAAAAAATTTTATGTTGAATCAAATAAAATTAAACAAAAACTTCAAGAGAGAATAGAAGTTGACTATAGATCAAATGGAAGTGGAATGTTCTCACAAACCAACAATATTTGAAGAAAAAAGTCATTCATTAGAAGGCTATGGAGATAGACAAATAGAGGAAGAAAAACTACACATAAAATGTAAGTTCTATTTTTCTTAAATCATTCTTAAAATAAAGTCAAAGGGGTTAAATTATGCTTTGACTCATCAAATTAGGTCCTTAGAGAACAATTATAAATGTTCATGTCAATGGATTCTTGTTGCTTGAGATGATGCCTTTTGCCTTTCTTCACATGTCACTTATAGCTATTTCTATTGTAATTATGCATAAGACTAAGGTATGCTTGCATGGTAGAGTTTGCTACAATAATGTATCCCAATAGAAGGGATGCGCTCTTACTGTCCTTTAGCTTGATTCAGATGAAAAAAAGCAAGTGAAGAGTTGATATAAAAAAAGAGACTTATTTCTCTCAAATATGGTTTTATACCTCACTTGTATTCTTATACCTTAACACAAATGAGGTTGCATTTATTAAAACCCTTCTTGTTATCTATATGTATCTCATAATAAAGTGAATAACTTCTTTGGGATTTCTATGATAAATTTTGTATTATTTTATTTTAGTGATCTAACTTCATATTTCATTTTTCATGACTTTAGATAGTGATCTAACTTTGTAACATTTTTCATATCAATATTTTTGTACTCTCATTAAGATTAAGAATAGATGCTAATCTTTCTTTCCTTCATTAAGAAGATGGCTAAGAGCAGTGAATAAGGCATATAATCATGCAAACAAAGATTCTTATGATAACTATGTCAACAAGAATTAGTTCTACATAATTCTTAGCTAGTTTTAGCTATTAACATGAGCAATTCAAAGCCTTCATAAGGAGCTCCATCAATCCTTCTCTTCCTTAATACAACCTATTTCCCAAAACCATTCATTCTCTATATAGCTAAATCTTGAAGCAATTTGCTATAAGAAGCTTTATTCCATTATTAGAACCTCTACCTCTGCATATCAACAAAACATGCTAATCACAATGCTTCATCCTCCTCAATTCCCCTATGTCATAGTTTTTCCTAAATTTATTAGGCTCTTTCCCCTTCAAGTTGCCATTTCATAGCACTATTTAAGATATAAGTAAAAATAGTTAAAAAAGAACTACATATATCTAAAGAAGAATGAAGATCAAAATAAAAGAAGATATTTTCTTAAAAAATTTTATAGAAAGAAATAGCTCAAAGAGGTGACCATAAAAGATTAATCTTTTAACTATTTACAACCATAATATGCATCATTTATTATTATTTTAATGAACTACATAAATGATGTACCATCAAGAGTATAGATTGATGTTAGTTTCCTAAATTATACTTTTATTAATAAATTTTTACTTGCACATATGATTAGCTTGGAAGGACAAGAATATGATCATAAAGTAAGGGATGCATTTTAAACCATAATATATCCTTCACTCATACCATATCCTTTTCCCATATTGGATCAAGCAAATGGCATGGGTTGCAATTACATGATGTGTTAGCAATTGGTAACTTGAATCCCTTCCAAAGTCCTATTGATTTGTGCCATAACATAGAAGGTGAGTATTTTATAGAGTGAAAGTCATTCCTACAATAACAAATACTTTATTGCATGTGTATTAGAAGTACTCTTTTTTTCAACCTAGCATTAGTAAGAAACTCATTTTTGATATAATATATGACATCAAAATAACTCACTAACCATTCCTTAAGCCTAAATTTGCACAAAAAGTTATATTATCCTCTTAGGTCATTTAGTTGTATCTTAGCCTATATAAAAAAATACACTTGCCAATACAAAGGCAATAAGTAGAAGAATGAGAAGACAATTGAGAAAGAGAGAGCCCTACTCCTCTCCAATGCATGGCATTGCCAATACTTTATATCACATAATGAATATTTTTTTCAGCTCACTCCACTTCGATTTCTTCCTATTTAAAGATTCACAATAAATCTTATATTGTTGCATTAACATGCTAATACATATTTCATCTTTTTATCTCTTTGGATTGTTATCCTCCTTTGTGATATATTTTGGGTCAATAATTGCTTTATAATTAAATGAATAAAAATGTTATAAAATTGGTTTAATATATTATTAATGTGAATGTTTTAAGGAATTAAATAATTTTGATTAGCTATCATGATTAGTAAAAAAACATCTAATTGTTTAGTTTTAATATGTCTTATTTTATTAACTCATCCTCATTAATAATCCGAACAAGTTGGATCAAGAAAACTTAACCCATATTTTTATTTGATTGCTAACCTAACTTCAAAACAATTTGCCAAATTGCTATTTACCTATTTCATAATCTACTTTAAATTTAGGGCTTCTATAACACTTAAAAATAGTTGGCAATGACAACTTTGCAACCACCATGGCCAACGATGATGTGCCATAACGAGGTGATGAGTCCTCCTGAGAGGGTATCAACTGATCCAACCAAAGACCCAAGTAGTTAACCTCCCAATCAAACAAATTGAGACAAACCAGCTTTCTCCTAATCCATGACGTGAAGCTTAGTTAAAGCTAATGTACATTACTGAATTAAGAGGAGTGTATTAATGTACTTGAATGGCAGTAACATCTAACAAAACTGAACCACCACAAATGATAGACTAAAAAGACTGATGACAAAATTCAACAATAGCACCAACAACATTTGTTTGCTATACAAATAAACCCTGGCACAGAAAAGGCCATTTCCTCCCAAACAGGCATCAGCTTAGAACACCAAGCTTTAAAGAATATGAATACAGCAAACAAGTGCTGCTTATTCTACCTCGCAGTAGTCATTACGTTATAAAGAGATTCCTGAAAGGATGCAATAGCAAGCATCTCATGTGCTCAGGTGTTAAACAAAGAAAAAGACCTGAAACTCTACAAAAAACCAATGCAAGAAATTATCCGCATCAACCAAGGAGTTCTGCCTAAGGCCGGAATATTACTTCAGTCACAGAACAATTCATTCTGGGAGTTTCAAACGGTCAAAGAGCACCATGAAGCTCTGATGAGGGCTTGGTGGAATATAAACAAACCCCAGTTCTGTGCCCCTGATGTGTGGGCCAAATCCCTACGCAAAAAAAAAAAAAAAATGTATTTATTCATTTTTTTTATTATCAATATCTCAACCTTGTGGGTTGATGGCAGTTCAAAAAGTGTGTAAGAGAAGTTAAGCTCAAAACGTTAATATTAAAGCTAGCAACCTTGACATCCTTGCCCGTGAAGAATGCATTATGCAAAAGACCCTAGAAATCATAGTGCTCACATCATTATGAACATTAATGTTATGGCTTATTTGAATGAAAATTACAAATGCACATTTTTTATCATAATTTTATTTTTTATGTTTAGAAGGAATGAATTTATAACAAATTTAATTAATTATGAAAATTGATTTGCTAATAAATCATGGTCCCACACTTCATATTGACACTAAGTTTTAAGGAAATTTTCTCTTTATTAGTAAGGAATATAACATTCATATAAAATCATCAAATCAAATTGTTTACATATTTCATAACAACTGATCAAAAATAGTAAATCAAATTTCACTTATCCATTTCCTTCTCACCGAATATAACGTAAGCACATGTTTGCTTTGAATGGAAATAGAAACAAAATCAATTTTTCAGCATGATTTCGCTTTTGTTTTCTTTTATATAATGAATATAAGAATAATGTCAATTACCAAAACAATTGACAGACTAATAAATTTCCCATCTACAATTTTTACAATATTCTATAAAAACTACGCCTCTAGACTTTACGATTACAGCAATAACATAAGTTGTGAAATAAAAATTTTACACCAAAATAAATTAAAATGCTTGTAAATTTGATACCAAAAAAACAAACAAGGCTAAGGATTCATTCTATTTTTATTTCTTTTTCAGTTCATATTTTCATTTCTTCTTTGTTTTTTCATTTCATTCAATCAAAACATAAGGAAAACTAAAAGCTTCTCCACACGACTCATTCAATGGCATAAATTCCACACGTGAAAATGCTAGTAAAAGCTAGAATTTACCTTGCCATTTAGCTGAACTAACATGCCATCCACCCACCGAGGGTTCTTGAATCCAGGCTCAGCTATTCTTCCCTGGCCCCTGTAGCTTGCTACCTATACCCACAAATCAATTCGATATATTGGAGAATACCAATAACACACGAACTGAACAGCGTAAAGCAGAAAATTATTCAACTAAAGCCATAGGCTGGGCAGTCAAAAGGGGAATACCACACCAAGCTCCTCAGGATAGGCCCCATGATCTGTAAGACGATTTCCCTTGCCAATCTTAGCACGAAATGTTACCTATCAAAAAAAAAAAAAAAAAATACAATTGATAAAGAATATAGATGTTACAATGACTCTGACTGAAGATCATAGATCTCTTGAAAAACAAATTGCATTTTAGCTCCAATTGCAATATAAAAACCAAATTACGAGCTTATCATGGTTCGAATTCAAATTTAATGTACTAATGATAAGCCCAACATGCACCGGTTCAAGATAGCAGAAGTCAACTCAAAATGACTATACTTATGATTATGTTTTATCTATATGTAAATCTAGGTATACTTAGAGATATAAAGAAATGAAATTATAACAACAAATTAATATATTTGATGTGATTAAATATATAAACTTGTTTATTTTCAAGAAATCGATAAAAACATTAAAAAAATACTTAAAAGATAAATTAGTTCGGATTGAGCTCTAATTAAAAACCAATGATTCAAACGCAACTCAAATTGAAAATGGATTGAATCATTCATGTCGAAAGTTTTGATCTAATCAAAATTGAATAAAAAAAAAATTTAAATCCAATCTTGTGCCAGAGTTGTATCAGTTTGAGATTAAATCTTTAACAATTTAAAGAAGCATAAATGTAAAAAAAATAAGACTGCAAAGGAATGATATGAAGTTAATAGCATGCCTGTCCTGCAGGGACGTTCAGATCTCCAGTTAACTTAACAGCTTCGACATACTCAAAGAACTCCATCTCTGAATCAGTTTCATCCGAGTCATTCCAGTGACCATATTTGTGCCGCAATTGTATTACCTCAGTACCAAAGGGCCCAAAGGCTCCAACAAACAAACCTGCATGAGCAAAGTGCATTAGATTTAATTGATATAAAACTATGTATAAAATAATCGAATATAGCAGAAAAGCATACCATCAAATGGATCTAGATTATTATTTGTAGTAACAATTCGGTTAAAAACTGTAGTTTTGGACAATCGATTTCTTCCCTGTGCCTGGCTAACTGCAAATTTCACAACGTCCCAGAGATCTTTAGAAATCTGCACATGTGAAATAGATCATCGTGATCAAAATGAGGGTGGCAATTTATTTCATCCAAGTAAAAAGTTGAAATTCATCTAATGCAGAGAAAATTCATGTAGTTTTAGCTATTGATCTGGACAATTTTGAGATAAACCACTCAACAAAACAGAGATCAAAATCATCTTGAATGAAAGAGGACAACAAAGAACAGAAGAATAAAGCACAAAACAGTACCTGAAATTAACCTTTGGATAAGCAAGGGAAGAGTAGGGTTGAAAACCATACCTTGGTCAATGTTTGACCAACTTTCGATGAAAGGTATTGATGGTGTGATTTTGAGCACATTAGAAAAAGTATGGATAGGGTCCGTGCTATGCAGGTAAAGTTATGCACATGGATAAGTCACAAAGAAATGATAAATTCAGACATTACACAGATGAAAGGTGTTAATGGTCTGGTTTTGATCACATTAGAAAAAGTATGGAAAGGGTCCATACTATTCAGGCTAAGTTATGCACATGGACAAGTCACATATAAACGATAAATTTAGCCCAATACAATAGCTTTAGATCTTTGAAAATTTGTAGACAATAAAAAATTTCAAAAAACGTTCATGCCTCATTTTGGATTTCAGGTTGTGCACCTAAACACTTCACTAAAACCTTATAAATTTTGACTGAAAACTGACGTTATGCTAAAAGCTTGTGGAACAAATCTATATCAACCTCAAAATACAAAAACGTCAAGTGGTAAAATTATTTGAAGCACCAAAAGTTTGTTAAGATCAAATATCTGAAGGTTAAAAATGTCAAGTGCAAAAGTTGTAAGACTGAACATATGCTAAAGGCATTTAGAACTAATCTATATCAACCTCAAAATACAAAATGTCGAGTGGTAAACCTATTTGAGGTACCAAAAAATTTGTATAATTAAAAATGTGCTTGTCAAAAACTGAGAGCATGTGATATAAAAGTCACCACAAAATAACTGCAATCAATTCTTGAATCACAATGATATCACGTCTTGCAAACCAACAAAAAACAAAACATAACATTCAGCAATATGTTGTCAGAGGGGAGATTGCTGGAAAACTCACACTTTCAACCAAAGGATTAGTTCACACTTTCAGCCAATGTATGATATTCTAAAATCTCATTACAACATCACAAGTTACAAACGGTTTGTTCATTCCTTTTTTTTTTTTGAAGAGGATATAATATCTATTATATCAAAAGGCCAAGTCATGCCAGAATTACAAAAGGATCCTCAGGGAGGATCGAAAGTGAAGTCAGATAACATAAACTTGAGCAGGGGCTTAGGGATGGGAACCCCAGGGGCCCAGATGAAGTCCTTAAGGCAAGCAGCCCGAGCAGCCCAATCGGCAGGCGCATTCCCGTCTCTAAGAATGTGGGAGAAACGGACGGCCTCAAGACCCGTAGCGAATCGGATGGCCGCAGCAAAAACACCCGTCCCAGGGGGGTGGGACAACATCTCACGCACCACCTGAATTGCCAGCATCGAGTTAGTTTGGAATTCCACGACACAGTGCAAGGGAAGAAAATCCCTAATCGTGTCAAACGCCATAAGCAAGGCCTGGGTCTCCATCATGTCCACCGCCTGGGAAAGCATCCTTTTATCAACCACCAGGAGGGGTTTGCCCATGCAATCCCTCACAACCATACCCAGCCCGGCAATAAAGTCGCCAACCGCAGCATCGCAATTCACTTTGATCCATCCTGTTGGGAGGGGAAGCCAACTATGCGTAACAAGCAAGTCTGAAGAATTGCCAGGATTCCCGCTGGACAGGGAGGAAAGGGACGAATGCCAGTTGAGAGCAGAATGTACCTCAATCATGATAGTCTGAATGATAGAGCACATGCACTGGGATGTTGTGTCTAGTAACTTTCCTCCTTGACCAAATATAGTACATCGTAGTCGCGATAGTGGCCGCATGCAACTGCCCGGCACCACGACGCGCATCAGGAAAGCCGACGAACCGGAGGACTCGATCAATGAACAGTAGACCGGCCCCGGTTGACTGGCCCAACCCGGTCAACGCCGCCCGAACTGTGCGGTCAACCCAAAGCTCTTGGGCACTCGGGCAGCCCCAGAATAAATGCGGCATGGTTTCATCTTCCACGCAGCCCTGCTGGCAAGAAGAAATGCTGCAGAGCCCCTGGCGGGCCAGCCACACCGCCGATGGGAGGTGATCGCCGGCGACCCTCCACATGAAGAAGCAGACTCTAGGAGTGACCTTGAGCTTCTAGATTCCACGGTATTCCTCCAAAGGCCGGCTGTGATAACGCTTGCCGTCCTTCCGAGCGTTGCAGACGATGCTTGAGTAAAGCTGGCCGCAGGCAGCCCGGGGCTTCTCGATGTGGGACTGGTGCAAGACGTCCTGGGATGACCACAGGGCTCTTGGGAGATGCATGATGCGGTCCAAAAGCTCCCCATCCGCCCAAGACCGGATGGCCTCCCAGTTCCAATTCCCGCCGGGCAGAAGACACTCAACGACGCTGGCCGGCCAATGGGAGTTCATATTGATGAAGGTAGGCCAGCAGCTTAGAGGAAGGACACCCAGTCAGTTGTCCTCCAAGAACCTCACCATCCGCCCATCCCTAATGCGCCAGACAGAGGGAGATGGCCTCTGGCATTGCCCCCATCACCATTTTGCACACCAGGGAAGCATTACGTGGGGCCTTCATGAGTGGATCCTCCATGGCGTATCTTCTTCGCATCAAATCCACCCAAAGACTGGGTTCCCGATTGAGGATGCGTCTGCAGCCATCCATGTGAAGCACACGGTGCCAAACCCGGAGTTCCCGGAGACCCAACCCGCCCACAGCTTTCGGCAGCATGATGCACTCCCAGGCCGCGTAGTGCATGGCCTTCACGCAGCTAGTCCCTCCCCAAAGGAACTTCCTAATGCGCTTCTCCATGGCCTTAATGATCCCCGCCGACACCGCACAGTGCCTCAGCACGTGGCAGGGGATAGCGCTGAGGACCGAAGAGGCCAAGATGGCCCTGCCCGCCAGTGAAAGAGGCCGGACCCTCCAATTGATCATCATGGCATCCAGCCTCTGAAACAGGAAGCTGAGGTCAGCCTTAGAAAGGCGCTTTGCGGCGATGGGGATCCCCAGATATGTAAAGGACCTGCCTTGCTCCATGCAGAGCTTCCTGAGGAGCAGCCTGGACTTCTTCCTGCTGAAGTTAGAGCTGAAGAAGACCCTGGACTTCACGAGATTCACTTGCAGCCCAGCATCCTTCCGAACTCACGCATGATACTCCAGATGGCGCGCGCAGCGATACGGGTGACAGGAGCGAAGAGGACGTCATCAGCGAAGAGGAGATGCGAGACACAGGGCACATGCTGCCCTGGCCGGAACCCCAAAAGCTGCCGGGATTCGTAGTTCCTCACCAGGCAAGAGAGATATTCAGTGGCCAGGACATAGAGATAAGGGGAAAACGGGCAGCCCTGCCGAAGACCCCACTGAGCCACCACCCACGGGAGGCAAACACCAGTGATGAAGACGTTGAACCTCGGGCTGCTAATGCAAACAGCAATCCAGTCACACCAAATGAACCCATAGCCATCAACATCTCAAGGAAATCCCAGCAGACACGGTCATAGGCCTGTTCCATGTCGAGCTTCACGGCCATGGGACCAGCCGCGCCATTGCTAGTGCGCATCCTTGCGGCCATCTCTTGCGCAATATTGATATTGTCGGAGATGCTGCGATCGGGGATGAACGTCGCCTGCTCACGCGAAATGAGGTCCGACATTAAAGGCTTCAACCTCCCAACGAGGACCTGCGCCACCACTTTGTAAACGGCGTTGCAAAGGCTGATGGGCCGGTAGTGCTCTGGCCTACACGCACCTAGCTTCTTTGGAATGAGGATGATGAGGGTGTCCTTCCACTTGTTCGAGAGCTTGCAATCCTCAAAAAACGCCAGCACTGCTTTAATAACGTCATGGCGCGCAATAGCCCAGTAGCCATGCAGGAATTCCGCCGTAATCCCCTCGCACCCCGGAGTCCTGTTCCTCTTAATACCCCGCAGAGCCACGTTAACTTCTTCCTCGGTGACCCTGACACCCAGCATGGAAGCCGCTTCAGCATTCACAGCAGCAGGAGGCGAGATGACCTGCGGCGTAATCCTTGACTCGCCTCTCCTCCATTTACGTTCAAAGAACTCCATTAAGACCTGCCCAATGCTGTCCAGAGAGTTCGCAACCCTGTCATCATCGCCACGAAGCATGGTGATGCGGTTCATACGAGCCCTGGACGTAGCCATGTTGTGAAAGAACCGCGTGTTGGCGCCCCCGACCTGCGCCCAGTGAACTTTGGCGCGCTGCCACCACCACTGCTCGTGGGCATAACCTCAGTAGAAGGCGGTGATCAAGTCCCCAAGGCGCACATGGTCCTCTTCAGAGAGTCCCTCCCTAGATTCTCTAGCCTGCAGCTTGTCAATGTTTCGCATCAGCACTTGATTCCGGTGGACCAGGCTCCCCACCTCCTTCCGGCTCCAATTGTGCAACGCCAATAGGGAGCGCTTGAACTTCGTAGAAACAATCTCCATGGGGTTCCCCTTCGCGCGCCTGCGCCAAGCCTGGTGCACCACCCGAAAGGATTGGGGGTAGTGGAGCCAAATGCTTTCAAATAGAAGCCTGCTGGATTTCGGCCACAACTTATTGCCACCCAAGTTGAGTAACAACAGGCAGTGGTCCGAGCCGAGGCGGCAAAGGTGATGTACAAAGCTCTCAAGGAAGGCATTCAGCCCAGCAGAATTCAGCAGAGCACGATCAAGCCGTTCCAGAATGTGCGGGCCACCCTTCTTCTCGTTGCACTAAGTGAATTGGTTACCGAAGAAGCCCATGTTAGCGAGCTGAAGATCCTGCATGAATTCAACAAAGCTCTGCTGCTCACTGCCGTAGATGAATTGCCGCCCTACCCGTTTCTCCTCTTGGCCCATGATCAAATTAAAGTCTCCTGCAACCAAGAGAGGGGAGTTATCGCAATAAGCTGTGCGGATGGCGTCCCAGATCGCCCAGCATTTGTGAGAATCCCTTGGACTATACACAAAACAGCAATTGAGGGTGCAGTTCTGTCAAGGAGTGATCGAACAGGCCACCATAAAGGCCGAGGCCGCCATGATCGCAAGCTTGATCTCCTTCTTCCACAGTAACATGATGCCAACTGACATACCTAAAGAGGGTTGAGCCACAAATTCCCATTCCTTCCCAAAGATCCAGTTCGCATCGCGCCAAGAGAATGTCTGCACCTTCGTTTCCAATAGCACCACAACCTCCACATTCCACTCGCGTACCAGACGCTGCAAATAGGTCCTCGATTTACCTTTCTTGGCTCCTCTTATATTCCAGGTGATGATCCGCACTGGTATACACAGAGAATGTTGCTTCCATGCATCCACACAATGACTGAGTACCAGCCCACCAGCAGCCGGCTTGCCGGCCTCCGTGCCCCACAAAGCACGGACAGCAGAACATCCGAATTAAGGATCACCCCCAACTGGGTTGGAGACACGATCATCCACGATCTCCACCTGCGGCAAGGATGAGTTCGCATTGCTACCCTCAGAAAATATCTCAATGTCCGAATGCCTCGCCGACGGGGGGTGGCTCTTCAGGTAATTCTACACCCAGCCTTCGCAGCCCACCTAACTCTGCTTCTGCCACGAAACCTGGGCGGACTTTTGGTTCCTTGTGATTTACTGGCCCTATCACGGCCCCGAGATATTCGGCTGTCATCTTCACCGGGAGGCAGCTTGGTCAAACCCCCAGGGCCTTTGCGGTTGATTCTCCTATGTTGCACGATCATCCAAGGCCCCAACCCGTGCTCCTCACCAAGTGTTGCCTTTGCCTGTGCATCCAGCATGCCTGGCCTATGGGCTCCCTCTGGCTCCTTGGAAGCGTCACTGCCACAGGCCTTGACAATCTCCCCCGAATGCTCCTCCCGCACCTCAGCCGTGGTTGGGGGCCCGCTAAGGTCAACAACCCCAGCCTTGGCAAGCTTGCAGTAGCTCTCCAAATGTCCGACATGGCCGCAGGCGAAGCTTATACGCGGCAACCCCTCGTACTCAAAGGATTGATAGACCCTCCTGTAGTCTCCTTCGATCCAGATGCCCGGCTTGAGTGGCTTCGAAAGATCCACTCGAACACATACACGCGCATAGGATGAACGCTCTAAGCCCGCCATCCAGCCATTGAGGAGGAATGGTTCGCCAATTGCCTTGGTAATGCGTAGAATATTATCTACGTCCCAGTAGATGAGTGGGAGGCCCGGGAGCCGTATCCAAACAGGAGCGCGCATCACAGAGGTGGATTTAAGGCTAAACTCAGGCGACCACACATCGAGCCCCATGGCTTAGCCGGCGATCTGCCATGGCCCGCCAAGCCAGACGTCGTTCCGATCGCTAATGGACTCAAAGTGCAGGCAGAAGCAGTTGGCAGATAAATAAAAAATCTTGAATTCTTGATGTGGCCCCAGCGCTTGAGCAGAACTTGCGCAATGACAGAAAAGGGGAGATTATTCCCGTAGAGACGGCCGACCAGATCGAATTTGTGGTATTCGAGACGCCGTTGGCATGCATCCGAAGACATAATCACGTCCCCGCCATCCACGTAGTCAGGGATCTCCGCCGCACGCTCTTTGACATCAATGTTCGCCTGCCTCACATGCCAGGTCACCTTGTTGCTGTAATTAAGAGCATTGTTAGCGGTTAAGGCATCCCGGAAGCTCACCTTGTTCACAGTGGCAGTGCGAACCACCTCAGAAAGGATAGAGTCCCCAGCGCAAGGCATAGTCCCAGGACCCGCCTCCCTCATGTGCTCCAGTTGCTCCTGCACGATCTTGCTCGCAGAGCCACCATCCCGGACATCCCCATCAGCATAACCCTGAACCTGAGGTCGAGAGACCAATTCCGAAGAGGCGCACTCCCGCACTGGCCCTGAAGAGGCACCCCCCTCATGTGCAGCCAATGTGCCCAAGAGCTTCTCTCCCTCAATGTCGGAACCTAGGGGAATATACAACTTAGCCAACGAGCCTCCAACAGACGTGGAAGAGGACCCCTCCCGTATAGGAGAGTCGCTCTAAGGGGTCCGAGTTCTTCTGCTGCTCTTGGTCTTGCTCCCCGCCATTTCCACAACGTTAGGGCTGCAGGTGACGCAACCCAAGCTCGGGGGCGATGTGGTATAATGAACTGCGGAATAGAAGGCCGTTAATCCGGTTCGGGCGCTCCCACAAACCGGGTTACGTTCGAATTCAAATTCGCGGCCCCACCAGCAGCCAAACCGCAACGGTCCGACTGCCACGTGGTCAACGCCCGAGCGACTTAGGGTCGGCGGTCTTTGACTGCTGAGTACCTCCACCGCGCTACCACCTGACCTCGCCGCCCGCGACCCGACCGCACCAGGTCAGCGATGAGGTCCCACACCCCGGTCACCGGCCTCAGTGACCCGCACGTGCACTCAAGCCACACCTTCGTGCCCGCCACACCACCACGCCAAGACCGGTGAGGTCCCAATGATACTCCACCCGGCGGCAACACCCGTCAACCACCCCCAACAGTCACTCTGCCAATCCGCCGCTCCTTCCCACTGCTCCTATGCCGCTCCTTCCTTTATGTAAGCTTAAGAACCATAGTATGATCATCTAACAAAAAAAAATAAAAAAATAAAAACTACAAGCTGAGAGAAATAGGCGCTAACTGTAAATTACAATCACTGAACCAAAAGGTGCATTAGCCAACATGAACAAAAATGTGGCACGCTGTGCAAAACAACAGTTATGGCATGGCTATTATAAGGTGCAATACCTGACTTTGAAGACTGGGAATGTAAGTTGTAACGTTATTGAAACTCAAATTGTCCTTATATGACATTAAGGCAAAGTAGACAATGTTGTTAAGGTCTATGAAACATATGACATGTACTTGGCACCATTGGTCTACTAACATTAGTTCATCCTACTAAAAATAAATTACAACACTGATAAGTGGTATTCAACGAAACACAAAGACAATGATGAGTGACAGCATTATTAAAACATATAAAAACTTATATACAACATGATTAAATATGTGAAACTTCATAAATATACAAAGAGTCTGACAGAAAAATACTATAATGGGGTGTGTGCCAATAGTATGAGAACCTTCATGTCCACCTTAATCTATTGTATAAAGCTACCAGGTAGGACTGACATTTATGTTTTCCTGCCTACAAACTTATCGCTCTAAACCAAGCACCTTCTTATGCATAACTAACTAGGACAGGCAAAAGACAATTACCCCTCTTATTCATTTGCATTCAAGTGCATAAATACATTGAACCATTTTGTGTCCACTCATAAAGGAGGATGGAATTTCAGAGGAGCTTAACAAGAACTGAATCCAATGGACGCTTGTCAATGAATCATCACTGAAAAACGTTGTTTTTGCACAGTTCTTGTTACATATTCCAATTATTACAGCATGCATCCCTTTGCAATTCAATTCTACAAGTATAAATCATTAGAAAGCAATGATAGCAAGGCTCCTAAACAAGAACAAGTGCAACATATTACATTACGAAATTAAGATTATCTTCTTTTTCAAAACAAAATTAAGATTATCTTCCATGTAGTTGGCTATAATTGATTAAGTGCATTCATGTAATTACAGAAAACAACCTAATTTCTTGACCAAATAACCTATATTGCTTTAAATAGGGTGCTATAGAAAATAAAGTCAGTTTTGAAAACAGACCGAGCAAATATAAGAAATCACATTGAATCTATCAAATTGGAAATATGCTGCATGCACTATATAAGGTTACATTTCCTAGCAAGGCATTAACAAATAAAGTACAAATACTTCTTTAACTTAGCCATATTCATAGAGTACTCATATTTATATTTTTATTGATACTTGTATTCTATGTGTATTTTGGTTTAGGGGTGTCAATTTAGAAGGTTATCTCAATTCGTCTCATTTAAGACTTGACCCATTCATTTTCAACCCAAGTCCAACCTATTTAAGGCCCAACTCTAACCAACTTGGGATAATAAACCGGTTATTAATGACACATAATCAGATGATAAGATAGTCGGTGTCTTGGGTTTGGGTGAACTAAAAATCAAGGTAATTATAGTATTATGGTAACAAAAAGAGTAAGTGTTCCTTAGATCATCATACCTATTTGTTAAGTTATCAAGACACTACTATACGAAGAGGATATGAGCAATAAGCATCAGCAGTATGTTACATCAAATCAAAATAGAATAGACTCCCAACTGAATAGACACAAGACATTTAATAGTGACATGTTAAATTCTGTACGGATTACTCCTAGATTAATGTGGGCCCTATGAGCCAAAAAGTCATACTTAATATTGATGGTAAAAAACTCTTTTAAGTCTTTTATCTCAGTAATCTAACGGAATACTTAGCATGTGTTTTTGGTATAAATTAGATAGAGAAGATGATTGACATCTGCTGGAGTCAAACAAAACTTGAGAAAAGCTTATGAACTAACACATGAAAGCATCAAAATAGCTCAAGGCCCTCAAGGATTGATGATGACCCATAAGGACAACATTAATCTATGATTAAGGCTTGGAAAATTCTTTAGAAGTCATGTAAATATTGAGCTAAGTGTTTACTATTAATATGATCAATAGCTTAGACATACATCCCACATTATGCATATATCGTCATATCTTTTATCACTCATGTAAGTATTGCATGCATAAGATTGAGCCTAAGTTAATGCCTAGATTAACAATATTTAAACACTCTAAGATTGATCCAAATAGTTTCAAAGCTAAATGAAATTAGGTATACTTAAATTTAGGATATATACCAATATCAACAAAAGCTCTATGACATGTTCATATTGTCAAATAGTTTATTTCATAAAGCTAATCTTTAAAATTGCATGAAGATTACTTAAATAAATGATTATTCATGAATTATTTTAATTATGAAAATCAAGTAAAAATAAATCAACAATATTATTATCTGCTTAGTTCTTAAAAAAAAAAGTTTTGGTTATATCGTTTTTATTCTTATTTAAAATGTTGTGATCCCCCTGGCTTGGTTTGAAAGCAAGGAAGGCCTTCACGACTTAGCGTTGGAGAGGAGCCCACTCCAAGCTTGGTGTGGAAGAAGAGCTTACTCCAGGCTTGGTGTAGAGAGAGGAACTTGCTCTGGGCTTTGTGAAGAGAAAAAGTGCTCAGCTCCAAGCATTATGTGGAGATATTGATGAGCTTATGCTTTTTCCAAAAAAATAAGCCATAAAGAATTCTCCTTCAACTCATTGAGTAAAGGAAGTATTGGCATAATGCTAGACTCAAATGTTGGTAGTTAAGGGCAGATGTAAGGCAAGGGTTAATGGCTGAACCATCTAAAGATGATAGTAGTTGTATTTACTTTTTTATACTTTCATTTTACATTTGCTTGCATGCTAATATTGTTCTAAATCTTTATAAGCAAAGTTGTACAATTTCCTATGAATCATTAGAAAAAATTTGAAACATTTGAGATAGTCCCCACTCCCCCCTTGGACATTACCTACAAAAGCCCATGAAGCATATTAATGATAAACTATGAAATCCTACAATTTGAAATGAGATTCACAAAACTTCTTAAGTTAACAATGAAGTTACAAGTTTTGTCATTGTCTTTGAAGCATGTAAATAATGAAGAGTAAGGACAAAATCACATGGTGCCATAGCTGATAAAGTTTCGTCATTATCTTTGGCATGATTCACCATTTGTTAGAATCATCTTAGAGTTTGAACTAACAGATTTACATTCTAACAGAGCTCTAAATGAGTCAATTATAGAAGTAATAATCCATTCTATGGATATCACCAAACATGAAGATGTTTATGACAGTTTATCAGATGATTTTGAAAAGCAATTAATCTCATAAATTCACATCTAACAAGATTATGCATCCATAGATCCTTATAGCATTTGTTATGGGTTCTCTTTTGGATTTGATCAAGGACATAGTTATGAATACCTCTTTTCCTCCTATGGTTTTAGACCTCGCAATTTCATCAGGAATGATGCTAGAGGATCTTAAGTATATGGATTTTGTTTTTTCTATGGTCAAATCAAAGCCATCTATCAAGATTTAGATTGACTTATTACTACATATAGATTTGGTGTATTCCATGCTTCTGATTGTCTCTAAATTAAGAAAATATTCTTACCAAAATTGTATGATAACCTTGTATGAAACCCAAATTTTGTTCTTGCTTTTGTAGTGAACAATCATAATTAGAGCCCACCATAAAGGATATAACAAATACTTCACCAGCATTTTTCATCATAGCCAATCATCAAAGCTTAGTTTTTTGACATTAGGAGGATTTGATGGAACCCAATTTGATATTACCTATATGTTTCAGACACCTAAATTCATCTCATTTTACATAATGATGTCTATGCTTACTTTATCGTTTGTGCATTCATGTTTTGAGGATTATCCATACCGAATCATAACTTATTTATATCACATGAACATGTTGTTAGAGAACCAACCATTATCCCATAAGCAAACTTGCCCGGACCACCCAATGCAATCACAAATCACCAAGGCTGATTGATTCAGATCATCCACTGCAATCCAGTGAATCTCTTGGGACAATAATTGCATTGCAGGTATTTTTTTTGTACAGTTATTGCGAAGTTTTGTGCAATTCCTTTTTCCTTTAAAACCCAGAAAAATGATATTGTAAGTAGTCTTGGATAAAGTATAAGCATCGTGTTGCAGTTCTAGCTGCTTTGGAATGGAATTCCTACGTGGAATCCATCTTCTAACACTTCTCTTGTGCAATCTTATGTGGTAACACAAGAAGGAGATCTAGGCTCGAAATCCTTCATGATAATAGGATTCTCGTAGTGAAATACTATGTCCTCGTTTTGAAGTCGTCGGTGCCACTCTGTTGGATCAATTGCATTGCTCTAATTGCATGCTTTGGAGTTTTGATTGGAAAAACAACATAATAAGTTGTTCGGATATTTATTGAATGATCATATGATTTCTAGATGTCATGAAAATTTCCATGTCTGTATTTTCTGAAACTTTCATATATCATTTCTTACGATTTCATCGTTTTATAGAAGTTTCATGAAGTTGAATGCAATGCTCTCATTTTGAAAAACAAAAAACAGAACATTGCAGTTTGGATGTCATTTGACCCATCTAGAGGACTTTGATTGGTATGAAATTTGACATGATGAATCTTCAACAAGTCCTCTACAGTTTTCACATTCCGTCTTGTTGAAATGAATTGGATCGGCATCGAAATCAGATTATCATGGCTGAAATTAAAACTTAGCTCATGCTCGCTGTTTGACTCAATAGCCCTATCAAATATGCTCAGAATAAAGCAAACTATTTGCAAAAAATACATCTAATTCATTTTTTTTATCAATTTTACATAATCATTACTTTGTTGTCAAAAGCCATTTTCAAATTATTCTAATAAGTTATATTTCTCCAATCTAATAGTACCATGGAATTATTTAAATATCCAAATATAGATATATAGGCTTCTACGTCTCTTTATTCGTTGTCCTCATACTAATAGCACATTCATCCCTATCAGTTGGTAGCAAGCGTTCTACTTCCCATCAATTGACATCCAAACGTCCTAATAATGATCTATCAACATCAATTATCTTACCCAGTCCCAGACAGCATTAGTGTGATGCAAAAACATTTCTTTTTTAGCGTTATCTAGCCATAAAGGTCACAAGTCGTGGTCAATGCAAATGTTAACAAGTTATATTTGGGTCAAGATGACTAAAACTTACAATCTGAACGCAAGTAATCGTACTAGCTCCAGGGCCTCATTGTCATTGACTGCCTTTGTTGCTTGTAGCACAACCTTCTACTAGTTTGAATCTTGGATAGCATCAGAAATATCTCTTGACGCTTAATTCTTGTCAACTTCAATAATAAATATCCTAAAATTATCTAATGGTTGAAAATATTTGAGATATATTGAAATTGGATGCTTAGTACAAATCCTTGACCTCTTTCTTACTATAATTCGAAGATCCAAGCATTTTATTCCTCCATTATTCTCTAAACATACCTCTTCTTCCTCATATGAGTCTACATCAAAAAGAACTCCTAATGATTCAAATTCTTAGAATAACATTGAATCCTTTGATCTCCTGGAGTAAACAAAAATTGGTTGTGGATTTATATAGTTAAATTCTTTCTTTTGACCTAGGGCTTAAGGAATGGTAAGCTTAGTTTGATACTACTCATGTATAAGTATGTGAAGAAAGGAATCTCAATATTTTTCTCCCTAATTACTATACTCACTAGAGAGAAACTTAAGAATGAAAGCTTTGATTTTCATCATATGAGATATTATATGAAATATAAAAATATTTAGGAGAAGGGGAAAAATGGATAGTCTTTTTGTGTTGATGAATAACCAATAAAAACACACTTAAAAACTTTGAGATAAAGTTTATCCCTATTAGGTTAGACGTTATAAACAAAACTAATGCACCTAAAAACATGAAATAAAAGAAAATGGGAGGCCATTCTTAGTTCAACTTGAGTAAGAAGAGAACTATGAATAAAAGACTTTCTTGGATCTTCCAACATATAATCTTTGTGTATAAGGTTTATTGCAATGTTCATACTATAGTTTCTTATCTTTTCTATTTTGTATTTTTTGATTCTTTAGTTCACTATGATCTGATATCAAAACTGATCTATGAGATAGATACAACATCTGTTACAATATTCTAAGACACTAAAACCATCACTTTTTTATACTCTCTTCACACCTTAATTCGACAAAGGCTGCCATCAATATTGAGAGGTTTTGTGCCAAGAATATGCCTACGAACTTCATCAAGATCATTATTTAAATCTTATAAAATATCAAAAATATAATATTTCTCCAATATTTTGTTATATATGACTTCATCATCAAGACATTTTCATTTTACATTATGAAATAAATTTATCTATTTCCAAAATTCTAAAAGGGTGTTTAAATAATTTGTAACAAATATTATATTTTGTAAAATATTGTCTAAGTCAAAACAAATCTCCTTTACAACATCCCAAATATTTTTTACTATCTGATAAAAAAATATAGTTGTTCGATTTTGAGCTCCATGGAATTTATTAATTGCATCATTACAATAGAATTCTCTATTTCCAAGTGCTTATATGTTGTTGGGTTTTTATTAGGCACATATTTCATCTAGCTAAGTAACCCATCTTGTTTGTCATTTTAATTACTAATAAAATAGATTGATATTATTTACAAAAATTACAACCATTCTACCAATATATTGTGATTTAAATTGATTAATTATCAAACTAAGAATGAATATGAGATAACCGAGGGTTTGAAACCATCAAAACCTCCAAGGATTTTGCTAATAGTGAGTCTGAGATTAACCTCACCACTAGTTGGTCAACGGAGAAAAAAAAAACAAAATTTCTTGATCTATAATGCCAAATGCAGGATAGCCGATTTCTTTAAGGCGGGGAAGTACACTAAACATGCTAGAGCTAGTGTGCCAATATACCTTGCCATTGTTGTTTCAATCTTCTAGGTTGTTTCATAGACACAAAGGTGACGACAAAATGCATCCATCTCAACTGATGACAAAAAAAGAGTTGCCTTCTACTACGTCTTACGTGCATTATAGCTAAAATGAAATACAATGGAATAAAAATTTCATACAATGAAGATTTTTGAGCCAGATCTAGTACCATGAATAATGAAAACATTTTTGGAAAAAAATAACCTTCTTTTTTTCTCAATACAAAGCTAGATTTATATGAGTTATACAAGAAAAATAATACAACGAATTATAACTACTTTGTTAAACATATAAGTCAATTTTTTCTTACAAGTACAATATATATAAGAGATTTATTTACTTTTTATTTAAGTTATCTATAATAAATAACATTCAAATTCCAAAAGATTCACTTCTCATTTAAATTGTTCATAATTAATAATATAATTTTTTTATTTAAATATTATTTCTAATAGATTTATATAAAAAGAAACATATTTCACTTGCTAAACAGTATTCTACCATACATGATTGTGAAACTAATCAAAGCAAATGTAATTTACTATTCGATAAGAATATAGTAAAGCTTTAGTTGTAAATGTTGTACATCTTACTAAGGGAAATTTTATAGAACTACATAACAAGACAATTTACAAGAAAAACTACTAGTTCTATGGGTATGATCTCATTATTCTCCATAACAGCAATAACTAATACTAGAGGTCATTCATAAATGCTTCATCATGACCAGTCCCATTTTATAAAACCTAAGGACACGTAAACTAAAATAGGAGATTGATGAAGGGAAAAATTGCTTAAAGGTAGACACCGACCCATTGACGTATGAAGATACTGGAGACCCATATAATGTTAAGAAAACTATATGCCTTCATTTGAACAATATTATTTTTTCTAATTTTGAAGATTTAGCCGTCTTATTTACTTGAAGAATAGTCCCGTATGTGAGCTAAACCAAAAACCTGATCAAGCATTTGACTGGTTTATAGACTAAACATGCTTTGGCGTGCAGTTTAAGATGATCACCAAAGCAAAAGCACAAAAAATGAAACGGAATGGAAAACTAAGTTTTAGGTTTACTGTGGAACATAACAGCTCCAATATAGCAAAGCAAAAAAATAGTTTAGAACTTTGCAAGCTACAACAAGATGAAATAGCAGCAAAACTGAAAAGCAAAAAATGAGTTGCTTCAAGAAAAAAAAAATGGGCCCAATACTATTCATCATCATGTTAAATGGTACAAAATACCAACAGGCTAGATATATGATTTATCATAATCAAACAGCTCAGAGGTCCCTGATCTGCCAAAATAATAGAAAACAAAATATCCAGTTTTCCTCACCTGAGACTTGTCCATTTTCCAGACCTTTGCAACTTCAGGAGGCAAAAGATCTGAGGCTGCTTGGACCTCAATGGCTGCCACTTTAATGTTTGCAGCTTTCTTCTCTTCAACATCCGGCTCACCACTTATGCGATGGATATGAAGAATGAATGAATCTTTTTCCACATCCTTAAGTTCAGCTTGAATACGATTAATGGACTTCAACAAGACATCCTCAGTATTGTGAAGCACCCCACCAATAAAAAGCTTAATGGGTAAGCCTCCGTCCCCTTCAGCAGCATCAGTAGCCCCATCTGAAGAAACATCATCCTGCAGGGTCTCAATATTACTGATTTCATCATTTGAATCTTCACTTTCCTCTTCATGATCCTGCTTTAATGTTCCTGAAGACTCTGATTCTGCTTTGATGTCTTCTGATATGTTTGCATTTAAGGCCTTAACTTTAAACCCAGGCATTCTTTCCATCAGAAAATTGATAAAACTATTTAAACCCTCTTCCTTAGATTCCTTCGAGCCAATACTTTCCCCAAATCCTTCTGACTGCTCTTTAATAGTTTTACCAGGTACGTTATCTTCTGAAGGTGCACTTTCCATGGCTGTAATCTTAGAATCAGTTATGCGGCTATCTCCAGCTTTTGTTGGTGATGATGTGGAATTGGAACTTACACTGACTGGTTCCAAAATTGCTACCTGGCAAAGATGAATTTGCTAAATCACGCTACACATATTATATTAAAATGATCTTTTCACTTAAAAATACCTTGGTTATGTAAGCCCCTTCACTGTCTTTGACAAGAAAGATTTCAAAAAGCGGGGTCCCTGATGATCCTGTAAGCAGTTGTCTAAAAGAATAATCATTAGTATCCTATAATGTCAGATTAGTTATCAAGATATAAACTAATAACAAGTACCTTGCACTGTAACTCCTGGCCACAAATCTCCCAACAGAGGGCACAATCCTCACTATCCTACCAAAAACATTATCCAGATTCTTTGGAAAGCCAACCCACCAACCAACCTGGTCAGTATCAATTAGCTAAATATAGTTTTTATTTGAGTAGCACAGTAGCATGGTACTAGTATATTTGTATAGAATATATACTGTTTTAGAGATAAATTCACACTCTAAGCTGAACAAATTATCTACTTATGAAAAAAGATCCATGTTTAATCTCCTCGCAACAATTAGTAATTCCATTGAAGAAACATTGACACTAGTGTTCAAACCTTTTTCCCTGACCAAGGCTATCAGGACCATATCATGTAATTTGTGCAAGATGAACACGAGAGCATTCAAGTTATTCCAGATAGCATATTGAATGTTTGAATCAACACTCATCCCCCAATGGAGCAGAGTTTGTTTATAAGTTCCTAAATTTGTGGATCAGGCATGGTGGTAACTTAAAAATTTCTCTCCATCCATAACATACAGTACCAGAAAAGGGTGTCTTCTCATCCCATAATTCCAGCCAAGAGAGTCTGATGCTACACCTGATGAAGAGAAGGCTCAAAGAAGGTCCTAGATCAGGAAAAGTGACCTCGACCACAAAAAAAAGTGGGAAGAATTAGTTACTGCTTTTCAAGTATATATGATATATTCCAGAACTTTGTCAAGTGATTACAACCTCATTATCAACAGCTTGCTGTAGGCTCAAAGAAGGTCCTAGATCAGATCTCAGTCACCTCGACCACAAAAAAAGTGGGAAGAATTAGTTACTTCTTTTCAAGTATATATGATACATTCCAGAACTTTGTAAAGTGATTACAACCTCATTATCAACCGCTTGCTGTAGGCTCAAAGAAGGTCCTAGATCAGATCTCGGTGACCTCGACCACAAAAAAAGTGGGAAGAATTAGTTACTTTTTTTCAAGTATATATCATATATTCCAGAACTTTGTGAAGTGATTACAACCTCATTATCAACAGCTTGCTGTATCCCTTATGAACCCTCGTGCAAAGGTCAATTCTTCCTCCCATCCATTTCCTGAGTGTAAATTTTCATTGTTTGCATCCCGAGGCTCCTATGCATTCTGTAAAGCGTTTAGTACCTCATTGTAACAAAGCCAAATAATGAAACTCCTATAGCCCCTCAACACCTTGATTTTTCCTCCATTGAGAGTTTTCCATTTAAAACTTTATCTCGATAACTTGTTTTCCCTCATACCTATCTCTCGGAGACCCTCCAATGTAGGTGCATAACAAGTTGTTGCTGAAAAAGCTTAGATCCAATGTAGACAAATTCTAAAAGATACCATTTTTTAAACATCTTTGTAGAGCCATCTAAGAGAATAATGGAAGGATTGAAGAACACTCGTGGCCTGCAGGGCCACCTGACACACAAGCATTGTCTTCACCCAAATAAGAGCAACCTGCACCCTTACCTAGGTTGTCTCTTCAGAAACAAATGCTACCACTCATGCAGTGCCCAGAGGAAATGTTTTGAGCCATCTTAGGACATAATTGAGCAAACTCAGGTGATGCAAGCTCCTACCCTGGCTACTACCACTGCAACCCCATGTTATATGTGTTTGGCTTAGCTATCACAGGCAAACCTTCTACTCTGAGCATGCTCATGCCAGAGGCAATCACTCTAGCACCATAATAGCCACCTCTAGCCTTAGCATATGGTCCAAAGCCAGCAAGCATGATATGGATGATTTCAGCTGGTTCACTCCGCCTACTACACACGTCCTTTCTCCTGCAAAACTTCAGTAAGAAGAAGCTGAGTTGGTTTGATGATTTATTGTTCCTCCTCCCACCAATTGTGAGCAAACATGCGGAGATATGCCTTCACCCTTCACCCCAGAGATCCTCCAAGCGAAGATTCCAAAGTTGAAGCTTTTTTCAATGACGAACTTCCATGGGAACAAATAACAAGATTGGCATCTGCTGGAATTCAATAGAACTAGTGTCAAAAAAGGAAAAGGAGAAAAATATCCAAAAGTTTCCAAAATACCTATCGTTTTTTACTACACTTCACAACCATGCACCATGCCCCATCCAAATCTTGGCACCACGATTATGCTGGAATAAAGCTAGGGAAGACTTAGCTGGATTTGGCATCATTAGCCAAGAAATGCTATAAGAATACCCTTATGGACTTGATCAAAGGGCATTCAAGGCTCTCCAATGCAAAACTCTTCTTCCCCCCACCTTTTGAATTCTTCCTATTAGCCAAATTCTTTGTCCATGTACCCAAGAGCTTTCCACTTCTCAAACCTCCTCTTTTGCCTGAACCTAACAATGAAACACCTAGATGCTCCTTCCCATGTCTAAGCTAGAAAACTAAGTCAACCAAACTGCACAGTGAACCGGTTGAAAGCTTCCTAAAAGGTGCCTTCTCAAAGCTTGGAAGCTTCCTAAAATGTAACTTCGGTAAGAGTTTCCCACGACCAACCACGCACCTAAGGACGCCACACACGTTGCCCATGCTCAAAATGCTTTATTCTGCTGTGCCCATGCCAATTCCACCCAGACAATGCCAAACTGCACCCTACTGCATTGAGCAAAACTGACCCACACAAACCTATGCCAATTTGTGCCTCACATGAGCTGCCTGAGGACATCTAATATCGCCTAAAGCTGCCTGCGAAGTTCTTTAAGCTGACCAAAAGTCAAATAAGCTGCTCAAAGCTCCTTTAAGATGTTTGGAAGCTTTGTACCAGTCTGAAAACTCTTTTCAGCTGCTCGAACACTATTACTTCAATAATAAGTCAATAAAAATCCATTACAAATTGCTTAAAGGGGTCCCATACCCATAAGACCAGCTTGCTTGTATTGTCTCCGATACAAGCAAGCTTTTAGTTAAATCCCTCAAATCCTTTTTTTCGCATCATCAATTTTTGTGTCATCTATGGGAAATCTTGAGCAAACTAAAATGGAGAATCAAGTAAGATCCACACTCATTCCTAAAAACGAAAAACTTGATAGTCTTGGACAAGGTGCAACAGAGATCCTTGCATCTTTGCCTCAAATCTCGCAAGTCTCAAAACCTTTTCTATTATTTGTTGATAATCTTTTCTATTTATTACAACAATAGATATAGTACTTCACTAATTTTTTATCCTCACCATGCTCATAAGAGAGCAAAGGACTAGTCTAGCCATCCTACAAAAAGAGCTCATGCCAAATATGACAAACATGTCAAATATGTCAAACACCTCTCCTCTTAACAAATAGCCACTTAAAACTCTCCCTCCTTACTATACCTAAAGCTTGCCACATCATCTATACTTTCAAAAACCCTCCATTACATGCCCCTTAACATCATCTTCTAATAACCTAGCAATATCTTGTCATAAAGCTCTCCAACTCTCACTCGACTGAAACTCTCTTCTACCCTAAACCTGGTCTTGAAGCACAATTAGCACCTCTTTTCGATGCACCTAAAGAACTCCCATATCACTCCAATAAGAAACCTCGTTTATTTTGGGCATAGGAGTTGCTTGTCATTAAGGAGATTAGTCATTCACAGAAGAGATTCTCCCAACACTCCTATCACCTGAACTTTAATTGTCCAACTCTTCTTTTCATTATGACCACTCAGATGCTTATGCTCTCTTGAGAGTACTTAAAACAATCACCTCCAAAAATGTGACAAAATAATGAGAAGATCCAGCTTCGATATCCTTTGGACTCGAAAATACGCAATCTCTTGGCAACCCATACGACAATGCTAAAGTAGTCTCAAAGATAGTTGTCAATTTTGAATTTTGCCACATACTCATTGACATTGGAACTTTGAAAAACATCATTTCCCTCGATGCTTTCAACAATATTAGCATCAATCCAAATCTTATCCTCCCGACCACTAATTCACTTGTGGTTTTTTCAAAGAATTTTTTAATGTAGAAGGGAACATCATGCTACCACTAACAATGGGAAACTCTTTTAGCTCAACCATGCCTACAATTGATTAAATTATCATCTTCGCTCCTCCGATAACACTTTTGTAGAAAGGCAAACAGTGAACATATTTAAAATAGTAATCTTAACACCACATATTTGCATAAAATTTAATATCTCAACTAAATATTTCAAGTGCAAGAGGACCTTTTATAATCAAAGAAATACTATTTCAACACTATGAAAATTGTGATTAAGCTAACACACTTAACTATTGAGCTCCCAAATAAAGGCATTCTTAACCCTATCTCTCCTTGTTGCTCTTTTTCTTTCAATCCTTTTGAACCAACAAAATTTATAACTATCTTGTCAATTAAAATAAAAAAGAAAGAGAGATCAACCTTAAGATTTTAATTGAGTATCTCAATGTTTTTGGATGGATACACTATCTCCATATAAATCCAAATGTCCTGATCATCCGACAAAAAAAATGACTGTTTAGCATCGAGAAGATGGAAGAAGTATCTAAGCTACTTGAGAACGATTTTATCTAACTAATCTAAAATCCAAAGTGGCTGGAAAATGTGATACTCGTGAAGAAAAGCAATATTAATGACACATGTGCATTAGCTATACTAATCTAAACCGTGTTAGCCTAAAAAACTTCAATCCTTTACCTTGAATTTACAACCTCAAAGATTTGGCTATTAATTTCACTATTTCAATTTTCTAGTTAACTTCATAGAATACCATCAAAGTAAGATTACTAAGGAGAATAAGAAAAAAAATCCATATAAATCCAAATGTCCTGATCATCCGACAAAAAAAATGACTGTTTAGCATCGAGAAGATGGAAGAAGTATCTAAGCTACTTGAGAACGATTTTATCTAACTAATCTAAAATCCAAAGTGGCTGGAAAATGTGATACTCGTGAAGAAAAGCAATATTAATGACACATGTGCATTAGCTATACTAATCTAAACCGTGTTAGCCTAAAAAACTTCAATCCTTTACCTTGAATTTACAACCTCAAAGATTTGGCTATTAATTTCACTATTTCAATTTTCTAGTTAACTTCATAGAATACCATCAAAGTAAGATTACTAAGGAGAATAAGAAAAAAACCTCATTCACTATTGACTTCAAGACCTTTTGCTACAAAGTCATGCCCTTTTGACTCAAAAATGCTAGAACAATTTATTAATTCATGATTAACACTGTGTTCCAAAATCAAAAAAGAACCTCAAGGATGATCTCCTAATAAAACCGCTTCTTTTGAGACACATTTCTATGGTCTAATGTAAACTTTTGAAACCTGCCAAAAATTCAATGCCAAGTTGAACCTCTTAAAATGCACTTTCAACATATCACTAAGCAAATTTCTTAGTAACATGATATCAAAGAAAGGGATCCAACCCAATCCCGACAAGTTAAAATATCTTATAGACATTTCTTCTCCAAAGATACCAAGAGACGTTCAATACCTCACAAGGCATATTATTAGACTAAGTCATTTCATTTCTAAATCAAGAAAAAAAAACTCAAATCATTCTTCAAACTGCTTCACAACAAGTCTAGACTTTGGTGCATTAAAGATCGTGAATAGGCCTTCCAAGAGCACAAAACCTACATATCTCATCCTCTCTATTCTGTGTAGTCCAATGCCTGAGGAGCCATTATTTGTTTACTTAGCAATCTTAAGCTCCATCATCAACTCCATATTGATTTGACAAGACAAAAGGATGCAACGTCTCATTTATCATTTATTATTTCTCTCACATTCTGAAAAATGCAGAAACAAGGTATTTTTATCTAGAAAAGATGACACTGACTCTTCTTATGTTTGCCTGACAGCTACAGCAATAATTCTAATCCCACACCAACAATGTCATCACAAACATTTGAAACACATCCTCTAATCAATAAAAATCTTAGGGAGTTGCATAAATGGGTCATTGAACTTAACAAATTCGAGATTGTCTTCATGTTTGGCTCTTCCCTTAAATCTCAAGAACTTGTTGATTTCCTATTAGGAGAGTTTCCTTCAAAGTCAAGCTTGAGCCACCATCGTCAAACGCTTAGCAAGTATTTGCAAATGGATCCTTAAGACAAGATTCATGTGGGATCGTCTTTGTTCTACTAAGTTCATAAGAGGATAAGCTAAAAGGAGGAATTAGAATCAAGTTTCCAAACACAAACAACTAAGATGAATATAAGACTTTGATAGCATGGCTAAAGTTCATTTTTGAGTTGCAAGTCAAACATTATCAATCTTCAATGATTCACAACTAATTGGTAGCCAAGTTAATTGCTCATTGGAGATCAATTACCAAATTCTCAGGGCAAATAGAACAATAGCATGATTCCTCTTATAGAAGATTGATCAACCACGCAATTTCCTTCTTGTTACTTGAGACCAAACCTCTTATTAGCCAATTAACAATAGAAGTCATAACTTCCTCTAAACATATATATTCTATCGATTTAGAGTTCCTTTAGTTATAATAACAAACAATGCCACCATGGTCCAAGACTTACTCCAACGTTGGATAAGAAATATGATTGTCACTTGAAATACACCTCTATAGCCATCCCTAAACAAATGATCAAGCTAAGATAACAAACAAAAGCTTGTTAAAGATTCTGAACCCAATCTAAAAAAGAAAAAGAGAGGCTTGGATAGATAAGCTTCCCAATGTGCTATAGGCATATCAAACCACTCCAACAAGAGTCTCCATACTCTCTAGTCTATGGCTTCAAAGCCATGCTCCTAGTAGAAATTGATCGCTCCACTTTATAGGTACAAAACTTTGGGGGTTCCAGAACATGATTGATACCCAACAAATGAATAAAGAAATCGAGAAAATTGAGCTAGTTTTAGTGAAAAAATGTCTCAAGAAACACTTGAGTTAGCTCAACAAAAGTAAAATATGAAAAAATAACTTCTACAAACAAATCAAAAGAAGCCATCTCAAGGTTGAGGACCTCATTCTTAAAAAATACGAAATCTCAAAATGACTAAAAGGGCTCAATAAGCTCACTCCAATTTGGAAGGGACCATACCTTGTTAAAAACATCGTTAAGACCAAATGCCTATCAGCTTCAACTAAGAGATGCCATTGTATTCCCAAGATCTTAAATTGGGGACTATCTAAAATATTATTACCCTAAAAGGTATCATCAAAGGTATGATTAATCTAATAGTCTTATGCATCACATCATTTATTAACTTAGACAAACATCCCCATCAAAATTGAAATTTTTATCATCAAAGCACTTGATATCAAATCTCCGAAATATCAACAAAGTCTTTAACATTCCTCACGCTACATAAATATATATTCGTTTGTCAATTAACCTAAGTTCACTCTCAAAGTTCATCAAAGTATACTAATATTGCTTAAAACTTGTACCCTCACATAACAATTTGCATTAGAAAGCTCGGCTAGCTCATCCTCAACTCCCTTCACATCATCTTGATGTCGAAAGGTTTCAAAAATGGTAATTACCCCTCTCTTCACCTTCATCGTGACTCTCGTACAAATGATATGATAGACAAGGTCTTAACTTGTTCTTACCCTTTATTATTGTTCCATCACATAAAGGCTTCAAGGAGCATACTCTTGCCCTCCTCTGCTTCCTCTCATATAGCTACTACGTCACATGAAAGTCTTAAGAAATGTGGTCTTGTCTTCCTCTCCCCTTTTCGTCGATTTTCAGTTGCATGGAAACCTCAAGGTGAACTAGTCATGAGTCCTATTCTCCCCCTTCATCATTGTCTCATCACATGAAGGTCGCATCAAGCCCGATGCTATCGTTTCACCCCCTTCTAAGGGCATCAAAAAGCTCAAAATTACCTCAACGAGAAGAAGATTCAATATGGTAAAGTTCCTCCTCTTCTGCAATGCAATAGTAGTTTAATCCTCAACAACCTTGGGGTTGCTACAGTTTCAATGATTGCTCCCCAAGTTCACAACTGCTAAAGAAGCCAATCACACAGGTGATCCAAGAAGAGATCTTGAAGACACTTAAGTGATGAGGTTATTATTAGCTTCCAAGAACTTGTGAAGGTAAGATAAAGCATGGCAAAGGGATCAATACAAGTATCATCCACACCTAAACACAGTCGCTAAAAATTGTTCCACACCTAAACTTGTGAAGGAGGTCAAGCATCTTGTTCTTCGTCTAGAATCGGCTCCCAAGCCAAAAGATGTAGCTCCCAAGCATACAGAAGATCACTTGTACCAAAACTCTTCTTAAATTGTCCACATTTAACCCAAGGAATGACAAAGCTCCGATGGACACCAACAAGATCTACATCATCTATAGTAATAATAAACTGAATCATGTTAGTCCACTTTGCATCAACTCGAGAAGGACTCTATTTACCAGATAACACTTTTCGGTGCCCCCTTTCAATCGTGGAAATTTATCACCCTTGGGAACCTACTAATGACATGCCAATTAGCATTGCCTATATCACAAGCCAAGAGGTGAAGAGCATCCCCATTAACACAAGTTCTACCAATATCTTATGCTTTAATGCTTTTAAAAGGATGAAGCTTGACTGAAGTCTCCTTACTCCTTTCAATGGCATGCCATTTGCTTTTCTAGAGAAGGGGCACTTCCATAGGGGAACATCACTCTCCCTAAGATGCATATAATCACCTTCTTGGTCATTTGAGGACCGTCATACAATTGCATCCACAATCAAACCAAGTTGAAGTTCTCAATTCCTAGGATGACATAACCATTGATGGGGACTTGCTTCAGCCTTGTCACTACTACCAAGCAACCCTCAAGGAGAGAAAGAGGAAGAGAAGCAAAGAAGGTGAGAAGGAGATCAAAGCTCAAGCTAAAGGGAGTACTACTAAAGCTGATGTAGGGAAACCGCAACTATCGTATCCTTAAACCTCTTGGATTCAAATAAGAATGTTAAAACTTCTTTTATTCAGAATGAAAATAAGAGCATTCCCATTCTAAATTTGTTGCCAAACATGTGGATGTGTTCACATGAAAGCTTGCTAATATGCCTGAAATGCAACATATGATTAAACAGCACCTAAACATAAAGCATGGATTAGTCCCACTACATTAAAAGAATAGGCCTTCTAGCAAAAAAAAATCCATACTTATAGAGGTCAAAACCAAACACAAAACAAACTTTATATTGTTCGTGCAAAACATGGAGTGGCTTGTTAGTATAGAGTACTGAAGAAGACAAATAGCAAATAGTAGGCGCATGTGAACTTTATAAATTTGAATATACCTTGCCCTAAGAACTTGTACCTATTCTCAAGGATTATGACTTGGTAGACTCTATCTTCGGATTCAAATACTTGGGCTTTCTTAATGCCTTATCTATATATCACTAGATTCAATGTTTGAGTTTGATGAAGAAAAGACAACCACTATCAAGGCTATAGCACCCATTCCTATTGAGTAATACCTTTGCACTCAAGAACAATGGGGTAAAATCACTAAGAATGATAGATTGGGGCTTCTGTGGTCAAATCAACCACAGCCTCAAGGTGTAAGATGGTGATTTTATGGTAAAGAGCAAATCTATCCAAAAGCACCTCCAAAACATCAAAGAAGTACTTGAGGCTTTCAACGCAACCAAATGTGCCGTAACCTACTTAAGTGCACAATTGGGCTTGCTTCAAGAAAGTTTTAGAGCTTTATAATATCGAAGAAAGGATAGAAGCCAAAATAAAGAAGGCACGAGTAAAAAATTGAGAGACATACAAACACTTGCCAATCAAATCACCATGCTCAATCATTTTCTTTCCTGGTCTAAAAACTAAGTGTACCTTCTTTAAAGCTCTATAAAACAATGCTCAAGTAGACTAGACATAAAAGTAAAACCAATACTTTGCTCAACTCAAGTAATATCTAACTTTCACTATGTCCTCAATAGATCGAGACAAGGGGTGCCTCTTGTACACTTTGATACCACTAAAGTTGTTTTCAGTGTTGTTTTAGTCTGCAGGTAAGACAATGTTTAGGGCCCCATATATAATGCCAACCATGTACTAAAAGTTCAAAAATATGTTATCCCCATCTGCAAAGGTTAGCCTTAGATCTAGTCATCACTTCTCCCATGATTGCGACTCCACTTTCAACAAAATGAAATCAAAGTTGTCACAGATAAGCCAGTCTAACTTGTTCTTCACTCAACTGTGCCTTGAACTATCCCCAAAAGTGGGTCATATAGCTCATGGAGTACTACATAAATCATGTCACAAAAGCTTAAATGAAGTACCAAGTTCTCATGGATTTCCTCATTAATGCACAAGCCACAAACACCACTCTACTAGAAGATATTACTCACATAGTTCTAATTGATAAACAAAGAATTGAAGGAGCAAAATAAAAAATTAGGGGTCATGCTGACAGACCCCGAAGGAACTACTATCCAACATGTCATCAATGTCACATTCTCAATAATCAACAATCAAAAAAATATGAAGCAATCCTCATCAGACTTCAACTTAACAAGGGCTTGTTTACTAAGCAAATAACAATATTCTTAAACTCTTAGCTAGTCACTAGCCAAGTTCAAGGACAATACCATATCTAAGATACCATGCTAAAAAAGTATCCAACACTAGTATCGCAACCACCCTCGTATCACTCAAGTTTGCGATTTTATACCAAATCTTGAGCGAGGAGAATTTCATTGAGATTCAATAGCCAAGCCTGGCAATGAGGCTGTACATGTCCACAAGCTAACAACTCCTAGCATGATCAACCTATAGTCCAACATGTCATTGCACCATCTTAATGGATGGACCCTTCAGCAAATTTCCTTCAAAATAGGACCATTCCAACTTCAAAAGACATTAAGAAGCCACGAGCTCAAGCATTGAGGTATTGTGTTATTAACACTATCTTGTATCAAAATGGCTACCTCAAACCTCCCTTCAAATACCTTGGGAGAATAGAAGTGGATAGAGTTGTGGAAGGTATCCACTTGGATGAATGTGGAAACCATTCAAGTTGTACACTTGCCTCAAAGATCCTTTGCAAGGCTACTACTAAGCTACCCTCAAAAGGTTTGTTTAGAAGTTTTCTCATCATTACAACACTTGCCGAGTGCACGCCAACTTACCAAGGAAATTAACTGCCACCCTATGTTCAATCAATATATCTTGTTCATTCGCAATATGAAAGATGAACTTCCTTAACTCCTTTTTGACATCTCTAGGAATTGAAGCACCTTGTCCTCATTGAGTACTTTAACAAGTGGATAAAAGCAAATCTGATGGTCATACAAACAATTGCTGAAGTACATAAATTTTTGAGAATTGAAATATTCTACAAGTTCGACACTACCTTGGCCATGATCGCCGATAATACCACATGTTATACTTTGAAGAACTCCAAGAGTTTTGCCACTCCAATGGGACACTAGTAAACTTTGCTTCTATGGTCGCCCAAGGACCAATATCCAAGCCAAGGTAGCAAGTACGAAACTGCTCTAGATATTGAAGCCCAAGCTTGATGTAAGAAAAGACAAGAGGGCCGATGAGCTACCTATTATTCTGTCGGCAAACCCAAAAATCCCATCCTCCACAATTAAGGAAACTCCATTCTCATATGATGCCCAAGCTATCTTCAATCACAGCTTAATAACTTGACACAAAATACTAGTTACGCTCAATGAAGAAGGAAATTCCCAACTAGAGTGGCCCAACTTGGATGATAAGGTATGAGCTCTCAATTTGGATATCCTAAATAAAAAATGACAATAAGTAATGATGAGAAAATAGGAGACGAAACACTCAATAGAGAATTATTACAATCACCATAAACACCAAAGAACATTTTTTAAAGGAAATCTTGTTCTCTACAAGTACGAGGTCTCCTAACAACAAGGAAAAAGCAAGGTAGCACCTAATTAATAGGGCACAAATATAATTAAAGATATAATTAGGACAAACACAAAAACTTTAGACAAAGAAACATGATGAGCTACCTTGGACTAAAGCAAAAATAGCCTCAAAATGCATTATTAATAAATCATGTTGCCCAATGTAAGTTGTTCCACTCAAAGAGCTTAATAAAGTTGCCATGCCTATGTTACACCATGTATTGTCTAAAAATTATGCAATTAACACCAAGTTAATGGCTTAAGCACCATCACCATGTTGGCCCTTAGCACTCATGTAAGGACTTTTGAGACTAAAATCTAGGCTTGCATTTCTCCATGCATAGGAAATATGACTAGTCAATGGGAATGGCCTTCTAGGTTTTGCTTACTCAAATGTAGTTGACTTGGCAAACTTAAGCAGTGTAAATCGTGATCTATATGCACCATCTAAGCTTCAAGTCGTCCCAAATTCTAATACACATGCAAGCTAACCAGCATAAGTCATGATCCACTCATGAAGCCGAAGACTCAAACCATCAAGTCATCCCAATCGAGCAACATTAGAAGTGATCCACTCACATACCCTAAGCCTTGGATCACCAACATCCACCTTAAGCAGCACAAGTCATGACTAACTCATGTAGCATAGGCAATAAGAAACTAATAAAAGCTAGGAATCACTAAGCACCAATCAAAGAACGTAAGACATCAAGAGTAAGGCCTAAGGCCTTAGCACTCACCCTCAAGACATGCAGAGCTCTCTTAAGAAGACCTAAGGTCCACTCAAGATTACATAATCGAAGCCAACAACATAGTTTGTATGGAGTCACACTCCTCCTAGGCATGTCCAACCCCTATCTACCTAGTTTAAAGCGATTTCATGAATACTTAAGCCTTGATGGTGCCTACACAGTGGTTATTAAGCATCTCACCCTTTCTGCAATGAGTTGCAAGTAAAGAAGAACATATAAAGTTACAACAAATATGACAAACAGAACTATTTCATTTACAAACACTACAATTAAGAACAATGACAACATACCTCACAAAACAAAAAAGAGCGAGAGTGCACACATCTATTTATTTAATCATCACCAACCACTCCTTTAGCTTTTTACAATTCTCCTTAAAGAAACAATTCTTCATATCCCAAGAACTCCTTTGAAACAATTTATAAAACCTCCATTGCTTGGGCTTGCTTATTTGTGGTTTTTATTTCGTGAGAAAAATATGATATTATGGAAGAAATTTCTTCGAAGTAACATACAACCATATAAGGTTAGAATTTCTCGCAATACAAGACCATTATGAAAGCTTCCTTCTCGAAGGTCAACGGATGTTCCTCAATTAGGCTGTAGGGGTGGGGAGAAAAATTACTCATGTCAACAACCTCTTCTTTAGTTAATTGCTTCTACCAAAACAACACTTGTTGAAGCATCTCTATCTTATCTCTTGTGCTCTTTCCTTCTTCTTGCAAGAACTTAACTTTTCTTCTTGCTTCTTTTTTTCTTGATTTTCTTCCGCATCCAACCATATATCTCATTCTTTAGGTCCTCAAGGTTCTTCATAAATTTTGCAATCATGTCCACCATTAGAAGAGTGCCCTCTAATCATGCCAAACCTCAACCCATATGCACCATTAGTAGATTGTTTATCAACTCATAACTATCCATAACTTTTCCTTATGATCTTAAGCAAAACAAAACAAAGAGAATAAAAATATGATATTGAAATCGTCTTTCCCCATTGTACTAATGCCAGTAAGAATATTCTTAAGAAATTGCTTTGACTCATCTCTTCATTGCACCCACTTCAACATGCCGACCCAACAACATGCCCTCATTACTAGCACCTCTCAATTCTTAGTGTGGCTTCACTTAGGGTATGGGCTACTAGCCATTTCCCTCCTCAGTCATTCCCTCAATGTCCTCTACCAATTCAGCCATAACACTACAAGTTTCCATAATTAAGAGTAGAGGAGTGAATGATGAGGATCTTCAAAGAAGGGAAACTATCCTCTTCATAGCCAACATCTTCTTTCCTTGGGGCCCTTAGGGCACTCTCAAATAGGCTTGGAAAATCCATTAGTCTTGTAAAAGTTCAACGTCCTCAACTTTTACCATAGAATTCTTCAATGTTAAGGAAGCTAATGAGGGGGATCTCACTCTCTTGCTCTACTTCAAAAGCGAAATACATCTATCCTCATCTCTAAGTGGAGGTACATTCTTCTTTATTTTCTTCTTCCCATCATCATCTTATATTTGTAGGGACAAGTGGAGCATCAATGTTTGTATTACCTTCTAGGTGGCACAATCACTCTCCAAAGGAGCATAAGATTCGATCCAAGTGGAATAAGGAATATCTTTCAAGTATAGCTTTGTCACTTGTTGCACCTAACCCTTAAGTAGCGATGGCAATGCCAAGGCTTAAGCACTAACATCACTTAATCCCTTCAACCCGAACATGTGGTTTTGGACAACCCTAGTATGCTCATTATTCTAACATCTCAGTTTACAGATAGATTTTTCTTCTCACCATCCTATAACTTGTTATCATACATTCAAGACAACCATATGCATACAACAATAGAAGAATTATACAAAAACGACATGGAAAGGGAAACAAATGAAGTAAAAACAACATTTTATTCAACCAATGGAGTTGATATATCTTTAAAAATATAGACTTTAAAAAGGATGCAAAAGGGTAAGAATAAATCCCTAAATAATAACTGAATAAAGTTAGCAAAAACACATCAAGGTAATGATCCTCGTATTCCCTCAACTAGACTACAGCATGGCTTGTTCCTAGTCTCACCCTATTCTCATCAATGCCGTTCTAGATCTTGGTGAATCTTCTTCACTAACTTTCGAGAGACAAAATTCTTAGTTGAGGGGTGGTCAAAATCCTTCCATTGTCTTGCTTGTACAATTGGACATTAATGTGTTTGATCAAAAGGTTCTCGACATCATTTTGATAAGCAAGTTAGGCCTAAAGGTCAAAGGAACCCATGGACTTCATCACCTCTATTATTTTTATGTTAGCTAAATAGGTGTTGCCCTATGCCTAAGCTTTACCTAGTTCCTATCAAACTAAGTTATTCCCTAATCAACAACTAGCAAGTCATCCAAGGCAATCTACGGTTGATCAATCAAAGCCTATACACGAGATTATAGCTCCTCATTCTCATCCTTCAACCTAAAGTGGCTCCAAGTTCAACCCTCATCTTTAAATGTTCCTACAATGGCTTAATGAGCTCTAGCATCTAGTTGAAATGTTGCTTGTTTAAGTAAAAAAGGGTCTTTAAATGCTCTTAAGTAAGCTTTGTTTCTTTGAACATCACAACCACCATCATAATTTGGATGATGCACCCATATCCTCTTCCCATGTACCCTACTTGTCATCTAACTTTTGTATAATATCTTATGTGTAGGCTCAAAGCAACTTATCACACTCTCTAGCCCTTTTCAAGAAACTATGCACTGCCATGGTATTCTTTTACATTTGCATTAGCATCTCCTAAACCAAGTGACAAATTTCCTTGTACTAGCTACCATTGGAGCTAAACATAGAGATGTTTTTCCCTTGGCTAGGGTATTTTTTGTCTCTATTAAGCTTTGAAAATCAATGCGATGCCTCTCTTTATCAAAATCACGAGATATTTTTTGTCTTTCTAGAAGGATGACAAAGGGGTACCATCACCTCCCTAGTCTTATTGATCTTCAACCATTGGCCTAACATTTTTCTCTTCACTAATAGTTGGCCTAGCAATGAAAGGAAGCTCTTGGGCAAGTTTCCTTTTTTTCCTTTCCCATGTTTCTTCATCTAATAATGTAGAAGTCGATGCCCTCTTTGGCTTCACGAGGCTTCTTTGTAACCTTACATCCTCGATCAGAGGGACACACCTTTTCATCTAATCCCCAAACTATTCAAGAAACAAGCAAGTGGAAACAAAAAGATTGGAGCAGAGTAAAAACTAGAATATTTTAGGTAAAAATGAGCAGCATAAGTGCCTCTAAGAATTTTGCTCGATTTTATAAACTTTAAAGGCTCCAGTAAAATAACATTATTCAATTTAAAATTTGGCATACATCAAGGATAGAATTGTCATGCCATTAAAGCCTAATCTGTTAAGTATCCACAACGACAACATCAATAACCATCGTCCAACTTTGTCATCGAGATTATACAACAGCTATCAATATGCAATGCATCTCAAGTTTTTCATGAATAAAGAATTGGATCACTGGATGAAAAATATTTCACCCATTTTCCACCTTAAAGCTATCAACACCACATTGTGTCATCTATGTTAGGTAAGTTTAAGAGCAAACAAATATCCTTGAATGATATATCACATGCTTTGATCAAGAACCATTCCCTTCATAGAGAGGAGACTAATTGTAACTTTCTTCAAGCATTCAATGAGCATCATGAGAAGTTAAACATGCCACTCCATCATATCATGTTGTTCAGAAAAGAATGAAAGCTCATCCCATAATCACAACCAATGCTTGACACCCCCGTAAGAAAATAACCACCACATCTAATGAAAAAAAAGGTTCAATGAGAGACACAGATCATGAACAGAAGACTTAATCACAAAAAATAGGAAGAACTAATTATGATTTTCTTGCATAAAAGGCATATTCCCAAGCTTAGTCCATGCATCACATCTTCACTATCTTCAACTTACCAATGTCCTCCAAGAACCCTCATGCCAAGGTCAATTATTCCTCCCATCTCATTCCCTCTGTTGACAATTTTCCATGAAAAACCGAGACTCCTCGATCACTTGTCTTCCCTCGTATATTTCTCTCTTGTAAACCCTCTCACCTAGACCGCATGTTAGGTTTCTACTAACAAAGCTTAGAACCCACAAAAAAATTCTAAAAGATCGAATTTTTACATCAACAACTAAAAAAGATTTCAACAAGAATTTGGCTCTATATGAAGGAACCTACTAAAAATACTTGAATAGGTCAATATCAAGATAAAAGAAAATTCACATACACCAAACTGAATTTACCAAATAGCTCTGTCAGCTGACATCAAAAAGAAAATTCCTACAGCCTTACAAGTCAAAAGATCTCTAGTATCCACAAATCCCTTCATGAAGTAAATTCATACAAATATGCAGTTCAAAGAATAAACAAAAATCTTCTTTATCCTTGCTCATGTTCTTTTATGTGATATATCTTACTCCTAATTCCAGGACATCCCACGCCTACCGCATCAAATAACACTAAAATGGTTGATCTTCCAAATCAAATCTCACCATATTTCACATTTTTCTTTCCTTTAGCCCAAACCAGGACAACCAAATAAAGACATCCTGCTCCAATCCAACAGTGGTAATGAGCAAATTGAAATCCAGTTGGATTATTATCATAAATCTCAATGCAAAAGTTAATATAAAAATCACTTTGTTTTCCTACCCAGAATGTTAACATTAGAACAATAAAACAAGATATTCAGAAGTTCTGACTAAAACTGTAAAAGAACTGCAGGTAATAGAGGTATTTACCAGCCCACTTGGAAGCTTAGACAATCTTGATGCATCAAGATAGCGCTCTTCTTCAATAGCTTGCTTTAATATACAAAAGAGTGTCATTAAAAAGACAGTGTAGCACTAAACAAAGAAGGATGCATTTATCAATTAACGCACCCTTAATTCAGACATAAGTTGTGCCACAAAGTCCTTAGAAGTTGCTTCGGCAATAGCTGTCTTCAATTTGGAAGCTTCTGCAAAGTCCTCATTCTCAATAGCTTCTTCTAGTTGAAACTATCACATATCACATTAATTAAAAGAACTTTAATGACATAAAGCAAGTCAGAAAAATTACCTATATGTCTAGTTTATTGATAACAACATGAAACGATTGAAAATGTGAGCAGTAAGAAAAAGAGAGATTGCAAAACAAAATAGAAAGCAAGGCAGAAGAAATCCATATAAGCCAACATCCACGTGAAGCATAACACCTGCTTTCCACGAAGGGCTACCTTGAGAACGGAAGTGAAGTTCTCAGCCAGGTCCACCTCAGAGAAATAGCGACTCCAGCGATTCCAATCCCAATCCGAGTAAACTCCACCTCCTCCTCCGCAGCGGCAGAAAATAGTAGTCGGCATGGTCCGTCCAGCCATGACGGAAGACATCCTGAGAGCCAATCCCGGTGCTACCAGATGCCCCTTCCTCCTCGGCGGCGGCGTCGAGGAAGACAGGGCCGTCGGCTCGAAACATGAGTGTGAACGAAAAATGGGGGCAAGCAGCGCCACCGAGGCGTTGGCTACCGCCATCTGTCTATATATCGCTTTATTATCGGTCCACTCTCTGGTCTCCCCTTTCTCCCTTCCTCTGTTTCTCCCTTTCCCCCTTTCCCTGGATGAGAGTCGCTTCTGCGCTGCCCAATCTGGGCTTGCTGTGCCTTTCTGTTTGATCTGAAAGTAGATTATTTTAATCTTGTGATTAACTCCTGATGTCAAAACCCATTTGCTTCATAATCTAAATTAGTTTAATTCAATTTGTATAGCTCATAAGTTAAAAGGAGGATAAATAGAACGACATTATCAGGTCATTTAATATACTATTTAAAATAATTTAAATTTTATTTCAAAGAACTATATAATTTGAGCCTTTTTCATTATGTAGGAAATAATAATGTATTTGGCATGATAAAAACTTTTTATCGTGTCAAATATCTTAATATTTTTTTTTTGCAGTTGTCTTACAACAATTTATTTTTATTTTATGTTAATTTTTAAATGAAAAATTAAATACAAATTTTACCATTTTCTGTAAAATATTATTAAACAACTATTATCAAACATAATTTTTCAATAATATTTTAAAAAATATATCTTTATTAATTAATTTGAAATTCCAACAAATTCATCTATTAAACATGAATCTCTTTGGCTTTCTACAGCAAGATCAGTTGGATCTTTAGTAATCTTTGGTATATTCGGTATTCTTCGACCAAATTAATTCATCTAATTATTATTCCTTATGGTGTTATTTTAGGAGATATTGACGTGGACAACTTTTTATCTATCTCGGCTAACCTTTTATTTGCTTCTTTCCCTTTGTCTTTTATGTTTGTTTAGGACGCCAAGTTGTCATTCTTAATAGGTTAGTTTTTTCTTTTTCTTCAAAATATAGGAATATCTTTTAGAATTTTTAGAATTAATTTATTCCATTTAAATCATTGATCGTTGTCTTGAACAAATTTGTTTGCATGTTTAAAAAAAATATTTTCTTAATAGGCCTGAAATTAATAGTGGTACCACAGATATCTGCTCATATCTAATAATATTCATTGAAAATTATAATTTTATTGTTAAAAACTCAAAAATAAGACAATTGAATTATTGCTATTTAAAAAATATATATTTATATTTTATTAAATTAAATAATAAAATAATATTAATAATTATTAAATAATATCAATAATTTGGATGTCATGAATATTTAAAGATGACTATTATCTAAATGTGCTGTAAACAAAATTGTATATACAAAATTAGTTGAAAATGATATGATTTTAATATAAATAATTATAATGTTAAAAAAAATCTAATAAATATAATTTGTATCTCAAGTTATTAGGTCCATCTAATGATTACGATTGATTGTTAAGTTTGAAAATTATTTTTAGGAATTTTTTTCAAATTTAAAAGCAAAAACTATCCTCAAATTCATCTATTTTGTTTCTCATATATCTATACATCAATAAATATATACATACAATATAAAATATGTAGTTTAATATAAAGGTGATATAAAATACTTCAAAATTTTCAAATAATTTACAAAAGAAGCACTAAGAAAAAAAAATAAAAAGATCTATATCTTTGGACTAGTTGGAATCTCCTTTATCACCATGAACACTTCAAGCTAAACATCTTGATTCTACACATTCTTCATGTGAATGTAGGAGCACTCTTAATAGCTCAATCTCTAACTATATCTATTCATTGATTTACCTATCCTCAATGTCGAGCAACTCTAAGTTCTATTATCATTCCTCTACTTTAATAGCACCCCAATGTAGAAATTATTGCATGGTTCTAAAGGAACACCTCGAAAAGCATGCATATATATTGAGAATTCATACACTAACCACAAGTCTCCTGACATTGTCATATTATCTACCATGGTATTGATCAATAAGTTGCAATGCATTGCTTACGATAAGTTTTTGTGAATATTTTAAATACAAAAAATTTCTCTACATATTACTTATTTTGAAAAATTTTATCTTTATGATCAAATTAAATTAAAATCTAACAAAAATAAATATAAAAAGTACATAAAGCATTATTCATTCCAAATCATGAAAGTTCTCAAAAGCCCTAACAATTTTGGAAGATAACCTAAGAGAAAGCTAAGGGGCTTGATAAAGCTTGAGAATGGTAAAAGTTACATCAAGAAGTGATTTTTGGGAGGTATTAAGCTAGTACAAGAAAGTCTTAAGAGGACTTTATTTTGTTTAAAGAGATTTTAAGAGGTATTATAATAGTATGTTTGATGATAGAACTTTGACATAAAAAATGACAGAGAAATTTTAATACTAACTTCATGGATGATAGATTGAGTAAGATATGAATGGAAAGAAAAAAATGACGATTACTATACCTTTTAAGAGAGAAATATTTACCTGTGCCCTCCTAAAGAGAGAAATGTGCAGCCATTTATGTCTTACCTTAAACATCAATGACCATATATATCCCAAGAAAAATTTAATTATCTAAAAGAAATTGTCTTCTATTCATTCTATAAAAGATTTAATTTTATTACTCTAAATCTATCTCTATAAAATAAAGAGATATACAAAAGATAAATATAATTAATTCAAATTCAATCCAGATCTTAACAAATTTTATTCAAACTTAAATTTAAAAATAAAGATAAAAAAGTTTAAAGCATAAAAACATATTTTTAAATTAATAAATTTGAGAAATCTTAAAATCTTGAACTTTAATTCTTAATTTCTTGAATATAAATATAAACGATCTAAGATCACTTATGCCTTAAAAGCTTTTTCATCATATATTTGGATTTTGATTAGCTTCTAAAGTAGTTATAAATATGCTAATAAGCACCCTACACCATCCTTATGATGTAATCTTTTTTGTAACAATCCACAAAATCATGACCAAACCATTAGAGTTATACTTTAAATGTAATTTCAACAAACTCAATACAAATCTTTCCAAGTCTTTAATGAATGAAACATCATGTGGAGATTGGCCTTTGACAACATCTAAAATTTGAGAGAAATAAAATAACTTGTAAAACCAATATCAAATAGAAGATAATAATAAAAATATTTAAGATAAAGCAAACATTAAGATTTTTTATAGCCATTGTCACCAAAGTTTGTCTACAAAGTTTTTTCATGTATTAGCCTGTATAAAATTCATTTTTAAATGCATATATGGAAAAAGGAAAAACATTCAATATCCAAAATAATTTTTGGATATTCAAACTATGATCATATGTCATTTAACATTTTTTTAATTTAATTTAATTTTTTCTTTTTATTAGTAAAGGGAAATATCTTTTCTTTCAATTTAAAGAAAGACTTGTTCAAAATACTTGTTTTATCACCTTTAGGGAAGAATTTTTAAAATTAAAATTAATATAGATAGATGAATTTGTGTCTATGAATAGAGTAATTTTGAAAATTATATGGCTTTTGAAGGTCTTATGATGTTAAAATTTTTTCATATTTTTAAAAATAACTTTGTAAGTATTATTTTGATAATTCTTAACATAATATATAAGATAATATTTAGCCCTTAAAAAGAATTTTATTTTCAACCAAGTAAAAAAATATTATGCATTCAACATTTCTTCTTTGTGTAATATATTTAATGAATATTTTTTTTACATGATCTACTAATTTTACTTAATAAAATTTACTTTCTGAAAGTCATTCATGTTATGATAGCCAAAGAAATAATCCATCTTATTTTACCAATCAATAAATTTATAAATTCCATACACATCAAATATGACTAACTCAACCATAACATTTTTATATATGTTATATTATTCTTTTCTATGATTTCAATGAATTACTGATATGAATTATCTTCTTTGTTCAACAAACTTTACAATCCTAGCTAATATAGCCTTTGTCCTATCTAATATAATATCATGGTTTTAATGCTAATCTTAAAATTCTCAAAGCATTATTTTATTTTATTTTATTTTTTAAAAATTTTGTGAGATGATGGGCAAGATTGATTACCAAAATATAAAATTAAGTTTTTATGCATAATTTTCTTGCATTAAGGAAAAATGTTTTTATTATAATACTTTAGATATTCTAAAAAAATAAAAAATCACAAGGAATTAATAATGCAACATAATATAAATTTTAAGCAAGAAATTGAATAAAAATAATAATTCAAGTACTAACATAATTATCAAATAGCTATCTCTAAAACTTCAATTTAAGAACTAGCATTAATGGCATTTTGTGTAGTCTAAAACAAATGTAAAACTCCCTTATTAGACACTCAATAGATTTCAATTTGATTCACTAATTGGTTGGAGACTGACTAGTTTTGTAAATTACAAAAATATTATTGAGTATCACAACCAAAGTTTTTGCATTTATAATTTAATATACTAATCTTCAAATTAAGAGAATTATATCATAAGAAAAAATAATGTACTTAAAAAATTTTGAGATTACTTTCTTTATGATTTTATTGACTGTTAAAACATTCATGTCACCCAACATCAAAGAATAACTTTGTTTGAAAATTGTGAGAATCTTCTAGAATCCTTGGGGTTTCAAGATGTTTTAAGACATTGCAATAGATGGATCATAACATTAATGCCAAAAATGATAAAACAGTTATGATACCAAAAATGATGAAATAGATTTGATGCCAATTTGATGGAACATGATGCTTTAAAAGAGTATAAGGAGGAGAGAAAAATAGAGGACTACCTATACCCTCACCAAGAAAGGAATAGGTTGGTTGCTTATGCTTTCTTTGAACGCCAATGCACATGCATGTTAAACAAAAATCAAATTATCTAAGATCAATTTTTCTCTATTCATTTCATAAGATGTTTAAAAAAAATTCTTAAATACTTAACCTATCGCCATAAAACAAGAAGATATAAAAAAGATAAAAGAGAATTAATTCAACACTAATCTAAATCTTAACCAACTTTATTCAAACATAAATTTAAAAATCAAAGATAAACTAAAATACAATATATAAATATATCTCCAAATGCTAAATTTTGAGTAGTCATAAAGTGTTGAACTTGAATTCTTTATTTTTTGAATTTAAAATCAAGTTTTTTAGAAACTAAATTTCTCTTAGCACTTAAACCTTTATTCCTTGAATTTGAAATAGTCATGATTTATCCTACAAAAGCTGAAGATATTGATAATTTGAATTGTTATTGTGGTATCTAAAAGTTATAATAAGTCTCATTATTAACTTATTAAAGTCTAAATCAATCCATTAAATGATATGAAACCATTAATCATATTTATAAGCCCTTTCTTCATGCACATAAGCTCTAATTGTGCTATGAATTAATTTTTGGCCAAACCTAATAAGCTTTTGCCTCATGACCTTGCTTATTATGCAATATATTCTACATCAATGATGGAAGTTATATGGTGTGGGGAATGTCTTGAATAGATATTTTGAAATGATTTTTGACATACTAAAAGAATTCTTAAGGTGGATTTTGATCTCAAGGGGCATACGAGAAATATTAAGTGGAGTTCTCGAACAGCTTAATCTACCAGGGAATAAGGAGCTCTCAAGGACTTATTGTAACTTCAAAAAGGAAAAAAATTCTCATGAATTTGGACAAGCATATAGTAGATTTAAGGTAACCAAAATAAAGCTTGAATTACATTTATTAAGATGATCAGGATGAGTACAAGCTAAACTAAATTGATTTATGCTTTGAAAGCTATCTTTGGACTTGTTATACTTTATTTTTGGTTATTTCAAGCATTATATTGGAGCATCTTGTTATTTCATTCTCTTTAAATTATTGATTTCCATGGTGCATGGAGGAAGTTACATCCACACAACAATTGAAAAATACGCATGCTATTCAATGCAATATATTATGCATCAATGTTGAACCTAGTCCAATGAGGGGAATGTCTTGAATAGATGGTTTGATTATAATCTAAATTCAAATAATTAGGATTTAATTTTTTTCTTAATCTAATATGGCTAAAGTTTTAATATTTATTTAATTCTATAATTTTTTAAGGGATCCTAGATTATAATAAGGGTCCTTAATAGAAGATGAAGAATGTTTTTAGAGATCTAAGAGATCATTCTAATCCATCTGTTCATGTGTGGGATGAAGAGAATTGAGAGTATTTATTCCAGCAACCATGTTTAGGGTCTTGGATTGTTACCAAGAAGTTTGAGTAGACTTTTTGAGTAGATGTTTTAGGTTATCTCTAATTGAAGATTAAAGTTTTTTTTTTAAGATTGAAATTTGAGTTTTTATCCATCCCATTATTTTCCATTATTCTCACTATATATGACCATATTAGGTGAGATAGATTAAATCATCTAGTTTTAAAGTGAATATTGGTATCAAGTCATGTGGCATTTATCACAAATGGATCATATAGTATCAAAACATTTATTTGTCTTAGGGAGAATTTTGTTGAATAGAGTTTGTGATTATGCATTGTGCACTTGCAAAGTGAGATGATTATTAAGAATAGAATAAGTAGTATAAGAGAGATGGTACTATAGGGGTAGTTGTCTAAATCATTAGAAGAGAAAGCAGATTCTATGATATGACAAGAGTAGTTTCTCATGGAGATGATGAAATAAAAAGAGATCACCTATTTCTATGAACCCTAATCACAAAAGACAAGTCCACTTTGAGGAGTTGGGTTGCCAATAGGAGTGGAAAAAGATCAAACCTTAGGAGATAAGTTCAATCTTGTAATCCAAGTAGCAAAGGTATCATTAAGCATTTTAAAATGGAGGTAGGGGTCAACATTTCAACCTATAAAAGAAAGTTTGATGTTAAGATGCTTGATGTGTAACTAGATTAGTTGGAGATATATTTGTCCTTGCATAAGTCTAATTGTTTTAACAAGGTATCATTAGCAAATTTGAAACTATTGTATCACGTCCTAACAAAGCAAAATGATCTTCTAGTTATATAAAGGTCTAATTAGAGTCAATCAAGCAACTTCTATGGGAGAAGCATTATCCCATGGGCTACAAGGAAGTTGGATGGAGGAGGTGATATGAACATTTATAATAGTAGTCAATTAAAGATTAAACCAATGAGTTTCAAAGATAGATGTTTTCATTTGTTGTCAATTTAGGGGAGAAAAGAACTTCACCAAGCATTGACTACACTCATTTTCATGCAAGTCATTTTTTCCCTTCATTAATATCAAGCAAGCCATTAAGAAGAAGAATTGTTGTTGAGATGAGAAGCCCAAGGAGAGTGGATTCAATAGTTGTAATAAGAAAAAGAATCTTCAGATGAATTTACTTCTAGTTGAATTAAAACCTACTTAATCATTATTGTAAGAAGCCTAAACATGTCAAAACATATTACTAGGAACTTCAATTGAGAGAGTAGAGAAGCAAATGGATGTGAGATGGTGAATAAGGTTACTAATGGTACTACTAAGACAAATAAGATTCTAGAGTATTTAAATGAACTCAATTCAAATCTCTTATTTAAGAACATAATAAGGGGAAGAATGTTGAAGAGAAGCCAACCATGAGGATTAACTCTAACGAAAGATTTATTTTAAATTTAGATTAAGACAATGAAGGATCAAATAAAAGCTATCTTTGATTTTAGATGTTAGAGAAATCTTATTATTAGAAGTCTAATGGAGAGACTTAGTTTATAGATGCGTTTATGTTCGATCGATGAACAATAACTACATTCATGACTAAATCTAAATAAATATGCTAAATAAGAAATGTTAAACTAGATGAATAGCTTTAAAATGGGTTCTTACAAAAGGGAGTTAGCCCATATATAGTTATTACACTTCTTATGACCAAAAAGCAATTAACACCATTATGGAAAAATATAAAGTCTTTATCCCAAGAATAAATAAAATGCTAGACCTTGTTTCTTTTTCAAACCTCTTCTCTAACATAGACTTTTAAAGCATATATCATCTAAGCAGGATTCATCCTAGCAATTGGAAGGTTTTTTTTATCTAATGATCTTTATGAGTTGTTTACGATGTTTTTGGCCTCTAAAATTCATCCAACACATTAATGCATCAAATGAATACCCTTCTCAAACTTTTCAATAAATCATTCCTAGTTATATATTTTGATGGTGTTTTGACCTTTAGTTTTCATGATATCTTTCATTTGGAGTACCTTAGACATGCTTGGAAGAAATTTTGATATGAAAACTTATACATAACTCTATAGAATACTCCTTGATGCAAAAGGAAGTTAATTTCTTAAGATTTATAGAATCATTAATTAGCATTCAAATTAACCCATAACTACGACCAGTTTTTATTGGATAACTCCAAAGAGCATTATCAAAATCATAACTTTTCATGGCCTTGTAACATTTTATATAGGATTTATGCAAATATTTATCACAATATATGCACCAATTAAGGATGCTTTCAACAAAGAAAAAAATTGTTTGGAATTCAATTACAATTCCACATTTACTGAATCTCAATAACATTTTTTAGGTTTTATGTAATCCTTTTGAGATCAAAGTGATGTTGTACTTAGCTAAGATAATCACCTAGTTATATTGGTGAAAAATTGAATGACATTATAAAGCATTATCTTATCAATGCAAAAGAATTTTAAAAGACCATAAAATCATTAAAACATTAGAGACATTATTTTGAACACAAATAATCATAATTTGACATATATTAATTCCTTTAAATCTTACATATGCATATTCAATGCAAATGGTCAAGTTATCTTTTCGCTCTTTGTAGATAATGTTGAAGACCTTATAATCTAGATAATCATCTTTAAACCTATTAATATAAGGACTTATGATTCTAAGGAAGACATCACAAAAGCTATTCTAAGAAATGCATACATGAATTTGTTTTAATGATTTTATGGTCTTTTAAAATTTATTCTAGGAAGATATTATTCATTACATAATGCCTTTTAGAGATCTATTGATTATAGACCTATATTCTAGAGGAATTATAGGATACATAGTACATGAAAAAACCATCCACTTTGATGAATCTAGATTCTATTAGCCATCCATCAAATGGGATTTTGATAAAGTGGTTTCTCAATGTTGCATATATAGGAAAGCCAAGGAAATTATATATATATATATATATATATATATATATGTACGTATAGCTTTGCTTATTTCTTTTTTACCATAGGAGGATCTCTCCATGGATTTCATTTTGTATAAGCTTAAAAAGAACATCATTACATCACAATAGCATATTTATAGTCATGAATAAATTTTCAAAAATGGGACATTTCATGCCATGTTTTAAAATAATAATGCCTCAAACATTACAAAACTTATATTAGAAGAGATTGCTCACTTACATAGTTTATCATTAACTATTACCTCTAGTTGATATATTAGATTTCTCTTATATCTAAAAAAATACTTCATAAAATATTTGGAACACATGTCTAGCTTTCTTCAACCTTCCATTCCAAAATAAATGAAAAAATGGAAGTTGTTAATCATATGTTAGGAAACCTAATAAGATGTCTTATAGGAAAGAATTTAAGGAAATATGACTGGTATTTCCTACATAAAAATGTGTATATAATAGTATTATTTTTAAAACTACTAAAAAAACTCCATTTGAAATTACATATAGTTAATCCAAAATGTTTTCTAGATTTATTTGATATGCCCATGCACTGATTTTTTTATTATTCATTTACTAACACATGTTTTTTAGGTAGAAGCATAAAGAAATCAAGCAATAAAGTGAAGCACACAAGACCAAGCACACCAGAGCCATTAATCAAAATAAATCTCCTAAGGAATTCAATAAGGGGATCATTTTCTAATTTGCATTTGCCAAAGTGATACTATTTCACAAAATATTAAAATTACATGTGCAAGCTCGTGGGACTTTCAAAATTGATAAAAAAATTAGTACAAATTTTTATGTCCTTGATTTTCTACTAGAAATGTTTATTAGTGAAAGTTTTGTATTAAGGACTTTTTACCTTATAAAAATATTTGAACACATGGTTTAGTGCATTTTGATTGTTGTGTTAGTGAACATGATACCAAATTGTTAATGACTTCAAAGCCAAAAAGTTTTAAAGTTGAAAGCATTAATACTAATGAACATTCCTTTAGGACTAATATGCCTCACATGTTCCTTGTTCATTGGAGAAATCTAACACCAATAGAAGACACTTGGAAGGAATACAAGGAAATAAAACCACTAGCCCCATAATTGCTAGATGATTACCTCAATTGTAACTATACTAAATATAGTTCTTCCAATCTAGGTAGAAATGATTTAGTGCAAAGAAAGGGCATATAATTAAAGAGCAACATTCACCTATCTCTAGGTCTCAAACATGGCCAAAATAAAATTTATTCACTTCCTATAAGACTTATAAAATTTTGACAAATGGATAGAATTTTTTAAATCTAGAGAACTTTCCTATTTTAGCCATAAGGAGCCATGGTTGATATCTACTTTATCATGATTGAACATAGATGATTGCATTCCTATTCTATCTTTATTGACATTTCCTTAGTGAAGGTTTCCTAAAAGTATGATGACATGATATAGGAAAACTCTATCCATGAATGGTCAAATCTTGATCTTAAATGAGAATTCTTAAGGAATTCATGTATTTTTTTTAGAAGCATTTTAAGGGCCCTACCATATGAAAGGATCTTATCACCTTTATTACATTCCCAAAATTATGATGAAGCTTTAAGAATAATTTTAAAATTTTATTTTTATAAAAATCATGAATGCATTTCCCTTTTATTAAAGACTCTTGTAATATTCTATTTAAAGGAATTTTCATGAAGAATTGAAGAGTGATTTGCTTATGATTCAAAATTCTTGCTTAATGGAATTTTGTCGAGTGAAGCTTGGTGGCCAAACCCTAATGGAGTGCTTAGAGGCCATGCTTTAATGGTGTGCTTCATGGACAAATCCAAAAGCGTGTTTGGTGGTCTCCTTTTATCACTCTTATCAGCACTATTCTCTTTTCCATCATATTTTTTCACTATGTATTTGCCACCATCATGTGGTATCAGTGCTTTGTTCTTTCTTTATCAAAAGCTAATTGGTTTTTATCTCTCTAACATCCTTTCATTCACAACATTGCTCTAGAGTTTTGTTCAAAAAAGATGTTATGTTCATTACTGATTGCTAATCCCATAATTATATATTAGAGTTTAATAATACCAAAACTATATTTTTAAGTTTACTAACAAATTCTTTGGGTTGTTGTCTCAAGATAAATGTAAGTTAATTATTCAAGATGTGATGGCATTATGTGTCACTATGAGATTTCATTAATGTTGTGTTTCACAAAATGATTGAAACCATGGAGGAGCTTATTCTTGATGGTGTAGCAACCATCATGAGTATTCATGACTTATTGTTTGGTATATTTAGAATGTCAAGACCTATGAAATATTTACTTATGAAACTTAAGATCTCATTCATATTTAGATTAACTTCATGGTCCATCATAAACCTGTCTTTCATATCCACTTGCATTCTCATAATTATTCTGTCATATCATTCTACATCTTACAAATAGGTTAGTTAAGACTTAATAATATAACTGAGTATAGGGGAAAACATAAATTTTTAGATAAATTAATATTGCACTTATCGTATATATACATCTATTATAGAATATGATTAGTATTAAAAATAGTATACAAAGGAGAATAAAATAGTCTAACTATATGTATTTATAAGAGTATTATTATATCATATAGCATAATCTATCATATCATATGATACAATTGATTTTAGAATCAATAAACTAAAAGGAGAGTAATAAAATTTTCTAAGACATGGTTTAAATATAGTCATATAGTACAATATGTTTCATCATAAAGTATGAACATGTTCTAACTTTGATTGGTAAGTATAAAAGACAAGTAAAATGAAATATGGAGAAATTTATAAAGTATAACATATGGGCATCATATAATATGATAATTTAGAGAGAACAATAAAATAAAAGGATAAAGAATAGAAATTCTACATATAATATGATGATGCTCGTCATACATGTATGATTATAATCCTAACTAGGAGACTAAGTATTCAAAGATAAGTGAGAAAAGAAACAAATTGTTTTATATAATGTCATGGTAGTCATCATAACATTTGATTCTAATCTTAGTAAAGAGCTATGAAATCAAACTTAGGTAATTAAAAAGCATGCAATGTTTATACAATACAATGTTTCCCATTATATAAGTATGATCTAGCTTAATAGAGCGTTTAAGCATTGAGTCAACCAAATAAAGAATATTATGTAGTACAATGTATTCTTATGACAAAGTATGATCCCTTATAAGAATGGGCAAAGAGTGGGGAGTTGAATAGTTTGATGCGCTAGACAATGTATTTTGAGTTCTTGTACGATACATCTAGTCTATCATATAACACAAACAAGAATGATCTATAATGACTAGTTTAACATTTTTATGAATGGATTATAGCTTTTGTTTAGTTGTTGGTAATGACATATTCATTCCTTTCATAGAATTTTGTCTACAATTAAAGAATTAAATTATTAACAAAAGAATTTAAAGCAAAAATAATTAAGAAAAGGAATCAATTTTATTATCATTATTTTATTAAAGGAGCTTTAATTATTTTAGATTTTCTAGATCCTTCCTAAAGTTGTTGTGCTCACAAACTTTGCATCTTCCCTTTAGCTTTCATTTGGTAACATTAGTACATATTCTTATTAAGTGTACCAATAAAAGATTTGCATTAAAGGCTTTTGTTGTATTAGTTTTATTATTAACAAGCTATAATTTTCTTGCTTTTCCTTGTGATATTTGTTGTTGTTTAGTGGCTACAATAAACTACCTTTCGTGTGGCTTATATAGAGGGGTGGTCCATTGATTTCATTAGTTTAGTCTCACTTCTCTTATCATTCTTAGATTATTAAGGAACTAGTCATTGAATCTTCCCTTTCCTAATTATATCAACTTTGCATAGGTTACCAAATTTCCTTCCTTTCTGAAATATTATGTTCACTCCTAAACTTTGGGTATGTTGATTAATTCAAGTATGGAATTTCATAAGCTTCATTTCAAAATTTAACTTTTTCACTGCAACATCTAACATTTCACTCTTTATTATAAGATGATGCAGAATGAAACATGTATTCTTTAAGAATGATCTCTTATTAATCTTTTCTAAGGAATCAACCTATTATTAAAATATTGACCCTTTTCACCTATGGCTTTGACATAATTTTTTTTCTTGTGCATTTTCTTTTTAATTCTACACTTATTATAATGTACTTCACTCTTAAAACATAATATTATATTCCCAAGATGAGTTATTGATTGGGGTTCTTCCTTCTTTAATTATGGTCTAAATAGACCATCCCAAGTGAGCACTGACACATTGTTTAAGCTCTTATCATCTTCTTTATCTTTTAATAAATTTGACACTTCTATTCTTTTTCTTCTTTTATGAAGAATTGTAACTTAACATGCTTATATTCCTACTAACATGGATGGCTCTTCATAATATTTGTAGGTATCCTGTGTGTATTAAGTAGCATGTGTTTTAAAGAGTGATTATCTTTTTCTTATAATTTTGTTCTATCTAATTCTTAAAAACATAAGTCTATTCTTAGATATCTAATTATTTTATAATATGGCTAATAATTAAGATGAGTAGTCTTGCCAACTCCTATAAGGCTTTCAGAATTTGGCAACTAAAGACCATCATAAAATATCTTCTTCACTCTATGTTGTTGTTGGATACTTAATGATTTATAATTTTATAGATTTTAGTGAGTCAAACTTACTAAGATTGTGACATGGAATATATAGTGTTCAACATACATTTATTATATGAATGATAATAAAAAAATTTAGAAATATTTATGTTTCTAATTTAAATTTTTCTAAACTTTTGAGAGAAAAATGTAATTTCATAAAATGTATGAAATTGTGAAAGAACCATAATGAGCAAGTACATCAAATGTAAAATCATGTAGTTTCATATTACTCCCTATGTAAACTAGTGTTTACATTATGAGTCATTCATATAGGAACCAAACATATGTTTAAATTATGAGCCATACACACACACACACACATCTATATTTTAGTTTCATTCATTCTCACTTTACATTTTAGAACAAATGATGTGTGTTGAAATTAAGGACCTAAACAATAAAATCTCATCAAAGACTAGAGAATAACATAGAAAGTTCCATATGCAACATAAGGAATTTAACGTGATTGTTACAGAAGTTATAGCCATTATACTATAGGAACACTTAGAGAAACCATGAAAATAAAGGATTTAGGCATTTAGTGACTCGTAAAGTTATACCAAAGCAAAAGAGGAGATGAAGGCATTATAGTGAAAGTTCCTCTTGCTATTTCATAATGTTGGCCATTAGATTCGAATAAGAATCACTCTAAGTTAATCCAATCTAAAAAAGAACTATAAGACAGGCCAAGTAATTTGTTTCTACATTTAAATTGACATATCTCAAAGTTTAACACAACTAATAAAAAGAAACCAAAGAAAAACATTTTCCAAATTAATCTAGACAAGATTAACTGCCTTGTGTAGTTTGTGGACTACTTGGACTTTTATTTCATCATCATTACATATAGAATGACCTCTCACTCAATACCATGAACTTCTACATTTACACTTAATCCTAGTTTGTATTGACATGTAAACAAACATACAACTACATGATATACAATATCCATAAAACACCATAAAATCCCTTGAACTTAGACAAATATATGAAACATTCATACACTAAACATTTGAGCTGAATAAGGCTATGTAAAATGATTGAATAGATCATTAAAAGACCATTAATTTAATGTAGATTGGTACAAGTACCAATTTGGCTACTAATCTGAGTTTTGCTTCTTGTTTCTTAACAAAAATGAATCACATTAATGATTATGTCATGTAATTGATCCAAACAAATTCAAGATAAAGCTATTCCTTGTCTTGTATAGTCACCCTTGAATCCTCTAAAGTAGGTAGGTTGTACAATTGAACTAGATATCATTGGACTCCATTGTTAGCATTAGTCATAATTTGATCATCAACTTTGATAATCATTAACATGACTTATAATCAGACAATGCTATTTCATGTCTTATATTGTTAGAAGAAAAGAACCACTTTAATAATAATTTGCATGGATCTCCTCCCAAAACATTAAGATTAAGTTACTTCATGCTTTGTTTAGTCACCCATGAATCCTTTAAAGTTGGTAGATCATGTAATTAGATTAAATATCTTTAAAATTCTTTATCAATAGTGGTCATAATCTGATAATAGGGAATGCTTTCAACCTATCACCTCTACAATGCAAATGATGGCAATGTCATATTGTTTACTTTTCAATAGGTATTTGTGAATGTGTCCAATGATATTATTAAATGAACCTAATCTTTTTCATCTTTTAAAGGGACTTATTCTTAAATGTTTAAGAAGTTTAATGGAGGTGATGTGACCTACTAGAGTCTAATAGAAGCCAATATCAATATAGAGGAAAGGAATATGTAGGCAAAGTAAGTCAAGTAAAAAAAGTTATATGATTTTGTTTTTGAAATACAATTAAAACTAATGCATTAATTATAAAGTTAGTGCTTATATCCATAGGTAATTCTAGTTCATGACCATTATCACCAATCAAACTTATGATTTTGAATGGTCCCATTTTCGTAGAAGATAAGCTCTTGTAGTTTCTAAATGAAGGCCTCTTTAGGTACAATCTCACCATGACTCTGTCGCCCTTAGTAAATTGAATGAACTGTCTCTATAAGTCCACTTAGGCTTTATATCTTTCATTATTCATTATATATTTCCTTTTATTTTTTACATGAAAATCATGCATGTTCTATATAAATGATAATGCAAACTCCTTACACCTACATAAAGTATTGTACGCCAACTTTTACATATTGGGCACATTAATGAATTCCATAAAATTTTATCCAAGTTTAACATCTTTATCCAACATGATTTTTTTGGAAGTTTGTAGTTTAACAACCTCATTAAAAAAAAGATTTGGCTACATTTGGCATGTTCTTTATTTTCATACTTTTGAGTATTTAATATTTTCCATAATCTTTAAAAAGCTATCACCAAATACTATTATGTAAACACCTCTTCAATCAGTTCTCTATAATCTCATCACAATAAATACACTTAGGTCACCCTAGTGTTCATATGGAATGGAAAGTAAGCATAAATTTTTGTTTCTTTTTGTTCCTTTTGTTGTCTAACATACTTGATAATGAGAAAAAACTCATGCTACATCTTGTTTAATATTGGGCCAGTAAAAGCAATCCTCCAAAATGAATGAAGTCAAATTTCTTATAAAGTGGCCAATTATCACTCTAGAAGGCATTTCATCTACAATGAAATCTCTTAAAGAAGAATTAAGCATACATGACTTAAACCATATATATATATGTATATACATGTTTAATTTGAAAACCATGGTCTTGGATATAGGAATTATTAATTGATTCCTAATAAATTGGATATAGTTCTTTGACTTTTCAAATTTTATCACTTCTATAGTTGCAAAATGCAAAAAAAGATATATATGATAAAGTCTATTTAATGATTTATTTTGAAATCGAATGGTGTGTTTAAGAAAAGGAATTAGAACTTTAAGTAACTCTATCCATTTAGCATATCGCATGATACATTTCTTTTATAAACTTAAATATTCACGGCTTGGTGAGAAAATAATGGAATATACTCATTTATGAGGAAGTAATGATGCCATTTATAATATTCCAAAAGATATGGTAAAAAATTTTAATAAATTCAAATCATAAGATATTGGAAAGGAGAATATTAGAAAATAATTAATGTTCTTAATGAAAGATATGCTATAAATAATGATTTTGCTCAAAATATATTTTGAGAATTTTTAAAATTTTTTTAAAATTTTCTATGGATGTTTCAAGGTTTTATGGCATTGTATAGTATGATAGCATGTTATGGTATGATATGATCTAGTGAGAGAATCAATCGATGAATAGATTTGTTATATGAGATTGTGTCATATAAGTATAATAAAGCATGGTTGGCTAAAGGTTAGAGTAGGCTAATAAGTTAAAGAATGAATACGATTATGTAAGAGAGAGAATGAATATGAGATAAGTGTGAATACATATAAAAATAATCTAAGGATTATACAAGATGATTATGATATTGTATTAGTATACTAATAAATAAGAAGAAATAATCAATAAAAAATACATCATATAATATATAAAATATTAACTTGTAAGTACGATAAAGTGTAGAGCTCAACACCTCCTAATACAAGAACTTAGGACAACTGTATTAGTATAATGATGTGTAATGAAGGATCCATAATGATCTTATATCATACTATAAGATAGAATTATATCATACCACAAGATTATGTGAAAGCATCTAATGAAAGATATTCTAAAATGAACATACAATATGATTAAATAATTATAGTAGTATAATGTGGACATAATAACAAATTATCATTGGTTATGGCTTAATAAAAGAAACAAAGAATGAATCTTACAAATACTATAAGCAATATCATATAGTATGATAAAATAATAGAACTTAAAAATAGTTAATTAAATGGTGTCATATTATACTATGATCAATAGCATGTAATACAATAAGGTGAAGACTAGCATCATAAATGAAAATCGTCAATGTGATATAAGAGGAATGATATTATCATACAAGGATGTAGTGATATTGTAATAGTATGAGAAGAAAAAATTAAGGCAAGTGTGTGCTGGACTTAGAATTGCTTCATATGAATATAGTGAATATATAGATATGATTAGTGATAATTGAACATGACTTAAAATCCAAAACAACAAATGATAAGAAAAACTAAAATGAGGATTAGTATAATCAACAAAAAGTCTTTGTAAATAAGGTGAAAAAGAATTAACATGAAGAGAAATAATCATTAAATTCATTTGAAGGACTAAGCATATAAAAAGTATAACAACAAATACAAATAAGAGGGTGTCCATGATTTAGAGAGATTTATTTGAGAAATTTAAGAGTTTAAGACTTGGCCAATATTAATAGAGAAAAGAAGAAACAAGTAAAGACATTCTTAAGAGATTTATAGAGGAGTTATGTAAGAGGTAAAGGCAAAACTAAGAAGAACATAGTTTTAAGTACTATAGCAATTGAAGAAACTTATTAAGATTTCAACTTTAATAAGACTACTACTCGATTTTAAAAGTAAACAGAACTTGTACTTATGCATAAATATTTGAATTTAATATGTAATTTTATGATAGAAATATTAATTGATTGATTAAAAATGTTAAATTAGAGATTCATAAAATAGATATGATATACATAGAAGATGATTATATTGAAGCATGATACTTCTTAAAATTTATATATTTTAGAGATGATAAAAAAAATTATGAATGATGATAAAAACCATTATATTCTACATCATGACTTATATATGTATGTGATTCTTAAGCATAAATAAGTTTTTTATTTTGATTAACTTTCAATTATTAATATAATTATATGATAATGAACATATAAGAAAAGTTGTTTTGTATTAATAATCACAAAGATATGAAAAGAAAAGAAAATTAAATGAGAAAAAGAAAAAAGAGCTCGGTGAAGAAATGGTAAATTTTTAAAGTAAAAAAAATATGAGGTTGTTTAAAGTCAAAAATATTATGCCAAAATAATGTATTTTAGATGTAAGACAAGAAAGCCTTAGTTTGAGTTATTTAAATGTGGAATAATATATTCTTAAATATGCCTATTTTTTTAATAAAAAAAGAAAATTTCATAATTAAAACCCTAAAAAGATAAAAAGCTACAAATAGTAAAACAACATAAAAAGGTGCAAAATATTCAAGTGTACAAAAGTTACATAGTATTATTAGTTTATGTCTCTTTAAATACTCATATATTTTACTTTTATTGTATTGTTACAAATAAACTTTACATGTGGTTACTCACAAATTGTAATTCTTTATATATATGTATAGTTGTTTGTCACTGAGCCACTATTGGTTGGCATATGCTTATTTTAGCCTAAAAATTTTAGGTCAAAGGAAGGAACTTCTTGGTGCTACTATGATAGATTGAGAGCTAACATATTTAAATTTAAAAAATATTATAATGATCATTAAATGTGTGTTTTTATATTTATTTTATTTAAGAAAAAAAATAATATATAAAAAAACACTAAGCTTTCACTTGTTTTTGATGTTTCTACTACTTGAGTTCAAAAGGATAAAGGTTTGTTTTCATTATAATTTTTATAAAAAAGTAAATAATGATTTTATATATTTTGAAAATGCAAAAGAATATACCAAAATTTAGGAATAGATAGTGAGGGGTCTCTACATCATTATTTAAGAACTAATATTATTACATAGGTCTTTGTAATAATTTGAATACTTCCTTTTTCTCTCAATAAATGTTCAGCTAAAATAAGCCCATAATGTCCATCTTGGCTCCATGATACTCCATTCTCATGCTAGATGCATCATTTGCTACTTTTAATACTATGATAAAATTTTGTATATAGAACATAACTACTTGCATTAAAATATCTTTGACTTCGATAAACAATTATTTTGTAATCATCCTCCCCCTAAATTCAACCTTTTTCATACATTTTGCTATTATTGCTATAGTCAACTATAACCATGGATAAAGTGTTGATAAAAGAGGCTAATCAATAAAAACTGTTAACTTCATGTATATTAGTTGGCATGAACCATTCCTGAATAGCTTTGACCTTTTTGGTCTATGGCTACTTCATTTCCCAATACTAAATATCCAAGAAATATAATATTAGATGTCATAAATAATCAATTCTTCATATTAATATAATATTTTCTTTCTAAAAATATCTAACACAAGTTTTAGAATATCCAAGGATTGGCCCTTATTTGAATTATATATCAATGTATCATCAAGATGATCCACCTAAAAATTTCTTAAGAATGGACATAATAAGTAAATTCATCAATGTATTCCTTTCAAAAATAATTAAATAACTTATCTTTTCAATTTCGTGTGCTAAAGTAGATTCATTTTGTAGTATGCCAAATTTAATAGAATTAAGTATGAGATCAAATCAATTGCATGCTAAATATTATCATAAATATGGTAACTCATTGGTAGATCTAATTTGCACACATCTATAAATCCTTCTAATAATAAAATTAGTTCCATAAGAATTTTTTCCAACTCATCTCTAATTGTTATAGAAGTAATAAAGATAAGGCATAAAGTGTATCACACTCCAAATAATAGAATTAAATATTTTTCTTTTAAGTATATGCAAAAAAGTCATTAATGGACTTCTTTCCCATCAACATTTTAGATTTCACTAGTATCCATGAACTTTGATTTGCACCAATTTGATCTTCCAAATATTCTAACATCAATTTCATATAACATATAATCTATTATAATCACATTAGCAACATCCATGGGTAAGATGTGACACTAAATTGATTGGAATGCCCATTAATTTGAATAGACACAAGTCTCATTTGAAGTCATGTTACTAACCCTATCAAACTTGCACATCTTACGAAGTGGTTCCCTCTTAAGCTCATCATATCCAAAGAAATCTTAGAAATAAAATTAATTAGGCTATCATTATTTGTAATTAACTTTACAAGTTTTCTCTCCATTCTTAAAATAACTTTAAAACTTACAATTCTTCTCTAATTCTCTTCTTCTCATGCAGATGATAGAACACACCTCATCAAATTTAGGGATTTTCCATTTAGAGATCCATTAGCATAGCTAAAACCATTGTATGGTTCCATGAGATGCTCTTCAACAAAATCATCCATCTCTCCTCCTTGATTGTCTTCATTCTTGATTCAAAATTTTTCACATTTCAAGCTTTCTTAAGAAATTTATAAGCCATAATTCTTATTTGATCTCAATTAAAATAAAAACTTTTGTTTATTCTTTAACCTTGATGCAACCATAAGACTTTGCTTTTAATATCCCTAATTATGGATCTTGTCTTTTGATTGGTAGATATGGTATCTTACTAATGAACAATGTCTCTTAATATAGTATGGCTACTTTTTTGTAGTTTATAATGTTATTTCTCTTATTTGTTTTTGAATAGTTCATCAAAGATGAGATGTTGTAATATAGAAACTTTCTATTTATATTAGATTTAAGCCTAGACTAGGAACGAGTAGTGTTGACATGATGATCCTCTTATGCAACAAATTGAAACATAAGCTTATCAATTTTTTCAATATGATTACACTTACTTACAAGCTCTTCTTTTTAAAGTGGGTAACTCCATTAAAAGTTGTTCATAATAAATTTAGGGCTTAAGAAAAATCTTCATATCAAACTTGAATTGGTGCTTGTCCTATTCTATATAACTAACATTCTATATTTACTTAAAAAGTTTTGGTTTTACTAACAAATATTAATTTTGTGAATCTTACATGATTATTCCTTAACATAGGTTATCACACAAATTAGTTATCCATATCTATGATCAAATTAGGAAATACTCATGAATCTAGACAAATATTAAATATTAGGACATTTATTGCTAACTTTTTATCTCATCCTCCCATTCTCATGTCTACCTTTAAACTTAATTGAAGGTTGTGCACAACATCATAGACCTATACTCAAGCCACATAAATGATGATCCAATATATATTGATAACTTTGTGAAGGATAACCTTGAGGTTTAATATTGAACCTCTCCTCATTACTATGTTGTAGTGTTATGCAAGGCAATATAGGGTTAGCCACTTCCTTGCCTTAATAAGATGGCTCTTACTCAATAGTGTACTAATCACCAATCAAGCCTTCTTTTTTGATCAGCTAGATCTAGGTTTTCTAATTTCAAGATTTGGAAGTATTAATGGTGGTTGTGAATTTTGTTCTAAGAATTTGATGCCTGCTTCTAATATGTAACACCAACAAATAACTGATATAGTGTATCATTTATATTTCACTAGTGTTTCATGATTTGTTAGAGGTTTTTTTGAATCTTTTACATGTGATCATTATTTCCCTATCAATACCACCATAACCATTTTTTTATTCTAAACCATCGCTATAAGTTATTTTTTAGAATAGAGTTTTGATGCCAAGTTGATGTGACTTCCTTCCTAATGGTTCAAAATTTTAGGTTATTTGAAGTCAAACTATTATGACATGAAATGTATGGCATTAAAAAACACTTGCTATAGTAATGACACTGAAAAAATTTAAAAGATTTTAAGATTTTTAACTTAAATTTCTTTACTTTCACACTTGGGATGGCAACATAAATTTGCTATGTTATTTAAAGCTTATTGAGTTAATCTCAAAATTCTCACCTAGATTAACTTTGATAGGATCATATCAAAAAAGTAAACTTATAGCTCCCAAGTAGCTTAATATAGAAAATGTAGTCCCACAAAGATTGTGTTCTTTTGTAAATTCAAACATTAGGTGTAATAAAGATATTTTAGAAAGTGTTGTTATTAGTTTTGAAATGCCTTTGTGTGATAAGCAATAAAAGAAATAACACCCAAGATGTTTGTATGGTTTAGCTCCAAACATCAAGCTTATGTCCACCCTTAACCATAAAAGACTAAGTTACTAAAATAAGATGTCTTTTGTAAGAGAAAATAGATAAAAATATTATAAAAATCTATAAGGATCATAAGGAGGCCCAAAAGATCCAAGTAAAATTACTCAGAATAATAAAAAAATAATAAATCTCAATAGAGTTAAAAATATTTAGCTCAAAAGAGTTAAAACACTAAAAACATAATAGTAGAAATTAGAATTTAACTTATAAAATGTACCTAAGACTTGTTGAGACATAATATAGTACAACCAACAAATTAGTTTAGACTTACTATTTGGGTTTGAACTTGAAGCTAAAGGATGAAGAATGCTTGATAGCCAAAGAAAGCAACCCCACTCTTTTTTCTTTCTTAAGAATTTTGAAAGCTAAGTGATCAAGGCGATGTGAAAGGCATAAAATCATATGATATTTATAAGAAAAGGAGCTATTGAGACATTTAGAGGGACACTTTCAAAATTTATAGAAAAACATTAAACGAGTGTCAAATGGTCAATCATGTCCATCCAAGATATCCATAAAAAATAGATTGAATGCTATGTGATTTCATGAATTGTTTGATGACTATTGGACCATTGATCAAAAGGTTTGATGGTTAGAGACAAGATTTTTGAAACTTTTAAGCAATGAATAATGGGTTGAGCAATGGTTGGTTTGATCACTTATCAAACCATGTATTGGATGGTATGATGGTCATTCAATAGTGACTATGATTTTACTACTTGGCACCTCCTTATTATGGAACCCTTTGTTTGATGGTCTAATAACCATTGAAAAGATCATTGAATGATCCAATGCCTACCCGATAAAGATTTTATTTGAATTTAAGAAATAATAGATCTAGTTATTAAATGGTTCATGCACATTGGAGGAACTATCAGACAATTGAATAACTATCTAATAGGGACTAAAATATCGACTTATAATGTTTTCCTTATTAGATAGTGCATTGGATAATCTAAGCACTCCAATAGAACTTAATTTTTATAACCAATGGATATTTTAACATTATTTTTTAAAATTCTCTTTTTTAAGAAAAACTCCTTAATTGATATTATGATGAATACATAGGATGATCTAACAAGTTTGAACAATTTAGAATACGAGTTCATGAAGGTAAGGTTTGTTTTTATAAAACTTTGAATGGTGGCTCATTCTTAGTGCCTCAAGCATTAGACTATAGGTTTTGACATTCTTTTAATCTTCAAATATATAAAGAAATTCAAAATATTATGTGCAAAGGTGACCATCCCATCATCTTTGTGTTTCTTCCCAATGATGTTAAAGTTCAAATAGTGCTAGGTAGGTTCATATACAAAATTTGATTATTCATGATGTCCAAGCTCATGATGAACTCTTAATAAGGATCATTACCCTTTTCCATTCATCTTACAATAAAGATGTGACCCAATCTTAAAGCATACACATAGTTGGGAACAACCCCTCAATAAATTAGGTTAACTTTCTTTATTGACACAATAACTAGGGAAAAAATTACTAACTTGCACTCTTTTCACTAAAAAGTAAATCTTCTAATTGTTAAGTCTTTATTTTATATTAATGTTCTCATTATGAGGAAACCTTGGTTATCAAACTTATGGAATAAGACTTAAAAGAACCCTAATTGATCCTATTGAAGAAAAACACCATGTTTTATCATATTTTCCTTAGTTATTAGAGAGAAGACTTTAGAGAAAGACACTAATAAACCTCATAATGAAGGTACTAATGTTGAAGATAGCTAAGAAAAAGTTAAACTTTAATTCTAACTTATGTGTTTTTAAAAATGAGATAAGAGAGAAGACATTGAATAAGAGAACTAACCACATGTATATAAATATATATATATCCTTGCGAACATAAAAAATCATCTAGAAAACATAAAAAGAGAGAAAAAAAAGTAAGTAAAAAATGGTGTGTGTGTGTGTGTGTGAGGGAGAGAGAGAAAGAGAGTGTGTAAGGAAAGACACCATTATAGGACCCTTCATGAAAGTGATAATGACATCACTAATCAAGTTAAAATTAAAGACCTTACTTTTGATAAGAATGGTAAGGCTGAGAAATTTATAGATTGACTAGGCAATAGTGACTATATTTTAGTTGGTATGACATTCTAAGCATCACATGATTACAATTATGAAGATAAAGTTAATGAGTAAACTCGAAGTCTATTGGATAGGTTTTTAAAGAACTATATGGAGAGTTAATGACATTATCATTGCATGAGTACAAATGCTATAAATTCACAAAAAGAAACATTCTTCCTCAATTTATTACAAAGGATGTTAAGTGAATCGCATGGGTTGAGTTAAGGCACAATGATTATATTTGCATAAACAAGATGTGAGAGTTATTTATTACAAGCCTAGAAGTTTAAATCTTGTTAGGTCTAAAAATGGATGTGCCATGACATAACTAGAGAGTTTCTACACTACAATGTATATTCCTTATAATTTACCTATAATTTAGCTTTGAACTTTAAATCCTAGAATAGAAGGTTTCCAAATAAAGTAGGTGAACTAAATACTTAGTGCAACAATCCAAATCTATTCTTAGTCATAGAAGCAACTCTTAGAGCAATAGTTAAAGATGAAGTAAAAGAAATAAAAAAATGTTTGATAAATTCTATTCTAGACTTTCAAATGAAGTATTTTAAATTCAAAAGGGTGGTTTATTATTCATATTAATGTCTTAATCAAGAAGCACACCTTGAATGTTAAGCCTATAGAAGAAGTACCTAAAGAAACTCCAATTGAGCCCATTGAAGAAGAACAAGACGTGTTATAATTTTTGTTAGTCACTAGAGAGGAGACTTTAGAACAAGTAATTATGGTACCTTGTCATGAAAGTACTAATCCTAAAGAGATTGAGTGAAGTAATACTAAGATTATACTTGTTAAACATTAGCCCATTACAATAATAAATAGCATAGTGATATGATTATTATAAAGCATGAATGAATTATACGCTTGAACTTTATGGTCCATGCCAATTGGGTAAACAAATCACTACTTCATTAAAACCTAAGAAATATATTTCTAATAGAAGACTTTTAGAGACAAAATACGTAGATCTATTTGATCCTATCGAAACACATAGTCTAGGAATGAAGAAATATAGATTTGTAATAATATATGAATATTTTAGATATACTTAGGGGTTATTTTTCTTAGGAAAAAGAGTAAAAATTTGAGAATTTTGTTAACTTGATCATTAGAAAACAAAATGAGCATAGATTGAATATAGTTTCTATAAAGAATAATCATAAAGAAGAATTCATGAATGAATCATTCATTGAATATTATAGTAAATATAGGATCTCATATATATTTTCTTCACTTAAGATTCATAACAAATAGAGTAATTGAAAAAAGAATAGGACTTTAGTAAGTATTATTAGGAGCATGTTAATTGAGTGTAAGGTGCCTAAATATTTTTGGGCTAAAATAGTTAATGTGGCATGTTATTTTATGAATCATGGTTTTGCTTGATAGACGTTGAATGTAACATCTTATGAATTTTTATATTCTAAGAAACATAAAATAGCTCATTTATATATTTTTTGTTGTAAGTATTATATCTTTAGTGATGAAAAAAAGTAAATTTAGATTGTTTGCCCAACATTTGATGAAGAAATCATTTAAGGATACTTGCTCACTAATAGAGCTTATATAATATTTAATAATAATAATAACTTAATAAAAGAGTCAATCTATGTAATCTTTGATGTAACACTTTTAATTAAATAATTTATAAGAACTATGGATGAAGATCTTGAGAAATTTTTAAAGTTGAGTATTGAAGATGAAAATACACTCAAGAAAGAAGAAGTAATTCAAACATTAATAAAAGATCAAGTCTTTTGAGAATAAAAATTTTAGAATGGCCATCCTAAAGATCAAATTTTAGCATTTCTTGAGGAAGGAATTAAAACTAGAAAAATCTTAACCTTTTATCTATTGTATCATAATATAAACCTAAATCTACTAAAGAAGCATTTTGATGAATTTGGCTCATTAGCAATAAATGAAAACCTAGTCAATTTGGAAACAGATAAAGTGTGGGAGTTACACCCTAGGCCCTCTAACCATTGAATTATTAGAACTATGAGGATATTCAATAATAAGTTATATGAAACTGATATTATTTTTAGAAATAAGGCTTAGTTAGTTACAAAAGACTATAGTGAAGTTAATGGAATAGATGTTAAGGAGATGTGTGCACCTATTGCTAAATTAGAAGCCATTAAGTTATTATTATCTTATATAATTATAAAATATTCAATTTATATGAAATGGTTGTCAAAAATGTTTTTTTAAATAGTTATATTAATGAAAAGTACTTGTGGAACAATCTCTTGGTTTTGAGATGCATAATAAGATAGATTACACTTATAGATTGAAGAAAGAATTATAAGGTATAAAACAAGCTCTTAGATCATAGTATGAGAAATTGTGTAGCTTTCTAATTTCAAATGATTTTGTTAGAATCAAATTAGATATTACTCTTTTCATTAATAATACAAAAGAACATAAATTGGTTTATCAAATTTATGTAATTGATAAAGTTTTGTCTCAATAAATAATAACTATATAAGGAATTTGCAAATTTTACAAAGGAGTTTAAATGAGTTTGACAAGAGAATTAAATTTCTTTCTAGGATTATAAGTTGAGTAAAGAATGTTATCTTCATATTCTAAACTTAGTGCACATTAGAATTAAATAAGATTTTTGCATTTGAGAATTTGAATGCTAGAATAAATCCTAAGTTAATAGTCACATCTTTAGAAAAGGATGAAAAATAAGAACTTTGTTGAAGTTATGTAAAGAAAAAATAAGATATTTGTTTGTATCTTATAGCAAGAAAACAAAGCATAATGTAAAGCGTGTGTGTGTGTGTGCGTACTAGTTGTCGATCTAATTCAAATGAGTCTAACTCACAAATGGCAAAACATAAACGTAAATATCTTGTTGGGAATTTGCTTTAGGTCTTTGGTATCTCAAGAGCAAGATAGAATTTGATCTTTTTAAAAATTTATATGTTGATTTTTTTATGTAAAATTGATAGGAAGTGTACCTCAAGTATTTTTCAATTCTTTTGCCAATTATCATATCTCGATCAAGTAGAAAAAAGAATTATGTAGCTTTGTCTACAAAAAAATAAGAATATATAGTTATAGATAGTTGTGTAAAATAAGTATTATAGATAAGACTAATTGTAGAATTATGGTATTAAGTTAAACTATCTCTAACATATTGTGGCAATGTAAGTACTATTTTCTTTATTAAGAACCCAACTTAATACTATTAGACTAAACACACAAATATTAGATATCATTTTATTAGAAAACAAGTAATCCTTAAGAATATGTCTTTGAATTTTGTTCCTTAAAGTGCAAAATTAGCATATATTTTCATTAAACCCATATCATCAAAGACATGATTAAAATTTCATGAAGGGTTATTAACCCCTTTGAATGACTTATCTTTTGAATAATAATAAAAAGGAAGAGAGAAAGTTAGTATATACCATGACTTATTAAATTTGTAGAGAAGGCTATATTAAGGGTAAATATCATATATATCTTTAAATAAGCTGGAGTTGAAGTCTAAGGTGAGTAGAAATAGCTGCATTATGCTACTTGTATGAATTTTCATGATTATTTTACTTGTTATTTTCTCAGCATATATTTAAACTAATAGTTTCATCATCAATAAAAGGAGAAGAATGTCAACTATCTTGCCTTATGTAGGAGTTTAATAATACCAAAACTATATAGTTAAGTTTGTTAATATGTCATTTAAGGTAATGTCTTAAGAAGAGTAAAAGATGATGATCATTCAAGAATATGTTCCATACAAGTGTTCAACCCATGAAAGAACTTGCATTTGATGGAGTAGTAGCCATCATGAGTACTTTTATTTATTTTTTAGTATGTTTAGAATATACGACTTCAATATTACTTGTTAAACTTAGGATCTCATTCTTATTCAAACAAACTTAATGTTTCATTATAAACCATCTCTTGGGCTCACATGCATTTTCTTCAACTAATTTGAGAGATCTTTTTAAGCTATGAGAGTTAATTTTCATCAATTATAACTTAATAATATAAGATTGTGTAAAAAAATGTATATAATTTTAAATAGATTAAAGTAATATTTATCATATAATATGATATATCTATTGTATAGTATGATTAGTATTAAAATTAAGTGTATAAAAAAAAACTAAAATAATCTAGCTAGGTATATTCTTAGAGTTCAATTGTATTGTATAATATGATCTTTCATATCATAAGATATGATCAATTTATGGTATTAATTTATTGCTAAGAAAAAGTAAAAAAAAATTAGCAAAGTTATAAAAAAAAGTATTAATCAATACAAAATGTATTGTCATACATTATGATCATCTTTAGACTTTTGATAGAAAGTGTAAGAGTTGAGAGTTTCATACAATACTATGGCATGTAATCACATATTATGACCAATAATTAAAGCATGGAAAGATGCATGAAATACAAAGCCAAATAACTTTATATAATACAATATTTATCATCATATAATATGATCAAGTTCTTAGATTGAATTAAAAGAAATAGAGAATTCATATAGTATAGTATTATTATGTCATATGATATAATCATGCCAAATATATGAGTTTATTCTTATTATAACTAAAATAAAGAATTTTTTAAGGTACAAGAAATTTATTTTGCATTTTAAATAATACATTTTTGTGTCATCACATAGTATAATCTCAATAATCGTATAAAATTATTACTGTCAAAACCTGTAATGACTGATTTAACATTTTCATGAAATTAGTTATAGCTATTGTTTAGTAGTTGTCAATGTTATTTTTATTCTTTTAAATATCCTTTTTCTATATATAGAGAATCAAGTGTTGAGAGAATGATCTAATTCAAAAATAAGAGGTCATTTTTATTATTCTTGTTAAGATGAGAAAGCTATGTCATTTTAGATACATTAAACTTGCTTATTAAAGTTGTGCTCTCAAATCTTCCATCTTTACTTTTGCTTTCAATTAATAACATCATTATATACTAGTTTTTATTGTACCACCAAAGATATGCATTAGTTATAGGCTTTTGTTGTATTAGATATATTGATAAAAGGATGTGTTTATCTTGCCTTTCTTTCTTATGTTGTTTGTTGTCTTGTTGGTACTATAAGCCACTCATCGTATAACTCTTTTACATGGTTTTTTATCTTTGTAGATATTGTGCATAAAGTATTTCACCTACGTTCCTTTAGACAATTATTGGCTAATTATATTAAGCCTAATATTTTGTGGCTGATGGTGAGCATAGGCATTTGTGTTTGTCAAACTACTTAAAAACTTTTCATATTCTTTATTTATCACAATCACACATAATATCTTTCAAAGATTAACTAGAGTTTTCAAAAAAATAAAGCTTAGTTTTGTTAACATTAAAAAAAAAGATCACTTAAGTGTGTTTAAGCTTACTTATATTTTTATAAAATATAATTCAACACCTCTTGTGGGACGACATCCTCCCAATTTGAATAGATACTATTGCTTTAGTGAATGCCTTTAATTTCAATAAAATATAGTGTAAAAACATGAGGCTCTCTTTGCTTTTATATATTAGAATTATGGTTCATCAAGTTTGCTAAAATATTTGAACATGCAGTTCATTAGTCAAATATTGGTCATTAAATCAAGGCACAATGCCTATTGACCCTCAATGCTAGTTACTCATATATAGCTTATTGAGGCTAGCACCTTAAGACTATACTTTTAGGCCAACTTTTAAAGGTTAAGTCTTCAACATTTGTGTTTTGTGGCAACCCTTCAATGTAATAAACTTCTAACTCCTAAAGCAATTGAGCATCATTTGGTAATTATAACCAATCTTGTCATGTTAATAGTCATCGTGTTCTTGTATGGTAATTATTATGAATTCTACCATATAAATGATAATTGTGTATCTAACAAGTAGTAATAACTAATTGTATCATATCATTAGATATTATGCTCTTGCTTAGAGATTATAATTTATTCTACAACATCAATGAGAAACAAACAAGTTCCTTAGGTTATCAAACTATTAGAACTATTTAACAAAAAGATACATATAACTTCTCTACTTGACAAATGATATTAGAATATGTCATTTACTTCTTTAATATAAATAGGCCCACTAATTTTGTAGTTTAGGATCTCTAAATTTAGGTATAAAGAATTAATTTATATATATATGTACCTCATGCTTCTACTTTGTGAACAATTGTTTTTTTCTTATTTTTTTTACATTATTCTTCCTTGGGCATCCTTAGACTTTGTGAATCCAAGATTTTTTTTTTGCCCTCTACTCTATAATATCCTCATTGACCCTCAACAAAAGGTTAATACTAAATTATTTTGGATCCAAAATCAACACCAATATTTTTTAGCATCCATAATGGCAATTATAGTAGCAAAATTAGAATAAGAAGCAAGGGAGGTAAAGCCTTGCTTTCTAAATGACAACCATTTCACCTCTATATTCAAGAGGTAATGGAGATCCCAAAATGTCACTATTAGCTGTTATACACCTTCATTCCTTTTCACTAACTCTTAACTATCTTTTTCATCTATTTCGACAATAGATGAAGTGCTTAACAAAAGTTTTTTCTATTCTTCTTTATTTTATAATAAAAAAACTCAAAGCAAAGTTGATGACTCATTTAAAGGATTCAACTTAATTCATCTCCTTTCAACCCTATTGTAATGACCCAAAAAGTCACACCCATAACTCTTAAGCTTCTCTACCTTGCTTCCAACTCTAAAGACTTGACTCGACAAACTTCCTCTCAACTTCAACCAATTAGTACACTACCAATACTTTACAACTTCACACCTTACAACTCTAATATGGTCATTACTTTGTTATTTCCTTGGTTATGAAATATAATCCTACTAGTTTTGCCTCTACATCCATCTGATCATCCTATCTTTTCTAAATCTAATTTTCATTATCTTTTGGACTACATGTATAACCCATTTGTCATAGAAGAAGTCCCCCCTTCCATGAAGAAATTCTATCTACACCACTTCCTTCTAAGCTATCGATGCTATCCTTAACCTTCTTTTATGGCAACATAGATTTTCATGTTTTCCTTCGGAAATTTGAATTGTAGCTAGCTTGTATGTCATGCTTGAACATGTCAAGTGCAAAATCTTTTACAATCCTCTAAAGGGTGCTACTTATAAATGGTTCTAAAAATATCCTTAGATTAATTTCTTCCTTTGACTAGTTTAAATGATAATTTATCTTTTGTTTTATGAATTAAATCAAACTAAAGAATGTCTTAGAATTTATGCTAAACTTAAGGTAGCTTGAAGCATTGTTTATTCATTCATTTCTCCATTTCTTCAATGATGCCATTAAAAGAGGTAGGCCAAGAGGATTCTTGCCCAGCTACAATTACTTTCATTAAGTCATTATGACTTGGTGACTTCTAAAAGTCCGTCATTTGCCACCCTCTGAGATTATTTCAAGAATTCTTTGATAAAGCTATCTACTCTATCAACTAAGAAGAGTTTTCTACAACTTTTACTAAAGGCTAGAAGAGAAGGGCACCCACTTCTTTAAGATAGATTGAACATCACTTGTGCATTACTATTGTGGCAAAGACTTAGTTTAAAGGGTTGGATAGAATGTTGTAGTTTGAACATAATGAAGTTGCTGCATCTCTATTCAACTAAGAGTTTCCTTGTAGCCTCTTAATCACAGTGCCACCCAAAAGAAAGTGAAAGTTCAATCACAACTTTCCTTAAACAATTAATCAAATAGGTTATCATTTTCAAGATGTCTTGGCTTCATGAATTGATACTCTTCTAAATGCTATTCATCAAGAAGTATTGGCTACACTATAGAAGTAAATCCTACACTAAACCATCAAGTCCATTTTAGGTAATAATAAGAATAAAATTAAGTTAAACAAATTTCACAAGTACTATAATCACGCAGCTTAAATATAAAATCATGAAATCTCTTATTGATCAAAAGTTATGAGAATTTTAAAATACTTGTAAACATTATCAACCAGTTGGAATAAAAAATTATTCCAATCAAGAAAATGGTTAGAATTTTAATGGAATTTTAACTGTTTAATTAAAAAATTAATTGATGTTTTTAATTTTTAAGAAAATAAATTTTTTGAAAGTCAATGAATTTCAAATACTTCAATTTTTTTAATAAAAAAAGACTTTCATATATATATATATATATATATATATATATATATTTAAATGGGAAAAATTCAGTTTAAAATTAAATCCAATATAAGCATATGTATGAGATCATATTGCATCAGCACAGTCAACTCTATCAATCGCATGCTACATCTAGATACTACTTGAAAATTCAACTCTAAACTATGTTATGATACTAAAAAGTAGGCTCAATTAATAATATTGCTTCCATAGGTGAGGTTGTAGGACAAGGTATAAGCAAGGGCACACAAAGGACTATGATGCATTAATGTGGGCTCATAAATTTTATGTTTGGGTAGGGTAAATAAATATGATATATCTATAATAGTGACAATATAAGTAGATTTCTATTGTTTAGTGGATGCCTTTAGTCGTCGTTGGATGTAGGTCAACACAAGCTTCCCTTACCTTTTCATGCATAATACATCAAGCTTTGTTAACAAATCATTTATATTTTTCTGACTTTTTTAGCCTTAGATTAAACATCATAGGCATCCTAACATACATCTGTGCTAATGCATTTCTCTCACATGAGGAAGTTAATTGTTGCAGCATTGATGGTTAAGTAAACACTAAGTTAATTATCAAATTCATAATTTTACTTATAAATAGTTTGTTTATGAAACTTTCAGGTATCTAGCTCACACACACACACACACACACACACACACATATATATATATATATATATATATATATATATATATATATATATATATATATATATATATATATATATATATATATATATATATATATATATATATATATATATATATATATATAATTTCTCTTAGGAGTTAAGTAAGATTGGAATGGATATAATGATCATTTTATTAATCATGTTGTAGCAAAAGATTTGACTGTCTAAGCATCACATCAAAGAAGACATCTTCTTAAGAGATGAAAAAAATAAAAATTAAAAAGAGCATATTTTCTTTTACTTCAATTTTTTGGGTTTTAATATTTGAGAAGATGTATAATAACTTTTGTGAAATAAATTTATTAAGCAATGATATTAGTATCAAAATAAACTTTAAAAAAGATTATATTTGATATAATTATCATTAAATATTAATTTATTTAATTAGAAAATAAATTTTAAAAAAATAATATTATTAAATTTTTATTAAAATTATTTATTCAATAGATATGTTTTTGATAAGAGTTTAATAAAATAATTAATATTAGGAAGTAATTAAAATAGTTTTAAATTTTTTGATAAAAAAATAAATTATTTTTTAATATTCTTTAAAAATGAAATAATCTTTTTCTTATTATTTATTTTAGATTTTAAATTGAAGAAAGAGATTTTTAAAACTAATTTGTCAAGTGTCCAACCATGTTTTGAAATAGTTTTTTACAAGCATTTAACTTTAAAAAAGATGTGCCTAAATGTAATTCATGGTATACAAAGAAATGGTGCAGCCGAGCGTTTCCTTAATTATAATCTCCAACAATCAATTCAACTTTTGCATGAAAATGGCAAAAGATAATGCATTTTAATTGTTTGAACTTTAGCATTTTGCAACCTATGCACTAACTTTTGCGGAACAAGTTTATTGAGTATATTATATATTATTATGACCATAACATTTTTTTTAAATTGTGTTTAGTATAATTATGATTTAAATATTAAATTGATTAATAAAAATAGTTTAAAAATGATATTATTAACTGATATTAAAAAAAATTTATTTAATCAATATGATGTAAATAAATATTTAATAAAATAATTAGTATTATAAAATGATTAAATTAATTTTTTTAATAAATGAATAAAATAAAATTTTAATATTTTGTAATAATACAAATATCCTCTACATATATATTTATATGTATGTTATTTTGAGTATTGTTAATTAAAAATATAAGTTTAGATCTAATTTATCAATAACATAATTGTGTTTTGAATGTCCTTTTACAAAAAATTTAACTTCTTAAATAAAGTTTATGATATAAAACTTCTAAGAAAAAAAAAAACTTTTGATGAGATTCTATTTCCTAAAAAGGCTTGCAATCATTAAATGCGATGCTCTTTCTCTCTCATGAATGAACAATAAAGCTTATTAAGGGATCAAACGGTCATCGAATAATGCACGATCAGACATTCCCTAATTAATAACCATTTAAGATTGGAGTTGACTCCCTCCCGTTCTTTCAGGTGCAGTCGCATATCCCGAGAAAAAGTTTCCGAATATATTTGCTTTCTGAGCTATCAGCAGCAACAAACGCTTTCATCTGCTGCCGCTCCTTCTTTTTCCCTCTTCTTCGTTGATACTCTTCCAATTAGGGATGGAGACCGGCGAAGCACAAGAAAAGAACAGAGCGGCGCATGCGGTTCCTCTCATCTTGCGAAAGGTTCGTCCCAGTTTCTTCGGAGCTTCTGATCTCTGGATCATCAAAACGTGCGAGGATGATCGCCGTCGCATCGACGAGCAAAAATGTGAACTTTGTGAGAAAAGCTTCGACTCTGTGAAGGCTTTGCATGGCCACATGAGGTCCCACAGCGACCGGACATGGAGGGGAATGCAGCCGCGACCCCGGACGAAAAGGCCATTACCATCATCCAAAGTGAAGCCTGTGACCACCCGAGCAGATGGTGGAGTTACATCAAGAAGACGAGGGTACAAAAAAGGGAGAATTTTTTCCAGCGAGGATTATGAGGTTGCAGAGATTCTCCTCCTCCTGAAAGGTAATGAACCTGCAAGAAAGTCGCAGAAAAAGAATGAAGACGAGGAATCAAAGAAGCAGCGGCTGAAGAATCAGGCTCTTGGTGTACACATGTTACTGCATAAACAAGAACGAACTCGTTCTCCTCGTCTTCGTCGAACTTCGCAAGCAAGCAAGGCATTATTTGAATGCCCAGTTATCGCTTTTCCTTGTTCGGAATGCTCTGCAGCAACACAGGCTGTCGTGGTGAGCAAAGCGCATCATGATTTTGATCTCAATGAACTACCAGAATTGGAAGAGGTTTAGCAGTCGATTGTTTTGCTCGTTTTTGTCCTACTTCGTAGTTCAAAAACGCATCACTTTTCCTTGATAACTCTTTTGTTTCATCTTCTACTGTTAATAAACTTCGAAAAGATTATTTCAAATATTTTTTTCTGTGAGAAAACTTTATATTTGCATACTCTGTTTTGGTAGATTTTTGAAACACAAAAAATTATGCAAAAATTAATTTTTCCCACAGATTGACATCGATCCCGACGCCCTTGGTCTCCTCCGCGTTAGATAATGTCGTCTGGTTGAAGAAGAGTTGAACCACGAACTCGAGTCCATTGCTATTGCTTCACTAATGTTTAGTTGTCACCCATTGCGGAAGGTGGTTGCTCTAATTCTAAATTGAGGTCCATGTGTCAAACATTAGAGCTCTCGATTACAAAGATAAGGTCTTTTAAGATTATGTTGACATGTTTTGATCCTCCATGAACCTAGTTTAGTGCTTCTACATGCACCACAAACACCTACGTTGATGCTGTCACAAAGGAAAAGATATCACAGCAAGGCATAAGCAAGGATTCTTAATGACTCAGGCAATCATTTGTTCTTCTCAGAAGCACACATTTGTATTCTATATCAAATTAAACTAAATAGATAAGAGCTCAAAGTCCTTGTAAATTATTTAATAAACTTTAAAATTGTATACGTTTTTAGAAGCTAATCAGAGTAAGCTAACAAAGCGCTTGACTTCAGAGAGCATTTAACTAAATATACGTGTTTCATTACGCTCTCACAGGTATAAGAATGATAGTGTGGGCAACACATTGCCACATTAGGCTAAAATTGATTAGGGAAAGTTATGTCAGTCGACGGACTAAACGAAACTTTTGATAAGGTTGTGCCATGTCCAGCTTAAGCATTTTGAAATTTCAATATGAAAATTTTTATGAATTGATCTTTTTTTAATATTTTCTTGTATTTTTTTAAAACATTTTTTAGAAAAATATTTTCTAGTAAAGTAAATAGCGATCACGTCAAATACGATTAAAGAGAATTTCAGTTCTTTAAAATCTTGTCTTACGTTGAATGTAAAACATTGAATTGATATTATTAAAATATGTATTTGTTGACATCTGATGTTTTCTTTGACATCAGTATATGCATTCATCCCATGTACGCATGTAGGAATGTGGTGTCACAAATATTTCCTTAGAAACCATCAATCATAAAAGACCTAAAGGTGAGAGTTATCCTAAAACACAAAAAAATATAATTAAAAAAATATAAAAAGATAAAAAAAAAATCATAACTTAAATGAGAAAAATACTCCACTATTTTTATGAAGCATAACAAATGTGAAAGTATCGTCTTTTCAAATAAAATAAAATTATTAGTATAAAAAATAGACTTGGTAGATATATCATGATGTTATATAATAATATAAATAAGTATCTCTTAATATTCTCATTTCTGGACTACTTAGTAGATATGATTCTCATTTATCTCTTCATAATCTTTATATTTATGTGAAGTAAAAACACAATTTATAATATAAATTTTAATGATATTTTATAAAGTTTAATAGATAAATTCATGAAGTAACTAAAATAATCTATAATACTATAATAAGAGTCGCAAATAAGAAATAATTTCATAACAAATAGCAATGATATAAGAAATAGAAATATATGTAGACATATTTCTCATATTTTTTACTAAAATTTTCAGATAACAAAAATAATATATTTTTGTACCATTTTTTATTTTTCTAAGGCCTTATTTCTCTTTTTGACTACTTTTCATGCTATTCAATAACATCTAATATCATATATAAAAACCTCAACTCATAAGCATAACTAAATCTGACATCCAATCATATATAAAGGTATAGGGTCATAAACTAATGACTCGCCATCATATACCAAATAATTCATAAAGGTATGATATCTCAAACTAATATCTCACCATCTTACATAAAATGCTAGAATTAACTCAATAATATTCTATTATATATAGTGCCAAATCTAATAAAGATATAATCTTAGATCAATATCAATCAGTTATACTTAGTACTAATGATAAATCTTAAATATTAATATCAATTAAAAGATAATACCTCAAAGACACTCCATTCTATATTATTATATTATTTCTTAAATTATGTATTTATTTCATTAACATATCATAAAATCATGATGATATCAAATCTTTCCTAAATATATAATCAAATCTCATTGCTATTACATGATTACATGTATTTATATCAATTATCATATAAATGGAAACAATCAAATAAAACCCAAGTAACATGCCAATAAAATATCATCCAACCTCTAAGATAACTAAATGAAATTTTAGAATAATTCTAATAAAAAAATCCTTATGATAATGTTTCATTTATGAAATATGTCATTAAATAATGTAAGATTATACTTATAACATAGTTACTAAATTTTTTTACTTAACGTAAGGTAAAAATGTCTTTCTAACTTCTTTTGTCTCTTAATTTTCAACAAATACCATACATACATTCTTATGACAAGATGTTTTATTTTAATATATGTTTCATAATTTTAATGATTATTTAACTCAAATTATTATTTTTAATTTTTCTCTTGTTATAGTACTAATATACTACTCTCTATACTTCTTTCAATCTATTCAAAATCACTCCTTAAATCTCTTTTAAGTTTCTCACTTTATCTCTATAGCCAACAACAACACTTTTCTTCTTCTTTGTTTCTCTCTTTTAAGACACTTCTTATCTTCCCTCTTTCTTTCTTTACTATCTCACCAACTTAACAAACTATCTTTCCTCTTTCTCACTTATCTAATTTATCTCTTATCACCAATAATTACAAAAAAAAACTGTATTTTTTATTTTAAAAATTTATAACTAATTATTTAATCTCTAAGAATTATAAAACTAACAACTATTGGATCCCTCACAATGAAGTCTATCCAATGACATATTTATTTAAAAATTTTTATTTTATTTTGTAATGTTGAATTGTTTCTAAGATAGTATTAATGTAATAATATTTTAATTCACACTACAAAATTTTAGAAAACTAATCATATTCTATCAAAATACTTCTAAGAAATCATTCTAGTTCATGAATTTGTCATGCATTTTTTTAGTCCAAATCAAATTTTTATTTCAATTTTCATTGGCATAAGAAATCTTATTCTTATTCCTAATTAGTAAAATTCACAAAAAAATAAAGATCAAATTTTTAAATAAATTTAATTTATTTTATAGTAAAAAAATTTATTTTTTTATATTATTTGTTCTGAAGAAAACAATGGACCTACTGAATTTCAACTGTTTTATTTCATCACATTTGAAGTTACTTCCCAATTAGAATTGATTTTATATTGCAACAAGAATTCTAAAAAAATATCAATAATTACTAACTTTTCATAAAAGAATAAAAACATGCATTATCAAAAATTAATGAATCAGTCATATATTCATGAACCAAAAATTTATTCAATTAATTTGAGTTGTTAATTTGATTTTTTTTAATGATTTTCTTTTATTTAACCTTTTTTTATTAAATTTGATATGTACAATAATATGATTTCTATGAAGATAAAAGATGTGAAAATTTCATATTCTTCAATTTTTTAAGAAATAACCCTAAAGTCTATTTAATCTAAAAAATTCAACAAAAATTTATTATTCTTTTCTCATGCATATAAGAAAATATAAGAAAACCTATCATTGTAAAATTGTTAGATAATAATATAAAAGTCTAACAAATATGACTGTTAATATAATAAATAAACATTAATATTAAATGTATAATATTTAAGTTTATTTATCTAAATTATCTAATGAAATAATATAAAAATAATGTAATAAATTTTAAGGAATGTATAAATTAATAATACAAAGAAATATATAAATATATAATTTATAAAATATAATTATATACTATATAAGTTACATTAAAATATAAAAAAATAAAAGAAATGAAAATATAAATATAATAAAATAGAATAAACTAAAAGAATAAATTAACTCTATATAATTATAGATTTATGATATTCATTATAGACAATGAATGAAAAAATGTTTGCTTTATTAATGAAAGATCGATTATTAAAATCTTTGCCTTTCGGATAGATACATAAATGGAGATCATGTGGTTTTGAATAATAGTCCAAAAAAAGTCATTCTTCAATATCAAACCAACAAATTTGATAGAAATATTTTGAAAAAAAAGTCTCTTTAGTGATAGTAAAACTTTTTTTAGCTAAATGTTTTTTTTCTACTGGATAGTCAAAAAGATTTTTGGTGCAACAAAACACAGCCTTAGAAAAAGATTAATCAAAATATTAATTGAAATATATCAAAGAACTTCCCATTTTCCTTTTTTAAATTGGAAAAAACAAAGGATTCAAATTTACCAATGTATTGGGATTGTGTAGTGTCTTTTCCATAGAATATTAATTTAGAAAATAAAATAAAAATAAAATATTAGTTTCTTCTTTTCTTCTTTACTATTTTGTCTTTTTTACATTATATTCTTTCTTTTTTATTTTATTTATAAGACTGTCAAAGGGTTTGCTTTGTTTATTTTAAAGTATTTCAAGAAATTAATTCAAGTCCTCTTGTAAAAAGGAAATGATGATGAGATTATTTCTTTCCCATAAAAAAGATTGCACTCCTTAAATGAAGTTCTCATTCTCTCTCATTTAGTTCTTGCATTTAATTGTCAAAAAATATTTTATTAAATAAACCATTGACTATGCTATAGATATTATAACTTAATTAAAATAACTTTTAGTTTTCTCATAAAAGACTAGAATAAAGTTTTATAATATTATTTTAGAACAATAACAATATCTTTTTATATATATGACTTTTTAATATTTTAAATTACCAAAAGAATTCTAAATTGGATTTGAAAAAGCCTAACCGTGCTTTGTAATATACAAGATTGTTATTTAATTAAATATGTTATCAATAATATTTAATGAATCATTAATGTTACTAAAATAGGTTTATCTTTCAGATAAAACAATACGATAGACTTTTAATATTATTTGAAATAAAAAAAATATTCTTAAAATGTATTTTCTAAATCAAAATTGTTAACAGCCAAATTGTGTTTTGCAAAATATTTTTCTAAAACTTGAACATTATAATAGATATATTTAAACCTTTAAGCCTGACTAACTCTTATTCTCTCCGATCTATACAGCAAAATTTTTTGAGAAAAAGTTTCCAAATTATTTTCTTTCTAAGCTACTCTCGGGAACAAACACATTTGCTTTCCGAGCTATCCACGCCAACAAACAATCGTCATTATCATCGCTTTCTCAGCTGTTATCATTTGCTTTCCCTTCTTCTTTCTTGATGCTCTTCTAATTAGGCTGGAGCCAAGAGATGCCTAAGCATTTTAATATTACAAATATAATTGTTTATATACAGACACATAAACTCTCCTAATTTATAATTTTTTGAATTAATATAAAAAAATAAGAAGCCAATAAATTCCATATCATTATAAGACATTGAAACTCGAATCATTTTAAGTTTGTATAAGTAATACACTATAATGATTATCTAGAAAAAGGACACTGTATTGATAGGAAAAAATATTTTAATTATCTAATTCATTGTTTTAGATTGATATTAAGGTGTGATCTAAATTGCATATTAGCATGAAAAAAACTACTGGGAATAAAATTAAAAAAATGAAGAATTTTAAGAAATTGGAAAACGAATCTATTTTTTCTCTTGTGATTCTTCAAGTTATAAAACAAGGAAATGAAAAAAGTTTTCTTTATTGATTACATGAAATGAATCAAAGTATTTATGCTATTGCATGAATTGTGACACTATATCCAATATAGAGCCTAATGTTTTCCTATAATTTGAGTTACTTTTTTATTTATATAACATTCAACCTTGGATCACTTCAATCCAATTATTCTTTTTTTAATTTTCATATAAAAGAAAACAACAAAAATATCAATTTAAATCAAAATCAAAAGATTCATATATCATATAATAAAAAGAGTTCTTAAATTAGGAAATTCTAAGTATAAAAAAAAAGGCCAAGAAAATCTTGTGTCAAATAAACATAATAGAAAGAAGATAATGAAACTCTATTCCTTTTAACAAAATATTTAATTTTTCAATTTAGATAGTTTTACCTTTTGAATCAAAGAATGATGAAGAATATCAAGTCATATTGGCATATACTTGTACTAATAAATCCAAGGGAGGTTATTATATTTGCAATTTGAAGATATGTACAAAATTTAAATGAAATGCTTATTCAAAGAAACCTATTTATTAAAGAATTGATAAGCTATGAAATATAAATTCTTGAACCAATTTATTTATTTATAAAAAGAAACAAAAGATTGATTATATATCAAACTATGCATATTTCATTTATCAATATAATGAAACAACAAATGAATAAAAATATCCAAATAATGATATTATGATTTATTTATTCTTAAAAATCTTTGTTACACATCTCATTTTTCTAACCAAGATATATTAATTTCTCATAATTTTGTTAAATAAATACTTATAAATTTAATTTATTAAGAATCATGTAGTATGAGGGTGGAATATCAAATAGTATGATCATAAAAGAAATTAATTTGAAAGTTTAATTATGAATATCATACAATTCGATATTGGAAAATCATACAGTATAATCTATCATAAGAAGCAATCGGGATGCAAGTGTGAAAGAGCTATTAAAGAAGACTTTGGTTGTACAAGTACAACTCAAAGCATACAAGTACATTAATGTCATATATGCTAATGGTCAAACTTGTTTGACAGGATAAGGAAGAAGTTTCAATATCATACAAGTATGATATAAGCTTATTAGACGATACAATCAAATGAAAGAGAGAGAGAGAGAGAGAGAGAGAGAGAGAGAATAAAATTGTATTGTTGACCTTTAGACAATGTTTTATTTGGTGATAATAATCTTTAAGTATTTCTACTAAAATTATTTAAGTGAATTTTTCAAATTTTAGATAGTTGATATTAATGCTCATGAGTGAACTTCAAGAAAAGCAAATATAGAATCATATAAATATCATCTTGATTAGAGTGACAAACTACTAAGAGATATGTTTTATATTTAATTTTAGATATTCTAATTTTATTTTCATTAAAAAATTAAACTTAATTGAAATCATTTTTACAAGACTCAAAAATTAAATTTCATTTAAATTAACTAAGAAAAATCCTTGGACAAAGTATTGATCATCTTACATTTAGTCATTTGATCTTAATCATATCATTTAAAATCTTCCTTAATAAAATTGTCGTAAAAAGTATATTTTAGTAATATTAATTAATTAGTTAAAATAATAATATTATTAAAAATAAATAAAATAGAAATAAAATAAATAAAATTTTAATCTATTTACTGCTTGTACACATTCTACCCATCGGGTAAGAAGAGTATATCCTAAACATAGCCTATGATTATCAGGTTAGGAAAGTGAGTCTCAAACCTGTTGGTCAGATCTTGTAAAGGATATAGGTCTGAATAAGTTTTGTAAGGTTGTCAGATTGGGACTTTACTCCTGTTTTTGTATATCAATTATACATTCTACCTATCGGGTCAAAAGAGTGTATCTTAAATGCGACTTGCGGTTATTAGGTCAAGAAAGTGAGACCCAAACCCGTTAGCCTCATTCGAAAGGGGTATTGGTCCGAACAAGTTTTATATGGTTATTGAATCTAATTATTACTCCTATAGTTGTATATCAATTACAAATTTTACCCACCAAGTCAAAAAAGTATATCCTTAACACATCTTGTAGTTATCAAGCAACGAAAGTGAATCCCAAACCAATATTCCATATTCGATAAGTAGTGTAAATCTGAACAACTTTTGAAGGTTGTCGGATCAGGTTATTACTTCTACATCATAATATTAATAACATAATGCTTAACTATCATGTGGGTGATCAACTCTTGAGCAAACCAAGGGGCAACCAATTCCAAAATGGCTAATTAGTAATTGTTCTCAAACTATTATAATGTCATAAGCATTCCTCGCTTTTGCAATGTGGAACTAAAACTTAACTCTATTTTCGTGTAATAAGCTTTTGAATTGTAGAATTAACCAAAGCAGTTCAGTCACACGATTTTGTGATTTACTAATCCTAATCTCTTTTGCCTTTTAATAATACCTCATTATATTCTTGATTTGATCACGCCATTTCGCAATTGTATAGTCAATTTTTTATCCACTTGTAAGATCTAAATCTAATTATTAGATCATAATTTAGATCTAATAGTCATAATTATATCTTATTTCTAAATAGCAGCAGTTAAATGTCATCGTCCAATCGAGCAGTTTTTACTATTGAATTGTCCCGAAAGCTTCCAATCAAGCGGCTCTATGTAATAGCTTTTTTAACTATTATTTTGAATAGTTTCAATATTTTATTTAAGCAATATTTTTTAATTAAAATGTACATAAGCTATTAGAAGTATAAAGACTCTTTGGTCATAATAGTCTATCTCTTTTATTTTATTTTTAATTTTTTACTTGCTTTCATATATACTCATTATCTATTTTAATTCTTATTAACTTGTTCTATTATTAGAAAAATTGTAAGATTATGAAATTTATTAATTTAAAATTGTAGTCAATATTATCAAAATTTTAAGATTTATTCAAATTAGTAAAATTATAATAATTATAAAAAATGATAAACATCTAAAAAATGATAAAGAAAACTTCAAATAATAAAATAGGTATTATTATAAAACTAATGGTGTCAATTTAGTGAAATTCAAACTTACATAATTAATGAAATGAAAAAATTATAAGAAAATATTATTGTAAAATTTTTAGAAAAAAAATTATTAAAATATTAAAAAACTTGTAAAGATTTTGAAAAAACTTATACAAATAGTCCACTATTAACTATTTGGATTTTAGCACAATTTCAATAACTATTGTCAATTAAGTTTATTAAGCATATTATATTTAAATTATAATTAATTTTTTTAAGATTTTAACAATGAATTTTTTTATTAAATATTATGTTTTACATAATAATATTTTTTAAAAAAATTATTGATTTTCTGTAACTAAAAAATATTTATGTGATAAATATATTTATCAATAGACATCTTGTTGATTTATATTATGAATTTCCTAAAATGTTTTTTATAAAGCGTAATATAAAAATTTTAATTTATCTTATTAGAATAAAATTATGTTTATTATGTTTTGTATTTTGTATATGAAAAGTATATTTTTTAATATGATTTGTTAAAAAGACTAATTGTATTTTGGAATAAAATTTTACAATAATCCATCTTTAGAGCATATGTACTTAGATATAATTCATGATATAATAAAAAGGGAGAGCTACATGTATCTTTAAAAGTATTTCAATTAATCGATTCACGTCTTGCTTGAAAAAAAAGGAAATAATCATTACCAGAAAAATGATTGCATTAATTAAATGTAGTTTTAAGTGGTGGATTTTGCATTTAATACTTGTCATGTCACCATTTTTGTTGTTTAATTGCATGTGAGTTTTCAGGAAGGAAAATAAACCTTACAAGGCATCATTTTGTATGTATTTTTATTTTTATTTTTGACTTCTTAGATTTAACAATTTGAAAGATATACAATAACGATTGTAGAAAAATTTTTGTTGCATACAATATTAGGAACATAAAAAATTTTAAAAAAATATATTTGTTATAGTTATTAAAAATATTATTATTAAATATTATTGAAAACTTTATATTTTATAAATGTGTTTTTAATAAACATTTGATGATGTTATTAATATTATAAAATGATTAGACTGACTTTTAGTTTTCTATTAAAAAAATAGAATAAATTTTATGATATTATTTTAGAATAATAAAAAAATCTTTATATATATATATATATATATATATATATATATATATATATATATATATATATATATATATATATATATATATATATATATAATTTGTACTACTTTAAATTATAGAAATACCTTTTGAAATTAGATTTGAGAAAGCATAGTTGTCTTTTGAAATATAAAGAATTATTATTTTATTTAATGTGTTATTAATAAATATTTATTATATTATTATTTTTGTGCAATAACTAAAATAGGTTTATGCTTTTTTATAACATAATAAAATGAACTTTTAAAGTTATTTTAAATTGAAATGAAATATTTTTGATATATATTATTTTTTATATTTGAAATAAAAAATGAATTTCTAAATATGATTTGTTAATAGCTATATTGTGTTTTGCAATATACTTTTCTAAAAGTAACTTAAAAAAGATGTATTTAAATATAATTTATGATATGGAGAGTAAAGGTGTAGTTGTTGCATACTTTCTTAATATAATTTAAAAAGTTTGTTGTAGTTAATAATTGTATTCTTTTCTTCTCATCAAATTTTATCAATTATAGATTTTTTTTATGACTCATTTTTTCAATAATTATATTCATATTTTCAATATTCCTGTTAAAGTTGATTTCTTCACAATTTTGTTCATTTTAATAATTTTAAGAGTTATTCATGTTTGAGGGCCTTCACAAAAAACAACCTAATGAAGGCTCTTCAAATACTCAAGCTCAATTTTCTCCTTTGTATTACAATTCCTATAAAATGAATCTCATACGAAAATACCAAATTCAATCATGAAACATTAAGTCCTTGACCAAAACAATGGCTAAATTACTGTCCATCATTATTTTAGTGGTCTTTCTCCTCAAAATAGAGTTCCTTCAACAAACTCTTTAGCTATATTATGTGGCATATATTCACTATGATAGTTGTATACTTTGATTCATTTATCGAGAATTTCATTATGGATTATTTCTGAGTTGTACAAAATTATATTGTTTTAGATGAAAAATTTTAACTTAATAGTATTTTTTCATCATTAATGCTTTCAACATAATAACTAAAACAATACTTTCTAAAATTCAAGTCCCTTTAAGATGAGTAAATAATTATATAGTTTGCAATACATTTAATATATCAAATAATCTACTTTATGACCTTTATATGGTCATCACTTGGATTCTATGTAAACAAGTCACAACACTGATTGAGAACTATAGCCTCGTACACATTGCAAAGCTCAAACACCCCACCAAAGTTTAAAATGTAGTTTGGTCCACTTTTCTTACTCCATCCTCCTTGAAGAGTTTTACTTTATATTCAATTGAGATATTGATTAGATAAGAATATGTCATTTTTAACTTTATTTTAATCTCTCTTAATGTACCTCTAAAGAGATAAAGATCTTGTCACTCTATTGCTCAACTTAAATGCTTAATTTACAAGACATAAAAACCATGTTACTCATCTAAAACTCATAAGTTAATGTTTTCTTTAATCTATCATATATTGGTAGATTTTTGCCTATAAAGACAATGTCATTCACATACACATAACACACAATTTATCTTAAGTCACCTTCACACAAAGTACATTTTTATAAATGCACAAAAAACATTATTCACTTGGAAATATTTTTTAAGATAATTTATTATGTCAGTGAAGTGTCTTGCTTCGAGTCCTTGACATTAGACTTTCTTTTTAATGTTACAATAGTAAAAGTTGAAGCATAAGATTGCAAGGTACTAAGAAAGGAAGAAAAGATTATAATTTTTTTCAAAAAGTTCCAAATTTATAGAGCTCTAAATTTCTCCATTCATCACTTTTATCTCTTTAAATATAAAATTTTGGATATAATATTTTATTATAAAATATATAATATTTTAATTTTCATAAGAAATATGAGGTGTTTGAAAAAAAATAAAGAATTTTTTAAATTCTACCTTACAACAAGCTCGTATGTTCACATGCTAGTCATTGCACTTGTTCAAGTGCCTGCAACAAGGCACTTGTAGTGGCTTAGTGTCTCTTAAGTTGGGCACTTTTTTAAAACTCCTCCTTGGATGCTTCTTAAATATGAATTATTCACTTAATTAAATAAGATGATCAATTGTTGGATTCTCTTTTACCATATTTTCTCTTTTAAGATATTAAGCCCTTTCAAAATTTAAACGTTCAAATCTTATGTGTAAAATCCATGATGGACACTTGATACAAAAGTTTAAGTATATTACTTTGACAATCTTCACATTGAGTAAGAACATGCCTTTTTTTTTCATGGTCATTTTGACAACAAGTTTATCTTTTCAATCTTAAAGCCACAATTAGTAGTACTTCATTTTCACATTGCAAGTGCTTTACAAGAGTTGGTTAATACACAAGAATTACTTTTCATAATATGTATGTAAAAGACATTGTGGCAAATCTTATGCCCTCCATTATTTCTAACCAATATTATCAAGTAATTTTTCTTGATCTCTCCCTTTGTATCATCTCCAAAATAGATTTTGCTCATTTCTTTTATTCTTAACTCCAAAAATTTGTACCTATCTTATATCATGTGATTGCTTGCATCATTATCAAGGTGCCATGTGACTCTTTCTACTAAGGTGTCTTCTTTTTGGGAGAGCATGAGTGCTTCATTTTCATTCTCCTTGTGTATTGCAAGCTTCGTCTCTTCATCACCATCTTTGGTTTGACAGGCATAAGAATAATATCTATATTTACACATGAATAACATTCTACTTAGGTTTTTCTTTTTTCTTCCAATTTTCCTTGAGACTTAAAGAAAGGAATCCTTCTTTTCATCCCCTCAAACTAAATGATGATCACCTCCATCATGATAATTTCCATTGCATCACCCTTGACCCTGACTTCTCTTGCAACTTTGGCCCTTCTACCTATTTTTGAAGTATTGCTTGAATTATGGATAACTTCACTGATAAGATTTGCTCCATCAGTTCTTGTTGTCTATTTTTTATTATTTTTTATGGGCTAATAATTACCTGTTTAACTCATTAATAGTCATGGACATTATGTGCTAAGACTCTTTAATGACCACCATCATATAATTAAATTTTGAGTTAAGGGAGTGTAGAACCTTCTTCATTACTAGCATATCTTTCATTGTTTGTCCAAGTCATTTCATATGATTCACTATCATTAATACTCAAGCGAATTAGTTCTCAATGGACTCAATCACTTTCATTAAGAGTGACTCAAAATCAAACCTTAGTGTTTGAAGTTGTACCTTCTTGATTTTATTTACTCCTAACAAAATAGATGAAGAAGAAAAGGAAGTGAAACAACTTTGTTAAATGTTCGATGCATATATTATATGACTAAGTACTTCACATATTTATAGGCATAAATGAAATTTAGAAATATTCATTTTAAATTAAAACAAAAAAAATTTCTCAAGTGCATTATGTCATTTTTATTCTTTAAAGATCTTTGATTTGGATAGCTTCTATTAAATTTATATATTCTAAGAATACCTAATTATTTAAATAAGTACCTTTAAAAAGTAAATATCTAATTTACCTATTTTATTTATTCTTAAATTAAATATTATAAAAACTCATTAATTGTTGTCACTTATAGATTCTAAAATGGCTTTAGATTCCTTATTAAATAAATTTTGGCTATATTTGTCCAATTTTGTAATCTAAAAATTGTACCACTTTGTTATTTTATCTTCTTTGGTTAATGAACGCTCAAGAAATCTAATAAAATAATTTTCTTCTTGAGAAGAACATTTTGTCCAATTTTATAAAGATATGCATTTTGTTGTTAGCCATAAGTGCACTCTTTAAACTTCAACTAACATAAAAACTTAGTATATCTAGCTCCTCTTTCTAAGATAAAAGAAAAAAAGTAATTTTTTTTCTTTGTATTTGTAAAATCATTGAATATTTTAATTTCCTAGATTCTAGCATTTTAGAAAATATATAATAACTTTTGTGTCATAAATATATTAAGCATATAATATGAGCATTATAATAAAATTATGCTTGATATAATTGTTATTAAATATTAAGTTTATTAAAATAACATAAGTGTGAAATTATTATTATTAAATATCATTAAAAGTTGTATGTTTGATATATCAATATTCAATAAAAGTTTGATAAAAGTATTTATAATATTAATTAATAAAAAGTTTTAATTTTTTTAATAAAAGAATAAAATAATTTTGCTCATACTATTTTAGAAATACAAAGATTTTTTATATATAAATATATGTATAATATTTTATGTTAAAAAATCATTTCTAAATAAGAACTTTAAAACATAATTGTGTTGTGAAATTTGCTTTTTACAAAATATTATGTATTCAATAACTATGTTGTTATTAACCTTTAGTAAGATAATTAATTTTATGATGTGAGTAAAGTAGTTCTAATTGTTTTTGATAAATTATCAAAATAAGTTTTTAATGTCATCTTAAAAAATTAAATTTTTTCTAACATGTATTATTGTAATTATTTTAAATTAAAAAAAATATTTTTAAATCTGATTTGTTATAAGTGAAATTATGTATTGAAATGTATTTTTATAAAAATTTGTTACTTTTTCAAAAATTTGAATTTGAAAAAGATCTAGTGAAATATAAGTTGCTGGGTGTAAAATAAAAGTACAGCTGCTAGGGCTCGTTAACCGCAATATCAAGCAATCAATTTAGTTCTCTTTTCAAAAAAGGGATGCATTCATTAAATGCAGCTATCTTTCTCTCTCATAATCACAGGATAAAGCTTTATTAAAGAAGCAAACGGTGATGGAATGATGCAGGATCCAATATTCCCTAATTAATAAGCTTTTAATACTGGAGTCAACCCGTTCTGTCAGGTGTGTGCAATCGTAGATCGCGAAAGCTTCCATATTTATTTTCTTTCTGAACTATCCATATCAACAGAGGCTTCTTTCTCATCGCCATTCCTTTTCAGTAGCTGTTACTTCTTCCTCGTCTTTTTGTTGATGCAATTTCTTATTAGAGATGGAGACAGGGGAAGCGCAAGGAAAGAGCAGAGCTAGTCCCTTGGTTCCTCTCTTGCAAAGGGTTCTCCCCAGTTGCTTCGGTCCTTCTAATCTCTTGGTCATCAAAACCTGCGACGATGGTTGCTTACGCGTCTGCGAGCAAATGTGTGATATTTGTGGAAAGAGCTACGACTCACTGAAGGCTTTGCACGGCCACATGAGGTCGCACAGCGACCGGACATGGAGGGGAGGCGACCACAACCCCGGACGAAAAGGCCATCGCCATCCAAAGTGAAGCCTGCGATCGACCAAGCAGATGGCAGAGTTGCATCAAGAAGACGAGTCTACAGAAGAAGGAAGATTGTTTCCAGCGAAGATTACGAGGTTGCAGAGATTCTCCTACTCCTGAAACATGATGAACATCCAAGAAAGAGACATACAAAGCATGAAGACGAGGTATCAAAGAAGCGGCGGCAGAAGAAGCAGGCTATTGCTGGTCAGATGTCGCTACATAAACAAAAATGGACACGTCCTCATCTTCATCGACATTCGCAAGAAAGCAAGGCATTGTTTGAATGCCCAGTTGTCGCTTCTCCTCCTTCCGATTGCTGTTCAGCAACGCATCGTGATTTTGATCTCAATGAACTACCAGAATTGGAAGAGGTGTAGCTATCGGTTGTTAATGGCTGTCATTGTCCAATTTTTTTGTACAAAAAATCTTTCCCTTTTCCTTATAACACTTTCATTTTATGTTCTTTTGTTGTTGACTTGGTCTGAGTCTTACGTGTTACAACATAGTTACCGCATGTTATTTGTTGTCGTTTTTTCTGTATTTGTGTTACGTTTAATGAATGAAAAAAATGGTATAATGTCTTTCCATCAAAATTTTCAAAAAGATTTTTTAAAATAACATTTTCGTAAGCATTAGTTTTTACATTCCTTTTCATTCACATAAATTTTATATCTATAAACTCCTTTTAATAGAATTCAGAAACACATAAAATTATACAAACCTTAATTTTTCACACTTATTATGCAACAAAAAAAATTTAATTATATATAAAATACTTAATTCTTGAAATTTACGTATATCATATGCTAAAAAACTAGAATACTATATAAGCATATGTTATCCATATGCTTTGTATACAAATGCTCTCTTTAAATTTATGCTCATTTTAAGTATAGATAACTAAGAAAATTTTAAATTAATCTATAAAGATATGAAATTTTCATTTTCACCCTCACTTTTTCCCCTTTTCTATGAATAAAAATGAAAAAAAATAAAATATTTTATTGTATAAAAACAATATAAGAATAAAGGGATCAAATTCTTTGGGCAAAACCCATAGTACTTCCTCACCTATTTAACATTAGAAAACACTTCCAAAATTTGAGAGTCAATTCACAAAACAAGTAAATCCAATAATCATTTTTTTAATTAAATTTCGATCAAGTACACAAAAAACATAAAATAATGCATAAACAAATTTTTTAGACTCTTTTACTTGAGTAGTTCCTTATAGGTAACCTTAAGCTTTGCTCAAACTCCATAAATAATCTTAAGTTTTTTTTAATTTTGTTAGATTCTGTGGTCAAGAGACCATAGTAAAGGATATTCAATGCTTTTGCATTAAGTTGAAACTTACCTTTTTTTCTTTCTGTATGAGTTTACTTAAATGATTTTTTTCATTCAACTCATTATTAAATCTTTTGTAAAAAATTAAAAAGAATTTTCAATAATATCCCATAGCTCAAGGTTAACAAACTTGAAAAATATTTACATTTAATTTTTTCAATAAAAAAATTTCTTTAAATAATAAACCATGTGAAAGAAACACCTTCACCAACATAGCACATATATAAATGAGACATCATAAAGTTCTTTTCTAAGATTGTTAGTCACTAGAAAAAATCATTTTGTCATACTAATAGTCGTAAAATAAGAGCTAGGATGCCACATAAGGAAGAGGGTGAATTATAGAATTTATAAAATTGATAGTAAATATTAAAATTGTGAAAATCTTTGAAGATTTGAGATTATAATTGAATCTTACTTTAAAAGTTCTTATTAAGTTAAAATCCCTTGGTGTGAGAAATGCAGTAATATAAAGGATAAAGAATTTTAGAATATTTTATCCAAAATTGGACTTATGTTAATCCCCAAACAAAATACTTGGAAAGAATTAACAAATGCATTTCATAGAAGTGGTAGGAAATACCCCACATACTAACTCAAAGGAGCTTACAATATTGGATCAAAGAATCTTATAAAGGGCTAAACCATATGGGTCTACAAATTAGGTTGGAAGACCTTACAATCACCAACCTAGAGGAGCTTACACATTAGGTTAGAAGACTTTAAAACACTAGTCAAATGAGCCAACAAATCACTAGGTCAAAAGATTTTTCAAGGTTACCAAAAGACCAAATAAGAAACTAAAAGCAAAGTCTCACATAAGTATAAAGATAATAATGTAAAGAACAAAAATGAAATGCTCTATAACCTATTGATAAGATTGAAAGGCATGCCAAATTTCTATATCAAAATATTTAGAATGATATCCTGTTTAGTTCAATGTAATTACTTAAAAAGAAGGATGAAGAAATGATGATTAATGTTGTAGCCTAACTACTTATCCAAGTCTTTTAGAAAAGTAGTGATAATCAAGTGATATGGATCCTAAATGATTAGTAATTATTCATTAGTTATTAATTTTTTTTTGGACCCATTTTATAGCTTTTTAGAATTTTTTTAATAACTATAAACACATTAATTACTTTTTAACAACCCTTTAAAAAGATCTAAATTTTGGTCAAACTAGCTATTACTGATAGTAATATACTAATACATTGATCACACTGACATGGTATAACTACTTATCTCATGCATAGATCACATGTGTGACAAGTGATTAATGCACATGCATGTGAAGTACACGCATGTCATTCCATGCAATAGAACTTGCCAGTATGGAAGGGCATCGAGCACGCTTAGCCTTCCTATGTGCATGCTTGAGCCTTCATGCATAATGCAATGCTCGATTTGATAGATCTACAATGAGCGTTTGTGTAGTTCTTGCTTCTTTGTGTTGTTATAATGGTTTTTTGTCATTTTGTGACCTCCCTTGATTTCTATTACAAATTTTTGATTTAATAAATCTAGAATTGAGCTTTGCTTCAAAATTATACAATGCTTTAAGCATTTTCTTAAGACAATACAATGATTTTCTTAGACTTGAAATCTTATCTTGTTGACCTTTCACCATGAACTCTTATGGATACTCTGTATATAATTTTGTAAGAAAACTATTTAGAAATGCCAACACATCTATCTAGTAGATTGACCATCAATTATGAGTTGCAAGAGCAACAAACAATTGTATCATCTCCAAACAAGCAATAGAAGCAAACACTTTTTCATAGTACACACTATGCTTTTTTATACCTTGTTATGATTAGCCTCATTTATATCTTTCCACTTCTTCATTGGCATTTTCTTTACTTTGAATACCCATGTGAAACCACTTTCTTAATGATTACTTAGAAGTGTTGTTGACCTCCTAAGGATCGTTATTTTCATAGAGTTAATTTTTTCCTTTATAGCTTATACCCATTATTTCTTCTCCTTTATGAATTCTTCAAAACTTAAATGGTTCTTCACTTGTAAAAAAACAAAGTTCTCATCATTTACACTTTCAATTGCATTATATAAGTCATTTATGCTCCAAAAATCTTAAAGTTCATTAACTTTAGCTTAGTGATGAGGAAGTTAATGTAGTAGGGTTTATGTTCTTGTCTTGGATTTTTTGCTTCTCACTTTCTTCATCACTTAAATATGAAAGAAATCTTTATATCTCTCATTAAGCATATTTCTTAAATTCTACATCTCTATTGAGCAGCATTTTCTTAGCATTAGGTTAAAACATCTAAATTCTCAATGTAGTTTATAAATACCATATTCTTGCCCTTATCATCAAGCTTTAGCTTCTTGCTCTTATCATTGTCTGTAATTGACTAAAGATATAAATAACATAAGAAATTGTCTCTGTCCAAAACTTCTTAAGAATATGCTTGCTCTTTAGCATCATTCTTGCCATTCAATTCTTTCTCTTAAAGACCTCATTTTGTTTTGGCAATCTTGGGACCATTGTAGGATGTAAAATCCCATGTTTTTTTTACAAAATACTCTATACTTATTTGAGGTGAACTCTCCACATCTATTAGTTTGTAAGGCATTGATCCATTAGCCACTCTTTTTCTATAAATGAACTTTGAGCTTCTTGAAAGCTTGAAATGCCTCACATTTCTTTTGTCATAAAATAAGCTCACATATTCCATGACTAGTCATAGATGGAAATGAAGGAATATGTGCTTTTATCAAGATATTGAGGCATGATAGAGCTGCATATATCAACATGAACAAGTTGTAGTAGCTTAGTGACTCTTGAGTTGGGCACTTTTGTAAAACTATTCCTTGTAAGCTTCTCAATTATGAATTCATCACTTAATTAAATAAGATGATCAATTGCTAGAATCTCTTTTACCATATTTTCTCTTTTAAGGTGTTAAGCCCTTTCAAATTTAAATGCTCAAATCTTATGTGCAAAATCCATAAAGGATACTTGATACAAGAATTTAAGCATATCACATTGACAATCTTCACAATAAGCAAGAACATGCCCTTCTTTGTCATGGTCACTTTGACAACAAATTTATCTTTTTGATATTCAAGCCACAAGTAGAAGTCCTCCATTTCAACATTACAAAAGATTCACAAGAGTTTCTTAATATTGAAGATATTATTTTTCATAATATGCCTGTAATAGACATTATGAAGAATCCTATGCCCACCATTATTTGTGAACAATATTATCAAGTCATTTTTCTTAATCTCTCCATTTTTATCATCTCCAAAATATCTTTTGCTCATTGCTTTTGTATCTAACTCCAAATATTTTCTTCTATCTCTTGTCATGTGATTACTTGCATCATTATCAAGGTGTCACATGACATTCTACAAAAGAGGCTTTGTTTTAGGAGAGGATGAGTGCTGCATTTTCATTCTCCTTATGTATTGCAAGTTGTCTCTTCATCACCATCTCTTGTTTGGCACTCATAAGATAATGTTTACATTTACCACAAGAGTAACATTCTACTCAGTCTTTGTCTTTCTTCATCCAATTTTCCTTGATACATTCATGGCCATTAAGGAAATCCTTCTTTTCGTTCCCTTGAGCTAAATGTTGTTCACCAAGGTAATTTCCACTGCCTTATCCTTGAACCTAACTTCTTTTATAACTTTGGCCCTTCTACCTATTTCTAAAGTATGTCTTGTATTTATGGATAACTTCACTTGTAAGATTTGCACCAATAGATCTTATATTCTATTTTCTTGTGCTAATAATACTCTATTTAACTCATTAATAGTCATGGGTATTATGTCCTTAGACTCTTTAATCACCAACATCATATTATTATATTTTGAAATAAGGGAATGTAGAACCTCCTCCATTACTAGCATATCTTCCATTGCTTGTCCAAGTTATTTCATATGATTCACCACCATTAATACTCAGGTGAACTAGTCCTTTGTCAACTCAATCTCTTTCAATAAGAGTGACTTAAAATTAAACCTTGTAGTTTGAAATTGTACCTTCTTGATTTTATCCACTCTCATCATGGGGTTTCAAACATATGTTATGCATTATTGGCATTTGTTTTATTGGCAACCTTCTCAAACATATCATCAATCAATCATCGTTTCTCCACAAAGTCTACATTTCTATTATTCTAAGAGCATTGTCATTTGAGAGTTCATCATAGTTCTTTTTTAATATCTATCATATGAGACCCAAGAACTGCTTTCAACTACAAAAACTAGTAATCATAGTTCACCTTAGTCAATTGTAGGAATTGAAAGGAGGAATTAGGTTCTTTGGTTATAATCATAAATTAGGATCTGATATGTAGTCTCTGATGCCTCTTTATTGGAAGTGTTGGTGAGCAATCAACAATAATAGATAGAGAAGAAAGGAAAGTGAAATAACTTTGTTAAATGTTTGACGCTCATACATTACATGATTGAGTACATCACATATTTGTAGGCTTGAATGAAATTTAGAAATGCACATTTATAATTAAAAAAATTCTTTAGTATATTAAGTAGTTTCTATTATTTAAAGAACTTTGATTTGGATAACTTTTATTAATTTTATATTCTCTAAAAATTTCTAATTATTCAAATCAGTACCTTTAAAAAGTAAATAATCAATTTATCTATTTGACTCATTCTCAAATTAAATATTAGAATAATTCATTAATTTTAATCACTTATAGATTTTAAATTGATTTTATATTTCAAATTAAGTGAACTTTGGCTATATTTGTCCAATTTTTTAATCTAAAAATTGTACCACATTGTTATTTTATCTTCTTTGGTTGACGAACCTTCAAGAGATCTAATAAAATGAATTTTTCTTGATAAGAAGATTCTATATTGTTTTTCATTTGGACAAAATTATTTATTTACCTAATCCTTTTTAATTTGATACTCATAAAGTCATGCAAATCCTTACTTTTCACTTTTATACCATCTTTGGTTAACTAAATATTTTTGGAAGATAATATTTATTCGAAATAAATGATTTATTTATAATGTAGAATCAAAATAAAAAGAATAAATTAAGCCCTTGAAATAAATGCTTTAACGGATGATTTAACTAAATCTAGGTGCTACATTAAACACTAAGTGTAAGGATCACCATGTGAGCAACATTTTTTTGTTATTTGGCTCAAATTGATTAGTTTAAAATATAGAGGATGGGTAAATGAAACTTTTGATAAAATTGTGTGATATGTAATTTTAAGCATTTTGAATATACAATATGATATTTTTAAAAAAAAGCTTTTCTTTTTTCTTTTAATTCTACTATAGTTGATATGATATTTGTAGGAATAGAAAATAAACTTTGTCACCAAAACCCTTATCAAAACCTATATTATTGTTAAGCCTTTCTTTCAACTTTGAAAATAATGTAAAGATATGTTTTTGTTGTTAATCATTAGTGCACTCTTAAAACTTCAACTAGTATAAACACTTAGTATGGTGAGCTCCTATTTATTGTCAAATGAAAAAAAAAGTATTTTTTTCTTTTTTATTTGTAAAATTATTGAATATTTTAATTTCTTAAATTTTAATATTTTAGAAAATATATTATAACTTTTGTGTAATAAATTTATTAAGTATATAATATGAGCATTATAATAAATTTTTTTTGATATAATTGTTATTAAATATTAATATAATTAATATAACTTAAGTGTGAAATTATTATTATTAAATATTATTAAAAGTTATGTGTTTGATATTAGTAGTTAATAAAAATTTGATAAAATTATTCATAATGTAAATTAATTAAAATAAGTTTTCATTTTAAAATAAAATAAAAAAATAATTTTGTTTATATTATTTTAGAAATACAAAGAACTTTTGAACTTTTAAAATCATAATTGTGTTGTGAAATGATTATGTGGTAAAAAATCATTTCTAAATAAGAACTTTTGAACATAATTGTGTTGTAAAATTTGCTTTTCCCAAAATGTTATATATTCAATAACTATGTTGTTATTAACCTTTAGTAAGATAATTAATTTTATTATGTGAGTAAAGTAGATCAAATTTTTTAAATAAAATATCAAAAAAGTTTTTAATGTTATCTTAAAAAATAAAAACATATTTAATATATGTATCATTGTAAATATTTTAAATTAAAAAAATATAGTTTTAAATCTGATATGTTATAAGTGAAATTGTATATTGAAATGAATTTTTATAAAAATTTGTTACTTTTTCAAAAATTTGAATTTGAAAAAGATCTAGTCAAATATAAGTTGCTCCGTTTAGTATAAAAGTACAGCTGGTACGTGGTTCCTTAACGCAATATCAAGCAATCAATTCAGTTTTCGCATGCAAATTGATGGTGATGATAGATTCTCTCTTTCCGAACAAGGGATGCATTCATTAAATGCAGCTCTCTTTCTCTCTGATAAACACAGGATAAAGCTTTATTAAAGGACCAAACGGTCATGGAATGATGCACGATCCAGTATTCCCTAATTAATAAGCTTTTAATACTGGAGTTAACTTGCTCCCGTTCTGACAGGTGCGCGCAATCGTATGTCACGAAAGCTTCCAAATTTATTTGCTTTCTGAATATCCATATCAACAGAGGCTTCTTATCACCATCCCTTTTCAGTAACTGTTACTTCTTCCCCCTCTTTTTGTTGATGCTCTGCTAATGGAGACAGGGAAAGCGCAAGGAAAGAGCAGAGCGCCCCTCTTGGAAATGGTTCTCCCGAGTTGCTTCGGTCCTTCTAATCTTTTGGTCATCAAAACCTGCGACGATGGTCGCTTACGCGTCTGCGAACAAATGTGTGATATTTGTGGAAAGAGCTACGACTCTCTGAAGGCTTTGCACGGCCACATGAGGTCGCACAGCGATCGGACAGGGAGGGGAAGGCGACCACGACCCCGGACGAAAAGGCCATCGCCATCCAAAGTGAAGCCTGCGATCGACCAAGCAGATGGCAGAGTTACATTAAGAAGACGAGTCTACAGAAGAAGGAAGATTTTTTCCAGCGAAGATTACGAGGTTGCAGAGATTCTCCTACTCCTGAAACATGATGAACATCCAAGAAAGACACAGGCAATGGATGAAGACGAGGTATCAAAGATGCAGCGGCAGAAGAACCAGGCTATTGCTGGTCAGATGTGGCAACATAAACAAAAACGGACACGTCCTCCTCATCTTCATCGACATTCGCAAGAAAGCAAGGCATTGTTTGAATGCACAGTTACTTCTCTTCCTTCCGACTGCTCTGCAACAAAGCAGGCAGCCGTGGTGAGCGGAGCGCATCGTGATTTTGATCTCAATGAACTACCAGAATTGGAAGAGGTGTAGCTATCGGTTGTTTAGGCTTGTCATTGTCCAATTTTTTGTACAAATTTTTTTTGTACAAAAAATCTGTCCCTTTTCCTCATCACACTTTCTTTTTATGTTCTTTTGTTGTTGACTTGGTCTGAGTCTCACGTGTTACAACATAGTTTCTACATGTTATTTGTTGTTGTTTTTTCTGTATTTGTGTTACGTTTAATGAATGAAAAAATAGTATTTTGGCTGGTGCATTCTCCCCGAAATTGTGCCCTAGAAGCCTCTTCCCTATTTCATTTTGCTTCCATTATTCTTCCCGCGCTAATGTCTTTCCATCAAAATCTTCAAAAAGATTTTTTAAAATAATATTTTCGTAACCATTAGTTTTTACATTCCTTTTCATTCACATAAATTTTATATCTACAAACTCCTTTTAATAGAATTTTTAAACATATAAAATTATGCAAACCTTAATTTTTTGCTCTTATTACGCAACAAAAATGTTCATTTGCATATAAAATACTTAATTCTTAAAATTTACAAATATCATATGCTAAAAAACTAGAATTACTATACAAGAGTATGTTATCCAAATTCTAATTATACACTTACCCCCCTCTTGTCCTAACCATTCTAATCTTTATCCCATAGAGACCCGTGCTTCCACTGATTCATACCTTAGCAACTTTCTCACCCTCTCCTCCACTTGACAATTTTAAGCTTGAAAAGGGTAATTCTTTGAGTATAAAAATATTAACTAAATGTAGGCCTTAACTTATGCTAACTGTGATGAGATGTGCAAAGATCTATTTTAAAGAGCTTTTAGTTAAGATTCACACATATTAAAAATTTCACCCATTGTTCTTAGTATCTCAAGGGTATTATCATAAGTTTTATAATCTTAAAGTAAAGAAATAAGTTTCACAAATTAATTCTCCAAAAATATTCAAGCTATATGTTCGGTATCAATTACAATCTCACCAAACACATTGCAAATAGGCCCTTTGAGTTAAAGATCATGCGCTTTAAATAGCTCACCAATATTCTTCATGATAAAAAAACATTTGTTAGCAAAAAAATTGAGAAAATGACTGAATCATAAATGTATACAAATGCTCTCTTTAACTTTATGCTCATTTTAAGTATATAGAAGTATGGAAATTTTAAATTAATCTATAAGATGCATGAGATTTTCATTTCACTATTATTTTCCCCCTTTTTTCCATGCATAAAAAAGAATTAAAATAAAATATTTTATTGGATAAAAATAATATAGGACTAAAGGGATCAAACTCTTTGGGCAAAACTTATAGTATTTCCTCACCTATTTAGCATTACAAAACACTTCCATAATTTGAGAGTCAATTCACAAAACTAGTAAATATAGTAATCATTTCCTTAATTAAATCTCAATCACGTATACAAAAAACTTAAAATATTGAATAAACAAATTATTTTAGACTCTTTTTCTTGAGTAGTTCCTTATAGGTAATCTTAAACTTCATCCAAACTTCATAAATAACCTTAAGGTTTATGATCTTGTTAGATTCTATGGTCAAGAGATCATAATAAAGGATATTCAATGCTTATACATTAAGTTGAAACTTACCTTTTTTTCTTTCAATATGAGTTCACTTAATGATTTCTTGATTCAACTCATCATTAAATATTTTGTAGAAAATTCAAAAGAATTTTCAATAATATCCCATAGCTCAAGGTTAACAAACTTGAAAGACATTTACATTTGATTTTTCCAATATAAAAAAATTCTATTTAAATAATAGACTAGGTGAAAGAAATGCCTTCACCACCATAGAACATATATAAATGAGACATCATAAAGTTCTTTTCTAAGATTATTAGTCACTAGAAACAATCATTTTGTAATACTAGTGGTTGCAAAATAAATGGTAGAATGCCCAATAAAGCAGAGGGTGAATTATAGAATTTGTAAAATTGAGAGTAAATATTAAAAATGTAAAAATCTTTTAAGATTCAAGATTATAATTGAATCTTACTTTAAAAGTTCTTATTAAATTGAAAGCCCTTGGTATGAGAAATACAGTAATATAAAGGATAAAGAATTTTAGGTGATTTTATCCAAAATTGGACTTACGTTGATCCCCAACCAAAAGAATTGGAAAGAATTAACAAATGCATTTCATCAAAGTGGTAGGAAAAACCCCGCATATTAGCTCAAAAAAGTTTACAATATTGGGTCAGAGAATCTTATAAAGGGCTAAACCATATGATATGCTACTTAGTTCAATGTAATTAGTTAAAAGAAGGATGAAGAAATGATGCCTAATGTTGCAGCCTAATTATTTATCCAAGTCTTTTAAAAAAGTAGTGATCATCAAGTGAAATGTCTCCTAAATGATTAGTAATTATTCATTAACTATTACTTTTTATTTGGACCCATTTCATAGCTTTTTAAAGTTCTTTTTAATAACTCCAAACACATCAATTACTTTTTAACAACCCTTTAAAAAGATTTATATTTTGTTCAAACTAGTTATTACTCATAGTAATATACAAAATGCTATTCACATTGAAGACAACATATTGTGTGTTAGGCTTCAAATGATTAGACATATTGATTTGTCTATGAGATGTTCTCACCCTAAGTCCTAAATAGTAGACTTTTTCTTGAGTCATAATAGTGGAAGTGAAAGAGTGATAATGATGAGGAGCTAAGGAAGAAAAATAAGGAGAATAAGGTTTCTGTCACATGAAGATTGAATAATTCAAGAATTTTTTCATTAAGGAGTTTTAAATTTTGTAATTTTAAATTATTTTATACATCATTCTTATCTCTTTATATAAAGATTTGGATATAATATTTTATTATAAAATAAAAATATATAGTTTTGAACAAAATTTAAAATTTTATATATCAAACAAATTCTACACCCAACCATCTTAACCCCTTTGCATGCACATTACATGCACATTACATGCACGCATTCTATAATGCTAGACACTAGTCATGTGTATGGGTATCATTCCTATGTGCACACAAACCCTTCACATGTGTGTTAACCACATTGTGTAGTAGGTCCACTTATCATATGCTCGTGGACCACTTGCATGTATACCATATGGGTAGTAGATGGCTGATGTGATGCACGCGAATTGCATGTGCGTAGTCCAACATGATCACAAGACTGGTGCATTGTATCTTGCCATGTGAACATTTACACCTTTGTTTTTAGAACCTTACCCATGCCTAAAGTGAACCACTATGCATGACCCATTATGTAGCTCCTGCTGCTTTTTGTTATAATGGCATTTTTCATTATTTTGTGTCTATCATTGATTATGTTTTACATTTTTTAGGTTTAATAAACTTGGAATTGAGCTCCTAATAATGTCTATCCTTTTTGTGATTGGAGTCCAATAAAACTTCTCTTTTAAACTAATTCTTTACAATATCTTGTTCAATTATCTTTTTTGGGAGGTTTACACTTCTATTAATATCATTAAGTATTTTCTTTTATTTTTTGATAAGTAACACATAACATTGGCAAGTCTTTATAAGCTTCTTCACTTGGTCAGTATCAACATAACCTTTTATTAATTCTTCTTAATCTCATGTCAGAAGAAAATGTTGCCATCCTTTGTAAACTAATATCTTTGTTCTCATCATAGTAAACGTCTCAATCCTACAAATATAGATTCTCTAGTATAATTGTTAGACAATTAGAGGTACTACTTCCCAAATAACCTTATCAATATAATTTATGTGATGAAGAATTTCACCTTTGTGTTTGATGAGTCAATTTGTAAGTGTTTTAGTATTTTTTTTTCTAATGGGCTTATTTAGTATGAATTAGGTTTTTTTGTGATGAGTTGGCCATGCACTTTTGAAGATAATGAATTAATGTCTTTAAAGTATCTTGAAGTATTTAATAAACTTCAAGGATTAAAGACATATAGATCAACTTTCAAAAGATTTTTTTAAGATATGGAATACTAGCTTATTGATTATTAATCATAGGACACATCTCTTTACTCATATCACTTTCAAGTCCTATTTAAGAATCTAAATTTTTCAATTCTTTCTTAATTTAAAAATAGTTAAGGTTCCATTTTGACTTAATTAACTAACCTTAATCATTACTATAGTTTGATTAAATCTTACTTATGAATCTTTACGAAATTTTTTGTTAGATATGTTATTAAATTTTGGTTAAATTTGAAAAATAAAATCTAAAAAAAATAATCATGTTAAAATTTTCATAATTAGAAATAAAAAATATATCCAAAGCTACAACAAGCATCGCACCTGTGTAAAGCACTCGAGCATACCAGGCCAGTGTAGGCTTAGGAAGCCTCAGGTTAGAAGACCATTTGGAAACAAGTTGGGTCGAGCCCAAATTTGGTCATGTAGTCTTGAGGCCAATTTAAGGCAGAGGAAGCATCAAATCATGTAAGACTCATATGAAGTGTGCAATTGGTCATGTATAACCTAAAATAATAACTTAATAATCTTATATGCATACAAGTAGTCCAAGTGTTAACTCTCAAGCACACAAGAAAGGAACAAACCCCATTTACCAACTTACACCATATGTTTATTGAAGGTTTTACAAATAATAAACCTTTGAACACTTGGATTGCATGGATCTAAAATATTTTTTTCACATCTTGCATCATAGCAAAAATGATCTATCCTTGATTTAAGTGTCTAGATCTCTCCATTTTCAATCTTATAGTTGGGATCCTTCTTATCTTTATTATTGATGAATTGAATGATAAAAAATTTATCTAATGTGACCAGATGGCCTAGATTTAATCTATCATGATCCAACCATCCACAACTCATCCATTTTTTTTATATTTGATGATATGATGGTTCAAATCCTCTCTGATCAAGTTTAATGGCTTTGGTTGATCCCACATAATAGCTAATTCTTTAGTTATTATTTGAGCCATTGTGGAAGTTGTTTGGAAGAGAGTTTTTAAGTTATTGGTAGTAGTTTATGAATGTTCTTTTCCCTGACTTTTTCTAATGACTATGATCAAAATTTTTTTTATCAAAATCCAATCTTTATGAATGAAATAGCTAATGAATTGAATCAATATTTGACATCTCATTAGAACACTTAATGACATTCCCTCAATGTAAAATCACCAAGTAGCACATGATGACTTAGTACTTAATAATATGCTAAATTCTTCCATCAAAGTGAGACATTTCTAACTTTCATTTATTACTTCTTATCATGATATTGAGTTTTTTTGTGTTTTTTCTTTTCTCAGAAAGCATAGAAAGTTGTACTTTGATTAAAAAATTTTCTTGTATTTTTTTCTTTGGTTTGGTTGACTTAGCATTTACGAAAGTCTAGGTTTGGTTTTAACTCTTTAAAATATTGAGTTGAGGTTGAGCTTGCAAAATTCTGAGTGATAATTGAACTAGTAAAAGCAAGTATGTTGGAGATAAATTATAAAGGAAAAAAAATCTTAAGTTATAATTTTCTTAGTAGTAATATTTTTCTTAACATTTGTTAGGGGTTGATGTAAGTTTTAATTTTAACTAAATAACCTAAAAATTTTAGTATTATTTCTTATTTTTTTATTTTTATTTTTTTAATCATAAAAACAAAATATATATATATATATATTTGAATATCAAGATTTTTAGTAAAAACTTTATTTCTATAAAAAATTCTTGAAAAATAAATATGATATAAAAATAATAAAAAAATAAAAAATATTTGAAAACCCATAATTCACCCCTCTTTTATGATTCATGCACACTCTTATCTTTTTAATTAGTATTAGAATGGGTTTCCCAAACTTAGTAAATTATTAGGATAATACTTTAATTAGGTGTGTAAATTAATTATTTTATCAATTTTTTATTATTTTTTTAACTTTTTTGAATTATTAATATTAATTATAATCATGTCATTTTACTTTGTTATCAAACTACTTGATTTTATTAATATACTTATTTTATTTAATTATTTAATGATGACTTCACGCATAGTTGACCTTCTTGTGAAACTTCAAGTGAAGGATTTTCATCATGTCGTCCCCCAATGTTTAAGGGTGAAAACATTCTTATTTTAAAAAAGTATTTTTAAAAATTTTATTTGAAAGATTGATAATGATTTGTGATTTCTTTATTCATCATTTTGTAGTTCCTCAAAATAGAAGTAGTAAATGAAGAATGTTAGTTTAATTAAATTCTAAAGGAATAAATTAGTTATGTTGTGTATTATCTCAAGAAATTAGTGTGAATGTGTATGGCAACAAATTTATTTTGAGATAATTTAAAAACTAGATAGAATATACAGGGATAATGAACCTCAAGATATTGATGATAATAAGAAAGAGATGAGTCATAAATAGAAAGAAGAGAAAAAAAGAAACTTAATTTAGAGATAAATCATAGAGATAAACTTGTATCTAGTACTTCTAATTCTAATTATGAGTATACTTCTGAATCTTGTGATAAAATATTAAATTATTTTGATAAATTAGTTATTGAGCATAAAAAATTAATTATCAAATAAAATAATAAAGTTCATAACCTCCTTATATATCTTACTTCTTGATCACTCACAATATCTTTTAATACACCAAAGTACTTAACAACATACTAGTAGAATAAGTTGGTACTTAAATTGGATAGACAAGTTGAAGGTGCAATAATAAATATAACATACTTTAAGAAGTAACAAACAATCTCGATCACTAAAATCTTGTCATTTATCTTAGGGAATCTATTAATGAAGTCCATGGAAATTGATGCCAATACTTTCTTTGGAATTAGAAGAGATTATAGCAAACCAACTTCTTTTCTTCTCTCTATTTTATCTTGTTGGTATTTTGAACTAGTCTTTACAAAGAGTTGAATATTTACCTCCATTCTAAGCCAATAATAGGAGCAGGACAACAAAGCTAACATCCTTTTCTTATCAAAATGTCTAACCCACTATGTTGATTCTTTAAGTAACTCTCTCTACAAATCATCTCCACAAAAGATAAATACTTTGTTACCTTTGAACATCAACATCTCATCCTTGATCTAATATCATATTATAATTCCCTCTCAAACTTTTTCCAATAGCTCACCATAAGTTGTATCGTCAGTATTAGCAACATGAATTCTATTCATCATATTTATTTCCATCCGAGTAATAGCGTAGATGAAAGTAAATACCTCTTTTTGCCTCAGTCCACCTGCAACCTAGTTATGCCTAATAAGCATGTGTCCCTATGCAAAGTCTTATCCAACAAATAACTCTTGCTAGTGAGCCAACATTGATGATAACTTCTGCAAGAATGTGTTAGCTATTTTATTAGTTTCCAAAACAAACTTTGTTGATGTAGCATTTTGTATCCTACTTTCAAAAGCAATAGGGTGGCCTTTTTACACCAAAAAACTCTCAAATAGCATTGTCCAATGCATCTGTGTACACCTCAAAAGGTAACTCAAAGTCAAGTAGTTGCAACCCTAGTTCACCAAAAATGATAGTCTTAAGTTTGTCAAATGCCTCTTCACGAGCATCAAGAAAATTCCTTCTCACTCTTCTTTAAGAGGACCATTAGTAGAGTGGGAATCTTTAACCAACAATAAATCTATGACACTAATTTGTTAAATAGAGAAAAGACCTCAACTTAAGTACCTTCATTAATTGATATGAATTATTCATACCTTAAAAGGAACATAATTCTACTTCTACTTGCCTTTGTCATTCTTCTCACCTCCACCATACTTTTTTTCATCCCACCTCCATTCTCCTTTCTTTTCTTTATCTTCCTGTTTATATTTGGAAGAGGAAACCAAATCTTTGGAAACTCTTAAATCGGCAAGTTTGTTAACAAAACTCCAATTGTGCTCAAGGTTGTAACCCAAACAAGAATTTTAAAAGCTTATCTTCCCTAAACATATTTTAAATATCCAACATCAAGGAATTGAATTCCTTAACATATTCCTAAACATCTTCACTATGCTTCAACTTCTTAAAAGCTTCCTAAGACACCCAAGAAGCATTTTAAGAAAAAAAATTGATCTTTTATTTCTCTCTTGAGCTTTTCTCATGTATCAAGTTTTTTTAGCATTTTCACCATTAATGCTTTGGTAGTAAAAATGGTCACCTTCTTTGCATTCAACAATGAGCAATAATGAAGCATTATTTTATGTCCTATAAAAAATTCTCTAACTCTTTAGCATTCATGGTGCCATTAAAGTACTTTTGCTTTGAAATCTTTAAAGAGTGCCCATTTTCTTGCTAAACATTTTTACCTCCAATTGCCTTGCATGTCATAACCAACTTGCAATGAAGTTCATCCTAATCAAGAAAACTTTGCTCAGAATACTCAACAAAGGTTTGATAGAGACCTCAACCTTTCCTATTAGGTGCTACTCCAAAAAAGAATTCTACTAGTGAAATCATTTCTTTGAGTTTATTAGTTCTTTGGCCATCTCAATGAATGGCTTTAATACCAACTATTAAAGGGTGCACTTGTCATAGATTCAAAAATTATAATAAATCACTTCTTGGATGGTAACTATGAACTTCAATCTTTAGTTTAATCTTATAGAAACACTCAATTCAATAAATTATACAAAAATAGGGTTGGAAAATACTTTCTTTTTTCTAGATTTTACTAAAGAAGCAATGTACAAGGCATCAAATACATAAAAATACTTGGATGGTTCTATAGAACTTGTTTTGTATCAATTTATAATATTGCAAGTTGTAGATGATTACTCAATCCAACACAAAAAATAAGGCCTTTAATTTTCCAAACCATAGGTCAAAGAATAACTACTAAATCTTTGAAAATTTTCACTAATACACTAAAGCTAAGAGTATAATAAGGCCAACACCAATCATACAAGTACAATAAGACAAATGTATTTAGTGAATCCATAGAAGTATTGGATCTTATACTGCAACGTGATTATATCATACTATACGTTCATGTGAGAAAAATTGAAATGAGCTGCAGTGTGAAAGAATTCAAAAAAGATACCCTAAACTAATTATACAATATGATAAACTAATCATATTAGTATGATTATAATAAAAGATCATAATGTATGGGATTATCATTGGTTATCACTTAGAAAAGAGATATAGATAATTGATTATACAAATATTATAAGTAATATTATATAGTAAAATGTAAAGAGAGTGTGTGAACATAGTCTATTAAATGGAGCCATATAAATTGATGTGCAAAAATATATAATACGATAATGTGAAGATGACAAAATCATCCATACAATATGAGAGAAATTTTAATTTCATAAAAGTATGATAGTGATGTTGTAATACTATGATAAGAAATTAAAGTAGATTTAGGTAAGGTTGCATATCATATGGTATGAATAGAGTGATCATACTTGTACAGTTAATAGAAGATGAACAGATCTTAAAACTTAAAGTAAAAGTAAACTAGAAAACTAAAATGAAGGTGAGTTTAATGATGAGAAATCATTGGAATTAAGTAAAAATGAAGTCAAGAGAAGTAAAACTGAAGAAACACAATTATTAGAGGGAGCTGAAAGGATAAGAAATGCAAAAAGCATTGTTCTTATATAAAATAAGTCAGGCCAAACTTGGAGACTGCTATTTGAAAAAAAAAACTTATGTAGTTAACTTTGACCACTTATTTTAGAGTCAATAAAGAAAGGGCTATCAAGTGTTGGAATGAATGCAAGAGGAGTTAGATACACAACAAAGGTAAAATAGAGGGAGAAAGCTCTTAGGTACTATAAAAAATCAAGACTTTGAGCAAATATTTAAGCTTAGTGAGACCATTATACATATCTAAAAGATAGATAGATCTTGCAACTATGAGCATATGTTTGATACAATATGTAATGTTATGTTGGAAGCATCAAATAATATGTGAAAATATTGTATGAAAGATTCTTATTAACGTTGATTTCAATAACATGTTTCAATCAAATGAAGGATGGATGTGCAAGAAAAACCTGTACTTATATGTATATGCTTGCTTGTAAATTGTATTATAGGTTAGAAGACATGATGATTAATAAATTATCAAGTTGAAGATGTATGAATAAGAAAGATATGAATATGAGATTATATTTAATGCATGATGCTTATTAGAATTATATATCTTTAAGAGAAGATCAAGAAAAAAATGTATTGAGGATATTAAATAAAAATGTTCTTAAAACTTGATCATATATATATATATATATCTGTGTGTGTGTGTGTGTATGTGTGCCTGTGTGTGTTTTTGTGTGTGTGTGTGTATGTTTGTTTATGTGTGTGTGTTACTTAAGCATATGTGATGTGTTTCTTTGATTACAAGTTCTATTATTTTTATAATTATGTCATAATGTTTATAAATAAAATATATAAAGCAAAATATTAGTTTGATAATGATCACAAAAAGGAAAAATAAAGGAAATGAAACATTCTTTTATGATAATAGTAAAAAAAAAAAGAAAAAAAAGTGAAAAGAGAAAAGGAAAGGATTTGGTGAGGGGATGAAAATGTTCGAAATGAAAGGATGAGAGGTTATGAAAAGTGGTGATAATATATTTTAGAATAATGGGTTGAAGAGATGAGCCAAAGATGCCTCAATTCATGTTGCTTATGTTTGAATAATATATTCTTAAACATGCCTAATTTGTTCATGAATCCTAAGATAATTCATAAAAAGATAAAAATGTAAAATATAACAAGAAATGTGTAAAATCTCTAATGATTAATGTGACAACAGTTTCACATAAAAATTCCTTTACTTTTTATTATTTACTCTTATGCTTTATTCATATTATAATGTTATAAATGACCAATACATATAGTTACCTAAATATTTTTTTCTTTACATATATCATGCATTTTCTACTAAGACATGTCAATTAACCCATGCCTATTTTAACATCACTCTTTCAAGTCAAAAGAAGACATTTTATGAGACAACTAAGGTGGCATGAGAGGTAACACATTATAATTTAAAATATACTAAAATTATCATTAGATATCAGATTTTTATGTTTATTTTAATTAAAAAAAGATATATAAAAGATTTGTTAATCATTAATGTTGTATGTACATGCACTTTTAAAAAGAAATATTAAAAATTTAATACTCTTATTTGAGTGTAAAAGATGTTTCTACTACTTAGTTTTAAAAAGGTAAAAGATTGCTACTATTATCATTTTTATAAAAACCAAATAATAATTTTTATATGTTTTCAAAATGATATGTAAAAAGAGAAAGAAATAGATATCTTGATGTCAAAATTTGGGAAGGCTGGTGAAGGGTCATCACAGGGTCGACCTCACTCAAATGAGTAGACAATAGCTATACAAAATTCCAGCAAACAAATAAAAAGCACATTCAAGACCCTATACCATGTCACTTAAGAAATGATATGACATAAAATGTAAATGTGGTGGATGGAGTTTAACAAGTAATATCAAAAGCTTTGATGCACTAAATGAAAGAATAATGATGGTTAGGTTCAGAATGCTGTAGGAATAAGATGAATAAAGATTTCTTCACTTTGTAGCTTAACACATTGTTATATATTTTTGTCACTTTTAAAAGATTTTACCAATTAACTCATTAGCTTATTCTATTTAGAATACTCTATTATTTATAACATTTGACCACTTAAGGATGATTTAAGCAAGAACAATGGCTAAATCTCCAATTTTAAGAAATTAAAATTACTAATTACTAGTTTTAGTCATTGATCATGCAATTATGACACAAATATCTAGTAGAGGTAATGTGAGTTAAATAAGGATCACCCCAATTATGCACCATTCTAACTTGTTAATTTCTAAGTGCAAAAAGTATCGTACTAATACATTGATGACATAATAAAAATATAAATAGCACAAACTCTCTTTAGTCCAACGTCTGAGCACTTGAAAATTTTCTATATGATGTAGCATTGTACAAAACAATGTGTTTGATGATTAGCTCAAATCATTAATCATAACTAATATACTCATATGATAACTGGATCATACTAAAATGAAGCAAGTTTGGTCAAGTCCAACACTAGGCTCTTTTCAAAAACTATCATCATACTAACATGACATGGGATGTTGTAATAATATGACACAAATATACTCTCCCATAACTAAGTCTAAAACTTGGCTCTGTTGAACAAAAGGTATTATACTAATATGAAAAAATATCATATTAGTATGACTAATTTCAACCTACATATAACCTGAGTTCTCAACTATCCAATACACTAAAAAGTGATCATGCATGAACTAAAGTGATATCTTATGTGCGAGACACTACACAATGTAGCTCTTAAACTAAGTTCAAAATGATCATAGATAGTTGACAAAATAAATAACATAATATGTCAAGGTCAAACATGGATAACAAATGATCATAGTAGTCTAATGAATATATTGTAATTGTATGACAAGCAATTCAAACTATATATGACTTGAGACAGGGTAGTAATAAAATGACGTACAAGTACGATGAAGGATGTCATACTATATGAGATTTATACATTTTTGAATTCAAGGCTAGTGTTGAGATAATTTTAATTATTATTGATTTAACATTCATTCCATGGTTAATATAACTTTTTGTAAATAATAGTTTCATAATTATTAAGCCATTTATGCATCATTTTATTGATAAGTAGATAGATAGTCATGTGAACCATGCATGGGTGGATAAATACAAAATTTTGTGCCATATAATTATCAAACAGTATATTTAACAAATTAAATCAAATAATATATTCAAAATGAGCTCTAGATGGGTAGCCATTCTACCAATAGCTAATACCGAAGGCTCCAAGATTTGTGAGTTGAGCTAAGCTTCAACAAAACCACCATAACTCTATGGCTTATCTTTCTTTGTAGATTGTTTCATGAGTCAATTAAGCAAGCTCTTTATTTGATTAATCCTTATTTGATCTTATGATGCATGATATAAAATACTAAAAATAATATTTATAAAAAATACTACAATAGTATTGTTGTCATCATACAAATAATGCAATGATCATGGGTATAACAAGCTCACACTTTTGATGATAACAAAACCATTAAATAAATACTAAAATAAAAATATATCAGAAGAAAACAAGCACACAAATTCTTAACCTACATTCATGCTCTCCCTAAATGCATGCAACTTAAAAAATTGTTAAATAGGTAATGGGATTACAATGAATGCTTTTCATTTCACTCACTTTTCTCCTCACTTTTTTGTCATGAATCAAAATTTAAAAACAAATATAAAACCAAACAACCAAAGATTGCAAGTTATCAAACAAATATTGAAAATTTAACAACTTAGAACCAATGTTTCATAAATAATACAAAACATGTTAAAAACTAAGTAATCAAACACTTAAACATATAAAAGATATAGATAAAAAAATTCAAGGAAAAAAGTCTTTTCTCCCCCTAAATATATGTGTATCATAATTTTAAAAATTAGAACAATAGAAAACAAAAACATTCAAAAGGATAAAGCTAATCAACATACTTTCCTTTTCTAATTAAATTTAAGAAAGCATGCACATAAGAAAAACATTGTAAAAACTAGATTTTGGAACGCAAACAAATGTGGATCCAGCCAATCTACAATCGTTTGGTTTAATTCTAGATACATTATTTTTGTTCTTCTCAATCGACACATAGCAAGGGTACTTGGAGTTGACATTAAATCTAACCTTGTAATCCTTAAAAACCTAACCCATTTTCATACAATAAATAGATTAAAAAGAAGAAGAAAAAACATGAACATTCATGAAATTATTATTTTGAAAAATAACATTTCTATAATGCGATGTGAAGTAATGTAATTTGTATGCAACTTTCTAAATTGATAAAAAAACCAATTTACCTTTTAAGGTAATTATTCTAGCAAGTCCATCTTTTGTAGACTATAAAAATACATTTATTTTTTAGTTTTCTCATTTAGAGCATTACAAAGATTTAAACATTATTTATGCTCCTTCTTCAAACTTTTATATTTCTTAGAAAGTGAATTAAATGCAAGAAAATAACTTTTTAATTTGAACTTTGTAGATTACTATTTTCAATGTGGCTTGAAGAGGAAATATCCTTGGCTAAAAGGCACTGCAAATTCTTCTCTACTTCATAATCCTTATGACTTGAAGATGTAAAAGATGGGTTTGAATCACTCTAATTAGCAACACTTACCTTCTTCTTCTTCTTTTTTTTCCTCTTCTTCTTGTTCATCTTTTCTTCATTATACTTATTCTTCTTCTTCAACAGCTTTAGACATTTAAGATAATATCCAATATCATTGCACTCATAACATTATGCCTTAGTCTTACTTTTTCTTTCCACCTTGTAAATCTTTTCCTTTTTTTCTTTTCATCCTTCCTTATAGTAGACTTCTTAAGCATTTTGTTAGTCCTTTAGTAATCAATTCAATCTCATTGTTGCTTGAAGATTCATCTTCAGTTATATATGATGCATGCCTTAAAGTTAGTTCTTCTTTCATCTTTTTCTTGGTTGGAAACTTTCACTATAAATAAATGAATTATATGATTACAATGAGTATCATCAAACTATATAAACATCATTAACTCCTCACATCTCTTAGGATAACAAATGATGTGATCCAATTCCTTGAACGGTTCTCCTGATAAATTTATTATACAAGTATGAAAGGTATTGTCATATTATAAAAAATATCAAAATATTTAAAATTCAAAACACCTCTCAGGTTGTCCATTAATACACTTGTACAATAAATGAAGCGTATATGTCCAAAAAGTGTAAATAGTCATATTACTTAGAATTGCCCTAAGTCGATGTTATATCTGATCTAAATATTAATTGATTATATTGTAAGGTGGCTTCATTGTATACGTATAATTAGTTAATCCATTGTAAACCTCACTCAATTCAATCTCTTTTTAATTATAACTTGATTTAGACTAAACATTTAATGGAACTAACTTGGAATGTAATCTTTTAAGGCATAGAATATGTTTGTAAACAATCTAAATCAATAAATGACTTAAGCTAATATCTTTATGAGTGAAATAGATGATGTTTAAAAAAAGTACTCTCACTCATACTTTATTGAAACCTAAGTGTCTTAAAATTTTTATATGTTTTAAAATTCTATTACCAAAATAAGAAAATGACTCAATAACAATCTTCTCCAAGTTTTGTTAAAGTTTGCGTTTTTTTATGGTATAAGTTATGGTTAACACAAAAATATGTTCATTAAGTTTTTTAAGTCAATTGATTAAGCTCACTATATGATTAACTTATGTGTTCTTGAGATGTATAATCTAAAAATACCTAAAAAAATATTAGTAACAAAAACATAATATTTTTGTTATTATCAAACATGTTATGCAATAATTATGGGTACAATAATTTAACATTAAATTAGTTCTTTAAATCATACCATGCAAAGTAATACATGAAAGGCAATGACAAGAAAAGGTTGTAAAGGCATCATCAATGATTGAGCTTTTTTGACTGGAGGTAAAACTACATATTTTAATAACACACTCTTTTGACACACTTTGGTAAGTGATAAAGATTGCCACAAAGGCAATGTCAAAATCTTGTTGTCCTATAGTGAATCAAAGGATTAGAAGAGTCAGCCTTCACTAACATAAGGAAGATTTTCTAAAATGATTAGTCATTGTATAACACATAAAAAAATTGATGTGCTTATTACTACTATGTGAAGTAAAGATGTTATATAGTAATTAAGAATCATTTTTTTACACCGTGGGTTAGTATTAAACAGCTATAAAACATGTCTTTTTATATAACAATTAATCATTGACCGCTGCATGAAGTTGCCTACAACAATTTTTATAGTAAATAGCTTTATGAACTCATACATAAAATGCCATCATGGCCTTAGCATTGTGTGGCATTTATTCTGAAGCATCACTATATCAAGAAGACTCGTGAAGTAGTTATTATAAAAACTTCTATATGATGTTTATGTTTTAAAATACTTTGTAACAATACTAAAATCATATTTCTATGTACAAAAATAAAAACTACTTTTACAGACTCATAGTTATAATTCACAAATACTATTTTATAACATTTCACTATCGGAATCATTCGGTTGATTAGAATAATAATTTGATGGATCGGAATAAAAATATAAAATAATATAAAATAAAATAATAAAATATAAGAAAATTAAAATATGAAATGAATAAACTAAATACTAAATAAAATAATAAAGTAGAGCCACTGTGATTCCTATAAGTGGTGTAGTAACCCACCTTGGGACTACTTTTCTTGTATTTCTTATAAGCTAATTTTACATAAATCTTCTATTGAATTTGGAAATAATTGGATTTTCAAAATAGTATTTTCTAAAGTAGCATTTAAATAATCTTTTAAAAATTTATCAATACTTATATACCTGGCATTGGCAATAATTTATATGAACATTCTGTAGTATTAATAAGAGGATGAAGGGTTAAGGATTTACCCTGTGTGAAATATCACATTATTCAAAGAACCTAGATGCTGTCGGAGTAAAGGATCGCCAACAAAGGCATTCTAGTACATAGTAGATTCTTATCCAAGACTTGTATCATCAATATGGTCACATGAATTGTAAATGCATGAATGTGATGAGCCAAAAAATTTGCGATTCCTAAGGAAACAGGTAACAGAGCAACTTTGCCTCCCATTGCTAATAATTCATCACCTCCCCAAGTTAAGCTCGTACTTGTTGTACCAGGAGTTATTACGCTAAGTGCTAAAGCATGAGTGTTTTGTACCCATTGAGCAAAGATGGGATGTAATTGTATAGAGGTATTTGAAAACGTATCTTGGGGAGGTGATGAATTATTAGTGGGAGGCAAAGTTGCTTTGTTACCTATTCCCTTAGGAACCACAGATTTTTTTGGTTCATCACATTCATGCATTTACAATTCATGAGACTTTATTGATACCACTGAAGGGTGTTATATTTGCTCGCAGTTCATGTTTGATACCTGATAAAGCAAATCTTGGTTTTTGTTTCCCTTGTGATGGACTTGGTAGGGGTATTATAAGTGATCAAGGAGTAGTCACACATATTACAGGAGGAAATTTTGCACAGAGTTCCATTATTATTAATGGATGGCTCTAGGATTTCTTATAGGCATAAACATCTCAAGTAATTCAGTCTTATGATTCTTCATTATCTGTATATGATCTTTTTTTCTTAGGTGCTCATTTTGTCTGGACTTTCAGTTTAATGTTTCTATTCAATGGTCGTGGTTATTGGCAAGAACTCATTGAATCCATTGTTTGGGCTCATAACAAATTAAAGGTTGATCCTACTACCCAACCTAGAGCTAGTTCCTAAGATTCAAAGACACATCAATTTTTTAGCTCCACTATTATCTGTTACATTCAAAAGGGTTTGAGGTTGAAGGTTATCATTCTTATTGAAATGTCTTATTTAAATGCAGGTTATAAGAGAAAAAAAAAAGAAATATTATTTGTCTAGAGATCAAAAAATTTATGATTGTTTTTTCATTCTTAACACCCCTTCACTTTATTTTTTCTTTTCCTTTACTTTCCTATTTTATCTATCCTAAAAGAAAATTGAGTTATTATAGGCATTTTACATGCAGTTATTTGCATAGAAGCTTTAGCTATAGTTTTGATACTCCACTCATTTCATAAAATATTCATCCCGATTTCACAATAAATACCCAATATTGGGGTGATCCCTTCCCCAAGCCCATACGTGTTTTCATCGATCTGATTGTAACAGGTTTGTCAGGAAACATACGTACTTATATCTTTGCACAAAGACGTGCAGATCGCGTCAGTGCTCTTCACCTTACTTCTATTTGTCTAGCTGTGATCCAAGTGGGTTCAAGGGCCTGAAGAGCGTATCTGTTGAAACAAATGCAATTGCCTGGGCAAGATATTCCCTTCATTCTACCTCTATGTTTTTAACAAAATCTGGTTCTTTTGGGGTTTTAGTTTATGGTTGTTTATATTCCATCTCTGTTGCAGAATCAGACATGAGAGTTTCTACTCATCTGGCTCCTCATGAATGAAATAGACTATAGGACTTTGGGCACCAATGAAACTATTTTAGTAAATTTAAGCTATCTCCATTCCTGAGCAATTGCACCAAACTATAAGACTTCGAGTTCTTTTTGACTTTCCTGCTTTATCAATGATAACTGCTGCATTGTTATCATATCGTATTATCATGCCATTATCGTGTTTTAGTTCTTGGCGCGTACGAACTTTCGAATCTTTCTATAGACATGTTGGGCATTACTTCTTTGATTATAGCAACAATAGCATCGCCAATATGAGCATATCTATGATTACCACTTTCCCTTTATTTTTGTTCCTTTAGTAGGCCTAGTCTTTCTAGCAATTACAATGGATTCTTTATCTCTATATGTACAAAGAAATAAAATTTTATGAATAAGGTATTCTCTTTCTTTCAGTACATAAGATTTTAATAAATCTAAAAGAAATCGTTTTGAAAAGTAATCTCAATGGGGTTTGGAATTCATATTTTTGTGTCAGAGGTCCAAAACAAATAACCGCTCAAGATATTATTTCGTCACTTTCTGTAGAAATAGTTGACACGACACAACATATAATGAACCTTGTAGAACCAATTCAGTTGTGTATTGAATTACAAATCAAGAGAGATCGTGCGTATGAAGCACAAAATACAAAACAATCTCTCCAACACATAAATAGTTGGGAGTTCAAGTTTTCATCTTCCTTAGTAAAATCAAGTCCACCCTATAGACATTCATAAACCATTCTATCATAGTTTTTTGTAGATAATCCCATTTTTGGTTTAATAGTACATCCCAATAGAGGATGACCATATTTGTTCAATTTATCTCTTTCCACATGGATGCCATGTTGTACGACTTGGAAAGTTTTGGAATAAGTTGGAATTCACAAATCTTCCAAACGTAGAGCTCACAGGGCTTTAAACCCAAATCCATTGCCCACAATGGAAGTAAAAATGTTAGTAACAGAGTCCTCTTCAAAAAGGTCTAAAAGATAAGCTACATAAGCAATATATTGATTTTCCTCCCTAACAATGGGCTTGATGTGGTAGCATCGCCCTTTGTTCCAATAAAGAGTGTTTCCACAGGGTAGAACCTCCTTAGGAATATAAGGTTTTCATGAGGTTGATCATTAGCTGCCATCCAAGCATGAATACCTTCGTTTCATAAAATATTTTCTATGTAGAAAGTTTCAAATTCAGGATCTTCTACTGCACGTATTTCTTGGGAAACGAAGTCGGGGGCACATAGGTTCAAAGCCAAAACGACTACTTCAATAGCATTCATCCATAAACCGGTTACTGGTACAAATAGCATAAAGAAATGTAAACAACGTTTATTGGAAAAAGCAACTCCAAAATTTGGGACCAAAAACGATTAGTAGTGACCATTAAATAAGTTTCTTCAACTTGATTTAGGTTAAAAGCACGAAATGTATTTGCTCCGTCTCCTTCTTCAAATAAGTTATTTTCTACACTGGCACCATGAATACATAGCGAAGCAGAGATATGGTGGGCAATTTTTACACAACTTCGAATTTGAATTTGAGCCAAATACAACAAAACAAATAGAAAGAATTGTTAGAAAGAAATGAAACTTCTATTGATAAAGCATTTTTGGGAGACAAATTCTATCACTTAGGTTACGCTAAGGGAGTCTTTTATCGAATATCAAAATTGATCCAATTTCTAACTCATTTTATTATTTTATTTTTAATTATTATTTAATTTAGTATTTATTTTATATTTTATATTTTATATTTTAATTTTTTTATATTTTATTATTTTATTTTATATTATTTTATATTGTTTATATTAATATATATTATTTATATTGATATATATTTATATTTTTATTTCATTAATATATATTAGCATTAATATATATTAGATTTTTATTAATATAATATATATTAGATTATGGAAATGTTTTGTCTTGTTATTAAGTTTTTGCTTTAATTTCTCTATAAGAAGTAGAATAGAATAACCCGATTGAAGCGTAATGATCATAAGTCAGTAATGCATTGTATGTCACATAATAGGTCCCATCCTTCTACCCTTTTCTGGGAGTCGATGACTATTTAATCAACATCAACATAAGTCTGAAGGAAAGAAATCTTTGATTTAGAATCTGATTTAAAAAGGATTTCTTTCCTTTTTTTTAGTCCTATTGTGAGGTTTGAATAATAAGTATGAATCATAGTTCAAATATTTCTTTTCTTGATCTATTGTTATTCTATATAGTTCCTTCTCTAGAGACTAGAATAAATATCTGACGAGTTAGAATCATCTTGATAGAGATGATAGTCCATTCTATATATTCTTAATAAGATCAATTATATAAGTCATATGCTCATATTCCGAAAATGAAATATAAAAAAAAATCAATTTCATGACCAAACTACCAGAATGGTTGAAGTTTTTCTATTTGGAATTGTTATAGGTCTAATTTCTATTATTTTAACAGGATTATTTGTAACTACATATTTACAATATAGACGGGATGATCAGTTGGACCTTTGATTGAGTAACATTTAAAATTTTTATGGATCTCCTGCAAGAGGTCCAATTCAAGTTGAAATTCTATTTTATTTAATTGTCATTAATGTGGAGAACTGAATCAATATTTTTTTTCTTTACCATGAATACAAGAACTGCCTATGATAAAATATTCTATTTTGCCATCAATAAAATAACCTTTCATGTTTTTTTTTATTATCAATGAATACATCTGTTTAGTTGGGTGACTTAGATACCTTGTCTTTCTCGAAAAAATGATTGTATTGATGGGATTTGGTGTCATACTTACAAGATCGATGAGATTGATATTCCAATAAAAATGTATTGATTTGAATTCAGGTAACTAATAGCATATTGAAATCAAAATCTCATATTCGTATTGCTTCCAGACAAATATTTTAATTTTTTCAAAAAAAAAACTAGAAAGAGAAAGAGATTATTTGACCAGAAAGAATTCAATTTAAATGAATAAAGAATAATTAGGATTCCTACAAAAAATGAACTAAATCAAGGATTTGATTGTAATTCAAAAAATAACCTTTTCCAACATTGGGCACTAATATATTTTTTACACATAATTAGTAATTAGATCATCAAAATATTCAGTTACGATACAAACTAGGCTATACATTAACACAGATCTATACCACACACTTCTTACAATTCAAAACTAAAGTAATTGAAACATTCATGAATATTTATATAATTCACCTCCATGAATTCCACACAAAAACCTTCATTTTTCACAAATTTTTTCTATAAAAGTTTATAACATTAACTAGCATATTTAAAAATTAAATAATTCAGTTATTTTTCTTATTTCACATTTGAGGTACCATTTGTTTCTTATATGCATAGCTTTTTCATAGGTTTCATTTAATTATTTTGTGCGGTATATCTCTTTTTTTCTTGAAAACTTTACAAATAAAAAACATATAAATAATTAATGCTAATTCAAATAAAAATGCACAACTATAATAGGAATACTAAAAATGTGTATTAATGATAATTGATATAATATAAATGTAGAGACTATCTTATCAATAAAACAAAGTATAAAATATCCACGTTGAATGCAATCCTTTTGTATTTGATAGTTACAAATTGAAACAACAATTATGAGTTACATCTTATTTTTAATAAAACAAGTTCGATAATAATATATAAGAAGTTTTTAACTCATATTATTATATATTTTTATTTTTTTTTAACATCAATATGTAATATGTAATTTCTCTTCTGAGCTTTGTTATCTCAAATGTTGTTTTTGCTCTACTAATTGTTATATATTCTTAGTTATTAAATATTAAGAATTTTAGAAAAAGTTCTACTTCCAATAGAATAATTTTCTTGATATCGTCATAGAAAGAAAATCATACATGATCTAACTAATATGCCTAACCATTATTTGTGTTTATTACAAATAGCATCAAATAGCTTCTATCAACAAGAAATGTTACAAAGTAACAAAACTATCATAACAAAAATCTAGAATCATAGATGCAATTATTTGCTATTATGTAGTATAACAAAAAATAAATGGTTGTTGCCTTGCCTAAGTTTAGAATGCAATGTCATTTCTTTTTTTTGTGATATTGTCATAATGTGATATAATGGATGGATTAACAATTGCATGTGCAACAAATCTCAAAGCTTTGCTTATTTGATTATTCATTAGGCCAAAAATCATAATAAGAAAAGAGTTAAGATTCTTTTCTTTCTTTAATAAAATGTTTATTAAATCATATGCGCTCTAATCTTTTAAAGCTTTGCAAAGCAAGTAATTTGGACTTACAAAAAAAGAATGCTTTTCTTTACAAAAATTTGTACCACCAAATGCCCATTCATTGATTGTTATTTTGTCTACGGAGACATGCATACTAAGACACTTATTAATGATGTGATTAATCGTCACGTTGCATATACTTGATCTTATAGGAGGGTTTTAAGTTCCAACTTAGAGATCATTTAAGTAACATTACAAATTTATGGAAATATATATTTTTTGAATTATTTATATTTTTAGGATTTAAAAAAAGTTAAGTTTTTAAGATTATTTTAAATTTTTTAAAAAATCCAACATCACTTAAAAGAGACATAACATCTCAAAAGAGATAAGTTGAAAAACTTGTAATACAAATTAATAAAAAATCCATGACTTCAAGTTGGTGAAAATATGAACTTTTTAAATAAAAATACTAAATGAATCTGAAAAACAATGAAACATTATTAGGACATAAAGTATATAAAGAAAATTTAATAAAAGTTTCTTAGCACAAAAAAAAAAAATGTAAAGATCATGGAATTAAAAATCAACAGGAGTTTAGAGAAAATTTATAAATAATAGTTTTTAAATATGTTAAGTTTAAAAAATTACTAAAAATAATAAATGTTAACAAAAAGACGAAATATTGACAACAAATAAATCTCATAAACATCAATCAAATAAAATTACCAAACAAAATTTTAGAAATCAAAATCAAATACAAATTTAAGGAATATTAAAAATTTTAACATTTACAATGGAGGGAAGAGACGGTTAGCAACCCCAATCGACTAAAAACCACCAAAATCAAAATGGCGAGCAGCTAAGGAGGCATCTTTATGAAGAGGCATAGCCACTGAGGAAAATAAAGAGATGAGAAAGGTGAAAGGAGTCTAATGATTATAAAGAGGACGAGGTTGTGATTTTAGAAAAACTTTCAAAGAAATTTGAGTGATTTGCTATAGCCGAGTGCATTAGAGAGAAAGATGGCAATAAAAAAGGTCGAGAAGAAATCTGTGAAAAAATCGAGCACAAAATTGAAGAGATTTGGGGAAGATTATTATGCAGTACTGTGGTAGCAATGTAGCAAGTAAAAAAGAAGAAGAAAAGTTGTGGAATTTTAAGTTTTTATTTTTACACCAAGACCATTACTTGGAAATCTTAAGATACATAAACTTATATTTAAAAAATTAACTTGATAATTATTATTTTAGTTTTTATGATGACATGCTTATATTTGATTTACATATGACTTTCTTTATATATGAGAACATGTTATTATTGTTTTTTATATAATTTCACAACATATTATAATAATATCATTTGTGATAATAATTATAAAAAATAAAAAAATAAGAATATAAAAAGAGAAAAATAATTAAAAAGATGACAATAACTATTAATTAGTTAAGAAAATTTAAAAATATGAAATTATGAATTCTTGTGTAAAATGATGATTATCATTATGAAATAACAATTTTAAAGATAAGACAAATGAGTCATTCATTGAAATGGAGAAATTGTTTACTTAGAATGATGTGTTTTAGGAAAAGTGTCTTATATGTTATGAAAATTTCATGTCTTAAACTAATTCTTAAAGGAAATGACAAGATAAAGTAATTAAAAGATCTTATATGAAACTGATATTTCATTTACATTGTTGTTCTGTGTGTAATATGTTTTACGTTTATAAATAATCAAGCATATAATATAACTCAAAATTGTATTGTTTTACATATATGTTTTTTTCATTAGGTTAATGAGAGTTGGTTTAATCTATTTTTAACCTAACAATTGAAGATCATGACAAAATTTAGCACACAACTATTGATAAAATAGTGAGTGTTACCTTCATGAGTATCTGACTAAGAGGTTGCGTTTCTTTATTAGCAGTCATATAGCTATAATATCAATATTTTATTTTTATCTTAATAAATAGATATATATTAGATTTTTTATTAAACTATGTTATTTGTAGCTTATTTTTAAAAAGAATAATGAGAATAATGCTATTTAAAAAGTTTTGTTTTTTAAAGAAAAACATCAAAACATTATCAGAATATGAAGCATATAAAAAAATTTAATAAAATTTTTTTGGTATAAAAAAAGAAATTTGATGATCATGGAATTAAAAGTCAAAAGGAATTTAATATTTATTTTTTTTTATATATAGAGATTCCATATGAGATCATATAAAATAATTAACTTGATAATGATTATTTTATTAATTATGATGACATGTTTTCATTTGACTAACATATGACTTTTTTTAAATATGAGAGCATGTTATTATTGTTTTTTTATATAATTTCATAACATGTTATAATAATATTATCTGTGATAATAGTTATAAAAAAATAAAAAAGATGATAATAGGTATTAATAAATTGAGATAATTTTCAAAATATAAAATTGTGAATTCTTGTCAAAAGTGATGATCATCATTATAAGATAATAATTTTAAAGATGACATGAATAAGTCATTCATTGAAATGGAGATATTGTTTATTGAGAATGACGTGTTTTAGGAAATATGTCTTATATGTTATGAAAATTTCATGTCTTATACTAATTCTTATGAAATGATAAGATAAAGTAATTAAAAGATTTAATATGAAATTTATATTTCATTTATATTGTTATTCTATATGTAATATGTTTTATGTTTATAAATAATCAAGCATGTAACATAACTCAAAATTATATTATTTTACATATATGTTTTTTCTATTAAGTTAGTTAAAGTTGGTTTAATTTATTTTCAGCCTAACACCTATAGGTCATGAAGAAATTAAGCATAGGATTGTTTATAAAAATAGTGAAAGTTAGCTTCATGAGTACTGGGTGAAGAGGCTGTCTTTCTTTATTAGCAATCATATAATTGCGATATCAATATTTTATTTTTATCTTATTAAATAGATATATACTAGATTTTTATTAAATTGAGTTATTTGTAGCTAATTTTCAAAAAAAAATTTGTGAATAATGCTATTTAAAAAGTTTTGTTTTTTAAAGAAAATGTTTGTCTTTGTTTTTTTTTAAAACATTAAAATGGTTTTAGAAAATTGTGATAAGATTGTAAATAGATTTTCAAGCTCAAATTGCAAATGAATTTTCAAAATGAGTTTTTTATAATTTAAAACAATATGTTTTTATTTTTTTCAAATCAGATAATAATACGAAAAGGAATTAGCTTGAGTAACAGTAAATAAGAAAGGATGGCCAAAGGCCCCACAATTTAATAGATGGAAGATGTGGGAGCATTTAACAAGTGGAAGACATGATGGGTGTTATTATTGAATTTATTTCATTGAAGAAAGGGCTCGTACTCAAGAGGAACAAGCCCACAACCTGACTCATTGGCCTTAAGAGGTATCTAGGAACCATATCAATTGATGAAAACCCGAGCTCCCAAGTCAAAATCTGAGCCTCTGGTTCCAATAACTACGAAAAAAGGGAGAAAATTCGAATGATTTTAGTTCGCAAACTAAAGATTTGCTTACCAACCTAATAACAGATAAGCTCCAGGACCTTATGGCTAAAAACATAGTTTAAAAGTTCGTTAGTTAAGGGTATCCTTATCACCACGTTCAGTATTCCTAGGGATATATTATATCGAAGTTTCATATTCTTTATAGCACAGGGAATCCCAGGTAGCCTGTTGCATAGTTTATGATGATGAAAACAATGGACAAAATAATGCTTTGTTATTCTGACATTTTGTTAATTGTTTGTCTTGAGTTACCTTCGAATGTCATTTAAAGTTGGAGAATGATTCAGTTTGTGCCTTAACGAAAAAATGAATTTTGCTTATAAAACGTTTTTCCAGCACAAGATACAAATCATATGTATCGTATATGCAACGGAAACATTTCATAAACCAGTTTTTTAATAGACAATTATGAGTATGCTTAGTAAAAGCATTCGTTGGCATTTGCCATCAATGACATGTAACATGCCGCAACGATGATTGACTAACCAATATCAGCAGGCTAGATGGCTTCTAAAAATAATCTTGAAATATTTTTAAATTTTTTTTTAACGATTTTGCTGTGTGGCGATATTGCCATGTTTGGGAGAGGTGATACTGTTGTGATCACAGGTATATTATGACCTCAGCTTCTCAGAGATACATATTAAGTTCGATTGGTATTGATCGACATGATTCTGTAACAAGTAGCTTGTGATATATTGGTTCTAAAAGAAAATACCGTTGGTTAATCATCTGTTCATTGGATTAACCATAAAAACAGCTTCATATTCTGATCAGAAAGCAAACAGGCGAAGAATTCTAGGAAGCAAAAAGATTGTGCGTGGCTAAACCCGAACAAGAGCAAAATTGGCAGAAAAGATTCGAGCATCAATCTTTCAGGCAATCTCAACCTCCCTCCGATGCTGCTTCTCCCGCTCTCGGGTTTGTTGATCCTCCGGTGGGGTGCGCCTGAAGTAGCACGCGTACAGCAGAAGCTGGCAAAACCCGAACAGCGCGCCTAAACCGTTCGGTATCTGCAGGGGGGTCACCACCAGTGTGTACATGTGAAAGGAAATACGTATCATTTAGTGGTGCGGTACGCTTACCGTAATGAAGATGTCGAACTTGATGAGAGCGTAGGCGGTCCAGCACACGCCGTTGAGGAAGGCTGCCACGGAAAGCCAAAAGGGCATGTATTTCACGCTCTTCGTCTGAATCACCATTTTCTGTCCAACGGTAATCGCACCACCACATTAGTTTAACTTAATTACTAAAAAATATTAGTTATGGTATTTCCAGGACCCTTATGTCACGAATTAGAAAGAAAAAAAGGCGCTGGGGAAGGGAGGGAGAGGGAGAGGGAGAGAGAGAGAGAGAGAGAGAGAGAGAGAGATAGAGAGAGAGAGAGAGCTAACCATGACGGAAAGCGGGGAGGCGTACATGCAAGTGCCAAAGATGACACACAGTACACCCACCATGAGCGACCGCTTCTCATGGGTATGCCCTACGGTGAGCACAACCGCAACCACCGCGGCCATGAACGCCATCTCGCCTGCCAAGATTTTTATCAACTTCATCTGCAGGCAAAGGGCCACCAACCATCAAAAGCCCAATAAATCACACCTCCGGCTGCGAAATCCACAGATATGTACTCACCCGTAGTTCCTTAGGCGAGTAGATGAAGAAAATGGAGATATAGATCGCCTCGAGAAACGTCCCAATTCCGTTGATGGTGACGACGAGGATAGAGTTGGGATGAACGATTGGGAGGCCGTAGAAGACCCAGAGCATACAGTTGAGTAGCGTCGCGAGGTATGGGATCGGGGAGAACTGCTCCACAGCCTTGTTCTTGAATATCTTTACGAAAGTTGGGAATGGGGATAGGAACAGCCCAAACGAGATCACATTCCCTGTTTCTCCCAAATCACCGATCAACTTCAAGTGGTTTCGGAATCGGACAAAAAACAGAGGAATGAACTATAAGAAAAATTAAGGAAATCGCGTACCGATGATCCCAACAATACTGCGTGCAGCTTCGGAGCTCACCATCTGCGTTAGAATAGCGAGGCAGCGGCGGCGACGGTGGATGATGACAAAGGGTTGAAGGAAAAGATTATGGAAACGAAAGTGTGATGATTTACAGGCGATTTTGTGGGAGTAGGGTTGGGATGAGAATGCTGAGTGGTTTTTTTAGCGGTATGGACGAGAAGAGATCAATATTATTGCTTGCTTTCTCTCTCTATTTTCTCTTTCCGTAATGCAGCACTTCGCGGCACACATCTGGGATGCTGAAGATGGCAGTTATATAATGATTCCAGAACTTGTTACGGGTTTCATAGTTTGCCACTGGAGTGTATGATATTTACGGAGTAGTGCCACCATGGCCAGGTCTTGTCTCGTCAAGTTAATCGGCGCTTCTTTTGGATAAGCTGTACGGCGCCTTTTGCATTTTTGACCGCATCTAGTGGAAGGCTTGTGCAAAAAATATTTTGAAGAATATTTTTCAAACAAAATATCATTTTATGTCATTTGTATAACAAAATATTTTTAACAAACATATTTAAAAAAAGTCTTTTTAAAACTCTCTTTCAACTACACCAATTACTATCAAATAGAACCTCTAACTTGAACAAATTTACGTCATTACTTTTAAGTTTCTTTACAAATAATGTTGATTTAAATCTATTTTTGAATTGCTTCATGATAAAATGAAAAGATAGACAATGGTAATTAGTTAAGCTTAACCTTGCCTATTTTCTAACTCTTGAATTCATGACTATCTCTTCTTTAATTGTTAGTATTCAAGGATCATAAATATTGTCATTTTTTTTAATTAGTTTAATAAAGATCTTACTTTATAAACTCACTACTTTCCTTCACAACATTAATGCCTTTTCTCTTCCAAAATCAGTTTTGCGCTCCAACATCCTTAGTAGCATATTAATCTTGGATCTTTTTATGAAGTTAATATGCTTCTCTTCCCTCCTTTTATTGAAGAATGATATATTTGAAGAAGTGATTGTGAAAGTAATCATAATAATCACAATAGCATAATTTAAAAAAATTATAACAAAAAAAAAAAGAAAAATGTTAAAACAGAATTTTTTTTATGAAAATCATTCCAAATGAGAAAAAATCATATTGATTATATAGCAAAGAAAACTTTGCTATTTTCTTAGAATGTTATAAATATAAATTTTAGAAAGAAGATTAATAGTTGATGAAATTATCCCCAAAAGAGAGAACAAGAAAAAAACAAATGGAATCTCTCAACCGAACATGATGTAAGATTATTTATACATGATGAAATTCTTTTCGCAAATATTGAATAGATGATTAAATAAACTAACCTGATATGTACATAAATATATACATATTGGCTTATATATACATCAATTCTAATTAATATTATGATAATCATCTTTTGTATATATGATATGATTTTATTATTCTCTAATTAACAATTTCAAGACATATTTTATGCATAATTATATTTTTCTATGGCAAATAATATATTATTGTGTATCTCCTTGTTTGGTCTTCTAAGAAAATGATTAGTATAGAATGATGATGCTGTTGGTGTTGGACCATCTCAGAAAATAGCAATGATGGAATCATTTGTAAAAGGTAACAATAGTAACATGCAAAAAAAAATTGGTTAAGCAAAAAACTTTTATCTAAAAACAAAGTAAAAATTTGTTGGAAGTTAAAAAGCAATAAAGAGGAGAAATTTTAGAAAACCATGAGCATCAACATTGCTCCTCCATGAGCATAGAAGATGTTATAAAAATTTTAAAGAAATACAAATTGATTTGTTTGGATTTCAAGACCAAACAATCAACACATACAAATTAACCCAAAATTTCAATACAAATGGGTTTTAATAAAGAAAGTTCACACATAATAACCCCAAATTAAAATAAATCTAACATAAATGTTTTTGAGAAAATCATGAGTGATTATCTTCCATTTCATTCTAAGATGATGTGCTATAGAATATTTCAAATAATCAACAAGATAACAATATTTCTATTATAGATTTTAGGAGATGGGTAATTGTCCCAAATCTTAATTAAATTTAGTATTTTTTTTAGATGCACAAAAAAAATTTTAGAAGAAGAATAAAAAATAATATTAAGGCTTAAGTTTTTTGTTACTTTCTAAACATGATAATTTTGGTTGGTAGATAGAAACTTTAGGAAATAAGAATTTTCTTGAAGAGGTTGAATGTCTGAAATAGTGACAACACTTACGAGAAAACTCAATGAAAATTACTAGCAACATTTCAATGACATTCTATGGTTCAAAACACCAATGAGGTCTTGCATTGATGGGTTATCACTCCATCACCATGTAACTCTTACTAAACTAATGTGAAAAAAAATTCCTTAAGCTTCTTTAATTTTAAAAATGCATTCACAATTACATTATTTCTAGATCATAGCCTTATATATGCTTTATAATTGCTTATGGAACAAGCTTAGTTTCCAAAACACTAAGCAAAGTATCTCACAAAGCTATCTAATGGGAATTAACCTTTTCATGTAGAACACTGGGCAACATGGTGTGGTCAAGTAATATTTTTTCAATGAACTTTATATATCAACTATTAGAACAACAAAGTATTGACCTTGATAAGTCATTAGATGATGTGATAATGGGATTTCTATAAAGTTCATAGATCCACCCCTTTTTATATTATAGAGAACTTGAGAATCACTTTTTTTAGGAGAGTGGATGCTGATATAGAACAAAGATCAATTAGATAGGACATTCCCACAAAACTACTCAAGAGGGGTGCATTGATAAGGTTTTTTGGCCACTAAATAGAAAATCAAATATATCCATCCTATAGTTTGGGTCAAATAGAAAGGAAAAAGACAAGATTCTTAATGTTTTATATTGATCAAAACATCAAGATCCTCAATGTTTTGTATTGATCAAACCATGTGATAGTTTGATTTTGATCTTTTGATGAATATTGGATTTGAGCTATTTGAGTTATTTGCTTCTTCATTTTATATCATTTGATCATGTTATTGAGAAGATTTGACTCAAAGAAGACTACTAGTAGCTTACTTTTATTGGAGAACTTAGAGGGTGATAATTATAGCATTAAATGATGAGAGAGAGCAAAATCCTTATAGGGTCAAGGTGTGGAAACCAACCTTTCTTAAGCATGAAATTGAAATAAAAAACGAGTGTACGAATCTCACAACAGAGGAGTGAATTGTGGGTTTTAAAATATTTTTGCTAATTTTATGATTGTATTTATTTTTCAAAAAGTTTTTATAAAAAAAATTATATGTTTTTAAAAAATTTTGATTTATAAATATATTAATTTATTATTTTGTTGATTAAAAAAATAAAAATAAAAGTTAAAATAGTACATTAAAATTTTTAGGTGGTTTGATTCAAACTAGAACTATGTCCACCCCCAACTAAGGTTAGGAAAAACTTTATTAGTAAAAGAATTACAACTTCAGGATTTTTTTATCGTTCACCTCTAACATAAGAATTTTTTCTAGGGTTCATCTCCAACCAATTAGTTTTTGTGTGTTTAACTATAACATGAAATTTTTTGATCTCAATGCCAACTCATTTTTTTATGAGATCAAATCAAACTCAGCTTTCGTAAATGTCGAGCCACCCAATCAAAAAGAAAAAAATAAAAATATAGTTAGAAAATTTTTTTTGATAAGAACATACGAAGTTTTTATGCTTATTGATGAATATAAAAAGGTAATAAGAGCTCAATTATGAAGAGAATTAAGAAAATAAAAGCTTAGAAGAATTAAGTTTAGCTAGAAGAATTTGGAATTTCGAGTAGTTGTAAGCCGTAGGTACTGTCAGAAAAAATTTATGCCAGTAGAATATAATGCAACCCTTCTTTGAGATATTAAAATCTTGTTCACATTTATTAGATATTTCATTCACAATGGCTATAAATTTATAAAAGACTTTTGGTCGTAACCATTAGAAAGTGAAGCAAAAACTATTTGGAAGCTACTATAAAACAACCTAAAACACTTCTTCAAATGGATCAGAAAATATTCTAAAATGACTGTTGCAATAGCATATTTAATGACTAGTTATTTAGTTGTTAGACGGAATTAACTAGAGTTGTTGGATCACCATAGAGGAGATTTCGACCATCCAAGCCATTGTTGTAAAGGTAGATGAGTTTTAGATGGTTGGATCAAGCTTAATTTGATCTAGGTAATTCTATCGAGTCAGCTGAGATCTAGATTATTCGATTAATCAAAGGTAAAATCGAGAAAGATCACAATCATAGGATTCAAAATAGATTATTCAGAGCTACATGATTCAAGAACAAAATTCTCATAAGGAAAGGCATCTTATGAAGTCGAACAGGTTCACGACCATTGAATGTTAAGCAAGGATTAATTGACTATAGCAAATGAAACAGTTACCATCTTATCAGTTCATCAAATAGATGGTTGGATCAATTAAGATAATTATTGTTTAAAGATAGAGGCAATCTCCACCTTACGATAAAAAAATGCACGATCGAAAAGCATGGAGCATTGTTGATTTTGGATGCAGACAGGCACAAGAGATATAATCCCACATTAGAGAAAAGGAAACTGATTTGGTCTTTATAAGAATTCACTAGGGAATACAATGCGAGCCTAATTGCAGCTGGCTCTCCTAGTGTGCTTGAGAATTTATCACTTAGGCATACTTGTAACGTAAATGTTTACACTAGTTTGATACTTGGTTCGAGTGCTACCTGATTCTATCTATTGCCTTATCCCATTTGGTTTAGGAATTTCATTGTCAATAAGAATAGGTTGACTTGATCCAATTTTGACTGTTTCCTAACTCGAGGCTTGTGAGTGCTTGCTCGGGCTTGCCCTTCCTAAGAGTTTTACAATTAAGCATAAGTTGGTATGTGGAGAAAATATTTTAAATTATTTTTTTTAATTTTAATTATAAAAGATGAACATAATTAATTTTTTAAATTAATCAAGGTTTAGCCAACAAATTATATGATTTAACAAAAAAATGATTGAAAGATAGAATCATATTTCTTAAATTAATGAATGATTTAAGTAGAATTTGAATCAAGAAAAGAATTGAGAGATGAAAAAGTAGAATCTTATATATTTTCTAAATCATGAACATGATTGAATAATCAAATGCTTGAGTTATGATTTTAAAGTGAGATGAATGAAGATGTGTCTTATAATCAGTAAGCTAATATTTTATTTCATAAGAAAAAGAAAATCTTGTCAAAGGATTAGCACATGTCTTCAATGTTTGAAGCTTACTAAATACTCCAAGATGCTTTGAAGACTACTAGTTCACCATCTTCAAAAATGCATGACTTGTTCTTTATATGTAAACTTGTTTTATATTAAATAAGTCATTTAGAATAAAATACTAAATATTTAAGGCTTGACTTATCAAACACAAGAGTGACTAAAAAATATCTCTATTTTGATGATGGCAAGACATATAATAAGTAAAAACATATGTTTAAGAAATGTTGAGTTTTAAAAATGTATACGCTCTCTTTTACTTTATGCTTTCTTTTACTATATGCTCCCCTCACTTTATGACTAATCTAAATTTTGTCTAAATCATAATCATTCTCCATTGACATTATAAAAAAGAAAGTATATTTTATACAATTTTTATTATACCGTTGAAGGTGTTCTGTAAATACATAGACAAATTCTTACTTTAAATGTATATATTCTAATTCTATTAATCCTTTAAAGAGAAATCTTACATTTTTTGATTTTTTTATAATGATGAAATTGATTATATACTTTTAATGACAAGCTTAGTCTTGTCTACAATAGTTCTTCTTTCTAATATAGTTTATTCTTAAGTATCTATTTAATTTTAATAGATTATTGATCATTAAACCTAAGTATTAAATCTTATAATTAATGTTTTTCAAGTTTTGTTTAATTTATGACATGAACCTACACCCTTTAGAGATTCTTCAACAAATATAGTTTCTATGATAAAAAAATATACTATGACCAATTTCTTTTATAGAAACTCGTGTTCTAACTTTTTGATTAACATATCATTTATTTGATTTCTATGGCTTTTGATACTATCAAATTCAAGGTAGTTGTTGATTAGCTTTCTCCACGTTCTTTATTACTTAATTTACTTTCTCCATTTTTCAATACAAAATTCATCAATGAATTAATCTAATAATTATATTTTTTTCATTAATTATGTTTTAATTGACTCATCAAACATAATATGTATGTCCTTATCTGATTTTTAAATCAAATTAACAAAATTTGCAATTATCTCTTTTCTATATAAATCTAAAAAAATCATTATAAATATCAAATTTATATTAATTTTCAAAAATTAAATAAATTATCTTCAAATATGTATTGTTTATTTTTTTTCTTATACATTCTTACATATTTTTCTAAGTAGGAGATATAAATTGATTTCATATTTTTCATTCCTTATAATAATCAAATATATATTTATTTTTAAAATTTATTAAATTAAAATTATTTTATCTTTCTAATTTTCTAATCAAAGCTTATCATCACATTTTTTATTCTTATAACTCCAATAAAATTAAAAAAAAAAAATAATGTCAATCACAAATCTAAGTTTTTTTAAACTTAAGATTTTTTAATCCAAAATAAATTTTCTTTAAAGTTTCATTAATGGTTAAGTACTTTTTAGGTTTAAAGGAAGATTTAACTTTTTTTCTTGACATGATTGACACATTTTCAATTAATCTTATTTGGTATTAGAGGGCCTCGAATTACATTTAACTTGTTTATTTTCTTTAAGATGGAATAGCCAACATAGCTTCGTCTTTTATGCCATAAAGTGTTCTCACTTGAATCTGCAACTTAGCATTTTAATCCATTATCTTCTAATTAATCAAACTTAATCACATAAATGTCACTTTTTTTATCACTTATTAACACTTGATCATCTTTTAATATTTTATAACATTGAGTATTAAAACTAACAAAATAACCAAAATCACATCACTAACAAATACATTCTAAACAATTAATAGTAATCAACACAAAGTCTAGAATGATTTGACATTCTATCTTATTCTAAACAAGCTTAAGATTGTAAACATTTTGCAAATGAGTCATACAATCTCACAAAGCAAGACATGTCTCCATATGTCCTAAAATACGGAGACACACTAACAAAACTACCTATGCATTAAATTTAGGAATCCAAACCAATTTAGGTTCAATAGTAGTAGGGTGTGGATGTTATGATTTTCCAAAAAAGAATTAGAATTTTTTTCTTTAAGAATTATAATTTTTTTCTTTAAGAATCTACTCATATTTATTATGCTTTAGATTTATGGAATCTCTAATTAAACAATCAAATATAAAATGTCAAAAGTTAGAACAATAATTACATATAATATTAAATTAAAATTGATAATTAGATGTATGTCAAGAAGGAAATATATGATGTATTGGACACATGGATATATTATTTTTTCAATCTATAATTGTCATGTATACAAAAATTATTTTTCGTCACATGGTTGTAAGATGAGGCATGTTTAAGCCCATGTGAATCATTCAAGTAAACATTACATTTTTCCATATGAATGAATAAAGTAACATATGAAGGTACAAGTGAATGATTACAAGTAGAAACGTGAGAAAATAAACTAGCACACTTTGAATTTAGATCAAGCATTTCTTTTTCAAATGAATCAAATTTTTTTAAGTTTTATTTAAGTAAAAAATTTTATTTTTCTATATTATCATTCCCGAATTTTAAAGCATCATTACATGTAATATGCTTAGACAATTTGTTTTCATATTCGATATTTGAAACTTTAAAACATGAAACATTAAAAATATAAGCATGAACTTGATTAGTTAAGAAATTATTTTTCTCTTTAAGTGCATCACATTGTTCATATAATTTAACTATTATGATTCATCATACATGTTAATTAAGTTTTTATGCTTAATAAATAATTTATTAAAAAAATTGATATTTCATCACAAGTTTCAAAAGTGAATTCATGGCTAGAATTATAAGTACTTGATATAAGTTTACCTCCATGATTTATCACTAAATTGAGTTTTTTTTTCTTCTTCTTCTTCTTCCTCTCTTCTTTCTTTATATGGTTCATCTCCTTCTTATCGTTACCAATATCTTGAGATTTATTCTTATTATAAAACATATCTAATCCCTGCATTATCTCAAAATAAGTTGTAGCCATACACACTCTTACACCAATTTTTTGAGATAATGAACAAAATAAGTAATTCATTCCTTTAGCATTTAATTGAATTAATATTCTTGATTTATTACTTATATCTTTAGGAAGTATAACAAAATGAATCAAAAGATCTCACAAATTATCATCAATCTTTTGAATAAAATTTTTAAAAGTATTTTTCCAAATAAAAAATTTTCTTTCTTAAAAAATGGAGGATGACATGATAAAAATCCTCCATATGAAGTTTCACAAATATCAACTATAGATCAAGTCATATTGAAAAATAAGAAAATTAATAAACATAATTATTTTGATAAGCACAAAAACTTATAAAATAAAAATTAAAATTAAAGTATAACCCAAATAATAGTTAAGTAAATTTAACAAAATAATTAAAATGCACGTGACAGATCACCCAAGCCATTTGAGTCATCTTTTGTAGGGAATCCTCTCTAATACTAGTTGAAGTGAAAATAAATATACAAATCTCATAAGAAAGAATGAATTATGGGTTTTAAAATATTTTTGCTAATTTGATGATTATATTTATTTCTCAAAATTTTTTTATAAAAATAATTTTATATTTATAAAAAATTTTGATTTAAAAATATATTAATTTATAATTTTTATGATTAAAAAAATGAAAATAAAAGTTAAAATAGTATACTAAAAGTTTTAGGTGGTTTGGTTCAAACTAGAACCTATGTCCATCACCAACTGATGTCAAGAAAACTCCACTAGTAAAAGAGTTACAATTTGAGATTTGTCCTCACGGTTCCCCTCTAACCTACTTGAGATTTTTTCCTATGATTCACCTCCAATCAACTAGCTTTTGTAGGTTTAACAATAACCTAGGTTTTTTTAAGCTGAATGCCAACTCGATTGTTTACGAGATCAAATTAAACTCAGGCTTTCGTAAATGTCGAGCCATCGAACCTAAAAGAAAATACAAATATAGAAAGAAAAAAATTTGATAAGAAGGTACAAATTTTTCTATACTTGTTAATGGATATAAAAAGGAATGAAGGGCTTAATTATAAAGAAAATTGAGAAAATAAAAGCTTATAAGAATTAAGCTTAGTTGGAAGAATTTAAAAATTTGAGTAGTCGTAAGGCGTAGGTGCTGCTAGGGGAAATTTTGGATAGTAGAATACAATATAGCCTTTCTTTGAGATGTTTTAATCTTGTTTGCATTCATTAGATATTTTATTCAAAATGGTTAGTATTTATAAAAAACATTTGTTCATAATCATTAGAAAGTGAAGCAAAGGTTGTTTGAAAAGCTATTACCAAATAGCCTAAAAAGCTTTTCCAAATAGTTTAGAAAATATTCTGAAACAGTTGGTGTAACAACATATATAAATGATTAGTTATTGAGTCTTTAGGTGGGTTTGACTCGAGCCGTTGGATCGATACAGAGGACATCTTGATCGTCAAAGCAAATGTTGTAAAGGAGGATGAGTTATGGAAGATTGAATCGAGCTTAATTTTATCTGAGTCATTCGATCAAGTTAAATGAGATTTAGATCATTCAATTAATCAATGGTAAAATTAAGAATGATCATAGTAGTAAGATTCAAAATGGATTATTCAATTCAAGAATAAATTTTTCACATGGAACATTGTTTGATAAAGTTAGACGAGTTCATAATTGTCGAATATCAAGCAAGGATCAATCGATTATAATGGATGAAATAGTTACCATTTGGTCAGCTCATCAAATGGACAGATGGATCGATTAAGATCATTACTATTTAAAGGAGAATGCAATCTCTACGATGCAATTACAAAAATACATGATCAGACGGCATTGGGGATGAAGATGTGCATAAGGGATATAATCCCATATTATAGAAAAAGAAACTGATTTGGTCTTTATAAGCATTCACCAGAGAATAACATACGAGTCTAATTGGGGCTGGCTCCCCCCTTCTATGCTTGAGAATTTATCACTTTAGCGTACTTTAACATACAGGTTTGTATTAGTTCGATACTTGGTTTTAGTGCTGTGTGGTTCAATCCAATGCCTTCATCCGCCTCAAGAGTTTCACCATCTACTAGAACATGTCGAATTGATCTGGTTTTGATTGTTTCCTGACTTGAGGCTTGCGAGTGCCTGCTCGAGCTTGCCTGGCTCGAGAGATTTACACATGGTAGAAGTTGTGATGTGGCAAAAACATTTTTAATTATTTTTAAATTTTAATTGTGAAAAATTTAATAGAATTATTTTTTAAAATTAATCAAGATTTAGCCAACAAACTAATATGATAAAGATAGGATTTAACTAAGGAAAGAATGATTGAAAGATAAAATCATATTCATTAATTCAATGAATGGTTTAAGTAATATTTGAACCAAGAAAAAATTGAGAGATAAAAAAATTAGAGTCCTATATATTTTTTAAATCAATGACAAGATTGAATAATCAAATGCTTGAGTTAGGATTTTAAGTGAGATGAATAAAAATATGTCTTATAATCAACAAGCTAACATTCTATTTCATAAAAAATAAAAAATCTTATCAAAACTAATGCATTGTCTTCAATATTTGAAGCCTACTGAATACTTTAAGATGTTATAAAAATTACTAGTTAACCATCTTTAAAAGTGTATAGCTTGTTCTTTATATGTAAACCTGTTTCATAATAAATAAGTTCATTAGAATAAAATATTAAATATTTAAGACTTAACTGATTACATAAGGGTGACTCAATAGAAATTATCTTAGTTTTGAAAATTATTTTATATAAAACAATTTAAAGTTATATCCCTTTAAAGGATAAATAAAAATATCCATGTCCTTTTCTCTTAAATTCTTACACATTATCCCAATGTAACATATTAGAAAAATATAATAAAAATATTCTTAAATTCTTTATTTTATAATTATGCAAAAGAATATTTTAATTTTATTAATAGTAAACTAATAAGTATGTAAAGCATATGTAGAATATAAAGCAATCATGATGGAGGATGGACAAATCTCTGATACCAAAATTGATGAAGAAAGGGATGAAGTAACTCCTATAATGAGATTTGAGTGGAAAGATGATGATAATGAGGATTAATATAATGATAGAGGTATATTCAAGTCACAATTCGAATATCTTTAAATTATAATCTAAAGTAATCTAGAGTGCAACTTAGGGATATGCACATATGTATAATAAAAGAAACTATTGTTTTAATCAATACTAAGTGAAATCAATCTTATTTTATTATTTTATAGCAAATATTTAACTAAATTACAATACTAAACCTAGGCTAAAAAATAAAATAAAAAATAATTTTTATAAGAAAATCATAAAAAAATATTAAAATATATGAAAAGAATTTGAAATTCTTAAAGTTTTTATAAATGATCTAATATAACCAAAATAAAACTAAAATTATAAAATAAATAAAAAGAATCCTATATGACCTACATAATTAGTTCAATATTATCCATTGATGTAGAGAAACTCTCCCATATTGAGATGTACTCTAAGTGAATATTTATTATGTTTAGTATCAATCTCTTTTATAAACTCACTGATTATTAAACTAGTCATTTTTCTTACCTATAAAAATTGTCATTATATGAACTTTTAAAAATATTTTTATGAAGTTGTTGTTTGATATGTAATGTAACATCCCAAAAGTGGGGATACAAAATTTTAATAAATTAAATTTATAAGATATTGAAAAGGAGAATATTAAAGAATAATTGATGATCTTATAGAGGAAGGAGTCATAAAATAATGATTTTGATCTAAATATATTTAAAAAATTATAATATTTTTGAGATTTTCTACAAATATTTCAAGATTTTAAAGTATTGTATAATGTAATATCATTTTATTATATAGTACTATCAAGGGAGAGAATCAATAGGGTGAATCATCCATAAGATTGGATTGAGTTCTATAAAATTGATATAACATATAAGTATAATAAAGTGTAGTCAATGCATCATCACTATGAGTTAGAGTAGTTTGAGAGGTTAATTAGTTGATCACATAATATGACCACATAGATAATGAACTTAGAGGAAGTGTGAATAGGAATAAAAATAGGATAAAGATCTTACAAGAAGGCCAGGTCATCATATTAGGCCATCAATGCATAAGGGCAAATGTTAGTATACATAATATACAATCATACAATATGATAGACGTGTATCATATCATACAATCTTATAAGTCAAAATGAAGTAAGCTATAGACTAAAAGAATTAAAAGAGAAAGATACTCTAGATATATCATACAATATGATAAATTAATAGCATTAGTTGATTAAGATGTTAGTTATGACTTAGTAAATATATACATGGAATTGATCGTATAAGTAGTACAAGTAATATCATACAATACGATGTAAAGATAATACTTAAAAATAATCAATTGAAATATAGTATGATGAGTACAAATGTAAAATAATATAATGTGAATGTTATAAACTGTCAAGGACAAAAGTTACAAAATGGGGGTGAATTACAATATTTAAAAACTTAAATCTTTTTGTAGCTGTCTTTTCAAATGAAAGATGACTCCTAATTAAAGAAGCTTAAAAATAAAGAAGCAAACCAAAAGTACAAGAATGTGAAGAATGAAAAATAAAGAGAACTATAACCAATTGTGAACAATTAAAAGAAAATTTAAGTTTAAAGCATGAAAAACTTCTATTTAATTCATCAATTTGTAAACAAAATTAAGGCTTTAATAATATTCAATGCAACTATTACTTAAAGATAATAGCATACTAGATTCAACAAAAAATTGATTGAAGATTACACTTTGTAAACCACTATGACCAATGGAATTTTGCGAAGTTGGAAGAAAATATAAAATGCAAGAAATGAGACAACACAAAATATTTTTTGGTGATTTGCCCTTACTAAAGCCTAAGTCCATCTCCAGTTGACTCGACTAGGCTTAACTAACGAAACCACTCTATTGTTTGCAGTAAGTAGAGGCAAACTTTTACAAAAACTAGTGCACAAATGAGACACCAAGTAGTAATAAATATAATTAAATATTATAGGATTTAAGCTTCCAACAATTCAACTTTACACAAACTTAATACCTCAAATCTCCTTTTAGGTTAGTGGTATAGTTTAATGCAAATGTACATTGCCAAAATAAAAGCATATAGATAAATAAAAAATGAAATACAAACTGAATCCTTTGCTATAATAAGAATAACAATGAAAGGAACAACTCTCTTCTTGACCTTCTTCTTTTACTCAAAAATATAAATCTTTTAATTTGAATCATTTGTTTGGTTTTTTAAAATTAAATACTTATACTAAAAGTAATCCCATAAAAAAAATTTGGAACAACAACAGATAAAAAGAACTCCCAAAACAAATAGAATGTAGCCATTAGGTAATTATCTTTTCTATTGTATTAGTATGTCTCCCAAATCGTCTTATGGTGAAAATGTCTGTGCATATATCATCTTGACAATTAGATGATATCACTAGTATGAAAAGGCTTAAAATAATATATTATATAAGTTTAAGATTTCTTTCATACTATATGACTTCAAAACAAAAGGTAGTGCTTAAAATTAAACCTGTTTAGAATACGGATCATATTGATGCGATATGACTTATGTATTTCATGATAATGACAAAAATGTATGAAACTTGACATGTCAATTTGATTTTAATTCTCTTAGTATGTCTGTAAAGATTTATAACAATTGAACATATTAATATGATATTATTATCACTATTTGATAATAAAGAATCCAAAAAATATATAAAGTGCTAGTTTTAACAAAAATTCTTAACAATTGAACATACTAATATGATATTATTATTATTATAATATGACAATAAGAATTCTATAAAATATATAAACTAATAATTTTAACACTGATCATACTAGCTTGATGTATAGATCACCTTTATGCTTGATGAAAACCTTAGAGTTAAACCGCATAAATATAAAAAAAAATTATATCATAAATATATGACAATAATGCATGAAATATCAAACATATAAAAATACTATGCATGAACTTCGTATTATACAACTACAAAAGTAAAAACAAATTTAGGTGTACTGTTATGATATACATGATTGTATTAGTATGCATTATTAGTGTAAAAAATAACTAAAGTATTATAAAAACAATATATATGACACAAAAAGCACATTTAGTATGACATATAATGCCCAAATAAAAACTTCATTAAATATGATTTTTAATATACAAATATTTCTTTGGATTAATATATCTCTATAAGTATATATTTTGTTATCTAGACTAATTTGCCTCTAATAGTATTGCTAAAGAGATATTTTTGGGTTTCTAGATACACAAAAAAATAAATGAGTTAAAAGAAATTAATAAGATTCTTAAAGATAAAATTGAGTTTCAAATGAATTTAATGTAGAAAAATTATATCTTTTATCACTTTGATATATTTTGTTGAAAGTGATATGAAAAACTTGATGTCTTCAATAATAATAAAAGGTTGATTTTTATATTACTTATGCAATCAATTTACAAAGGTTGAAAAGGAAATACTTTCATAGTCAAAATGATTTGTACCACTTCTACATCTCCATGTTAAAAAGGAATTGATGAAATGGTTTTCATTATTTCTTTTTACATGATGAAAAGAGAAAAGAAAAATATTTAGGTTGTAAATAAGGTAAACACCAAGTGTAAAAATTTGGCCTAAAATTTTTTGAAACGGGCTTTGAAAATCATTCTCAAATAAATTATAAAACAAGTTGAATTTTTATGGTTAACTATTACTGGCAAACCTAGTTCAGCATTCGATCAATGCCCAATAGTTGAATTTCATGTGTATTTGGTCTAATTCACTTGCTGGTTTGATGCTCATGTAGTTGGATAGGGTCTTGGTTCAATGTGAGTGGTTCATAAGCTAGGATGTGCATTCGGATGCGGTGTGCCAATTTGGAGTACATTAGATTGATTCGATTTTGTGTGTTAAGTCAACTAAAACGCTAATGTTTCCAAGAAAAAATTGGCACGTCACTTCAGAAGTGAGAAGAGGAGCCTTGGAAGTTGTATGCAAAAATATGTATATAACTCAAACAAATGTTCCAACACTATCAACACCCAACTCATACTATGTAATACTCACTCTAACATTCTCCTATGGCATCATACTCCCTAACCCTTGGTGTGGTGGATGCACAACATATTATTTAAGCACTCATAAGATTTATAGATCTTAGTAGATAAATCAAATAGGATAATTAAAAATAAAAAAAATTTTAATAAAAAAGATAAGTATGATTAGTAAATAAAAAACAATACTATAAGATATAAGGATAAATCAGATGATTAAGTTTGAAATTATACTAGATGTCATGTATATACCAAATGTAAGCCAAATAAAATATGAATGCTTATTTTTTTTATTATTTTAAGTTTCTAATATTTTATATAATTATTAGGCCTAGCTCTTTTTGAGTCATTATCCTTTTTAAATCTAATAATAATATCAATAAATAACATTTATTTGACATCCATCTAATCTATTCAAATAAAATTAGACAATTATGGTCTAAAGAGTTATACCTCATGATCCATATCATTGGGCCTAGTTCCACTATATAGGTATATTACTTATACCTAGTAATCCAATATAATTGGCCTAATATTATCCATATGTACATATATTTTGAGGTCATAACATATATATTAGAGAAATGTATGATTCAATATTGATACCTTACGATCCAATAAACTGGGCCTAGTGTTACAAATAATGTATTTTATAATATATTTTTCATTTCTATTTTTTAGTCATATAACATTATATGTAAAATAAATATACCAATATGGATATATGAAACGAATATGTTACTTTAGATGTCATTTTCAAAAAAAAATATACATTTCATTCTAAATTAATTTTTATAAAACATTCCATTTTTAATTATTCTTTATGAATCCATGCAACAAAGAAAGTCTTGAAATAGGTAAAGCCAAGGAATAGGTACAAATCATGTAAAAAGTAAAATCAAAGAACAAGTAAGCTCATATAATAGTGGAACCATAAATTGTTTAGCATATAAAATGAATTTTGTAGGAAACCATATAAGAAAATGTAAATAAATATTATTATACTACATCATATGATATGGAGATATCCACTTGGTTTCTTAAAAGAGTTCCCTTGTTTAATCTTCTCCTATTCCAAAATTCCTACAATAAAATGTATACCAAATGATCAAGATGTAACTTATATATGACATGCTTATTAAGTCATTTTATTCTTATAAATTTTGCTTAAATTGTTTAATTTATCAATCTTGATTGTACTTGTATGATTTCCTCATCATACTGTATGATCCGATAAGTTTATAAGCATTTTGGAATAAATCATACATGTATGATCCTCTGATCATTTTGCTCAATTCTCCATCTAGCTCTTTCTATTATTTTTTAACCTAATTATTGCACTTACAATCTCAAAGGTCATATCTTATGATCTTAATTTAGCTTCTTCACTGATTATTAATTTAATATTTCTTTTTTCTTAATGATCATATAATACAATCCACTACATGTTGTATGATGCCTACTTTATCTTTATCCATTTGCCCTTACATTAATATGATTAATGTAATATGCAATATGATCAATCCTTTAATATTTTCTTCTCATTGCTTAGTACAATTTCCTTCATATGAACCCACTTTGAACCATTGTATAGTACTATCAGATCTATCATACAAGTTCAACTACTACTCTTCTCTCTCTAGACAACCAAATTATAACTCATATAAATCATTCAATATGATCAACCCAAATAGTACACATATAATATGAAAGTATAGACCACTTGAGATAACCATTTTTTGTCTCAAAAGGATCATCAAGTATGATCTCCATAATTGTACAAATATGATAAGATTTTGTTAATCCCCAGTAGACATGTATGATTATACATATATGAAAAACTTAACATTATCATATAAGTATGACACACATACCATTGTTTTATGATGAACCCGACAACTCAGATATTATAATTCATTGTATTAATACAACACAAGGAATCATCTTAGTACAATACCTTCAAAACTCCTTTAAGGCCCTTCATCATAACCTTACGACCCTTATTCTTATTAAATTTTTATCTGATCGTATAATGTAATATAGTTTATCATAGTTGTACAATATGCATCAATAGTTGGTTCCACCTCTTAGATACACTCCAAATACATCCAAATCACTTCATGCTACCTCTAAACCACCTAAACTATAGTTATTCTTCAACAAAAGTATTTTTTCTTATTTTCACAAAATTGAAGTAAATTTATAAAAATATTCGTCTCCCATGGCACCAAACTTCACAACTCTTCATATGATAAATGCATAAGCACTAGTGAGATGTATAGATATCAATAAATAAATCTAATAAATTAACCAAATATAAAAAATATTAATATAAATAGATAAACATGATAAATAAATAAAAAATGATACCATAATCTATGAGAATAAATCACTTAAATAAGTAAAAAAATTATGTCAGAAGTCATGTATATACTAGAAGTAAGCCAAATGAAATGTGAAGTATATTTTTTTGTTATTTTTAGTTTTCAATAATTTGTATAGTCACTAGGCCCAATTTCCTTTAAATTATCTCCCTCTTTGAATCCAATACTCATATCGATAAATAACATCCAATGGGTATACATCCAAGTAATGAAAATAACATTAAGCAAGTATGGTCCAAAGATCTATACTCTATCATCCAATATATTGGCCCTAGTGCCACCAAGCATGCATGATTCTTATACCCTATGATCTAACACACTGTGCTTAATGACATCCATATATACATAAATGTTAAAGCTATACATACATTAAGTAGATATCAAATTTAAAGATTGATATCTTATGATCTAGCACATTAAGTTTAGTGTTTTAAATAATGCCTTTAGGAATATAATTTTTATTCTAATTTCCTAGTCATTTAATATCATATGTGAACTAAACATACCAATCTGGATAGTATGAAGTACATAAGCTAGTTCAAATATTAATTTCAAAGTTAATATACATTATATTTTATATTAATTATTCTTTATATTTCATTCTATCTTTAATTATTTTTTATAATGCCATGTAACAACAAAAATCATGTAATAGGTAAAGCTATGGAATAGGTAAAAACCATCTAACAAGTTGTGTGAAATGTCACATAAAAAAGCCATAATTTTTTCAACACATAAAAATGCATTTTACATAATTAAAAATGGAATAGAACATAAAGAATAATTGATATAAATAAAGCCATAGAATATATAAAAAACATGAAACAAACCATGCAATAGTAAAGCAATATGAAGAAAGCCATAATTCTTTCAACACATAAAATGCAATCTATATGAAACCATATAAGAAAATGTAAAGAAATACTGTTGTGATACATTAAAGGTTACAGATTTGCCTACTTTGTTCTGCAAAAGAGTTTCCTTGCTTAATCTCCTCCTTTTCTATGTTTTCTATAATAAAATATATGTGAAATGATTCATATATAGCTTATATGTAGCATGTTTATTAAATCATGTTATTGTTCTAAATTCTTTCCAAATTTCATATTTTGTTGATTTGGATCATACTTGCATGATTTTTCCTTTGTACCATATGATATAACAAGATTCTACATTTTTTGAATAAATTATATGTGCATGACCCCTTGACATATTGTTTGATCCTCAATCCAACTTTGTTTGTTATTTTTGAACCTAAATTTATAGTTATGATCTCCAAGATTATACCACATTATCTTAGTCTCACTTTTTTACTGATTATTAATTTATTTGATCATGTAATACAATCCATTATATCATGTAGTATGATTCCTATTTCTCTCTATCCACTTGCCCATATGGCACATTGATATGGTTATAACATGTACTATGATAATTCTTTAAAATTTTCTTCTCAATCCACAATATGATTTCCTTCGTACAGTCTTATTACAAAGCTATTACTTAACCATCATATAATACAATATTATCCATAGTGTAAGCCTAGTTGCAACTCTTTTCTCTCTAGACTTAGCCAAATTTTAGCTTATATAGATCATTCAATATGATTAACCTAAACCATACTCATATGATCCTAAAGTAATAACCACTAGACTTAACCAATTTTGTGTCTCAGTAGGATCATGTAGCACGATCTCCACAGTCGTACAAATATAGTCAACTCTTATATGATCCCTAACAAATTAGTATAATTATTTATAGATGAAGAATTCAACATTATTATACTTGTATAATACCAATATTACCTTTATATGATTAACCCAACATCTGAAGTCTTACAATTCCTCATACTAGTATGACATAAGAAATTATCTTAATATAATACCTTCAAAAACCATTTATAGCCCACTATTGCAGCCTTATGACTCTTATTCTAGTCAAATTTTCAACTAATTATATCATATGATATAGTTACCATACTCATATGATATGCAATAGTGGCTAGCTTTACCTCTCGAATACACTCCAAACCATATTCAAATAACTTTATGCCATATCTAAACCACCTTAACTATAATTATTACTCAATGTGCAACATAACTATATTTTCTTATTTGAATAAAACTAAAATAATTTGAAGGAAGTACTCAAACTCATACCTCAACTTGGTGCTATTATTCTCAAGCTTTTTGGCATAATAATATTTAGTACATCACTTAAAGGATCAACTTAGAGTGTACTAGTCCTACTAACACTTGGAGTCATGCTATGATTAGCCCACCTACTTTTTATTAGTCTCTGTTATCATTTCTTTTGCGAGGGTCACTTATAATCAACTCTTGTTGATTACACGTTATAGTTTATTTTTATCAGTTTGTCAAGTTATTTATATCTAATATTTAGTTTAAGTCATTTTAAGACTAATTAACAGTTTTTTTAATGTTTCCATCTTTATATTTGGTATAGATATCCCTTCATCCATCTTAAAAGTCCATCGATGCAAAATATGGCCAAACATTGTTTAAAAATGCATAAAATAAAGTTTTAGGTTGTTCCCATTGTCTTCTGTCACTGTATTACTGTCATTTGCTATTTTTACTATAGCTTAAACTGATCGACATGCCCACGTGACCCACATTAACATGTCAAACTTTCCTAATTCAATTGACGAAAAATAACCCGTCAACTATGACGACCTACTTTATCTGCACGGGCCCATGTCAATCATGCGAACCCGCCAGCCCTTGCCAACCCACACAGTTTTGCCAAACCCATGCTTACCTAAAACAATGATTCAAAGCATCACGCCCTATGCTTGCGCCACATCAATTGTGCCCTATCATTTCACCACTCAATGTTATCGTCGCCTGAAATGTAAAGTCTATTTGGGAACTGCTTAATTCATTACTTTTATAAATGTCAAATCAATTTTATTTATAAGAATTTTTTTATAATTTATGATGATTTTTAGAATTTTGAAATATCATTTAGAATTCTCAAATATGACTTTTGGTCTTTTTAAATAACATTTTATATTTCTAGGTTAGAAAATTACTGTTGTGCCTTTAAGTTCTCTATAAATAGGGATTCTTATTAGGTTGTATAGAAGAAGGATGATTCATTTTTTAATGAAATAATAAAGTGCTATCACCAAGCTTGTTTAATGTAAGCATGTCATGTGCAAAAAATTTGACAATATGATTTGAAAGGTACCCTTAGAAGGTGAGTGAGAGATTCAAAAAGAGAGATCTTAACCCATTATCTAATGTCAACAAAGAACATCAACTCATTAGGAAAGTCCTTAGTCACTCTATTTCATATTTTAGAAATTCTATTCATCAAGTCTAGTTCTCTTTTAAGTGTATGTGATTTTGGCCTCCTACAAACTCCACTTATGTATGCGTCTTGATACTTCACCACCAATTCAAGTGATTAGATGTATATTATTTAAAATCATTTATCTTTTAGGTTTAGATCCCTTATGTTACAAATTAGTGTAAATCTTTGGCTTTTAGAAAAGTTCTTATTTTTCTAATGATCTTAAGATTTTTTATTCTAAACCTGTAATACCTTTGGTTAGGCCTTTGTATGGATATATTACTTGAACTTTGGCACATCTCAAAATTTCATGAGCTAAAATAGGTTTTAGTAAATCATCCTGTATCACTTTATCAATGTTGCAACATTTCTTTTCTTCCTCTTACTATAGCAAAGTTTTTCCAAAGGTTCCACAATTTCTCCTTTCTCTTTCCTATAACGTACTCTCTAATGATCTTCTTCTTCTTCTCCTATGCTCATCGTAAACCATAAAACAATAATGATGCCCTATTCAACAACCTTCTCATCTTAAAACAACTCTTTGTCACGGTTCATGTTGACATGGCTCATTTCCTAATAATTTTGCACACTCAAGTCTCTTAGCATTTATAAGTGAGAGCAACCATCATTTATTACATTAGAGAAAACTAAGCATGCATTCCTACAATCTAATTTGACACGTGCAAAATAAAAAAAATAATTACTTTATTTAATGTTATACCCGATAAAATATTATACGTTTAATCTTCAATAATTCAATTGTGGCTTGGATGATTTCAGATCGACAGTAGGATGAGCCAGGAGCTCAATTGGAGGCTATTGGAATTTCTGAAATTTTCTGGGGATTTTTCGGAGCACCGAGGAAATTTTTAAGTGATTTTCCCTGTTTAATTGGATTTATTGGATTTTTGAAAATTCGAAAATCTAGTTAAATCGGTCTATTAGATTTTTAAACCGGAATTTGGTTTTTACCGCTCGTGAACCGGACCGGAGCGGTTCAGCGAAGGCGGGGGGCGGTTCGCCGAGTGCGTTTGCGCGTGCGGTTGGATAAGCCACGGATAAGCGGATCGGACGGACGAGATCAGCGGTGGAGATTAATCGGCTGATCGGGTTTAAGCGGCGTTATTAGAAGGTCAACCGGCGCTTAATGGGTTCTTAACGGGTTATTACCGGTTTAAGCTGGGTATTTAACCTGATTTGTTCGGCTGGTAGGGTTTCGAGCGGTGGCCGGAGACGAAGTGTTCGCGGCGAACGGCGATACTTTCCGGCAGCCTTTCAAGGGGCTTTTTGTACCTGGAGGTTCGCGGGACCAAGGAGAATCGATTGGTACCGGTTTCGTTCGGCGAGGAGCAGCGGTTGGTCGCGTGCGAGCTTCACCGTCGCCGGAGAAGAAAGGTAGGAAATTCAGATTTAAATTAGTTATTTAGCAAATTAAAAATATGGATTATTTTGCAAATAGCTACCGGAGCATGCGGATTGTGGTTTTTTGGAATTGATTAATGCAAATTATTGATTTAGCATTTTAGGGTTTTCGGAAAATTATACCCGCCGAATTCGGAAATTTTACCGAGCATGTGTTGATTCGATTATGTGCTTTAATCATGTTAAGATAGTATCAAATGCTGAAATTTGTTTAATTTCATAGATTGTTAAAATGGGGATCGGATGAAACTTTGGCGGAAATTTTGATTGAACCTTAGAAATTAGTGGCATTAATGAAACATTAGGATAGTATGAACATCGGATTTTGTTTCTCTTTGATCTCGGTCGCCGGAAATCGACGGGGGAAACGGAATTTTCCCTGAGGAATCGTCGGCTAGGGTTTCGCGGGCGCCGGGCGGAGGAAGGAGATGGATTAGATTAATTACGGTTTAGTTAATTAAGTAATTGTAATTATTCAATATTTATTAATAATTAAATGCTAAACGTCGGCTGGAAATTTGGATTAAATATTCGGCCGGTGGGTTCTCGATTCAGCGCGAAGACCCGAACCGGTGGCGAGATCCGGTTCAGGAGATTCGGCGCGGACGAACGGCGCGGCGTGGAGGAAAATTTAATTTCGGAAATTAATCCGAATTTTTGGAAAAAGGATATATGTGGAATTTAAATTTTAATTCGGAAATTAATCCGAATTTTCGGAAAAAGGATATATGTGGAATTTAAATTTTAATTCGGAAATTAATCCTAATTTTCGAAAAAAGGATATATGTGGAATTTAAATTTAATTCGGAAATTAATCCGAATTTTCGAAAAAAGGATATATGTGGAATTTAAATTTAATTCGGAAATTTATTCCGAATTTCGAAAAATGGATAAAGGACGGAAATTGATTTTTGAATTTAAAAATTTCCTGAAGTGAGAAAAAGGTGATTTTTGGAAATCACATAGCCAAGTTGAAATTGACTGTTGGAAATTATCCATAAATTCAGTGCAGCTGGATTAGTTGGAATGAAGTGTGACACTTGGGTAAGTGCTACCAGAATAGTCAGAATTTTGGTACAGTTTGTGTTGCTTGGATGACATGGCATGGTTTGAGTCAGTTTACTCAGTGTTGGCATATTGGACCGGACTACTATAGGCCCTATATGATGTTTTATGGTGGTTGTGGTAAGTAACTGTGCGGTACAGACTTAGCTTCCACAGTATACATGTGGACTGGTATGCGCCTTGTGGTATCTGGACACATGTTGCCGAATCTTGGAGTTATAGCTTGGCAATGACTGTAGGGGCGTGGCTTCTATGGAAATTGTTGGGAGAGGACTTCTTGGGACGGTGGCTGAGTCGATCTCTTCTGGTCCATGAGTGTAGGCCTGCACGCCTGAGAGTGGCAGTGGCAGGGGTGACTCGCCGTGGCTAGCCAAGTGTGTAGCCCTGCGTGCCTGAGGGTGGCAGGGGTGTCTTACGTTGGCTAGAGATCTATGTGACTGGTTTTGTCTATAGTCTCCAGAAGATTGATTGACGAGAGACACTGCGGTGTCGGGTGCTAGGCGTTGTGATGCGTGCGCAGAGATGGGCGTGTCCCGCTGGCATGCTTTACCTAGGCACCATGCATGCGCAGAGATGGGCGTGTCCCGCTGGCATGCTACCTGGAACCCCAGAGGAGAGCTACTCTGGTGTGACTAGGGGTGACTGTGGTTGGTCGGAGTCTGGGACTGAGAGTGCCTTTCCACCATACATTGTTATGCTGTATTCCTATACTCTTGCTATTATCCTTCTCTTGCATGTGAGTTTTACTAGCTGTCTTTCCTACTGGGCGTAGCTCATTCCTTTATTATCTATACTTTTCCAGCAGCTCGGCAGACTTGACGCCACCCAGATTAGGTGGGATCGTGGTCAGCAGGCTAGTGGAGGATATCTGATCTGTGATTTCTGAGATATTTTGGTTAGTATGATTGATGCTATTATTCTTATGTCAGGTATTGTGTGAGGATGAATCTGACTTATGTATCTGGTTGGATGATGTTGCACTTGTTGGAATTGGATCTTATTCTTGTGATGTAGTTTCCATTCACTATCTTACTCATTGTTTTGGTGCTATAGTGTGTGGAGTGCTATATTTATATATTTATTCTGTGGATGTTATATATTTTTTTTTGATGGTGAGGTCATTACATGACTATGGAACTTACCGTGGGCGTTCAGACTTCTATTAGATCGGTTCTCCTATCGGTATGGGATAGGAGTATTGGGTCTAGTAGGAGTAACATTGCGCGAGTCCATCTGTTAATTCAGGAGTCATGAATCCTAAGTTGACGGTGTACCCAGGAGATGGGATCCACATTGTTAAGGAAAGTAGGTGTGTAATGATGTGTTATATCCTATGTTTTTCGTAGGCTACTCAGGTTGGTATGGGACGATCTGAGCTGTCTATATGTTAAAAAAAAAAAAAAAAAAAAATGTATGCCAAAAAACAGCCTAGGAAAAATGGGGTGTAACATTTAATTCTTTGTAGTACATTTATTTTGGCTAACTAATTATCACTAAAAGACATCTCGATCACCATGCCAAATGGTGGTAAGAAACTAGAAACCCTAATTACACAAATTAATATTATATCTCACTAATATTTTATTATTTACAAATCTATGCTTTATTAAACCAATTATAGTTACGTTGAAGTTCTCAAAATTATAAATCGACAATAGCATAGTGTACTTCCCTTATTTATAGATCTATCCACTACAAAATGTTTTTGACCTTAGCTAAAATTTATGAAAATATAAATCTATCATGACCTTAATATTGAAATTAAAAATATATCTCAAATCTTTAAAATTTCATAAGCAATTCTATCATGACCTTAATATTGAAATTAAAAATATATCTCAAATCTTTAAAATTTCATAACCAATTCTTTGCATCGCCAAACATAGCAAACTCAATGTAATCTCATCTCTTAGAACTCTTCTTATTAATATTCTTAAATAATCTTTTTGACAAAATTTGAGATTATGATATACTTCTTAAAGTTTTATTATTATTTTAATATTTTTATATATAAACATTCTGTTTTAAATAATTGATATTATAATATCAAAACATGTCTATTGAATATTCTATTAACTTAATTCCAACTTTTATCACCTCTTAATTATTGTGAAAAAGTGGGCTATTACAATCATTCTCTTTTAAATGGTTTTAAGATAAGACAAGGGCTTTTAGCATTTTTAAATCCTTTTGAGCTCCTCCAAAACATGTTACTCCAAAATAAGATATAGCTTATAGTGTCTCCCTTTGATCAATCTCAAGAACATGTTATTCTAGTTCATCGCTTGAATTTCATAACATTTTTCTCTTACTCTAATCCTTCATTAAATGCTTTAATTCTAATTATCTTGATAGATGCTATGATTGTGTAATATTCTCAATTTTAATAGTTATACTCAATGTGAGTATCCAATGGTACAACAAGCAAACATTTCAAAAATCTTCTTATTTTTTAAATTAAAATCAAATTATTGTTACAATCACTATGCATCAAAGAATATTACATCCATGCATATATGCTAAAAGACTATCTATCACATTTTTTATTTTGTAGTGGTCTTCCTTTAAGATTGGTCATGATATGTGTAATTCTCCACCAACTTGATCTTTCTCATACTTCTCCCTCTTCTTGGCCACAACAAGAAGTTTTCTTATTTCTTACTCAAATTTGTTTTCTTACTCTTATTTCTTTTTGTTTTTCTCCCTCTTATGGCCCAATTACACTTAAACATTTTCTCCAAATTTCTTAAACAACTAGAACTCCTTTTATAGACTTGGATGATACTTCCTCTCTTTTGAACTTTTCAAATTCTTTAATCATTGTATCCATTCACTCACTCTTCTTTTGTTCTTAATTATCATAGTCTCCACTTTTAGTAGTTGTCACCTCTTCAATTTCTCATCAAGTTTGGTTCTATTGTTAGTGTGATACCTAGGATCGAAGAGGATGAGGAGTGAACAATAGGTGATGTTTTGTTAACAAAATCATAAGACAATGAGTGACACCTAATAAGCTCCTAGGTAAAGTAGCACATGAATGAATTGTTTCACATTAGTTACTAAGAGAGTAATTCTAGTATTTATTTGAGTGTTATGATTTTAAGATGTTGAGATGTCTTTTGAAGGTAAAACTCACTTGTGTCAAAATAGAAAACCCAAATTGGACAATACTTTCATAATAAAACTAAAATATTTCATTTGTATCCAAGACAATTCTCTATTAGTTTGATGTGGTTCAAGGATGAACCAAGTGATAGGTAAAAGGCTTGTAACACCCAGGATTAAAGTGGGTAGGGAGTAAATGATAAGTGATGTCCCAAGAAAGAATCACTAAATAAGAAGTAGCTCTTAGTATGCTTCTAAGTGGAGGGGTATAAGTTTAAATTATCTAATATTAGTTACTAAAATGGTGATTCTAATGTTTATGAGATATCATAATCATAAGATATCAAGACTCTTTTTGAGAGAAAACCCACTTAAGTAATGATGAAACAACTTAAGGGAATAATATCTAAATATAACGAGACAAAAATACTCTATTTGATATTGTAGCCAACCTTTTACTAGTTTGATATGATTTGAAGAAATAAGTTGAAGGTTGTAGACCTATGACACTTGAGACTAAAGAAGGTAGGGAATGAATGTTGGGTGATGTTTTAAGAGAGAAATCACTAGATAAGGAGCAGCTCCTAATGTGTTTTTAGATAGATGTGTATAAGGATAAATTATCTTACTCTAAATACTATGAGAAGGATTTTCATATTTATATAAGATGTGATGATCTTAAAATGATAAGACATCTTTTGAGGACAAAACATATTTGGGTCTAAATGAGTGACATAAAAAGATAATATCTTAACTTAGTAATACTAGAATGCTATAGTTAAACAATAGGTTTAGGTTTTAGGTAAGTAGAAATTAATTTAAATTAAACTTAGGTAGTGATTTAATTTATGAAATATATACTTCAAAATGAGGTTTAAAAATTCTCTACCTATATCCATATGATTCCCCTCACTAAGTTATACTAATAAATCAATTTTCATATATTATTTTAACTCATTTAGTATTTTTAATAATTATTAAACTGAAAAACTCTTTATAATATTTATTTTATTATTTTCTTTAAAATAATTTAACTTTCAATTTTATGATCAATGCACTTCCTTTTGTAATTTATGAAACTTTTTTTATTTTTAGCTTTACAAGTTCTATATCATAATGAAATTAGATAATTTTATGAGTTCATTTATTATTTTTAATAATTTTTAAATTTTTTTTTAGCTTAAAAATTAATTGATTATTTTGTCTTATAAATCTCTGATCTTCCATTTTATCATGTAAAAACTTATAATTTTAATTGATTATTAAATTTTAAATAAGTTATATATCTATTTTTATAGTTCATTTCCCTCATTTAAGATATTATATCTTCTTTTAGTAATATATTATTTTCTTAAGAAAAAATTTTCAAAAAATTCATAAAATTTCCTAAAAATTTAAAATAATGAAAAATAACGATAAAAGTTCATTTTATTACAATTATAGATGCTACATATTCCTAATGAAGCAATCAAGCATTTATCCCATGGCTTTTGCCATCCAAATGATATTAGCTCCCCTTACAAATTATTCAATAACTAAGCAAACTGCCATGGTCATGATGATTGAAACGACCTGATCTCTACCTTTCAAGAAGGACCCTTATTATGATATTGTTCAAGAAATCGTGGATGCAATCCTAAAATGATGTGTTATACAATGGCTAGTGTGAACGAGGATGTTATATTTAAATTATAGCAAACATACTTTAAATGCCTTTAGGATAAGATGTTTAAGCCCAAAACAAAAATCTTTCAATGAAGAATGTAAAATATTACAAAGTAATAAACAATTACACTCTCTAATGACTTCATTGTTTAGTTGGTTAAATGATTGTAGTTTTTTTATATACCTAAATACTATTCAACAAGATCTTTATTGTTGCAATTGTTTTAAGATGAGTATTAAGTATTTCAAATTATTCTATAGCAAGAAATTTATGATAAAATTAAAAACATTCCATAATGAAACTTAAGCAACTCATTATGTTTATATTTAAGCAAAATATCAAATACTATCTACACGTTGGACTACCATTTTTTTAGAATGATATTATTAGCAAACATAAAGTTTTATTATAATAAAACAAGACTTCAAATGGTATCCAAAATGAGCAAAAGTAAAATCTTCAAAATTTGAGTTATTTATGTTGTTTTAATGATTTTGCATAAAATTAAGGCAAATGATTAGATTGAGCACAAAATCATTGAAGGAACAATTGGACAAAAATTTGAGAACTTCTGAATGGAGAGGAACATCAACCTAGAATTGTGTTACATTGAGCATGAAGGCAGCAAAACAACATGCACTCAATTTGACACTTTGATGACCAAAACTTTAGAGAAGGCAATAAAACTCAGCATAAAGAGTGAACACTACGTAATAAAAAAAAGAAAAAAATAATAAAAAAAACACAATGTACTAGTAATATCCTCATGCCTAAGCGATACTTCAATAGGAACATAATAAAATTCATAACATAGAGGAATGTCTCATGAGAGTAAGCGATTGTCCAAGATGGTGATAATCACTGTCTTAAGATTGTAATATTTTGCTTAAATTATGGGTTTTTTGAGTAACCAAGTTTCTTTTAACATTTCTCTATATTTTTTCCCTCTTTTCTCTTTTTCTCTTTATCTCTTTTTTTTCATATTTTTTTTATCAGTTAGGTCTTGCCCTTGAGACCAAAACAATGTTGTTTTCCTATAGCTCTCATAACTCCCATTTTCACTCAACAAATTTGACACCTTATCATTCTTTGCAAGTATACTAAAGTCTTGTTTGTACCTATGTCAAAACCAAATTCCAATGTTTACATTCTCATTTTATATTTGCAGTAATAGTGTGCTTTATCCCAACATTAGAATATAGTCTCACATATGACTAGTGACCCAAATTATCCAAATACTAACACTCCCAAACAACCAACTTAACGCATTTGGCACTTAATTGATAAACACTTAACAACTTTCAAAAACATCTCAATTTTTTCGTTTAAAATTTTATTCCAAGTATTTTAAAAAAAACTCTTTTCCGTTTCACTAATTATCACTTTTTATAAACTATACTTTTAAAAATTATTTTTAAAGTTTTTTTTAGTCACTATAGAATAAATTCTTTGTGTTATATAATATATCATATTCAAATAATATATAATACTTTGAACTGGTGGCCGTGCACTTATCTCGTGTTTTAGCACTGCTTTCTAAAACTCACTTTATAGAAGTCTAATGTGGAGACTTGAAAATTTTAAAAGATCATGCAAGTTGATAAATAATAATTCCCACAAAAAGTAGGGTTCACCCTTTTCAAAGATAAGCATAAATGGAAAGGTGGATGACCATGATACAACAAAGCCAATCTAGGATTATTTTGATAGAACGATTTGGTTAGAAAAGTGATGTTTCTAAACATTGGTAGAAAAAAATGCTTAATACAAAATAAATAAACTGATTTTGAGTATAACTAAAATGCCAACCCATGGAGGGGATGTGAGTTGTGTGCAGACACTAGATGAGCGAGTATTCACATTATGGCCTAGCAACACAAGGTTAATCCTATTTTGTTATGGGAGGGAAGAGAAAGAAATCAAGAAAAATGAAAAAAAAAGATAGACAAATCATGAACTTTAAAGGTTAGAAATGACATGAATGATTAAAGAGAGAAGAGACAACAAAGTAAAGTATCACCAACTACACTTAATTAAGTATCATAAACAAATGAAGCAACAATTAACACAACCAAATAAGCAACACTTGTTAATGCATCACTAAGACAAGGAGAAACCCTCATAGATATGTATCCAATGAAGGGATCAATATTTAGTATTCGCTAAGGTGTCATAAGTAATCATCAAATAAAGCTAAAAAGCCTCATGCCTACTCAAGAAAACAAGCAAAAGAGACAATTATTTTATTAAATCTAATACAAGCTCCAATCATTCCATATTTAACCACTATTTATAAGAGTTTTATAACCATGATTCTTATTCTCCCAATAATGGCTTAGCTCTTGATTTTATGCCTTATGATATCTCTATAGACTTCCAAATGGTGTGTAAAAATTCTTTCTCAGTAGTATCAAAGTTGTTCAAATGAATACTCCATGAACTCGCCAAAAAGTATCTTAAAAAAGGTTTTATGTTTGTTTCTTGTCATGTTGCATGTGATAGGCCAATGGTGCCTATGTTGATTTTATTATTATGCTTTCGATTTCACTTCATTTTTACGACTTTATACTTAATGATTAGGGGATCAATTATCGATTTTTTCAATCATCAGATAATCTACAATTGAGAAAATAAAAACAAAAGAGGAGGGAAAACAAAAAAAGTAGATGAGTGGCGTCATGCAACACTACCCACATGCGCATATGAATATAGAAGCTAACAGCATGCGTACTAGATCTTGATCTATTGTTGATACACCTATTATGCACGTACAACAATTGTTCCAATCTTCATTCATGATCACCTTACCCACCATGCCATGTGGAATGCGAATGAGTGGCTAGGGTACTGTCTATGCATGCAAGTTGCAAGAAGGCCCATATTCTATAAGTAGCAACACACTCAAGTATGAATAAACCCTTGTAGTATGAATTTTTTATGGCAATAAATGTTTTTATTAAATACTCATGAAATTTATGTGAAATAAAATAATATATATATTTTTATGATAAAATATTGTTTTACAACCTTTATAAAAAGAGGGAAATAAGAAGAATGAAATAAGGGATTCTTCAAAAGAAAACAATATATTTTGAAAATAATTCAATCTTTTGAGCAAAAACTCTCTTCCTTTTTCTTTCTTTCTTAATTCTTTTGCCATTCTCTTGCTTTAATTACATTATTGAGACTTGAAAACAAGGTTTAAGATTAAAGACTCGGACAAAAAAAACTTACAAATAGATCATATATTTTGGTGTCAGAGTGCTTTGATTGGATGTTGATGGTAGCAACTAAGAAGAAAATAGTTGAAAAGCAAGCTGTTAAAAGTGAATCAAGAGATTGACGAGGTCTTTATGTAGGTGATTGCATAAATTAATCTTCTATCAAACTTAGAGGTAAAGATAGCTCTATTAACTCAACAAATACGAATATCGATAAAGATATTGCTAAAGTCGAAATTCCCTCATCTGACATATCTAAAAGTCAATTTACCAAAAAAAAAATACTCTTAATCTAAATGAACTCTTGGTTTACCTATTTAAGATAGTATAATAGATAAAAATAAATTAGATGTCTAGTTAGAGCAAAAAGAGAAATGTTTTTGTAAGATTACTCATTCATTGATAATGTGAAATTTGTCTGATTAAAAATGATGAGTCGTGCATTAGCTTGGTAGAATACTTATTTAAGAATTTGTATAATTATAAAAATAACATGGAGTCAGTTTAAAAAACTACTTAAAAAAATGTTTATCCCATTTGTCACTTGGGGGAATGATGGAGGAAGTGGTATAGCTTATGACTTTGACAATAACAAATGGTACAAGAATAGAACATTGAATTTTAATGATAAGTTGTGAGATTATGATTATCCATCAATGAAACGTAAAAATTCAAAAGGATATTATTTGCCTGTATTATATTATTATCATCAAATTAACTCTACCCTTTATTCAATCTCTAAAATATGCCAACACATTCGTAATGGCTATAAAAAAGAATTAATACAAAGGAGTAAAACAAAATGATCAAATACTAGAAATAATGAGTATAATTTAAAATTTTGTGATAATTAAAAGAGAATTCTCTAATAAAAGACATTATTATAACTACTACCAACACTACTTCTACCAATATAACCTAAAAGTATTATGATCAATATAAAAAGGCATGACACATATAACAAAAAAGTTGAAAATTATGTCTTGAACTATTTTTAAAAAAATGCAAGAAAGACAAAATACTTGTTATTACTAAGACTAAAAAGTACTTGAAACCCTTCATCAATTTGATGAAAACTTATCTCTTTTATTGAGTCTAAAGGAGAAATCTCATGAAGAAAATAAAAAATGAAGAACCATTCACCAACCAAAATCAAATAAAGAAAGAACTTATGAGTTTTATTATTGACACTATAAGTAAAAAGAAATATTTGAGAATCTTGTGAAAAGATAAAGCTTAGAAACTATATTACATCCAATAACTTATTTATTGAGATGGATTCATAAAGACTCTAAGGAAAGTGTCAAAAAAGAATGTAAGATGACATTCTTTATTATCGAGACTATATTCATTATGTTATCTTGAAGTGGTATCTCTAGATGTCTGCCAAATTATATTAAAAAAATTATACTTATGAGATTGAAATATCATTTCTTATCAACAAGTCTAATAATAGTAGTGTATAAAGGATGGATAATAGTTCTTTCTAACAAGAGATAAGGGAGTATTGACAAAAGGCATTGTTGGTGTTAAGTGAGAAGATTAACGAGTACTTACCAAATTTATGTGATACTTGTAACCAAGTAAAAGTAACTAGTTGAGAGGATTGTTGGAAGTCACAACCCCCTGAGATTACTTTAGAAGAAATGAGAACTTAATTTTGAAAAGAATTAGTATATTTTTAGAATAGAAGATTTGATAAAACTTAAATCGCGAAGATAAAAGACTTATGATTAGAGTATCAATTATAAGTTCATTTAATCAACAAATAACCCACAATTAAGAAAGAATTAAGGGACGAGACAAAATAAGAAAAGTCGTTGTTGCATGTGCACTAAAGTGCATAGAACAGTGCACAACTCATGCTACTACATATGGATATAGAAGCATGTGGTTGAAAGAAGTACCAGGGCAAGTAGTTTGCATGAATGCAACACCACAAGCATATGTGGATGGGCCTTCATGACTCAAATTTTTCTTAATGAAAATATTTTTGGTTAAATACTCATAGAGAATATATGAAATAAAATAATATATATTTTATAAGAAAATATTACATCAAAGCTCTTATAAAAAGGTTGAAGAGGGATGAATGAGGCAAGATGATCCTTTAAGAGAAAATTATATCATTGGAGAAAACTTTTATCTTTTAAGAAATGTTTCTAATCCTTTCTCTTTCTTCTTAGTTCTTTTGTCATTCTTACATTTCAATTTTGCTAAGTTAACTTTAAAACCATGTTTGTTATCATGGATTTGGAGTAAATGCTTCATAGACAGATCATTTATTATCTTTTTTGTAATTTTCATCAATAATTTTGCTCTGATTACCTTCTTTTCAACTCATCTACAAAGTTGAGCTTCCTATTATTAGTGAAAATTTAATTCCTTTATTGTTAATGCTTACCACATTTCATTGATAGCTACCATGCTATTAATGCATTCAATAATCCCATCTTTAGCAATCTTTCTTCTTCTAACATTAATGTCATCTCTTTCATACCTAATACCATCCTTTCATTCAATGTAAACTCTCAAATCTCCATCACTATTCTAATTAGTGCTTCTTAACAAATGTAGAAGGTCTGTCTTCCATCTCCACGATTATCACCTTATCTTCAGGGAGTAACACAATGAGTTCCTCCATTATTTGGTTAGGAAAACTAGCTTATTTGTATTGACAAGCATCTAAAAATTTAGAGATGCCCATGAAAAATTTATCACCATAAGTTGAAAAAAATAGAGTGTTATAAATATAAAAAAATATGAAGCCTAAAGATTTGTAATAACCAATTTTTTGTAGAGAAGGGATTAAGCATGATAAGTCTAGTTTCTTAAGCCCACACATAATGGTAGACCCAACATTGGAGATTGTGTAAGGCCATGATTTGGTTCACCAGTTTTAGTTTGCAACTTCATAACAAAGAAGACATGATAGTTATGTCCATTTAGCAATTAATGTTTTGTTGCCTAAAGCATCAAGTGTCTGAGTAAAAGCATCCCACATCATCTAGTAGGTTTATATCTTGCCTTAGTTTGAAACTTTGACTCCATGGTGGGTTTTGCTTCATGATTGGTATAACAATTTTTGAAGGAGCTCAATGTTTGTTATCAATATGAGCAAGATTATCCCTAACACGTACTTCTCCTAATCTAAATTACACTTAATTAGGCATAATGACATTACAACTTTGTCTCCCAATCCCTTTACATTGGTCTTGGGTTTATTGTCTTAATAAGACCCACCTAAACATTGGATCTATCTTCACTATTATCTGACACCTTGATTGCAACTCTTAGTCGTAGTCAACTATCCAATAATGGTATGCATAGATCATTGGCCAAACTTACTACTTATAGCTGTTCCCAATATCCCATCATGTATTCAAAGACTAATAACCTAGCATTTAACACGATGCTAATTTTTTTGAGATTTGACATTTAATAGACCATAAATTTTGTGAGCCAAAAGGTATTAGCCTCCATGCTAATCAACCACATTTTGCCTCAACAAACATCCATGAACATGATGATTGAGGCAACCATTATACTTTCTTTCTACAAACTTTTTTGACATGGTTAAAAAATATTGTGGATAAAATCTTATGATATGTCATAGAATGGCAAGTTTTAAGGTGGTTCTTATATTTAAATTCTAGAAAAAATTTACTTTAAATCACTTTAGGACAAAGAGGTTTAAGCCTTAAACAACAATTTTTCAATGTAGGTGTTGGCTTTTGCAAAGTCATCAACTATTTTATTCTTTGTTAGCTTCTTAAGGTGTAATTGGTTTTTTGTTTTTGTACACTTAAAACTCTATTGCTATAACATCTTTATTATTAACACAATTTTTAAAGTGAGTACTAAGTCTTTCAAATGCTCACATAACAAGTAAGATAATATGAAATGAAAAGTTTCCAAATGAAACTTTGATAGCTTAATATGATGCCATTTATGAAAAACATTGATGATTTTTTATGCCTTCCATTCTCATCTTTCAACTCGTTCTTTAGAATGATATTATCACAACGTTATAGTTTTAGTACAATAAAATAAGAGCTCAAATAAAAACTACAATGAGCATAATCAAATAAAATAGAAACCATCTAAAATTGAAGTATTTATGTTATTTTAATAATTTTTAACAAAATTAAGATGAGACTCAAGGGCAAAAACTCTTCAAAAGAACAATTGGATAAGAGTTTGAGAATTATTGAAAAGAAAGGATTGCCAAATTGCAACTATAATACATGGAGAGTGCAAGCACCATAACAACATGCTTTTGATTGTAGTTTATTGATAATGAAAATTTTTGGGGAGGTTCCAAAACTCATTTGAAAGACTTCACACCATAGCCAAAGTTAAGAAAACATAATAAACTAGCAACACTCATACCCAAGTTTTGCTTCAACAGAAGCCTAAGAAAATCCTTACTATAAAGGAAACTCTTGTGAAGATTAAGTGATTGTTTAGGATGATGATAGTCTTTGTTTTAAGATATAATAGGATGATCTAAATAAAAACTTAAAAATTGAAAGCAAATAACTTCATAGTATCTAATCACTTAGGATGATTTCATGGTGACAAGGAAGCATTGAAAGCTATTGTTAGTCATTCAAATTGGCTCTCAAAATAACAAGTACCTAAAAACATGTTGTGCATATCTAAATGTTCCAAATAAGAAAACATACAAAATCTTTAGTGTATCGAAATTTCAAACACAATGTATAAGCCATAAATCATAAACAACTTAGTGATATTAGTTAATTGAAAAATACAACATCATAAGATATGATTAAAAATATTAAAATTAAAAAAAAATGTCCAAACTATTTAAATAAAGAAGTGAATGTTGAATTGAAATTATGATCATGGTAAAGCTTTGAAATGTGTTAAAATTGATTTATTTGTGTACAAGCATGAATATATTTTTTGACTTTGCATGACCTTTACTCCTTTGTGAAAAGTACTCAAGTTTACTCGATCTAACTTCAATTCTTCTATGTTACTCAAGCTTGTAAACTGTTGCTAGACCTTTTATTTTTAATATATTGTTATTTAAATCCTTCTTATGTTTTATTGTTAGATCTTTATAACTAAAGTTGGAGATATATCTTTACAAGTAATTAAATTACAAGGAATTCTCCAGCTATTATTGAGAATATAATATTTTTCTTAAATTAAGATGTTTTATCAATAATCAAGTTTCTTTCCTTAATCTCTATCTCTTCCTCTCGCTATGTCTCTATTATTTCTCTCTCCTATACTCTCTTCCACTATCTTTATCACTTTCTATCATTTAGGTCTTACCTCTAAAGCCAAAAAAAATTTTTTATCATAGCTCTCATCAATTTCTCTTTTATCCTGACAAACTTGACATACTTAAACATTCTTCGCATGTATATGGCATCTTTTCATCGCCTATGTTCAAACTAGATTCCAATGCTTTCAACCTTTTTCTAATTCTCTTATTAAAAAGTACCAAGACTATAAAGTATAGTTTTGCATCATGTCTTTAATCCTTGAATCACATGACATTCGTTTGATAAACAACTTAACTTTCTAGGCATCATAAAATTATCTTTTAAAAAATTATTCCAAACATTTTCACCGTACTTTTCTATTCTCATTAATTAACCTTTTTATAAACTAAACTATTAAAAATTATTTTTAAACCAATTTTCAGTCATGATATAATGAAAATTTTTGTATTATATAATCTACTATATGCAAAGAAAATAAAATACTAAAAACTGGTGGGTGCGCACGTGTCTTGTGTTTTTACCATTGCTTTTGCAAGCTTACCTTTTGGAAGTTCACGGTGGTAACCATGAAAACTTTAAAAGATCAAGCAAATAAACAAATAAAAATTTCATCCAAAAAAGTTGCTTAATCCTTTTCAGAGATGAACATATAGGGAAAGTTAGACAAGTTAACTTGTAATTGATCATGATATATCAAAGACAATTTAGGATTAATATGATAGATTTTTTTGTTGAAAAATTGATTTTCTAAAAATTGTTGAAAATATTGCTTAATAGAAATTTACAATGTGTCTGATTGATTTATCAATTGAGATTAAACAAAGGGCCAAGTGAAACCTATTAAGTGGTGTTGCACAAGCAATAATGAAGGGTTAGAACGAAGACAGGTGTGAGCTATTCATATGTGGCATGGGCAGGCCTTTAACATAACATGCTCCTTTGCATGAACACAAATGGGTGCTACTTGGATGTCGGGAGGGCGAACATCTTGACAAGCATTGCCCTGGCCACATGGGTGGAGATGCTACTTTATTATTGGAGCAAGGTATCATTGTCAAATTCATCAAAATATAATGAAAACAACATTAATTGAAGTTTCTTTCAAAAAACAAAGTAACACTTATCAAAATATCACCAATAGAGAAAAATATTTTCCAAAGTTTCTCAAATGATGGAAACAACACACAATGTGTCATTGGCAACACAAATCAAAGTGCTAACAACGCAAGGCAAGAAGCCATGCAAGAGAAAGAATTATTTCTTTAATCAACCAAGACACTGATTTCAATTCGTATATTTCACCATTATTTATATAAGGGTTTCATCATATAAAAGACATGTCTATTTACAAATTGTAATGATTCTTGATCTTCTGTCAGTAGTCATGACTCTTAATCATATGCCCTTAAATGTGTCATGAGACTTCCAAATGATGTGTAAAATTGCTTCCTAAATTATATCATAGTTCCTCAAAACAATCTTTCATAAGTCAGTCGAAACATAACTTCAAATGGGCTCTATACTATTTGTCATACTTCATGCGATAGGTTAATAGTAAACATGTTGCCTTTGTAATTTTAATTCAAATTTTAGTTTATCTTCAAGCGCTTCACTTTTTTATGATCATGCTTAATGACCTCTTCATGATTTACTTTAATAATTTTGATCTAGTTATGTTCTTTTCAACCCCTCTAATCCTTGAGAAAGTCAAGCTCCCTTTAACCGTGCAACCAAGGGCTTGACTTTTAGTGTTTCAACCAAAACTATTATCTCCTTTTCTTCTCCCTTCTATTGAATCCATTATTTTCAATGCTTACACTTTTCATTGATAACTCTTTTTTTATTAATGTCTTTACTAATCCATCCTCAATAATCCTTCTTTTGACATTGGTGATTTGTTTTTCATCTCTAATATCATCTTCTAATTTGTTATATGCTTTCCCAACTCCATCAATATTCCTATTATTTTTCCACAAAATTCATCTAATTGTCTAGTTAATTTTCTTAAAAGCTTCTACACATCCTAAATTAGGTTTTCTTATTGTAGAGGTTAAAATTGACATCTCAGAAATTCCTTCCACTAATATGAACAACAACAACATGACAATCTCTTATGATCATAATCTAAATCTACCTTCAAGGTTATGGGCCACTTAATGCTCTGAGCTAGACACAACTGCACAAACCAAGTGCTTGTGGCTTCCTAAACTATCTAAGGGTGATATCAGTGAGGTTCACTTTTCATCTAGAATGATGGTGAACCCTGACTTGGGCCACCTCTACATGAGACATACATTTGTTCCCAAAACAAGAGATGTTGTACATAATGGCAAAATTATCTAGATCCAAATCAGAATTAAGAATCTCTATCACACAAACATAAAATGAAAAAGAGAAATTAAAATATTTGGATCCTTTAACCTACCAAAATAATAAAAAAGCCTCTCAAGCTTAATCAATGGCTAAAGGAGGCATTCAACCCACAATAGAAGATTGACATGAGGTCTTTATTTTTAAACTCTCAAAAAAGGAGCTTCTTGAGAGCCCCAGCCCATTTGGAGCTCAATAAAAACTTGCCTAATGACTTTCTCTACCTAGGCCTAACAATAAGTTGCTTGAAGCCTTTTTTTTCCCATCCAACCCTCAACAAAATGCTAATTGAAGATTTTTTTTCTACCTAAGCTTCATAATAAGCTATCCAAAGGTTTTCTCTTTAGCTAGGCCTCAATAATAAGCTACCCAAAGGTATCTTGTCTACATAGGACTCAATAATGAGTTATCCAATGATTCTTACCTTCCAAGGCCTCAACAATAAGCTACTTGAAAGCATTTTCTTTGCTTAGGACTCAATAATAAATTGTCTAAAAGCTTTTATAACCTATCAAAAAGTTTTTCTCTACCCAAGCTTCAAAAGTGAGCTACCCAAGAATCGTTCACTTATTTACTATTATATTTTCTTTGGTGATTCTCGATCAAGTTACCCTTATTCATAAGAATAATCACATTGCTTTGCATGCTCACTCCTACTAAATTATAATATCAACCTTTATAAATCCTTGATAAAGTTTGTTTTTTTAATCCCTCTCTTTTTCACATCAACATTTTTGGCATTGCTTCTAGGAATGTGCAAGAAAAATTGAAATGTAGAATCTTAAGCGAGAAGCATTAGTACTAAGGGCAAAAGCACTTTATAATTGTGGTCAAGATGTAACATAACTCCTCACAACTGTACCTCATTTGCAAGTAATCTTCTTGATGATTTTTAGCAATAGATGGAGCACTTGACTATTTTTCTCTCCACTCTACCCTCACTCATAAAGGAATATATCAAAATAAGCCTAGCAACTCTACCAAGAAGGCTATGCAAAACCTCTTTTCTTCTAACAAAGAGCCATTTAAAGCTTTCCCAACTACCTTGAGCCTTATTATATTGTTTGCACTTCCAAAAATCCTCCATTACATAAACCATTACAACATCATTTAATCAAAACCACAATAATACCATATAGAGTAGAGCTCTCTAACTCTCACCCAACTAAAATGCTTTTCTGGTCTTGACCAATTGTCTAAGAACCATCATCGCATCTTTTTAATCGACCTTAGGGAACTCCCTATCACTTTGTTGAGGAACCTCATTTATTTTGCATATATAGGTATTACTTTCACATCATTGAAGAGGTTTCTCTCTTCACAAGGAGATACTCAACAACTCTTCCTTTTAAACTTTAGTTGACAAACACTTCCTTTTGTTAGGTCGGCACATGTGCTTACATTTTATTAAAAGAATTTTGAGATAATTGTCTACTTTTATCTAATGATTAGATATAAAAGATGTATGGTGCCTACTTTTGTAAAGATAATGTCTTAAAATAGTTTTAGAGATTGCCTCATTGTTCAATTTTTTCTTTTAATTAGTTTAAGAGGCTATTCATTTCATTCTTTGCTAATTTCATTTGATCTAATATGATCTCTAAATATCATCTTGACTTGAAATAAAATTAATATAAACCACTTCAAGCTTTTCTCTAATATTTAAAGCAATTTCTCAAACAAGTGGATCAGAAGGGCTCTTTAGTTACTCAAGTAACTCTTATTAGATCCTTTAAATCCATTTTTTCTTTATCAATCAAGAGAAATTCTCCTCAACCATATCTAAAAGATTAAAAAGAATGACATATTTTCTTTAAGGACCAAAAACTTTAATGGGTTTACAAAGACCACCTCAAAGGGCCTCTCGAGGCTAACAAGATTTGCATTTTTATTCCCTTATATGTGTTGTCAAAAGAATTATTAGAAAAAGGTTAAAGAAGAGGAATTTATTAGAACCCTTGGCTACTTTCAAGGGATGATTGAGACATGATAAAATCTTACAATATTATGAAGACCATAGCCAGACATCTATTATGTGTAGGGCTCTTAAAACCTTAATTAAGATCTTATCTAAACAAAACCACTTAAAAGAGTTTCAAGGAAAGAGTTCTAAACCCACTTATACATCTAATAATTTTGGAGGGACAAGTGCTATCACCCAATCCCAAACTAAGAAAGATTACTAGATAGTTGAACTAGCATTAAAAGACAAATATAAGGCCCCTATTAGAACTGTCTATCATCTTAAATATATTCATCGTTTGTCCCTAAAAAACAACCTAATTTCCAATGTAATGGCATAATCAAAGTACTAGGATTAAATATCCTTTACATTAGAGAATATGTCACCTCTTAGAAACCCTTGTGATAATGTAATAATCATCTTAGATATAATTTCCAATGTTCATGTCCATTGCATGCTCATCGATATTGGAAATTCGATAGGCATCCATTTCCTTGATGCTTTCAAAAAAAATGGGGACAATTAATGCCTTGTTTTGTTAATCACTAGGCACTTTTGGGCATCTCAATAGATTTTATAAACTTAGAAGGAATCATTTTGTTGTTATTAACAATGGAAAACTCTTGATTTTGTTATGCATATAATTGACTTGTCCTTATTACCTCTTCTTCCTCCTATAATGTTATCCTTGGAAGACCAATGATAAATATATTCAAGATGGTAGTGTCAATGCCACACCTTTGCATAAAAATTCTATACCTTGACAAGTTAAGCTCATGTTCAAAGGGTCCTTTGTAGTCAAGGAGATGCTACTCAATATCATGAAAATAATACTTATGCTAACATGCCTGACTAACAAGCTCCTAAATAAAGACACATTCACCTTATCTCTTTCATCACATTTTTCTTTCAATCCTTTTGAACTATCAATGATTATGACTACCACTACTAATTAGGATGAAAAAGAAAGGGAGGCAGACTTCAAACTTTTGGTTAATTTAATATTTTTTGCATGCTTCTCATACACATGTTAAGCATAAATCTTCTAATGACCCAACACTCTTTTCAAATAGAACCCAAGTTTTTAACCATTCAACTAAAAAGTTGAGTTTTTAGCTTTGAGAATCAAAGGGTGATTAAAAAAGGGATATCTAAGCTATTTGAGACTAATGCCATTCAACCAATCTACTATCCCTAGTGATTGATAAAATGTTGTGCTCATGAACAGAAGTAAGGGAAAATAGAGAATATTCATTAACTAAATTGACCTCAATTGTGCCAGCTCAAACAACTCATACTCTTTACCACAACTCAATGACCTTATATATTTATCCACTTGCTTGGCTTATTTTCACTCTCTAAATACCTTCTTAAGATACCATCAAATTAAGATTACTAACAAAGATGTGAAGAAAAATTCATTCATTATTGACTTTGGGACCTTTTGTTATAAAGTCGTATCTTTATTTTAAAAACATTAAAATAATTTATCAAAAGATAATTGACACTATGTCCGAAGTCAAGAAGCAGTAAAATAGAGGCATATATAAATGTACTTATAAAAAGTTCTTCATTTGTAAGATACCAACAAGGCTTAAGGGAGACTTTTGATACCTACTAAAAATTAAATCTCTCAGTCAACCATAAAAAATGCATTTTTCACATCTTTATAAAACTTTCTTGGCTATATGGCTTCAAGGGAAGGATATAGGCCAATCTTGATAAGATAACGGATCTTGTAGAAATGCCTTTTTTGAGGATTCAATGATAATTCCAATGGATGCATAGTTAGACTCGATCATTTTGTTTCCAAGTTGAAGAAAAAAGCTCAACCATTCTTTAAACATTTTCATAATAAGTCAATACTTTATTAAACTAAGGATTACAAGAAGGACATTCAAATTAAAACCTAACCTATCTTTCTCACCCCATAATTGACTAGTTTAGTATGTAAAAAACCACATTCATTTACTTAGAATTCTCAAATTTTATCAATAGTTATATTGACCCAAGAAAACAAAGGCACTTAATATCTCATGTATTATATCTTTTGCACTCTATAAAGCATAAAAAGAGGTATTTATCCCTTAAAAATGTGGCACTGACTCTCCTCATTTGTGCTCTATGACTACAATGAAATTTTCAATCCCATTCCATCAATGTATCCATAAAAAATTCTTTAAAATATGTTATCTTTTTAATAAATATCTCAAGATAGTTGTAGAAATAAGTCACTAAGCTTAAAAAATTTGAGATTATCTTTATATCTCCCTCTTCCCTTAAATCTCAACTTCTTACTAATGTCTTGGTCAAGGGAGCTTTTTTTGAAGCCAAGCCCAACCCTTTATTATCATGCACTTGGAAACTATTTGTAGATGTGTCCTCAAGATAAAGGTTATTTCAAATTATTTTCACTCTTCCAAGTCCAAAAGAAGATATCATAATTAACTTTTAAGTCATGAACAACGAAGCTAAATATGAGGCTTTGATATTTAGGCTATAATTTTCTTTAGAATTGTAAATCAAACACTGATCAATTTTTAGAAACTCACTAATTGTAGCTCAAGTTGATGGCTCATTAAAGTCCTGAGATCCAATTCTCAACACGTATAGGATAATGGCCTAATCTCTTTTATAGAAGTTCAACTGACCCACCTTACTCAAATCCTTGAAAAACATTAGGAGATAGACTTGTTAGCCAAGTAAGGGCACCCTCAAGAGCATCCTCCTTCCTCTTCGAGAGACCATACATCAAGATAACAAAGATATTAACTCTTTACCTTGATAGTCTACATATTCGATAAAATCCTTGAAAGCCTACCTCAAAAAAAGGACCTAACTCATCTAAATTGGCTACAAGAAGAATCTATTGATAATTTAATATTATATCTTTTTAAGGATCAACTCTACCAAAAATCCTTAAGCCTTTACCAAAAATGTGTAACCAACCAAAAGTTTTTTTGCATAAAACTATTTGTTTATTACATGAAATACAAATAGTGCATTCTAAAAAGCATTAAATAAAGTAATGAACAAGTGTCATGGCATATTGTAATAGGGTCAAGACACAACAATGTATAATTTGATTGAAAGGTGTGCTAGCATTATACATATATTAGATAGGTTAAAGAGGTTTGTTCTAATGTACAAATCTTATGCATTATATAGCTTCACCTCATATTAAACTAAAGGGCTATGTTTTGAAATAATTGTAATGATTTGTCATTGAAGTATGGTTAAGCCAATAACTTTCAAAGAGCATACTAGGCTAAAGCAAGTAGCATTCTCATCCAATAAAACATCAATGTGAATAGTACTCAGAGAAGTGGTTGTGTAATGAGATGGGGCTATTATCATATTGGTAAGATAGGAGTAGTGATTCAAGAAGGGATGCCAAGACTTGAAAAAAAATGTAAAGTGTGATGGAGGCTAGTGTACTATACGAAGGCTAAATAAGTAGAGCTTAGTCATTGATTTTAAAAATTGTCATTTTATTCATCCTATATGTCTAGGTTTTGGATCTTGTAAACAAAACTAATATATGGTATTTGACTTTCTCCATTGCCATGATGTCCTTGCATTTAGAAAGTATGGATATTCCTTCACTTGCTTCTTGGCTTACAAAATTTGCAAGCACTTTGGTAGCTTTGTTTTCCTCCATTTTAATGTTACTCCAAGTAATTTGGAGATCTTTTTCCATCTAGTTTATCTACTTAAAATGTTATCCTTAATAATCCAGTATAGTGTTGTAATACTATTACCATTTTGATTATAGTAGAGCACTCAAGATCAATGAGTACTTGTAAAAATTGATAACTAAATCCCCATTGTATACTTTGGTTAATGCCAAACACTATAGCTTCCAATTCTAAGTTTTGTCCAATTGGATGCATAAAAATTTGAAGCACTTTCTAGTCATTATTTTGAATGAGGCCTAACATTATAGTTCACTTTTTCTTGAATACTCAATGGATCTTCACTATGATTACATGTATCAAAGGAGGATTCCACAAGGTTTTCTTATAAAACCTAATTTTCCTTAATTAGAATGAAGTAGGACAAATTGCACCAATATTTGATCTATTTGTTTGTTTGTCCCATCAAGAAGGCTTTAAAAATGCTTACACATTTCTAATTTATGTTCTAAGATATTCTCATTTTTATTTTGTTATTTCATCATATATCTTCCTATTTCTAGCTTTCCATACGTACCAACAAATTAAGAGAGGTATTAAGTGCATAACTTCTTGGAATGTCGAGCTTCTTTTGATATCCTATCACCATTGGTTTAAGAGAGAAGTACTTGGTTGATGTACCTTGATATTATTTTCTAAATCTTTGTTATAAAAAGACCAAAGGCATTGTGCAAGCTAATATTTAGTATAACCATGGTCAATACTGTCTTTATTAAAGTAATGAAGGCACTTGGATGCTTGTTGAAATTGAAGTCTTTTTAACTAGTCTAAGAAAGGAATTTTGTAATTAAGAAATCATCAAATGATGATTGATATCCTACTGAAAATTTTCTTATTCCAAATTCTTTTTCTTAAGAGCTTCTTAAAGCCTTTTCTCCTTCATTTTATATAGATTTAAGAATGAAGCTACCCTCATTGCTTAATACCTAGTAGACTTTGTGATTTACAGGAGATTTATGCACAAAAATTGAAACTAACTCTTATTATTTTTTTTTGCAAATTCTTCCATATTTAGATTTATTTTGTGCCATCTTCCCATTTAAGTATTTAATTTTCATGTATTCCACTCAAAGGGGCTGATCCTTTTACATCTCGAAATTTGACTTTGCTAAAAAAACCAGAGCAATATTAATAGCTTCCTTATGCCTAGTCCATTCTCCTTGCATGACTCACTTATCTTATTCCATTTCATCTAGTGATGTTTATGCCTAGTTCATTCTCTCTCCTTGCAATAGTAAGTCTTTTTCCTATCTTACCAATTTTCTATTGGTACCTCACTTGTCATAATGATCTTTTTCATAATGATGTTATCTTTGTTTAGGATCTTATCATCATTCATGACCAAGTCATCCATTGGTAGTAAGCATTACTGAGGTCCTTTATCATGCATTGCTGGCACAAATGCCTTCAGGCTATCCATATTCACTACTAAGTAGGTTCATTATAGCTCGAGTTGATAGCCATTATCATTAATCCTTTGTATTATCTTGAAAGGACCAAACTATTTTTGTTTTAGCTTCTTTCCATTTCTTTTTAATCTTTTCTTACTCATATAATGACAAACAAGGTCACCTCCTATGAACTTCTTTTCAACTCAATGTTGGTGGTGCTACTTTTTATACTTCCTTTATGATTTGGGCATTGGTTTTCAATATTGACATGTATTTATTTTATTATTTCTAGATATTTTTGAGCTTTTTGTTGAGTGACACTTCCACTTTCTCCCATTTTTGATATCTTGAATTCAAAGTTTATAGGGTTTTAGGCTAAGAGTTCCATAAAAGCTTCAAAAGGACTCAAATGATATCAATTAATGCATGGCATGGTTGTATGAAAATTTTATTTATGTAAGACTCCCATCCTGTATTTTTTAATGATGTGCATTATATACTCTATGTAGATGAATAAATGTCATATTTATCACTTTAGTTTATCCAATTGTTCATGGATGGAATTTTATATTTTGCATCAAAGCAGTATCCATCATTCCTGATAGAGATCATCAGAATTTGCTTAAGAATCGAGTGTCCTAATTTGATATGATGGAGGATTGTAACATAAAATATAACCTATTAAGTCATTGGTAGTCCATAGATAAATTACTTTGAGACACTATTCTAGAGAACCGTCTAAATTAAAAATGGCGTATGTAGTCCCTATTTGCAATTTGATATGTTTGATATGAAACAAAGTATACATCTATAAATAAATTTCCCATCATTTGAATTAATGTAAGACCAATAAGCATACCTTTATTCAAAATGGTCTTTGAGACTACATAGTGTCTTAATACTTTAGAAGTATAAGCCTCATTCACCATCTTTTTTTATCACCATATTATGGTACATACTATTGCTTTCTTTGGTTGAGAACATCCATTTTTATTGCATACTCAAATTCTTTACCTTCTTTTATCTTTTCATAAATTTCTTCAAAATCGGGGACAACTTTATACTTTGCAGCATACTTTTAAAATCCTGTAAGCTATATTTGCATAATTCTCTTTAAACAAAGAAAGATAAAAGAAAGCTGAGAAAGTATATCTATAAATTTGTTTTGAGCACCCTTCTTGTTTTTAATAATTAAGTTAAATTATTTTAGGTTTAACTTCCACTTCAAGTGTCATGCTCATTGTAGCTTTGTTTGAGTCTACAAATATTAGAGTGGCTAATGATCTAAATGTACTATAATCTCTTTCCTTACAATGTATTGCCTCCAATCTTTTACCATTTATTGTAAAGTTAGAAGATCTTTGCCATAAGTCAGATAAGTTTTTTGTGCTCTTTGTAGTAATTAAGAATAATAGGTTACAAGCTTGCCTTCATTATAATTATCCTGATAACATAGTTGGACACATCTTCCTAAATCTCAAATGGATGCTATAGATTTAGTAGAGCAAGAATTGGTGTTACAAGTTATATCTTTTAATTGTTGAAATTTTTGTCGATGTAGTTTTGTTCAGTCAAACTTTAGATGTGGGTAAGTCGGTGCATGTAACAGCACCACTATTTCATAGAATCCATCAATAAATTTTCTAAGGTATTAACAAACCCCAAGAAAATTCATAACTTCTGTAATATTTTAAGACCTAGACCATTTTTTAATGGCATTAATTTTCTCTTTTGTGATGATTATTTTGTCATTACCAACTTGAACTTCCAAATATTAAATGGTTTCCCTTTCATACTCACATTTCTTCTTATTAGACTTTAATTCATGGTATTACAAAGATGGCAATCACCTTTCTTAAATGCTTTAAATGCTTTTGAAGTATTTTACTATAAATAAGAATGTCATTTAGGTAGACTACCAAAAAGTACTTTAAATAAGGGAGAAGAATGTCAATCATTAGTCTCACAAATATTTCTAGAGCAATACACAACCCAATTGGCATTACTAGCCACTCAATAATCATTATAAAGTCTTAAAAGTAGTTTTTTAGGTGTCTCCTTCTACAATACATACTTGATGGAATCTTGCTTTAAGATCTAATTTTGTGAACATTCATGTATGTTTTAACAGGTCTAATAGATAATCAATTCTTTATAGATGATACTGATTCTTAATGGTGATTTTGTTAAGAGTTTAATAATTCATACCCAAGAACCAACCTCTATCTCTTTTTGGTACTAAGACAATTAGAGAGCCACATGGCGAATTACTTAGCTTGAGTACCCCATTTTCAAATAAGTCTATGACTTGTCTTTTAATCTCTTCATTTTTTACTATTGCATTATGATATATATCTATGTTTGGTAGTATTGAATCTAATAAAAGTTAAATTTGGTGCTTCATAACACATTTTGGGGATAACCCTTTCGGTTTACTAAATAGTGCCTAATCTTCTCTTATGTTCTCCTCAAGTGGTCTAGGTAGATAATCTTTCATATACTTGTTGTAGACTCTTGAAAATTGTCTAAATTTTAAGTGCAATATGAATCTTATTTTTTTCTATTTTTCTTTATCTTCTCTAAGAAAAGATTAGGATTCAAGATCTAACATTTTTCTCGTATGTTTCTGTATTGTTTGTAGTGGGCTTAATTTTTTAAGACTTACTTATAGATAGAGTATTTGTTATTGTGGCTATGATCTTATTTGTTAGGAAGTACTCCTTCCACTTTTGTCACTCTTTGTTTTAGTGCTAGTCCTCTTAATGTTTAAACATCCTTTCTTTGGTTTCTTACTTTTAATCTTCCTTTTGATGTAATTAAAAACGTGCTAACATGTATCAAAGATTACAAAATGAATAATGCTAATTCTATAGCAATAAGATAATATGAATCTAAGATATATTTAGATAAAGTCTACATCTCATCAAAACATATCCCTAATGCCATGGCTTGTCATCAAAATTCAATGATATATTCTTACCTTATTTGTCCTTGTCAGTGTTATATAGACTATACTACTTTCTCAATCTTTTGTCCACTTAAACTATGGGGTAAATTTCTTATTAAATTAATTTCTTAAATTTTATTCATGTTATTTCTATATTTGAACCAATTATTAAGTGTTCATTTCACTAAACTTATGCATAATACATTGAGCATATGCTACTTTATCAAATAAGAACTAGTCGTATAGAAAGAAATAGGTGTTTAACTATTCCAACCAAGCATCTAAATTTTTGCATTCATCGTACCATAAACAATAAGTAGATCAAGTTTAGCATTTACTTTGAATGAATATCATCAATTCTTGTATATAGAGAAATAGGCCTCTAGTTGTTCTAACCAGGCATCTACTTTTTCTACATTTATCATATCATCAAAAATAGGAACATCAAGTATAAATTCCACTTTGAAAAAATGTTATTGATTCTTAAGCATTGATGAGACAAGATTTATGATGGCATCCAATCCTTGTCTCTATGTATTGTTGAGTTGGAATATTTTCTTTGCTTAGTGGTTTATCTTCTAAAGTCATGAAAGAGAATATTTTTTAACACCAACTCCACTAACACTTGTATTTGTTAGGTTAATAGAGTTACATGTACTTCTTGGTTTGATGACAAAATAATTGACATAGTCATCTCAATTAAAGCCTCCCCAATTTCTTGATTCCCTTTTATGACTTGCTCCTCAACTACCTTCTTCTTTGCTCCAATCATCGACATCAAATCGAAGCATTTTGATACAAAAATTAATATGAGCTATTTGCAAAATATTCTTCTTTGAGCCTTCAATAATAGATCTAATTACTATCACAATAGTAAAAGTTCAATATTAGAAATAATGAGGAACGAAGAAGGAGAATAAGAGTAGAGCTATAACCACAAGAAGAATGAATACTCAAAAAAGTTTTATTTCTATATTTATTATTCTTACTCATTTATATAATAATTGGATATAATATCTTATTATTAAATACATAATATTTTAACTATCAAAAGTGATGTGACATTTTTTAGAACTTCATAATTTTACAAATTTGAGTTTCTATGTACCAGGGCCGAAGTGTAGAGGCCGTGCTTGCTTGTAGATTTCATATGCCACTAGTGCTATAGTCTGATGATCTGAGTGTACTATAGCTTCTTTTCCTTTAATATTTTATAACTTGATATAATTCTAGAAGCTTTTTGCTATAGTTTAGATAATTTTTTTTGTGCTCCATGTAGTAATTCATAATAGTAAGCTACAAGCTTGCCTTCTTGCTTTACAATAGCCTTGATAGTGCACCCTAATGCATCTACCTAAATCTCAAATTGATGTTGTAGATTTGGTAGATTTAGAACTTGTTCTTTATAAATTACCACTTTTAATTGTCAAAATATTTGCTGATGCAGTTTGTCCACTCAAACATTAGATATGTGTGAGTTTGTACATGTGATTACACTATTATTTTACAAAATCCCTTTGATGAATTTTCTTAGGCATTAATAAGCTCCAAGAAATCTCTTAACATTAGTAATATTTTGAAATCTAGACTATTTCTCAATAGAATTAATCTTCTTTTCATCATTATTTACTTTGTCATTACTAACTTGAACTCCCAAATATTGAATAGTTTCCTATACATCTCACATTTCTTCTTATTCAACATTAATTGATGAGTTTGTAGGATATTGAGTATCTTGCTTAGATGTTCTATGTACTCTTCAAGTATATTACTATAAATGGGAATGTTGTCTATGTATACTACCAAAAATTTCATTAAATAAGGGTGAAGAATATCATTCATTATTCTCATGAATATTGTTGAAGCATTGCATAACCAAAATGACATTAGTAGTATAATCTCAATCAAGTCTTAAAAACTTTTTTCTAAGTGTCTCCTTCTATAATATATACTTGATGGTATCCCATTTTAAAATCTAATTTTTCAATATTAATATATGCTTTAGCTAGTCTAAGAGATCATAAATTCTTAATAACAGATACCTATTTTTAATGGCGATTTTGTTAAGAGCTCGATAATCTGCACACATGCACCAACCTCCACCCCTTTTTGGTATTAAGACAACTAAAGAGCTACATAGCAAATTATTAGGCATGAGTATCCCACTTTCAAATAACTTTATGACTTCTATCTTAATCTCTTCCTTTTATACTATTGAATTATAATGCATACCAAGTTTTGGAAGTGTTGAATCTATTTAAAGTTGAATATGGTGCTCCACAACACATATTTGGGATAATCCTTTGGGTTAACTAAATAGTACAAAATATTCTTTTAGTATCTCTTGAAGTGGTCTAAGTAGGTTATCAAATTCTTAGGTAGCAATATTCATCTTCTTAGGTAAGACTAATAATAACACATATTTTAGATTTGTATTTACTAATCTTTTTACTTGGTCATCAGCAATAATATTGACTATTGATTTTCCTTTGACCCTTGATATGATAAATTTCTATCCATCATTTATGATTTGATATTTTTGAGCTCAATAATAGTATATAGCAACCCAAATCTACAAGTATGACTAGCCAAATATGAACTGGCAAATATCAAGCAACACTACAAAAAAAACTTCTTTAATATATTCCCGAGTTATTAAAAATTTTACTTTACACTGTCATTCAACTGTTGCTTCAAAATCTTTTTGAATCCAACAAAGAGAATAATGTCTTAGATAAGGAGTATTTTCTCATTAGAGTTTCTTCACAATTCTTTTAGAGATCAAATTCTTCCAACTGTCAATATAGACAATGGCATCACCACCTCCTTTACTTAAATGCAAGTTGTAAAGAGTTCCGCTCTCCTTACTATACACCATGAGAGATAAACTTTCATGAGCTTTAGTTGTAATAAGGATCTTATTTTTCTCATTTTTCTTAAACTTCTTTAGGAAAAGATTAGGGTACAAGATTCAATATTGTTCTTGTATATGACCTTGTTTTTTGTAGTGGGTATAACATTTCTGAGTCCTACTTATAGATAGAGTATTTGTTATCGTTATTGTGATCTTCTTTGTTAGTGTTTACTCTTTCCTTTTGCTACTTTTTTATATTAATGCTAATCCTCTCGATGTTTGAATTCCTTTTATTTGGTTTACTACTTTGATTCTTCTATTTGATGGCCATGGAGCTTGCACCAAAGATTATATAAAGAATAAAGCTAATTTTATTGTAATAAGATAATACAAACTTGAGATATATTTAGATAAGTTTTAAATTTTATTAAAAGATATCCCTAACATCACGACTTGTCAGCAAAATTCAATGGTGTATTCCCACCTTATTTGTTCTTGTCATTGTTATAGACTATGCTACTTCCTTCATCTTTTCTCCATGTATCTCATGGGGTAAACTTTTTCTCAAATTAATTTCTTAAACTAGGTTCATGTTATTTCAATATATAAACTAGTGCTTAAGTGTGCATTATATTATGCTCATGCGTTACTTATCATTTTTAATTAAGCATATGCTACTTTTTTAGAAGAGGAATTGTCATATAGAGAAATATAAGTCTCTAGTTATTCTAATTATGCACCTAATTTTTCTATATTTCATGGCACCATCAAAAATAGGTATATCAATTATAGCATCTACTTCGAACCAACATTGTTAATTCTTATGCAATAAGAGGGAGAGATTGACGATGGTGCCACATCCTTGTTTTTAAGTATGGTTGAGTTAGGAACATTTTTTTGCTTAGTGGTTTATCTTTTGAAGTTTGTGGTGGGAGTGAATTAGCTTTTTAATATCATATTCATTAATACTTATATTTATTCTGTTAATAGAGTTACATGTGCTTTTTGGTTTAATGCTAAAGTAGTCGACACAATCCCCTTGACTGAGACCTCACTAATCTCTTGATTCCTGTTTGGGGGTTGCTCCTTAACTCCCTTCTTCTTGTCTTCTACCATCAGCATTGAATCAAAGCACTTTCATATTAAAAATAATATGACTTGTCTACGAAATATTCTCACATCGTGGCCTCAATAGTAGATTTAGTTAGACTTGCAACAATAAAAGTTTAGTGTAAGAAATTGTGAGGAATTAATAAAAAATGAGAATGAGAGTAACTATTCCCACAAGAAGATTAAATACTCCAAAAAAATTTATTATCTCATTCATTATTTATATCTTTTTATATAAAAATTAGAAATAATATTTTATTACAAAAAAATATATTATTTTAATTATCAAAAGTGAAATGTGATATTTGACCAAACTTCATAATTTTGCAAATTTGACTTGTCTAGTGCTAGAATCTGAGCAGGGAGGCTCTACTTGTTCGTGGATTCTAGAAGGCCCCCAGTACCATTGACTTGCAAATTCTGCATCGTTGGCGAGCATGGTATGTGATAACTATCACGTGCATTGTGCACATGGCTCCAAACCCCCTTCGTATATATACATTTAAATTTTTCTTACACTTGTCCAAACTAGATTCTGAAACCTATTTCCTTTTAGATGCCCCATTAAAAATTTCAACTATCAAACACCTTCATATAGTCTCATAGAGGACTATTAAACTCAAATCCCAAACAACCACCATCTACACATTTGGTATTCATTTGATAAACTAATTTTCTTCAAAACTTTTAAAAGTTATCCTTGCAACAATCATTCCAAACGTTTTCACAAAATTTAGTTTTCCATTCCCACTAATTATCCTTTTTTATAAATTAAACTTTTAGAAATTATTTTTAACCATTTTTCAATCACAATAAAGTATTTTTTTTTTGATATATGATATACCATATGCAAATAAAACATAATACTTTTAAGTGATGGCAGTGCGTGTAGCACATGTTTTTTTTTTTTTTTGCAGTATTTTCTAAAACTAGCTTTTTACAAGTCCACGGTGGCATCCACAAACTTATTAAAAAAGGACATATTTACAAATTGCCCAAAAAAGTAGGTTTAGTCTTTTCAAAGATAAACATACATGGAAAGTTAGAGAACTTACTTGTAATTAATCAAGACGCGCTAAAGTCAATTCAGGATTACTTTGATTGAAATTTTTTAATCAGAAAAGTGATTTCCTAAAACCTTTTGAAAAACATTGTTTGACACAAATAGATAAAGTCTGTTTTATTTAGCTATTGAGATTGAACAAATGGCTAAAAGAAATATTTTTTAAAATAAAATAATAAATAAATATTTAAAAAGAAAACTTCGTAAAGTAACTTAATTTTTTAAACAACACTTCGAGCAATAGTTGTATTTAACACAGTTATTGTTAAATATTATAATAATTAATTAAAAATAAATTTAAAATAAATATTTTAATTATTATTAAAAAAATTATACCTAATAAATATTTTATTATTAAATATTTAAAAGATTACTATTATTGTTATTATGAAATGATTAGACAAATTTTGATCTTTCGAAAAAAGAAAAAACCTTAAATATTATTTTAAAAATATCAAATATTTTTTTATTTTTTAAATTTAAAAATATATTTGATTAAAAGAATACATATTAGAAAATTCTCTAAAATTTAAATTTAAAAATATTTAATTAAATACAGTTGAAATATTGATAAACACTGGTCGAAAAATTTCAAATGCCACGCGTCTTCTAGGCAAAGACCTACTTTAATCCGTGTTGGATCTTTTCTTTTTGTTTGTTGCAGAAATTGTCTTACTAATAATCCATTCTAGTGTTGAATAAACAGTTGTGTCACTGCCATTTTCGTTAATTGGTTAGGTGTGCAACACTAAAGCTTTTCTTATGCCTGTGGCTATTTTGGTTTCAGCATTATTATAGTAAGAGTGGTTGAATAAGTGAGCCTAAGGAAAGCAAAACCTAATAAAAGTGCTTAAAATTGGGTAAAAGCTTAAATATAATGGAAATAATTATTGCTTTTTTCGTGCACACATCGATGCCATCTCATTTTGCCTTCCACTCTCTTTGGGAATACATGTAGACAAAATTAATAGGAAAGATGTCTTTTGTTAATTTAATATTTTAAGTTGTGGATAATCTATGTTTATCAATTATGACTATGTTGAAAGATTTTTTAATAAAATTAGTAAAATTTTATAAAGCATAAGAAATTCATAATGATAAAATATAAGTTGGAGAAAAATAATTTTACTAATAGTGAAGAGGTTAAGAGAATTGTAGAATCATACTCTATTTCGAAATATTTGATAAAGATATCAAAGAATGATAAATCCAAAATAGATTGTATCATTTACCAAGAAGAGGGTAAATGGTTTCTATTGATAATGTCGTTGTTGAAAAAGTGATTCCAACTATAAAAATTATTATAACAAACTAATATATGATGTTTTTTTAGAGACTTTAAAGATTTCATAATAAACTGTTTGAGAGGTCGACTTAGGAAACACCTAAAGAGAAATGGCCAGGAATGAGTAGTGCCATCAGAGAAGTGCTCAAGCCTAATCAAGAAAATTTATTATAATTGTTAAAAATGCCAATTGCACTCAAGAATGCTGACTATCTTTGATGTGCTAGATGTATCAAAAATTTAACAACTAATGATAATGTACAACTAAGCACAAGAATTTTGAATGTTAAAACTTTATTTTCACACTAACTCATTATGTAGAAATTTTTGTGAAAGACTATATATCATATTATCATTATTTCACCACATGACATATTGATACTTATGCATCTTTCCTTAAATATAAGAAATTTTTTATATAGGTGGCCTAGCAAAAAAATCATAAGAAAAGGTTTTAATAAAATTAGATTTCCAAATGAAGTTAAAGTTGGATTTCTAAATAACAAGCCTGTCCTCATCAAGTTTGAGAAGGGGGAGGATTTTCTCCTTTGCTAACTTCATAACTTATGGAATGTGGTAGGTTTCTAAATGTAAAACTTTAAGTAGCATCCAAATTTTCATCTCAATGCAGAGCCATTCCTAGCTCTAATATAGGTCTCTTTCAAACACCTTCCCATTCTTTTGTTTAAGATCACAATTTTGTATTCTATAGCCATAACAATAGGAAACCCCCTTAAGGTGGATGCTACAACTCTAAATCTAACTTCTCTAAGCATAGCTAGAGTTCGTTAGAATTCGAATTTGCAAAAGAATTGCCAAAATAGATCAAAATTATGTAGAAGGTAAACAATTTTACTTGGCTTTGACAAAGGATATAATATGGTAATATGCTTAACTATTACATGGTAGGTCGTAAGAAGGTTTGCTCTTCTATTCAATTTAAGTTAACACAAACAATTTAGACACAATCTCCCATTGAACTAGTAAAATCTCTAACTAAATAGAATGAAATAATGAAGAATAATAAGAAACCTAATAGGGATTTGACCAAACCAATAATAGAACCTACAAACACTATAGATCATAATGATAAGAAGGATAATTTCAAAATTTCAAGTTCTAATTAGGCAGACAACTCTAATAGTTGTGATGTTTCACATGAGGCTATAAATGAAAGCATGATCGCAGATAAGGAAAACTCAACTTGATTGAAAGCAAGAGGAAAATATTTTTAAATAAGATATGAAGAAAGCCTTCAGGTAAAAAAAATAGAAAGGCTTCATGTCTGACTTGAAGCTTCACAAGAATGCTATCAAAGAGATCTCAATCTTTAAATGCTAAAAGAGTACAGCAATGGCCTGCATGAAAAAGAAATAAATTCTAGACTAATATGGCTTGATCAAGATGATTTAACCCTCATATAGACTAAGAGAAGTAAAATAAAAGAAAATAAAGGTTTTTAATGTCAAACTAGTCCAAAATAGACACTTAGAACTTAAAAATTATTACAAATTATGAATCAACCAAACAATGAATAATACTTTTATACAAAACATAGAGTCATGAACACAAGATCAATCTATTACCTCAACCATCTAATTATTTTTAATAATATCATGTTAGTGGCATTTTTAGAATCAATTTCACATGAAAAGATGTTTCCCAACATAGCTATGTCACTAGGATTTAAATAATTTATAAGAAATTCTACCAACAAGATCTAGGTTCTTTGAAAGGAAATGAATAATATAAAAAAGTATACAATGTTGGACCATTCACTCATCTGCACATTGATAAATCTGACAAATGTTAGTGTATTGTATGTTAATATATGTGAAGTGTATAAGAGCAAAAAGAAGGACATTTTGGAACAATTTAATCTTAATTGCAATAGATCTTCGAGACTCATGGATGGTTAGGAGAGGCATCAATGTTATTGCTTTCATGAACAAATATAAGGGTTCTTCTATGTCTTTCCTAGCTACAATGTATGGGTTCATTGACTGCAAAAAACCAATGTAGCCTAACAAACCACCCTTTCTTTAGCTCAACCTTTACTAGTTTGGAAAAAGAAAAGGGAAATGGGTCTAGAAAAAGCTTAATTGAATACTAGTAAATAAGGATTAGATAGAAACCTAACCTATAGTAAACACACAACATCTATATATAATGGTGTTAGATCTCTCTCCACTACTATTATACTATCTAAAAGCCCATGAGTCTTGACCTAAGTAATTTAGGTATCAAAACATGTGATGCACAGATTCAACATTTAATGAAGTTGTGGAAAGTAATTGGGCAATACCAACTCACTTTTTAACTTTGGCAACCATGACATTCAAATTGAGTAGGCTAAAGGAATGTCTAAAATAGTAGAATAAAAATCTACATTTGGTAATATCTTCCAAGTAATTAAGATGGTTAAAGAGAAGGTTAAGAATAGAGAAAAGTAATTCTAGGAAAGCCAATATAAGGAAGGCAAGATTGAGTTAGCAAAAGCAAAAGATCAACTTATGAAAGAATTAAGGAAGAATTTTTTTTAGTGCTAGAAGGCAAGAACTTAATTACTTAAAAAGGGAAACATGATTAACAAATTATTTCATACTTTAGTTAAGGATTAAAGGTCTAAGCTTAAAATTAGTGACATCAAATATTCAAATTGACAAATGATAATTGGATAAGAGAAGATTCAAGAGGGAGCTGTATAATTTTTTCAGCAAATGCTCTCCGTTAAAAAGATCATTTGAATGAGAAAATTGTTAAGAAACTTATCTACACTGATATTTGAGGAAGATAACTATTAGCTTGTGAAAGAAGTTATAATGGAGGAGTTCAAAGAAGTGGTATTTTAATTATACCATGATAGTGCACCTAGATTAGATGATCATTTTTTCACAAAAGTTTAAGAAATAATAGCTTGTGATGTACTAAAAGCTGCCAGGAATTTCATAGCTTGGTATTTGATTCTTAAAAGGTTTTCGAGTGCCAACCTAATATTGATTCCTAAGGCACAGGTATTAAAATCATTTAAAGACTTTGGGTTAGTTTATGTATGTAGTTTTACTAAAATAATACTATGCCAACTAATAACAAACAACTTCCACATATTACTACCCAAGAACATATCTCCTTAACAAGCTTATTTCATTAAAGAGATAGAAATTGTGGATAATACACTTATAGCATAAGAATTGCATATTCAAACTAGACTTCAAACACATTTGACAGCTTTGCTTTGGATTTCCTAAATAAGATACCAAACAAATTCAATTTTTTTATCTTAATTTAACGAGTTGATCAAGAACATTACTAGTAGCTATTGGTTTTTTATCTTGGTCAATGACATTTCTAATAGATACTTTCAACCATCATGATAGCTAAAACGAGGTAATCTCATTTCTCTATTACAATTTATATTATCTATAAAATCTTTCATTCACAAATGGGAAAATAATACATTATGAAATACCTAAAGGTCACTAATTAATATCACATCTTAGTTATGCTAATGATATAATAATTTTCAATAGAGGCAATTTGACATCTATGAAGTGTCTAAGTAAATTCTTAGGAAGGTTCCAAGACATGTAATGGGTTTTTAACATGGATCTCTTCCTATAACATACCCAAGATGTCACATATTTATTGGTAGGAAAACATCATTATATTAACAACAAATACTAAATAAACTAAATAACCAAACCGCAAGCTAAAAGAAGAAATTGTTATCCATGGGTGATAGATTAATCTTAATGCGACATGCTTTAAATTCTATTCTAATATTTTCATTAATGACAATGCATACCTTAATGCAAATTATACACAGAGAAAATATTATAAATTTGTTCCAATGATGGGAGATCGATAACATTCATAATCATCATTAGGAAACATAGGACAATGTTTGCTCTTACGAAGGAAAATGGCTTAGGATTGAAAAGCCACAGGATATCATGACTACCTACTCTACTTATTGAACTAGATACTACCAATTGGCCAATTACTCCAAGCCAAATTCATGAAAGATAAATACATTATTAATATTGAAAAGGTTATCAAGTCAGACACATGAAAATACAATGAAAAAAACTAAGAATTTGGTCTCAAACATACAAATACATGTCTAAATTCATGGTTCAACATTTGGAACCTTACTAATGATGGGATCTTTAACTTACAAACTACATGGATAGTAATCAAAGGTAAGTTCTTTATATTTAAATTAAAAAAATGATCTAGAATGCCAAATGTTTCAACAAGATATCAATGTTGATCTAGAGAATCTTAAAGAAGGTGTTGATTTTCTTAGAAAAATTATATAGACTCATTATTCAGGTGGCTTTCGAATACTCATATTTTCTAAGTGAGGACTCTTTAGATCATGATTTTGTAAGCTATTAATTGGCATAGAAAGTATGGTCTTTCTTCACCATGGCATTAGCAGCTTAACAAAGGAAGACAAAACATTAAAAACATCCTCAATAATTGGTGGAAGTAGATCATTGGGAGTTTTGTAAGATGTGAAGTGCCTCAAATTGTACCATTATTATTTTGTTGGAATATTTGGAAGGTAATAAATAAAAAAGTGTATGAGAAAACTAATGAATTAAAGCCATCATCAATAATGTCCTTAGCTCATGTTATAATATATTCAATTATTTCCTTTTAACACATATTAAGCATGAAGATATGCTCATGGTATAGATGTGTTTTGTTCTCCTTTCAAAAACAAAAAGAAAATTAGAACATACAGGGCTATTTTTTGGAGTTTCCCATCTACCAACATAGTGAAACTAAATATACATAGAAGTTATAAGAAAAAAAATCTACAATGAAAGGTATCATTAGAGATCATAAAAGTAATGTCATTCACACTTTTATTTTTTCTAATAGTTATAATTTGTCCATTGAGGCAATAATGAATTCCATTAGGCAAGGATTATAATGGTGCAAAAGTAGCAACAGAACTATAGTTTAAATTAAGTTTAATTATATTATATTAATTAAAATTGTATAAGGGAACATAAAATTGCATTGAAAAAATATTGACAATATCTAGCAAAAAGGTTGAAGGCTATAGCACTATCAATGAAATAGAAGTTCATATATAAGGAGAGAGAAAAAGCAACTCGAAGTCCATCTGAAATAGCCAAACATTTCAAGAATGCACAAACATGGGGGCTGCCATAGAGTTCCACTTCAATGTAGGGCATTTATGAACATGGAGAAAACTATCTTGCATTACATTAACTATTTTTACAAAGTATGAAATCTGATTGCTCCAATGGAACATTGATATGATGTATAAATTCAAAAATAGTAAACCACTTCAAAATCAGCATACAAATAAAATAGCTCAACGTACCATACAATATTTCGGGCTTTTACCTCCCACATTAGATAAAGGATCAAATTAAATTGATAAAATAAAGATTTTTTTGGAGGCACTATTCACAAATGCAATTCTTCAAACTCGACTATTTTTCACTATGATCCAATATGAAAAAAGTTATCACTATTTAGATTTTTCTATATCGTATCTGAATGTTTTGCTTACTCTAAATATCAAGCATATGTATTCATACATAACAAGTAGTGTAACGTACTACATTGGACTAGCACATTTTCCATCCATCTCAGGATGATGACACTTGGGTACTATTCACTAGGTTGCAACCTCATATTGGGATTGTTGCCATTTTGCTATGATATGAAATGAAGCTGATACTATTATTTTTTGCACTTATTGTTGTTAGATGAAATGTAAAATTCTTGCATCAGACAAATACATCAACAAACAAGTAATAAGGCATGACCATTCTATTATGTTGTGCATTCTCTAAATCACTTAACTTGTACAATCACTTAACATCACAGGTGTGACAAATAGTAGATGTGAAATAGATGGAGTCACACACAATTAGGAATAAAATTTGATTTTACAAAGAAACATTTCAGGGTATGCATATGATGTATAATTAAAATGTGTAGGACTTCCAAAAGGTAATGTTGCCTAAGAAGACAGATGAATCAAAACTCTAAAATCAATAAAAGCATTATTTACTTACATAAAATTTTAGGGTTGTAAATAAACAATTCGTGCAAAGCTGGGAGCTTTAAAAAATCATTCTTGAAACCTTCAAATTCAATGAAAATTTAAATATCAAGAAATAAGAATCCAAACTTAATTTATGCAAACAACAATGTTGTGACTCATACAAAGTATTGAATATGGAACTTAATGTTTGAGTCAGCAACAACTTATATAGAAAAGAGTGAAGAACTCAAAGAGAAAGAAAAGGAAGCAAAACATTGGGTTACATCCAACTTGCACTCAAAATCTCAATATTGAAATAAACCCCAAATCCTTTTGAGAATGGCATAAAACTTTTCAAAGGGAAAGAAGGTAGTGGAAACTCTAAAATCCATCAATAGTGAAAATGTCTCTTATAAGTACCTAAATAAATCATAAATCCATAATAAAGTCAAGTTTGATGCTCTTAATGAGTTCAAAAAGAGGACAAAATGAGTAGAAATGCATGACTTCTTAATATCTAAAGACTTATAGTGATTGCCCTAAGAAGTCAACCCAATCTCCTTGCATGCTTTTAAAGGAGCTTCCCTTGTGACCTTTTAATCACACTAAATAGACAACAAACTATAAGGAGTAATTAGATAACTATTTAGATAGTTAGGCTTTTCCTAATCATCCAATATGGTTGAAACAACCGATGTTTTTATTAGTGTTTACTAATCAAACTATGAATATGTAAGATCAATATGGAATGGTTTAAGTGGCAAATGAAGCTATGATGACTCAAGTTGCATAAAATCAACTTGCAAACATTTTGGACATGTCTTGAAACAACCAAGAGAGAAAATACACACAAGATATACATAAATAAATAAACAAATGAAATAGTGTACAACACTAAATCATACAAAACAAAACTATAGCTATCATGGTAATATACAATTGTTGCACCACATAAAAACTTCCTAGCTACAAAAAGAACTCCAACAAGCGTTGTTCAACAACCTCCAAATATTTAATATTGATTAATGGATTAAGACATGATATTTGATGAAGTGTTGATAACACAAATATGAAGAATAAAAGGATTTTGAAAACAAGTTTATGACTCTAAATGAATACAAAATGATAATTTAAATAACATCTATATATAACAAAATATCAAAAACACACAAAATAACATAAGATAACCACTAGCCATTCAAATATTAAATTCAATATGCTCTTTCTTCATCAATCTTTGTTGTTGTATCCCTTGATGTGATGATCATAAAATCAAGCTAAATTATATAATATCTTATTAAGCTTAGTGTTGTTTTAGTTAAATCTCAAGATATATAGTAACAATTTAGGTTTTTTAAAGCAAAGACTATAACATATGATGTGAATGATTTATTAATTTTAGAGCCAAGGACTAAGCTCTATGTGGAGTGGCTAATACATAAATAATTATATTTCTAAATATCTTTTTGGTTAGCATGTTAAACTTTTTACTTTCTTTATAATTTGGCACATAAGATCATCATGATTCATGCATATTTGAGCTAATTTTTTGGTAAAGAATTAAGTTACATTTGGTTTTTAAAATTAAGTATTTTTAATTTTTAAAATCTTATAAAAAAAATGTGTTTAAATAATATATATATATATATATATAAAGTAAAAAAAATTGTCCTAAGCACCCAACCCCTCCATCAAGCTCAAAGGCTCAAGCTAAGTGGCCCATAGTACTGGGTACTATATCTTAGGGAGCTATAGGTTAAGGATCTGACTAAAACTAAGTCAAGTCAAGCCTAATTATTAATAAAGGTTCGAATCTTATAACAGCTTAAGTTAATAAGGTAAAGGCATCCTAAATGCAACTTAGGTGTAACAAGTCAAGTAAGACTCATTAATGATAAGTAATCGTTTCGAGTTAGGTTAGACCAATTAAAATATGCATGTAGGTGCCTTAGATAATTACATCTTAAGAGACTAAGGGGTAACCAATCCCATTAAACTATCTAATGTGTAAAGGAAGTAATATAATGACAAACTACACACATTAGTTTATAATATAAGACTAAATAAATGGAATTTATTTCATTTTGAACTTAAGAGAATAAATATCAATCAATCATGCATTTTCAAGATAAAACGATCATGATTTTCTCCAAATTTGTGAATAGTTCTTTTTCATCTAATCATTCAACTAGAATGATTGATTGAAAGCTAATAGCTTCTCCACCTTTATGAAAAACATTTTGACCATCTTCATATCCATTTGCCTTTTGAATCTAATGATCTAAATCTTATCTCATTGTGACTAATCTGGACCTTTTAATGATTCTTTTGATTGAACAATTCTTGCTCCATCTGTTTGGAATCGAACGGTAGCTACTTTTTGTCTCCTTCTTTCATCTCCTATAATAGACAACTTTTGGAGAAAGTACTTTTACCTATTGATAGAGTTATTTTGTCATGTTTTTGTCTTGACTATAAATAGAGATTATTTACTAATATTTGTTATTGTTGAATCAACTTAAAAATTTCATAAAGTTTTAAGAGAACTCTAAAATTGAGAGTATAAATTTCAGCATGTTTACAGGAGCTTCTATTATTTCATTTCTTATTTCTACTACTTTCTTCTATAATCATTTTATATCATCTCAGTAACATCTATATTATTAATTAGTTGTGTCTCTCTTGTTTAAAGAATTTAAAAGTATAAGAATTTTTGTATGAAGAAATGTTTGTAAAACTTTCAAATTTTCTTGTAATTGATTTTTGTGAATTTTGGTGTCTCATTGGAGCACTAGTTTGCAATTAATTTACCCAACCAACGTCTGTAAAAGGGAGTTGTTAATGGAAGTGATCGAATCACCAAAATCTTGGTACGCCTCTTTTACTATTGAGCAATTTTATTTTGTTAATAATTTTTTGACAAACAATTTTTTAATTTTTAAGCATAAAAGTTTTTTCTTTAACTCACATGTCTTCCAATATCAAAAAAATTTCTTAAGTACACAGCTCGCCCTCCCCTCTTATATGGTTTGCTTCTCATAAATCACATCACTTGTAAAATGATAGTATTATCCAAAATAAATCCTAATATATTGAAACAACGGTCAGTCCAATAGATAAATCTATACAATTTAATAGTAAATTAAATATTTTAAATAAAATATTTTAAATAGCAACACATATAATATGTATGTCATGCTTATATAAAGGATAAACAATTTTCCTTAATATAAAAAACAAATGATTTTAATTTTTCTTATCCATTTCTCTTAGTTTATTAATCAATAATAGTCATATCCTTCACCATCTCAATAATCTAAGTGACATCATCCACCATAAATAACCTTTAAATGGCTCCTATAACTCATAGGTTCCACTTTACTTTATAGGTAGGTAAAAGTAACCATTGCTTATTATCACCTCAAAAATGATAGTTGAAATTACCATTTAACATCATTACGCCATATCAAATCAACATTAGAGTTAGTTGAGCTTAAAAAGGATTGTAAAGAGAATAATGATCATAATCATCACATACTATGCTAAAGTAATCACATTATCCATTTTCAAATTTTCTAGATTCATGTTTGATAATCATTATTTGCACAAGAGCATAATTTCATAAAATATTTAATTTCCACTTCTATAATCATGATCTTACATAGAAATCTAGACAATTTTAGTTGTAACATACAAAAAACCTTTATTGACTAGAAATTTCCTCATTACAAAAAAGTATTTCAAAATTTGATAATAAAAATATTTTTTAATAGAGATTTTTTAGGCAAATTTAATTCTATTTATTTCATGTCAATCAAAGTCTATTAGAAATTGATATAAATTTTTGGAAGTTATTACATAATTACTAATACATTATAATTATATATTTAAATATGAATATATATAAACCAACTTAAATAATTAAATAATATTTTAATTAAATTATTAAACTAAATCACCTAAGAAACAAACATTGGAAAAATCTTGAAATCATACTCTTTTTTGTGTCACCAATGACTGCGAACTGAAATGCCCTTCAATTTTCAACCTGCATTTGAATTTGAATAACATGATTGTGTTGCTTATTGTTAACAAATAAGTAAGATTTATATATGAATAAAAATAAAAAAATGGAAATAAAAGAAAAAAATTTGCAAGGAATTGAGAAATATATACTTGTTTATGTGAAATGGTGTATGAGAATGACACTTTAAATGAAAATGATAAAATCATAAAAATATGCTTTTTTATGATTTTATCTCCTAGCTCAAGTGTGATATTAAAAACTATACCATATTTTATTGTTAATACTTTGTGTATGATATTTTGGTATGGTTGTATGCTATATTATGATATGAAATGATGCCAAATGATATAATGATTGGCCTTCAAGAGGGTTGTCATTGGATATCTTTAGACTAGTAAGGTGGCTAGCTATGGGTGTGTGGCTTCTACCAATGATGTTGTTTATAGCTCACCTTTAGGTTTACAAAGCAACTGAGTGTGGTTTCTAAAACCATTCTAATGAGGATTGATATGATGTCAACTTATTTATATTCCTATGGACAAAGGTTTACCATTATACTTTTGATGGATTTTGATATAGATATGATATGATATGTGAGTAGGGATAATTGTAAAGTAGAAATATTGCCAAAATTAGATAAAGAAAATAATATAAATAGAAAAAATACAAATCAATCAAATAACTCTTTTTCTTATTATTATTTTTTTAATTTAATATAATTATTCTTCCTTACATATGTCATTTGTTATTTGGTCTATAGCTTTACAATTTTTTACATTTATGATATTATATCAACTTGTTATTTATGATTTATATACTGAGTCTTTTGAGACTTAGCCCCCATACTTACATTACAGGCTAACAAGTTCACCACACCAAGATGGAGACTTTAACAAGACTTAAAATTCAAGAATGCAGTGTGTGTTTATGAATTTGTCATTTGATTATGATATATCATAATTTTGCTATTTGTTAATATTTTGTATTAACAGAGAAGTTATGGTATATATTTTATAAATTGTTAGTGATTTTGTGAATTTGGTTGAAGGAATATGTGGTATGGGTGTGAGTTTTAGTTTTGCACTTTATACGGATGATATATTTTACTATTTTATAATATAAACATCAATATATATATATATATATATATATATATATATATATATATGATGATAAATGTTATATATAAAAAGTGGATAATTTATAGGGTAAGATTTCATCAAATTATTTTCTATATTTAAGAATAATTTAATTAATTTTAAATATTATGAAAAAAATTAGATTAAAAATTGGTCTCATTTGTCACCTCTTATCTATGATATTTAAGAAGGTGTGATCAATTTGTGTTAGAGAAGTTTAATATCTTAAGAAAGAAAAGTTTTTAAGGTTAGGATATTTGGATAAGTAATATATATGTATTTATAACATGTTGAATCAAAGTAAAATGATATTTAAGGGTTGATGTAAGGATTTAGAACTAGAATTGTGTCATAAGATTTTGGGTGGATTGGAAATAGGTGAGTGAGGACACTTTCACAACATGTATATATGTATAATTTTAGTATTGTTATATTTATGATTATGTTTAGTAAATTAAAAGCTAAATTAATTAGAGGTGGATAATCACAAGTTTATGAAATCACTTAATAACAAGTACCAAAGTCTATTGACGTGATCATAGGTACCTTATTTTTATAAAGTTTATGAATTGTTGTCCTATTCGAATGTGGACCTTCACATTCTTTTATATCACTATCAATGATAAGTACATTAAATATAAAACTTCAAAAAACAATCATAATTTTTATTAGTTAAATTATCTAATGAGAGTAAGATTAGAGTTGAACTCTCCATTCAAGAACAAATAGAAATAGAAGGGAAAAATTACCAATATGATTAATCATGCTACTAATTATAGAATTTGATATTATCTTGGGTATGAACTACCTATTATATCATCGGGTAGTCATAGGTTGCTGGGAAAAGAAAGTGAAAATAAAAGTAGTTAGTGAGAAAGAATTAGTATATTTTGGCAAGGATAAAGAGTTCATATTATATATATGATAAAGGCACAAAGATTATTATCCAAAGGATGTGAATGATACTTGATCTATGAAAGATGTAGATAAGAAATTTTATCAACTGCAAGAGGTACCTATATTAAGTGAATACTTGGATGTTTTTTGAGATGAATTACTAGAGTTACCACTGAAAGAGAATTATAATTTGAAATTGAAATGGTTTCTAAAGTTTAACCAATTTTTAATGCTCTTTTTTGAATGGAGATAAAAGTGTAAATACAAAAATTTCTAGAAAAATGTTTTGTTTTTATCTTATTTATGAAAATGAAAGATGGAAGCTTAAGAATTTGCAATGAATATCAAGAACTTAATATAATCACTATAAAGAATAAATATCTTTTCCCAAGGATAGATTATTTCTTTGATCAACTTTAAGATGTAATAGACTTTTCAAAGATAGTCTTGAGATTTGGATATCATCTATTGAGAATTAAAAGCGAGGATATACCAAAGACTACTTTTAGAACTCAAAATCGGTATTATGAATTTCTAGTATTGCACTTTGGGTTACTAATGCATCCATAGTATTTATCAACTTGATGAATAAGGTGTTTAAAGAATATTTAGATCAGTTTGTCATAATATTAATTGATAATATTAGCATGCCACTTATTTACATTTGGTTTGACAAACATTGAAAGATCATCAACTTTATGCTAAATTCTCAAAATATTGATTTTGGTTATCTAGTATAGTGTTCCTTGGACATGTAATTAGTCCATAAGGTATCTAGTAGATCTTGGACTCACTTAGACCAACCATGATGATAAAAATCTAAAGTTTTTTTTGGGATTTTCTAGATATTATAGAAAGTTTATGAAAGAATTTTCTCAGATAGCTTTTCCTTAGAAATGTTAACTTAAAAAGTAGTGATGTTTGAATGAGACTTTTCATGTGAACAAAGGTTTCAAATGTTAAAATATAAGTTGATTATTACTCTAGTGTTTGTGCTGTTACAAGGATCAAAAAGATATAATTTTTTTAGTAATGCATTTTATCAAGGTTTAGGCTATGTGTTGATATAATTTGTGAAAGTGATTACATATGTATCTTGTCAATTAAAAACCCATGAGAGGAATTATCTACTGTATGATTTAGAGTTAGTAGTAATTGTCTTTGATTTTAAAATTTAAAGAAATTACCTTTATGAGGTTAAATGTGAAGTATTTATAGATCATCAAGATTTGAAATATATCTTTACTAAAAAAGAACTAAATTTTAAGCAAGAAAGGTGGTTGAAATTTATTAAAGATTATAACTTAACTCATTTATCATTCAAGACAAGTAAAAGTAGTGGTTGATACTTTAAGTAGGAAAGTAAGTATTAATATGACAATAATGGAAGAAGATGAGAAGCAATTAATTTTTAAGTTTAATAAGCTACATTTAAAAGTAGAGGCATGAAGAAGTATAAAAAGTTGTATTAGTTGTCATTAAGGCTTGATTTATTAGAATCGATAAAGGTGGATAAAAAAGAAGACCCAAATTTACAAAATGTGATTCAAAAAATAAAATAAGGATAGATATTTAATTTTAATTTTGATAAAAAGCGAATACAATAGTTTCAAAATAGGTTCTGCATCCTTGATCATTAATAATTGTAATAAATATTATAAAATGAAGCACATAATTTTAGATACTCTATACATTTAGGAGAGAATAAAATATATCACAAATTAAGACAAAGATATTGGTAGATTGATTTAAGTAAAGTTGTATTAGATTGAGTTAGAAGATGATTAATAAATCAACAAGTGGAAAGAGAAAATCAAAAGTCTAGTAGATTACTGCAACCATTACTAATTCAAAAATGGAAGTGGGAAGAGATTAGTATAGCTTTTATCATGGTATTATCTATATCACCCTTTAGGCAAGATTTTGTATTGGTGATAATTGAAAGTTCAACTAAATCAGCTCATTTTCTACCAATAAAGAAAACTAATACAACATAAAGATTATCAAAAATCTACTTAGAAAAAATAGTGAAACTACATAATATACCAAAAGTAATTATCTCTAATCCAGATCCAAAATTCATATCACTTTCTAGAGATCTATTCATTAGGCTTTTGGTACTCAATTGTAATTTAGTGCTACATTTCATCTTCAAAGTGATGAGAAGATGAAAAGAATTATAAAACATTAAAAGATTTATTACTCCTTGTGTATTTTTTAAAAAGAAATTAGAAAATCATTTACCATTAATAAATTTTGTCAATAATAATAGTTATCAATGTAGCATTGGTATGACACACTATGAAGACTTATATGGAAGGACGTGTCAATCACCTTTACGATGAAATGAAGGTAAAGAAAGGGAAATTTTGGGTCTTGATTTTCTGAAAGAAACCACTGAGAAAATAAAGATCATTCCTAAAATACTTCAAATAGCATAAGATAAACAAAAGAAATATTTTAATATAAAATAAAAAAATATTAAATTTCAAGAAGGGGGACACGCATTTTTTAAGGTAAGTTCAATGAAAGATGTTAAATATTTTGGTAAGTTAGGTAAGCTTAAGTCAAAATTTATAAGTTTTTTCAAAACTTGGAAAGAGTAGGATAAGTGACTTATCAATTAATATTGCTACTACAAATAGCTAATATTCATAATGCGTTTTATATTTCATTTCTAAGAAAGTATATTTTGGATCTCTCATATATTATAAGCTATGATGTAGAGAATATTGAGATCTAACCAGATATGACATGAAAAAATACTTATGTAAATCTTGGATCATGAAAAAAAGTTGTTCAAAAGTAAAGTCAATTTTAATGATTAAGTTGCTTTGGCAAAACAAATCGAAATGAAAAGCAACTTGGAAGATAAAAGTAGATATAAGGAAAAAATATCCAAATTTATTTAAAATTTTGCATGAAACTTTTATAAGAGAAGAATTATAATACCCCAAATTTTGAAATATTATTATAAAATTTATTTTGTTTTATAACATATACTTAATATGTCAAATATTATTATTTTGCGAGCTTGATATAGTGGGCACTACATGTATGTTAAATAGTAAGTGTAAATGATATTTATGATATGCTTCATAATATGTGTCATAAAAAAATTATTTCAAAATTTTATGATAAAATTATTTTTGAATAGAGTTTTTTAAGACAAATTCAACAACATTCATTTCATATTAATGAGAATTCGTTTAAAATTGATACAAATTTTTAAAGTAATTATATAATTAACTAATATATTATAATATATATCTATATATATGACTTTAATGATCAAATAATATTATCATTAAAATATTAAGTATAAATCTACACCTAAGTGGTAGAAATTAGTAAAATCTCGAATTTCCAGTTCCCATCATTAACGACTGCAAGCTGAAATCCCCTTCGATTTCACACAAAAAGATTAAGAAAATTTCTAAAGTTGTTAATTCTAAGAATGAGAAGCATCCCTCATCAATCAATTTCTCAATTGCAACTCTCACTGTAGGATCGTCTGGATGGAAACAGCAAGCCATAACAAAAAAATTCATTTTTCCCTACTTGAATGACAATGAATCAAAGGTAAAACCTCATATTTTCAAAATATTAAGCATCCTTTTGGGTTTAGTTTGTGAAGTTTGGATATTCTAATTCAGATTGATTTCTTGTCACGATAATTGAAATTATCCTACTAGTGGAGGCTATTCATTAGAATTCTGATATGTATTGATATGTACATGACATGACATTTGAGCAGAAATAATAGTTAAGATAAAATAAGACCTAAATTGAATTAAGAATTGAACTAAGAAAAAAGATATAGAAAAATATATAAAAAATTGACATAAGTAGAAGAAAGTACAAATCAATTTGATAAGTCATTTCTATATTATTATTATTTCAATTTAATATAATTATTCTTTCTTATTTATGACATTTATTATTTGGTTTATAATTTTACTATTATTTATATTTATTGTATTATATCATATTATTATTTATGATTTATCAACTAAGCTTTATAAGACTCAATCCTCATACTTACATTATAAGCTAGCCAGGTTCAAAACATCAAGATAGAAACTCTAGTTAGAATGAGTGTTTAGGTATGTAGTGAGCATTTGCTTTGGGAACATGTCATGTGATTGCGATAAATCTTGATTTTACTACTGATTGATGTTGTTGTATTATCAAAATAGTTATGGTATGCATTATATATGTGTTATAAATTATTAGTGATTTTATGAATTTAATTCATGGAATATGTGGTATGGATGTGGGTTTTAGTTTTACATTTTATGTGGATGGTATATTATGATTTGTTTATGATATAATTATCAATATATATATATATATAATGATAAATATTGTATATAAAAAATGGGTAGTTTATAAGAGAGATTTTATCTATTTATTTTTTAGATTTAGAAGTAATTTAATTAGTTTTGAATATTATGAAAAATAATTGGTTAAAAATTAGTCTCATTTATTACTCCATATCTATGGGGTTAGGTAAGGTGTGATGCATTTTTTTCATTCAAAGTTATGAATATATTTTAATATAATAATAATATTATAATAGATTAGAAGTAGTACCTACTTGTCTAAGTTTATTTGCAATAAAGTCTTTGATCTATCCAAAATAATCATATAAGTTCCTTAAGTTTTCAAAATAATGTAGGTAAGCCCTTCAACTTATAGAAAACATTAAAACTAGAAATTTATTTTCAAGGTCAATATGCATTTGAAATATTAAATTTTTGTATGCTTAAACTATCCTTTGTAAAATCAACTCGGGCTATATTCTTCTCTAACATCTACTAAGCTATCAATGAGTGATTTTTTATAATTTATCAAAGCTACATTTCTACAAAACTATACGTCTTTATAGTAGTGTTAGTTTCTTAATTAATTCAGTTAATAAGTTGACTTCTTCGAACATCAATAAGTTTTTCATTCCATTATTAGTTGATTTCATTGATTTTGTTAATCATCATGAGCAATTTTGGTAATGTGCATTAACTATTGCAACATTATGATTTTGTGCTTCACAAAAACTTTATTAATTAGACAAGAAATATTGAATGAATACTCACAACTGGAAAGGCATTTGATAAAGTTAAGGAAAGTATGATCAAAGCACCTATACTTTGACTCTCAAACTTTTCCATTATTTTTGAAGTATCTTGTGATGTGTTAGGCATAAGAATTAAAGGAGTCCTTAATAAAAAATGATGATCAATTGTATATTTTAGTGAAAACTTGAGTTAGTCTCATAATAAATAATGTATCTATGATAATCAATTTTATGTTATAATCTAAACTTTTAGGAAATAAAGACATTATCTCTAACCCATAGTGGATGAGTGAACCTACTCACCACATTACAACTCTCAATGACTGACTTTAAAACCTTACTAGACATATTCCTTGATGGATATACATACTAGAGATTTCTTAATATGGATATACATATTAGAGGTCTAGTAGACCATTTAGAATAAGAAAAAAATATTATGGCTATTGAAGAAAAAATTATTGGTCATTTGGGTCAATGGGTTGGCTAACACTCCCTTCTTTGAGACTATAGAACCTATAAAATTTACATTATCAGTAACAAAAACACATTTAATAAGGTTAGTATAGATATGGTTTTTCCTAATTATAGAACAAATCCTCTTTAAATGGTTTAAATGGTGTTTAAGGGTACGAATACATATTAAAATATTTTCAAAGTAAACTACAACAAATTTTCCTAAGTATGGTCAAATTATTTGAATCTTTATTCTTATGAATGTACTTAGGGTGTTAGAGAATCCAAAAGGATGACCAACTATTCATATAACCCATCCCTAATATTAAAGACAATTTTCCACTAACCTTTAATCAAATCCTAACTTAGAGATAACCACTTTTTAAATCAATTTTTTAAAAAAATTTGTGGCTCCATTTGTTTGATCAACTAGATCATCCAAGTGTGAAGTAAGGAACCTATATTATGTAATTATTTTGTTAATGACCTTGCCACCAGTGCACATCCTCTAAAATCCAACTTTTTTAGAGGCTAAAAGGACAAAACTATGCAATAGTGAAGCTTTCTTGTATGGACATTTCTATAATAATACTTGAACCTAATGGGCTAGCTCTTAGTATTTGATTAGGCTCATCCTATAACATGGCATGTTTGATAAACTACTCCAAGTATTAAATTTAAAGTGTGTTGGAAGTCATATTTTGGGGGAAAGAATTGAGGTTTCTTAATGAAAACATTAAAAAAAACTCGACAATATGGGTTCTACTATTAATAAGGACTAAATCTATTACTTCACTTGGAAACCTCTCTTACTGCATGGCTTAGATATTGGTTCCATTATTAAATTCCTTATCTACTTCATTCTGGGATATAAACTAAATTTTTTTCCCTTGAGTATTAGTTGGTTTCTTTTGAATGAGTTGAATATGATTTTTAGGTGGGGAGGGATGTAACATAACTTTTAAACTTTGATGTGCAAATATGTATGCCTTAAATCAACTAGTAAGAAGATAATCATAATCATATAGATAGGTAAGTCTTAAGAAAATGCTCCTAACTTGCATAATGATGTTATATAAAATATCTTCTAAATAATGGTCAAATTTAAGAGGTAACTTACATTACTTTTTGAAGGAAATAAAGATTTCATTAAGGTGCATCACACAATATGTAATTATGGTATTAATGCTATTATCACTATCTATTATAATATTACAAACATTTTCTCCTAGTTTGACAAACGTATAAAGAATAATTGTGTGTCTTCATTCATCGCTTAGCCTAGGCTAGGTGTATGTGCACCTTATAACCAACATGGGTACATTTTTTATGATGTCATGTTTCTTTCTTCCTCATAGTATTCATTAGTTAGATTTGTATCAAGAACAGGTCTTCAGTCTCTAATTTTTTCTCAAGTTAAGCTCCTTATCTTCTTCTCCTACCTACATAATTTACTTGTTCTGTAAGACATTAGTCTACCACATGACTTCACCATTTACATTGAAAACATATTATTTTATGATGTCAATTAATAAGTTGACTATGTTTCATAATGGATTTAGAAGAAGGGCTTGGATGGTAGCTAGTGAAAGTTTTGGTCTTTCATAAGGTTAACTTAGGTGTCAATTCAACTCTCCTATTAGAATAAAATTTTGAAAGTGCTTGAACTCACTAGCAATCTTATATGCCTTTTCTATAGTATTTGTATTACACATGAAAACTTCCTTCTAAACATCCTTTTAAAGTTTAGTTTGAAATTAAGAGAGGATGACCAAAGGGTCTTTATAGGCACAACATCACACAAGGTAGTTATAAAAAATACATATACTCATTTACCAACTTTTCTACTTCGGTTAAGAAGTATCATTATTCTAGTAACTAGTTTTATAAGAAAGAGGTATGTTTTTATCTCTATGGATTCCCTTGAGTTCATTTCAAATTTTTATGGGTAGTAATCCTCTTTAGTGATTGGTATCTATGATTTTTACAGATAGTTGGGCTTGTTTAGTCAACTTTATATAGACAAATAACACATTTCTCTCTTCACTAAGTTAAAATCATTAAAAAAAATGATTCATAGCTACTTCCCACACAAGGTAGTGCATAGGGTTTAAGGCGCTCTCAATGGTAAGTATGTCACATTCAATAGACATCATAAGTTTTCCATCATCGTTTTTAGGTTGTCACTTCAAGTAGGGATCATTGATCTTATGTATTGTATGATTTGATAAATAGATATTGTTAGGGTCAAATATAGTAGGCTTACTAGAGCATTGTTCTAGTTGGATGATCTTATGTCCAAATTCTTCTAATTTTGCTTCCACATTTTCCTACAAAATCTTATGCACATTTATTAAAGTCTTGGTAAGAAAATAAGAACTTTAAATGATTATTTTTGTATTAGAATATGTTTTTTAAACTTATTAGAAAACAATTTTTCTAAAAAAATAAAAAAATATTAAACTACTGACAATTAAGTAATATATGAAAAGATTAATTTAGTTTTACGTTGGATATGCATGCACTAACCAACCTTACTCTAATATCAATTTTGATGCTGGATTGGTAACTGAACCACTATAATGTGTAATAAAAGGGGTTAACCAACACACATTAGCAAACATAGAAATCAAGAAATAAATTTAATGTCCATACCTTTTGATGGCATGGAAACAAAGTACTTGAAAAAGAAGTTAATGATCTCAAAAAAGTAATTAGCAAGGTAAAATGTCACATAAATATAGATTTAAAGGTATAAGGTAAAATATCCATATCAATATAGAATATCTGAAGTAATGAGATAAATTTCACGTGAAAGGGGCTTTCAAAATACCAGGGAAACTAAATTGTTGGAAAGAGAAATAATGATGAAAATCCAAAGTATGTGGATAAGAGTTATCAAGTAAAGATGATAGTAAAAAAAATATATAAGCACAAATGTTATCAGTGGTACAAAAAAGAAGTACATTGAGTTATGCTTGACATGATATGTGAATGTTAGTAGTTCAATTGATCATAGAATGGTACGATGTCTCATCTTTTGGGCCCGACACCCTTTCTCCCAAAATCAGAGCCCCAATTAATTGAAAATCTTAAGTAACTTTACATGAGGCAAAGATCACTCAAGTGAGAAGCTGGTCAAAACTATATCAGCAATAGCTTGAGTCAAAAGCAGGCCAGAATCAAGTTAGCATTGGCTCAATTCAGAAGCGCATGGCATGAATCCATAGGCACAAATACACAAGTCATGTAGCAGGCAGGAAGCTTAGCTGGAAACTAATCCAATTGATCATGGGCAAGCACCCAAAGCTTGAGAGTTAGTCTAGAATCAAATTTTGACTTTGAAATGTAATTTTAAGCTCAAAATTGAACCTTCACATGAAATATAAAGCCTTTGATCACCTGGAAGTCTTGGAGCACACTTGCCTTGATTGTTTTCATCAAAAATCTCAAATACATACAAGTGTAGCGCAAAGTGTGCTCAAAGTGATTATTCAAAAAGAGCTCAAAACCTTAGTGAAGTGGAGAAGAACATTTTACTTGTAGGAGAACTCAAAGACCAAGTTAAGAAACATGAAATTTTGTCAAAAAGAAGAATCCTTTATTAATTCAGATAGAGAAATATTGATTTTGGAAAAACGTTGTTAGTAGATATTTGTCAAAGTTGATTTTATATGGCCAACTTTACATGTATCATATTATAAAAAATGAGTCAAATTCATAACTTTGTATGGTCCTAATCATCACACTTAAGTTCATTTAAAATGTTTTAAAAATGTATGTGGTGTGGCAAAAGCATATGTGAACCCATCAAAATGTTCAATTATAGTATACGAAGTACAAGCAAATCCAAGGTACCTATATGATTTGAGTTGCATCCATTTTAAGTTTGTTGATGGTGTGAAAACTTTGATATGTCCAACCTAACTTTACTATGTGTGCATGAACTCAAGGAAAAAAGATTGTACTCTAAAATTTACATGTATTGTGCAAAGGTTAAGGTAATGGTACATTGCACTTCATGTGTGCTATGCCAAATGTAGATGGTAAGTTAAAATTAATGTAATATGCCAAGATAAATGCACATGATAAAAGCTACTTTATATGCCCATTTTGATTTTGGATAAAAACTTAATTTAACCATTTTGTAAACTCTTTTAAATGTTCTTAAAACCATTTTAAGCCTCTTTAATCATGAATAATGACTATAAGACACTTGTTTAAATTAACTTTATGCATGGAAAATCTTGAGGTTAATGTAGCCTAATGCAACAAAATGCTATTAAGCCTACTAGGCCTTCAATTTAATCAAAGTATACCTTATTCTATTGCTTTTTAAACTTCCACATCTTCACAATTTGCTATCACCAACTAGAAGATTTGATGGAGAAATTAAAAGACCATTGTTGCATTCAATTCCTCATCATGTTCATGCTTCACATAAGTTTGTAAGAATGTTTTATTTTTGAAAACCTTGGCCTCTTAGACACATTTCATATAATTGTAAGAAATAACATACTATGGAGAAAAGATCTTAAAGCTTTTTGATTTTGTTGAAAATTTCATTAAGCATGATCTTAGTACCAAAAGATTCAAATTATAAGGAATGAGTTTAAGTCATAAAGATTCAAAGATAGTTTGAATTTAAACCTAGGGAAAATCCACTTAGGTTGTGTCTAAGCTAACAAAAGACACGAAGGGGTTGAGTTTTAGTCCAAAGGGAAAATTCACAAGTTGAGGTTGTCTTTCATCTTTGGAAATGACACAAGTGATGGTTTCTCCATACATTATAACAAAAGAGTGAAAAAATAAGAGTGTTAAACTAATATCAAAGTTAAATTAGTAGTAAATGTAGATTCACTTAGGTATGAACTAAATTACCTAAAAAACTTTGACAAATTTTCACTCATATGTTCTTATTTTTCTTTATACTTTTTTGGAATGTGATTATAGCTATTGTACTTTGGAATTATTTTAGACTTAAAATTAAGGTTTTTGAAAAGCATTTTATTCAATTCACCCTCTAACCTTAAGTGTGTTTTTAGAACCAACATGATATAAGTAAACCTCTAGCACAATCATAAGACAACCTCATTAATTATCTCATGCCCAATAGTTTCAACATATGGGAATGTAAGAATGGAATAGCAAGCTTAAAGGGTTGTGAAGCTAACTCAAGGATAGGTAAAAAAGAGTGTTATTGATGAAAATAAAGAGAGCTTAATAAGATGGAAAGAAACTATTGGAATGATGTCTTGAGGGAGTGAAGGTGATGGAGTAGTCTTGGCTTTGGGAGGACTAGAAAAAAAACAATGCATTGACCCATAACCTTAAAATCATAGCAATTTGGATTGCTTGTTGTGCTAAGCTTGATAAGTATAGATATAAGGTTGTGTTTAAAGAATATGAAATGTTAATGGGACATTATCTAATGTAGGATAGATCTCATCAAAGGAAGATTATTAGTAGATTTAGTAGAGCCCAAGATGTAAAGGATCTAGTTTTATCATTAACTATGGACCAAATCATAATAGGGGCTCACAAAGGGCTGGTATAGGAGTTTAATTTTATAAATATTTTTGGATATCATTAGATTATAATAAGTCATTTATGAGACATCAAAGTCTTTTTGTTTTGTTTTAAGGATTTTCTTATTATTCGCATTTCATTATTTTTTATAATTATTTATTTAGATTAGAAGGCATTTTAATCATTAAACTTTTTGTTATGGCTTCTCTTCATATACTATTTAATGTTGCTAAGGGGATGTTTTAGTTTGGCCATCAACTAAGAATTAAATAATTGTGAGGTGCATGCCTACACTAATGGTTTCTTACAATGAAAGTATAGGTTGGCCTTCATCCTTAACTTGGTTGCAGTCTAGATTTATCTTTCTCATCTACCTCTACTCCAACAATCCCCAATGATCCACTTATTTATGCCACTTGTTGAAATCATATTAATTTAATTTCATCTTTTAATATTAATTAAACACTTTCATCATTATTGAATCATACAATCAACTATCATGGAAAACTACCTACCTTTTTATTATTTTTGGTGAACCCACAAGAAGCCTCACCCTCACCTATCAATGTCCTTTCTCCCATATTATATCGTATCAGCAACCTTTGTCACATGTCTACTAATCTTAGATGTCTTATCTTAATTGCTAATATCCCCTTCCTAACAAACATTTATTACCACACACCTGCACCAAACTAGTTAGACCTCTTATGAGCCTTATCCATTATGTTTGCCTCCCAGCCTAAGCTAAACCAAAATGCATGTGCAACTTATCCTACATTCATGCCAACATAGTTAAGAATTAACATCAAATATTTATTTTAAATTGTAACAATTAAAGTGTCAAAAAAATATGGAAGCATCACATAAAACATCTTCTAGGTAGGTTTCCCTTTAATCACTCAAGGAAAAAAGAAAGAAAAATCATTTGGGATTTCAACCAAAACAACATTCAAAACTTCGTTCTTAGCTTCATAAGAACCAAAAGTATACATATATGAGGGATGAGAATATTATGGTACAAAAACAATCCAATTCTAGGTCACCAACCTCAACTTGATTAATAAGTGTGGTTTAACCAATTTCTTAATGTTTTATACCCTAACTGCATAGTGTGATTAAGAAATTTCCTAGGGTGATTAGTCCAAACCACTAATGCAATTGGTGAACCATATGAGATAGTTGGTGCCTACCAATCACAAAATAGCATGTCTAAACATTTTTGTTACTTTATCTTCTATTAACAATATAATGTGGTTGTATGAAAACATGATGTAATCAAACTGACTAAACAACCCTAAAAACTAATATGGTTTCACCCAAATAATTGAAATAATCATTGATCTCATTGGAAAATAACTAGGATGATTTATGTCACAAAATATGTAAATTACATTAAACACAAAAAAGTTAAGTAAATAATTTAAAAAATGTGATAAATATATAGTATTTTCAATAAAACATCATTGCAAAAACAATTAGTACATACATTATGTCAAAAATAAAAAAAGAAATCTAATAAGTGCATGTTTCAAGACTTGGAATATTTTTAGTAGTAGAAAATTAGTGGGAATTGTCAAGTTTATAAATTAATTTTTTATAATCACTTGGAGTTAAGAAGTAATAAAAATTGTTTGCAAAGTAGAATCAAATACTCTAAATTTATTGAACCCTAAGAATATCGAATATCATGAAAATCAAAGCTCTAAAATACACAAAATTTCTATTTTGAAACTTGAGAAATTCTAATGCAATAGAAACTACATTTCATGCAATTTTGGGAACTTTGAGAAACAAACCAAGAAATCTTCAAAATTTCAATCTATAGGAACTATAGCAAGCTTAATTATCAAACTACACAAACTTAAACTTATCCTAAAAAATAATAAAATAACTCATAAAAAGGGATAAATGAATGAATCTAATTTAGGAGAAAACAACAACATATGAATGAAAGTTTGGCATACCATAGAACTTTCATGTCAAATCTTAACCTTGATGAAATGGGCCTTGCAACCTTTTGAGCATTACATAAAACTTCTTTGTTGTGGACACCAAGCACATATCTCGAGGAGCTCATTGTTCCATTCTTTGTTTGATCAAAATTGATTGTTTAACTTACTTTATCTATATGAGTTGATTTCCACTCCTCACAACATCAATTATTGGGCCAATGCTTATAGATCATAGTATCCAACACATTCTACAAACATGATGACTATAGCATTATCCTTCGTGCACACTAGATATTTTTGATGTTTCCTCTTCCATCATTACATGTTGACCATAACACCCATTTTTTATGCATTAAATGTTTCATTGGCTAACATGACTATTTTTATATTGTTCTAGATTTTATCATATTTTTAGATGTATCTTATTTTTCTAGTTTTCATGTCTTTTTCACTAAATTTTAAAGATAAGGAGCATTTAACATGTGGATGATAACTCATTAGGTTATCTAGATCATTTGAGTCATGGTGGATAATAAATTTCATGTTGTTAAGGAATTTTAATCTTACAAAGTTTATGAGCTTTCATAGTTGGCTTAGGATTGTTATTTAATGAGTCCAAGTGTATGACAACAATAAGAAGAGTAACTCTTTTTATTATCTATAATAGGATGTTTAATCAACCTTGAGTTTTCTTCTAAATAAAGATTTATTTATCAAATTTATGTATTTCAAATCCAAAACCTATGAATCATTATCATTTAGGTGCCTCAAAGAGTGTGCCAAGATAACTATGATCAAATTAAAAATTTGAGCATAATATTACAAAGGTCTTGATTTAAGAAATTTGTCGAAATATAGTTTGTAATATTTGAAGACCATTTGAAATTTCTATGAATTTTTAAAGTTGGATAGAAAAAAAGAAATTTAATATTTAAATAATCTTTGCATTTATTAGAAGCATAAGCCTTGGCTCTTCTATGTAATTGACCTAACTTTTGAACCACATTTGAAGGAAGCCAAAAGAGAGGAAAGTTCAAGGCGAAGAGGAAGGATGTGTTTTAAAGGCATCTGACTTTGATCCTTGTAGGGATTAAATCAATAAAGGAGAAGGAAGAATTTCAAAGAAAAGGACATTTTTTTACTTCCTTATTATGGGTTAGCACTTTAAAGGTACTATTTCCTACTTAGAATGTGATGGTGAATGGATTTTGTAGTTTTGGTAAAATTGTTATCAAGTGTCTTTTTCTTAATCGTAACAATCATACAAGATGATAGAATTGATCATTCTTGTACAATTAACATGATTATGCCTAGCGAAGAGACATATGCTCGATACATTCAATGTGATAATCAAATCAACTAAGGTTCATACTATATGATGCACTAATCAAACAAGTACAATCAAGTTTCAAAAATGCAATGAAGTAATTATCCATCTGATCCCTTGTCTGACTAATGATTATTAAGGATCATATACTATGATTAGTTTGGGAAAGACATAATAACAATCGTCATCTAATCCCTTATTTGATCATTAACCTTATCGATCATACAAATACGATGTGGGAATCAGACAAGAACAATGAGTTCAAGAGAATGCTTAATAGAGATTGCCCATCCAATCCCTTGTCTAATCTTTGTATGTCGAGGATTGTATAATACAATAGTGGGGACATACTACATGATCTAAATCTAGAATGCAAATTTCAATTATTTTTGCAAGACCTTTGGGAATGTTTATTATAGCTTTTGTAAATATGTTTGTTATAAAAAATGAATAATTTTGTGAAATAAATAAAAATAAAAAGTAGGAAAGTAAGTATATGAATTTTTTTAATAGTTGAAAATAGAAACTATATTAATATTAATGAAATGCAATATGACTTGTGCAAGAAATAAAAAGAGGAGATAAAAAAAGAAAAAAATCATAAAAGAAATCTCTAAGAGCAATTATATAGGTAAACTAATTAACTATCATGTATCCCTTGATTATTACTATAGAATACATGGTGATATGAGAATCTACATGACATATTATCATTTTCATATGTTTGATTTGATGATGACACTTTATTACTATGAATGTGTGCATGTGTGTGTGTGTGTGTGTATAAGTTTATAAATCCGAAGATATAATAAAAAAAGAAAATATTGAAAAAAAATGAAAGAGAAAGAAAGAAGGTTATTATTATTTAATGATCTAATAAATCATAAGAAAAAAAAAGAAAAATTAGATAAAATATTTTTTCTATAACCCTATCTTGTGATTACCCAATATAAGATAAGCATCACCCTTATCATCGTGGGTACTCAAAAGATAAGGTCATGATACTATAAAGGTTCTATCTTCATAATCATAAAATGCTGGCAATAAGGGGTAGATTTCATAATAGATGAGATAGACTTCATCCCTATTATTGATAGAACTCATAGATCTGGCCATGATATAGCATAGGCTCCATCCTCATAACACAGGATGTTGGTAATAGGGAATAGTGAGTCCATGGTGATGATGATGATATGAATATCAATCATAAAAGTAAATCTAGACTCAGAGAAAAAGAATAATAAAAGGATAAGAAATAAAAAAAAGAGAAAATAATAAATTTAAATATAACAAAAAAAAAAGGGAAAGTATGATATAATATAAGTACCATATGATATTAGTACTATATGATAAATATGTGTATATAATAGCTATTTACATATGAGCATAAAACATTAACACTATGCCTCATTTATAGATTGTCATGCATTACTTTTTTTCTATTATTTCATGTATTTACTATATGTTTTGTATTTTTTATAATATTTTATTATCTATAATTAATTGTTTTACCTACTAAGTATTTCATGATTATTCCTTAGATTATAAGTCAAGATGTAAGGGATAAAACACTTTTTAAGATGTGCAAAGTTCAATTAGGAGATTATAATTTCAAGTGAATTTCCTATAAGTTCCTTGGAAGGCATTATGAAGGCTTCAAGAGAAGAAATCTGCAAAGCAATTTTTGGTAACATCTTTTTACCTTATTTCTTTCTAGTTTTGTCTCTCTTTTTCATAGAATTGAAGATTATACATGTGAGATCCTTTGTTCTTGTTCTATCTATTTATTCTTTCTAAATCTAAAGGCTTGATCCAAGCCACACAAAAATGAAGTTATATGGTTGAAATCTGATGACTAGTTCAAGCTCTAATAAGATCAATCATTGATTTAAATCACCATTTTTGTATTAACTAGTGGTTGCTTAAGTCTTGTGAATTGCTACTATGTACATGTGTGCCTTCTATTTTCAATTATATTTCTATTAGGAGATTTTACTTTCAAGTAGATTTCTTATATGGTCCTTCGAAGGCACAAATTTTGATAACATCTTGTTACCTTATTTTTTTTCTAGTTTTTCTCTCTCTTTCATAGAATTGTAAACCTTCATACAATATTTTTTATCTCTTAACCTATCCATTGATCCTCTATAGATCTATAGATCTGATCTAGGCCACAAAAACTAAGTTATATGGCTAAGATTTGATGGCTAGTTTAAGCTCTAATAAGATCAAGCATTTATTTGATTCACAATGTTCTGTACTAATTAGTGATTTTTTGGATCTTGTGAATTGTTACTATGTACACATGTTCCTTTTATTTTTCTTATGAATGAGTATAGTTACGATTAATAGCTTTAGCTATGCTCTTTATTTCTCTTGATTTGTAAGCCATGCTAATAATCTTCCTGGTGATAAATTGACTCGCCAATAATTCCATTGTTTTCACATCTACATCATAACAACTCTTTTTTATTGTGCTCTTAAAAGTAGAATAACTCATTTTCTTGAGAATAATTCACATTTGTCCCACATGCATAATAGAATGAAGTGGAAACTCTAACCTCCATCAAAAATAACAAATCTCCAAACAAATAGCTAAATACAGCATAACCCCTACTTAAGTCCAAGGATATGCTTTTACAAACTTGAGAAAAAGAAGTATAAGAGCAACAATGCATGGCTTCTCAAGTAGCCAATAAGCTACAATGATCCCCATAAGCAACAAGTATTTCACTGATCATTTTGAATGGTTGCTTGATTGTCAATCAATAGAATTGATATAAATTCAGCATGAGTGAAACTCTAGTGAATCTTTTGTCGTATATTGGGCTCAATACATTGTTGTTAAGGTGATTTTAAATGAACTCAACTAAAAGAACTCATACCCTTCTAAACAAGATTTATGTTTTTGGTTAAGTGTGACCCCTCAAGAAAAAGTGTGTAAGGCACACAATGTGCTACAAGCACTCCAAGTGAGATGTTGTCCCCACAAGCACGTATATCCGTGTTTTGAGAACATAAAAAATTTAATAGTGAAACTTGCTAATAACCTAAGGAATTCACAAGGAAATTAATGCAATGGCATAATTTCAAGTTATTTTAGGTTTATCTAGCATAAAGCACACCCAAGGGTGTTAAGCAACATGAAGAAATTAGTTCTAATGATAAAGAGAAATAGAAGCATGAAGGGTATTTTCAATCTCAAGGATTATAATGAATTTGGAAAAAAAAACAATTATAAAAAACAGGTAGGAACTACTACTTGAAAGACATAAAACTAGGAAATTAATTTGAAGTGCATCCAATCACACTAAAGAAGAACGAGAATCATAACTTTACATCTACACAAGACCCTCTATCTCTAGTCCAAGTCATTGACAAGAAACCTATTTTCTTTGTGAGAGAAAATCATAAAAAAAACAAACCTTCCCTCTCTGATTTCCTATTTGCAGTTGGCTACTCCTCCAACACTTTATTGGTAATTATACCACATCTTAGCAAATGTTTTCTTCAAAATTTCTATCTACAAAAAAAGCTCATCTTGGGTTGGCAAAGTGTTACATAGATGTTTGATTGTTCACTAAATTTAGAAAATTGAATGAAATATTCAACTGGGAAAATTTACCAAACTCCAAAACCCTATTCACCTGCTCACCCAATCATCAATCAATTTAGCATATAGGTCATTCGTTTAAACGGAACAAATAGGTCATTTGGTGAACGAAGGTTTGAAGCTTCTCCTAAATATATTCATAACGCATAAAAGCCAAACCACAACCCTATACAACCAATTTCTGCATAGCATAATTACATTCATAAACATAGAAAAAAAAACAAAAGCTTATCAAAAAAATAACTACTAAAACTAGAAATAACTATGCATTCCAAAGATATATAACACAGATGTGTTTATTAACTGTGAGTCATATCTCAATCAAGTTTAGGAGTATCACATTTAAACCTTTTGAATTTTTTTCTATTTAGAAGATACACATGATTTAATAAAAGAAATTTTAAAATAAAGTTTGATTAATTTTTTATAGCATATTGGAACAATTTGAGTCAATACAATACTTAAACATTAACTCATAAGACCTTTTCGGAAGGTCATTTGCTTAGATTTCATCATTAGCTTGACATGTAGTCAATTATGCATTAGAAAAGCAGAATAATCTGAAACAAATTGAATACCACTTAGAATTCGGAGATTAAAAACTTCCCGTTTTCTAAAGCAAACAAAGACATGACCACATTCCTGGGACTTATGCTGCAAAGTTGCTTTCTTGAGGGCGTAACAATAAGAGAAAATGAAAGTAAACCACAATAACATAATGCAAAAAGCCCTTGACACTATAAAGAGCTCATTGTTGTGTGAATTGTGAACTATGTAGCAAAATGTTTTCTCCGACTTCAATTGATTTTTCTAAGCAATAATACTACAACGGTGAATAACAGGTCTCCTTATGTGGCAAACACATGGTTATGCAGACTCAAGCTATCTTATTTGTCCTTAGGCTAGCATGAGCACAAACACTCAAAAAAGGCTCCTTCACATGGCTTCAAACCTTAAATAGTCTTAGCAAGTGAGGTTGTGGTGAGGACCAAATCAACAGAATCAAATGACAATATATACACCTCCAGTACTTGAGAAGAGCACTCTCAACCAAACCATTTAGAAGAGCCCGTCTTTTCCAACTTCTATTTTCTTCTTAGAGAAAAAAGGAAGAACTAGTAGATAGAAAATTGCATTGCATTTTCCTTATAGTGAAATATTTTATCCCATATCTTACTTTTGCACTATTTTATCCTTTGGTGATCTAAATATTAGGTGACCAACCTCTATTTAAATTATATTTTTATACATGAAATCTTACTTTATTCCTTGTTTTGCTATTGTGAGATTTTCAAACTTTTTTGCTATTGCATTGTGATGATTCATCCGAAGTTTGGGAGGAGGGATGGTGATGTCCAAATAATTGCATGCTTTGTATAAATTATCAAGATTTTAAAATGCTCAAGTAAATGTTTCCTTAAAAGTGTCTTTTATCTTTCCAAACTTGTATCATTTCTCTTTTTTATTGGTTTGTTCTCTATCTTTTGACTCTTATTTCAATGAGAAATAGAAATATGTTGTGTAGTTTTTAGATTGATTATTTTGCACTTTTATGACCTTTCCATTTTGATGCATTTTTTTAGAATTATAACTATGTTGTGGCCTTCTACGCATTCATTTTTTTTCATTGAAATGATTATGTGCCTAACCTATGGTGATAGTTTTTATGCTACTTTGATGCTTGTCGTCAAGAGTTATCACTAATCAGCAAACCATAAATCCTTCCTTAGAATCAAAGGCTTTCTATATTCAATTTTAGTTGGTATTACTTTGAGAAAGCATCTATTAGATAAATTACAAACATGAGTTATGTCTTATATCATAGCGTCTAAACCTTATGAGCATTAAACAACACCAACATTTTAAAATTGTACAATGAAAAACTTGAGAGAAAGTCCTTTAGCATGTCAACTTATTTTTCATATTTAATGGTTAATAATTATTAATGCATAACTGAAAATGATAGAATCATCTTCAAAGAATTTTGTAATATATAAAAAACTATCTATTGGATAGCTATCTTACCATTGCTTATTAAGGACTAATGAAATTTTATATACGTTCTGTGTGATACTTGCTTTAATCTATATTAACTATTCTTCAATATGGGAAACAAAGTCTTCTTACCTTTAGATTAAAATCCTTACAGTTGAATCATATAAATGATGTCCTCTAAGTCATCGTTTTCAAAAAAAAAAAAAAAAAAAAAAAAAAAGAGGAATGCGTACATCAAGCTATCCATTCTCCTTATTGTCAAACGCAAAACCATATAGATTGGCATTGACTTCAAGATGCAAGATAAATTCCCATTGAATTTTGTCCTTTCTTTCCATCAAACATACTACAAAACTGAATTATCTTTGCATTTAATGTAATTGTTCTTACCTTTTAAATTGAAGACCTATTTATTATTCAAAAGAATATTTGTCTAATAACTAAACTCCAATAGTTATTATAGTTTATTCTTATAAAAGGAACTCATCACTTCTAGTAAAACCTCCATCTATTTTTCTTTATATTGATGAACGATTGCTTCCTAAAATATTTGTAGCACCATCTCCACTAATAAGTATACATTTGGATATGGAATGTCTATAAAATAGTTGATGTCAACTTGCTGCTTGTCATATTCTTGACTTCAATATTATATCATTAAGAATCTGATTTTTAAAAGCTTTATTATCACCAACATCTTGTCGTGTTGTTATACTCCATCATGAGCAATGCACACTCTAAAATGTATGGGATTCAGAACTGGCATCTCACTAGTAATTTGCTAAGCTTTACCATCCTTGTTTATATCTTCTATTGATTGCACCTTTTACAAAACAATAGCTCATCTTTTATGAATCTTCTCTCTTTTAGGATCCATCTTCCACTGTAAAATCTTTTAATTTTCATATCCTACATTACACATGGAATTGCATTACCATGAAGTTTCTCTCTTTATTATTTCAATTCTAGGCGAGAGGAAGAGACATCATTTCTTTCTTATGACCTCAAACATGTCTCCCAAAAATAATTTAATAGTCTTAGCTTATGCTTGTCATGCTTCGCCGTGGAGCAATTCATTCATTTAAAATCTTTGTTCGATGATAATGTTTTTGAATTGTATTTCATCATCTACATTGAAACATTTGATCTTTGCACTTGTGATGTCGGTGTGCTCTGGCGAGGGGAATTGCACTGACACGAGAACGACGGCCGATGGCTCAATTGACAAAGGTGGAATTCAAATGGGCCGTGGAACGACGCTGCGAAATGGTAATGGTGGAATTCAAATGAACTCGAAAGATGTGGCGATCCTTGACCTGGAAGTGCAAGAGATGATGGGTGTGATAAGTTGGGTATGGGCTGTGGAACACAACAAAAGAAGCACCAGCCGAAGCATGCAGAACAGGAGGTGAATGGCAATGTCAAATTGAGGTTATGATACGATGAAACCAGTCTACATTATCTTCAAGGATTTTTCCCGTACATATATACATCAAAATAATTTGAAAAAATTTGTAATTTTTATAATAATAAAAAGAAAAAAAATATAGGCACTAACTTTTTGAACAAAATAAGAAATAAGTCTCATAAATGACTATTAAAATGATCTTTCGTGATCTAATAACTCAAAATAATTTTTTTTTTTTTTTTGAGTTTTTGTTTGAGATCTAGTTTATGATTAGTGACAAACTTGAATATTTCACATCATAAGTTTTTCTAGATCTTCTTGTTATATTATATCAATTTTTTTCTCTCAATTCTTTTGATTATTATTAGTTATCTATAAATACATCAAATAAATCAATCAAGACAATCTGATCTTTTCAAAATATCATATCATCTATCAAATTGTATGATGAGTGTTCGACAAAAACTCCATTTGCTAGTTCCATATTATCCTAGCTAATAAATAGTTTGACCTCTTACCAAACTAGTCATATAATAAACTCTTCAAGTTGCAGATTGATGCCTCAAAACATTTGGTTTGGTCAACTATTAGATCAGTGCTATTCAACAGTGAAGAGTGTGATCAATTCAATAGGGTTGGCAGAACACGACAAAAAGTACTGACCAAAATGTGTAATAATGACAATGGCAAGGAGGTGAATGATGTTAGATTGAGGTCAAGATAATGAGTTTTCTTTTTATTGATGATTTCTTTTGTACATATTCTTATCAAGATAACCTAAAAAGTCTCCAAATTTTGCAACAACAAAAAAAATTAATTAAACATCATTTAATGGATAACAAAATTATAGAACAAAATATTTTCTATTTTCATAATAAAGATTGAAATGATAATAACAGACAAATCAAAGTTTATAATAAAAAGTAAAAACATAATAACTCGATTGCATGACAAAACTCTTTCTCAAATAAATGTTTCAATCATATTATTTATTTATTTTTTCTTTGTTCTACAATCTTTTGATTAATCAAGTTAAACATTTCTTTTAAATATTAAGCATGTAATATATTTTATTATATCTTTTTTCGTAAAATATGTATATTACACTTCAAATTCATTCTTACAAGTAACTAAATTGTAGAAGTTGTATATTCGTCATTCAATCTCTAGATAGCTTACTCAATAAAAGATTATCAATATTATCAAATTCTTTGAACTCTCTCTAAAGTTTTGCTCAACCAAGATAAAGAAAAATAAGAATCATTGAGGGAGTCATTATATACTTAGCTTCCCTTTAGTCTAATTCAAGCATTGATGTAACTTGTAAAGAAAATTGAAACTAATTGGTAGTTTATGTTGTTCACCAAAAGTATAATGGATATAAATCTAATTATTTAAAATTTAATTCTATAAATAAAAGTTATCTTAATTATATTTCAAAACTTTAATTTGATACTTAACTTTTAATATAAGATTAATATAAATGTCACTTATAATCTAACATTAAAAAAATTTTCAATATTAAATTTATATTAGTAAGTGCATATGCGACCGAGGGACAGATTTGAAGATGCACAAAGGTGAATGACTTTGATTGGTACCCTTTTTTTTAAAATGTTTGTTAATTTATATCTAATTTAAATTCTTCTCATAATAGCATTCAAAATTACATTAAATAGTTATTAAGAAAACAATATTATGCTCTCATAGTTTACTTCTAAAATATTTTTTAACAAGATTTCTTTTTTTTTTTCCTTTTTTTTCTTTTCTTTTTTTTTTTTTTTTTCTTCCTCCTCATTTACAATTGTATCAACAAACAATAAATCATGCGTGTAGCACGATTATTTACTGTTCTCATATCATGGCCTGGAATAAAAGCTTGCAAGATGTTGTAAAAGATTCACAATTCAAATAATGGGCTTGACAAATCTTCTTTATAACATCCAAGCTATGAAGATCCATGACTTTACCAGAAAAGCTAAAGCCCAAATAGCTCTATCGAGACAAACTTTTTCAGCATTGAATATTTTAATAAAACTTTGATATAGATTCGAGATCAAAGTAAATTTGAATTAAATCAAAATACATCAGTCACATGTTAAAATTTCAAGTACTTTCATTTTTAGTTGATTTGAACTTTGGTCTTATTTGCTTGGCTGTTGTGATAAAACTATAGTGATTTAGAAACGTATTAAATTAGATGAGAATAAAACGTGTGGTCAAAATATCCTGATATTTGATAAATTATAATTTAAAAAATAATATTTAAAATAAATTAGATGTTAAAAAATAAAATTATTATTTAATTTGTTAAGAATTGATTTAAGTTAAAAATGTATTGATTAAATATATAGTATGATAGTTTAAAATTTATTTTCAAAACTTTACGATAAATTCATCACCAGTAATTAAAGCATCGTCTCGTTTAAAACGTTATGTGAAAACATAATGAAATAAGTTTGGAACACAATAATTAAAAGTATTAAACAAGAAAAGCTAGTTGAATATTTCAAACGAACTCACTTAACGTCCAATCCATAATAGCAATAGAAAATGAGGTTAATGGGCTATGAACCTCGCATTGCTAAAGTTTTGCATTACATGAAAAATGATGAGTGGCTCCATTTTCATAAAGAGAAGTCAGTTATCTTATTTGAGTTTATTAGAATGTTTTAACAAGCAATTTCTTTTGTTTTTAATCAATTTTAATATTTGTGATAAATTGCATTAAGAAAAAAATTAATTGTTAAATTCATCATCATTTTAAGATTACATTTTCTTTGAATCAATTCATTGAATTTCAATATTGTTTAAATAGTTTTTCTTTAGATATTTCTATCTCACAAAATGAGTGTTATAAATTATCATTATAAATATTATTCACTATTCATCAACTCTATTCATATATGATACATATGTTTTTTGTTAAAATTAGTCTTAGGCTCACTATCTTTGGCCAACATAGTCATAATCATCCCTTTCTAGCTATGTTGATTCTCGTCCCTAAAATATTATATTATTAGTATTTATAAGAGCCTCACTCAAGAACCTTCTCACATGTATCTTTGTTCAAAAGGCCTATACTCATGTGCCTTGAGCAATTAATTCATATATAAAAACATATTTGTATACAAACATCTTTATATAATCATTGATGCTAAATGATTTAATACAAATATAATTTTGTTATACCAATTATATTATTTTAGTTATAAAACAATCAACACATTACTTTTGTTATATAATGTATATTTGGTAAGATTAATATGCATAACAATATTTATTTGTACAAGTAATAAGTTTTAAATATTGATTTATAATAACTAAAGATAGGCATGTGTCATCATGAAACTATAAACTCAATTGTAGTTAAACTACAAGCACAAAACTATATTGGCGTCTCACATGTACATAAATATATTTATATTTACTCACTCTCCATGTGTATCATTGTTATAATTGTGTTGATTATAAATAAAATCTAGGTACAAGTTTATAGTAATCTTCATAAGAAAATTTTACCAATTTAATATTAACAATACAATTTCAAATATATCATAACAAACATGTGATATCAATTCATAAGGTAAGTACTCAACATAGTCATATCATAATAGAAGTGATAACAATAACATAATATACTTTTACTAACAAAAAAGTAATTATTTATTATCTTGTTTACTAGGTCTCATTTCTCCTTAAGCCAAGGTAGCACCATTAATATAATATGGTGGAGTTTGCCATCTCGCTTGGTATGTTCTTCTATGCATGATCTTAGAATGTCATTGTACAAAATTATTTGCCCAATCATTGAGATTTATCACTTACCTAAGTAATTAGAGGTACTCTCAAACATTACAATAATAAGAGAGCAAAAGACAAGAGAGTATGGTGTGCTTAATTGTAAAAGGCACAAGTTTATTTTCACTTTTAATTTACATATGATTATATTTGGATATCATTTATTATTTCAAAGCATACAATAATCAATTATGTGATCTTTCACTTAAAAGATTGATAAGAACTATATCTTATTACAGAGTGTCTCATCCAATAATAATCCTCATCCTCTTCAACCTTAAATATCATAGGATCTTTTAGAGCCAAGACATGTTAAAACTTTCTCTCATCTCTCTCTCTTCTCTCTCTCTCTCTCTCTCTCTCTCTCTCTCTCTTTCTCTCTCTCTTTCTCTCTCTCTCTCTCTCTCTCTCACTCTTTGCATCTCACTAAAATAAACATATGAAAATCGTACTTTCTCTTCTACTCTCTTCCTTTTTCTCATTTTTCATCCTTCTCTTTTATCAACCTTTGGGTCTATTTTTTGTCTTTTTCTTCTGGTTTCTTTCACTTCAATCTCTTATAATCTCTTTTTAGCTCTCATCTCATTTAATCATTCATCTTATAGTATGTATGAAGCATAACCTTAAGAAATCCATATGACTTCTTAAGGGATCATTATTATTTTTTTATAACAAATATCTCAAACAATTTTGATTGAGATTTTGGATGAATAGACATCATTAAAATACAACAAAAATATAACTAATAAATTGACCAACTAAATCATTCTGTTGCGTTCAAATATCATCAAACCTTTTTAATAGTACTGAACTTTTTGGGATTCATTTGTTTTTTATGTTTATTTTTCAAGAAAAAATAACATAATATCATATTATTTATTTGTAAATCAAAAGTATTTATTTATTTATTTAGCCATAATTTTGGACAACTAATGATATTCCAATTAAAATACAAAATTAGGTTGAACTCTTCTCAATGAACACTATCAATTGCTACTCAACTTTTTGGATTCAAAATTCATTTGATTGAATTTTTAATTTAATATATAATATTCTATCATTATTTATTGGTATCAAGATTTATTAATAATTTCACATCAATAATTACTTTAATTAGATAATAATTTTAGATAGCTAAATGACATCTATCATCAATAATTTCAATAGCATTAAATGAGTACTCTATGTTAAACTTTTCAAATAAATAATGATTTGCTTTTTTATCATAACTTCAAATTATACTTTTTATTTTAAATAAAATAGTCTTATTCTTTAATTATAATATTCTTTAACTTTGATTTATTGGTAGCACTCCAAATGATATATTATTATAATGAAACTATAAGCATTTTATTTGACACACCAAGTTCTTTCCATTGTTGCTAACTTAGTGTAAACTTGCTCATTTTTGCTCCCTTTAACTTTTAATTTTACCATATAAATTATCATATTTTGTTATTCATATCAATAAACTTAGCATGGAGCAAATTTCCTTTAGCATGATTTTAACCCTCTAACTTCTAAACTTTTGATGTCATTGCCAACCTCAATGATTACCTCACTGAATTTGAGATGTCATCCATCTGTATCCTATTAAAAGGCATCCAATGTAGGATCATTACCAAATCATTAAAGAGCATTACTTAAGTCTGGTTCTCACATCGGCTAAAAAGATGAATTTGAAACTTTGGCCATTCACTAAAATTTCTTAATTTTTTCACCAATTATACCCATTAACAAAAGTGGGAATTCTTTAATGTAATGCAAGGTAAGCAAGAGTCTTTAAAAGATGCTTTGATGTAGTTATGCAAGTTAGGTATAATGACTAATACATCATTTGCATTGCCTAAAATAGGTATTACACCTTGAACTTCTTTGACATCATTTAGCTCATTATCCCTCACGTACACTACTCAAGTTGATAGAGTAGGAACAATTGTACATAGCTATGGAGGAGTGAATAACATAATTCAAATTTTTTTGTGTGAAACAAAAGCAAACCATTGGGTAATAAGAGCACACCCACCTTTCCACTTCAAGGACACATTTCCTTTGTGAGTCATCTAGAAACTCTTGGGTTAAAGAAAGGTAGTCATAACATCCAAAAGGCTTAAAATTTTATTTAAATAATTATTCTAGTGAATTAAATATAGAACTCGTGATTCTTAAATAATTAGTTTAATGATAACAAAACCATTATATTATTTTATTAATACTTTTCATATCATGCATTTCAAGATCAAACAATTTAATTTATTAAAGAGTTTTATATTTGACGTAAGAAGAGAATTGGTGATGTTTTTAATATTAACTATAACTAGAATTAAAATAAAACAAAGCTTAAGCATGCAAGGAGAAGATCTTTATGAGTCGTATTTATTTTCTTAGAATTTAAGACCTGTAATAATTTATTTGATACATTAGAATTTGATAATGTTGAATGTGAATGATTAAAATTTTTTAAAATAATTCACTCATTTAGGATTTTGTAAGGCATTCATCTTATCTAGGTTGTTTTACAAATAAAACATGGTTTGTTTAAAGAAAAGCTAATATGTTATATTAACTTGTAAAATTTCATCAAATAAGAATTAAAAATTACATGAATTAACTTGATCTAGAAAAATCTATGCTAATAATAATTATAAAATATATTTATCTCAGTATTACTAAATATCCTTGGGATTAAATAGAGAATCAAACTTAGGTGATCCTTAGTTAAATTGACTGAATAAGATGTATGTATATATATTAGCTTTTTATTATACAAATATAATTCTTATTTTTCTAAACAATTTAAGTTGAGGAATAAAACTATTGTGTTTCATATAAGACAATATCTCTACACACTTGTATGTCTAATTCTTCAATGGATCTGATAGGATGTTTGTATTGGGCAATTTAAGTAAGAACAAAAATTTGCATTATTATATATGCATAATTCCCTCATTGTACAAGTATGATAATGTTTAATAGAGATATAAAAGTTGGGACTTAGGAAGTTAGTGAGCTAAAATGTTCCACACAATTATGATTCCCTTATTGTATGTTATGATCCTTATTCATTATGGCTATAAGCATTAAATGCAACATACATGTATGATCTTTATCATCATACAAACTATTCTTAGAAAACTTGAGAGATCAAAATAAATTTTAAAATCTGTGTGCTTTATACATATAAGATAGTATTATCATACAAGTATGATATTTTGTTAGTTATAAAGTGAACTAGTCAAACATTTCAAAGGAGCCAAATAATTTACATATTGTGTTATTCATACTTGTATAATCCTTGAATTGGATAATATGATTAGTTTTGAAATTTTGTAATAACTAATTTACTTAGTTTTTGGGAAAGTTTTATTTAGCCATTACAGATTATTTGAACTAGTTGGAAAGGTTTCTAATGCATATAAATAAGATCCAAACTTAAAGAATAGGATCATAATCAGTCATATATCTTTATGAAAAGGTAAATTTCAAGATCATTATTTCTAAGAGAAGGGAAAAGTAAGGCTATAGGTGTCAAGCATTGATCTTATCTTTCACAACCTTCTTTCATTCTACATCCTTTAAGTTAAGTTTCATAGTATTTTATATTATTTTTATAAAATTCTTTATAATAAAAGCATTGAACTTAATTATATATTCATTCTTACTTTTCTTTAAATTTTTTAGTGTCCCTCGTATTTAAATTGTATTGGATAATAGGATCTTGTAGTTGAGCTTTCATTTTTGTTATTTGTCTCATTATTAGATTGCTAAATTTTATCTCATATCAGTCTCTTAGCCACTTTTATAGGTTTTTTTTGGCTCGATGATGTAGGAGTGTCTTATGCTAGCTCACAAACATACATCTGTTAGCGTCGCACTAGTCCTATTAAAACTTAGAGTTGTACCCGAGTTGAATTATATTTCGATTAGTCGTCTTTGTCGATCATAATAGTTTACTTCAATGTTCTATTTTTATTACAAAATATTATCTCCATTACTTTTGCCTTACTTGTCCAATCATATTTTATAGCAAAATATGCCATCATCGACGTCAATTAATGTCTGTGCTTCGCCCGCTTCGCTAATTATCTGTTATCACCGGGTCGTGTCCTATACTCCCTCTCATTGTCACCTGGTTGCCCAACACCTTCTGGTTACCCACCATAGGCAGCCCACCCGATGCTTCCCAGTAGTCCAACATCTCTTGGCCACCCTTTAGCCACCGGCTCTTTGGTCGTCGTTGCCACCATCAACTGTCTTGTCTATTGCTGGTATCCTAGTTGGTTTGTCATTAACGTCCAATCGTCAAGTTGTATGATTTCAGACTATCATTATTTTTTCATAAAGTTTTATATTTTGTATTTAATATGAGTGACCCACTTGGAATTAATATCTTAAAATTCTAAATATTTTTTATATTTTTAAATAATTTTAAAATTATCTTTTCTCATGTTTAGTTGAAGTTAATATTTTAGAATTCTAAATATCTCATTTAGATTCTCAAGTAATGTAACTCCAAAATTGTCTTTTTCTTATGATTGAATTCACATCTTTTCCATACTTATCTGTTTCAAATGTGCATTTAATTCTCTTTTTTTCATACATAATTATTGAGCTCTCCTTCATCTATAAATAGGAGATACTCTATATTATAATATTATTATTAATAAATAAATAATCTCTTGTTTATGTGCTTTCATCTTTTTTAGCAAAAATTGTATATCTAACTCTAGTTGGAGAGATTCTAACTTTCCTTTGCCTTATAAGAGATAAGGATCGAAGGTGAAAGACCTTTTATTGAGAGGGTTGACAACCAAGCAAAGTTTCTCTTCTTCTATAACACTCAAGTCTTCACTCACCTTTTTACTCTCTTAACCAAATCACTATTTTTCTCAACAAGGTTTTAAATCTTAGCTTATCATTTTGTTATTCTTTTGGCCAAGCTTCCCCACTAACCCAAACCTATACCTCATTATCATTTTTTTTATCTTTGATGCTCCACATGCCAACTCCAAATGAAACTATAAAACATCATCACCAAAAGGGAACACTTTTTCTGTAATTTTTATTTTCTTAATAATAATTTAAAGCTATGATTACTCTTTCTTCTATTAAAATATTCTACATAAAATTTGTCTTAAAGTCTTTATTTTATTTATGTGAAATTAGATGTGATAAAATTGTTCAATAGGATTTTATACTTAACTTTTAATGTGTTTTCACCTACTATACTTAATAATCCATGCTATAAATTTGGAGGCTAATATTTGACTAATTATAAAATGTCACACATGTCACCTAACTCTAATTAATGTATGATATCTTTTAATATTCTTTAATAATTTATTGAGTATCTTCAGTATTATAAGCTCTAAATTAGAATCTAGTAGAAATCAAATTTGTCTTGCATCACCCAATAGATTATAAGGACTTTTAGCTTGACATTGTAGGCTCCTTTAGATCAATGTATAATATTTAGGCCTAATGATTGTGGGCTATTTTGGGTTAATTTGTAAGGTTCTTTAGCTTGGGTATAGGGTTTTGGCTACCCAATTTTACAAAAGGATTTAGTATTTTTGCTCAGCTTATTTAGTTAGAGCTGCATATAAATTTAAATTTAGATTAAATCACTTAAAAATTCTATTATATATTTTTTATTAACACTTTCACACAAAGGTTTTCAAAGTAAATAATAATTTCTAAAATAAATTTTATAAAAGTTATTAAAATTGTAAAAGTCTTTCATTATAATATGCTTTAGTTCTTTAAATTTGTGATTTTATAATTCACCCCTTTTTGTGTGGATATCACACTCATCGATTCTTAACATTAAATATAATTATTCCATATTAAATAAAAACTGCATTATCACATTATGTTTATTTGACAAAAAGCACATATTAGAGAATTTATTTAAATAATTATTACATTATGTTTATACTGTTTTATAGTTTTTTAAGAAACTTCCAACAACCCTAAGTACCTTAATTACCTCTCTAAAAGCTATATTAGAATATTTTAAATTATGTACAAATTAGTCATTACATTTAGAAATATATTAAGCATACAATATGTTCCAAGGAACATATTGTATATTATGCTCTAAATTGTACTATATATATTATACATTAAATCTTAACATATATTATTTAATATTTATTTATAAAAAATCTCTATTATAATACCTAAACCCAAATTAACCAAATTTATTATGCATTAAATATTAAGATATCATACTTAATTCATGGGTTTAGGGTATTCCACTTAGCACTTTATTCCTCTAGTATACTTATTAAGTTAAATTAAACGTATGATATGTTCATACAATGCAGCATATGTAAAGCCTTGTTTCTAGTTATTCACTTAGTGTATTAATCTCTCAACCTAAATACTTGCTAAGTTAAACAAAATAAAAGTACTTTATGGACAATGTAATGTGTTTTATATTCATTTTGGATATTTTTAAAATTTTATATTTTAAGTGTGTTGGAATTTTTTTATAAATGCAAGCCAACATTGTTAAGCATTAATATGGCAATTCTATAAATGACAAATCAAAAGTGAATGCATGCCGTAAACTTTCTTAATATGATGAGTTATGTTAAGGAACTCTTTGAAAAATGTTTTTTCCTCACACATTCAAAACCTTACAAGTTGTTCTTAGTAACTCATGTTTTCATAAGAATTTATAAGCTAAGAACCACTAAAAAGGCTCAAAATTACTTCTTGTATTCTTAAACTTAATTATTAGTGTCTATTATACTCTCACCAAATATTGTCAATTATGTTTTTTGACTTAATACCAAGCTCAAAATGGTTCACTTAGCTAATCTTAAGATGTATTATCTAAAAGTATTTTAAGAAAAAGTATTAATAATACTAAAAAATTATTTTATTTTATCAAACAAGTCAAATATAGACAAAGAGTTCAATGATTCTCTATTAATGATGACAAAATCATTAATAAATATTAATATAAAAATATATTAAAAATATGAAAGTATACAAATGCTCCTCTTTAATTCAAGGTCTTCCTAACTATATGCAATTAAGATAATATTAAACTGATCATAAAGATATATGAGATTTTTTTTATTTCTAATATTTTCTCTTTTATGATATATCAAAAAATAAAATAAAATGTTTGTTGTACAACTTGTTGAATATAAAAAATACATATGACTAAGGCTTTAATTCTCTTTCTCTCCACCTGTATCTTTATGCATATGGTATTTAAGAAATTTAAAAATTAACTTAAAACTTATAAGTATATTAAAATTAGTTATTAAAACTAATCAAAATACTTTTGTAAAGATTTTTTTTTTCTTTTCTAATTCAAACAAGGGAAACATGCACATCATTTTATAAATTTAACATTAGGTTTTGGAACTCAAATAAATTTTGATCATGCCAACATATAATCAATTGATTCATCATTTCTATGCATTTTTTGTATTATTCTTTTTAATCCAAATAAAAGAGAGAAACTTAGAGTTCACATTAATTCTAATTTTGAAACGTTTAGATATGTTGCCATTTTTCAAGTAACAATTACAAGAAGTGATGCAAATAAAGAATTTTCAACATGCATAAATTTATTTATGAAAGGCAACATTCTTATGCATGCGATGGGAAGCCGTTTAATTAGAATTGTAATTTCTTAAGTTGATCAAATAAGATTTTATTGTTGACATTCTTGCTAATAATTTGGATAAAATCATCTTTAGTAGCTTCAAGTCACTTAAATATCTTTCATTTTTCTCATTCAAAGCTTTATAAAGGTTAAGATATTTATTATACTCTTTTTTCAATTTTTTTTATTTGTTGGAATGCCCTTTAAAAGTAGCAATTAGTTTAAGCAAATTATTTTTAATTCACCATAAGAGAGTTTACTTACCTTATCATTTTCATATTTGGATGATTCATGGGTTGCCATGATACAAGCTACTTTCCTTTCTAAAGTGAAAACTAATATGCAAATCTCATAAGAGGGTGATGAATTATGATCTTCAAAATATTTTTTGTTATTTTGTAGAACACCTTGATTATATATATGTATATATATATATTATTTTTAAAATTACAAAGAAAAACGAAGATAAAAATTAAAAAATAAGATATCAAAATTTTAAGGTAATTTAGTTCAAACTAGAACCTATGTACACCCCTAATTGGTTCAAGAAAAACACCACTAACAAAAAGTTATAACTTGTGATTTTTTTTATGATTTATCTCCAATTTACTAGCTTTTATTGGTTCAACTATAACCTAGGATTTTTCAAGCTTAGCCCCAACTCAATTTTTTTATGAAATCAAATCAAACTCAGGTTTTCATAAATACCAGTCCACTAAACCCAAGAGAAAAAGAAAAATATAGTAAGAAAAAAAAATTTGATAAATTAGTACAACTTTCTATACTTATTGATTAATGAAACAAGACACAATGAACTTAAATTCAAGAAAAAATAAGAATTTTAAAGTTTAGACATGTAAGTCTTAGTTGAAAAACTTTGACAATTTAAGAAAAACAAGTTGTAGTTGTTACAAGTAGAATTTATACTAATAGAATATGGAGCAACACTTTATTAGGATTTTAAAAATTGATTTAAGTTCATTTATAATAGTTAGAAATTTATTAAAAAAATTGATTATAGTCATTAGAAAGTATAAAAAGATATTTAAAAAGTTATACCTAAACAGCTTAAAAAACATATTAAAATAATTTTTTTAAACTGCTACAATAATGGCTAAATAATTAGCCATTATGTGGGATAGGCCAGGGACATTGGATCTAATCTAAGGTGATATAGACTGTTAGATCTAATACTGACTGAGCAGATGAGTTATAGATGATCCAATTAAGATAGATTTGATTTTGGCCATCTGATCATGTCGAATGAGATCTGGATCATTCGATTTAATAATGGTTAAGTCAGAGTTAATCTTTGTCATAGGATTCAAGTAAGATAATTAAGAGCCCGATGATTCAAGAATAAGACAAAAAGAGTTCTAATCATCCGATGAGTTAAGATGAAGCTGTGGCCACCAAATCTAGGGATAAATTATAAGAAATCGACAAAATCAGTCATCATCATTAGATCTAAGAGATTGAATGGATGGGGGGATGGATGATCATTATCGATAAATAAAGTAGAGGCTTGCTTCATCGTACGATAATGAAAATGCACAATGCTGAGTGCTCTTGATTTTGGATATAGATAAGCACAAAGGATTTAGCCCCATATCATAGGAAAAGATAAGCATTTGAACTTTATAATTATTTGCGTGGAGGTATTATTCAGAGCCTAATTAAGATTGGTTCCCCTCTGTGTGCTTAAGAATTCATCACATAGGCATACTCATAACATATAGGTTTATACCGAGGTTGACCCATACGTATACTTAGTTTGAGTGCTACCTTGCTCGACCCAATGCCTTATCTCATTTGGTTGAAGAATTCATCGTCAGCTAGAATAAGCTTGACTCAATTTGGTTTCGACCATTGATCTGAGGCTTGCGAGTGCTCACTCAAGCATGCTTAGCCTTGAGCTTTACATTTAGGCTCAAACTAGGACGTGGAATTTCTTTTTAATTTTAATTATAAAAAATTGAACAAAATTAATTTTTTTAAAATTTAATCAAGGTTTAGCAAACCAATTAAAATAGAATTTGATAAGGATACAATTTAACCAAGAAGAGGGTTATGGGATTCACAAATAAAATCCTATTCGTTTACCAAATTTAATAGCTCAGGCTTGCCCAGCCCAAAAGCTTTGCACTTGAGCTCAAGCTAGGGTGTTCGAAAAAAATTTAATTTTAATTATAAAAAATTTAACATAATTAATTTTTTAAAATTTAATCAAGATTTAACAAACAAATTAACATAAAATTTGATAATTATACAATTTTACCAAAAAGAGGGTTGTGGAATTCAATATTAGAATAATGTTTGTTTGCTAAATCAAGGAGATGATTGAATAATTTAATGCTCAAGTATGATTTGAAATTGATACGAAATAAGAGTACATTAAAATTAATAAGCTAATATTCTATTTCATAATAATAAAAATCTTATCAAAGCTGATGCACATATTTTCAATCTTTGAAACTTATTAAATACTCTAAGATAATTTAAAGACCACTAATTTACCATCTTCAAAGAAGCATGATTTGTTCATTAAAAACTATACCTGATTCATATTAGTCAAGCCCATTATAATAAAATACTAAATATTTAATACTTGACTTATCAAATACAAAAATGATCTAATAATCTCCTTTTTTGATGATGGTATGGCTTAAATGTTTAGATAAAATATAATAAGTAAAAAAACATATTTAAGAAATGATAAGAGATATTAAAAATGAATTATATATGCCTTCCATTACTTCATAATCTCCCTTTACTACATGCTTCCCCTCATTTTTTTAACATTCTCCCCCTTTGACACCATAAAGGAGGTGCAATTTATACAATTTCTATTATACCTAGGTTTTACCTTATGATTTGAAATTATTTGATAAGAAGGGATCTCGTAAATAGGTTGAGCGATTCTTGTTTACTTAAAACATATTCAAATTATACTAAACTTTTAACTACTTGATCTCTAATAAAATGATATCTTATATCAATATGCTTAGTCTTAAAATAAAAAACTTGATTCCTTGCTAAGGCCAAGGCACTAGTATTATCAATTCAAATGGGAATATATGAGAGATCTAAATCATAATCATTAATCATGAAGTTATTATCTTAAACATAATACTTGGGCAAAACAACTTCCGATTGCTACATACTCGACTTCTGTGGTCGATTTGGCTATGTAATTTTGCTTCTTGCTTGACAATAAAATTAAACAATTTCCTAAGAATTGATATATACTAGAGGTACTTTTCTTATCTATCCGAGAACCTATAAAGTTTAAATCTATGTAATACATAAGATTTTATGAAAGAGTATTTTTAGTATATCATAAACCTAAGTTTGTTATACCTTTTAAATATTTAAAGATTGATTTAATCACTTTTAGCTGACTTTTTTTAGGATTTGATTGAAATATCACACATAAATCAACACCAAATAAGATGTCTTGTCTACTTGTCATAAGATATAGCAATGATTTGATAAAAACTCTATAAAGTTTTTTATCAATGGGTTTCTCAATTTCATCGAAGTCTAAATAGATTGATTGATTCATTAGAATATTTATATTTTTTATATTTTTGTACTTAAATTTCTTGAATAAATCTTTTAAATACTTAGTTTGAAAAATAAAAAGCTCATCTTTTAATTACTTAATTTGTAATCTTAAGAAAAATTTCACCTCGTTCATCATACTCATCTCAAACTCTCTTGCCATTAAGTTACTAAATTCTTTACACATTTTAATTTATCCTTTCAAAAATTGTGTCATCAATATAAACTTGTAAAAGTAACAAATGATCATTTAAAGATTTTAAGAATAATATGGTATTCACTTTTCCTTTAGATAATTACTTAATCTATGGTACCATGTATGGAGAGCTTACATAAGGTCATAAAGTACCTTCTTAAACTTATATACATAATCATCATGTGTATAGGTCCCAAAATTAAGGGTTATTTTACATACACATCTTCTTCAATTATCCTATTTAAAAATACACTTTTTATATCCATTTTTAAAATAATTTAAAATTTTTATGATAATAATATGCTAAGAGAAGTTTAATGCCCTCTAATCTTACTGCCAGTGTAAATGACTTCTCAAAATTTATACCTTTAACTTTGTTATAACCATTAGTAATAAGTATAACTTTGTTTCTAATGATCACTATATTTTTATCTAATTTATTTTGAATACCCATTTGGTTCTAATTACACATTCATCACTAGGCCTGAAAATAAATTCTCGCACCTTGTTTCTCTCAAATTGACCTAATTCTATCATTTATTGCTTGAACTCAATAGTCATCCTTAAGTATATCTTCTATAGATACTAGTTCTATGAAAGATACAAATACACTATGATCAATTTCTTTCATAGAAGCTCTAATCCTAACTCTTTGGTTAATATCTCATATTATTAATTTCTTTATATATGAATCTTGATACCTTTAATCTTTAAGTAATTGATGACTAATCTCTTTTCCTTTTTTTACTTTTTATTTTGTCTTCATCCTTTTTTAGATCTAAGTTTTTTTAAAGATTTTATCTCTTCATCTAAATTTTTATTATTTGTCTTGAATAAACTCATCAAACATTGCATGCATTAATTCCTCTATCTTTTGAGTATTTATGTTGTAAACTCTATATGCATTTTTAAGAGAATAGTATCTTAAGAAAATTCCTACACTTGGTTTTTCATCAAACTTATTCAAGTTGGCTCTTTCATTATTAATAATGATATATTTACACCTAAAAATATAAAAGTAACTAACATTTGGTCTCTTATTTCTAAATAATTCATAAAGAGTTTTCTTAAGTATTAGCCTTAAATTAATTCTATTTATTATATAACAAATTACATTAATTTTCTTTACCCAAAAGTACTTTGGTAGATTGTATTCGACCGACATTCTTCTACCCATCTCTATCAAGGTTCTATTCTTTTTTTTACAATCTCATTTTGTTAAGGTGTATAAGAACATATAAATTAATGCCTTACCCTTTGCCCATGTAATAATCATAAAAATACTCATTCTTAAATTCACTATCATTATCACTTTGAATACAAATTAATTTGAGATTAGTTTTTTTATCTCTTTTATTAAAATAACAAAATTTTCAATAGTATCACTTTTATTCTTAAGAAATACAACCGAAGTATACATAAAAAATCATCAACAATCTCAAATTCATACTTTTTTTCAACTAAACTCAATGGTTCTATGGGTCCAAAATGTCAAAATAAATTATCTCTAAAGGTATACTAGTGATTAAGTCATATTTTGGTTTAAAAGATGATTTAATTTACATTTTTTTGGCATGATTCATACATTTTCATACTAGTTTTTTTTGTTTAGAAAGACCACTAACTATATCTAACTTGTCTTTTTTCTTTAAAGTTGAATAACCTACATGACCTAATCTTTTATGTCATAAATTATTCTAATTTGAATGTGTAACAAGACATTATATTCTACTAACTTTTAGTTGATCAAACTTAATCACATAGGTATCATCTTTTCTTCTACCAACTAGTAATACTTGATTATTTTTTAATATTTTATAATATTGAGTATCAAAATTAACAAAATAATCATTATCATATAATTGATTAATATTAATTAAATTAACATCTAAACCATCAATTAAGAAAATATTTGAAATTATAAAATTAGGTATACTTATATTACAAATTCTAATTATCTTCTTTTTAGAGTAGCCTTTTAATGTTATCCATCTATTTGATTTATATTCTATTGATACAAACTTTGATTAATCTCTAGTCATATATCTTAAGCATTCACTATCCTACACCCAAGAGCTAGACTTTGATTTTTTTTTCTCTATATATGAATACATAAATTATAAAATTTTAACTTAGTAATCATAAAATATAACTTTTATTTTCTTAGTTTATATACTTTCTTATGCATAAAATTTCTAAGTATATTATTTCAAACTTATGAATATTTTCAATACATCATATCTTCACACCATGATTATATAGACACCTTATATTAATTTTTTTATTCTCTAATCTTAGGAACCCAAGCAAGCTTAGGTTAAGAATTAATATTCACTATAGGAGCATTCATAATATCATTTTTAATTACCTATTTCAAACAAGTTTTTAAATTATAAATTATTTTCTAATTTTATAATATTTAATGATATGTCCTTTTTTACAACAATAAAACATGTAATATTTGAAATATTTTGCATGTATTCGACAAAAGGCACATAAAAATAAACACCATGTGAAGCAACATAAAATTTTGTATGTTCAAGAAAGTGAAGTTTTGTTTTTAAACTAGTAATTTCATTTTTCAAGAAAGTACCCTCAATAATTATGAAATTTTTTTCATCACAAATTTGAAGCATTTCTATTTTCTTTTTCTTACCTTCTTTCATAAAAAATCTACAAGATTGATCTTTTCTTTGTAAACTTTTTAACTTTTTATGTCAAATATTAAAGAAGTTAAAGTACTAATAACTTCTGTATAATTATTTTTAAGAATAACATGAGACCAAGTGCTTACCTCAATCTTTTCTTCTTCACTAGATGTAATTAAATCATCATTTGCCATGAAGCACATCCCTTTCTCCTTACTATTTGAAGTTATAGAGTCAAAATCTTTTGAAGCACTCCAAGTAGCTTGAAAGACTTTCTTCTTCTTCATTCTCTTCTTTTTTTATCTTTTCTTTTAGTTTTTCTTGAGTCATGAAATTTGATCTAATATGATCAGTTTGATCACAATTATAACATCTTGGTGCCTTCATCTTGTAGCTTCTTTTTCTTTTGTCAAGTCTTATTTACAAAACCTTTTGGCTTACAAGTGGAAGCCTTCTCTTTAACCCTTCTATTCATCTCAATTTTGGTTTTTAATAATTCTCCAAGTAGCTCATATAACATAAGCTTATTTATGTCTTTGGCCACTTTTATTGTCATGACAAGAGGATCATACTCTTTAGATAAAATTCTTAGTACTTTTCTTACAATATATTCATTAAAAAAATATTTTTCAAGATTTCCTAATCCATTAGTAATATTAGTAAATCTTATAAATATCTTCTTTATTATTTCTCTCAAATCTATTTTAAATAGCTTATAATCATGTGTAAAAAGATCTGTTTTAGTTTATTTACTTGTAAAGTGCCTTCATAAGTAACTTTTAATTTTTTTTCCAAACTTTATGTGAAGTATGCAAATTCACAACTTGATTAAATTCACTTAAAAATATGTCATAATGAAGGTAGTTGAGTACTCTTGCATTGAGTTGTGTTATTCTCCTTTGATCACTATTAAGTTCATTAAAAGACTTAATTTCATTATACATGAATCTCTAGTTAAATCACATGCTTTAATAAGTACTTCCCAAAGTTCTAAATCAATTGATTAAATAAACATTATAAATCTATTTTTCAAATATAAATAAAATTTACCCTTAAATAATGGTGGATAGACTAAAGAAGATCCTTCATTAAGTGCTTCAACAATACTAATCATGGATGAAGACACATTGAAAACTTAAGAAGTAAACTAACAAATGTGTATTTTAGAAAGCACATAAAAATGATAAAAGAAAATTTTAAATTAGTGTGCAACCAAAATGACAATTAAAAAAATTAAACAAAATAATTAAAATACACATGACTGATCACCCATGTGATTTGACTCACTTTATGAAAGTAACCTACTCTGATATCAATTGAAGTAAAAACTAGTATGCAAATCTCACAAGAAAGAAGTGAATTATGGTCTTAAAAATAATTTTTATTATTTTTGTATTTAACACCTTGATTATATATATATATTACTTTTAATATGATAAAGAAAAATGAAGATAAAAGTTAAAATGAGATACTAAAATTTTTAGTTAGTTTGGTTCAAACTAGAACCTATATCTATCCCAACTGAGGTTGGGAAATAAACCACTAACAAAAAGGTTATAATTTGAAATTTTTTCTTATGATTTACCTCCAATCTATTAGTTTTTGCAGGTTCAACTATACTCAGGCTTTTATGAGCTCAATCTTAACTTGGGTTTTTAATAGATCAAATCAAACTTAAGATTTTGTAAATGCCAAGAACCTAAGAGAAAAAGAAAAATATAGCTAGATGAAAAATTTTTGATAAATTTGTATAACTTTCTATACTTATTGATTAATAGAATAAGATACAATGAGCTTAAATTCAAGAAAAAAAAATAAAAATTTAAAAATTTAGCGGTGCAAGACTTAGTTGAAAAACTTTGAGATTTGAGAAGGAAAAGTTGTGGTTACTATTAGTAAAATTTATGTCAATAGAATATGAACCAGTATTTTGTAGACATCTTAAAAATTAATTCACCTTCATTAGTTATTTTATTTACAATGGTTACGTATTTATAAAAAAATTTCACTATAGTCATTAGAAAGTATAGAAAGCTATTTGAAAAATTGTAATCAAATGGCTTAAAAAATGTATTAAAATAATTTTTTAAAATTGCTAACACAATGGCAAAATAATTAGCTATTAGGCGAGATGGACCAAGCTGTTGGATCTGATTGGAGGCCCTAGAGACCATCAGATCTAATGCTAAATAAGTGGATGCGTTATGGACGAACCAATCAAGATGGATTTGATCTTGGACATCCGATCATGTTGGATGAGATCTGTATCATTCAATTTAACAATGACAAAGTTAGAATTGATCATATTTATAGGATTTAAACAGGATAATTAAGAGCCACATGGTTCAAGAATACGGTAGAAATAGTTTTTATCATCCGATAAGTTAAGATGAAGTTGTGATCGTCAGATCTGGGGATAAGTTATAAGAAATTGATAAAATCAGTATTCATCATTGGATATGAGAGATTGAATGGATGATAGGATAGATGATCATGACTAATGAATAAAGTGGATGCATGCTCCACTATGAGATCATGAAAATACGTGATCCAATGGTTCTGAGTGCTTCAAGTTTTGGATGCAAATAGGCATAAGTGATTTAGCCCCACATTGTAGGAAAAGCATTTGGACTTTATAATTATTAACACCGAGGTATTATTCATAGCCTAATTGGGATTGGCTCTCTCCTTTTGTGTTCAAGAATTCATCCCTTAGGCATACTTATAACATACAGGTTTTTATGGGGGTCAGCCCATACGTGTGCTTAGTTCAAATGCTACCTTGCTCTTTCCAATGCATCACCTCATTCAGTTTAGGAATTTGTTGTTTGCTAGAATGGGCTCAACTTGATTTGGTTTTGATTATTACCTGACCTAAGGCTTGTGAGTGCTTGCTCGAGCTTACTCGGCCTGAGATCTTTGCACTTGGGCTCAAGTTAGGATGTGATAATTTTTTTAATTTGAAATATAAAAAATTTAATAGAATTAATTTTTTAAAATTTAATCAATGTATAGCAAATAAACTAATATAGAATTTAATAAGGATACAATTTAATCAAGAAGTGGGTTATAAGATTTAAAAATAGAATATTATTCGTTTGTTAAATTAAGGAGATGACTAAACAATTTGATACTCAAGTATGATTTAAAATTGATACAACATAAGAGGATCTTAAATTCAATAAGTTAATATTTTATTTCATAGTAAAGAAAAATCTTTTAATTTAAAATTGATGTATATGTCCTTAATCCTTAAAGCTTGATGAATACATTAAGGTGCTTTGAAGACTACTAATTCACCATCTTTAAAGGTGCATGACTCTTAATTCATGCTAAATAAACTTATTAGAATAAAATATTAAATATTTAATACTTGACTCATTAAACATAAAGATGATCTAATATTTTTTTTCACTTTTTTCACAACTGGAAGCTGATTCATGCTTGGCTATGAAGGATAACAAATTTTTTTGTTATTTACATTCCTCTTTACTTGAGTGATGCAAGACAAACATTAATAAGTAATTCACAAGACCCAAAACTTATTCAATACATATAGATTGAGCTAGATGATGATTTAGTTAATAAAAAAGTATATAAATAAAGTAAGAGAAGAACTAGGATATAATTTTAAGATAAAATTTTTATCATTATTTATTTATTTTAATTTTATAATTTTTAATTTTCTAATATTCAATAGAACGATAATTATTTAGAGATTTGATTATTTTTTAAGTTGATTATAGAAATTAAACTCATTACGATAATTGATAGTCAATTAGGAAGTTCAAATTTTAAATATCTTATCTTCATAATTATAAAGATTATGTGAGTCTATTTTATCTTTTTATGTTAAATTTATAAATAGCTTGAAAGTCATATAATTAAAGATTTTTTATGAATTTAAAATGAAGTATTAAAGAACTTTAAACTATAAAAACTCGACTACATACTTAAAAGAATAGATCTTATCTCCACTCACCATCCTTGCATTTGCTGTACTCTCATCATGTTTCTCATCAATATGTTCTCGGAGCTTTGGCTAACTCTCTACTAATTTGTTTTTAAAGTCTTATTCATTCCTCATCATTTATTACCAAAGTCACATTTGCAGTGTTTCATCGACTTCATGGATGTACCACCACCAAACAAGATTTTCTCCTAAATTTACAAGCCTTTAGTACAAACCATTTCACTAATCCTTTGCTATTTCTTATGAAGTTTTGAAAAGAATACCTCTTGATTTATGCCAATAATAGGTCATGATTAAATGACAGTAATTCTTAAGGATTTATTATTTTATTAGTTATAAATTTATAAGAGTTGATTAGTAGAGAAGAATTTAATCTTATTATATTTTCATTTTGTACTCTTTTTTTTTTTGAAGAGTTATTCTCTATTTGTGAAAATCTAACATTCTCTTCTCTCTAATCATTTGTAATTTCTCTAAAAGGAATAAGTTCTTATATATGTTTCTTAATATAATCTTTTTATATATGTTTTCTCAATTTTATACATATATATTTGTTTCCATGATATAATAAATTGCATAGAAGTAGAATTTGTGAACAAATTGGATAGCATAGATAAACAATTTGTATGCTTTAAAAAATTCAATTTAATTTAATAAATTGAATTAAATTCATAAGAATTCAAATTTTGTTTTAAGTCGAGTCCTTCATGTCGCCGTTAATCTCGACTTGAAAACGTTCACATCAATTCATTTTTAAAATGGAAAATTGTAAACATACCTTTTTAATTTTAATTGATTTTTTTAATTTTAAATTTGGTTATCATATACCATTTGGAAAGTCAAAGAACATGCGGAATCAAAACTAACCAGCGTCGGACAAAGGGATCCAAAACTATAAAAAAACACGTGGCATTGTATTTCTTTTTACAGCTTTTTTCACGTAGTAAAATATGAAAAGGGGCAAAGAAAAAAAATATCTTGCAAGTCAACGGCTGTTCCTTTTGTTCTGAATAGCTTATTTGGCAACAAAAGTCCCTTTCTTAAGTTGGCGATCAACCTCATGTGAGGTCATGGGGGATAATTATTTTTAAAATATAGCCTTTTTATATTTAATGATTGTATAGATTATTTTTTTAAGGCTTTTCGACATATTGTTAAAAAAAATATTATGATTCATTATCTAAGAAAAATTGAACTATCTGTCTTTTGTCTTAGAATAATATGAACAATGACCTTTAAAGAAAAAAGATAAATTATCAATAAAATGTTTTTTTTATAAATTATCATCAACTAAGCGAGGAATTCCCAGAAAAACAAATCTAAATATCAATCGTCTTTTAAGGAAGCCATTTGTACATAATTTTCAATCCATTTATTATTATGTTAAGTTAAAAATTAAGTTATATTAAAGTTGTTTGAAACTAATTTGTCACTTATGATCAGTTGCCACACTCCAACTTTAAGGGACATTTATTTTGACAATATGAAATATAATATTTTATACTAATTTTAATTTAATTACATGACATTTAATGTTAATTATTTTGTAGGTTTTGTTCTATGACAAAATTGATAGTATATTATAAAAAAAATATGAAAAGATCTAATTTTATTTTAATTGATATATAAATCTAACAATGTTAATATTGAAAGTAAAACATAATTATTCAAATGTCATAACTCAATAAGATATTAATAAAAAAATATATAATATATAACCAAAAATAACTACTAATACATGCTAAAATTGAAGATTCTTTTATCATTTTAGTATGATTAAAGAAAATGAATCATAATTAATGATTTTTTCAAATAGTCTAACAATTAAAACCATCTATTAAAACATAAGCAACAATGATGAGGTTATTCACATGCAAATACAGTGATGATACAGATAGTAATAAATGTAAAAAAAAACTCACATGTTATACAAATTAATCTATATCTCATCACATTATTATGATATATTTATCAATATTAATATCATATACACATCTTAAATATTAAAATATAATATCAATTATTTAATAATATAACTATTATATTAATATTGTATGATCATCTTGTGATAAAAAGATCATCAATATGATCAAGATGTTATTACTAACATCTCGTCTTCTTACAAATAATATATCATTTAATCAACAAATTATTATTGTTCATATCATTATTTGTATATATATATATATATATATATATATATATCATAATAATGTAATGAGATATAGATCAATTTATCAATATGTAAGTTTCTTTTTTTTTTTACATTTATTATTATTTATATTATCATAATTTATATATGTAATACTTGCTATATGAATATATTCATATGGGTTTTATTATATTTATTTCACTTAAATCATGTCATTTTATTTGCATGTGAATAATCTCATCATTATTGCTTATGTTTTAATAGGTGGTTTTAATTGTTAGATAATTTGAAAAAATCATTAATTATGATTCATCTTTTTTAAATCATACTAAAATGATAAAAGAATCTTCAATTTTAGCATGTATTAGTAGTTATTTTTGGTTATATATATATATATATCAATAATAATAATAATAATAATAATAATTATAGAAATAATTAACATATCATATAAATGTATAGACAATTAATAACATAATATGCATCACAATAATAACCTAAAATCAAAGTTGTGGAATAAAGGAAACAAAAAAAGCTATTAGAATAAGTTAAATAATAAGCAATATGCTTATAGAGATGAATTAAAGGAACAAGACATAAAGAATAATTATAAAAATATAATGTTATATATCAATAGCTATATACAAATTGAATTGAATTATAACAAATATCAAATAAGAGTTTTTATAATAAAAAGTATGTGTGATTTTCTAGTGGGTAAGAAACACATATTTTATGTCATGTTATATTGATAAATGTTTTTTTAAAATCTACTAAACTCAAGAACTAAAATAATGAAATAACCTGAAACAATAATTAAGGTTATAACTAAACTTAAGATGTCAATCAATCATTAAACATCATTATGATTATAATTAATCTTATATAATTCATCACTAAATATAAAAGCTTATCAAATTTATAAAATATAATTATAAGTTATTAGCTACCCAAATTAGACTAAATCTAGCACAAGTTATAAGGCATAGTATAATTAATTAATTAATTATAATCAATATTATTTAAATTTTAATTAAAATAATGATAATTATTTCAAAAATTAATTAATTAATTATCATAATAGTGCATATTTTAATAATAATGATGTCTCTCAACAATAACACAAGAGAAGATAATGATTATATTGAGAAAAAAATATATTATCTATATAAGAGTATCAAAAATCAAACCAAGAACAGTGATATTGGTAGCAATTATGTCTATATATTCTAACAAGCTTGGCATGTTAATGACAAGGAAAGTAGATCGAGCGATAACAAGAGAAAAGGAGAAATAATGGTAAATCTTTATGGCAATGTGATGATATTGCCCTAGTTTTCAATTGACAAACTAAAGGAGAAAAGATGATGTCTTAATAGCAGTTTGTTAAAAGGGCTATATCAATGATTCCTTCTTTTTTGGGATTTGTAACAAAGGAATCTAATTATTAAAGAAAGTCATAAGAGAACGAGAGATTGGTGCATGAATTATGATCACAAAGGAGGGTGTTGGAAGAGTAGGATGTGTATAGTGTAGATTCAAATAATTATTAAGGTTATTAAAAATTTAGATTTGTTAAATTCAATGTGAATCAATTAAATTGCTTAAGTTTAATTGTATTGTTTTTCTTAAGAATTTTGTTAGTAGGTTTATAGATGTAAGTTTAAATAGAACTAAATATTTTGTTCTAAAATTATCTTATATTAAAAAAGACAAATTAAATTAATAATAGTAAAAATATATCATTTAAATTCTTTAAATTAAACATGAAGTTATTAATTACTAATAATGGAAATATAAAGCTAAGTTAAGAATATTAATACATATGAATATAATTATTAATGATAAGTTAAATCATAAATGAGTTATGTTGCTCTCATTTTTTTTTATCAATGTTATAAGTACAAAAATGAATTAGGTTATCAATTGAGTCAAATTGAAAACTAGAATATAAATTTTAAATTATATCATTGGATTTTACATCAAATTAATTATGAGTTGAATATTAATAACAATTAAGGTCAATAGTAAAAAAGGATTATCAAATCCCCTTAAATATTATATATTTTAAATATTAGAAATTAAATTGATAATGTTAAGGATATATAATATTAAGTTTATTTTAGATTAAAAATCTCTATTATTAGATTAATACAATAAAGTATGATAAATATAGAACATGGATATTAAGATGTTAACATTTAGCAACTATTAATATAATATTAAAATTAATTCTGATCATAAGAAAGTCAAATATATTGATCAAAATTTTAATTATCATAACTTAATTGGATTTGATTACTAATTAGATTGAGGTAATTACTCAAAAAAAAGATTCCATCAATGATTTGGAATTAGATCAATTGAGTCATTGTTAGGAATACAAATTAATTAGTTTAACTATATATATTTAATTTTAATTGTCTGAAAAAATTAACAAAGATGGTAATTATGTATGTTTATGAAAAATTCTTTTATTTAAAAATAAAAAACAGCAAAAAAATTCATAAATTTTTTTACTAGTATAAATATATATATATATTTTTTAATTTTTAAAAATATATTTTTTTTATAAAACTTCATTTTCATAAATTTTAACTATTCTCCAATCCACCAGTCGAACTTGGCGGAGTCGAACTGGAGAACTTATTTACTGATCGTGGAATAACTCTCCCTCTCTAAAACGCGGAATGAGGGAAGGAAGCCATTCTGAAGTCGTCGCCACGTTTTTTTTTAAGCAACGGAGGATAGGAGGTTTTTTTTTTTTTTTTTGGGTCTTCTTGATGTAATTTTAATGACTCGAGCTACGCTGCATTCTCCCTGGAAAGTTTGCGGCGCTATTGTTTAGCATCCGTTAACTTCCTGGGTTTGGCGTTTTGGCAGGAATCTGGAAAAAGGTTGAGATCTTGAATGGTTGGTTCAACAAAGTTTTGAAATTTCGGGCAGATGAGAAGGTTCGCTGCTTCATTTTCGTGGATGTTAATCTGTATTCTTATCTTACCATTGTTCTCGCAATCTGTTTGTATATTTGACTCTCTGTGGTTTTGATCTCTCGCTTTTTTGTCGACTAGATTTCAGTTTCTACTGGGTTTTTTGGGCGAAAATAAATCTCTGTGGTTGATAAGAATCGAAAACTTGGGTCTTTTCTAGATTCGATTCATTTTCACGGCTGTTGTGCTGGAACTCTACATTGCTGGAGTGTGCAGTCTGGTGTTTTTGGGTTTTACTGGTTGTTAAGCGGTGAGGATGAGAAGGGGAGGTTTTCTAGTCTGAGCTTTGCCGTGACAATGTATGGCTTCGTTTAGTTTTAGTGGGAAAAGAGAGTACCCAAGCTAGGTCGATGGCTGCCTCGCCTCCTTCATCTTTGGCTGTTCCACCGAGTTTATCAGATGCTACCCCACCACCGCCAGTCCTCTCGCCTCCACTCTCATCTCCAGGGGCTGGTTCTCAGCCAAATGCCTCCAATCCACCAGTTTCTTCGCCAACTCCACCCTCCAGTGTTTCTCCACCTCCCACCTCTGTCCCTCCTCCTCCTCTTCCAATTACCTCACCACCGACTTCTCCTATAGCACCCGCAATCTCTTCGCCCCCACCATCCGCCACCCCTCCTTCACCACCTTCCCCATCTCAGCCAACACCAACTACTCCACCTCTTTCTCCTCCCACGCTGACCCCTCCCCCAGCTTCTCAGCCACCAACTCCTTTGCCATCATCACCACCTCCAACTCCTTCCCCTCCCACTGCAATTGTTGTGCCGCCTCCATCGTCATCTCAGCCCAATCCTCAGTCACCCCCACCTCCAGCTGCCGAGACCCCAACAGATTCATCTCCATTACCGCCATCTCCTGAACCACCTTCCTCTTCACCTCCACCAGCTCCACAAGCTCCCTCTCCTTCTGGATCTGTCCCTCCCCCCTTCAGTTCCAACCCATCAGTACCACCACCCAAGAATTCACCTTCAGCACCTCCTTCTCCACCCTCCCCAGCTACAGGTAATTCCTCTGGCAGCCTCAATCCATCCTCTCCACCCTCTTCTCCTACAGGCTCTTTGCTTCCCCCTTCTGACAGTTCACCAGGCTTGCTTTCTCCAAGCCCCCCTGTTCCTCCAAATAGCCCGGTTGCTCCCAGTGCTGATAGATCAAGCATTCCATCTTCAAATGATAGTACAGGCCCAGGAGGTGCCACAACTGCAGGCAATGGAAGCAAGACTATGTTGATTGTGCCTATTGCTATAGTATCAACATTGGTGGTGCTCAGTGTGGTTGGAGTTGTTGTATGGTTCATGGCCAAGCAAAAAAAGAGGAAGCTTGGTGGATATGCTGCTGGGTTTTTCATGCCTTCTCCAATGGGGTCATCACAATTTTCAGGTAAACTGGAGTATATATTATATGAACTTTCATTGGAATTTTCAAGGTTATGAAAAGTAATACCACTATATCAAACTAACTTTGCTTCTTTTGATGCATCAGGCTCATCATATAGAAGGTCTCCTACAGCTCCGCTTGTTTACCACAGCTCTGGAACTCATGATGGAACCCCTTTTTCTTCAAATTCACCACCTGAACCTAATTTAGGAAATTCAAAATCGTGGTTTTCATATGAGGAGTTGTACCAGATAACAAATGGCTTTTCGGAACAAAATTTGTTGGGTGAAGGTGGTTTTGGATGTGTTTATAAAGGCTGCCTACATGATGGCAGGGAAGTGGCGGTGAAGCAACTCAAGGTTGGTGGTGCTCAGGGAGAACGTGAGTTTCGAGCAGAAGTTGAGACTATCAGCCGTGTGCATCATCGGCATTTAGTTTCACTTGTAGGGTATTGCATAGCTGAAAATCAAAGATTGCTTGTTTATGATTTTGTTCCTAACAATACACTATATCATCATCTCCATGGTAAGATAAGCCTTTAGATATTTATTTTAAGTTCATAATTTATTCTCATCTTTGTGTCCATCAGATTATTGATTAGTTGATTTGCTTTTTGAATTTTTAGGCAAAGGAAATCTGGTTATGAACTGGACATTACGGGTTAAGGTGGCTGCAGGTGCTGCTCATGGAATAGCTTACTTGCATGAGGATTGTAATAGCCACTTCTTTCACACATTTCTACATTTTGCTTAATATTTCTGTATTTTTTGTTCAGGCTCATGTTGGATTATCGATCTAATTTTTTGTTAATTATGCTTATCAGGTCAACCAAGAATAATTCACCGAGATATAAAATCTTCAAACATTCTATTGGATAAAAATTTTGAAGCTCAGGTTCTTGTTTATTCAAAATTTTCAAATTACATTTCTTTTTTGTTGTGTTTGCTGAGTTTTTCATCATGCATATTTTTTCCTTAGGTTTCGGACTTTGGTTTAGCAAGGTTAGCTATGGATGCCTGTACACATGTGACTACAAGGGTGATGGGAACATTTGGGTTAGTTTGTTAGTTGTCTATGTTTTTCCAGTAGCTTTAGTGAATTGTTGTTAGTTATTTTTATGTAGAATTTTATTTGAATTGCTATATCCAAATTTTTGTGCTACAAAGATACTTGGCTCCAGAATATGCATCATCCGGCAAGCTAACTGAGAGATCTGATGTATTTTCGTTTGGAGTTGTCCTTTTGGAGCTCATTACTGGAAGGAAGCCTGTTGATTCAACCCAGCCTTTGGGAGATGAAAGTCTTGTTGAATGGGTATTTTCAGAAGCTCATATTTGTTATAATTGTTAGTTTTTCTCGTCCTCATGTATTTAGCTATTGTGTTTTGACTAATTTACTTTTCAAATATAATTCTTTGTGATGATTGCTTAAGTTTCATCATGCTAAGTTAACAAGATAAAATTCGTAATAGGTGCTAGTAATGCAGGAGCTGAGCCTAAAATTTTTGCAGGAAATGTTTATTTTGCATTGTTTATTTTGATGGAAAATTCTGTTTTTTATGATAAGTTGTGCTCGGGGTTGTTGATGTCCATTGTTTTGAGAGAGGTAATCCATGTTACATGCATTCTTGGTTTTACCCTTGGGTTATGCTAAGTTTGCTTAATAGAAATTGTCATACCTTTTTTGTTTAGGTATTTACACTTAAATATTCAAGTTCATGCTTATGAAATGTATGAATGCCATTTGTTAATCTGCTTGCTTGTTTATATTAACACAATAACATATCGAGTGTAATGATGGATGTGGAAGATTGTAAATTCTTTGAGATCTCAAAGTTAGATTATGATCTAAATCTTGGTATGACCCCAATGAGTGGCAACCACCATGGCTAGATTGGCTTTGATAAAATATTCATCTCTAAACCCTCATCTTGTACATCTCTAAACCCTTTTTGAGAAAACAATACAAGTTTTGAACATTTGCTCATTTGTTTAGGGGATCAAATTATCCTATGGACCATTGGATGATCCAATACTCCCGATTATATCTTAGTTAAAGGAGCTTTTCTATTTGCAATTGAAGACTGATAAAACCTTTTGTCCAATTGAGGTGAAGTTTGTCAATCCACTCTAAGTGCTACATTGTTATATTTGTTCAACTTTTGTTTTTAATTCATTTGTATTTGGTGTTTATTAGGTATAAATTTGATTGGATTTATCTAATTTTAACAGTGGTTAGGAATTGAATAAAGTTTATGGAAATTCACTTATTTCCTAATTTTAGAATTTGGAATTAAGGGTTTTGACAATTAAGAGTGTCTATATATATCCTATCTTTAGAATTTGGAATTAAGGGCTTCGACAATTAATAGTGTCTTTATGTATCCTTTGTTTAAGTATTTTCTTGTTGGTCTATTAGAAAGAAATAACAAAGCTATGTAATGTTATTTAATTATTATGAGGAAGGCTTTTCTTGTGTTCTTATTTTAAGATGAGAGCTTGAGTGGCGAGAAAACTTTAGAAAGGGGTTGATTGACCTATCTTGGTCAATTGCCCCTCTTCTATAAAGGACTAGATATATCTTTCGATTTGAGTATTTCGGGGGCCTCTGTTTGATCAAAAGTGGATTGTGATCTTTTTGTTCAAATAATAATTCAATTTGGCTACTATTATTCATTGGGGAGTTTCCTCAAGGCGAACAGCCTTGAGCAACATGTCTCTTCAAATTTTAAAGTATGTTAATTAAGCAAATTGTGAAATCGTTGTTTATGAATGATCGAATGAATGATCATCTACCAAAACTAAATGATGCAAGGAAATTGCAAAGGCATTGTTAGAGATGATTGTGTTGGATTCTTCCCATGGAAATCGAGGACATGACTAATTGAGAGATAGATCATCTGAAAGAGATTTTCTCCATGTTGAAATGTCCATTATGGAGTTGAAGACATGAATTTTCAAACTTAAAAATTATAATTATATTCTAAATTTTATTGGAATCTTTCTAGACATGCAAATTCCTTTATTATAACGCTTTTTAGGTATCAAGAAGTTCGTGCCATTGTATTGGTAAGATGTAGGTGTGAACTATGTGAGAGCTTCTTGGGTTTTAAGCTGTCACAATTTTTCAGTACATGGATACGAGGAAGGTTGTTCATGAAGAGGAATCGTAAGAAACATTGGATATGATTACCTATTGGGAGTATCTTGCAAGTTGTAAGCTATATTAATTTTCGTCATTTATGAGATAATTATTGTTCATGGGAGGAATTAAATTAAGAAAAACATTTCCTTGCCTTCATTGTACTTGCAAGGTATTTAGTGATTCGAAGTTGGTGAAAGGCATAACAGGCTTCAAGAATTGCCAGATAATATGAATCAAATTGGTATCAAGGTATGGATTTAATTTGTGGTGGATACATATTCAAAAGGACTTAGAATTGACACAAGAGGGGATGTTGTGATAAAGGATTGAATCAATTACAATCATCAATGATTGTTCCATTTGCATATGAAAGGTGAGGGAAATGTGAGAGAGGATTACTTAGTGGAAGCATCTTGTAAGTTGCTTGATGTATAGTGATTGCTTACCCATGAAATAATTCTTGTTCATGTAGAGAAAATAAATAGAGGCCTATTTTCTTTTCTTCAACTTCCTTGTAGTGCAATCAATGGTTAGACTGTGTTAGAAGGTGTAATTGAGTAAGTGTCATCTCAAATTAGACTTAATATACTCTTAATTAGACACCCAAAAACATATATGCTTAAGCTTATGGGGTTAGGGATGTAATATTTCTATATTAAGACTTTAATATCATGCTCAACTTATTATGTGAAACAATTTTAGTCTTCATTATACTTAACAATATCTCCCACAAGTAAAATTCTCACCTACATTGTTAATTGTTCCCTCCTTTAATTTTGAAATCTTTTGATTAATTGAGGTAAGTATCATATTGAACATCAAAGATATCAATGCAATAGATGAAGTATTATGCTCTGCTTATGGATTACATAAGTTGCTCCACATTGATGACCAAACCATGGGAACCATGCATTGGTCACTTGAACAAAGCTTAAGTAACTTCGTAGAAGTTTATCAATATCAAGTGTTATGTATACTAAAGCTATTCAACCATGTGGAAGCACCAAGTGAGATAACAAAAATTCTACTTAAAAATGATAAAGACTACCAAAGAACTTGAGAACCATTAGTTTCATGAATTATTTGAATTTCAATCAAACTTGGCTCTGCTATTAGTCGAACTAGACTCTAAATACTATTTTTAAGGGATCTACCCCATGTAGGTCCCAAGTTTTGACCCTAAAAACCTTTTTATATTTTAGTTCTTTTTAAATCTATCTTGTATTTGGAACCAAGTTTTCATATTTTACTTAATATTCTGTTAGACTTATCACCAATGTGCATACCTATCATCATGTTTTTGTTCCTCAATGTCAAGTTCATGCCATCATTTTGGTAGGATGTGTGATAGATTGGGAAGTGTGCAAAATCATGTGAAAGCTTCCTGGGTTATAAAAAAAGATCGCGACAGCATGGTGTGCGACATAGGTATGCACATTCTTGTTTGCTCTGAGGTACTTGAAGTTCCGAACCAAGAAACCAATCGAACAATTTTATTCTCAAGGAAATCAGAGCTTGAACAGAACCGAGTCAAATTGAAACCAAAATCAAATTTCATTGGTCTTGGCTCGCTTCTTTGGATGTTTTTCGACACTCCTGATTATTTCTTTGAAGCAAACATTTTTTTTCAATACATTTTATTCCCTTCATAGGCTCCTGCCCTCAATATACGTAAAATGGTTCATATTACTAAAATTTAATTCAATTTCTCGCATCTTCAAACTTACCTGAAAACCTGGATGACTTCCTCATTTAACAATCCAGGCCCGCCCGCTCCTTTCAAAAACACTCGAAACTGGAGACTTCGGCGATTTACCTGACCCCAGGCTTGAGAACAACTACAGTGTGAAGGAGATGTTCCGGATGATTGAGGTGGCTGCAGCTTGTGTCCGCCACTCCGCATCGATGAGACCTCGAATGAGTCTGGTAGGTCTCAAGACACGGCTAAAAGATCTCCGATGTATGGAAGTTTATAATGGATGGAATGCGCTTTTCTTTTCAGGTAGTGAGAGCCCTTGATAGTTTAGCTGATATCGATCTAAGCAATGGCCTTCAACCAGGCCAAAGCGGACTATTTTATACTGGACCGCAATCTTCAGAGATTAGAATGTTTCAGAGGATGGCATTTGGCAGCCAGGACATCAGCACTGACTTCACCCGATCGAGCTGGACGAGCCAAAGAGATTTGTTGTGAATAGCTAGCCAGCTTCAGTTTGCTTACATTTTGGTTAATACGGCTTTTATTACCCAGGTTACATTTTTAGTTTGTTTAGTAATTCTTTTATACTTGATTGGAATTGTTTTCAAGGATTTCCCAGTGAATATGTTTATATTTTTTTCTAGGGTATGTAGTTTTTTTTTCTTGTACATGCAAATAGTTACTAAATTTGGTATTTAGTTCATTTGATTGCTGTAACTATTATTTGAAGAAATTTATCTGTTAAAATTGTAGATGGTGATCAGCTTTTTGTTACCGTTATGACTCGTAGGAACACTGTACATTACTTGTATTTTCTTTGATAAATTTTCTTTTTTGCATATTGTATTTTATGATAACATTTTTTTTTTTGAAGAAGAAATATAAATGTGGAGATACTATGATTGCGCTTGTAAGGCGATTGGTTTAGTGTCATTATTATGCTGTTTAATGTTAGTTAAAAACTGTAAGTTTTGATTTGATAAAAATTTAAAATAATATTTATGAATTGTATGTTTTTGTTATTTAAAAATAATATTTGTTATTAGTCAATTTGAATGATATATAAATAAATGTTAATGATTTTACTATTAATAAAAAATTATTTATCTAATAGCAAATTTAATTATAGTAAAATATCATTTTATTTTTTATTAAAATAATTTTGATATTAATTTTTCTAATAATAATTAATGATATTTTAAAATTAATTTAAAACTTAATAATAGTTATACCAAAAAAATATGGCACTTTTAAAAGCATCTCCTGTTAAAATCACTACTTCACGAGCCGAGTTTTTTTGGTTTTGTTTAGTTTGTGAAGTTTAAATTTTACTAGTTTAACTGGTTTTAGCGTTTAATTTCGTTTTAAATTAATTAGTTTAATAGCTTTTAAAAAATAAAAAAATCATGTTTAAAGATCAAATTTATAAATTCACTATTTTTAATATTTTAAAAATATTATATCAAAAAAATTAAAGTGAAAGCATAAAGTTGCAAATCTATGTTAAATAATAAAAGAAATAAGCTTTTAGCAGTTGAAGGTTTAATAAAACAAATAAAGAAACAATTTTTAAAAAAATCTTTGTATTAATTTTACTTCAAAATAAGTTAAACAGACAATTTAGTTAAAAAATAAATAAATATGCTAACGATCGAACTCAACATCTCTTCAGAGAGTTTGAAGGCTTGAAACATTCCACCAATTAGTTACACATTTTTGTTCTCTTTGTTAAAAATAAATTAAATAATAGAAAATATTTTAAGAAAATTAAATGTAAAGGTTGCTTACAATCAAACACGCACTTTAGAAGTGGTCAAAGACTTCATTCACTCCATCAAAAAGGCGACATAGCCTTTGTATTATTTTTACTCAAAAATAAATTATATAATAAAAACATCAAAGAAGTTTGAATAATAGAGTTATTTGTTGTTCACCTAAAACCTAATTATTAGACTTTAGCACTCCAAATTAATGTATGTTTTTATAGTATTTATTTAAAAATATAAATAATATTTAAAAAAATAAAAATAAATTAATGATTTAGATTGAACCAATATGTCAAATGTAGTAGAAACTGATTGATTTTGATTGAAACTAATTGAACTCTAGTTGTGGTCCTAATTTTGTAATAATTCAGATTAAAATTAAGTTATTATATTATGTAACACCCATTAACAATTATTAAGTTTTTCTTCATCTTATATGTATATATATTATTATATCTTTTTTAATGAATAAAACTAAATATCTCATGCAAAAGCATTAAACAAAATTGAATGCTATGAATTAGTAAAACATAAAATGTTGATAAATTAAGTGAAAGAAGATAATGAATATTTTGGTTTAAATTTTTTGGCCATGAAAGAAAGTTCAATCCCAACATCTTGGTTGGAATGGATGGTGTGGGTGAAACAGGTCTTGCAAGGTGGTCAATCTAATTTTGTTGATTAGATAATAATATGGCTTGAAGCTCAATGAAAACATCGAACATAAACATTAGGGTTAATGAGCAAAACTTGATTTTCAAAATATTTTTGTTACACCCCATTTTTTCCTAGGCTGATTTTTGGCATACATTTTTTTTTTACATATAGACAGCTCAGATCGTCCCATACCAACCTGAGTAGCCTACGAAAAGCATAGGATATAACACATCATTACACACCTACTTTCCTTAACAATGTGGATCCCATCTCCCGGGTACACCGTCAACTCAGGATTCATGACTCCTGAATTAACAGATGGACTTGCGCAATGTTACTCCTACTAGACCCAATACTCCTATCCCATACCGATAGGAGAACCGATCTAATAGAAGTCTGAACCCCCACGGTAAGTTCCATAGTCATGTAATGACCTCACCATAAAAAAAATATATAACATCCACAGAATAAATATATAAATATAGCACTCCACACACAATAGCACCAAAACAATAAGTAAGACAGTGAATGAAAACTACATCACAAGAATAAGATCCAAGTCCAACAAGTGCAACATCATCTAACCAGATACATAAGTCAGATTCATCCTCACACAATACCTGACATAATAATAATAGTCTCACTGAATACATCCAATAGCATCAATCACACTAACCAAAATGTCTCAGAAATCACAGATCAGATATCCTCCACTAGCCTGCTGACCACGATCCCACTTAATCTGGGTGGCGTCAAGTCTGCCGAGCCGCTGGAAAAATATAGATAATAAAGGAATGAGCTACGCCCAGTAGGAAAGACAGCTAGTAAAACTCACTTGCAAGAGAAGGATAATAGCAAGAGTATAGGAATACAGCATAACAATGTATGGTGGAAAGGCACTCTCAGTTCCAGACTCCGACCAACCACAGTCACACCAGAGTAGCTCTCCTCTGGGCTTCCAAGTAGCATGCCAGTGGGATCGCCCATCTCGAAACATGCATGGCGCTTAGGCAAAGCATGCCAGTGGGATACGCCCATCTCGAAACACGCATCATAACGCCTAGCACCCGACACCTCAGCGTCTATGTAGCATGCTAGTGGGATTGCCCATCTCGAAACACGCATGGCGCCTAGGCAAAGCATGCCAGTGGGATTGCCCATCTCGAAACACGCATGGCGCCTAGGCAAAGCATGCCAGTGGGATTGCCCATCTCGAAACACGCATCACAACCTAGCCTGGGGTTCCAGGTAGCATGCCAGTGGGATACGCCCATCTCGAAACACGCATCATAACGCCTAGCACCCGACACCTCAGCGTCTATGTAGCATGCTAGTGGGATTGCCCATCTCGAAACACGCATGGCGCCTAGGCAAAGCATGCCAGTGGGATTGCCCATCTCGAAACACGCATGGCGCCTAGGCAAAGCATGCCAGTGGGATTGCCCATCTCGAAACACGCATCACAACCTAGCCTGGGGTTCCAGGTAGCATGCCAGTGGGATACGCCCATCTCGAAACACGCATGGCGCCTACCAGTCACATGTATACTGTGGAAGCTAAGTCTGAACCGCACAGTTACCTACCACAACTACCCTAAAACATCATATAGGGTCTATAGTAGTCCGGTCCAATATGCCAATCCATGAAATATGCCAACACTGAGTAAACTGATCAAACCATGCCATTGCCATCCAAGCAACACAAACTGTACCAAAATTCTGACTATTCTGGTAGCACTTACCTAAGTGTCACACTTCCTTCCAACTAATCCAGCTGTACTGAATTTATGGATAATTTCCAATAGTCAATTTCAACTTGGCTATGTAATTTCCAAAAATCACCTTTTTCTCACTTCAGGAAATTTTTTTAAATTCCAAAATCAATTTCCGCCCTTTATCCATTTTCCGAAATTCGGAATAAATTTCCGAATAAAATTTAAATTCCACATATATCCTTTTTCCGAAAATTTGGATTAATTTTCGAATTAAATTTAATTTCCACATATATCCTTTTTCCGAAAATTCGGATTAATTTCCGAATTAAATTTTCCTCCGCGCCGTTCGTCCGGACCGAATCTCCTGAACCGGATCTCGCCACCGGTTCGGGCCTTCGCGCTGAACCGAGAACCCACCGGCCGAATATTTAATCCAAATTTCCAGCCGACGTTTTAACATTTAATTATTAATAAATATTGAATAATTATAATTACTTAATTAACTAAACCGTAATTAATCTAATCCATCTCCTTCCTCCACCCGGCGCCCGCGAAACCCTAACCGACGATTCCTCCGGGAAAATTTCGTTTTCCCCGTCGATTTCTGGTGACCGAGATCAAGGAGAAACAAAATCCGATGTTCGTACTATCCTAATGTTTCAATAATGCCACTAATTTCTAAGGTTCAATCAAAATTTCCGCTGAAGTTTCATCCGATCCCCATTTTAACAATCTATGAAATTAAACAAATTTCAGCATTTGATACCATCTTAACATGATTAAAGTACATAATCGAATCAACACATGCTCGGTAAAATTTCCGAATTCGGTGGGTATAATTTTCTGAAAACCCTAAAATGCTAAATCAATAATTTGCATTAATCAATTCCAAAAACCATAATCCGCATGCTCCGGTAGCTATTTGCAAAATAATCCATATTTTTAATTTGCTAAATAACTAATTTAAATCTGAATTTCCTACTTTTCTTCTCCGGCGACGGTGAAGCTCGCACGCGACAACCGCTGCTCCTCGCCGAACAAAACCGGTACCAATCGATTCTCCTCGGTCCCGCGAACCTCCAGGTACAAAAAGCCCCTTGAAAGGCTGCCGGAAAGTATCGCCGTTCGCCGCGAACACTTCGTCTCCGGCAACCGCTCGAAACCCTAACAGCCAAACAGTTTCGGTTAAATACCTCGCTTAAACCGGTAATAACCCGTTAAGAACCCATTAAGCGCCGGTTGACCTTCTAATAACGCCGCTTAACCCCGATCAGCCGGTTAATCTCCACCGCTGTTCTCGTCCGTCCGATCCGCTTATCCGCGGCTTATCCAACCGCACGCGCAAACGCACTTGGCGAACCGCCCCCGCCTTCGCTGAACCGCTCCGGTCCGGTTCACGCGCGGTAAAAACCAAATTCCGGTTTAAAAATCTAATGGACCGATTTAAATAGATTTTCGAATTTCCAAAAATCCAATTAAACAGGGAAAATTACTTCAAAATTTCCTCGGTGCTCCGAAAAATCCCCAGAAAATTTCAGAAATTCCAACACCCTCCAATTGAGCTCCTGGCTCATCCTACTGTCGATCTGAAATCATCCAAGCCATAATTGAATTATTGAAGATTAAACATATAATATTTTACCGGTTATAACAATTTCACACCATTTAAAGATCATGTCATAAGGTAAAACTTAAATGAATAGAGAACTTAGGAAGTATAACTTCTAGGAATTTTGAACTTAGATTTTTTAATTGAAGAAAACAAGATGTAACTTGAAAGTGCTTTAAATTTTAAACTCAAGCTCTAACTATGAGGATTAACAAGAGAAAATACAAACTACCAAAAAGTTTTATGTATGTTTATTGGAGATGGGGTGAAATGGTAGTTAATGTAAGACTATACAAATTAAGACAGCATGAGAAGAAATGAAGAAAAATAGTGGGCTTGACGGAAGAAGAAGAATGCATGGTTAATGAATTTTTGGAAAAATATTATGATAATATCACAGTTTCATATTACCTCTTTCATATTGTGTTGATGACTGCACTGAAAGATGGATTATCTTACCACAACTTTTTGAATGCTTGTCTTGAACAATCGCACCATAAGCTAGTATATTCCATAAAGAAAGAAATGCATTTCAAGTAAAGTTTTAAAAAGACAAAGAGCCCCTTATTAAGACCTAAACTATAACTTTTATAAGACAAATGCATAGAAGAAGAAAGTGTTATGGGTTTCAAAAATAGACTTTACGACCTAAAGTAGTTAGCTAACCATTTAAGAAAATTTATGTTAGACCATCTTGTGTAGTGTGTTAGCTTCTCTATTAGATTTAGCTAAAGTACATAGGGGGCTATTATCTCATGTTAGGTGTCTATCAGATGATGCATTTGCTATATCTACTATCTATTTATAAACATCCAAAATAGCATTCAAACACATTTGAATGATTAGAAACATACTAAAAATACTGGATTCATTATACATACATATAATGTATGTTACACCATAAATATTATTCTCTTAATTTAGTACATTTTCTCCTTAATACAATCTTTAAATTTTAAATAGAGATTTGAAATTTGAAATTATTCAAATTTTTAATTCATGTTTAGTTTGAATTTTGAAATAAAATATTAGATTTTTTATATTAATATCTTGTGAAAATGCTTAAAGAGATAATGCTAAGAGACCCCTTATAAATAGGATTTAATGCTAGCTAATATATACAAAAATAAAAAAAGAGATGATTAGGGGTTATAGTCATGAATGAGAGCAATGAGATAATTGTAACATAACTAACCTAGCTAATTTTAAGAAAGAGATTGGTTAGCTATAAAAAGGCATGATGTGCTAGAGTTTAACATTTTCTTGAACCTTAGTTGAGAGCAAGGAAGAGGAAGGAGAGTTGTAAACCAAAACTGTGAAGATGGACTCTTAAGAGGTGCAAACTTTTGTATGTCATGGCTCTTAGGTTGATGAAAAAATGTAAAAGTGTTTGCATTATGTTGCTTGAATTTTCATTCTAAGCTCTCACTTGAGGTGAAAGAATTAAGATGTATGCAACCCTAGGTTTTTGTTTACTAAAATGTTATATTGTTTTGCTATACTAAATTGAATGGTTATATTCAAGATGAGAAGATGCTATCATGTTAGTATTGTTTTTATGTAATTTTGTAAAGTATTGGACATATGTATGATGTTAAAAGCCCTAGTCAATAGTATTATTTATGATTTTGTAATGAATTGTCTTAGTAAATTCATGATTTATATTGGTGATCTCTTAAGACTTGTCAAAGATATAAATATTAAATTATGAGTACTCTTAACAATAGCATGAATTGTGATTAAGATTATTTGGAACATGCTTGAATGTTATTGATGTTCTTTAGCTTAGATGGGTCGCAAAATTTTTATGTTAAAATAAATATTCATAATATTATTTTGTCGAAAATATTACCATACTTACAAATTAAGAAAATCATGACTTGTGCAACAAAGGAAAAATATGCTATTATGCTTTTATGGTTTATATATTTCTTGAAAATATTATTATGAACATGCAATTAATATAACCAGGAAGAATTTAAGTTATTTGACATTGTGGTGCAGACTTTAGCTAAGAATAATTACTTGTTAAAGTGTTGAGTGATTGATGAGGACTTTTATAGCCTTATGGGACAGTCCATGTGATTGACAAAGTTGATGTTGTGGATTGTTACATCATATGATGAGCTAAGAGTGCTAGACATATATTGAGTATCTTAGGAGCTTGGAGAGAGTGCTATATTATTGGTGGGTCATTGTGCATCATATGAGATTGATTATGACTGTTTTGAGAATTACTAAACTTTGATTGACTTGTGATAGAGTTGATAGTTATAGTTTCATACATTGGCTTGCTGTAATGACTTAATTTTTTCAATATTAATCTTAAATAGTTAGTGATTTGATAAAATCAATTGAGATTTTTATTTTTTATTAAAGTTAATTAAAATAATAAGTTTTTATATTCTTTTATAAAATGTGTATTTATCATGTTGGTTAGATTTAAAAAATAAGTATACAATTGCATTGAGCTTATTGAGTTGAGTCTGTCAACATTTTTTTTGTGGTAATTAGAGTTCATTTGGATTTAATATAAATTTATTAGAAAAATTATTACTAATATATAATTTATGAATTAAAAATTAATATAATAAGCAAAAAAAAAATGCTAGCTTTCATTTCGATTTTCTTGACCATCATTAGGGTTTTTTTCTCCTTTCTCCTCACGCATGCCGTCAACCTATTTTTGACCTTTGTTTCTCAATGCCTCACCATCAGTTGATTTAAGCTCTACTGGATATGGTTAATAGAATCTAAAGAGAACCCTGATTCTTTCTTTCTGTTGCTACGTCGCCTTGCCCCTTCATCGTCAACATGTAGTCGGTTCATGGCTTTTGATCCTCATTACCTCATCATCGTGCTGTTATGCAAAGTTATTATGGTCAAGATTTGGGACTTGAAAGCTAATATTGTTGTTCCATTCCTCCTCGATTTAATGGGAAGAACACAATTACAATTAGGTCATCATAAAAAGGAAAATGTAATGATTGAGTTCGATTTTTGTCAAATTTTGTCTTTTTGCTTCAGAATGAGCTGAAAGGAATTAATTTTTGACTTTTTGCATCCAAATTGAGATGGAAAAGTAATGGTTTTTGTAAATCTAAGACTTACCAACTATGCTTGATTATTATGTTTATAGTTTTTTATATAACAAAAGGAGAATCTACAAGTTATTGCATATTTTCTTACCTTCGATGCACATGAGGAGGAACTAGGTGATGCGTAAAGGTTGTTGAGCAATATTAAAAAATTTTCACTTTTAAAAGAGGAAGCTTAAAGGTTTTTCTACAAAGTAGTACAAGACTGTTAATAGATGCGTTCAATTGAATAAAAAAATAAAGCTTAAGTAGGCAATATTGAATTCCTAGATTTAGGAATATTATTTGAATTAGTATTGAATAATATATATTTGTAATTATTTTTAATTAGGTGCTTAATTATTTAATTTAAAAAAGTTAAAGCTAAAGAAAAATTAATATAAAAACTTTCCCAAAGAGAGTAGGTAAATAAATTTTAAATGATTCTAATATAAGTATAATATTTTTTTATGATTATTTAGTATTTAATATGATGATATTATTTTTATCTTTTGTATCATGTTTTGTATTATTATTACATATTATGTGATAAAAAAATAGAGTTATAAAATAATTAATTAATTTAGTGATACTAGTGATATGGTATATAAAAAAAATAAGAAAGAGAATAAAGAAAATAAATAAGAAATAAGAACTAAAAAAATAAAATAAAAGATAAATGCTTATGACTTGAGATCATGTGAGTACCTAATGCATCAAGTTATATGAGTTTTGTTGTGATGATTCTATTAGTGATGATATTGATGTATCATAAATACATTATTATTAGAATGAGTAAATATAAAATGATGATATTTGTTCAATGATATTAACTCTAATTACCATACTTTACTATCGTTATGAGTGGATGTGAGATGATTTGTTTGATATGGTACCACTGATATCAAATTTCATATGATATATGATGAGCTGTTTACTATGTGATCTAGTAGATAGAGATGAAATCTATTACGTTATAAATATGATATATGATGAGCTACTTTTCATGTGATATAGTAGCTAGAGATAAGATCTACTATAATATAGATTTGACATATGATGAGCTACTTATTATGTAATATAATAGCTTTAGATGAGATATATTATAATATATATATGATATATGATGAGATACTTGTTGTATGATATAATATCTAAAGATGAGATATATTATGATATAGATATCATATATCATGAGTTACTTCCTATGTGATTTAACAACCAGAGATGAGATCCATTATGATACATATATAATATATGATGAGCTGTTTATTACGTGATTTAGTAACTCGAGATGAGATCCGCTATGAGGTGGATATGATATGATATATCTATAAACTAAGTCTATATGCTATGATGTGTTTGCAAAAGATATGATATGATATCTACATACTATGTGCTTGATGTAGACATTATATAGATAAGATGAGATCTCATGACATTAGAATAATTATCATTTAATAAATACTTATTAAGTATCATGGCAAGTATTATAACACTTGAAATCAAAGAAGATGCGAAGTAATCATTGAGTAATGTCTAAGATAAATGAATTATCTAACGAGGAGTAGTTTTTGACAGAATTTTAAGTGAAGTACATAAATAAATAAGTTTTACATCAAATATAGGAAGACAAAACCAGAGTTTTATAAGTTATAAGTTTTAAATTAATGAGACATATTTTAGGGGTATTTTGAATTTAGATCTTATAAGAACTCTATGATTAAACATATTAGAGTTAGAATAATTTTAAAATAAATGATCAAGTAAGAAGGGATTATCTAATGAGGATAAAACTTGATTGGTTTTAGACAAAACCACATTAGGAAGATTTGCTGCTACAATTATTTTATTTGTTCATATATTTTTTAATAAAAAGAGATGGAATTAAATTAATTGAATCAATAAATAAAATAAATGATAAATAATAAGAAATATATGATTACATTTGTTATTTCTAAATATTTAAACAGAATTAAGTAAAACTTTTAGATATTTAAATGTATTCATAAACTACAAATTTAATTAAAATTATATTCGATCATTTTATGCTTATCATTTAAGATTAATAACATTTTACATTAGAATGCTCTACTTAAGTAATAAAAAACATAAGTATTGAAATAGTCTTGGATGTTTAAAATTTTAATATTTGATAGATTTTCTATATTAATTGATATTAAGGAGTAATATTGTCCTATCCTTTTCAAATAAGTTATGATTCATTCAACCATAACATGTAATATCATTCAACTGTAACATGTAACATATATTTAAAAAAAAAAATAATTGAGTTGCCTAATTATCTATTTAATTATGAAATCATAATTTTCGACATAACATAATTAATAAAATTTTATCATTTGTTTGATTCAATTTATAAATCTTTATAAAATTCAAAGTTAATATAAGTTTCAAATAAAAAAATTATTTTTTTATTAGATAATAATGATAAAACAAAATCACATTTTTACACTATTATGATTAAAATTAGGCATCAATGAACATAATCATTGTCAAACTTCCCTTATTAGGTTACTAATGCTCCAAAATGTTAGTGCCACATTACTACTCACCAATAAATTATTGCAAGTCCATTGCCTATAGGTAACCCATCAAAGCACTAATGTTGCACCTTTGCATTAAACTTTTACATTGAAGTGTCATTAATTGCATGATGGCTAAACTTTTAAAACAAAGATGTTATTGGCGCCACATTGGCTAAACTATCACTCATGTTAGATCACAATAAATTATTTTTAGTTTCATGAACTTTGAATTATGGGATAATATCGAGTTTTGTAAGAATTTTTTTTGAATTATTTCTACATCTCAATCAATCTCTCATTTACCTTTTTTATAATTACTCAATAAAAAAAATTATGTGATGAAGTTAGAAATAGTAATTATTAGTTTACTAAATAAAATTTTTTCATTGTTTTGTTGTACATTAAGATTGCCAAAAAGAATTAATGTTGCCATTAAATCTATGGTTGATGAGTTATTCAAAACAGGAAAAATTTTTAGCCCATTTTCTTTAAAAGCGATACTATAAAAGATCAATTCTTATTTATATTTGTTAAAGTGGTAAAGTTTCAAAAACATTTGATGTACGAGGAATTCAACCAAACAACGCCATCTTATTCGATCCCCGTCATTGTACTTCGTATTAAGCAATCCCGCCATCGCGAAATAAATGAATCTTGTGAGTTGGACAAACTTGACATTGCATAAATTTCTATAATATTAATAATGATTTGTCATAAAATTTGAGCAAAAATATTTTTTTTTCAAATCACTATAATTATTTTTAATTTGAATAAAATAAAAATAATAAATCAATTTTTCTTAAAATGATGTATTAAAACAAATATGTTTAAAAACTAACGAATATGTATTTCAAAATATTTGTAAACCATATCTAATATAATTTATATTACCTAGTTTACTCTAGCGATATTCTCCTCTATTTTATTTTATTATTGTAGGAAAGTTTGAAAAAGTTTCAAATTCCGTACTCTTGTATTCAAATTTTATCGCTATCAAAATAATGCAAAATCGAAATAATATTTTTCCTACATTTTATTTTTGAAGAATTTCTTTCAAAAGTCTCTTAAATGACTGTACTGTATCAAATTTGGACGGCGGCCGTTCGGATTTGCTTCTGAACTTCAATTCTGTCGTTCTCCTGGGTCAGCATAGAGACACATAGCAAGAGAGAGATCGGAATGGCCGACGAAGGTAGCGGGGTAGATTCGCAGAGCGCCAAGAGGGCTGCTGCGGCGGCTTACGATTACGACGGCGATCCTCGTTGGGCGGATTACTGGTCGAACGTGCTGATCCCGCCCCACATGTCCTCCCGATCCGACGTTGTTGACCACTACAAACGCAAGTTCTACCAGAGATTTGTCGTAAGCTCTCACCTATCCGAAATTGTAGGTTTGAAAGGCCATCACGATTGTGCAGAACAATCGATTCGGATAAACTGTCCTTAAGTTGGATAACTTCGCTTGCTTATGTAGTGCCTAATCTTCGAATCTTTTCGTTGGGTTGATAATATCCTTGGTTCTGACTCCTTTGACCTTTTGTTTAGGAGAATTTAGTATCCTTATATTCATTTAATTCTGGTCTACATTTCACTCTTTAGTTGGTTTTATTATTTTGAAGTATCCATTATATTCCAGTATGCTTTACTTGTGGGCTCTGTCCTGGGAAGTTGTATTTTTGCTTTTTCTATTGTAGCGTCGTGCTTTGCCTTGAATTTGCTTATTCCTTGCAAGCTAGCTTATTAAGCATAGCAGGAAGCTTATGAGACATGGAAAAAGTTGGGAACATACATATCAAACGATACACATTCCCTATGATACATAATATACTAATAGGCTGTTATGGCTCGTATGTCTACAGTTTAATGACTTTTTGTCCTTATTAAATTGAACAAGTGTATATTTGATTCAGTTGGAATAGAACAAATGTATATTTGATTTGATAACCCAACTTTTCCTCGATGATGAAACCAACATGTTGATGATTTAGTATGCAAGTATGCAATATTTTGTAGGGTTATTATATGCCATTCAGAATTCTTGAGGTACGCTGACCATAACTTTTTATATAGATATGTTTTTTATTAATTGTTTTTCCTTGTGCAACAACATGACCATTTATGGCTATTTAATTTAGTTGAAATTCCAAATTCTTTAGAATGGTTGCAATCTTTCCTTGATGCTGAGAGGATTTTTTCTGAGCATTTGATTTTTTCTTTATCATTATAATGACTTATATAGTTTTTATGCTTTCCAAAAGTTTAATAAATAATTTCTGTTTTGATTTTAATCCCCCTTTTGCACATAAACTACATATTTTCAAAGCTTAGTTACAGCAATGCAAAGATAATGTTAAGCTTATCACCAATGAATTGTTGTTTATATAATATTGATATTGTCTTTCAATATGAAGGTTCAAAATTCAAATCATATGGCTTGCACTTTTCTTCAAAAAAAAAAAAAAAAAAAAAATCTAAGTTCTTTAACATTGTCTATTGAATTACTTGTTAGGTATCTGTAGCTAAAAATCAACCGTCTTACTCTTCAACTGGTTTTTTTCCTTGCTATTTAATTTTCTTTATCAAAGACCTTTATCATGACAAACTTACTTTTAGCCATCTATACTTTCTTATGTAATATAATATTCTATGCTACATGGGCCCCAACTACAGGTTTATATCATTTAAACTTTAGCTAAATTTTTTTATAGATCCTCTCAAGTCAGGTGATTTATAGCCTTATTATTAGTTCCATATAAATTGCTCTCTTTTCTTATCACTTTGGTTTGTCCTATCTTGTGTTGCATGTGGCTATCCTATTCAATCTAGATTTTAGTACCTTGTCCTTGACTAATCTTCTATTGTTATTCTTAATTTTTTTTGGTTTCCAGGAATTGCTGAATATAACTTTGATAGATGTTTTTTGAGAGGTTCTATTGCTTGACTTGGTGTTTATGCTGATCAGATTTCATTTTATTTGTTCAAATCCCATGTTAAAAATTTAAGGCATCCAATCTTTGTGATGTTAGACATTTGTAGACCTTGTTTGTCAATGGACAATTATTAGGCAATGGTCTTGAACAACTTACTAAATAACCTTGATGCTATTATGATTTAATATTGGAGTACAAAATTGCTGAAGTTTAGATAAATCTGTTAATAACAATTGGTTAAATGTAAACTGAAATTCTTTGAAGTTAATATATAATGGATATCATATTTTCCATCCATGAAAATTTTGCTTACTGGATTATTTTTTGGAGTTTTCATAAAATTACAATCTTATTTATTATGAAGTTATATTGCACAAAATCGTCTATTTTAGTTGATAAAAGAGTGCGAAAACACTATAAGCTATTCTACCTTGTAAATTGAATAACTCTGCTTCAAAAAAAAAAAAATGCATGCTTAGCAAAAGCATTGGTTGATAAAGTGAAGAAACACTAAAATATTTTCTGGTCTTATGATTTTTGGACTTTATTTATTTTAACACCTTTGATCGATCCATCTACTAGCTCCTCCCTTTAGCTCGTAACAATTATGCTTTGTTACATCATGAAATATGTTTTTGTAAGGCCATTATTTTTTCTTTCCATTCCTAGCACAACACATGATAGAAAGAGATGAATGTGGCGTAATTGATGATTGTTGACAATTAGTTACTAAGGTTGCTAAATAATCATTCTAGTGTTTGGTCATCTCAAGTAGGCTCATTGAATTGGTTTTCATTAGCAAGATTTTGTACTAGGTTGGTGTCATCTGTTAGTTTGTGCAATGGTTTTTGAAGGACCTAATAGTTTCTTGTCAATGCAAGCATGGCTTAGGGCTTATGGTCCAAACTAGGCTTCTTTGGTTGCCCTAGTCATCTTCGTTGCCAATTCTTGTGGCTTTGGTCTTGGTTTTCATCGTGTTCACCTCATTGTTCACTGTCTTAGCATTAGTTCTTGGGTTGGTCAAAGATTCATTTTTGTGGCATAAATATCTTATTATTTGAGTAGATGAGCCAAATTCATTAGCTATGGTCTAGCCCATTAGACAATATCTAGTTTCTATAGTGTAGCATTTCAATTTTTGGTTTGATACTAGATTTTTCCTAACTTGTCATTTAATGTTTATTGAAAGAACACTTGTCATCCAAATCAACTAATCGATGATCAATTTGGTTGCCTTTTCTTTGTAAAATGACCTCTTTAAAGTAAGGTTATGCAAATTATCCATTGATTGCATTCTTCTTTGGTTTCATATTATTTTCAAGTCTTTGTACTTCAAATTATTATTTTTGCTCCTCCCTATCACATGTTCTTTGTAACTTAGGGGAATACCTTCTTTGTGATTAGTCAAATCTAGTGAAACTATCTAGGTAAACCAACTTTTTGTCTCTTTTTCTTTCCCTCATTGCCATTGCTTAGGTCACTTCCTAGGACCAGAGTTACTACTTTTGATTCTCAAGCCCTTCACCATCTTTCTTTTTCACTTGTGGATCTTGATCATCCATGAGACTTGTGCTACGTCTAAGTCAAGTTTCAACATCAATAGCCTTTATCTGGTGCTTGGTTTTAGATCATTGTCTCTCTAGACTTTGAAGCATGGAAAATCTTAAGATGACCAAAACCATCTTATACTTCTCTTTTTAAGCATGACGAGTAGAAGACCGACCTTTTCGTAAGAGGAGAGTAAATTATACTTTTAAAATTGGTGAAATACGCTTGATATGTAATTTGTAATTTTAGACTTATTATTATTTATATTAAAAGATTTTAAGAAAACTCTTGGTTTTTGAATTTTTGAAACAATGTGTGATGATTTGTAATAAATAAATATTCAATGATTTTTAGTTGGTTCAACAAGCACAAGCTTACATCTACCCCCATCCGCAAAAGGCCAAATTTACACAATACAACTACCTTTTGTCACAATACTAGTAGGTTAACACCCTTACAAGAGATTCCACAAGGATCTAAAAGCATCCTAAAAGAGTTATAAAATAGAATGGCTGGTAAGAATTAAGAAAAAAAACTTCAAAGAACAATGGTTAAAAAAGTATTCATCATTCTTGAATGTAAAGTATGTACAATATTCATATACAACTAATGCATAAACAAGTGAGACATTAAATATTTAAATAAAAATTTGTTACCAATCACTATTATAATGAAACAAGCAAAGAATGAGATAGCATGTAGCTTTTGAAAAAGATCTCAAGAATTCTAGAATGTTGAAGCAAGGTTCCCTTTGTTGGAAGTAAAAGTTCAATCTCTTGATTTAAAAATCTTACGTAAACTTCTTTTTTAAAAATTTATTAGATTTATAGAAATAAAACCTTCATAAGTTTGATTAAAACAATTATGATAGCTATGCAACGATGCTTTTTTATTTTCCAAAAAGTTAAACTAATTATTACAGATTTTAGTTACTATTGGTATCCTATGACTAATAGGATCGTACTAGATAATGATCATAAAATGAACTACTTAGACAATATGATAATAATATATCATACTATACAAAATTTTTGGATTTTTTTTCTTATAGTTGTATCACTCTTTATCTTTGCACCACTTGTTTGATAACAATAAAAATTAGTGTTATTGTTATTAATATTTTTCCTTGAGTGAGTTTCAGGTTGTACATCTTAAGATTAAATAGAAATTAATTAAGTGAAGAGTTTGATCAAGTTTTCATAGAGTAATCCACATGTGAAAAATGTCAAAGGGTGTTAATGGCTTTACTCAATTGGCATGTCAAGGAGTCACTATCTTGCTCTTGGTGGAGTGGCTGTCTATCAAGAATTTATCATCAATTTATTCTATTGGTTTTGTTTGTAATCCTAACACTTGATTTATATGATATAATTAAGACTGCATTACATATTTTCCTCATGCATTTCATTACTAAATTTCATCTTGAATTATCAACTTCATTAGAACTACATTAATACACTTATAGTATGATTACATGTTCTAATTTCATCTTGAATTATGAACTTCATTAGAACTACATTAAAATATTGAAAACAAGCTCAAAATATGTTTAATGCAACTTATGTTATGATACTGTCTATTGGTCATACAGTATAATGTTCAACATTGTACTACATGCTTAAAATCTTAATTGAAGTCCAAAGTCATCATGATATCATATGGTATGATTTCTTCATTGACAAATGCAACTGCCAATTAAACAAATTATTAGAAACGTGAAGGTCATATGTGGCATAGGTCTCATAAGTGTGTTGTCTGATATCTGAGAATTGAGTTTCCATTAGTATCATAAGAGTATAAGGCTTTTATTGTACAAGTACGCAATCTTATTTCTTTTTAGGGACAAGCTTTGACCGTACAACATGAAGTGTTTGTGTCGTAACTATACATTCATTATTAAATATGTCTCTTGTACTATACAAGTATGATACTTATATTGTATGAGTATATGAATTAATATATAAAAATTCACATATAAGAATGTTAATGCATTAGACTTATACGATTACTATTAAACATAAAAGCATAAAATTGGTATTGTGCGATTATGATAGTTATATCGTATGAGTACGACCTTTTTAATATTTGCACGAACGTATAAAGACAATTTATGTATTGAAGTTGTTCGATGGTATTTTTGACAATGCTTGTATGATAAGGTTTTTCGTATCCGTACGATTGTTTTAACTAATTAACACACTATCATACATGCATTTGTATTTTCTTGAGAGCTTGGTTCTATGTGAAAATATTTATCATGTGGTGGCAATCCACTTTCAGATGACTTGTTAATATGCAAATGTGAACCACACTGTGCTAGGATGATCAGTGTGATTGTTTGGTACGAATTTAAGAGTTGCAATGTAAATCTGTTATGTATAGTACGAGGACCACTCTCGGATTGATATGATATCCTATCGCATAACAAAATGCATTGGTTGTAATGTTGGATCATAGAGATGATTCTTGTTAAAATCCTTTCATCTTGATACGATGTAGGGAACACACTAATATGAATGGAAACCCAAGAGCTTAATAGCTATTTTTAACTTCTTTAGAAAACTCAATTAGTCATTATGCATTCCATATTCTTCCTTAGGACTAACCCTAATATAAAAGGAGATTGACTTCTAATAGAATAGGATGCTTAGGACTAACCCTAATATAAAAGGAGATTGACTTTTAGTAGAATAAGATGATCATTACAAAATTTATTGATTGGAGCTATAAAGCAAGATCTCTCAATACAGGTTGTGTGCAATAGTAAAACAAACATCTTCCCATTGCTCAATTGTCGATTTGAACATATTCAATAATGCATCAATTTCTATTCTTATTTGGTAACATCTTGCATGTTAGTTTAGCTTTGTGTCATATATTTTCTACAAGTATGTAATGAAATATTTTTGAGCTTTATAATATAAATTATGTTGTAAAATTTGTTAAGTTACTTGACTTATTTTGTTGTAAAAGTGTACCCCTATTTGCTGCTTCCTTTGTGAAGGTTTACCGCTATTTGCTGTGAACAAAAGAGTAATTTCGTTAGTGGAAATTTGTTTAAGTCAATTGGGGGTAAATGTAGGCAAAAGTTTTGTTAAATCACTTAAAATGTCTTATTTTTCTGTTGCTTTACTTGTCTTATTTATGATACTTGCTTATTACTTCCTAAAAAACTTGTTTCAAAAGGGTATTTTTTGAAAGCTAAGTAACACTTTGTAAATCACATTGCAAGAGCTATTAAAATAATTAATAGATATTCTTTTTAAGGAATTTAAATTGCTTAATCTGAGTTGATAATTCAAAAGTCATGTGTTGCTATTTGACTTGTGTTTAAAGCTGCATTAAATTTTAAAAATTGTACAATCCATCTCTCTTTTTTTGTATATTGTCACTTATAATTACAAAAAGGGATATCAAAGTGAGTTGTGTTGAAAGAAAAAATTCTTAAAGACAAGATCCTAGATTATTCTGTTTTGTATGGGTTGAATAGGTTATTTTAGTTCTTTGCTATGGATATGACACTTTTATTTTAAGGAAAATATTTTGATATATGGAAAAAAGCATTTAAATCCTTTATTTTGAAAGTTGATCATAATTTGTTGGTTATGTTTGAAGAACCTCATGTTATAACCAAAGATTTAAGTGAAAGATCTAGGTTGCAGAGACAAACAAATGTTGAACGAATGATTTATCTCCATTATGTTTTATCACAACAAATTAGAATCAAGATTTGTTATATGTCTTAAGATGATACATGAGTTAGAAAATCTATTTGGTGAAAAACAGGTGAAACTTATTGATGAAGAAAAGAAAGAAATGAAAAAAAATAAAAGAAGAAAGAGTAAAAAAAGAGAAAGATGAAGCTACATGAATAAGTTTACATTGTGTATGTTGGGAGACTTGTTGAACCAATGGAGAAAAAAAAGTGGCAAATACAAGCTTCAATACAAACTTTGTATCTAATAAAATCACCTTATAATTATTAGTTTTGAACTTAATGAAGGGTTGGACATCAAGGTTCTTGGCATGCTTCATAGATACTTAGATGCATTTGCTTGGTTAGCATTTGACATGCCTAGGATAGATCATTTTGTGGCTTAGCATTGATTTGACATTCTTCTAGGGTTGTGCTCATGCAGGTAGAATAGGTGAAGTTTTTGCTCAAAGCATAAGAGAAGATTAATTAAAATGTTGACAAGCTTTTGCTAGTTAGTTTTGTTCACAAGATTTGGTACCTTAAATGGTTGGTCAATACGGTTTGAGTCGAGAAGATGAATGAAAAATAGCCCATGTATAGATTTTATTATTGTAAGATTTATTCGAAGGATAGTCACCCCTTTCCTTAGATAGATTCCCTTTTGAGAAACATTTGAGGTGTCGATGAAAGTTGACTAGGACACCATGTGGTTGTAGTTTGTCGACAAGCATTGTGGGGCAAGCATTGTCCCAATTTGTTTGTCCTAAGTCACACTTTGACATACCCTTCTCCTTGATTTAAAAGCAATCAACTCAAGTTAGGTACGAGTTTGATAGGCTGTGTATGCTTCACACGGAAATTCAATGTCCAATCTGTTCATATCTTTAGCGATTTTAACCTTTTCGAAGCAAAATCAAAGGTTGTTTTGAGATGGAATGAGTTGCTTGAGTATCATGACTTTGTTTTCCATACTTCTTCAACTAAGTTGAGCTCACATATATTCCTAGGGAGGAGAATAAACGAGGAAATTATTTTATTTGACATAGTGGAACAGAATGTTGTGGCCTTTGTCATCTTAACTATGTCACTGCCATGGTTAATGGTCATGGATGGACAACTATTTGTTTTTTGATGCGGATGGGCATTATAATTATAATAAGTAACTTAGAGATTAACCTGCACATGTTATGAGAAAAGAAAAATATGGAAGATAAATATAAAAGCCCAAAAAAACACATGTAAGAGATATTTGCCCAAGGAAATCATAGCCAAGAGGGATTGATAACAATACGGGGTTTGCTCTATATGCTAAGCCTACAACTTTTTCAATAGCATAGAGATGGGGTTCTCTGAAAAGGTTTGATAAAATTGATTTTGTAATAAATAAAAAAAAACAACGGGTTACACAGGCACAGATTGAAAGAACTAAGATGACTTTACTAAACCTAGTAGAAAAATCAGAGCAACGAAGTAGTTGCAAGCAAAGGTGGTCTAAATAGTCAAGAAAATTGATTCATAGGGAGTATGGAGGTGACACTAAGTAGGATTTACAAATAAATTCTAAAGAAAACAGAGGTGGAAAATATTTGAGGAAAACTAAAACCATGACAAAGGAAACCATTGTGCTGAGCCTCTTAGTATCGGAGTTCCAACAAATCAGCACGTTAGAGCTCGTGGCCATTAACCCTAAGATCTTAATAAAATGCAAAGTAAAATAAAAACTTCGTTCTTAAAAAATTCATGTTTTCCAAAAGATAGGCTTCCCATTTTATAGAAAGCCTAAGAAAAGATTACCAAAATAAAAAAAGAGAATAAAAGAACAAAACTTTGTTATTTATGTTCCAAAATTTTCCGTTGAAGTTGTTTCCAAACAGCTTTCTAAAAAGCTGTTGTTTTTAGTTCAACGTTGGCCAGACTTGCAAGGGTTGTCGTTGGTCAAATCTGGGTTGGCATGTTGTGGATCGGGGTGATGGGTCGAGTGTGGCGGCAGCGATTTAGTGTTCATTTGTGGGTCACGTGAACTACTTTATTGGCAGGTAGGACTTGTGGGTTGCACGGCGTTGATAATTCCATGTGTTTGCGAGTTGCACAAACTACTTTGCTAGCCACACGAATTGCTTTGTTGGCAGTTTGATGTGGCGTTGGATATGTGTTCGTGGGTGATTCAAACCTCCAAATTAGAAAGGCCCGAAAGACCATTTTCTGAATTGTTTCAGCAAAATGCAATATGGGCTGGCCGTTGTAGGGTTGGGTTTGGCATGCGACGATCGGCAAAGTCGGCGGTGGTTGGTAGAGGTACTGAGAATGGGCTTAATGGGCCATTTTTTTATTTTTTTACGTCCGAAGCTCAAAGTTTGAGTTTGGAATGCAATTGTAGGCTTTGTCTTGACTCTACATATAAAAAATAGATACATTGATTATCTAGAAGTGAAGTCATGTGCTTGATTGGCTCTTGGGTGTCGAAAATCCTGACGGCAGCTGGTGTCTGTACTATTCTCTCAGAGAGAAAAAAATTATATTCTGATGAGCAAGTGCTCATGGTTAACTCTCATAAGTCTCCAATGCATTCAATTTAGTCGCTATAACTCTTCCCTAGTGATCCAGGTATCCTCGGTGTTTGGTTGGCCTTTCCAATAAGCAAGATATCTTTAATAACTTCGATTTTTGGTGAGTATAGTCTAGTTATCTAATATTCTTTTAATTTACTTACTCTTCTTACCATGATAGACCTGTGAGAACTTAGGTAAGGGTTCATTCTTTAGGAGTGTTGATGTTGGCTCAAATGGCTCACTAAGAATCTCGATTAGCTCTTAGTAAGCCATGGAATTTGAGACGTTTATGGTATTGCTGATGTCGTAGTCATGTGGTAGTTCCATAGTATATGCATTTGGTTCTACCTATTTTATGATTTGGAATAAATCAATGCCTCTTGCATATAACTTTTTCAAGGTTTTTGGTAGGAACCTTTTGGACCTAATTCGGATTATCACGTAATCTCCTTCTAAAAATTCTTTATGCTTGTGATGGGCATCAACCAATCTCTTGTATTGCTTATTATTGAGGTTTATTTTATCTTTAATATTCTCATAAGTTTCCCCTATATGCTATGCAAACTCTTGTGTAGATATGTACATTCGTGCTTGAATGGGTAATGGGATTAACTCAATTGGGTTATGAGGTTTTTATCGTGCTTGAATGAGTAATGGTATTATGTCTATTGGGCTATGAGGTTTATATTTATTATAGGTTTCAAAGGAGTTCATTTCAATGGACTTAACAGAACTTTTATAAGTATGCTCTACATGTCGTAAAAGCATATCTTAATTTTTTATGTTTTCTCTAACCAAATATCGTAATAGATTTTCTAAGCTATGACTTATTATCTTGGTTTGACCATCAGTTTGGGTTTGATAGATGGATGAGAATTTTAACTTTGTTCCCATAAAATGTCAAAGAGTTTTTTAAAAGTATGAAATAAAATAAATGTCTTTATCAATAATTATGATATTAGGTAACCTATGAATTTTTACTATTTCATTAAAGAATAGTTGAGCAATGTGTGAAATGTCAGAAGTTTTGGAACATGAGATAAATCTAGTCATTTTCATAAATCAATCTATAATTATGAAAACGGAGTCATGTTTTTAAAGGTTTTTGTGGACAAAATCAATGCTAAAGTTCTCCCATGGTAATGACAGTAGCAATAGGGTATCAAGTCTAGTGTTTTGGGTGCGGTATTTGGCGACTACACCAGTTGCACACCTAGCAACTATTAGAGCGACATGTTATTTTAATCTAGACTAATAAAACCTGTCTTCAATGGTCATGATTATTTTGTCTCATTCGAAATGGCCTGCTAATCATCCAGCATGTATCTCCCAAATTAAGAAATTCTTAAGTGATATTTGTACTATGCGTAGTTTTTTATCATGAAAAAGATAACTCTCTTTAATCGTATGATTATAGATTGCTTTGGTCAGATTGACAACTAATTCTTTATAAATAGGTCAAAAGTCAGTGCAATTGGGATACAAGTCAGGTAGAGTTTCAAAGTGGATGACAGTGACAGACAATATAGTGAGTAGGTTCACTTGCTTACTAAAGGCATCGACAACCTTATTTATTTTTACACTTGACTTACGTTTGAGGAAGGTGTAGCTCTGAAGAAATTTTGCTCATTTAGTGTTTTATGGTTTTAACTTTTTCTGTGAGTTGAGATACCTTACAGCCTCATGGACAGAATAAAGTACATGTTCCTATGATTAGAGATAATAGCTTCAATGTCTTAAGTTTTGGACTATTGCATAACTATTTTTATCATAAACGCAGTATTTCTTACAGGATTTTTTTCAATTTTTTGTTGAAATACGTGTTTGGTCATCCTTCTTTGTTAAGGACTTTTATTTTTATGAATGAGGCATCATAAGATACTTAAAAAATGATAAAAAAGTTTAGAAGTTAAAGTATAAGTGCTTTGGTTGTACTCTTAATTTTTTCAAATGCTTTCTTTGTTGTATGGGTCAATTCTAAATTTTCTTTTTTGATATAATCGGTTATAGGGGCAATATGATGGTACTAAAGCTTTTAATGAATCTCCTATAAAAGGTCATTAATCAATGAAAACTTTTGACGTCCTGAACAGTCTAATATGTTGGCTAATCAATTCTGGCCTTAATTTTGTTGGGATTGACCGAATTGCCATCTTTTGAGACTACAAAGCTTAGAAAGTTCATACGATTGATAACAAAGACACGATTTTTGAGGTTGGCATAGAGGTGGTTCTTCCTAAGAATAGAACAAATTTTTTTAAGGTATTCGAAGTAGTGTTTAAGGGTACGATTGAAGATTTAGATATCATCAAAATAAACTATCATGAATTTTCCTAAGTATGGTCTAAGTATTTTGGATCATTATTTTTATAAATGTACTTGGGGCATTAGATAGACTAAATGGCATAGGGAACCTTCACTTGTTTTAAAATCAGTGTTCCACATATACCCTAATCTGATCTTAATTTGGTGGTGTTCACTTTTGAAGTCAGTTTTTAAGAAATTAGTGGTTCTACTTATTTAATCCAACAAGTTATCCAAGCATGAGATGGGGAACATATATTTCACAGTTATTTTTTTGATGGCATTACTATTGATACGCATCTCTATGAACCATCTTTCTTAGGGGCTAGAAGGGTAGGAACTCCATAAAGGTTAAGGTTTTCCCATATGTAGCCTTTTTCCAATAACTCTTGAACTTATTGGGCAAGTTCTTAGTGTTTGTATAAACTCATTCTATAGTGTGACAAATTTGGCATCCTAGTTCTTGGTATGAGATGTATAACATGTTGGATGTTATGAAGGGTTGGCAAATCATGGGGTGGTTTCTCAATGACAATATCAAAGAAGTTAGATAAGAGGGGTTCTATTATAAGAGGTATTGATATTAGGTATCCCATTTGAGATCTCTCTCATTGCTACAACCCAGATGACATTTTTGTTTATAAATTTGTGATATACTTTACCTTGGGACATAAATTAGATCTTCTAGTGGTTGACTTATTTTGAAAGGGTTGAATATGGTCTTTAAATGGTGATTGGTGTAGCTTGAATTTCTAGCCTTGATGTGTGAATGTTCAAGCATTGACTTTGTCAACGAGAATGATATCATGGTCATAAAATTGAGATTGTCTCAAGATGAGACTTCTTACTTGCATGAGAGCAACATTACATAAAATGTCTTTTGAATATTGGCCAAATATAAGTAGTACAATACATTTTTTCTTGATAGGAATATATATTTCATTAATTGATAAAACCTTGTAGTAGTTTGTTTAGTGGTAAGTCCAAGGAATGTTATATTATTATTATTAAAAATGACATTGATGTTATTGCAACTATTTATGACAACCTTACAAACGTTTTCTCAAAATTTGATGGAAGTATGGAAAATGGTATTACATCTTTAATTAGCACTTGTCTTAGATTGGGTGGAAGTATATCTTACAATTATACTTGGTCCAATGTCGTCAACGATACTTTCTTTTCTGTTCAGAGTATTTGTTGACTAGGTTGGAATAAGAAACGTATTCTTCGGTCTCTCTTTCTCCTGTATTAAATTCCTTACACTTTTTTTCTCGATATAATTTATTTGTAATGTAGACATTGGACTGTCATATGGCCTCGCCATATGCATTAGAAATAAATTACTTCAAGTGGTCAGTTGATAAGTAGATTGGGTTTCATCACGAGCTTAGGGATAGGGCTTGGAGAGGGAAGTGTTGGTGGGTGACTATTAAACAGTATGGGGTTAGTAAGTCAGATGGTTAATTTATGCTTTAATTCAACTTTTTTTTGTTGGATAAAGCTTTTGAAGATGCTCAATCTCACTAGCAATCTTGTAGATCTCTTTTATGGTGTGAAAGTTATGCATTAAAAGTTCTTTTTGCACATCTTCTCTAAGCCTAGCTTAAAAGCGGGAGAGAGTGTCCAAAAGGTTTTTATCGACACCACAATGTAAATGATACTCATCAAAATGAACAATATACTCATTAATCGACTTTCCTTCTTGGCTTTGGCATTGCCATTGCTCAAGTAACTGATTCTTGTAAGAAAGAGATATGTATTTGTTTCTTAGGATTCCCTTAAATTTATTCTAAGTTCTTATTGGTGATGATATTCTTTGTTGATGGAGGGTGTCTATAGTTCTTTATAAACAATTGAGCTTGTTTAGGTAGCTTCATTTGGGCGAAGAATACCTTTTATTCTTCACTAAGTTTAAACTAATGGAAATCAATGGGCCAAGGTTGCTTTCTATCATAGTTAATTCTTAGGATTTAAGATACCTTTAAAGATGGGTGTGTCACATCTTATGGACTTTATAAGCTTGTTATCGTCATTTTGTCGACGTCGTCTCAAGAAAAGTGATCTTAACGGGCATTTGATTAAGTGGGTCGGCAATGTCAAGTGTGGATAGGGTATGCTCATTGGGAGCTTGTCCTAGTTGGGTGATCCTAACTCCATATTCTTCTAGCTTTGTTTTCACGTTTTCTAGTTTGGTTAGGTCTTGAAGGATCATTTGTATTTGGCTGATTTGTGGGTGCTTCATATTGTAAGTTCTATTAGATTTGTTGCACATATATTATGCTCTTCACAAAAAAAAAAGAAACTTTCCCTTTTGTTTTGTCTTTTTCCCTTTTTTGTAAATATCATGTGCCAACAAAAATAAAAAAGGGTTACATTGGTTTGCTTTGTCGTTACTGCTGTAAGTGCTAGCAAACCGAGCTCTGATAACATATTTGATGCTGGATGGGCATTGTAAATTGTAATGAGCAACTTAGAAATTAATCTGCATACATTAGGAGAGAAGAAAAATGTAAAAGATAAATGCAGGAACCCAAAAACAGTCATGTAAAAGATTCTCGTCTAAGGCGATCTTAACGAAGAGGGGACCAGGAGCAACATAGAAGTTGCTCAATTTGCTAGTCTCGCAAACTCTTCAATTGCACAAAGGTGGAGTACTCAAAAAGGGGTTGATAAAACCGATTTCATGATAAAAAAAAAAATAACAAAGTAAAAGTCACACGAGCGCATATTGAAAATATTGAAAAAACTTTGTTAAGCCTTGTGCAAAGCCATTATAACGAAGTAGTTGTGCGAACTTGTGATCCGAAATGAGCTTAGAAAACACTTTTATTAAACCGTTTTGATCAAACGTGGTCCGGGAGGGGTGTCGTTGGGTTGGGTTAGGCCAGCGGAGATGGCAAGAATGGTCCCAATGGGCTATTGTTTTTGTTCTTTTTATGTCCCAGGTGCAAATTTTGAGCACAGAATATAATTTTAAGCTTTGTCTTGACTCTGCACATAAAGCATAGTTACCTTGATTGTTTGAAAGTATTGAAATGTGCTTGATGGGCTCCTAGGCGTCGAAAATGTTGAAGGCAACTGTTGTCCTCACCACAAATTTGAAGGATGGGGTCCTACTACTGCCATTTTAGAAAACCTGACAACTCAATGGGGAGGTATGTAATACTTGCTAGTGGATGGAATAACTATGTCACAAATGTTTTTGCTGCCCTTGCTTAAGTGTCTTCGTCTCTCGTATTGGACTGGATGAGGAGAGCATGCTCACCTTGCTGGTCACTGAGGATGAGGTCATTTCTGCTATCAGGGCTACCAAGAAGAGCAAGGCATCGGGAATGGATAGGGTCACTGCTGAGTTTATTCAGGGCAACTGGGATATCACTTTAGGGAGACATCATTCACGTTGTTTTACAGTTCTTTGAGGATAGACAGATGCTTATTGCTTGGAAGTACACTCTTGTGGTCCTTATTCCTAAAATACATGGTGCAAATAGGCCGGAGCACTTTAGGCCTATCAGCTTATGTAATGTGATATATAAGATTGTGGCAAGAATTCTAATGGCAAGACTCAAAAGTGTGTTGCCTGATATTATTGCTAGGGAGCAAGGTGCCTTTGTGCCAGGTAGATCTATCTCTGATAACATATTCATTACGCAGGAGATGGCATCCAGGATTGATTTCTCAACCTCTAAAGAAGGTCTTTTGGCAGTAAAGGTTGACATGGAGCAAGCATATGACAATGTTAGGCAGCACTTCGTTATTGATAAGATGAAATTCTTAGGTTTTCCAATTCTATGGTGTGAGTGGGTGAAGGCATGTATTATGGCACCAAGGTTTGGAGTGCTTTTCAATGGGGTTAGGCGCCCATGGATTGAGGCTAAGCGAGGATTGAGGCAAGGATGCCTGCTGTCCCCATGTCTATTCACCATTGTTTCTGAGTTCTTATTTGTGCTTGTGCGGAAATATGAGTCCAAGGCACTGCTAGGTTTTCGCTGTGGGTAGAATTCTCCAACTATATCTCACCTATTGTATGCTGATGAAGTAATGCTATATGCGCCTGCTTCTTGCGCCGCGGCTAGTGTGGTAAGATTGATTATGGATGAATTTGGGAGGCACGTAGGGCTAAAAGTGAATTTGGCCAAATCCAAAGTATATTTTAGTAAAGGGATGGAGGGAAAGAGAAGGAGAATGGTGATGAGGAAGATCTGCATGTCCCAAGGCAAGAGTCTTAATTACCTTGGAATTCCAATTTCGGCAAGGTTGCTTACTAAGGGGGACTTCAATTTCATCATCCAAAAAATTGAGGAACAAGTCGCGAAGTCGAGAATTAGACCTCTCTCTTTGACGGGTAGAATTGTATTGATTAAATCCATGTTGGCTGCGGTCTCGAGCCACTACCTCAGTCATTGTGTGGTGTCGAGAGGTGTTGTTAACGCTGTGGAGAAGATGTTTAGAAGATTCCTAAGGTGCGACGCCAATGAGGTGAATGCGATACATTATGCGGATTGGGGTACTGTTATGCTACCAAAGGAAATGAGGGGCCTCGATCTTTATGATCTCAGAACTTGTCAACGTGTGTTGATCATGAAGCAGTGCAGAAGGCTCTTGGTGCGCGATGACTGCTTGTGGGTAGATCTTATGAGAAGCAAGTACCTTGTGGGGGACAAACCTGTGCAGGGTTCCAAGGGGTGCTTCACATGCTTGCAGGTTACTTATGGATGCATTACCAACTGCTGTATCAAGTTTTGTTTGGAGGATTAGTGATGGCAAGAGAGCTTAGTTTGTTGAAGATAACTAGATGGGGTTCCTCCCAATCAAATGGTGGCCCACATTTATTAATATGGAGGTAGAATGTCCAAAGTTTGTTGGAGAGTGCATTATCGAGACCAGCGCATGGGACGAGTGCAGGATTCGAGCATGGGCCAGCGATTTATTGTTCGAGATGCACTTTCGTTGGGGATAGAGAGATAACATTGACATGTTGCCGCAGCTCCATACTAAATCGGTGGAGGTGAATAATTCGAAGTTCTATTCAGATCTGTTGCGAGTTGCATCCAAGGATAATGCAGGGAGTTCAAGGGCTGCTGGAGATAAATTTAGCTGGATATGGAAACTAAAGGTGCTGCCAAAGTTGCGTATCTTCATGTGGCGTTTGGTGAGGAACTACCTTCCTATCGCGAACTGGCTTTTTCAAAGGAGACTAGCTAACTGTTGCAATTGCGTATGGGGATGTAACTTGGCCGAGACCTTACAGTACTTTATGTGGGATTGTTGGAAGGCGCAAGAGGTCTGGTGTGTGCATTACATGTGCGCCTCCGCCGCGGCCTTCTGCCTTTGCAGCAGCGGAAGTGGCAATTGTGGCTCCTTGCTGCATTTCTTCAACAATTTGGAGACAAAAGGTTTGCGGCGCGGCGATGACATTTCACATGTCGCGGTAATTGTTACAGCGTTCTATCACATATGGGCGAACAGGAATTTGAAGAAACATAAGGAGCCAGTGTTAAGCAATTCTATCTTATTGCGGAAAGTTCAAATCGATATGGCGACTGCAATGAAGCAATATAACTCGGATTCATCCATGTCCAACGGGAATCCATACAACTCTTATGAGTTGAATGTAGCCCTAACATGGGTTCCTCCCCCAACTGGATGGATCAAAATTAATTGCGATGCTGCAGTGCACGAAGATGTAGCTGGGATTGGCATTGTGGCTAGAGATCACCTTGGCAGGCCTTTGCTTATTGCCGGTAGGAGGTTTTTCTTACAATCAAGTGAAACCATGGAGGTGCACGCTATTTTGGAGGCATTGGCATTAACAAAGATGAAGCTCTGAAGGTATCATGCGGTGGAGATACAATTTGACTCTACTCTGGCAATGCAGGAGGTAGTTAATCTCCTTAGGCACCCCCCAGTGGGGGGCAAATTCACAGAATCTCTTCGGTATGCTCGGAGCCTGGATGCGTTCCGCATTACGCACGTCTATAGACAAGGCAACACCCGGCTGATTGGGCGGCGCGCAATGCTTGCTTATCTGATTTTGTGTGGGACTGGGGGATGCCCCTTCCCAAACCACTTTTAAAGCTTTTGTTTTCCGACTTTTTGTTTGATCCTCCATAGATGATTTTTTGTAGGCTTCGGCCTTTATCTTTATATCAAAAGAACTGATTAGCTCACCATTCTTTTCTTTTCCAGAAATAGATGTCAAGGCTAGTTTAACTAATATTTAATGTTTCATTTACTTAATGTCCCATTAGCTGAAATCTTAGCTTACTGCTTCCCTTCAAAAAACTTTGAATCCATAGCTTCTAAGGAACTCTTTTAATCTTCTTCCACTTTGTAAAACTACTTGAAAGCTAGGGTCCTTAATGGGCTATTCTTTTGGAGTTGGATTTTTCAGGGCCAGGGCTAGTTACTGTAATGGTCTATTGGGACTTGTTGATATATGGGCCTTGGGTAACTTTCTGCTTTATATTCCAAGACTCTATCATATCTTGGTATGTACATGTAACCATGTTAACCTAGAAAATTTCCTTACATCTGCATCTAAGCAAGATTTGTTCATTGGTGAGTTCTTCATCTTGATCTCGATTATTAGCCTTGAAACTAGATTTCTTGTCTTTTGTATATGATTTTGTAGGATCACTCAATATTATAGTTGTGCAATATTTCAATTAGAGTATCATCACATTCATTGCTCGGAATAAATTGTGAGGTTCCTACTTTCTTATATCCCTCATTCACATGCTTAGACAAGTTAGATACTTTCATAGTTAATTTGTGGATTCTTATGACCATGAACTTGATTGTGATTCCAAATCGGCTTATAGAACTTTTTCAAGGAATTGTCAAATTATTTTTACTTATCAGTGTTACTTTGAATTTTTACCAATAACTGTCCCAGGTTCATATATATCTCCCAAGCAAGTTGTGTCCAAATAATATAATTATTATGGTAGTAGTTATTAAAAGTGGAATTAGTTATAATTTTATGTGATTTCACCTGCCGTGTTCTCAATTGCAGAACCTTTTGGACTCTTCCTTACCTCATTTTTTTGGGAAAGGACAAGTGAGTTGGATATGGTAACCACTTTTAGCAGCAATGTTATAGAATATTTTTGGCTCACCATGTTGGTCAACATATGTTGATTAACGAGGCACTTGGGTAGTACCTCAAAGTGCCTCACACTGGCATTAGGTGATGTGTAAATGCCTTGAAAGTTTAATGCACGATTATTCTCATTTTTTCCACTTTGATTTGACCTTTTTTGGTTTAATTCAATACTCTTGTTTTTATTTTATCTTTTGTAAGTTCTTCATGCAAGCTTTTTGTTTCAAATTTTATAGCTTATTCCCCTCATTGAAATTGTAGCAAATTGGTCCCTTTCTATTTGTTTCCCCATAATATGATGAATGGGCATCATGTCTTTAGGTTGATTGTTGTCTTTTATTTATCAAATATGTAATGACTTGTTTATAACAATAAAATGTCTCATGTTAATATCCTTTAAAAATGAAAAGATATGTTATATATTATGTACAACAAGGAATTGGACTTGTGAATCATTCCTTATTACATTACAATATCCATATATGTCCTTCATGGATGACCATTTTAATTTAGCTTAATTTTACATAGAACATGTAACAAAACTTTATTTTTAAGTTTTTAGTAATTTATTTTAAAAAGTTGAGCACCTCATTTTTTTTCCCTTTGCAGTGGGCAATTTTAACTTTTGTGAGTATGCATATTTCATTAATTTATTATTTAATCCATTGTGTAATGTAGATTTTTTTTTTATATATTTATAGGTTCCATGTTGCTTTTAAAACCTACGTAAGGCACAGCGGAAAGTGTTAGGTCGTGTGAGCATGTGAGATCTAGTCAAGAACAACGCTTCCATCTTTGCTTTTGTAAATGTGAATTAATTCTATAGAACTGCATAGCACCATTGGAGAACTACATCACCGCAAAAAGCTTTGTAAACATGGGTCTTGGTTGGTTCCTCTTTCTGAATTGAAAATAACATGGACGATTAAGCAAGCTAATACGGGTTTGCGAGGAGATTCTGCATCAAACAATGACCTAGAAAGGGAATGCACTGAGACATAGTGCTTATTGGAAACTTTCTTATCTTATTTCCAATTCAACAGCTTTTTACCCATGGTTAAACTGTCCTGGTTGTTCATTGCTGTAACTGATTTTAACAATGTCCTGATTTTAATTCCTTATAATCTAACATGAGTTTAACATCAAGATTTCATTAGGAGTTTTTTATCTGAAGCTGCTCAATTTTTTTTCGCATGTTTGCAGACAGCTACAGAGAATAAGCTAAAGCAGCCCCATTTTTTTCCATTTTGTTCTTCGTAGGACCCAGATTTTTTTATTGAGGCGATGCCTTCAGCTAGTTCTTCCCAATCCTCAAGATCTGCAACGTCTTCTTCTACAACAGCAAGGGAAAATGTAAGGCCTCAAAATTCAGGTTAGGACTCCCTTTCTCCCTCTGGTCCACTGTTCCTTTGTTTTCCTATTTTTAACTAACGTTGAGCTCAATGCTGCTCTGAATTCAGGAACTTCTGCAAGTTCAGGTTGGAGCTCAAGTTCATTGCGGCTGGATAAGCAAACCATTCATTTTTCGGTCAATGCATGGGTAAGAAAACTTTGTTTCATTATTTCTGACATTTTTTATTCATAATTCCACTTTTGTCTTTTTTCTTTTTTAATTTTCTGTTGTTTTGAAGGTTAATTTCATCTTGGTTTATCATCTGACACGCATGAAAACCATACAATGCATCTTTTTTGCTTGAACAGTGTAGGAATGCATTATACCTTGTCCTCAATCGTTCATAAACTCTGTTAAATTTTCATCGCATTATCTGGACAATTTTTGGTGTAATTGCTTGCAAATTTTACTGTGATTTTGTCAGTTTGCCTAGCCGAGTTCCTTTAAATGTTATGTTGGAGGGAATTTTATAATAATTTGATTTCTATTTCACATTTATTTGTTGAATCTTTTGGGGGAGGATCGTGGCGTTAAGTATGTCTTCTGTGATGCATCCCTTGAAATAGGAAAGACAGAGGAAATGTTTTTAAGGTTTGGAATTCAAATTAGAATTAGAGATATAGTTATTTTTTTTTTCATGAGAAGAAAATGACACAATGCTTCTTTAATTACGCTATTTTGGGACTCCCTCAGTGTTCATGGTATAGATAATTTATTCTTTTAAAATTAGTCGGCCATGGCTTCATATTTTGTTTTGCCTACAAATTTAATCACGAAGAGAAGATAACATCAAATGATCAATCTCTTATCTATAGAAAATCTTTTTGGGATTTTATTTTCTTTTTTTGTCCAACTTGAATTTTAACCCCAATCATATATTTACACTCTAAAAAAATGTTAGGAGGGCGATTGATCAGGAAGGGTCGATTCTTTATTGCATTTTCCTCTCAAGTTTTTTGTTTCTTAAAGAAGAATTTCACAAAAAGTAGTTTTATTTTAAAATAAAAAGCATATGATTCTAAATGCAGTTGTCTCTTCTGGTCCATGTACAAATTTTCACAAAAGGGCCTGTCAACTTGTATCTTGTATGACTCATGGGATGACAGACCAAGCATCTAGATAAGTTTTAACTTCTGGAGAAGTGGCTCAAGCTTGCCATCTCATTGCTTGTATGAGAATGACATTGGATTTTGAGCCTCTTTTATTGCTCTGAACATCTTACCAAGTGGGGTTCCCAACTTTCTCATCCAAATGTATCCAGCAACAGGCGGAGCCTTGGACACAAATGTGAACTGGGAGGCTAAATATTTCACTTATGGAAGAGGAAGGGATTGTTGCCGATAGACAGGAATAAGAAGGCTCCTCTAGGCAAAGTGAAGACATTGAATAATACTCAGTGCTCTCAACAACCTGAAACAAATTGGGACCAATTGAACCAACCTTGTAAGTCTCTTCCTATTTGCTATCCGAGTGCTACTTCAATTATTTCTCGACTTATGAGGCAAAACTACCTCTAGTAAAGTTTTTCAGGCACCTCTATGCTAGAAGGAGATAGTGATATACACATCTCTCTGGACACCTTGGTTTTTTTCGAGTTGGTGTTTTCATGTAATGTCGAGTCGTACTCTCTTTTCTATCTCTCTCAAGATCTCTAGCTGTGAGTACAAAGCAAGTCTTTGTACTATTCTCATGGTGATAAGCACTAAAACATCTGATTTTTACCTTAACCCTTGTCCAGCATCATTTGTGAGAAATGACATGCGTATCGAACTTGTGGCCAGAGGGCCACTTCTCATATTGTTGAAGCATCTTCATCTCCTGATCAAGTGCAGCCACTTACTGCACCTGAGCTATTTCTCTGAAGTTGATGCTGCAACTCACACGGTGCCATGAAGAGATATTCTGAACCATCTCGCCATCAAATTTAGGTGATGCAAGCTACTCTTGCTCACCTTTCAATAATGACGCCATTGGCCCTCACAGCCAAACCAGTAACATTGGACCACCTGCTCCATTTGTTTTGCCGTTAGGGATCGCTGCTGCAATGGCACAATAGCTGCATTTGGCTTGGCATTTTTGCTTACTTCATTACGCTCGATTTGGGTGATATCGACCAACTTGCTTCCTGCATCTCCTGCTTTTGTTGCTCTTTGTATTCCACAAGTCTCTGCACTAGTCCAACTCCAACAAGAGGAGGCCAAGATGATTAAACAATCCATTATTCCTCTCTCTTTGGTTGATCGAGGACAAGAGCAAGGGGACTCCCCTTCACCTTTTGCCCTTGAGATTCTTGTGCTAGAGATATCAAAGCTCAAGTTTTGCTCAATGAAAAAATTTTATAGGGACAAATACCCCAACTTTTTTCTTCAAGAGTTCGACATGACAATAGTGTTGTCTAACATGTCGAATGCAGCCCAATGTCATATTTTCTCCATCTTCCTTGAGACACCACACCTCGAGTGGTTTTACTGATTGCCTTTGGCATCATTCACATCCTTTGTTGACTTTATCCATGCTTTTTGGAGGGGTTAGATTGTAATCTATAACCAACCTCAAAAGGCTTGATTCTAAGGTATGAAGTGTCGATTTGACCATTGTTGAAGTTTTTCAAATGGACTTAGCTAGTGATTTATTGACCTGGGGTTGGCTTTGGGAATCTCCTTCAATCTTCCACAAACTTATCATGTGCTCCAAGGGTGCATTTCTCTTAGGAGCCATTGCAAATTTGCTAACGCTTGAGGGAGAAGATCAATCACAAATCTAAATGGTAACCTTCTTGGTGATTAGAGGGCCTCCTCTTGGAACTGCATCCTTGGACTAACAACTCTTAACCTGTTCAGAGCTATGATATCAATGGTACTTTTACCCATCAAGTTCCTAACCTTTTTGTTGTATTCCTAATGTTGCCAATTGGCAACTCAAAGGGAAATTGAGAGTAGGAAGTCTAGAATTAGTGAAGGATGTTGTTGCACAAGGTGAGGGGAATAGCTTTAGGACTTATCCCAGTAAAACTTCTATGAGCCTACTTAGGCCCCTGGGATTTAAATGAAAATGCCAATATTTCTCTAGTGATTAATGAAAATGAATGGACTGCCCCCTTTTCTCTTTTGGTAGACTGTATAGATGTGTTTGCATTGAAACCAACTAACGTACTTGGTATGAGAGAAGATGCAGCCGAACATCAATTTAATGTGAAACATGGGTCTGTCCTGGTTCAACAAAAAAAGAGGCCATTTAGTGCAGAAATGAAAGGAACCATACAAGCAGGGATTAATTGACTTCTCAAGAGAGGGCTCATTCATCTCATATAATTCCCATAATGGCTTGCCAATGTAGTGTTAGCCAAGAAGGTCAGTGGCAAATTCCAAGTATGAGTGGACTAATCATTTGACTTCTCAAGGATTGATGGTCTGGTGGACTGAACTGTGAGTTTTAAGTAGTTGTGCTTCCTTGATGCCTTCTCAGGTCTTCACTAGATTTGGATGTTCGAGCTAGACAGGAGACAGTAACATCATCATAGATTTTGATACTGTTTGCAATCTAGTCATGCCATTTGCATTAGGTTTTGAATTACCTATAATCAAGCTGAGTATGAAATACTTTTTGCTAGATTTTGACTTGTCAAAGGCTTGCTTGTGAGCTTGACGAGTTGTTGCATCTCCTATTTGGGGGAGGCCTCCAGCACCTATTTGTCGATGTCTCTTGGCTCTCTTGACCACCTTGGTAGCTCTTGTACAAAGTCACACTTGTCCTTCTAGTTGGACCAGGAAATCAAGAAGTCAAATAATTGTGGACTTTTTTGTACTTGGAAGAACATAGTTTTGGGATGGGAAGAAGATGACTTCAAAGAAAATAGGTAATGCAATCAATCTAATTAAAACAAGTGTTCATCATGTTCTAGAACTTGTGAGAGCAAAAAATGGTCACCATTGCATTGAAGGCCGACTGTGATGACAGTAGCATCCCAAGATTAACTTGATTTTCAGATCTTTGGTCCAATAATGAATGTGAAAAATTAAACTTTGTACAACAGGCCTTATTGGAAATGGTTGCTTTCTTTTTCAAATTCACAACTAAATTATTATTTATTCTAATAATATTTATGTTCCCGTGTTGCAATGTAAATGCTTTTTTAGAACTACTAAAACTTGTCAACTTTGGCAAAAATTTCAAATTGGGGTGAAATTATTGGAAACATAGGTGGTAGATGTCCACACAAGAGAAGTTGAATTGTAAAGATTGTAATATCAAAGTAAATAATAAAAAATAATGAAAGTCTTTTTAAGATTTTTAATTATACTTAAAATCTTATTTTGAAATTTTTGTTCTTTAAAACCTTTATGTGAAGATTATAATAAAATAAATGCTTAAGAGATTTTTAGATTATTTCATCCAAAATTAGATCTATGTCTATCTCAGCTAAAAGGCTAAGCAAATAGTAAAACACCTTTTGAAAATGCTTGTGAGAACAACCCCATACTAACTTATCGGAGCTTGTAACATTAGGTCAAAATCTTTACAAAGCGTCGGGCTAAAATACCTTACATATCAAAAAAATCCTACAACATCAAGCCAAAAGGCCCTACAATAACAAGCAAAAGAACCTTACAACACCAAGCCAAAGATACATGGTGGCCAAATGATTAATAAAAAAAATGAAAATAAAGTTTTAACAATAAAACAAAGGAACAAAATAAATCTTACAAATACAAAATCCTATAGCCTACAATATGACCAAGAGGTACATTGAATCGATGTTGAAAAAATATAGAAGAGAAAGTAACTTAGCTCTATGCAATATTAGCTTTAAAGAAGGTTGAGATGGATGGAGAATGTTCTTAGTAGCTTTATGTTTCAACCAAAACTTCAAGGTTAGCAATGATCTTTAATTGTTATTATTTTTAAATAATGTGCAAATATTCATTAATCATTACATTATGTTTGGACATTTTTTATAGAGTTTTAGAAAGACTTTCACCGACTCCAGACATCCCAACAGCTCTCCAATTACAATATTATAATGTTTCAAATTTTGGTCAAACTTGTTATTACTAATAGAAAATGAATTAGACGTATTATACAATCTAGAGATTGTATTGTATGTTACTCTTTAATTTATACTAAACGTTTTATATGTTAAATATTAATATATTATACTTAACTCTTTGGTTAGCTTTCAACTATAGTTTTTAAACTAAAAAGATTAAGCATATTGTACATTAAATATGATCATGTCATATGCAATTCTTAGGTTCCTGATTAAGTATTTAGTGTACCATCCATTCTTTTATGTAAAAAAATAGTTGAATTAAATATACTATATGTTAATAGTAATGTAGTATAAGCAAAACTCTGGAAACAATTTTTCTCTCAGTATAATATTCTCTCAACTTATATACCTATTAGGTGCAATGTACTACACATTTTATTTCATTTGGATATTTTTAAGGTTTTGTATCTCAAGTCTTGTAGACATATGTTGTGAATATAAAATCATATTTTTAATCTTTAATAAGACAATTTTATTGATAGAAAATTTTATTTGAATATATGTTTGAACTAACTTAGGTGAGTGTAAGGGAAGATTGAAAAACATTTTGTTTAACATACTAAAAATCCTGTCATTATTATAATGTCTTAAGAATATTATCATAAGTCTTAAAATGTCAAGAAAAATTAAAGAGACTTCATAATAATCTTCTCCAAGTATACTCAAACTTCAAGTTTGGTATTAGTTATATGCTTGCCAAACATTACCTATTTAGTCTGAGTTAAGACTAAGCTCTTCAATTAATTTACTTAATTTTGAGTTACATGAATTAAAAATATTTTAAAAAAAGTATTGATAAGACAAGAAAATAGTTTTATTGTCATCAAACAAGTTATATTGAACTACAAATTCAATAGACATTATCTTTATTATTCCAATAATAAGAGCATCATGACAATCTTGGATTGAGGTGTATTGTACGTCAAGTTATTCTTAGGAATTGCACTGACCCTTGGTGGTCATGATATTATTTCCTTGAAATATTCTTATTATCATTGCATAATGTAATTAATTTATATAAAACATTTAGTAAATATAGTGATAATAGATAATTATTTGAACATATAGAAGCTCAACATATGAACTTCATGTATATATTTAAAAGTATCAAAGTGTTTGTGAAGAATGACAATCTTATTTTGATGTGGTAAGTCCAGGTCATCCAGGTGGCTTTCATAATCTTGATTATCTTACTCTTGGTTAATGGATGGCCTTACTTTGAATCTTTAGTTGACGCTCTAAACTTTACTCCCATGTCATCTGTGATTGTCATCGACAATTGTGTCACTTCTCTCACAAAAATCTTTAGGATGGGCTACATATTTTTCATTAAACCTCTGCAATTAATGAACGTGAGACTGTAACTAAAACTTCTCTATTCAATCCTAGTGCATGAAATTGGCAAGAAATATTTCTTATAAAATCCTTATAGTAATCTTTCAGAGGTGGGGTATATTTTGTGAACCTTAAGGCTTATTGAAAATCTTTCTCATTTCTTATTACTTCTTAACTACACATTCATAAGAATTCTTTTCTCTCCTCTTGGAACCTACAATTATACTCTTAACAATTACGACTAACAGTATAATAACATAATTTGATGACACAAAAATATAATTATAGACGAAGCTGATGAAAATAAATAACATATTACTTTTATATTCAAACCATTGTTATTAACTATATTATAACAAAAATATATTATATATGTATTTATTTTATTTTCATTCAAAGATACAATATGAATAACATTATTATTATGTACAAGATATCAGACTTACAAATCTCACATATCACTCTAAATACTTTCTCTGTAAATCTGTGGCATGTTATGTAATATAAGTAGGGGAATGAGCATATAATGATTAGCAAGTAAATTCGAGATGAATAAATAACAAGGCATGATAAAAGTATAATATCAAATGTTATCACAATATAAACATAACATATCAACAATGCTTATAATACCATGAACTAAAAGCAAAAATGAATATGTTTGATATGTAAGTGTGCACACATTATATTTGGAATCAATATTTTCTTTTTTACATGTATATCTTTTGTTATTTCTCTTTTATATCTTTTTCTTTTAACTAGGCCCAAATGTTTCAGGACCGTACATCATATTCATATCATAGCTTATCTCATCTTTGTATGGCATCTCATCATATCATTTTTAGACCTCTGCCAATAAGCATATCAGAGTTAACTAGCCATATCAATCATATATGATCTCCATACATCAACCTTACACCAAGTGCTTGTTATAATAGAGGTCTTTGATGTCATTTCATTTCCTGGTATAAAAGCAATGCTTATCATGCATAGTATCATGTGATAGAGCTTATCATATATTATAGAATCATAAAGGCAAGTTCAGGAAAATTTTATTTTCTATTCTGTTTTATTAAGGTATTTGATTCTATTATTTTTATCTTATATCATGTCATGTTTTTATATTTTATCTGTTTTTTATTGTATTTTATAATACATCATAGATGTTATGTTATGCTGAAAGAATAATGTCTATTTACATTAAAAATTAATTGAATTCATCTACCTGTATTCTCGATGATCTCTTAATTTCTCGTCCTTTTCTTTTTTTTTTATATTTCTTACAAGAAATTTATGTTATATCTTAAATTAATTCTTGCATTTCATAGTATTATATAAACATCAATAACGAAAATCTTTTTGTGATTTGACTTATACTTTTTTTTTTTTATTTCGATCACTATTCAATAACCCTTTTTAATTGCATTAGTTTTCTGTTTATTGAAAATATAACTGTAAAATATTTTCAAATGAAATCTCGCGACATCTATATTTAATTACTTTATCTAGTGATATTGAAATTAAAACATACCCAGCTAAAGCTTTGTAGTTGTTTTTCACATCACTAAACTTTTTTAGTTGCTCCTCGTAATATGGTAATAATACCTTCCTAAATAAACACACACACACACACACATACTCATATGTAATACTATATTATTTACATATTTATTTTTTTAGCTGTTTTGTTGAACTTCTCACCTTGCACTTCTGTGGATGCTTCCCATTGTCCACCTGTTACTCTTTTTTTTTTTTCACAAATCCATGACAAGGCAAGGAATATTGTGCAAGAAATAGAAAATCTTCATGCATGTTCAGTGAAAAGCAAAAGATTGAAGGAAAACTATGGAACCTTATTGTTCTCTATCTTATACTTCCCATGCTTTGAAATCACCACAATGGTGTGGTTCTCCCTTGTTTTCTTGATGGCAAAAACCTTGTAGCTTGCTCATTTGGGTTTCCATTCAAGTACCGTAGGCCTAGCATATTTTTCCATGCATCGCTTCTCGATTGCTGACTCGATCTTTGCTTTTCCTTCCTTGGGAATCCCTTGCTACAAAACTTGAGTACCCCTCAATTTCTTCTCAAGCTCTAGCACGATTCAAGAAATTTCCTGAGAGATGGCCCTTCGTGATATTTCCTATGTTTTGTAAGGTCTCAAAGCCATTTCAGCTAAAATAATAAAAACAAATTAATTTATTAAAAATTAAATTAATTTTTGTTTAATTTTGAAAATTTATAAAAATTCAACTAGAGTTTCAAAAATTTTTCAACAAGAACCAAAATTCGTTGCTTAAATAACTCTACTGAAATTTATATGCATATCTTAATTCCAAGCTGTGTGGAATTTATTTTGCATAATGATTAAAATTTGTACCTGACAGTACTTACAAGTATTAGGACATACATTTTGTGATATCTTTGCATGTTTGTGGTATTATGATTGATGTAGATAAGTCTTTTCTCGCAAATATAGTGATGTCACTTCTTGTTAACAAGTGTAAATAAATGATTTTGAAACTCTTCTCCCATGTTGCCATGCAAAATTAAAGAATTATATTGCTTCTAGAACTTTTTCACATTTTATTTTGGTGTAAAGTCTATATGTTTTAATTTTTTGAAGTTTGAAGTAACTATGTGTAGTATCAAGTTTGATACCATGTTTTGTAGTCTATCGTTATTTCCTATTATGTAACTAGTAATAGTAATTAGTCCTTGTTTTAGTTAATATTGTGCTTTTCATGGCAACTTAGTGAGTTAATTGTAATTATGATGGTGAGATTATGGTTCAAAATGTTGTTCTTCATTTTTGCAAAACCTACTTGATGTAGTGTTAATTTCTAAGCACTTAACAATTCCAATTCACCCTTAGGTGGGGGAGAAGATGAAAAATTCACCATGTTGGAAGTGAGAAACCATGATTTGAAGAGGATGAAAATAAAGAGAGAAAAATGGATAGAGGAGAATTAAGTAGAATGAAGGATGACTTTGACTATCCAAGAGATGCTTTTGATAGAGTTTGGGGTCATATAGGGAGAGAAAATTTAGAATATCTTACAAATAAGATTAGGTTTAAGGGTTTTTTAAAAAGGTTAAAAAAGTCAATTATGAATTGAGAGAGTATTTAGACTGGAGCCAAAAAAATAGTTCAATTTTTAAGGTTTAGTTTAGGATTTTTTGGAAGGAGAGATAATGAGAAGGGATTTGGATTGATATGAGGTAATTGAGAAGACAAATGGAGGCATCCATTGTATTTTGGGGGTATTTGGGTTAGAGAGAGAGAGTTAGGGTTATGAAGGAGGAAGGAGATAAAAAGAAATAGAAAGTGTAGCTAAGTAATTTGAGATGTTTGGTTCAATTTTGATGGTTGATTAGGTGCTTAATTTAGTTAGAAGGGGCTTTGGGCTAATTTTGAGTATTAGTGAGGCATTAGATACAGAAATGGGTGAGATATTCTCACTTGAAGAGATAAGTTGAGAGCAATGGTGAGGGAAAGAAGAGAGAGGAAGGCTATTTATTCCTTCCTATAGAAGGGATATTATGCACATATACATCAACATGAGTTCTTTCATCAAAATACCTAATTTATGCTCATTCCATTCGAACTTAATAAAAAATAGAAATATTCGACAATTTCAATACTTAAGGAAAAGAGAAGTAGATGCAAATGTATTCAAATTCAAATATAGAGAATTTATGCTTCACAATTTGAGACACCTCACACTTAGCAAAGGTGCGGCATCTGAGGAATGAGCATGGAGACCATTTGTTGGGTTTTTGGATGATCAAGAGATCGCTTCTAAGATTACTAAATCTAAAATAATGAAAAGAAATCAAAGGAGATGGGGAGTGAATTTAATTGTATTCGAAGTGAATTTAGTTGGATAGGGAGTGAATTCAATTGAATTCAGAGTGAATTAAGTTGAATTTGAAGTGAATTCAGAAGCATTTATAAAAAATTAAAGAGTTTTAGGAATTAGAATTTTGTTAAATTCAAAAAGCCCTTGAAGAGAATTTTCTTGGAGAGATCAATCTCTTTTGTGATAAAAACACTCTTCTCCTATTCCTCTTTCTTCCTTTGCTCATAGCCATTATATCACACTTTCACTTTCACTGTTACTATAAATGGTCTGTTGATATGAGTTTGAGACGAGAATACCTTGCAGATAGATCATATTACTTTTTTATATAAGAAAGTTTCAATTCGATGCCGATAGCAGGTTTAAAGAAGAAAATAATTGAAGAGCAAATCGTATAAAGGAATAAGGAGATTGAATAGTTAGTGAAAATGGTGCTAAAATCTCATTTACAAAAAGAAAATTTGTTAAAAGAAAATCTACCAAAAAAATACTCTTAATCGGAGGAATTTTGGATTAAATAGTTATCCCAAAATAGTTAGAGATAAAGATGAGGATGATATCAATCTTGTTTTTTTTATGCACAGGAATAGACGACGCCCTTTCAAGGTAGATGTTACATTTGATTAACCAATTTATGATGATATAGTAGATGCAGAGAAATTAGATACTTAGTTGGAGCAACTGAAGACATTTTTCTTTATACAAATATTCATCATCAGACAAAGTGACATATCCTTGATTTAAAATGGCAAGTTATGTTTCAGCTTGGTGGAATGTTCACCTAAAAAATGATAGTTATAAAAGTGATATGGAGTTAATTTAAGCAATTAATTCAAAAAGAATTTTATTCTGTGGGTTACATAAAAGGAAAGACAGAGAAAGTAGCATAGTCTATGATTCCAATAATGACAAACGGTTCGTAAATATGCCATAGAATTTCGACAAGCCATGATTCTGGGATGCTTATTAAACAAATGTAGACATTGTCAATGTATGCTGCAAGTTTGTAGTATCTTTTTGTTATCGAATTCCCTTTTCCTTATTCAATCTTTGAAATAAGTCAGTTTATTTGCAATAGTTATCGAAAAGAAGAATGAATACAAAGGGACAAGACTTGAAGGGCAAAATATTAGGTCTATGTTTAAGTCTGACAATTGAAGGCAAAAAGGAAGAATATTCTCTAACAAAATTTATTACGACTATAACTAACAGCACTCCTATCAGCATAAATCAGAAGTATTGTGATTATAGCAATAAGACATGAAACGTATAAGAGAAATGTTAGAAATTGCATGTAGAATTTTTTTCAAAAAAATTCAAAAAGGATAATATTTATTACAGTTGAGACTAAAAAGGAACTTCAAATTTTTTTATAAGTTGGTAAAACCTTATCTCTTATAATGACTTCAAAGGGGATATCACATGAAGCAAAATAAAGACAATAACTCTTCATTATCAAAATACAAGTGAAGAAAGAGCTTATCAGTGCTATCGTCAACATTAAAAGCAAAAATAATCTAATATCTTAAAGTCTTGTGGAAAGACTAAAGTTGGAAACTATACCACATTCAAAACCTTATTTTTTGGATGGATTCATAAAGACTTCGAATTGATAATTGGAATACAATGCAAGGTGAAGTTCACTATCACCAAAAATTACATCGATGAGATTATCTACGAAGTGGTACCTCTAGATATCGGCCAGATTATACTGGGGAACCCCTACTTGTGGGATCAAGATGCTGTCTATGATTGACAAGTACAACGATATAAGTTCATGAAGAATGGACAATACTACATTCTGAAACGAGATAAAGAAGCATTAACAAAAGCTATTGTTGGTGCTGAACAATTGAAGAGGTTAGCGAATACTTGCCAAAGATATGTGCTACTAATAAAATCCAAGAAACCACTTGATGGGACCGATGGAAGTTTCATCCTCCCAAAGGAGACAACCAAATATTAGTTCAGCAAAGAAGATTCGATGAGACTTGAATCTCAAAATAAATAGGCTTATGATCAAAAGATCACTTCCAAGGTCACTGAATCTAGAATGGATGAAAAAAATCAAATAAGATAGGGATTGAATTTAGTTGGATTAGAGTGAATTCAGAAGAATTCTGAAAAATTTAAAAAGTTTTGAAAGTTAGAACTTTATGAAATTCAAAAACTCTTTAAAAGTAATCTTCTTGAATAATTCCTTTATGATAAAAATATTCTTTTCTTTCTTGTTTTTTCTTTGCTCCTAGTCATTATCATACTTCCACTTTTGTTGCTACTCTTTGAAAAGGTCCGATGATGAGAGCTTGAGATGAAAATACCTTGCAGACAAATCATTGAAAGAATACCAGCTCTCATATCTGACTTGATAAGATCTTGGTGACCCATAAAATGTGTTGAAATCATTTGACATACTTCGGAGTGCTTTTGTTTTTCATATATCTAGTTTTTGATTTAGCTCTAAATCAAATATGGATCAAATCTGGTAAATTTGCCTTTCAATGATGATGATTAGATAATGCATATTATATCATGCTCTTCTCCCTTTGCCACCAAAAAAGATCCACTTCAAAAATATGTGGGTTATACCCTATATTTTGTTGTATTTTTGTTAAACTTCTTCCAAGATGAATCATGCTGTTAATGCTTTCATCATTAATAAGATGAAAGGGTATCAACATAGCTTCATCAGACTTTTATTTGGCTCATACTTGACTTCTTAAAGAGCATCAGTCTGTGCTTCTTATTGCAATATATAAATACACTGCTTTCATCCTTGTTTTGGCCAGCTAACTAGTGTAGTATTGTCAGCATCATACAAATCACCGTCTGTTCATGTTAGGCTAAGAAAGTTTGGCGTTTTTTGCAGGTGTTGATTGTAGCTTTGCTTGGCATCTTTCCACTTGTGTCAACGAACCTGGCAAACAAGGCGTTCCGGCTGTCTCTTCTGGGAACATCTCTGTCTTCTCTATATTCATTGCATAGCCTATATGGAGTATATTCTTCCATACCAAACTTTTTATAACGATGGTACTCTATATGTAGGACTGTAACTTGAGATCCTTTTGCTACAGAAACCCAGGGCTTGGAACCTCCCAGCTGTGCTGTCTTGGTTTCAGTCTGTAATTGCAACTAAGGACTTCATCCACTTTATCTACTGCCTAATGCTTGTTTCATCTCGAGTGCACTTTAAATGTGAGGTTTCCAAATTCATTATTTCTTTTTAACCTTCTTTGTTAGTCTTGATTTTCTACTTAGATTTTAATCCGTTGATCTCTTTTTTTTATGTGCACTGAACTTCTCAACATACATGATGCAGTTGCCTTAATACCAGTGGTTTGCTGGGCAATCGAACATGTTGCTAAATTCTTGAGGAATAATTTTTCTCGTTCCTTGTTTTACAGGTATGAAGCACGCACACTCGGCTGCAAGCATTTATTTATGATATATGCAGTCCCAATTATGATTGCTTCCTATATTACCAAACTTTTCTTTCTTGATTAACACTATCGATTGGAAATTTTCTTCACCAAAACCCCAGCAAGCAATATTATTTAAGTAAAGATCCAACACAAGCATGTTACAGATGTCTTATAGAAAGAATAGCTGATGCTTTACTTGGTCTAAAATATGGCTTTGATATTTCCTGAATCATAACTATTTGTTGATAACGGTTTCATATGCAGACGATACTTGCAGGGAGCTTGTCTATGGGTAGAGGCAAATTCAACTACTCTCAGTTTCCTTGGCTCACATGCTGAGATAGCACTTGGGTTCCTTCTTATCATCTCACTTGTCTCGTGAGTTGACTTAATTCAACATTTTTTTTTCTTTGCTCTTAAATATCCATTTGATCTTAATGCTCATTATGTTTGGTTATGCAGATGGAAACGTAACATTTTGCTTACATTCATGTACTGGCAGGTCAGAAACTTCCATCAAATTTCCTAAATATCCATATTTTTAGAACATTTTTAACAGCATCTACAGTTAACCACATTTCGAACTCCATGTCAATGGTAAATGTTTTTGTGACAGCTATTGAAGCTAATGTATCATGCTCCTGTGACTGCCACTTATCACCATAGCATTTGGACCAAGATCGGCCGAACAGCCAACCCATACATTTATCATTACGCTCCTTTCCTTAGGATTCCCATTTCAGCCATTCAGAGATGGTGGTTCAGGTAAGTCCATGTGATAGAGAAAAGCATCATTCTGGAAGAAAAAAATGTGAAACACCATAGATTAATCTTCTCATGGAAATAGCATGTTTTCTGACGTCTCCAGTTTTAGCTAAACGTTCAAAATGCATGCTTTTCTCCTCTCTAACTTGGTTCTCTGTAAGACTATGTAGTATGATAGATGGATTTAACCTTTTGTTGTACAAACCTTATCCTGTGATCATGAGGAAATCTCAGATATCCAAACGTTAGTTTCTTCTAGATATTAGTTTTATCCATTAGGTTAAATGTTATTCAAATTATTATTCAGTTGTTTTTTCTTTTTTTTTTTTTTTCCAAGCTTTGCAAGTTAAATAGATGTAAGATTTTAATTGAAGATTCTGTTCACATCTTGTTTGTAAATTTGATAGATCGTGACCATTACTAGGATTGGGAGCTTGTTCGCGTTGATTTTTTGCCAAAGCTTCGGGATGCATTGAACCATATTTAGTATTGTTATGGTGTCCGTAACACTTCTCTTTCTCTGCCTCCAGAGTAAATCATGAGTCTATTTGTAAACAAAGTTTCTAATTTTATTGTCAAAACTTTTTTAAAAAAAAATCTATTTTTGCTAAAATTTTTTTGCTTAAAATTCTATTCTTTTACGTAAGTTTTTTTTTTTTTCAAATCTCACTTGTTTTGTGAAAAAAATGGTTGAAATTTATATTATTGAAAGATTAGGATAGTTTACATAAAGATTAAAATGGGGGATTTTTTTTAATTCCAAAGGTAGGGGTATATCGTGTAGTACAATCAATCAAGAGTTGAAGAAAATTTGGCCAATTAATTAGTCACATAGTTATCCTGTCTAAGGATAGAGATGACTCTAAAGCCTACAAACAATTTAATCTCCAATGAAACATGAAGAAACTCGACACCAAGATCTTTACTAGAAAGACATCGAAAGAAGGCACTATTTACCTCCAAGTTTGGCATAGCCCGGGGGCATACAAGAATGGTTGAAGTGGTGGGAGACTAGTGTAATTGTGACAAACGTGTTACACCACCATTAAAGACGTTGCAAATTGCCCTAGTTGCAAATCAAAAGGTGCTCACTTGCATAGTCATTGTTAGCATTGTTAGCAGTATTAATGTCAATTTTATCATTAAGTAGTTATAGACTTGTCATAGTTAATTTAGATCAACCTTAGGGGATGGGGAGCCACCTAGAAGAAAGGGTGATGGCTGCTTGAAGGGCCTTGATGATCATTGTGATTGAGAATAGGTGAAGAGGTCAAGGATTGGATAGCTTGCACAATATACCAAACTAAGTTGAAAGGACTTATAGATGTTTGGATTGAACCTTACAATTTCTATTACACCAAAAATAATACATAGCCATAGGAAAGACAAGTGATGGGAAGGTTATGATAGTTCCTGTTGATGCATTATTGTATCCAATCCAAAAGAACCTCCCAAGGAGTTGATAATAATTCCAGGTGCAAGCTCCTTGTGGAGAATTGAAGCCATCAACCATAGCATCATATAATTCAACGAGTCATGATCTGTAGTTTTAACATAGGTGTAAGTAACCTCATAAGCAATCAAAATCAAATCCTATGCCACAAGTAGTAAGTCAGGAGCGAATCAAAAGGGAGCCATGATATAAGTGTTAGATAAAAACATTAGCACATAGCTACTTCTTGCTTATAAGTCTATGCATTGCAATTTTCCTGTCCCACATTTAGACCTAAGTAATTGCGGTAGATTAGAGCATTTTTTGCTTTAGATATTTTGGTGTTCCCCCAAAATAAGCAATCCATAATGTCTTGTAAAGCCTAATGAACACGTTTAATACATTAAGCCAAATAAAAAAAAACCATGAGTTATCCATCTTCCAATTGTTTGAATCACCTAGAAAAGCTATAGGGGTTGGCGATAACTCCAACTTAATGTAGGGTAGGAGGCAAATGCAGCACCCAGAAAAGCTATAGGGGTCGGCAATAGCTCCAACTTAACATTTACAAATGTAGGCCAGGAAGCCAATGCATCACCCATCAAAACTATAGGAGTTGATGATAGCTCTAACTCAACATTTGCAATTGAATACAAGGAGGCCAATGCACTAGGACTAATCCAATTATCTATAACTATAGAGCAAATCATCTCTTAGTCAATGTTCTACACCGTATTTTGATAGACCAAGACACTAGGTTTACAATGAAGATTCCACACAAATGAATTTCTCTATTGCATCTAAAACATGAAGATGTGAGTAACATATTTAGTTGGTAAAAACAAAATCCACAAAAGCATCCACTTTTGTCATGTACCTTCGCACATGGTGAGTAACAAGGACCAAGTGCCACTTCCACAGTATATGAATTCCCCAAGTTGTTAAGATCGTTTGGTCAAGCGATAGTTCTCTAGTCAATGCAGTCTAAAGATCAATAAGATTGGGAACCACTCTAAATAAAAGATTTGATCACATACTCAATCCCAGAGAAAACCTTGATTAGAACTAGCATGTGTCATACAAAAAATAGGAATTACCAAGAGCAAAACATTCATAGAAACCACTTGGCCTACCAAAGATAAAGAATGTATGTCCCAACCAATAATCTTATCTGTGACTACTTGAATAAGGTGAGCCAGATACTTACTTGAGAAAGCTTGCTTCATTTATAGCTTGTTTGCAATTAATTCATCCTCTTACTAAAGAAGGAAAAAAACTTATGATTGTCAATAGACAATCTAAAAGTATAAACATACACATGAAGGATGTCTTTTATCTTAAATACAATATATATTCTAACAGGTCCTTAAAGGAGAAGGTCATCAACATACATAAGGTGGGTGCTTTTAAGTGTAGTCTAGCACATATGAGCAATGAGATCTAATTGAGTATTTTGTAGTATAGTGACCAAAATCTGTCCCATTACCTTATAGATGGTGTTGGAAATGCTAAGCAATTGGAACCAACTAGGAAAGGAAAGTCACATCACCTTAAGGATAAGAGCAATCGTTGTGTCAAGCTAGTGAGCTAGCATATGAGCAGTAGAAAAAGCTTGATCCACATCTTAGAGAATACCCCCTTGATTAATTTCTCATTGTTCTTTAAGAAATGACCTCATGATGCTATCCACCCCAAAAGCACAATTAGGTCCCAATGAAAAATAATACCATGGATCTCAGAAGTGATAATGTGAGCATCTAACATAACAACCTGGTCACAATTGAGAATATCTTGTGGAGTAGGGAAATATGGTCCTTCATAGAATGCAACATTGGGCACTACTTCCATGTAAATAACTCAAGCAAGATTGAGGATATCTCATCATATGAGGTCATTGTAGCACTAATCAAATCAGTCACATTACCAATAAAATTCTTTCCTCTTCCTAATAGTAGAAGAGCAGAAGAAAGCTATATTGTGATCATTGGTTGGGCCCACCTAACTTTAGCCATTGCCATTAGCAAATGTCTGCTTTGGTTAAAGCCATCACAAGCTTCAGTAAACATTAATGTTCCAAAGGTTTTAAATATCTTATCTATTCTTTATTACTTTCTTAGTGGAGAGGTTTTGGCAGCTAATTGCTCCTTCATTTTGACACGAGAAAATAGAAATAAGATTAGAGTTTCAAACCCCTTGGAACAACTTAGCGAGAAAGAGAGAAGAAATCACAAAGGAAAATTTTTCAAAACTAAGGTTTCAAAATACCCTGCCCAATGTCAATCGAGAGCATAAGGAAAAAGAAAAATCACAAAAACTTTGTTTGGTCGATTATTTGGGTACGTTAGGGTTTTTTAAAAAATAATATTTAATAATTAAAACCTAATAACTAATTCCTTATTAATCCTTAACTTCAAAACTCTATAATAATTCTAACAAAACTTTGATTTAAATGAAACAAGTATTATTATGCTCATCTCAAAACATAATATTTGCTCAATTACATGCTTTATAAGGCAAATTGCAAGTATTTTTATTTTGCTTTCTACACCATATTCTCATATTTAAATCATCTAAACTCGTATACTGAGAGAATTGCCATCATTAATTTTATATTATATAGCTAAACCCCTTTTTTTTGGGCATTCTCCTCTTCTTGACAACTTTGAGCCTTTCAATAGAAGACTTGCCCTCGATATTGGTTTATTGAACTTATTCTTTCTCTATGGCACTTAAGCTGTCCTCTTAAAAGATCTTCTATCATCTTGCATTTATTCTTTGGTTGGCAAAATCTAGAGTTCTATCTGAGCAAAAATCCAAAAATTCATCTATATTTATAAGCTCTTCAAAAATGATAAAGGTTTCTCTATTTATAATTAGTAATGGGTATATTTTTTTAAACTGATCTTTCAAACACTCAAACGACCCTTTTAACCTTTGTTAGGACCTTACAATAAAAGCATGCTCCACTTCTATTTGAGATGATAGAATGGTGCCACAAAGCACTTTCTTCTATCTCTCCTCTTGATGTAAACAAGTCCAAGAAATGTAGATTCTCCATCATCTTAAAAATAAATAAGAATTTTCTTATTGACTATTTTAGGCTTTTTTTCACCAAAATTTCATTAAAAGCATAAATAATGGCCATCACATTGGGTGTCAACTAAGTCAAAATGATATTAAAATAATCATATAATTCTTAAAAAATTGGTTGAAGTAGCATGAAAAATTCATAAAACAAAAAAATCTATGAATATACAAATCTCATTGGGCTTGCCAATGAACAATTACTCCTCTAAAGAAGACAACAAGAAGAAGATTTTAGTTGTCAACTTTGATGACTTGAAATTCTTATTTTCTGGTAAGTATTTTGTGATTGAACTTTCACACTTGGGTAGTTTGCTGCTTTATATGGAACTCTACTTTAGAATTGTGGATTAAAGAGCTTTAGTTTTTGAAACTCAGTGGGTTAAGAAGCAAATAGTGGGTCAAAACTATGAATTGCTCTATAGGGACCTCATATAGAATTTAAGGATTTACATTATCGATTTTGGTAATTCTATATTATTAGATCAAGTTGAAAAGTTGGTTCAACAAAGGGGATCATTGTGCCTTGATATTCAAATATCATTCATAGACCTATCATTGTGCCTTGATATTTAAGCAATCAAAACAAGTAGTTCTTAAAAATGAAAAAAAAATAATTATGGAGTTTGAAAAAGGTGCACAACTTTTTAAATAACTCTTCATTTTCATTAACGCTAACCATTAAAAGATCACATCATAAAGGAAAAAAATACAAGAAAAGTTTTACAAAAATCTCTTCTAAGGCTAACCCTTCGAAGTTCATCAAAAGGTACAGGCGTTGTCCACAATATGTTTTAGCCTAGATTCTCCCAAAAGTTTCCTCATGGCTCAAGAATTTAGACATTATAGAGACAAAAGGGTATTCTTTATTAATTACAAAATCCCATCTTTGAGGTCTCTTTGATACAATGTCAATTACCATAAACTTATTAGGAGAAAGGATTCTCTTACCTCTTTAATAATCTTTCCCCAAGTCTAAGGCATACCTCACCCACTTGTTAATTTTTTCTAGCCAATTGTCAAGGATGGTGCTAAGTTGATCCCTTAACAATTTTATTTCAGCTTCAAGGCATGAAACAATTTCATTTTTTATGCTATCTTTTGAGATCCTAAAAGAAGAATTCTCATCATACTAATCCATAACGACCTTCTATATTTATGTAAATGTGTTGTCCAAGAGTTTGTGTGGGACCAAGCAGTATGCACATACAATTTTCAAATCTCAAGCCATGTCTTAAACTTCCTTGAGATTATGCTTGAAGGAATCTCATATCTAAAATAATAATTTGAGAGTTGACAAAGTTCATTAATAATAGAGTCAAAATATTTAAAATAATATTGTCTTTGTTAGAGATCAAATTTGCCTTCTCCCTCTGACAACATAACACTTCAAGAGAAACTCTTGCTTCGTCCATCAGGAGATGGTCATCTACCAATTTAATCCCAAGATCTTCTTAATATTTGATAGAGTAGCCATTAGCTTATCTATTTAGGAATCGTTTAAAAATACTTCCCCTCTTTACTTTTTCTCCCTCTCCACCAACTCTTTAAAAGCTCTATCAATTTCCACTTTAGAAGAGTACTTATCTCTATTAGGAATAGTTAGAGGGATATTCTCCATCTTGTTTCCAACATTAAAGAAAATAATAAAGAATGGAAAGATTGACAAATAAAAAGAACTTAAGAAATTTAGGAATCCTTTAGTTGTGCTCTTTGTTAAAGGTGTAATTTTTGGCTACTTGTCAGCTTCAATTATCAAAAAGGGGACCATTTATTGAAGACTCCAGTTGCATTCAAGATTTCAATGCACACAATCCAATTAGGTGCACTCTAGCACTTTCAAACAGTTGAGAGATTTATATCCTGGGCTCAAATTTTACTTTCGAACTATTATTCGAGCCATGAGCACTTACTTGTGGCCTATCAAGCCCGTTTCCTATTAGTCCACCTTGACCCATCTCTTAGCCCACACTCCAACCTACATTTGCTCACGAGTTCACCCAAATCATTTCCATGCACAAGTCTCTTAAGTTCGTGTGACTAGCCTTTGTGCATGGATCACGTGTCTGCTTATGAGCTAACGTGATCAACAAGCACACATAGATTCCTCACCTTTGCTCAATTTGTTGATCCAAGTCATGAGTTGTTTCCATTGCTAACTAGCTAATCCAATCTGTGAACCAGCTCTGACTTGCAACCAATTTTCATTATTGGTCTATCAATCCAATCAATGGGCCAGTGACTAATAGGTGACATGTTTCCACCACCAACTTATTTTTAATTAATGGCAACCTAATTCTATCATGCTAACAACTATGACTTAGTTCTGACCTACAACCTACTTTCAACTAACATTAGTTTTGATGCCCCAACACATTCTCTTATTAACTTGCAATAATTGTCAAATCCTTACACTCTTTGACCCGTGCAATTTGCCAGGTAATGCCACTAAACATTGACTAGTTGAACTACAGGCTTGCTCACTGCTTGCAACACTTTGCCGATTAGCCATTGGGGAAGAGGAAGAAATTTCATAAAAAAAATTTTGGTAATAGTTTATGATATTAAATTTTGAGTCTTTTTAAGATTTTGTTTTTGAGATTTCAAGTATTTTTATCAATGCACTCTTAGGCTTTCTATAAATTGGAAGGTTAACCTTTGTCTATGGAGATATTTTTTGCATGAATGAAATGTTCTCTCTTGTTCCATTGTATCTTATTGAGATCTTAAGCTTGATTACAGCAAGAACTTTGATGTGTTGATTTATCCAAACTTCAATACTAAGAGGGATATGAGGTTTATCGTTGAATTAACCACATCTTCCTACCACCATTAGCATATTGATTCATCATTATCACATCACCTTTAATAGTTTGACTTGAATTTTTTTGTTACTGTCATCTTACTTAATAAATCTTGCACACAAACCCATGATTTTTTTCACCTATTCAATTTTCTTAGTATTTTTGGATCACCTTTTTGTGTATAATTACCTCATTATTATGAATATTCTATAAGGATTTAATAAGATTTAGTGCTTTCATTTTGTGCTTGTGTAACCTTTATTTTTCTAATTGCTTTATTTGAGAATAATATCATTAAATCCTTTTTTAGTACCTTACTTTTGCCTCATTAAAGAGATTATAGGCCTAGCATATAAAGCAACCCTAGTGTTGCTCTTTATTCCTTTTTGGTTAAGGTTGTTTTAGACATGTATTTCTCATGTGTTGTCTTTTTTGTATTTCTCATATTTATCCTTCATATTTTCTTTGCTCTTAACATGTGTAGGTTAATCCTTTTTATTTCTCGTTTACATGGTTTGATGCTCATGAAGCATCATAATTGTTAGCAAAGAAGGTAATTCTAGTGCACACAATACTAACAACCTAAAATTAAATTAATCTTTTTTTATTTGTTAGTAGTTAATATTTTATTATTTTTTTTCTAAAAAATAACAAAAAACAAACAATTTTTTTTATAATACACACAATATATGTGAATAATATTTGATAAGATTACAACATTAAGGATCTACAACTCGACTAAATACCATTGAATCTTTAAGACCTCTTAATAAGAATGAAAAATGTAGATGCCAAAGATTATGTTCTTGATTAAAATCTAGTTAACACATACTAAAAGGAGGAAGGAGAAAATCCATTGTGAAAATTGAATCCATCATAGTTGTGAGGTGTGCTTACACCTAGCTTAGGGTAAGTGATGATTGGAGACATTATGATGTTTCATACACTTGTTAAATTAAGAGAAATGGTTTGCAAGATTGTAATATACAATGATGGTAGCATTAATGCTATTTCAACTAATTGATTAACGTACTTTAGACTTACCACCAGCCAAATCCATACATTATTTCTTGGATAAATGAAACCTTTATTTTCACCAAAAAGTAATGCATGGTACACTTAAATTTAGCTGATATTTGAATGACATTTTATGTTACATTGTTCTCATTCATGTTGAGAGCATTATCTTAGAATGATCCTTTTTATGACCATGGTTCTCTTCTTACTAGAAAATATAACACCTATATATTAACATATTAGGTTAAAAAATTTAGTTTCTTCCATCACTATTGAGAGATCGCATTTAGCTCATTAAAAAGAAATCTATCATCAACTTAGAAAAAAATTCAATGTATGTCCTAAAGGGAAGTAGATATGGAATTTATCAATAGAACTATTGTTTGGGGTGTAGCAAATAAAGAAGTTTCTATTAAAGTATCAAACATAGCCATATCACTAATAGTAGTACCCATCTTATCTAGCTTTCCTAACATTTGCATTAAAGAACCTTAAGTTTTGCCACCACTTACTGACATCCAACATGCTATATATTTAGTACTAGGAGTTAGTTTAGCAAACTTACCACACTATAGGATAAGACCAACTAAACACTAGGAACTCACTTAACAAGTGCAACAATTATTAAAGAAGGGTTTCATATGAAAAAACCCTACCCCTTGCATAGTTATCACCCTCTTAATCCTTAAGAAAGATGGTTCTAGAGAATGTGTATTGATAGTAAAGTCATTAACAAAATAGTTATTAAATATAGATTTCTTATCCAATGTTTGGAAGACTTGATCAAATGAGTAATGCCACATTTTATTTTTCAAAAATTGACTTAAAAATTGGTTATCACTAAGTTAGGAATCGACTAGAGGATGAGTGAAAAAGTATTTTAAAACTAGAGAAATGTTATATGAGTGGTTAGTCATTATTCTTGATCTATCTAATGCCTAAGTATATTTTTGAGGATAATGACACAAATACTTTTGCCATACTTAGGAAATGGACAATGAAGTTTTATAAGAGAAAATATGAAAATTTGGGATTTATTTTTACCACATGCAGAACATGCATATAGATCAATTAATCTTGTCCTAACTACCCATTCAAGCATGCACATCCAAGTCCACATAAGTGTTTGCACAACATATAAGAGAGGTTCATAAGTATATTAAAGATAAACTAAACCTAGTTAATAAGCAATGTAAGAGTTTATTTGATGAACATTGCAAGAATAAGAAATTCTCAAAGGAGACTACATGACAATTCGAATTAGGTTCAAAATGTTTCCACTAAGAGCCCTGAAAAAGTTACATGTAAAAAGCACTAATATGTTCTAATTCTTAAGAAATATTGAGCAACAAGCATATATTGTAGAGCTATTGGATGATCATGGCATCTACAATGCCTTCAGTGTCTCAGATTAGGTGGCTTACAAGGAGCTTATTAAGATTCATAACAAGTCACTTGAGTTGACATCAACACCCATTGATATGAACCCCTCCCTAAGTGATGTAACAAAAGAGGGGATTGAGCCATGGGATGAAAAGTAAGATAAAAGGGTTTAAATGAAAAAGAAATAGAATTGAGAGGATAAAGAAGAAAGTAAAGATTCACTCACCAAAATGAATAAAAAAGAAGGCCTTCAAGCCAATTCAAATACTTAAGCTACTAAACAATACACTTTCTTTAGTCACAACCAATTTATCATTCATCCATTCATGAGAGATCTTTTAAATAGGATATTATGAGTAATTATTTAACACTAAAATAAACTTTTAACCTACTTCTTAAATATTTTTATGCCCATATACTTATTTAATATAAAAGCATATTTTATACCTACTTCTTGAAGACTTTCATCCATATCTTTGAATGTTTGAGACACTTTTAATTATATATCATATAACATGTGTCATCTACCATGAATTATTTACTTAAGCCACCAATTATCTCTTTGACTTTATACCTCCAATTATTTAACTGTTCTAAAAGATTTATTTTAGATTAAAATAAAAGATGAGTAAATATATTTGATGATTTCTTAACTTATTCCTCCATGATTAGTTCACAATTAGCTTCATTAGGAAATTACTAGCTCTCCTTGTCATGGTTCATGTGATGGGCTTATGATAAACACTTTTTTATGCAATTTAAGCGCAAATTGTACTTGATCTTTATTCATTTCATAACATTTATGTTCCTATTCAATTGCTTATTCTTGTTCTAAATCACTAAGTGTCCATCAATTTGTCATGATAAGAAGAATAATAGATTAAAAAGGTATTGAATGATCAAACTAAATTAACCAAAAACTAAAGTTATCAGTGGTATCTTACTTATTAAAAAGGCTAACCAGTCACAGAGGATACTTAGATTGCAAGAGAAGAGTTACAAAGACTGAACTCGATTATGTTGGAGACTTACGAGGGTTGATGTGGAATGGTTAACTCATTAGAACTATTTGTTCTAGAGGAATTGTTGAGGACACTAATTGAATTCAAGTTTTTGGATGTACATGATCCAGTATAATATGCTTAAACACTTCTAGATGATAAATGTATTTATATTTTAAGTACATGTTTAATTTTGAACTTAAAATCATATTTTGGGCTTAAATTTCACATTAGACTGCATTCGGGCTCCCTAACTTTCATGCCCATTAAGTCGCGACATTTGTTAAACTCGCATGCTCATTGAACCACAAACATGTGCATGAAACCCATGCATAAACCAATTTGCCAACCAACTGCATGAGAAGATGGAGGGAATTTAGAAAAACTATTTGGGAAAAGATTATGATAGTAGTCTTTGAGGGTTTTTAAGATTCTTTTGAGATTTAAATTTGGTGGGCCACCTTCATGCATGAAGGCATTTTTTGCATGAATAAAATTTCTTCTTTTGTTCTATTATATCTTATTGAGACCTTAATCTTGATTATAGTAAGAACTTCAATGAGATAATTTATTAAGGTTCCAATACTAGAAGGAAGAGTGAGATGTCCAAGGGGAGATACGCCATGCCAATTTATCATCGACAACCACAACAGTTTCCTACCACTACTTGCATTATTATTCTCTATTCTCACATTTTTGTTAATGGTTTGAGTCAAGTTTTTTTATCATTGCCATACTACTCGATAGCTCTCATATATGAACCTTGGGTTTTCATCGCCTATGATTTGATTTGCTTGGTATTTTTGAATCACCTTTCAAATTCAATTTCCTCGCTACTTTAGATTTTTTATAAGGATTTGATAAGATTATTCGATACTTTCAATGTTCGCTCTTCAACCTTTACTTTGCTAATTACTTTATTCGAGATTAGTATCATTAAATCTTTTTTGAATGCTCTGTTTCTGTGTCATCTAAGAGGTTGTAGGCCTTGCATACAGAGCAAACCCTATGTTGTTCCCAATTTTCTCTTATATGAGATTGTCTTGGATAAACATTCATTTAATATTACCTTTTTTTGGATTTCTTGTATTTATTATCCATATTTTCTTTAGTCATAAAATGTGTAGGTTAATCCTTTTTATTGCTTATTATTGCATTGAGTTCAATGTAGTGACAATGATTTTTTTCTTTATAAATCATATATGCTTTTGAAATTTTAGAAATTGTATGTTGCATTTTGTCTTTTGATGTTGTTAAGAATGATTGTAGATAGCTTTTCATTATAATATGCATAATAATAATTGAATAAAGAATGCAAAATTTTATTGATCAAATCTCAACCATTAGTTCACGTGAAATGATTTAGTAAACATCAATGATAAGCACCTAACATGCTCAAGGCAAGAGCCTTGATACTAGTTGGTTGAGACTAGACCATCATGACAAATTACTTTAGAACAAACACTCAAAAATAGCCACTTGTGGCTAGACAATTTGATCGTTAGTCATATTTGTTCAAGTTCAACTTTTCAACATAAGCTTCACTTGACAATTATAACCAAAGTAGGCATATTTGCAAAAAGGTTTGCACTTACCCTAAATTATTAGATCGTTAGTCATTTATTAATTTGACAGCTGCAATGCTCCCATGTGTTGAATGGCATAAGCATATATTATGTGCTCTATCAATTATAAATATGCTCTCTAGAGGTCTACTTTGAGAAGTATCATATTAATTTCAAGATCTCAATCTAGTTCAAGAGGTCAAATATGTGCTAACTCTCCAAGTTCCTTCTTTCTTCTCAAGAGGGAATCCTAGCTTTCTTTTTCAGCTTTCTTCTTCTTTGTTTATTCCAACTTATGAGGATCCAAAATTCTTTGTCTATTCTAACTTATGAGGATCCAAAATTTTCTCTTTACTCTATAAATCTCCTAGTCCTTTAAGTTCTTAAGTTTTTGTAACATTGTTTTTAATCTAGAATCTATTTCAACATTTCTATTTCACTCGATTCGCAAATTGACTAAATCGCCTCTATGTTGAGACTCCAAAATCCTCAAATTATTTAAGCCATCAAGTTTCAAAAGGTCATATTTTATTGCCATTAACATTTTACTTAAGCTCTAATACTTGTTTGCTATGATAATTGATGTGGATATGCAAAAATTCCAATTTTGTTAGATGTGATGATTTACAATGTAGAAACCTAAAGAGATTAACAAAACATAATAAGAAATAAAGATTTATGTGATTCAACTATAGACCAAAAAGAGGACATTCCACTAATCAAGAACCTACGACAGTCGTGTAAAAGGTCAAAAGAAATTTCTCAAATTTAGGAGCGCACTTTAATCTTTTTGCCATATAAGAAATCTCTCAAAAATCTCACTAATAATTATCACACTAAAGAGAGACAGATCTATATTAGACACTTGTTAAAGATCTTACCATCTAAATAAATAAGGACGACTATTACCATACAACGACAATAAACACAAGAAGAACTCCCAAGTAACAAGTCAACCAATCTTACTGCATCTCCAAAAAAGTCGTGCCCTTCAAGTAATATTACTACTCTAACTCTATCATGAAAAAGTTTTCCAAATCTTTGTTATAGAATACTTCTAAATCCCTATGACTATTAGAATATAAGATTGTTCTTTTTGTTACTTATTAATCATAAATATCTCCATGCAAATGAAATTCCTAGACATATTTCAAAGATATTCAATATCTTTCATCACTTAAATTATCTATTTTAATATTTAGTTTGTCGTGAGAAATTCAAAGTTAGAATATCCAAATATATTTGTCTTAACTAATAAAAGAAATTTTTTAATAAAAATTTACACAATCAATATTAAATCTCAAATCAATTAAATTTCTTGGGTGGCTTTGCATCTAGTTATTATTTATTTTGAAGTTGCTATAATTGTATTTTTAGCTTCTGTGTTACTTTTGCACCAACTCCATTTGGGCAATAGCATTTTAATCACCCTACATGGGTTAATTTTGTTTTCAAGAAATATTAGAAGTTATAAATTACATTTAATACATATAATTATTATATTTTAATTTTATTTACTCTTAAAAATAAAAAAAGAATTTTATTTTAATATATTTAATTTTTTTAAAAATCATGTTTTGACTATTATTTAACTAAAAGTTATTACGTTCTCATTAATCTTAGAACATTTTTATCTCATTGTATTCGGACCATTATAAAAAAAAATAGATGAATGATTAGGCCCATCAAATGTGTTGTAGTCCTTTTTATATCTGGAAGTCTAATACACCCATAGATTCTGAAGGAAAAGTTTTCTGTATATCGTTCTATAACTTTTCTTTTGTTAAATGCTGAAATTAAAAAAATCAATTATATTTGCTAGTATTTTAAGATTTATATTTTATTTGCACTTTTTATTACTATGCCAATGTTATAAATCTCTTAGTTCACACAAAAAAGAATAAGCTGATCTAGGATTCTGAGAAAGCCTCATCTTCTACTCTTGACAACCAACTGTTCTACAGCTAATGTAAACAATAACCAATGGAAAGAATTATCCTTTACAACCCCAACCTCAAATCGAAGGAGTACATAAAAAAATACAAAGAAACAAACTCTATACGAAGTTCTTCCTTTTCTCGTCCACTTGACCCAAAAATTCACAAAATAATACAGCATAGCCCAGCACGTGAACCAGGAGGACCTTCGTATCCAAACCATGGCCTCGGCTACCTTCATCCCACTTGCAATCGAATGAACACGTCCATTCCTCACAACCCATCAAGCCTTTGGCGCAGAAACTGAACAATATATGAACACACATTGGACCGAGCTATGGTGAGCTAACAGCATTGTGTACCTTCGAGGCAAACTTGCTTACCTTTGCATCCAACCTGGCCGAAACCCCCACCGTCGTCGGCCTGACCGAGTTCTGCCTCACAATTTGGCAGTACTCCGGGTCGTCCGCCCGCCCATCCAGCCTTATCCATTGCACCATGTTGTGGTACATCGGGAAGAACCGCGTTTGGACGGCGGCAAACACGAAATAGGGTATCAGCGCAGAGATCACCACGAAGAACGTCAAGGCCCAGAAGGACGGCGCGGGGGCCAACGCCTCAATAAACACCTTGTACGCGATGGTCGAGATCGTTGGCGTGATTGCACCATACGCAAGGAGGAATAGGTACCACAGGGCAATGCCGCCCCAGATGAAGATGTGCTGTATGAGGGTGAAATAGCTCACGGAGACCGCCATCTGACAGTTGACCAACCACACCACGCAGGTGTACATGGTGGCGCCGAGGATGTCGCGGCTAACGATTTCGCCGCCCTCACGGAAGGCCTGGTGTTGGTACGCGGTTGTTGTGAAGAAGAAGACCACGATGGCGCTCGCTATGCCATTCAGCATCCAGCCGATGATCCGGCGCCAGCTGAAGAGGAGATTCTGCACGCCTTCTTGGTAGAGCATGGGAAACTGTAGAGCAGTGGGGGGGGGGGGGGGAAACATCAGACACGCTGGCTCAAAGCCCAAAAAAGCAGTTTAGCAGTGATCACAAATTTCATTCAATTGAACAAAAATAATATAAAACAAAATATAATTATTTCCTTTTAAAATAAAATTAAAAAAATAGTTTATTAATTAAATATAAAAAGTATTTTAATCATTTTTACACTGACAATAATTTGTGATTTTTTTTTCATAGGAATTTTTTCCTTTAAAACTTATAAAACAAAAACAATAATAATAAAAAAACGTTATAAATTCTTTTTTCATACAAAATATATATTTTTTAAAAAATATTATTCTAACATATCTTTCTGATCACAAAAATTATCAAGAAATGTAGCTTAAAACCCTTAATTATAACATATTTAGTAAAATAACTTTTTAATAACATGAAAAAGAACACCTTTTAAGTTTACATTTAATCTAATATTCATCAACAATAATGCTAAACATAACCTAAATTAGAAAAATGTTGATAGTTGCTAATGAAAGGTGTGTATTTAAGGAATATAATACCATTAAACATCATATAAAATATTATAAAATAACTATAATAATAATAATATAAAAAAAAATATACTTTTAAATATTATTTTAAGAAAACAAAATTATCTTTTACTCACATTTTTTAAATTTTTTGAATTAAAAATGTTTTTGCAATATTATCATACTGTTTCAAAACACATTTTTATAAAAACGGAATTTATAAATAATGTACTAAACAGAATCTAAGTTTTAAGTATGACTGATATGGATTAAAAACGTAACCTTGAGGCAGAAGCGAGCAGAAACGTCCTGATCGAAAACACCAAGAGCTATAACTGGAAGTGATGTGAAGAAAACGTTGTACAGAGATAGAAACCAATCATCATAGGCAGATTGCCCTGAAAAGGTTGTGTAGGCCTCGTACAAGAATATGGTGAGTCCAAAGGTAATGTTTTTGTAGAAAAAGTAGCATATCTGCAAATAAAATTGAAATTTCATTATCATGTGGTTTTTAATGATATGTAGAAGTTCGAAATAAAGATGAAAAGATTCATACCATTGATGAGATCCTGCGATAGCAGTAATGTCCATGCACAAGAAGCAACCGCTCGAGAAACCGGAATTGGGCGATCGAAACATCACTTGCCATAACAGCCTGACATTGTATAGTTTTAGCATCCTTGAGATATATAGGATCATTTTGTTTTAATGGGAATTTTATATATGGCATTACATTCAATTCCAGTTTAAAGAGTTTCAAACACAAGGACAAGAATTCAGAAACATAAAAAACATTTAAGGAATTAATATTGTACAGCTAAGCATCACCAACCTGCATTCCTTCAGCTCCACTGAGACCAATTCCAATGTCTGCTTCTTGGAGCATACCCACGTCATTGGCACCATCACCTATTGCTAGGGTAACTTTGCCAGTGTTCGTTTTAACAAGCCTTGTAACCTGCAGAGTTTGAAGTAAGCCCATCGTTAACATGTTGGGATGACACTTAGAAAGCATCCGAGAGATCGAATGAGAAAAATTTGCTTACAAGAGCCTTCTGTTTGGGCGAAGAACGACAACATATGACGGATGCACAGCCGACAGCTAATTCTAAGAAGAGGTTTTTGACATCGTCATCCAATGCGTATGTGAGTGACTTTCCATCGATGATCAAAGCAAATGACTCCGTGTTTGATAAACTTAGAAGCTTCTTTCCATCACTAATCTGTCGGGTAACAGAATCTTTTGACGCCTAAATTGTAAGAACACACAAGAAAGGTAAGGATTTTAAGTTGACATCTCATAGTTTCTCACATTAGCAATGCAGGAATTATAAGCTTAATAAAATTTTTCAACAAAAAGGGAAAATAAGACATTAGTTGACATTATGAGTACTACGAGAGACGGCTTGTAAAGCAGTTCAAAAGACTCATTTGAATTGTGGACAAAAAAAAAAAAAAAAAAAACCTCTAGCTTAAGACTTCTTCATGTTTAGGAATGTCCAGCACAAGCAATAATATATAATCTATAGCAAAGGAAATCAGCCCCTACGCTAATTAACATGATTAAACACTAAACACAAGCAATGTTGATGTTTGATATCATTTCTACACTTCATAACTTTAAACATAAATAATCAGAACACATTACCTAAAACAAATCATGAATCAAACCAACACACAATGGTTCTAACACACAATCATAAGTGAAGCATATTTACCTTAGCAAGAGCATCTTTGTTCTCTTGTTTCTCCAGAATAACAATATCTGGCGTGTCCAATGTAATTGTTATCTGCTTCATTCCTTGTCTTAATAGGCTGCAAGCGAATCTGCAAATGAAAACATGTTAGAGATTTAAAAGAACTAAAAAATTCATTTTTTAAAAGTACAGATTGATTCCAGATGCCATACCCAATATTAATAGCAGTCTCCATCTTGTCGCCAGTGAGAACCCATATCTTAATTCCAGCTTGAGCTAATTTGTCAATGCATTCAGGTACCTGCAAGAGAATTGGAAGAACAAGGTTAGCCTTTTCGCTCTCACTTAAAACAGCTGAATCATAGCCGTATGGCTTAAGTCCTTCACCCACCCCATTCTGCAACTTGTCTTCTACAGCCGTGGCACCAAGAAGGATGAAATTGTTCTCAATCATCTCAGCAGCTGCATCGATTTTTTCTTCCCTATCAGCACTAACAGAATTCTTTGCATCTGTGAAATCCTTATTGAATCTTTGATATTCCTCTTCATCAAGTTCGCGGTAAGCAAGAACCAAGGTTCTCAAACCAGCATCAGCATACTCATTAATATGTTCCATAGTCTTTTTTTCAAATGCATGTTCACCCTTAGCTAGCCTTTCAAACATCACACTGTTTACCCAAAAAAAAAAAAAAGCAATGTATATTTTATTCCTTATAAACCTTAAAATGTCAAGAAACATATCATTTCATCTTTTCCACAAACCTATCAGCTCCTTTACTGAGCAGCAGCAGTCTGCCCTCTGGGCTTCTTACTATAACAGACATCCTTTTTCTCGCACTATTGAATTCCAAGACGTTCAGAAGACTGTATGACCTGAATGTAGAAAAAGAGCATAGTTCAGGATCAGAATTGTATCAGAAAGAATCACATTTCACAGAATTCTTCAAAGAAATATAGTTATATCTAACCTTTCTACTGTTTTTCCAGACAAGGGATCAAGCTCATACAAAGAGATGGATGTCTGTGTTCTCTGGTAGAACTGAAATCCAATCTCTCTTGCTGCAATAACAAAGGCTGCCTCATCAGGCGATTCTGCCTCATAGGTTATCTTTCCAGAGGCTTCATCTGCTTCAGGTATGGCTGTGTGGCAGATTGCCAACAACCGAAAAAATCTCTGTAAAACATCTGAATGGGGCTCATTAACCCAGTTTCCATTCATAATACGGTCGTCCTTAAAGTTGAACCCTTTAACTGCAGGCCTACTAACCACATTATCCTCTTCAATAACTTGCTCATGAATCAAAGGGGAGCCCTTTCTTCTAGCCATTGCCCTCTCAACTTCTGTAACCCCACGGCCATATGCAGTTCCAGCAATTGTGCACTTGATGAACTCCATCGAGTTGCATGTCAGTGTTCCAGTCTTATCAGAAAGGATGGTGTCAACTTGGCCCAGTTCCTCATTCAAGTTTGAGGTGCGTGCATGAGCAGGCTTATCTGAATCCTCATGATACATCTGTATATCTTGGTTGATAAAAATGGTCTGCAAGACTTTAACTATCTCGATAGACACGTATAAAGAGATTGGGATGAAATAACTATAAAGCATCATTGCAGTTAGAAAATGCAAGATTGCTGCAAGAGGCGCTCTTTTGGGGTCAAAGAAGACATCAGTATCAATTGGTTTGAGATACCATCGCTTCATCTTGCCATTCTTAATGTCCTCGTGGGTTTTGATTCCAAAGAAAACTGACCCAATACCAGCAATTAATACCAAGGAGGCCATCAAAAGGTATATTAGTTTGTCCACTTTTCTTTCTATTTTGCTCCTCTTGGACGGTGGGTCTGTGGCATTCTGCATCACCTTTGTATCACGACCAGTAAAAATAACAACTCCATAAGTATAGTCTGTGTTACGCAGTTTTGAGTCTCGCAGAAGGACCTGTTGTGGTGAAAGGGAATATTGTTGTTCTTCAATTTCCATGCTTCCAACGAAAGTATAGAGGCTTGCATTTGGGTCTTCACATCTTATTATTGCTTTGAAATGTTGAAAGCTAGAATCATCATGTAGACCTGAAGTTGTTTCCAGAGCCTGTTTCAACTTCAAATTTGTCTCTCCATCAAGATTCATGGTTTCAACATAACAAACAGCATCCTCATAGCTGGAAGACAGCAAGACAAGGTCAGCAGGGAAAAATTCATCCTTTTCTACCTTGACTATGTCTCCAACTCTCAACTTTTTCCATTCTGTTAGCTCAAAATTTCCATCTCCATTATGCACTTTCACCTTCCTATTGTTCATTTCTGTATCCTGAGATAAAATGGCGGATTAGAAATTGTATGAAAACTTATTTGTGAGGTGCAAATCGGAGGAGGATTTCTATATAGAAAAAGAGAAAAATAGTATTTGCCTGAGAAAACCTAGTAGCTGTTTTCTGTAAAATTTAATTACAGAGCCCCCACAACAAGATTTACAAATAAGAGGGAGATTAATTTACCAATCAAAACTTTTTTCTTTCCTAAACCTGACTCAACCGTACTCCACAGAAGAAATACAACATATTATGATCTGAAACTATACCCTATAATATATAATGAATAATATCACTCCTTTGTGAAACTAATCTTAATATACCTTATTCAATTAAAATCTGCAATCTAATACACAGAACACGATATTAAGAATAATTTACCTGTTGGAACCTCCTCCAGTCTTCGATGGCCTCCTTCGCCATGGTTGCTCCAATCACAACAATCAGAGGAAGAATTGCACTCCCTGCGCCGTAAGGCGCCAATGGAGTGAAAGCAAGACAGCCAGTAACAAGAAAATAAAAGTTTGCAACCCTTCTGAACTGCTCAAACAAAGACTTGGGCAGAAATGTAGCCAAGTTATACTTTGTTGTTGAAACATAGTTCAATCCATAATTGAGATTTGTAGCCTCAAGGCAATCCGGATCGTTGGCATATGCCACTCTTGAAAAACCAGGGCCTCCTATCTTGCTGTTCTCATCTTGGAGAGTAGATTTCCCACAAGTGAAGCTAAAGAGTTTACTTAAATGAACCTTCCTTCTCCTTCCACCACCCATGCCTTCAAACCTCTCACCAATCGTTCAACAGTTAAAATACCAAAATCTCTCTCTCTCTCTCTCCCAATGATCTCAGTAAAGCAATGAAATTGCAATCTTTTCGGCAAATCTCAAGCAAATCAAATAAGGAGGAGAAGCCGCCACAGTTAACCTCGACTTCCACTAAAAATAAGTTCCGACCTTTATCTGCTAATCACAACCATTCTCTCTCCAACGGTACAATCGAACAAATCCGTGCAACCCCCCAGCTATAAAAGACTCGAGAAGAGAACGCGCAGCCCTCATCTTTGAAGCTTTCATCAGCGACGACGACGGCGTGTTTAACTTTCAAATGTCAGAGCCAATTTCATTGACTTCGATTACGAATGGGCATGGTAAGTTCTTCGCAAATCACATGAGGGAAACGGGAAGAGCATCTCTAATACGTGTAGCACGTGCGAAAGAAGACTCCGAATTAAAAACAAAGAGAGCCCAAATGCAAGCAGTAAGCTTCGAGATGAGGGCAAGAGAGTAAATCCGGCAAACCAAACCCGGTCAACAGGGTCGAAATAACATGCTTGGACGGAATTTGAACAGAAATAGGTGGACTTTTCCCCTTTCGCCATTGCCGGCGTCAAAGAAGGCTTGCCTCTTTCCTTATCCTCTGTTTACATTGTTTCTCCGATAAATCGAGAGGAAACAGAGCATGCTAAAGAGAAGAAGCTGTCCCGCAATAGAATGGTTAAGGCGATAGCAACGAAGAGCAGCTTACAGAGGCGACTCGTAATTTTTACTAAAATAATATGAAATGAAGGATTTCTAGGTGAATGGAACTTTTTTTACTTAGAGTAGTTGGCAAATATTAAATGGCCAATATTTATTGCCCGGGTATGAAGAAAAAGGGAAGGTAACACATTTTCTTAACAGGTCGTCAAAGTGTGTTATGTATGAACTATGACGAACACGTGAAGGCGATTCCGTGATAGGTTTGGCTTGTCTACGGTTTCCGTCAATGGCTTTCAGCCTGTGGCGGTTTAACATTTGTTGGGAGAGGGTGAATAATTAGCTATTTCTAAAAAAATATGAATTGGCAGACAATTGACCAATTGTAATAAAAAATTGTTCTTGGATTTATCATAAACTTAAGAGATACTGACGTTTATTTGTATTTTTAAATAAGAAAAACACAAGTGTCGAAAGGAAGGGGTAATAAAAGCTTTTTTTGTAATGGCATTTTAAAAAAGTGCCTTAGAATTTCAAATAAATATATCTTTATATGTAGATCTTAGGTTCTTTTTGCAAATTGTTTATCAAATCTTGATTCCAAATTTTTCGAACTATTTGTCTAGCAAATATTTTCTCCAAACTCAATGTTTTTGTAATTTTTTTCAAAAAATTAATTTTCAAAATCCCTTTTTAAATCTTTTTTTAGAATTAATTTGCTCTTATCAAATAAGTTTTAAGCTATATTCAAACAATTTAATGAAAATGAAATTGATTAATTAAATATATGTTTAAAAACTGTTATCATTAAATACTATTAAAATTATATTTTTGATAAATATTTTTTCATGGATGTTTAAATTTATAAAACGAATAAAGAATTTTTGACTTTTTGGTGAAATAGTGAAATGAGTTTTTCAATGTTGTTTTAGAATAATAAAATGTTTTATTTTCTCGTCTTATTCTTTTTTTTTGATAAAATAGAGATTTTTAATGCAATGAGAAAAAGATTCGAATGTGTTTCAAAATATATTCTTAAATAAACAAGTTTACAAATTATGTATTAAATAAGGACTTAAATCTATATCTAAATTACTCTCCCAACAAGTCTAGATGGTGTGTAAGGATATCTTTATCATTGTTAAACCATCATCAAGTAAGATTGGTTTTGTTAACAGAAATGAATGATTGTAATTTTTGAGAGATTATTCATATATTTTGAAGATTCAATTTTTTATGTCTCGATGATTGGTTGAAGTTGCACTTGCTTCTCACATGATTATTGTCATATTTTTTTTAAAAAAAATGTTATAATAAAATATAAACTATCATTCAATAGTAATTATTTATTAAATTTTATCACTTTAAAAGTTAATATATTATTTTATCTTTATATATTTATTTTTTTTCAAAATAATATTCAAATTTTTATCAAAGCTTTTAATGTATGGCTCCACTTAATCATTTCATCCCATTTTATTGGTTTTTGACTATAATTATCAAAACAAGCCAAGTTAGAGTTCACTTAAATTAGGCCAATAAATGTTTGGATGTGACTAATAATTTCTTATAAAAAAATTTATTATATTATAATAAAGACTTATAGATACCCAAATAATAAGACTCACTTCAAAAATACTGGTAGTCATGGCATATGATTAGTTAACCATTCTTGGGGTTAATGGTGAGATAAGCAAATATGAATAAAAGGTCAAAACATGATAAGCCTATTTTAAAAATGAAGACATGATTTAAAATAAAAGAAGTTGATTATATAGCTATTTTATTTTGAAAACAAAACATAATTTGAGTATTATTATCAAACATTCAAGCAATATCTAAGGTCATGTTATGTTACATAATAGTCACATGAAGATGATAATTTCATTATTACATATCATTTTTTTAAATTTTTTATTATTTTAGTTTTTGTCGAATTATAATGAGTCATATTTATGTGATCCATGTATCTTTGTTTATCTTTTTTATACATTCCTTTATTATATATATATATATTTTAATTTTTTAGGATTAATTCAATAATTTTATTTTTTAAGTCTAAATTTTGCTTTATACTTCTATCAATATTCTTTGATTAAATAAAAATATAGTGTATTGTTTTGGTTGTAAATATGAAGCCACGAAAAGCTTTATGCCTAGGAGAGCAAGTGATCATTTTAATGCCTAGAATAGCACCCCAATGTCAATAAAGTAGGTAATTTTATCATTAGAATAAAAAGTTATCTTATGGTTGAATGAGCACATCTCTATCAATAGAGTAAAAAACTCTTATGTTTGGTGAAGTATATCCCAACTAGTAGAGTAAGAAATTTTTGCACTGGAATAATGAGATATCCCCACTCCCTCTCTTTGTCCTCATCATTTGGCATCGAAGTAGATTGAGATCCAAACACAACATTTTATCCTACCTCCTTTGTTATGTTAGCTACTAAATATTGTCATTAAGTTGGCTGGCAACATTGCAATCAAGCATAACATTACCATCATTAAATAGAAGTTTATTGACACTAAATTTGTTGACAACAATAATTAATGATAGTTAATGCAGTTAGGCCTTGCAATAATTATCAATAGGCATTTTCATCAAATCTATCAACTACAATAGCTCAAACCCATGGACAAAACATCTTCCTTACTCTCCTTACACACATTCTTCTTCTAACTCACTTTTCTTCAACTCACACCCGTCCTTTTCTTTATGATGTGTCTCTTGGAAGTTAGTTTATTTTGTTTACAATTTGAATGCATATAGATGTTTACTTAACTAATTTTTTAATGTTTTAAATATTAATACACATTAATTATACTTTTAGAATTTGATACTCAACTTTATTAATTTATGAAGCATTAATAATGGATCCAAATAATTAGTATTATGCAAATTTTGGATATTGCTATGGTGGCATTCCAAATACTAACCAAAATGTGCAAAATAATTATTACAACAAGTGTGATAAGCACAACCTATTTTGGAGCTAGTATATGAAACTTTGGGTTTAACTTGGGTTGGAGCCCTAATCCTTAATTATCCATGATTTCTTTTGCATCTAACATGACTAATTGATGAAAAGGAAGAGGGAAATGGCTAATGCTATTGGAAGGATTCCTCTTTGGCTATTAGATATTTTAATTGATATCCTTATGATCAATTTAATATAAATTTTCTTTTATGAGTCCTATTTTAAGTTGGATTCATCTTTGTAATATTGCGAGAATTATATGAACCAAATTTGATTACAGATCATAAGCATTATTGGTACATTAGAAAAATGTATATATGAAATTGAACATGAGACTATAGCCAACATTGGAAGCAATGACCAATTGGAATTCTTGTCTAGAGATAAAGAAAGCAAAATTATATGGAAGAGTGTTGTTCAACTAAAATACATGCTAACAAAATTATCTCTTGTATTGCAATCATAAATGGGGAATGGTAGGGCAATGCAAATGACAACAATGCCTAGCAGAATTTGCATGCAATGCATAAGCATGGGATGAGGATGTTGATTTTTATAGATTATCAACAAACTTTAATTAAGATATTGGGTTTTTCTTATTATGCTAGATTGAGCCAAACATGACGTTTCAAAATAATTAACAATTGCAATATTCTATTGTTGTGTCATCAATTATGATTAATTTTCAATATATGACTGCATGTTTCAACAAATGTTGGTTATCTCTTATTTGCATAAAGAAAAAAAATGAAGAACAATCATATCCTTAGAGGTTTCATAAAGCCATGTCCAAATGCCTTGCAAGTCTAAGGAAAATTCCTTAGCTCAAAGGAGACTATTCTTATAGCAACTGATAGTTTAGGATGTCATTAATGCTTTTTGCACTTCATTGCTTATTTGATCACATCTACAATGTAAGGGAAAATGGCATTGATGGCACATTCTTACTAAGTGAGCCTTACAAGAGCATCCTTAGTGTCGATGACACGTTCTCACATTGTAAACTATGGAAATTGCTTATGCAATTTGAGTTGATAAAAATAATGGTTCATTTTCAATATTTTAATAGTAGAAGCTAAAAGTAATGTGAATCATGACATTGGTTTCTATAATAGTTGACAAAACTAATTCCTATGGCCACATCGAGGTAAGTCATTTACATCATAACTATAGGTATGAAGGAGTCTTACATGCGATTCATAATATCTTTCAATGTGCTACCCACTGATGCTATTTATGAAACTTAAAAATGTGCACATAAGATTTAATGCTAACCAATTGGAGGCTATTTGTAGCATAATGTACTTTACTTGAGCACAAATGATGAAGAGGGGTTGATAACAAGTAAGAAAAGAGCTGACCATACTAGTAAACAAAGATGGAGTGGTGAAGCAAAAATTGTATAAGTGCAATCCAAATTTTAGGCCTAAAATAGGAGAGTAAAAAGAGAAAGAAATCATAATATTGAAAAAGCTCAAAAAAATAATGTCATAAAGGTAATGGTCATCTAAGTATTTGCTAAATTTTAACATAATAGTATAATAGTTGTAAGAGAAATAGTCCCAAAGGCAAGGTAAATCAAAATCTCATATCAATTTTTAGGTTTATTTGAGGCATTTGAAGCTTCTATATAAAAGTTAAATTTAAGGAATCTTAATGTTATGTCTTCTTTGAGTATCACAATAATCCAATATGATTACGACTCATTTATGTATTGAAACTCCATTTTCATGCATTTGTATCCATGTAATTTAACATTCCATTCTTTCTATTAGTAACTGGCTAAATTAAAAAACACAAGACATCATAACATATAGAAATTATAAATTGTCATAGACCTCATGTGGTCATCACATGTCTTACTCTATCTATTAAATCATTGTTTATTATAGCCACATAAATTCAAATACTAACATCTTCACTAATAGCATAACCGATTTCTACACTACTCCTTACCTATCTTATGATGTGCATCATTTGTATCTACATTGTTACACTCCTCAGTTTAGGTAGCCTAGATAAGATCTTTAGTTGACCCATGGTATCTTTCTTTTCCTCTTGTTTGGTTAATTAAGTGGTTTCTAAACTAATTAGTTTATCTAGCTTGATTGTTTGATATGCAATGTATAAAATCAAATTTTTCTTAAGTTAAGTTTGACCTTGCATGCTCCTAAACAAACCAAACCCATGAGCTAGAGTACTATATAACATGAATTTCCTAAAATCTAGAAACCAAGATATGGTTTCGCAAAAGAGGATTTAAAATATAAAATTTCCTCTTAATGTATGCAAAATAAGAACTAATTTAGATGAGCCCAAACCATAATCGTGACTACTTATGTCACTTTTATTCTAGGAAGGTTTTGTAATTTACCATAAATATGAGTTGAGGTGGTTTCCATTAGAAAGAATAAGAGGGTAGCTTATGGATTAAGCATATATACCCTAACCAAAATAATCTTGAGGCACCCTAAACGCAGGTGCCTTAATTTAGCTAGTTATATAAAGTTCTTTTAGGGATGTTTTCTAGAGTTTAGAAGCCCTAGACATGAGAAAGAGAAAGGAAAAGCAATGACTATGAGGAATTGAGGAAGGATCTAAGCAATGAGTGAGGAAGAAAGAGGAGGGAACTACCAGCTTAATTAGGTGAAGGATGCTTATCCATTGGATATGCCACTTCAAGGTTCAATAGGTAAGATAAACCTCAAGATTATGTGCTTAAACTTGATATATGCTAGAATAAAAATTGGGTTGATAAAGCATGCATGAAACTAGATTTGATTGATTTCATTATAAATATTGTTAGCAAGAAGGAAGAAAGTCTTATCTATGCATGATTATTGATCTGAGAAATTGGATTTACTTAAGAAATGTAACCAGGTTTAAGTTGAAGTACTCAATTACCCTTTGATTAGGCTTGAAAAAAAGTTATTACTTTTGAGGAATTCTTAAGAATGGAGTTTAAATTGAATGAGGTCATAAGTAGCATAAGAATAGAGATTCAAGGTTATGTAACTCTTAAGTAAACCATGGATAAGGTAATAATAATATTAGATTAAGCTTATAGTGATGCTTAAGATTCGACTTTAACATAAGAAAACCATAAGTAAAGATTGAGGATTGAACTTAGAACCTTAGCAATTTATTGAGCATTTTTTAGATGAGGAATTGGTTAAGGAAGCTCTCAATTCAAACCTTAAATGAAGTTTAGGGTTGAGAGTGAATTATTGTTCAATAAGAAGGGGGTGAATTGCTAGAATTAAAAATTTTAACTTAAAAATATGTTAATTTTTATTTTAGTAATAAAGATTTAGAAATTATGAAATAATGAGGTACAAAAATATAAATGTGTATACAAGCTATTTTTAGGTGGTTCGATTTAAAATCAAGCCTATGTCTATCCCTAGTAAACCAGGGACAAAAAACAAACTATATAAGTCTTTCATTATAAGACTGATTGGCTAAACTCTTACAACAAGAACATAAACTAGATTATACTAACCTTGTAACAAAATAAAATTAGTAAAATGAGAAAAGAAATTGACGATGAAAATCCTTGCAAATAAATTTCTATGCTTGACAAAATATTAATCAAGGCATAATTACTTTGATTTAATTAGCTATGAAATGAGAAAATAAGAGCTTAGTTGATTAGAAGATGAATCAAGAAATTTGAAGTTCATTGAAGAAAGATGCAGTATAAGGAGGTGATGATTAGTAATGATTATGAATTGTTTTGAGGTCATGACTTGAGAATTCTTCTTTGAAATTTTGTAAAAGTTTTCATCAAAAAATCTGCTAAAAAATTCTCCAATTTATAGATATCTTCTAATGACTAAAAGCACTTTTCAAACACCCAAATTAGCCATTAAATTTTTTGACTATTTAATTTTTTAATTAAAAAATTAATATTTTTAAAAAATGCTCAACAACTAGAAATAACTGTTAAAAGAGAAATTGCATTGGAGCCATTGGATCAGACATAACCATGTGTTCGATCACAAAAAATATGCCATCAAACGAGCGAAAGTTAATATTTGCTCTTTAGACACATACATTTGATTTAGGCCGTTAGATCAAAATCGAGCTCTGATAATAGGAGTTAACTTGTCGACCAGAAGAAATATAGATTGTGTGCGATCATGACATTGCGTAATCAGATGATTGAAAGAATTAGCAGGTTGAAAATTGGATACGATAATGATCATTCGATTGTGAAAAATGTGTGATTAGATGACTCACAATACTCTCGCAATTTGGAAGTTCACCGCATATTAAAGCAATACATTAGTTATTCATGGATTATTTAAAAAGTGCTTTTGCCATATAAGCATTCTGGCATGCACTAGAGGCAGCCTGATTTTGTGGTTGGTTGCCTCCTGGTTCATGTGGGATTTTTATCACCCATGCGTATTAGAAATCATAAGGGTAATTATGTAGCATTCATAGTGATTAGTTCTCAATTTGACTAAATTTGAATTTGTCGAATGGGTTCGAGATTCTTGCTTCAACATGACCCAAACACTTTAGCAACCGACGAGCGATGAATAGATTATTAGGAAGGTAATTATGTTTTTTGTTTTTATTATATTCTAAATTTCTTATTTAAATCATTACTAAATAATAAAATTTTTATAATATTAATCAAATGTTTGAAAAATGTGTATTTCAAATATTGAATCAAAGATGATGGCTAAGGATATTAAAGATAAAAGTTAATTAATATTTTTAAGCCTTGAAAAGTTAATTTTAATCAAGTCTAATATTCTAAAAATGAAATTAAAATACCTAAAATTAATATCAAAAACTATTTCTTGGTGCTTTGCCACTTTCACTAAGATCCTTTTCATGAGATTTTATTTTAGCTTCTCTTCTTCTTTAAATTCTCCCATAAATATAAACATCAATTATTTAGAATCTAATAATTTATTTAACTAATTTTATTAAAAATACTTAAGATTTTTTATCATCAAATAAAGCATCATAGTTAGGGATTAATAACAAATAATTTCCTCCTTTTGATGATAATAAAATCTCAAATAAAATTGATAAAAAAATAAGCTATAAAAATATTTAAATATAAACTCTCCCTACATGTATGTTTTAACTACATTAGAACTTCCCCTTAGTTCATGCTTTTATATTTTAATTTATTTTAATATTTATTCTCTCCTTTTTGTTATCACTTAAATGGATTTAAGACTCTTAAGCTCAATCAAAGATTGTAAATTGATTACAACTTAGGGGTTTGTGAAAATGTCGACTAGTTGATCATTTGTAGGCACATATTCAATAAAATATGGTTGAGTTCATTGTGCTCTCTTATAAAATGATATCTAATATCTATATGTTTTGCTCTAGAATGATTAGTTATATTTTTTATCAGACTTATTGTACTTGAATTATCACAATAAATAAGAATTTATAGTATTGTAATGTTGTAATCTCATAGGTGTTGTTTGATCTACAAAACTTATGCTATACAACTACTTACAACTATATATTCTGATTTCATGATAGATAGTACAATAAAATTTTACTTTTTATTACTCCATAAAATTAGAGATTTTCCTAAAAATTAACATGTACCACTTGTGCTTTTCCTATCAATTCTACTTCTAGCAAAATCTGTATATGAGAATGCTCTTAATTAAAAATTTAGATCTTGTTTTGGATACCAAAGTCCCAATTTATTTGTTTTAGTTATATGTCTAAATATGTGTTTTATTGCTGTTAAATGAGATTCTTTAGGACATGCTTAAAATCGAACACATACACAAACACTATAAAGTATATCAGGTTTATTTGCTGTAAGATATAAAAGTGAATCAATTAGACCTCTACATATTTTAGTGTCTACTAACTTTCCTTTTTCATTTTTATTTAAGTGTATATTGGTGGCCATAGGTGTGTTCCTAAGTTTAACATTTATGAAATCATATTTCTTTGATAATTCTAAAGTATATTTAGTTTTTGATATAAAAATTCCATTTTAAGTTTGTTTAACTTGAAGACCTAAAAAGAATGTTAACTCTCCTATTAAGCTTACTTCAAATTTTTTTTTCATTAGATCCAAAAAATCCTTACATAAAACTTTATTATTATCCTCAAACACTATATTATCTACAAATATTTGACATATAAGTTGATCTTCTCTTTTGTTATTTAATAAATAATGTGTTATTTATTTTTTTCTTATGAAACTATTTGAAGCTAGAAAACTATATAATCTATCATACCAAACTCTAGGTGCTTGCTCTAGTCCATATAAAGTTTTATTTAACTTATGTATGTTATCTATTTTATCATATACTTCAAATCCTTAGGGTTATTCTATATGAACTTTTTCATTTATATAATCATTTAAAAAAAAGTTTTTAAAATCCATTTTATATAGTTTGAAATTCTTGTAGAAAGCTTAAGTTAACGAAGTTCTTATTGCCTTAAGCCTTACTATGGATGCAAAGTTTCTTCAACATTTATACCTTTAATTTGATTACAACCTTTTGTAATCAATCTTTCTATATTTTTAATTACATTTTTATTTTCATTAGTTTATTTTTAAAGACCCATTTTGTTTTAATTATACTTTATCTAATGATCTAAGGGTTAACTCCTACACATAATTCCTTTTAAATTGATTTAATTCTTCATTCATGATTATTATCCAAAATTTATTATTTAATGCCTCTTCTACTGAGAATGGTTCAAAATTTGATACAAACATAGACTGATTATTAGAAGATCTAGTTCTAACACTATTAATGATTTCACCTATTACTTGATCTTTGAGATGATCCTTAGTATATGTTAAAGTTTTAGGAGTTTTATTTTCTTCAATTATTTTATTTTTTTTATTTATCTCACTTGAGTCTTTTAAACTTAATTTTTCAAATTATATTTATATTATTCTATTTTATTGATATTGATTCATCAAAGTTAATTTGTATGGATTCTTCTACTTGATTAGTAGTTTTATTATAAAATCTATATGATTTACCACTAAATGAATATCCTAAGATGATTCTCTCATCTGATTTTAGATCAAATTTTTTTAATTATTGTTTCCTATTATTTAAAATATAACATTTATAACCAAATACATGTAAATGAGTAATTTTTTTATTTCTTATTAAATATTAATTTATATGGTGATTTATTTAATATAATCCTAAAAAGAATTCTATTTAAAACATAGCAAGCTGTAAGCACAACTTTTATCCAAAAAAATTTTTGTGTATCATACTCGTTCAACATACTTTTAGCTAAATCTAATAAAATTATTTTTTTCTCATCACTACATTTTATTATGGAGTTCTAGGTACCAAAAATATGTGAAAAAAATTATTATTATTACAATACTCAAAATTCATCATTTCTAAATTATCCTCCATTATCACTTTTAATGGCAATTAAGTTGTGACCTAACTCATTTTATAATTTAGTTATCAAAATTTAAAATTATTTATATGATTCTTTTTTCCTTAAGAAAATAACCCATGTATATCTAGAATAATCATCTACTATAGCTAATCTATATTTCTTACCTCTTATGCTCATGAGATGTATTGGTCCAAACAAGTCTAAGTGTACAAGTTCCAAAATCTTTTTAGAAGTTATATCTTTCTTGGTTTGAATGCTTGCTTTTGTTGTTTTTCTTAAATTACATGGTTCACAAACAAAATTATCTATAGAATTTAATTTAAGTAAAGCACTTACTAAGTTATGTTTAATCATTTTTCTTAATATATATATGTACTAGTATGACAAAATATCTCATGCCATAAATTTGCATGTGATGCAAAACATTTCATTTGAGAATTATTTATGATTTTAAAATCAAGTAAATAAGCATTATTTCTTCTTAATGTAATAATTATTATATTTTTATTTTTGCTAATTTTACATGTAATAGTATCAAATGAAATACTAAAACGACTATCACAAAATTGATTAATGCTAAGTAAATTATACTTTAATCTTGAACAAATAAAACTTTAGTAATTAAAAACATAAGATTTCCAATCGTACCTATTTCTTTGATAGATCTCTTAAAATTATCACTAAGCATAACTTTTTCTTCATCAAAAGACTTTAATTAGGTGAATAACTTGATGTTTTTTTTATCATGTGTCTTGAGCACCAATTATCCAAGAACCACATGTCCTCCTCAACCTTGGAAAGAAGACATGCCTACACTTACAAATTAATTGTTAAATTTAGAAACCCAAACCATTTTGTGTTGAACACATTTAAGAGTAGTTAAACTACTATTTTCCTTCACTGCCCATGGATAAGTAGGATAGTTCGAGTGAACATTATTTTTAATTCGACATGTATATAAAGTGTGACCTAAAAACATGTAATAATTATATATAAGTTTATTATAACCATGTGATAAGTTAATATTATCATTAAACTTATGCATATGAAATCTTCTAACATGTTTAACTTCTCTACTAATTGATTTTGCTTTTGAAAATAAACAACTAGTGTGCAAAGATTTAAAATTATTAAAACCTTGAACTAAGGAAGCATGCTTATTATTTTTTTGTACTAAGACATCATTGGCATTTTTTATTTCATCACAAAGACCTACACATTCATAATATTCCTCTTTTAGCTTCTTATATTTTTTACTCAAAGTTTCATACTTTTTACAAATATAAAGTGATTATTTAGCTAAATTTTTATTTGAATAATTTACCACTTCCTCACTTGAGGATGCACTCTCTTCTTCTTTCTCTTTTTCTTTAGCTATCATACAAAAGAATCTTTCATTATCATTCTCCTCTTCACTTGTACATGTTTTTTTGAATCACTTTAAGTTACTTTCAGTACTTTCTTCTTCTTCTTACTTTTCTTCATCCCATTCTTGTCTTCTTTAACTCCTTCTCGCATGACATGACATGTTGGTCTAATAGGTTCTGGCTTTCCACATTCATGACAAAAAATTCCCTCTATTATTTTTATCCTTCTCTTAGATTTTGATTTTTATACTTTCTTATACCATTAAAAACTTTAGATAAATCTTTCAAAATTAAAGCTATACCATCATCATCATCAGTGGATTCCTTTTTTGAAAGGTCTTCCTCCATCTTCAATGCTATTAGTTGTTCCTTCTTCTTTGTTTTATTCTTCTCAATTAATTCTTCTTCTTCTTCTTCTTTTCTCTCTATTTTTAGCTCATTTACAATAAGCTCACCAATCAAGTCATCTATTATCATCATAAAAATATTTTTGACTATCATGATGGTGGTGGACAATGGATCATATTCTTTTGGTAAGATTCGTAGTATCTTCTTTACATTTTCATTCACAAAAATTGGCTTTCCCAAGCTAGCAAGTGCATTAGTAATATTGGTAAATCTAATAAACATGTTTTTGATGGGCTCATTCGAAAGTATCTTAAATAACTCACAATTGTGTGTCATCATGTTTATTTTATTTTCCTTAATTAAAGAAGTGCCTTCATATGTTACTTCTACTTTATACCAAATCTCTTAATCAGTTTCTAAATTTATGATTCTATTAAATTTTATAGTATTTAAAATATAATTTAAAATATTTATGATCCTATCATTTAATTATACTTTATATCTTTCATTATCGTCCATTTCATAAAAAGGTTTAGGCATAAAAGTACTTATGCATTTTTCTTTATGAGAACTTTGTATTAATTCCCATATTTTTTTCTATCAACAGATTTTAAATGACTTGTTATCCTAGTGTTTCAATAAAGGTAATAATTATCACAAAAGAGTGGTGGCCTATTGGAAGACACACCTTCACCTAATCTAATTAAAGCATTAATTTGAGCTTTAGATCTCTCGAAGAATTTCTTCTAACTAAGAGAGACATTTCTCTGATACCAATTGAAATATTATTTAATAAAAGGGAGGAGGTATGAATTACTAGAATTACAAATTTAAACTTCTTAAAAATATGTTAATTTTTATTTTGATAATAAAGATTTAGAAATTTTAAAATAATAAGATACAAAAATTTAAACATATACACAAGCAATTTTTAGATGATTCAGCTTAAAATCAAGCATACACTATCCTAAATAAAAATTAGGCACAAAAAAACTATATAAGCATCTTATCAAAAGACAGGTAGGCTAAACTCTTATAATAAGAATCTAAAATAGGTTATATTAGCCTTACAATAAAATAAAATTGGCACAAAATGAAAAAAATGATGATAAAAATATATACAAATAAATTCCTATACTTGATAAAATATTAATCAGGGTACAACTATTTTAATTTAATAAGTTATAAAATAAGAAAATGAGAGCTTAGCTTATGAAAGATGAATTAAGAAATTTGGAGTTCATTGAAGAAAAGCAAAGGGTAAGGAGGTGATGATTAGCAACGATTGTGAATTGCTCTGAGGTGTGACTTGAAGATTCTTCTTTGAAATTTTGTAAAAGCTTTAATCAAAAAATTTTCCAAAATATTTTCTAATGGCTAAAAGAACTTACCAAAACCAAGATCAGTTGTTAAAGTTTTTTCTTCTATATTATTTTAATTAAAAATTAATATTTTAAGAAATGCCCAATAGCTTAAAATAATGGCTAAAAGTGTCGTTGTGTTGGAGTAATTAGATTGGACCGAACCATAGCCATTCGATCGTGAAAACTATGCGATTGGGCAAATGGAAGTTATCTGCACTCTTTAAACACATACATTTGATCTAGGCTATTAGATCAGAACCACAATATGATGGTAAGAGTTAACTTTTCAAGCAAAAGAAATATAGACCTTGTGATTGCGACATTGTGCAATTAGACGATTGAAAGATTAGCGATTTGAAAAATTTGATATGACGATGATCATTTGACCGGGAAAATTTGTGATCAGACAACTCACTTTTCTCCCATTATTTAGAAGTTTGTCGCATAATAAAAGAAATACATTTAGTCCTGCATGGTGTATTTGAAAAATGCTTTTCACCGTATAACCTTTATGGCATGAACTAGAGGTAGCCTGATTTTGAGGTTGGTTACCTCTTGGTTGATGCAAGATTTCATCACCTATGTGTACCATTAATTATAACATTAATTATGTAGGATTCAGAGTGATTAGTTCTTGATCCAAGCTAAATTTTATTTTATCAAATGGGTCTGGGATTCATGCCTCAGCCCAACTTAAATGTTGTAGTTAGGTTTTCTGTTTTTATTATATTCTAAATTTTTTAAATCATTACTAAATAATAAAAGTTTAATATTATTAATCGAATATTTGAGAAATGTGTATTTCAAATATTGAATAAAAAATAGTGATAAAGGATATTAAAGATGAAAATTAATTAATATTTTTATTGAAAAACTAATTTTAATCAAGCTTAATATTCTAAAAATAAAATTAAAATACCTAAAAGTAATATCAAAAGAAATTTCTTAATGGTTTGTCACTTCTACTAAGATTCTTTTTATAAGATTTTACTTTAGCTTTTCTTCTTTAAATTTTCCCATAGATACGATCATCAACTATTTAGAATTTGAAAATTCATTAAACTAAATCTATTAAAAATTCTTAGGTTTTTTGTTATCAAATAAAAGTACCATGACTAGGGATTAATAACACAATACAAAGAAGGCTTAGTTATGACTTTAAGATGGTGTTAGGGCTTAGGTTTTTGTAAATCTCAAGGGTAAGACCATGAGTGGTCCTTTTAAGCTCTTAGTCTATGGGTTGGACATCTCATAAGATAGTTTAGGGATGTGAATGACATAAGAGAGACCTTTGTAAATGTTGGAGTGGGTCATATTAGCCTAGTAGGCATACAGAGTCACTGGTGGAACTCATATAAACTCAAGTTTAAAAGTGATGGCTATGGTTTGGAATTGATGTCTAAGGGATGAAACCAAGTATATGGAGTTGATTGAATGCTCAAGTTGAAAGCTTAACTAGGAAAAAGATCCTAATCATGGGCCAAGATATAGATTAAAGTTAATGGTTAACTTTGGATAGAGAGTTTGAGAAGCTATTATAGTCTTAAATAGCTAATTAAGGTTTTAAAGGAAATCTTAAGATTTCTTAGTTAGCTAACTAGGCTTTTAGAGATAACCTTACGATACCTTAAATAATTAATTATGGTTTTATTAAAAATCTTATGATATTCAAGATAGTTGATTAAGACAAGTATGTTGAACCCTTAATTATGCACCACTTATTTGATGAGTACAAAACTATTATATTTATTTATTTATTTTAATATTTTAGAACATTCTTCTCAAAATCAAATAAAAACTACTCAATTAGAGAGCTTAATAAAATAATTTATGGAGTAATCTACTTGGAAATACTATGTTAAGGAGTACTAGTGGTTTCGTGCAAATTTGGCCGAACTTTCAAATTCTAGAGCCAATTAAGTTTTACATTATGGGATGGCTAAACTACTTGGAAACCTTCATCTGTACTTTACCTATGATTAGAACATCAAGTTCTTTCTTTAAATTCATGTGACATAATTTGAATTGCATTACATGCATTCATTTGTTAAATATCATTTTGGTGATGTTATAGTTATTAAGTAGCTAAACCACTTGGATACCTTTATCTACACATTACCTATAGTTAGATTATCATACCATTCTTTTAAATACTAATGTGATATAATTAGGATTGTATTATGTGTATTCATTTTCTAAATAATATTGTAGTTTTATTATAATTATTATAATTAGATTAAGATTTTATTAAATATCACTTCATATTACTTTAAGTCTTATGGAAGTTTTAATTTTGAAAAATAAAGTTTAAAACATGTAAATTCAAGCCATGGTCTCCACTACTTAATGGTTTCATAGTATGACAATTTGTATCATACTTGAACAATCTATTTTTTTGGCTTATATTTGCTCTTGATAGTGAGTCGGTGTTAGGACTATCAGGTACGATATATCTATTATATAACATGATCATGGGCTAAATTATTTGTGAGTACACAAAGTTAGTCATACAAAATATCATTTTATATGAATGTTATCCTATCTCTAAGAGTTGAGTTTACATTTGCATTGTATTAGTTTGAATCCTTTTTCATACAAATATGTAGCTTGTTTTCTCTCAGGATTCATGTTAAGTATATGTAAGACATGTATGATTTTATGATTCATACTATTATGTTCAAATCTATTAAGATGAGCACTATATATATCATATGGTATGAAGTTTATAATTATACTTTCATTAATAAATGAATCCACTACATCATATAATACTAAGTTTATGTATCATAACCATATGTTTACTAATAGATGTGCTTACTGCATCCTACTAGTATGATATTTCCATTATATGAGTACGTGAACTAATATATAAAATTACTTTATATATAAGTACAACATTACATCATCCTTTTATGACCACTGATAAATGTAAGGTATAAATTTTGTTCATACTAATATGAGTTTAATATCGTATAAGTACATTCATCAATCAATATACGTTGCACATAATAGTTGAATGATTTATTCATTAGACTAATATAATCACTGTTAAAACCATTAGTTTATATATTTTTCTTATTCTTCATTTCCTTATTATAATGATAATAATATCATATTAGTACATTCATTTGTTAAGAATTTTTATGGGCATATAAGAATAATTTAAAATAAAATAAATACATGATATTCTATATCCTATTATCAAATACAATAGTGTATGTTAGAAGAGAATGATATATTTTTTTACTTAGGATAATTTCAATAAAATTTGCATCATACAAAAATTCATAGTTTATGATCATAGTGTATGATATTTTTCTGAGGGCTTGATTTTGGGAAAATATGTATTGTATGATGATGATTTATCTTCAAATAAGAATGATTAATATTAAAACATAAGTATTGATTATTGTATTGGAGTTGTATAGTATTAGAACTATCTCAAAACTAAGTATTATAAATTAAAAAATATTAATTACATAATTCACCCAACCTCTTGTAGGATATCGAGTCCTTTTTAGGGTACCTTATATATATGATTAGGGGTTTGAAGAAAATATTAGGATTCTTAGATAGGTTATTTAGGGTTTGAGAAAACCTTAAGATGCCCATATATGCTGGTTAGGATTTGAGATAAAACCTTAACATGCCTAAATAAGTTTGATAAGACTTTGAGAAATCTTAAGATATTCTAGATAGGTTGATTTGGACCTAATTTAGTTAAGGTTATGCTATAGAAATCATATTAGATTTCAATTATGGCATGAGAAGCTTTTGGTTAGTACTAGAAGAAAAAGGGAGGTGCCTGGTGTGGTTCTAAAGGTTTTGAATTGGTTAACAAGTTTAGATGTAATGTTATAACACATTTAGATAAGAGAATCTTAAAGGACTTATTTCATGACTCTTAAGGATATGGAGAGTATGGTTAATATGTAATAGATTGCAAATTTTGGACTCCTGAGCCTAAAGTAGAAATTGATTTCTCATAGAACTCTCAAAGGATGATGGAGGAATCATTTTATGTTGTTGGACTACTCAAATTATGGAGTGCTAAATAAGTGATTAGACTCCTAAGTTGGTTGAGTGTCATATGATTATAATGTACTCTTGAGACCTTGGATGTATAGTTTCAAGTGATTGGACTCAATTGTGGAATTCCAGATTATGTGATTGATTAAGGAATATGACTTTTAGGTCAAGACTCTTACAGGCAAAGAGAGAGAGTGCTATATTAGTTGTTGTAGTTTTGTCAACCAAATTATTTGCATCATAGGATAATGATGTTCCATTTGATTGGAGTTATCCTGTTATTTAATCACTAAATTGAGATTCTTAGATTTATACCATAAGTAGAGCCATCAGTGCAGCTCTTTAATGGTAGTATCCAAGATTAAGATTTGCTTGGTAGCTGAGGGCCCCTTGTTGATATCTTAGTTTACTCATGCATGATGTTTGGTTATCCTTGCTTATACTAATTAGTTATTTTTTCATGTTACTATTGATTTTTTAATAACATAACTTGAGGATTCTCTATTAAGCTTCGTGATTCACTCCTTACAACATATGTAGGTTTGAGGAGTTAGGAACTTGCATTTGAGTAAGTGCTGAGAGTAGCAAAGTTGGTACATCCTAGTAGTGTTGATGTTTTTGCATTCTATATTTATGATGTCTTAGTTGTAAAGATCATGTTTCCTTTATAATAGTGACATTCTTATTGGATTTCTTTGTTTTATCGAACATTTATTATGATTAGTTTTTAGTTAATCTTTTATATTAGACTTTTATGTGCTGGATATTTATTTATAGATTATATGTGGATCATTATGGCATATTGTCACTATGGATTGTGTACGGATTTATTGAAAAGTTTTGACAAGTGTTTTTTTGGTATTGTGCACAAGTTCATGTGTTGGTGGGTTACTTAAGCCCAAGGTGAACCCATTTCTCAATTAGTTAGGCGACCAATAGGTAGAGGAATAATGAAAATTTAGGGTGACATATTAAAATGTAGGATTAGATTGGGGGATCATGACTCCTAGTTTGAATATAAGGCTAAAAGAGTGAAGGGTGGCTAGTCAATACATCAACTGGTGTATGGCTATTCTTGCACTTGGCTATTTTATAAAAATAACCTATGTTGCTAAAAAGGTTAGGTGTGATATGCATAAATTAATAAACATATGTTGAGTGAATATAAAAGGTTTAATGGGCTAAATAATAATATAATATATAACATTGATGCAAAAAATATGTTATACAAAGCAAGTGTATATATAATAATAACATTAAAAAACATGTTTTACAATATTCCTTAGACAACTTTATAACCTTATTATCATACACCTTATTTTGGTTTAATTTTTCACTAGTGTCTGCCACACCTTTCATGCCATGAACACCACCTAGGCCATGTCATATCTCATCATGATATCAATACCACTCTAGATGATATAGACCTTATTTTGACATCTTCACCACTCATAGCTCTTATTCTATCTCTTAATAGCATTATCCCTCTTCATGGAAACATCATCATTTTGGGGTAATATCATCACCAACCAAGGCAATTACTTCATCTCATTGTGGCATAATCACCACATAGAGGTATATCGTATCACTTCATGTAATCATCATCACTCAAGGCTATATCTCACCTCATGACATTCTCATCGCTCAAGATTTAGCAACATATTATGGCATCATCACTACTCAACGCCATATTATCTTATTACATAGAAAACGTTACTTACCATGCTCTTTTAACTCAATATAGAAGTTCTATATAAGTGATTTTCCATAATTGTAATATTTAAAGCAAATTATATGAAATAATTCTAAATTGATTTAATATTTTTTATGTTATATGCATATAACAAATTTGTAAAATGTTTACTTGATTATTAATGATTGGAGTACTCTATTCCTCTTTATCAATCTCTTTTTCTTCTTATAATTTCACATGGGACTTGTATTATATTCACAATTATTTATTATTATCATACTCTATTATATTCATTATATTATTAAACTTTAATGGGACTCCATGAACCTAACCATACCCTCATTATCAGACTATCCATTGGCACCTTCAAATTATATGATTCCTTAAATCAAATAGTTTGATGTGTTTAATTTTTAGCTTGATATTCCTCGGGATTCCATTGAACTATCTCACTACTCATTAGCTCATTTGGTTCTCACAAACCATATTTTAGCCACTATTGAACTATGTAATCATCATCATTAGACCATTTGATTGCTTATTGGATGGCTATCAAACTATTTAATAAACATTCTTTAAAATTGTTCTTTATCTCTAGGGCTCAATTAAATTATTTGGTCACTAAATTAGAATGTTTGATAGGGATATGGAGCTATAGGTTCTATTTTTATAGCCATGGTTCTATTTGGTTACAATTCATGCATGACTTCAATTAACATCATTAAACCCTTGTAAACCTTACTTCCCTCACTTATGCATCCTCTTGCATCATTCTTTCCAAACCTTAATAAAGTAATTAGGATTGAAAAAGGAAGTGTAAAAACTAACCTTAAGCTAGAATTCAATATTTTTTATGCAATTGTCCTTCATGGAATGAAATCATCCCTTCAATTCTCCTCCCTCATATGCAAATTTCTTCTCCTCATGATTGTCAATGCTCTAGGTCATATGAGATCTTCTAATGTTCTCCTCTTAATTCTTTTTGCTTAACTAATAGTAAATCACCTGAAATTAAATATATAATATCCTTTATTAATTATTTGAATCTTTGTTATTCTAAAAACTTTAGCTTTTGAGTTACTTGTTAATTCATATCTGATTTTAGTGTAACTAGTTTCATTTAAATTTAGTGTTTTTCTTTACACTGTTATATATTTTAGTGAAATACTCCTTCTTTTGTAACTCACATACATGTAAAGAATTTAGTGAAGTTAGCTTAATACCATTTTGAGAAAATTTTCATATACCTAATACTATTTGACCTAAGCAACTAGTGTAGTTGGCAATTTCTTTAGGTGAGTAGATCAAATCATCAAGTGGTTAGGTGAATATCTAATCTAGTTGTTTATGCCTCAACCTCCCTACCTATTGTGTTCTCACTTACCCTTCTAGGTAGAGACAAATCATCTCTTTTTCTTATTTGGATCAATAATTATTTTTTATACCATATAAATATATACAAAATAAATTATTTCGAAACTAATGGCATGTTCAAATTTTGAAAAAAACTTATAAAAATATTTGAAAACAACTTAACTATTTACCTTTCTTTAAAACATAGTTCATATTATTGTATCCTTGGATCATTAAACCACTTGTTTGATAGAAATAAAATCATTAGATTATGTTTGCTAATGATTTTTTTTAAGTCTTGATTTCTAATCAACCAACTCAAGGGCACATAGCTTATTAATGTAGAGAGATTTATCCATTGACTCAAGGGGCCTAACAAAGGTGGTTAGGTAATAATCATAACTAACACTAGAAGAAACACAAGCTCATGCAACATAAGAAGAAAATCTTTATTATTTCTCTTTATTTTGATAATCAGAATATCAAAACCTATAATACTTTACTTGAGACATATATTTCATCTTATTTTATATATATATTATCTATCTAAGAATATTGTATTTATAGTGAGTTATATCATGAGTTAAGACTAAATCAAGTTAAACTTAAAAAAGATCTAATTTAATGAGATTGACATTAGTTAACTAATTGTTCTTATATGATGAACCTATATATAATATGATCAATAAATATTTGGATCAAACAAAGCATCAATGGAGGGAGATCCTAACATTATGATTATTTTATAGTTTTCATACTAGTTTGATGTCTTATCACATAATATGCTGATCATTTACTCAAGAGATCATATTTGAGGTTCAATATTCTTGATTTTTGTATAATACAACATTATATTTTGTACTAGTATGATGCATTCATTAGGAGGATCAAAATAAGAAATAAAAAAATGAGAATTTGTAGTACTTTTATACAAGTATGATCTTCATATTATATATGTACATCACCTGTTATTGTAAGGAACTAATGGGCTTCATATGGTATGATGAAGTTATTATAGTTATATAATCTATTTATCTATTTAATGATATTTTAGGATTTATGATATGGTGTACTTAATTTTGTTATACCTATATGATACTATCTTTGTACTACAATACCATTTCACTCAAGAGCCTAGTGTTGAGATAGAATTAAATATTAGATAAATTTACATTATAGTATGAGTCACTTATTGTGCTGATACAACACCTTATAATTAGTATAAATGATCTTATCATAATAATATAAATGATAATTTATGCAAAAAATTGGTTAAAAATACATGACTAATAGAGCACATTTGTTTAGCTATTAAATTGAGGGCAAAGGTGAGTAGGGGTGGACCATAAAGATTTAAAAGTGGACCTCCACCTAAGAGTGGATCCTTTAATAATAATAATGATGGTTTAGGTAGAATGTCATTTAATGGGTCTAGTTTGGGTGTTCAATAGAATATTAATAAATTCATTACTCTATTTATAGGTACCATGATGGATCAATTATGGATGATGGCATTAGGGCATGAGTGGGGGTGGATAAGTAGGATCACTGAGATGTTTTACTTAGGTTAGATTTAAGATAAGAGGACATTATGAACTTTGAGTTATGATAAAACATAATATAATACCAAGAGGCCCAAGAAAGTGTCAACAACTTAAATAGGAGAAAAACCTCAAGTTTATGTTATTACTTAATAAGAAGATCCAAAGTCCATGAATGTGATTCTAAGTAGTCTATATTTACACAATTTATTAGTTGTCCTTTTTGAATGTGGAGCTTCATAATCTTTTATTATATTATATATGGTAGAGAAGTTAACTATAAAGTTACAATAATTAAAATATTTAGAAAAATATATCTAGAAAGAAATTAAGATAGAGGGGTAAAACTTTCCTATGCAATTAATTGTTATTCTATCAATGACATTTGATGTGATATTAGGTATGGAATGGTTATTTAGATACTAACATTTCATAGATTATTGAGAAAAGGAAGTGAAACAAAATGAATAACAAAGCAGATTTAGTTTATTTTGGTTAAAGAAGAGTCCATATCATCTCACTCATGAAAAAACAAATATTATTATATAAGGGATGTTAAGGATATTTAATATTTATAATAGTGATAAATAAGATACTTTTTAAACCTTAAGAAGTACATATAGTGTCAAATATTTAGATGTTATCTAGATGAATTGCTAGGTTATGTCCTAAGAGAGAAATAGAGTTTGAAACTAAACTAATCCTAGAAGTTGAGCCAATTTTTAAAGCTTGTTATTGAGTAGCTCTAATTGAATATAGGATGTAAAACTTTAGATATAAGTTTGTTGGAGAAAGGCATTACTGGATCAAGTGATGTTCTAGGGAAAGCATCAATCCTTTTCTCTAAAGAAAAAGATGATAGTTTTAGAATGTACATTGACTATAAAGAGATAACTAAAATCACAATTAAGAGTATGTATTCTTTTTAAGAATAGGGTGGATTATTTTATCTACTTCAAGGACAATGGCATTCCAAAAAAATAGATAAGAGGTCAAAGTATCTTAAGGTAAGGACTAAGAAAGAGGATATACCAACAACAATTTTTAGAAGTATATGTGAGAATTATGAATTTTGTGTATTATCTTTTAGATTAACCAATGCACGTATATGGATTTGATAAATCAAGTTTTTAAGAAGTATCTAGATCATTTTATTATAATATTTGTGGAGGATGCTTTGATTTATTCAAAAGATACAAAAAATCATGTCAAACATTTGGATATGGTATTAAAAATCTTGGTAGAACATAACTTATATGCCAAATTCTTATTGTGTGAATTTTGGTTATCAAGTGTTGTATTTTTAAAATTTTGATTAGTTGAGGAGTATCTTTGGACACAAAAAAATTGAGAAATTGTAAATTGTCTTAGACTTATTATAATGTTAAAGATTTGAAGTTTGATAGGACATTATACCAAGTTTGTAAGAAAATTTACTCAAATAAATTCACTTTTTCCTCATTTGACACAAAAATTAGTAATGTTTGAACATAACATCGTGCATGAGATTACATTTCAAACATTAAAGAATAAGTTGGCTATAACTCTAGTTTTGACATTGCCAAAAGGGATAGAGGTCTATCAAATTTATAGTGATGCATTTTAAGGGGTTAAAATTTGTTCTTATGCAAATTGAGAAAGTTCTTGCTTATGCATCAATAAATTGAAACCTCATAAGAACAATAATCCCATGCATGATTTTTACTATATAAAATTATAGAAGTTGATTAAAATTATTAAAAATATACACTTTTGATTTCAAGTTAGATGAAAATGGAGTATTTATGTTTTAGAAAAAATTATGTGTTTTTGAATACCAATAATTAAGGTAAGTAATAATAAAGGAAGCACATGGTTGATAATATTTCATACATTTAGGTGAAAATAAAATGTATCATGAATTAAAGTTGTATGAAATAAAATGTATTAAATTAGTAAAAGAGTTTTGATGATATCAGTAAATTAAAATAGAACATTAGAGATCTAATGGGTTCTTATAATTCTTACTACTAGAATGGAAATTGGAAGAAATTGCTATGAATTTTGTTATTAGATTGCCTAGTCACAAGCAGACCATGATTATATTTGGATAATAATTAATAAAATAATAAATTCAATGCATTTTTGCAAAAAAAGATAATTTATTTTGAAGAAAGATTGCTAAAAGTTATATGAAATTAATAGCTAAATTGCATAATGAACCAAAGGTGATTATTTTCAACGAGGATCCAAAGTTCATTTCATATTTCTGGAGGAGTGTACTTAAACCTTAAACACATAATTGATATTTAGAACAATGTTTAATCCATAGACAAAAGGGAAAATGGTAATAACTTACTAAAACATTAAAATATATGTTAAGATTATGCATATTAGATTTTGGAGGAACTAGGCATATCATCTACCATTAGTTGAATTTACTTGTAATAATAGCTATCAATATGGTATTTAACATGAAAACTTATGAAGTATTATATAGAAGAAAATATTAATCACAATTTAGTTGCCATGAAGGCAAAGAAAGAATAGTTTTCCATCCTAAGTTTGTTGATGAAGCAACTAAAAATGTAAAGATTAGTTACCAAAGACAATATATTAAATTTCAAGAGAAGGATCATGTGTTCATAAAAATAAGTCAAATTAAAGGTATTATATGTTTTTTGTAATAAGAGTAAATGAAAGACAATGCATATTTGGTTATTTCAAATTTCAAAAAGAATTGGTAAGAGGCTTTCCATGAAGCATTACCACCACAGTTAGTACACGTTCACAATGTGTGCTATGTTTCTTCTTTGAGGAATTATATTTTAGATCATACTCATGTCATTATCTATGATGTTAAGACTATGAAAATTCAACCAAATGTGACTTTTGAAGATATATGAATGCAAATTTTGAATAGAAATGAAAGATTTTGAGAAATAAAGGCTTATCAATAACCAAAATCCAAAGACAAAACCAATTTGGGTGAGAATGCACTTGAAAGTTGAATCACAAATAATGAAAATATATTTAGACTTATTGTAAAAACTTGAGGAATTAATTTTTGTTTGATAAGAAAAATGTAATATTTTGAACTTTATTTTTCTATGTAATTCTATTTAGATGAATAAATATGATAAATAAGGGTATTTATGATTCTAGTACATTGGTGCTAATAATGTGAATATGGAAAAATTGATTATAATATGTGAAATAATTGATTTTGTGAAATGTCTTGTAAAATATGCTACCATATGAAATGTTTTAGAGTTTGGAAATCATCCTTTATTTAGATAGAACATATTGAGACAAGTTCAACTATGATTTATTTGTAATTTTTGGAGGTTGTGTAAATTTAACATGAATTTTAAAAATAAATATTAGAAATGTTATATTCATGTTATAAAATTAAAATAAAATATTTTAATTTAAATCATTAATTGTTTAAAAACTTATATCCCATAGAATCCTTATTTTATCCTTTGGTTTTAAAATATATTTTTTGGGAAGTAATAGAGAAGAAGAGGTTTAGAGAAAGAATGAAGAAAGAAAGTTAGGCTAAAGAGAGAAAGGGAAGAACCAAAAGAAATTAAAGCTTTGAATTGATGATGGAAATCATTAAAATGAAGAAGAGAAACAAGTAATATACTTAGAATATTTTCTTTTGATTGTTTGATCAAATTCTTTTCTATACATCTTGGAATTTAAGTTATACTGTATTAACAAATTTGCAATTGTGCTAGAAGAATCATGGGTTTTTTAATATGGAGTCCATGGAAATAGTTTATTTTATGACATATCTTTAAAATGTGTTACCATGCAAAATGTTTCAGTGTTCAGAAATTATTATATATTTAGATAAAGCATGTTATGATGAGTCCAACTATGATTTATTTGTAATTTTTAGAGGTCATGTGAATCTATTATAAAATTTAAAAATAAATATTAGAAATGCAATATTCATGTTACAAAACTAAAATCAAATCTTTTAATTTAAATCCCCAATTGCCACAAATTATCCCTCATAAAACCCCTATCTTATCCTTTGGCTTTGAAATAGAGTTTTAGGAGGAAATAAAAGAGAAGAGGTTTAAAGAAAGAAAGAGAAGGGTCAAGCTAGAGAGAGAAAGGGATGAACTAAAAGAAATTAAAGCTTTGAATTGATGAGGGAAATCATTAAAAATGAAGAAGAGAAGCATGGTAATGTACTTAAAATAGTTTCCTTTAAGTGTTTTGCCAAATTCCTTTTAAAACATCATGGAATTTAAGTTATGTTGAATTAATGAATTTGCAATTATTTTAGGGGAATCATGGTTTTGTTTGAATATGGAATCCATGGTAGTTTTTGAAAGAATGAAAAATGTTACTAAGAAAATAATTAAAATCTTGTGTTCATTTTTTTACGAAAAATGAATCAACTTAGATGTTAGGAAATGGAGAATGCCTAAAAAGAAAAATGTTGGTTTCTATTTTAGAATTAGATAGACCATTAGATGGTTGGACTATGCATCCAATTTATCAAGTTGGACCATGATTGAAGACGATAAAAAATAGAAGAATAAAGGGAAATAGAAAAATTATAAGGAATACAACATTGATGAAAATTATTTGTTTTAACAACTTGTACAATAGGAAGGGGAATTCTAAATAAGATATAGAACAATAATAGATGATTCAAATAGGTGAATCTATTAATTGTGATGTAAGTATTGTGATGACAATTTATAACACATGTTTTTATGTTAGATAATGATTATATGCTACCATGAAACATGACTTGTGATGTAATTAAGATTCTACTCATATGCTACCATGATATCTGTGATGCTAACATGTGATCGATTATTATGATATTATTACTTTGGTGTATATAATATTTCATTTCTCTTAAATGCAACATAAATATGAAATATTAAAATATGAAGGTAGAGCATGATATTTAAGAAAAGAAGAGAATATGATGAATATGATATTGAATAATATTATAAGAAGCATGAGAGACATGACATGCATTAAATGACATGGTATCAAGATATAGTTTAATGAGATGAGATAGAGGTTTCTGTTAAATAAGATCCCCAATGTGTAATGAGATTGATATAATATAACAATAGGTGAGCCATGATGTAATGAGTGTTTATAAGGGATTGAGACCTCCTATGATTGTAACTGGCTTTCACTTTGGGTTTGTAAGAGAAAAAGGTATGGGTACAGCCCATGCTAGATTTATTACTCACTTTTCCTTTTGAGTTAACTAGAAAGACAAGTATAGGCTTAACCCGTGCTAGATTTATCTCTAATAAGACATTGGTTTACTAGAGAGATGATTATAGTTTTTGGGACCATGCTAAGATGAAATGAATGTTTAACAATTATTATAACTACAAGAAAGGTCATTCCATTGGAGGACTTCTAATGGGACTAGTGTTATGGATTTGATAAATATGAGATATTATGCTATAGATTTTGGATAATAGTCAAATGAGAAGAAAAATCATAGATGAGAAAATAATAAAAAAATATGAAAAAATAAGCTAATTGGTGAAAGAGAATGAAATAAAATTATCTTATTATTATTACTGATGCATTGATAGTACATGATTATATTTACTTAGTTATCTTATGTGCTTATTTTGATAGCTATTGTGATATTGTTGCTATATTATTATAAAGTTTTGCATAGATTTACATATTTAGTTAGTTGGAAACTCACACCATATTTATATCATAAGGTATGTAGTTGCACCACACTAAGATAGGGGCCAATGTGAGCTTGGCATTATAAATATATTCTATGTGCTATTGAGTTTGTAGAACTTCAAAGTTAAGATGAGTTGTATATATGGTTATGTATTTATAACTCTATTAATTGAGATAAATTTAGATTTAGATTTAGAGTGATATTCAACTCTATTAATTATTTTTATTTCATATTTTAATATTATTACTAGTTATCATAGCTTGAATAAATGAGATGTGTGTTGGAATTAATCACCACCCTCGCCTAGTTGACAATATATTTCTCGATAAATCTATGATTATTGAATATGGAGTGTGAAAATGAATATTTGATCTTCCTCTATTAAAGACAAAAGAAGAAAATTGACATGTACCATCATGACAAGTCATGTTGTGTTGAGATGATGACTCATTAACATGTTATGGAGCAGGAAAAGTGCTCCAAAATAGTGATAAGCTCCAAAATAATCATATATTAGTAAACAAATCTTGATTATTATCTAATAATGATATTATATTTTTGTTGTTAGCATTGTGTCCATTGGAGTATAATTAGGTAGAGTTGGAACAATCTCCCTTAAGTCAATGAGTGTAGGAAAGGTTGGCTCAAAAAATATGGAGGTTGATGTGAATTGTGTAAGGTTCAACAAGAAAGAAGGAGAAGTGAATTATGTTTTCAATAATTTTTTTTTATTTTAAAGGAAATTTTTAATGAAATAAAAATTTTATGCTTAGTAATAAAAACTTTGTTTTTGGAAGATTGTTAGATGAAAGGAAAAATAATGAATTTACAGAACAATAGAAAGAAGGGTACCAATATTTTTTAGGTGGTTTGATCAAAGTGTATGCCTACATCCACAATTTATTATCAATCAGGCTTCCACTAACTATCCCTTTTTGTTGAAGTTGGTGGGTAAACCAAATACAATCCAGTGCTCTAATGAGATATCATAATCAACAAAAACAAATTTTGCTATAAGAAAATTTGAAAACTTTACAATACTTAGTGCAAATAAAGTTCCTAAACCTCTAAATTCTACAAGCAAGCATGACACAACAAACTATTGACATAAATGTAACTTTAATGATGCAAAATGATTGAAGAGGAGAGTTGTGGAAACAAAAATCAAAGAACCCATAGCTACACAAGCATGTAGTGAAATTAATGCTCTCGATTTTTGACTTTTCTTGAGTGTTTTAAATTTTTCAAGTTGATTCATCAATCCTAAATGCTGTTAAATGAATTTATTTGTAGTCTAAATAAAAACATATCAACATAACCCTTCCAATGCTTAGAAAAAAATTTCCTAAAAGGTAGTCATTGTTGAAAATGAAAAGAAGAAGACAAAGAGTAGTTTTTATTTGACCTTGGTGGATAGAACACATGCTTTTTGATCAAAAAATATCAATTAAAGGGTCTATATCTAATTTAATTAGGGTTTGATCTAGATAGTTAGATCCCACATGCTAGATGAATAGTGAAATGTGTAAGAGTGCTATTCATGAAGACGAAAAAGATCTCAGTCATTTGATTAAGCTTATCAAATGAACAACTAGATGAAATATACTATTCAAAATGACAAAACTAATCATAATCATTTGATTAGGCACACATAATAGATGTAAGATGGATTTTATACTTTAAAAGAAAGATAATATCTCCACTATTTGATTGCAAATATTTGTAATTGGAAAACACTAATTCTCTCCCAGTTGGATGCAAATAGGCACCACTTTTTTAGTCTTACAATGCTAAAATGTATATGCACTTTGTTCTTTATATTAGTTTCTTTACATAGGTAAAGTAACCTAATGGGGTTTTCTAGCCCCTAATGCTCTAAGGTGATCATGACTTGAGTCACTTATGTGCATATATATATGGGTCCAACTTGACTCGATCCCACTACTTAATCTTTTTGAGTCTGACCTGACTCGATAAGCCTAAGTTGGGTTTAGGAGTGACGACTTGACCTAATTTTACCCAAAGTTCTATAGAATTGTGACCAAGACTTGGGTTTGACCTAACTCAATTTTAATTGGTAGTGCAATTTTGACTTGACCTAATACACATAATCCAATATGCTCATTTTGAAACTTGTAGAGAAATTGTAATATTTTGTGCATAACTTCCTTCAAAATATAAAAATTTCATTACTCTAAGTGCATTAGTACATTATCAAAAAGCTCTAGAATATTGTAATTATATATTAGCCAAAACCAAAGTTTGAGAATAGTCCATAATGCATGAGTTAATCATGTTCATGCTATAAATGTTCTAATCATCCTTGATAACACATCTTAATGACCACCCCTGTAGTCTTACATGAGCTTATTTAGTCATCCAAATAAATTCATTGGATATTTGTTTCATTTGTGAAAACAAATGACAAGCGTCTTGATACATTTTAATCTCTAATAGGTCAAGCACTTTGAGGACTCCAATTTATTTTTTGAACATAATTTTTGAGAAAATAATACACCTAAAAATTTACTCTTGAGTAATATAACCATCTCTTAAAGATCTTTCCCTTACTACATGAGGGTCTTCATATTATTACAATACCTCTAAAGACCTTATTGAATCAAACCTCTTCTTGTTGATGCTTACACTTTTATCTCAAGTTTCCTTATAAGCTTTTAAAATCTCTTTCAAGAAAATCCATGATACAGAAAGAACCAATCCTTAATCTAGAGCACCACATCACCAACCTTCCTACAATTGTTTACCCTACCTCCAACCTTGATCACTTCTTACCAACTTTGGCTTCAACATCTGATCCACCCAATGAACTCTCTCTAATATGACTTTTCATTGACCTTCTTTCATGAAGCAATCATGATGCCCTTCCTCCAATACATTATCTCAAATCATTCAAGGTTATTGGTGGTTGCATATAAGCTTTTGCTCCTATTGTCTTGCATCTTCTTCCTTTTAAGCATCATCTACATAGCTTAGGTTATCCCAACATTACTTATGAGCCATAAACATCTTGACTATTCTTGACCTCAAGCTTATGGCTTTAGGCCACTCTAAACCTCACTAATTCAAACTTTCTAGTCATTTCTCCATCCCAAATATTTAGTTGTTCCTTTAGACATCTTATGGCTAGCAACACATTCTTTTAAGCTCAATTGTTTTTATTGTGAATCATCCCCTTACAAAACCACCTCATGCATGCTATCATCTATCATAGTGTTAAGGAATGAACTTAAACTTTTCTCTAACTATCTCTTAATTTGGTGGTGGTTCAACCATAAACCTTAAAGGTTCACCATAGTTGGAGTGCTCATGAAGGAACTAACATCTTAGATACAATATGGGATGACATTTGTTATTAGGTCCATACTATTCAAAATTTTGTCCACATAACAAGAGGAGGTGGGTGTCAGCAATTGTAGGGTTTGTAAAATTTGTGGAATTCTTGTGATAAAATTTGTATAAGAAGCAATAATGTAAAGGTGCAAAGATGTTCAACTAGTTCAACTTCAAACAACAAGCCAAGTATAAGCCTAACTATGAAAGACTAGGGCTCCTAATCCAATATGCTATTCACATTAGTAGGTACACAAAATAATCATAATCAGTCACCATGGATCAATATTGACCCAAAAGAGTGTGCACAAATTAATCACCATGGATCATAACCATCAATTGAAAAGAGTCTATGCATGCTAATGACAACAATTGGAATCACCAATCCAAAAAAACGTACACAACTAAACTCAAAATAGTCCATCGATATCAAGAAAATATGAACAAAAGAAGCAAATAACTTAAATACAATTTATTATAACTTGAGATTAAATACAAGAGGCACACTAATATATTGTGGAATAATTAAACAATGTTAACAATTAATAGGTAGTTCACTTCCATGAATATGAAATAAGGAACTTGAATGAGCTTTCAGTCCTTTGAACTACTCAGCAAGATATGATACATAAGAAATTGAGTTATGAAATATTTTTAAGCCTAAGTTTAGAATTATTCTTAATCATCTTCTATTTATAAGTCAATTTTCAATGGAAAAATGATCATTTGAGCTATTAAAATGGAATATTTTATCAAAGCTTTTATAATGTCTTGATTGTTACAAATTTTTTGCATGCATGTTGAATGACCTGATCAAAACATTAGATGATGTAATCAAGTAAATCTTGAATTATTGAAATAATCAAATGGTCTATGGAATGAGGATCAGTAATTTCGTAGGTATTAGATTATTAAACAATGACCCAATATTTGTACCATAAACAATGTTTTTAAGTCCTAGATAGTATGTATATTAGATTAAGTGGCTAGAAAACTTAATCATAATCAAACTAATCATTGGATTTTGAATAGTGTCTAAAAATCAGATCCTCTATCACATGTTCAAAATCATTGAATTCACATTAAATAGATGCAAAAACTTATAGTGGTTGAATGAAATAGATCCTTTTTTAGATTTAATTATCTATATCTTATTAGTCCAGAAATTGAAAGGTTTGATACCCGCCAATACAACAAACAAACACACACACACACACACACACACACACAATTCTTGAGTTTAAATCTTCGTGTATAAAAAATATTTGGAAATCATTTTGTAAAGTCATCTTGATAAACTTGCTATTTCACACAATCATAACCTCAGTTATTTACTTGATGATGGAAAATTACTATCTATGGAGAAAGAAAAGAGAAAGAAAACCACATTCATTAAGATTTTGTTGTCTCAATAAAATAAATTATAAGTTTCACATTTTATTACCATAAATAATGATTAAATAAAATTTTTATGTTTCATAAATAATTACATCATACTTAAATAGTCTATTACCTAACTTGGAATTTTCTCATTCAATTAATATTTACACCAACCTAAATGTCTTCTTAGTTAAGTTTTGAATCATATAACTATATTCAAGTTCTTCTCATCTTGCTAATAGTTACATCACCCCCAAAAAATATTCCAGTGTTGTTCGAGTGAAGATATGGACATTCACTTAATAAAAATCATTAAGTGACAAAGATTATGGTTTTATTTTCATAAAAAAGCCCAAAGGATTTAGTACTATCCCCTTTTTAATGATGAAAAAACAGTAGTTTAATATAAAATGAAAATGAAAGCATATAGAAGCACAAGAAAGAATATATGCTTCTCTTAATGTATAAACACAAGGCAAAATAAGAAAGCATAGTACATTTTTCACACATTATTGAGAAATAATTATAAACAACATCTTGGATGTAGCAATGGATTTTCTAGTTGGGACACAAATCCAAAAAAGAATATCAATCCGCAAAAAAGATCTAGAAACATTTAATATTTCATACCAATTTTCATATGCAATTTTAGTGAAAACTTTTCTCTCCAAATTGCTATTAGTCAAACTTCAAAAAAGTTATCCAATTCTCCATTCTCCAAGAAAAGTTGGATTTTTTAAGGGAAAAAAGATGACTTAAAATATTTTTTAGCTCAAGAATTATTCAAGAAATAAATAGAGAAGATAAAGGAAACAATTGAGTGATTAAACTTGATCTTAAAAAAAATTTTATACCCTTTTTTATACAAAAGTAAATAAAAGTAACTTTTTCAACTATTGAAATTAAAACTTAACCCACAAAAAGCCAACATGTTAAACAACATAAAAGCTATGCTTCTTTCAAAAATAGAGTGTTTACATCATAATGGAATATTAAACATTGTCCATATTATCTAAATTCATAATGAGCAATTGCAACAACTTATATATCGTGCTAGTAAAAAAACTAAACTGGGTAAATAAACCTTGTGTTGACAGTTTCATTGCTCCCCTGGAGTCTCATATGGTGTAACATTCTCACGTAAATGTTAGTCCATAAAAATATTCTGAGCCAATCATCATTGGCTTAATGGATAAAACAATGCAATATGAATGTAAAACAAGCAATTTTGGGTCAATCTAAATGCTACATCAATAATATATATTAAGCATGTGATGAAAAACAAGATAACATAACCATTTTTCAATTAATCTCTATAAAACCAGTCATCACTTTTAAAGAATTTTGTGAATTACTTTTAAATCTATTTTATTATATTTTATCTATTTCATTTTGACTTTTACATAGTTTTAAGAATAAACCTTTTCTTAGTTTTAAGTCAAAATAAGCATATTCCCCATAATATGTTATTCCAAATAAGAAAAACCTTAATTTCACACCACATCAACAAATTAAAATGGAATGAAGGCCCACTTTTGGGATGCGTTATCCTAGATATTAGATTAATGTCTTTACATAACCACCATTTGTTTACTTTTGAAATCATGCATGGCATTTTTTAACTAATTCTTATTTTTATTCCTTTTGGTTTTTATATAATTAGTATAAAATTAATTTAAACAAATTTACCACTTCTTTTTTCTTCAGATTTTCATTTTCCTTACATTACAACATGATCTTACAACATTTTCCTTTTGAATGTAATTGTCAATTTCAAATCATGTTAAAAGGAAATATAACATTCAATATCAATACAATCATAGATCACAATATCTTAGAATTTTTGTTGAATCCAATTCCTTCCTAATAAAGTGTATAAGAATCAATCAATGATACATCATGTATATATACACTTGGTATACAACCTACCTAGCTCATTTTCATTTCTTAGTGGTCTCACTTTAGTATGTATCATAGATTACATATTTTGCATGAACCCTTTTCATTTTCCCCTTTACATACTATACAAATCCTATAGTCTCTCTCATAGTAGTGAAAATTCTAATTCCCTTTCTTTGCTTGACTTTGATGCATAAAAACTCCTAATTTCTCTTACATTGCTACAACACCTCCTATAACTAAGCTCTTAACTAAGTCAGAATTTCTTTTCCAATTCACCAAAATTATTACATTGTCTATGAGCATCCATTTATAAATACATATACACTAAATCCATTTCTTAGTTCTCTAACTCCCTCCAAATAGCCTCATCTCTTTGAGGAATTCTATTGGGTTCCTCGACGACTTAATGTCATAAGGAATCCAATTGTTCCAATTGATTTGGGTAATCATACAGTCAAATCACTACTATTATGCATTAGGATTAGGAAAAATTATTAGTTTTTAGAAACTTAAAAAATTATAAAATTAGCCTTTAGAAAACACAAAATTGTCATATTTTTTAATTAATTAGAGCTTCAAAATTTTGTCATCCAAGTTCTTATAATTCTCTCTAAAAATGTCAACTGTTGGCTAAATTTCACTTTTTTTTTATGACATTTAGCTTTTTTTAAATAATTTTCTAAACTTAAAATTCTTGTTAAATTTATTTAATAATGTTTCATTAATCCTTTTTGGTATTTAATTCTCTTATTATCACATCTTTTTGTGTTAAGAAACATTTATAAGCTTAATCTTCCATGCTTTATAACCCAACAAGATTTCATGATATTTCAAATCAATTTAATATTTATTTATAATATTTGAGATTTTCAAAATTATTCCTTGATCTCTAAACTTCTGTCTTAAAACTTAGAAATTTTTTATTTTCACCACTTGTCTTTATTGAAATCCAATTAATTTGTACACTTTGTTTGTTATCTCATCTTCTTTTATTAGTGCATCATATTTCCATTTAATAATGTACAATATTTTTGAGAAATATTAAATAATTCTAAAAAAATGAACAAATCCTAAAAATTTAATTAATTCTTAATAATAATAAAATATTATTTTTTTCACATTTAGAATGCTACATCTAATCAATAATTTCACTATGGATAATGAGATGAAGAATAAGACTTGAGGAGGGATGCCTAATAATACCATAAAGAAGTAGAAAAATTAAAAGAGGCATAACAAGGGATAACCCTTTTTGACACAATTATTTCCTTAATGTTGTAATTTGACAAGTGGATTTATGACCACTAAGTTCAGGGGTCATCCATGATAAGTGTTGAAAACTACATCTTAAACTTTTCCCAATGAATTTAAAGCAAAGTGATAAGGAAATGAAGGTGATAATTGCAAGTGATGTGGGTAAAGGTGTCTCGTATAGTTCAAAGGGCTGATGATAATTTATATGTTATGAGGAGGTGAAGGAAAAAGTTCAAAAACCTAATCAATAAGAGTAAAAAAGTAGAGAATTATTCACCCTTAAGGATTTAGGCTGAGAAGGATGTTATTAGTGCCACAACTAATATAAGATGATAGAAAAATCTCATTTTTCAGAATCTTGTGAAACAACCACAACTAATGATCACATCACATCCTAATTTGCATTCATTAAGTTGGATCCATAAGGAATCTAGAGATCAAATAAAGATGCAATGTAAGGTTAAGTTCTTAATGCTTGGGAGTATATTGATGAAGTGGTTAAGCTCAATATATGCCAAGTTATCTTGGAATGACCTTCTCCTTAGGATCAAGGAGTTTTATATAATTGACTATCTTAGCAATATAAACTAACTAAAGTTAGAAAGAATATATGATGAATAGAGATGTTAAGATGTTGATAGTGTGTGCCATAGTAGCTACCAAAGTGAGGAGGATATTTAATGCAAGTCAAACCTATGTCCTTTAACTAATATGACATGAGAAGATTGATAAAGAAGTTACAAAAACACTTTAAAAAACTAGACTTCTCTAAGTTCTTATTGACACCTATCCAACCTATTCAATGAGCCATGATGATTGGATCAAAAAAGAGTTATGAAGCATGAAATTAACTTGATGAGTGATGCTGCAACACCAAAGTAGGGAATGTATCAACACTTTTTAATGGAGAATGAGCATATAAAGAAGCACATTGAAGAATCATTAGATGTTGGAACATTAAGGCTAATTAATATGTGGATCAGTCATCATTATGATGATAAAGAATTATGGAAGTTTGCATATGTACATTATGTATCATGCAATAAAAAAAATTCAACTAAGATTCAATATCTTCTACTTCATATTGACTTTCTAGTTCGACGCAAATGAAGGTCTTCTCATGATTGAGTTAAATCTAGGATATCATCCAGAGTTAATTCAAGAGAGAGACGCTTGGAAGATCTCCTTCTTGAATCAACAAGGCATATTTGAAGTGTTGGTAATGACATTTAAACTTTGCAATGCACCAACTTTTATGAAATTAATGAATAATATTTGATGATCACATGTTGAGAAGCTCATGGTTGTATGTCTAAATTACATACTTATTTATATCTAGGACATGAAAAACATCTCAAGAAAGTGAAGAAAGTGTTCTCAAGTTTATAGAAGAACTAACGCTGACACAAGAAGTGCAAGTTTCAGAGGAAAGTCCCAACAAATTTGATTTTTAAAGTTGGGAATGGAGATATTTATTTGATGCAAAAAAATCTTAGTTATCAGAGATTGTGCAAAGTCTTTGAGTATTACAAGGGTAAGAAACTTTATTAAGAAAGTTTACCAAGGAATTTTTAGAGATATATACACCTCTTTTGGTTAGAAGAATGTCTTTGAGACAATGCTTGAATGTAAGGAGATCCTATATTAAGCCTAGTATCATCTTTACTCATCCTTAAAAACCTTTTTAATTAAAAGCTAATGATTGAGGTTATGTTGTAGCGGTTGTTATAACGTAATAAGGAAGACAAATGCAAACTATTCAAAGCTATTAGGAGGGTCACAGAGGATTACCTAGTATATGACAAAGAGTTGTTAACTTTGTACTATACAATGAAGGATCAAAGATAAAATATCTCTTTGAAAAGAAACTATCATGCACTGATAGCACAACCTTTTTAGTATCTCTAGACATAGTAAATGAAAACAAACCTCACACAAAAAAAGATTTCTTATCTACAACAATTTAAATGCATAATCAAGTATAAGAAGGCAAGTCAAAATAAAGTCACAAATATGATATCTTATCCTCCATTTATTACTCCTTTGTTTACTATGATGTAGGTTCAAGTAAATGTGCATGTAAAGTAGAGCATGAGATACATTTAAGATGTACAATTTAAGGGAGTTCTTAATGATTTTATAGAAGAAAGACAATCATGTATACCATTTGAGGGGTAATGTTATACAAAGGTCAACAACTTTGTATACCTCGAGTTTGATATCAAGTGAGCTTGATCCTAGAGCCATATACTTCAAAGATTATTGAGCATGTGATTAATATAGCATAGATCTCATAGAAGCTTATTTTTTGACCTCTTATACAAGTTCATGTTGAATGATACGTTCAAGGACTATATGTTGAAACTTAACATAGAAAGAAAAAGATTGTATATGCCTTTTCTAAGTAATCCTTTATAGATTTTATTAGTGGATTACTTACAAAGTGACATGGAGCAACTATTTATACATGTCCTTAGATGGATTTTCCTAGACTCTATATTAATATTGCATCAAAGTGATATATTTAGAAACAAATAGCAAAGTTATTCTTCAATAATGTAAGGATATACTTCAATTTCCCATAGACCATGATGTTTAACAATGATGAGATCTTTTTGAGTCATTTTTAGCATAAACTCACATCAATGATGGATGCAACTTTGAAGACAAGCACAACATTCTATCCATAAAATTACAACTAAAAAGTGGTTATTAACCACATGCTTATATATCTACTAAGTTAATTTAATTGTTAATGACATAAGACTTGGGATGAAAAAATAACTTGCATCATATTCACAAACTACTATGCTTTACATAGATCGACTAATTAAAGTGCATTTGAGATATAATTGGATTTTATATTAAGAGTTTATTTTATATGTATCTAAGGACATGCTTAGTAAAAGATAAAAAACAATGTCTTGAAGGAATCAAGAAGATCCAAGCAGAGGTAGGGAAATAACAAGTGTATGATAAACATTGGATTGAGAGAACTTCAAATTTGATGACCTTTAGGAAAAGATATCCACAATGATAGGTGAAAGGAGGTGGAAGGTGGCTAAATCCCATATGATATGGATCTATATGAATTTCTATGCAGATTAGTGAGAATTTTAAAAGCACGATTACATGATGAAAAGGAAGGGGGTCTCGAGTTTCAACTGTAAATGGAAATCAAATCTATTATGAATTTCAAATGAGAGTAACACTAGGATTTACCAATGATGGATGATCTAGTCAATGACAAACCTTGGCCTTATAGAAGGAAATATCCTCAATAAGGAAAAAACAACTATAAGACATGCTTCCATGGTGTGAAATTGGATTAGCAAGAAAGGTAAGAAGGGTTGGAAAATAGGTGGAAGATGTCCACATGCGAATGGGTGAAGTGAAAAATTTGAAATCTAAAGGTAAACAATAAAAATAAAACAAAATACTTTTTAGACTCTTAAATTCTATTAGAACATTAGTTAGAAAACTCTTGTTAGCATTGAGAGCTTTATGTGAGGATTGCTGTAAAGGAAGTGCACAAAGGAATTTCAAATGGTCTGATCAAAAGCTAGATCTTTGTCCATCCTTCATCCAAAAGTCAAGATAAAAACTAAAAGTATCATAAGAAAAACTAGGTAAAGAAAATCCCCCACACGATAGAAATAGCCAAAATACTATTAAAAGAAATAATAACAAGGGCCCAACTATAGAACAAAACAATAATATAAAAGCTCAAAATTACATGGTCCTTTAACTCAACAATAGAGTGAACATGGAAACTAATATGAAATAACTTAGAAGTTTTCAATTTCGCTCAATGCAAAACTACCTTGAAAGTAGATTAAGAATGATGGAGAATGTTTCTAGTTACTACAACCCTAATTGCTTCCATTGATTTCTTTAGTAATGATAATGTTGTTCATGAGTAAATTATTTCAATTGATTTGTAAATGTTCATTTTTTTTTCTAAATTTAGAGACATTTATAGATTTTTAGGAATGTTTTCATTGTTTCCAAAGACACCCAATGACTTTCCAATGGTTATTTTAGATATTAAATTGTATTCATCATACGTTCTAAGAATTATGCTATATGTTAGGTGTCAATTTGTACTGATCATATTGTATGTACAATTCTTAATCTATATGTTTGACTCACCCCAATATACTTTCATCTAAATAAATTAAATGTATTGTATATATAAATATTAATGTATTATATGCAATCATCAAGTTCCTTGTTAAGTAATTTACCTACCCCAATACACAAAATAGTTTAATTGATTGTACTACATGTTAACAATAAATTACCATACACATAGCATTAAAATAGTTTTTTGCTCAACATATCATTATCTCAATCATACCCACATATAAGTTAAGTTAAATTTATTAAATGTTAGGAAAAACATACCAACATTATGTTCAAGTTTGGAGATTTTTGAGATTTTTATTTTCAAGTATTTTGGTCATGTCTAAAGAATGCAAAAATTATTTTTTAATATCTAGTAAGGCATTTCTATTTATAGACAAACTTATGTGAATGAATGTCTTAAGCTTGTTCTAATTATGCATGATAAGAGTGAAGAGATCTTTGAAAAACTTTTATTACACTCTCTCAAAATTATATTATTATTTTAGTATCTCAAGTATATTGTCATAGGTCTTAACATTTTAAAAACAATTAAAGAAACTCTACAAAGGACTTCTCTAAGTGTGCTCAAACTTCATGCTTGGTGCTAGTTATGTTCTCACCAAACATCTTTAACTAGCCCTTTGAGTCATGACTTCAAACCATTCATTAGAAAATCTTATGATGCAGGAGTTAGTGTAGCCCTACCATAAGAGGGGTGAATTTTACTCCTATAAAATTTTGAGAAAGTAATCTATAAGAAACATTTGTAATCTTGTAGTTAATGTTAATATTTAAGTATTTCTGTAGAGAAAACTTTTGATTAGCTTTGAAAGAGGTTTTGAATGGATGTAATAAATAAAGTATTCAAAGAGTTCTACGTGATTCAACAAACACATATGCCTACGTCCTTTACCAACCAAAAAAAGACTATATTTACTACAATCAACCACCCTTATACACAAGATCCACAATAATTAAAAATAAACTCAAAAGTCCTATATGAAATGTGGTTTACAACAATCGTAAAATAAGGTAAACTACAAGAATCATAAGCAAGAAAATTAAACTTTTATGACAACAACAGTTGTTGAGTAAAATCCTATAACCAAATAAAACATTTTAATTCTACACTAAATAAAAATATGCAATAATACAAACAAATGATGGCTAAAGAAAAGTTGCAAAGTTTGATAGCATAATAGGTTTGAGAAGGATCCAAAAATTTTGAAATTAGTGAAGCACCTTCAACATATCGAGGATCAAAAAGTTGATTCCTTTTCTTGATTTTTTTGATTTACCTTCTTCTCTCAATGTCTAATCATCCATGTATAAGTAACGAACACTAAAATGATTGAGTATGGAATTACCACTAGATAAATAATGACAATAATTCATTTCTTAGAAAGATCAAGCTAGCCATTATAGGTTTTCATTCTCTCTCATATTGTACAATAAATTGAATTTATATTGTATAACGATTTTGAATTGTAGTACATGATGACTCCGAATACACAAGTCGTCTAATGCATAAAATTATCAAAACCACTATTTTCTCCACCTTATAAGGGATCATATTGCTTCATAAAAGTCCATCATACTATTGATATTATCTAGTTAACTCACTCAATGTTTAAACTCTCTATTAAATTAGATTGTAGTTATATGTTAAGGAACATTATATTATTCAAATAGTACTAGTTCGTTACTACCCTAAGTTTGTTTTAATAGCTCTTTCTGAGATTATAATCATACCTTATGATAATAAATCATATTATATGAAACAATTTGATTCTTTTTTCAATAAGGTTTGAATACTTCATTTTTCTATTAAGATTATAATCATACTTGTAAGATGACTTCAATCATACTATATAAAGCATTTCTATTCTTGGTCCACTTAGTCTACTATTATCTCTAAATTGTCTTATTATATGATGCTTATGTATCATATTGTATTACTTTTTCTATAAGTCATTTTAATTTTCTTTCTTACTTACTATCTTAAGTCAAAAGATGACCCTAGATAATAGATATCATACCTTATAACTACATTTAAACCATGACTTACAAAAATTTCTTACTTTCTTCTTATGTGTGTATTTATACTACAATCAATCATACTATAAAACATGATGGATCAAATATATGAAATAATGGTAATTCTATCAATACATATAATTGAACTTTTCTATTCTACTTTAAGCACTAGTTTTAATATTGATCATATTACATAATAATTACATCATATTATATAATTAATGTAACTTTAGGTTATCTACAAATTTAGGTTTTTCCTTATATGCACCTATATGATTAAGTCTTATTTTACTTATTTGTAAGACTTGGGAATGATATCACCAAATTGTTATGCTAATGCAAGTGGATTTGAAAAATAGGATGTGAAGGAACATGAAGTTGATATTTTTTTAAGAAAATTATTTGTATTCATTAGAATTAGTACAAAATTGTGTTACCAAATGCAAAATGAACCATTTTATGATGGTTGGCATGGATACCACACTAGGGTAAGGACCCTAGACATTTTAGTTTGAGCTAAATTATCATTGTACATAAATGAGCACAAATAGATAGAAGAGTAGTGATGTAAAAGTTTGATGCATAAAGTAAATTAATGATGTAACAATATATTTAAGTGTTGATTTAAATAGTAATAAGTGTATATTGTCATTCAAGAAAAATGAAGTTGTCATAGTACATAAAGGTGATAGATGAATAGTGTCAAAAAATCGTACTATGTCAACACCAGTACACAAGGTTACAATATGTTATAAAGGCATTGATTGGAACATCTTAGTCAAAATTAAGGCACATGATGAAATTGTACTACTGAATGAGGGGCATGTAGAATAGTAACTTTGAAGGGATGTACAAAGTGAAGGTAGGACAGCATTAGCCTATGAGCTGCAACTATTAAAAGTGTCAGAATGGTCACTTGTGTAAAAATAAAACCACTGACATAATAATACGAAGATAATTGTATCCTACGGAGGGGTCTCTAAAAATCATTTGATATAATGATAAATAGTGCATTGTATATTTGAATGACATTCTAATCTTAGTCATTGACTTGAATAACATCATTCTAATCATCTTGTACGATCAGACTTTGGGTCTTATATAACAGATTAATGTAAATCAGTTTGGCATTTTTAGTACTATAATGGACTTACATCTCTTAGGTATGAGGTTTTATTTTCTTATTACAAATATGTTCACTTATCTCTATAATTTTGTAGGAGCTCTTGCTACTTTATTTTTCTCCTTAAATATTCTATTCCAATTTATCAAGAACTATATAACCACATACTTTATCTATTGAATGCAATTTGTAATGCTCTAATGTTACTTTGTGTTGCACTATAGCATTCTTGTTAAAACAAATCATTCATGATTAATATGAACCTTAATGAACTAATAGGTGGAGCACCATTATAGATATTTTACAATACTATCCAATGTAGCTTCTATTATAGAGATCAAACCATAAGGATGAGCAAAAAAATGTGAATCCCATTAGCATCATGATCTCTAATAAACTTGCAATAATAGCTTGATCTTTCTTATAGGGTCCATAAATTTTTATTTTAAGTAAATATGTTAGAGGAGAATCCAATATATTATTTTACAACATCTAATTTTCCTTAGTTTGGAGGGATATAGTAGACCTATCTACTAGAGCGTGGAATCCTTTTGATTTATTCCTTCAATAAGAAAATACTTAAAAATACTTAAGCATTGCCAGTTACCTACCACTATTGATATGGAAGAGTGCTGATTTTTTATTTACTTTTACCTAAATGTCTAATGGCCTTCTGTAGAAAAGCCAAAGGTGTTGTGCAACAATTAGTAAAAGTATGATGAATTCTGTCTTCATTTAGGCAGTATAGGCATTTCATTGCTTGAGGGAAATTGAGTTTTTTCAACTATTCTAAGAAAGAAAGCACATTATTGAGCAACCTCCAAATTAGAATTGATGTCATAATAAGGTATCTTTCATTCCAAATTCTCTTCCTCAAACACTTCTCAAAACTCTTTCTTCTTATTTTGTTTCATATTGATTTTAAATCAAAGCTATCATCATTACATAAGGTCCAATAGTTTTTGTCATTGATAAAAGATCTATAAGAGAAAGTTAATACTAGATCTTTATGTTTTCTATGTTCCTTTATATGTCTGATTTGAGTCTCTTCTGATTTTTATTCAAATATTTATTAGTCTCATGAGCTCCAACCAAAGGGACTATTCTGTTAATAATCTCCAATTTTATTCTATTGAGTATGCAAGCATAATGTCTTCTAATTTCCTTCTATCCAACCCGTTTTCCTCAAGTAGCTCACATATCTTATCCTATTTCTTCTAGTGGTGCTTATGGCTATCTTTCATTTCTCTCCATAAAAATGCATTCATTATCATTTCTACTATATTGATGATTTTCATTAAGGGAGTTGTGGACATTAAAGTAGATGTTGCTTTTAAATTTTAAAATGTGCTTTATAGGTATATGCTTGCAGCACATAGATGAGATTTTTTGTCTTCTGATCAGCTAAAGTGTTTTGCAATTTTTTCATTGTTTTCAAAGTATATTAATTTCGTTTTTTCCATTATAAATGGGACACCTCAAGATTCTTATGGGGCTAAGACTTTTTATAAACCCATTATCTTTTGTATCCTTTTGCTTGTAATTACCATCACCTTAGTAATTGTGTAGAATTTATACTTTTGTTTATTCAATTGTATACCTAACATTTGTTGAAATCTATCAAGCGGATTTTTAATACCGTTTAAAGATCTAATGTCCCCTCTACTACAAATAATATTGTCATCTACATAATTGGGGTGGGTTATCATTGGACATTCCTTTATAGTGGCATTGTGCATCATTTTGTTCTTCTCAAATTGAAGTCTTAAAGTTCTATTAAATGCCTCCATTGCAATGATGAAAAGCAATGGAAAGATTTAGCTACCTTGCATCAAGCCATTGATAATTCAAAATACCCATATGGAGAGTCATTTATTATGGTATATATCCATAAGCTACATATAATATAGCTTATCAAATACAATCTTGATATGAAACTTTATAACGTAATTTATCCCCCAAATGTTCTTATTCAATTTGCCCATAAGTTTCCATGCAATCAAAACATTATCAGTGATCTCTCTTCCCTAAGTGAATCCAACTAGCTCAAGTGTTATACCCGGTAAAATATTATATGTTTAATCTTCAATAATTCAATTGTGGCTTGGATGATTTCAGATCGACAGTAGGATGAGCCAGGAGCTCAATTGGAGGCTAGTGGAATTTCTGAAATTTTCTGGGGATTTTTTTTTTGGAGCACCGAGATTTTTTTTAAAAAAAAAACCGGAATTTGGTTTTTTTTACGCGCTTGAACCGGACCGAAGCGGTTCAGCGAAGGCGGGGCGGTTCGTCGAGGTGCGTTTGCGCGTGCGTTTAGATAAGCCGCGGATAAGCGGATCGGACGGGCGAGATCAGCGGTGGAGATTAACAGACTGATCGGGTGTTAAGCGGCGTTTTTGGAAGTTCAACCGGCGCTTAATGGGTCTTAACGGGTTATTACCGGTTTAAGCCGGGTATTTAACCTAAACTGTTCGGCTGTTAGGGTTTCGAACGGCGGCTAGAGGCGAGGTGTTCGCGGTTAACGGCGGTACTTTCCGGCAGCCTTCCAAGGGGCTTTTGGTAACCGGAGGTTCACGGGACAGAGGCGAGCATTTTGGTACCGATTTTGTTCGGCGAGGAGCTGCGGTTAATCGCGTGCGAGCTTCACCGTCGCCGGCGAGCAAGGTAGGAAAGTCAGATTTAAATTAGTTATTTAGTAGAAATTAAAAGCATGGAATATTTTGCTTAATGAACACAAGCATGTGGATGAAAAATCGGACTTAGTTGAATGCTAATCTGCGTCTTTTACAAATTTTGGATTTTCTGAAAAATTTCCCCATTTCGCCGAAAAATTTAGTTAATGCTTAGGAACATGTTAGGGATTTGTATTATCAGTGTTGCCATTGAATTAGTTAATTAATTGTTGGATTAATCTTAAATCTCACAATACGACAATGGCGTACGGGCGAACTCCTTCGGCGGAAATTTTGAATGAACCTTAGAAATTAGTGGCATTATTGAAACATTAGGATAGTACGAACATCGGATTTTGTTTCTCCTTGTTCGCGTTCGCCGGAAATCGACGGAAGGATTGGATTGGTCGGCAATTGCGTCGGTTAGGGTTCACGAGCGTCGGACCGAGGAAGGAGAAGGGTTTAGATTAATTACGAATTTATTTAAGTAATTAATGGTATTTATATAATATTTATTAGTAATTATATTTATTTAAGCATCGACCGATTAACGGATTATTAAGGAATTTGGTTTGGCGGTGTCGCGGTTCAGCGCGAGGTTTCCGAACCGGCAGCGAAAACCGGTTCAGCGGGATTCGGCGCAGAGGAAAATTTAATTCGGAAATTAATTCGAATTTTCTGAAAAAAGGATATATGTGGAATTTAAATTTTATTCGGAAATTTATTCCGAATTTCGGAAAATGGATAAAGGGCGAAAATTGATTTTTTTGAATTTAAAAATTTCCTGAAGTGAGAAAAAGGTGATTTTTAGAAATCACGTAGCCAAGTTGAAATTGACTGTTGGAAATTACCCATAAATTCAGTGCAGCTGGATTAGTTGGAAGGAAGTGTGACACTTGGGTGCTACTAGAATAGTCAGAATTTTGGCACAGTTTGTGTTGCTTGGATGGCAATGACATGGATTGAGTCAGTTTACTCAGTGTTGGCATATTTCATGGATTGGCATATTGGACCGGACTACTATAGGCCTTATATGATGTTTTAGGGTAGTTGTGGTAGGTAACTGTGCAGTACAGACTTAGCTTCCACAGTATACATGTGGACTGGTATGCGCCTTGTTGTATTTGGACACATGTTGCCGAATCTTGGAGTTAGAGCTTGGCAATGACTATAGGGGCGTGGCTTCTATGGAAATTGTTGGGAGAGGACTTCTTGGGACGGTGGCTGAGTCGATCTCTTCTGGTCCATGAGTGTAGGCCTGCGCGCCTGAGAGTGGCAGTGGCAGGGGTGACTCGCCGTGGCTAGCCAAGTGTGTAGGCCTGTGTGCCTGAGGGTGGCAGGGGTGTCTCACGTTGGCTAGAGATCTATGTGATTGGTTCTGTCTATAGTCTCCAGAAGATTGATTGACGAGAGACGCTGCGGTGTCGGGTGCTAGGCGTTGTGATGCGTGCGCAGAGATGGGCGTGTCCCACTGGCATGCTTTGCCTACGTGCCATGCGTGGGCAGAGATGGGCGTGTCCCGCTGGCATACTGCCTGGGAGCACAGAGGAGAGCTACTCTGGTGTGACTGGGGGTGACTGTGGTTGGTCAGAGTCTGGGACTGAGAGTGCCTTTCCACCCTACATTGTTATGCTGTATTTCTATACTCTTGCTATTATCCTTCTCTTGCATGAGAGTTTTTTTTACTAGCTGTCTTTCCTACTGGGCGCAGCTCATTCCTTTATTATCCATATTTTTCCAGTGGCTCGGCAGACTTGACGCCACCCAGCTTTAGGTGGGATCGTGATCAGTAGGCTAGTGGAGGAGATCTGATCTGTGATTTTCTGAGACATTCTGGTTAGTTGATTGTTGCTGTTGAATGTATTCAGTGAGACTGTTATTCTTATGTCTTGTATTATGTGAGGGTGATTCTGACTCATGTACTCGGATGGATGATGTGGTATTTGATGGACTGTGATTTTTCATATGAGTTACATTTTTATACACTATCTTATTTTCTATCTTGACGGTATGGTGTGTGGAGTGCCATTTCATATCGGTGGATGTTATATATTTTTTTTTGTTGATGGTGAGGTCATTACATGACTATGGAACTTAACCTTGGGGGTTCAGACTTCTATTAGATCGGTTCTCCTACCGGTATGGGTTAGGAGTATTGGGTCTAGTAGGAGTAACATTGCGCGAGTTCATCAGTTAATTCAGGAGTCATGAACCTGATTTGACGGTGTGCCCGGGAGATGGGATCCACATAGTTAAGGAAAGTAGGTGTGTAATGATGTGTTATATCCTATGTTTTTCGTAGGCTACTCAGGTTGGTATGGGACGATCTGAGCTGTCTATATGTAAAAAAAAAAAAAAAAAAAAAAAAAAAAAAACTGGGGTGTAACATCAAGTGAGATGGTCGTGGGAAGAGTAGTTTGCATTCTATTAGCTAGAGTTACTCAATATCTTTTCTATAATGTTGCTTACACATATTGATCTAAAGTCTTAAAATGTTGTAGACTTGTTAGACTTTTGGATAAGAACTAAGTGTGAGCTAACAATCTCCTTAAGAATTAAATTTTCAATAATAAAGTTAGCTATAGCATCAAGAATATTAAGAGCAATGATATTCCTATGCTTAGTGAGGAACACACTATTGAACCCATCAAGACTTGAAGCAATGTCTTTATCTAATTGAAATAGCACTTACACCTCTTAAAAATCCACATTCATAACAAATAATTGATTTTCTTCCTCATTAATTAGCTGGGGTTTGCAATTTAAAACTTTTCATCACAAATAATTTCTTATTTTGTAAGAACTTTAAAATAATGCAAATAATGAGTTGTATTTAATCTTGACATGACGTCTTAAAACCATTAGCTATAATTTTATTTAAATCCAATTTGGCTTTTAATTCCATATCCATTACATCGCCTCCTATGTCAAGAAGATTTTGCTAGCCTTATTATTTTTAGCTTTATGTTCTAGTAAGTTTTAAAATTTTTTAAGTCCATTTAATATTTTCCTTAATTCCTGTGATCTTTCTTTGCTAGCAAAAAAATCCTTAACATCGCATCCTCTATTTTAATAATTAGAAGATTCCAAATTTTGTCACTTAATATCATTATATTCCAAATATTTCATGCCCTTACTTTTTTAATTCACTTTCTATCATTGAGATTATATACCTTCTTTCAGCTTTGTATAATATTTTTGAAAATTTTTGAAATAATTTCTAAAATTTTTAAAAAATTCAAATAATTCAAATAATCATAAAACTTAGTTTTTATATATTTTAGATAGTACAAATCCTCCCTTTTTATAAGACCTTTGATCAACTATGCATTTCCTTTAATTCAGGTAATTGCTAATATTAAAATCTTTAAAATATTACGTAAATAATTATCCTTACTCATGGTATCTTATGCCAGCATAAATTTAGAAAGTGTCCCAAGAATTGAAAAGTTCCAAACCAACTTTTCTTTCAAATTTGTAATCTACAAAATTAGCATTGAAATACCTTCCAAATACCTAAAGATATTTTGGTAAATACCAAATAATTGTTATAACATAAACTAACAGAATTCTTTAACCAGATACTAATCTTTTCACTTCAAATTCTATTTGGTGTTCATCACTTCTTAGGAATAGCATATCATACATTTTATAATACATTAATAATGTCTCTAAAACCCTATGGTAGAAGCTTTATTACCTATTCCAAATCATGAATCAGATAATTTGTCATATAAGACTTAACTAAATTAAAGCATGCAATTTTTTTCTTTACAACATTAATATGCCTCCCATTCCTTGGAATTATAGATCATTTGTAAACTTGAAATTTTTTCTTTTTCCAAGTAATTCAAAGATTGGTGTTGACACCTATTTATCTTTTAGGTGTTGGAAAGTTTATAGTTCGATCTCTAATCTTTAACTTTACTAAACTTTTGAGTTGATCTTTCAAGTGAGAGATCAATTTAAGGAAAATATTTCACAAATTGCTAAGGTTGTCGTGGAATATTTCTTGCTTTAATTACCATATTAAGTTTTGGAAACACTTAATTATAACAATCTTTTTTAAGGTATTACACATATTTATTCAACATTAATAATAGTCTTAAGGAAAACCACACTTGATGTACATAATTCACACTTAGCAAATTTAATAAATAAGTCCTATCTCTTAAAGTTCATAACACTAAATATAGAAGCTTAGCACACTCTTCTATTCTATTTAAATATGTCAAACCATAATCATATATTAATCTAAGAACTTCTTGAATACTCATTAATTTAAGACCATAATGTTACTAGTGCATTAGTCAATTTGAAAGACAGCACTATTAACTCATAACATCTATAATTTGTTTTAAATGAAGTCTTTGGAATCTCCTCTTTCCTGATTTTTAATTAGAGAAATTTTTAATAATTCCTAGAAAAGATGAATGTGCCTTGTAATTGATCAAATAAATCATCTATTTTAAACTTAACATGACCAAAAGTTGATAAAGTATGCTTGGAAATCAACTTGTTAAAGAAACCACCTATACAAAATAGAATCACAAAAAAGGTAATAACTCCAATAGATTTTGAAAAAAGATTTAGTAAGTTAACTTATTGCCCTATTATATGTATCGTTGGAAATAGGGACACATTATATTGGCCACTAAATTCAATACAACAGAAATTAACAATAAAGAAAACACAAAAAATGAAAAACTTTTTGTTAGCCATAAGGACCAACTAAATGAAAAGGAGAATTCTAAGAAAACTTTGAAAAAACATCTTTAAGTCTTGAGGGCCACATGTGCTTAAAGTATTTGGAGAACGATACCCAATATCAAGACCTTTCTCAATCAAGAAAATGACGCTATACCTAGCCTATACAAGTTAAGCAAAGGAGGAATTTTGACAAGGACAATGGCATGTTTAAAATGGTAAGAAGTGTGAGAAGAATAATGTCAACAAAATAATCTTACAATCACCCAATTATCAAGAAAAGATTTAGCTAGATAAAGATGGATCAATGTTAAACTCAAAAATAACTTTACAACAAATGTACCACAACAAATTGGACCTTTGAGTACAAAACAACTTCAATCATGAATTTCATGAGAGAGAAATAAATTTAACTCTTTTTCTAGCTAAAAAAGAAGATTTAACCGCTATGCAAATAAGAAGATCAAAAAGTAAAGCAAAGAAAGGTATTGAGTATCACACCAGTCCAAAAAGAAATCATAAAAGTGTAACAACAATACAAATTGTAGATTATTTTTTAATAACTACATCATACGTTAATATGGAATATTTAAAGGGGCTTTGAAGCTTAAGTCAATTTCTTACCGTAAATTCATAATTAGAATCAACAGCATATCACTAGTAGCATTACTTAAACCAACAGCTCAAGAAGCATAACTACTCTGTCCAACAATTACTTTACATTTTGCACACTTTATTGGTAATCAAAACAATAAAATTTGAATACTTTTGAAAATTCATATTCATTATGATAGTCTACATATGGATGAGTACTGTGTCCACTTGCATATAACAAGAAATGGAAGTCAACTAGCCTTAAATTATGTTTTTTTTTTGTATGCCAAATGCATGTGCACTCAAGGAAAAGATTTTGGAGTAAGGTAATAGAAGTTGTATTTAACTAGAAGGAGCAATGGTTAGTAAGGAAAACATTTTATATAATTACTTTAATGAATGAGTACAATGACCTTCAAAACCTTCTTTGGTAGCAATAAATGAGTTCACATATTACTCAAATCTATGTAACCTTTAAATATTCCTTTCTCAAGCTCATCTTTTACCTAGGTTGGAAAATGAAAAGGAAAATGGGTCTAAAAAGAATTAAATATAAAGCTAGTAAATGCAGAATGGATGGACCTCAATCCAACAACAATTATTTAGTGCTTATGTAAAACTAGGTCTAATCATTCTGCTCTATTACTATAGCATTGAAATGAGCAAGCTTCTAGTCCTAAATAGTTTTCATTTCAAAATCATGGAAGATCTAAATAAGGAATAAATGTACTAGAACTAGTAAGCTAGAGAAAAATGGTTGAAGGAAGGAGAGAAGAACAACATGTTCTTTCATGCATTGATAAAGTACAAAAGGGCACAACTCAACATCAATGAGATTAAAGATTCCAATGGTCTAAAGCTATCAAGTTAGGATCAATTACTACTTCCAACTATGCAGTATTTCAAAGATCTTCCAAGAGAAAGAGATCAATTGTGATGAAGAAATTCTTAATAACATAATTCAACTAATCAATGAGGAAGAGAGTAAGATCCTTATTAAAAATGTGGAATTTGAAGAGGTCAAATAAGTGGCATTCTAGTCAAATAATGATAGAGCTTTATGACCTAATGAGTCATTGTGGTTTTTTCACTAAATTCCATTATATCTCTAGATGTTTTAAATACCACATCTTATTGTATTATTAGAAGTCCAATTCCTAAGAAGATTGCCAATTTAAAGTTCATACTTATTCTAAAGTCTCATAAGCCTATAACGTTTCAAGAATTTAAACAATATGTGTATGCAAGTTTCTTAAAAAGATATGATACAAGTTATTGGCCAACCGATTATAGCAAATTCTTACCATGATTTTCTCCCCTGAACAAGCTCAATTCACAATGGGAAAGAGATCAATAATAATGTACTAATTTCATAGTAACTCATGCATTCCCTTAGTAGTAATATTAAGGAGAGAACTTGTCTTATTAAGTTGTACAAAAAGAATTCTTTTGATAATCTATCTTTGGATCTCCTTCTCGAAATTCTATATAAATTTTACTTCTCAAATAGGTTCAAAGGTCTAGATTAGAATATCATAAGTGGCACATGTTGTTTATCATAAGAAATGGTTCTACTTATGGGTACTTTTAGCCAGTAAAGGGTCTGAAATAAGCTAACCTAATTACCCATTTCTTTTCATCATTGCAATATAAGCCTTTAGTAGAGCTCTAAAACTTCAATTCAAGAAGTGAAAAATACTACACTATGCTACTACAATCAGATGTTCCATGATAACTCATCTCAATCATGTGGATAACATCATTATGTTTAACAAAGAGACATATTATCCTTAAAAAGGTATTAACAACTTCCTTGATAGATTTCAACAAAAGTCAAGCATTCAATTGAATATGCAATAGTAACCCTTTTGGATAACAAATCCCTAAGCATATTTTGAACAAAAAATATCCAAAATATTTTCTATACCATAAATAAACTTAACGCGACCAAGTGTTGCTAGAGTAAAAGTGGAAATTGACTTGATAAAAGAACTTCCTAAACAAAATAGAATATCTTCCTTTTTAATGGACCATTTCTAAATAAAATATCACGCCTTATATGTTTACTCATTTTTTGTAATCGACAACTCTGTTTACTAAATCTACTCAGTTCTTCATGCATAAATTGTTGAGCTATAATAAGTACACATAACTCTCAAAAATCCAAACAAACTCTCTCCAAACAATATTATTCATTAACCTATTAGCAAAATATATTTTATTTTGTCTTTCAAGAAATAAGACACTTCATTTTCTAAAAATAACAAGTCAAAAATAGCTCTCAGATAGCTAAGAAAAGACATATGCACAAAGTCTACTTAATCTAACCTTCAACAACCATGGTATTAATAGTGCATAAAAACTTTTGGGGGCACATTGTAACAACCCACATCAACAATTTTTTTATAATTTAAATTAAAGTTTTATTTAATGGATTTGTGTATTTCAAATCCAAAAAAATGGAAATTTATTCACCAATGAGTGCCTCAAAAAGCATATGAAATTGACAGTGACAAGGATTTTAGTTTTGAGCATACTATTATGAAGGTCTAGAAGTAAGAAATTGGTAGGTATGTATTTTGTATTTTTGAAAGTCATTTGAATTCTTGCAAATTTTAAGAAGCAATCATAAGAAAGGGTATTTTTGTAGATTAATGTTGATCCTCTTATTAAATAAGAGGATAATCTCCCCATACCATATATTTGTTAGTGTTATTTAGAGCTGTGTGAGAAAGGTAGTAGGTGGAGAGAGCACGTGAATGAGAAATGAGAGCCAAAAAAGGAAGAAGGGAGGTGGGATTCAAGCAAATCCAATGAGGTTTGTTGTGGAGAACCAAAGGAAGTGGAAAGGAAGAGGAAATGCTTAAGGAAAGAAAGGGATTTCAATTGCACTATGCAAGAATTGCAAAATAAGATAAAATTTCTCTCAAGATCTCCTTCAAAAATAGGTATTTACTATTTAGTTTGAGGAAGTTGATCTTGTGAATTTTTAGTGGATTTGTGGATGGATGGTCAACTGCATCTTTTTGGTAATGACCATTATACAAGATAATGTAAGATCATCTTGTACAATCGTTAATACAAAAGCTATGAAGGTACCATGACCTGTTGTAAAATGGGTTATCAGATGATCATTGTATTAGTAAGATAGTATAATTGTAAAAAATAATCGATTTGGAGAATGCACCAAGGTGATTGTCCATCTGATCCCTCTTCTAATTAGTAATTGTTAAGATGATCATACAACTACAAATTGGAGATCAAAATAATATGATCAATTAATGAAATTCTTAGTATAGATCATCTTTTTGACAACATAGATAATGATGTAATTGTTATGGATCAGACATGTATAAGTATGATCAGTTAATGGAATGATAAGAATAGATCATCTATTTGATCCCTTGTCTAATTAGTGTCTATTATAGATAATGTAAGTATAAAATGGTAGTTAAAATAATGCAACCAATTCATGGAATGCTTCGTATAGATTATGTTTTATCACTTATCTAATTTTGCATCTCTTATGGTCATATAAGTACAAAATTGTAGTTAAACTAGTATGATCATTTCAAACATGCTTAGTATATATCATGTATTTGATCTTATGTCCAATTGGTATCTATTATAGATCTTTCAAGTATGAAATGATATTAATACTAATATGATAAATGCATGGAATGCTTAGTATGAATCATCTATTTAATCTTTTGTCATATTGGGAATGTGTCATGGATTGTACATGTATAAAATGAAGCTTAAACTCATGGCATCAGTTCATGTAATGAACGATAAAGATCACTCATCTAACCATTTGTTTGACTAGCATAGGTCAAGGATTATACAGTATGATTGGGGGACTATATTATATAATATAAAGTCAGACATGTGAACTTGAGTAATCTGTTAAGGGATGGTTTGGAATAAATTTTGTAAGTACTTTCTTATAAAAGAAAAATAAAAATTTACTTGTTATTGATAAACTATGATGTAAATTAAGGAGAAATTAAGGAGGTAGATAAGGGAAAAAGAAAGGCTATGGAAGATATTTCTCAAAGTCATCTAGTAAAAAAACTAAATAATTATGATTTAAGTGGATTGCTAAATTGGCTTTTGTTATGAAATGCATTATGATGTGCACTTCCATAGCATGGCATTAATACATATAGTCTAATTCAATTATAGCACTTTATTAATATTAATATGTATATATGCTTGTGTGTGTGTATGTATTTAGATGTATTATAGCATATGTTAAGAATAATTAAAAAGAATAAAAAGGAAAGAAAAGAAAAGGAGTAAGGTTGATACTGCTTAATGATTAGACTAATCATAAGAAAGAAAGAAATTTGAGATAGATCTTCTTCTTCAATGACCTAATTTAGTAACAACCTACAAATGAGATGTACTTCACCCCTAGATCATGGGCTCTAAAAGATGAGGGTCAACATTCTGAGACCTCATCCCTAGCAACATAGAATGCTGGCAATACAAGGCAATAGCTATGTGATGGTGTGGTAACTTCACCCCAAGGTGTTGTTAACACTCAGTCATGGTGACTATAGCATTTTTGAGGCTTCATCTTCATTTACACAAGATGCTAACTATATGAGGTAATGATTATGTGATGATGAGAGATGATAAGGATCCCTTAAGAGTAGGTATTGAGGTCCTAAAAGAAAATTTGGGCCTAAGGAAGGAATGAATTTGGAAAAAAGAAAATGAAACAAAGAAATACTAAATGAAATAAAAAAAAGAAAAATATGACATATTGTGAATATTATTTGATATTAGCACTATTTGATGATTATGTACATAGATAAGCTAGATTCATATGGACATAGATGCATTAATATCATATTTTGTTTTATGATTGCCATGCATAGTTATATTTATTATAATATTCTATTTGTTAGCTACATTAGTACCTTTTTCTTATTTTTTTATTATATTAAACTAGTAGTTTGTCTACTAAATATATCATGATTATTACTTACATACATTACAGATTACAATATGAACACTCACAAAGCTGAGTGCTTTTAAAGGATAGTTAAAGACCCATTCATGAGGGTATGAAGAATTCATGCATATGTGTGTGCGTGTGTGTGTGTGTGAGAGAGAGAGAAACTATATTTATATGAGAATAATCTATATTTTGTTACATATATTGTATTAATATTTTGGTTTAAGCATGTCATATTATGTAGCAATTGGATGTTGCGCAATGTTAATTTTTTTAGTTTTATTACACTTGATGTTGACTTAGACAGAATTATTTTATTACACTCACTCATTTTGTGGGTTAGTGTCCATAGTTTTATTGTCTTGGTATCTTATTTACCAATGAATGTATTTTACTAGGTATTATTGGATTACATAGGGCAAGGTATGACACCTTTTGAAACAAATCCATAGATTTATCAAGATATGATCATACAACATGACTTATATACAAGTGGCTTCTTCACCAAAAGTCTAAAAAACCTCTATCAATTGCAAACTTTGCCCTTTATTACTTGCTCATTATTCCCTATCTCTTCCATATTTATAAATCATTTCTCATCGTCATGATTTTGACCATTAGTAATTAGTACATATACACACACATGCATTCATATACATATACATAGATACATACATACATACATACATACAAACATACATATATACACTCTTTAAAATTTGTATAACACATACAAAATATATATGCAACGAAACAACATTGTACTTATTCATATTATGATTCCCCTTTCTAACTATCTACCCAATTCTCTTCACCAAGGATGGAACCCAAAAATACAAACATGTGTTGGTACTCCTTTTGTTATGTTATACCTAAGCAAATAGGGATTAACCTTGCATTTGAATTGACTATGATCAATGCTAGTCAATGTGTAATATAATTAGCCAATCTTATGAGAATATTATAAGATCATATAAAATGAAAATATCACTAAAAAAAATCACAATATTCTTTTGAACTAATCTCAATAATTATCAATTCACAAGATACATTGAATATAATCAAACCAGTAGGTTGGAGCTAATGTGGTTGTGATCATAAAATCATATTTTTCTTTTTTAATTTTCCACATCACATGCACACATAGCTATGTTGTACATATATTCACAAATACTTGGCTTTTATAACAATAAGCACTTATTGATTTTCCATTATGCTCACAAAATAAAAATCAAAATGTTTTTCAAGCTTGATGATAAAAGAAAACTAAAAAGTAATACCATACTACTTCAATTAAAAAATAGCTTGTATACCATTACAACAAATGATAGAGTCATTCAGAATTATCTCAACAATAATAGCATGCAAAATATGATAATATCACTATTGCATCAAATTTTATATAGCACATAAAACAATTTCATTTTCCAAAATTTTGTATAATGCAAATAAAATTTGATTTACAAAAAATAAAATTTTTAATCATTTTCCTTTTTCATAATTATTTTATTGATTAGGAGCTAAATTCTATGATCATTAAATCCAAAATTATGGAAAAAATTAATAGAGGAGACAAAATGAAAAAAAAAATTACATTGTAGCTCCAAGCAACCTGAATCACACATGTGGCTACTCATGGAAGCTCACTACAAGTGCATCGGAGGGTGCACTAAAGCATGTTGGTCATGTGCTTCTGGGCATGCACAATTGCACTAGGTAAGGGTGTGCTAAATGCCTATGCATATTAGGCATGCACGATTGCACAAAACTATCACAGTTGCACTACATAAGTGCATCTCAATAGTTTATTATGCATATAGTCTACATGTGCAATAGGTAAACCTATACCACCGACAGAGTCATCACACATAGTAAGTAAACCTAACACATCGACATGGTCAACACGTGCATAGAAACTGCACCAATGCATATGATGCATTGATAGGCCCATTGCGTCATAAAATTTGTAAAATTTTAGATTTTGGTCAAAATTACAAATGGTTTGTGCAAATGAAAAATATATATATATTTTATAATAAAATACTATATCTAAACCTTTATATAAAAGATAAAAATGATGAATGAAATAATTAAAAACTTTAAGAATTCAAAACTTCGTGAATTCAAAACTTTATGAATTGAGAACTTCTTGAATTTTATCTTCTTTGAGGCTTTCATTCTCTTATCAAAAAACCCACTTCTCTTTCATTTCTTTCATAGTTCCTCACCATTCTCACACTTTAACTTTTATAATTTTAACTCTAAAAATAAGGTTTGTTATTAAGGGCTTATGATAAGAATACCTCACAAACATTCATTTAATTTTGACAATTAGAGCTTTAATTTGTTACTAATGGTAGAAGTTAAGAAGAACTTAGTTCAAGAGTAAGTTGTTTAAAATGACAATACATCATCAACCTCACCTTTTTAATGCATTAGAATAAACAACATCCTTTCATAATAGATGTTACACATGATTTATCTATTTATAATGGTACAATAGATGCAAAGAAATTAGATTCTTGTTTAGAGCAACTAGGGTCATATCTTTCTCTATATGACTACTCATTAACTGATAAAGTGGTATATGCTTGATTAAAAATGATAACTTATTATCCTAGTAGAATGCTTAGTTAAGAATTAATATAGTTATAGAAATGATGTAGAGCCAATTTAAAAAATTAATTAGAGAAGAATTTAACCCCATGGTTTACATGGAGGAAAAGAAAAGGAAATTACATAGCTATGTCACTAACAAGGACAAACAGCGAAAGAAAATACCATAGAATTTTGATGATAAGGTATAATATTGGGAATATTGCTTGACAAAATCTAGATAATGTTAAAGTACATTATAGGTTCATACTATCTTATTGCCACCAAATTATATCTTTTCTTTATTCAAACTTTAAAATAATATAATACAATCATAATAGCTATTAAAAAAAAAAAGAATGAACATAAAAGAAAAAAGCCAAAAGGACAACATACCAAGAAGTCTAAGTCCAAAAATTGTCATTATAGCACCATGTAGTGAGAACAGTGCATGAAGGCAAGTTCTAGGATGGAAAAGTGCATGTTATAAGACATAAGACATGGGTGCCACATGAACTGGGAGTGCATTACTATACAATGCCATCGCATGTGCATGCATTGGCAACCTACCATGCACATGATTCGTGCACGCAATAGGCGAACCTACTAAATCGATGCAGTTAATGACTACACAAAACACTTCTTTACATAGAAATAGTATCCACATACATGACTAGTGCACTAGTATGGCTGCTAAAGTGGGTGCCAATAGTAGATGTTTCCTATAGACTTTTGTCTAAATCATATTTTTCTTATGGAAATTAAAAATATATATATTTTTAATAAGAAATTATATCCAAATTTCTATACTAAGATATAAAAATGATGAATGAGATAATTCAAAACTTCTAAAATTTCATCTTCTTAGACAATTTCATCCTCTTGTAGAAAAAATGTTCTCTTCCCTTTCTCTCTTAATTTCTTATCATTTTTATGCTTTAACTTCCATTTTTTGTGAGTCTAAAATTAAGGTTACTATCAATGGCTCAAGGTGAGAACACCTCATAGATAGATCATTCATTTTTTATAATTAAAAGATCTTTATCTAATTAAATAGTCAAATGCTTTAGATGGGGTTCTTTTGATAATGTTCAAATCATTTGATCATTATACATGCATTATGAACTTATCAACTTTTCTTTATTAATTAGATTCATGACCATATATTCAAGTAGCTAATGTAGTTGTCTAATTGATTATTACATTGTTTTATTACATGAACCATTGAAGCATAACCTAAGATTAAACCATATGTTCTCTATGAATAGATGATGAGATTATTCACACAAGAAAAATTTAGAAGAAAAATTCACTTTAATGAAATCAAATTATTTCTCCTTCTCTTACTTCTTTTCCTTATCTTACATTTTCATGTTGCAACTATAAGCCTTTCTTTCCCTACTACATCAACACTTATAGTTTATTTTTCTCCTTTTCTTGTGAAAAGGAATTTCATTTGATACATAAGATTAAGATTATAGTGGAAGCAATACCTTTGATAAAAGGACATGATCTAGTTCCAATGTGAAGTAGTAAACTTGTGATCAATTGTGGCTTAATCTAATTTTGAATAACTTGTCTTACAAGAAAAGTTTTCTTATGTGATCCTATATAGTTGTCTGATCTACAAGAATGCATTGAAGCAAAAATATAATCTTAATAACAACATGTTATTTGATCATACCTATTCAAAATTGTTGTCACAATACAAAGGTGATGTTTGAAAAGTGAAGGCTTCCATGATTCATATTTGGCTGATGTTATAAAAGAAGCATCAACTAGTATAAAGGTGTCAAAATATGAATAGTAACTAGTTACACTAAATATTCTTGTTTGATATGCTAATTGGAAAGTGTCGTATATATCTGATCTATCATATGCTTGGTCGTACTTATCTTATTCGAAGTGATTCACTGGTGTGACTTTATGAGCCAACTGATAATGTGTTGTTGACAGTACTTATCCAATGCAAATCTTGTGGTCATCATTTAAGTATAAAAATATCTTAGTATGAACAAGCATGATCACCATCCAAGTATGAGGTCTCTCTTTACTTATGGATATGCATAATAAAATATTAAATATGATCATTTTTATTTACAAAATATATCTAAAATAATTAGAAAATAAAACCTTAAAAATGTCCAAAAATAAATGTAACATATAACATATTATACTTGTCATATAGTCTATTTTGTTTAACTTAGTAAATACATTACTTGAGAGAATAACATGTTGATAAAAAAAATTAGTAAACAAAGTTTAGCCTATAATATATCACACTAACATGCAATATGTTCAATTTAGCTCACTTCATAGATAGAGGAAATAGATTATGTACTTAGTGAATAATGTAAAATCGATAGATTATGTATAATATATTATATTTAACATATAATGTGCTTGGTTCATTTAGATTTAGATATTATAAATGAGAGCAAAGTCAAAGAATAAAGTATAATATCTGAATATTTAATACATGATATCTATAGTACAAATTAGAGGATAATGTATAGTATGGTTCTTAGAGCATGTAATATTTTTAGTTTGTATATGTAATAGCTAGTTTGATCAAAATTAAAAATATTTTAATATAGTTATTAGAGAGCAATTGGGGATATTTGAGGCATTAAAACCCACCTTGAATGGTTAATAGAATGTCCAAATATAGTGTAATAGTTAATGAATATTTTCATATCATTTAGAAGTTTTTTCTCTTGAAGATTATCAATTATATTGAAGAAAAGTGAAAGAAAGCAAGGCTACAGCAATATTCCTCATTATTTCTCAGCCTTCCAAGCTAGTATTGCATAAAGCTAAGTTGAATATATCCTTTATATTATTTTGGCATCAATTTAATGTGCCTCTTGATCATATTGTGTGTTATAGAAATTTGTATTTATGAGCTTTATTTTATACCTTTGTCTCACCATTATCTTTGGTTCTTTACTCGGTCTTTTTGGCTAACTTGTAAAATCTCTTGTCTTGATGATTGTAAGATCCTTTGGTTTGATATTGTGGTGTCCTCTGATCAAATGCTGTAAGCTTATTTTGGTTTGACTTTTGTATGATCTTTTGACCCATTTTTTTATATGCTTTTTTGAGTTGGTGTGTGGAGTTTTGTTTACCCATATTCATGAAAGACATTAGTTGAATATGTGCTATAATTTGCACCACTAAGAAGCTACAACTATAATATGAACTAAGCTTGGTGCCAAAGTTATGTTGGACATGACTATCCTGTGTGGTTTAACAATCATATTGTGTAGTTTAAAAGTCATAAACAATAGTTCAATAGCCCAAACTATCTCACAACTCATGGAAAAAATAAACTAACATGTCATAGGATATATTAATATCCATATAACATAGAACACTAAAAACAATGATAAAATTGAATACAAAACTAGAACCAAAAAGGTGAATAATTTTGCATCATGTGGAGACAAAGGGCTTCTATGAATTTCATTGCAAAAACCTCACTTGGGATTTTTAGTTATGAAAAGACTTCACTTGTAGATTTTAACCATTATGATGCCTTATGGTAAGGAAGCCTTGTAATAATTTAATAATATTTATAGAAGATATATTTGATTATTTAAGCTCATTAAACCTTTTATAATGAAACTTAAAGATTGTAGAATATGCCTTGTAAGAGAGCTTCTATGAAGATTTTTGGCATTAGAATCACCAAGATACATGAACTTCTAAAATGACTAAAACTTGTCATAGATAACAGATAACTATTATTTTGTTACCATTTTGTGCTGACTATCACAATAATATTTTGTAAGAGATTCTAGCTAATCTTATCTACAATTTTTGTTGGTTTTATTGTAAAATGTGTTTTTGAAAATAGCAAACAACCTTTGTCATTAATTCTAAGAAAAGAAAATTTTTGTAAAAAAATAATTAATGTTCATTGTCATATTTCTTATACTATTTTTATGACAAATAGACAAAGAATAGGACATTGTATTATAATGTAATGAATGAATTCTCCTAGATGATGTCCTTCTCTCATGTAAGTCAAAGATCATCTTATTGAGGTTATGTTTTATGCTAGAGTAGATTAGTTCAACACTTAAGATTTTTCATCTTAATTTATTACAACTATGACACTAAGTTCTTACATAAGGTGGAATTTATAATCATCTTCCAAATCACTATAATAATGCTTTTCTCTTGGATATATTCACCAAACTAAATTATATCGTATGGTGTTATTCCTATAAAAGAAATTCAACTAATTTACAATATGTTTTTACAATCACCTAATATGCTCCATTGTACTTATCTCCTTGTTATAACAATGAAAAAATTATGATTTTAGAAGTCTTTCTATCATGTTTTTTATTCTTTTTTTTTTGTCTTCTCATAAAGAAGAGTATTTTGAATTAATTTTGTTCTTCATCAATAAATGTGACTTAAGTATCGTATTCTTCATTTAATCTTCTTGATTCTAATGATGGATTACTCCATTATTTTATCATCAAAATTTACATCAAAGATTCTAAAGAAATATTAATTGGGATTCTTGACAATCCACTTTGATTTGAGACAATTGAGCACATCAAATTACTCCAAACTACAACAATAAACTGAGTTATATTATTGACCTTTTTTAACACATATATATCTATAACTTGAAGTAGAGTTTTGAAAAAGATTATTTTGAAAATTTATGTCTCAAGATTCTCCAATTGTACTTCCACCTTAAAGCAATGGCTTTTTTATGTTATCTCTTGATTTATTTTGTTAATTTGTCGAAAAATATATTGTTTTACTTCAACATTAAAATAATAAAATATTATTAAATAATTTTCATATTTTTTGTATGTTTCAAAAAAAATTAGTTTTAAGTATTAAGAAAACCCACTGTTTTTTACCACTCTCCATCACGTAAATGAAAATTATGCCCACAGCATCTCCATCTGTCCCATTTGATGGCCCATGTTCCACCTTCATTGGAGATCAATGGTCCAATATCTGAGCTGTCCCCTTAAATGATACTAATAAAACGGAAGTCGCAGCACATGACGTCGTTCATTTCGGTAAGCTCGAAGCCGTTCCTTTGGCTTCATACGTGCCTACGGCCATCACAGGCCTCCCAGCTCACGTAACAAAGACAACCATAAAAACAGAGTTACCTCTCCTGGCTTAAACAACCCTTCGTTTTAAAATAGAGGGCAGCCATAAAAACTAAAGCCGGCCGAAGAAAGAAACTTTCCCCTGGGCTCCAGCAGCAACAACTAAAAGCTTCATCATAAAAAGTACAAATTAAGAAAAGGTCAACAAGAAATATGGACTAAATCAATCATGCATGGCAGAAGGAGAAATTTTCAACAAATTTAGTGCATCAAACGTATTCAGTTTCCCCTTAAATGCTTCGAAGTTGTACAGATTAGGACTCTTTGCAGAATCGTTAATAAGCCCAGGACCACCGCCGCAAACTGTTTGATTCCTTTTCTTTGTTTAATTTAAAGAAAGACACGTCTTCAAATCACAATTTATTTTTCATTTCAAATGCATTTTTTGACAACTCATGTTGTATCTTAGATGGAGTCTAAGCCTTCCTTTGTCAAAATCATTGTTGGATTGTTAAATTTGAAATTGCCACGTTGTTATATTTAAAACGATTATTTGATAGACTTCATTTTAAGAATGCTGGTCGAATTTTATAATGACCAACTTGGCTTTTGATTTTTAAAATAAAAAAATAATACCATTATTTCAAGAAAACTAACAAGATTTGTTTATAATAAAATGATGATAAGGTTAGTGGTTGGGAAAAGCCATTTTTTTATGTCATTTGTAATTTCAACATGTTGTGATAAATTAAATCTATAAATATGTTTGGCATAACTATTGGTTTACAATAGTTTGTTTTTTGCAAAATACTTAAAAATAAGTTTTTGAAAAAGTTTATGTTAAATAGTCCAATGATATCTAAATTATAAAATACATATTATTATGATTTCAAAAAAAAAAAATTAAGGGTTACTAGACATCATTTATGGACAACCTAAGGCTATAAAAGTCATATTCACTAAAAGGATTGAAAATTAGGAATTTTCATTCATTTTTTTTATAAATATATGACTTGCAACTTAAATATTTTATTCAAAATTAAAATCATGAATTTTTTAATATTATGCATTATTTTGCATCAAAATTAACACATGTTGTATTAATGTTCTCTTTTTAAGAGGAGTTGTAATATTAAAATTCAAACATAAGTATTTAACTTTTAATATTAATATTACATAACTCATATTCACAATAAATATTAGATTGACAATTCATAATTTTTATTTTTGAATCTTCTTAGTAATAGATTTTAAGCTTTTTATTTAACTCTAAAATTTGATTTAAGATTTATGGTATTAAACCAATGATCTATTATCTTGTTTGTAATTTTTTCAATTATTAATCTAGTTCATTTATACTAAGAAAAGCAAGTATTTATAAAAAAAAACTAATGAGATAAAAAAAAATATAATATCATAATCTCATCGTTTTTGTTAGAGTCAATCTTCCCAATCCCTTTTTATAACAACTCTAAAAAATAATTGATACATTTGAAACATTTTGCTAATGTAATTATTTCATATTAATTAATTTTTCATAATAAAAATATTTATGTTCAATTATTTGTTATAGTGTATGAATAGTCATTTGATTTGTACTCAAAATTTAATATTGATTAGAACTATCCAACTTGTACTTGATGCCATTTCTTAACCATTTTGCTCGGACAAATAATATACGTATAACAAAATAAAATAAAATTAACAAAATTTATAATTTTAGATTTTCTGTAAGCTATAAATTTATTACATGGTAATTTAAACAATGGCATTTGATGATTATATTTCTAAACAATATATATATATATATATATATATATATATATATTTCTTTTTTATAATATCATACCACACATCTTCTCACCTTCTCTCTCAATCATTTCATTTACATTCCCCACTATTTTCTGCAACTTGTTCAGTAACTCACACTTACTCTCCGACAACCCATTACTCCTCTAGAACGCTCTCTCTCTCTCTCTCTCTCTCCCTCCCCCGGCGGCGGCAAGTCCAGCACTGAAATCCCAAGTATTACCTTCTTTTATGTTTTGTTTTCCCCAACCCATTCGATTTCTCTGTATTTGCAACTCTCACATAGTAGAGTACATATCAATGCAATGTTTTCACATTAATATGTTTTATAGAAATTATGTCCGTGTTAAAACCTTTTGCTATATTTTATGAGCAGTTAAGTTCATGCTCGGCATTGCATCTTCATTAGAGCTATATATATATATATATATATATATATATTAATGTAAAAAAGATTATACATAAGAGTAAACATTTCTTTCACATTTTTATTAAATTATATTACATACCATTTCATACTTTCTCTCTTCTCTTTCATTTAAAACTTGTCCATTCTTTGCCAACAAGTTCATTAACTCCCAATAAATATAACCATTAATACCATACAACTCATATCTTTCTTTGGAAGAAGTATGACATTGAAAACTTATAATTTTCATTCATATTTTTTAAAAGTATAGGATTGACAACTAAAATATTCTTCTCAAATTTATAATTATGAAGATTTTATTAAACATTAAGTGGATACAACTATTAAATATAGCTCATATAATGTTAGACTTGATTAGAGACTTAACAAAATATGTTACACTTTTCAATTAATTTTGATATTTGATGAATGTTTGTGATATTAGGCCAATAATCTTATTGAGTTATCTCATATGATTTTTTTTCTTATTAATCTAATTATTAAAAAATAAGTATTTATAAAAACTAATGAGATCAACAATATATATCTCAATTTTATCATTTCCTATTAGATTCAACTTTTTAATCTCCTTTTATAACAACTCCAAAAATAGTTGTTATTTTTGAATTATGATACTGATGTTATTATTTCACATTAATTAATTTTTCATAAAAAATGTTTATATATTTAAATTTTTTGTTATATTTTTAGAATAGTTATTTAATTTGTTCTCAAATTTAGATATTGATTAGAGATATCTCAAAATGTTATCTAATGATGATTTTAATTTTTTTTATTTGATCAAAAAATAAAAAGTTATGTATTATATAAATTTATTACATATTAATAAAAAATTACACATGATGCAATATATATATATATATATATATATATTATTTTTTATTATCTCATATCATAAATCATTTCATTTTCTCTCTCATCCCTTTTATTTAAAATCCACCTACTTCTCCAACATACTTATTAGCTTGTACTTCTTCTCTAAAATCCATTAATCTTCAAGGATCCTCTCTATCCCCCTACACTCTTACACACCCAATTCCATGGTGTAAAGAAGGACTATACAATGTAAATTTAAGTTTGATATGATTACATTTATTGTTATATATAAAATAATATTATATGTCATATGAAACATTAAGCTATCATTTAATATTTAGTATGTATATATATTAATGCAAAAAGAATAATAAACATGAGCATATATATATATAATAAATCATATCACTCACCTTTTCATTTTCTCTCTCTTCCCTTTTATTTAAAACTCATTTTCCTAGCAACCTCATTAATTACTACTCTTTCTCTCTCCAAACAACCATTAATTGTGTCAATGCCTTATGTCTATTTCCACATTAAGTGGAAGACACCCATGCATATTATTCACAATAGGCACCCTCCTCTTATTACATAATAATCTCAATCATGCTCCAAATCTTACTCCATTTCATCACCTTCTTTCTTATTTGATGCCCATTATCCTTTCCTTTATATCACTGCAATATTTGGTATTATCTTAATTCTATTATTCCTTTAGACTAGTTGAGTTATAATCTTAATAACTAATAACTTCATGATTGTAATAGTCTTAGAAGCCAAAGTAGTCTTAATCAATAATCTTAATGATTTTTGGTTAATGGAATCTTCAAATAGGAATACAATTATATTTACATTATTATAAATAACATTTTTGTAAGAGTTTTAAGAACTATGTTGATTTTTTTTGTTTGAGTAAAATAATTATCCTCACAAATTCTTGTTTTTATTTTCTTCTTTTTCATATGTAAGCATCAAAGCAAAAAACTAGGAAAAATATAACTTGTCTTTTACCCCTATTTTAATTTGAAAAAACTATAACACATAAAATGTTTCAAATGATAGTTTTTATCACAAGTTGTTAAGCTTTGTACAAATTAGAGTTGTTAAACTTGTCCAAAATATTAAGCATAATGGAACACCTATGATTAGGAAATCATCTCCAAGTTTACTGAATCCAAAATGAATGAAAAAAAATTAAGAGAAGAGACAAAACAACAAAATCGATGATGCAACACAAAGTAGTAGGGTTGTGTGTCAGGCCACGGTTTAAGACTTGCTATAGGAGTGATGAAGCACGCACTACAACACGTTGGCCAAGTTTGTGTGTGGAAGGGTGCTCTACACTAGAAGCCTATGCACTTAATTGCATATGTGGGTTTAACTGTGGCTGGCAGCACCAACTACGTGTGTATTTCACACATATAGTAGGTAAACCCATTGCACCACCATAGTCAACACACACACAGAAGGCTGTAGTACCTCATACATAAACACCTTCGTTGGCATGCCGTATGCATGCATGGCATGTGCAAGTGTATGCAGACATGAGTGAGATTTTGCAAAATTTACAAAATATGGAGAATTTAAAATTTATAGTCAAAATCATATGTTTTTTTGTTATATGATTAAAAATTATATTTCAATCTCGATATAAATGGGTGAGAAAGATGTATGAAATAATTTATAAAATTTAAAGAATTTTGAGAATTTTGAAAATCAAAACTTTGTGAATTTAGAACCTATTAAAGAGAATCTTATTAGAGAATTCAATTTTCTTATGACAAAATCCTCTTTTTTCTCATTTTTTCTTTGCTTCTCATCATTATCATGCTTTCACTTTCGTTATTACTACTCTAAAAAGAAGGTTTACTAGTACTGTTCAAAATGAGAACACCTTGTATACAGATTAATCTATCACTTGAGTGAGAAAAAGGTTAAGGCATTATATTTCATTCATTAATGATTTTATGAGAGTCTTATGAAACAAATCATAGAGTTTAGAGGTATATTAGTCCTACAATTATTATAACGATTGAAGTAGCCTATAAAGTTGCATTACTAAAGAATCTATTTGGAATCCACTACATATTTTTCATTTCTTCACTAATAAAATGTGTAGCAAATACATCACGTGTACTTTACTTTGTGTCAAGAATACTAGAGATACAACAAGATTTGATAAATGAACAAAAATTAATAAAGATCTTGGTAAATTAAGTTCAAATTTTAAAGAACAAGGATATTTGAATGGCCCAGGTGTTATAGAGAAATTAATCAAAATGAGAGGCTAATTGGGAACTAGAAGATGAAATGAGAAAGAGATATTCCCATGTATTCTAGATTTTAGGAATGAAATATAATAAGGGGAATTTTGTAGCAACATAGTTGTGATAAAATATACTTTTTTTCATTATTTTCTAATATTAGACTTTTAGGAAAATTTTAATTTTTTTTACTTTATTTAAATTCTTTCAAAAACTTATGTATTACAAAAAGTAGATAAGACACCTCAAAGGAATGTGAATTATATAAGTAGGTATATAAATTATTTTTATTCAACAAAAATAAGTTGGTACAAATTAGAATTTTATAAATGATAAAATAGAAGATTAAAGATTTATCATGTTAAATAATCAAATAGTTTATAATCTTAGAGATCTTGGAATTATTAAAAAATAGTAAATGGACTAATGAAATTATGAAATATGTTTGGGATATAGAGTTTATATTAACATATATCATAACATTTTCTTAGAACAAAAAGGAGTTTTCATGATCACAAAAAGGCTAAATAATTTTCAAAGAAAATAATAAACTATTTTTTTATAAATATTTTTAGATTTAAATAATATTAAAAATATTATGTTATAAAAATACAAAACATTGACTGAGGGGTTCAACTCCATCTAGGAAAATCATAGAGAATTGGTTGGTGAAATTTTGGAGATAGAATTGATAAAAAACTACAAGTATAATTTACCTTATAGTTTTAATAGTTAATTTAAACAAATTCTAAAAAAACTCTAAAATGTAAATGGTGGAAGAATTGACTTGATAATAATTCCAAGCTATGCAAACTACCAAAACATTAATGGAAGAAGAAAGGTTGGAAGAGGAAGAGTTGTTCCTAGTGGTGATTTGAAGCGAAGGGAAGGAGAGGAGTTTACCAAATGCTTTAAAGAGGAGAGCTTGTGTTGTTACAAAGGTTTTAGCAAAAATGTGGAAAGATCTTAATCTTGTAGTTAGGCCAAAAGAATGAGATAAGAAAAGGAGAAGAGAAGCAAAAGAATTACAAGAATTATTATGTAGCCAAGCAAAGGGATTGAAGCTTTAGAACTAGAAAGGATAAAAATTGAAAAAGGAAAATTGTATAGATGAAACTAATTGAAAGGCAAGACTACTATGAATAAAAGATTGAGAAAAGCAAGCTTTTTGGCACATATGTATACGTTTGATGTACCATTGTTTGATGTGTAATGACCACCATAGAAATTGAATTCTAAATAAAAAAATTAGAAGATTTTAGAATGTTTGCCTACACTATCATTGAATGCTTATTCATATGATTAGTTGAGCATGATTGTGTATAATGAGTTGATAAACATTGTGTTGTATATAAGCATATTGTGGGATCATTGTTAAGTCCCATAAGCCTTAAATTCAATATTACATTTTAATGATAAACAATCTTTTAAGTGTTGAACTATCATTTAACATGTCTGCGTAGTGTGTTACAGGAAGATCACTTTTGATTGTGTAGTTGAATGAATCCTCCAAAGCTACAAGTCAAATTATTTTAAATTATGTAGCTAAAGGTCATCCACCTTACGATCCAAATGTTCAAGAAGAACTTCAAGGTTTGACATCCTTGACTCATTTAGTAACAACAAAACTATTCTCTTATTTTTCTAATGCTTTTTCATAAGCATCTTAGTTCATGCATTTCAAGAATGAATATGTGAACTCAATTGAAAAGAATTGGTCTTGACTTGATGATTTAATTATTAATGTTTAGTGTGAATATAACTATAACAAATATCAAGCTCAAGAAAACAAAGAGAAAAATATTTTTGAAGTCATCTTTACTTGTTTAAGAATGTAGACCTATAACAATACTCATGAGAAACTAAGAAAATGGTGAACAATTGAGTGTGTGAAAAACTCCTTTAATGATATATTTTAGCACATATCTCATCATTTAAGTCTATATTCTTTACATATAGAATTAGGTTAATAAAAATAAACAAATAGATGTTTGTATTGACAAGGCTTGATCATAATACTTGGGATGAAAAACCTTAATTATGTACAATAATGATCATATTGTACATATGATGTTACCATTGTATGTTAATTATAGTTATATGTGCATATTCATATGGTTGAGTGAATAATATGAATGAGTAAAAATCGATTTCAGACATGGTTCATAAAGTACAAGATATCTATTTTATGATTTGATCCGTTCATTTGCTTTAAATGTTGGCATTCAAAAAGAGCTTTCATTGAATATTATGAATTTGAGAATTTTGTATAGTATGAGAATATTTATCATAGAGTACAAATAGTTTATCTGAGTTAAGCTATTGTCAAGAGCCAATACTTGAGTTTTTCATACAATATATTCATATTTAACATACGATATAATTAACACCAATTATGTATCATACAATACATTCTTATTAATGCCATATGATTTAGTGGTATGATGATAAAAAACCATATATTTGTTAACTAATGTGTCCTTGAGGTGTGATGAATAGAATTATAAAGCAATGATCAAGTGTGTATTGGTCAAGGGCTTTTGGTGGCTAGACTTTCAAACAAAGGAGCCATATAAACATAGCTCTTAATGAGGGTGCCTTCCTTCTAGAGCTTATATTTACTTATTTCACATGGTTAGAATTCAAAACTTATATTAAGAATCATGTGGCACATAGTTCATACATCATTTTTGTATATTGTATTTATACTTATATGCAACTAGTTGTTCTTATTCATAAATCATGCGTGAGGAATGATTTGTAAGAAAATTTAAATTACACAATAAGAAAAGTGCATCTATAGCATCTTAGGTTATGATATATCAAACAAAAATTGAAATAAAAAATAATACAAGTAGTAATATGTTGAGTGTGTAATAATCATATAATTTGATATCTTAATCATATAGTATGACTAGTTCATCTGTGTGATATTTGAGTTGATTTGTTAGGTTGTTTGTATTGTATAATATCTTTTAGTCCAAGATTTGATAGTCTACTTCTCTATAAGGTAATAAGATATTTCCTTGGAATAAGCTTTAAATTTTGATTAACTCTTGGTCTTTAATTAAGGATATATTTATATAGTGAGCTGTTGTGAGCTATTTAGGTAATCAAGAGTAAAGTTATAGAGAACTAAAAAGGCATAGCCCATGACAAGTCATGAGTTTAATGAGAACCTATTTAGTTATAAGATAGATGTCGAAGCATATAAAATTGTTAAAGGTTGTAGCATGAACATTGCTAAGTCGATACTAGCTAAATTAGAATTTCATTTTAATGAAGTCATGCTATTAATATTTTCTACAAGTTTTGAATATGTGCTACAAGTAAACCATCTCTTCAAAAGCAAGATGCTCAAGTATTTTGATAATATTTTGGGCATTATAAAGGACTATAATATGCTATATACTTGAGGTTGATGATCCCAAAACCAAACTCATAGTTATTAATGAATGCTTGGAGTGTTATACACTTACAAAATTTTATATGAAAGTAGGGAATGGTGAGATGAAGCAAAGTTCTTACACTTGGTGTTGGATGAAGCTTGAAGATCCCATGCTCATGGATAACTCATCTTGTATCACTATACCATGAATAAAAGTTCTATGTGGAGTGGGTAACTACTTGGAACTTTGCATTTTCTAGAACTACCATGGGTTAGAATGTCAAACCTTTTGCCGTTTGCAAAGTGAGACTTAGGATTCCTTTAACTCATGCATGAATTACCTTGAAAATATTGCCTTTGACTTAAAAATTGTTTTAGAATTACATTAGTATATTGGAAAAATCAATAAAAACTATTCTAAAGTCAATTTAAACTTTAAGATAATGAAATCAAGTTTAAAACAAGCCTTGTTTTTAATTTCCTTATGACTGTATAATATAATGGTTAATATAGCACTTGTATGGTCTACATTCAAGCTTATAGAAATAAATAAATATAAAGTTTGTCATGGCATTGTATTAGTCAATGGGTCTAGATGCAACTATAATATGAACATAGAATAAGTGTGCAGACTCAATTGTATAAGGTATTGGCCTTGTAAGTGTCTTATTAGTATAATGAGAGTTGAATAATTATTATTATCATTTGCATATATTGCTTGCTTTGTATGAGATTTACTCTAAGAATGTGTCACATATATAGGCTCAGTTGTAGTCAAATGTTTACTATTAATATATCATACGAGTATGACCATCAGTTTAACTTCAATTATAAAATTGTGGTTTGTTGTACAACCAATAGTCCTTATACAATGTCCAAGTTTAATTCTATGGTGTTCATAACTACTACATCATTATTCCTTTTTTTTATTGTAATAAATTTTACTAAGTTAAATAAATCATAAAAATGGTAATAATTACTAAAATAAAAATTTTATTATTTTTGCATATCTTTGAGGATCCTTCAAAATTTTCTCCCTTCTTATAAAGTTCAATCAACCCTTGTCGATGTTACAGGCATCATATATGGTACCTTTAATATGGGTCTTCACTAGGGAATAGATTAATAGCAACTTTGTTAGGTGGCAAAGTGAGTAGATCCTTAAGCAATACCTCAAAATAATTTCATAATAAGGAGCACCCTATAATTGGAGTTCATCTTTATTGCTTACTTGTGCAAAAGCTAAAATGCATTTGTAGCCCTTCTTAATAATTGTTTTATTTTTCCATTTAATATACATATAATAGGTACCTTTTCACCTTTACCAAAATAGATGGCATCAATGATAACAATTGAATGGATATTCACCTTCTTTTCCCAACTATCTATATAGACATGATGAGTAACCAACCAATCCATTCTTAAGATGATATCAAATTCTTTTAACATTGTAATTATCAATTATAATTTAAAGAATTTGGCCATTGATTTCAATGTTCCTTCCTAATGTATTTATGTACTTTAGTTGCCTTACTCATAGGTAATGTAATGAAAAAAAGATAGCCAAAGTATGCTGTTCTATTACTATCCTTACAATCGTTTCAACCAAAAATTAAGATGTTGAAATGTAATGAAATAGCACTTCCAAAAGCATATTTTGTAAAGTAATGTACTTATTATCACCTTCAAGGAAGTTGAAGCTTTTATTCAGGTGATGCAATTTATCATTGGTTACGCTATTTAAGTTGGATCTATAGAACTTTAGCTTTTTCCCTTATCACATGAAATAAGAGCCATATGATTAGATCTTGCAACAATTAAATCCAATATTTTGGTGCCTTATCACTTGTAATACCATCTCATATGGTACTTCCCATAATGTTTTAATATTTTTTGGCAATATGCCCAAATTTTTACAATTAAAAAACATTTAATTTTTCCCTTTCTTTTAAACCCTTTTTTATGATATTCTCCATCGATTTTTTTCAACTTTCCTCTTAATACTAAAACTTTAGATGGATCTGAGCTTTATGACCCAAAGCAATGCATCATTTCTTTTTTTAATTTGACCATCTAGAGTTGTAAATTAACTTCTCTTTTTTCTAGACTCTCTCTTAGCATACATCAAGTCTTGGCTCTACTACATTCAACAAAAAATGTCTACTAAGTCTCTATAGGTCAACAATTACATAAGTGTCATCTCTTAATTGAATTTCAACTTTGCTAAACATATAACACTTTTGTAATGAACAATCCTTAATTCATTATGTATGCATAAAAGTTCACATGGTACAAATAAGCCACAATTTGGAATGAACAATCCTTAATTCATTATGTATGCATAAAGATTAAAAAATGTAATAACAAACAAATAACACAAATATAAATGAGAACAAGAATAATCTCTAGAAACATAAAACATGGCCACATGCAATCTGGTGAAGTTGTTGGTGCTTCTTCTAAGGTCAATACCAATCTAGAGCTTTTGTTAGTATGTTAGGAGCAACATTTGAATAAAAAATGAGGTGATCATACAACATTGAAAAAATAGACCAAGTCCTAATCTAGAAATAAATAATAATGTGGGGTATAACAACTTTAGTGACAATAGACAACCAACATCTAAATTTTGCAATACAAATTGAATATTCTTCAATGGTGGTGATCTCTAAATCTCATTTGGCATAATTATAACACAAAATGTATGCACTTTATGTCCTTTCATACCATTCTTGATGAAACTACTAAGGCTAATGCTTTAGGATATAAAAAACATTGAATATTCATCTCATTAATCAAACCTAGGCAAGGACTAATGATAATGCCTATTGAAAGTCTATCAATAATGATAGTAATAAACATGAATATTGTAAAACTAATTGCTCTTTGTAATCATCCACTAAAAGGTTATGAACGACATCACATTTGGTAATATCTATATAAGGTGTTAGTGCATCTATAGCTACGTCATTTTAAACTCCCAAAGAATACAAATCAAACCATTGATCTCCACTATCTTTTGAATTCCCTTTAAAATAAAAGTGTCTCTAAAACAAGGTAAGTCATGCATGCCACTACCAATAGCATCCTCATGTTTAATTGATGACCCTTTTTATTATACTTAGAAATTTGTGGCTTGAGAGTTTGGGAGGTATAAGATTAATCTTAATAGAGCATGGAGTGGATATCATATTAGATGAAGAGATAATACGAAGCTTCTTGGAATTGACTAAGCTAAGAATCAAGGTAACGATTGTATTGTATTAGAATTAATAAGTGTTAAGTTATTGATGCGTAATTATTAAGTTATGAAACCATGATTTCCCTAAGAGGATATTAGCAATTACCACACAAAATTAAGGTTGAATTAACTCCCAAATGAATAGCAATAAGCCACCTATAAGTGACAAGTTTAAAATTAAAATCAACCCCATGAATATAATGTTTATGGATGTTGCTTAGGAGTAAATATCATACAAGTCATTCCTAGATTTGAAACGATATTTAGAGATTACAAACCTTGTTATTACCTTGAAAGTATGCAAACAAATAATGAGCTAGGGTACGATCACATGATGTTGTACCTAACAAGATTTTGATCTTTACCTTTTCACAAAGACTTAGAGAATAGAAATTTGGAATAGTGCATGAAATATCAAAAAACGAATAAATAAACTAGAACCATGTGTCAATAGAGTTTAACATAAATTGTGCTCCAAAAAAAATTGAGGGAAAATAGAATGCCTCTTTTATATACAAATTGCCTGAAACATAACATGGCTAAGATGTTTTTGTATAGATTTGATATCAATAAATGTGAAGAGAAGGTGAGAAAATGAATGATATTCGATAACACTTTAGATATAACAAGGGATTTAAAGAAATTTCCAAAGATGACAAATTTGATGAAAACTAAAAATTTGTGTTGATAACATATACTGAATTATGAGATTGATTTGGCCACCAAAATGAGGGATTTTTTAAAAGAGTAGTAGCCTTATGAGTCAAGAACAACTCTTAAAATTTCTTGCCATTTTAAAATTATTTAAATGATTAAAACTATCTCATAACTTAGACTTGAGATCCTTCGTGATGAAATTAGGTTCTTTCTCTTAAGAGAATTTACTTTATACTTGGGACCTGATCATAAATTTCACATTGTCGATCAATTCTGTGTAGTTCTTTAAAGATTACACATATTTCTATATTTTTTCATCACAAATAAATTTTTTGAGACTCGAATAAGTATAGCTTCATTCAACTAGGTCTAAGAATTTTTTCTAAGTTCTTATGCTATGTCATATATCAAGCTTTTTGATTACCTATTTTGTATATCAAATCTAAGGCACTCTAAGATAGCTTAGTTTGATGGTACAAGGGGCCTATGCCCAAAATTTTGTTCTTCGACCTTTCTTGAAATTTGATGTTTTGCCTAAAGCTGGACATAGGCAATACAAGTTTCAATCCAACAAGAAGCTCAAAATGAAGTAAACTTAAAATTCTTTTTTTTCTTTCAGCCAAATATGTATAAAAAATTTGAGATAAGACAAAAAATACAATAAAAAGTTTGGGTTTAGTCAATCAATGATTTAGTATCTCTCCCCTTTTCCAAAAAGAGGGACATCAACGAATGCAAAATCCTGATACTGAATGCTTCGTTGAAGTTGTTCCCTTGCATTTGCTCCTCTGAGAGTAGCCTTTCAATTTCGTTAATGACGTCGTTGCAATATGGCCCACGCACAAAGCAGAACTTGGGTGTTAAAAAGGGGAATTAGTTTTCCTAAATCTCTTGTGCACTTCCTGGTGAAATACCATTTAAACTTAACGGCATACTTTTTGGCCAGGGTCTTCCTCTCTGTCTGCCCTCTGGTCAGCTACTCTTTTAGATCTTCAAGCTCTTTTCGAGTCTCTTCTTTTATTTGACTACACTCCATTGAGTCTTTGTTTTTACCATATCTTCCTGTCATCCACTAGCTTGGCATGCTTTGTATCACAATAAATAGCTAAGGCCACTGCATCCACACTCTGCAGAGTTTAAATTATTCAAACAAATAAAAAAATATAGCTCGAGGCTAAGGAAATAAGAGTGGTAAAATCTTACCCCATAGAAGTGCTTGGCGTGCATTAGAGGCATTGGAATCGTATTGATGCCCTTTTTAGCTTGTTGTTGAAGTGGAGATTGAACAATGAATTTGGATTTCCTTCCTAATATGGTAAAGATTTGGGGTCAATAAAAAAATTTGAGATCATCTTCACCTTTCTGAGACTCACTGTGAACATTTGTGTTTTGGACAGAATGAAGTTCCCACTTTAGATGTCAAGTTGAGCTCATAATATGTTGATTTCTGAGTGTTTCTTAACTTGGGACATAAAGAGCCTTCAAAAAAAAAAAAAAAAAAAAATGGTGAAAGGGTCAAGCTTTAACCCATAATTAGTCATTACCCTTTTTAAAACCCATTCAACTTCAACCAACCCTTTTCCCTTTGTTTCCACTTCAACGAACTTTCGTTTCCCTGGTTCTTCATCAACTTATTCTTCCAAATTTAAAGTGATTGTCAAGAGGTTTCCTCTGGTTAATATGACATTGACATGTTAGTCAAGAGTGGAATGCCTTTGCATATAAAGTTTCTAATTTTAAGTGAGCAAAATTCATACGTTAAATTTTTAAAATGAGCAATTTAGTTTTATAGCATAGTCTAATTTTGTTATGTTATATATATTGAACCTACGTTAGTCGTTTCTCATACGATATTGGCCAATAGGGATTGGAAAAGGCCTGCCCGTGCATTTAAAATTCGTGATTCTATGTAGAATATAAATGATAAACTTACCAAAATAGGTTGAATATATTGGCTATTAAAATAGACAGCAAAACAATTGTGTTTTGAGGAAATGAATCGAAATGAATCATAAAATGCTTAGACTATTGCATAGTATGTTTTTCTTAGCATAAAAATACATTAATATAATTGAGAGAAATAGTACATATTGTAGTTAAGAGACTATTTTAATCTTGCTCGCATAATATGACATACACAACCACAAGAGTAGTGCACCACACCAAACTCTATACACCTAACATACTAGTCTGAAACAGTGAAGAGTTTGCAGTCATAATATCGTGAATGAGGTATTGCAGAAGACTACCAATGGACTTGTTTGATGTGATTTTAATTGTGTCAAAATAGCTAACAATAATAGGCAAAAGTGAATAGTACAAGGCGTATATCATAACCCAACAATAATAGTTACTTCCCTATACATGGAAGCACCATAAGGAACATCACTCAGTAAATATATTACAATGAAACATGATTGTTTGCAAGAGATGACTAATGGTTATGCTAGGACTGGATGAGTATGAATTGTGTGCATATTAGTTTGTACCACTATGATGTGTTATCCTTTGAAGGTGACCTCTTAGAAGTATACTAGGGCAATAAAAAAATGTCAACATCTATTACGCCACATTAGGAAACAGTGCTGGGTCAAATCTCTACATATAGAGATGATCAACGTAGAAGTACAAAGTGTTCTATGGTATGATGGTGAGTTGTGTATTGTAATTTAAGGATGCAACCTTTTTTGACCATTGATTTTAAGTATCATTTTCATGATTTTCTTGTACAATTACATTGTCTATCTTATACAATGTGTGAATGTATGACTATCTTATTTTTTTCATAGTTATAATGGCTCTGCATTGTAATGGGATAAAGAGCCCATCCTAAATGAGTGTGTTGTTCAATTTCCCTATAATTTTGTAAGGAATCGAGTTATTTTATTTCCCTCAATACATTTCCATTTCCAAGTTATTTTTAGAGGATTAGCTATTGCTTTAACTTAATGTATGACTTCAATAATTCTTCAATGAGTCCTTAAGCTTCATTGTATTATTCTTATTTAAGAAATGTAATCAAGCTCAATTTTAACATTGGTATATTGATTACAATTTGACTATTGTAATCAATACCTAAAAAGATGCTTTCAATACTAAGAATTAACCCACTAGACAGACAAAATTATGTAGTACATTATCTTCTTGATCTTTGGTTTTGTCCCCTACAAAAGTATAATTTGTCTAGTTGCTTCCATGTATATTTATTTTAATAGAGATAGTGAGTGGTGAGTTCCAATATGCCATTTCACACCATCTAATTTTTATCAATTTTAAAAAATAAACCAAGCCCATCTACATAAGTGTTCTATCTTTTTATATTATATGTATTATTAGGAAACACACAAATATACTATCATATTGACTATTGATCTTGTTTATAATGGTAGGCTCATTCATAAGTTTCCTCATAGAGTGTTTTATTTCTATCCTTCCACCATTCCAACTTATTAGAAGGGTTATGGTTTGGAAAACTTCATAGTATGTTGGGCAACCATGAATCTTCTATCACCAATTATTGAGCTATTTATTATTTTATTTTCCTTCAGTTGGATTGCTAAGACTTTTCCATAGAATGATCAAATATTCTATGTAAGATAATAACATATGAAAGCATGATCAATAGAATCTTCCCTAAGGCAATATGAACATTTAGATGATAGCTGGATGTTATACCTATTAGTTTCCTAAGGGTAGTAATTTATCAAAAAAGTTTCACACCAATGCTAATATCTAAATAAGACATTTCTCATTCCAAATCCTTTTTCTCGAGTTTAGCTCAATGCATTTGCATCTTATTTCATTCTATATTGATTATAGGTTGAAAACTCCAACATTATTGGTTGTCCAAAAATACTTTCTAGATAATCATTAACACCAAAGATTTAGTCTTTTTTGATTTGGTGATCATTTGATTTCCACTTGAATATTTTGCTTTCATGAAATCAACCCAAAGTGATTGCTCAATCAACGACTTCCAATTTAGCTTAATTGAATACATTAGCATTATTCCTTTAATTTTCCTAATTCCTAATCTATTTTCCTTTTTTGGAGCACATACCCTTTCCTAGGATAACCAGTAATTTTTATATTTGTTTTCAAAGTTCTCCTATAAGAATCCATAAGTAATCCTTTTCACTCTATTGATGATTTACATAAATGGGTTTATTGCCAATTGTGAGTAAGTTGGTATTGTATTTACAACATGTTATATTAATATGAGTTTACCATCCATTAGATAAAAGCTTTTTCTAAGTTAGTCATCTTGTTTTGTAATTCTTCAATTAATTGTTTGAAGTATATTGTTTTTTTTTGCTATTAAACATAGTGCAACCAAAGTATGTAATGGAAAGAGAGCCTTGTTTAAATTCCATGTCATCGATCTATTAGTATAGAATTTGAATTTATGAGTTTAGTAGCATCCTGAAATTTCTTGAATTTTTCTAAAAAATTGCTAATACATTTTACAAATTTTAGGTCTCCTCTAGTGAACATAATGACATCATCAGCATAGCTTAAATGAGATATCATTGGATAGCATATTATTGTGGCATAATTAAGTATTTTCCTCTTCTTAAATTATTTCTTTAATTCTCTTCTAAATGCCTCCATTTCTATAATGAAGGGTAATGGAGAGATTAGGTTATCTTGTTGTACTCCTCTTCCTAATTGAAAGTAATCATGAGGTGAGCCATTAATCATTATAGATAACCATGAACTTCTTGTGATTTGATTGATGAAAATTTTGAAATGGGTTAAAAATTATAATTTTTTGTGAGTATTTTATTGAGACATTCCTAAATGTTTAGTTTAATAATGTAGTTTCTACCTTTGATTTTCTTTTTAAGTGAACCCGTAAGTTCTTAAGAGAAATTATGTAAACAATTTTTTTCTCTCTTCATTTTATAAACTTAGCTTACATGGAAGAAATAATACTTGGTAGAACTAAATGGAGTATGTTGGCTAGTGGCTCACTTAGCATCTTTTTAGAGAAATTGCATACACATATTAACCTAAAATATTTAAAATATCTATGGTTATGAGTCTTTTAAATGAGCACTATGTGAGTACTTGCAATCTCACTAGGTATTGGATTTCAAACAATGAAATTTGTAGCACCTAAATTATCCAATGCAATGATGTCCCAACACTTAATAAAAAAATAAATATTAAAGCCATCTGGCCCTAGAGCAATATACTTATCTAGTTGAAAAACCATCTATTTGACCTCTTCCAATTCCACCTTTTTTATAAGAAATTGGTTCTCTTCCTTAATAATCAACCCAAGTATATTGCTTAATACTTGTTCATCACAATTTATCTTTTTCTCAAATAATAGATCTCTAAAGAGTTGTATTGCTACTTGTTGTACTTGTTCCTAACTTGATACCATATGACCATTTGAATCTTTGATCTTAGTAATGTTGGGTTGGGACCTTTTGTCCTTCCTAAAGCATAAACTAATATGGCATTTTTCTCTTATTGCTTCAACTGTTCTTTTCAACTTTTTATTTGGAATATTTTTTTTCTTTATTTAGTTCTTCCATGAGATGTTGGTTTGCTTTATTTATGCCAATCCTATCTTCTTCTATTTGATTCTCCTAAAACTTTTTTTATTTATCCTTCACAATTTCTTCTGCTCTTTTGATAGCTTGAAAGATGTCACCAAATATATTTTTATTTTACTACTTAAGATGTTATTTCAATCTTCTCATCTTAAAAGCTAATGCTGACATGCTTGACTGATGAGTTTGAATTTCCCAATCATTTTCCACTATTTTGTAAAGCTTTAGATGCGTTTTCCACATATTTTGAAACTTAAATTGTTTAAGGCTAGTATCTAATATTATAAGACATTGTTGTATTAGTGGGGAATGATCAAACCCCATTTTATAGAGGTGTTAAACAATTATAGCCAGATTAAGATCTATTCAAGCCTTATTTACCAAAATCTTGTTTATTATTTTCCAAACCCATTTTCTTTCTCTTCTATCTAGCCATGTAAAGAGTGAGCCCAAGAAAGCATTCTCATTTAGGTGCCATTGGTTTAAACAATCTATAAATTAATGTGTTGTAGTTAGGGATGTGCTGGAGGATCCTTTGTATTCATTCATGCAAACAATTATATTAAAATCTCTCCCAACGAGCCATGGACTCTTCTAATTTTTCATAATCATTGTTAATTTATTCCACAATGCTCTTTTTTGTGCCTTTTTACACTTAGCATACACAAACATATAGTCTGTGTATAATTGACATTTAATTTTTGTGATATGTAGGTGAATGATTGCTCATCATCACGAATACTATTACATTGCATATTAGCTTCCCATAATATCCCAATTTTACTAGATAAATTTCCATCGTAAGGAGGGAAACCTTAAGTAGATGTCGAACTGCGAAGCTTCTTCTCTTGAGCCATTGATTCAAGTAGAGCTACTATTGTTGTATTGTTGGACCAAATCACATATTTGAGGTGAGAAATTATTTTAGTATTCATGACTCCTCTTATACTCCATATAAGATTGTTATCAATTAACTAGCGATTGATCTTCAATTTGCATTACAATTGAGCATCTATGATTTCCCTTCAGACATGCTCATTACTCTATGCCTTTCCTGGCTTTTCTTTTTTATTATTATGTCTACATAGTGGTGAAATCATCTTGTTTGAGTAGAATTAATTCTAATTTGATTCCTTTAACACATAAAAGTCTACTTTTCTTTTGTTTTATTCTTAAGGGGCTTTAGAATTCAACATCAACTTTTGCTTCTCTTGCCTAAAGCCTTTTTTAATTACTTCATTGTCATTAGAAAATTTTATTGACATTATTATCCTCTCATTACCAACCCTCTTGAGGTTACCCTTATCCTTGCCCATGTTCATAATTAGATTAGTTTGCATAACCTTGTTATTGTGATCATTGTTAAACTAAGGAGTTTGAGATTGTCCACCATTCTTTAGATCATTTGAAATTGCATGACTTTTAGGCTCATAATTTATTATGTTATTTCTTGCCAAAATTTTTTATTATGTTGTACTTGTTTTGTTTGAACAATAGGATGATTTACTCCTTTTGTGATAGTTTGTGTCTCCTTTTGTTATACTGTATTTATAATTTAAATATGATTGTCTTTATTTACTACAATTGATGTAATAACATGGCAAATTTTCTTACTAAATCTTCTACATAAAACCATTTGAACAACTATCCTACTATGTGATTATAATTCTCTTTCATAATTCCTTTACTAAATCTACTTCCATACGAGCTCTAGCTATGCTAGGTCAAGCTAAAGTCAATGTTGTCGGATCCACCTTTAATGAGTTTCCAATTATAGAAGCCATGAAATATCAAATTGCCTTTGTAATATCAATGAATGGGCATATTCTCTAAAGATACCAAACAAGTGTTAGAAATGGTTTATTTAAAGAGAATTTTCTTATAGGTGCCAATTTAAATGATTCTATCATTTTTTTGATTTCATCCTCTTGGAAGATAATTTTTCATTCTTACTTATAAGTAAGAGTCATATTTTTTTTTCAAAAATGTTTGATTTATTACATGAAATAGAAATACAAAGCGTGTCTTATGAACAAATTATACAAAGTTCTACTATGATCTCTTGCAATAATACAAAGTGGGAAACATATGTAATGGTTAAAAAGTGAGCTAACATTATACATATAAAAGATAGCATAAGAAGGTACGCGCTAATGTACTTTTTTGATGCAAATGGTAAAGCTATATCGTATTAGACCATAGAGATGTCATATGGAACAATAACAATTGTTTGTCATTGAAGCATGCTAATAATGTCATCTAAGTTTGATGATGCACTAAAATGAACAGTGTTGAATCTATCATACTTTATCCAAGCCTAATCGAAGTTTACAAAGTGGTCTACATGTGATGGTTGTGCCCTTAACCAATTGTTCATGATGGAATCATAATTGATGATGAATGAATGAAGTATCAATAACATCCAATTAGTGTACTAGAATGAAGCATTACTTTTCCTTGTTTAATGACCCCTCAAAGTGAACAGTACCCTAAAAATTGCCAATGTAATGTGACAAAATGTTATTAGGTTGAAATGATGAGGACACACAGAACATGCAGGATGCCCTGAGTTAAAAAATCATGTTATGCTAAAAGAGTCAACATACTATAAAAAGCTAGAACCAACAGAGCTCGATCATTGAATATGAAACTCATCCTTTTGGTCATCTCATATGTTAAAATTTTGGATCTTGTACAAATTATGGATATAAGGAATTTCTACTTTCTCTATTTCTATGATGACCTTGCATCTATTAATCTATTAAGTGGATATCATAATAAGAGAACACTCAATTGGTCCACCCAAAACCATAGCAAATAATAAAATATAGTGTACCATCAATACAAAATATTTATCTTGTTTGGATTATATTTTTTTTTATTGTGTTGTGTTTTGAAAAGAATTTCTTGTTATCCAAAATGTTTTGCTACAATGATTTCAAAGATGATTTTTGTTATCTTCTATTGCAAAGATATTTTATATTTGATTTTCTTATTGAAAATAAAAATCTATCTAGGTATCTTAAAATTTAGATGTTAATATATGAAGTTGGTGGTAACAGGGTCACTACAAGATGGTATCAAAATAGTTTAGAATAATAATAAAGGGTGATAACTTAAAAGTTAGACTAGATTTGATATCTACCATTGGAATTAAGTTAATAAAGGGTGAAATGTAATGTATCAAAACAAACTATTATTATAGGTATTTAGTCAACTAGAGTAGGTTAGGCACTTGTAGACAATTAAGGTAGTAAGATGAGACCTTAGGCTAGTGAGATTGGTGGAATGTCATAGTGGATAGCACATGCTCTCTTTATCTTGTTGACTTTTTTATTGCATTAGATTACTATGTGTGTGTAGAAATATGGTTATATATCTATATATGTGCTAATCATGTTATGTGGCAAAGTGGACATAGTAAACTTAAACATGTGTAATGATGAAGCTATAAGTATAAATAATGACCAAGAGTAAAAAGAATAATCTTGAGACAAAAGAGAACATCTAATACAAGAAGTGGTTAATGAAGTACAACTCAAGACAGGGATGATTCTCATATCTACTAGAAAACAAGTTGGATTATATCATGTGGATTGATTGTGGAGTAGCTTTAAGAAACAAAACCAAATGCATTTGACCAACAAGATCAACCTATATCAAGTATAGTATTGGTTAAACCAGATCAAGATGTTATTTGAAAGTATGGGTTGAGGGTTTCATTACTAGTACTCCACATTAGATTGTATAATAGATTATTGGTAGTGAGGTCAACAAAGGCACATATTTGGTGGTATGAAAAACTTAGATATATCCTAGATAGAATTTTGTTAAGCTTTACCTCAATGACATATCATTGAATCCTCCAAAGATAAGATGTGGAATGAATTAACAAGGATATTATAAAAAGATATCCTACATAGAATTTTGTTAAGCTTTGATGAATGGTATGCCCTTGAAATTATTAAGGATAAGATGTGGGTTGAGTTAAAAAGGTTATTGAAACAAGATCAACCTTGGCAAGATATGCCCCAAAAATGTGGGCTATTAAAGCACAAAAGTATGATGTGGTTATAAAGGGATTAAGAGACTTGTTAGGTGTCTTATAACACCTATGAAATTCTCCACCTATAACACCTATAAAGGTAGCTCATTGAATATAATAATATCAATCCCTGATGGATGATAAGAGAGACTAGAGAAAAGGAAAGGTTCATTTTCTTCTTGTGCTGTACACATTAAAAAATATAATGATGACTAGCTTGAGGCCACAAATCTCAAATCCATCAAAATGCTCTAGGTTAAAAGGAAAGCCAAGATGCAAAACTTGTGGAATGTGGAATGAGGGGGAGTGTTGAAGAAAAAAATGATTAGATGTTTTGATTATGAATAATTTGGACATATTGTTAGAGAATGCCCAATGGCCATGGAAAGAAACATAGAATGCAGTTACTTAAATGAAAAGGCACAAACACATTGGGATTTAATTACTATAAGACCTTATCATAAAACTCATTTCCCATATTGAATAAGAAATGGTCAAGCTTCTTCAACTCCAACTCATATGGTGGAAACAAGCGTGCAAAAACTCCATTTCCCTTGAATGTGATTACATGTATATGACTTTTACAAAAATATACTTAATGGAGATGTTATTTGATTTTAGTGCATCATATTATTTTAGTTTTTTCTAAAATGGTTACATGAATAATAGTAGATCAATATATTTTAAATAATCTTTTTTTGTTACATTAGTAATGAGAGATTAAATTAAAGTGGATAAGTATGAAAAGAAAAACAGTGATCCAAAATTCCTAATGCCTAATCTCTAATTTCTAATCTTGATCCTCTAAAATTTCCTAAAGATCTATTATATTTATCGTCTAACAAAAAAGAATCAAATTTGGCATTGATTTTGGTTAAAAATGTATATTTAAGGCAACATAATGAGTGGTAACCATTGACTTGTAGGACATGAAAAATCTACAACAAGAAATGCTCGAAAAATGCTTATTTGACTAGGTTGGGGAGAACTAGTCTTATTTGTTAAAAATATAGATACAATCCTTTTTATTTGAATTGATTATAGAGAACTCAATTAGATAATGATCAAAATAAATATCCATTTTCAAAGCTTAACATTCCCTTTGATCAACAAAAGGAGTAGTGGTGTTCTTGATCTTTTCTTCAAATATATCATTAATTAAAAATGAAGAAGATATCCCATAGTTAGCATTCAAGGCTAAGTACGATCATTACAAAATTTTGGTACTTCCATTTGGACTAACGAATGCTCTAGCTACATTTATGGACTCAATAACTCTAAGTAGCAACTACATAGATTCATCTATGTTTTTATAAACAGTATATTAATCGACTCCAAGGATGAAGACAAGCATGTAATGCATTTAAATATGTCACTATAGTGATTAAGGGGGTAGAACATGTATGCAATGTTTTCTAAATGTAATTTTTAATTAAATAATGTCTCATTTTTGGAACATATGATAAGGTTGCATGAATTGTATGTTTCACTTGAAAAGTTGTAGCAATAACTGATTGGCTTAAGATAGCTAAATGTTAAAAAAAATTGGAGCTTTCTATTATTGGTTTGGTATTTATAAATTGTCACATTTTCTCATTGATGCTTCATTCCATTGGTTAGGTTTCTTGTTAATGAAAAATAAAAAGATAATAACATATGTTTTAATACAACATCCATATCATTAAAAAACTTATCCATCACATGATTTGGAATTGGCTATCATTATATATGCATTGAAGATATGATGGCATCGTTTATACATGATGAAGAACCAAATATACTTAGATCATCAAAGTCTCAAGTACATTTTCACTCAAAAAGAAAGGTTGTCAGTGGATTTCAATTCCCACTTCCTATTCCAATGTCAAAATGGGAAGAAATATCAATGAATTTCATTGTTGGTCTTCTTAAAGCTAGCCTAGGATATGATTGTTGCATCTCTCATGATAAGCTAGCACAAATAAAACATGGATGAAAATGATTTCTACCTTTCACTTTTTTTTTTGTTTAGTACATTAATGTTAAATCAATTATCTTGATTAGATTATGTTTTATTCAGATTTAATGTCAACTAATTAAAAGGCTAGGTTGACCATGCAAATTCCTTTTTACCTAACCATAAGGGAAAAGGATCTTAGGTGCATGAACAAATTGTGATATTAAGGTGGTGTTTGGGATAAGAATGCATAAATTTTGAATTTTGCTTTAATTCTTGTAGTTAAGGAAAGGGATATGTAAGCTTGAAACCTTGGTTAAGTAAGTTTTATATTTTTGTGGTGTTTCAATATATGGAAAGCTTGTAATTAACCCTAATTAGGTTTTTTATGGGGGTTTCCTTGTGGTTTTAAGAGGGAGCTATGTAATCTAAACTCAAATTAATTTGTCTTACAAAAGGGCATTGTTGGTTGGGAACCAAATTTATAAGCCTTAATTGTTGCATTTGCTAAAGGTTTTGCAAAACTATTACACCATTGTGTTTGATGAGTCAAGCATAAATGTTTATATTTCATATGGGCTTGTTTTAAACAAAATTGTTAATATTCAATTAAGACAAGCCATCAACTTTAAATGCCTAAAATAGTGGTCTTCAAGGCTCTTGGAGTCATGACAAGCTTCAAGAAAATTGAAGACATGTACTAAAGCTTTCATACTTGATTTTCTTTTTATTTTTCTTAAATTTGATATGTCTAAATTTTGAGATAATGTGGCACACTAGTAATATTAATAGTTAAAAATGTTATAAAAGTAATAATTATTGAATTTTGATTTTTGGGCCAAGCATTATTGACGAAAAATATAGACATTGGTATTTGATTTTTTAAAATTATTTAAGAATTATTTTTCATGAATTTCTTTTCATAGTCATTTAGAAAACTTATAATACTATAATAATATAAAATCATTTTGTTACACTTATATTTAAAATTTTTGCACAAAAATTCCCATAAAACACCCTAAAACAACGTTACTCTTGGGAATTTTCATTATAGCATTGGGCGGGTCGACCAGACCCAACCACTGGCCCGTCCAGGCTTTTAGAAATTAAAAATAAATAAATAGAAAAAATTGGTGGACTGACCCGGTAGGGGCACCCGTAGTCCAAAGAAATTCAACCCGCAGGCAATGTCGAATGAAGCACGGCAAATTCAGGCCGCAGGCGATGCTGAACAGAACGACGAATTCATCCCTTAGGCAATGCTAAATGGACCAGTGCAAGATCAAGTCAACCCAAACCAGGTGATGAAATCCTGGTCAAGGAAGGGGGGAGCCAACACCAAACCAGCTCAAGGGTAACAGGAAGCAAATTACCTTTAAAGCATAATTGCAAAGAAATTTCCACAATGTGGGACTAAAATCCAACTTTACTATCAAAGAAGTTAGAAGGACAAGCGCGATCGGACGACTGAGATCATTCAGCGTAAAATGACATGCAGAAGAATCGAACCCAGGCTGCATATATGTGTTAGGATGCGTAACCATTGAGGTAAAGTGTTTTAATTTGAATTAAGTCTGGACACATTATATTAATACATACAAGATAGCGCACGTGCAATCCAAATGCTCAGATCAAGCCCACCCAGATCAAACGAACGAGATTAATCTCAAACTGTAAATTCGAGATTCAATCCATGTCGTTCGTGCTTGGGCCTGAATCGGACGGTAGCTACTTTCCATTTGTTACCCAAACAGCTAGTTGATTTTAAGAGCCATTGGGAGTGATTTTAGAGCTCAAATTTAAGCTCTATAAATAGAGAAGAATGAAGAACTTCTAGAGGTTACATTTGCTAAGATCTTAAAGCTTTCAGATCACGACTTTAAGCAAAATCAAGTGAATACGGTGCTTCCAATTTCATAAAGAGAAAGTGATAAGAAGGATTCCGAAATTAGAGGTTATTGCTTTAACAATCTCTCAATTTCTATTCCTCTATTTTTTGGTCGTGTGTGCCTCTTATTTCACTTAAAGTTATTTTAAGTTTTGCCAATTTTTGTATTCTTTTCTTTGGGGTAAGGGCATCCCGGTATTGTCCAAAAGCCCGGGGTTTGGGTTGAGCCCGAAAAAACTCAAGTAGGTTCGGGATTAGCCGTAGGAAAAATCCCAAGTAGATTTGAGGTGAACCGTACGAAAAACCTCGATTGTAATTTGGTATTTTTAGTGTTGTCTTTCCTGACACCGGTTTGAGGTGGATGTAGACTCGATTTTGAGTCGAACCACCTTAAAAATCTTGTGTTATATTTCTTCTTATTCGCACTTAAAAGGTTTAATTTTTAAATTGAAACCAAAAATCGAAAGAAAATTTTATTTACCACAATTCACCCCCCCCCTCTTGTGGGATTTTCTTAGGCACAAAGAACTTCAAAAACTCTAATTATGGCTCATAACAAAGATGACACACCTAAGATAAGTAAGAGAATGAAGCATAGATATGAGAATGAGTAGGAGGAGATTGTTATGGTGTTAACCCCTAGCCATACTTTGTTTGATGATAACAAACCCTATGTATTTCCAATAAATTTGCTTGAGTGAATTTTTAAATAACTAGTGTGTTTATTCATGAGAGAAATTAAAGAAAAAGAAAAGTAAATGTTATATTCCATGAAAATCATTTTAGTTAGAGTAGTAGACCATCAAGAGATATAGTTTAAACATAATTTTATATATTTTAATTTTATTTTTTATATAAATATTAGGCTTGATTAAAATAATTCATGAAAACTTCAAAACTAAAATAAAATTTAAATTAATTATCTTAGAAAAAAATATTTATGTTTTTAATATCCTTGATTGTCATACCTTGAGCATTTTAATAATTATTTTCTTATCTATTAAAATTTTTGTTTCAGTAAAAATTAATTAAAAAATATAATTATACTTGAGCTTAAACTATTCTAAATTCATACAAAATTTTAAGGCTAATGAACTAATGTTGAACCCATTCCCTATAGTAATGGGTTAAGCATCACTCTCAAACCCATATGGAAGCATATTAGATTGGGGTGTTACTCCTCATACCCATAAATCATTTAATCTAATTACTGGCTACTTGGGTGACTAAGCCCCAAACAAATTAAGGGGTAGCCAACTCCAAAATTAGGATACTTATAAAGTGTAAGAAAAAACATATAAGGTAAAAAAATAGAGCAAATAGACTATGCTAGGACAAAAATGTAAACCTTTTTTCATGCGATTAACTTTCAAATTGCGGAAATGACATAAGCTATCTGATCGAGCAATTTCATTTGATATTACTTCACGTAAAATTAACAAAAATAAAGATGTAGTAATAATTATACATAGAAGAAATAATTCATGTTTATATGATTTGAAAATCATAAATAATTCTAAAATAAAATATTGTATATCACATGTTAACGATTCAAACTTATGACATAAGAGCTGTTGTCATGCTAGTACACATAATTTAAAGAAAATGATTAAACATAACTTAGTAAGAGGCTTACCTAAATTGACTTCTGTAGATGATTTTGTTTGTGGACCATGTAATTTATGTAAATCAATAAAGTCATGTTTTAAAACCAAGAAGGATGTTACCTCTAAAAAGATTTTAGAATTTTTATATGTAGAATTGTTTGTACCTATACATCTCATGAGCTTTGGAGATAAAAAAATATGGATTAATTATAGTAGATGACAATTCTAGGTATACATGATCATATTTGTAAGGAAAAAGTGTGAAACATGTAAATAATTTTAAATATTGATAACCAAATTACAAAATAAGTTACATTATAATTTAATTTTCATTAAAAATGATAATAGAAGATAATTTAAAAATAAGTAATTCATTGAGTATTATTATAATAATAAAATTTACCATACATTTTTAGTATCTAGAATTTCACAATAAAATGGGATAATACAGAGAAAAGTAGAGCCTTATTAGATTTAGTTATAAGTATATTAAAATAATATAGTACACCTAAATGTTTCTAGGTAAAGTTGTGCTTGTAGCTTACTATATTTTAAATTGAATACCTTTTACACCCAAATTAAACAAATCACCATATGAATTAGTATTTGATAAGAAACTAAAGATTGCTGTTTTATATGTATTTAGTTATTAATGTTATGTTTTAAATAACAAGAAAAAAGAACTTGAAAAATTTGATCCAAAATTAGATTAGGAAATCTTCTAAGGATATTCATTTAATGGGAGAGCTTATAGAGTTTATAATAAAACCCCTAAAAAAGTAGAAGAATCTATACATGTAAACTTTGATGAATCAATTCCAACTAAAGACTCTAGTGAAATAAATAAGAAAAAGAAAATAATTGAAGAAAATGCAAATTCTAAGACCTTAAAATTTAATTAGGATCATCCTAAAGATCAAGTAGTAGGTGAAATTATGGATGATATTTAAACTAGATCTTACCATAATTCTTTGTAGCAAATTTCAAACCAACCTTAATGAAATATACTTTAAATAATGAATTTTGGATAATAGCCATGAATGAAGAATTATTTAATTTGAAAAGAATTGCATGTGAGTTAACTCATAAACCATTGGATACAAGTATAATTGAAACAAAATGAGTATTTAAAAACAAATAGCTGAAAATGGAAATGTGATTTTCAACAAAGCAAAATTAGTTGCAAACTTTATAAAACTGGAGATGAACTTGTTAGAACCTATGAGCATCAAAAGAAAAGCTTGTTTATTGTCAATTTAAGAAATTGCATTCACATTATGTTATTCTATCTTAGCACAAGAATAGGAATTTGCCTCTTCACAATATTAAATCGACACATGTTCATAACTTTACTTATGCTCCAAGTCTTGCAATTATTGCTTACAAAAAAGTCATATTTCTAAGGATTGTAAGAAAATAATGAATGTAAATTCTAGATATCTTACCTATGTATGGGTTGCAAAGAATAAAAATGTACTTAGCTAGAAATGATGTCTTATATGATTATGGATTGATCGTACCCAAATCCTTTTGGGATTCAATATTCAAATGATAAAGTGTAATGCTTATATGCATGCTTCACTTATTTTAATTAATTGACATGCTTATTTGTTTGTATATACTTTAATAGAATTATTATATGCATCAATTTAAAGGATGTTATATAATCAAACCCCTTGAAGTTTATGTGATGATTTATTTATTTTATTCTTTAACAAGTGATCTGTACCTTTATTGTTATATTCTCAACAATAGTATATATTTGCACCACTTGTTTGCTTGTCACCAATTTTTGCCTTATCTTTTATTGCATGACAAAAATGGGAGAGAAAACTTAGAAATGAAAAGAATCTAAGCATTGTAATATTTTATCTACAATTATTTAAATTGCATACAATATGGAGAAGCATTTGCATGCTTTGTATAATTTATTATATTTTCATTTTATTATTTGTTCAATGATTTTATCATTATTAAAAGGAAACTATTGTTGTAACCTTGGTCATTACACTACTTGTTTGATGACAAAAAATTACTATATTATGTTTATTAATACTTTCTTAAGTATTCTTTTTAGATCATACAGTTTAAGTACATTGTTTATTTTTGTGAAGAGCATGGTCAATTAACTTAAGGTGCTTAAAGGTAATGTTTGAGTGTAAACTATAACTAGCATCAAGGGAAACACAAGTTTGAATATCACTTAGAGAAGTCCAATATTGAGTCACTTTTATTAGTAATAAAATATTAAAACCTATAATAATTTTCTTGAGGTACTTAAGTGCTTTTATTTAAGACATAAATTTCATATATGTTTACCTATATTTACATGTCTTAATGAACATTAAGAACAGTGGTTTGCATGTGCATGATATGATGAGTTCTATTTGGTTGCATTATTCATGATTACTTAATATTCTATTTTCATCATATGTTAAGTTTAAATCAACTTAGAATTGAAATGAGAATGAATTAAGTGAGATTTTTTTTAGCTAAACTAATCATACTTGATGTTGAACCCATCAAACAATATGATAACTTAATATTTAAATTGGACGAACTGATAGTCGAAGGCGATCATCTGTTAGGTATGCAACATTCATTGGTTGTACATGTACAGTAGATTTATCGTACAACTACACTAATGATTTACTTAAGAGATCTTATTTAAGATTTAGTATTTTTTTTATCTTTGTATATGAGTGTAGTTAGCATTCACGGGTTAGGTTATAATTGATTTGGATTTATATCATGCTTATATGATTTTTGCTTCGTTTCCAAATGTTCATTTTTACTCGAGAGCTTAGTAATAAGGACTTAGGCTTGAGTAAGCTGATTTTTCTTTCATACATATATGACATTACTTTCATACTTATATAATACCATTTTAATTGAGAGACTAGTAATGGGACTTAGCCATATATTGAGTGGATATTACATCATAAGAGTGTGATTGACTTATCATAAGAATACAATATATTATGATCAATATGAATGAGCTTGTACTAGTAGTAATTATAGTACATAATCTTGCATCATACAACCTTTTCTTGAGAGCTCAGATTTGGACTCTAACAAGATTTGTTCTAGTCGTACTTGTGTTATACTTTATCATACAAATACAATCAGTTCAAAATGTGAACTTGTATAGCATCGTACTAGTATGATTTGTGCATGCAAGAAGTATTAGTTCAGAAAGTAATTACTAGTTTTGATTGATCTATGACATAGCCATTATAAGGAGACTTGTAACTATTTATGAGCTTGATAAGGACTATTTAAAGCCCTAATAATATTTTAGAAAATACTAAAACTTGATTGAGTAATCTTTTTGAAGGAACTCACTTTGCATTCATCATTTCTAAAGAGAAGAGGAAAATAAGACCGAGGTTACATGCATTGATTTCATCTTTTCAATTCACTTTCCTTATTGAGCTAAGTTTCAAGTTTTTTATACTTACTTTCATTAGCAACATTGCATACATTTTTGGATTATTGTAATTATGTTGGTATGCTTCTTGATTAATTATATATTTGGTTTTAAGACTTCAAATTAAGCTTTTAATTTGTTCTCTTTGTCCCATGTTGGGACCTTTTTATTTGATCTATTTTTCTTTTTACTTTTTTTATTAAGAAAGTGCTTGTAGGCCTTTATGCCAATGTTGTAGGCTTTTATGAAGCTAATGTTGTATGCTTTTATAAAATTAGTTCTGTAAGCTTTTATGAAGCATATCCTTTATGATTTTATTAAGCCAACAGTTCAGTGTTGTTGCTTAGTCCTTTGGCTGGGGGTGGATGTAGTCCTTTGGCTTGGGGTGGATCTTGATTCGAGTTTAGATTACACCACTTAAAATCTTAGTTTGTACTTTATCTTATTTGCATTACAATATGACAAGGTTTTCAAATCCTAACAATATTTTGTTAAAATAAGTATTATGAAGGCTAACAAGATTAAGAAAAAGAAAAGTCTTCCATTATGATATTTATTGAATTTTTTAGTTGGTTTTAAGTTTTGAACTTACATAATTTTGTCCCTCTCTTATAGACATCATCCATTTATATTCCCAATATTTTGTTGTTTAAGGTAAGTCTAATGGATTTGTTTATATTCTCAAAGAGATTAAATTAGTTGTTGTAAGTTGTGGTGATAATCAATGAATCATACTAGGGTAATAAGTTAATAATGTTAATCACCATAACAAATCACTTATTTAACCCTTATATTTTAATTACATAAGTTTAGCATATAAGTATGCCACTAAATGTAAATTCTTAACATACTTCTCTGATTCTCAAATCTTCATATTGGATAAATAATGAGATCCAACAAGTATGATGCATTCATTATTCATGTTCCAGATGATCATCACATCTGATAAAGAATTGCCATAATATCATTATTTATGTTGCTCTTATTTTTTCTTACATGATACAAGGCCATAACATTACAACATTGAAAGCAATTGTTAATTAAGTTCATACTTATATTATATAGCAGATCATATTTTTATGATGTAGTTTTAGTATAAATGTTCCAAAGTTATTTTTGTTATTGTGATAGTGAAATAGATTGCACAAGTACGGCATACTTGCATTGTACCATGCAATTTCAATATTTTGTATTTAGGTTATTTAATATATTCTATGGATAAGAAATGGATATATAAGTATAACAAACTACTTCATACTATATGATGCATAACTTGAGCTAAACACACAAAACAAAGCATGTTCATGACTTAGATTCTAGGAGAAGAAAATAATCATACAAGTATGATAATATATTTGTATTATATTAAATGAAAGAAGGCTTGTAAGACCCAGGGTACATGGAAGGATCATACATGAGTGATACCATGTACAATAGTCTTTGGACTTCCAATTTTAGCACAAAAAGATCATCATGAATGTTCAATGAAGGAATAGTACATGTACAATGTTTACATAGATTTAAATTTTATTGGAAATGTAAGCCAAAAACTAGATCATACAAGTATGATAATAGTCATCATAGTGTACAACCATAAGGCATTGAGGTGCAATACTTGTTTAAACTTAATATCTTTAATCTTAACACATGTTTTGAATCCAAGATGTCTAATATCAACTGATGTATATATTCTAATTCTAAACATGCTTAGTTATACTCATGAAAGAATGACTTAACTAAGAAGCATGCAAGAGTAGATAATCCTAGGTGCAACAAGTCAAAAATTGCAAGTTTTAATAAACTAACCTTACTATTGGAGATAATCCTAGGTGCAACAAGTCAAAAATTGCAAGTTTTAATAAACTAACCTTACTATTGGAAAATGAAGATTACACGGCCACACCATCAAAAGCAAAATCCTCCATATGTTATTGCAATATTTGAAGTTCTTATCCTTTAAAATTCTCATGAGCATAATCCATCTCTTCTTATGCTTATAATTGTTCTCTCTTTCCTAAAAAATTAACCCAACAAACTATTAGTAATAATGATTTTGGTATAATCAGACATTTATAACGGCTATGGGGTTAACAATCTCACCCATTTGAGGATTATAAAATCTCAAATAAACATAAAAGTAATAGTAAAAGAAAGATAATTACAAGATAACTAAAACAAACTAATAATATTTTGCTCAAATAGGCTCAATTGAAATAAACTATTAAGAATTTTGTCAACATAAGCTACTCCCTCTAAATTCTAGCTCCCTCATTTTGCAATCACTTAAATGGTTTTAATACATCAAGAGATATCCTAAGTTTAGCAAAAAAATCACTTGGTAAAGATTTAATAAACATGTCTACCAATTTCTCATATGAGGTAACAAAATTGAATGTTATAATCTTTTTTATTTTCTTACTTCTAAATGAAGTACAACCTGAAATCAACGTGTTTGGACCTAGATTGGTGAATTGGATTTTTTTTAAGACATATAGCATTAGTATTATCACAACATACTAGTGTCTCTCCCAGCTTAATTCCATAATCTTGTAGTTTTTGTCTAATCCATAGGGCTTCATCTATATAACTATTTACTATAATGTATTTAAATTCATTAGTAAGTTGAGCTACATAATTTTAATTTCTACCAAACCAAGAGATAAGTAAGTGTCAAAGGAATAGCATATTCTTGAAATACTTCTCCTATTTATTTTTCTTCTAACAAAATTAGTAGTTAAATATACATAAGATCAAATCCTAGCTCACTCTAGTCCTAAAGATGTCCCAAGAAGATATCTAAATATGTGTTTGATTGTCTATAACTGAGATTCCTCAAGATAAGCTTGAAACATAGGCCATACACAAATTGTGAACATTATGTTTGATCTACTTACTATGAGATATAATAAATATCCTATCATTCCTCTCTACAACATGATATCATGGGTTTTCCCTTTTCATATTTGTCTAAAGATGTAATAGTGGACATAAGGGGTCACTTTGGATTTTAACTTTTCAAAGCCAAACTTCTTGAGTAGTTTTAATGCGTACTTTGTTTGAGATATAAAGATATTATTCTTAAATTATTTTACTTGCAAACTTAAGACAAAGAGTAATTCACCCATTAAGCTTATTTCAAATTCTTTTTTCATCAAGTCTTAAATTTCTTCACAAATCTTATTATTAGTTGATCCAAATATAATATCATCTACATAAATTTGGAAAAAAAAATTGATGACAATTAGTGTTTTTGATAAACAATGAATTATCGTCCTTTCTTCTCACTAAGTCATTTGAAACAAAGAAAGTACATAATCTCTCATTCCATACTCTAAGTGTTTGTTTAATCCATATAAGACTTTCTTTACTTTATATACATTATCTAGCTTGTTATGAATATCAAAGATAAGCAATTATTCAACGTATACTTCATCACTATTATATCACTTTAGGAATGCGCTCTTTGTATCCATTTGATATAACCGCAAGTCCTTATAACATACATAAGCTAATTGAATTCTAATTGTTCTAACCTTGATATAGGTGCAAAGGTCTTCTCAATATCTATTCTTTCAATTTGGCTACACCTTTAGTTATAAATCATGTCTTATTCTTAATCACAATACCATTCTTATTTAGTTTAGTCTTAAACACTCACTTGTTTCCTATAACTAATTGCTCATTAGGCCTTGGGGTTAGCTTCAAAGCTTTATTTCTTTTAAACTTGTTTAATTCCACATTCAAGGATACAATCCAAAATTCATCACAAAATGCTTCCCAACTATCTTTGGTTCAAAGCTAAATGGTTAAGGTTTGCTCTTGTCCTTACACCATCCATCACATCCCCTAAAATCTTTCTTTGAGATGATCTTCCTTGATTTAAACTAATTAAGTGCATCTTCAATTGTCAATTTCTTAAATTTGTCAAGATTCTCCTCTAACCTCTCAACTTTGTTCTCACTTGACAATGTTTCAACAAATGTTACAATTGTGAATTCTTTCACCAATTTAGTATTCTTATCAAACACTTTATAAGCTCTACTTTTTATTGATTAGCCAAAGAATACTACCTCATCAGATCTTGTGTTAAGTTTTCTTAATTCTCTTTTTTTACTATTTAAGATATAACATCTACACCCAAAAACATGTAAGTGTACTATTTTGGGCTTTGTTGCATAAAACAAATCATAACACATCAAATTCTATATGGGTCTTACAAATACCTGATTTACTAAGCATGTTGTGTTTACGACATCTATAAAAAGTATTTAAAAATTTTGTATTCATTAATCATGCATCTTAAGAAATCAATAAATGTCCTACTTTTCCTTTCCATGACTCCATTTTATTTTGGAGCTCTAGGTGATGAAAAAACTGTATATAATATCATATTTGTAACAATAATCAATGAATGCATCATTCTTGAACTCTCTACCTTACCCACACCTAATAGATATCAAATATATTGCATGCTCATTTTGTAGGTTGTGCATAATGTGACAAACTTCTTAAATACTTTATTTTTACTTCTAAAAAATAACACTCATTTTTTACTTAGTGTAGTCATTTATAATCATAAAACTATAATTTTAATTTCTTAATGGATCAAAATAAATTTAGTTGTAAAGTTTCTAAAGGTCTCCTAGAGTTTACATCCTTCTTAGCCTTGAATGATGATTTTGTTTATTTATATAATTGACTTAGTCCACAAGTGTCATTATCATTGATCATTTATTTTTATCTCAACAAATCCTTTTCATTGGGTTGAATCTAATAATCTTCTTTGTTGTGCAAGAGCTTACAAGACACATCCTTCTTTGCCAAAGCATCATTGGCATCAAAAGAAAGACATTTTGTTTCACTCCCTTCTACAACACTTAAATCTAACAAATATTTATTATTTTTTCCTAGAAGTTATGACTAGTTATCTATTATCTTTGGTAATTACACAAGACTTCTCATTAAAGGAAAAAACAAAGCTTAACCCTAATCCTTAATGACAAGATTGACTAATACTTAAAAGATAAGACTTCAATCTGTCAACTAGTAAGAACTTAGCAATAGATGTAGAAGTGTTACCAACAGTGCCAATGCTAATGACTCTCTTCTTAGAGTTTTTTTTTCTAAAGAGACTTCTCCACTTTCAATTGTTTTCAAGTAGGTGAACAAGTTTGAGTTACTAGTTATGTATCTTAAACACCTACTATCCAAGTACCACAAGCCTTTCTTGGTCTTTTTAAGAAGGCATGCTTGTTCACAAAAAATCTAGGTATCAAAATTGGGGTCCTAAACCTTCTTGTATGTTATATTACTCAAGGTAGTCATATTGATTATGCAATAACATTTTTTTCTACCCACATCAAATAGAGAAACTTTGAGTGCACATTGATGCTAATTTTACAAATTTGTAATGTATGATTAAGTCTCTTGCAATAGTGAGAAACAATTTTTTTCAAGAGGTGAAGCTACATAAATAAAATGTTTATTTTTAGAAATAAAAAGCATGTGATGCTAGATAGGTGATGTAAACTATAATAAGTAACTTAGAGATTAATCTACACATTTTAGAAATATAGAAAATAAGAAGATAAGCATAAGAAACTTGAAAATACAATACACAAGAGACACCTATCCAAGACAATCTTAGCTAAAAAGAGATTAGAAGAAACATAGGATTCACTCAATAATATGTTAGGCTTGCGACCTCTTTAATAATATAGAATTGGGGTACCCATAAAAGAGATATCAAACTTATGATAAAAGATCAAAGTAAATGCCACATGAGTACAAATTGAAAGCACATAATGACTTAACTAAGCCTTATAAAAAAATAAGGGTAACAAAGTAATTTGCATGTAAATTTGGTACAAAACACAAAAAAATTAAATTGTAAATAGTAAGAAAACTAATGATAAGTGCAAGTGGTAAATCTAAGTAAACATTAAATGATGAAGAGATAAGGATAAGGAAAACAATAAAATAAAATGGAATCGATGAAGTAAGAAAATGACTAAGTGAAAAGGAATCGTTATGCAATGATGGTAGGAAGGCAATGTCATAGAGTTGTAGGTAAGCTAGCACAACATCTCGTTTCTTAGGTATCCCATCCCTCTTCCTAGTATTGGAGCCCCTATAAATTAATTTGTTAGAATTCTTATTGTAATAAATCCTAAATCTCAATAAGATGTAAAGGAAAGATGAACATTTTTACTCATGAAAGATCATCGTTCTAGAGGGTAGGCCTCCCATTTTAAAGAGAACCTAAGAACAAATGGTCAAAAGCTATTGCAAAATAGTTTTTTGAAAAGCTATCATTTCTATTTCAAAAATCTATTTTTGGAAAAAAAATTTCAAAACTATTACCAAACACCTTTTTGAAAATTTGTTATTTTGGTCCAAATGTTTTGTAGTCAATACTACTGCTAAATAGCTTTATGTAAAGTTATGCTTTTGGCATAGCACCACTTAGGTTCACATGGGCTATTAAGGGCAAAATAAAGTTCAATGTTCCATAGATTGTCTATGGGTTGACATGACAATGGTGGTGTCATGGGTTTGATCCTAGTCAAAGTGTTGTGGATCAAATCAATAAGTTAGTGCAATGTTGATGGTATCGTAGGCTGAATCTAGGTTAGTGGAGCATCAGTGGTGTCATAGGTTTGATTCGAGTTAATGTGTTACAGATTAAGTCAATAGGTTGATACATCGTTAGTCAATCGATGTGCATTTATGGATCACTCCAATTATTCTACTAATAGGTCATATTTTTGGGTTAGCATAATGTAACAAATCTAGGTGCATTCATTACTTGAATGAAGCAACTTTCTTGAATGAGCCTGGAAGGCTCATTTGTCTAGCCAATTAATCCAAACGTAGTTTGAGTAGGCTATTGTTGGTTAGGTCATGCTTACAATGAGAAATGGATGACAAAGTCAATAAAAATGGGCCTAATAGGTTATTTTTTTAGTCTTCCAATTTTGAGCTCTATCTTGACTCTACACAAGAATAGTGTATATCTTGATTATCTAGAAGTATTGGCATGTGTCTAACTAGTCTATAGATATTGAAAACCCTAATCGATGTCCTCATTTGTTTGATGCAATGTGTAATAAGCATGCAAATATTTGTAATCATTAACTTATTTAATTACAGTTGCATATGAAGTTATTGAACTAATAAGCTCAATTTTACAAACATTTAAATCATGTAAATATCTTTTAGATTTTTCATTAAAGTACTCACAAAGGCTTAAATAATCAATATGCTCTCTTTTCAATATCTTATATTTATTCAACAAATTATTATACTTTTCATAAGAAAAATATATTTTTGTTCTAAGTCTTCATTTGAAAAATGACATACCTTTATATCTAAAGTTGAAAATTGATCTTCAGATTATCCTTCTTCATTATGGGCCACAAGGCAAGTCAACCCTTCATTATGAGTAAGCCATAAGAATAAGAGTCCTTGGAGTCACTCTATGTGGCCTTCATGGCTTTCTTTTTTTTTGTTTTTTTTTTTGCTAGTTTTCTACTTCCTAGCCCTTTCTTACATTGTTGGACATAATGCACAAATGTGTCTAGGTCTTCTACATTCATCATAAAGAATTTATTAATTTAATTTTGATCTCCTCTTAGATCTCCATTATTTTGATGTAGAGGATTCATTCTTTTTTCCTTCCCCTTTCTCTATAGCATTCTCCTCTATATTCCTTTACATCATCTCAAACTTATTTATCATGTTCCCTAGTAAGATGTCTTCAAGAGAGATTGTGGAGAGATTCTTAGTGGCATTGATTGTAGTCACCAAAGGATTTTATTCCTTTGGGAGTACTCATAAGACTTTTTTTAACTTGTTCATCGTTAGATAACACCTCTTTTGGACTAGCCAAACTATTAGTAATATCCATAAATCTTATATGTATAGTTTTAATAAATTCATTAGGTGCCAATTTAAAACTCTCATAATCATGATATAACATATTTATTTTATTTTTTTAACTAATGAGGTTCCTTCACAATTTTCCTCAAGCTTGTTTAGATTTCATGCCTTATTGTCAAATTCATGATTCTTTTAAACTTGTTGGTATTCAAACAATAGTAGAGAATATTCACAACATAAGCAATTAATTGCAGATTGTGATTATCCTTAAGATTAAGCTCAAACATTCCTTTTCTAATTGGAACTTTTATAAGAGCTTTAAAAGAAACACAAATGAGCATTGTATGATGTCTCATAAATCTACATTGATAGAAAGTAAATGGCCCTCCATTTGATTTATCCAATAATGATAAAAGTTACCTTAAAATAAGGGAGGCCAATGAGAAGAGGCTTAATGGTATTTTTAGCCATAGATTGTATCTAAAGAATTTCTTTCAAAAAGATGAGCATTACTCTTCAAAATAATTCAACCAAAGTTTTTTTAAAAACCTTAAAATTTTAAAGCATGTTATTGCTGAATAAGAGACAAGTAAAAATAATTAAGGGCAAGTATGCAAGCAAGAATTTCAAGTGCTTCAATCACTAAAATAAGGCTTACATCCACCCTTGGTTAACCCAAAGAGGCATCCACTAACTAACACCTTTTGTGATACTACAAGGAGGCTACAAACTCTCATTACAACTTGATCAATTACTAAACAACCGATAGCTCACACCAGCTTATAATCATAAGCTAATAGTTAAGGTAAACAACTCAAACAATAAGTGGTTCAAGTTCTAAAGAACCATGTAATTATATAATCAACCTACAACTAAGAGTTTTATGTGGCACAATAACAAAGTTCTAGGAAAATATGTCACAAAAGAGAATAAGATGATCAAAGCATAACAAGAAAATCTTTAAGGCTCACTACATAAGGCTTCTAGGATGCTTTATAGGTTTAAGCATGAGAAGTTCTTTTAAAAAATGTAGCAACGTATCTTTCCCTCTATTCTAAGCTAAAAACCTAATTTTATTTATATCCTTGATCAATATTTCTTTTTTGAAGGTGAGTCCAATAACTTTATTTATATTCTCAAATGATTAAACTAATTATCACAAATTTTAATGACTATACATACAAATATGATCACTGGATTAAACCAGAGTAATAGATTAGTTAGAGTTGATCACCTCAATGAATCATTTGTCTAACTTTTAAATTTTAGTTATATAAGTTTATCATACAAGTGAGATACTAATCATCATATTGTTTGACATAAATTCTATTCATACTTCTTTGGTTTATAAATCTTCTTCTAGAAGATTACTGAGATTATGTATGTACAATGTGTTCATTATTCATATTCTAAATGATCATCAAGTACGATAGATTGATTTTCATTATATGATATTTTTTTATTTCTCACGTGTTTTTCTTATATGATATAGAATTACAATAATATCACATTATGAATAGTAAGAAATTAACTTTGTAATTATATGAGATAGCATATAATATTCTTATGATGCAATTTTAGCTTTTATTTTCCGAGTTATTTTTATTATTATGATAATGAAATGGATCATACAAGTATGACATACTTATTCATATTGTACAATAAAATATTGACATTGTATCCAAGTTATTTTAATAATTCTATCAAAGGGAAATGGAACATAGAAGTACAATCTATTGCTCCATATTATATGATGCACAAAATATGCTCAACACATAGAACAAATCTTATAAATGACCTAGATTATTGGATGAGAAACATCGTTCTAGAAGTATGATAATGCATTCATATTATGTGAAACACATAATCCTCAAGACACAAAATACATTGAACGATTGTATGTGAATGATAGCATCTATGAAAGTTTTTAGCCTTCCATTTTAACACACAAATATGATCATAAATATATGATGAAGGAATTATACATGTATGATGTTTACACAACTTTTAATTTTACTTAGAATATAAGTTAGAAACAAGACTATATAAGTACAATAATAATCATCATAGTGTATGAACATAATGTGGTGAAGAGTACTAATTTTTTTAAACTTAATTTCTTTAAACTTAACTTATATTTTGAATCCAAGATATTCTATATCAACAAATGCTTATATTTTAGTGCTAAAAATGTTTACTACTCATACAAGAATGTTCTAACTAAGCTGCATCCATGAGTAGATAATCCCATGTACCAAACGAGAAAATTGTAGGTTTTAACAATATAATGTTACTTAAGGAAAATAAAGATTACTCATTATGGTTACCACACCATCAAGATTATAATCCTCCTTGGGTTATCACACTATTTAAAGTCCATATCCTTTGAAGTTTATATAAGAGTAAACAATCTCTTCTTATGCTTATAATATGATTAATCCTATCTCTTTCATGAAATATAAACTCAATAAACTTAAGCAATAATGATTTTAGAACCATCAAAATACCATAAAGGCCATGGAGTTAACAAAAGTTTTTGTCATCTTTAAGTTGGGTGAACATTAAAAGGTTTCCCACCTTATGTCTTATGCACTTGCAACCACACACACTCTTCAATCCCATTAAAGAGGCATGCTTACACATGAAGAGTAAAGTGTTAATTTGTGAGATGAAAGCCATTCATGTTATGATGTGATACATTACCATTAGCTACTTATACAAATTTAGGAAATTTAAAGTGAATATGAGCCTTAATGTTGCAATATTTAATTGCATGTCTTGGTCTTTACAATTTTTGTAACAACATTTACCATGGCATGAAGGATAATGAGGATACACAAATAATGTTTTCTTATGATCATGATGATGGTGTTGTGAAGTAAAGCAATTTAAATGAACATTCTTAAATTCATTGAAATTAAAAACCATAATTGAATGTTGAGCCATAAACTTATTATTTCAACTCTAGTGCTTTTGAAATCAAGTAAATTCCTTTCATTAGTCTCATTTAAAGTTTCAAATAAGCCAGAATAGCTAGTGTTTCTTTTTTACAATTTTTTATATTTTGTTGAAAGATTTTCATATTTAAGACATACATCAATAAGTTTCTCTTCAAACTTATCTGAAGAGATACGACATATCTCATCATCAAAAGTTCTCTCAAAACATCTCCTTTTGCCATAAGGTAAACAAGTCCTTATTTCTTCTAATCATCACTTAAGGAAGGCTTATCTAAGTCACTCCAAATGGCCTTCATTACTTTCTTTTTTATATTACTTTTGAATTGCTCAAGCCTCTCAAGAACCGTATGGCATTCAAGATGAATATATCCAAGCTTTCTACATTCATGGAAGACAATCTCTTTTTTCTCCTTGAATTTATGTTTAGTTCTGCAGTACTTTGGAATTCCTTTTCCTTCACCATGATATTTAAGTAAATGACATACACATCTTAAGATAAGGGTTACCTTATCATCTCTAAATGTGTTAGCTCCTAAGGAAGGCTCAATTCATAAAGCAATAGAATCATCTTTCTTCTTTCCTTTTTCTTTTTTTCACTGTTTCCTTCCTCCTTTCATTGTGTCATCTATAAGGAAAGCCTTCCCACATGAAGGGAGAATTATACTTTATAAAAAATTGAACATATAAGCTTAGACATAATTGAGTGATCTTGATGTTAGAGTTAACAAAATTAGGCATTCCATTTTAGAAAACACTTATTAAACTTTAAACAAATGGTGTGTGTGATTACTATAAATAAATAAATCATAAAGATTTAATAACAAACAACACACTAACATCCACCATTGATCACAAATAAATGGGCTTACTAAAATCAATCACCTTTTGTGCAAGAGATGATTAGGTGAAATATCCTTACACACTAGATACATAAGGATCAAAAGTAGCCCAAAAGTGTTTTATAGTAGGTGTCTTATAGTAGCCACAATACAATAACAAACACAAGAAATAAAGGCAAGATAAACATAGCTTTTGACAACAAATTGTGTATAAAAAATCCTATAGCAAGTGCAAATCTCAAATGGAACACTAAAAAATATGTAATAATATTACTAAATGAGAGTTGAAAGAAAGATAGAAGATTTAAGGCATAGTAGCTTCAATGAGTGAGTTCAATAAAGCTAAAATTTAGTTTTTGCAACTCAACAAGAATGATAAAAACGTTCTCATAGATCAGATTTTTTTAATTAGATTCTTCTCCCAACATTTAATCCTCTATTTATAGGCAAAGGATACTAAAAAAATTGAATATGGAAATTCTAATGACTTAAAAATGATTATAATCTATTTCTTGAAAAGGATAAACTAACTATTGTAGGTTCTCAACATTTATCATACTATTTGATCAATGTGGTCATACTATATAATGACGTGAAAATATGCTATTTGGATTGAATGATGAATTTTTTCGTACCTTGCAAAATTCTCAAGTTTTGTTTAACAAGGATAAGATCACACATTTGACTTGATCATACTATAAGATGAAATAATATTATATCATATGAAGCTCAAAAGGATTTTTGATTGCCATATGAAGTTCTCTAGATTTTTATTTTTCTTAAATTTTCATGCTCAAATTATTGGTCATAATATGCCTTGGCATGTTATCTTGTTGTATGAGACTCTTAACTCTTACATTTTGCCCTTAAAAAATAGTGGGTGATAAGAAGAGCTACCCTTTCTAAGTGTAAATGATTCTTTAATAAGGTTTTGAGATATGATTGGTTATTTTCTAGAGAATTGTTTCTCTTATATTAACCTACTTTGACACTAATTATAAAAGTAGACATCTCACAAGAATATGATGAATTATGTTTCTTTCAATGGTATTGTACACTTTAAATTTAGGACTAAATAAAAAGCTTAATGATTTTTCCACTTGTGATGATCTTTTGAAAATTGTTAATTAATTTTGAAAATAATTGTGTATGAGATGTAATAGAGTAAGTGCACCATGATGTTTAGATGGTTCAATACAAACACAAGCTTACATCCACCACTAATCATGAATGATTAGGCTTACTAGTACAATTGTCTTTTACAAAAGACATGTAGGTGAAGATTCTTACAAACTAATCCACAAGGATCCAAAGAGGGTTCATTAGAACCAACAAAGTAAATAACCAAAAGCTAAAATATAAAGAATCTCAAACAAAATTGATAGCAAAAAGTATATCAACACTTTTACAATTTAAGCTTGCATAAGTTATCTTATAACCAATGCTTAATATAGATGGAACCATAAATAAATTACTGCAATGAAATTACCAAATTCTATAAGAGAGAAAGAAGGTTATTTGAGTCATGAGTATAACTACGAAAAAGATTTCTATATAAGTGTGTGAAATGCATTATTAAAGCATTGTTAAACTAGTTGAAGCTTGAAAATATACTCCCATGATTGAAAGTTTGATCATTAGTTCTTTCTCATAAGATTTTTGGGGGTATCTATAGGGATAATACCTTTACAAAGTAGCGTAAGGCAACTCTAGTGGTATGATAATACCTACTTTTTGAATTTTGCTAGCCGCTGCATAATTTATGCATTTGTATATATCGTTCATTAGTCATAAACATATCATTTGATATTTACAAAATGAATTTTTATGTTATATGTTAATTATAATGTATTGTATTTAATTCTTGGAATCAATTCTTTCTTATCGTTCAATCTTATCACTAAATTGAATGATGCACATTTTTTTTTGCATTTCAAAAGTGATGAGTGCAAAAAAAAAGTAATGAAGTTTAGTCTCATATTGCTTGTTTGCACATGGTTTCACCTACATGCATTAATCAAAAGAACATTGGGATTTGCTACCCTTTGGTTCTCTTAGGAGATTAAGACCCTTGCTTATTAGTAAGCACATAATAGATTTAGGAGTGATGTCCTGACTTAGGTTCAAGAGTGATGCTCTAACCCACTTAAATTTTAAATTAGTTAGGAAGGTTTAGGTTTAGGTGAGTTAGAATTTTTTTATATATAATAATTTACTTTTGTAACAATATATTATATAGAGGTTTCCAAAGATGATTAAGATAAAATAATTTTTATGATGATTAAAGTTTTTGAATCTTATGTTTTTGCAAGATGATTAATTAAATCAAAAGTTTTGTGTATTATAAAAATAATTTTAACTAAGCTTAACATTGAATTAAAATAAAAGTGAAAAACCTAAAGTTAAATTTAAAAAGAATTTGTAAGTGGTTTGCCTCTCCAATGAAGACAATGATCATAGGATTTGATATTTACTCTTCTTTTTTAAGTTTTTTTTAAAAGCATAAATATTAGTTTCTAAAATTTGAAAATTCACTCAACTAAATTTATTAAAAATACTTGAGATTTATTATCATCAAATAAAGTATTACGACTAGGGGTCAACACCACAACAATATGTATCATCAGATAATAATAAAGGAAATGATCGAGCAGGGCATGATACTCATATCCTATTTAATTTTCATAGCTTAAAGATTCGGATGCAATTTAAATATTAATTCAAAGATCATCTAAAAACTCTTGTAGGTGATTCAAATTAAGATTTTACATGATAATGATTTATGAGTTTTAAAAAGAATATTTGAAAAGATGTTTAAGAGAAAAAATTATATACAAATAAAAACATAATGTTAATGAAAAATATTTATTAAAAATGAAATTTTAAAAAGCTTTTTTTAATGAAATTTGACAAACAAAAATTATACATAAGCCTTAGTTAATGCATAGAAGAAATCATGTATTTCAAGGTAAAGGATTTAATTTAGATAATTGTTTTGATTAAAAAAATATTTTAGCAATAATTTTTTTAAAGATATATTTTTAGAAACAAGGTTAATATTAATGGAAATAAAATTTCTTCAAAAATATTTGATACACTTTTTAGAAAATTTCTAAAAAGTGCTTTGTAGTCATTCACAATATTAAGCTGGACATCATAATTTTGGTTTTGACCATGCTATTTATTTTTTGTTTTCTTTCATCTCTTTCCCGTCTTATATGTTATTGCCATTCTGATAAGCAGCTTATTGAGGTGGAGTTCATCCTTACCTCTCAAGTGTAGATTATAATTGTTGAGCTTAAGAAAAATGATAATTGCAATACTTAAATAACAACCAAATTATCATACAACTAGAAAGAGAATAGTTAATGACAACCAAAATTTCATATAATAATAAAAAAGCATTCATTAGTCAGTAGTACAGACTTTTCTGATCCTTTATTCGATTTCCATTCCATAATTGACCTTTTTTAGTGGTTATAAATCAATCACTAAACTAAGGCAATGATCCATTGAAAAACTTTTAGACTTAAAAAATTAAAGATAAAATTCATAATAATTCTGCTTAGTCTTAGTTTGACTTTAATGTTTTTTGGCCAACTTAATGACTCTATTGACTAAATGCTTGGTCATTGATGCTAGGTTAGTTAATGATTTAATATGAACTTGATTCGATCTTAGCTTAAATCGGCTCAAGGATATTCAATTTGATTTAAATCCAATTAAAGCTTTAAAATATAAGGACCTAATTTGATCCCCATTTGAGTTAAACCTAGTTTATTGGCTATTAGCTCAAGTTAATTTAAAACAAAGAAAAAACATTTTGATTTAAAATTAATTTCAATTTTTAATTAAAATTTATGATAATAACCAAATTTATAAAGTTATTCACATCTAATGTAACAACTATGATGTTTTTCATAAATTTATTTAATTATATGTAATGCATGCATATATAGATACATATATACAAATAATTTGATTAAGAACCTTATAGAAATATGATATTTGAAACTTTGTAACAAATAAAGTCATGTTCATCATAACATATTCAATAAGTGCTCAGTTTTACTCTAACAATTTTAAGAAATTTCTAATCACTTTAAGACTAATTAGTGATTAAATCAATTTCATATCAGTTGTTTTTTAAAAAAAAGATTATGCTTTTAAATGGGTGTACTCCATAATGTAAAAGAAGGGTTTTTTTTATCTTCCTCAAATATAAGATTTTCTTATAATTTTTTAGTATGAGTATTATTAAATATTTAGTTGATTATTTAAAAATATTTAAAAATAAAATATATCAAAAAAATTTAAAAAACTTTAATTTTAAGAAATATTTTTAATTTTAAAAATTTTGATAACTTTAATATTAAAATTATAGTTTTGATAAAAATATTATTTATTAGTGTTTAACAAAATAATTAATATTATAAAATCATTAAAATAATTTTTTATTTTTTAATAATAAAATTGTTTTATATTATTTTAAAAATAAAATATTACTTATTCTTATTATAGCATATTTTTTAATTAAAAACATGCATTTCAAAAGATAATCATTAAAGTTTACCAAAAAAATTGAACTTAAAAATTACTTACCAAGCATAACCCCAAATAACAAAATTTTCTTGTATTTGATCTCCTCGTTCTTCTCTCTCCTTCACTGAAAATAAGTTTGTGGATACACAAACTCATTCTGAATTAGAAGATCGAAAATTTTCATTATTTAATTTCTTTTATTTCTCAAATCAGATCAGTTTATGTTCCAATTTCCATGCACCAAGAACCTCACGATACTGCGCAATCGTCTAGTTTAGCCAACATATTTTTGGAAGCTTTCATGTCCGTCATTTTCCCCTTCGCTCTGCTCTCCACCGCTAAGGCCTTTAGACTCTTCAACTTTTGATACCTCAAAATCTACACCTGTCGCCTCCTCGGCAGTTTCGCCCTTTTCTGCCCTCTTCCTTAGCAGGAACTCAATGAGCCCTCTCATGGCGACTTCGGTATCGTCGCTCTTCATAAGCTCCTCGGCAACCTCGGCGGGGGTGGCCTCGACCTCCCTAAGCAGCAAATCAACCTCTGCACAAAGAGGATGGTCCTCCACATTATGGTAGTTTGAAAGTAGGGTCTTGAAGCCGGAAGGGCTGCAGTATGACATGTGGACGTGCATGTCCATTCTCCCAGGCCGAAGCAGAGCTGGATCAAGTCGTTCCTTGTGATTCGTTGTGAAGATTATGATCCTTTCATCTCCACAGCTCGACCATAGCCCGTCTATAAAATTGAGCAGTCCCGAGAGCGTCACCTGCCAACCAAATCCATCAAACAACGTGTCATTGATTGTTAGACTTGTAAATGTTTGAAGAAATTTTGTGCACCATAACAAAGTACTGACCTTGTCGTGGTGGTTGCCGCTTCCACCAAGCGATTCGGAGTCGGTTTTGGCGTTCTTCCTGTCCTGGAGCTCAATGGTGCAGTCGATGTCCTCCACAACAATGATCGACCGATTGGCGATTCCGACTAGCAGCTTCCTGAGGGTAGAGTTCGACCTCACCTCTGTTAGCTCAAGATCGTAGATGTCGAACCTGAGAAAATTTGCCATGGCCGCAATCAAGCTGGACTTCCCCGTCCCCGGAGGCCCGTGCAGCAAATACCCTCTCTTCCACGCCTTCCCCACTCTCCTATAGTAGGCCTTTCTCCTCGCAAACCTTTCCAAGTCCTCCTTCACCTTTCTCTTCTCCTCCGGCTCCATGGCAAGCGTTTCGAATGTTGCCGGGTGGTCCAGGTTCACGCCCTGCCACGCGTCCGCCCCCATCCTGCGGAACATGTTGTCGTAATCCGCGGTGTGAATTTTAATGGTCTTCTCCTCCTGCTTGATCTCTTTGAACTGTTGCAGGATGTGGGGGAGGTAAATCTTGAGCGCCTTCTCCTTGTGCTTCTTGTGGAAGCTGAGGACGAAGAACTTCGTCTCCAGAATCAGGGTCGTGTTTAGAAAGGGGTTGTTCCGCCGCTGTTGGACCACCGACTTCTCCTTCTCTTCCGATATTAGTTTCCACCTGAGATGTTTAATACTATAAAGAATTGCCAATTTAAGGAACATTAATGCCAAATAATTGCTATGAAAATTTATTCACTTGAACTCTGTTCCCTGGAAGAAGTCGACGACTGTTTCGCCTTTCTCCATGGTGACCTCGAGGCCCTTGGAATCCTCCTGCTTTGCGACCTGAAGGCAGCGGGTGGAAGGTGAGATTTTGGAGGCGAGGTAGGACTCTGCGGCCATGTACATCTCGTTGGAAAGGGGAACGATGCCCTGGAATTGCTGGACGATGATGTTGAAAGTGGAGGAGAAGCCTGCGAGGAAGGAGGAGGCCTTGTAGAAGATGTGGTCTTGGAAGTGGAATGGGATGAGGTCGTTGATTATGGTTCGGAAGAGGACGGCGGAGGCGGCGATTGAGGCGGCTGCAGATAGCAACGTCTTGGTTGTGACCGCAGATGGTATTTGGAGCTTCGACATGGTGAAGAGTGAAGTGCGAGAGGAGCTGGATAGTGCTGTGCGCTCTGGTTTGGTAATGTGTAATCGGAGAGGGCTTTCGGATCGGAACAGAATTCAACTCTCTTCCTTTTCCTTTGTAGCTTACTCGTATGTTGACTTCGGGAAGGATTTGAAATTGCCTAGAAGTGGTAGGCATGAGAAGGCTTCAGAGTTAAGCTGCTGATTGGTTTTTATTTATTGTGTTTTTAATAATGTTTATTTTTGTTTATTATATATTTATATAAGGTCATTTAAAAGTCTGTTCATGACCTTGTTCAGAGATCAGTTTTTTGTACTTAAATATTATATCTATTTTTTTAATGTTAGTACTTTAGTCATTGCTAGCAGATTTCATGTTAAAGTCTAACCTGGGAATGCATTAAAAATAAAAGCATATTCAAAGTTTAATTAATTGTTTAATGATCATATAAGGATCCTATTTTATAGATTAATTTAATACTAATCAAAGTCTTATCATGATTAATAGGTTAATTAAATGAAATGCACAAGCTGTAAGGTTATTTGAACTTAAAAAAATTCAAATTTTATTTCCAAAAGGGAAATAGTATTTTCAAAATCCTCAAAGTTTTCTATGTGATTTGTTTGCAACAATTCAAGTAGCAATTAAAATATAGCAAATTTTAATGCAATGAAAATTATAACATAAAATAAATAGTATAAAAATTAAAATAATTTAAAATTACTAATATTAGAGTTATATGCATTATGTGACATTTGATTAAAACCCTGACATAATATTTCAATATATTTAGCATGTAAGAGAATAAATAAAAATATATATTGCAAAATGATTTAAGCAATCAATATTGTGAAAGACTTATAAAAATGTTGTATAAAAAAAGATACAATATTAAGTATACGAGGTTATTTAAAAGAATTGTTTTTTTTTTAAATTGGTTTTATTTTAGGAAAAGATTTAACAAAAAATATTGTGTTCCATATGGTAAAAGGGATGAACTCATAGCAACTATTAATTTGATTAATAAAATATATTTTCTAACATTATTAAAAACTTTATGTATTTAAGATATATATTATTGATAAATTTAATATAAAATTATTAGTATAATAGAATAATAAAATATTCTTTACCTTTTTTTTTTGATAAAAGAGTGAAATACATTGTTTAGTTTTATTTTAAAAAACATAATTCTTATTTTTTTAATATTATTTTCGTTTAGATTGAAATTATATTTTAAAATATGATGTGAAAAATATTTGATTGCTATTTGAAAAAATTAATTTCATTAAAAAATAATTTGAAAATAGTAAAACTTGATAGCAAAAATTTTTTAAAACAATAATCTCAAAATGAAACGAAATACAGAGATAAGTGAAACACATGTATTAAATAATTAGAAGGATGTAAATAGTTATTTTAATAATTTTTTTTTAAAATATATTTTTTAGATTAATATAAATTGGAAATATAATCAAGAAATTATTTAATATAATTTTTCAAAATCGAGTAAAAACCATTTTTAAAGTTTGTTTGATTAATCCAAAGTTTTTAATAATCAATCTTCTTCTTAGTGTTTAACTCAAATGTGATTATTTATGCATATAAAAAGATTTAACTATTATCACAAAAAATCAATGATTACTTTTTTCTTGAATTTTTTAATTTAAAATGTCTGTCTTTACTTAAAAAATCAAATAAAAACTTTTTAATTCTCATTAATTTTTTTTAAAAGATATTTATTTTTTTTAAACGACAGTAGTATTTTCAGATTATTTAGTGCAACTCTGTGTTTATTACAATTATTTCATATTTTGTTTGTGAACCCACGTCCTTGTTTAGTTCTACTTTTCGTTGTTTATAATTGACATGCTGACTTACGCAGAAGCTTCTTAGAGAAGAAACATTTTGCTCGTTCCTATATGTTGACGTCATGTGTAGGTCGAGAAAAGCGGATGAGGCTAACGGAATTGTCGTTAAAGTCTTTGTTCTTTTGCCGTATTCTTTATCAAAGTTGAGGTTAGCACAAGTTTTCCTGACCTTCCAGAAGTTAGAGAAATGGTTACACCACATCGTCAATTTTGGATTAAGCGCTTTATGGATTTTTTTTTTTCCTTCAAATTATTTTTCCATGTGTTGGCATAGAAAAACCTTCAGGTGATTCCCAAATTATGAATGTTCTAAGGTGAAAATTATATGATGAAAAAAAATATATAAAAAATTAAAGATGACATGAGATAAATATATAAAGGAGATTATGAAGAAAATAAATTATAACATTATTTTTCATCTCATATTTAACTTATGAAATAAAAGAGAATAAAATAAGAAGATATATTATAATAAGATGATTGTATCATATTTTGTTTATGTATGTGTCACAATTTTTTTTCTTTCAAATAGTTAGGATGTGGTGGGTTGATTGTATTTATGTGAAGTCAAATTATAAGAAAAATAAATTATATAATCTTTATTAAGTTATAAATAAGATAATGTGATTAGCTTCATTGTTCAATATTGTTGAATAATATAAGAACATGTAAGTTTGCAACATTACCAATAATGAGTTGGAAGACATTTTTTATTATTAGGTTGAATAAAAAAACAAAATAAATAATCTAAATTAAATATGTCAATTTTTTAAGATTCTCAAGCTAGAAATAGATGCATAATTATTAAATAAACATACTAAAAAAATGGCAAACTTGGACCAAAGCTTTGTACGAGGAAGAAGATAGGACTTGCATGAATGCATATATGGAGAGCTGACGAGAAATAAATAGAAGATTTAGATGAGAAATAGTAATTCTAAAAAAATCATGATAAACATTTGTGCTGGTAATGATTAATATTTTTGCTTTGTTGCTTAACCTTGAAAAAGAATTATAGGAAGAAAAGGCAGGTTCAAAGGACTTTCATGTAGCAATTAGATGCTTAACATAGAAAAATCAAATAGTTTAATAGAAAAATTTTGGTAGCATCCTATTGGTATTTTCAAGTGAAAATTTTGATATATCTTTATTACTTTGGCATATATTTCTCTTAAAATAAGCATTAAGCATCTTTGATTTTTTTTGGTAAATCCATTGAATTATGGGGAGATTCTAACAACCCAAAAAAATCTTCTATACCATTTTGAACTTGTTTAGATGATAATTTAATGTGTTTGTTTATAATATCATGAATTAAAAAGTGAAATTGTCTTGGAAGGATATTTTAGCAAAAAGATTGTAGTGATCAATATATAGGTAAGTTCTCATAGAAAAAAAATGTATATTACTTATGATAGATAAAATACAAGAAAACTATTAATAATAGTCTCATTAAGGTTAGAATATGGACCCCTCTAATTCTCATCTCATTGGTTCTACACCATTATTATATAATATGGGGCCCTCTGGCTCTCATGCAATAGTTATCTCTTTTCACTCCCAATCAAGTGTTAAGATATTGCAAACTCCACTTTCTATCACCTTTCAAGGATTCCATTATCATTCTATCTCACTTCATTTAGGCATATGGGTAACAAAAAAATATCAGTAAAGAACACTCCTTGTTCTTAAAATAGATAAGGAAATTTAAGACAACATACGCTTGAACATGTAAAGTATAAAGTTTTCTCTACCGTCTTAAAAAATTCTACCTCAAAGTAGTTTTAGAATTTGCCCCTTGTAGATTTATCTCCTCTTTTGATTAATTTAGGAAATAATTCAACTCTTCATTCATCTATTACATAAGGCTTATAGAAATTTTGTAAGTCTTTGCTCAAATCTTAAGCAATTTAAGTTCAAACCCCTTTAGGCTTATCTTTGACACTTTAATGATGCCTTCAAAAAGGTAGATCAGATGGGCTCATGCTTAATTCAAGACACTCTCATTAGGTCAATTTGACATGGTAGCTTTAAAAATATTTGATCTAATTATCCCTTATAGTCACTCTAAGAGATCTTCAACCAAGTCATGTATTTCTTCAACAAGTAAAACTCTCTTCTTCTCTAGGTAGAGGCTCTATACAAAAGGCATATTTTATTACACCTTCCCTTCAACTTTGGTTGTTACTAATTATGTATTGGATAAAAATCATACAATATGATGGTTGTAGATAGTATAATATGATGACTAAGAAGAAATGAAAGAGTACTCAGCTATTAATAAAATAAAAATATGATATTAGTTAATTATTTAATATGACTGGATAACAAAGACAATCAAGATATAGGTGTGAATAGGTGGTGAAGATAAGGTTTAGTTGTACAATATGATATGATTATTATAGGAGTGTGATATTGCCCTGATTGTTAGATTCAAATGTGTTTGATGGGGCTTAGTATTGTATAATATGATCCAAAGCATATCATATGATATGATATATTGTAAGAACATTTGTTTGATTATACAAGGTGATCACAATATTATACAAGGATGATAATATAAAAGAGTGTTAGTTTAAATTATATTATGAATATACTGATACAAAGTTAACATATCACATGAGTATTATAATAAGAAAGAAATTACAATAATCATATAAGTATGATCATCTAAGAGAGTTAGAGAATCATCAAGTACAATGGGTAACTATTACAAGTACTAATTGAATGTCACACTTTATACAGCATATAATTGCATGATGCTTCTCCTAAGCAACAAAGGAGGAAATATTCAAAGAAATAACTACAAGGTAGAGAGTGGGCAATGTAATCAATTCTTATGCTTCCACTAATTCTTGCATGAGTCAACAAAGCTCTTCTTTAAATCAGTTTTTATTATATCTTTATACTAAGAAGAAATGAAAGAGTACTCAGCTATTAATAAAATAAAAATATGATATTAGTTAATTATTTAATATGACTGGATAACAAAGACAATCAAGATATATGTGTGAATAGGTGGTGAAGATAAGGTTTAGTTGTACAATATGATATGATTATTATAGGAGTGTGATATTGCCCTGATTGTTAGATTCAAATGTGTTTGATGGGGCTTAGTATTGTATAATATGATCCAAAGCATATCATATGATATGATATATTGTAAGAACATTTGTTTGATTATACAAGGTGATCACAATATTATACAAGGATGATAATATAAAAGAGTGTTAGTTTAAATTATATTATGAATATACTAGTACAAAGTTAACATATCACATGAGTATTATAATAAGAAAGAAATTACAATAATCATATAAGTATGATCATCTAAGAGAGTTAGAGAATCATCAAGTACAATGGGTAACTATTACAAGTACTAATTGAATGTCACACTTTATACAGCATATAACTGCATGATGCTTCTCCTAAGCAACAAAGGAGGAAATATTCAAAGAAATAACTACAAGGTAGAGAGTGGGCAATGTAATCAATTCTTATGCTTCCACTAATTCTTGCATGAGTCAACAAAGCTCTTCTTTAAATCAGTTTTTATTATATCTTTATATGCTTCATTCCTCTATATTAATCTCAAATCATTTAAATTAAGTTAATAAAATGAAATTGCACTTATATATACCCAAATAAGATTTAAATTCATCATCAAAATTTCTTACTAACTAAAATGATATAATCATTATATAACTATTTTAAGTAGCTCACAAATGAATACGAGATACCTTCATTTCTCTATTTATCTTGATCAAATCTTTCCTTTAAAAGGTTTTTCTTTCAAAAATTTCACTCTCTTATGAACAAGTATATTACTTTGTTAATTAATGAGTTTAATTATCAACTCAAACTAAAGATAACTCTTACATTTACTCAAATATGAACATCCATTGAAAAAATTGAAACTATCAATATTAAATATCTATTTGGCCTTATAATTCTATTACACTATTTCATTTAACTCAAATATTTCTAAATGATCAATCTACATATATTATATTATTTAATTGAAATTATAAAGTTAACAACAATGTTAATGACCACTACCTAACCTTTTGAAGATGAATGAAAAGTTTATATTTTTAATTTACTTAATAATACCTACTTCCAATAATTAAGAGATAGAAATACAATTTTATTTATAGAAATAATCATTCTTTGTCAATAAAATCTAAATTGTCACGATAGCTTACTTATATCATTCTTCTTTCTTCCCAAATTTTACATTGATTAACCATTGTACTCACTATTTTTACTAATTTAAATTTGAGTTTACCTCAAAAACTCTCAACATCTTGCTTGAGATCCATGGACAAAATAAAACTACCTTGAAGTGTCAAGCTAAAATTAAGTTCCATATCCTTAAGATTAACCCTTGTAATCTTTCTTTACAATTGTTAAATTTTCTACCACCTTACTCTTTTCTCTCCTAATACTCAAGATTATATCTTCTAATTCTCCCATTTAAAATCAAAAGCATCAATCTCATTTTCTTTTACTAAGAATGTAGCCTCAAGCTCCTTATTTGTTCACTTTAGTGTTTCAATTCCTTTTATTGTTTTTCCATAGTGCCACTTTTCACAACCTCAAATCTTCTAGAGATCAAATCTTTCTCCATGATTCCTTCTTCTACAATTACCCAAATAACCCTAAATTTAACAACTTTAGCTTGTAAAAAAGTTCAATTTGATAACATCGTTAAGAATATTCTTTATTAATTCCTTTTGTTTGACTACATCAACAATTTTAGAAATCAGAACATTATAGCACATTTCATTGAACTTTTCTCTAATAAGGTCCTGTGTCTTATATTAAGTAGCACAAATTAAAGTTTCTTTTATTTCATAAATTTTTTTTTGAAATTTCCAAGGTGATCCTTGACTTCATTATTTTAAGGCCCTTTTCTATGTAAATACCCATTGAATATGCCAAATTGGTATCTTCAATGCAGTTTGGCTTCTTCAATCCTAACATTATTTTTAGCAGCTTATTTAAAATCTCAAAATTATTTTTTAAAATATTCAAAAGTATATATTTCATAAAATTTTACTTTAACATATCATTCCGCAAGCTTCATTTAATGTAAATATTGTTAGGAAATAATTATTTGCTGTCTAAAATTATAAACCAATACATATTATAATAAAATAGCATAACTAGAGCACCTCTCAAGTAAATCAAGTCTTACTTATGTATACAATTGATACATTAGCCAGATAAAGTTATCCCATCAACATATACATGTATCTTGAATAAACCTAAGCACTTTGCCTTATTAACACCAACAAAATTTCTAAGTAATCATGCATTTGACTCTTCATTTTCTTAACAAAATAATATATTCCTTTGTTTTAACCTTAATCTCATCATTTTGGCTTACATAATCAAAATTTATTTTTCATTCATGATTTTTTTCTCATATTGCACTAATCATATAAACACTTTTTTTAACTATATTTCTCCACGAAACTTAGTTAAAGTATTTATAATCCACTATATTATTAAGAATCATTCTGTCTTTAGTTCTTACACACTAACATTTTACAAATCCTTGAAACTTATCTAGGTATTCATTTTATCATATCACTTTTAACATCATCCTTCAATCAAATGTCAAGATAATAATCGCATTAATTAAGAATATATTTATTCTTATTTCTAATGAATAGTTTCCCTTATTTTAAAAATGATTTAGCTCAATAGTATTTCATCATCTATCATGATAACTATTTAAAACAAATTATGATCACAAAAATTTATCACTTTTAATTACCAAAAGTCATATTGCTTATCTATTCTTATCAATATATTATACAATATATAATCACTTTTCTCATATCTCAATTTGATATATTTAAATTGATGCTATATCGTCTATTTGATCAACCAAAATTAGCTATTAAATCTTTCTCTATATAAACATAAGAATACTCATCATAATTAAAAATCTCAAATACATAAATTACTAGTTTTTGAACACTTATAATAAGATAATATCTTAATATTTCAATCCAATAGTTACTTTTACTAATAAAACACCAAAAATATAAATTTCATGAGAATAAATAAAATGCTAACATATAAGAAGCATGATTAAAAGATATTTAAAGTATCATATAACTATCATCAGTTTTGTTGCATCTGATACCTTATGAGGAGAAAATGCAATAATGTCGGGGAGTACATGTTGATCTTACTTAGCATTAGCTAGAATAATAATAGATTGAATACTTTTATCTAAGCTCAAAGGTGATGGAGGCATCATAGTTACTTTCCCAGCCTATGAACAATCTTTGACTAAATGATCATATTCTTTATAAGCATAGAAACTCTTGTATGCTCCTCTACTAACCCAATAATTACCTCAATACAATATACCACAATTTGTATAATGAGACACATTTTTAATTATTACATTAAATGCATCAACAACACTGGTTTCTACTTATGGTTTGTTAGGTGTATGAGAACAAATCTTCCTTTTTCCTCTTTCCCATATAACATGCTTTTTAAAAGATCTATTACCTTCATATTTTAGAACATTAAACTACATTTTCTCAATTATGGTTGGATGAAAATTTCTACTATTTTTTATGCTTAGTTTCTACTTACAAAATTTCACATACAAAATAAGTTAAAGAATTTCATCAAAAGTAATATATAATGTAATGTATGGATGCAATATGTGTACTATATTAATGTCCTTACTTATTAAACTTATAAAATTTTCAAGTATAGGCCTTGATCTAGTGTATCATTACTTAGTAATTTAATTTTCTTAGAAGTTTAACTACTCTTCCTAATATTTCATTAGCCCTAATACCATCTTGTAACACCTTACTTAATATTTCATTCTAATATTAGTCTTAATAATATTAAGATTATAATAATCAAAGTTTAAATATAATTTGTGGATATTAACAACCTAACCAGGTGAAAAATGATGGCAAACTTTATTTTAATTTTTAATCAAATCATCTAGTTTTTCAAGTTCTATATAAGAAATTATTATAAATTAGAAAATAACTAAATAGAGTTTCTCTTAAAACTACCCTTATTTTCTTTAGACAAGTCAACAATCAATAATGATAATCATAGAATATACATAATATTTATAATAGTAACAAATTCATAAATATAATTTTAATATAATCAAATTCATATTGCACTCACATAACAAAATATTTCATATCTAAAAGTTATCACAATTATTAATGCTTTATGATATAACAAAATTCACAATTTCTATTATTGATTAATGAAGTGTTAGCTGAAACCTATAGAACTAGCTGTGCTTATAAACATATAGATATAAATACATAATCAATACATCATCTCAAATATAATCATCCATATATCCTTTAAAATAAACAAACAAAAATATCATAATCTCCTAAAAAATAGTCTATCAAAATTAGGTGCAGCTAAAGTTTTCCATCTCTTGATGTATTAGAATTTTGACTTATAATGTAAATACATAATGAGTTTGAAAACCCAGTAAGTAAATTTGCATGTAAATAATAAAATAAGATAAAATATGATAACAAGATAAACTATAAAAAGATCAATAAATAATATTAAAGAAGTGCTTATGATCTTCATTTGGAAATATATATATATATATATATATATATATATATATATATATATATATATATATATATATATATATAATGAATTAATAGAATCATGGTATCAATATATAAAGAGATGTATAATCATGTAAGATTATGAAGGTAAAACTATAGAATTATATTAAATAATTGATACATAAAAAGATACATAATTGTAGCTCATAATATGTTCATGCATACGTATATCTCAATCCACTATAATTTATTTTATCCATTTGAAATCCAATCTCTTTATATATTTTTAAACTACTTTGATGCTAGTATTTTCTCAACTTTTTTATCCTAATATTATTTCTCATCTATTTCACTGCACTTATACTTATCGTCAGGGATCAAGTATTTACAAATTATCATTATTCTATCATCATAAGATCTTATCTTATATATATCAAATCTAATTTAGTACATAATTTACTTATATCATTTACCAATTAACATTACATCATGACATATAGACCCAGCTTATAGACATGTCACATCATGTCTTTCTTATAATAAATCTTAATTTAAACTTCAAATTAGTTTTTATTACATCTTTATATATTCAATTCATTAAATATTATAATCTTCTCTAAGCAATTGAACCTAATAAATTTTTTTTTCTTCTATATTAATCTCAAATCATTTAAATTAAATTAATCAAATAAAATTAAACATCTATATAAACCTAAATACAATTTAAATCTGTCATCAAAATTTCTTACTGACTAAAATCAAGTAACTATTTTAGGTAGCTCAAAAACATCTTGTCACATCTTGTCACACAATTCATTTAATATTAGTCCTAATAAATTTAGGATTAGAATAATCAAAATTTAAATATAATTAGAAGATACTAATAACCTAACCAGATAAGGAGTGATGTTAAGTTTTAGTCTAATTTTAGTTTAAATTATCTAATTTTTGAAGTCTTATATAAGAAATTAATATGTTTCAAAAAATAAATAAATGGAGTTTCCCTTAAAACTACCAATGTTTCTTTTATATAAGTAAACAATTAATAATAATAATTATAATAGATAAATAATATTTATCACAATGGCAAATCTGTAAACAACATCTTAACATAATCAAATCCATAGCACACCAGCATAACCAAATATTTCATCTCTAAAATATATCATAATTACTAACACTTTTTGATATAACAAAATTAATAATTTTGTCATCAATTCATTAAGTATTTGTTGGAACATATAGATTTAGCTACACTTATCAAAGATATAAATATAAATATATACACTGATACATTAACTCAAATCAAACTATTCATATATCCTTTAAAATATATAAACAAAAATATCATAATCTCTTAAAAAAGAAAGTATCAACTTAAGTGTAGCTAAAGTTTCTCATCTCTTGATACTTTAAGATTTTGATCTATAATGTAAGTACGTATTAAGCTTGAAAGCACAAATGGTAAATTTGCATGCAAATAATAGATAAGATAAAATATGATAACAACATAAATTATAAAAAGACATTAATAATATTAAATTTCTTATGATCATCATCTAGAAATTTATATAAAAAAAAATTAATAAAAACATGATATTAAGATATAAAAAGATGAATAAGTATATAAGAATATGTGATCAAACTATAGAATTATATAAAATAATCAACACTTAAAAAGATGCATAACTCCAACTTATATGTTTATGCATACACATCTCTTTATATATTATAATTTATTAAATCCCTTTAAAATCCAATCTCTATATATTTTTATATTATTTTTATTTTAGTATTTTCTTAGTTTTTTATCCCAACATTGTTTCTCATCTCTTTCATACTAAGAATGGAGGCATAGGTATGTATTGAATGTTCATTACTCTAGTGCCATGAGATCTCATCTCATATATATCATGTATGCATCAATCACATATCATGTAGGTCTCTAGTCATACTATCTGACATCGCATCATAACATATAGACCTAATTTATTAACATATCACTTTATGTCTACCTTATAGTGGATCTCATCTCTAAGCTGTAAGATCATACAATAAGTAACTCATTATATATCATATTATATTATAGGGGATCTTATCTCTATTTACTAGATCATACAACAAGTAGCTCATTATATATTATATTTATATCATAATAGATCTCAAATTTAACTATTAGATCATATAGTAAACAGTTTATCATATATCATATTTATATCATAATAAATCTCATCTCTAATAATTAGATCACAAATCGAGTAGCTCATCATATATTATATTTGTATCATAATAGATCTCATCTTAAGCTGTTAGATCACATAAAAAGTAGCTCATTATATATCATATCTATATTATAATAGATTTCATATTTAATTGCTAGTTCACATAGTGAGCAACTTATCATATATTATATCCATATTATAGTATATCTTAGCTATGACTACTAGATCACATAATAAGTAGCTTATCATATTTCATAACCACATCTTAACAAATTTTATCTCTAAAGATTAGATCACATAACAAGTAGTTTCACATATTATACGAGGTCTCATGTCAGTGATACCATATCATAGGATATCATTTCATTTTAACTCATAATGGCAGCAAAGTTTGGAAACTAAAGTTAATATCATTGGACAAATATCATCATTCTCATTTTTAAATATTCTAGCCATAATATTTTTAAATACACATTACCATCACTAGTAGCAACATCACAACAAAATTTATATGACTTAAATCGTATCTGGTATTCACGTGGTCTCAAGTGACAAGAACTTATTTTTTATTTTATTCTTTTCAAATATGGTTTCTCATATACTATCTCAATTCTCTTTCAATTCATTTTTAAATTCTACATTAATTACGTTAATGTATTAATTTTTTTTATTTTACATCATTATTTTTATTTCCTATCACCAAATTTACAAAAATGATATAGAATATAGTACAAAAGAAAAAAATAATATGTCGCTGTAATGAATACTAAATAATCATAATAAAATATCATACTTATATTGTAGTTATTTAAAGCTTACCTACCTACTCTACTTTAAAAAATTCCTACATTAACTTTTCTTTTCTTTTGAATTCTTATAAATGAATGAATAATCACTTAATTAAAAGAATTACAATTCTATTATTACTCAATATTGATTCAAATAACATTCATAAATCTATGAGTTCAATGTTACTTACTTAAGCTTCTTTTTTGATTCATTTAAGCGTATCTACGAACAACCTTGCTTTGTAGAAAAACCTTCAAGCTTCCTCCTTTTAGAATTGAATTTTCTAATATTGTTCAACCACCTTTAAGCATCACCTATTTCATCTTTATATGCATTAGGAAATATACAACTCATTGATTTTCATTTTCCTTTAATAAAAATTACAAGCATAATAGTCAATTACAGTTGGTAAGACTCAAACTTACAAAAAAACAAAACATTCCCATTTCAATTTGGATGCAAAATGCTAAAAATCAATTGCTTTTAATGCCTCCCAAAAAAATTAGGATAAAATTCAGCAAAAATTGAACTCAATCACCACATTCCACTTTTTAGTGACCTTATTTTAGTTATGCTCTTCCCATTGAATCGAAGAGTGATGGGACAATAATAACAACCTGTGAGTCCCCAATTTCAGCCATAACAACTTTGCATGGTTGCACAACTATGAGCAATATGGATAAAAAACTAGGGGGTCAATTGCAAGAGTAATGGTGAAGGGGTGAGATGATGAAGTAGCAAAGGGAAAGAATTAGTGTTCCCTTTTGATTCTGCCAAAGAAATCCCCCAAGCTTCTTAAATCAAGTGGCAGTGAGGTGATGAGGAACAAAGGCTAGGAAATTGGTTAACGACATGCATAAGGGCAATGGAGAAAACCTTAGTTTGCTCAGGAAAAAGCAAAATAGAAGCTAACATTTTTTTTCTATTTCTTATATTATTTTTTATTCATAATATATATATCATTAATAATTTGTTTTTCTTTTATAAATTTGCACTACATCCAAAGAACTCTTATTGCAATGACATAAATGTCGACAAACTTGTCTCAATGAGCTTAATCCAATGGTATATTTATTTTTCAAATTTAACATACTTGATATATATCTTTATGAGAGAATAGTCAAAATTATTTTTTTAATCAACTTTAAAAAAAATAAAAAATCTTAATTCCTTTTATCAACTCATATATAACTATCTAAAATCAATATAGAATAATTGGGTCATTACATTCTACTCATCTTAAGAAACATTTTCAATATAGAATAATTGGGTCATTACATTCTACTCATCTTAAGAAACATTGTCCAATAATTTAAAATAAATCTAATATGTATTTATTAGTTTCTTCCATTGCACATTTTAATTTACTTTCATTATACAGTTATAACTTATATTTAGCTAGAGTCTTGATCTTAAACAATTCAAATATGAATGAAGTTGATATGAGTATTTAGTTACTGTCCACAAGCAAATCTAATTTGTAGGACTTGTATGCATAAGATGCTTTACTTTAACAATAATTGAATGACATACTTTATGTATTGTATAATTAAATGATGCTCTACTAAGTATTGAAGGAGGAAATATTAAAAAAATAACTTCAAGATATAGAGTGGGAAACATAGTCAACTCTTTTATTTCCACCAATTTCTATACGAGTCAGCAAAACTCTTCTCCCATACATTGGAATTGGCAATTTATGAATTATGGCAGGTAATGTAAACATCAAAAAATTCTCTTTTTTATTCTTGCACTTTTTCAAATCATTTTTTAATACATATTTATATATTCAATTAATTAAATATTTTAATCTTCTTTAAGCAATTGAACCCAACAAATATTTCATTCCTCTATATTAATCTCAAATCATCTAAATTAAATTAATCAAATAAAATTATATATATATATATATATATTTGTATATCTAAATAAGATTTAAATCTGTTATCAAAATTTCTTACTAACCAAAATGATATAATCATTATATAACTATTTTAAGAAGCTCACAGAAAAATACATGGTGTTTCAATTTCTCTATTTCTCATGATCAAATCTTTCCTTTAAAAGGTCATTCTTTCAAAAATTTCACTCTCTATTGAGTTATTATATTGCTTCACTAATTACTCATTCTATTGTTCAATTAAAATAGAAGCAAAGTCTTACATTTCCTCAAATATGAATATCCATTATAAAAATTAAATATATAAATATTAAATGTTTATTTGATCTTATGATTTTGTTACATTATATCATCCTACTCATAAATGTTTTTAAATAATTAATCTATGTATATTGTATAATTCAATTGAAATTATAAAGTTAATAATAAATTTAATGACCACTCCTTTACTTTTCAAAGGTGAATGAAAGTTTACATTTTGACTTCACTTAGTAATACTTGTTTCAAATAGTTAAGAAGTAGAATCATAATTTTATTTATAAAAGTAATTATTCTTTGTCAATAAAATCTAGATTGTCTTACTAGCTTACCTTATCATTCTTGTTCCTTCCCAAATTCTACATCTACTATACAATAGATGTTTTTTCTTTTATCCTCTTTGTAGTTTCATTTTATTCTTCTTAAAAATTTTTCTTTTCGATCATTTTATTTGAACTAGTTCATTTCGCATGATTATGTTTCATCACAATATAACAATTGCAAAACTTTCATTCACCTAATATAACATTTTATTCACTTTGTCTAAAAGGTAAATAAATTAATCTTATTTTTTTAGCTCCATTGCACTCACTATCTTTACTAATTTAAGCACAAGTTTATCTTAAAAATTCTCAACATCTTGTTTGAGATCCATTTGCAAACTAAACTACCTTCAAGTTCTAAGATAAAATCAAGTTCCATATGCATAAGCTTTACTCTTGTTATCTCTCTTTATAGTTATTAAATTTTCTTCCGCCAAACTCTCGTCTCACCTAATGCTCAAAATCATATCTTTTAATTCCCTCCTTAAAAGCTTCTAAAGTATCATGCTTCTTTTTTGTTTAGTAAGAATTAATCCTCATGCTCCTTTTTTTTAACATCAATCCTTTTAATTCTCATTTTACTATTTGTTAATATTGCTACTTTCTACAACCTCAGATCTTTTGAAGAACAAACCTTTCTTTATGATACGTTCACTTACAATTGGCTAATGATCCATGCATTTAACAACTGTAGCTTGTAACAAAGAATTCAATTTGATAATGTCATTAAGTATATCCTCTTTTAATTTCTCTTGATTGGATGCATATGCCATTTTAGAAACTTGAGCATTATTACACATTTCATTGAAATTTCCTCTAATGTGGTCCTTCTCACTACTTAAGTATCTTAGATTAAGCAGTGTAAATTTAAGTTGCTTATATTTTATAAAACATTTTAGGAGTTCCAAGGTGATCCATGGCTTTGCTATTTTAAGACCTTATTATGTATCAACACCCATAGAGTACCACAAATTAGTATCTTCAACGTAGTTTGGCTTTTTCAATCCTATAATTACTTCTAAAAGTTTGTTTAAAATTTCAAAATTATTCTTCAGCATATTCAAAAGTACATATTTCAAAATATTTTACTTTAAAATACTACTCCATAAGCTTCACTTAATGCAAATATGTTTTTTAAGCAATAACTTTTGCTATTCTAAAATTATATATCTTGTTAATCTAAAAAAAACTTGAGTACTTCTCAAGTAAATCAAGTCATATTTATGGATATAATTGATACATTGGTCCAATAAGGTTATCTTGTCAATGTTTGCATATAGCTTAAATAGAGCTAAGCATTTTGCCATATTAAAACCGACCCCATTTCTTAATAATTATGAGCTTGAATCTTTTTTTTTTGAAAATAATATTTTTCTTTGTTATAACCTCAATGCCATCTTTTTGGCTTACACAATCAAGATTTTTTTTTCATTTGTGATTTTTATTCTTATATTGCACTAATCAATTAAACACTTTTTAACTACACTTATCAATAAAACTTGATTAAAGTATTTTTTTAATCCACTATACTATTAAGAATCATTTTCTTTTTAGTACTTACTCAATTAGTATTCTACCAATCCTTAAAACGTATTTATGCATTCATCTTATCATATAATTTTTAACATCATCCTTCAATCAAATTTCAAGACAATGATCATGCTAATTAAGAATATATTTACTCTTCTTACCAACATACAATTTTTCTTATTTTAACCTTGATAAAGATGAATAATATTTCATCAACATATCTAACACTTATTTAGAAAATTAATTATAATCAAAGAAATTCATCACTTTTAATTACCAAAAGTTATATTGGTTATTGATTCTCATTACTATATTATACCACATATAATCACTTTTCTCAATTTTTTATTTGATATCATTAAATTTATGCTCTCATATCTATTGGATCAACCAAAATTGTCTGTTAAATCATTTCTCTACATAATCATAAGAATACTCATAATTTGAGACCTTTTGAGGAGAAACAGTAACAACATTGAGAAGAAAGACAGATTAACATTAGCATTAATAAGAATGATAATAGATGAAAAAAAAGATTTAATAGCTAATTTTGTAAAGATAAGATTTAGTTACAAATTTTGATTGGTGAAATAGATGAGGGAGCATAAATTTAATGATATCAAATTGAGAATTGAGAAACATTATTATCAATGGTATAATATGGTAATGAGATTCAATAAGCAATATGGTTTTAGTAATTAGAAGTGATGAATTTTTGTGATCATTATTATTTTCTAAATAGTTTTTATGATAGATCGATAAAATACTATTAAGTTTCATCATGTTTAAAATAAAGAAAATTGTATGTTGACAAGAAGCATAAATGTATTCTTAACTACCATGATTATTTGCACAAAATTTTTTTAAAGAATGATGGTAAAGTGATATAATGAGATGAATACGTAAATAAATTTCAAGGATTGGTAGAATGCTAATTTCATAAGTAAGAACTGAACAGAAATGATTCTTAATACTATAGCAAATTTATAAATACTTTAATCTAGTTTTGATGATAATTACAATTGAAAAGTATTTAATTGATTAGTACAATATGGGAAAAGAAACCATGGATGAGAGATATGTTTTAATTTTGTAAGTTAAAATAATGAGATTGATGTTATAACAAATAAATATATATTAATAATAATAAAAAAACTAAAAAAGTCAAACTCATTATTTGGAAAATTGGTTAGTGTTAGTAAGGCAAAGTGCTTAGCTCTGTTTAAGCTACATGCATATATTGATGAGATAACCTTATGTGGCCAGTGTATTAATTGTATCCATAAGTAAGACTTGATTTCCTTGAGAGGTGCTTAAGTTTTGCTATTCTCTTGCAATATATATTGGTTCATAATTTTTTATTAGCAATAGTTATTGCTTAAAAATATTTGCATCAAGTGAAGTTTATGAAATAATATTTTAAAGTGAATTTTTGTAAAATACGTACTTTTGAATATGTTGAAATAATTTTCTTGAGAATTTGAACAAGCTATTGAAAGTAATGCTAGGATAAAAGAAGCCAAACTATATTGAAGATACTAATTTAGGGTACTCTATGGGTGTTGATATAGAGTAAGGCCTTGAAATACTAAAGTTAAGGATCACCTTGAAAATGCCACAAATTCTTTATGAAATAAAACAATTTGCATTGCTTAATATAAGATACTTAAATAATGAATAGTATTCTATTGGAGAAAATTTCAATGAAATGTTCTCTAATATTTTGGTGTCCAAGGGGGCAGATGAAGCCCATCAAAAGGAATGTATTATGGAGAAAATTTCAAAGAAATATGCTCTAATTTTTTTATTAAATGTAGAAATATTTGGAAAATTGTTTGTGAAAGTATTGTTGAAAAAGGTTTGATGTTTGAAAGATCAGAGGTTGTGGAATGTGGCATTATAGAAAAACAACAAAATTAGGAATTAAAAGGACTAAAGTTAAGAAATAAGGAGTTTGCATTTACATTCTTACTAAATGAAAAAGAGATTGATGCTTTCAAATGTACCATGAAGTAGAGATATAATTTTGAGCATTAGGAGAGAAAAGAGTCAGATGAAAGAAATTTAGTACTTATAGAGAGATCACAAGAGTTAAGCTTAGGGATATGGAACTTCTTAATTTTATCTTGGCACTTGAATGTGGTTTTAGTTTTCCATGGATATCAAATGAGATGTTGAGAGTTTTTGAGGTGAACTTGAACTTTAATTATGTAAATATAGCAAGCACAATGGAGCTTAAAAAATAAGATTAATTTATTTATCTTTTAAAGATAGTGCATAAAATATTATGTTGGATAATTGAACTTTTATAATTATTATATATGGTGATGAAGCATAATCATGTGAAATAAATTATTTCAAATAATATGATAAAAACGAGAATATTTTAAGAAGAATAATAGGAGACTACAAAGAGGACAAAAGAAAATATCTATTTTATTATTAGTGGATGTAGAATTTGGGAAGAAAGAAGAATGACAAAAGTAAGTGTGCATGATAATTTAGATTTTATTGGAAAAGGATGATTACTTCTATAAATCGTTTTTTATTCTACTAGTTAACTATTTGGAAGAGTAAATGGGGGTTCATTGAAGTGGTTGTTAACTTCATAATTTCAATTGAATAATACAATCTATGTAGATTGATCATTCAAAAGCATTTAAGAGTTGGATGATATAGTATACCATAATCATCAGACCAAATAGACATCTAATGTTGATATCTTTAATTTTTAAAATGGATGTTAATATTTGAGAAAATGCAAGATTTTGTTTTAAATTGAATTGACAATTAAACTAATTAATAGTAAAGTAATATAGCATTTTAGAAGAATGTGATTTTTTTAAAAAAACCTTTTAAATTAAGAGAGAAAGAGAAATTGAGATATCTTGCATTCGTTTGTGAGATAGTTAAAAGAAATTATAAAAGGATTACATCATTTTACTCAGTAAGAAATTTTGAAGATAAATTTAAATCTTATTCGAGCATATATCATCTAATTTTATTTGATGGATTTACTTTAGATGATTTGAGATTAATATTGAGAAATAAAATCTTTGTTTGGTTCAACTACTTAAAGAAAATTGAGACATTTAATAAATTGAATACATAAATAAGTAATGAAAATCAATTTGTAGAAGAGTAATATTAGAAAAGAGAAGTATTTTGGATGTTTTTATTGTCAGTCATTATTCTTAAATTTCCCATTCTTATGTTTGGAGAGAAGAGTTTTGTTGAATCATATAGAAATTCATAGAAACAAAAGAGTTGATTATGTTGCCTACTCTTTAGCTTGAAGTTGTTTCCATGGATATTTCCTCCATTGCTTGAGAGAAGAATCATTTGATTGTATGTTGCATAAAGTTTGCCATTCAATTATTATTGAAATAAAGCATCTTAGGCCTATGATACTTGTAAATTAGATTTTCATTTAAAGAGTAACTAAATGCTCATTTTAATTGTATTCATATTTTAATTGTTTAAGAAATATCAAGGCTCTTGTTAAATACACATTACAGTTATGTAGTGAAAGTAAATTGAAATGTTTAGTGAAATAAATTGATAAATACATCATTGAGACAAAAGTTTTCTTAAGATGGGTAGGAAGTAATGACCCAAATTTTTAATATTGATTTTAAAATGATCTAAGTGATTTGATAAAGGAATTAAGATTTTAATTTTTGATAAAATTGATTAAAATAATAATTTAGTATTCTTTGGTAAAAAGTGTATTTATTAAGTATATTAGATTTAAAAGATGAATATATCATTAGATTGTGCTTCTCAAGTCGAGTTCGGTTATCTTTGTATCACAATGTTACAAATGTATATATAAACATTATTAATATTTTATTATTTATGAATAAAAAATTTATATAATACATGAAAAATACCATAATATCTTGTCTTCTCTCTTTCAAATAGTTCCATCGCTTCATTTATCCCTCACATGTGCTCGACAAATTCCATTACTTTGTTTCTTGCTGCTTCACTTTCATGCTAATTAAAGAAGCACCAATGAATGTGATTAGAGGAATCAAAAGGGAGCCTTAATTTCTTTTACTCCACTCCATCCTCTCACTCCTTCAACATTTTATGTGCAGTTGACTCACTGGCTTTTGATCCTAATTGCCTCATCATAGTGGAGCAATGCAAAGTAATTATGGTCGAGTTTAAGGACTTATGAGTGGCTATTTCTTTTCTATCCCTCTTTAATTTGACTAGTAGGACAGCCATAATTAGGTCACTTAAAAAGAGAAAATATATTGAGTATGTTTGATTTTTGGTTAAATTTGTTCTAATTATTTTGAGAGAAATTAAAAAGAATTAATTTTTAGATTTTTGCATCCACATTGAGAAGAAAAGTGTTATATTTTACACATCTAAGCTCTACTAACTATAATTGATTATTGTGCTTGCAATTTCTAATACAAGAAACGAAGAATCAGTTAGTAATTATATATTTTCTTTCCTTTGATGCACATGAAGAGAAACTAGGTGATGTTTAAAGATTGTTGAGCAATATTAGAAAAGTTTCATTACAAAAAGAGAAAGCTTAAAGGTTTTCTACAAAATAGTGTAAGAAAATTAATAGATTTGCTTAATTAAATAAAAAATGAAGCTTAAGTCAGTAATATTGAATTCATATATTTAGGAATGTTATTTGAACTAGTATTAAGCAAAAATATAATTGTAATTATTTTTAATCAGGTGTTTGATCATTTATTTACAAAAAGCTAAATGGAAACAAAAATTAATGCAACATTTTTCTCAAGAAGTATAGGTATGTAAATTTTAAATAATTGTAGTTTAAGTATGATATTTTTTGTGATCATTTAGTATTTAATATTGTTATATATTATTATTTTCTTTTACATCATGTTCTACATCATTATTATATATTATATGATGGAAAATAAAATAAAGATATAAAATAATTTATTAATCTAGTGATATTAGTGATGGGAAATTTGAAAAAAGTATAAAAAAGAGAATAAAAAAGTAGATGAGAAATAATAACTAAAAAGAATAAAGTAAAATATAAATATTTATGACTTAAGACTAGATGAGTATTTGATATGAGTCAACGTATGTGTGTTTTATTGTGATTATTCTACTAATGATTACATTGATTGTCATAGTATATTATATATAGAATGAGTAAGATGAGAATGATGATATTTATCCAATGACATTAACTCTAGTTGTTATACTCGACTAGCACTATAAGTGGAGATGAGATGATATCTTATGAAATGATACTACTGACATCAAACTTCACATGATATGTGATGAGCTACTTGTTGTGTGATCTAATAATTGAAGATGAGATTCACCATAATATATATATATTACGTGATGAGCTACTTACTATGTGATCTAATAACTAGTAATAAGATCTATTATGATGTGAATATGAGATATGATAAGTTACTTATTATGTGATCTAGTAGCTAAAGAAGAGGTCTATTATGATATAAATATGATATATGAAGAACTATTTATTATATGATCTAACAATTAGAAATAAAATCCACTATAATATAGATATTATATATGATGAGCTTCTTATTATGTGTTCTAGTATCTAGAGATGATATCTATCACGATACATATATGATATATGATAAGATGCTTACTATGTGATCTAATAGTTAGAGATGAGATCTTCTACGATTTGGATATGATATATGATGAGCTGTGTGATCTAGCAATTAAAGATAAGATTTGTTAAGAGATAGACATGATGTGATATGCTTATAGACTAGGTTTATATATTATAATATATTATCATATGGTATGATATGACATCTATATATTATGTGATTGATGTAGACATGATAATATGAGATGGGATCTTATGGCACTAGAGTAATGATCATTGATAAATATCTAGGCTTTGATGATAAGTATGAGCATTATGAAAGAGATAAAAAATAATATTTAGATGAAATATTAAGAAAATATTAAAATCAAAGTAGTTTAGAAATATATAAAGAGATTAAATTTTAGATGAATAAAAGGAATTATAATAGATAGATAAGGATGTGTATAGATCAATATATTATAAACTATAATTGTGTATTTTGTTATTATTTTATACATTTCTATAGATTAATCACATTCTTTTACATGCTTTTACATCTTTTTATATCTCAATATCATGTTTTTACTAATTTATTTTATATAAATTTGTAGATGATGATCATAATCATTTGTTTAATATTATTTATTGAATATTATATAGTTTATCTTATTATCATATTTCATCTCATCTTATTTTTATATGTAAATTTGTCTACTAGGCTTTCAAGCTCATTATGTACTTATATTATAGGTTAAAATTTAACAGTACTAAGAGATGAGAAACTTTAACTACACTTTAAGTTTGATAGCTATTTTTTAGAAGATTATGATATTTTTTATATATTTTAAAAGACATGTGGATGATAGTATTTGAGGTGATGTATCTATTTATATATTTATATCTATATCTTTGATAAGCATAACTAGATTTGTAAGTTCTAACCAATGCTTAATGAACCAATAATAAAAACTATAAATTTTTAATATTGAAAAGCATTGATAATGTGATATTGTTAGAGATAAAGTATTTGGTTATACAGGTGTATAGTGAATTTGATTATGTTAAAATTATATATATAGATTTGTCATTAATATAAATGTTATATATCCTTTATGATTAATATTGTTAAATTTTGGCTTGTCTATAAGAAACGTATGTAGTTTTAGGGAAAATTTTATTTGCTTGATTTTCGAAGCATAGTAGCTTTTTTAGCATAATTTAAAAAAATTAGATGATTTGAATACAAATTAGAGTAGGTTTTATCATAACTCATTACCTAGTTAGGTTATTAATATCCTTTAGTTATGTTTAAACTCTGATTATTCTAATCTTAAAGCTATTAAAACTAATATTAGAATAAAATGTCACGTAGAGTGTGACACTGTGTTAGAAGACTAATTGAAGCATAATCAGGTTAAGCATGAGTTTAGGTCATGGTATAGTCTTATAATGGCTTGGGCTAAATATGTCAAGGCATCACTCTTGAACCCAAGTTAGATTTATGGAGCTAAGTAAGACTTTAAGTAGTTAAGTAGTGGGATCAGGTCAGGTCAAACCTATATATACACATAATTTACTTTGGTCATGACCTCTTAATAGCACCAACGGGTAACCAACCCCATTGGGTTGCTTTATAGTGGGATAAAACTAAGATACATTACAATTTGGGACTAAAAATTGATATTTAATTTTCTTATTCCTTTTTATTTTTCCAAAAAAAGATCTTGTTAATGCAAGATCCTTATTATTTCTATTTTTATCAATAACATTAGTGCACATTGATAAATATTTCGTTTTAAAATTTTAAAATGAGGTCATTTAGGTTGTTATAAGCTTGTTCATATTTATATCCATATTCTAATATTATATCAAACATAATCCAAAGACTTGTATCATATAAGCTTTTACAAATGATTAGTGAAAAATTACAATTTTCTATTATTTAATATTACACTTCCATATTATAAGCTTTTATAATTAAGAATGTGACAATGAACCCCTAGTTGTTGTCAGAAAATAATGTGGTATGTAAATATTACATCTACATGTTATGGAAAAACAGAGTAGCTATGATAATGGGATCCTAGTTAGGTTGACTATAGTAGATGTAGGCACAAATTAGGCCAAATCACCTAAAAATCCCTTTATTTTTTTATTTATTTTATTACTATATAATTTATTATATTTCTTCTATTTAACACAATTTAATAAAAAAGAAATATGTATAAAAGGAATTTATCAAAATCATTTTCTTAAGAATAAAAATTTCATTAACATTTTTTTAATTATAAAATTTTTATTTTCTTTTTATATTTTTATTTGAAAAAGTTATTAAATCAATAGTTTTATGAATGCCAAAGTTTTATTTAAGAAAAATGTTTCAAAATAACAAAAAGTTTAGAAGTACAATTCAATCTCATCATGTGCATTAACTTGATAGATTACATCACTCCATTAACTCTAATTGTAGGAAATCTTGAGTAACTGTGCATATACCAAAGATCTCTCTTGAGCAACACACATCTCTTAAACTACCATCTATGGTGTTAACCTTAGCCTAGGAGATTAAACATTGCCACTCAATATTATTACTTAATTAACCAAGTCAATCTTAAGGTTTATCCAATATTAGCTTGACCAAGCATAGCATCTCTCTCTAAGGCCAACACCAAGCTCTCTAATGATCATCTAAGGCTTTAACTAAGAGCCATCAATAATCGAATGTCGTAATGACAACATGCACAAACTCACCAAGTGCTTTTGTTCTTGATTCAACCCCGAATCCTATCTTTGTGGTTTTCTTATGCTAAAAACCCAAACCTAAGATCAACCAAGACAAAATGAAGGCTCACTTAAGCCTTATTTAAGTATACCTAAAAACAAAACTATTTGATACCTAAAATTCTTAACCTATCTATGACCATATCACCAAAGGTGATAAGCAAAGATTATGAGCATTTCATGGTTCACATAAAAGGTTCCTTACCCTATATTTGTCTTTCTAGGTTTATTTTTGACCTTAACTAAATTCAAATTCAAAACCATAATATATTAACATTCAAATCTTAGCTTCAAAGTGTTTAACTTAGATCATTCAATAACAAACCCTAAGGTTTTTTTATATTTATCTTTAGTCCTAGCTATAAGTTAATAGGGTCTAAAAACTAACCATAAACTTTTATTTTTTATGTATTGATAAGCCAAACTCATTCTTTTTTATGCCTTTCTAATACAATTATTAACCTTAGTATTCCTTTAAGGCCTTACCTTAGCCTACCAAGCCTCTCTATAAGGAACTCAAGAGCTTTAATTGCCCTAAAAGCCATCTGAGGTATTTTTTATGTCTCATAATGCATCCAAAGCATTTGGTCAGACCTTTCCAACTGCCCCATAGCTTAACTCTTAGAACAAGCCCCCTTGGGCACTAAAGATCATAATTGGGTTCAATTTAGAAATAATTCTTACCTAAGTTTAATATTTACTTAAGACTTTTATATCTACTTTAATTAATAAGTCCTAGAATTTTTCTAAAAGTTATAAGTCACTTCCAAGCCAAACTAGAGTTAACCTAACACTTCACTTAAAGTTATCTTATCATCTGCTAAAATTCAATCCTTCAACATCAAGCATATAAATATTAGATTAGCATGCCAATTTCTTAGTTTATACAACTCCTTATCCTTAAAATTATAAGTGGACTAATCATCATTCCAAGTTTAATCATATATAACAAGATCATCATCCTTAAATCAAATTCAAGAATACTCAAGGTCACATTTTCTAACACTAATGATGCATAGCCAAGCATATCATCTGCCAACCCTAAATCATGCATGGCCTTAACATCATCAATCATCCAAAGATAACTTATGGCAATAAGGATCATCATACTGAGCTAAACCTATTCTAACCTCATCCTTAAGTACTCTTAACCAAAACCCAACCAGTCTTAATGTTCATTGAAGAGCCTCTTATAAAGTTAAACCAATCTAGGGACTCTACTCAAAGTCATGACTTTGGTTATAATTCTAACAAGACCACAAACTTAAACACACTTAGCTAAAACCCACCTAACTATTACAATATTAACCAGGACCTCAACTTACATAGCCATCTTTAAAAGCCTAAAATAGAGCACTTCTAAGTTCATCAACTAGACGTTGAGGCTAATACTCACCTTAGCAGCCATCTAAATCCACCCAATGTCTAAATTGAGCCTCTTATAGCTTAACCAAGCCATGCTACAAGTTCCCAAGCATAACCAAGGAAAGAAAATGCTTGGTCACAAAAAGTCCTTAGGGTTTAGATAATTTACAAGCTACTACCTTAATGATCATCCTAGTTAGGTTAAATTACCTAGAATATCTTATTCTCAACTTCCTTGTCATGGTTTCATGTGTGTTTGTAGAGATCCTCATTATGTCATGGTTTGAGATGAAGTTTCTAAATTATCATGTGCAAATCACAATTGTCTTAACAATCAAGTATTCTCTAAAGAAAAATCTATATTGTTCATCAATGAAATATCATTCATATTATCCTTACGAATTTGGAAATAAATAAAGCATGCTTTTGATAAATTTTTATTAATGGGATTTTTCTTTCAAAAGTTATCATGATCATGATCCAAATATAACATTGATTTGGTTCTTAATTTCATGCAATTACATCATGGAAAAATTATCAATTAAGATAATTTAAAAGCATTCAAATCTTGGGTAAAATCTAAGAACGAGATTATGAGAACACAATGGGAAGGAGACTAGAAGGTAATCTATGGCTCGATAGAGGATACGATGGCAGATATTTAATTGATAAGACATTCTTGAATGTAGTTGAATGGCTTCATCTTGATTTGGATTTTTAATTTGACCATTTGGATTGCTTATCTTAATGATAGGCTTGAGTCCCCTCTCTTAAGCACTCCTTTACTAAAGTTTTGGGTAAACTAATCTAGCATTCTCTTATTTGAATCAAATCAATATTGAAATTCTTAGGGGAACTAAAAATAATCTTTTAAAGGAGATGAAATAGGAAGAATTGATGCTCGATTTAAGCTAACATTGATTTCAAAATTCTCATATTGATGAACTAGCATAGACATCATATAAAAATCATTTAATAGAATGGATTTTAGAGTGAAGTCAAAGTGGGATCACTAGTCAACAACCATGTCTTGATCAGATTTGAGTAAGAGTAGAATTTTTTGAGAAGTTAGCTTCATAGGATATTGAATGTGACGGATTTTCAAATGAAAATTTCAAAGTGTCATTCATATTTTCATCTCAATATTAAGCCATCCTTTGCCCTAATATGGGCTTTATTTGAACCCTTATTGATTCACATGTTTGTGCTTCATAGCTCAAGTAAATGGAAACTATCTAAAGGTGAATTTGCAACTTTAAATTTAACTTGTCCAAGCATGGATAAAGTTTGTGTCAAAATAGATTAAAAAAGGAATTGCCAAAAAGAATAAATATTATGCAAAAGTAGTAGCTTTAATGAGTTCTAACAAAGGATGCATTATCAATTTTCCCAGCTATTATTCCTTTTATTTCAAGAAAGGTCATTATTCAATTCTAGTAAACATAGAATAATGAATTTAGAATCATAAGACCTTATTGAAGTAGCTAAAAATCTAACTAAATAGAATAAGAAGGTTATCAATAATGCTGAGCCTAAAATGCTTCTTATCAGAATAATATCAGAACATGTAAGTTGTTCATATTATACTTTCAAGGAAGACAAATTCCATTGCCTAACTCTCATTCAAGCTTACAATACTAATAGTCATGATGTTTCAGATAACTCCCCAAATGGGTATGTGATGAAGGATAAGGGTACACGTAGGTTGACATAAAGGGAAAGAAAAATAACTTTAAATAAGTTTTTTGATGACCACATCAAACTTAAAAAAGGCTTGAGATTGGACAAATAGGGAGGCTCTATGTCTAATTTAGAAGCACCTTAGGAAAGCTTTCAATGAAATCTTTATCTCCGAGTGCTTAAGGAATTCAACATTTATCTACATGAATGAGTAGTAAACTCAAGTTTAATACAACCTGAACATGATAATTTCACTCCTATGTAGACTGGGAGATCTAAAAGAAGAGTCAAGAGAGGCTAGAAATATTAGATTAGTCCAAAAGGGACAAGTAGAAATTCAAAGTTCCTACTTATCGTGGATCATACAAGCATCATTAGATAGCACCCTTGCTTGGAACATAAGCAGGACTGTATATAAGAGATCAATCTCTCACCACAAAAATCTAGTTATATCTAACAATATCACATTAGTTTTCATGCTAGAACTAATGTCACATGCCAACAAGTTGAGCTTAGCCATGTTACTAGGTTTTGAACACTGACAAAAATTCTTCTAACAAGCTCTAGGTTCTTTGGAAAGGAAGAATGCATTGCCAAAAATTTTATGATGATAAACAGCTCATTCATTCGCTTATTGGCAAAACAAGAAGTCAACAAATGATCTATTATACTTTTGTCTATGCTAAGTGTGTAAGGGTTGAGAGAAGAACATTGTGGCATACGTTAACTCATATTATGATAGATCTCAAATGTCTATGGATTGTTTGAGGATACTATAATGTTATTTCCTAAGCAAATGAGTATAAGGATCCTTCCTTCCTTGGACTGATTGCAATGCAAAACTTTAATGATTGCATAAACCATTATTGCTTAAAAAGCCCTCCTATGGTTTAGTTTGATTTTCACTTGGGTTGTGAAAGAAGGGAACGGGCTTTGAAAAAGCTAGATATAATACTAATAAATAAAGATTGTATGAAAACATACTCACTAACACACATATAGCACTTATGAAGAATGGGTTTTGATCACTCACCTTTATTGCTCCATTTTCCTAGAGCTCATGATTCTAAAATAAAATAATCCAAGTATTAAAACATGCGGTTGAAGCATTCAATATTTTATATCTTGGTAGAAAGTAATTGGTCTATACCTACAAACCTCTTTGGCATGACAACTTTAACATTTAAATTGAGGAGTCTAAAAGAATACTTTAAATAGTGAAACAAATCCACATTTGGAAATATTTTTCAAGAGAGTAGGATGGACAAAGAAAAGGTTAAGAGTAGAGAATAGAAATTTCAATAAAATCAATCAACGGAAGACATAATTAAACTCATTAAATGACTAATTTAGGAAGGAACAGAGCAAGGAAGAGATGTATTGATAGTAGAGGGCTAGAATTAGATGGTTAAAGAGGGTGATAGAAATACAAAATGCTTTTATTCTTTTGTTAAGGACAAAAGGTTTAAACTCAACATTAGTTGCATTAAAGATATAAATGAAAAAATATTAATAAGACATGAGGAAATTCAAGAGGTAGTAGTACAACATTTTCAAACACTGATTTTCTTTAATAAGATCACAATGGATGTGGAATTATTGAAAAATATATTTACATTGGCATATGAAGAAGATAGAAGTTGGCTAGTAAAAGTGGTCACAACAGAGGAGATTTAAGAAAATGTATTTCAATTTTATCAAGATACTGCACCTAGATTTGATGTTTCAACAATCAAATTTTCACAAAGTGTTGGGATATTATAGCCAATGTTGCATAAGATGTTGGCAATGATTTTATAGCTAATAATTCCATTTTTAAAGAAATTATAAGTGCAAATCTAGTGCTAATTTCTAAGATAGATACTCTTAGAATATTTAAAGACTTCAAGAAAATTTGTTTATGCAACTTTATTGAAAAACTTATTCTATTAGCTATATTGTGAAAACACGCTACACATTGTGCTACCCAAAATTATTCCTATTAAACAAAACAGTTTTGTTAAATGAAGAGAGATTGTAGATAGCATTTTTCTTTCTTCAGAATATAAGAGATCTCTTAGTAGAAAAGCTAAAGGTAGGAATTGCATTTTCAAATTGATCATAAAAAGCACAATTCATGGCTTGTCATAAGAATTACTTTTTAAAACAATAGACAATTTCAACTTCTTAACACAATTTACTAGACTAAGTAGAAACATTATAGGTAGCTTAAGGCTATCCATCATGGTCAATGACACTCCTAATTAACTTTTTCAACCATCAAGAGACCTTAAACAAGTGATCCCTTCTCTCTTTTATTATTTATATTATCCATGGAAGATTTTAGTAGAGTGTTAAATAATTTATTTATTAATGACAAAGTAATGCATTAACTTAAAGGTTCACATTGATTTTACATCTTAGTTATGTCGACAATATAATTATATTCAACAGAAGTAATTTGAGATTTATTACCACTCTTAGAAAATTTTTAAAAAAGATTCAAGACTTGTTAAGTATTCAATTAAATGCATAATAGAGAAAATTCAACATTAATAGGAAAATGAAGTCAACATTAATTAAAAATATAAGCATGGTCATAGGTTTTCATCATGGATCCTTTCCCATAACATACTTGGGATACACTCTATTTACTGGTAGGAAGAAAGCAATCTACTTTCAACAAATCTTAGATAAATTAACTAATAAGAAAGCTATCTAGAAGAGAAAATTGTTATCTATAAGTGAAAGATTAATACTAGTGAGACATGTCATAACCTCTATTCTAGCATTTTTCACCCATCATAAGTCACCTGTCAATGCAAATAATAGACATAGTTTAAAAAGTAATAAATCATTTCCTATGGGGAGGTTGTTAATTCACACAAATATTTTTGGTTGCTTGGCATAAAGTGTGTGCTCTTATAGAGGAAAATGGTTTAAGACATAAAAAATTAAAGGATATCATGATTAACTTTTAGTTATGTTGTGTTAGGAGCTCCTACTAGTCAATTGCTTTGATCTAAAATTATGAGAACTAAATGCAAAAATAGAAATACAAAGGATAACATTTTAGATACCCAGAAGTGCATGAATGAAATAAGAAATCTTGTGTTAGAGAACTCAATTACATGTACCAAGTCAAGTTCTTTTATATGGATCCTCACTATGGATGGAATCTTTAGCTTACATTCTACATGAAATGTCATTAAAAGAAAATTCCTCATCTTAAAATCTAGAAAGATGATCTAGAATACTAGATGCCCCATCAAGATTTTAGATTTTAGTGCTTGTTTAGAAAATGTTAAACAAGCTCTTACCTCTCTTAAAACAACTACACATACTTATTTTTGTTAGCCTCCAAATGCCTTCACCATCTTAATAAGGATTTCGTAGATGATGCTTTTGCAAACTATGATCTAGAAAAGATGTTGTGGTCTTTCTTTGCTAATGTATTTCCAATCTAGTAGGAGAAGCCACATAACATTCATGAGATATTTAAAAAATTGGTTTTAATATATCATTGGTAGCTTAGTAAGGTATGAAGTGCTTTAGATTCTTCCAATGTCAATAATTTGAAGTATTTGGAAGGGAATGAATGTGAAAGCTTATGAGAATATTAGTTAATTAAACATAACCATTATCAATAATGTCATTAGTAGCTATGACAACATATTCAAATTCTTTTCTCTAGTGCAAACTAAGCAAGAAGTTATGCTTATGGTGTAGTTAGGTATGGTTCCCTCTTTTAGGAAAATTAGATTTAGAATATGCAAATTGTTCAATTACAGATGGCCATCTACTAGTGAAGTAAAACTCAATATCAATGGTAGCTGCAAGAAGGAGAGATCTATGCTTAAAGGAACCATTTGGGATAATAAAGGTAATATGATAAATTTTTTTTCATTTTTAGTTGATCTTAGCTTGACTATGGAAGCAACCATGCTTTGTATCTCAAAAGTTTTAAAATTTTGCAAAAACAAATGCTTTACTATTGTTGTGATTGAACTTGATTGCATCACATTACTTAACATGATCTAAGGGAGCCTAAACCTGCATTGGAAAATTGTTAATAGCATTCAACAAGTCAAGCTTAAGTCTAAAGCAATTTTAGTGAAATGAAATTTCATTTATAAATAGGGAAACAAAGTGGTTAAAAAAATTACTAAAATGATAGATAAATCAAAGATAACATGGACATCAGATAGTTATAGTATTGCACTTCATTGTAGAGCATTATTGAACATGGAAACAACTCACTCATCTTACGTTTGACCATCATACAAGTTATGAAGTTTGATTCTCCATGTCAACATTAATCGATGTTGAAGTTAATAAGATTTCGTGCCATTATGAAAACAACATATAGAACGACCTATAACATCATATTAGATAACATTTCGATTCCTCCATTCTTATCTCTAAAAGATAGATCATTGTGCACTTCAATTGATATGGTTAAAGATCATTTTAAGATGATCGAGCCTTATGTGATACTATTCATAAAGGTAGCTTCTTGGTCTTGAATGATTTCTATGTCTTTCTTTCATGAAGTGGGGTTTGCATTGTTCAAATTTTTCATTTAGCATCACTTGACGATCTGCCCACTTTGTTGATTAGACAAATAAATTTAAATATAACAAGTTCTCTAAACTATATTAGATTAGCATGACCAAGGTTCATCTCATGATGATAGTGCCCCATGGAATCATTATTCATGTCAACTCCTTGGATTAAGCTAACTAACAATTTATTTTGCTGCAACATGGAAACAGTACTATTAACTTCTTGCACATATCATTGCTGGACAAACTTCTTGATTCATGGAATAGACAAATACATTCATATGCAACAAATTTTGCATGATCACACTGACACATCGCTATGCTTGAATTCATTAGACTTTTATGATCACCAAAAATGAAACGTATGACCTTAAGAGTAAAAAACATTGTGGTGATTACACATTGTGTTTGGTGAATCATTGTGATGTGTTATATCATCCTTAATGTATGATTTACGATCCTTATGTGAATGGCATTCCATAAGGTAGTGTTGGAATATAGTTTTGGCGAGTCATGATACAAAGTTATCTTTTGTTTTAAAAAAAGTATTCAAATCATAGGTAAGGTGATCATTCTAGTTTAAATCATCTTAAAATTCACAAATTTGCATATATTTCATGTATCACCAATAGATCTCAATATTATCAAGAATTTAAAACAAAGACTATAATATTAACTTGTTAGGTAATGAGATAGATTGAGCAATCATGGCCTTAATAATTCATTATGAAGAGATTATTCTAAAAGCATGCACTTAATAATTCCATTAAGTCATGCTTTAACTTTATTTTTGTTCTTTTGATAGAGTACACAAGAAGGGATTTTAATAATAAAAGCATGATTATACATCCACAACTTTATATGCAAAACTTATAATATAGCCAATTTGTTTAACCTAGATTTTATATATATATATATATATATATATATATATTAGTGTAAAATCTTGAGGTTCATTCTACTTTAATTTATGTAAAAGACTACTCCAAAGAAAGCCTCCTTCTTTCTTCTCGTATTGAGATCTTCCCTTCCTTCTACTTGCTCAATCTTTCCTCCTTACCCTTAGCTCCTCTTGATTTTGGCACTTTGCTCCTCCTCATGACAAAGGTTTCTAAAACTCTAGCAAAACTCATATGTTAAAGCTTGTATACTTGGCCATAAAAGATTCTTTCTAATGATGCACCATAATGAAATGATTGAGATTCACTCCCCTTATGACTCATAGCTAGATAATTTTTATGTAATTTTTCATGGTTTCCCTCTCAATCCCACTTGGAAAAACTACCTTATGTCCTTATTGGATTGTTACAACATTCCTTATTTAGGGCTATTCATCCAATGCTTATTTAGGATTCCAAGCAATGCAAATTATCTTCCTTAATTACATGAATTCAATGTAATTTAAATTTCAAAAATTCCTAAGCCATGTTTACACCTTTGATTTCATAAATTCATGGTTTTTTAGAAAATTGCAAGGCCATCTCATGGTTGTTAGAAAGGTTATGGTCATATAAGGTGAATATAAGAATCCTATCTCTCATCTTATACAAAACACGTAATCCATGTTTACTCAAATTAAAGCACTTAGTTCACCAAATCAAGGTAGGAATCATTAGTTTAGCTAAGATCCAATCTAAGCTTCCCAAAAATGAAGGATATAATATTATTTGCCCCTTAATTTAGATTTTTTCCTTGAAATATGATAATAGCTCTAGCCACTTGTACCAAAATTCACTCTTAACCTTTTAAGTAAACTTTTCTCTCTCTAATTAATCCAAGGAACTTTAAATCTAACTAGGACTTCCTCACAAAGTGGCAATTTCATCCTCATGGTGATTATAGGTATTCTTATACACCCTCGATTCTCACATAAGTAGACTCAAAATTTAAAGACTACAATGTTCTAGAATTGATAAGAATATTAAAACTATCATCACAAAATAAAATCATACGTGAAGCCTTTATAGTTTACTGAAAATGAGTGCTCAATCCTTAGGCTACCCTCCTAGAATAACTCTTACCTAGCAAGCATTTTGAATAATCTATTATTTCTTAAAAAATTAGCCTTCCTGTTCCTAGGCTTCAAGCAATTAAAGAAAATGCTCTAATTATGTCCATAAACATCAACATGTCTCCTCCCACAACAACTACACTCCAAAACCTTTATCTGGGTTATCTTATTGACCTCTCACTGACCAGCTATGCTGATGAAGGTGTTGATTTGTTGTCTCTATTAAATCTCCTCTTCCACTTTTTATCATAAGATCTACTAGTCCTCTTGTTCTTAAAAATTCAAGATTCTTTCTCTTCTTGCTAGCTACTCGGATAGTCTTTAACCGACACTCCATTTGCTCAACTATTATTGTAGACCCCACTATAATGCGATATCAAGTGACACAAGAAATATTTAAGTACCTTTGAAGTGATGGTCCATGTTCCCCCACTGAAACCCATATTTATGCTTCTTTAAAGTCACTAGCTCAATGGCATAATGATTGAAATAAGTATCTTTAGAGTAAAAATCTAGAATTGACATTTGGATATAGTGAGTTAGCTCTCTTCAAATTTGAGCCTTGTCCATCTCTAGAATGTATCACTCTCTAAATCTAGAGACAGACTCACCCCAAGGAATTTGACTAATCAAGGCATCCCTAAAAATATCTTTGATCTGACCATTCCATCATTTAGCTACCTTTACATAAGTTTCAAAGTTACAAATGTGACCATCCTCTTACTTGGGCATCCCATAACATCAAATAGCTCTTGTAAATGAGCTAACCAATAATCTACCATAGTCGAATCTACCATGCCCAATACGACCCATAGCCTCAACTATATGAAAGCTTATAACTAGTGGTCTCCTTTGGTCTCAAGTTGCCTATGGGATCTCAATCCTAATAGGTTTGTCTAACTTAGGCTCTCTTAGGACATAATCGATATATATTATGACTAACATTATTTCAAACATCTTGGCTAAGAAAATACCGCACTGATGTTACTAAAGGGCTAAGACTAAAATTCATGACAATAATACATCTAATTCATTTAATGTTATCCTATATCTTCTCACCTTAATAAAATTAAATATAATTAGCCTAGAGATGCCCTAGACTCTAACACAAGCTATTCTAACCTAGGCTATCCTAACATGGGCTTTAATGCAACTTATTTCACACTCAACTTTTTAGTTCAAAAAATTTATTTTTCAATTCTACTAATATAATAAAATCAATGAATCAATCAATATACCAGGCTAGCCACCTTTCACTCCATAGGCTTGACATTCAAAAATAGAAGTTGTGATTCCCTAATTTAGTTATCAAGCTATTAGTGTGTCATGCAAAATAAACCATGTTCTTATTTAATTGATACTAAACTTGTTCATTTTAGGTTGGGAAACCCACTAAGCATATTGGCATGTACAAGGTACCAAAGCAATCTATAAACCTAGAATATAATCTATATAAACCATATGCTAATAGCATATCATAACTTAGGAATATCCATAAGTCCACAATGCAACATACAAGAAACAATATAAAAGAAGCCAATATCGAAGTCCATGAATAAAGTCCTATACACTGCAATACCCATAAAAGAAAAATATCAAAGTATAATGATATAACATCAGTACTACTATAGTAATAGAAGCAAACAAAATTTATGAATAGTTGGATGCTCCATAAGCCAAACCTAATCTCTAGCTCCTAAGAAAGCACTCATGTCCTTGAGCCTACATATAAAAGTAAGAGAGAGTGAGTTGGAGTTTTATAGGAAACCCTTAAGTCATACAATGAAATAACATGCCATAATAAAGTACTATAACAAATTAAAATAAGAAGAGTATAATTAATAACTTAGCCACACATATAATCTAAGGATATCTCAACTATCTAGTTGATCATTTTCTAGTGTAGCATATCAATCATTGGTCCTAAAGACATAAATTTAAGAACAATATTTATTTAGCATCCATTAAGAACTTCTCAAATCTCTATTACCTCCATAATCATAATCATAATCATTATCATAATCATATGGAATATATCTATTAGGTGCTTGGTGTTCTACTAGTGATCTATCTCTCCCTCTAAGCTTTCAAAAACCATTGCATAAGATTTGTACTCTGGTTTCATCACATAATATAACACTCCCCAATAAGAAAGTTCTATCACATATCCAATCCTATAGGGCTCTAAGATTCCTCAATAAACATGCATCACTCTTGCTATGGGTCTCTTGCTCCCTGTCAAAATGTTTCAACATATTAGCTATAGAATGTTGGAACCATTAAAGCTTGTATAGGTTGAAAGTTACATTTTTTTAATATGACTCCTCCCCTCATTGGCTAGCTAAAAATCAACTATGATTCTACTATTCACGAGAATGGCAAAGCAAGAAGTGGAATTCTTTTACGAGATTCGTCGAGAATGTCACTACTATTGCTATTAAGGAAATTTACTCAACTTTGCTATTAGTTATAGAAAAGGTGGCCATTTTTTAAGCAATCCAACTATTGAAGCTTTGATTTCCAAATTTTACTATAGAATGGATTGAATCTAATTCTCTCTTAGCTATCTTCTTGTCGGAGAAAGTGAACTCAATCATTGCCACCTCTTTTAAATTTAGCAATCCCATTACTTTCATTTGTGGGTTGGTGTCTTGCAAGTTAGCTAATATCATGAGGAAAGATAATTCTACTATAGCTTGGCTTGCACATTGTGCTATTAAATTTGAATTTGTGTAGGACTTAGGTATGCCTTTTCCCTAACTATTGTAAAAAATTTTATTTGCTAATTTTTTGTATGAACCATTTTATGGAGTGTATTATCTAGGCTTTGACCACTTATCATCAAAATAAGCCTATGTCATTCCACCATTATATACTTGAGCAAGTCCACAATCTCTCTTAGATCTAAAATAGACAAGTCGTACTCAGTGACAACATATAAATAGCCAAGTTCTTGGTTTCTTATTAGTTCAGAGTGGGCCAATAGATCTCAATCACATCATATCTAGGATAATCCTAGGATTTGCTTAAATCTCAATATGTTATCTAGCCATCCCATGGTTTCCTCTCATAACCTAAATTTAATTATCATTGAATTTTAGGGCCTCCTTCCTAACCCTAATAAGTTATTAAGGTTTTTAGAGTTTCCTTCTAAACCTTAATCAATTATCTAGGATTATCAACAGTTATCTAAGTACCCAGTAGTTTTTTTAAAACCTTAATTAAACTATTTAAGATACCCTAACATATACAAATATCACCCCTATATTTAGATTTTTCTCTTTACCTTTCATGCAACATATCTAGAATCCTTTCAAGGACCACTTTAATTATTTAGTTACCCTTGAACTTCTACTCAAATCCACATCCTTGGCTTAAGTTGTAGGCATAATATCACATGTCATTATCAATCTTATAAGTCTTGGTTCATATGAGTTCCACAATTGACGCTCAAGCATCATAGGCAATCTTATTCACAAGAAACTTGATAACTCTCATTGCCTTAGAAGCCATTCAAGGTCCTTTCCAAGGTCTCTTAATGAATCTAAAGTCTTTGGCTAAGCCTTTCTAGTTAGACCCAAAGCTTAAACCATGGCAACAAGCTCCTCTTAGCCACAAAAGATCACCATTTGATTTGGTTTAGAAGTAGCTCTTACAAAAGTTCAAGGTTTATGCACGAATTTCTACATTTATCATTATCACTATGTTTAAGGATTCCTCCAAGGGCTACCAATCACTTTCAAGACTAACCAAAGTTAACCTAGCATATCAGTTAAAGCTAACTTCATTATCTACTAAAATCTAATCCTCTAACGTAAAGCATGTAAAGACTAGATTGTCAAGTCCATTGTAAGGTTTATATAATTCCATATCCTTAAAATTATAAGTGGACTAATCATCATACTCCAAGGTTAATCATATAAAATAAGATCATCATCCTTAAATCAAATTCAAGCATGTCAAAGACCACACTTTTTAACTCTATTCATGCATGGCCAAGCACATCATTGGCTAACCTTAAATCATGTATGGCCATAACATCATCAATCATCCATAGATAACATAAGGCAATCAAGATCATCCCACAAAGCCAAACTTATTTTAACTACATCCTTAAGTACACTTGACCAAAAACCAACTCTTGTTAATGTTCACTCAAAAGCCTCCAGTAAAGTTAAATTAATCTAAGGTTCACCTCAAGGTCATGATTTGGTTGTAATCTTAACAAGACCATAAACTTAAACACACTTAGCCAAAACCCACACAACTACTACAACACTACCCAAGACCTCAACTTAGCTAGCCTTCTTTGACTGAGCCCTTCTACATTACTCAACTAGAAGCCAAGGATACTACTCACCTTAGAAGCCATTTATGGCCACCCAATGTGTAGGTCGAGCTATCTATGGCTTAACCAAGGCATGTTGCAAGCTTCTTAAGAATAACCATCAAAAGAAAATGCTTGGTTACAAGCAGCCCTTAGGGTTTGGATAATTTACAAGTTATTAACCTAATTATTATGCACAAGCCTAGGTTCAATTGCCCAAAAGTGCTTTTTCTCAACTTATCATGGTTTCATGTGTGTTTGCATGGATTCTCATTATGTCATAATTGGAGAGAAGTTTCAAGATTACCATGTCCATATCACAATTGTCTCAAAAAGAAAGGAATTCTTTAAAGAAAAATATAAAGATTTCACCAGTAAAATATCTTTGATATAATATAAAATCTTTACAAAAATTGGAATTAAATAACACAAGCCTCCAATCAATTTTGATTTATGAGATTTTTCCTAAAAAATTAGCAAGATCATGATCCAACTATAACATAGATTTGATTCTCAATTTCATGCAATTAAAACATAGTCGAATCATCAATGGCAATAATTTATAAGCATTCAAATCTTAGGCAAGGTGATCATGCTATTTTAAATCATCTATAAACTCACAAATTTGCATAAATTTCATGCATCAATAATAGATCTCAATATTATCAAATATTTGTAAACAAAAACTCAACATTAACCTCTTAGGTAAGGAAATATATTAAGCAATCATGGCCATAGAAATGCATCATTAAGAGATTATTCAAGAGAAGTTTAAAGTATGCAATTAATAATTCAATTAAGTCACAATTTAGCCAAATTTTCTTCTTATGATAGAGTTCATAAGAATGCATTTTAACAATAAAAACTTTATCATACATCTACATCTTCATACGCAAAGCTTAAACAATATAGCCAATTTCTTTAACCTAGACTTTATTTACCTTTAAATGTACAATCATAAGGTTCATCCTACCTTTAATCTATGCAGAGAACTACTCTAAAAAAAGCCTCCTTCCTCTTTCTTCAAGTCTTGATATCTTTCCTTCCTTCCCCTTCTCACTACTTCCCTTATTATCTTTGCTTCTCTCAGTTTTGGTACTCTTTGCTCCTCTTTAGAACTAAAAAATCACATTCTAAAGATTATATACCTGGCCATGAAAGATTCTTACTATTGAAGAACCACAATAAAATGACTAAAATTCATTCCCTTTGCAACGCATGGCTAGGATATTATGGTATGAAATGTTTTATGGTTTCCCTCCCAATTTCACTTAAGAAAACTGCCCCATATCCTTAATGGGTGGTTATAAACTTCTTTAATTTTGTCAACTTCATGCAATAAACATTTGAGAATCCAAGCAATGCAAATTCATTTCTTTAATTGCATGAATTCAAAGCACTTTTATTTCCGGTCATTCTTAAGAAATGTTTGCACATTTGATTTCTTAAGTTCTAGGATTTTATGCAAATTGCAAGACTATATCATTGTTTTGGGAAAGGTTATGGTCATGTAAGGTGAATATAATAATCTTATAATCTGTCCTATGCATAACAAGTAATCCTTCCTTACTCAAATTTAAGCACTTGGTTCACCAAATCAAGAGGGAATGGATTCACTTGTTTATCTAGGATCCAATCTAAGTTTTCCAAAAATGAAAGATGTAATATATGTCTTAAAAGGTAAACAAGATAAGTTAAAGTTGTACAAGTATCATGAGAATAATGGTCACACCATCTTTTAATGTAAAGCTCTAAAAGTGTTGATTTTAAGAGTCTTGGAAGAAGGTTTCCTTGAATAGTATAATGTGAAATGATTCAAATGCTCTAGTGCTCCCAACAATAAAGGGTTGTTAATTATCAATCCCCTTCTCAAATTAGAGGACATGACCAAGCTCCATCACCTGATCAAAGTAGTTTATGTCATATTAATGAAGAAATAGAAATATTAATACATATATACTTTGAAGGCCCTTAAGAAGTCGTTAATGGCCAACGTGACCACTTGATGTGCAAATTAAGATTTGACTTCTTTTGGTCCTAAGGATTTTCCTCCATTTGGAAATCATTATGATGATGTCATAGTCATCTCTAAGATGACAACCAATGATAATTTGTGTGAAATGCTAGTCATAACTCTATTAACCCCCTCTTCCTTAATTCACTCAGCAAAATTGGCTTTAGTCAAATCCTTTTCTATGCCATCATTGGTTTGCTCATAAGTTTAATGGTGGACATCATAAAACATATAGTTACCATCACCTTGCCCTTGACACTAAGAATGTCCTTGAGCTCGATGGTGTAAATAATGAACTTCTTGGTAGATATCATCCCATCATCTACACTACCACCTTGTAAAGATCAATGAAGAATTGTTTTGGAAAGATATTCTTGACACCCCACTTGTGCATTAACTTCAACTTTCTAATGAGTGTCATATGAATATAATGAAGTTCATGTAGTCAAGGTGATACAACTTAAACACGATGAAAAGCTCTCCCAGGGTAAACATTCATTAATAAAACTTCATGACATGACCTTAATAAACTCTACCTTCCCTTGCATCCCTTTCCTTTTTTATCCTTCTAACTTATCAAAGATTGTAAAAATATCTTCTAATCTTAAGGAGAAAGGAAGGGTTACTGCATGTATTTTTTGGTTGAGCTCATCAATATTCTTTGCAAGGATGCCTTCTAATTTTGTTGGTATTGATCGCTTAACCTTGTTGAGGTATGATGCACACAAGAGGAGGGGGCATTTTTTTGTGAGCTTTAAATATTGAAATGTAATAACTAAAATTATTGTAACAATTCCCATTAAGGTTCTAATAATTCTTGATTACTTTTAACAAAAGTAAGTTAGTTTTGAAAACCTTTGTGTGAGTTATAAGTTAAGTAATACCAAGTAAAATAGGATAGTCACACAAAATTTTTTTGTAGTTTGTTCAAAGTTGTGTCTCCACCACCCCTAGTCAAATAACTGGGACTTCACTAAAACAACTCCCAGCAGTAAAAATCTTAAAATAATAGGTCTATTAAAGGGTCTATAAGATGCTCAAAAGAGCCACAAAAGAAATACAGTAGGATTATTACAATAACTATAAATGATTTGCAATGCTTGTAGAAGATATGATTAAAAAAATTTATATTGTTCACTTATATAAATAATATAGCACAAAAACTAAATAAGATGGAGACGTGTTATAAGAAATATGAAATATTTTGATTAAATAACAAAAATTAAGGTGTAGATAGATCTTAAGCAGCAAGTCGAAGAGTGCAACAGTGAAATGACACTATACTAATAGTTATTTGAAATATATTATACAAGTACAACATAGGTCAACATATCATATAATACATGTTCTACATGCACTCTTAAGAACTATCATAGGTTTTCAAAGCTTCATAATGGATGATCTTTGAAATTATACAAGCATGATATGTTTATCGCTCATATTATATAGTTTCAAGATCATACACATTTGTTAAGTGAGTTATTAATGTATAATGAATTTATTCACAAAGTGCATCACTCTTGAGTTTTTGGATACTTTGTTTGAGTATCACAATGGAGTTGTATCAATACAAAAGCATTTTCTTAGTATATTTACTTAAAGAGCAATAGGTTACTTTGTACATGTATGATATTAACATCATAGTTATATGAAGGTATACTAGTTAGCTTATATTACATTTTATATCGTGATTATACTCATATGATACTGGATTATATTCATAAAATACCAATCTAGCATTGATTTTATTTAAGTTATTTGAAGGTCCTATACAGTGAATGATTCATGCAAGTTTGACATAACACTTTGTGTTGTATAATGCCTAAACCTTATTAATATAATACAAAACATAGCATTGTCTTATAAATGGTAGGTAACAGAGTATACCAAGTATAGACAAGAAACACTAACCTAGTTAGGTCAAATAAGAGGTCATACTAGTACAATGAGTTCACTATACAAGTTTGACATGCAATCCTAACTGAATCTTATAACAAAACACAGAGTAAGAAGTAGATCATACAAGTATAATAAAGAACATCATCTGGTATAATCACTATGCCATTTATAGACAAAGCCTTATGTTGGTAGTGTGTTACAAGGTACACATGTTTAAGTTTATTCTTAAGGGTATTTTAAGTGCTTAGACTTTATGATCTTAATTTTATTTAGTAGCTTTTCTTTAAATTTACTTCAAGAAGTTGGATTAAAAATTAAGAATATGGATAAGATGCAATGCATGGATCTTACATGTCATAATGAATAGAGTGAAATTCTAACCAAGTTGTAGAAGATGAGCTATAGATGGATAACCACTCCAACAAGAGTTTAGTCCTCTGGCTCCATGATTTGAAGGTCGAGTTATACACTTGAACAATGAAACCAACAATGCTTTACTTATCTTCACTTGTGGATTTCTCTCTTATTTATCATTCAACTCTTAATCCCTATGCTTCAATATCTTTCACAAATGATTGATAGATAAAACAACTTTGTTTTGATATCATCAAATGTCACATGAATGGGGCCAATAATCTCCTTCTTTTGATGATTATGAATCTAATTCTAGAATAAAGAATTTGATGTGTAGAAAGAATTCAAGAAGTTAAAGCTTATAACAATTAATGGAACAAGAAGATATCTCAGATATTAATAGCCAATAGTAATTCAACTCACAATAGTTTAACTTGCAACAAGTAGCACAACAAAGTGATAATTTAGATATATCAACACCCAATAGTAATTTAACTCACAATAGTATATATTAGTAAGTAATTCATCATTCATTAGTATTTTAGAAACTTAAGTACTCTAGAAGTTCATCATAACAATAATAGAGTAATAGTTACTATAGAAATTTAATAAGAAATAGCTTTAGATTTTATCATAGATAAGTTTCCCATAAAATGTATGTTACACTTAAATTCTAGCAATACCACTTGCTCTCCTCATTTGTAATAACTCAAGGTGGGTTGAGACACATAGAGATACAACAAATGATGGTGAGAGAAATAAAAACAACCATGTTATCAAGATAGAAGGTTTTACAAAAATTGTTATACAAAAACAGCTTACAAAAGGATTTTCTCAATTCTTTTTTAGCATGCCTTCTATCTTACCCATAAACATAGTTAACACCTTCGTATGAAGTTCAAAATGAATTTAAGGTTTCTCCTATAGATTTGTGATTAACCTTATTAGTGCATCACATCTATGATCTAGATGTTGAAGGAGCTATTGGAAAGAAGCTTCCAGGGTAGCACACCTTGTTAAGAGTTCTTGATCACATGGTGCACTTATTGTAAGAGAAACAATTGTGTATGAAAGCACAACTAGTTCCTTATGGGGTTGATAACTAGTGGAAGTAAGTGGTGCCATAAAATGTTGAATGGATAATTAACCATATGCACCTATAGCACTAACAACATGTCCCAAATGTGTTTGTGCAAACTATTGTAACCTTTTCATGTAGGTATTCTTGAAAGCTATTGGTATATAATCAATATCATCAACTCCTATATTTGATTTATAACTCATAATTATAGAAATTAAATGACTAAAGTTGACTTTGATTTTTTTCTTGTATTTTGGATTCTTGATTACAATGATTTTTGCATTAGCCTAAAGATTGTCTTAGCCATTTTGAAGCTCTTACATCTTAAGTAGTAGAGTACTGCAAGGGAGTTTCAAAGAGTAATATTCTTCCAGTTATCTCCAATGCGCACTATGGTACCTCTAAGGAAGAGCTGAATAAGACAAGCTCACAATGTTAACTACTTCACTTCATGTATGTGTATTTTGCATGGAGTATTTTTTAACAATAGTCTTTCAAAGATATGAACTTGTAGCACTATAGCACTCAATAATCAACATACTTTAATAGAAATACTTTATCATTTTGCCATTGAAAGGATGACAAATGTGCAAAATATTCTTTGATCTAGTTCTATAAAAATAAAATAATGTTGGGTTATTTGCCTTAACCTCAAGTTTAGTTGTGATAGACTTGAGCACATTACAATTACAATCCTTTGACCAATTCATACGCTTCAACATCTTATTTTGATCTAAATAGTTTCTCATTAAATTCATAAATTACATATGGATGGGATATCCTAGGAGCTAGTTTTTTGGTGCTCAGCTACTTGCTCATTTTGCTAAAATATGATTCAATTGATCTTTTCCTGGCACAAAAATTTTTATTTATATCATAGATACACAAAATAATTACTATCTTACACTAAAGTATAATATAAGTTTTAATAACTCACAAAAGCTCAAATAAAAGTTTCTTAATGATGAGAAAAAATATCAAAAAATTCTAATCACTAGAACAAAAAATATAAACACTTAAATTACTCTAATAAGCTTGATCTCCAATAGAAATCTTGGTCATCGATATTAAACTTGTTAATTGTTTCATGAAATGGCAAGTGATGATTTTCTTACTTGACTTATGATAGATATAATCGACCTAATAATTTATCTTATTAGATCATCTTATATATACTAAGCTTAGATGTATATATACAATCCTAAGTTATGTATAAGTCTGCTTAGATATAAACCTCAGAGCTAATTTACTCAATTACTTGATAGATGAATCATTCATAGGTGACCTTGGTATCATAAATGCTTAATATATTTTTCTAGATCTTCTAACTAAGTGTATAAGAATGATTTTCAAGTCATAACATTTTGATTGTTGACTTGTACATCTCTAATTTATGGTCAACATCTATTCTTAATATCTTCAAGTATATCATAAAAATTTGTTTCCTATATCATATTGATCCAATAAAGATCTACTGTTATGAGTCGTTAGAGTAAGGGGGTCATGCTTTTATAATGATTTTTCATCTACGTGCGAAGTATTTGACACTTTAACCACTACATTCTAGCAATGATAATGATTTGTACTTGTATAATAAGGTGTATTGTACAAGTGTGGAGAACATAATTCAACTTATTCCTAATTCAAACTCACTCATTTTATATCTTATGATTTGATTCTTAGTATATAGTAAGATTATAATTCCTTTATCCTTAATTTCTTTAACTTTTCTCCAATCATAAAATTATATTACTTAATGCACATGGCTGAGTCTATTCATAAACATCACAACATTATACCTTGATATACAACCTTCATTGCAAATTTTAAGTACACACACTCTCTCTCACACACACATAAATATATGTATATATATATAATTTAACCACTTGACACTACCAAAAATTTAATTAAAGTTATTAATTAAGGACCATATTTATTTTTTTATACAAGTATATCTTAACGAATGAGCCACAAGAAAAGCTAATATGCCAAGGTTCGCTCTTATAGGCCCTCATTATGTTGACGCACCTACATATCTACTTAAGCTCTAGCCTTAGAAACCTAAACCATCTTGGGTCATAATATATAGAAAAATAAGAAGAAAAAGGTTTAGCTAGATCTCCACTAAGTGTATTCCTCTTATGTATCCACACATAAGCATTCTTCTTTGTTGCAATGGATTTCTAAAGTGAACATAAAAAAGATATATTATGCTTTATAAAGTAATAATTGAATACAAAAATAAATTATAGATGAACATGTGATGTGGGCAAAGTAGTCATAAGAGATTCTTCATGCATTTAATGTAGATATCTTTAATTTTATATCTTCCATGCAATTTAGAAGAAATTTGATGATTAGAATGAGAAGTAGAATATTACAATGTATAAGTTTTATGCAATTCATTCTTAATCATGACAAACTTTGTTATTTTAATATTTAGCTCTTTATTCTTAGTTTTGAGAATCTCATTTTCAAATTTTAAAGAATCAATACAAGAGACATGCTCAAATAATATAGAATCACTTCTTACACTTGATTTTTGCAAACTTGTGATTATAGAAATGTGGCTGTTTATTTCTTTAGTTTATTTCATGTTTTCTTCCTTAAGAACATCACATTTTCTTTGCAAATAAACTCAATTATTCTTCTACTAGTACAAGTTTTCTTTAGAGCAGCATACATGTCAACTCATCAATAGAATCAGTAAGAGAATCAACACTTGAGCATGATACATATGATGTACCTTTATCTAAATAATTTAGTTTAGAAGTGTTTTCAGCCAACTTCTTTTACTTTCTTTACTCTTTGTCTTCTACTACTTTTTCTTTTCTTTCTTATTATCTTTAATGGTTTGAGGTTGCTCAATACTATAGTCTATCTAGCTCCTACATTGCCTCACAACATGTAAACAAGTGACAAATTTTTATCCAAATGTCTTGCAATAAGGAACAATACAAAAAGTGCTTTCCTCTAGGATTATGTTGGGATCATTCTTAATCTCACACTATACACATTATAAATGATATATGTTTGTTCAAATAAATCCCACAAATCATAATCTATATGCTGGATAATGGTTTTGAAAGAGTTTTTCTGTTATGAAAAATGCTTTCTTAATAGCAAAGAAAGTCACTCCATGAGATTAAATAGGCTTGATTACAATTCATGCACACGAAAGTGAGTAAATGATGAATCTTCTCTTAGGATTTCTTCTTTTGACTCTCTAATCTCTAATACCACTTGTTGAGGTGTGAAGCCTACAAGAAAGTAGGTGAATTATGAGTTTTAAACTCTTCAAATGTAATAACTAAAAATATTGTAACACTTTTTTCTCATTGAGATTGAAATTATTACTAATTATTATTAACAAAAAGTTTGTTAGCTATTATCTAATTAATCCTAAGAAAAAAGATAATGGTACAAGACTTTGTATGTGGTTTAGTAGATGCTATTCGTACATCCACCCCTAGTCTAATGAATAAGTTTCCATTAAACTAATAAGTCTTTTGAAAAAGATCCAATAATGATAAATCTTATTATAAGAGATCCACTAAGAGATTTATTAGATGCTTAATAAAGCTATAAAATAAATACAAGAGGATCATTATAATGACTGTAAATGATTTCTAACTCTTGTACAATATGTGATTCATAAATAGATAACTTCCACTTTTACAAGAGATATGGTGCAAATACTAAAGGAGATGGAGAAGAGTTAAAACAAATATGAAATATTATGATTAAACAATAAGAATTAAGGTCTAGTTAGGCTCTAAAGTAACAAGTTGAAGGATGCAACATCGAAAGAACACTATTTACCTTATCAAGATTCTTGTTCACCTTCTAAGAGATTTGCAATTTAGTTCACTATCACATTTTAATGTGGTAAGCATGCTATTTACAATCCCAATTTGATTAAGTATGCTTGTTGAAACTTCAAATAATAAAAAATTAATTTTCTAAAGGGATTAACTAGCAATTGTAGGAGTAAATTTGTGTTTGTACTATTATGAATGGATATTATACATGGGTAGTGAGTGTAAAAGAAGGATCACACAATGATGCACTTAATGTCTTGTGAATTATAATTATCTAAAATGAATCAAATAAATATGACACAGGTCATCATACTATAAGATGCTTATTCTTAACAAACTCTTAAGAAGTGTATCAGGTTCCAAAAGTTCATAATGGGTGATTGTATTCTACAAATATGATCAATATATCACTTATATGTATATACATTTTTTAAAGATTGCTCAAGCATAAAAAGTGGATTGTTAGTGTACAATGAACTTATTCAAAAAGTGTATCACTCTTGAATTTTGGATACATCATAGAGTATGATAGTGGAATCATATTAGTACTACAGCATTTCATTAGTACATTTGGTTAGAGTGCCATAGTTTACTTTGTACACAAATGAAACTAACATCATAATTGTGAGAATATCTATTGATTAACTTATTTGTATTCTATATGATGAGCATACTCATATGATACCAGTTAGTATTTGCATGACCCCATTTTCACATTAATTTTAAAGTTATTTGAAGGTTTATTGAATAAAATTGTTTGTATGAGTATGACATTGTTCTTCATATTATGTAGTGACTTGATTATGTTAATCACATAGAACATAGTGTTATCTTGCTTAAGGCCCATAACAGAATATAGCATATATAACCAAGTAACACTTCATTTGCCAGGGACAATTCAGAGGAAAAATAAATATGACATGCAATACTAACTAAAACTTGGAATGAGAGACAAAGCAAGAAGAAGTTCATACTTATAAAATAAAGAGCATCATTAAATGTGATTATTATGCAGATTACAGATAGAGCTTTGTGCCGAAGGTGTTACAAGGTACATAAGCTCAAGATTATTCTTAAGGTGCTTTTAAGTTCTTAAGCTATAGATCATAATTATATTTAATAATTCTTCTCTAAATTTATCTCATGAGATGGAATTATAAATTAAGTTTATGCATGAGATAATATGTATGTATATTCCATAGTGCAAAGAGTAAAATTTTAATAATTCCAACCAAGTTAAGTTATGGAAGATGGGCTCTAGTTGAATATCCACTCCACCAAGAGCTAAGTATTTTGACTCCATGATTTGAAGTTTTAGCCAAGCACATGATAAATGCCACCAATAATTATTAACTTCTCTTCACTCATGGATTACCCCCTTATCTATTCTTAAACTTTTAATCTCTATGCTTGAACATCTTTCACAAGTGATTAGTAAACAAAAAAGTTTGGATTTGATATCTATAAACCTTACAAGGCATGGAGCCAACAAACCTCATAGCACTTCATTAATATTAATCAAGAGTGTTAACACCATGGCCCTTAAGATTCTTTGATGATAATAAATCAAGTGTTATGTTATTAATGGCTTGGTTGGGTTGATATTTTAGGAAGAGAAAAGATCAAGTGTATTACATGCAAGATGAGTGAAGATTGATATTTGTTCTTCAGGGAATCCCAAAGGTTAAAGGCATCAAATAGTGGAATAGCCCATGACGGACTTGACTCATGATGGTGTAGCAACCATCATTTGTAATCTTATTTCTTTTTATGGTTAAATGGTTAGAACCTATACTTTTCTTAGGTGCCATTTTGGTTTTTATTATGTCTTATTCAAACATTCATGCATTCTTATCAAAAATTTGTCTTTGAGTTATTATCCTTTTAGAGTTGTTTGATAACTTGAGTAATATTAATATAAATCTCTTTAGTGAAAATTAAATTTTTAAGTTAAAAGAATTATTTTTGAAATAAACTATTTTTTTACTACATCATGATTGATGATGATCAATATTGTACTTTTACATTCTAGGTTTTGGCTTATATTATTAGTTGAATTTGAAGTAATTATGAAGTTATATTTGTATGACAATTGCATCATATAGTTGTGGTGGTTGTTTATCTTAAGAGTGAGAAGAGTAAAATTAATTGTATAAGGTATCAATATAAATCTATTATGTGTTATGGGAGTTGAGATATTACATGTATTATACTTAGACCAACTTTGCTTTGTTTAAGTACAAAAAATGTTTCTACTCATAATTCTAATAGCAAATAAGCTTTAATGTGATCATGCAAGAATGATGCATCCATCAGATCGATATGTTTGACTATTTAACTTAGAAGGGTTAACTTTGGCATGGTCATAATGTCCTTCACTCATATATAATGTTCAAGCTTTTCTCTATTATGTCTTCATACAAATATGATGTCATATATCATATAGGTACAATCTATCTATGTTGTTATTTTATGTTGCTTTCTATCAAATGAACTTCAATGAATTTGTACAATCTCACTTCATGCAAAAAAAATCCATAGAGCTTGGAACTAAGTGAAATAAAGTATTGTACAATAGTAATATGCATATCAGACTTATATGGTCAATTTGAACATAAGAATTGAGCAAAATATTCTTTTATGTTCTTAGTAATCATCCAGTATGATGGACAAAAAACTTCAGTGTTTAGAACATTTTTTTGTAAATTATCTATTAATATGTTAAAGTGAAATAGTACAAAACTACAACTAGGAATGGTTTTTTCAACCAGCCGCACAATCAAACATATGATTACAAAGAGAAATGGATTTCCACTCCAAACATGAAACCCTTAACATACTAGTCAGAGCACACAAAGAGTCCATCTTGTACTTTTATGAGCATGTTTTGAATTTTCATAATAAAATATAATGCCAAATATCATACATGTATGTTAATCTTCAAGTAACTAATATACACTATCATACTAACGCTTATCACCTACATATGATATTGACATTGCATTAGTGTCATCAATTGTCAAAATTCATAGCAACATGTTTAATCATTTTAGGAAAGAAAAAAATGCCATTGTCTTTACCTTAGTTATAAATAAGATTGATTTTTTATAATTATCTATTAATATTTTAATGAAATGTAGGAAAAAAAGTATGTTTGAGAACTGATGTTTAACTCGACACCATAATAAAACATTTGATCATGAAGAGGAATGACATACTACTCCAAATGTAGGACACTTAAGTATTAGCCTTAGCCTAACAAGAATCCTTCATTATGATTTAATAATGATTGATAAACAAAAGCTTGTAGACGTACATATCTGATACAAATATCTATCTATCATCACATAATGAGCAAAACCTTTTGCCATGGATGATGAGGTTACCTAATGAATAGTACCCAAATGACGTATTAAACCAACACCAAATTGTGTATTAGCAATGCATTAGAAGGAATTATTGAGACCGATTAAGTTTGATACATAAGTTAAGGAAAACATACAACTACGACGAGCTATAAAGTGAATAATACCTACACAGAGATGTATAAGAACAAAGGAAGGATATCGCCATCTAATGTGTTGAACATGCAAACAGTGTCAGATTCTTCTTACATGTAATAAAACGTTCCACTAATATAGAAGTACAAAGAGAGTTGTTACCCAAGGTACGACCTCAAGGATAAAAACAAAATTGTCTGATATGATGATGAATTATGTTTGTTATTGAGGTAGTCTTTTCTCAATTATTAATTTTGAGAACCATCGTTCTAATTTTCATGTACAATCAAACTTAGAGTCTTGCATGATGGGCGAATGTAAGGAAATCTAGTTTTTTCTATAAATATTACTACTTATGTCCTTGTTTAATGCTTTGTTCAATTTTTCCATTGACTTTGCAAGAAGATACACTACTATATTTCTCTCCTTGTAAATCCTATCCCAGTTTATAGAAAAGGAAGTAGCTACCTATTTAATAGGTTGTATGTAATCCACAATTGACCAATGCAAACTTAAGCTTTCTTGTAACATTATTGTTAAAGAAATGCAATTAAGCTCAATATGAATAATTGTATACTGATAGTTGATGCACCACAATAAACTTTTTTTGATGGTTAACAATGAAGCCTACATTGTAGAAACACATCGTACAAGATAAGAAAAAACATGTCGAACATTGTCATCAAGCTCTTTAATGATGCCACCTATCATAGAATAATTTTCCTTATTAGTGTCATGTTTGTTTAATTTAACTAAGTATGTAGGAGGAGGATTCCAGTATACCATTTCATAGTATCTAGGTTTTTTTGTTTGAAGTGGGGAAGTAAGCCCATCTACATAAGTACAATGTCCTTTTACACTATTTGCACAATCGAGAAACACATAAAAATGTTGAGATTGACAATTTATGTTATATATAATGCCAGTCTCTAATTCACTGACTTTCTTATTATTTTTTTTCTAACATTCCAAATGACTCAATACATTAAGAGTGGGTGAGTCTTATAGTACTTCATAATATGTAGGTCTCCATTTAATTTCTACCTCCAATGGTATAGTAGAGTGCTTATTTTTTGTTTACTTATTCTTGGATGTCTAAGGCTCTGTCATAGAAAAATCAAATGTTTTATACTAGATATTAATCAGTAAATGCATGATCAATAGAGTCTTTATTGGGGCAATGTGGATATTTGGATGCAAAGTGAATGTTAAGTCTTTTAGTTAGAGTGGGGCATCAATTTGTTTAACATCCTCAAAACCAGTAACAACATTTTAGTAGGATATTTCTCATCCAAATACTTTTCCTATTTCAAAGCACTTGTTTTTTATTTCATTCCATGTTGATTATAAATTGAAACTTCTATCAATGCTGATGTGTAGTAGTACCTTTTAATTCCAATCAACTAACTTGTTTTGAAACTTTTCAATTAATTTTTGGAAATATAGTGATCTCTTTCAACCAATAAAAGTAGTGCACAACCTAAGTATTTGATGGGAAGAGAGCCATCCTTAATTACAAATGACTTCACATTATTAGTTATGCAAAATTTGCTCTTTTGCTTATTTAACTGAATTCTTGACATGTGTTGAAATCTTTCAAAGAATTTATCAATACAATTTAAATATCTTAAGTCTCTTTCACTAAACACAATAATATTATTAGCATAATTGAGATGAGTTACCATAAGATATCCTCTTATAATTGTGTAGTGCAAACTTTTTCTCTTTATAAATTATTATTTTAAAGCTTTAGTGAAAGCCTCCATTATAATAATGAAAAACAATTCAGATATTGGATTACCTTGCTTCAAAACCCTTGTTGGTTGGAAGTTCCTTTGAGAACCATTAATTATGATGGATAATCATGGACAACTTATGATACTATTGACTAGACTTTAAACCTAGTTGAGAATTTAAATTTGTCCAAACTTTTGATAAGAAATTTCCAAGAAAAATAATCAAATGCATTCTTTATGTCCAACTTAATAATGCAATTTCTACCCCCTATTTTTTTTATTGAACCCACAAGTTCCATAGCAATGTGAGTATTTTCAATGATCTTTCTTTCTTTTATGATTCCTGCTTGTTTAGGAGAAATAATTTTTGGGTATACTATATGTTGTTTATGGACCAATAGCTTGCTTAGTATCTTTTTAAAAGAGTTGCACAGACATAATGATCTAAACTCTTGAAATGTGGGCTTGTGAGTCTTAAGGATAAGTACTAAATTTAAACTAGTTATCTTCTTAGGTATTGGACTTCTAGCAATGAAATCAATTGCAACATCTAATACATCTAAAGCTATGATGTCCAAACATTTTCTTAAAGAAACTCCATTAAACCCATCATGCCCTGGTGCACCTTCTTTGTCCAATAGAAAAACCTCTTGTATGATCTCCTCCAATTCCACTATTGTAACAAGGAAATGGTTCATTATAGATAACCATTTTAAATGTACTCAACTGAGGTATATTATTTAGAATTTCTTCAACATAGATATCCTTTTTCTCTGGTAGAAGATCTCAAAAATATTACACAATAATAAGTTGTATTTGATCTTGACTGACACCTTTAAACTATTAGAATCTTTAATCTTAGCAATGTTGAGCCATGACCTTTTATCCTTCACCCATGCATGAAAGAACCTAGTATTTTTCTCTCCTTCCTTTAACTATATTGCTCCAACTAATAGATTTCTTCCTTATTTAGTTCTTCCATAAGTTGTTGATTTGAACATTTTAGGTTAATCCTTTCTTCATTTGTATGACTCTCTAACTTTTTTTTTACCCTTTACCACTTCTTCTGCTCTTTCAATATCTTGAAAACTATCACCATATGTGTTTTTATTCTACTTTTAGATTCATTATTTTAGTCTTCTCAACTTGAAAGCTAAAGCTATCATTCTTGATCAATGTGTTAAATTGCCTAATTATTTTCTACTACTTTGTTAAGGTTTTGATGTGTTGTCCATATATTTTGAAACTTTAACTACTTTAGGACTAGAGTCTTATTTGTCAGAGTATTTTAGCAATAAATGAGAATGATTAGACACTATTATATGAAGGTGTTGAATAGTTATAGTTGGGTTGAGATCCATCCATTCCATATTTACCAACATTCTAACTAACATTTTCTGGACTTATTTACCTTTTCTTCCTCCAACCTAGGTTATAAGAACCTACTAAAGGAAGGTCTAATAAGCTACATTGGTTTAATAATCTATGAACTCATTTGTTGTTTCTAAGGAAGAATCAAAGGTCCCTTGTATTAATTCAAAGAGGCAATTATCTCAAAATCTCCCTTAATTAAGCATGGGTCCTCTTGATTTGTTGTAATCTCTATTTTTCTACACCATAATTTCATTATCTAAGCCATTGTACACTAAGCATACATGAATGTGTAGTTAGAGCTAATTAACCTCCATTTCTTGTGACATATAGATGAATACATTGATAGTCCATATGTAGACTAATCACATTTCATATTATAATTCAATAATATCCATATTTTATTGCATGAAGTTATAGTAAAGTAAGGAAAACCTAGAATAATTACTATTCATAAGAATTTTCCATCTTGATCCATTAGTCCAAATAAATCTATTAGTGACATGCTATCAGTTCTCTTTATGCGTTAACAATGGGAAATTTCTTTGAAATTCAAAGCCCCGCTTTGATGTTCATATCAATGTGTTATCAAAGGGGTTCTTTAAGTTTAAAATGGTTTGATGAAAGTATTATGTCTTCAAAAAAAGAGAGCTTCCTATGCCTAACCTACAAAGGTTTTCTTGAAGCATGCCTATGTCGAAGTTAATAATTTTTACTATGTTATGATAATCTCGTTCTCTTCATTCAATTGATTCTTAATTGGTAACATCACTACCTACATTTTTATATAGTGTCACTTGTTGACTTGTTTGGCTGTAGGTTGTTTGTATAAATATTTATAGTTAATGTATTATGTAAGTTTTGCTCTTTGTTATTGTTTGAGTTGTTGACATATGTGTGGCTAAAGGTGGGTTGTACTTGTTGCTTAAGTTGCAATTTGAGTTGTGTGGGTGAAGGTGTTGTGAGGGTTTGTTGCCTACTCGTTAATTTGCAAAAGACATTGGTTTAGTGGAAGTCTAGTCGGGTCCAAAGAGTGGATGTTGGACAAATGTTAGTAGTCAAAAGACTTGAAACCTTTGTATGCATTTTTTTTACTTATGTTTATTCACTTCTAATTACTTTATATTCAATATAACATGTTTTAAAATACTAAGAAAGGTTTTCAAAATATAATTTGTTGGATTATTTTGATTAGCATTACTTAACATCATTACAAGAAACATCAAATAATCTTATTTCAACTCCCCTTTTATGGCTGACAAGTTTCTTATAATTGATATTAGAGGGAGTTTAAATTTGAAACAAAATTTTAGCTAAATTTTCTTGAAGCATGACTATGTCGAAGTTAATAATTTTTACTATGTTATGATAATCTCGTTCTCTTCATTCAATTGATTCTTAATTGGTAACATCACTACCTACATTTTTATATAGTGTCACTTGTAGACTTGTTTGGCTGTAGGTTGTTTGTATAAATATTTATAGTTAATGTATTATGTAAGTTTTGCTCTTTGTTATTGTTTGAGTTGTTGACATATGTGTGGCTAAAGGTGGGTTGTACTTGTTGCTTAAGTTGCAATTTGAGTTGTGTGGGTGAAGGTGTTGTGAGGGTTTGTTGCCTACTCGTTAATTTGCAAAAGACATTGGTTTAGTGGAAGTCTAGTCGGGTCCAAAGAGTGGATGTTGGACAAATGTTAGTAGTCAAAAGACTTGAAACCTTTGTATGCATTTTTTTTACTTATGTTTATTCACTTCTAATTACTTTATATTCAATATAACATGTTTTAAAATACTAAGAAAGGTTTTCAAAATATAATTTGTTGGATTATTTTGATTAGCATTACTTAACATCATTACAAGAAACATCAAATAATCTTATTTCAACTCCCCTTTTATGGCTGACAAGTTTCTTATAATTGATATTAGAGGGAGTTTAAATTTGAAACAAAATTTTAGCTAAATTTTCTTGAAGCATGACTATGTCGAAGTTAATAATTTTTACTATGTTATGATAATCTCGTTCTCTTCATTCAATTGATTCTTAATTGGTAACATCACTACCTACATTTTTATATAGTGTCACTTGTAGACTTGTTTGGCTGTAGGTTGTTTGTATAAATATTTATAGTTAATGTATTATGTAAGTTTTGCTCTTTGTTATTGTTTGAGTTGTTGACATATGTGTGGCTAAAGGTGGGTTGTACTTGTTGCTTAAGTTGCAATTTGAGTTGTGTGGGTGAAGGTGTTGTGAGGGTTTGTTGCCTACTCGTTAATTTGCAAAAGACATTGGTTTAGTGGAAGTCTAGTCGGGTCCAAAGAGTGGATGTTGGACAAATGTTAGTAGTCAAAAGACTTGAAACCTTTGTATGCATTTTTTTTACTTATGTTTATTCACTTCTAATTACTTTATATTCAATATAACATGTTTTAAAATACTAAGAAAGGTTTTCAAAATATAATTTGTTGGATTATTTTGATTAGCATTACTTAACATCATTACAAGAAACATCAAATAATCTTATTTCAACTCCCCTTTTATGGCTGACAAGTTTCTTATAATTGATATTAGAGGGAGTTTAAATTTGAAACAAAATTTTAGCTAAATTTTCTTGAAGCATGACTATGTCGAAGTTAATAATTTTTACTATGTTATGATAATCTCGTTCTCTTCATTCAATTGATTCTTAATTGGTAACATCACTACCTACATTTTTATATAGTGTCACTTGTAGACTTGTTTGGCTGTAGGTTGTTTGTATAAATATTTATAGTTAATGTATTATGTAAGTTTTGCTCTTTGTTATTGTTTGAGTTGTTGACATATGTGTGGCTAAAGGTGGGTTGTACTTGTTGCTTAAGTTGCAATTTGAGTTGTGTGGGTGAAGGTGTTGTGAGGGTTTGTTGCCTACTCGTTAATTTGCAAAAGACATTGGTTTAGTGGAAGTCTAGTCGGGTCCAAAGAGTGGATGTTGGACAAATGTTAGTAGTCAAAAGACTTGAAACCTTTGTATGCATTTTTTTTACTTATGTTTATTCACTTCTAATTACTTTATATTCAATATAACATGTTTTAAAATACTAAGAAAGGTTTTCAAAATATAATTTGTTGGATTATTTTGATTAGCATTACTTAACATCATTACAAGAAACATCAAATAATCTTATTTCAACTCCCCTTTTATGGCTGACAAGTTTCTTATAATTGATATTAGAGGGAGTTTAAATTTGAAACAAAATTTTAGCTAAATGTCTTGCAGTTAACATTCAACACTATGCTATAAATGCTGAAGAATTAATAGAATCAAGAATCTAGAAAATAAGCATGAGATTTGGATCAAGTTAGTGGTGAAAAATGAAGGAATCTCACTACATGAAAAAAAAATAAATAAGTTGATTCATGCTTATGTGCTCTTCAGAATGAGTCAAAATGAATCTCTTAAAACTATGCTTACAAGATTCACAAATATTACAAATAGCTTAACTGATCATAGAAAATTCGAAAGAAGATTAGGTTAAAAAAATATTGTAAGTACTTCCAAAGTAATATGATCCTTTGGTCATAGTAATTAAGGTAACCAAGAATCTTTTTACCTTCTTCGTTGATGACTTCTTAGGAGAACTTATGAAAAATGAGCTAGAGATGAAAAGAAGAATGGTGGAAGAGAATGCTATAGAAAAAGGTAAAAGCAAAAGGAAGGATGAACCAATAAATCTAAAAGTTGATGAGTGCTTAACATCAAAAAATTCAAACGAAGATTAGGTAGCATAGATTGCTTGAGGTTTGATTCAATTGTTTAGAAATTTTTGTGTAAGAAAATCTAGTGCAAAGATCAAAAAGGAAATTAAGTGGCAAAGAAGAAATTTTTACCATCAATGTAGAAAATCTGGTCTTAACCATGTTTATTATCCACCAGTGCAAGAGAAAGCTAAGAAGAGGAAAACTAACAAAAAAAAAGAAAGTGGTGAAGGTAACATGTAGTGACTTTGAGGAGTGACTTTCAAGTGGGGACAATCATAATAAAGGGCTGATTTACCTTATGGCTTACAATAAGCTATTATTTGTTTTAAAAAATATGATAGATTGTTGAATAAATAAAAGAAATTAAAAATGGAATATGCTAACTATTTAGGCTTGTGTGAGTAATTTATTGAAAAGTTTGGAAGGTATTTGCATGACTTACATGTGTAGAGATGAACTTGTAAATTCTATTAATTCACTTGTAGTAGTTATTAAATAGTTTAATAATTTTAAACATTTGCATGAACATTATACATTGCATCATGCTTTTTCTTTTCTAAATTTAAGCATTTTACTTGTGCACCTTCTTTGCCTTATAAAGAAAAATTTAATTGCCATTATTCACTAACCCTAGCATACATCAAAATCTTATAAGATTAGAATCACTATTTATTTAAATTTTTCCTTCTTCAAGTGGGTTTTAAAGAATGTTTTGGCATAATCACCTAAAACTATCTTGATACATGTAGGACCTAAGAAGGTTTGGGTTCCAAAACTTAGATTTTTGGAATTCATGTATACCTCCTTAATAGGATCAAGGAAGGCATTTGGTACTTGGATAGTGGGTGCTCATGACACAAGACTTGAAATTCACACTTGGTTACTAGCTTCAAGGAATTGATAGTGGAGAAGGTGCTTCAGATAATAACTTTAAGAATAGAGTCATTGACATTGGCATTATTGGTAACTCTTCTACATCTATTATTAATGTTCTTTTAGTTGAAGGTTTAAAATATAATCTTTTAAATATATTTTATTTATATGATTATGATTTTATGATTGTTTATGCAAAGTCTTCTATAAATAGTAAAGACAATAGTCTACTAGTCATTGTCTCTAGAAGAAATAATACCTATGTTAGATTTAAGTGTTGAAGAAGAAAGTTGCATAAAAATCTCAGAGCCAATGATGCACATCTCTCGCTTAAAAGGTTGTGTCATGCAAGCTCTTCTACAATAAAGAAGACCATTAGATACAACGTAATGAGAGGATTTCTTGAACTAAAAATGGATGGTGATCACAATTGTGGAACATGTCATTTTGGCAAGTAAACCTAATAATTGTTCAAGATTAAAAAAGATGTATCCTTTAAGAGACCTTTAAAGACTAAACACCTAAACTTTTTTAGACCCATTTAGCAACTAAATTTTGGAAATAAAAAAAGTACATGTTTGTGATTTTAGATGATTATGTTAGGTACTTGTGTGCTAATTTGTGGAGGAAGAATGAAACATTTGAAAGGTTTGTCATATAAGCATGGAGCATCTTTAATACCCATTATGAGTGGTCAAAGTGGTGATTTTAGGAGGGAAGCTTTCATTGATTTTTGTAGCAAACATGGCATTGTACACACTTTCTCATCACTTAGAACTCCACAAGAGAATGGAGAAGTAAAGAAGAAAAATCGAACATTAATTAACTTGGATAGAAGCATGCTTAGGAAATAAAATGTTCTTAGATCATTTTGAGAAAAGTGGTAATGAAAATAAGTTAAGTATTGCATCATGTATTTACAAGACTCACTTTGAATATCACCCCTTATGAGTTGTTATATTAAAAAATGACAAAGATTGCACATGTATGTATTTTTGGCTGTAGGTGTTATAACTTGAATAATAATAAAAGAGAATTAGAGAAGTTTGACATAAGGATTGATAAAGGAATTTTGTTAGGTTGTTCTATAAATAATAAATACTATAGGGTATTTAACAAGAATACTCATTCAATAGAAGAAACAATACATGTAACATTTGATGAAACACTACCTAATGAGTATAGAGTTGAGATATTGGAGGAAAATCTTGGTGAATTTGAAAAATTGACAATTGAGGATGCACCCAAACTATATAAGGATAGAAACCAAGAGCTTATTGAACATATTGCCTCTAAAAAGTTGAAGTATAAAAAATATCAACAAAAATAATAAATTTTAAAGGAGGTGATTGATGGAATAGTAATAAGAGCAAACCTAAACCACTCATCATTTGTTTCATGTTTAGAACCTAGAATAGTAGAGAAGGAACTTGATGATGAGCTTTGAAGTTTTGTCATGAATGAAGAATTGAAATAGTTTGAAAGAAATGAAGTTTAGGAGTTAAACCCAAGACCTAATGAGTTGTTATTCATAGGAGCCAAATGCATATTTAAGAATAAACATGATGAGAATGATAATGTAAATAATAATAAGGCTAAATTAATAGCCAAAGGTTATAGTTGAATTGAAAACATTGATGTTGAAGATCTATATCAAGTTTAAATGCCACTAGAATTTTATAGAATATGCATGCTACTAGTACTTTAAGCTATATCAAGTGGATGTAAAAGTACATTCTTGAATGGATGCATTAGTGAGGGGATATATGTTGAATAACCTCTTGGTTTTGGGAGTCATGAAAAGCTTGACCATACATATAAATTAAAGAAATCTTGATATGTTTTAATAATAGCACCTTTAACATGGTATGAGATGTTCTATACTTACTTAGTTTCTAATGGCTTTAGGAGAGAAATAGTGGATAATACATTATTTATGAAAAATAAAATGTTAACAAATTTATGTGAATGATATTGCATTCAGATCAACTAATAATAAGGTTTGTTAAGAGTTTTTAGATTTGATAAAGATGAAATTTGAAATGATTGTGACAGGTGAGCTAATCTTTTTCTTAGGATTGGAAGCACAATAGGTTGAGAATGGAACCTTTATATTCTAAAACAAGTATACCTTAGAAGTCCTTCAGAAGTTTAGTTTTGTGGAATCAAAATCAAGAGTTAACTCCATGTCTGTGACTACATCCTCAGACAAAGATGAAACACAAAATGCATATTATGTTCAGTTTTCTTTTTATTCTAAATTTCATGCCTATCCCAAGAAATCTCACTTGCAAGAAATCAAACACATATTCTGGTATTTTTTTAGGACATGTTCTTTAGGATCATTGTATTCCATGAGTGGCTAAGAATTTATCTTTATTCATTTTAAGAATCTGATTTTTCTAAAATACAAATACTGAGGAAAGGCACTATTGACACATGTTAATTCCTTAGACACTTACTAGCATCTTTGTAAAGTAAAAATAGAATTTTGTGGCTTTATTTATTATTGAGTTTGATATATTGTAGTAAGTAGTTATGTCATACAAGTACTTTAAACTAGATCACTACTATAATATTACATAGTACAGTTAGAAAAAACCCTAATTCAGTGCTTGATAATGCTGGTGCAACATGTTTACAAAGAAACTCTCTCATCACTTATATAATAAGGACATTGATATCAAGTTTCACTTCATTAGGGAACAAGTGAACAACAAGATTGCACTTAACTTTGTTGCCTCAAGTAACCAATTAACAAACATCTTTACCAAACCATAACCAATTGATGTTTTTATTAGACTTAAGATGTTTCTTTTCAGTAACCCCTTTGAGGGATAAAAAAGGAGAAGAAGAATCTAGATTTAAGGGGGAGCTATGTATATTCTTATGGTCTTATATATTACAATAACAACTATTATTATATGCTACAATAACTTATGATTTTGTGTGCACTTTCATTTTTAGTTATGGTTTTGTTATCCTTAAAAGTGAAAGATTATTAATCTCATGGTCTTTAAGGTAGTTTGATGACATCAAAACTATGTATTATGTTACTAATAGTTTAGTTGACTTGATACTTTAGAAGAGACAAGATCAAGTGTATTATTAGAAAGATGAATTAAAGATTAATCTTTACTCTCATGGGTACCTCAAAGTTAAAAGGCTTCAAACAATGGAATACCTCATTAAGGACTTTACTCTTGATGGGCAACCATCACAAGTAATCATTATTTCATTTTTATGTTTAGATTATTAAACCTTGCAATTTTCTAAAATGACACTTAGTTTGCATTACATCTTATTCATACAAGTAAGCATTATTGTCAAAACTTTGACTTTGAGTTATTATCCATCAAGAGTTTCTTTATAACCTGAGTAACATTATTATAAATCTCTTTAGGTGTACATCAAGTGTATAAGTTAAAGAAATTAAGTTCAAAATAAGCTTTATTTTCAGTGCCTCATGATGATAAATTTTGATGACCAATATTTTACTTGTACGATCTAGGTTCTAGCTTATATTATTAGTTGAATTTGAAGTTGTCATTACATTATATATGTATGATGATCACATTGTACAAATCTGAGGCTTATTTGTCTTAAGGATGTGAAGTGTAAAATTTGTTGTACAAAGTATCGGACTTGTGAGATTCTATTATATGTTAGAAGAGCTAAGGTAATGGTTGGAAATGTACGATGCATCCATCATAATAACATGATTGACTATTTAAATTAGAAGGATTAATGGTAGCATGGTCATAATGTCCTTCATTTATATATGATGTTCAAGCATTCCTTTACGTATGTCTTTAAACAAATATTATATCATATATCATATGAGTATGATCAGTATGTTCTACTATTCTATATTGTTTGCTCTCAAGTGAACTTCAATGTATTTTTATAATCTCGATTAGTATAGAAAAATCTAAAGAGCTTAAGAGTAAGTGAAATAAATTATCATATGATGGTGATCAACATATCAGACTTGTATGATTAATTTGAACATAAGAAATGAATAGAGCATAAATTTACAATCTTAGTGATCATTTAGAATGATGGATAAAAAACTCGTGTTTAGAACTTTTATCATACAATATAATGATAATTATGATAAATGTATAGCAATCCTCTAATAACTAATACATACTAGTCATGATGAGGCATATTGGAGTGATCCTAGTCCAGTGGTTATCACTAATGTATGGTATCATCACATTTATACAATAAATCATTTGAATTTATAATGGCTAGTTTAACTATTTTGAGAGTTACCCATACTTAAACTACAAAAGTCTTCTTGAAGCATTGTTATGTGAAAGTTAACAATTCTTGCAATGTTGTGATTATCTCATTCTCTTCATTCTTTTCATTCCCAGTAGGTAACATCTCTACCAAAATTTAGTTATAGTTCCACTTGTAGATCTTCTTGGTTTTAGGCCATTTGTATAAATTATTACTATTATAGTACTCAATAACTTTTGTCATTTATTGTTTGAGTTGTTGGCTTATGTGTTATCATGATTTGCTGAGCTATTGCTTGATCTGTGGAGGTCAAGATGTTATGAGGGTTTGTGACTTACTTTTTGATTAGTGAAAGTCATTGAATTAGTGGAAGCCTTGTTGGGTCAACCAGGGATAGATGTAGACCAAGTGTTGGTAACCAAACCACTAGAAACCCTTGTGTACAATGTTTTTAGTTATTCTTATTTTGCTTGATGTTCAATAATAACATGTTTCAAAATATTAATGAAGGTTTTCAAAACATAATTTTTTGGACTTTTAATTAGCATTACTTAAGCTTATCATAAGAAGCATTTAATAATCACAATTCACCCTCCCTCTTGTGGTTAGCAAGTAGCTTATAAAGAGCTCTTAATTATGTGATATAAAAGGAGGCATTTTCACTCAAAAATCATGTTATGATTAATGAATAAGTTTTCAAGCTAATAAGTAAAGTTTATTTTCTCAGTGTTATACCCAAAGTAGCTCTCTATTGTCAACAATAATAACAAGTGAAACACGCCCATCAATTACATGGGATGATCTCATGTATTCAACCATTAGCTTTGCATGCTGTATCTTTTTGGTTGCTTTCTTTGGATATCATCAAATCAAGATAACAAAAGAGGATGAAAAAAAGACTTATTTTAAAACCAACTTTGACACATATTGTTACAAAGTTTTGCCTTTTTAGATCAAACGTGTTAGAGCTACCTACTATTGGATGATCAACACCATCTTGCAAACAAAAGGGGTAGATATCTTGAGGCTTTCATAAACCCATTTGCAAAAATTAAGTCTTTCATGGCTCACTAACAAGACATGAAAGATACATTCAAGACTTTAAGAAGTTCTACATGAGGCTAAAACCACGAAGTGTTCCTTTAATGTCTCTTCTAGAAAGGTTCTTGGTTTCATTGTGTTGAAAGAATGGATGCAAGAAAATCCAAAATAAGGTATTAGATTTGGAACTAAAATAACCAATCAAGGCATCTAATGTTTGGCATGGTGAGTAGATGGGCTTAAGTATTTTATCTCCAAGTCGAGGGAAACATGCAACATATTGTAAGAGCAGATTACATAAGGATCTCATTTATTTTATTTAATGGTATAAAACTATTGCTTACATATTGACACATATGGCTTCCTACACACAACAACTTTGTTTTTATAGACACACATAAGCTTAGAATTAAAGCAAAGATACCAAATTGAAAGATACAATAACACCAACACAAAACTTTTAGAGTTTACAACACATGTAGCAAAAATTTAGAATATTTTATATTTTAACATATGATATTATATAATTATTCAATAGGAATAAGAAGGGCTACATCACCAACTATGAGGATAGGATAACTATGACAACAAGCTTATAAGTTTATGTCTAGTGGATAAATAAGAATAATGCAAAATGAATAAAAAAAGAAGAAAAATGAATTAAGTGAAGAAAATAACAAATCTAGAAAGGAGAAGAAGAAGCCCATGGTAGCCACATAGAGTGAATTAGATGAGTCATCTTCATGTAGTGAAGATAATGTAAGAGAAGGATTGAATGGTCTCATGGAAAATCATTAATTTTTTGAGGAAGAAATTGAAGAGGTACATAAACTCTCCCATGGTAAATTACAAGAAAATTTATTCAAGTTTATTGTTATATTGAAAAAGCTCACAAAAAATACAATAACTTGAAGAAGGAGCTTGGAAAATATTTGGGTTATGAGAAGATATAAAAAAAATGAGAGGTACTTACTAGAATTGAAAATTATTAGAGACGAGATTGCCCAAACTACAAAAAAGAATGCAAAGAACAAAATTATTTTTGATTAATTCAAAGAGTTATATTCAAATTGTATTCACATAAATTTGCATTTCATGATAATAATTTTATGAATGTTGTTGCTTCTTACTTTGCATCATCCTTGTATTACCATTATTATGTGAATAAACTGCATATTTCTAAAGATTGTAAGATTAGAGCAATTGTTCATTTAAAACATCTTTCATTTTTGTGAATAAAAAAGAATGACAATGATATACCTTGCAATAATAAAACTATTAATTATAGGTTTGCCACACCAAAATTCTTTTGGGTTCTAAAACCTAAAATTTAAAATTTATGGTTATGTGCATGCTTCCTTCAAAAAGATCCAAAAGGGATAGATGCTTAATGAAGCTTGTTAATTGCTCTTATAAGCTAGTTTTGTAATATATATATGTTAAAGAAGAAAAAATATGTTTTCAATTTTTATTTCATAGAACATGTAATGTTAAATGCAAAATGAAAGGGGAGAAAGACAATGAATTTATCAAAATGAGAACTTCTTTGACAACTTGGCCCTAAAACTTCTAATCACAAGATGAATAACAAAACATTTGACCTTTTTGATAGATGACAAAAAATAAGAGACATAAAAGTTGAAATGAAAATTATCATGTCCCCCTAAAGTAAGGTTAAATTTCTTTGATTTCATCTATTTAAGGAGAGCATGAATTAAGGAAGATCATTTAAATATGTAGTTGTATTTATCTTTTGTGTAATAGCCTTCTTTATTAACTACAAATATTCTCTCAAAGTTTGTTTCATATATTTAGTATGTGTATTTTAGATCAAAAACCCAAGAATATGTTGACTAGTGTGTTCCTCAAAAAGTACATTGAGTTGATAGTGACTAGATTGTGAATTTCAACGTATGTTTGCAAAGGTCTCATAAGGAGGAATCTATGGATATGCAAGTTGAATTTTTTAGAGTTCATTTGAATATTGTATACATTTTTAGAAAAAATTGATATAATTAAAAAAGTATTTAATATATTAATGCTTATGTTTTTAAGAATTACATAACAAGAAAAAATCTCACCCAGGCTTTCCTTCTTAACGCATGTATCACCCAAGCTTTTTTCCTTAAAGGATGTATTGACTACATGGGATGTTAAGAAGTGGATCTAGTAAGTCTTGGTTAGTTTTTTGGTGATTGGGACTTCTACAATTTTTGCCTACAATAATCATACTAATCATCTGATATTACCCCAACAATAAGAATTAGTAAAGACCCCTCGATCTTATTGGAAAAGGGTTGTTGGACTAGTTTTGTAATAATAGAATAATTTGATAAATTAGTACAATTAGTTTAATTAATGTACTCAAGAAGGTTGTTTATCTAATTCTTTGTCTAATAAAAATTATCAAGAAGATCATACAAGTAAGAACTTGTTATCAAACTAGTATGATAAGTTATGTAATACTAAATAAGAGACCATTTATTTGATGAGCTTAGGCATTGTTTAAAAATGATCATTTATTTGATTACTTGTCCAATAGTACAAAATTTGAATCAAATATGTACAATTATTTTTTGGAATGTTTAAGAGAGATTTTCTATACAATCCTTTGTCTGACCAGTACAAGACATAGATCTTGTACTTATAATAAGGGAGATTGTATTATTTTGTGTGTAGGTGGAGTAAAAATGAGCTATTACTAAAAGTTGGTTTGAAAAATGCTATATTACAATTGGAAATAGTAATTGACTCGTTATTGATAAGAGATAATTTAACTTGTGCAAAAGATAAAGAGATTTATTAATAGAAAATGAAAACTTATGGAAGAGACTTCTTAGTGATATCAGGTAGGAAAACTAAATTACAATGATGAAAATGTGTTGTTAAACTCATTAACTATTATTATTGAATTCATACTAATATGATCATCTATATGACATATCATTATTGGGATATGTTTTACTTTAATTATAGAACTCTGGTATTATTGATGTATTTATATGTGCATATATGGATGTATGACACATTGTAAAACTAAAAAAAGTTATAAATCAAAACATATGATAATGAGAAAAAAAATAAATGAATTGAGAAGAAAGAATGCTGACATAGCTTAGTGATCTGATAGATCATAAGAAAAAAAGAAAATGAGAAAGGAAGTACTCCTCTATGACTCTTTTCATTTTATAATGTATATATTAATATAATAAAGAGAAATAGTGCATAACTACATTTAGGAATAGTTTTTTGACTTAATCACAAAATCAAACATACAATCATGAAGTGAAATAGATTACCACTCTAAACATGGAACCCCTAATGTATTAGTCAGGCCTCATATAGAGTCCATCTTCATACTTCTATGAATAATGGTAGATAAAAGACCACAAGTAAATTTGGTCAATGCAATTATCCTTTTATTGACCGATAAGTATGGTTATGCTCAAATTTGAATAATACTGAGTTTATGTTGTCCTATAGCATACAAAATTACTTTGTGGTACAAGGAGGCGACCTAATGAGCAATACCTAGATGATGTACTTGACCAACATCATATTGTCTATTAGCGATGCATTGAAAGAATTTGTCGAGGACTACAAAATCTGATGTGTAACATGTGTAGAAGTATACCATGATGATGCGTTGTGACGTGAACAGTGGATTCATAGAATTGTACAAGATAAAAAAGAACATTTAGAACTACAAAGTGAACTATCACCTAAGGTAAGACCTCCAGTGTTGAAAAATTATTAGGTATGATGATGAATTTTGTATTGTGCATTACAAAGGTTGCATTTTCCTAGTCATTAATTTTTAGTATTTTCATTATGATCTCCTTATATGACTAGAATTATTGTCTTGTATTATGGGCAAATGTATATAGTTTTTCCTTTTCCATAGACATAACCCTACATATCTCAAGTGTATGAGCCATATATGAGCAAAGATACATTGATATTGAGTATTTATTTATATATTATCATGCATGGTATTATTTATTTCTTTTTATTATTGCTCGATTACATTACTATCTTTTATATACTACTTTACTACATATAGCTAGTAGTTTTCTTACTAAGTATATCATGCTTATTCCTTACATTATAAGCTAGAATGCCAGCAATAATATTGCTTGGGGTCCTTAGTTGATAGCTTAGGATCATTGGTGAGAGCTTATTGTATTTTTTTAGTGTGAGATTAATTGATATTATGTATGTGAGGATAGTTATACTATATGTTCAAAGCGATGTATTAGTATTTTTCCTTACTTTTTATACTTTGTAGCAATAGCTTATTGTGTTGTGCTACTTCTTTTAGTTATATCGCATGTGATTTTGAAAGTTGAAATATGACTCTTTCATCACTCTTTCTCATTTTAATAAACTAGTCACCTCAATTTTATGTTATTATCTTTAATTTACTTAATAGGTTGCCTTCTTGGATGTATTTATTAGGTTTATTTTTATTATGTGATATAGGGTGTTTAAAATTTAGCTATGGTTTTGTCATCATTAAAAAGGTGAGATTATTGAATTCTTGGCCATTGCATGGTTAGTTTGATAATAATAAAATCATCTTATTTTTTATTTAATATTTTTTCTTTAGCTATTTCAAATCATGTCTCATAAGATTATTTGGTAAAGTATTTAGAGTACATTTGTCTACAACTTGATGCTCTCATTAGTAATATTTTTTAAAAGATCTTAAGTGTTCGTACATGAGGAATGAGTGTCATTGGTATCATAATTAAGATGTTGTAATAATCATCTAAGTACACTTTATGAAGTCTTCTTCATTTGTTTTAGTTTTTGAACCTATGACAATAGCCATGAGATACTGTGAATTAATTGGGTGAGATCATGAGCATGAGAAATTTATATTAAATCTATCCTAACAACATCAAGAGTTTTCTTATGCATGAAACTTTTAGTTTGTTATATTTTGCACAACTAAGGATAACTCAAAATTATACAAATTCAATACTTTCTCTGAAAATACTTAGAATAAATTTTTCAAATTCCATATAAATGAACTCAAAGTGTGTAGGCTAGATCCTATATACTTACTAGCCTAACGCCCTCAATATGCACTCACATTGGAGCAATAATGTGTGTAGCCCTACAACAACATTATGCCCTCTGTGCTATTCTGTACTTTGTCATCACCATGCATGCCAATGTTACATTGTTTTGTTATTCTTACCAATGTGGCACCACTCCTCCATGTGTGTTGTACACTCTTAAACCTAAAGATTGTATATGTTACATATATCTTAATATATAGTAAGCCCAATTCATAGAAATAAAAAAAATTAAGTTGACTAGAATTAGACAATTGACTTATTGACATTAGATACAATTTATAGAAGTTTTGAAGCCACTAAGAAGGTGCAAAATATGGAAAATATAAGAGCTATATTCCTATGAAATAGGGGGATGTGAAATGTGCAAACTTACAAATTTTAAGCCAACTTAAATACTTAGCTAACATTACAATGGAAGGCTTAAGTATTCTTAATCTTCTTGTCCATTATAACACTTTCTTTTAAAAAATGTTATTAAGCTTTACAAAAATTTTAATGCTATAGAGTATGTAAAGAAAAGGTACAATGATTTCAAGTGATTCAATCAAAAACTCAAATCTACATGTACTATGAGTAAAAAGCTAAGTAATGCACTAAAAACATCATGTTAATAAAAGCCTATAATATGGACTTAATAAAAGCCTACAAAATTATGCTTGGTAAAAATTTAAAAAAATATGCTTAATAAAATCTTATAGCATTGGCTTGATAAAAACTTATAAATAAAAGATCAAATAAAGGTCTCAATAATAGGACAAAGATAATGAATTAAAAACTCAATACAAAGTTGTAAAACCTAATAAAGACAAGAGGCACACTAATGTGATGTTAAAATAATATAAAAATTTGCAAAGTTTATTAAGGAAGTAAGTATATAAAAACACTTGTAACTTATCTCAATGAGAAATGATAGCTTATTATGTGAGATCAAAGCTTGTGGTCACAACCTTGCACTTCACTTTTCTTAGAAATTTTTAAAGCAACATAGATCCTTCATAAATATATTTCAAATAATAATTAAAGATTTCTACAATGTTTGCATGCCTTTAAATAACCTTTTTCAAGCTCTCAAATAGCTCTAAGACTCTCTCTAATAATTATATCAAAAAAATAGTCAAACTAGCCATCACATTTTGAATTGATAGTACTTATATAATCTACAAATCCTATAAGCATAATGCTATACAATTTCACATTATGAAATCATAGTTGTCATATGATTCATAAAATATATTAGTATAATTTTGCATAATTTCATATTTTTTGAATTGATAGTACTTGTACAATTCATAGTCATGTAAGCATGATGTTGTACAATTTCACATTATAAACATATAATACTTGTAAAATTCAAAGATCATATAAGTAAGATGTTATTATTTCTTAGTTATCAAAATATCATCTTTGATGTTGAAGCAATGTACAAGTATGAATAGATGAAATTTACATGAAGTCCAAATTTTGAACTCTTTGAAAAATTTGGTATGATGCTGGATCATAGATTATATGAATCTTGTGACAAGTTCATTTATATTGGTTACAACATATTGTAATCATACTATAAGTGAATCATACTCCTATAATACATATCTACTGAATTCATAAACCATGTCCTCAACTCTTATTACTTAGATATAACAATCACATTAGTATGAAAAATACATTGCACTTAAATGACACTTCAATTTCACTGCATACACAATAAAAATATATCATACAAATATGACAAACAACATCATAGTTATATGAAGCCCAATAATACTAAACCTATATATTCATCTATCAGGTAAGCTACGAAGCACTATATGATAGGGGTATTATACACATATGAGTGGTATAAATAGCCAAATACTAAAGGATCACTCTTGCCTAGCTCATTAACCATTCATAACTAAAGACGAAACATTTTGTATGATAGGTAACCTCATCCAAGTATGATTAATGAAAAACTTGTAATCCTCATTTAATTTTCATTCCTTTTCAATTCTAACTTGATTGATTAATAATAAATGATGCAATCACTAAAGTGTGTAATACTCTAAAGCATAAAATATGTGTGTAGACAATCTAAATGGTATGCATGTCTTGAAATAAACTACATGAGTGATGTTATGACAAGTCCTTTCAATTGCATTTTATTATCTTAAGGTGCAACAAGACTAATATAGTAGTCAATGTATTTGGCTAGTCAGCTTTCATTTCTTAATCATAACATCCATGCTAGGAGTCACAATCCCATAATTTGATCATCATTCTCATGACGTATCACTCAAGGTGAACCATGCCCCTTCACTAATTGGATGCCTAATTAACTAAAGAGCTATTTTACTCTAGGCTAACTAACCTATCAATATAAACTAACATGTATATGACATCAAAGCTATTATAAATGTAGAGAAATTATTATTTTAATGAATTCAATTATTGCACATGAGATTGTGTCAAAAATGCAAAATATGTTCCTTATCTACATAGGATGTGATTGAGCCATTTGATGTTCTTACATATTTCACTTAATATGATTATCATTTTTGTAAGACAACTATGAATCCTACTTTGGATGAGTGTTCTATAGTTGAGAGCTCCTTTTCATGTGCATCAGAGACTATAATAGTATGAGCATACCTACCAAATTTTTAGATAATACATTATAAATAGTAATGGATAATGAATATTGTTCATCTCAATTAATGATTACCTCTATAAAATTTCAATAGCTAATGGATAAGAAAAGTACACAACAAAGTAAATAGTATCAATCCATAATACTACTATGATGTACTAACTCTTCAAATCATAACATTGCATTAAGCAAAATTGGCTATCGCCATAATGTATGTTTGTGGATGCTCAAACTAGTTTGAAGGACCACACATAATAGCTTATAAAGAACCAATACGATCTTAGTTGTACATGTATACTTGGTCATCTTTTGATGCATTCATATTAAGACAATTTATTTATTAAGTTGAATAACCAAATATAAAATTTAAATATAATCATAAACAAAACATTTCAACTCTCATACTAGAAGGACTCAATTAGTATACATATTAGACAAATACGATCAGAATCTTTAACAATGATTCAATCATACCATTCTAACTATTTGAATATGTAAATAAAACAAATATGAATCTATCATCAATGTAACAATATGTTTGATCTCTACATCATGATTGGATTCATACAATTCTCACCAATTTATTGGATGACATTGACAAGTTTAGTTTTACATGCACTACCAAATAGTTATCAACAAAATAACATAGCCTATGAGGTAATTTGTAATCAAATTATGGAATGAATAAAATAGCTAACTAGTTATTGCAAAAAGAAGAAGAAGAACTTCTACAAGAAGATTAAGAAGAAGAAGAAAGCCATGAAGGCCGCTTGGAGCAATTCAAAAGAATCTACATCCTCCTTAAGTAGTGGGAAGAATAAAGAAGAAAAGAAGAATTTGATATGTCTCATTTGAAGACATAAGGATACCACCAGTTATGAGGAAGAGGATGAAGGAGAACCCATATGTCTCATGGCACATCATGATAATTCATCCAAGAGTAAAGACAATAATGTAAGTAATCATTTCTATAAAGAGTTAGAGAATAATTTCTTAAATTTGTTAGTGTATTTGAATCAATTGTTATTAAACATAAGAAATTAAAGAAACAACATAAGTATAACCTTGGCTTCTATTATGATCAAATTTCAACAGGCTCAAGGCATTTAAATAAGCTTTATCAAACTAGAGATGAACTTGCTAGAACAAATTGTAAGAATGCAAAAGAAAAACTTGTTTATCATCAATTTAAGAAATTTCATTCACATTACATTGCTTTATCTCAAAACATGCATAAGAAATTTTGTCTTCACAATACTAAATTGATGCATGTTGTACATAACTTTACTCATGCTCCAAGTCTTACTTGCAATTATTGCTTACAAAAAGGTCATATTTCTAAGGATTACAAGATAAGAATGAATGCAAATTCAAGGTATCCTACTTATGTATAAGCTGTAAAGAATAAAAATGTAATTAGTTAGAAATGATGTTTCACATGATTGTGGTTTGATTGAACCCAAATCCTTTTGGCATCCAAAATCTGAATGATAATTTGTAATACTTATATGCATGCTTCACTTATTTTAATTATAAAGGGAGAGAAATCCTTGGATGCATGTTACTTAGTTCTAATAATTAAGCATGTAGATTAGCTTTTCATTATTTCACATGCTTATTTGTTTGTATATGCTTTAATACAATTGTTATATGCATCAATCTAGAGGAAGTTATATAATAAAACCCCTTGAAGTTTATATGATGATTTATTTATTTTATTCTTTAACAAGTAATGCGTCCTTTTGTTGTTACATCCTCAACAATAATATGTATTTACACCACTTGTTTTCTTATCACTAATTTTTTTCTTTATCTTTTGTTGCAAGACAAAAAGGGGTGAGAAAAATTAGAAATGAAAAGATTTCAAGCATTGTAATATTTTATTTACAATTGTTTAAATTGCATACATTATGGAGAATCACTTGTATACTTTGTATAATTTAATATATTTTTATTTTATTATTTATTCAATAATTTTATCATTATCAAGGGAGAGATTGTTGTAATCTTGGTCATTACATTATTTATCTAATGACAAAAAAAACTACTATATTTTGTTTACTAAAACTTTTTTAAGTATTATTTTTCAATCATAAATCTTAAGTACACATAGTTTATTCTTATAGAGAGCTTGACCAATTGACTCAAAGAGCTTAAATTTAGTATTCAAGTGTAAACTATAACTAGTATTAAGAGAAACACAAGTTGAGCATCACTTAAAGAAGATCATTATTGAGTCACTTTTATTTGTAATAGAATATTAAAATCTATAACAAATTTCTTGAGGTATTTAAGTATTTTTATTTTATACATGCATTTCATGTATGTTTACGTACATTACATATTCTTAATGAACATTTAGAATAATGGTTTGCATGTGCATGATATGATGAGCTCTCATAGGTTGCATCATTTATCATTACTCAATAATCTAGTTTTATCATGTGTTAAGACTAAATCAATTTAGAATTGGAAAGAGAATGAATTAAGTGAGCTTTGCATTAGCTAAACTAATCATACTTGATGATGAACCCATCAAGCAATATGATTAGTTAATATTTAGATTGGACAAACATTTAGTCGAAGGCAATCATAGGTTAGGTATGCAATATGCACCAATTGTACATATGCAATAGATATATCATACAAGTACACCAATGATTTACTTGAGAGATCTTATTTGAGTTTTAGTATTCTCGATCATTACACAGTACGATGTTTCCTCTCGAACTAGTACAGTATATTCATTATAAGGATCAAACAATGGATTAAGCTGAGTGATATTAAGTATATGCATTAGAGATTGTAGTGTCGTATGAGCACAATAATTGATTCATATTTGTATTATTTGTATGTCAGTATAGCTAGCATTTAGGACTTAGGTTATAATTTCTCTAGATTTGTGTCATACTTATTTGATTTTTGCTTCAATCATACATGATCATTTTTACATGAGAGCTTAGTATTAAGGACTTTGACTTGTGTAAGCTGATTTTTCTTTCAAATGTATATGATATCACTTTCATGCATGTACAATACCATTTAAATTGAAAGCCTAGTAATAAACCTTAGCCATATATTCAGTGAATATTGCATCATAAGAGTGTGACTGACTTTTTGTAAGAATATAATATATTATAATCAATATGAATGAGCTTGTAGTAGTAGTAATCATAGTGCACAATCTTGCATCATACAACCTTTTCTTGAGATCTCAGAATTGCACTATAAAAAGATTTGTTCTAGCTGTACTTGTATTATACTTTATCATACAAATACAATTAGTTCAAAATATGAACTTGTATAGCATCATACTGGTCCAATATGTGCATATAAGAACTATTAGTTCAAAACGTAATGACTAGTTTATGACATAGCCATTAGAAGGGGACTTACAACTATTTATGAGCTTGAAAAGGACTATTTGAAGGCCTCATAATTTTTAAGAAAATTCTAATGCTTAATTGAAAAATCTTTTTGAAGGAACTCACTTAGCATTCATCATTTTTAAAGAGAAGAGGAGAACAAGGTTGAGGTTGCATGCATTGATTTCACCTTCTCAATCCACTTTCTTTGATGGGCTAAGTTGTAAGATTTTTATATTGACTACCTTGAGCAACATTGCATACATAGTAGGATTATTGTAATTACGTTGGTATGGTTCTTGATTAACTATTTATTTGGTTTTAGGACTTTGAATTGAGCCTTAAATTTGTTCTCTTTGTCCCATTGTTGAGACCTTTTTATTTGATCTATTTTCCTTTGTAGTTTTTTTATTAATAAAGTGTTTGTAGACTTTTATGAAGCCAATATTGTAGGCTTTTAAGAAACCAATGTTGTACACTTTTATAAAGTTAGTGTTGTAAACTTTTATGAAGCATATCCTTTAGGATTTTATTAAGCATATGTTTTAGTGTTATTGCCTAGCCTTTTGGTTGAAAATGGATGTACATTTGAGTTTAGATTGAGCCATATAGAATCTTTTTTTTTACTTTATCTTTCTTGCACTACAACATGAAAAGGTTTACAAAGCCTGATAATATTTTATTAAAATAAGTATATGAAAGCCAACAAGATTAAAAGAAAGAAAATTCTTTCATTATGATATTGATTGAATTTTTTTAGCTAGCTTTAAGTTTTGAACTTGCATAATTTGGACCCTCTTATTGACATCATGCACTTACATTCCTAATATTTTGTTGCTTAAGATAAGTCTAATGGATTTGTTTATATTCTCAAAGTGATTAAACTAGCTATTGTAAGTTGTGCTGATAATCAATGAATCATATTAAGATAATAGGTAGATAGAGCTGATCACCCCAAAAAATTACTTATTTAACATTTACATTTTAGTTACATAAGTTTAGCATATAAGTATACCACTAATAATCATATTGTATTATGTAAACTTTAATCACACTTCTCTAGTCCTCAAATTTTCATATTGCATAAATAATGAGATCCTACAAGTATGATGCATTCATTATTCATGCTCCAAATGGTTATCACATATGATAGATGGATTGTCATAATATCATTATTTACAGTTCTCTTGGTTTTTTCTTATATGATACAAGATTGTAATATTACAATATTGAGAGCAATGGGTAATTAAGTTTGTACTTATATGATATAGCACATCATATTTTTTATGAAGTAGTTTTAGCTTAATGTTTCCTTTTTGGCATTATTTCCTTCCTCCTTTACATCTTGTCATCTGTAAGGAAAGTTTGTTCACAAGAAGGGAGAATTATAATTATAAAAATTTGAGCAAATAAGCTTAGACACATTTGAGTAATCTTGATGTTAAAGTTAACCAAATTAAGTTTTTCATTTTACAAAACTCTTGCTAAACTTTAAAAAAAAGTTGCGTATGATTACTGTAAATAAATAAATCATAAATGTTTAATGATAAACAATATGCCAACATCCACCCTTGATCACAAATAAACAAGCTTACTACAATCAATCACCTTTTTTCCAAAGATGGGTAAGTCAAATATTCTTATACACAAGATCCATAAGGATCAATAGTAGTCCAAAAGTGGTATATTATAGGTGTCTTATAGTAGCCATAAAATGATACCAAACACAAGAAAAAAGGCAAGATAAACATATCTTTTGACATAAATTGTGTATAAAAAATAATATAACAAGTGAAAATCTCTAGTAGTGTGCTAAATAACATGCAATGATATTACCAATTGAGAGTTGAAGAAAAGATGGAGGATTTAAAGCATAATAGCTTCAATGAGTGAGTCCAATAGAGCTAAAATGTACTTTTTTCAACTCAATAAGAATGACAAAAATGTTCTCAAACATTAGATTTTTTTTTAATTAGATTGTTCTCTCAAGGTTTAATCCTCTATTTATAGGCAAAGCATACTCAAAAGTTTGAATATGGAAATGTTGACATCTTAAAAATGGCCATAATTTATTCCTTGAAAAGGTTAAATTAACTGTTGCAAGTTTTCAACATTCATCATACTATTTGATCAATGTTGTCATACTATATAATGAAGCAGAAATGTGCTATTTGGATTGAATGATGAATTTCTCCATACCTTGCAAAATTCTCAATTTTAGTTTAACAAGGATAAGATCACACATTTGACTTGATCATATTATAAAATGAAAAAATATTATACCATATAAAAGTCTTAGATTTTCTTTATTTGAACCTAATAACTTGATCATATTATATAATGATAATTATCATGCCATATGAAGCTTCATGGAGTTTTATTTTTGCCAAATTTTCATGCTCAAATTATTTTTCATAATATGTCATGGCCTATTATCTTATTGAATGAGACTCTTAACTCTTACATGTTCACCCTTAAATAATAATGGGTGATAGAAAGAGCTATCCTTTCTAAGTGCAATTGATTCTTTAATAAGGTCTTGAGATATGATTAGATCTTTTCTAGAGAATTGATTCTGCTATAATTAACCTACTCTCACATTAATTGTAAGAGTGGCTATCTCATAAGAGAATAATGAATTATGTTTCTTTCAATGGTATTGTATGCTTAAATTCAGGACTAAATAAAAAGCTTAATGATTTTACACTTGTGATGGTATTTTGAAAATTTTTAACTAAATTTGAAAATAATTGTGTATGAGATGTAATAAAGTAAGTACACCATGATGTTTGAGTAGTTTAATACAAACAAAAGCCTACATCTACCTCTAATAATAAATTATTGGGCTTATTATTACAATTGACTTTTGCAAAAGGCATGTAGGTGAATACAAACAAATCCACAAATATCCAAAGAGGGTTCACTAGAACTAACAAAGTAAATGGCTAAATGCTAAAATTAAAGAATCTCAAACAAGATCAATAGCAAAAAGTATATTAACACTTTTACAATTTAAGGTTGTACAAGTTATCTTATAACCAATGCTTAATATAGATGGAACCATAAATAAATTATTGTAAGGAAATTACCGATTTCTATAAGAGAGAAAGAAGGTTATTTCAGTCATGGATATAACTACAAAAAAAGGTTCCCACATAGGTGTGTGAAATGCATTACTAGAGCATTGTTAGACTAACTGAAGCTTTGAAAATACACTCCCATGGTTGAAAAATTGATCATTAGTTCTTTATCATAAGATTTTTGGGGGTCTCTATATGCATAGTACCTTTACAAAGTAGCTTAATACAACCCTAAATGTTAAGATAATACCTAGTTTTTTAATTTTGCTAGCTACTACATGATTTATGCATTTGTAAATACCGTACATTAGTCATAAACATATCATATGATGTTTACAAAATTAATTTTTTATTTTATATGTTAGTTGTAATGTATTGTATGTAATTCTTGAAATCAATTCGTTTTTATTGTTCAAGCTGATCACTAGAATGAATGGCATACATTCACGTTTGCATTTTGAAAGCGATGTGTGCAAAAAAAAGCAGTAAAGTTTAGTTCCATATTGTTTATTTGCGCATGAGATATCTCTTAATATAGTTTACTTGCATGCATTAATCAACCATACATTAGGGGTTTGCTACCCCTTGGTTTGCTTAGGTGATTAGGACCCATGCTTGCTAGTAAGTATACAATAGATTTAGGCGTGATGCCTTATCTTAGGTTCAGGAGTGATGCTCTAGCCAACTTACGTTTTAAATTACTTAAGAAGGTTTAGGTTTAGGTCAATTAGAACTAGTTTTTTTATATATATAATAATTTATTTTTGTAACAATATATTATACAAAAATTTTCAAAGATATGATTAAGGTAAGATGATTAAAGTTTTAGAGTCTTATAATTTTTTAAGATGATTAATTTAAATCAAAAGTTTTCTGATGGTAAAATTTAATTTTTATGCATTATAAAAATAATTTTAATTAAGCTTAATATTTTAATTAAAATAAAAGTGAAATACCTAAAGTTAAATTTAAAAAGAATGTGTAGATGGTTTGCCTCTCTAATGAAGATAATGATCATGAGATTTGATATTTACTCATCTTTTATTTTAAGTTTTTCTATGAATATAAATATGAGTTATCTAAAATGTAAAACTTTACTCAACTAAATTTATTAGAAATAGTTGAGATTTATTATTATTAAATAAAGTATTACTACTAGGGCTCAAAACCACAACCATATGTATCATCACACGATAATAAAGGTAATAATCGAGCAGAGTATGATACTCATATCCTATTTAATTTTCATAACTTAAAGATCAGGATGCAATATATAAACTAATTCAAGGATCATCTAAAAAGTCTTGTAGGTGATTCAAATTAAGATTTTAGATGATAATGATTTATAAGTTTTAAAAAGAAGATTTGAAAAGATGTTTATGAGAAAAAAATTTATATACAAGTAGAAACACAATGTCAATGAAAAATATTTATTAGAAATAAAATTTTAAAAAGTCTTTTTATAATGAAATTGGACAAACAAAAATTACACATAAGCCCTAATTAAGAGCATAGAGGAAATCATGTATTTTAAGGCAAAGGATTTAATTGAGATAATCGTTTTAAATAAAAATATATATTTTAGTCATAATTTTTTAAAAGATATATTTTTACAAAAAAATGTTAATATTAATGGAAATGAAATTTCTTTGAAAATATTTGATGCACTTTTTGGAAAAAAAATTCTAAAAAGTGCTTTGTAGTTATTCACAATATTAACCTCATCATCACAATTTTGGTTTTGACCATGCTATTTATTTTGGTTGTCTTTCATCTCCTTCCCATCCTATATGTTGTTGCCATTCCGATAAGCTGCTTCTTGAGGTGTTCATCCTTACCACTCAAGTGAAAATTATAATTTTTGAGCTTAAGAACAATGATCATGAAAACACTCATACAACAACTAGTAAGAGAATAGTTAATGACTACCAAAAATTTCACATAACAATAAAAATACATTCATTTAGTGAGTAGTATATACTTGATTGATCCTTTATTTGATTTTCATTCCATAATTGACCTTTTTTAGTGGTTATGAATCAGTCACTAAACTAAGACAATAATCCATTGATAAACCTTTAGAATAAAAAAATTAAAGATAAAATTAATAATATGTCTACTTAGTCTCATTTTGGCTTTAATGCTTATTGGCCAACTTAAGGGCTCTATTGAATGAATGCTTGGTCATTGAAGCTAGGGTAGTTAATGATATAATATGAACTTGATCCAATCTTAGCTCAAGATCAACTCAAGGATATTCAATTTGATTTAAATCCAATTAAAGCTTTAAAAGATAAGGGATTCGATCTCCATTTGAGCTAAGCTTAGCTTGTTAGCTATCAGCTCAAGTCGATTCAAAACAAAAAAACATTTTGATTTTCAATTAATTTCAATTTTGTATTGAAAATTTTGATAAAAACAAATTTATAAATGTATTCACATTAAATGTAACAACATACAATATGATGTTTTTCATAAATTCATTTAATTATATGTAATGCATGCATGCATATATACAAATAATTTGATTACCGTATCGAAATATGATAATTGAAACTTTGTAACAAATAAAGTCATGTTTATCATAACATAGTCAATATGTGCTCACTTTCACTCCAACAATTATGAGTAATTTCTAACAGCTTTAAGACTAATTAGTGATTAAATCAACTTCATATCAATTGTTATTAAAAAAAAAAAGATTATACTTGTCTTTAGCGCTATAAAATAGGTGTACACACCTTAATATAAAAGAAAGGTTTTTTATCTTCCTCAAATATAAGATTTTCTTATATACGTTTAGTATACTTATTATTAAAAATTTAGTTGATTATTTAAAAATATTTAAAAATTAAATTTAAAAGATATTTTTAATTTTAAAAATTTTAAAAACTTTAATAACAAAAAAATTATATTTTTGATAAAACATATTATTTATAAGTGTTTAACAAAATAATTGATATTATAAAATGACAAATTTTTTAAGGAATCAAATATTTTTTATATTATTTTAAAATAAAAATACTACTTATTCTCATTATAATGTATTTTTAATTAAAAGCAAGCATTTCAAAAGAAAATCAATAAATTTTACAAAAACAATTGAACTTAAAAATTACTTACCAAGCATAACCCAAAATAACAAAACTTTCTTGCATTGGATCTCCTTGTTCTAATCTCTCCTTCACTAAAAATAAATTTGAGGATGCACAAACTCATTCTGAATTAGAATATAGAAAATTGTTATTATTTCAATACTCTTATTTCTCCAATTAGATCAATTTCTGTTCCAATTTGAATGCACCAAGAACCTTACGATACATCGTAATCGTCTAGTTTAGCCAGCATAGTTTTGGATATAGGTAGGAAATAGCCTTGAAAGCTTTCATGTCACTCATTTTCCCCTTCGTTCCGCTCTCCAAAGCTAAGGCCTTTAGCCTCTTCACCTTTTGATACCTCAACATCTACACCTGTCGCCTCCTTGGCAGTTTCGCCCTTTTCTGCCCTCTTCCTTAGCAGGAACTCAATGAGCACTCTCATGGCGGCTTCGGTATCGTCGCTCTTCATCAGCTCCTCGGCGACCTCGGCAGGGGTGGCCTCGACCTCCCTAAGCAGCAAATCAACCTCTGGACAAAGAGGATGGTCATCCACATTATGGTAGTTTGAGATTAGAGTCTTGAAGCCAGAAGGGCTGCAGTATGACATGTGGATGTGCATGTCCATTCTCCCAGGCCGAAGCAGAGCTGGATCAAGTCGTTCCATGTGATTCGTTGTGAAGATTATGATCCTTTCATCTCCACAGCTCGACCATAGCCCGTCTATAAAATTGAGCAGTCCCGAGAGTGTCACCTGCCAACCAAATCCATCAAACAACGTGTCATTGATTGTTAGACTTGTAAATGTTTGAAGAAATTTTGTGCACCATAACAAAGTACTGACCTTGTCGTGGTGGTTACCGCTTCCACCAAGCGATTCGGAGTCGGTTTTGGCGTTCTTCCTGTCCTGGAGCTCAATGGTGCAGTCGATGTCCTCCACAACAATGATCGACCGATTGGCGATTCCGACGAGCAGCTTCCTGAGGGTAGAGTTCGACCTCACCTCTGTTAGCTCAAGATCGTAGATATCGAACCTGAGAAAATTTGCCATGGCCGCAATCAAGCTGGACTTTCCCGTCCCCGGAGGCCCGTGCAGCAAATACCCTCTCTTCCACGCCTTCCCCACTCTCCTATAGTAGGCCTTTCTCTTCGCAAACCTTTCTAAGTCCTCCTTCACCTTTCTCTTTTCCTCCGGCTCCATGGCAAGCGTGTCGAACGTTGCCGGGTGGTCCAGGTTCAAGCCCTGCCACGCGTCCGCTCCCATCCTGTGGTACATGTTCTCGTAATCGGCGGTGTGAATTTTAATGGTCTTCTCCTCCTGCTTGATCTCTTTGAACTGTTGCAGGATGTGGGGGAGGTAAATCTTAAGTGCCTTCTCCTTGTGCTTCTTGTGGAAGCTGAGGACGAAGAACTTCGTCTCCAGAATCAGGGTCGTGTTTAGAAAGGGGTTGTTCCGCCGCTGTTGGACCACCGACTTCTCCTTCTCTTCCGATATTAGTTTCCACCTGAGATGTTTAATACTATAAAGAATTGCCAATTTAAGGAACATTAATGCCAAATAATTGCTATGAAAATTTATTCACTTGAACTCTGTTCCCTGGAAGAAGTCGACGACTGTTTCGCCTTTCTCCATGGTGACCTCGAGGCCCTTGGAATCCTCCTGCTTTGCGACCTGAAGGCAGCGGGTGGAAGGTGAGATTTTGGAGGCGAGGTAGGACTCTGCGGCCATGTACATCTCGTTGGGAAGGGGAACGATGCCCTGGAATTGCTGGACGATGATGTTGAAAGTGGAGGAGAAGCCTGCGAGGAAGGAGGAGGCCTTGTAGAAGATTTGGTCTTGGAAGTGGTGTGGGATGAGCTCTTTGATTATAGTTTGGAGGAGGACAGCGGAGGCGGCAAAGGAGGCGGCGGCGGAGAGCATCGTCTTGGTTGAGACCATGGATGGCATTTGGATCGTCGACATGGCAAAAGGTGCAGTGCGCGAAGAGGAAGCACTCTGATTTACAGTTGTGTAATCGGAGAAGGCTTTGGGATCATATCTGAATTTCTACTCTCCAACTGTTTTGTCATTATTTATTATTTTCCTGACTTCTGTGAGAGAGTGAAATTTCCTGGAATAGGCAGGCGTGAGAAGACTTGAGAGTCAAGCTCCTGAATTACAATTATATATTGTGCTTTTAAATAATGTTTATTTTGTTCATCATATATTTATATAAGGCTATTTAAAAGAATTGTTTTTTTTTATTTCTCATTGGTTTTATTTTAGGAAGAGATTTAACAAAAATATTGTGTTCCATCTGGTAAAAGGGCAAGTCGACTAGTAATTTTCTTAATAAAATATATTTTTATAAAACTATTAAAAACTTTTGTATTTAAGATGTATATTATTGATAACTTTAATATAAAGTGATTAGTATAACAAAAATAATAAAACTATTCTTTAAATTTTTTTGATAAAAAATTTAAAAATATTGTTTAATTTTTTTTAAAACATAATTCTCTTTTTCATATTTTTTCTTTTAGGTTGAAAATATGATTGCAAAAATATTTGATTATTATTTCAAAAAGTCACTTCCATAAAAAAATTAAATTTGAAAATGATGCTCCAAACAAGGAATAGGGAATCAATATTTTTCTAAAGTTTCATATGAGTATTTGTTATTAAAAGAATTTGATGTTTAGAAAATAGAGAGATTTGAATATGTAATAATTTGGATTTCAAGGAGATATGATTATCACAAGCAAAAAGACTAATGAATTGGATAGAGCTTTCAAGAAGTTAAAAAAATAGGCCTTCTTATAGGTAAAAGACTAACTAACGATCAAACTTAGGTCCAAGCATAACGCCTTGGTTTAGATGAGGCATCAAGTAGAAAGAGGGAATAATACTTGTTTACCAATCTAGTTAGTCATAATTTGCTAAACAAATGATTGAGTGGAGGATCTGACAAAGGCAACTAATAATAATAATAATTCAACCAAATTCTCATCCATTACATAAAAATCAAATATCTAATGATCACCAATCATATAAAATTAATTCAATAAAAATTATAAAATAAATAACTATCAAAGTTCAACAAAAAGAACACAAACAAGTAATTATCAAGTCCAAATATAATAGCCTAATGTCCATCAATAACAAAATTAATAATCCTATAAAATAGCAACTCTACTACTATTAATGACATAATGCAAGAAAATGTATTATCCAACTAATGCATTAATTCTAATAGTCATAAACCTAGTTCATTGATCTTACAAATATATAAGGGAGTTGATCAAGAAACTTAATAATGAATCCTTGAGTCTTATTATAAAACTAATATATAATAGCTTAAACATTTGCATATAATAAATAAATAAATCATATAATAAATGATATCAAATTTTAACTCTCACAAATATATCACAATCTACTAGTTAAGTCAATACAGAATACTATGATGTGATTAACCAAATACTTATTATCATCTTATCATTTCAATACACTCTTTTATCTAAGAGAATCATGACAAGAATTAGTATACCAAATCATATTATATAATCCAATATTTTTCAGGACAATACCAATCATATAGGATAATCTTATAATCTAAAAGTCCTTAATAACTACATGTACTCCTCACTATAATCATAACACACCATCTATTTCTTATCAGACTAAATATATAATTATTCCCTTCTTAACTTTTTTATATAATGGCATTCAACCAATCTTATAGATTCTTATCGCATGATCTAACACTCTTCTTATAGGCTCAACCAACCTCATGTAATGACTACTTTCAAGATAAGGGAGTAGAGTACCTAATCTTCTTATGTCTTTGGTGAGCATGATGATCAAGGGTCCATTACATCTGGTCATCACCTAGTTAAAATTAATTTATGACTTATAGCATGATGTTAATTCTAATCTATCATTATTAGTATTATTAAGATTTTCTTAATTTAAATCTAACATATAATGAGTTCTCAACTTAGTTGATAATATAGTAGATTAAAGATTTTCTTTAATCATAAGTCTATTATCTAAGATTTTTTATGCCTTGATTAAGATAATCAAGAGTTTTAACTCTAAGTATTATTTAAGCTATTTAAGATTATCATATTTTAGATATCTTAAGATTTCTATCAAACTTTAAATCAACTATGTAGAATATCTTAACTCATTTCTTCATATTTAGTCTTATCCTGATTTTGCATTAGACCTTACATATCTAGGTTATCCTTAATGTTTACATAGTTTTACTTTTATCTTTAGGTTAAATGTATGAAAAGATTTATTACAACTAAATCTGGGTTTACAAAAGTTTTATTAGTGACCCTTATACGACCATGACAAACTTGAGTCATAATATCCATCATAAGGACTCTCCTAACCCACAACACATCCCTTAAACCACCATCCAAGGAATCATCATATAGCCTAAGAGTTTAGTTAAGATTACTCATGATTTTATCTAAAGAACCTAATCAACTCAAGGTTATAATAAATATTTTTATCTTATTAATTCTTTGGTTGGCATCACTAAATCTTAATACAACTCTCCAACCTTTTTCCAAGGTCTTAGTCAAGAGCTTTATTATCTAAATCCTTATTTATATTGTGTATAAAAGATCATCAAATAGTGTTACATCAGTCCATCTTTAGGATCTTCTATTATGGGTTCTTTCTTTATTAATTATTTCTAAGCCATTTAGCTTAATTCTAAAACTAGGCTTATCTTATATAATACTTTTAAAAACATCAAGCCCCATTTTTAAACTCAACTAGAAATTAATATAAGATCTTAAATTTTACCTTAGCCTTAGTATTAGTAATCATACCCTTAATACCCAACTTTATCCCTAACCAACCTAGTCTTCTTCTAAGACCCCAAATTGAGCTCTTCCAAGCTTCAGACACATCTTAGAAGTCATTTAGATTCTCTTAAGAGTTAAACCTATGCCTCTTATCACTCTACCAAGTCATTTCTTAATTCTTTCTATGTATACACAAATCAAAATGACACTTAGACACAAGATTTTTTAGGATTTAGTTTCAAGTTCCATTATATGGTTCATGACCTGAGCTAAAGTATAAATTATACTACATTATATTTTACATATTTTTATTTATTATTCTAGAATGAAAGTACATATTTCTATTATCTCATGCCACTTAATTGATATTATAGGATATGCATTTCAAACGAATAATTTAAATACCAACATGGAATCATGTCTCTATTTTATATATTTTTTTGATTCTTCATGTCATAAAAACTCTTAATTTAATAATATAAAAATTAAAAAAATGAATAATACTCTTAATCTACAATATCATATGTCAATTATACTTAAGAAAACATCTACATACAAGCATGAGATTCACATTCCTTACAACATGAAGTCTCATTTTTACACAATTAAAAATTCCTCACGTGAACCTTAAGTTATTCATCAACCAAGGTAACTATACATGATAATAATTTATGTTAGCATTGTCAACTACTTAAAAGAAAAGGAGATCTATAAAGATCTTAATTCTAACATGTTAGACATTAAATAATATATATTATCATATCTTGGTTAAAAGAGTTAAGTTAATAAAAAATTATTCCTTTCATAATTTGTAGACTTTATAACATTTTTATACTAAAAACAAGTTTATTTTTTATACATGTTCACATAACCAACAAAGTATTATGATATATCATGTTTTAATCATAAGACATATCTCAATTAAGAAAAAATTTGTATTAATAACCAATGCTTTAAGTTCAAACAATTGAATTCATATATACATCAATTAAAACAATACAACCATTGCAACCATATATGTATGAATTATCTTTTTACATTTTTCACGTTAGCCTATAGTAACAATTAGCATGAATTTCTTAAAAAATTGAAAAATGATATAACAAAAAGATTCCCTTATATGCTCACAAAACATCCTTAAATCCAGTTTACAAATATAAATAAGTGATGCTATCATAAATTTATGTAATTCAGCTTGTACTCTCAGGTTAGATACTAAGATAGGTTTTTATATGAGTTCTTTAACAATTTTTTAGAAGAAAATAATATCAAACAATCATTACTTGCTAGTTATAATTATCCTTAATAATAATAAAAAAACATTTTTATTTTTTTACATAACAATTTCATAGAAGTTGGTCACATTCAATTTTTCAAGATTTTCATATACAATTTAATAAGATCATTCATTTTATCTTTTTTAGATTTTAGCTAAATTTAATATATGATCTCAAGGGTTATCCAAACCTTTAGATCTAGGCCATCACAATTTAAACAATCAAGATCGAGAGTAACTTATTACAAAATCATGATTTGTTCAGTATCTTCTTATCATATTAATATAGTAAGTTCATATAATATATAATCAGATAAATCTGTCGTCATCACCTAACAATTTCATGGATCGTGCTTGTACATTACAATATTAGTATTTATACAATGCACATAGCAACAATTACCCATCATACTTGATGATTCTCTGACTCTCTTAGTTGATCATCCTTATATGATTACTATAATTTTTTTTCTCATTATTTTACTCATATGATATGTTAACTTAGTACTAATATATTCATAGTATAACTTAAAATAACTTATGTTTTTATATTATCATCCTTGTATGATATCATGATCATTCTTGTATAATTAATTGAACTTCTTATAATATATTATACCATATGATATGCTTTAGATCATATTATATAATACTGAGCCCAACCAAGCACATTTGAACCTAAGAATCATGGTAAAATTATACTCTTATGATAACTATATCATACTATACAACTAAACCCCATCTTCACCACCTATTGACACCTATATCCTGATCATCTTTGTTATCCAATCATATTATATAATTAGCCAATATTGTATTATACATTATCATTGGGCACTCTTTCATTTCTTCTCACTCATCTTACTATATGGTCTACAACCATCGTATTGTATGAATTTCATCAATACCTAATTAGCAACAACCAAAATTGAGGGAAGGTGTAATAAAAGATGCTTTTTATATAGAGCCTCTACCTAAGAAAGAAGAGGTTTTTATTTGAAGAAATACATGACTTGGTTGAAGATCTCTTAGAGTGACCACAAGGGATATGTAGATCAATTTTTTTTAGAAGTTACCATGTCTAATTGACCTATTAAGATTGTATTGAATTATGTATGAGTCCATATGATCTACCTTTTTAAGGGCGTCATTGAAGTGCCAAAGGTAAGTTTGAAGGGGTTTAAACTTAAACTACTTAAGATTGAGTAGAGACTTACAAAGATTTTTTAAGCCTTATGCAATAGATGAATAAAGAGATAAATTATTTTCTCAATTAATCAAAAGAGGAGACAAATCTAAAGGGGGCAAATTCTAGAACCACTTTGTGACAAACCTTTTTAAATGGGTAGTGAAAACTTTACACTTTACATGTTTAAGCATAGATAGTCTTAAATTTCTTGAGAAACATATAGGGATCCAAGTGTCATTACAAAAAGAGGAAGTAAGCTTTAAAGAAAGGGAAATAGATAAAATCTCAAATAAGGAGTATTCTTCACTAATGTTTTGGTTGTACCCATATACGTAAATGAAGTGAGTAAAAATGATGATAAAATCTTTGAAAGATGATAGAAAGTGAAGTTTGCAATATCTTGACACTAAGTCTAAAGTAAAAAAGGAACAACTATTGGATGAGAGACAGAGGGCTCCACATTATATAACAAAGGCATAGAACCAATGGGATGGTAGATAAAGGGGCCCATATTCTAACCAGAGTGAGACTATTATCAATAGTTTTTTTATATTTTATCATATCATAAGTAATATATATTTTCTTTTTATGAGAAATTACTTATATATTAATCACTATAATATTTTTGCTAAAATATTCATTTAAGACTATTATACTTTTTTATTCATCATACAAACACATTAAATTGGCATCCAAACAAGTTCAAAATGGTATAAAAGATTTTTTGGGTTGTTAGAATCTCCATAATTCAATGCATTTATCCAAAAACTCAAAGATGCTTAGTGCATATTTCAAGAGAAATACTTAGGTGTGCCAATGGAATAATAGTAAAGATTTACCAAAATTTTCACTTTAAAATACCAATAAGATGCTACCAAATTTTTCTTATTAAACTATTTGATTTTTTTAAGTTAAGTATCTAATCACTACATGAAAGTCCTTTGAGCTTACCTTTTCTTCCCACAATTCTTTACCAAGGGTAAGCAACAAAGCTCAAATATTAATCATTATTAGCACAAATATTTGTCAAGATTTTCTTAGAATTAACATTTCTAATGTAAATCCTCTAATTATCTCTCTTTTAACTCTTGCAAGCATGCATTCATGCAAGTCTTATCATCTTTCACGTAAAAACTTCGATCCAAGTTTGTCTTTTTTCTTTAGTATGTTTATTTAATAATTATGCACCTATATTCTAATTTAAGAATCATAAAAAATTGATATATTTAATTTAGATTATTTATTTTGTTTTTTTATTCAACCTAATAGTAAAAAATGTCTTCCAACTCATCATTAGTGATGTTGCAAAATTACATGTTCTTAGATTATTCAACAGATATTGAACAATGAAGCTAATCACATTATCTTATTTTATGGCTTAATAAGGATGATATAATTTACTTTTCTTATAATTTAACTTCACATAAATATAATCAACCCATCACATCCTAACAAAATAAAAGAAAAAGAAAATTATGGCACATAACAAAAACAGAATATGATACAATCATCTTATTATAATATATCGTCTTATTCTGTTCTCTTTATTTCATATAGTTAAATATAAGTTGAAAAAAAAATGTTATAAATGTTTTTCTACATAATTGCTTTATCTTTCATAATCTCCTTTATGGATTTATCTCATGTTGTCTTTATTTTTTTTCATCATAGAAGTTTCACCTTTGTACATATATAATTTGGGAGTCACCTGAATGTTTTTTTTATGCCAAAACATGGAAAAATAAATTGAAGGAAAAAAAAAAATCCATAAAGCGCTTAATCCAAAACTGACGATGTAGTGTAACCACTTCTCTTACTTCTGGAAGGTCAGGTAATTTTGTGCCATCCTCAACTTGGATAAAGAATACAGCAAGCGAACAAAGACTTCAAGAAAATTTCGTTCGCCTCATCCGCTTTCCTCCACCTACACATGACGTCAACATATAGGAAAGGGCAAAATGTTTCTTCTCTATGAAGCTTTTGCATAAGTCAACATCTTAATTATAAACAACGAAAAGTAGGACTAAACAAGGACATGAGTTCCCATGAGTTCACAAACAAAAAATGAAATAATTTTCAAATGTAATGTAATAAACAAGGAGTTGCACTAAATAATCTCAAAATACTACTGTCGTTTAAAAAACAAATAAAAATATATTTTTTAAAATTAATGAATTTGAACTAAAAATTTTTTATTTGTTTTTTTAAGTAAAAACAGACATTTTAAATAAAAAAATTCAAGAAAAAGTAATCATTGATTTTTTGTGATAATAGTTAAATATTTTTATATGCATAAATAATCACATTTGAGTTAAACACTAAGAAGAAGATTTATTATTAAAAATTTTGGATTAATCTAGAAAACTTTTAAAAATAGTTTTTACTCGATTTTGAAAAATTATATGAAATAATTTCATGATTACATTTTTCCTATTGATATTTATCTTTCTTTTGTAAAAGAATTTTAAAAAATAATTATTAAAATAACTAGATACATCCTTCCAATTATTTAATGCATGCGTTTCACTTATCTCCTTTTTTCATTTCATTTTGAGACTATTCTTTTAAAACATTTTTTACTATCATGTTTTACTATTTTCAAATTATTTTTTTTATGAAATTATTTTTTTCAAATAAAAATCAAATATTTTTCACATCATATTTTAAAATATAATTTCAATCTAAAATAAAATAATATGAAAAACTAAAAATTATATATTTTTTTTAAATAAAACTAAACAATGTATTTAACTCTTTTATCAAAAAAAAAAAAAGGTAAAGAATATTTTATTGTTTTATTATACTAATAATTTTATATTAAATTTATCAATAATATATATCTTAAATACATAAAGTTTTTAATAATGTTAGAAAATATATTTTATTAATCAAATTAATAGTTGATATGAGTTCATCCCTTTTAACATATGGAACACAATATTTTTTTGTTAAATCTTTTCCTAAAATATAACCAATGTAAAATAAAAAAAAACTATTCTTTTAAATAACCTTGTAAAGTTAATACTGTAACTTTTTTTATACTACTTTTTTGTAAGTGTTTCACAATATTGATTGCATAAATCATTTTGCAATAATATTTTTATTTATTCTCTTACATGCTAAATATATTGAAATATTATGCAGGGTTTTAATCATTCAGTGGACATTTAGCACATAATGCATATAACTCTAATATTAGTAATTTTAAATTATTTTAATTTTTATACTATTTATTTTATGTTATAATTTTCATTGCATTAAAATTTGCTATATTTTAATTGCTACCTGAATTGTTTCAAACAAATCACATAAAAAACTTTGAGGATTTTGAAAATATTATTTCCCTTTTGGAAATAAAATTTGAATTTTTTTAAGTTCAAATAAGCTTACAGCTTTTGCATTTCATTTTAATTAACCTATTAATAATGATAAGAATTTGATTATTATTAAATTAATCTATAAATTAGACTTCCTTGTATGATCATTAAACAATTAATTAAACTTTGAATATGCTTTTATTTTTAATGCATTTCCAGGTTAGACTTTAACATGAAATCTGCTAGCAATTACTAAAGTACTCACATTAAAAAATAGATATAATATTTAAGTACAAAAACTGATCTTTGAACAAGTGCATGAACAGACTTTTAAATGACCTTATATAAATATATAATAAACAAAAATAAACATTATTAAAAAAACAATAAATAAAAATCAGTGGTTTGACTCTCAAGTCTTCTCAAGCCAATCACTTCCAGGCAATTTCAAGTCCTTACAGAAGTCAACAAACGACTAAGGTACAAAGGAAAGGAAGAGAGTTTAATTCTGTTCAGATCCGAAAGCCTTCTTCGATTACACGTTACCAATCCAAAGCGCACAGCATTATCCGCTCCTCTCGCACTTCACTCTTCACCATGTCGACACTCCAATGCCATCTGCGGTCACAATCAAGACAGTGCTATCTGCCGCCGCCTCCGCCGTCCTCCTCCGAACCATAATCAACGACCTCATCCCATGCCACTTCCAAGACCACATCTTCTACAAGGCGTCCTCCTCCCTTGCAGGCTTCTCCTCCACTTTCAACATCATCGTCCAGCAATTCCAGGGCATCGTTCCCCTTCCCAACGAGATGTAGATGGCGGCAGAGTCCTACCTCGCCTCCAAAATCTGACCTTCCACCCGCCACCTTCAGGTCGCAAAGCAGGAGGATTCCATGGGCCTCGAGGTCACCATGGAGAAAGGCGAAACAGTCGTCCACTTCATCCAGGGAACAGAGTTCAAGTGAGCAAATTTTCATGGCAATTATTTGGCATTAATATTCTTAAAATTGGCAATTCTTTATAGAATTAAACATCTCAGTTGGAAACTTATATCGGAAGAGAAGGAGAAGTCTGTGGTCCAACAGCGGCGGAACAACCCCTTTCTAAACACGACCCTGATTCTCTGAAATTGGGTTATAATTTATTAAAGGCCAAGGCCATTACAGGGGGTCCTCTAAGGAGGATTAAACAAAAAATCTGCTAACAGAAGTTTAAAGAGTTGCTTAGGAAGAGGCATTCCCCACTCCCATGCTAACTCGCAAGTACATGCAGCACGTGCAACCCAGTCCACAGTAGAGTTTTCCTCACGATGCATGTGAACAATGCGCAACGCAAACAGACGCATAGCATGTGAGAGTGCGGGAAGAAAATGCCCGCCCGAAGGTGGGCGCTTCAACATGCTTGGATTTCCTGCAAAGCTATATGGGAGTCCGTTTGGATTTCAACAGCGGGGAAATTCGGAAACGAGTGTCTCACAACATTAAGGGCCTCTAGGATAGCAAGAGTCTCCATGGCCTCGCTAGCTTGTGAAATGAATCTTTTGCCAACAATCAGCAAGGTTCTGCCCAGATGGCCTCTGATTACTATGCCCACTTCAGCAATATCATTACCAACCGCGACGTCGCAATTAATCAATATCCATCCAGCAGGAGGGGGAACCCAACGTAGAGCTGTAGACAACTCAGGCGAGTTGGAGAGGTTCCCGTTGAGCTTAGATGCATTCTTATTAAGTCGCTTATCCACAATAGTAACATCCATACGCAACCTTGCGAATTAACATAGCGCTGCTCATAATTGGCTCATTGTGTTTTCTAGCACATCTGTTCACCCAAATACTGTAAAAGGGTAGTGGCAATTATAGCCACATGCAGAATGTCATGGTTGCGATTACGACCAGCCACCTCACCATAACAGCAAAAGCGTTGCAGAAAGACTTCTCCGTTGCGATCAAAGAGGCCACTGCACACTGCCACCACAGCGTCCCGTGTATGCCGCTAGCCCCACACCTCCTGTGCATGCGGGCAATCCCAGAGGACGTGGCTAAGAGTCTCGACGACCAGGCAGCCCAACAGGCAAATGCTACTACTGGCAAACCCCTGAGCGAAAGCCACGCTGTTGAGGGTAGGGACTTCTAGATGATGCGCCAGAAGAAGACATGAACCCTGGGAGCCACCTTCAGTTTCCATATCCACTGAAATTGGTTATAATCATGCAGAGGCTTCACCATATGAAGGCTGCGAGCACGATTAATCAGGTGCGCATAGAATTTGCCATTGTTGATCGTGGTTGATTCTGTAAGTGACTGAGACACCATGTCCTTAGTATGCTTTTGACCCCATGGCATGTGTATAACTCTATCAAATAGGCATTCGTCAGCCCACAGACGAATTTTTTGTTCATCCCACGCTCCCGGGTAGCCATGCAGTCCCTCACAAAGATCGGCCATATCGCGTCCATATTGACATAGGTAGGCCACCACCTAATAGGAAAGAACCCCAACCAGTTATCCTCCATGAATAAGGTGGTCAAACCATCACCCAGCCTCCATAAAAAGCTTGAGATGGCATCCGACATGGCGTCCAGGGTGAGCCTGCAAGCATGGGACGCACCGCGCGAAGCATTATAGGGTGCACGCGTGCCATCAAGTCTGCTCCGCATGATGTTAATCCACAGGCTATCTTCTCTAGCAATGATTCTCCTGCATTGCTTCATTTGCAGGACCCGCTGCCATAAGGGCATGTCATCGCGGATGCCCAGTCCCCCCATCGCCTTAGTTAAAGTGATTGTGTCCCACTTGACATAATGCATTGACTTTGCAGTAGAATATCCGCACCACAAGAATCTCCTTATTACTTTTCTATAGCATCAAATACCGCCTTGGGCACCACGTAGTGAGCAATAATATGGCTGGGAATGACAGCAATCACCGAGTTGATCATGAGGACCCCGCTCATCATAAACAACGGCCTAACGTGCCATTTAGTGACTTGCTGTTCCAATTTTTTAATAATGAAGTTGAGGTCCACCTTAGTAAGACGCTTTGCTGAAATGGGAACACCAAGGTACATCAAACTCTACCCCCTGGACATCCAAATTTTCTTAGCCAACCTATTCTTTCTTTTCTCTTTCATGGCTTTGCTGAAAAAAAACTTTTGATTTTGCTGGATTAATTTTGAGTCCTGTTGCCTTACCGAAATCCTGAAGAATAATACGCACAGCACGCGCAGCATTCTACGAAGCCGACGCATACATCATGATATAATCTGCATAAAGCAAATAAGACACAGCTGGTGCATGCTGTGCACAACGAAATCCAAACAGCGCGTACGCCTCGTAGTCTCGTGTGAGCGTAGATAAATGCTCAGTGACAATAGTAAATAGGTAGGGGGATAATGGGCATCCCTGCCTAAGACCTCTCTACACCTTAATCCAAGGAAGTTTGACTCCATTAAGTAGCACCCCAAACCTGGGTAAGTCGATGCACGCGCCAATCCATTCCCGTCAAATCGTAGGAAATCCTAGGAAGTGCATCATATCCACCACAAAATTCCACCTTACTCTATCATAAGCCTGCTCCATATCAATTTTGATGGCCATCATACTTGTCTTGGATGTTGAGGAATGCATTTTGGATGCCATCTTTTGTGCTATAAAAATATTATCTGTAATTGCTCAACCAAGGATAAACGCGCCTTATTCTGGTGAAATAATATATGGCAGAACTACCTTGAGTCTCTCCACAAAGACCTTGGCAACCACTTTGTAGATCGTGTTGCATAAACTGATAGGCTGAAACTGATCAGGCCTATTAGCTCCTTGCTTCTTAAGAATAAAAACAATTAATGTGTCTTTCTAAAATATAGGCATTTGCTTTGTCTCAAAAAATTCTAGAATCGTCTGCACAACATTCTCTTGAGTAATATCATGGTAGCCTTATAAGAATTCAGCATTGATCCCATCAATTCCAGGAGCCTTATTTTTTCCAAGGGCCCTAATCGCACAAATGATCTCTTTTGTGACCCTAAGAGTAAGCATGTGTGCTTGAATATCTAAGAGGCGTGCGCGTGGTGATAAATGCTATAAGGGAGAGGCCGCCATGTCATTACTCCATTTTGCTTCAAGGAAATGGGTTAAAATATCACCGATGCCATCATCTGTGGTAATATTCTCCCCCTTATCATCCTACATGAGCATAATTCTGTTGTTACGCCACCTAGTTTGTTATACCCGGTAAAATATTATATGTTTAATCTTCAATAATTCAATTATGGCTTGGATGATTTCAGATCGACAGTAGGATGAGCCAGGAGCTCAATTAGAGGCTATTGGAATTTCTGAAATTTTCTGGGGATTTTTCGGAGCACCGAGATTTTTTTAAAAACCGAAATTTGGTTTTTTTTACCGCGCGTGAACCGGACCGGAGCGGTTCAGCGAAGGCGGGGCAGTTCGCCGAGGTGTGTTTGTTCGTGCGTTTAGATAAGCCGCGGATAAGGGGATCGGACGGGCGAGATCAGCGGTGGAGATAAACCGGCTGATCGAGTGTTAAGCGGCGTTTTTTGAAAGTCAACCGGCGCTTAATGGGTCTTAACGGGTTATTACCGGTTTAAGCCGGGTATTTAACCTAAACTGTTCGGCTGTTAGGGTTTAGAACGGCGGCTAGAGGCAAGGTGTTCGCGGCGAACGGCGGTACTTTTCGACAGCCTTCCAAGGGGCTTTTGGTAACCGGAGGTTCGCGGGACAGAGGCGAGCATTTTGGTACCGGTTTCGTTCGACGAGGAGCTGCGGTTGATCGCGTGCGAGCTTCACCGTCGCCAGCGAGCAAGGTAGGAAATTCAGATTTAAATTAGTTATTTAGTAGAAATTAAAAGCATGGAATATTTTGCTTAATGAACACAAGCATATGGATGAAAAATCGGACTTAGTTGAATGCTAATCTGCGTCTTTTACAAATTTTGGATTTTCTGGAAAATTGCCCATTTCGCCGAAAAATTTAGTTAATTATTGAAACATTAGGATAGTCCGAACATCGGATTTTGTTTCTCCTTGTTCGCGTTCGCCAGAAATCGACGGAAGGATTTGGATTGGTCGGCGATTGCGTCGGTTAGGGTTCGCGGGCGTCGGACCGAGGAAGGAGAAGGGTTTAGATTAATTACGAATTTATTTAAGTAATTAATGGTATTTATATAATATTTATTAGTAATTATACTATTTAAGCATCGACCGATTAACGGATTATTAAGGAAATTTGGTTCGGCGGTGTCGCGGTTCAGCGCGAGGTTTCCGAACCGGCAGCGAAAACCGGTTCAGCGGGATTCGGCGCGAACGAACGGCGCAGAGGAAAATTTAATTCGGAAATTAATCCGAATTTTCGGAAAAAGGATATATATGGAATTTAAATTTTATTCGGAAATTTATTCCGAATTTCGGAAAATGGATAAAGGGCGGAAATTGATTTTTTTGAATTTAAAAATTTCCTGAAGTGAGAAAAAGGTGATTTTTAGAAATCACGTAGCCAAGTTGAAATTGACTGTTGGAAATTACCCATAAATTCAGTGCAACTGGATTATTTGGAAGGAAGTGTGACACTTGGGTGCTACCAGAATAGTCAGAATTTTGGTACAGTTTGTGTTGCTTGGATGGCAATGACATGGATTTAGTCAGTTTACTCAGTGTTGGCATATTTCATGGATTGGCATATTGGATCGGAATACTATAGGCCTTATATGATGTTTTAGGGTAGTTGTGGTAGGTAACTGTGCGGTACAGACTTAGCTTCCACAGTATACATGTGGACTGGTATGCGCCTTGTTGTATCTGGACACATGTTGCCGAATCTTGGAGTTAGAGCTTGGCAATGACTGTAGGGGCGTGGCTTCTATGGAAATTGTTGGGAGAGGACTTCTTGGAACGGTGGCTGAGTCGATCTCTTCTGGTCCATGAGTGTAGGCCTGCGCGCCTGAGAGTGGCAGTGGCAGGGGTGACTCGTCGTGGCTAGCCAAGTGTGTAGGCCTGCGTGCCTGAGGGTGGTAGGGGTGTCTCACGTTGGCTAGAGATCTATGTGACTGGTTTTGTCTATAGTCTCCAGAAGATTGATTGACGAGAGACGCTGCGGTGTCGGGTGCTAGGCGTTGTGATGCGTGCGCAGAGATGGGCGTGTCCCACTGGCATGCTTTGCCTAGACGCCATGTGTGCGCAGAGATGGGCGTGTCCCGCTGGCATGCTGCCTGGGAGCACAGAGGAGAGCTACTCTGGTGTGACTGGGGGTGACTGTGGTTGGTCAGAGTCTGGGACTGAGAGTGCCTTTCCACCCTACATTGTTATGCTGTATTTCTATACTCTTGCTATTATCCTTCTCTTGCATGAGAGTTTTTTTTTACTAGCTGTCTTTCCTACTGGGCGTAGCTCATTCTTTTATTATCCATATTTTTCCAGTGGCTCGGCAGACTTGACGCCACCCAGCTTTAGGTGGGATCGTGATCAGTAGGCTAGTGGAGGAGATCTTATCTGTGATTTTCTGAGACATTCTGGTTAGTTGATTGTTGCTGTTGGATGTAATCAGTGAGACTGTTATTCTTATGTCTTGTATTATGTGAGGGTGATTCTGACTCATGTACTCGTATGGATGATGTGGTATTTTATGGACTGTGATTTTTCATATGAGTTACATTTTTATACACTATCTTATTTTCTATCTTGACGGTATGGTGTATGGAGCGCCATTTCATATCGGTGGATGTTATATATTTTTTTTGTTGATGGTGAGGTCATTACATGACTATGGAACTTAACCTTGGGGGTTCAGACTTCTATTAGATCGGTTCTCCTACCGGTATGGGTTAGGAGTATTGGGTCTAGTAGGAGTAACATTGCGCGAGTTCATCAGTTAATTCAGGAGTCATGAACCTGATTTGACGGTGTGCCCGGGAGATGGGATCCACATAGTTAAGGAAAGTAGGTGTGTAATGATGTGTTATATCCTATGTTTTTCGTAGGCTACTCAGGTTGGTATGGGACGATCTGAGCTGTCTATATGTAAAAAAAAAAAAATTTCCTTTTAAAAAAAAACTGGGGTGTAACATAGTTGTTGTTGCAGCATGAAAAAACCGTGTGTTCTGGTCACCAAGTTGAGCCCATTGAACTTTTGCACATTGCTACCACCATCTTTCCTCTAATGCACTTTTCTTATGAAATTCAATTATAAGCTGTCCAAGGGCAGCACTTTCCTCAACATCCAGTCCCACACTCGACTCTTTCATTTGAAGGGAGTTTATTCTACTTTACAGCTCCTTGTTCTTTTTAATAATTCCCATAATCTCCCTTCTCCTCTAGTTTCAAAGAGCAACCAAGGCCCTTCGAAATCTAATGGAAAGTCCTTCTATTCGATTTCCACAAGTGCCCCTTTTCCATGCTTGCATCACCACCCCCATAGAATGCGAGAAATCTAACCATGTACTGTCGAATTGTATCCTTATGTTCTCCGTAATTTGCTGCTACCTAACCCCAAATTTATCAACAACGAACTGTGGTCCGAACCAATACAGGAGAGGTGTGTGATAGTGGTAGTTGGAAATGCCTGCACACCATAAGTATTCATCAATGCTCTGTCTAATCTCTCCCAAATGCGTGCTCCTCCTGATCTGCCATTGCACCAGGTGTAAATGTTTCCAATAAACCCCAAATCCTCCAGTTGAAGGTCATGGATCAATTTGGAGAAATCAATCTGATCGTGCCCATGGATGAATTCTTTCCCCCACGTTTCTCTTCTTGTGATATAACTAAGTTAAAATCTCCTATAATAATCAGAGGCCCGTTTGTCTTGGCTTCATCTTTTAAAAAATCCCATATGTCTTCTTTTGTGGACCTCCTTTGGAGAGTATACAAAGCAACAATTTATCAATTAACTGCCCGAATGCATAATCTGAAAAGCAACAATTTATCAATTCACTGCTCGAATGCGTAATCTGAACATACATCACATGCAGTGAGCTCCTGAGAAGATTGAGTGTTAGCCAATTCCTCCACAAAACAACAATACCCATAGACTTCCCAACTGAGCGTTGTATCTCGTACAATTAGTCTCTACCAAAGAGCACGTCAGCTTCTTTACGGCTGAAGCTCTGCACCCTGGTTGCCACTAACGCAACTGTAGCCATTTTCTGATCTCTTACAAATCTTTACAGATATAGCCTTGATTTTCTGTCTCTAATTCCTCTGATATTCCATATAACAATCTTCATAATAGGTTGTATAACACAATCCTGAAATAGTCCCCAAATCAACAACAATCACTACCATTCACACACAGAGCATTCATCTGATCCTTAGCGACCTCCACACACCGTTCAGTGGTGTAACACCAAAACACCCCACCATGGCCACCACAAGCACTAGCCTCTTCACCATAGGAACCACAACACTCCCGAAAATACACACTGTCACCTGTAGTTTATAGCAGCTAACTCGAGAAGGTGATCTATACTCCACAAAGTGCAGGCAGGAAGCAGCCTCCCCGTCATTGCCTTGCTTGAGGTACATCATAGGTATATATGTCATCCTCAATAATAGATTGCACAATATTTTTCCCTTTAGTTGCCTCACTGATAAAAAATTCAACAGGTTGACTTCCAACAGGAGGTTGATTTGTCAATGCCACCTTACTTCTATTCCTTGAGCTGTTGTGAGCCCAAACCCTTCTATTGCTCTCTTGCCCACGTACAGTTGAATGGCTCCTCCTTCTTGCACCATTTCACCCACGACCTTCATAGCTTCCACAACTCCTAGGCACCTCCCTCAAGGCAGGGTTATCCTGTTTGGGGTCTTCACTTCTTCGACCATTTGCAAAGAGTCTTCGATGCCTTGGCTAAATGAGCATCCAAGGTCCAAGACCCACCTTCACTGAGCTTTCATCAGCATTCTGACCATGACCCATGTCCAACTTGTCAGGCATTCCCCGTGGCAAATGTCCTGTCTCCTCATCCTCGGTCACTTGCATAGTACAACCATTAGCAGCATGTGGTTCATGCACCTGCGAGGGCATGTAGTGTGCACATTTGTATCAAGGCATGCACACAGATGATGGTCCATTTGCAGCGGCGTGCGCAGGCACATGCACGAAGACAACAGCCAGGGGGCTGTTATGAAATCATGCATGCTACCATGCAGAGGGCCATGCGCAGACGCGACCACCATAGGTTCAATCATAATTGCGCAGTTTGGCACATGACGTGATTTTGGTTCCATAGCCAACTTAGGATCATACTTACATTGCTCCACAGCATGACCAACAAGGCCACAAGAGAAACACATCCTTAGTAGACCTTCATATTCAAATGGCTAAAAGGTCCTACCCAGTTCACCATATAGCGACATTCCGGGTTTCAATGGTTTAGACAAATCGATTCTAACGCAGACCTGGGTAAAGGATGTCCGTTGCAGGTCGCCCGTCCAGTCGTCGAGTAAAAAGGGTTCTCCAATTGTCTTTGCAATCCTAATGATGTTCTCGACATCCCAATATATGAGAGGGAGTGCAGGAAGCCTCATCCAAACTGGCGCACACATGGCCTTTTTCGCATTCGGATGGAAATCAGGGGTCTAAACCCATGGCTTGTCCCACAACTTGATAGGGTCCTCCAAGCCAAACCATGTTTCTATCATCGATAATGTCGAAATGTAAACAAAAACATCCTGACTTTAAGTCCAGGATCCAGAAATCTTTAAGATGTCCTCAGTACCTTATCAATAGCCGCACTATCATATGGAAGGGAAGAGTATTGCCGTAAACCCCTCCCATAAGATCAAATTGGTGAAAATTTCTGCGATGGATCGCTGCCTCAGCCGACATAATTACTGCATCATTCTCAAAGTAGTCGGGCATAGCTGCTGCCCATTCTTTTATATCTATGAGCACTAACTTTACAAAAGATGATACACCTCCCTTGTTCCAAGTGTTGTTTGCAGTAAAAGCTTCCTTGAAGCTGACTTTGGGCCCCAACCCAGCATTATCTTCCCCTAAAGATAGAGTCTCATTCGCATTAGTTGCCTTAGCGCCACATGGCAAGTTCGTGGGAGCATCAACTTCTAGCCCATTCACGAGCATGCTCGAAGATTTTAGCAAGGTAGCACCGCATATAGTCAAGTCATCATCTTCTGCACTAGTAGCAGCCACAACCACATTTGTCGTCCCCGCATTGCTTGAGCATTCTCCCGAATCACCGGTAACAAATCCCGACTCTCCATGAGCTCCTTTGTCATCGTAAATATTTGTGGGCACTTCATTACAAATAGGATGGCAATTACTATTTTACATAGGTTTCTTAGTACTTTTTTATTTTGTTCCAGTCATAGTAGCAAACTAGAAAGAAATAAACATAAGAGCAATCACAGCATCTCCCAAGTCCCAGCATAATCGCCACCAGAGGGTTCCCCGTGCGCCCAAAGAAAACTGCTAATATAATTTTGCGGTGCTTGGTACCCTACTCCGCAGGACACCCAAGGATATTAATTATGTGCGACCATTTGAAATTCGAATTCCAGAAAAACGTGGGTCCCGAGTCGTCATCCCTAGCATGACGCGACACCGCAAACCCTAGCCAGCCAGGAGCACAGGGAGGAGACAGAGGAGTTAGTCGAGGTGGGAGAAGGAGGTGGGGCGCCTTGGGAGGTGGAAGTAAGAGGCAGCACTGGCAACAAGTTCCGGCCGCGGAGGCGGATTATGTTTGAGGTGGATGAAAGGGGGAGGCGGCGACGACACCGGCGAGGAGGGGTCCGGCTGCGGAGGTGGATCAGGCTGTGGTAGTGGTTACGTTCGAGGTTGATGAAGGAGGAGGTGGCAGTACGACGGTGAGGAGGGTTCCGGCCGCGGATGTGGATCAGGCTGCGGTGGTTGTAATGTACGAGGTGGATGAAGGAGGAGGCGGCGACGGCACCGGCGAGGAGGGGTCACGGCGACGGCACCGGAGTTGCTTGAAACAGAAACGATATCCCCAGCCCACCCATTAGAATGTCTAAACACCAAACATTAGTCTTTCAAAACCCTGATTCTGGAGACGAAGTTCTTCGTCCTCAGCTTCCACAAGAAGCACAAGGAGAAGGCGCTAAAGATTTACCTCCCCCACATCCTGCAACAGTCCAAAGAGATCAAGCAGGAGGAGAAGACCATTAAAATTCACACCTCGGATTACGAGAACATGTAACACTGGATGGGGGCGGACGCTGGCAGCGCCTGAACCTGGACCACCCGGCAACGTTCGACACGCTTGCCATGGAGCCAGAGGAGAAGAGAAAGGTGACGGAGGACTTGGAAAGGTTTGCGAGAAGAAAGGCCTACTATAGTAGAGTGAGGAAGGCGTGGAAGAGAGGTTATTTGCTGCACGGGCCTCCGGGGACGGGGAAGTCCAGCTTGATTGCGGCCATGGCAAATTTTCTCAGGTTCGACTTCTACGATCTTGAGCTAACAGAGGTGAGATCGAACTCTACCTTCAGGAAGCTGCTCGTCAGAACAGCCAATCGGTCGATCATTGTTGTGGAGGACATCGACTGCACCATTGAGCTCCAGGACAGGAAGGACGCCAAAACCGACTCTGAATCGCTTGTTGGAAGCGGCAACCACGATGACAAGGTCAGTGCTTTGTTATGGTGCACAAAATGTCTTCAAACATTTACACATCTAACAATCAATGACGAGTTGTTTGATGGATTTGGTTGGCAGGTGACACTCTAGGGACTGCTCAATTTTATAGGCGGGCGATGGTCGGGCTGTGGAGATGAAAGGATCATAATCTTCACAACAAATCACTAGGAACGACTTGATCCTGCTCTGCTTCGGTCTGGGAGAATGGATATGCACATCCACGTCATACTGCAGCCCTTCCGGCTTTAAGCTACTCTCAAACTACCATAATGTGGATGACCATCCTCTTTGTCCAGAGGTTGATTTGCTGCTTAGGGAGGTCGAGGGCACCCCCGCCGAGGTTGCTGAGGAACTGTTGAAGAGCGACGACACTTAGTCGCCATGAGAGGGCTGATTGAGTTCCTGTTGAGGAAGAGAGCAGAAGTGGGTGAAATGGCCGAGGAAGAGACAGGTCTAGAGGCTGAGGTATCAAAAGGTGAAGAGGCTAAAGGCCTTCGGGGTGGTGAGGGGAGCGAAGGGGAATGAGATTGACATTAATGCCTTCAACTTTCGAGGCTATTTCTACCTATATGCAAAACTAGACGAGTAACGATTAAGTATTGAGAGGTGCATGGTGAGTGAAATTTGGAATGTCGTTTGAAGAAAGCTAGAACCATTAAATAATAAGTTAGGCTTAGCTCAAATGGAGATTAGACCAAATCCTTATCAATCAAATCTTTGACTGGATTAAGATCAACATAATAACCTCATGTTGATCATAAGCTCAACTTTAGATCGAACCTATCATGCCTCACTTGGTCTACGTATCTAATAATCCATAATATAGTATATTTATCAAGATACATCAAGGTATAGTGCTTTATAAAGGAAATTTTCACAACTAATGGGTACCAATCATGTCAACATTGTGAGGTGTTTGATGCATGGAAATTGGAACAAATTAAGATTAGTTCAAATCCTTATCAACCAAAATTTTGATTGGATTAAGATTAACATAATAACCTCAAGTCCAGCATGAGCTCAATTTTGGATTAAATATGTCGTGCCTTGCTTGGTCTGTGTACCTAATAATTTATAATATAATATACTTATCAAGATAAATCAAAATATAGTGCTTGATAAAGGAAACGTTCACAACTCTTGAGCAAAGATGATGGTACCATTGATTCAACAAAACTATTTCCATCAACCAAATATACCTAACATGACAAAGCAACTTTAATATCCTAGGAAAAATGCATAACTATAACATAAGAGCATATAAAATATATGTTCAATTCTCAAAAGATATAATAGTTAACGAGAACATTATTTTAAAACTCTCCTTAACTTCTCTATCAAACCTCATCTCAAGTGTTGCTCAAATCCCTACCTTTTTGTATTTCAAGGTCATGACCTATAATATAAGTAAAAAATAAGCTTATAAAACTTAGAAAATAAATTTTTATCTATAAGTTGTAAAGAAAAAAAATGTAATAACAAAATAATCCATAATAATAGAGAAGCAATAACAAAAATATGAGTTTTGTGCAATAATAGTGGAAAAGCATATGAGCAGATAAAAGCTTGTGAACATATAATATATATGGTCAAGTAAAAGCATGTAATATATGCATATTCAATTCCATATATATATATATATATATTTATATATATATCTTATGCACTATTTAGATTTATTCTTTTTTATATTAATATATTTTCTCTTTAATATACTTTAATCATTCTTTTCTTTTTCTTTATCTCATATTTCTTATATTCCTCACTTTTCTCATATTTCTTATTATTTTTTCTCATCTCACACCTTCCTTGCAATATTAAAAGACCCAAGTTTCTCTCAAATAATCATTATTCTAGTATTATAAGAACCCATCTCATCTTATCTCATGACATACCTTGACAAATTTTATAAGATAACACACTTATCTAAAGATGTACTTATATACCAAATGAAAGAAATGAGACTAATAAAGAACATGCAAATGAGACAAAAGACTTTTTGGTAGTTTAGTTTAACCTCAAGTTTATGTCTAATCCCAAGAAAGAAGTTAAGGCACTACTAAAACAAATCACTCCTTGTTTATCATTGGGTAGAGAAACCAAAATACAAACCATTTTTTTGTAAAACCTTAGAACAAAGAGAGTGAAGAGTGAGCATTAGCTAATGTCTTGAGAGAAAAATTACTAAATAAAGAGTAACTCTTAGTAGGCTTTTATACGAAGAAATATAGGGATAAATTATCTCATATTAGTTACTAAATATGTGATTCTAGTATTTATATGGGATGTCATAGTTTTAAAATATTCAAACAGTTTTTAATGACAAAACTCATTTGAGTCAATATAAGATAACCTAATATGACAATACCTCAATATAATAATATTAAGATGTTATCAAAGCTAACTCTTATTAGATAAATATAGTTTAAAGACAAACAAAGTAAAAATTGGTAGATTATAACACTTGAAACTAAAGAGGATAAGGATTAAACACTGGGTGATGTCAAGAGAAGAGAATCATTAGATAACGAGTTACTCCTAATAGATTTTTAGATAGATGAGTACAAGGATAAATTATCTTATATTGGTTACTAAGAAAGTGATTTGATGTTTATATAAGATTTCATAATCTTAAGATATTAAAGCATCTTTTGAGAAAAAATCTACTTAAGTCAACATAAATAATCCAAGAGGATAATATCTCAATATAATAAAACTAAGATGATATCAGAATTTTTTTGGTATCAAGCACAATGCAATACCACTCCATATTGAGCAACCAACAGCTTAGCTAAACCTCTCCACATTAAATAATTAGGAGTAGAGCCAAAAAAGCAAATTTATAATGACCAAATATGAAGCACAAACTCACTTAGCTGTAAACTAAATATATAAGTGAAATTACAACCAATCTAATGAACTACCAAAATAAACTTACCAATTGATATGAGAGTTTATGATACAAAATGCTAAGAAATGTTTAGCTTGAGATGCTTTTCCTCTTTCCCTAAATTGGAATGATATTGTAAGAAAGTGCTTTCACCATCATCAACCTACTCTTATAGATATTATAATAGAATACTATAGTAGATTTCTTTCATTCATTTATTATTTACTTATCTCACTTTCATCATCTTTTATCTTATTTTTATTTATAGTTTACACTATATAAAGCCTACTAAAAAAAGATACAATTGTTCTTCTAATGACTAATTTTATATTTAAGCATGTACAAACTAGCTAATACTTGACTTTTCTTTTATTCATATTATATGATAAGTGGATCATACAATATGATGTTTATATAACTAATTGTTCATACTATCTATTAGAATATTAATATTATATATATATATATATAATTTTTTTATTATATTCTATATAAAAATATCCTTAACATAATAATTTATGATAGAAATGATCACATTATACAAAAGTTTTGGGATAACACAAGTACAATGTGTGACTTGAACACTATATATATTTCATTAATCATACTATACGATGTGTTATAATATATACTCTAATATTTTTAAATACTTAACCATTCTAATATGCTTCTAATAACTTCTCTTTGAATAAATTATATTTTACGATAAATACTATCATGCTGTATGAAATTCTTTTATTAAACAGATTATTCTTTTCTTCTCCAAATTATTTGATCATCTATATCCAGCTTATGAAAACACATTGTATTATTTGATTATATGATTTTTGTGTTTGATCACATAAAGCGCTAATGATAACCAAGATTTAAAAGTGTGTTTTTTGATCATCTACTTCACACAAAGTTAATCATATTATAAAAAGTGAGTTTTGTTATATATGATTAGTACAATTTTAGCTACTTCTAGGTTCAATTTTTAAATCAAATTCTATCACATTTAACTCATTAGTTCCTATTAAAGTATGTACTAATGTTCATATAATAAGTCATATTAATCTTAATAATCCTTAGTGATATACAACTAGAGCTATTAAGGCATATTTATTTAAATGAAATGCAAATACTTTACATGAATGAAGTGCAATCTCTCATGTGTATTTAGCAACTTGATTATAATTCTTGCATAGATCTTAAAAGATGTAAACTTTAATAGCTTGGAGGACACATAGAAAGCCTTTTTTTATAACCATTTGCTTTCTTGACTTGGAAACTATTCAAAATATTCTCATGCTTTTTTAAACTATTTGAAGCTTTAAAAAGAAATAAAAATAAACCATTTCTTTGAAAAATAAAATCTTTAAAGGTAGCATTTATTCTTACATCTTATTTTAGAAATAAGTCTCAAACAATATAATATAATAAAATTCTAGTACATGTTAATCTATTAAAATAAAAATAAAGTGTTGTAGTAACTACATAATTAATACTAGATTAAAAACAACCTTTAAGTTAAATACTCATAATACTAACCTTCATTACTCCACAGTAATATGTGTTGAGCCTTGTCATGACCTAAAAGTGTTAAGAAAAATACAAGTTGAGTCAATTGTCATTAACTTAAGGTAAAAAATTATGTCATTTATATAAAACAAACACATTTGTGGTCATGACATATATTAAGTCTATATCAAATAATAAGAATATTAGAAACAAAAAATATATTATCTTTTCTTTTGAATTCATTTAAAAACTCATTCTTCTATTTTAAGAAATCTTATGAATTTCTTTTAACTCTATTTTATGTCTTTTCTCATTTTATGTTTTCCACTTTAAGTTGGATCTATGGCTAAGCTTTTTAACATATACCAAATAAACTTGAGCATATTTGGAACACATTACTTTGAATAATCATAAAGATATCTTTGTCTATACTACTTTTTGAGACATCTTATTCTTGATAACAATCTTACTTCTAAAGATATATTAATCTAAATAACAAATAGATTACTTTTAGGAACATGTTATTTTGGTTAAAAGCTTATTCTCTTAAAATAATCATCCTTTTGTATTAAATTCTTATTATAAAAATGTCATAAATCTTAAAGTCTTAGCTATATATCATATGATGTTCTTATGAATTAGCATATCGAAAGATCAGGGAAGTGCATAGTCTTTATTGTAACATTGACATTTGTCTAAGGTTAAAACCAAAACTAGTGTAACCTTTAGCATGCAGTAATATTCCCTTTTCCAAAAATATGTTACTTAACTATAATCTCTAACAAACATTAATCATTTTTACAAACTTTTTATGGGTTCTTGCTATCCAATCAGTGAGCCAAAATGGTATTCTTTCTTTATGAATGACTCACCAACATCCTTCTTAAATATGTATTGAATCTCTTTTCTTCTTCTTTCTCTCATTGTTCAGTAATCATATTGTATGATACCATTCTTTATATTGTATGACCAATTTCTCTCTACTCTTTCTTTTTTTAGATATCATACTTTGTAATCCTTCTCTTCATATTATACAATCAATTTATCTCATATGCTCTTTTTCTTGCTCTTTGTGCTATATGATATATATATACTCTCTCACTTACCTTTATTAAACTTATCTAACTCGGTCTGACATGACTAGGTTTCATATTAGTATGATGTTCTTAGCCATAATGGCCTTTTTTGTTTTATTTATCTCAAGAATTCTTATATCATAAAATTGTATGATTTATGTGATCATACTATAAGATGTTTGATTAGCTAATTTGAGTTTATCCTCATTAGATCATACCATAAGATACATAATATCATACAAGATGTTGTTCTATATTCTAATCTAAGGATATTTTATTTTGTCTAAAATACTATATAATCAATGCCATATACTATATAAACAAGTCATTTTTGGTGTTATAGTTTTGAAACTACTTTATATTCAATATAGGTTCCTTGTAATGCCTAATACATGTATGTGAAACATCAAAAAATATTTAAATAAGAGTGCAACATGTTTGTTTTCCATTCTAAAATGTTTACCTAAGGTTATTTAGTTCTTTCTAGATTTCACATCTTACATTATGGACATGTCTAAAATGTCCTCTAACTTAAACTAGATTTGTACCTTAAGTTTCATTATCGAGCTCTTGAGGTTGATGATCTCCAAACAAAGATTATGTTAACTAATGATTGGTTAAATTATTTTAAATTTGTAGAAAGAGCTAATATAAGTAATGAATGATGATAAGAAGCAAAGTACATACCCTTTAGAGTGGATTATAGCCAAAAGACATTTGCTCAAAGGCTTAACTCATCCTACAAATATTCGAACCGAGTGATCAAAATCATTGTGACATGACTAAATCACTTGAAGCTACTAATTTACCACATTTACTTTGGTTAGAATGTCAAATCTTCTTCCTTTTGCAAAGTGGCACTTAGGATTCCTTCTCATGCATGCATTCTAGTTAATCCTAGCCCTTGAGTTATAACCTATCTAGGTTTGCACTTCAACATGAATATCATTAATATAAATAACTCTAGATTTAAAACAAGTGTTAAAGTTGAATAAATCATATTTAAATAAGCAAAATAACCAACTACCTTATGGTCGTATAATGTGATAACTAATATCATTGGTATATGATCCACCTTATGGCTTACATTGCAAGAAAAATCTATTTAGTCATCATAAACATATTGGATCTCTTTGTACAAGTATGATGGTATGCTAAGTTTAAAAAGATTAAGCCTATGTCATACAAAAGATTGGTTGTGAATGATTTGTGGATTATGTTATGAGTTTTAAGCCTTATTTCTATAGTACATATATGATACCCTTTCATACTTCAACAATAGTTTTTTTTCCTCCAGCACAAAGATGATGAATTAGTTGATGTGCATTATATGTGCATGATGTTGTTAACTGTATAGGTACAACAACTAATATAACTTGGAATGATTAACTATGCACTTCAAGCCTCATTCTTAGATCAATACTATAATTAAATTAACCAAAAGAAATTTGAACAATTGATAATTTGAAATGGAATTAGACTAATATAGAAATAAAAATTATCAAAGATGCATAAGTAATTTACATTCATTTGAGGCTCCATAATCATCTTGTATGATGGGTGAGTCAAGAGATATGCAACAAGCTAAATGGCTAATCTTTCTTAATTGAGGCATATTTTTGATCCAATAATCATTCAGTGAACTTGATCTAGGTTGTAATTTTCTCCTATTAAATAAATTTCCTTTAAAAACTATCATATATGTAAGACTCCATACTATGTTCTATGTATTAACTTGACTAACTTTTGTGTAGTATGAGGTAGTATATTGAACATGTACAATTCACTTACCCTTACAAGGTAGTTATCCTTAAATAAAAACATGCAATTATTGTCATACACATACAATTTTGTATACCATATGAGCATATTTATCTCATAATCTTAACTTTGATATAAGTCATATAATTTTATCATACAAATATGCTCTTGAATATCATATAAGTCTGAGTATACTTATTTGTGTTACTTATAAGTGAACATCAAATACATGTATGACCTCATATCAAATAGAAAAATTGTAAGAGTTATACACCTTGTAAAAAAGATTTAAAGTGGTGATTCACTTATCAAATATGTACAACATATCTAGACTTAGGAAACAAATAGAATGTACTTGTACAATCCCAATGGTGGTCCAATGCAAAAGTTCAAAAATGTTAGTTATGTGTTAAAAACTCTCACCGTGTAGTACAATAACAATTATTTTACCAGTGTGATAACTTATTCATAATTAAATCACCTTAGTCTCACTAAAGCATGTTAGTATAATACTAGTTTAATGGTTATTATTTTTGTACATGACGTCATTATAAAAGTACAAACACAAATTTGAGGCCATGTAAACTATTTTGAACTACTATGGAAAGCTTAATTAGTCATTGCAAGCTTTATATTCAACTTTGGGACTCTAGTATACATAGGAGTGAATTTGGATTGAAAAGATTAATGATTAATTTTGCAAAATGATATGACAAGGAGAATTGACAACTTCTGTTATAAAAAGCTGAAGGTATAGGTGTTGTTTACATGCTTATTTGTAGGTGTTGTACTTGATTTGTTTAGCTTTTTTGTAACTCTTTTGAGTTATTTGTTAGCATCTTCTCTAATGATTGTGTTTGTACTTGGTTTAACTTTATTAGCTCTAACAAAAGAAAGTGGATTAGTGGAAGCCTGGTCAAATTGAATAGAGATGGATGTAAGGACAAGTTTATGTTAAAGCACTTAAAAACATATTTTGCATCTTTAGTTTCTTACTTGCTTTGTGAATTTGTTCTATTTCACTTTTTATTATCAATATAATAGAAGTGTTTTAACTAATAAAAAACTTTTAAAAGGTTTTGAGAATTTCATACATTGGCTTTAAATTTGCTTAAGATTACATAATTCACCTCTCTCTTATAGTTTATAATCCTCATTAGATTAAATACCATTCTTTTTATGTTTAATATCTTAGGTTATAAATTTGTCTAGAATACCTTCTTAGACCCTTCCATGCTAGTTTTGCACATTTGGTTTCATTCTTTGTTAGTTTAATCTCATATATTATATTAAAAATAAGTCTTAATCAACATAATGAAAAATAGTTCTAGTACATATCCATTTTCTACAATAAAAATAAAGTGTTAATATAGTAGAAACACGATAATAATAGAATAAACATAACCTCTAGGTTAATTACTCATGATGTTAAAATGCAATACTCCCTAATAATCTCATGTAGAGTCTTATTATAACTTGAAAGTGTTAGACCAAATTTAAGCTAACCTAATCATCACTAGCTCTGTAATGAAAACTATGTATCATGAATATAAAACAAACATATATAAGTTATGTTGCATGCTGAGTCTATTTTAAACAATAATCATATGAGAAAATAATAAACAATATTTTTCTTTTTAGTTCATTTAAAAACATATCCTTCCCTTTTAAAAAATCTTGTAAAATTCTTTTTAATTCTATTTCACATGTCTTTTTTTACTTCATTTTTTTTACTTTAAGTTAGATCTAAAGCTAGGCTTTTTTAATATATATTAAATCACATTAGGCTTTTTTGGAACATATTATTCCTACTATTCCTATGATATCTCTATTAGCAATATGTCTGAAGGCATCTTTTTCTGGATAATAGCCACACTTTCAAAGAAATATTAATCTAGATCGAAAGTTACTAACTTTCAAGGACATTATTTTGATTATTCTTTTAAACTTATCATTGATTGCTCAAATTTCAAAATCATGTCTAACCCTTATTTCAACAACCTTTGCTCTTAATATATTTCTTCTTCTTTTTTTGTTTTAATTGAGTTAATAAGAAAGTGAAATCTAATATTTTATAAGAAATCACTAGCATCAATGCAACATGCTCACAGAATATAACAATATAAGCAATAGTAAGAGCAATCATCTCCAAAGTATTCCATGATACAAATCTTCTTGTGGAGGCTTCCCTAAAAAAATTACTCAATAATACATTAAAATTATACACCATTGCACAAAACAAGCCTATTCATTTCTCTATGTAGTGGTCTCATCATCAATTGGATTTCAAAATGTACAAAAATTTATTTCCTTTCCTTCTCTTCTCAAGTGCTATAGTACTACTACAATGCTAGCATAGATTTTTCTCCTAAATCCCTTTTCATTCTTCCTTGATTCATCACAATTTTCCCTTTAACACTTTAGCTGCACCTCCTCTTTTTTTGCTCTTCTATCTAATGCTCTCTATCACGACTATCCTCTCTCGAGTTTTCCTAAAAAAACCTTTGCATAGACCAACTCCCTTTTTATAATTATCCCTAATCATTTCTTCTTAATGCTTCATTTCCTTTCAATAGCCATGCCTCTTCATATGAATACATTCTCACTTTCTCTTTATAATTTAATGCCTTCTTATTGATTCAACCCACCTCCACACCAATTTTTCCTTTGCCTTCACTATTAAGGTTACTAAGAATTATTAAATTGCTAATTAAATTAAAACTTATGTAAGTTTGATATTTTTGTATTTTCAATTGATTTTATCCTAAAAACGTTTTTAGCTAATTTTATTTAATTCAACATGATGAGATTTACCAATTAGCCCAATTTCACCTTTTTTTGCAACATTTATTATTTTTAGAAATTGTGCAAACTAAAAATTCTTTAAAATATTTATTTAATTTTTTTTAATCAACTTTAACTTTTTAATTTTAAGGTAGGCACTCCTCTCTTTTTCTACCAAGAACATTTTTATGAATCTTTATCTCAATAAGTTTGAGAGTTTGATAAAATTTTGATTCTCTTTTGTGCCAATTGTTCCTTTGCCATTCATTATTAAGGTTTAGGAATTTTTTTATCTAAGATTTTTTGTTAATCTTGTCTCAGTAAGCTCTAGAGCTCGCTAAATTTTAGAATTTTGCTAGTAATTTTATTATTTTTACAAAATTTTTATTATTTTTAAAAATGTGTAAATAAATTTTTAGAAATTCCTTCCAAGAAAATACATATTCTTACCAACTTAGTCTTATAAAATTCTTGAAAATTATTATGCTTATTTTTTCAACTAACATTCATCCTTTGAGATGTTGTATCTCGTTTAAGTATTGTATGATTTTTTAGGAGAAAATATTATAATTCTTAAACAATCTTAAAAATTCTTTAAAAATTAAAATAATTTAAAATAATAATAAACTTAATTTTTTTATATTTTGGATGCTTTAAATGATCTCTCTTTCTCTCTTTTAGATTATCACTTAACCTTAAGATTATTAATTTTCTTTAGTTTAAACATCCAATAATTTTAAATTCTCAAAGTATTTATTTATTTGTCCTCACTTTTGGGATGTTAGAATTCTTATGTTGTGACCCAAACTAGGTCTTCTAGGGCTCAATGCCACAATGATTTGTCCTTTGGTTAAAAAAACATATTTTTTTATAAAATAATAGAAAATGCATTTTTTAAATGCTATTAGCATACTTGACTTAAAAGCTATTTAAAATGCTATCATATTTTTATAAATAATTTCAATCCTTTGAAAGAAATAAAAAAACCTTTTGTTTAAGAATTATAGTCTTTACAAGTAACATTTGTTTGCATATCTTCTTTTAAACAAAATCTCAAATAATAAAACAAAATAAAGTTCTAATAAATGTTCATCTATTAAAATAAAAATACAATACTAACATAGTAGCTTCACAACTAACAGTAGAAGAAACACAACCATTAGGTCTATTTCTCATTATGTTAGCACTCACCACTTCCTAATAGTCTTTTATTGAGCTTTGTCATGACCAAAATGTATTAGGCCAAATATAAGCCGAGCCTCCTCCTTTTCTCTTAATCAACCTCAAGGTTTAATTGTAGGGTCAACTTTCCTCCATTTTGGACCTAGAAATGTTTTGTAATCTTATCTAAATAAGTTTTTGACCTCTATTAAATTATGTAGTTTATTTACTCATTTTAAAATTTTTATGAATTTCTAATATTTTCTAAACCTTGTAAATTTATTCTTATAAATTTCAATTCTTTCATTTTAATTTTTAAAAAAGTGATATTCTCACCAACATAATGATGTTATTGATTTCTCAAAGCTTTTACACTTAGTTTCTTAACTATTCTATGTCTTTTGATGTGTTATTCCTCAAAATATTCAAAAATTTTATAAAAATTCAAATAATTTAAAATAATGATAAACTCAATAATTTTTACAATTCAAATGCTTTAAATCCTCAATCTTTAAGATAATCAATCAACCTTGAGATTACCAACTTTCTTTCATTTAAACATCTCATAATTTAAAATCCTCAAAGCATTTATTTATTTATTTCCTTCCACTTTTGGGATGTTAAAATCTTCTATCCTTATAAGAATTTTATCCTTTAAATTCAAATTAATTAAAATATTTTCTAAATATCTTCTCTTTTATCTTAGATTTATGTGACCATTTTTCCTAAATTATTTTCTTATTTCTTTGGCCAAATACTTTACAATTTCTTTTTATCAAATATAGCAACTTCTATTACATATTTAACTTAATAATGCTTATTTAACATTCTCTTTTGAGGTAAATTACTTTTGATCCACGTTCTAATCTAATGATTACCATTTTTCTATCAAAAATCATTAATTTTTAATGAATCATTGGCCTATCCAATCCAAAGGTTATATAAACATTATGATGCTAATTATTATCAATTTAGACTCAAATAATATTCTAATGATTTCTTCTCAAGATTATTAGCTCTTCACTTGGTATCATAATCAAAAAAGTACTTTTTAATTATCTTTCATCAATTACCATGTTTCTTACTAGGTTTGGTTGTTGAGTTTGTGTTGGACTCTTCCTTCTTGCATTGATATTTTTATTTGTCCCTGAGGAAGGTCCTCCTTGTAAAATTCTCTCCCATTTCTACTCCTTTTGATTTCTTTGGAACCTATCTACACTCCATAGCATAATGCCCAAAGTTTCCAAAGTTATAGCGTTTAAACCCTTTCTCCTCCCAACATTCTTTTTGATAAAATTTTCTATAAACCTAACACTGAGGAACTTTCTTTGATTCTCTTTGGAGATTAAGTGTTCATCTTTTTAACTTTGTTGCCCTTATGTGAAGTGAAATTCTTTTTTCTTTTATTTGTAAATCTTCTTACTTTTATTATAGTAAGGTCCCATTCTATTCTTCTAATAGTTTTAACTAGTTTTGTATATGACTTTAATTTCATTGGTGCCAACATATTCCTTATAATATCTTTTAATTATTTTCTAAAAAGATAATAACTTTGATTTTCTATGGCTATCAATTCTAAAGTATACCTTATGAGATTTGAGATTGTATCCTCATACTCATTTATTATTGGGTTTCACTAATTCAATCTTGCTAAGTCATCTCACATTTTCTCATTGGTAGATTCTATTAAACATAGTAAGGAATAAATATTACAACAAAGGGGTGAATGTGGTATTCCAATAAAATAATGCAATCATGTTTTAACAAGTGTTTCCCTTTCTTTTAGTCAACCAAAAGAATTGTCACAGCAATGTAAAACTAAATGGATCTAAAATAAAAAATATCACATAAAAGAGAAATGTACAGAGAATTTTTAGGTGGTTCAACTTAACTTATGCCTACCTCACCTAGTTGACCTTCTATTGACCACTCTCTTTTATTATAGTAGATAGGGGTAAACTAAATACAATAATGATGCTTAGAGGAGACAAAATAATATAATGGTTTCAACTAAAATAAATGAATACAACTCTTATAAATTAACACATACAAAATAAATACTTTTAATCCATTAAGAACAATTGTGGCACCAAACTAAATAAGAGTATGATATTACCAATATGAACCAAATGAGAAGAAATGTAGTACAACAAGAAATGTATTATAGAAAAAAAAAATAGATGCTCTGACCAAAGCTAAGAGAGTTTGCAATTTAGCTATTTTCTTAAACTTTGGATTTTTCAATTTGTAATATTATCTTCTTCTCTTTGAAACCATTCTTTATTTATATTAATGTTGATTCCAAAGTTAGTTTTGAACTTTTAATAACTAATTATACTTTCAAAAGATGACTAAAATAGACATTAGACTCTTGGGATTCCAATCATATAGTATGTTGTCTATATCATATCACGATAATACAAAAGAAACTAGGATCATCTCAATGATCCAACAATATGTCTAGTGTTATTTGTCACAAAACAATTAATCATACAAGTCTAAGAAAGGTCCTTGTATTGTATGACACCAATTCATATTTTAGTACTTAAGCTCTTTTATATGTCATACTAAATGATCACAAGAATCATGTTACTACAATAAAGTTTTTATTTATAGTTTAAATAGATTATACATGTTTGATAGCAGATTGCCACCATATGATATATTTTTTTTAATAAAAGACAAGCTTTGGGAAAAATATTATACAATATGATAGTGTAAGAACAAAAACTTGTACAATCATGTAATAACTTAATAACACTTCAACTACTGATAGTATTCATAATGTAGAACTATTATAGTTGTATGATATTATAATAAAAAAATTTATTCTATCATTTATATTTAATAATGAAGAATAATGAATCTTAAAAGATTGATGCATGGACTGTTATCATGAAAACATCAATTATTTTAATTAATGTACTTATACAATATGATTATCATAGTATTACAATAGTCTTATGTTAGACATATCTTAAGTCTTGTGTGAAAGCGAATTGCACAAATGTGATACTTAGATCACCATCATACCATGTTGTAAAACTTTAATATTTAGATTAATTAATGATTATCATACTCATACAATGGAAATATCGTATTCATATATTAAGCATAAATTTATCCTAGATCATTTAAGTTATTTGACCAATAAAGAGAATCATGTAGATATGATACTTCATACTATACAATATAGCCAAAAAGAGCATTCTAGAACAAAACTCAGGTGAGCATATAAGAACTACTTTGTGTACAACTAAGCTAAAATAATATGTTGAAGTCACATTGATACATATCTGATCAAAACTCACCTTGCATATGGTAGACCCTAAGAGAAAATAAGTTATTTACCCATATAAAGGAAGCTTTGTACTAATATAACGCTGGTGAAAACTCGACTTTTAGAGAATTAACAACGCTTACAATGTTAATACCTTGCATGATTTAGCATGACTTCTAATCATTTATCAAGATAGTGATCATATCTATATGATGATGCTATCATACATACAATGTTACGACTTCAAATTTTAATTATAATATTGAGTTAGAATGTAGACCATACAAGTGTGATATGAGTGATCGTATTATACATTTATTAAGTTGTAAAATTCAGAACCTATTTTAAGCATAATTTTATAATCTTAAGAAATAAAATGACTTTCAAATAGCACGTGATGTTATTACCATAAACTAATGCAAGTCTAAAAAGATTTATGATATAAAAGGTACGTTTTAGCAATAGATGTATGGAATGAGTTCATTATTCCTAAATGCCAATTTTGTAAAGATGAAGATTTCACATTCTTAAGTGTCATAGCACAGAGAACTTGTTTTCACAGCTCCATGATTTTTATGTTGAGCCATTTTTGAGCAAAGGTCTTTGATATTCATCCAATTCCAAATGCAAGAGCCTTGTTCTACACAATAGTTGATACATTCATGATTTAAATTACATATATACAAAAATCTCAAATATCCATAGTAACTAATAGCTTCGTTTTATTATTATCATCCTTGAGGAAAAAATAGATTCAAGGATATACCATTTTACCAATGCTTGTCAAAATTGTTGTCATAATATTTCAGAATTTACTATATCACAAAATAATAATCTTTATTATCCTCTTCATCGATAATGATTAGCATTATTTAATACTAAAACTAGTATTATCCTAAAGAAGGAGAATTTTTAGCTTTAAATATGTAAATGAAATTGATTTTTAAATTATTTTTAATTACTTATATTTTTAGAGAACCTTTTTGGGATTATTAGATACTATAGTATTTTTGCACAAAAAGTTGACATTGCTAAAAGGTGGTAGAACACCTAAAAGTAAAGAGGTGAACTAAAAAATAAATATACAAAGTATTTGGAATCCAAATATAATAAATTTATGAAAATCAAAATTTTCTAAGTATTGAAAAAGAGGAACAAAATTAAATCAAAATTTATTTATGGTTTCAAAAGTCCTAGAAATTATTACAAATATTAAAAAGACTAGAAACATTATGAAAAATTGATTAGGACATAAAGCATAAAAATATAAGTTTAATAAAAGTTCCTAGGTTTAAGGAGGTATGATAAGCATGAAATTAAAAGTTGAAGAAGATTTAGATAATATTATTAAATAATAATTTTGAGAATATTAAGTTTAAAAAGTATTAGGAATACTAAATACTACCAAAAAAAAGTTGAAATTTGGTTGATGAATAAGACTAATCAAGATGACAAAAGATATTAAAAGTTTTTAGGTTTTGATTTAATTAAGAATTTAATAATTGTTTAAATTGCTTAGATTTTCTAAAACCTAAATGATAAATGGTTGTGGAAATTGACTTGCATGGGATCCCAGTCGATAATTAAACCATCATATTTCAAAGAGTAGAAGGTGAGGAATTATGCTCATAAGGCAAACCACAAAAATTGCACTTCTTTTTTATAAATCACATTCTCATTTTAAATTGTTAAAACTTGACAAGCTAAGGTAATTCACATAATAAATCTCATATTAACATTACTATCATCACTCAACACGTTGGATGTTACACAGATCATACCAGTACGATGAATGACATTATTTTGTATGATTATTATGCAGATTATGAACATAGCTTTGTGTCTAGGGTGATTTAAGATTTTTGTGTGCAAGTTTTATTCCTAAAATTATTTTAAGAGTTTAGACAATAAGACCTTAGTTTTACCTAGTAAGTATTTTCTGGTCTTACTTCATGGGATATAGTTATGAATTGAAAGTGTTCATGAAATGCAATGTATGGAGTCCTATACGTCATATGATAATGAGTTAAAGGTTTAACAATTCTAACCAAAATTTATAATATAAAGTGAGCATTGGGTGGCCAACAACTTCATTAAATGATAGTTCCTTTGGCTCCGAGATTTGAAAATTGTGCCATATTTGAGCAATTTCACCAATACTTCTTGATTTGTCTTCATCTTTTTCTTCACTTCTTAAACCATTTATTCACTATACTCATAGCAAACATAGGATTAGTAATCAAAGGAGCTTGGTTTTGCATTCATCAAAACTCACAAGGTATGGGATCAACAATCTCTTCTGTTTAATGAATACAAAACCAATGCTAGAATGAAAATTATAAAAGAATTCAAGAAATAGAATTAAGATGTGTAACATCTTATCCTTTATTAGTTAGGTAGTACCCAAAATTAATCATGTTTTAAGCTTATCTAAGGGTACTTTCTTGCTTGGTCAATAATCCTAAAACTACTTTAACTCTAACAAACTTAACCTTAGAGTTCTCATTAGATTCAATCCTAGGTTACCATTTAAAGAAACATTATTATTTCAATGTTTATGATTTTATTTATACTATTTAAGATCAATAGTTTCCTTATCAAGTCTAATTTCATATCCACCCCATATTATTTTGTAGCATTAACATAATCCCAAAGAGTAAGAAAAATGGCCCATCTAATCTAGCGTAGCTTGTGATGGTGAGATAACAAAAAGCCATCTTTATGCTTTACTTGGAATGGTACACCCCTTAGCTCCACCCTAAAAAGCTTTGCCTACATTTTAAGTAAGGGAAGAAGAAGGAAGAAAACTATGGATAGTTACTTCACTCTTACTTTTCTAATTACCCCAAAGTTGTACACAAAGGATATGCAGAATAAGAGATCAATTGGGAAAAAAAAGAAATCAAGAGATCTTTTTATCAATAGAGCAAACAGTCTATGACAACTAAGAAAAAGTAAAGCTAGATCTAAATAGTTAGGATCATGGTTACTATGCTTTCATTTCTTTTATGGTAGATGTTAAGTTGAAGCTATGGATCTTTTAGATACTTCTTATATTGATGAAACTTCTATCATTCACCCCTTGGCTGCCATAATTTGGATGTCTTTCATGGTCCTTCTAGCCTTCTCGAGTAGCCTATCCCTTTTACTTTGGATGTTCGCTATGATCCTTCCATTCTTTTTAGGTAGTCAATTAGTTATTAAATGAAAACAACATTACAAAAATTGGTTGTAAAAGAGTTGGCATCAAAGCTTATGTTAGTGTGTCCTATGTTAGAGTTAAGACAATCTTAGGTAGATTAGGTTTGCTCTACTGAGGTGGGGAGCATTAAGATATATATGATTTTTTAAGTCAGATAAATTAATATGTGTTCTAATTATTTCCTAAGTAATTAAGTATGATATTTTATTCTTTATATAAATAGTTAGGACCATAGTGTTGTCTTTAGAGATATGATGGATACATATAAGGTATTAAAGGAGCAAAGCCAGAGTTAACCAAACCAACTAGGGCTATGACACCCCAAGTCTAGCTTGCACCTAAAGTGGAGCCATAATGATGTTGAGATTGTGGGTATTTTTAGGAATGAGAGATCTAAACATAACAAATGATTTGCTAACATATATTCAAGAGCTATTTGATACATTAAGGTGCCTATCTAAGTAGATGGTTGCAATGGTAGCCTTGGTTCTTAATGAGGAGGTATCTGCTCGGTGAAGTGGCTAGTGCGAGTCCATGTTTAGGGATGTCAAAAATAATAAGATTCCTTGAAGCTAGTTTGTAGTGGCTTTTAGAGACACTTATGTGCTAGAGATGACTAAGGCTCAAATCCACAAAGAGTTATCTCATTTGAGCTAGTCATAGATGTTTGTAGTAGATTATATTGTTAGATTCACTTATCTCACATGATATTCATCAAAGCTAATAACCTTATAGGAGTGCCATTACAAGCTATTTATGGAAGGAATTAGGCCTTCTTTTGTAGATATACCTAGTGGTTATCTATTTTACATAGTATCATGACTTGGTTGTGGTTGCCAAGTTGATTGAACAAGTGGAGTGCTAGATGGAGGCTTATCGAGAGGAAAATAAGAAAAGGAAGAACTTTGATAATCCAAAAAATAAGAGAAACATCAAATATGGCAAGAAATGATGAAAGAGGTCAGATCAAGACAGTTAGTATGTGCCAATTGTAGCTCAACGAGTTAGTGGACAACCTATAGAGTAGCCCAAAGATCAAGTCTCAAGATACAAATGTTGTGTTAATGCACATGTAGGAGCTTATAAGTTTAAATAGAATGTCTGGTATAACTACTTAAAGCCAAGGCATATTAAGAAAAATTATCATAACAAAACTATTACACCCCATTTTTCCTAGGCTGATTTTTTGCATACATTTTTTTTTTTTTGCATATAGACAGCTCAGATCGTCCCATACCAACCTGAGTAGCCTACGAAAAACATAGGATATAACACATCATTACACACCTACTTCCCTTAACAATGTGGATCCCATCTCCCGGGTACACCGTCAAATCAGGTTCATGACTCCTGAATTAACAGATGGACTCGCGCAATGTTACTCCTACTAGACCCAATACTCCTAACCCATACCGATAGGAGAACCGATCTAATAGAAGTCTGAATCCCCACGGTTAAGTTCCATAGTCATGTAATGACCTCACCATCAAAAATAAAATACATAACATCCACAGATAAAATATGGCACTCCACACACCATACCACCAAGACAATAAAGTAAACAATGAAAGGAACTACATCATAAGAATAAGATCCAAGTCCAACAAGTACAATATTGTCCAACCAGATACATAAGTCAGAATCACCCTCACATAATACCTGTCATATGAGAATAACAGTCTCACTGACAACATCCAACAGCAACAATCAACTAACCAGAATTTCTCAGATAATCACAGATCAGATATCCTCCACAAGCCTGCTGACCACGATCCCACCTAATCTGGTAGCGCCAAGTCTGCCGAGCCACTGAAAATATATAATACGGAAATGAGCTACGCCCAGTAGGAAAGACAGCTAGTAAAACTCACATGCAAGAGAAGGATAATAGCTAGAGTATAAGAATACATCATAACAATATATGGTGGATAGGCACTCTCAGTCCCAGACTCCGACCAACCACAGTCACCCCCAGTCACACCAGAGTAGCTCTCCTCTGGGCTTCCAGGTAGCGTGCCAGTGGGAACGCCCATCTCGAAACACGCATGGCGCCTAAGCACCCGACACCGCAGCGTCTCTCGTCAATCAATCTCCTGGAGACTATAGACAGATCCAGTCACAAAATCTCTAGCCAATGTGAGACACCCCTGCCACCCTAAGGCGCGCAGGCCTACACACTTGGCTAGCCACTGCGAGACACCCCTGCCACCCTCAGGCGCGCAGGCCTACACACATGGACCAGGAGAGATCGACTCAGCCACCGTCCCAAGGAGTCCTCTACCAACAACTTCCATAGAAGCTCACGCCCCTACAGTCATTGTCAATTCTCTAACTCCAAGATTTGGCAACATATGTCCAGGTACGACAAGACGCATACCAGTCCACATGTATACTGTGGAAGCTAAGTCTGAACCGCACAGTTACCTACCACAACTACCCTAAAACATCATATAGGGTCTATAGTAGTCCGGTCCAGTATGCCAATCCATAAAATATGCCCACACTGAGTAAACTGACTCAATCCATGCCGTTGCCATCAAAGCAACACAACTTTAAATTACTGACTGTTCTGGTAGCATCCATGTACCATACCTCTGTTTGACTGTTTCAACTGTACTGTCATCACTAATAACCTTTTCCCTACTTCAGGAAGTTTTTAAATCCCAATTTCAATTTCCGCCCTTTATCCATTTTCCGAAATTCAGAATAAATTTCCGAATAAAATTTAAATTCCACATATATCCTTTTTTTCCCAAAAATTCGGATTAATTTCCGAATTAATTTCCGCATATTTTATTTATTTCCGAAAATTCGGATTAATAATAAATTTCCGAATTTTTCCTTCCGCTTCTCTCTCCTCCGCGCCGCGCCGTTCGTCCGCGCCGAATCCCGCTGAACCGGATCTCGCCACCGGTTCGGGCCTTCGCGCTGAACCGCGACATCGCCGAACCGAATTAATTAATAATCCGTTAATAAATATTATATAAATACCATTGAATTAAATTTACAATTACTTAATTAAATATAATTAACCTAATTCATCTCCTTCCTCGGTCCGACGCCCGCGAAACCCTAGCCGACGCAATCGCCGACCAAATCCAATTCTTCCGCCGATTTCCGGCGACCGCGAACAAGAAGAAACAAAATCCGATGTTCATACTATCCTAATGTTTCAATAATGCCACTAATTCCTAAGGTTCAATCAGAATTTCCGCCAAAGGAGTTTCATCCAATCCCCAATTTGACAATTTATGAAATTAAACAATTTCAGCATACGATACTACCTTAACATGAATAAAGCACATAATTGAATCATCGCATGCTTGGTAAAATTCCCAAATTCGGTGGTTATAATTTTCCGAAGAAAACCCTAAATGCTAAAATCAAGAATTTGCATTAATCAATTCTAAAAACCACAATTCGCATGCTCCGGTAGCTATTGCAAAATAATCCATATTTTAATTTGCTAAATAACTAATTTAAAACTGAAATTCCTACCTCAAAGACGCCGGCGACGGTGAACCTCGTCCGCAGCTCGCCGCAGCTCCTCACCGAACGAACCCGGTATCAATCGACTCTCCTCAGTCCCGCGAATCTCCAGGTACAAAAAGCCCCTTGCCAGGCCGCCGGAATCACGCGCCGTACACCGAAAAACTTCCTCTCTATCGGTCGGTCGAATGAAACCCTAATCGATGTATTTCGCGAGGGTTTTATATTCCTGGCCGACACGGTGAAAACCCGTTACGCACCGTTGACACGCTTTCGACACGGTAAGCACCCGATCAGCCGGTTCAATCCCAACCGTCGATCACGACCGTCCGATCCGCTTATCAGAACGCACGCGCAAACTCACTCGGCGACCGCCTCCGCCTTCGCTGAACCGCTCCGGTCCGGTTCACGCGCGGTAAAAACCAAATTTCCGGTTTAATTTAAATGGATTTTCGAATTTCTAAAAATCCAATAAATATAATTAAACAGGAAAATTACTTAAAATTTACCTCGGTGCTCCGGAAAATCCCCAGAAATTTCAGAAATTCCAATAGCCTCCAATTGAGCTCCTGGCTCATCCTACTGTCGATCTGAAATCATCCAAGCCAAAAATTAATTTATTAAAGATTAACATAAAAATTTTTACTGGGTATAATAAAAACAAAAGACTACTAAGATTATTAGGTTGGCATGAAGGTAATTAGGAGTTTGTGTACTCACTTAGTAGTAGGCTGTAATAGCTTCTAATATCATTATTAATATATCTCATTATGTAATGTTAATTTTGTAATTCTTTTTATACTACTGATTCCTATTTCTTCATTTTTGAGATTTCTTGGGTGAACATTGATGGTGACAAAGGCTAGCTGGCATCATTATTCTGGTGAAACTATCTTCAGGCAATGAGATCTCAATTGGATTAAGAGTTTGAGGTGATTTAATTATCCTTGGCCAAGGTTTTAAGGCAATGCTTATTCAAGTTCTAATTGGTGAATTTGACATTATTGTAGGCATGAACTGGATGACTTGATATGGTGTAATGATTGACCGTTAAGACAAGAAGGTTCAAATTAATTGTTCAAACTCAGTTGATATAGTCTATTTTGGAAATCAACAACTACCTATGATTTCAGCTTTTCAGGCATCAAAGTTGGTCAGTAAGGGTTGTACAACACGGCTAACTTTTGTAGCTAATTCACAAACTCAGTCCTTGACTTGGAAAGACACACCTATTATGATGGATTACCTTGATGTCTTACTAGATGATTTACTAAGATTGTCTCTAAAGCATTAGATTGAGTTCACTTGGATTTCAAGCTAGGAGTTACCCCATTGCTAAATGACCAAACCATATGGATCTAGCTAAATTAAAAGAACTCAAGATTCAATTATAGGATTTGGTGAACAAGGGCTTGGTTGAGCCCATTGCTTTTCCTTATGGAGCCCTTATGCATTTGATTTAAAAGAAAGATGATGACTTGTGCATATGTGTGGATTACCAAGTTTGAATAAGGAAACAATCAAGAATTAATATCCCTTATCATAGATTGATCATTTATCTTGATTTGTTATAGAGCACTTCAACTTTTTTCAAGATTGGTCTTCAATCAAAGATCATCTAATCTAGATTTAAGAAAAAAATGTCCTTAAAACATCATTTAGGGTATGGTATGGGCATTTAGAGTTTACATTATTGCACTTTGGGTTACTTAATGCACCTACAATATTTTTGGATCTAATACACCACATTTTTCAAACCTTCTTGGACCAATTTGTCATAGTGTTTATAGATGGCATATTGGTGTACTCTGAGAGTAGGGAGGAGTATGCATAACATTTTTAGATAGTGTTGAAACTACTTAAAAGTAAGAAACTATGCACAAAATTCTTTAAGCATGTCTTTTGGTATGATTAGGTAGCTTTCCTTGGTCATACTATGGGCCTTAAAAGTAAGAAACTATGTACAAAATTCTTTAAGCATGTCTTTTGGTATGATTAGGTAGCTTTCCTTGGTCATACTATGGGCCTTCAGGTCAGAGCCATTATTGATTAGAGAAGACTAGCTATAGTAACTAAGATACATAGTTTCTTAGGTTTTGTAGGCCATTATTAAAACCTTGTGCCAAAAATCTTTAGGATCACAACACCTCTTACTCAATTAACAAGGATGGGAGTGGCTTTTACTTGGTCTAATTGGTGTGAGCAAAACTTTTTTGAGCTAAAGAATATACTAAGTTTTAGTCCAACTTTGCCCTTATTAGGGCAAGGTAAGCCTTATCTAGTTTATTTTGATGTAACACACATTCCTTTAGGAGCTATGCTTATGTAGTATGGATGGGTGGTGTCCTATTTATCTAGAAAATTACATTAGTATGATCACAATTACTCAACTCATGATTTAAAGTTAGTTTGTAATGATATTTTCCCTCAAGATTAGATATTATTTATATATAAAGTTAAGGTTTAGGTATTCTCTTATCATAATAACCTTAAGCATATTTTTTCTTAAAGAGAGCTTAATCTAAGTTAATGATATTGATTAGAACTCATTAAAAACTATGATCTAGACATTAAATATTATAAAGGTAAGACCAACTCAGTAGTTGAAGACTTAAGCAAAGGTTCAACTCTTGGGTCTATGTTTTTGGAGAGGTTATAGAAAGTGAAATGTTTGATATTCGTAGGGCTCAAACTCAGTCAATAATGTAGGCTTTGATGGCTCAGCTTAGCTATCTTAACATTAGGCAGATTGGTCATATGAGTTGAGGACACTTTAGTAGGAGGAACCTAAGCTTTAGGAGGTGTTTACTAGACTACCATAGGGAGAGTCTAAGGACTTCATTACTAAGGATGGTATTTTAACATATTATGGTAAATGATGTGTCCCTTGATACTAGTAGTTTTGAGATATCCTATTAAAATAAGCTCATAATAAGAAGTTAGCAATCTATTTAGAGGAATCCAAAATCTATAAGGAGCTCATGACCATCATTTTATATAGAGGTTTAAAAAGAGATGCAATTCACTATGTTCTTGAGAGGGTGTTTAACCTATTAAAGAGTTAATTTTGAGCATCAAAAGCCTAGAGATTTACTTAAAAATTGAATCTCAATGATACCATTCGCTTTTTCCATCTTGATGAAGTCTAAATTTGCAAGGAATGTTGTGAATTTATGCCAAACTATGATCAAGCATGAAATTTTTGACATAAATCAAGTTAGTGTTTTGGATTATATTATTATAAATCTGGTGATCTTATTATCAAAGTTAGAAAATTTGAGAATTACCATGAAAAAGTGCTACTTAATTGAATTGTAATAAATGCATGATGATGAATCTAGTTCAAAACTTAGTAATAATTATTTTTAAGTGACCCATTGAAACATCACCAAGAACATACGACATTTTTCTACTTGAAAATGGAAACTTAGCTATGATTTTACTACCAAGTGGGGTTGAATGACTTGGATTAGACCAAGGGGTTGAGTGTAAGGCTTAATTATTGGTGTAGGTTGAAAAGAGAGATCTTGGAAGAAGGATAAGGGAGGTTTGAGAGGGTTGGTTGGCTTTGGAAGAAGGATGAGGGAGGTTTAGATCTTAGTTAGGCACAACAAAAAGGGTTGGGTTTATATGAGTAAGTATATGAAATTAAGAAAAACTTTAGGTTATTTAATAGGCTATGGTTGCTTAAATTAAGTCTAATGAATTATTTGATTGATCGAGTGAAGCTATGGTGAAATTTTGAATTACCATGATTCTAAATTTAGATTTCCCTAGGTTTCAAAAATTGAACACTTTGGGTTTAAAATTTTAAAGCCTATTATCAAAAGTTGAATACTAAATGTTTAAACTTTAAGCCTTAGATAAGGTTAAGAACCTAAGTAACCTTAGTGAGGGTTAGAATTAAATTATGACTTCAACGGGCCTTAGTTGAGGTTTTGGTTAACATAAGGATTAAGAATAAAATATCTTAGTTTTGGTGATACAATTCTTAAAGATTTTTATTTTGCATCCTAAAGATAAAAATTAAAGTTAGACTGAGGACATCAAGTTCTTAATGATACCTTAAGTCACATAAATATACTTGGTACATTTTTATAACTCGAAGGATATAACTAACCATTCATATAATCCATATTTTGAATTAAAAGCAGACTTCCATTCATCACCTGGGTAGATTCTTACTTGATGGTTTTCATTTTTTAGATCTATTTTAGAAAATGTAATTGGCTTTAGTCATTTAATTTAATAGATCATTAAGCCTTGGAATTGTAAACCTATATTTGATCATTATTTTTTAATGGCATAGTTATCTATGCACATGTGCAAGGTTCTATCTTTGTTAAGAGGCAACAAAGTGGGGATAGAACATGGGTTAATATTTTTCTTAATAAATCCCTTTTAAATTAGCTGATTTACTTGTTGAGTAAATTCCAAATAAATAATCAGATTTAATCAGTAATGTGGTAAATGTGGTAATGAGGCATCAAAAACTTGATCTATAATATGATGAATATTTCTCAATTGTGGGAGTGTGTTTAGCAAGTCATTGGGGAATGCAACAAAAAATTCTTTCAAAAAAGTTTGAACTACGAGTTGTGTGTTTGGTATACTATTATGTGCTTTTCGAATGGCCACAAACCAGATAACTTTCTCATTAGTCATATCCCTCCCAATATTGACTAGTGAAATAGTACTAAGTAATTTTCTTTTTCATTATATTTTTATTTTTGAGTAGTTAGTTAGAATTGTTTTGAGCGAGGTGAAAAGTATAATGTAATCTTCTTTCCCAATATATGAAAGCACATGTATTAGGTCTTTTGTTCAGGATAGCATCTTTATCGTATAACGATGATCTTTTGAAAATAAGACTGCTTACCTATATTGAGTAATATCACATCATAGTTTCTCAAAATATTGACCAAGTTTCAAAGGAACATAATACCTTTGGTGTATGAAAATTAAGGTTTTATCAATCCAAATTTAATGTATGGGTCGCAATGGTCAATAAGTGTTAAGCATATCTTCTTGGCAACATTTGTGTTATGACATTAATATAATTATCATTATCTATAATAATTTTATAGAGTTGATCTTTAATTCTAATGAAAGCATTAAATATGTTAGTATGATGCTAATATTTAGATGGTCTTGATGTAGTCAAAGTCAATCTCATAATAGATCTAATATAGTAAATATTTTACCTAGTATTTATAATTCTTCTTCAACCTCCTCATCTAAATATATAATCTCCTCTTCCTCAACTTTAACACTTAGTTTTGCTTCATTTTTTATGTCTATGTGTAAGGCTCTCTTAGGACACTAAGTTGCGACAAGCCCCATCCTATGATAATGATAAACTAGTAGATGGTTTGTTTGAGGATTAGATTTGATGGGTTGGTGGTATAAGTGGAAGGGCATAATTTGCTTATGGAGTTGAAGAAGATGGAATGGTGAAAGTGGTAATATGAAGTGGTCAAATGTATCTCACTCTTATAAGAAATTGATTCTCTAAATCATTTCACATCATGAGCCACTTTATATACTTTTTTTAAACAAATAACATTTCTCAAGTATAGCTTAGCTTAAATAAACTCTTCAATCCCAACTTGAAATTAGATAGTACTTCTCGATCCAACTCTTGGACACCACATCTGAGTACATAATCCTCAAATTTAAAGTGTATACATTAGTGGTCTTTGATTCTTGTGATAAATGTTGTCATTCATCTAAAGGCTAACCTGTACATATTTAGCTTGGAAGTTTTGAGTTCTTCTCATGATCAAGGTAATGTCTGATCTTGATCTAGATTTCATCTTTCAAATGTGTGAAGAAATAACTTAGCATATGATGTAAGTTTAGTTCTTACAAATTGATATTTTGAAAGCTCACTAAGATCATACCAATCAAAATAATTCTCTATTCACATTTCTTAGTGATGACAGGCTCTAAGGTCTAAACTTCTATAAAAAATTAGAACTTTTATTTTAATTATGTTAACCTGATAATCATCATCTCTTTTATGCCTCCATCATAAGTCAAGTAACTGGACACCTTGGTCGATGTTCTACTAGGTTTGATTCATTTTTTAGATAATAATTTCTTCATGTTATGTCGCATATCATAGAACTATTTGATCTATAATATCTACATAATTTACTATCTCTAAATTATTCCACTAGATCTATATGTGTTTCTATGGTTGTCCTTATCTCTTACATTGTATTTGTTAGTTTTAAAATCACTTGTTGTAATGTTAGGTCTATTGATGGTTGAGTTGGTTAAGAATCAAAGTCAATATTATCTTCTAGACCTAATGGTCATAAACTATTGGATTCAAAAAAAAAATTCTTAGTTAAGATCATAAAGACAGCAAACTTTAATAACATGATAACACACAAATTTTTAGAAATGTTGTAGCAATATTCTTAAAAAATAAGTATTTTATTTATTTTTTTAGAGATTAACTTCTAATAATTAATAACAAATGCATAAAAGTAAAAGATACTTGTTTAATAATAAATTAAAATCATGCGAGTTCTTATAGCTAACCATTTTTTGATACCAAATTGATATAGGATAAAATTATTAAAACCTAATTTTGGCTCATAGAAAATAAGAAAATGTTTAGGTTCAAGTCATATATATATTCAAGGGTTTACCCAATATGTTATAGGTCTAGAATAAAAATATTCTAAGATTATTAGGTAAATAAAAACTTTCTCAGAAACTAAAGATGTACACAAATTCTCTAATATGAGAGATCTTAACTTATAAATGATAGTAATTTAGCTAGTCATACCTAATGTAACTCAAGTTGGTGATGAAGTGACAAAGTTCCCATAATTGACGTTCTTAGATTGTAAATAAAGAAAATCACATATTCTAATATAAGAGCATTATATATTAGCTCACAAACACATACTCACTAGTATTGTACTAGTTTCATAAATTCATTAATACAAAATTTGTTAAAAATTACTTTCAAAAAGGCTTAAAATTAAAATTTTTGCTGTTTCCATCACCATCATCTATCGTTCACCATCATACCATTGCCATCAGTAGTTGTAGCCACCACCCACGCCTATTTGCATAGCCTGAGCCTATCTGCTCAACCCGTGGGACCCACACTAACTTAGGAACCTAGTAGATGATTTATTCGACCCCTAATAACCCAAGTTATTCACTTCGACCCAAGTTGACCAGTGTTGACTAGCCAGTTGTCATCAACCTATGCTATTTCACCTAACCCATGTCTAACCAAAACCCAAACTGGATGTATCGAGACATCATCCCACACTGCACTGATCATGTCGTCATCATTTTGTCACTTATTATTAATGCTCAAAATGCACTGCCAGTTTGGGAACTACTTAATTCAATTAATTTTAGTATTTTAACTCAATTTTATTTAGAATATTTTTTATTAATTTGTGTTGAATTTTGAAATTCTAAATTATCTTTTGGAGTTCTAAGATGTGTTATTTAATATTTTTAAAATATTACTTTATATTTTTAGGTTAGATAATTCATGTTATAATTTTGAGATCTCTTTAAATAAGGATGCTCACTTGGTAGTACAAAAGGAACAAAGAGTGTGCTTCTATCTTTATGAATAAAGAGTGTATACCCAACTCTAATTGAAGAGATTCTAACTTCTCTTATGAGAGAAAATGATTGAATGTAAGAGACATTCTATTAGGAGAGCCAACAATCAAACTCTTATGAGAGATAAGAATCAAAGGTAAGAGATCTTCCACTATTAGAGCCAATAACTAAACAAATTTTTGCTTTCACCAACACCTATAAATCTTCACCCACTTTTTTACTCTCTTGATCTAATCACCAAACTATCACCTTTCTCAATAAGACTCCAAATCTTAGCTAACTATCTTATTATCCTTTAAGCTAAGCTTCTCTACTAATCTAAAACTATAACCTCGTATCTCTTTTTCATTTTTGGAGCTCCACATGCCAACACCTACAAAGTAAGAGGCATCATTACCAAAAAAAGGTGTGCTCTTTAGTAACTTTTATTTTTTAAATAAAAATCTAAAGTTAGAATTATTATTTCTTCAATTAAAATATTTTATAAAGAGTTTATCTTAAACTTTTTATTTTATATGTGTGAAATTGGATGTGATAAAAATTATTATTTAAGACTCTATACTTAATGGTTAATGTGTTCTCACCCACTTCACTTAATGATCCACACTATAAATTTGGATGTCAATCTTTAAACAATTCTAAAATATCACATATGTCACTTAACCTTAACTAATGCATATTATCTTTTTACACTCCTCAATAATTTATTGAGCATCTCTAATATTGTATACTCCAAATTAGATCTTAGTAGAAGTATAAATTTATCATACGTCATATTCACTTATACAAGCTAGAGAATTAGATGCAATGAGTAATCCTTTACAAATAAATTGTAATAGAGTTAGGCACTTTTTAATTTTGAGCTTCTTACTCACCTTCCCAAGGTGTCTTTAAAATCACACCATTTGATGATCCTTCATGACACTTTTTTTATCAAGCAAGCATGGTAACAATACATTGTTACTTTATTTAAAAAGTTATACCTTATAATATTGTGTGCATTCCTATTTTAAAAGATCTCAATCGATACAATGGTAATATACTAAACCCGAAAATATGAAAGGACACTTAGAAGTATCAAATGCCATATTTTAGATATTTTAAGAATTCTAAAAGTCACCATAAATTCCAAAGAACTATACTTTAAATTTTATCAAACAAATACCTTAAAAAACTACAAAATTAGATGCAACAAATAGTTCCTAAACTATTTGAGCATTTTGAGTAGTAGTATGGCAAGCGATGAGTTGACATATGACACTATTGGGGTGACACACGCAGAGAAGTGTGACGATGCTTTGGTGTCATAAGTTGGTGTAGGTCGACATGTCGACACTGGTTCATGTGTCGATACTGGTCAGAGTAGGTTTGCAATTTGGCATGGATTTGTGAATCGATGCAAGTTCATGGTTCAGCATGGGTTCATTGGTTGGTGCTAGTTGTGGTCGTAGGTTAGCACTGATGGCTGATAGGTCATTCTCATTTAATGTAGGTCAACATTGGTTCATAGTTCAGTGTGGTTCAAGCAGTAGAGCAGGTCGTGTGAGTCAATGTGTGTTGAGTAGGTAGAGTAGTAGAAAAAATTTCAAAGCTAAATTTAAGTCATTTTAACCAACAATATATCAGAGAAAATATTAAATAATTGCAATGATTATCTACACTAGATTTAAAGCTAAAAATATCTAAAAAACTATATTTCAAATAATTTAAAATAAAATATAGATGTAAATAATTATATGAACTAAAAACTAAAATGTGTTAAATAATAAATAAGGGTTATTTATAATCCACACACTTTAATGATAGTGATAGTGAGAATTAGAGAAGCCAAACTTGGTATGACTTTACATCTAAATAAGACTAGTATGCTTACAAGTAGAACTTCAGTGTGACATGTAAGATGCTAATACATTTTTATGACACCATTGAGATTTGTTACACCTTTATGAGTATGAGATAGAGCAAATAGTTATGGTTTAATGCAATGGATCAGCTTTGGTATGTTTTGATATTTTATTGATTCCTTTGTTATATCGATGATTTTATTCTATTATGACACTACTATATGTATATTTTATTAGAAGAATTTGAGAATTTTCTATTGAGCTTAGCTCACCCCCTTATATTATCTACAGATGTAGGGAGTTAATAGCTATTATAATAGTTAAGTAATGGCATTAAAATAAGTATCTTAACATATTATTATTTAGTTCATATCTTATAATGCCATAGTTGTAGTTCCATTTATTTTTAGAATTTTTATTTATTCTATTAGACATTGGTCTATATATGATATTTTATGTTGGATTTAGATTTATGTAGTTTGTTTTATATATAATAGATATAGTCTTTAGTTGGCTTTTGGATCATATAGTGTTTATTTAATTATAGTATATGAAAAGTTTTCTATGTAAGTTGCATGTTGCTTTGGTACCATATACACATCAATGTACTTTGGTTGGTTACTTAGCTTAGGTGAGCCAATTTTTGAATCAACAAGGTGAATGATTGTGATAGTACATGGCTCATTCTAAGTGACTTGTTCTGAGGATGATGATCAAATTGAGATATCACAACTCTTAGTTTCAATATCAGGCTTGGACATGAAAATTGGCTAGCCAGGTACTTTGATTGATGCATAGGCTTGGTTGCATTCAAAAGAGAACAAATGCTACAAAAAGCAAGTGTGATAAGATGCAAATTAGAATAAAATTTAGTATTATAAAACATTAACTCAATAGACATATGCATCAAAGGTAATACAATAGTTTAATAACTATTATAGCACTTACATAAACTACATTAGCACTTGCATGGCAAATTCAATTAAGTGACATGACAATGCATTAACTACTTCAACATTTTAGTAGTTCAATTATGTTAGGATTATAACAACACAACAATAATACATTTAGTGCATTGCACTTAAGAACTCCCCATAAATAATGCTCCTATGATCACCCAAAATTCTTTCTTCTAGCAATTCTTCTCCACCCTTTTTGTAATCACTCAAACATGCTGCAACATAGTGCAGTAGTCATAGCAATAATTAAATATGGGCAAAAAGAAACATTATATATAACAAATAGAAAGATCTCAATGTAAGTCCAACAAGATTCTCAAAATAGAGATAAAAATTCCATCAAATAGTTTAGTTTTCCTTCAATCCCTAGTAAGAAAAGTTTAAATTTTGTTAATTGAATAAGTAATATTCCTTGAAAGTGTTAGGTCACCCTTGTGTTTGATGAGTTAAGCTATAAATGTTTAGTATTTTAGTATAATAAGCTTGTTCAATATGACACAAGCTTAGTTGTAAAGAACAAGTCATGTACTTTTGAAGATATGCTCATTAACTTTGAAAAAAGTTTCTTTATTTTGTGGAATAGAATATTAACTTATTAATTATTAATCATAAGACACATTTTTCTATTCAAATCTTTCCAAATCCTAATTGAACATTAAAATGTGTTTAATTCTTTTTTGGATTTAAGAAACATTTAGGATTCTATTTTTTCAATCACTTAAACCATTCCTTTGTTAAATCTTACTTATGTATCTTTGTCAAATTTTATATTAGGTTAATTATTTTAATTTTTTTATAATAAAAAATAATTTTATTAAATTTTTATAATTAAAAAATATCCTAAGCCACTCAAACCTGGCCAAAGTGCAAAGGAATCAAGCCAATCAAGCCTGAACAGGTCTAAGAAGCATAAAGTTAGGGGACCAATAAGAACCAAGTTGAGTTAAGCCTAAAATTGGTTAGGGTGCACTCCTAAACCTAGTTGGGGTAAGGTAGAGGAAAGATCCAGTTGGGTAAAACTCAAATTAAGTATGCATTAGGTCGGATCATACCCTAATCATTAATAAACTTATAAGCATATGAGTGGCCCTAGATATGAAATCCCAAGTATACAAGGGAGAGTCAATCATAGCTTTAGCTCACATATGAATGCAAAAAACCTGATATAATTAGGAAATACTTTTGACATTTTGTTTTGTAGGACTAAAATGCTTTCTTAAGTCCAACACCTCAATGCCTAAGAATGCAAGAATTCTCACCATCTGATCATTGATCAAATGGCTATGAGTTAACTTGCATATCACCTGGGCTTTTATAAGCGCAACCCCAACTTGGTTTTTTTAACGAGATCAAATTAAACTCATGCTTTTACAAATATATTTGTAGCAATAGAATATGAAAGTGGAGCTCTAATTGGTTGGATTATAAATTTAATTTTTTCAACTAAAACACCTCTTTTTTCATATCTGAAAAGTGTTTGAGTTAAATGTTGTAACCTTTTTTGCAAATGTTCTAAAAGCATATGGTCTATAATCCAAGTTGTTGCTCATACAATGTATTTGTAACTTATAATTGGGATAAATATATAACCAAAGCTAAGATTGATTTTCTTTTTGTATTTAAGGTTTTTTATAGCAATAATTTTCTTTATAAATTTAAAGATAGCATTCATCATGTAAAAACTCTTATCTTTTAAATAATAAAAGATTGCAAGAGAGATTTAAGGTGCAATCAATTATTATCTCCTCCCTTGAGCATAATGATACATCTAAGAAAGTGTTGAATAAGCTATGCCCACAAGGTCAAGTACTTCACTTCCTAAATGTGTCTCCTACTTAGGGAATTGGTTAAGATTAGTGTACTTCACAATAAAAATTAGAGCCCGCATAGTTTGTTTATAATGATAATCCACGTACAAGAATATTGAAGAAATCATTCAAGTCTTTCTTAGTCATTTCAACATCAGTTTTACATAATTATGACTTTGTCATGTTTTAATCTTCTATGATATCTAAATTGTAAGAAAACATACCTTATTATCTTGTTATTAAAGGGACATTGCACCTATAAAACATTCTCCAAACCAATTTTGATAAAATAAAATAGTATTATATCATTTCCTTGACCTTAAGCTTAGTTTTGATTACTTTGGGCACATTTGGATGGGATTTCTTGGGTGTAGGCTTTTTGATCCTTGCACATTTGTTCATTTTACTAGTTTGAGATTCAATCACTCTTTGTTATTACAAAAGTTCGTATTTATACAAAGTCAAAGGCAATGTGTAGATTTTTATACCCCACAAAAGCACAAGATATCCTTTCTTATCAATAAGACAAAATGTCAAATGATCAAATCAATGGATAACCACTTGAATTTTTCAAATGAGCTTGATCTTAGACTGAAATCTTGATTTTGGTATTAATCTTACTTGATCATACCATGAAATTCTAAGTGATGATTCTTCCTCCTTTTTAGGAAAATACAATTACCTAATGATTTTCCATATCAAGTCATAATGAGATTATTCTCATAGGCAAAAGTTCTTAGTTACTTGAAAGATGCATTGTACATTAGTGATCCTAGAGTCATAGATTCCTAATGAATTCTCTCAAACCATTTTCTAAGTATATAACTATGATTCAGTAGTCATACTATTGTGATTGTGTAATTGTACATGTTTGATTAATGGTCAATATACATTCTTATTAGGATCAAGTATACCATATATGTTTGTTAACTATATCATACTGATCCAAAAAAGATCTACTTGTATGAGTATTTAAAGTGAGGGGTGTTATACTTGTATGATGAATTATTTAAACATATATGGAATTTTTGACACTCTAACTTTGACAAACTTAGGACAAGAAGGATTCAAAAATGTGTGATGGAATGTGTCATATATATACAAATAGCTATGCTTTTGCATATTCTTTTTGGATTACTCACATTTCATTTCATGAAGAACTCACTCTCAATACATGACATGGTTTCAAATGTTTTGGCCAATTTTCTCCAATCATTTTCAAGTTATAGACTAGTTACTATTCATTCATTTCATATAAGTGAAACTATGTTCATCAAGCCAATTAAATTGTGCTTTGATAATTATCCTACTTGTCAAATGCTATACATAAATATATACTCAATTAAGCTTATTGCAACTATAATTAAATTTCATAAATAAGGACCACATTTATTTATATTAAAGACAATATATTTTGACAAGTGAGCCACATGCAATACTCACAGGCCAAAGTTTATCTTCATAAGTCATAATTTTGAAGATACATCTATTTAAGCCTTAATTTTAGGAACCCAAATCATCTTGTATTCACAAGTAGTAAAGTATGAAATAAGTGTTCTTGCAAGTTTTGTACACAAATAACTACCTTTAGAAATCCAAGCATATTTATTGGTTTTCAAAGTAACTAATTTCCTAAAAATGCAATTAATAAAGATATGATCAAGCTTGCAATAACAATTATATGTTACTTTTGATGTCACAATTGAGTAGCATATGCAAACATGGGTCATGTGTAAATGAGAAAGTTCACAAATGGTTCTTTTCCCACCACACAAATTCATATATGTAAGAAATTAAACATGAAGAGAGAAATGTGAAGAGGTATTAGTAAATTTTGTAACATCAAGCTATTGTTGATTCATGGCAAAATAAATCACCTTATCATTAATTTTAGAATTTTCTTTCTTTAATAAAGCATTTTCACATTTCAAAGTATCAACATATATATTTACTATCAATAATGATTTTTCACATTTAACAAACTTATCTTGTAATTCACTTAAATAAGAATTTTTCTTTCTTTTGAAGTAATTCTTTCATTGAGATCATTACACTACTCTTGTAAGTATGATATTCACGTTTGGCACACTTCTTTTCCAAAGTAAGATATATATATATATATATATATAGATTAAATTTTTATGCTTATGTGTTAGTTCTTCAAAATAATTAAATAACTCATCATTGGAATAAACAAATGAACTAACACTTGAGTAAGGTATATATGATATGCCTTTTCCTATTAGATTTAGCTTATAAGTGCTTTGGGTCAACTTATTTTTCTTTCTTTACTCTTTCTCTTTTTATTTCTTCTTTTTTCCTTTATTATTTTAAATTTTTTGAGGTTGCTCATTATTGTAAGTCTATCTAGCTTATGGATTGCCTCATGATATGTAGATGAGTAAAAATTTTTGTTCCAATGTCATGTGATAAGATATAATATAAAAGATTTTAGTCCTCTTGTATTAAGTTTAGCTATCATATGATATCTTTAATTTATGATATTAGAAACAGTATAAGGATGTTTAAAGAAATCACACAAATCATAATCTTTTTTTTTGAATAAAAACTTTAAAAGAATTTTTTTCACAATGAATGATGCTTCCCAACAAATAAAGGGAACAATCCTTAGGGTTAACAAAGATTGTAAATAATTCATCACACACTCAAGAAGGGAAAATGATGGATCACTATTAAGTATTTCTTCCTTTGATTCAACCTATTTTGATACCACTTATTAAACTAGATGATGAGTGATGCTTGTAAGAGGGATGAATTATGAGCATTTTAAAACTTTAATGATGTAATAACAAATATATATTGGTAACATTAGCTCTATGTTGGATACTATCAAAAAACGTTTTAAGAAATAATCACTTGATTTTCAAACACCTTTGTATAAATTTTAAGATAAGAAATTTTAAGTAAAATGAATGAAATCAATTAAAATTTTTAGGTGATTTGACTTGACAAGTTTTTACATCTACCCAAAATCTAAGACTAGGCTTGTACTAAAACAACACTCCCTTTTGACAAATTTGATAGTGATAAACTTCACAATGGGCCAAAGAACTCATAAAACATCAAGTCAAAAGATCATACACAAATTGGCCCTAAAGAGCTAATATAATAATCTCAAAAGAGTTATAACAACAACTTTATAAAGATTACAACACTTGTACAAATCAATAGCATATACAAAACATATATCTTTCACTTGAGTAAACAATATGAAATAATTATTAAATGAAATGAATGGATGTTACTTAGTAGTTTGTGGTTATATAAATAAAAAATATAAGAATGCAACTTTATTCATAAACAATAGCTTGAAAGATGAAACTGTGAGTGCAAACTTTATCTCAACTTTCTTTTTCTTTTTCTTAAGAGTTTTGCAAATGTGTTCATTAGCTTATTCTTATGTGATAGATGTGTTATTTATACTCCCCAAGTATGTGAAATTAACATGTTTTAATGGATTTGATTTGATTTTTGAAGTTATTAACTAACCATTAGCCATCTTAGGTCTTAATAAGGAGAGAACATATAGGGGCAAAATGTTTTAAGGAAAGCCAACCCAATAATGTGTTCCTATCCAACTCATGTAATCGATTACCTTAATTAGATAGTACAAGTCTGACATTGGTCATTATACTATATAATACATATTCTCAGTACACCTTTAAAAAGTGTCCCTACTTTTTAAAACTTTAAATTGGATTATCACAAAGATTATACAAGTATTATATGTTTAACACTCATACATGTTTTTATAAGTTGCATGCAGATCATACACATCTTATAAGTAGATCATTAGTGTATGATAAATTTATTTACTTAGTGCATTGCTCTTGGCTTTTTGGATACTTCATATGATTATGATAATGAAATTATATTAAAAAAAGTCATTCCCTTAGTTTATTTACCTAAAGAGATACAAGTTATATAGTTTGGACATATATAATATTGATATTATATTTTGATTAAGGTGTTCTACTTAACTTATTATACATTTTATATGACTATTATACTTATATGTTATTGGATTGTATAAGTATCATGCCATTTTAATAGTGATTTTATTTAAGTTGTTTTAAAGTTCTATGTAGGGAATGGATTGTACAAGTATAACATAATTATATAGTACAATACTTGACAGTTTTGTTAAACACACGAAACATAACTAAAACTCTCACATGGCTAATAGATGACTATACTACGTACAACCAAGCAAAACTTGGTTAGCCTAGGTTAAACAAAAGATCATACTAGTATGATGAGTCTATCATATTTATATGGCATACAATCTTAACTAAAACCTATTGTGAGATAGAGAAAAAGATAAAATCATACCAATTTGATGAATGGCATCATTCTGTATAATTACTATGCAAACTATAAACAAAGTTTTTGTATTGAGAGTGATTCAAGGTTCTCTTGTAGAAGTTTTAATCTAAAGATTATTTTAGGTGTTTAGATAATAAGAACTTAATTTATCTAGTAATTCTTCTCTAGTCTTACTTCATAAGATGGAGTTATAAATTGAAACCATGCATGAAATGTAATGTATGGATTCCTACAACATAATAATAAGTGAAAATTTTAATAATTCTAATCAAAATAAATTATAGAAGATGAGCTTTAGATAGACAACTATTCCAGCAAGAGAAGTCCTTTGGCTACAAGATTTGAAAGTTAAGGCATACTTGCGCAATGCCACAAATATTCAGTGACTTGTCTTATGCATTGCTTTTTCTTCTACACTTTTTGAATAATCCATTCATTATTCATAGAAATTTTTCATCAAACCTCACAAGGTATGGGGTTAACAATTACCTAGATAGAGTTATTATTTCAAGTATTAGTATGTTTTTTTCTTTCCATTTGCTTCTTGGCCACCTAAATCATATTTCTAATTAACCTTAGCTTAATTTTGGTTGGAACTTTCCTCAACATAGGTCAAGGTAAAAAAGTAATCCTTTCATTTTACTTCATATCATTCTACTTCAACTACTCTCTCTTAAGTTAAGTTAGTTGCATGTCACATTGGTACAAGCTCGAGTTCTATTCATGTCACATCACTCCCCAAGGTCGCAATAATTATTGTAGACTTTTGAAAGCACTAGAGAATAAAATAGTAGAGTTAAAGATAAAATTTTGGAGAAGGAGAAGAATGTTTTAGATATGTCTACTTTGGCAAGAGATGATGGAGATGAACATTGATGAATTGATGATTATAGGTTGTTAGTAGCTATGAAATTTCTTGATTTTATTAATTAGACTTTTCATAGTGTTATATATAGTTGAAAAGCTTCTTGATTATGATTTTATTAATTTGAGTACCTAGCTGGCTATCAATTAATTGATCATTCTATACAAGCATATGAAGTTGAAGCTTATGAATCAAGTATTGAGTTCAACCCTCACCAAAAGTAACAAAAAGTTTTTTTAAAAGACAATAAAAACTCTTGTATTGTTAAATTTGGTTAAGTTAGGTTGATTTTTTGAACTAATTGATTATGATAAACATTGAAAACAAAAGTATGGATACGAGATTTATCGTAGAAAATATATTGCAACACACTTGAAAGACGTCACCATCTTCTTGGTGGTGTCAAAATGTGGAAAATGTCTAAGAGAACAAAAATAAAATCTCCCATGAATTACTTTTTACACTAATATTAGTCTTCATTTTAGCCTTCTAGTCACCCCATCTTTTATTAGAAATTGCCATTTTATAATTATAGTGAAGCTCTTTAATATCCTAGATCGATGATGAAGTTTCAAAATACTAGAATGAATAGCTATTTATTTATATTAATAGCTCTTAGAATTTGCAACTTTATTAATACTATAATAAAAATTAGCTTGCTCAAATTCCAAATTTATGTACTTCAATGGAACAATTCATAAATCTATAGTTAACCCATAATAATGATTCATTGGTCATTAAAATTTTTTTATTATTTACCTAATGAATGACCTCTTAGGTTTACAAACTAAAACCATATCATAAATTGGTAAAAAAAAATTATCCTCTCGTGCTACATGTTTCTTTATAGTTAAATCTTTTATGAAGTCTCATTTTGCTCTAGTATTTATGTTATGATATTTTTTCCAATAGAATAATTTGTACACAAATGACCATCATGGTATGTCACTTTTCTATGTTTATGATTATTATAAGTATAGTGGTGAGTTATGTTATGATTTTTCAATTCATGTTCATTTGGTCGAGTTTTGACTTAAGAAAAACTTATGATTTATTAACCAATATAATTTAAATTTAAATAAAAAGAATTTTTTATATTAAAAGTTCTGGATAAAATAATGAAATCATCTAAATTTATAACCAACCTATCTCATAAACTTTTAATTTCTTTATAGTTTGGAAAAGAAAAATATGAATATATAAGAAAACACAAAAGCCATATGTTACATATGCACAACATTGGGCAAATAAATGTTGATTGTTGACAAAAATTAGGACTTTTCTATCTTTAAAAATTTTATTATATATAATTATTATATAATTTTAAGTTGATTGAAATTTTTTTTAAATCTTATTATTAAATTTTATTAAAAAAACGTCATGTAATTAATAACTATATTATTGGTAAATTTTTAATTAAATAATTGATGTTTTCAAAAATCTAGATTAGTATTTAAAATTTATACAAAATTTTTTTTTTAATATTATTCTAGAAAATATATTTTTATACCCTTTATTTTATTTTTGATTTTTTAATTTAAAAAGTATATTTTAAAATAGGTTTTATTTTAGAATAATCACATCCTTTTCTTCACAAAAACTTTAACAATACACATTTTGTTAGACATCCACAAGCGCCAATGCTTGTATTGAACTAGATAGCGGGTTTAGGCAATCTTCACTTCCTCGAAAGCTCCAGCTTTCCTCATATGTCAAACCTTTATTATATGTCAATCGATATCAATCCTCTTCTACTTCATGAAATGGTAGGGGTACCGTCTTCACCGCTCGAAATTTGCCGGCATTGTTGAGATGCTCGTTCTCCAACCTGGAAGTCGGAATGTCAAAATCAGTTCCACCATATCTATCTTCTTGCCTGGGAAATAATCATAATTTACCTGTAGAAGTTCCAATGTCCTCGTCGTATCACTTCAAGGGCAGCCAAGAGGAAGGTAATCACTCTATAATCTAAGTTTCCGAAGTTGGAGTGCAGAACTGTTTGTAACCATGCTAACCTTAGAACAAAGTTCAAACCCTGAAAATTCATAGAAAACTTTCTCAAACTAATTTATTGGTATATAACTTCACGTGCTTTGTCTTTTTATTTTTTATTTTATTTTTTTTTTTCTTTCTTTCTCTCTTTGTTTCATTCATTGGAGGAAATCTTTTGATCAAGAATTGTCATAACTGTGAGGATTTCTGGACGTGTGTGGATAAATACATGTACAACGTACCATAGATAAGAAGTATATGAACTTTCTGCGGATAATTAGTTCATTCCTAAGCCACAGGTTCTTTGAGTTTGGCTGTAGTAAACCCCAGTCTTTGACAAAGTCCCAATATAATTGGTACATAGTTGCAGTGCATGAAATCACTACAAGAAGGGATAACCAACAGAAACTCCTTTCCTTCTCATAGACTAACTTAGCTCCTGCTGCAAGCATTGCAGACACATACTTGCCCAGATTTACTAGATGGCTGCTCTCTCCTTCATCAAACCATCTCCTGGCACACTACCACGAAGTATTATAATTAAATATGATAAATTGTATTTATAAAAGATAACCAAACTGCTGCTTAGAAACTAACCTGCATTGCTCTCCAATAGTAAGGCAGAAAGGACACAACATAAGCCAAGTCTCTGAAATGCTTATTAATTAAGCAGTAACCAAAGTTCAGTGTTTTGTAGCTCCCAGTTATGTAATAGCAGGTTAAATACTCTAGGCTTCTTAACATTGGAACCTGTGTCATACAGAGTTGTTAATGTGTAAACTGTCCATTTCTAATGTGATTCACAAGTCAAGAGAATAGGAGGCATGAGTTTACCTGACTGCAAAGTTGGTCAGCCATGAAGAAATCTACCATGACCACCTGCAATTTTGTTTGAGGATGAAATTTTGGTCATTTCTAAAGCCCAACATTCTCTTTATACTTGCGTTGTTATTGTCAGACATTACAGACCTTGTAAAGGGGGGAGAACATGATGTTCCTCATAACTCGGATGAAATGGTACCGGCTGGATTTGTATACAATATTGAAAGGACAGAAAAGAACTAGCAGGAATACCTGCATTAGATTTTACATAGCATGTTGTGTCAAGATTTTTAATCATGATGACTTGGAAAAAGTAGTATCTGATTCTTCACTGGTAAATTTTTTAGTCATTCTTGCTCTGCTACAAGAAAATGAAGAGATGAAATATGAAATTACCAAAAGCAATATGCCAGGGATTGCTTGGATTTGAGTAGAAGAGTATCCTTTCAAAATGAGAGATAGATGGGAAAACATAACTCCCACCACTATGGCCATTGATGTGGTGCATATTAAGAACAAATCTCTATACTTGAGCTCTTTGGTTGGGGAAAACTCAAATATGAAGCTATAATTTATCCTCATCTTTCTCCACATGAAGATGTTACAACCATATAGGAACAAGTGTAGGAACAGTAGGGTAAACATACTGCAATTTAGATGTATGATGTTAGTGAGAAATAATGGCATATGATAGAAATCTGCATGCATATTATATTAATAGGACTTGCCTGAGGACTGGGTAAACTGTTTCCATATAAATATTATTTGATCGCCTAGTGTAAATTCCAGCAATGTGTGCCATGATGCAATATCCAGTAAAAAGTGCCATGAAGCATCCAGTAAGGAGACCTGTTAACATGAGATTTAACTCGAAATGAGTGCAAAACCTCAATTCACAATGATTATTCTCTCAATTAGCCAAAAATACAAAGGTAATAGGTATGTGAAACACTTATTGGATTAATGGTGCTTATATCCATGTTAGTCCATTACCAATATAATGCTTAATCAATTATCAAGTTACCAATAAAAAAGGTGAGAGCATGGGATTCCTTTCGCTGGTTTGGCTTAAGGTACTTCATAGCCTTTCTCTTGTCATCACCAGCAAAGTGTTTGGTGAAGAGATTCTCAACTTCATCCGTCAGGTTGATGGCCTGATTTTCAATGTTTTATTACGCTTTGTGCAGTAAAGGTTTGAACAGTTTGCTTAGGAGAATGAGCGATAGAGAGAACATTGCCTTGTCTGAACTGTTGAAGTAGGAGCTTTCCACAACTTTAAGATATATGGGGAGAATTTGTTTTCCAGTCACCTGAAATATGTGGAGGGTAATTTTTTTGAAAAAGCACTTGGCCATAGCCTACTTATGTCAAATAGAACAATTTGAAGTACCTTGTCAAATTTCTTCAAAATCTTCACAAAAGCCAACATGTTCAGGTTCCTGAAACAATTAAAGCCAAATCTTGTATACTGCAAAGGTAAAATTATTTCAAGCAAAATGCTAGTAAAGCACACCTATATGTATTGAGGTATCCCAATCCTTTGAAGAGTTCGATGTAAGCTCCTCGAATCATCTTCTCCGCATGATGAAGCTTTGTCTTGTTGATATAAAAATTGCTACCTTCTTTCCCACTTTTCTTTGATTGGTATGCCATGTCTTCCCATACCAAGTAAGAAAGAGCAGAGATGGTTCTTGAGGGTGTAGTAAGAGGAATGTTGATCTTGAGATTCTTCCCTTGTAAGCTGAAAGCTCTACTAGAGAGACTCCTAAGATTACTTCTTTCTACTCTTTTGAACTGAACTAGGTCCCCTGAATCACTTGGCATTGGTGGAGAACCACAAAACTGAACTTCATTCTTGTGACAATCAGACATTGTGTTCGCCAGGGACATTACGCCCTCTGCTACCCCTTTTATTGGCTCGCTCTCTGTTAGAATGCAAAAGATGAGTTTATAAGGCTCCAAATAATGAAGGAAATTTAACCTCTTTGTACACAACTAAAAACATTGTGTCCAGTTTTTCTCATGATTTGCCTTTTTAAGTTGATGATTACATGTTAATGGACTTTTTGATACGTATGTCCTAAAAGAAATTCTGCCGAATATGACGCATGCCTGTTATGTTAAATATGTAAACTGATCCTTATACTAAAACACAAGGTATACATGGTTTTATTTTCTTTGAATTTTAAAGTTTGAAAATCGTGGAACCAATATACCAGACCTGATTGCATTATGAAGGATGTTTTTCTGCATTATTTGTACAATTTGAGCTCTAAAACTTGGTTGTCTTAATTGTTTACTAAAGAGTTCTATACATCTAATTCTGATTCATTTTTTTTTCTTAACCCTCATTAAGCACAAGTATTTAAGTTAATTCCCATTCGTTTTGCATCCCGTGGTTATGAATTTGTGGCTTGCATCAACAAACTTAACAGTCTAATGCAATTGCCATCAGAGGAGAAAGAGATGCTAATCAGCTTACCATAAATGGAACAAGACATGGATTGATCATCCCTGGATTCAGCATTCAATAATTCCTTGTCTCTCTGCTGATTCAGTGCATTCTTGAGCTCAAGGAGGATGTCCATTTGCTTCCTAAGGGACTCCCCTCTCTCCACAAACTCCTTCTCCTTCCCCTTGTAGAATTGGTTCACTTTATTAAGCTGAAGATCGAGCCTTGCAAAGAATTCCGTTGCTGCATCTGTGTCTGCAAATTGCTCAAGTAGCTCAGTCTCATATAGGTCTCCCTTGCTATCTGAGCTCGCAAGCTTCCTGTGAACCTAAAGGAAAGGGAACAGCAGCATTATCAGAACAAAGTTGTGTGATTATTTTTTAAGTCATTAGTACCAAGAAGACTCATTAGAATAATGCCTGAATGATTTCATGCTCCTTGCCACTCCAAAAGCCTAAGATGGATAGCTTTTTTATTGGGGAGAAGAGCTTTTGTGAAAGATAGCACCGTGATGCTTTGTTTACATTATTCTGGTTTGAAGCAAGGACTTGCATTCTCTTAAGATCCTTTTTAAGTTGCTTGTAGTCAACAAATGCATCCTTCCATTCAGGGACAAGCTGAGCCTCAAACTGCTTAGAGAACTTCACCATCTCCTCTTTCTTCCTCTCAGCTCAAAATCTCTATATGAGATATATCTTTTTTTCTTAAAACTGCAGAAGCTTTAGATGTGGGTGGGTTGGAGTAGGAGCCTTGGGACAGTTTATATAAGTGGAGGGATAAACTCGGAAGGGTGAGGGACGTGAAGAAGCATCATTCTGAAGGTGTAGGTCGATAGCACATTCTAAGATATCCTTAGGAAAGGGTTCTTCTTGTACTAATTTACCAGAGCACCTTATATCCTAATTGAAGGCTATGGCTTGGGGGTAGTGATTCGTCACTACCTTTGGAGAAGGGAAAGGACAGGGAAAGATTTGGAAGTGGGAGGAATGGATGGTGGATGGGATACACTAGGCTGTGGTATTGGTGGACCCTTTGGTTGCCTGGTGCTAGGGTGTCACCTCAATTGCATGCTGGACACAATTGTGATTAAACATTAAGTTGATTATTAGGAATAGAAGTTAAAATTATTTTTATTAGATATTATCATGAAGTTATGTATTTGATAGTATGTTATTAAAAAATATTTATTTTAAAAACTTTGATTATACTATCTTATGATTAATTTAGTTTTAAAATATTATAAAAAATAATTATTATATTTTGCGAAGATAAAAGGGTCTTTTGTATTACTAACATGGTGTATAAAAGGATAGTGATGGATCGCATTAGTTGAAAACTAAATAAAATCATTAAATTGTTTGGCATGATTTAGAATAAGAATTTCTGTGATAAAAATAACTCAATAGTACAAAATTAACATTTAAGCTTTTGGCAACTTCTTTTGGGTTGGCCCTGACTTTGCCTCTCAGATAAGAATAAGCTTGGCACATTGTTAAATGAATGCTTTCTTTTTTAGTGAGTGAATCATTTATTGAAATTATTGGATAACTTCGAGGATGGCATTGAAAATTACCTATGGGTAAGCAAATCTTTGGTTTTAATTGTGACCTTAGCAATAGTAATCTGAATGTATTAAAAAAGAACTTTAAAAAATTTGGGTCAAGTTTGTGTTGCCAAAATTGCATTTCTTATTTATAATCTAGAGGGCATGTGCATCTCATGATAAAGAATAGACTAATAGTATGTAGTTTGAAATAATTTACTGAAAGGTGAATTTGGCTGGAGTTATTTATATGACAAGTGAGATAAAAATTTTGCTTGCTATAAATGCACTTGGCCACATGCTTGCTTGCATGTCACGATTTCCTAAATTAACATGAATAAAGCATTGAGATGCACTAATGCTATGTCCAACTCTATCAAGTGATTTATAGTTAAGAGAAATATGAAATAATTCCTTCTATTTTAGTCCTATATATAACTATATTCCATGATTTCTACCAAGTCTTTGTGGTACCGTGAATGTAACAATTAGATCTTGGATCTTTTTCTGGTTCCTAAATTATTATTTGAAATAGCTATATCATTCTCTATTGTTTGTATAATTGTGCAAGTAGGTTCTCAAAGAAAAAATAATCTAGAATCTAATTATTACATTAACTAAGTTATGAGAACTTATTTGATCATCTTAAATGCATGAAGGATCTATCAGTTCGTAGGACTAAACTACAGACTTAATTGTTTAATTACTTGTTTGTCAACAAATATGTTTATATCAGAAAAAAATGCAAAGCAAGAGCTTTACAAGGTCCACTAATATCGTGGTTTAGAAAGCCTCCATGCTCCCCTTTTACGTCAAAATCATTTACAAAGTTTATGATTTGAAGTGTATTGATTTTACCTATGCTGAGTATGCAGGCACTTGATTTGACTGCGGAAATTCGAGGATGGAAAAAGAATTCAAATGCGGTTGCCTCCATGATGTGCTATCTTTGCAGCTTTCACATCCCAGATTCTGTGTCTGGTAAGCAACATGAAACAGTTTCATGTGATTTTTTTACTTCGATGAGTGAGCATATTCAGATCTATTGTTGTTTTCGTGTGGCTGCAGGCACGATAAATCTGAAGTATTTCACCGAGAAATCCATTGGCCTTGTATATTTCTTTGGTTAGTTCTCTCACATGTACTGCATATGTTGTCATTATTTTTAGTTGAACCGTAATGAATGTTTTTATGATACACTTCAATATTTTTGAAGACAAATATTCTTAGCCTGTTTGCCACTTGGGCAGTGGGAGACATGTGATTTCCAGAGGGAGAATAGCTTCACAGGGCAAGGAGTGATCATAGATTAATTTTTCAAAGGTTGGATTTATTAGACAAGAGGTGGTTTCTAACATGCTTGATGGTTAAGGGATACAAAGATTAAAAAGAAACATTTCTTAGTTGTATATGTCAAATTGTGATAACACTTTGATACTAATTGGATAGCAAAAGTAAAAAATATTTTGTCACTTGACTAAATCTTGAAATGATGATAAGAGAGTGGTATCTCGGACAGTATTATTTCATTTAATGAAAAAATTATAGCACTTAGATCGAAAGTGATCATGGAATGATTTCTTAAAGGTTAAATTTATTGAAAAAGGAGTAATTATTGAGAGATGTTTTGATCAATAAGATAGAAATAAATAATCTCCTATTAAAAGGGAGACAATATTCATAAACAATACACGTGAGATTGTGATCTTAGAATATGTCTTTTAGGAACAAATCCATAACATTGATACTTCTTTACACTTTTGACCACTAAAAGAATTCACCTGTGTAATTTTATGCTTTTTTTTTTTCTGCCAGTTGTTACCAGGCAATACAAGTGCTGGTCCTATTCAGATTGCAACTGCCCTTGTCCACCATGCAGAGCACCTTGATTAGGTTGGCACAGCTCATATGGCTTAGTAAAAAGATTGTTCTTGTATAGATAAGCATTTTTTTTTTGGAATTTCTTGGCATGTTTGTCTTTTTATATTCATAAACTAAGGGTTTATTTGTAACTGAATTTTAAGTAGAAAAAACAAATTCTAATTTTTTATAGGCAGTTTTTGCATTTTATCGAAAAAAAAATTATCAAAACTACTTATCAGAATTTTTTAAAAATATTAATAACTTCTAAAAATATTTTTTTTTTTGATAAATTTTATGCTGCAATAGTTTCATTAAACAAACCTTGAAAGACATGTCAAATTAGAATTTGATATGTTCAAACAAACCCTTGCTCAACGGTCAGCCTCTCAATTTCATGATTTTTGTATTTTTCCTGTCGAATAAGTCACTTTTAGAAGCTTATTTGCCATTATAATGCACGTTACTGTGGTTTTCAATAAAAAGTTGATATGGCTTATGGACCAAATACTTCCATTAGCGATATGTACATAAAGTGTACGAGCAAAAGATAAATGAGGATGGTAATGTAGGAACTTCGAGCTTTTCGCTGTGATGTAGCCATTTGCATGCATAGCCATCTATGCAAACACTAGGTTTTAAAAAAGTTTGAAAATAGAATCTTAAAAGTAAGCTTTTTAAGAATGAATTATAAGCGAGTAGAATCTAAAGTTTTGGGAAAATTACCTTCTAATATCTTGCTGATTTTAAGCTTAAAAAAGAAAGAAAAATTTAAAAAATAGTTTAAAGGTTGGTTTGCAAACAAGGCCAACTAAACACAAGAGTCTACACTTGCATAAGAGTGCTATATTTATTTTTGGTTGATAGAATATTATTTGTTGATGTCTGTTATTAAAAGGACATACACTTGTACAATAACCTTTGTGTAATGCTTAATAAGGATCACAGTTTTTCTAATTAGTATTTGATATTTGTATCACTTAAAAGTTATTATTTGATTTAAAAAATATCAACTTTATAATAAAATCACAAAATCTCTACATAAAGAGATAGTAATTTTCACCATTATGGTTACAATTTAAATGTAACTAAAAGGGCAAAACAAAGTCACACATGACATAAAATGATTTGTCAAACTAGTTGGAATATGAGTATTTAGGTGTACACACAAGAAAAGTGAATTGTAAAAACTATGAGTTTAGTAATTCAGAAATAATACAAATGATGTTTTTAATAATTAACAATTGCTTTTAAACTTTACTTTAGAGAATCATTAAGTTTTAAAACCTTTGCATGAGGAATACAATTAAGTAATTGTTAAATATATTTTTAGTGATTTGATCTAAATGTAGATTTACTTCTACTTCCAATCTAACAACCAAATTTACTCCAATAAAGTTGTCTTTTGCCAAATGATAGGTAGGTGAATACCCTCACAATGAAGCTAAAAGATCCACAAAGCATAAGGAAAAAGTCTTTCCAAAATCAACTTAAAAGAGCTAATGACAAAAAGACCCAATAATGTAGCTAAAAGATTAACAAAAGAATCAAATAAAAGTTTAAACAATTGGACAAAAGAAATAAAAAAAAAACTTAAAGATACAAAGTCTTATAACTCAATACAAATATAAAAAGATATACTAAAACATATTGAAATAATGTAGAAGAGTTTGTCTAAAACAACTTGTCAAACACAAGAGAGGGGATGGGTTATGGTTTTCTCTTTCAATTTTGCTAGTCAAAACAATTTAATTAATTGTGTTGTTGAAAATCTTCCTTAAAATTTCGAAACATGTTATTGCTAAATAAGAAACAAGTAAAAATAGATAAAAAAAATAAGAATATAAATAGGAATTTTAAGTGGTTCTACTACTATTATAAGTTTTACATCTATCATTGATTGACCTAATCAGGTTTCCATTAAAACAACATATTTTGACATACAATGGGTAGGCTACAAACTCTCACAATAGCTTGATCAATCATTAATCAAACAACTCACATGAGCTTATAATCACAAGCCAACAGTGGTCACTCCAAAGCAAACAAGTTGAATGAATTACAATGGCTAAAGAAAAAAGATAATATGACACTTGAAATTAATAATTCTACATCTTAAACACTTTACAATAAAAATGGAAATATTATTATAGATATTTAGAACAAAATTACCAATGTAAGTTGAAAACAAGTAATCAAGAAATAAGTTGAGATTTGTCATGATGTGCACACTTTAGCTTCAGTTGAGAAAGTTATAATAAGTATTGCTTTATGAAATTAGAAGAGGTCTACAAGAATTTCATCAACTTCTATTTTGAATGCACTCTTATTTATATCCTTGGTTAATCATTTATTGAGTAAAGTACAATGGCAAAATTTGCTTTCCCAAATTGATTTAAACAAGCCATCACAAAATTTGGTGACTATTTGTACAAGTTCGATAAGAAAATCATACCAAGGCGATTGATATATATAATTGATTATGCAAATGAAGTGCTTGCCTAACTTTTATATTTTAGCTACTTAAGTATATCATACAAGTAAGTCATTAATCATCATATTGTATGATGTAAATTCTTAACACATTTTTATGATCTTTAGATCTTTGTACTAGACAATCATTAATGTTGTATAAGTACAACATGTTCATTATTTGTGGTCTTGCATTTGATAAGCAGATAGCCATTATACGATAATTTTTGTATTAATTTCAGGTTTTTTTTTATGATATAGGATCATAACATTAAGACACTAAGAGCATCAAGTTTTACTATTATGATTATGAAATAGATCATACAATTTTGAGACACTTCTTCATATTATATGATGCAATTTTGACATTTTGAATCTAATTATTTTCATTGTTCTGTGGAATGAAAATGGATCGTACAAGCTTAACATACTACTTTGTACTATATGATGAATAAGTTATGCTGAACATAATGAATAGGGGTTGTTCATAACTTAGGTTTTGAGTGGGGAAAAACTATCACACAAATATAATAATAAATTCATATTACATAAAATACAAGAAGGCTTAAGACCTAAAATACATAAAAGGATGATACTATATATAATATTTTTTGAATTCCAATTTTAACACAAATTGATGATCATAGTTGTACAATGAAGAAATCATACATGTACGACATTTACATAGTTTCGAATTTTGCTTGGAATGTAACGCAGAAACTAGACTGCATAATTATAATAATAGTCATTGTATTGTACAATCTTAAGACTGTGAAGAGTAATTCTTGTTTTAAACTTAATCTCTTTAACTTTAACAAATATTTTAAATACAAGATGTTCTATATCAACTAGTGTATATATTTAGTGCTAAAGTTATTTAAGCGTACTCATTATAGAATGTCTTAACTAAGATGCATACATAAGTAGATAATTATAAGTACTACTTTACAGAAAGGGAAAATATTTAACATTTTAACCAGTTGTAATGTGATAAATAAGAAATCTTCAAACAATTTAGCCACACTATTTAAAGCCAAACCACATAGCTCCAAATCAATAAGTTGAGCTAAGAACATGAGCAAAAGTCACTAATCTTCAATTCGCTCCAAGGTGCATGTGTGTCCCTTTCTCCATCACCATCATTCTCTTCTTTCACTAGCAATTGTTGTAAGTACTCAACAACTCACAAATCATTAGATAACACAAGCTTGTTTGGTTATAATCAAATTCATTAGTTCAATAATATCCCACTTGATGATTATAGAATCAATGCTAGAATAAAGATATTACGAAAAGAACAAAATAAAAAATTGCAGATTGTAGAGCAATATAAAAGAATTAACAATAGCATGTTAAAAAATACGTAAGATTAAAAAAACATAGAATTCATCTAATTCGTAGCTCATTGAAGGATGGATTTTCTTAGAAACTATTTTATTTGTTCTCAACCTTTTGTTCATGATGAAAAAGTAACATTGTTGTAAGTGTATAGTAACATACATATAATGAAAACTTAAATGAAGTGCACAAGATACATCATTTGAAATACTATTTTCCTAATGAAAGATGATGGAAGTGAGAATGATGAGAAAACTTGATTTTGGAAAGTAATAAATTATATCTACATCAAATTGATTGGTCCTTAACTTCTAAGAAGAGCTAAAAATTGATTATATTAAGGATTATTAGGAGGCATTACCATGACAACTCATCTTCCTGCTCATACGTTCTTTTGATTTATCAAGCAAAATGCCCTAACCAATTGTGGTATAGATATACCTAAGGTAAATGTACTTGTACTAAAAATAGATCATACAAAATGATTTAAACATGACCATAAGATACAAGTGTAATTTCCTTTGGTAGGGTTATAATGGATTGTACATGTTTGAATGATATTTCACTAATGATTTGCTAAGGTAATAATGATAGTACAATTATAGTACCATATTCATAGTCTGACCATTGTTTAGTATTTTTTTGGTAGCATTTATTGTATCATATTCATATGAAATTAAATCATATTAAGTTGATTGATCATTTAATTACACAACTAGTAGGTGAAAAAGTGTCACATGGTACAATGAACTAATCATATATGTACAAACTATGTAACATTCCACTTTGTATATCTAGTGGTAGTAATGCATCATATCTATATGATGGAAATGTCATACAATTATGAATGCCTGTATTTTACATTTCCTAGGTTGATTCACTAATTCTTCTTACTTCATAAGTAACTCTGATAAGAGCATATGATTCTAAAGTCCATCATATAATTTGCTTGCCATTCAATTTTTCAAGATCCATGCAATGCTTTTTTAATCTCTTCTTTCTTAATTTAAGTGAAATATTCTCTTCATGACAAATATTACATATCAAAGCACTCCATCGATTTAGCTTAACCCTCACAATTTGTTTTATAATAATGTTATTTTTATTTTTATTAAGGTAAGGATGACATTTACTTATAAATATAGATTTTGTCAAGTTAACTACAAGCAAAGCTCAACTACTTAGACTTTAGTTTTACAAACTAAACCCATCTTGAATTCATAAGTAGCAGTGTGTGAGAATGGTGCTTTTTCAAATCTTGCATACAACGATCTACCTTTAGGAGTTCAAAAATACTTATTTTCTTTCAAATTAATTATCTCCAAAAAGGGAAATAAATTGAGATATGACCATGCTTATAGTAATAATTGCACACAACATTAGAAGAAATAGTTGAATAAGTGGGTGCATGCAAATGAATATCATTCTATTTCACATGAGTATGTAATGAAGACTTTTACAATGCATATGAACAAAAATTAATAAATTTTGCCTTTAGAATATTTAATTCATTTTCAAGTAAGGCAAAGCTCTTTAAATTCTCTTTAAATTCAATATTTTCTCTTATTAACAAATCATTTCTACTTGGATAAGTAGATTGCAAGGAAAATGATCATTCATTTTTAACAAATTTATTTTGTAACACATCAAGGAAAGAAAAATGCAATTTTTCTTCACTTAATAGTGATTCATTCTTCTCCCTAAGTTCATTACAATGATTTTGTAACTCAGGGATATGTTGCTCATGCTTGTTACATTTTTTATTTTAAAGCAACATACATGCTAATTAACTACTGATATTCATTTACTAATTCATCAAAGTAATTAGATAGATTATCATCATACTTAACAAGTTTTTCATCATCAGGACAATAAGTAAATTATACACCTTTGTATGAAAGACTTACTTCTAATTAACTTCTATTTCTTATTCTCCTTATCTTCAACAAAGATTTGAGATTGTTTGTCATCAAATAACCTACCTTATTCCTATAGTGCCTCATAACATGTAAATAAGTCATAGATTTTTACACTAATCTCTTGCATTGAGTTGAACCATTGTACAAGATCTTTCACTTCTATCATCAAGAATGATGCAAGGATGTATTCCACAAATCATAATCTACTTTTTGAACAAAAGTTTAAAAGTATTTTTCCATAGAGCATAATATTCCCCAATAAATAAAGGATGACAATTCATAGTGTTAATAGAGAATACAAATAATTAAGACACTCTAAAATGCAAATGATAGATCTTATCCAAGAATTCCTTTCTTTGAGACAATTGACGTTAATACAAATTAAAACAACTTGTCAACCATAAGAGGTGGTGTGAATTGTGGCTTTTAAATTTTTTTTAATCAAATGAGTATTGTTAATCAAAAAAATTCAAGCAATTATGTTTTTAAAAACTTTCTTTAAAATTTGAAAGCATATTATTACTGACTAAGAAACAAGTAAAAAAGATAAGAGTAAGTAAGAATGCACATTGGAATTTCAAATGGTTTGATCACCAATAGAAGGCTTACATACATCTCTAATCGACTTGATTGGGTTTTCACTGTATTAAAACCTTTTAACACATGACAAGTAGGCTACAAACCCTTACAACAAACTTGATCAAACAATAGTCCACATAAGTTTATAATCATTGGCCAACTGCAGCCACCCCAATAACTTGAATGAATTATAGTAGTTAAAGAAAAAGATAATAGAACACTTGAATCAATAAATAATAATCTTCTCCTTAAACCTTTAAAAAATAACATAACTACTGAAGATATTTGCAATTAAGTTACCAATGCAAGCTGTAGGAAAGTAATCTAGAGATAATTTTAGATATTTCAAGATGTGTGTGCTCTATCTTCCACCAAGAACATTATAACAAGTTGTGCTTTAGGCTATTCAAAAATATTTGTAAGCATTTTATTCACTTTTTCTATTCTAAGTGCACTCTTATTTATATCTTTGGTTTGTCATTTGTTTATTAAAGTAAGTATCATGACTAAATTTTCTTTCTCAAAGTGATCAAAACTAGTTGTTGTGAATTTTGATTACTATTTGTACATGCATTATACGTAGATCATACTAGGGCGGTAGGTAGATATACATGATCTCTCTGATGAAGTTCTTGCTTGACCTTTACATTTTAATTACTTCGGGATATCATACAAGTATGTCACTAATCATCTTATTATATGATATAAATTTTTGACACACTTCTTTAGTTTTTAGATTTTTGTACTAGAGATCATACAAGTACAATACCTTCATTATTCATATTTTAAATAATCATCATATTTGATCGATTGATCTCCATCATATGATAATTTTTACATTGATCTTGGATTTTTCTGGTAAGATATAGAATCGTAACATTATGACATTAATAACAACATGCTTTAGTACTATGGTAATGAAATAGATTATACAAGTTTGACATACTCTTCATATTATATGATGAGATCTTGCCATTTTTTATTTAATTTGTTTGAAATATTTTGTGGGTGGGAAATGGAACATTTAAGTAAGACATACTACTTTATATTGAACAAAGCATACATTGTGTTGAACATATAAAATATAGTTTGTTGATGACTTAGGTTTTAAAAGATGAAAAACTATCATATAAGTATGATAATAGATTTATATTGTATGAAATACAAGAATGATTAGGACCCATATTACACTGAAGATTATACAAGGATGATATCATGTATGATAATTTTTAGACTTCCAATATAACACAGAAAATTGTAGATGCATGATAAAGAAATCATACATGTATAATGTTTACATAGTTTCAAATTTTACTTGGAATGTAAGCTAGAGACCTAACTATTCAAGTATAACAATAGTCATTTTATTGATCAATCATAAGGTAATGAAGTGTAGTGCTTCTTTTAAACTTTATTTCTTCAACCTTAACACACATTCTAAATCCAAGATATTGCATATCAATTGATGTATATATTTTAATGCTAAACATGTTTAATTGTGCTCATGGTAGAATCTTTTAACTAAGGTACATGCATGAGTAGATAATCCTAAGTGCCACTTGGTAGAAAGAGAAAAAATTTAACATTCTAACTATATGAGAAATCTTCAAATAGTTTAGCTACCATTTAAGGCTAACCTACATGTCTCTTAATCAATAAGATGAGCTAAGTCATTGAGCAAAGATTACCAATCTTCAATCTACTTTGAGGTGTGTATGTGTGTGCCTTGCACCATCACTGACATTCTCTTATTTCGTTGGCTATTACTATAATTAGTCAACAACTCACACAACCATTAGATAACATAAGTTTGATTTTATGATCATCAAATTCATAAGCTAAATATTATCAACTTTGGTTAATGCTCAAACTAGTAGGAGGGTTATGAAAAGTATATCCGTAATGCTCTGTCGCTTCAGTCCAACTCCATTGATTAAATCTTTAAGATTCATAAAGATCTTCAAGAATAATTCTTTTTAAATGATATGAAATTGATCATTACCTATTTCTAAATATTTGAAAGATATTTGTAGAGATTTTGCATGACTTCTAATGGCTTTATTTTCCCTCAACAATTCTAACAATTTAAATTTCCCAAAATACAATCAAGCTGACTATTCTCACATAAACATACTGATCGTACCATCTATTCTAAGGATCATATTATATGATGCTAATAAGTGAATAGATCTTCCAATTCATCATTCTATCAATAATTCTCTCCCTCAGTGTCCTTAGTTCTTATAAATGATCATATTATATAATATGTATATATCATATTATATAAAATTCTTTAGTTCAATTCTTTTTTATGTTTAATTACTCATCAAGACATGAACGTACTTGTATGCTAGAACATATCGTACTATACAAAAGTTTTTAGACTTTGTTATTCTTAGTTTATTCACTTTATATTAAATGGTCATATTATATAATACCCATATATTATATTATATTATATAAAACTCTCTAATTATTATTTTATTTAAATGTACCAATAAATGATTATATTATATGATATTTATATATTATACTAGATGAATTTTTTTCTCTTCTTTAACTTAGGTTATTGAGCTCTCTTATAGATTATACTTACATGATATCCTTGTATCATGCTGTATGAATTTTTTGGTTGTGCTATCACTCAATATTGTTAGCCCCAAATATAATGTTATTGTACGATAATAGGTATCATATCACGTGGTTAACTTGAAATTACTAACTAGAGCACTAATTGTATAATTTGATTAACTATATTATAGGTATACTGACTTAATTATATTATATAATAATATTATCATATTGTGTAGTACAATTTTTGTCATTTCCAACTTAATTTATTTCCTTTCTAATTCTTACTTGATTAAGGGTTAAACGTTAATGTATCTTGTTATTTTTTATATGAATATGAATATTATTATTATTATTAATGACATGATGTAATAGAAGTGTGTTATATAATGCTAAAAGCAAATATCTGATCATTTTACATAGTTAAGACCTTAGTGAAAGCATGCAACATTGTATCCATTATACCACTATGGTAAGGCATGAGTATGGATGGATGTACCTATTTAATGTGGAAGCTAGTTGCCATCATTACAGTTTAATGATCTATTATAGTGAAAGTGTAAAGAGACTTTGTAAAAGTATGATGAAGTAGTTTTCTGTGTCTGAAGAGCTAATGAAATGAACAATGAATAATCATACATACTTAGTTGAGCAGAATCAAAATATACAAAGTGCATAGAAGAAGACAAGGTGGTCATAGTGATCCCAAATGGACAAAAAATTTCATCATACATGTACATGAAGACATAATTTCTCCAATCGGTTACTTAAGTTTGGTAATTTGTAATGTATGAGTTTGAATTTAGGAGTAGTATGGAGGATTTATCATTGAAGGATGATGCATGAATTGTACAAATCTGATAATGCACAAAATAAATAGTAGAAGTTTTCATAATAATTTCATCCTTCCAAAGAGATGCTTATCAAAACATCATAAGTTATGATGGAGGCATGGAGAAACATTGTCTTCTAGTGAACGTATAGGTTTGATTGTGGGTACATATCTGATGATTTGTAATATGAACAATATTTAATAAGAGTACCATCATTATGCTACGATATGCAATCGTCCTAAGATGATACTAGTAGTAATCAATGTGGGGATTTCTTAAGTTGAAAAAATGTATTAACAGGTGCCCACTAATATACTAGAAGGAGGCAACTGTGCTGAGCTAGAGTGTTAATTTTGACTATCATTTTTTAGGTCATCTTTTATATCTAGTTAAGGATCTTGTATAATCTCTCAATGTATGATATAATAACTTTCTCCATTATAATAGTATCCTTATAATTGTCTATTCTATTAATACCTTCCAAGCTTCTTAACATACCACTTTAACAAGGGCCCTTATGGCTTTGTTTTTCTCCTTTTTAATATGGTTCCATGTAATACAAATAACTCTTTTAGTAGATTGATTTGTTGTAACCTCTCTACAATTATCCAGTGTAAGGAGTTTAAGCTTGAAATCATATTAATTAAGCTAAAACATTTGAAACAAATGATTACCTAAGTTAGTTGCTTAGTAGTGCACCATTGATGACTCATTAAAACTCCAAGTTTAGTAACATCTAGTATTGAATTTGTATGAGCTAGTCTATTAAAAGAGCACCTTTGAATTTTCATTCCGAATGAGTATGGTTATTTTTTGCTTTGTTTTGTTTAAAATGCCCATGAACCTTTACTTTTATAACATGTATTGGAGGTGGGGTCCATGATATGTATTGATAGTAATTAATCTTCTTGAATTGAAAAAAAAACAATAATCCCAGTTGCACCAAAACTTGATGTATTTATGGTGTTTTAATTAAAGGATAAGCCTTAAAAAAGCTAATACGACTCCAATTGATATTCTTAATCATCTATCCTTCTGTTATAGTTTTCTTTTCATATAGTTTCAAGTTCCTAGCTTTCCAAATCTGCTAGTAGATTAACATAGGCATGAGAAATATGACTTCTATATAAGTTGGGCAACCTTATCCACCTTTTCACCATTGATTTAGGAGTGACATAAATAGTTGGGATATTGTGACTTTATTTTTTAGGCTATACCATAGAACTCCCAAAGACGTTGAGTAATGGCATAACTAGTGAAAGCATGATCGAGAGTGTTCTCATTACAACATTGTAGGAATTTGGGGGTATACTAAACATGTAATATTTTTAGTTGATTAGAGAGGGAAGAGAATGGTTGAGTATGTGGCAAAGTAAGATGAAGTTTTTGGTAGGGAGTTTATAATTCTATATTCTTTTTTTGAATGCCTTCTAAAAGTTTTTGCCTCTAATAGCATTCCAATCCAGCTTCAAAGTGAATAATTCATTCTCATTTAAGGTCCATAACTCTTTATTTTCAATAGGAGATTTCAACACTACTAATTCAACCAAATTACTAATAGAAGATTTAAACACTACTAATTCAACCAGATTACTAATAGAAGATTTAAACACTACTAATTCAACAAGATCAATTGTTATTTTCTAATTAAAATTTGAAAAGTATATTATGTATGTTTGCCATTCCTATATTTGGCTTTAATAAAATCTACCCAAAATGAGTTGGTTGTTAGTAGTCTCCAGTTTAACTTACCAAAATATGCCAAAGCCATGTAAGTTAGCTTCCTTAAACCAAACCTAATCACCTCACACAGTTTACTAATCATGTCTTAATTAAATCGATGATGTTTGTGAGTATTATTAGCACCACCCCATAAGAAAGAATTCATAGTTTTCTTTAGTCTAATTACAATTAGTATTAAAGGAAGCAAGGTCGTTAATGTATGAATCGAGTCTGAACTAAGTACATGCCTAATAAGAAATAATCTTTATCCCATTGACAGTAGATCTTCCATCCTACTACCTTATTCTATAGTTTTTTTATTACGTTTTAATAATATATAACCTTCTTTCTACTGAGTATATTGGATATCCTAGGTACATAATCGGCATAGACCCTTGTTTGAATCCTAAAACCTTTACAATTCTCCTACTGTTGACTACTTTCAACTTAAAAGAAACATAAAATTTGAATTTATCCTTATTTAATAGCAAGCCTGATGTATGTTAAAAAGTTTCATACATGTTATGGATACCCTTCAGGGATCTTAAATCCCTTCTACTAAAAATTATGATGTCGTCGGCATAGTTAAGACGTGTAATTAGTGGTATGTCCCTTAGTCAAGCATAATGTGTTATTGTCTTATTATGAAAGCTCAGATTTAAAATTCTAATAAAATATTTCATAGCAATGATAAAGAGTAGCAGGGAGATTGAACTATTTTGCAAAAGCTTATTTCTTGTTTAAAGATTCCATGCGAATAATTGTTAACTATGATGGATAACAATGAGCTGTTGAGAAGGTTCCTGATCAAGGAGATAGACTTGGCTAAAAATATTAAAGCTATGAAGCACTTCAAACAAAAATTCTCATGAAATGGTATCAAATACACTTTTGATGTCCAACTTGATTGTATAGTTTTCCCCCTAAATTTTATATTCAATGAGGCCATTAACTCTTGCACAATCAAAATATTTTCAACCATTTCCTTACCTTTAATAAATCTAATCTGCTCTAGTGAAATGGTTTTCTTAAGTATGTGTTGCAACTTGTTAGCTAAAAGCTTGCTCATAATCCTGCTTGTAAAGTTGGTAACACAAATTAGCCTAAAGTCATAAAAGGTAGACAAGCTACTAGACTTTGGAATTAATATAATATGTGAGCTAGCAATTCCTTTGGCTATAATCTTTCCATCTAAGTATTCTTATACATCATTTTTAACATCTAAAGTAATAATATCCCAATATGTAGTGAAAAGCATGCTGTTGAATCCATCTGGACCTACTGCATAATGCTTGTCCTACTAAAAAAGAGCTTGATGAACTTCTTTTAAGGTCCACATTTTTTACAAGAGCAATGTTGTCATTTGAAGTGATAAATTAAGGAATACATTGTAGTTATGCCTCATGGGTAAAGGTGTCTATTCTCCAAGATATTCTATGAAGTGTTGTATAATAGCACATTGTAATTGATCTTAACTGAAAATTTTTGTGTCATTTTCCCCTTCATCTTAAAATATGGAGTTTTGAATGTCTATCTTTAAGTAAATAATGAAAAAAATATATTTTTTTCACTATCACTTAACCATTTAGTTCATTCTTTTTGATACCAGAATCTTTTTTCCTTGCTCAACTCTTTCATAAGATGTTCATTCGTTGCATTCAATTTGGTGTTCTTACTTTGAACCACTTACCATGAATTGTTTTTCATAATCCCTAATTGCCTCTATAGTTTTTCTAACATTCAAAAATATATTCCCAAAGGTTGTCTTGTTCCATTGTTTTAGAGAATCTTCCAACCTTCTAAACTAAAGAGCTGGTGCCTACATGCCAATCAGAGGTGAAGGACTTATCCAATTGCTCTCAATCAATTTATATAAGTTGGGATGTGTGGTTTCACATATTTTAAAATTTAAACTTTTTGTGGCCATGGAATTGCTTTGTGTAATGATATAAAAATAAAAGGGAATGATCATAACCCATCCAGCTTAAATGTTTCACAACCATTATTGGATTGCTATCTATCCATAATTGTTTTTACCAATATCCTATCTAAATGCCTCCAAACTCATCACCCTTTCTTTTGCAAACCTATGTATATTGTAAACCCTATAAAGGAATTGCATATATGCCATAATGATTGATATAATCCTTAAACTCATTTATAGCTACCCTATTAGGAGTAGACATGCTCGTATATTCATCAATTGAAACTATGGCATTGAAGTCACCTACCATCAACCATGGAGTGCTCCAATTAGCTGCAATTTCTATGACTTTACCCCATAGCTCACACCTTAATGTTTGAGAACCTTTAGCATACACCATTATGCAATTTGAAATTAGACTATTATTGATAACTTCTAAATATATTAGTTGTTAATCTTCATATATATTAAAGGACTGAATATTATTTTTCCAAAGAATCCAATTTTGTTTTACTTGTTTCTAGTACATTAGTCATATCCTACTTTGAATGCCAAATACTAAAATTTCCTTCCCTATGCTATTAGTTTAAGGACATCTAGTAAGCTTATTTTTTATTTTTGATCATTTTGTTTAGTCCGTAAATAGACTTGTAATTTATAATGCTGCTAATATTCCAAATGAGTAAATTATCCATTAGATAGGTTAGCTTCCACATTTGGATTATTTTGGCTCTTCTATGATTCTTTTTTGGACTATACATTGCTCTACAATCTTTTTTTCCTTTTTTAAACCTTTGGGTTTGGATAGGAGTAAAATCATCGAGTTTTAAAGGCATTAGTTCTACTTTCTTAACTTTTTCATGGAACTCCAACCTAAAAGCTTTCAAAATATAAACATCCAAAGAGTATTAAGGTTTATGCTGAGTTGTAGTTTTGGAGTCCAATAAGTATCCCTTATGAGGTTGAGGATCTTTATTAATCACTACTTGTCATTAACTAATTTGATTTACAATAACTTTCTCATTTTACTTCTCTTAATTCACCAATCCATTGATGTTGTCACTACTTTTCCTTGCTCCATCTACAATGTCTTTTCATTAATTACATTTTTTTGGTAACCATTGTGCAGGGAGATTGGACCATTTTGATCCTTCGCATTAGTATTCAACTTGTGTTTAACATGTTCATTATTATCTTCATTTTCCAAATCTTGTTACACATAGCCAACATTACTCTTGGCTAGAACCTTTTGATTTTCCAAATTCATTGGGTGATTCTTATAGTTAAGTTTAGAATGGCACTGCTTGTTGCAATGTCTATAGTAAAGTAGAAGATTGTCATATTATATTTTCTACCAAAACTAATTTAAGTTGCCCCCTCTTTAGGTTATTCATATGTATTTAAGAAGATCTTTTAACAAATCCAACTTAACACACACTTTTGCAACACTTGGCTATGTCAAGTTTATAGTGTCCACATCTAGTTTTTGTGGCTTCCTGATCATAGAGGTGATTGAATATAATGTTGTCTTGTTAAATAGATGTATTGGGAGATAATCATGCAAATTCTAGGAACCAAAAAGGGTTTTATGTTTAGATGGAATTCAAGGTGTCATTTAAAAACTCACATATAAAATTCTTCTACATTCCAAGAGCAGTGTAACCTGAAACAAAGGAAGTCATCTTCTTTGTCAAACCAAATTAGTATGTCACTACTAGCAAGTGAATAATTATTACCTCACATAGAATTCCAATAATATAAAAGGCCTTTCTAGCTAATTTCATGCTTGGTCTCTGATAAGAAAATTTCCCAAGTAGTGCCAATTTAAACTCAGTTAATATTTTATCAATTTTATCCTCTTTGAATACAATCTTTTGTTCCCCCTTAAAGGTTGTCAGAGTTTTAATTTTAATAGGAGATCATTTGTTTGAACCACCCAAAAAATTTACGAAAGAGCGATTAGGAGGTGAGAAACCCATGTCATCCATATTATCCATTATAGAATGATTTTTAATTAAAAAAGCCAAGTTTTTTTTAGCATACCTGTATTCTAAATTTATGTGGGAATCATCACAAGGATGGCTTTTGTTGGATCCTTGAGCACCTTTTCGGTTGACATCTAATAATCAAGTCCCTTGCTTTCTTGATTGTCATCTCTCCCACCTTCCTAATCACCTTACTATTATTTCTTCCTATTAATTTAAGTTTTTAATAAAACCTATTTATAAGTAAAGAATATATGCAACAAACTAAACCTATGTAAGTAGAAGAAATGGTTTAAAATCTTAAATTTAAGTAGTTGTGTGGGAAATATGTATTGGAAAGATTTTATCCCACACACTCTAAATCTCACCATTGTATTAATGCCTTATGAATATTGTCATAAATATTAACATACTAATATTAAAATAAAGGAACTCCATAAAGATCTTCAAGTGTGCTTAACTTCTAATTTTGTGTTAGTTGTGATTCTCATCAAACATTTCTAATTAGCTATTTGAGATAAGACCAAGCTTTCCAATTGATTGACCTATTTAATCTTAAGATGTAAGATTTGAAATACTTAAGAAAAAATATTAGTAAAATAAAAGAATGATTTTATTGTCATCAAACTAGTGATAAATATACTAGAGATATAATAATATTTTACTATAATGATGACAAAACTATAGAACAATTATTCAAATAAAAATATATTTAAAAGAATACAAATGTATGAACTCTTTCTCTTTATATACATTATTACAAATTCATAGAGATGCATGGAACATTTTTATTCCATATCTAGTTATTTCTTCTCCTTTTTTCCATGCATCAAAAGAAGAATAAAAGACTTTTTCTTTTGAAAATATATAAAATGTAAAGACTCAAGGGGTCACAAATACCATATGTTAGAATCTAAGAAAAATATCACTTGATATCATGTGATAAAATACAATGTTTAAACTCTAAGTCAAAGTATACAATTCTTTGAAGAGTAGTACTATTAGAAGTATGACAAATAGTCGACCAAGGGACACTCTTTATTGTTTCCCTATTTATCATTATGTATATAATTATTTTAAAAAATAATCAAATATAAAACATATAAATATAAAATAATTAATTACTAAAATTAATCAATATGCTCCCATACAAATTTCTCCCCTTATTTAATTCAAATAAGAGATGCATGCACATGACCTTAAGCATTTCAAACTTTGGTTTTAGAACCCAAATAAATTTTTGTTCGACCAACCTACAACCAAGTGAATCAACATTTCTGGATATATTATTTTTTTTTAATCTAAAAATATTGGGGGTACCTAGATTAAAATTTAATTTAATTTTGTAATCTTTTTAGATATCCCCTTTCTTCATAAAATAATTAAAAATAAAGTTTGAAGTATAAGAGGAAACATTAACATTTGAGAAGTTATTATTTTGAAAAGCTTTATTACTATGAATGTGATGTGATGTCATACAATTAGAATGTAATTTTTTAAATTGATCAAAAATAATTTTATTGTTTACATTAGTTTGGGTTATTTTTCTTATTCAAATGTTCACAAAGTCTAAGATATTCTTTGTTCTTCTTTTCAAATTTTTTAGATCTTGTAAAGCAATTTAAAAGCATCAACTAATTAATGCAAACTACTATATAATTTACTACAAGAGAGACTACTAATGTCATTGTCTTCACTCTAGGATAATGAATCATGATGTGCCATAAGATGCACCAAATATTATTTTTTACTTTTTTTTGATAACTTGAGTATGTTCATTATTGGCCAACAAACACAATATATTCTTCTCCTCTTCAATTATCCTCACAACTTGAGGATTAAAGGATGGTCCAAATATCTCCAAGTGGTGACTATGACCTTTTTATTTTTCTTTTCTTTCACAAACTTATTCACTTTTTTGTTCCTCTTCTCCACCAACTTTGGTCAATCAAGACAGTAGTGTCTAAGACCATTACATTCATAATAACATGTCTCACCCTTTTGTTTCATTTATACCTATGCTTTTCTCTTCCTTCTTCTCAAACATACCTATAATGCACATCTTAAGTATTTTGGTTTAACTTTTAGTAATAAGTTCCACCTTACTATTGTACAATGATTCTTTCTTAGATGTGGATTTAATAGCTCATAAAGCTAGATCATCTTTCTTCTTTTTCTTGGACTATGATTCTTTTTCTCTTCTCCTTGTCATCTCCATCATGTTAATCATAAGATCTCAAAGTAATTCATCCAAGTTGAGATGGTCCAAGTCCTTGGAGTTTTTAATAGCATTTATGAAAGGATCAAACTCCATAGATATCAGCTATATAATTTTTCTTACCTATGCAATGTTTGTAAAAACATTTTTAAGAATTAAAAGTTCTTTCATAATGTTAATAAATTTACTAACCATATTCTTAATAGACTCTTTATTATCAATAAGAAATAACTCATAATCATATATAAACAAATTAATTTTAGACTTTTTTAACTTGAGTGGTTCCTTTATAGGTAACCTCAAGTTTTACTATCACCATGGATAGTTTTGAGGTTTATTATCCTGTTAAACTCTATAGTCAAGAGACTACAATGAAAAATATTTAATGCCTTTCCATTAAGTTGTACCCTTTACATTTTCTATGGGGTGTTTTTACTTAATGCTTGTTAACAAATTATGGGATGATTTCACTTTATCTTTTCTAACAAACTTATTATCAACCTTTTTCATAAAAAATTCAAAATTATTTTCAAAGATATCACAAAGATCAATATTAATAGATTCAAGAAAATATAAACTTAATTCTTCCAACATAAATAAAAATCCTCTTTAGATAAAGATGATCAAAGGGAGGAAGCCCCTTCTTCCAAAATGGCATAATAAATAATGATTATGTGATACATTATGAAAATATTTTATCAAATTATTTGTAGCTAAAAATAATCAAGCTTTGATACCATTGGTATAATAAGAGTGCCAGATGTCCACACAAGAGAGAGGGTGTTAAAAAATTATTAAAATTACGAACTTAATAATTTATTAAGTAATATAATGAAAGCTTTTTATAATTCTTATGTTCTATTATAAATATTATTTTAAAAAACTTGTTAACTTTGAAGACCTTTTCATGATGTATACAATTAAGTTAATGACAAAAGTATTTCTAAGTAATTCAATTTAAACTTAGATCTGTATCCATTCTCAATTCAACAACTAGACTTACTCTAATAATCATCTATTGCAAAATGATTGATAAGAGAAAACCTTTAAAATAAGGCCAAATGACCGATAATGCATTAGGCCAAATGTCTTTAAAATATTGACATAAAATAGTAGACTATACTAGAAAAAAGAACCCAATAATCTAGCTAAAATACCAACAAAAGAATCAAGTAAAAGTTTTAATAATAAGACAAGGAAAACAATGTAAAAGCTCAAAGATATAAAGTCATATAACCTAATAAAAATATCAAGAGGTACATTAGTATGTATTGAAATAATATAAACAAATTATCAACTTAGGTCAATGCTAAAACTTGGATATAATCAATGCTCTTTCATTTTAACCCAACTCCCTTGATTAAATCCTTAATTTCCATAAGGATATTAAAAAATAATTTCTTTTAATTGATATGCAATTGCTAATTACTATTTCTTCATGCTTGGAAGCTATTTATATAGATTTTGCTAGGCCTCTAATAACTTTATTCTCTACTAATGACTCTTTAATGATTAATTTATTTTTTTAAATATAGTCAAATTAGTCATTACTCACATAATCTATACTTATCATCCCATCCATTTTAAAGATTGTTTTGTATGATACTAGTAAATAACTAATCATTTAATGCATCATTTTATTTGACAATTCCCTTCTTAGTGTTTTTAGTTATAAATGGTCATATCATACGATAATTTATATCATATTATGTAAAGTTCTCTAGTTTAATTATTTTTATATTTAGTTACTCATCAAGACATGATTATACTTTTATGATAGAACATATCATACTACACAAAAGTTAATATTTCTTTCTTTGAGATTGTTAAGTTCACTAAATGATTGTACTCCATGATACCTATATGTTGTGTAATACGAAACTCACTAGTTTTTATTATATGCTAGTTATTTAGCTTTGAATGGTCATACTATACAATAGATACATATAATAATATAAGAAATTTTTGTATTCTTCTTTAATTGAGATTAGTTATCTCTCATACAAATTATAATTATATAGTACCTTTGTATCATATTGTATGAAATTTTTTTTTGTGTTATCACTCAACATCATTAGCCTCTGATATGGCTTGTATTGTATGATAATAAATATCATGCCATATGATCACCCTGTCAATACTAAGTAGGGCATTAATTACACACTTTGATCAACTATATTATAAATATAATGACTTAGTTGAATAGTATGACAATCCTATTGTATTGTATAACTAGTATAATTTTTGTCATTTCAAACTTAGTTTGTTCTTTTTCTAATTTGTACTTGATTAACTATTAAAAGTGAATCTATCCTATAATTTTAGTGTTCAATAAATCCTATTTACACGTAATGAATGTGTTCCTTAAACTTAACATAAATAAGTGGAAAAGATGGTTTGAAAGCCTAAGTTTAATGAGTTATATAGGAAATATATTTTGAAATGCTTTTATCACATATACTAAAAAATTTATCATTATCTTAGTATCTCATTAATATTGTTATAAATCTTAATATGATAATACCTAAATAAAGGGATACCATAATGGTTTTCTCTATATGTGCTCAAGCTTCATGTTTGGTGTTAATTATGACTCACACTAAACACTACAATTAGCCTTTTGAGTTAATATCAAGTTCTCTAATTACTTTGTTTATTTAATCTTAAGATGCATGTTTTGAATACTTAAATATTAATAAAATAAAATAATTATTTTATTATCATCAAACTAATGATATATAGATCAAGGATACAATAATTACCTTCTTAAGTTTGAGAATTTGTGTTTCTTACTATTACAAAATGTTGTAGAAGAAAAAGACTAAACATTTACTTGAAATTATTTGTATAAAGAAAGTTTGTTTTTAATGATATATTGTTTAAGATAATATTATAAAAGAAATCTTTTGTATGTTTTAAAGATTAATATTATTGAAATAGGAGAGCTAAATGTCCACATAAAGAGAGATAAATTATAAAAAGCCTAATCTCAAAGTAAAAAATAAGCATAGTAGAAGTATTTTGAGATTTTTTATTTCTTTTGCAAATCTTATTTTAATTTTTTTTTAAAAACTATGTGAAGAATGCAACAAAAAAAGGCACAAAAGATTTTTAGGTGATTTAATTCAAACCTAAATCTACATTCATCCTCAACCAAAAGGATATTATTACATTAAAATATTTTTTCTAAAAGTTAGCAAGCAAGAAAAACACATGTGCCCTAAAAGAGCTAATAAGCATTAGGATAAGGAATTTATAAATTATCAGGCTAAAGGACTCTATACACCAGAATAAATGACTACATAATAATTAAGCCAAAAGATCTTACATGGTAGTAAAATGACCCAACAAGGTAACCAAGAGATCAATTCCACATTCATTAAGCACAAAAATTATGAAAAAAATTAAGGAAGATGATAAAATAATGAAAACTATTACAGCACCAAGTAGAAAGAACTACATGCCACGTGCATGCTCACATGTGGTGGCTCATTACCAGATTATTGAACCGCACTAGTTAAGTAGCGCACGCTAAGGTGTAGGCACACACATGGGTAGGCCAAACACACTAGATACTCACGCTCGCTAGAGGCATGAGATTGATGCTCATGTATTGCATGTGCATACATGTTAGCCATCTACTCCACATGTAGTCTTCACATGCACGATTGGTGAACCTATCGAGTCATCATGGTCAATGTGTATATGTGGGGCTATTCATGAGTAGGAATAGCACCCATGCACATGAATAATCCTTTAGCACTGACAGGTGGGATGCTTACAACTAGGCTGTTTAGTCAAAATCCAAATGTTTCTTATAAAACTTAAACTATAATATAATTTGTAATAAAATATTATATCTAAACTTTTACATAAATAAGTAAAAAAAATAAATGAAGTAGTTAAGAATGTTGAAATTTAGAACTCTAAAAATTTAGAATTCCATAATTTAGAACCTTGTGATAGAAAAATTTTTAGAGAATTTAATTTTTTTAAGACAAAAACCCACTTCTTTATTTCTTGTTCTTTAGTTTCTTTTTATTTTTAGACTTCAAGGGCTCAGGATAAAAACACCTCATAAATAGATTGCAAGGTAGCCAAAAGATTAATAAAAGATCAAAATTAAAGTCTTAACAAAAAGTCAAAAGAATAATGTAAAAACTTGATCCTACAAATTCTTACAACCTTATGATAATATCAAAAGATACTCTAAATTGATACAAAATAAATTAGAAGAAGTATTCAACTTACCTTCATACAACATTATCATTAAAGAAGGTTATGAAGGATATAGCATTTTTTTTACTTATTGTTGTGACTTCTTAGCTTCACTATGTTGAGGTATTATTCCTTAGGTATCCTTATTCTAACTCAACTAGGTTTTGCCCTTGAAAGGTATCTCAAAATCTTAAAGATGATAATAATTTATAGAAATATCAAAATCTTTCCCTTAATATACAATGTAGGACAGATTCATCATTATACCCTTACACTTAGTAGTTTGCTAGAAGCCACTCATTATTTAATAATTCCTTTCTTAAGACATCACTTAGCTTCTCTCCATGCTCTCTTCGATCCCAAGTGTCATAATTATAGTCTTGAATTTTTTTCTCTATTTCTTCAATCAAGGTAATGATTTTTCAGAGTAAATCCTTCAAATTAATTTGAAATTATTCATTATATTTTTATCTAACTTTGGAGGCATTTAAAGATGTTTAGGAAGGCCTCTAATAGCTCTAAAACACCTAATGACTCTTAATTATTTTAGAATTTTTTGAGATTTGGTAAAATTAGTCATTATTCATAAAAAAATATACTAAATATATTATATGTTTTAACATTAGGTGTTTTGCATTATCCATACTCTATGTTAACTTTTTGGGTTGACTAACTCTACAAAACTTAGACTTAAATAAATTAAATATATTGTGCATTAAATATTAATGTCCTATACACATGTCTTAAGTTATAGGTTAAGCACTCAATATACTCTTAGATCCACTAACATGCAAAATAGGTTGAATTGAATATTTTATATATTAAGTGTAATGTATCATATGTAAAGCTTCAAAAATATTTTTTTTCTATGTATTGTTCTCTCAACCTACATATTGGTAAGTTAAGCTAAATATATTATATTTTAAGGATAATATTCCATATATTATAGTTAATATTTTTGAATATTTTCAAGATTATTTAATCTAAATATTTTGAACATATTTTATGAATGTAATCACTTCTAATCTTTAATAAGAAAAATTTATAAATAGTTAATCATAAATAAAATCATACTTTAAACTAACATAAATAAGTGAAAAAGATAGTTTGAAAAACGCTTTATCATTTTCACTCAAAATCTGCCATTTGTTTTAATATCTCAAGGATATTATTATAAGTTTTACATTCTAAAAGAAAGTAAAGATGATTCTCAAAAATAATCCTTCAGTTATTCTCAAGTTTTTTGTTTGATAATAATTACATTCTAAGAAAATATTGTCATTGAAACCTTTAAGTCAAGATCATGCTCTCAAATTGGTTCAATTAGATAATTTTGAGATTTATGATCTAAAATATTTTAAGAGAAATCATTAATAGAACAAGAAAATGAATCTATTGTCATCCAATTAATCATACATTGACCAAGGATTTGATAGATATAAGTGTAGTAGTTGTTGAGATATGTTCATATTAATTATGTCTATGTATGTTTTTAATTAAGTTGCTAAAACATAAAGAATGACATTCAAAATATGGATTTGTCTAAACTATCTTTTATAATGGTATCTAAAAGATGTAGTGAACATGTTTGATAATTTCAAAATTATCATATTTCATTTTTTAATGAACTATGAGGCATTCTATTTATCATTAGTTGCTCAAATGTGTTTTTGACTTTGGTAGGTAGTAAAAGACAACTGGTCATATTATTTTATCATCTAATTTGCTAAAAACAATCATATTATCCTTTCAACTTCTAGAAAAATAATAAACTAGAGGTAACTAATACACTTGTACAAATAGAAGCAATTACATAGAGACCATTCTATTCTATTACCCTTTCCACCAAACTTGATGTATTTAAGAAACTTTCAGTATTCTTTCTTGTCTATTACCTTGCTCTTAGTCCTTCTTCCTTGAAACCTCAATGTAATAAGGAGGGTGGATTTTGTTTTCATCATTGTCACTTCATTTTTTTCCTAAAATAGAATTTTTTACATGAAATGTTTGTCATTTTTACATTTGTTTATTTTGATACTTTCACTTCTCTTTTTTTTTTCGTTGTTTATGAGCATACCTTGGTTTTTTATCCATTTAGCAATTTTTTGTATAAAGAATATTGTACTTTTTTACCGACTTTCTTTTGTTCTTTGGTAAGTGGTATGAGTGATGTTTTAACACTTCAATATTATTAATATAGAAGTTTTATGATCGCTATTATCAATCCAAAGTTGAACCAAGTTTGGGCTAGCTTAAAATCAAATTGTTGCTTGAATTGTGTTGATTTTGGGTTGGCTTTACTCGAGCCAATCCAGTCCCTAGATACGTCCGAAATCCTTCTAATTACTTCACATAAAATTTAAATATACTATTTTGTGCTAACATTCTTAGTGATAACGTTTTTATATATATGTACAAATCTATTTGATTTAGACTTTGGGTAGAAATGAGCACCCTTCAAAGTTGAGGTTAATTCGAAACATGAATAAATGCTTGACTCGTGTTTAATTTAAGCCGATTTTGGAATGATGTACAAAATTAAGTGAAAACCTTGATAACAATAATTTTAATCAAATATATAATATATTTCTTGGTTTTTCTTTTGTTTTTTTACCAGCATGAATTCTTGTGGCTGTAGTACATCTTCCCACAAGTAAAAGAACCAGGTTTTATTCCTAAATCAAAATTAATTCCTGAATAAATAAACCTAATATTTGTTGCTGTTATTCTCCACAAGTCATGGAATCCTTCTCCAGGAAGAATAGGATTCTTCTGAAATGATAAGATGGCATTGGCTTGTAGAATAGTAGTAAGGCATTCAATCAAAAATCACTTGGCATTTGATGAACACATCAACCACAATTTTCGTTCCTACGTCATTCGCTCCAGTGTTTTACTCCATCCACATCTCCAATACCCTTGGTCTTATGCCTTCCTCCGCACAGGAAAAAGATTACATTCCATTTCAGGCGATAGTAAATCTTATTCTTATGCCAAGCATATGCTCCTGCTTTGCATCTCTTTCAAGTGTTATTTTGTGTCAGCATATCACCAAAACAATGTGCTATTGTTCTTCAGCAAGGATTCTTATGCTCATCCATCCATCTTTCACCCTTTGCTTTGTGATTTTAAAGGAAGTTTTTAATGAAAAAGTTAATTTTATATTGGAAGTATAAAAGGCCTTCATGGTTTTTTTTTTTGTACTTTTGTAAAGACAATGAACAAAAAAATAATAATAAGTACTTTTGAAACTAAATCATGTGCAGGATTCATTAGGTTTGATTATAAACTTGAACCTAATTAAAGAGGATAATATTTATATTTACAACGGTCATTTTTATTTATTAAAAATTAGAAACCTTAATCTCATGAAAATGGTGTAATTACAAAAATATTCTGATGTCATTATTCCTTATCAATTAGCAATGGCTCTTTACATAAACGCATGTCAAATCTTCTTTATATTGTCTTTATCACATCTGTTTTCCTGTTCACATAAAAAAATTCAATCATGTATTTTTATTATTTTTGTAGAATTGTGCGGGATAGTGTTTTCTTATTAATTATATTCCATGGTTTTTTTACTTTAATTTCTCAAAAGTGTATTGATTTCTTGAAGTGATTACTCGTTTCTTCTCAAGTAATTACTGAATTCAGTTGTTTGGGAACATCTTAATCTTAACTTTGTGAAATTTATTACAATTTCTTTTATATGAAATTATTTTGCTGTGGGAAAATAATTTTTCTAATTAAATGTCACACTAGAATGATGAAATATATGTTTAGAAAATTATCGGTTAGTTAGGTATAATAAAAACTAAGTAATATTATTGATTAGGTATTCAATTTATGCTAATCTAAAGAAATTTGACCAAAGTTATATTGCTATTCTTAGACTGGTTTATGTGATTAAGGTGAGTAAACTTGAAATTAAATACATTTGTTTAAATGAAATAGAATAAATATAGTTAATTAATTTTTTTTATTGCAATAAGGAATTATTTGACATGTTGTTAAGATATATGTATTGAGTCTTGTCAAAGAAATTATTACATATTTAACTTCTTTTAGTCTAAAACCATGATCAAAATAGGAAATTAAGTAATAAAATGTGTGTTAAACGATAAAAGTGAAAGAGAGTTTCGTCAATCACAGAATTAAGTACACAATTGATATAAGACATTTCCTTTGTGAGATGTTGACAAGTATTAGAAGTTCTAGATTGCAAGAAAGAAATTCTTATCATCTCTGTATGTGGGATGCTTATAGACTAGTTTTGATAAAAAAAACATTTATTGCATTAATTATAATAGTTATAATTATCTAATTCTAGAAGCTTTTAAAGAGTTCAACCTATTTTTTGAGGGAATAGTTATGATGCAACTTTTGGAAACACCTAGGGAGAGTTCATTGAAAACGTTGCTGTTGATGATCAATAAAAAAGATATAACTCTTGGAGTACATTTGTTATAGATAGGAAACTCCAATTGACTCTTAACTAGTGTTAACCATCTAATGATAAAAGAAAATGTATGATTGGGATCAAGGTAATTAAAAAATGCTTTTCTATTTTCACCTTAACTCATTATCTTGACATTTTGTTAAAAAAGAATAATTATTCAATGACTTGTCACTACATGGCATGCTCAAAAGTGTGCATGTTGTCCAATATGTGATAATGTAACAGAGTTGATGGTTCATCCTTGCACCATGTACACTATAATTTTCAAGGGAGTTCTTTCCATACAAATTTTCTAATGTCTTGAAACTTAAAAAGAAAAACCTCTTTGCGAAGCCTTTTAGTAAGATACTAAAGAGTGAGAATTCCTTATCTAATTTGTCTTGATCACACCATCAACTTTTCTTTAAATGAAGGCCTTGATTAAGTAAAAAAATCTCATTAGTTTGGTTAATCACTCCTCCAAAGTTTGATATATAATCATGGTTGATTTTATGACCTTAAATGGCCGAAAGAGAATATGACTACTTCTTTATCATCATTTCTTGAAGTTTGACTGACAAGGGTACTACTACCTCAAAAAAAAAAATAAAAAAAAAAACAAAGAATGAAGAAAGTGTTGTCATTGTCTAGTCCAAAGCATTAATTGTCTTGACAAATTATAATCGAGAAAGATAGCAAACCATCCCCAAGTGATGGGTAAGAAGCTATTTAATTATTAACTCTATTGGAAGTTTGTTAGCCACTTGAAAGAAGAAGATCGAGGCTCTGCGGCTTCACTATTGAGAAAATATAAAAAGTATGGTGTGGGTTGGAGATTATCACCAAAACTCAAATGTTCAAACTCGAGACCCACTACTTGATGTTTAAAGAGTACCAGGAAATGGTGAAGAGTAGGGCCTCAAAGGAAGTTAGCTCTCCTTTTAACAAAACTAAAGAAAGCTAAAGATGATCCTAAATAGAGGTTCAAAATGAAATATAGTAGTTGCTCTTGAAATGTTTGATGCCTGAGTCTTGTAAGTCAGAGACTTTTGGAGAAGCAATATGAAGCAATTGATGAGTGATGCAACTAAGAAAGCTCATTCAATGGGACTTTGTGAGGCTTTGACTTTCCAAAAAGGTATTTGAGGAAATACTCATCACTCTTGTAGAATTCATCATTATTGAATTTTGTTGATGTTGTCTACAAACTGATTACTAAGCCAATCGAATTTAAGTACTATGACAACTAAGGTGGATAATTAAGGAAAAACAAAAGAATAGTTCTTGTCTCAAATGATTCCCAAAGTAGATAGTGTTGCATCTTCTTTTACCTACAACAACAATGTTATGTAAAGGTTTTTTTTGGTAATAGTTATTTGAAAGCTTATTAAGTAATTTATTAACCTTCGAATAAGTTTCTTGCATGAAATTTTTTTGTGCCTTTGCATAAAAATCTACATCAAATTTTATGCTAAGAAAATCTATGGTTTAGTTTGAAGGCAATATAGCTTTAACTTTGTTAATTTTATAATTGAAAATGGCACTTAAAATGTAAATCATTAAATTTATTGAATCCTTAGTTCATGTGTGACTTATTTTATTATAACAAAATTATTTGTTAATATTACGAATACTTTTCTTTGTGTTTTTAGATAATGTATCTCAATGTTACTTGAGAGCTTTATCATTGAGGGTTTAATCGATAAAAGTTTTGGTGTGAACATAATGAACACTAGACATAAATCTTGAGCTATCTTAGATAGAAATTTATGGCCTTCTTTTTTGTTTATATTATAAAACATATGATAATACTTTTGAGGTGGTAGGACAAATGGGCAAGGTTTTAAGAATGTGTTATCTTTTATATAAAAGCTTTTCAGAACTCTTTTCCACACATCTATGCATATTTCTTGGAAGATGAAAGCACCAACTTCCTTTTTTCTTTAAGGAAAGCCTAAGACAAACACATGGAGAGATCAACCTAAATTATAAGAACTATATATTTTCTTACGTGTTACTTGGTAGTCTTTTCTTGTCTACAAGTTTAACATTTTTTAATGACCATTTGTACATTCCCTTATAAAGAAAACCAATAAAATTTTGACTCTAATAAACAAATATTTTTGTCACACCTCATATGATCTACAATTTCTCGTGACTGTATTTCTGTGATTAAGAATTTTCTTAGAGATGATTGTAAACACATAGTTGTCTATCCCAAAACAAGTAATCATTAGAAATCATAAAAGATGAATCTATAGAATTTTTTTGTCACAAATTTCAAAATAAATTAATTATAAACATGGACAATTTGAATATTCTTCCTTCAATCCATCAAAGTCCAAGATTTTGAATTCTAAGGTATTGATTGTTGTACTAATTTGTGATAAGTCATTGGCTACTCTATTTGACAAATAGTATTGTCACACCCCATATGGTCATTTCCTACTTAGTGCTTTTTAATGATTAAGAATTATGTTAGAAATGATCATGAATACATAGTTGTCTACCTAAAAACTATTAATCATTAGAAATAATAAAAGATTAAGTTATAGAAATTATTTGTCACAAAACTCAAATAAATTAGTTATACATATATGGAATTTAAACCTTCTTCCTGTATTCCATCAAAGTTTGGATTTTAAATTGTAAAGTATGAATCATTAGATTAATTCATGGATAGGCTTTGGCTACTTTGTGATTTATCCCAAGCTTATGTTTAAGAACAAAAAATCATTCTAATTAGACCTAGATTGATTTGTCAAAAAACAAAATCCTATTAATACTCAACCCACTTGGTATAACTATAACTTAAATTCTTTTACATATTGACGAACATTAAAGTATGATAATTAGTGTTAAGAATGAAATATTGATGGAGATAATAGTCTCTCTAATGTTGTAAAGTTTGAATTATCACATAAATCTCTTCTTTCTCATAGATTGAATATTTTTTTTGTGTCACTTAAGTTTTACTAAAATAGACAACTAGATGATTCTCTTGTCTTAATACTCTACTTATTCCTAAACAAGATACATTGAATGTAACTTTAAATGCTTTTGAAAAATAAAGTAGCCATGACAAGGGTGAGGATCTATAGTTGTAACATCCCATGTAGCGTTCGCATTACTTTAAACTTGGTTGAATGATTTTTTAATACATTTATGACAACATTTGTCAAGATGTGAAGTAGTCCTAATAAAAATTGTTAATAAAAGGTCATAGCAACTAGTTTACAAAAAATATTTTGAAAGGGAGGTAAATATTTATGATATAATAAAATATAAGGAATATAGTTTAATATTTTTATAAAGATGAAAAGTGGTTGTCATATAGAAACTTGTCAAAAAAATATTGAGAATTAACAATATTGATTCATAAAAGATAACATGAAAAGAAAAATAATAAAAACTACCAAGTAATAACAAAACATTCTATAAAATTGATATGAATGGAAATGTTTGAATAGCCTCTTTTAAAAAAGAGACAAAATTTGGAATATGTTTGAATTGGAAATTGAAAAGAATATACCTTTTTATATAATTTTAATTTAAACATATTTTTGTATTGGTTAATATATGTCAACTTAGTAGAGAGAGAGTAAGAGTATGCATGATTAGATAAGTATTCATGCATGAGGGCAATTGGTTGAAGGGAGAAGTCATAGAGGAAAAAAGTAAGGATAACTTTCTTGGGGAGATTTTTAAGGTAAGCTTACTTTAGGAATTTTATTTGGTTTTTAAAATGTCCCATAATGCTCATATAGAAAAGCATGTGTAGAGCTTGCATGGAAGTCAAAGACATGTTTATTATGAGTTTGCAATGAAGGAAGCTTGATTTATAAATTGGGCATTTGTATAGTACACGAAACCAAAGTCTTACCTCTAGTGGAGATTTGATAATTTTGGCAAATTAGATCTAGTCTCTATCAAACACATGGGATAGTTTGCTGCCAATCAAATAATCTAATAGAGCCATTAACTAGTTTAATAAAAATTCAATGAAAGGTCCTCATTCTCTATTTGATGACCAACAAATGATTTAAAGGTTGATGCACATCAAAATGGCCTAATAGGGAGGTCAAATGATTCAATGAGACCATGAAGGAAATCAAACATGGTTTAGATGGATGCATTTGATATTTGTTGGAAGCACATCAGATTGTTCATTGAACATTGTTAGATGGTTTGATTGGTCAATAAATGATCTAATGAGGTTATCAAGTATTAGTATGATGGGTTAAAGGTCACCTAAATAATGCATTAATATTGGTAGAAATCATGTGGGGTGCAGACACAAAGTGTATGCATGGCAAGGCATATAGTATGTGGGTCACAAAAAAGAAATGAAGAAGAAGAGATTATAAGGAAGAGTTATAATATATGTATGTATTTATAATTTTTAGAAATTAAGAGGATAATAAGGAAGAAAATAACTAAACATTCAAGTTGGCATCCTGCTCAATTTAACAATGCATTTGATGTGATAATTGATGCAATTGTTGATTACTTATTAGAATCATATATTGCCTGTAAGTTCATAAGTAACGGTTAATGTTCTGCATTAATTGTACACATGATTGATATTAGATGTTTACCTTGTACTTGCATGCTATATGAATGGGAAATATAGGAGGTACATGTATATGCATACATCATATGCCATCTTGCAAGTTGAACAATCAACTATGCTAAAATGTGCAATAGTAAATACAAATACATGAACAAATGGCTAAGTAGCCATGCTCAATTAAAGTTTAATAATGTTAAGAAAAATAGGCAACAAAAATAGAAAAATCCCACAAACAAAGGTTAGAGCCAAAATGGGAGAAATTGATACTATTAAGTATCAAAAATAGAAAAATATCAATGTTCTATAAAAGTAACACCAACATAAGAAATTGTTTTCATAAGGGCATAGAATATTGAGTTGGGGAAACATAATGGATTAGTCAATCAAATTAGTAACAAAATAAATAAGGTCAAAAGGAAATTTCAAATGTATTATTCATGAAATTTCTTTATGCTTTGCATGGCAAATGGTATGCACATTTCATTAATGCAATGCATACGAAAGCTTCATTACACTGGTTGTGGGTATTAAAGACCTTGCATATAATAAGACTAAAGAATGTTATGCCTTGAATGAATTTGAATGTTTTAAACTTTGTCTATTGAACTTCTATAGTAGCTTAGCCAATGTTGGCGAAATCAAGTGTGATAGATGCAAATCATAAGTCATAGAAGGAACATTGAATAAATACAATGAAGCTTAGAAAATAGGAAAATGACTAAATTTTTGTAAATAAAAAATATTGTATTTTGATTTATTCCAATATTTAAATTATTGTAAATTTGTTGTGCATTATTGGAAGATCAAAGATTATAAAGCTATTGTATATTTATTATTGTCTCCTTAGCTACAATGTTTTGTTTAAAGGATTTCATGTTGATGTTATATATCCATTGCATTACTTTTAAAGGAATTTCATTGTGGTATTTGGTTTCCATTTCAATGGTTTTATGATTTTGGAAAAACTTGTTTATGATATAAGATATAAAGGTGAAGTCTTATAATTTATTTGTACATTATAGACATTAAAGGGTGGTACTAAAGTAGCTTGGATGCTTACTATAGGAAATCAAAATAAGCTTTTGGACATGTTAAACAATGCAAGCTAGATATACTATCATAATTAGGAAAAGACAATCAATTATAATGATGATTTTTACTATTGCATATGGTTATAACATGTGTTAAGATGTAGTCACGTGTGTGTGTGTGTGCGTTTGTGCTAAAATACTAATTAGCATAATAATCTCAAGATATCCAAATTTGTGAAATATGGAAGCCACTAGTATCAAATAAGAGATCAATCTAAAGGAGAAACAAAGTATTGATTTAAGTAGTGGTTGATGTTAAAAAATCCACAAGAAGGATAGCTCCTAAATCTACAAAGAGGCATATTGAATTATATCAAGTGTATAAGTTGATGGAACAACGTCAAAGTTGCATTCACCCCACTTGTTCATACAACTAAACCATTAGAGCTAAAGATGGTTGGATAGGATAGAAAAGCTATATGATAGCATGATGTGTTTAGAAACTTGAAGTATTTATTTGGTGGCACTCGCACTAGATGTAGGCCATTGGTGGCAAGGTTGACATAGGCGCATGATTGGAGGCCATCTCAAAATACCGTGAAAAGGATTCTACCATGAATTTCAAGAATAGCATGTTTCAAATTTTGCTAAGGTCAAAATGCATGATGAGATGACAAAGTTGCTTTAGAGAGGTATGATTATTTTAGAATACGAATAAAGATCTTTATTTTTGCCTTGAATGGGCCCAAAATGGTAGCTAATAAAGCACAGGAATATTTAATGTTTTGGAATGATTACAAGATAATAAGAGTCTCATAGCACCAATGTAGTATTCCATATATAGAGAGCTAGTAGGAGTTGCTCACTAAATAAAGCAAGATCAAACCATGACGGAGGTTAAGTTAGAATTTAGGTAAAGAAAAAAGTATTGATTTTTATCTTCTAGTGGACCAAGATTTAAGAAGGCAATGATTTTCGCTCAAGGTCATAAATTCTTAATTATCCTACAAGTTTTTGGATACGAAGAAAGTACAAATGTAAAATCTATGAAAAAAATACACTAAGGAGAAAGTATATGAAAGGGTACAATCAAATTCTTTGCTTAAGAAGAATATGAAGACAAAACGAGGAATGTCCAAGAGTTATAAGAAGAGTAAGAAGAGGGTTATTGCAAGTGACAAGGCTTAAATTCTTAAGATTTTTATTATCGTAAGACCCAATCAAATAACTCTTATCACTTATAATGAAGGAAAGAGGTCAAATGTTTGCACCTCTATCCAAGATGGCAAAATTAATTATATATATAATCACTAAAAGAGAAGTTCTAACATCCTTAGATGTGATAACAGATACTTTATCATATGGAAGGATAAAAATCTATATATCTATGATCAAGTTAACTAGCTAGTAAATATAAGCATCAACAATTTCATCTTAAATAGTTACAATATTTTTAACTTCTTTCCTTTTACATAAGATCTTTACTTGGTCCAGCTTGGTATAGTTGCTCTATACTCACTTTTGGGTGTAAAAATTATGGAGTAATAAAATGGTTCCCTCCTCCACATAAAATGTTAAAGCTAAACTTTGATGGTTTTACGAATTATCATAGTGGGCATGTCATTTGTGGTGGAATTATTCATAATCATTCAAGTTAAATAATGAAAGCTTTTTCTTACTTCCTTACAACACATCATTATTATAAGAAAGAGGATTGTCTTTGGTTCTTGGTTTGCAAATGTGCAATAGAAAAAATATTCAAAAGCTAGTGATTGAAATAGATGGTAAAGTAATCCTTAAAATGATACAAGGTCAAATGAATGATCCATGAAAGTTGTCAAACATTGTTTAGAAAGTCAAGCATGAGGTAGGTTTAGAAATAGTTCACTGGAGTTACATCCACGAAGAGGGCAATAGAGTGACATAATTCTTCATGAAAAAGGTAGCAAAATAAAAAAATTAGGCATTTGGGATTCAAAAAATATTCCAAATTTGTATAGGGCTCTTATCATATTAGATGAATTTTAATTCCTATATATTTGAACTTTGTACAATGTATGAAGCATTGTCTCAAAAGATCAATCCTGATAGGACATGAAAAAATTGTAGTTTTTTACTAGTGCAAAGTTTTTCATACAGTATAATAACTATAGTTGTACTATGTGAAGCATCCACTACCTACATAATCTTAGCTTCCTTCCAAGATGTTTTGCATAACCTTGGCATTGACCAATTATGCTCAATATGCATATTTGGGCAACATTCATACAACTACTAATAAATTCCTCAAAAGTTTGACTGAGTTTGATAGAACAATCAAGAGCCAACTCATCACACTGCTACAATCAAAACCACTCAACAAAATAGACAAGTCTGTCTAATAATGAATATTACTATTCAAATAAGGGTTGCATCATTTAGTTACAAAATTTGTAGCAAAAGCATCAAATAGTTACAACTAGCCATCATTAGACAACATTGTATCAAGGAAACCCTTTAAGATATCACTTCAAATTCATGCCTTTTTGGCATATGCACTATTCAATTGAAGTCCACATTGTACCATTATGCTGCTCCCTAGCTATCGATCAGACAAGTACTCACACTGAAAGAATGTCTGTGCCGTTTTACTATGGCATTGGTGAGACCTCTTGCATCGACAATATAGGCCTCTTAAAGTGGACATTGTCCTTAATATAACATTAGACTATTATGACAAACAAATTTGAAGATAATACAATTGTACCTTTGAACATTGGCTATAATTTTGATGCACCGACATCACTTTGAGATGTAGTAATCTCACTCAATTAGACAAAGCCATGCTCCTCAACATTGATATAGTGCTATTATACCACTCTACTCATACATTCCCTCACCTCGATAATTGATGCCATATTTAGTGGAGCTCATTGATCTATTTCCTAAAGCTAAGTGATTGATTATGATTACAACAAATTGAGCACTTCACGTTATAATTCTTTCAAATGTAATTAATTTGGGTCTCCAAAACTAACAATGGTACATTATCATTACAAAATATACTTATGGTGGCATTATGACATATCATATTCTTTTATTTTTATTAAAAGTATTGTAAAGATATCAGGAGACCAACATGCCTTAGTTAACCCTCTTTATTTACTTAAAAGGAGGTTGAAGTGGATTAGTGCATTGAAAAAAATATTGAGATCAACTAAAAATATATTAAATCTTTATTGTTTGTTATATGCTTGAAAGAATTTGATGTTATTTTAAGAATATGGTTATTAACTAAGCAAGTCATTATTGACTTTTAGGAAATGAGGGTGAAATCAACATGATAGATGGCATTGATGAATTTACTTTGGCAAATGTAGAGAAGTGTCTATTATATCTGCTATCAATGATGAGAGGCATGTATGAAAGAGTTGAGAACACTACTTTGCCTTTGTATAAGAAATGGAAAATAAGGACCTTAAACAACAACATTTTGCTATGGTTTGTAATTGTCATAAGATATTTTTAGTAGATCCTTTAGGACTACAACCTAAAAATGAAATTGAATTTGATATCAATTTAATTTTAAGTACATAACTAATATCAAAGGTACCATATAGAATGATTCTTATAGAGTTGTAAGAAATGAAGACTTAATTATAGGAAAGAATTGAAAAAAGATTTATCAAATTGATTGATTATCTATAGGGTACACCTATCTTATTTGTTAAAAAGAGGGATGACTGTCTTCTCATTTGGATAGATTATAGAAAAAATAAGATAACTACCAAAAACAAATGTCCATTACTTAGTATTGATGAGCTTTTTTATTAGTTTCTAAGGGCATCACTTTATCTATTCATTTCTTGTTATAACCCTTTAATAAGTATATCACCAAATGGACTTCATCTCTAGCACCGTATTATAACTTAAATTTTTCTTTCTTAGTAAAGCCAAATAATTTGCAACAATGAATAAAATATATTTCATTGCAAACAATTCAAACTAACTTTATTGAAAATGTTTGTAATAGAATATAAAAGATACAACTTAAGCCCTGCAACAACACTTATTACAATGCCAAATTCTCCAAACATTATTACATTATTATCCAAATATAAACCAAGCTAGTGAAACTAGTAATACTATCTTCACTCATTGTTCCCCTAAAATCTTATGGTTTGAATCCAAGTCTCCTACACTATATTAACAAAAAGTGTATTAAGCCAACCATGAAAAGCATAGTAAGAAAAACTATGTAGTTATATGTGCAAATCAATATACTTTTTGATCATATTGTATATTGGATTCATAACACATCCATGTAAAATAAATAAGCAACAAGCCTTGTTATAATAAATTAAACAACGTATGCCACATGCAGTGCCACAAAAATTTATATTTACCCTTTGTTTCTTTATTTCTAAATTTTATTTCCATTCAGTCTCTTGTTTACTTTAAGATATGTTTCAACTATAGAATCCATATTCCATATGATTTTGGCTTTCTTAACTAGTACTTGGGCTAACTAGATCAGATCTCTTACATCTAAGTGCAGCGTTATAGACCATATTTGACTTTTCTATATCCTTTTTGAGATCCTTTGATCTATAACCAGTTTCATTTAGGGCACTACCTTTTCCTAAAATGTTTCCTTGATAACTTAAGTGTGATCATTTAAACACATCATTCTTAGCAAATTCTATTTGCTCTTTTATCTACCATTAGTTCCATGCAACCATACAAAGTGGTTGCAACAATATGCAATAAGAAGTACAACATATAACATGATGGTAATCATTTGTATTGTACATTCAAATAAAACATAAATATACCAATTCATGAGCTTCAATCATAGCATTTGAAAAGGATTTTGATTCATAATACATCACAATAATAGCTAGTTGAACACTAAATTACATTGTATGCTTACCTTAAAATGGCACACTAGTGGACACTCTGTATGGCTCCTTTTTTCTTTTTTCTATTCTTTCTTAAGAAATTTCTTCTAATATTTGATGCCTTTTCATTCCACATGTTTACTTCCTTTTCTTTTCTTGGAAATCACTCAGTTCCTTATTGTTTCCCCCTTGAATGACCTCACGTTTCTAGTAAGTTAGTGATTGTCCTACATAAGTGTGCCACACTCATTCCAATAAGTTAGGATTAGGGATGACAATAAAAATATATAAGTTTAATTAAAACCTTATAACAATATGTAATCTTTGTCTTTTTTAATCTAATTGGTGCTTCCAAATTTCATCAAATAAATTTTAAAATGAGTTAAATCTTTCTTAGTTTTTCAATATGCTTTGACAATTTTAATAATTTTTCTTTCTTATAATAATATTAATTCAAATATTATTATTATTTTTAAGTTTTGGTTTTTTATCTTAAGATCAAGCTACATCCTATTTTTAACAAATCAATTCCATTAGGTTTCTTTTAATTTGTCCTTTCATATTTGATCTTTTTCTCCCTTTTTTAGGAGTTATCCATCTGTTACACCCCATTTTTTCCTAGGCTGATTTTTGGCATACATTTTTTTTTTTTACATATAGACAGCTCAGATCGTCCCATACCAACCTGAGTAGCCTACGAAAAACATAGGATATAACACATCATTACACACCTACTTTCCTTAACAATGTGGATCCCATCTCCCGGGTACACCGTCAAATCAGGTTCATGACCACCTTAATTAACAGATGGACTCGTGCAATGTTACTCCTACTAGACCCCATACTCCTAACCCATACCGATAGGAGAACCGATCTAATAGAAGTCTGAATCCCCACGGTTAAGTTCCATAGTCACGTAATGACCTCACCATCAAAAATAAGATACATAACATCCACAGATAAAATATGACACTCCACACACTATACCACCAAGACAATAAAGTAAAACAGTGAATGGAAACTACATCACAAGAATAAGATCCAAGTCCAACAAATACAATATCATCCAACTAGATACATAAGTCAGAATCACCCTCACATATTACATGACATAAGAATAACAGTCTCCCTGAATACATCCAATAGCATCAATCACACTAACCAAAATGTCTCAAAAAATCACAGATCAGATATCCTCCACTAGCCTGCTGACCACGATCCCACCTAATCTGGGTGGCGTCAAGACTGTCGAGCCGCTGGAAAAATATAGATAATAAAGGAGTGAGCTACGCCCAGTAGGAAAGATAGCTAGTAAAAACTCACATGCAAGAGAAGGATAATAGCAAGAGTATAGGAATACAACATAACAATGTATGGTGGAAAGGCACTCTCAGTCCCAGACTCTGACCAACCACAGTCACCCCAGTCACACCATAGTAGCTCTCCTCTGGGCTTCCAGGTAGCATGCCAGTGGGATCGCCCATCTCGAAACATGCATGGCACTTATGCAAAGCATGCCAGTGGGATACGCCCATCTCGAAACACGCATCATAACGCCTAGCACCTGACACCTCAGCGTCTATGTAGCATGCCAGTGGGATTGCCCATCTCGAAACACGCATGGCGCCTAGGCAAAGCATGCCAGTGGGATTGCCCATCTCGAAACACGCATCACAACCTAGCCTGGGGTTCCAGGTAGCATGCCAGTGGGATACGCCCATCTCGAAACACGCATGGCGCCTACCAGTCACATGTATACTGTGGAAGCTAAGTCTGAACCGCACAGTTACCTACCACAACTACCCTAAAACATCATATAAGGTCTATAGTAGTCCGGTCCAATATGCCAATCCGTGAAATATGCCAACACTGAGTAAACTGACTCAAACCATGCCATTGCCATCCAAGCAACACAAACTGTACCAAAATTCTGACTATTCTGGTAGCACTTACCCAAGTGTCACACTTCCTTCCAACTAATCCAGCTGCACTAAATTTATGGATAATTTTCAACAGTCAATTTCAACTTGGCTATGTGATTTCCAAAAATCACCTTTTTCTCACTTCAGGAAATTTTTTTAAATTCCAAAATCAATTTCCGCCCTTTATCCATTTTCCGAAATTCGGAATAAATTTTCGAATAAAATTTAAATTCCACATATATCCTTTTTCCGAAAATTCGGATTAATTTCCGAATTAAATTTAATTTCCACATATATCCTTTTTCCGAAAATTTGGATTAATTTCCGAATTAAATTTTGCTCCGCGCCGTTCGTCCTCGCCGAATCTCCTGAACCGGATCTCGCCACCAGTTCGGGCCTTCGCGCTGAACCGAGAACCCACCGGCCGAATATTTAATCCAAATTTCCAGCTGACGTTTTAACATTTAATTATTAATAAATATTGAATAATTATAATTACTTAATTAACTAAATCGTAATTAATCTAATCCATCTCCTTCCTCCGCCCGGCGCCCGCGAAACCCTAACCGACGATTCCTCCGGGAAAATTCCGTTTTCCCCGTCGATTTCCGGCGACCGAGGTCAAGGAGAAACAAAATCCGATGTTCGTACTATCCTAATGTTTCAATAATGCCACTAATTTCTAAGGTTCAATCAAAATTTCCGCCGAAGTTTCATCCGATCCCCATTTTAACAATCTATGAAATTAAACAAATTTCAGCATTTAATACTATCTTAACATGATTAAAGTACATAATCGAATCAACACATGCTCGGTAAAATTTCCGAATTCGGCGGGTATAATTTTTCAAAAACCCTAAAATCCTAAATCAATAATTTGCATTAATCAATTCCAAAAACCACAATCCGCATGCTCCGGTAGCTATTTGCAAAATAATCCATATTTTTAATTTGCTAAATAACTAATTTAAATCTGAATTTCCTACCTTTCTTCTCCGGCGACGGTGAAGCTCGCACGCGACCAACCGCTGCTCCTCGCCGAACGAAACAGGTACCAATCGATTCTCCTCGGTCCCGCGAACCTCCAGGTACAAAAAGCCCCTTGAAAGGCTGTCGGAAAGTATCGCCGTTCGCCGCGAACACTTCGTCTCCGGCCACCGCTCGAAACCCTAACAGCCGAACAGTTTCGGTTAAATACCTCGCTTAAACCGGTAATAACCCGTTAAGAACCCATTAAGCGCCGGTTGACCTTCTAATAACGCCGCTTAACCCCGATCAGCCGGTTAATCTCCACCGCTGTTCTCGTCCGTCCGATCCGCTTATCCGCGGCTTATCCAACCGCACGCGCAAACGCACTCGGCGAACCGCCCCCGCCTTCGCTGAATCGCTCCGGTCCGGTTCACGCGCGATAAAAACCAAATTCCGGTTTAAAAATCTAATGGACCGATTTAAATAGATTTTCGAATTTCCAAAAATCCAATTAAACAGGGAAAATTACTTAAAAATTTCCTCGGTGCTCCGAAAAATCCCCAGAAAATTTCAGAAATTCCAACAGCCTCCAATTGAGCTCCTGGCTCATCCTACTGTCGATCTGAAATCATCCAAGCCACAATTAAATTATTGAAGATTAAACATATAATATTTTACCGGTTATAACAATCTCCCCACCTTATCAGGAATTTCGCCCTCGAAATTCAGCAAGAAGTTCCGACCACTTTTCCGCAACATCCTGCTCTAGCTCCCAGGTTGCCTCCCTTTCGTCATGTCTATTCCACAAAACCTTGACCATAGGAAACGACCTGTTCATCAGCTGCCTGCTGCTCTCCTCGAGGATGCGAACTGGCAGTTCCACATAAGAAGAATCTGGTGCCACTTGCAAACCAAGAAGATCATCACCGATACAATGAGAAGGATCTGGCACATATCTCTTGAGATTCGAAACATGAAATACATTGTGAATCCCAGTCAGATGCTCAGGAAGTGCCAACCTGTAAGCCACTTCACCAATCCTCTCCAGAATAGGATAGGGTCCAATGTAACAAGGTCGAAGCTTAGAAGACTTGCCAAACCTGAATAGACCTCGCATAGGACTGATCTTCAGGAATACCCTATCTCCCATAGAAAACTCAACAGCTCTGTGCTTAGGATCATAATATTTCGTTTGGCGATCTTGCACAGTACGTAATCTATCCTGTAATAACTTGACTTCTGCTGTGGTCTCCTCTACAATCTGGGGTCCCCACACTCTCCTGGAATCACCCTCCTCCCAACAAAGAGGAGATCTACACCGACATCCATACAGTGCCTCATAAGGTGCCATACTAATCGATGCCTAGAAACTGTTATTATACACAAATTCTACCAAGGGTAACCGTCTGGCCCAATCTGCTGAGTAAGTCTGTACGCTCAGGCGTAGCAAATCCTCTAAGGTCTGAATAGTCCGCTCAGACTGTCCATCTGTCTGAGGATGATAAGCAGTACTGAACTTCAACTATGTACCCATGGCAGTGTGTAAGCTCCTCCAAAACTGTGATGTGAACTTGGCGTCTCTGTCAGAAATAATAGATCGGGGAATCCCGTGCAATCTGACAATCTGCTGAATATATACCTTTGCCAACTGTGCCGCTGAATCCGTCTTCTTAATTGATAAGAAATGGGCTGACTTGGTCAATCGATCCACGATGACCCAAATGGCGTCAAAACCTTGTCTGGTACGAGGAAGACCAGTCACAAAGTCCATAGTGATGTCATCCCATTTCCACTCCGGAATCGGCAATCTCTGCAACAATCCTCCAGGACTCTGGTGCTCGGCCTTAACTTGTTGACATGTAAGGCACTTCCTAACAAAAGCAGTAACATCTGCCTTCAAACCTCTCCACCAGAAAACACTCCTCAAATTCCTGTACATCTTGACTTCTCCAGGGTGCATAACCAAAGTTCCATAATGAGCCTCTCGAAGGATCCTCTCCTTGAACTCCTGATGTGATGGCACACACCAGCGACCCCTGAAAGTCAAAATATCGTTTCTGAGAGCAAAGTCTCCTCCCAATCCCTGCGATGCCAACTCAAACTTCTCCTTCAGCTCTTCATCACAAAGCTGAAGATCACGCATCTCAGATAACCAGTCAGCCCGAATAGTCAACGAGCTGAGTCTGTGAACCAGTCTCTGAACAGACAACTGTTCCTGACATCTTTCAATATCCCAATCCAAGTCTAGTATAGAGTCACAGACTAACATAGTATGCTTAACTGTGTGCCTGCTCAAAGCATCAGCAACAGGATTAGCCTTACCCTCGCAGTAATTTATCACCAGCTCATAGTCTTTTATCAATTCCAACCATCTCCTTTGTCTCAAATTCAGTTACTTCTGAGTGAATAGATACTTAAGACTCTTGTGATCAGAGAAGCAATCTACGGACACTCCATATAAATAATGCCTCCATATTTTTAAGGCAAATATGATAGCAGCTAACTCCAAATCATGAGTGGGATAATTCTTCTCATGATCCTTCAGTTGTCTCGAAGCATACGCCACAACCCTGCCATCCTGCATCAGTACAGCTCCCAAGCCTATATGTGAAGCATCAGTGTACATCTGATAAGGCTTCCCTTGAGTAGGTAAAATCAATACTGGAGCGGTACTAAGCCTCTGCTTCAGCTCTAGGAAACTGTTCTCACAACTCTCTGACCACTCAAAAGATTTTCCCTTCCGGGTCAGCTGTGTCAGTGGAGCGGCCAGCCTAGAAAAGTGAGAAACAAATTTCCTATAATAACCTGCCAGACCAAGGAAAATCCGGATCTCAGTGACAGAAGATGGTCGTTTCCAATCAATAATAGCTCGTATCTTGCTAGGATCAACAGCCACGCCTTCTGCACTGACAATATGTCCCAAGAATGCTACTGAGTCTAGCCAAAAAGAACACTTGGAGAATTTTGCATACAGCTCATTCTCCTGCAATACTGTGAGCACTGTCCTCAACTGATCTGTATGAGCCTCCCTATCTCTGGAATAAATCAATATATCATCTATAAATATGATCACGAATTGGTCTAAGAAAGCATGAAAAACTTGATGCATCAGATTCATAAACACTGCTGGAGCATTAGTCAATCCAAAAGGTAACACTGTGAACTCATAATGTCCATATATAGTACGGAAGGCTGTCTTGGGTATATCAGAATCTCTAATCCGAATCTGGTGATAACCCGAACGCAAGTCGATCTTGGAGAACACAGTTGCCCCCTGCAGCTGATCTAGTAAATCATCAATACGTGGTAAAGGGTACCGGTTACGAATCGTAACCTTATTCAATTCCCTATAATCCACACACAGCCTCATACTACCATCCTTTTTCTTGACGAATAAGACAGGGGCACCCCAAGGTGAACAACTGGGGCGTATGAGTCCCTTGTCTAATAGGTCCTGCAACTGAGTCTTCAACTCTGCTAGCTCGGCTGGAGCCATCCTGTAGGGAGCTCTAGCAATAGGAGCTACTCCTGCCTCCAACTCAATCGAAAACTCCACTTCCCTAGCTGGTGGAAGTCCAGGCAACTCCTCTGGAAAAACCATAGGGAAGTCTCTCACCACTGGAATATTTGACAAAGGGGTAGTGGTGGCTTGACTATCTGCCACATAAGCCAACCAACCAGTACAACCCTTACTCACTAGCCTCTCTGCCTGAAGAACTGAGATCAGGGGAATCTGTCTATTCAGACCAAAGTATATCACATCCTCCGAACCAGGCACCCTGATCCTAACCTTCTTCTCGCAACAATCCAGAACCACTGCATGGTAGCACAACCAATCCATCCCCAAAATGATGTCGAACTCTGTTAGCGGCACACATATCAACTCTGTCACGAACTCGTGTCCACTAATCAGAATAGACCCATCAATCTTCTGAACAGTGGGAATCTCTTTCCCATCAGGAAGCCTAACCAGTAAGGGTTCTTTTAAATAACCCTTGGATCCTGATATCTGATTCCAAATCCTCTCAGCAACAAAAGAATGAGATGCACCAGTATCAAACAAAGTCACGCACTGCATGTTGCCAAAATAAAGCATACCTGTGATCACCTCTGGTGACTCTGAAGCCTGCTGCTGAGTTAATGCAAATACTCTGGGCTGTCCCCCAGATGAACCAACCGGTCCTGTGATCCTCTGTTTTTTCCATTCTGGGCAGTCGTACCTTATGTGTCCTGGCTGCTGACAGTGGTAGCAAATAATCCCCCCAGTCCGAGTACCTGTCTGCTGCACTGGCCTCTCGAAAATAGGTCGTGGCTGGAACACGCCCTCCTGAGTACCACGGTGACTTATGTGTCTCTGCCCTTTTTGTTCTGTTGGGCATTTCTGAATTCCTTCCTCTTGTTGTGATCCTTTCTCTGGGCCTCCATCCGGATGTCAATAAGCTCAACGGATCTCGCAGCCTCCACCAAGTCACGAAATCTGGCAAACTGGCTCACAACCAACTGACGCTATAGCATAGGACGAAGTCTCTCCAAGAACATCTCACATCTGCGCTCCTCAGATGGTACTAGCTCTGCGGCATACCTCGCCAGATAAGTGAATCTCGATAAGTAGTCATTCACTGACATCTGGCCCTGCCTGAGGTGTATAAGGTCCCTCCTGAACTGAGACATGGCAGAAGCCGGAATGTAGCACTCCCTGAATGCCTCAACAAAGTCCTCCCAAGCTATCTCGTTGTTCTGGACCTCCCCAAACACAGCGCGCTGCTGGCCTCTCCACCAGGTAGCAGCCTCTCCCTCCAATACTAGAGCAGCAAGTACTACCCTCCTGCCAAGTGGACATCCCAAGGCATCAAACAGCTCAAGCATATGAGCCATCCAGTCATCTGCCACCGTTGGGTCAGCCGACCCACTGAAGCTCCGCGGATGCAACCGCATAAAGGCATCGATCCAACGATCCACGGCTGGCTCAACTGGCAATGCTGGGATCGTCTCTGGGGTAGGAGTAGCAGATACAGGTCTGCCTCTAGCTGCTCCACGAAAGGGAAGTCTCCTGGTACCAGCCATACTGTCAAAAGCAACTAATCTGGCATTAGAGTCGTCATTTGGCATTTGGCATACGGACTACCATAGTATAATAAAATGACCAACAGTTCTCCCCACCTTGGGTTGAACTTCTATACATGTCTAGCCCCACTATCTTAACCTAGGGCTCTGATACCACTCTTGTTACACCCCATTTTTTCCTAGGCTGATTTTTGGCATACATTTTTTTTTTTAAATATAGACAGCTCAGATCGTCCCATACCAACCTGAGTAGCCTACGAAAAACATAGGATATAACACATCATTACACACCTACTTTCCTTAACAATGTGGATCCCATCTCCCAGGTACACCGTCAAATCGGGTTCATGACTCCTGAATTAACAGATGGACTCGCATAATGTTACTCCTACTATACCCCATACTCCTAACCCATACCGATAGGAGAACCGATCTAATAGAAGTCTGAATCCCCACGGTTAAGTTCCATAGTCACGTAATGACCTCACCATCAAAAATAAGATACATAACATCCATAGATAAAATATGACACTCCACACACTATACCACCAAGACAATAAAGTAAAACAGTGAATGGAAACTACATCACAAGAATAAGATCCAAGTCCAACAAATACAATATCATCCAACTAGATACATAAGTCAGAATCACCCTCACATATTACATGACATAAGAATAACAGTCTCCCTGAATACATCCAATAGCATCAATCACACTAACCAAAATGTCTCAGAAAATCACAGATCAGATATCCTCCACTAGCCTGCTGACCATGATCCCACCTAATCTGGGTGGCGTCAAGACTGTCGAGCCGCTGGAAAAATATAGATAATAAAGGAGTGAGCTACGCCCAGTAGGAAAGACAGCTAGTAAAAACTCACATGCAAGAGAAGGATAATAGCAAGAGTATAGGAATACAGCATAACAATGTATGGTGGAAAGGCACTCTCAGTCCCAGACTCTGACCAACCCCAGTCACCCCAGTCACACCATAGTAGCTCTCCTCTGGGCTTCCAGGTAGCATGCCAGTGGGATCGCGCATCTCGAAACATGCATGGCACTTAGGCAAAGCATGCCAGTGGGATACGCCCATCTCGAAACACGCATCATAACGCCTAGCACCTGACACCTCAGTGTCTATGTAGCATACCAGTGGGATTGCCCATCTCGAAACACGCATGGCGCCTAAGCAAAGCATGCCAGTGGGATTGCCCATCTCGAAACACGCATCACAACCTAGCCTGGGGTTCCAGGTAGCATGCCAGTGGGATACGCCCATCTCGAAACACGCATGGCGCCTACCAGTCACATGTATACTGTGGAAGCTAAGTCTGAACCGCACAGTTACCTACCACAACTACCCTAAAACATCATATAAGGTCTATAGTAGTCCGGTCCAATATGCCAATCCGTGAAATATGCCAACACTGAGTAAACTGACTCAAACCATGCCATTGCCATCCAAGCAACACAAACTGTACCAAAATTCTGACTATTCTGGTAGCACTTACCCAAGTGTCACGCTTCCTTCCAACTAATCCAGCTGCACTGAATTTATGGATAATTTCCAACAGTCAATTTCAACTTGGCTATGTGATTTCCAAAAATCACCTTTTTCTCACTTCAGGAAATTTTTTTAAATTCCAAAATCAATTTCCGCCCTTTATCCATTTTCCGAAATTCGGAATAAATTTTCGAATAAAATTTAAATTCCACATATATCCTTTTTCCGAAAATTCGGATTAATTTCCGAATTAAATTTAATTTCCACATATATCCTTTTTCCGAAAATTTGGATTAATTTCCGAATTAAATTTTGCTCCGCGCCGTTCGTCCTCGCCGAATCTCCTGAACCGGATCTCGCCACCAGTTCGGGCCTTCGCGCTGAACCGAGAACCCACCGGCCGAATATTTAATCCAAATTTCCAGCCGACGTTTTAACATTTAATTATTAATAAATATTGAATAATTATAATTACTTAATTAACTAAACCGTAATTAATCTAATCCATCTCCTTCCTCCGCCCGGCGCCCGCGAAACCCTAACCGACGATTCCTCCGGGAAAATTCGGTTTTCCCCGTCGATTTCCGGCAACCGAGATCAAGGAGAAACAAAATCCGATGTTCGTACTATCCTAATGTTTTAATAATGCCACTAATTTCTAAGGTTCAATCAAAATTTCCGCCGAAGTTTCATCCGATCCCCATTTTAACAATCTATGAAATTAAACAAATTTCAGCATTTAATACTATCTTAACATGATTAAAGTACATAATCGAATCAACACATGCTCGGTAAAATTTCTGAATTCGGCGGGTATAATTTTCCGAAAACCCTAAAATGCTAAATCAATAATTTGCATTAATCAATTCCAAAAACCACAATCTGCATGCTCCGGTAGCTATTTGCAAAATAATCCATATTTTTAATTTGCTAAATAACTAATTTAAATCTGAATTTCCTACCTTTCTTCTCCGGCGACGGTGAAGCTCGCACGCGACCAACCGCTGCTCCTCGCCGAACGAAACCGGTACCAATCGATTCTCCTCGGTCCCGTGAACCTCCAGGTACAAAAAGCCCCTTGAAAGGCTGCCGGAAAGTATCGTCGTTCGCCGCGAACACTTCGTCTCCGGCCACCGCTCGAAACCCTAACAGCCGAACAGTTTCGGTTAAATACCCCGTTTAAACCGGTAATAACCCGTTAAGAACCCATTAAGCGCCGGTTGACCTTCTAATAACGCCGCTTAACCCCGATCAGCCGGTTAATCTCCACCGCTGTTCTCGTCCGTCCGATCCGCTTATCCGCAGCTTATCCAACCGCACGCGCAAACGCACTCGGCGAACCGCCCCCGCCTTCGCTGAACCGCTCCGGTCCGGTTCACACGCGGTAAAAACCAAATTCCAGTTTAAAAATCTAATGGACCGATTTAAATAGATTTTCGAATTTCCAAAAATCCAATTAAACAGGAAAAATTACTTAAAAATTTCCTCGGTGCTCCGAAAAATCCCAAGAAAATTTCAGAAATTCCAACAGCCTCCAATTGAGCTCCTAGCTCATCCTACTGTCGATCTGAAATCATCCAAGCCACAATTGAATTATTGAAGATTAAACATATAATATTTTACCGGTTATAACACCATCACTTTTGGCAATGTAATAATTTTACAAATAAATAAATTTATAAAATATTAATTAAAATTTTTAATTATAAATAAAATATATTTTCTTACCTTGAGGTTATTATAAATTTCTTCCTCATGAAAATTCAACTGATCATACATTCATTATAATTTTGACAATTAATATACAAAGTAAATTAAATTTCAAAAATAAATATTAAATTTGATTTCATACCTTTGGGATGTCATAGATTCCTCTCTTATGATAATTTCATGTCTAAAATTTGTAATAATTTGGTATGTTTTTTCTAAATAGATTCTTCTAGTTTCCAAAGGGCTTACTTTTTTTATTGTTTAGCCCATTGCTTGATTTCTCTTATTAGAATCCCTAATTTTTTTTCTTGTATCTCAAATCTTGTTGTACCTCCATGATAATAATATTATATTATACCACATCAATTAGATTCATCACATACTTTCTTAAAGAGGATATGTGGAATATGTTATGTAATTTAGCTAGTTCCAATGATAAGACTTCTTAAATGCAATCCCAATAATCCTTTTGATTATTTATAAGGATCTAATATATCCAAATATTAGTTTATCTCCCTTAACAAATCTTTTGAACTCTTTTAATAATTTGAATTTTAAGAAATGCATGATCTCCTTCTTAAAATTTCACTTTATTGTGTTTTACATCATAATACTTTCTCTAGTAATCTTATGCCTTTTATATTCTTTCCTTAAATAATTTTACCTTTTTTGTTGTTTTTTATATTAATTTTGGTGTTACCAATGATTTATTTTATTCACATGCATGCACAATGGTGACATGTATTTTCTTGTATATAATGCCTTAAAAGGAATTAGTTTAATACTTGATTAGTAACTATTGTTATTTGTAAACTCAATCAAATATAAATGCACATATAATTCTCATCAAAATATAACATATACAATCTAAATACATCTTTCGAAGTCTTTATCATCCACAAAGGCATTAGTAGCTTTCTCCAAAATTGTGACATGAACTTTGAGTCTCTATCTAACACGATAGGCTTTAGCACACCATATAGCATCAATATCTTTTCCATATAGATCTCAATTTGTTATGTACGTTGTCTTTAAGTAAGAAGTGTTCACACTTGTTCAATCTATCATGATCATCCATATTGCATCTTACTCGTAGCTAGTCATAGAAAGGGTAATCATATAGTTCATGTGTATCTCTTAACATTATTATATTTGTGAAACCTTTATGTTGTATTTCAATAGAGTTATTTTGTAATGTTATACTTATATTTCTAAGTATGAAATTAACAAGTGTATTTTATAGTTTAATGGGTATAACCATAAACTCATAATGCTTACATAGAGTCTTAAACATTGTCTTGGGTTTATCTTCTCATATTATAGTCAGATCATATCCCAATCAATCATCTATCTTGGAGAAGGATATAACACCTTGAAGCTAATCTAGCAAGTCATCAAACCAAGACAAAGGGTACCAACTATTGATTATCACCTTGTTAAGCTCTTAGTAATCTACACACATACATAGCCTACCATCATTCTTCTTAACGATAAGAACAAAAGCATCCTAAAGAGAAGCACTAAGACTAATTAGGCCTTTGTTCACCAAATCTTTCAACTAAATCTTCAGCAAGGAGCTTTAGCAATAAGGTTGGTTCTTGGCTTTAGCTCGGTGGAAAACTTGACCTCAAGCTCTAGTGACAAACCTAACAAATCATTTAGGAAAGCACTTAGATGATCTTTCATAATTGAAGTTTTTTGTAAGGTTTAGTTCTCATATTACATATCTAACACAAATGTTATCTATGATGAACACCCTCTTTAAACCAAAACTAAAGCCTAAACCACATAAATCATAAGAATTAGTTAGTTGAATCTTAAGTAAATCACATCAACCATGTTTGGCATTCTAATATGAATCTTCTCTTCCCAATAATTAATCAATGCTCTATATTAGGTCATTCAGTCCATGCCTACAATAATGTCAAACTTGACTATAGGAACTCCAATAAGCTTAGTCTCAAGGTTCTGGCCAATAATAACTATATTCACCTGAAACTTAGGAGACCTCCTTTTTTGCCAGATGCTTTGAGTGAATTAACATGGTGCTTATCCTACTTTATCAACTTGGTTGCCTCCACTAAGTCTCAATATCAAGTAAACCAAGAAACTACTAGGTGCTTTTGAAGAAAAGGTTTAAGTCCCTCTTATGCAACTTACATTGTTGCTCTTATAAAGACACAAGCTCTAATACATAATGTTCTACATAAAATGGAGGCATAATTAACAACTGTCATATGCTTCTAGCTTAGATGAGTAAGCTTCCTTAATATCTAGGCTTTGGTAGTTTTTAATACATAACTCCCTAAACATGGCCTTAAACTTGCTTTAAGACACCTTATTATTTGGTGCATCTTAGAACATAATTTGTTATTAACCTTGGTACTAAGTGGTGATTTCTCTATCTAGGGGTGGTCTCTCAATCAAAGACTAACACTACAAGCATAACCTTCCTCACGAGCGAGCACTCCATAAATTGAATAGCTTTTAGACATGGGTCAACTAATCATACATCATGATTGAGTTGATAGTGCCTGTAAAGACTCATAGACTCAATCACATGTAGGCCTCTAAAAAGCACCCCACTAATGTATTAGGCTAGATTGGGGTGCCTTAGCCTTGGTTGGTCATACTACAATAGGTTCTCCCTTAGAATGAACATTACCCTTCAAGCCCCTCCTTATAGCTCTACATGTTCTCACCATCCTTGGTAATTAAATATAACATTAATATCATATAATGGGGCTAAAATACATCAATAATATGAGCAACTTGTGTAGTTCTAAGGATTCTATAGACTCTAACCTAGGCTCTTATACTAATCTATTATACCTAGCCTTTTTTCAAACAAGCTTGTTTTTAAATCATTGGGTGCAACATAACTTATCACTAGTCAATATATTTGGCTAACTACCTCTACTTCTTATGCCTAATATTTAAACTAGGAGTCATAATCTCCTAATCTGATCATCATACTTGTCGTTTGTCACTCTAAATGAACCTTATACCTTAACAACTAGTTACTTAGGTAAATGTGAGAAGCGTGCACCCTAGGCAAGGGTAACCCATCAACATACACTAATGGACACATGGTACTTATATACAAACCTATCAATAACCTATTATGTAATCCACTTAAAAGATATGATGCTAATATATGCCATATAAAATCAATAGAAAAATATGCATAAAGCTAATACAAATGAACCATCTTATGTTCCTTCATATATAATAAATCATAACGTGTAATTTTTAAGATAAGATGGGCAAATGCATGGTTCATAATATAGCAAGTCATAAACATCACTTCAACTCAAAAGTTTTTAGGCACCTTATACTCATCAAGAAAGCACATAAACATGTCCATTAAAGTTATATTTTTCATTTCAACAACTTTTTCTTGTGTTAGCCTAGGTGTTGTAAAATTGTGAGTGATCTTATACATACTACAATGGTTTATAAAAGGTTCATTATTGGATTCTCTACTCTGATCACTTCTAATTAAGACTATTATTACCTCATGTTTATTTTGTTTTTTTTTTGTGAATAAATTAATAAAATTCTTGAAGGCATCACTCGTCTTCATAAGAAGGCAAAACCCTATATACTTAGTGTAATAATTTATCAGTACAAATCCATACTTTTTCATTCCTAAACTATAGGTGTTTAATAGGACCAAAAAGATCTAAAGGAAATCTCTCTAAAGGTCTTCTAGTGAAAATGCCCTTCTTTGGTTTAAGATGGACCTTGGTTTGCTTGCCCATTTGAATGGATGACATGTATGTTCATCATTCAATCACAAATTAGGTAAATCCCTAACTAAATAGATAACTAATTCCTTCATATTAAAGTTTTCCATATATAATCTCCTATGCCAAAGATTTGATCGTTGATAACACTAGCTTCTACATTATTTAAGTCATACATGCTAGTGTTACTTCTCTTAGAAGCTATAATTAAGGGTTTATTATTTCTTCTTATTACAAAATGCTTAATATGAAAAGTATCTTCAAAATTAAAGTAACATAATTGAGTTATTGTAAGCAAGTTATACTTTAAAATTTATACAAGTAAGACCTTGTTAATAGAAGCAAAGGAATTACCAACAATTCTGATATTGATGACCCCTTGGAGTTGTCCCCTAAAGTTACTTCTCCACTATCAAATGCCTTAAGTTGGGTAAAAAGTGTTCTCGAGCAAGTGTGTTGAACATTGATTATCCAAGTACTACATGCAATCCTTAATCCTATTTAGGAGGCTTGTGATACACGACAAACATCAATTGAGGATTCACATTAGCTAGAACTTATCTTATACATGTAGTTGAAGATACAGATAATTCAAATAGTTAAAAAGTGTATAAACACCAAGTGGTATATAAGCTATTAACTAGGGAGCTATAGTAGAGTAAGGAAAGAGCTAGGATTCTTCTTTTGAGATAGAGTTCTTTTATCTTCCTTTATTTACTTTATTTCTATACTTTTGAGTCAATCATAACTCAACAAAAAACTAGAACTATGGAGAGCTTTTGTCCTTTCTTAAGTTAGTTATAATAGTTAAATTAATTATGGTACTTTGTAGTTAGTTTAAATAATTATTGTCTGATGAAGAATGACTTTTTTAAGGTATTCACTTTCCTAAAATTCTCAGTTAAATAAGAAGTTTTAATTTTAAGTGCCATATAGTTATGAAGATAAGGATTGGTTCAATCTTTTTTATCTTTTCATATTGGTTTATTAATAGATTAAAAACTATGTAAATAGGGAGATTTTTGATGAATTTGACAATGAAGCCTTGAAAAAGACAACCTTACTTGGAGAGTCATTTTTTCCCACATCTCTTTTTTTACTTGTTTTCTTTCCTTTGTACCTTCACCTCATGCCTCAAACAAGTATCATAATTGAAGACATTCATTACCTTCCTATGCCCTTTCCATTCACATCTTGCACATAAAAAATCTATGTCTTACTTTTGGAGATATAAACCATTTTGTACACGAAAGATAGGCCTACTAGATAGTGACAACTTGTCCATTATACCTAAGGAATCTAAAATGGCATCTACTTTAATTCTACAAAATTTAGATGAGTGTCCAAGTTTCATTCAATAATCACAAGAAAATCTAAGATGATGTGATGAAGCATGTTGCATTTATAAATGAAATTTCTCTTGTAATCTATTTGATGATACTGATAGATTAAGAAATGTGAATGTAAATTCTTGAAGTCATTTAATTCATATACAATTAATGAATGCTAAGCAATAAAACTAACAAGATCATCTTTCATCTTTTTCAAATTAATTAAATATCTTTCATTAGTTTCATTAAGATGCTCATATAAACTATGATAATCAACATGCTCCTTTTTCGATTTCTTATATTTTCATAATTATTCTTCATATTTTTATATACAATTAAAAGTTGTTCTTCAAGTTCTTCTCAAGAAAATGGGCATACCTCATCATTGAAAGAATTCTCAATGCCATCTTTCCATGAGATAGAATAATCCTTTATTCTTTCCATCATCACTTGAGAACGATTTCTTCAAATCACATCAAGCTATCTTCATAGCCTTTATTTTCCTATTGCTCTTGTATTTCTCAAGTCTTTGAAGGACCTTTGGGTATTTAGGATGTATGTTTCCTAGCTATCCATACTCATGGTTAATAATAGCCTTTTTAGCATTGGCCTTGTGCCCTAATCCCCATTTTTTATCTACTTTTACTACATCATGATGCTGACATAAAAAGGTTAGACCTTTGGTAATAAAGGCCATCTCAACTTCTATGGAAGTGCTGGGTTCAAAGTCATTCAAAGGATGGCTCTATTACATATGATGGTTTCCTCTTTCTCTTAGTTTTGTGCTTTTCTATGTTCTTCTCCTCCTCCTTGTATATAGCCATCTCCATTTCATTTTTCATCAATTCTCTCATAATGTCATCTACAGAGAGCAAAAACATTCTCTATAGCCCTAATAGCTATCACAAGTTGATCATATTCCTTATGCTGTTCCCTAAGTATCTTCAACACCTTTTTCAAGCTAATAAGACCACTAATTACATTCATGAAATAGGTGAACATAGATTTAATAGTTTCAATAGATGACATCATAAATGGTTTAAAGCCATGTGTGAGCATATTTATTTAATTTTCTTTAACTTGAGAGGCACCTCATTGGTCACCTTAATTTTGTTCTAGATTTTATGCATTATTTTATAATTCATAATACAATTATACTCCATAGAATTCAAACCACAATGTATATTTTCAACATGTGCATTTAATTGTACTTTTTTGACAATTAATTATAAATTTTTCTTTTGAATTGCCACATTATTTACAACTTTAGTTAGAAAACTAAAGGAATGTTGTACAATATCCTATAAATCTAAAGCAATAGATAACAAATAAATCTTCATCATCTTCTTCCCATATAAGTAATATTCTCCAAAAAATTATGAAGGACAATTAGAAGATGTACCTTCACACAATGAGGCTAAATCTTCAATGATGTTATGTGCCATGAATAGATCTTATCTTGAGAATTTCTTCTCATTGATTCAACCCTCTCTAATACCATAATGTAGGTACAACCTTCTTATAAGTGCAAGAAAATTACATTTCTTTTCAAATTAGCCAATTAAATTTTGCAAAAATTTTAAGTCTTGACATTGATGTTGTTTACATTAAGGACTCCTTTTAAAAAACTCTTATTTAACTTTGAAGGAGATTGTGTGATAGTTAGTAAAGAACTCAAGTATTTGTAGATGATTTGATAAGCACACAAGCCTAAAACCACCTCCATACATGAAATACCAAGCTTATTAAAGAATATCACATTTTGTCACAAGATGTGTACCTAAAACACCTAAGCACGATGATCCATAAGGACCTAATAAGATCCAAATTGTGTAATTCATAAGTTAGCTTAAAATTTCAAAATAAAAGTCAAAATATAAAGAGTAAAGGCAAAATTCATTATAGATCTTTTAAAAATAAAGCTTGTATAATAGTCACCTATAACTAATGCAAAAGGCAAATAACACACTAAATATGTGAATGAAAGGATCTCATCAATCACAACTAATGAACATGAAAAAAGACTGAGAGAGCAAGCCACTGTAGGAAATGATTTTAGAAGCTATTATACAATGTAAGAATTTTGAAAATTAAGCTTTTGATTGAAACATTTTGTATTAGATTCTTTTTAATTAGTTTATGGTGTTATTTATAGGCATAAAACTTCATAAGGTCATTTAAGAAATATAAAGCTAGAAATAATTATAATTCCTTTTGTAAAAGGATAAAACTAATCATTAGAGGCTTGTAGTATCATTTGTATTATATGATTGATTGGATCGTACCATATAATGACATTAAAACAAAACATTTTTTCATACAATGAAACAATACATGCATTTTGAAATTCTTAGGTTTAGATGTAGAAAGGATATGTCCATATTCAAGAATTAATCATATTATATAATAAAAATTATTATATCATATGAAATTCTTAAAATTTCACTTCTTAACCTAAAGTCTTGATAATATTGTATTACGATACAAGTTGTACTCTATGAATGACTCTAGACTACTACTTAGGCTCATAAAACATATCCTAATTAAGTGTACTTCATCTATATAAATCAATCATCAATATGATGTAAATGATCATAATGTACAATCAGTTATAACATCTGCTAAATTTCTTATTCAGACATTTCTATTCTTCTTTATATACTTAAGTTAATACTAATCATACTATAAGACAAACATTTCATACTATAAGATATGCAATTTTAGAATAATTTTAAAAATCAAGTTTTCTTTACAATCTCCTACATGATTAAGTCTTAAATGATAAAAGTCTATTTTGTAAAACTAGCAGGATATTAAGAAATCCTTGATTGAGAAGAAGATTCAAATGTGAATGCAAGATGATTTGAGAAAACTCATGATCTTAAGTGCCACATGTAAAAATTACATAGGTTAAAATATTCTAACTTACCAAATTTGAATAAGAGATATTCATGATGGATACCATACCATCATGAGTAGAGTTCATTTATGGGTTCATCACTTATAAGATGCACCATCCCTAACTATATCATATCATGAGATATAACGCAAAAGAATTCTAAACTATACAATATAGTTTTGTCATCATCAAAGTATCACACAGATCCATGAGATTAACAATAATTTGTATAATAATTTGTAGATTAAAAATATCAAATAATGTCAAAAAAATTATGAAAAGTTTATGATAAGTAAAGCTTATTGAGTTAACTAATATAAACTTGGTTGATGAATTTTTCAAAATTCTTTGGATAAAAAAATGTAAGAAATATGTTAAGTCCTATAATTTAAACTTAATTTTAATTAAAATCCAAATTTCCTTAGCCTTAATCCGGGAATACAAAATGTCAACATCTCCAAATGATGGGAAACAACTACAAAAGGAAGTCGCTTGATTTTTTCAAACAGAGGAAAAGTTGGGTAAGGGAAGAGATGTGTCTAGATTTTGAATTAGAAGAGCTAAGAAGAAGAAGAGGCATGAAGAGCTTATAAAATTGGTTGGTATCAAGCTACTATAAGAGTTTTTAAGAATTTTGGAAAAATCCATCTAGCAAGAAGAAAGTGATGGCACAGCAAAACAAGCAAAGGAATTAGGAGAATTCTTTAGATTTAGCCAGGAAAAAAAGGAAAAAAGAAACTCAATTAAAAGGAAAGGAGAAGAACTTGAGCTCATAAGAAAAACTTTTCAAACAAGATCAATATCTCAAGGGTGTACTTCAACCAAAAAAATATGGTAAGTAATCTGACGTAACATGGGTGCATGTGTTTGATGCGATGATTTATTGCTACTTGGTAACCATAATTTGATAGAAATTCAAATGATTAACTTTATTAGTTTTGGTGATGATTTCTTTATATTTTACATTGGATTACTATGTATTGAGATTTGAATGCTTCTTTTTATCATTATACAAACATGATGCCATTAGTTGTTTTACCACATTATACTATACCATGTTGTACTAAGCCAAAGTGCAAGATGTAAAAAAATAAATAAAAAATATTTTTTTTGGAATTAACACTCTTCTGATTGTTCATAGATTATATCCTTTAGGAGCAAAAACCAACTCACTATGATTTTTGTTGTACATTAAAAAGGGTAGGTGTCAGAACTAAAGTTAGGAAACAACACCCAAGATATTTTTGTGCATCTATTTATTTGTTAGAATTGATTACCCTTTTATTATAAATATTTTTCCTTAATTTTTACCTTCATATTATTTTTATTACGAAGATACAAAAAGGAAAATGTAAAAGGGATAAAAACCAAAGTTGGCTTTAAGAACAAGGCATTGAAACCAAAAGAAAAAAATAATGATTAGAAAATAAGTTAATTGAGTTTTAGAGAAAGGTTTAGAGGTGGAAAGAAAATATTTTAAAAATATATATATTCACCCTTTATTTCAAGCTAAACTCAAATGAAACTATACAGGAAATGAAAAGGTCGATGTTTAGTTAAAAACCTTTGCCAAATCTTCCTTTAAAATTACCTAAGTATTTCTTTAATTGTTTGGGTTTAGTTATACTTTTTTTTAATAATTTTACTAATTTTTCTTAAGCACTAAGTTAGCTACTTCTAGTTTTTCTTTCTTAGCTTACTAATTGTTTTAGATTTATTTTCCTAACCTAAACCTAGATAAAAAAAATACCAAAATATCATTTCCATTTTATCCCTCAACTATCCTTATCATTCTTAACCCTCTTCCATAGAAGCCACTTCAGCTCAACCCATCATCCCTTAAGTGTAACACATTATATGGTTTTGTAGGAATTGCTACAAACGGTGGGTATGGTATAGTACAATTCATAATAGGCATGATTTTGAGATATAATATTTAATTACAATATAATATTTCATATAGTTAAGGTTATTATAAATGATTGTGAGAAATTTTTTGATACGATTTAATGAGTGAGATTATGGGATGGGAATGTGGTATTATATGGTTTAGTGGAATAATAAAGTTCAAGATGACATGAGTTAAGGATATAGTCTTGACTATGTTGCAATAGTGTTTGTAGAATAACTACTAGATACTATACAATTTGTGAAACAATAAATGTTATTTGGGATAAGATGTTAATTATTTTAATAACTATTATTAGGAGAAAGAAAAATTGGCACCATATAATTGTAGTGTTTGACTTACTATTTGCATTACATTAGTTATTTGGTCAAGCCCAAGTCAAATGAATTTACATGACTTCCTAGCCACCAACTTAACCAACACCCACATGAAGACTCTTTACTAGTTTAGGATCTAGAGATATTATTTAATTTATTTGCACCTCCCGAAACTCTTGCATAATTATTTCATAACTATTAACATGAGACATCAAACTGGCTATCTAGAAGATTATCATTGGCCACTTATAAACTTAGGTAAGGTGGGTCAAATAGTTTGTAAGCTTTGTAACCACCTTTAGTATATGGCTTTCACATCATAATGACTATTTGAGGGGATCCTTATGAGAATAACATAGGCCTCCTCTACTTTCTCTTTCAAGACTATTTCTTATATACAAACCACAAAGACCCACTTTGTACTCAAAAGAGCTATTGAAACCCTTTGTTATGGTGTTCTTATTTTTTTGGCTATTCCTTAACTCTTCCACATCAAACTCTTTGAGTTCATTATTTCTCTTTTGATTTTCTTAAATATTATCTTCATTCCAAAAGTGCTTTGAACTTCCATGAGTGCAAAGTGAATTTGTTCCAAAAATTTCAGACTTATACATGATAGATCTCTAAAGGAGACTAATTCAAGCATCAACATGGAGTATACTAGAGATTTTCATTACAACTAAGGCTTAGAAGACATAAAGAGGGTATGCTTTCAAGAAGTGGTGAGTAGCCATATTTCTTGGTGTTAAGTTCCCAAAACTACTAGGATATATTCCTAGTTAATGCTCAAAATTGATGCCAACACTTTATGACATAGTATTCAAAGGAATGATCATTCATTATGTTTTGCTTGTGTCATGAATAAAGTTTATAAGGACCCTAAATAGAGCTCTATCGAGAGTAAGGTGGTTTCTTGTTTGCTATGTGAAATAACAATAAGTCATCAACATGCATTAAGTGGGATATAAGAAGAACATTATTCTTGATTGTTTTGAAAGTGCTCAATGCAACAAAACATTCAAGATTTCAAGATGATTTTATTAACATATTAAAAGGAGTGAGGCATCCTTGACTTAATCTCTATGTCAAAGAGATGCAATGGCATGGTATGATTCATATCTTAAGTTATTGGCATCATTCATCTTGTGTTTGGCTTCATTTTAGTAATATGTTTTGTCACATTTTGCTATATTTATTATTTTAGCATTGTAATGTTTTTTGTTTGGTACCACTACGATACTTAATATATGTCCAATTTGGATTAGTGGTTCTTTTTTGTAATTTTAAAATATTTTTTCTTCATATGGGGTTTTGAACTACCTTAAGTAGTTTTTAAATGGCACTAATGGTTGAAAAAGTTTTGAACCACTCCTAATGATGAAGGTCATTCCTATTAATGGCTTACTGATACAAAATACACCATATAATCAACTAACAATGTTGAGTAGTTTGTTCAAACTATCATAATGTTAAAACCATCACATGACTACATTCTTTTCATCAATTAGTAATCCAATTATAAAGATATTAGATTAATTAAATATTTTTAGATGACCACATCACCACCACATAAATTTAGCACAACATGAAGGTGTTATGCTATATACTCATAAGAAAATAGTTTTCAAATATTTTTTGTCATTGTAGAAGATAAATAGTCTTCATTCAATTAATCATAACAAAAAACTATAAAGCCAAATATGAGATCTCTTGTACCATTTATAATAATGTAAGGCATAACAAAAAAATAATTAACATGGTGTTACTATTAACACCCAATATTATATTATTTTAAATTTCTTAATGTCTAATACACTATTCCATTAAGTATTATTAACTAATAACCATGCTAAGTCTCAATGCTCTTATACATTCATGTGATGTGTATTCATAGTATGATAAATGTTTGCTAAAAGTAGGCTAAGCCACTATCACAAGCTCATTAGGCAAAAGCAAACATAATTCTATCCATATAAGAAGATATATAGATATATATATATATATATATATATATATACCATAAAAAAATAAATTTCATAGATGTAAAACATGCATGAAATAAACTATTAAAAATACTTAAATTAGGCTCAATCATTCCATAACATTGTATAATATCTCAACCAATGAAAATAAAGAAATAACATATGTGAAAAGACTATAACGAGCATCTATCATCAAGCAAATACATAATCCAATTGCATAGTATGTCAGACTCAATTTATTATAATAGTCTCACCTTTTCTTACCCTTTCTAGTTCCCTAAAAGGATGCATATCTATTTTTATTACTTTTCCCTTTCATGTATATTCTATATGTTATTGTACAAATCCTATTTTTAATCTCACATATCACTTATTTTTTACCAACTTCAGCAAAAAAAGTATCAAGCTTATTTCACAACAAGTATTGCATTGTTTGATGCCAACATCAAATAGTCCAATACCCACATTAGATCATTCACCAAACCATTTAATCCCTTTTGGATAGTCGTTAAACAATCTTATCTTTTTTTAACATAAATTATGGATCTAATTTACAAAAATTGTTGAACCAACACCCATCTTAAACTGTCTAAGATGATTTGATCCCCACATTATGAAGCATGGTTTAACAAAGATAGTAAATTGTTAGAAATTAAAATTTTAAATTCTTAAAATTTAAAGAAAATATTTTAAAGTTACTATTTTAATAAATTTGATTAAGTTTTTATAATTGATTTTATTTAAGGTTTAATTTTATTTTAAAACATAATAAGTTTTTAAAAAATATTTTTTATAAAAATTATGAAATGAAAAACTTAATAAAAATTAAAAAGTATACCAATAATTTTTAAGTGGTTTAGTTTAAAATCAAACATACATCATCTTCTAATAAAAATTATGTGAAAAAACAAGTAGTATAAATCTTTTGCCAAAAGAAATGTAGGCTAAGCATTAGCGACAATGAAACAAAAGTGACAAGCTACAATGACCTTAAAATGAAATAAAATCGATAGTAGAAGAAAAGAATTTTGCGAGGCAAAACCATATTCAATGCAAAAAAAATCATATATTTGATGAAATGATTAATGACACAAATGTTCTATGCTTTTAATTGCATCAATTATTAAGTAAAAAAAATTAAAAACTTAGCTGATTTTAAAAGTATAAAGAATTTAGAGCTTGATTAAAAAGCAACTAATGGAAGTGACGATGAGCATCGACTGTTAAAAACTTGAATGACTTTAAATTTTTGTTTCAATTTTATCAAAAATTTATAAATCAATTATGTTTAAAAATCTCTTATTTATAGAGATTTTTGGTCAACTAAAAGTAGTTACCAAAAAGATCAAATAGTCATTACTACTTATTTTAATTAAAACTAGATCAACATGGGTTTTAATTAGAAACTTAAGTATTATTATTTTAATAACAACTGAATAACTCACAAATAAGGGATAAAATAACCATTGTCCAAACAATAAGTCGAAGGTCATTATGACAGTTTGATTAAGATTAATGAAAATAAAAGCTGTATAATTTATTATAATCTCAATTGTAGGATTTGCTTAATCTATTGGTTTTAATTAAAAATGGAAGTATTAGAAAGGCAAAAGGAATCTTTACCATTCGATCATGAAAACTACATGATAGAATGACTAGATTTAAATTGGAGCTATTTAGAAAAGAGGATTTGATTTGATTTTTTAGATCTCAACAAGATCAATGGCTTAATTTAGATATATGCACAAATTAAATTTGGAACATTTGTTCATGAAATTACATGACTTGATGGTCAATCAACTAGCACTTACAAAAACTAGATGAGATGAAAACTATTTATTCACAAAATTATGTGATTAGATGATTCATAATACTCTTGCATTAATTTAGATCTATTCACAAATTAAATTTGTAACATTTGTTTACAAAATTGCACAATCAGATAGCTAATCGAACTAGCACTTTAAAAAAGTGGATAAAATGAAGACCATTCGATCATAAAATTATGTGATTGGATGATTCACAATACTTACGCATTAGAAGTTAGTCGTGTGAAAATAATATTAAGTTTTAGTCACACGTTGCTTGCTTAAGCTAAGAATATTTGTATATAAAAATCTGCCTACACCTTTCAGCCTAAACATTAAGTTGGCTACCACCTATTGACTTAGGAGATTAGCTCCCTTGCTTGTCAATATGTCATAAGAGAGTTTAGGAGTCATGCATTGATGCAACACTTTTTCATCTGGGATCGAGAGTGATGCCCTGACTCAATTACAATAGTGAACGAGTTTAAAAGTCATGCCATGGTTTGTGACTTAGGATTTAGGTTTGAAGTATTCTAAGTCAAGTAGAATTAAGTTTTTTTTATATTATTACTTCTTATTAATTAATTATTATTACTACAATGTACTTTTTACAACAAGTTATTGAATAAGATTTCATTTAAATTAATCATCATAGTTTCTAGAACCTTTATCTATCTCATAGTATGAGAGTCATTCCCTAATTCGACATTATTTCTACTAGGTTCAAGAATAATGCCCAAACCTAACACATTTCTTCTAGGTTTGAGAGTAATACCTAGACTTGATAACTAGAATGAATGGGATCAAAAGTAGTGTGTAGAATAGAGACTTAGGATTTAGGTTTAAAGTAATGTATACCAAGTAGAATCAGGATTTTCTTTTTTATATTATTATTATTATTATATCAATTGATTATTATTACTATAATGAACTTTTTAATACACATTTTTGAAATAAGATTTTTAAAGATATGATTAAAGATAAAATAATTTTTAAGATAGTAAAAATAAAAAAAATCAAGGTTTTGAAAACCTAATATTTTTCTAAGATGATCAATTTAAATGAAATTTAATTTTTATGACCTACAAGAATGATTTTGATCAAGCTTAAAATTATAATCTAAAAAAAATGAAATACTTAAAGTTGAAATCAAAATGAATTTTTTGATAGTCTGTTACTCCAACCAAGATGACTTTCAAGTAATCTAACATTTACTTCTCTTTTTCTTTAAGGTTTCCCATGAACAGAAACATCAACTATGAAAACTATAAAAATTTACTTAACTAAATTAATTTAAAATACTTAGATTTATTATCATTAAAAAAAATATTATGATTAAGAATCAACACTACAACACATTACACCATCTAATCACCACTAAGAAAACATCAAATGATCTGATAAACATATAACCACTTTCTTTATTATTATTAGAACATCTAATCCTTTAATCAGACCATTTAATCATTACTTGAAAAATAAGTTTCATTCTTAAAAGTTTCAAATATTTTCAAATTCACATTCTTAATGTTCCTAACTCACTAATATTGAATTCATACTCACCAAAGTATATCATGCAACCCATGCATTCTTTAAGAAAACACATAATTTAAAAAATTATTTAAAACAAAAGTTTAATTCATGAAGGAACTTGCCATGCTCCTTTGAGAAAATCCCTTACTAATCCCTTGAGAATGTTCAATCCTTATCCTCTGGCCTTTCATAAAATTCTCCTTTACATGTTTCCCACAATGAGGGTAGCTCTTCGTCATGATCTCCCATTTAATTAATGAATCGTCTCTCTCCATAATTGGCATTTAATGGCTTATAAACTTTAGAGGAATTTATTAAAAGTTTAATTATTAAATGATTTAGTAAACCTTAGAATAAAATGCTATAAAGATTACATCCTTTAGATTTTTCAAACCTTAAAAACTTTAAAATTTATCATTTTAAAACTATTTAGTCCTTAAGCTCTTTGTTTTTACATTAATTTTATATATACATATATATTTACATTGTTTGGTACTTTTAATATTTTCCATCATGAAATTTTTTTTGCAATAAAGTTCAATCTTTTATTTTATCATCTAATTATATTTAATTCTAGAAAAAAATCTTTATTACAAGATTCTTTTAATTTAATATTCCCTATTTGATTTTTACCTCCCTCCTTTTGGGTGTCATTCCTACAATAGAAATATATAATAATAATGCACATTACATAAACAAAATTTAAAATTATAAATTTAACTTATCAATAGCTTGATGACTATACAAATTCCTTCCTCAAGATAATTTTGTTCTCAAAATTTAGAGCAAGTTTGAATGCTTTTTTCACATCTCTTCCTCTCACTCCCAAGTGGTTCTCATGCTGCCTAATTAGCTTGGTCTACTTTAGCCACTGAAATTTTTTTTAGCTGTGTGTCTTTCCTTGACAAAATTTTTATTATTCTTTCTTCATAACATATATCTAGTTGCACATATTCAACCAAATCAATAGGGCTAGCTAGATATTTTCATAATGATGACACATAAAATACATCATGAACTCTCAAAAATGCAATGGCAAGTCTTTCTTATATGCAACTTCACAAATTCTTCGAATAATTTGGAAATATCTAATGTATCTTGGCTTAGTTTTTTTTGTTTTCTTAAATCTTTTGGCTACTCTCATAAGATCACTTTGATAAATACATGACCCTCATCCTAAAGTCTATCTTTCTTAAGTTTTATATTAAAGTGATTCTTTTTGTGATCATGTGCCATTTGCATTCTTTTCTATCGTCCTACTGGTGTTCTTTCAAATTCCATATATCAGCATAATGGTGATTAGCACTTTTGTCTAATGTGTCATTTCTATAATAGCTTGGTAGTTACCATTACCTTCAAACTTGATAAATGATAAGTGCACGTTCCTAATTTTCTTTAAATTTCAATATACATAGCAACAATATAACTTGCAATATTTTTATTATCCTCTTAATTCGACACTCAATTTCAGAGTGAAATATCATACTATAACTTTAACTAAATACCAAAGGCATCTTGTATGTAGTCTTACTATATAATCCACATAAATATGAGCCAAACCTTTCTATCAAGTATGCTGTCTTTATGGGCAAGAAATATGATATCACTTCCACATATGAATAAGTAGTAACTGTAATAAACCACTCATCCTTTGGTATGCTCTTTTGACCAAGTAACAAATTAAACATCTATTCACATAGTCATATATGTCCCTTTTTACATTCGACAACAAAAAAGTTTCATGACCTAATATATTTATTTCCATGATGAATAAAATATCTAGTTTCATGTCCTTCATGCAATAAGACATTCTTCCACTCTTCCATAGAAAGAATATATAACCTATTTTTGAAATAAAGAATCCAATTCTCATTCAAATTAAAGTTTGTTTCTTAGCACTTCAAAATCTTGGATTTGAACTTTTGTACTTTCTCATCATTGTCTTATACTTCTTTAAGTTCATATAGACAATCTTGGCAATTACTAGTTGTTCAAAATTTCTTTTGTTTGATGCAAACATCGTAGTCAACCTTAATTGAATCATCTCAACGTTTAGTTGCACTTCTTCCAATTTAGTCATCACATTATTATGATTTACTTTCTTTCTCAGAATGTCTATAAAAACATTGACATTTTTGAGATGAAATATGTTTCACAAATAATAATATTTGATTTGTTCAAGTTATCTTCTCTATCTCAACTTCAATTCATTTTATGTAAAATATATTCAAGACTTTCATAATCTTAAAATATTTGGTTTATCCCTCATATATGTAATGCCTCAATACTTTTAAGCAAATATAATGGAAATTACTTCCAAATCATATATTAGATTATTCATTTTGTGTGACAAAAGTTGCATGAAACCATGAGTTATAATCTTTTTATTTTACATTAATATATATCCTAGCCCTAAAATTAGGCATTTGTATACCTAAAATTTGCATAACTTTTAAGTAGAATAAGAATTGGTATTGAAATCAAATTCCCATTTAGTATTTGAAAAATCCTTTCACTTTTTTGGTTTCATACGAATGGAACTAAGTATTTAGTTAATCTTGTCAATGGTAAAGCAATTTGTGAAAATCCTTTGACAAATTTGTTATAATATACCTATCCAATACCAAAAAAAACTCTTAATTCTTGTGGCCATGGATTAGCATGGGCCAATCAACAATTAATAAAACCTTTTGAGTATCTATAGATATCCTTACATTACTTATAACATGTCCCAAAAATGAGACATTAACAAGCTAAAAAAATAATATTTAGAGAATTTAGAATACAAAAAATTCTCTTTTAGCCGATATGATACCATATCAGATTTGTTGCATGATCTGTTACATCCTTGGAATAGATCTCTCATTTCTGAACTAGATTACAAGAAGAGATTCAATGAGACATTACCTGATTAGAGGTCATCACACTTGAACATGTATAAAAGCTCCCCATCCCCCACTTGAGGTCGAGAAAGATCTATGGCCTCAATCACTTTCATTCCTCTCATTAGACCATCTATAGCACTCATAGCTATAGTTCTAACTCGATTATTTCTTAATAATTATTGTACTTCACAAGTTACTTTAATTTGCTATCCAATTAAGACATTATCAATGAAAACTATAATGAATCTATCAAACATCCTTGAAGCCTTGATTCATCAAGTCCATAAAAAGAAAACTAGAGTATTATTAATACAAGTGAAAGCACTAAGAACTCATAATGACCATACGCAATCTTAAATGCCATTTTTAGAATATATTTCTTCTTAATTTTTATTTGATGATACTTAGATGGCAAATAAAGCTTTGAGAATATAGTTGCCATTTGTAATTAATCAAACAATGTATGAATTCTTGACAAAGGATACTTATTATTGATTTTCATCTAGTTGAGTTCTTTGTAGCCAATACACATTAATAAGAATGGTTTTGACTAAGAAAATATTGATCCTCATTATTAAATCTTTTTTATAAGAATTATAAAGCAAGATCATTTACAATCAGGCTATGCATAAAAAGAAAATTGAAATTTCACTTGTTGCACTCTAGATTTAATCTTCTTCTACATTGCATCTACTTTATTTTTGTTTGGTAATACTTTGTACATTATCTTAGCTTTGTGTCATATTATTTTTTCAAGTGAGTGATGAAGCATTATTGAGCTTTATTCATGTAAGTTATTGTACTTGATTCTTATAAACATGTACTCCTACTACTACTTCTAAAAGGAGTGGCTTTGTAAAGGTTTATCTCTATCTATTGTGATAAAGAGAGATTTTGTTACTAGAAGCCTAGCCATGTCAATTAGAGGTGGATGTAAGCAAACTTTTTATTGAAACGCCTAAAAATCTTGGGTGCATTTTCTATTTTCTTCACTTTCTTTATAGCTTTGATTCTCTTATTACTTCACATTGTCACTACAAGGTTTTTCTTTTAAAAAAGCTAACCAAAACCTTCTAAACTATCATTAAAAGTAATTAAGATAGTAAGTCACCAAACTTATTTGATCACTTGAGTTGGTTAACAAAAAAGAGTATACTATTGTTTACAAATAATTACATTGCCAAAATAGATTTTGGAAACTAAGGAACTTTTGGTAATACTTGATATAATTGTTATTAAGATTAAAAAAGAGATTTTTGATGCAATCTTATCTAGCTATTACATTAATGCAATTATTTTTCATAGCAAAAGTATTTGATTTAATAATGAGTCAAGGACATTATGATATTAAATTGACTTGAGAAAGAAAATATTTTAAATTAAGTTTTGTACTTGTACAATTCACTCTTCTCCTATGACATTGCACTCACACGTTTCTAACAGGACATATGGTATGTATGAAAGCATAAATAATATAAATGTTAATTTTCTCATTGGAAAGAAAAACAAATTAGCCATTATCTAGTTATTAGAGTTACTTAATCCAACTTCTAAAACTTTTATGCCTATAAATAACCTAATAAACTTGAATAAAAGCATCTAATGCTCAAACTTTTAATCCAAGGATTACATTCTCAAAATCAAACAAAGAACACTATATTATAACAAGTTAGATATCTAGAAACCTAATAGGTGATTGTTATATAAGCTAATAATAAAAAAAATATTGTTTTAGCTTTGCACTTATTTCCTTCAGTTTTCTTTATATCTTGGCTTTTGTAAGACATTTTTTGTAAGCCCTTTTAAGCACTTTTAGATCATTTTGGATCTCCTTATAAGGGTTCACCTACTAATCTTTTAATTAAAAATAGTTGTATTGAGTAAGTATAGTCTTATATGGTCAGTGGTGGACTTTGGCTTATGTTTTAATCAAGTCACCTTAAAATCATTATACATTTACTTTATCACAATTTCCACATAACCCATTTCAAAATTACCTAAGAGCTATCCATAAGAACCATTTAGTGTAAACAACATCAAGGTTGAGATTTCAAAATAATTTTAAAGTATACTTTGTCAATTGAAAAGTAGCATAATTCAACCCCCCCACCCCACACCCCTCATATGGGACAACTATTCTGACATGTATCATATATGTTGATTTGAACCTCATTTAGCACATGATAAACATATATTTTGTGGCATCATCTTAAGTAGAAAATTATGAGAAATAGAATTGCATGAGTTAGAATATGAAAGATAAAAGATGCAAGAGTAAAAAAAGGTATAGTATTAAAAATGAACATGATTAATATATCAATTAGTGAAGTAAGAAAATAAATAAGTGAATACAAAATGTAATAATTGATATATATTGGAAAGTAAACACTATAGATTATGAAAGAGAAGTATAAGGATATCATACAAAAGATATTGAAGACCCATAAAAATTGGATCTAAGAATAAATGAATGTTAAGGAAATATAATAAGAGAGTGAAGTGAAAGAAAAATTGAAATTTAATCATCATGATGGTGGAAATGAAATACAAAGGATTATGAATCAAATTTAACTAAATAACTTATGTAAGTAGATTGCCACATTTTGTAGAGAGAACCATCACAATTTTGGAGGATCTATTGAGATTGTGTGTTCTTAACATTGGTGGATAATGGAGGAGCCATTATTCTTGGATAGAATTTTCATATAATATAGTCTATAGTCCAACCTTTCTCTAATCATGTATATCAAAAATTGTGTAGCTATAGGTTGGGCATTTTTACTTATGTGAGAATAATGTCTTTAGGGTTATATCAATCATTCAATTCTATTTTATTATTCAATAATTTGGCATGCTAGAAATTTGCATGCCAAATTATTACTTTATAAAGGTTTTATTATGTTGCATGTCAATAATCTTGTTCTCATATGAAACATTTAAGTATACAATATCATAAAAGAGAAACTCACAAATAAGATGCTTTATAAAATATGATAATCCAATAAAATTATTACCAAATTTGCATGCTATGTTTCTTCATGAAAAGAATGTCATTTTATAAATAACAAAAAATAGCTTACTAGTTGACATCATAGTAAATAGGTGTACCAATCTAAATCTGAGAGTTGACTTTCTTTTCCAAATATAATCTTTTGATTTCATACAATGCCATGTATATGTAATAGTTAATAAATATCCTATATGTGAAATGTTCAAAAAATAATTAAAATCATATTAATTTCTTCTAAAATCTTAAGTTGTTATCTTATACCATACTTGTATTATTCCTTATCATACAATACAATCTAATAAGTAAATAAGCATTTTGTGATAAATCATGCATGTACTATCACTTAATCATACCATTTGATCCTCAAAAATAGTGCTTTATTAGTTTTATTGGTTTTGAATGTATCTTATAGCCACTGGGATAATACCATATGATCTAGCTCCACTTTAACAAAATTCATATTACCTATTACTCATCCAATGCAATCCATAACATAGTATTATACAATTCTCATTCTCTCTTCATCCTATTACCTTTTTAACCAGTTATACTATTATCATACTCCTTTACTATAAAATGATCAATTCCTTATTCCTCTCTTTACATTTCATGATCTCTTTGATTGTATTATGCATTTTCACTAGTAATATATCCCCAAGGTATCATATCATATTATGTGACCTCTCAAGCTTTGCCAAATTTGTATTTTATTTAATCTCAAATTGATTGTCCAACAGCACCTCTCACAGCATCTCCCATAACTTTTTAATGATACCACCTTACTCGTGGTCTCAAAAACCTTCACGCATAGTCATCCCAAAGCCAAGCTCACTTCTATTAAGAAATACAATACATGAGTCAACTTTATAATCCCCAATGGTAGTTTAGTAATCATAATTATGATCAATTACTTTACGTTGATTTTACTCACCCACTGAAAAACTTGAAAACCTAAATGGGCATTGTATTCTAGTATTTATATTTGACATTTTGTGAATTTGATATCAAAGAAATTATAAATATATCCTTTGTAAGAACCAACTCTTCTACATCAATTTTTTTAAATTACAAATCTATCTACCTTTCATCAATTAGTTTAAAACTTGTTCAACTTTGTAAAAGTTATAAATCTACTCAAAAAAATATTTTTGAAATTATAATTATATCTAAATATTTAAAAATGCATAATAAATTCTTGGGTCTGAAAAAATTATAAATTCAATGGCATTAACTTGTCTGTAAAGCTCTTCAAATTTATAAGCTCAAATAATGTGTTTAAGAAAGTTTGATCTTATGAAACTCTCTCCAATATTCTATCATCATTAAAATATATTTATGTATAAATAAAATATTTCAAAAACTTAACTTGATCAAGTTTAATCATACTTAATCATAAGCTTCTTGGCTTTATTCTAGAATTTCTTCTATCTTGATCAAGGTAAAAAAGAGGGCTATTATAATTTCTATGTGAGGTCAAATAGGATTTTAATTAACAAGTTTTTTAATAAAGATTAGTCGGATTTTTATTAATTACATCAGGTGATTACATTTTGCCCCATAGATTTTGTTATTTCTTAAGTATCGATTTGGAATTACATATAAATCATAAGTGTTGAAGTCCTCTAGTAGAACTAGAGAGGATCAAAATGATTCGATTGCAAAGTAGAGATGAGAAGTGTTTGTACGTAGTCAACTTCTTTTGTATTTATTTAAATATACTAATTTATAAGGATGTAATGTTATGTTCATGCCTTATTAAAATAGCTAGTTGTATTAATTTGATATAAATACTAGATGAAACCATCAACTATATTAATTGAATTGAATTTCACACATTCCAATTTAAGTCTCATATTAGTCTGATTAACTTATAAAGTAAATTGTTATAGTAAGAATACGCCACTGATGAACAGTAATCACAGTGCCAAAACATGCAACTACAAGCAGGAATCGTACTTGTTCAATACGCATTACTATCTTTGAGCCTTTAAACTAGCTTGAACATCCACAAATTGTGTGTTGTGATAATATCTAATTATCCTAATGTAATGTAATGATTTAAAGTGTTGTTGCATCATAATAGTATTATAAGCTAATATTGTCTATTTTGTTTCACAATTTCTAATATGTTGGTTGTTTACTCGGGCAATCAAACCTTGAAATGAATAATATTAATTATCCACTAATGAATATATTATACTTATCCAAATTTTCTACCTATAATAATCATATTGTTACAATGATTGACACACATGAATAATAATTCCTTACCACAAAAGCACCTATCTAACATGTACTGTTGAATTTATCTAATAAGAAAATTGTTAGACTTAAACTTTTAAACAAATAATTTAGATTATAGATAATATTCTATAACTTATGACAATCTTAATTGTACTAGAAAAAAGCAAAGATCTAAAATATTATAATTCTATACCCATGTATGTAGAAGCATAACTAGCTTTTTAAATGTTCTACCTTGTATGATGTTTTGATGTATAGAACCTCTAGTTTCTCCATAATGATAATAGCTATACTTTGATTTAGAATGGATTTTCTATCCTATACATGAATTGAATTTGTTTTTGCAGCTATCTAATTTAGAGATTTGGCTATCTTATTGGTTTCTTAGTGTATTAAGCTCCATTGTATTTCAGCAAGCTAGTTTCCTTACTTATTTGTAAAATTTAATTTGCTAACTTCCATAGGGTATTTTTCTTATTTTGAAACAAATTGCAAAGCATTTTTTAGTCCACTTCAATATGTAACTTGTTAGTCTATAATTATCTACAAAGTTGTAGACCCTTTAGAATGGATATTACATTAACTTCTAATAAAGCTTGATTAAATTTAATTATAATAAAGGCTATAATCAATTCACCTAAATGACTCCTAATATTTCCACTTTCAATAACATTATAATTGGTACTTAATTTCTTACCAACAATGTTCAACTTCACCCAATTCATGGGTGAGGGGAACCATTTGAATGCTTTTACTACTCTTTCCTAAAATACTACAAATTTAGGTAGGATTCCCAACAACAACGGTTTGATATCATCCTAAGAAGTTTAAATAAGGGCAAAATAACTAAAAATGGTGTAGAAATTTGTTTTAATATTATAGATAATAGTTGTTGCTGCTTGATTTAATTCATCATCAATTTTGGCATTCTTAACTTTCCAAATGTATAGTGGGCAATGTGAGTATGAGCTCTCCAATTACTAAATTCATGTTACCTTGCTTCCACCACGAGGAGATCTATTACTATATTTTTTTAGCATCAAGCTACTAAATGTTTAGATTATTTGCAGAAGTCCCATGCTTATCTTGTTATATCGCAATCCAAGAAAGCATGAGCAAGTGATGAAAGTAAGCAATTTTTTTGGACCAACCTTTTTGTTTAGATTGTGTTCCCTTGATAAAAATGAGTCTACCCCCTATTGTTAGCATCTGCTTTTTCAAACCAACCTTTTTGTTTTGGATTTTATCTATCAAATGATAGAAGTAAGTAGCTTTCTTCTAACCCATGTATAGTTAGCAACCCAAATAGGTCATAGGAAAGCTTGTATTATTGAATCCTAACCTCTTGCAAATTTGGTCGACTTATCTTAAAAAAACTCATTTAATTATTTCATATGGCATTATTTTTATTTTTATTATTTAAGAGGCCCATTGAACTATCAAAAAGTTGTAGGAACTTGTTGGGATTACATATAGTTTTTATATCTCCTCTATTAATGATAATTATATTGTCTACATAAACTAGGTGAGTGATAGATTAGCATGATCTTGGTTGTCCATATAGTACTATTTTTTTAACAAAACCACTATTAATACTTCTACTAAAGAGGTCCATAAATATGATGGAAAGGATTGGGGACAAATCAATACCTTGTTTAAGAACCCTTGAAGGCTAAAAAAAGTTAAATTGGTAAATTGTTAATCAAAATAAAAATCCATGTACTACATAGGCGATTAGAAAGTTCTTAACAAGCTTCTCATTGAAATTGAATTTGGATGGGATTTTGCAAAGAAACTTCCATGATGTGCTATCAAAAGCATCAATAAGTTCATCTTGACAATGAACTTACCACCTTTTTTTCTTTTATTAAGACAATTTACTAATTCATATGCCAATGAGAAGTTATCAATAATATCTCTACCTTTTATAAAATTAATTTACTCTAGAGATATTAGTCTATGTAATATTCTTTGAATTTGGCTTACCATAATCTTGGAGAATATTTTTTTGATAAAATTATATAGACTAATTAGTTTGTGATCAACAAAACTTTTTGGATTATCAAATTTAGGAATAAATATAATGATAGTGCTAAAAGGCCTTTTTGGAATTGGAGATATATTTAAAACTTTTTAGTCACATTCAACACATTCTTACATATTAAATCTTAAAATGGGTGAATAATTCACCATTGAAACCATTTATGCCTAAAGCACTAAGTCCATGTTAAAAATTATCTCTTTTAATTCCTCAGTAATGTCTTACATCAAACTATTGTTATCCTCCTTAGTTGATAGGGAAGAGATGTAGTTAAGCAAACCTTCATCTTTAATTACTAGAGATGTCTGGAATAGATTTTAAAAGTTAGTGATAGTAGCCACCATACTTTTGACTCTTCACTAATCCAAGTACCATTAGAATCCTTAATAAATGAATTTTCAACTTGTTACGTCATTTCCACATAATTGATTGAAAGCATTTTGTATTTATTTCTCTTGTCTTTAGCAATCTATTCTAGCTTTTTGCTTCCAATAAGATTCTTCTCTATTTAAAGCTTTTAACAAAGAAGAATTAGAGCTAAGTTTAACTCTTTTCTCTATTCCTCATTTGAGTTTACTTAAAAGGGGCTTCTTAGAGTTTCACTTCTTCCTCAACCAATTTAATAGCATCAAAGATGTTTACAAAGGTAAATTTGTTCCAATCTTTAAGTCATATTTTATGCCTTTTATTTTTAAAAGTAAAGCCTTCATACCAAAGAAATTTTTGGCCAAATTATAGATGTTTCCATTATTTGCATAAATGTAGGATGATTCAATCACATATTTTGAAATTTAAGTTGTTTAGGACATAAAGGGGTGCATGATGTATTCTAGTTTTGGAAGGAGGATGAGTTGTAGAGTTTGGAAGTAATTTGATCCATTTCTAATTAACCAACATCCTATCTAATCTTTTCTATACCCATCTATCATCTTATTTTCTTGCCCAAGTAAAGGAGGGTCCTAAGAAAAGCAAATGCTTAAGATGACAAAGATGTATGTAATCAGTGAATTGTTATGTTATCTTTAATTTAAGAGTAGACAAACTTTTGTACTCATCAAAAGATGTGATTTCATTAAAATCCTCATCCACCATCCATGTATTTGAAGAGTTACTAGTAACGATATTCTCTTATCAAGTACTATGCTGTTAGTATAAACAAAAGTGTAAGTAGCTTTAGAAATCTATTCTTGATGGTTGATAGTGAGATGGTTAAATTGATTCTCATCAATGTCAACATTGCAATTTAAGTTTTTCTTCTAGAGAATCCAAATCGTGTTTGATCAATTAGTATAACATTGTCAAAAATTAAGTTTAGTAGCTAATTATTGTATCATATTTATAGATCAAATAAGTTCTGACAAAGTAACTAGTCTAACATTATGTATTTTGATAATGTTGATTAATCGACTTATTGGCCCTTTATTTATAGAACTCACGATATTTTAAATTAGGATATTATTCATTGGCATTAACATTAACTACAACTCGTATGGCATAAGAGCTTCATTTATTTCATTTTAAGCTAGTTAGTTTTTCTTGAATTATTTTCAATTTTTTTCTCATCCTTTGACATTGCACTAGAGTGAACTCCTTCTCAGTGTGAATTTTAAATCTAAAGATCAAGGATCTCTCATGTAACTCTCCACTAAAGATTTTTAGTTCTTGAATATCATAATGGTCTTGAACTTTATCTTGCAATGGTTCAAAATAAGAGATTGGATCCATAACCTTTTTTCTTGTAAAGTATTGTTTTTTTAAAAGACTGCAGTCATCCAAGAGATGGGCAAAATCATTGTGTTCCCTTGTTCATATGAGTTGTCTTGGGTTTGCACTGGAGATTTGCTCAATCACTTTTGCATGTGATATGACTTTTGGCTAAATATTTGTAATGAATTTCCTACTTGATGAACTAAGTGCAAGGGTATGAATATTGAAGAATTCATTTTGTTCTTACTCTGATTAATTTCTCTAGCCTCCTTGTCTTTATGATTTATATTATTTGCAAGCCCCTATTTCTTAATATGAATGGAAGTATGTGGCTTAGTGTCATTTAATGTTTTGCCATTTTTACATTAAGCAAGCTTATGCACTTGTTTAAAAAATCCTTTATTATATTTAGGAAGGTTGTCATGCAAGAGTTTTGACCAAAAGCCAATGTTGTGGACTCCTGATTTAGAAATTTTAATTTGATTTAGTAATTGTTTTGCTAAGTCTATCTTAATACATATATGAGCAACTTTAGGGTGAGTTAGATTCAGAGTTACAACATCTACCTTTAGAGGAGTGCCAATCATTATTGCTATAGAGTAAAGTATAGATTTGTTAAAAAAATGAACTAAAAGGTGCTACATAAAAATCCACAGTAGGGTAATTAGGGTTCTACAAGAAAGGAAAGATGCCATTTCAAAACCCATAATATGAAATTTGCAATGTTCAAGATCTATGTAACTAGCAATGGAGGTAAGCCTCCTCACTATTGAATCTAATAAGAAAGTGTCTATGATCTAAGAGCCAATATTGAAGAATCCTTTGAATCCAATTTTATTAGAAGTCCTTTGATAGTCTTCATGTTTGGACACCCATGTGAGAATTTGTTGATTAAGGTGAATTTCAAAGGTGCTTCCAATTTCAAAAGCTTGTAGAAAATCACTTATAGTTTGCCATTATAAATTATTGGGATTTAATATGTATAGGAGAGTTATGTATAGCTTCAAACATCAACAAAGGAGTACTTGAGGGAAACATTTTCTCTGAGTATCACAAATAGGAAAGTAACACACAGGCCATGATGACTCTCAGATTATAATAAGAAAAGAACATAAGAAGTTGCTTGGCTTAGTTATCCAAGATGATTGTTGTTAGTGTTTTCAAGCATATTCCTTCCTGCATAACACCAAATGATTTTCTAGTCGCTGCTTCAATTTTCTTAAAACAAAAAATTGATAGCTATGAATTCCAACATTTAGAATACGTAGTTTGCTAGTTTTCTTTCATTATTTTCTTTCAAGCCTTGCTTCAAGAATCTAACAGGTAATTTTATGTGAGATTAAGTTAATCCAACCCTTTAAGTCAATGAGGATTTTTTTATAGCATTTTGATTACTTATGTTTACAACTTTGAATTGTTTCCTTTATTATTTTCTTTATTCATAAGTTTGGATAATTGTTTGCACAAGCAAAAAGATTTGAATGATTTTAAAACTCTCTAAGTCTAAACTTCATGCTATTATTAACAAATTACTTGTTCAAAGTTTTGGAGAATTAGGCTCTAAATCGTAGTCTAAATATTTTGACTAATAAGTCTCAAAACAAACATATTTTAGAGCACAATGTATTTCAACTTAAAATTTTATCAAAAGTCTCTAAAAACTCTAAGAATTTGAAAAAAGAAAGTTCTTTAAATTTAAAAAAAATTATCTTCCATTATAAAAACTTTTAAAGTTGTGATTCAATTGCAAAAATATTTGCAAAATTTGGAAATGATTCTACATGCTTATTATTGGAAGTTTTTTATCACCAAAGTATACTTACAATATGATAAAACTTTGAATTATTAAATATTAATTTGTTCTCTATAAGTTTCCTATATAACATTTTTTAATTTTTAGTTTTTTTAATAGAGTTTTAGCTACTTGAATTTCATTTATGCAATTTGGGATTCCCATGTAGAGAATAGGTATCAATGGTATCCATATAAAAAAGGGATGAATTATAAGTTTTGATGAATTTAATTCCATGTAACTAATTCAACAAAAATATAAATATAAAATTCTTTTAAGAAAATTCTTGAGTTATGTTTATATGAAAATTCTTTATGTGATTAGGTTGTAATGAAAAGGAACAAAGATTTTTAAGTAAGTTAACACAAATAATGAGTTTACATCTATCCTTAGTCATAGTAGATCAAGATTCAAAATTAAAAATATCTTTTATAAAGGTGGATAAGAAAAACATTTGCAAATGATCATGGTAGATCAACATCCACCTAAAGGATTCTAGATAATCCATCAATAAGAATTGCATCTATAGCCCAAAGAGCTTAGAGGTAGTCACCATAGATGACAAAAATCAACTCAATGGATCCCACAAAAGCTTATCATCATGGATCAAATAACCAACAAAAAGAGTCAACAAGTCTATCATCACAAATAGATAATGTGTATCCAAAAAATAGAGAATCAAAAGAAATAGGCAAGCTCAAAATACACAATCATATCTATAACTAGAGAAATAATCTAAGAGGCAATCTAAAATATTATGAATTAATCTTAAAAATATATTAAAAATTTAGTAAACTGATGAAATAGAGAACTTGAAGAAGCATTTAGCTTTTTGTTTAAGTTTACAAGATATGACTAATCTGAATTTGATTTGTAGAAGATATTCAAGTGTCTCGAAGGAGTTGATGTATGTTCATTTCTTTTTATAAGACAAGTCTACATAAGAGCTTAAATAATGACAATATGATTAATTGAACCAAATAATATAGAAGCTTTAAGAATCATCGTGACCATTATATATTTTTGTAGACAAGTCAGATGGCTTGATCAAACTAACACTAATTGAAATAGATCAACCATAAATTATCTTTATCTTCAAATAATCTTTCAAATTATGAGATGAGTAATCCTAAAATTGTCAAACTATCTATTAAAAAATCTAATGGTCATTTGACATAACACTTATTTTATGTCCTAGATAGTATGCACATTAACTTAGATGTCACATCCACCTAATATATCGTTCTAATATTAGTTTTAATAATTTAGGATTAGAAAAATCGAAGTCTAAGTATAATTAAAGGATACCAACAACTTAATCAAGGGAGAAATGATGATAAATTTGACTTCAATTTTTGTTTAAATTATCTAATTTTTCAAGTCTCACATAAAAAACTACTATGCTTTAAAAAATAAATGGATAAAGTTTCTCTTAAAATTGATGTGTTTCTTTAATACAAGTCAATAATTAATAATAATAACTACAAGTGATAAAAAAACATTTATAAAAATAACAAATCTATAAATATAATTTAACATAATCAAATTCATAGTGCAATACATAATCAAATATTTTATCTTCAAATGATATCATAATTACTAATTCTTTTCAACATAATAAAATCCACAATTTTATCATCATCAATTCATGAGGTGCTAGCTATAACTTATAGATTTAGCTGTGCCTATCAAAGATACATATATAGATAAATACATTGATACATCATCTCAAATACAACCATACACATCTTTTAAAATACATAAATATCAATATTATAATTTTCTCAAAAATAAGCTATCAAACTAAAGTGCAGCTAAAGTTTTCCATCTCTTGGTACTTTAGAATTTTGACATGTAATGTATGTAATGAGTTTGAAAACCAAACAAAATAATTACATGTAAATAATAAGATGAGATAAAATATAATAACAAGATAAATAATAAAATAACAAATAAATAATATTAATCAAATACTTATAATCATCATCTAGATATATATATATATATATAATCAATTAACAAAAATATGATATTGAGATATAAACAAATGTATAAACATGTAAGAGAGTATGATCAAACTATAAAAATATATAAAATAATTAATACAACAAAAGATGTATAATTACAATTTATAATATGTTCAAACACACGCATCTATCTATCTATTATAATTTATTTTATCTATCTAAAATCTAATCTCTCTGTATGTCTCTAAACTATTTTAATTTTAGTATTTTTAAAATTTTTTATCTTAATATTGCTTCTCATCTATTTTACTCTCATACTTATCATCAAGGCTTAGATATTTATTGAATAATCATTATTCTAGTATCATGAGATCTCATCTAATATATATAATATATGTATCAAGTACATAGCATATAGATCTCAAACCTTATTCTCTAACATGCATCATAACATATAAACTTATCTTATAAGCATATCATATCATATTTGTCTCATAACACATCTCATCTCTAACTATTAAATCACATAACAAATATCTCATCATATATCATATCTACATCATAATGGATCATATCTCTAATTATTGTATCATATAGCAAGAAGCTCAACATATATCATATGCACATCACAATGGATCTCATCTCTAGCTAATAAATCATATAACAAACAACTTATTACATATATGTAGGGTCAGATGTTAGTGATATCATATCATAAAATATCATCTAACCTCTACTCACAGTGTTAATAGAGTATAGTAATTGAAGTTAATATCATTAAACAAATATCATCATTTTTATCATTACTCATTATAACCACAATATATTCATGATACATCAATACCATCATTAGTAAAATCATAACAACAAAACTTATATAGCTCGAATCATATTAAGTACTCACATAGTCTCAAGTCACAAGCATTTATCTTTTACTCTATTTTTTTAGTTCTTATTTCTCATCTACTTTCTCTATTCTCTATCTTATTCATTTTCTATATTTTATGTCAATAGTATCGCTAAATATATCAATTATTTTATATTTCTACTTTTATTTCTATCACATAGCATGTATAATGATATAGAATATGATACAAAAGTAAAAGATAATATGTCATAGTATTGAATATAGAATAATCATAATAAAATATCATACTTATATTATAAACATTTAAAATTTATCTATATATTCTCCTTAATGGAATTCTTATATTAATTTTTTATTTTTCTTTAACTTTCTATAAATGAATTACTAAAAGCCTAATTAAAAATAGTTATGACTCAATTGTTGTATAATACTGATTTAAAAAATATTTCTAAATATATGAATTCAATGTTACCTGTTTAAGCTTCATTTTTTATTCAATTCAGCGAATCCACTAATAACCTTGCATTATTTTGTAGAAAACATTCAAGCTTCTTCTTTTTATGGTGAAAATTTTTTAATATTTCTCAACAACCTTTAAGCATCACCTAGTTTCTTCTCATGTGCATTGAAGGTAAGGAAATGCATAATAGCTTACTGATTATCCTTTCTTTGTATTAGAAATTTCAAGCATAATAATCAATCATAGTTAGTAGGGCTCAAATTTGTAAAAAACACTTTCTTATCTCAATTTGGATACAAAAAGCTAAAAATCAATTCTTTCAATTCTTAAAGTAATAAGACAAAAATAGGACTCAATCATCACCTTCACTATTTTTCTGGTGATTTGCTTGTGATGGGGTTCTTCTTATCAAATTGAAGAGGAACAAAATAGTAATAGCAGCTTGTGAGTCCCCAATCTTGATCATAAAAACTTCATATAACTGCATGACAAAGAGGCGATGAAGACCGAAAGCTAGGGGGTCAACTGCACTGGTAACGACTAAAATGCGAGGTGACAAAGTGACAGAGCCAAAGGTTCTAGTCCTTTTTATGCTTATTATGTTGTTTTTATATTAATTCATAAATTTTATATTATTAATAATCCCATTTCATTTATAAATTAGTATTAAATCCAAATAAACTCTAATTGCGACACAACAAACGTCGATGGACTGGTCTTGGCGAACTCAATATAACAGTATATTCATTTTTCAAATTTAACTTACATGAGAATTACATATTTTATGAGAGAATGTTAAAAACTATTATTTTAATCAATTTTATAAAAAATCAAAATTTCAATTATCTTTATCAAATCACTTTTAACTATTTAAAATCAATATCAAAAAAATTAAGTCATTGCATCCAATCCACCTTATTTTAAATTTTATCCCAAAATTTAAAATAAACCCAAGGTGCATTTATCAATTTCTTTTACTATACATTTCAATTTACTTTTACTATACAATTGTAACTTGTGTTTAACTAGAGTCTTGATCTTCCTTAAGTAATTAAAATATGAATGCAATTGATATGAGCATTTAGTTACTCTCCATAATCAAATTAGATTCACAAGAGTTGTAAGAATAAGATTCTTTACTTCAATAATAATTGAATGACATAATGTATGCAACATGTAATCAAATGATGCTTCTCCTAAGCAATGAAAAAGGAAATATTCAAAGAAATAACTTCAAGGTAGGGAGTGGGCAATGTAATCAGTGCTATTTCCACCAATTTTTGCATGAGTTAGCAAAACTCTTCTCTCCATATATAAGAATGGGCAATTCACGAATAATGGCTAGTAATGAAAACATTCAAAATATTTCTCTATTTCATTCTTACTCTTCTTCAAATTGGTTTTCATTACTTCTTTGTATATTCAATTGATCAAATGTCTCAATCTTCATGAAGCAATTGAACTTATCAAAGACTTATTTAAATTCCTAAAATTATTTTTCAATATATTCAAAAGTATGTTATTCACAAAATTTTACTTTAAAATACTATTTCATAAGCTTCACTTGATACAAATTTTACCATTCTAAAATTATGAACCAATATATATTATAAGAAATAGCATAACTTGAGCACCTCTCCAATAAATCAAATCATCTTTATGGATACAATTAATAGATTAGATAGAAAAGGTTATCCTATAAACATTTACATGTAGCTTAAATAGAGCTAAGCACTGTCTTATTAACACCAACCAAATTTCTAAATAATCATGAGTTCAACTCTCTTTTTTTATAATCAAGATAATATATGAATTTTTTTTCTCAATCTTATTATTTGGGCTTACACAGTCAAAAAGTATTTCTCATTCATGATTTTTTCTCATATTACACTGATCAATTAAACACTAACTGTACTTATAATTTAAACTTGGTTAAAGTATTTGTAAATCTATTATAGTATTAAGAATCATTTTCTCTTCAGTTCGTACTTACACAATTAACATTCTACCAATATGTTAAACTTATTTATGTATTTGTCTCATCATGTCACTTTTAACATCATGCTTTAATCAAATTTTAAACAAATAGTCATGTTAATTAAAAATACATTTATTTTTCTTGCCAACATATAATTTTTATTATTTTAATCATGATGAAACTTAACAATATTTCATCAATCTATCATAACAAATATTTTAAAAAAATAATTATAATCACAAAAATTCACTGCTTCTAATTACCAAAAGTCATTTGCATTATTATATTATACTACAGATAATCAACTAAAATTGGCTATTAAATCTTTCTCTACATAATCATAAGAATACACAACACAATTAAAAATATCGAATACACAAATTGTTGGTTTATAAACACTTATAATATGAAAATATCGTAATATTTCAATCCAACATTTACTTATACCAAGAAAGTGCCAAGAATATAACTTTCTGAGAATAAAAAAATGTTAGTATATATAAATCATGACTAAAAGATATTTAAAATATCACATATTTATTATCAGATCTACTACATCTAAGACCTTGTGAGGGTAAACAACATCTTCAAAGAGAACAATTGATTTACCTTAGAATTAACTGATATGATAATAGATGGAATACCTTTATCTAAGCTCAAAGGTGATGGAGGCATCATAGATCCTTTGCCAACTTGAGCATAATCTTTAGCTAAATGGCCATATTCTCTACAAGCATAACAACTCCTACGTGATCAACAATTACCTCAATGTAATCTATCATAATTAGTACAATGTGGTACTTTTTTTAATTATCACAATAGATGCACCACCAACACTGGTTTTTACTCTTAATTTTCTAAATGCATAAGAGAGAAACTTCTTTTTACCTCTTTTCTACATAGCATGCTTCTTAAATGATCTACTACTCTCACCTTTTAATATGTTAAACTACATTTTATCAATTTTAATAGGGTATGAAATTCTTTCTACCTCTTTTTTAATGCTTAGATCTTTTAAATTTTCAAATACAAATAAGTTAAAGAATTAAAAAAAGTTATTAATAATACAATATATGGATGTAATGCGTACACTATATCAATGTCCACACTCATCAAACCCACAAAATTCTTAAACATAGACCTCAATCTAGGGTATCATTACTTAGAAATTCAATTTTCTTAAAAAAAATTAACTACTCAACTTAGGATATTAATCACTCTAATAACATCTTGTCATACCTTACCTAACATATTATTTTGATATTAATCTTAATACCTTTATAATTAGAATAATCAAAATTTAAACAAATTAGAGAACACTAACAACCTAACAGGTAAGGAATAATGGTAAAGCTTATTTTAATTTTTATTCAAATCATCTAATTTTTTAAGTCTTGCATAAGAACTATTATGCTTCAAAAAATAAATGGATAAAATTTTTCCTAAAACTATTCATGTTTCTTTATAGAAGTTAACAATTAATAATAATAATCATAAAAGATAAATAATATTTACAATAATGATAAATCCACAAATATAATCTTAACATAATCAAATCCATACTACATCAAAATAACCAAATATTCCATCTCCAAAAGATACAATAATAATCAATGTTTTTTAAAATAACAAAATCCAAAATTTCATCATTAATTATTAAAGTGTCAGTTACAACCTATAGATCTAGTTGTGCTTATCAAAGATATAAATATAAATATATACATTGATATATCACCTCAAATATAATCATCTACATGTCTTTTCAAATACATAAATAAAAATATCATAATCTCCTCAAAATAAGATATAAAACTTAAGTGGAGATAAAATTTTTCATTTATTGATCCTTTAGGATTTTGACTTACAATATAAGTATGTAATGTGCTTGAAAGCCCAACAAGTAAATTACATGTAAATAAGAAGATAAGATAAAATATTATAATAAGATAAATTATAAAATAATTAATAGATAATATTAAACAAATGTTTGTGATCATCATTTATAAATGTATATAAAATAAATTTGCAAAAACATGATATTGAGATATAAAAAGATGTATAAGAAAGCAAGATCATATGATCAAACTATAGAAATGTATAAAATATAATAACATAAAAAGATACATAATTATAGTTTATAATATATTCATGCATACATATCTCTCTATCCACTATAACTTATTTTACTTATTTAAAATTCAATCTCTCTATATATTTTTAAATTATTTTGCTTCTAATATTTCTTTAGCTTTTTCATCGTAATATTATTTCTTACCTATTTTATAGAGCTCATACTCATCAGGACCTAGGTATTTATGAAATAATCCTTATTCAAATGCATAAGATTTGATCTCATCTATATAATGTTGTTATCAAGCACATAATATATAGATCTTATATCATATCATCTAACATCACATCATTATACATAGACCCAACTTATAGGTATACAATATCATGTCTATCTCATAGCAAATATCATCTATAGCTACTAAATCACATGGTAAATAATTTATCATATATCATATCTACATCATAATAAATCTCCTCTCTAGCCGTTACATCACACAAGTAACTCATCATACATTATATCCATATTATAATAAATCTTATATCTAACTACTAGATCACATAATAAATAGTTTATCATATTTCATATATACATACAGTGGATCTTTTCTTTAACTTTTACATCATATAAAAAGTAGTTCATCATACATCATATAGGATTTGATGTCAATGATACCATATCATAGTATATCATCTAATCTCTACTTAAAGTAATAGTATAGTATGAAAACTAAAGTTAATGTCATTAGTTAAATACTGTCATTCTTATTTTTACTCATTCTAATCATGATATATTCATGATACATTAACACCATCATGGGTAGAATCATCACAACAAAACTCATATCCTGAATTGTATTAAGTACTCACGTGGTCTTAAGGTACAAGTATTTATCTTTACTTTATTCTTTTTAGTTTGTATTCCACATCTAGTTTCTTTATTCTCTTTCTTATTTATTTTCTATATTCCATATCACTAGTATCACTAAATTAATCAATTGTCTCACATCTCTATTTTTATTTTTCATCATATAATATGTCATAGTGATATAGAATATGGTATAAAAGAAATAGATAATATATCTCAATATTGAATACTGAATAATAATAATAAAATATCTTACTTATATTATAATTATTTAAAATTTACCTACCTACTTTTCTTAAGAAAATTCTTGTATTAACTTTTCTTTTTTTAACTTCTTATAAATGAATAATTAAGCACTTAATTAAAAATATTTATAATTTTATTATTACTCAATGATGATTCAAATAATATTCTTAAATCTATATGTTCAATGTTACCTATTTAAGTTTTATTTCTAATTTAATTGAGCAAATCCATTAATGGCCTTTTACTATTTTATAGAAAAACTTTCAAGCTTCCTCCTTTAACAGTAAAAATTTTTTAATATTACTAAATAACCTTTAAGTATTAACTAGTTCCTTCTCATGTGCATCAAAGGTAAAAAAATACATAACAGCTCACTAATTCTTATTTTTTGTATTAAAAATTACAAGCACATAGTCAATCATAATTGGTAAAGCTCAACTTTGTAAAAAAAGGACTTTTCCATCTCAATTTGAATATAGAATGCTAAAAATCAATTCCTTTCAACTACTCTCAAAGTAATAGGACAAAATTAGGTGAAAATTAAACTCAATCATTGCATTATCTCTTTTTTGGGGACCTTCTTGTGATAGGGTTCTTCCCTTCAAATTAAAGATGAAAAAATAGCAATAACAACTCACAAGTTCCTAATCTTAATCATAAAAACTTTTATAGCTGCACAATGACGAGGCGATAAGGATTGAAAGCCAAGAGATTGGTTAGGATTATGTTCCTTTTTATTTAGTCACACATCTTAAAATTTCTTTAGGAGTTCTCATGAGAACCAAGTTTAGATTATCTCTAAAGATATCTTATTATTTCAAGACTTATGACTTATATCACTTAGGATCTTTCTTCTTATAGCCAATATAAAACTAATTCACCCTCTCAACCCTTATACATCAAATATTCTCTTGATCCTTTTATCCTACTTAGGTAGCTTTAGACACTATACTTTAAATATTTTATTAATCCTTTCATCCTTCTCAAGTAGTTAGTCAAGTGTTATATACTAGCTTCAATTTTATTCATCCTTAAACCAAATCAGAATAAAGAAAGTTGGCTCTATTATCAAATTGTTATATTTTAGCCCTTCCTTAGTTGTTGTCTTAAACCAATCAAGCTTTGTCCTTCTCTAATAGATCACTTCTTGTTTGGTCACCCATCCTAAAATTTCTTTAACTTCAACATTTTTAACCATAGAGTCCTTATGGGTTCTAGTTAGGATACTTGAAAGGTCTTTATTTAGGGATTTAGAAGAAGGCTAAGTTGGTTAAGGATATAATTGGCTAGCAAAGAGATTAGGTATTGTTAATATTATTAAAGCTAATAATAAACTTTAAGGTCTTATGGTTAATTTTTAGTAGGGTTTAAAAAGGGGACTTGAGATGCTTAAATAAGATTATGTAATATAAGTGTAGCTATAAAATTAAGCTTAAAGGCTTAGAAATAATTTATAGAGAAGTAACTCATAATAGAAGGTCCTAGAGTTAGACTGAAGTAATACCATTTGGTATTAGAGCCAAAGTCCAATATGGGTCAATGACAAACCAAGCTTGTGATAACTAGGATTGAAGAAGATAGGAAGTGAGCATTAAGTAATGCCTAGATAGGAGAATCATTGAAGTAAAGAGTAGATCTCAGTAGGCTTCTAAGTAAAAAAATATAGGGATAATTTATCTCATATTAGTTATTAAAGGAGTTATTATAATATTTATATAATATATTATATTTTAAGATATTAAGGTGTTTTTTAAGAGCTAAACCCTTATATAGTATGATATATGACTATCCTAAGCAGATAATATCTCAATATAATAAGATTAGAATATCATAATATTAAATTCATATCTAATGGTTCGATGATCATTTGATAAAGATTCTTTATTTAGTTCATTTATCTCTATCTTATCAAATGAAGGATCAAATTGTCTGATGCTTGTTTAATAAAACATATAAGTGTACAAAACATTAAGTATATTGTTTATAAAAAGCATTTGATGTGTGAAATTCTTTTTGTTAAGTTTATTACAATTTCACATGCTTTCATAATCTTAATTATTTTATGGTATATAATGTAAAATAAAAGATGACTCAAATTTGCATGTCTGATCAATATAATTTTAGCCCAAATGACTTACCGATTTGACTCAAATCAATCTATTTAGTTGATAGTTATGTAACATCTAAGCTTCTTTTTAATTGTGCTTCAAGTTATATATCTATACTCCAATTCTTTTTATTTGGTTAACTATTATGTCACCCTTGAAAATTTGTCAAATTTTAGCTTAAGACATTATCTATAGAAACCATTAAAAAGGAAACCATCAGTTCACCAAAGTTATGATTTTATCATCATCAAATTATCCACTGTGAGCTAAGGAGTTAACATCACTAATTATGCTCAAATGTATACTTCAAATAATCAAGAGATTCTCTTAATTTTAATGAACTAATCATTTTTTGTTTGCACATTTACGTTCCAAATTGTTTGTCTTAGAAAATATTTTTGGATTTAGTTCCATTTTAGCAAGATTTTAGATTTTTTTTTAACATTGAATAGTTTGTCTCAATTTTTTTTAATTTTAATATTTTCCTTTGAGTTCCTAGATTTCTTATAAGTTACTTTTAATAACATAAGCTCAAAAAAAACATCACAAAAATTTTGCTCTTCTATTTCTTCTTTACCATTCACTACCATACTTAGTATGCTAGTGATATCTCAATAACTTATTATAAAGACATCATAACATTCTAATCTTGAGTCACATCAATTGATGATCAAGGGTCTCATCCACAAAGATTAAGAATAAAGTCTTATGCATGTACATTTGAATCTAATTTATAGAGTTGGTAAGAAGCTTTCATCCTTGAGTTTGATTAAATGTTGCTTTCTAATGTCATGTTTGTCAAAAATGGCATTGGTTGAAGATCTAATACTCAATTTGTTGGTAGATTTATTAGCTAGCGAATATTATCATTTAAAAGACCTTTTTAAATAAAATTTTCTTATTCCTTATAAATGACTAAGTTGATGATGTTGATAATAAATTTATAGGCATAAATTTGTATAAATATTATCTTATAATGTAATATTTTTTAAGCATTTTTACTTTTGATGATTAAGGCAATGATAATGGCTTATAAGTAGCAAGGCATCTTAATAATCAAAAAAATGTGAAGCAATGCATTCGTGAAGTCTTTCCAAATGATATCATAAACCACTTATGATGAATAACTCAATTGTGAATAAATCATGACTAAGTGATTTGTTTTGAGTTGAGAGTTTAACTAATTAAAAATTTTCATAATGAATTATGAGAAAAAATGAATAATAAATCTATTATACTAAAAATAGTTTACCTATGCTAATATTAATTATGCCTAAAAGGGGATGAAGTATGGTTCAACAAATGTGAGATGGGAGAATTATTAAGAATAAAAATTTAGATTGCTTATAAAATATTTTAAGAAAATATTTAAAGTAATTTTTAATAAGATTTAACTAATATATAAAAGTGATTTTGTACAAATTTTAAGTTTAATTTAAAAGATATTAATTTTCATTAATTGATAAATTTTTATAAAAATCATGAAATAAAAAAACCAATAAGAATTAAGAAATATATATATATATATATATATATATATATATATAAGATTTTTAAGTAGTCAGCTTCAAAATAAGCTTACATCTACCCCCAACAAAAACTTGACAAAAACAAACACTCAATATAAGTCTTTCACTAAAAAACGTGAAGGTTAAACCCTCACAACAAATAAACAAATGAGACAGGCTGCTACTATCTTACAATAAAAGTAATAAAACAAACTATAATGACCATACAATGAAATGAAAATAAAAGAAAAACATTCAATGACATAAAATCGAAATTAATACAAACAAAATACTATGCTTAATGATATGATTAAAGAGGCACATGAATCTTAATTAAATGAATTAAGAATAGAGAAAAATAATAACTTTACTTATTTGAGAAGAAATAGAATTCTAGAAGTTTGATGACTAAAGAACACAATAGCATATAGAAGTGACAATGGGAACGAGCTACTAATGACATAAATGTTTTAGCTTAAAACTTTTCTTTAGATTGCATACAAATTCATTTATTGACTTTTGTATAAAAATCTCTTATTTATAAATATTTTTCAAAGGCTAAAAACACTTTCCAAACAAGCAAAATTTGTTATTAAGATTTTTACATTTATTTATTTAATTTGGAAATTAATATTTAACTAAAATATCCTAACGACTCAAAATAATGGCTAAAAAAACCATTGCACATGAGCCATTTGATCATCAAAACTTTGCGATCGGATGGATGGGATTCAAGTGGTGATGTTTAAAAATAAGATTTGAATAGGATCGTTAAATCTACTTCCTAATCAGTGGATAAGATTTCAATCCTACGCACATAATAAACAATGATCATGCAATCATAAAATGGCATGATCGTATGGAAGATACAATTAGGTACTATATAAATACGAGATCAGGATCATTCAATTCGAAAATTGTGTGATCAGATGGCTCTAGTTACTCCCACAATTCAGAAACATGCTAAACAAAAACAAAATGAAATTTTAGTCCCACATGCTCAATTTCTTATTCTATTTTATCCATATAAGATCTTTTGTCTTCTCAAGGGTAGCCTCATATCAAGGTTGGTTGCTCCCTGGTCTATTCAATAAGTTGTGACCTATACATGCCAGTATTTTGTTATAAAGGATATACAAATGTATGAGTGATAACTCAATACGAAACAATTTAATGCTAGTATAGGAATTATTATGCAACCCATTTACTATACCATTTACTATACCTTATGATTCAGGCATCATTGTTTCGTAGTGAACAGGTTAATTTTTTTAATTATTAAAATTTTATTAATTAATATTATTATAATATTTTTTAATAAATTAATTAAAAATTTTAAAAATATGATTAAACTAAAATGATAATCAAGATAAGATGAGTCAAAAATATTAAAAGCTTAAATATTTTTTTAAAATGATTAATTTAAATTTAATTCACATGTCTTATAATAAATATTTCAATCAAACTTAATATTAAAATAAAATTAAAATATCAAAAATTATAATCAAAATATTTCTTTTAGTGGTTTGCTACTCTCACTAACACAATTTTCATAAGATTTGATATTTGCTCTTCTTCTTTAAATCTTCTACGAATGCAAGTATCAGTTGTCTAAAATTTAAAATTTTACTTAAACTAATTTAATAAAAATACTTAAAATTGTTTATTATCAAATAAAACATTATGACTAGGGGTACAATACAACAGGGGAGGCCTTTTATGTGTTGTATTATACTTTAGCCAATATGTTTGTTGCTCAATAATAATCACATAACAAATGCAATTTTGAGATTATTGGTAAGAGAAGCTTAGGTAAATCAATTCTGGAATTATTGTAGTTGGTATTATTGGCATGGATTAAGACAAAACGAGATTTATAGTATCAATTTTGATCTTATTTGAATTATAAGTTTTGACAATTTCTATAAGTTTAACAATTTTTAGTTTTAATTTTGAATTAGAGTAATTACTTTTATGATTTTTAGAAATAACAAATATGCTAGAATATTAAAACAATAAATTAATTTATTACTCTTTTATATTAAATAAAATATTACAAATCTAAATAAAATTACTTTTTGGTATGTAATAAAACGTTTAAATTTTATCTTTTTTTCATGTCCAAGTAATGTTATAGCATTTAAAAAAAATTAGTTCATAATTTTGAATTAATTTTATTTAAAAATAATATTTTATTGAAAAAATAAAACATAAAAATTGCTTGAATAATAGTGACTCGATATTTCTATTATACAAAGAAATATTTAAATTAATTTTGCTGAAACTTGATTGAATTATTTTTATATCATCTTACTTAGAAATAAAGCACAAGATAAAACACTTGATTTATACAAAATGAACCTGCTTTGAATTAATTCCAGAACGTATTTTGCATGGACAAAAAACCTTCTCATATGAGTAACAACTATTTTAAAATAAAAAATAGTTTTAAAATTAAAAATCTTGTTAATAAAACAAAGCAAATGGTACCGAAAAACCCAAGGCCTAATCATTTTGGAGCATTCAAAGCAAGCTCATAAAGCACCAAGCCAAAAGCAACTTCCACAAAACATTCAAGGAAGAACTACAAAAAAATATTAGAATGAGTTTTAATCTAAATAGGATCTTAGGCCTATTTATGAACCCATTTGGACTGCTCTAAAATGTTCTGAAACTTAGGTTTTGACTCAAAATTATAAATCATTGAGAATTACCAATATTTCAATGGAAATATGAGAAAAAAAATGACTACTACTATGAAGGAAACGAATATTGAAGGCCATTTTAGCCGTTACTCGGTGAGGGTACACATTTTTTTTCTGGGGGCCAGCGCTTCCTTTTGTGCGCTATTGCCAACGATTAACAAGCTTCAGCTGGTCCTAACTCACGACGGTAGGATTACCCTATGTCACTGCTTTCTGTTCTTGGGAGTACCCATAGTTATAAAAGCTCAGTTTGGAAGATTGAAGGGTCTCTCGTTTCTTAAATTTCTGATTTTTTTTATTGTATGTCTTCCTTTTTGCCCAAGTTATACTTCACTTTCAAAGCATTAGAAGAATATGTGTGTTTTGATGTAAAGATGGCATCTTTTTTTTTTTTCATCTTTTTCTCTTTCGGCCAGAAGGTTGGATTTGGCAGGAAGTCGACAAAATTTGTTGTGCGTTGGGTTTTTCTTTATGAATTTTAGCAAGTATTTGTCATGCTCCTAACACGGAGAATAATTTGCCTCTTTGTCTATCCCTAATTTTTTTAAATATATATATATTTTTTTCAATTTCGCTTTTCTTAATGGGAATGTGAAGGATTTTTTCCTTTTAGGAGATGTATGAAACAGTTGTGCACGTTTATGAATGTTCATTCCAATTTTGGGGCAACATTCTTTCGTAATTTTTTTTATGCGTTTTTATGAAGATGGGTAATCTTGATAGATGTAATGTGGTATCTGCATTTGCTTATCTGTTTGCTTTCTTGGTGAGGATATAAAATCTATTAAAATATTTACTTAGCAGAAGCCTAATAGGACTAATTTGGTACGTGCATTTACTTGTTTTTTTGCCGAATCCTTGAGCTTCACTTAGATATTTTCTGAATTTGCCTTTTTTTTCTTTCTTAGTTAAGATATGTAATTTATTCAAATATTTTCTTAGCTAAAAGCTGATAGGATATCTTCGTTTGCTTTTTTTTTTTTTTTATTTTGTTTTTTTTTTTTTTTTTTTTTTTGCTATTTGAGCTTTGCTTTTTAATTCAGTTGTAATATTAAAAATTTTGATCCATTTAACAAGAGCGTTGAGTACTTAAATGTAATCCTTATTTGCTATAAAACCCTCAAGCCACAACATCAGAGTATAAATGAACTATACAAACATGATTGAAATGTCCACCAAGCTGTAGAGCGAGTCTAATAACTCTTTTGCATTTCGGGTTTGCAAGTGTAGTGCTAATACAATTTCACCCTTTGATATTCTTTGGTTTAAAGGACAAGTATATGCATTGCTGATTGTTAAATTGTTAGTTTGTACCAGATCAGTTGAACTGTGAAGCACATGGCTCAGTCAAAGTCCACATGTGGAGGTTATTATGACTTGTTTTTAGACTTAAGTTCTCTGTTTTCAAGATCAAGACCTTTTACATTTGCAGAAACACTAAACTTTGTTAAGAAAGTGAAGGTAAGAAATACTTCAACATAAATAAAACCAATATTTAATAACTCTCTAGCATCTTAACACCTTATGTTTGGGAAAGGCAAATCTCAACTTGAGTTCTTGAAGCCTTGCTAGGTGATGTTGCAAAAATGTGAATCATTTCTTGCATTTGGAAACTCAGGCAAGTGCTTCTTTTTCTTGGTTGGGTTGATTAAACTAAATTGTATAGTTGGCTTATAATTGACAATTTGACATTCCTCATATGTTCAGGAGTATACAATTTTAATACTTATTGCATTTTTTTGTTCTATTCCTTTTTTATTGTTTCTAATAATATAATTAATCGACATCAATTTCACAATTCTCTTAGCTTGAACGTTTTTCATGTACATTTTGCAATTCAAATTTCCTCTCATTTTTCATTGCATTTCTTTCAAATGATAGAATGAATAGTTTACATATTCTCATGTTGTCATGCCATTAGGATCTTTTTTTCTTTATATTTACTTTCCTTAAGGTTTTTCATAGGAATATATAGTCTTATGCATGCTATCATTTTTAAACTATTGTGTGATGGTTATTAGTTGCCCTATATCGTGAATTTTGATGATTTTATTTACATACTATTACCTTGAATATGTTCATAATTTATGAATGTATATTACTGTGAAGCAAGTTTAGTTTGTGTCAGATCTATTGTCATATATAAAAACTAGTATGCTATGTTACAAAGTGAGCATAATGCCTCTTTTATTTTGGAGCTTTAAGTTTTGATGCCATCATCACTTTAATTAATATTAATATGATAGATTCCAAGTTTTTGATGACTTAAAGTGTAACAATATGCAAAAAAGCCAACATCAGTCAAGTTGGTGTCCGAAGCATTGCAAAGAAGAGGAAATGAAAGAAGAAAGAAGCAGAGGAGGTGCAATGATTTGGTGGAAAATGATAGAGATGATGGGAAAATGAGTTTCGTGATGTATGTAAAAAAATATAATTTTTTCCTCTTTGAATAAAGTACTTGGAAAAGAAAGAGAAGATGAGAGGAGATAGATTATAGTTAGGATGTGAAGGAATGGAAGAATTGAAGTAGTTTGGAGTCTTCTTTGAGAATGCCTATTGAAACAACCAACTAAATGTGACTATTGGAGTCCAATCTAAAATATATGACTATATGTATTTGTTTGGATGAGAATGCCTCAATAAATCCAAAGTTTCTCTTAGTGACTTGCTTGATAAGTTTGTGTAATAAGAAAATGAAATGACTAGGATGAATAAAATAAATCCATGAGATTGTGCTGTAGAGGAAAATTCCATGAAGAATTCAAGTTCTTAGAAATAAGGCTTGCATTTCTAATCTATTTTTTGTAAAATTTGTAAAATGCTTTATGTAATATGTTTCATTTAAATCACGATTATGCATGCTAATATGCGATGTAAACATTGGCACCTTTCTACGAAAAGCCTCAAATAACTTTACATTCTACTAAACAGGATGTAAATATATGATTTATATGTTCTAATTTATAGAGGAACTCTGAAACCTAAGCAAAGACAAGTACAAGTTAGAACAAGGCACAAACTTTCTTTCTTAAAAAAGGTGCATTTCATAATGATATAATAAAAACAAAAATGTCTTCTTCATCTCTAAAGTGTGACATAAAATGATGCCGATAATAGTTCTATGTTTTGTAAGATATACCTTGTCCAACTAATGTTATTATGTTATATTAAGTTATTTTAAAGCTTAATTGATTTCCATTAATTTGTATTAATGTTCAACTAAACTATTTATCAACCTTATGTTTGGAGCAAAATATCTTTCTTGCAAAACGAATTAGTTAATCAACAACAATATGCAAAGTATGGCATTTTGACAAATCAGCCATGCAACACTTGAGGTCATTAGAGTTTCTTTTTGTTAGTTGTTTATTAGTAGGTGTTATTGATAAGAATTGGTTTTTTTTTTTGGGTGTTTAGGTGTATTGAGGCATTAAATAGTGCATGGGTTCATTTGAACTTTTTCAAAAATGTCTAGGGTTTTGGCATGCCCAGAATGATCGGGGAATTATGCTTTGGAATTTTTGGACTTTGCATAAGGCTTTAAATGGTGCTTGGGGTTGTTAGGGCTTTGAATTGTTCTTAGGGTTGCAGGGGTTTCATGTTATTATTGGTTGAGATGGAATATTTTGTAGTAAAATGAAATAAAGAGTGCTTACCACTCCAACTTGTAAGATTTAGATCTACGTTGATTTGCCAAATCCTTATTGAATCACCTATATCTATCCTCAGGTCATTGGATCAAACCATACTAAGTTGTAATCAAGGTTAGTCCAAGTCTTAGGTCCCTTTCTCCATGTTTTTGCTATACACAAATCAAGCCATATGATTATAATCTTGTAAAGTTTAAGACATGATTTGTTTATTCTCTCTTAGGCTTATGTACCATCATGGGGTAATCTATTTGATATTATAGCTTAGTGATTGAAAAAGCATTATTTTAAGGACAAGTTATAGAGGGGAGAGTGGGAAAGAGTGGAGTATTAACCCTTCCAAGGTGAGGAATCACTAGGTCGTTGAAATGCTTGACACCTTTTTTGTTGCAAGGTCATTTGTGGCATTAATTGAAAATAAGCGACATATCTATGAAAAATGGCATATCAAAATCAAATACAGTATATTCAAAATAAAGCATAGAGTATTAAACTTAAATATGATGAATACAGTTAAGATTCATGGTTCAAATGTAGCATATTTAGCAAGCATAAAATGTTTTAAGAAAAAATAATATTGAGATATGATTTAATGATCTAACATACAAGTAAAATTTGATTATTTGAATTGTAATATTTTTTGTAGGGCTAAAAATGCCTTAATATACTAAAATAAGTCCCTAATAAACTAAAATGATCACTATTAGGCTAAAATATGGTTTAGTAAATTGTGACATATAATTGTAAAACAAGTGTGTGAGACTTATGTGCTATAAATGACATGCTTAATGAATAGTGATGGCTATTATGAATTTTTTAAATGAGTTTTATTGCAATGGAAGAGCTCGATGTAGTATGGGTACTCTCATAACACTATATGCTTAATTGAAAAGTTTGAGTGGAATATGAAAAGTTAATTGCGAACGACTTAAAGAATAAAGGTAGAAGATTATTGGTTTTACTCCAAATTACGAATAACTCTCTTGGAACCCTCCTTTCTAAATTCTCTTCTTTATCCCATCTTCTATGGTGTTATGAAAGCAACTTCAACATAGCTTTTTGTCATCATAACTAAAGGGGCTTTTTGATCTTGTTTTTTGGGGATGGGCCACACACGACGGGACTGTTATAGGGATGTGGGTAGTTTGAGTACCATTGTCCATAGGTTGATGAGTGGTTAGTTCATTTGTTAATGAAGAGTGTTGCAATTGGTTGCAAGATTGAATGGTCACTTTGAATTTGGCTGTGCTTATTTGAAGAAGGTGAAGGTAGATGAAAGCCCTAGTGAGTAGTGAGCCAAGCAAAGCATAGAGCTGCCAATGAGATTATTTGGTTTTTGTGAAGAAGGTGAACTTAAAAGATGGCTGAAGCAAGGTTGTAGAGGTGGCAAAAGTCATTATAGTGTAAAATATAGGATACCCCTATGACTAAATTAAGTTGAGAATAAACATAATTTCTTCATATCAAAGATTACTTTTACATTTATTGGAAAAGTTGAGTCAAGGAGTTAATAAGAACAATTTAATTTTAGTGAGATGTGGTGCATTTGAGGTAAAAGCTTGTTATGAATGCCCTATAATAGTGTTTCATGAAAATGATGTGTCAATTAGTTTTCTAAATAGAATTATATCGTGGAATGGGGAATGTGTTCCCAAAAGTCGAGAGGGGGTGTTCTATTCCACTCTTGCCAAGTGAGCAAAGATGGAGGCTATGGTAAGTTGGTGGAAATGTAATTGGAAGGGTACAAGGGCACTCGAAAAATTGACATTAGAGAAGTAGTTTATTTTATTTTATTTTTTGAAGTTCTTTAGGAACAAACAAGTTGTGGTTATCAAGTTTTTGAAATATGCAATCATAAAAATGGAGATGCATCGAGAATCAAGGCATGAAATTTTATTTTTGGAGTCAATTTTTTGAAAAGCAAACTTGTGATGGGGATAAATCTGAAACTAAAAACTCAACCTTTGACTAATTGAAGGAGAACTTCAGAATCTCTTGATAAGGTGTTGATGTAGAAAACGTTATGATCTTTTGTTGACATTGGCTACCATAGGAGTTTAAGAGTGAAGGAGATACAATGCTTCACATGGAAAACCATAATGCGGTGGAAAAACAATGGAGATGATAGTGATGACAAGTTTCATTGTGAATGTAAAAGGAATGCAACTTTTCCTTCCTCCTTACATATGGTACTCGGAGGAGGAAGTAGAAGATGAGAGAAAATAGGTTAAAGTTATGATTGGAAACATAAAGGTGGAAGAGTAAAAGATGAAGCCTAGAGTCTTTCTAGAAAAGTGATGGTCAAAGTAGTACTTTGGGTTCCTCTTGAGTCTTATTTATAAAAGGAATAGCTGTCTTCTGGAACTCGACCTTTCTTCTCCTTCAAATTATGCTTTCTTTTGTCATTTTCTATTTTTACCTGATCACTAGTATGACAAGGCATGCCGTAAAGTGGCATGCTTTAAAGTGCCACCATTTATATACAGGATGAATGCTAGGCTTGTTGGAAGTAATGTGTACTGGTTTATGGTTTAAGGTGTACAGGTTCTAGGCAAATTAGTAGAGTAAGATATACATGATTGAATTTTATTCACTAGTGACGTCCTTGGTAAGGTTTACCATTAAGGCAATGGATGAGGTCTTATACGAAGGTTGGCTCCTTGCAAACATATACAAAACTACTTAAGCTTTAGTTCCTCAGAGCGAATATTTGTTATTAAAAGTAATAACAGCCATAGGAATGGTGCAAATTAAATGTGTCATTTTGGGATTAGCACCACAATTTTTGTTCAAAGATCTAACTTTTCTATGTGATGTATAGGTTGGAAAATGAAGGATTACGATAAGTGTCATAAGGCATGCAAATATGTAATATGCAATAAGTTTTCTTATTGTATTTTTTTCTTAGAAAACAATTTTTTTTAAATTAAATCTTCAATCTTCCATCGCATCTTCCTGAAGTTTTGCCTTATTTTGATTGCTAACCTTTCATCTGAATTATGCCAACTTTGCTCCTACCTTATTAATACTAATTTCCCAAATTTAACTGTAAAGTATATCTTCTTGATCGCAAATCATTGTAACTCAAAATGCCGGACTAAATAATCTAATTGAGGTATGCTAAAGATTCCAACACAAATTGCATATCAATTATTTTTTCTTTTAGGTATTTTAGTTTATAAAATGTGTTTTGAAGGTATAAGCTATAATTTCGTTAGATTTTTTCCCTATTGATATTATCTTTGAGAGAGCTGACCAGCAATAATGGTTTTCTCCATGTGAACATGGAAAGTCATTTTGAAATAATGAAATATCACTTCTGTTTTTCAACAATATGCAAAGGATTAACTGGCATAGGTAGTCTCTTAACAAACACTTTAGTGGCTAAAGATTCTTGTAAGGGGGGTTTATAGTCTTCTACTATCTTGAGGCATGGATTATTAATGCTATATTATTCATCATTTAAAAAGGACTAAAAGATATTCTATTATGTAATTTGACTCTAATCTAAGTGTCTGATAGACAGCTAGGGTTCTAGTGCATAGATGCTCTTCATATATAAAAAGAATGGATCATGTGAGCTAACAATGAAAATAAATTTCTTTCTTTCATATTATCTATGATTTCTATAAGCATGGCCAAATAACATCTTATTGTGCACGTGCTTGTACCAGCCATAAATCATCAAAAAGGGTAATTTCTTTGCGTTCTTCTCACATGATCATGTATGTATGTATGTATGCGTATATGTATAGATACACATAGCATTGTTAGGCATACATGATTATAAGTATGTAGCAAAATATGTCATTTCAACACTGAATTAGCATTTGCTTATCAATAAACAAGGATATTATGTACGTCAAACAATAATTGAAAATGATACATAAAGATATTCTAAATCAAATTTTTTTGGGCTGGTATTTGGTATGGGTCATACATAGCTTTTGAAATTTAAAACTTTTAATCCCAAAAATACTCAACAAGTGATAAACATTGAGTACAAATACAATGAATCTAAAAAAGAATGATGATTATTGTATTGAATATAATTCATATAAAATAATTATTTAGATGAATATTTTAACCAAGGTTTCCAGTTTTTGTTTCTTGGATTATTGATTCCAGTTGATCCAACTTGTTTTTTGCTAAAACTCTTGAAACCAGCATAGATCAAATTTCAGTGCTAGGATTGGACTGATCTGACTAGAACTGAGCCGAAACCAGCCAAAATCATTGCTTGCTAGTTCTGATTTAAAGTCAAAAACCATATTTTTGACTACTGATTTAAAATTGTTTGATCAGTGCTGACTTTATTTTGAACTTTTGTGTATCATTACATACGATTGTATATTGTAATACTTTTTAAAAATATTTAGGTTTAAGAAAAGTATCCATTAAACCATTTTTAAAATTTGTTGCATTGCTAATTTTATTAAGGTATTTATCGAATATATATATTATCTTGGAAACAAGCTATAATTCAAGCATTTAATCTTCTAAAGGCCAATGATTTCAAGGTTATTGGGATTAAATTTATATAGAAAACTTATGTTTTGATAAATAAGTTTTTGAATTTTCTTCAATAAGAAGGTTGATAGTTTATTCTTTACTATGAACTATTATTATTTGTCTAATTCTTTATTTTGAAGAGAATTTTATTTTTGAATTTTTTGTATTATTAGTTGAGCTTTTCGTTGAAAAGTTCTCTTCCAACTGTGAAGGAAGATGAAGTCGATCAACATTCTCTAAGGATAATCTTCCACTTTTTATCTCTAGTAATATATGTTAATCAATGCTTATGTATGATAGTTAATGATTTATTAGCATATTTTATTATTAATCAATACTTATGGCATTTCTTGTTGGTCAATGATTTATCAGACATAAGATACTCTATCTCGAGAAAACACTACTTGTAACAACTATTATGTTGATTTGTAACACCATAAGTATCAATTAGAGTTGCATTTCCCTATATGATGAAGTCAATTTACATTATTAATAATATTGATTATACATATGTTATAAAGATTAAAAAGCGATCATGTCCCTAGAGGAATCTAATCGATTCACTATTCTCTCATTGGCTTTAATACTGATAGTACGAGAGCATGGAGTTATAATAACATAATATTACTATAATAAAACTAGAAAAATGATCTAATACTTAGAGAGTACTCATAGAAATTGAAATGAAAGCTTACAAGCTTGGAGCAAAAGCGCACATATTAATGCTCTTAAAGAGAAAGAAGTATAGAAAATTATTATAATAAAACTAGAATAGCGGTACAATATTTATAAAGAACTTATACAAATTGAAATAAAAGCTTACAAACTTAAAGCAAAAACATAAACATTAACACACTTAAATAGAAATAAGAACAGAGTATTTTTTCTTATTTTTTTCTCGACATTTTCATCTCTATGTATAACTAGTAGTTGAGCTCCTGACATCATTTTGAACTTCAAATTTTATTAATGCTTTTGGTCAAGTCCCCTCCCCCACCAAGTCTTAAGTGTTGGTATTACACAGTTATTATTGATATTATCCGATCCTAAATTAATAATTGCTTAGTCCACTCGCTTTCTCATTATAGTATGCAGATTCTTTTTGTTGTTGTTTCTACTGATCCCCACTTATTATTAGTACTCCTTTATTGGTGATTATACCCTATTGATTTGTCGATGCTATATTATAGGCATTTTTTTAATGAAATCATCTTATCGTTGTTTTTATCCTTTTTGGCACCCATCATGGTAATTATCATATCAAAATAACCTTTTATTGTATGATTTTCATTTGCGTTTTGGCTATCAGCCTTATTATGGGTTTATGATCTAAGGTGGCACCCAAGGAATAGATGCAAAAATTGACTTTTATAATCCTTAAGGCATCAAAACATATTTTCTTATTAGTTTTTCATAGATATTTTCTTCTTAGTTCCTATTTTAGTTTCTCCTAGGAGGAAGCATTGGTTGTTTTCTCAATATGCGTTCATTTTTTTATGCTAGTTTTGTTGATCAGATTTTCTTCTCATTGAACTCAATTCTAGTCCACCATTTCAATAGGAATTGCTTCGTAAGATATAGTTTATTTGAGTTATCACATTCATATTCGATTATCCATGATCATATCTATGAAATTTGGCATTCAATAAAAAAGGTACAAGGAACATTGTCATGTAATTGCACCCATATTACTGAGTTTGATGATTTTTAAACTTGATTTAAGCTTGTAGTTATAATAGTTTGGTATAATTTCGTCTTAAATTTGTTTCACTAGTTATAAAACCTGAAGGAAAATTCATTTCCTATTACTGTTGAAATCATGACTATTGGATATGACTACTTGTGTTTGGGATTTGTAATGCATATAATCGTTGTCATTGCTTTCATGTAATCCCTATAATTGAAGGATATTTATATATTGCTATTTGGAATTTTTTTTTTCATTAAAAGGATTGAGTTCTTATTCACAATGATGGAGGTGCTAGTTGATTGTAATTTTACTAAATGATATTGAAGTGTTATCATAATTTTTGTAGTATTTAAATTTTGTCATCTTTATTTCTCTTAAAAGAGTCTCATTATGTGTCTTATGCTTATCTCTCTGTTATATCTCTTATGTTATTTCTCATTTCATACTCATTGGCTTTGATGAAGAATATTATCTCCTTGGTATCTTCAGTAAAGTATATTGGTTGAATTGTTAAGAATTTTCTTGATGGTTAATTAGCACTAAGGAATTTCTTTCTATTTACCCTATTCCTTAATGGTTATGTCATAAAGATAATATTTTAGGTAAACCTTATTGGGGATTGCTTACGGTTTTAGTGGAGGTTTGATTTTACCTCCTTTTCTTTTTTGAGGGGGAAGGGCCAATTTCTTTGGGCCATATTAATTTAAACCATCTATCTCCCTGAAAACCAGGAAAAAGACTATAATCTCCTTTAATATACTCTATGTCAAAATAAAAAGCAGAAATTGTTCTTGCAATCCAACAAATGAGCAGTTTTTCAATTATCAATTTGGTCACTTTGTAGTCAAAGATATTTTAAAACATATACAAAATGTTTATTATATAAAAAAGGTAGTACAAAGACATGAAAAAATAATCTAATAAAATGTATTGTGGTCAATGCAAACACTTTGGAGAATAGAAAATTTTGCTTTGTAGCACAACTATATGAACAATTTTTTGACAAGAAAAATTTAACCAAAGCTAGGCCTTGTCAAATTAATATCAACATTCTTAAACTCTATAAAAAAGCAATTAATGAACTTTTTGACAAAAAGTTAATGCAAAAGTCTTAGTCTCTTTAGAGCTGCACAATGTTTCACTTTTATAATGCTATTGAAAAAGAAAAGAGTAAACAACGATTATTGATAAATTATGAGCCACTTATTAAGGTTTTGCAATGGATTAGACACCTTATCCCTAACAAAAGGGATTTGTTGCAAAGATTGTATAAAACATCAATATTCTTAAAATTTGATTTAAAATTAAGGTACTAATAAATTCAAATCAATGAACCAAAAATAGATGTAAGACAACATTAGTTGTATTATTTGGATATTATGAATAGAATGTTATGTCATTTAATCTAGAAATATTCTTTTAAAATTTCAAATTTTAATGAACGATATTTTCTCCTCATATTTTGAATTTATTATATTTTATTTTGACGAAGTATTAATTTTTCTAATAATATTATTAATAAACTTTTCAAGCATTTATATATCTTTAAATGTTTAATAATTAAGAATATACTTGCAAACGGAGATAAGATTCTTAAGGCATAATATTGATAATAACTGATAATTCCAGTTCAACAAAATATTGAAGATTGCTTCAAAATTTTTGGATGAAATCATTGATTTGAAACAATTGCAACACTTTTAGGTTTTTTAAATTATTTTGTTGATTTCTATCAAAATCTTGCACTTGATTTGACCTTGTTATTTGATGTAAATTAAAGAAAAATTCAAAACTGAGGGAATTAGACACCATTGCAGTTAAAAAAATTAAGGAAAAAGTTAAGTTTCTTTCCATGTGTCAATCACAGTATTTTGGAAAAATTCAAAATAATTGAAATTGAACTGGTCATTTGGCAAAATTTTAAAACAAAAACACGAGCGAAAGAAGAATTGGTTTGTTGTTATTCGAGCATGTGGAATAATATGCAACCCAAATATTTCATAATTAATTAGGAAATGCTTGTTATTCCAAGATGATTTATTAAAGGAAAAAAATTTACTTACTATTAATTGTAGTTAGGCCAAATTGATAATTGGAAAAAGATGTAAAAAAATATTATTTCAAAGCAAATATTTGTTGGATGACATGCTCAATTATGTATCTTTTATTTTAATATTAAATGATATTATAATTTTTTACTTGATTTTTTCACCAAAAAATTTTTGTGAGGAAAATGGATTGGTAGAAAGTTTATCCTCAAAACTACTAAATTAATGTCCCTAATAAATTGGACTCTCACTTCTCAAAGGAGTGGGAGAGGATAAGGAGATAGAATCCTCACAACCTGAAAACGTTGCCAATAGGTTTAACATGAAGTATTATCTTTATGGCATATCCACTTAGTAACATGGCAAGTCGTTCTATCATACAGTTGAATGGAAGGAATTTCTTTAGGCCAATTAATTATTAAGGAAATTCTTATTAGCCTAGAATTGTTATAGTTAAGACATCAAGATAGTATTCTCCATCAAGGATGATGATTTTGAAATGAGCAATAACCCATGGGGTATGAAAGAAGGATATATAAAATTTTTTTCTTACCTCACAAATAAAAACAAACATAAGGCAATCAATGGGGCTTTTTTAAGAGAAATAAAGATGATAGAATTTGAACATCATGAAAATTATGATAACACTTAGATATTAGTTAGCACAATTACAATCAATTGACTCCATCATTGTGAGTGAGGCTTTTATCTTCTTAAAAAATGATTTCATATAACAATACAAAAATACTCTTCAATTATTGAGATTATATAGAAGCAATGACAAAGGTTGTGTGTGTTGAAAACCCTAAACATAAGCATTCATGGCTAACAATCATAATGTTGAAAGTAATACAGGAGGTATTTTCTTTTTGGTTTTATGATTGTTGGAGCAAATTTGGGGTATAATTAGTAATACCATCTAAAAAAATATAAAACTGTTATAACTGGCTTGAACCAGGCCAAAAAATTGTCAATGTTACTTAAACGTACCTTCTAATTGTTGAAAGCAGGTTACATAATTTTGGTTGGGGTTTAACATGGGAAGGGAGACAGTATGGTTTATACCTCTAATTGTTGAAAGATTATAGACAAAATTTTTGTTGGGGTTTTCATTATGCCATTGCTTGTTAGGGCGTTGGGTAGGAAAGCTCCAAGAACCAAAAGCTTCTTCTGCTTTGACTAGTGTTTAGTTGTGCTTTACAGAGTTTATCATTCCAATCATATCATGTATCAATCCCTCCATTCTTGTTAGACCATGGAAAGCTATTTTTGGGGCTTTATTAGAAAGGCTTCAAAGGTCGATAAGTTGTTGAGCAAGTCATCTATAAGCTTATTCACATGTTTATATCTAATTGTTCTTAATGAAATATTCAATTTGTTTTAATTATTTAAATTAAGGGATATTTGGTTGGATATTATTTAGATGATGTTAACATCTAAAACAAAATATTATGTAGACATCAATTTATTTGAACTTATCGATATTTTTTTATTGTTTTAATAAATGTTATTAAAGAATATTATGTAAACATTTTATTAAATAAAATGTTTAATATATTTAAATGATTGCATTATGTTATAATATTACTAAACAAAACACCCAATAAGAGAGATCCAAATTCTATTATAGGTGAGGACTTTTTAAATAACATTACTCTTAAGTAATCTAATTGAGTTATAGGTAAAAAAAATAAATAAATTCAAATCATTTCATTAACTTGTTTTGATATGCAGGTTGGGTAATGCATAAAAATATATAACATATTTTTGTACTTTTAATATGATTGAATGTCAAATTTTTTACGACCATGAATCTAATTGGGAAAAAAGTCCATTAAAATTCAAACCAATTTTGGCTCAAAACAAGTTTGAATTGATAATTAACTAGTCTGAATTATGAGAACATAATATCATGTATTGGTATTTTTAATGTAAATGATTGTATAAATTTATTTATAATAAAAAATTTGATTACAAAATTAAAGATGAATCAAAAGTTATAACATGTTTTTTCTTGAATAGTTGTTATTCAACAAGTCAGCCCTAGCTCAAACTAATTTTGAATGGAATCCTTATCCAAAGCTTGAAATAGATGGAGATCAAACAAAACATATGCAATGCAATCTTGAGTTAACTTCATATTAGCTCTAGATTAAATCGTTAATAGCACTAAATTTGACTCTAGTGTAAAATCTTGAAGCCATCTCGAGCACTTCATCACTTCAACCGCGACCTTCATTTTCTTCATCGATCTACCTTTTCCTTTTCCAGGCTCATGACCACGGCTTGTAGTTGTCCTTATTTGCCATCCTTAGCCAAAGGGGTTGTTCATCCCATGAAGCATATCAAGAGGTAACAGTCCCATGCAACAATGTCTTTGTCATGCTAATTGGGTGGTTCTGATTTGCTACATTATTCTCTTTTGTAGCATGTTTTGCTCTTTTAGGACCACCATGATCTTCTTGAAGATGTCGCCAGGTTTTGACCTTCTGTGCCGGAAAGAAGGGTCCATGGCTCCTGTACCCTTTGTTGGATTCGTTTCCCATCTATTGTAGTTGCTCTTAGCCTATACCTTAAGTACTGAGAGACCTCTAAATTGCTTTCTTGGAAACGCACCTTGAACTGTTGAATTAACCAACTCTCTATAGTACATAGAAGAGCCATTGCCCTTAAAAGTTTGGGTATATAGTTCTAAATCAGGAAAATGCTTCATGTATTTGTGTAGCTTGAAATCTGAAATCTGGAATCACGTGCAAAAAAAATTAGTTTGTCTTTGTTAAGACCATGGTTTGTTTCCTTATAGTAGTTCTATTGTACTCATGTTATATGAACTAGTTATTATGAACATTTTTGTTCTCTTTAAACATCTGTAGGAAGAAAATTTTTTTTTCATAGAACAAGATATGAGTTTATGCAGTCGACTGAATTTTATTTTTGGGTTCTTTTTACTATTGGGATCGAGTTAAATCGGTTTGGTTTGAAATTGAGTCAACTTGGACTGACTTTTAATTTGGATTGAAGCTAAAACATGAAACCTATTTCACTTGATTGTATTCTAATTTGAAGTGAACGTTTATTCATTAAGACTTTGTCCTTCTTCATTGAATGCTCCTATTATGATTTAGTGTTGAAACTGCTTACATGAATTATATGGTGCTATATTTATAAAAGTTTAACTTGTTTTTAATCAATTCTTGTGCTACTGAATTCTTACTTTATGGGTTTGAACAGTCAATGCACATGTATTTATTATCATGAACTAGGTAGCTCATCTTATTTATTGTCGGATTTTTAGTGTATCCCTCTGAGTTTCCATTGATTTCAATCATTATTAGAGTTTCTTTTAGGCAGTTGTATTTTGGGACTAGCCTATGGGCTATTTGAAGTTCAATTTCTAGTCTACTCTTTGAGCAATTATAGGTTTCCTTTGATTGCTTCCTTGGACATGTCTTCAAGAAACTATACAAATACTCTCACATGGAAGTAGACGAGGGTTGTTTTTTGCTACAATCTCATCTGTCACCATTTTTAGAGAGGTAAACCTTGATTCAATTATTTTTCTCCCTTTTTATATACATTTTCTATCTTCTCATCTACATACATGCCATGCATAGGTCCTTGCACAACTTCTCAAAAAATCCCTCAACATTCTTTTGGCATTATCATTAGAACATAGCATGAAGATGAATATTAGCAAGAACCAATGTTCCCTCATGCTTTCATCCTTCAACATTGTAAATGGGTGCCTACAACATCACCAATGCTATCAATGGATGCCCAACCTAAGTCAATTGCTCTCAATAATGGGCTCTCACCAATACTATCATCTTTATTTTCGTCATTGTCAATTCTACCCTACTTATGATTCTAGTCTCTCAAGATTCTTATGTCACCCATCATCAAGGAGTTAAATCTCCAGATGTTTTGATGCTTTAGTAGGCATAGATAGCAACCACCCCTTACTCCTCTTATTCCAACTGCAAGTATGTTTGAGACTTCTATTTATTATCTTTGTGTGAGGTATCTTTTTACTCGAATTATATCTTAAGGCTTCTTTTATGAAGATATTGAAAGTTAGCTCTATTTTTGGGAATTTAGTAAAAGGATTAAAGGGGATCTCCCTCTTATAACACATCTTAAATAAGGAGATTCCTCTAAAGTATAAGGCTCAACTTGATTAATTTTATTAAGCACAATCTAACCTTGAATACCTTTTTAATTGATTTTGACATGTCTCTAATGATTTGTGGAACATGAAATTCTATAAAATGCAAATTGTTGGTTGGGTTTGTGGAAGATTATAATATTCCAAAGATGAAAAAAGTTATTTAAATAATTATTTTTATAATCTAGAATTAATGGATGCTTGAATTGATGAAACATAATGATCATAAAATTGATTAAAGATCATGATGAAAAAAATTATAAGTCTTCAAAGACATAAACATATATAAATTTATAATTTTTATGATTAATATTAACTTTTAATGATTTACTAAATTATTATAAGAATAATACATCAATAAAAAAATAGTTACAATATCTAAAAAGAGAGAATGAGCCTTTAAAAATGGGGCTAGATATTTGAGAACTCAATGGTATAAGTTGATTAAAATCAAGGTGCTTGGACTATAAAATAAATGATCAAAGTTTAGTGAGAATTAAATAATAATATAAACCATAGAATTAGTAAGTGTTAAAAATTAAAATAAATAACCAATATCTAAAAATTATGAAACTAGGCTAAGATATAGATCTCATAAAGTAGTTTGGATTAAAATTATCTTAACATAAATATAAAATGTTATAATCATAACTTAAAAGTAAAAATAATATAATAATTATTACATAAATTTTTAGGTGAAAATATTATTAAAAATACTAAATAATGTCAAAATCGGATGCAACTAGGTTTAGTCTACTTTTAAATAAATAATTGATAAATTTTTGGAGATCATTTAAATTGAGAAATTTAAAAAAAAATCATAATTCAGAAGTTTTAATTAAATTTGTATTCTATGTTTTTTAAAACCTAATCATAGTCGGTGAAAGTGGTGAATCAAGCATTAGAAACGATGAAAGAGGAGAGGGGAATGTAAGGAATGATGGAAATTTTTGAGAATTTTCATACGAGGAACTCGTATGAATTTGAAAATTTCTCTTTGGACTAATGAAAGGAGGTTTTGGAAAATTTTTGAAAATATTTATAAGAGAGAGAAGATGAAGTTTTTAATCATTGTTGAGAGAAAGACAGATGGGAATTCCTTTGAAAATTCATAAAATTGCACAAGCAAGAACACTTTTAAGACATGACTACATAGAAACTAAGATATGCATATTGTATAACTTGGTGCATATATTTGGCATATGCTATAATGCAATTTAGTGGCCATTTATTAAGATAAGGGTATGCTTTAAAAGAGAATTTTATATTATATTGTTTGAAGAATATAATATGATGAATTTCCATAATCAATTTTTAATTTGGAAAGAAATTTATATATTTAATGTAAAAAGTTTATCATAAAAACTTATGCTCTCACAATTGTTATTTGTAATGTGATAATTAGACATTTTAATTGCAAAATTATGATTTTAACTGTGCACCATTGTATGATTGAATGAAGTATTACAATGGTTCAATTATTTTATTTCTTTTCAGTTAACTTTCATACAATCATGCTAATAGTACTAATTTAACAATTTTATCAAATATGACATATTATACATGTCCTAATCATATGAGATTAGTGAATAAAAGAAAACAATGTTTTTTAAATGAATAAAAATATTTTATAAATGTAAATAAAAAAGGTCTATAAAATCTAAAAAAAAGTGTAGTCTTAAAGAATAAGTCTATCAATTTAAAAGAAATAATTATTATATTATCAAATAAGTGTATCTTATTATAACATATTGTTTGAAAGTAGAGCCCAATAATAGAACTAGTAGTTGGATATCTCATTGTGAGATATTGTTTGAAGTTGAAACTCAAAATAAGGGTGCATCCTATTCTATGATTTTGTATGGAGGTAAAAACCAATTTTAAAAGAATATCCAACATTTGTTTTGAAGATTAAATTATAACTAATATTAGAAAGAAAAAAATTGAATGAATACAAATTTTGAATTAAAATGGTTCAAGAACCATAGATTCTAATGAAAATTTGAAAGAGAAGTATTATATCAATATATTAGTCTCATTATAAAAAACTTTATTTTATATTTACTATGATATATTTATTTATTTATTTAGATCTAGTGTGTGACACAATCTAATCATGTACTTCTTTGCATTCTTATTATATAGTTTTATTTATGAGCATATGACGATTGGCTCAACTTATTTTTACTTAATAATTTCAAAAAACAAATATGAACATCACAAAAATACGTGAGAGCAATGGGGGTGATACTAGCTTTATAGTTCCATAGTTTAACTTATATGTTTGTAATAGAATTTGGATTACATATGATGTATGACATGTTATAACAACTATATATGTACTATTTTGACAATTGATATAATTCTCTCTTTAATATCCATTGTGAGAACTATTTTTGTGCAAACTTAGTCTTTATTAAAAGGAATTTAAACTTGTTATTTATATGGGCATTTATTTGATTTTGAAGTAAGAATTTTATTTATGATAAAAATAATTTCAAACCAAAAAGATTTTATAATATAAATATTTTCTAAATACTCAAAAGAATGAAAACAAAATAGGACAAAAATTAGATGGAGACTTAACTACGTACTAAAAAAACAACCCTCCATTGGTTTTGGCTTGCCAAGGGTTCGAAAGAAGCTTCACTGATGTCTCACAAGACTTCTTGTTTACGATACTTGAAAAGTTAAGAAGAGCAACCTCTTAATAATTCAAGGAGACAACAAGCTCATTTGCTCTTATCTTCAAATATTCCATGAGGCCACATATGAATGTGTTAACATGGCTAAAAACTTGACTATAGCTCCCTTGTCTAGGATCTAATGCCCTTAATATAGCTAGTGCTTAACCAAACATCCTTTTGAATATATGAAGGAACTCAACATAAGCAATATAAATTGTTTCTATGAAGGAAAAGAAAAGCAAAGATAAACAATCATAAAATTTGTCCCTTTATCAAAAATGTTAAACGAATATTTTTTTACATGATATGTGGTGGAAAGTCTTCAATTTAAAAATAATATTCCTGAAGATGTTTGCGAAAATTTCTTTTGTCAAAACTCAAAAGTTTCTTTCTCTAAAAGTTCCAATTTCCATATTGGCCAAAGACCTGATATCACTTGGTAACTCTTTTGGTGATGCGATCATTATCAAGATTCCTGATGTCAAGTTTAAGAAATCAAGTGTAGGAAGGCATCATCACTCTCTCGCTCACCCTTGGATTTAATAACATCTCATTTATCCACATGATAGACTTTGTTGTCATGATAGACTTTGAGTAACTGTTGAGCACTAGCCTCAACCTTCCATTTGATGTTTAAGTTGTTGACCATGATGAGGGTCTTGATAACTAAGGGGGACTAATGGGGCCTATTATAATAAATTGTTACCTCATTATTTTGAAATAAAGAAAGAAAAGGATCAAGATTTTGTTCCTACGTAGGTCATGTCTAGTGAAAAATGTAAGCCACTCAAAAAAAATTGAGATGATATGTAATCATTTGTAATGTTTACAATGAATTTGAAAGATAAGTTGTGCTTATATTCCTTTTTTATTAGTTTAATATGTTTACATATAATACATAAAAAATTCTTGGATTTGATTAAGAAATCACCCAGCATAGTCTCACTGTCAAATATGGAATCTCTTGATTTAATAATGTAAAAGATCATTTAATTTTAAAATATATCTTGATGTTTAGGAGGGAATCAATAAACTATTTGATACAAGATTTATCCAGTCAATGCAATATCTTGGGTGAATCTCCAACATCATGCTTGTAAACAAAGAAAGTAAAAAATGGACACTATGCGATGTCTACACCCATTTTAATAGACTGTTTGAGAGATGTTTATTCTATTAATCAAATGGATACTATTATCGATTTCATCACTAGCCATCAATTTCTCAATTTCCTTAATGTTTTTACAAGGTATTACTAGATCAAAATGCCAAAGCACTATGAGGAAAAGATTACTTTTATCATTGAATTCAATACCTTATGGTGCATTATGTCATTCATCCTTCACAATTTTAAGTATCACTAATCAACAAATGTGGATAAAAGTTTTACCAACAAAAATTGTTAAAGCAAGATGTTACACCCTTGTGTTTGATGAGTCAAGCATAAATGTTTATATTTTATTTAGGCTTGATTTTAAGTAAAATTGTTAATATTTAATTAAATCAAGTCATGTATTTCACATGTCTAAAATAATGGTCTCTAAGGACCTTGAAGCCATGGCATACTTCAAGGAAATTTGAGACATGTACTAGAATTTTCATATTTGAGTTTTTATTAATTTTCTTGAAATTGAGATATCAAATTTTTGAGATTATGAGACACACTAGTAGTATTAATATTTAAAAATGTTATAAAATTAATAATTATTGAATTTTGATTTTTGGTCCAAGCTTTATTGACAAAAAGTATAGACATTGGTATTTGATTTTTTAAAATTATTTAGGAATTATTTTTCATAAATCTCTTTTCATATTCATTTAGAAAACTTATAATACTATGATAATATAAAATTATTTTGGTACACTAATATTTAAAATTTTAGCACAAAAATTCTTCCAATGAACCTTAAAACAGCTTAAGTCTCGGGAAAATTCACTGTAGCACTGGGCGGGCCGACTCGTCACGCAATTAGCCCGTCCAAGTCTTTTAGAAATTAAAAAATTGGTTGACCCAAAAAGGGCAAGCCAAGATCGCCCAAAGCCCGCCAAGAGGAGCACGGCGAGGTCAAACTACAACTGTATAAATAACATAGAATAAGTTACACCATTTTGGTTTTCAAATTTCTTTATTCGTGCTTAAAACTTTTAAGTTTTAATTTCGAAAGTTACAAAAATTTTTAAATACACAATTCACCCCCCCACCCCGTCTTGTGGGATTTCCTTAGCACGAAACACTTCATAACCAAAATGGTGTAACTTATTCTATGTTATTTATACAGTTATAGTTTGACCTTGCCGTGCTCCTCTCGGCGGGCTTTGGGCGGTCTTGGCTCGCCCTTTTTGGGTCAACCAATTTTTTAATTTCTAAAAAACTTGGACGGGCTAATTGCGTGACGGGTCGGCCCGCCCAGTGCTACAGTGAATTTTCCCGAGACTTAAGCTGTTTTAAGGTTGTTTGTGCTAAAATTTTAAATATTAGTGTACCAAAATAATTTTATATTATCATAGTATTATAAGTTTTCTAAATGACTATGAAAAGAGATTTATGAAAAATAATTCTTAAATAATTTTAAAAAATCAAATACCAATGTCTATACTTTTTGTCAATAAAGCTTGGACCAAAAATCAAAATTCAATAATTATTAATTTTATAATATTTTTAAATATTAATACTACTAGTGTGTCTCATAATCTCAAAAATTTGACATCTCAATTTCAAGAAAATTAATAAAAACTCAAATATGAAAATTCTAGTACATGTCTCAAATTTTCTTGAAGTATGTCATGGCTTCAAGGTCCTTAGAGACCACTATTTTAGACATGTGAAATACATGACTTGATTTAATTAAATATTAATAATTTTACTTAAAATCAAGCCAAAATAAAATATAAACATTTATGCTTGACTCATCAAACACAAGGGTGTAACAGGTTATACAACCAATTGTCCATATAAGATGTCCAAGCTCTGTTATGTTGAATTTATAATTTTTACATCATATAATACAAAGTAATGTATTGCAACTATACAGTTCATTCAACCTCATAAATATTTTAAAAGACTCAGGAGAGTAATGATTTAATCTTGTTATATAAATACAATATCATGTATTGTATATGTATGATTGTTTTATTAAGTCTTGATAAGTTAACCATGGTATGATCATCAAAGCTTCATTATTATATAATTACATCATACAAAAAAATATCATGAGCTTAGGACTAAGTGAAAGAAATTATTTTATGATGGAAATCCATTATCAAACTGGTACGATCTTTTTAAGCATAATAAATGAATTGAATGTCCTTGTATGATTGTAATGATCATCCAATATGTTTGTTTGAAGACTTAAGGTGTTTGAGATTTGCATCATACATTATGATGTCGATTCTCACTCTTGTACGATAATTCTATAGTATCTAATTTACACTAGTCATACTGAGGCATTGTCAGGGTGAACTTAGCTTAATGCTTATTGCTTGTGTATAATATTAGTGTTACACTAGTATGATACTTCATTGAGAGCTATAAAAACTAGCTTAATCACGTTAAGAAAATAAATAAAGCCATTGAAACTATCCTAAATGGCATGGGATTGTTAAAGAGTATAAATAAGAGTGTTTTAATCTTAAAATAGGTTGATGTTCTTATTGTTACATCTTTTAAAGAGAAACTTCTTATGCTTAACCCAAACATGCTCTTAAAAGCATTTTCAAACTTCTTATTGCATTGCATTCTTGTCATTTACTTTCTTCTACTAATTCCCATATGCTCACATGTTAATGTGCAATTTAGCATTTGTGCCACTCATATATGGGCTTAGTTGTAAGTTTATTCTACAAATACTTGTTGTTATTGCACCGTACAACTCTTGCCAACTGTTGTTGAGCTATTAGTTGTGTGGTCATGATTGGCATGTTGTTGTAAGCTTAATGGAGCTAGTATTTGATTAGAAATATGATCGAAGTGTCATAAAGTTTTATGGCCTACCCATTAGTTAATAAAGGATATTAGTTAATGAAGCTTGGTTGGGTCAACTAGATATAGATGTAGGCTAAGTGATGGTGACCAAACCACTTGAAGTCATTACTCTATACTTTACCAGTTTTACTTGTTTCATTATCTCACAATTATTATTATTGTAGTTAAGGTTTTAGTAAGTTAATATTTTTTAAAACTTGTTGTGATAGCCACTAAGATAAACAAGAGAATTTCATTGTAAGAATTTTTTTGAGTTAATTGAATTTGGTTTTAGTAAGAAAAAAAATTTCTATTATTATTTATTTGTGTTTGAAATTGGGTTGGATTTTATTTAATTATTTTTTTATTTTGCACAACTTAATGCATTGACAACCATATTTGCCTTTCTTGCATAATAATTTATATTCAGGTCATAATCATTAATGTATTTTAGCCACCTTCTTTGTCTTACATTCAATTTTTTTATGAAAATATATTTTAGACTTCAATGATTTGTGTACACCTCACATTTCTCCAAATTTTTAAAGCAAAGACTATGATAACTAATTCTAGATTATGCACTAAGTAACTTGTCTTTATAAAATTTTTGTTGTTCAGAGGCATAAATAACTACTCTTCCATTCTGCATTAACACATGGAAGCATCACTAAAGATTAGTACATGTTGGGTCTTTTTGGTAAAACTAAGATAGGAGTAGTTGCTAATTTTGTTTTTTAGCTTTAGAAAGCTATTCTCATATATGGTATCTTATTCAACTTTCATAACTTAGTCAATCTTGTGAAGGGTGATACTATCTAGAAAATTACTTGTACAAACTTTTGATAATAATTAAATAAATCATAAAAACTTTGAATTTTTTAAACTAAAGTGAGATTAGGCCAATCCATAATAGCAAATATTTTTTGGGATAAATTATTATCCCTTTTGCACTAATCACATGCCCCAAGACCACCATTTGAGACTATCATGATTCATATTTGGAGATCTTGAACTATAGTTTGTTCTTCCTCAAAGGTCTATAATACAACATGCAAATGCATATGTGGTCATCAAGGGATTTAAAGTATGCCAGGATGTCATCAATAAAGATGATCACAAATTGATCCAAGAATCATTTAAAGATTCTATTCATCAAGTGTATGAATTTTTCAAGTGCATTAGTAAGACCAAAAGATAGAACTTAAAACTTATAGTGTCCATAACAAGTTCTAAAAATAGTTTTAGCTATATATGATTCTTTGATTTTTAGTTGATATAAACCTGATCTCAAGTCAATCTTAAAAAATATAGTAGCACCTTACAACTAGTCAAATAAGTCATCAATTTTTAGTAATTAGTATTTATTCTTAACTATTAATTTATTTAATTCTTGATAATTTCAATGAACACTATATTTTATTTTAATAAATAAGATAGGTGCTCCCCAAAATGACATGCTAGAGTGAATGAAATCCTCATCTATCAATTCTTGAATCTATATTTTCATCTCTATCAATTCTATAGGTGTCATTCTATATAGGATTTTGGCTTTGGCTTGACTCTTAATATTAGTTAAATTTCAAACTCAATTTCTCTATTGAGAGAAAGACCTTGTAGCTTATTTGGAAAGATATCCTAGTACTCACAGATAATAGGTACTTCATTCACCTTAATAATTCTTTGATCAATAAACACAACAGATAATAGAAATCCTTCGCTTCCTTTTCCCAACATTTGTTTAGCCTTAAGCATGAAACAATTAGGATTCCTCCCCCTTTGCTAAAGAAAACTATTTTCTCTCCTTTTAGAGTTGTTAACTTAATTCTCTCATCTAGGCAATCAATGGCTACTTGGTGCTCATATAGCTAAAGTCATTCCTTAAATAGTATCAAATTTTAAAAGAGGTAAACAAGCAGTTTAATAGATAATTTCTTTCCTCTTATTTTTATTTCTCCTTGAATGATAATATCTACAAGAAACTCGCTCTCATGTAGCAACTTTACAAATAATGGGTTATTCTTTTGATTTAATTCAACAATCAATGCATAAATCATTTACATGTATGATTAAACTATTGTTAAAAAAAATAATTGTTGGCAACTACTAAAATAAAAGCATACCTACTATCACATTTGTTGATGTGGGGTCTCTTATTAGGTGATGACATACACCCTTGGTTGTCCACCATAGCCTATAGACTATCCTTGGCCCACTCTTCTCAAGGTTGTCACTAAAGCACTTCTTCTAGCTCTATCAATGCCTCTTTTACTAGTATTTTGGCCAAAACTAGGTGGAGAAGAAGTAATCCCTTATGCCTCTTGAGGATAAGCTCTACCTACATGTAATAGCTTTATCAATTAAAGCATCTGGGTTGGCTTCCTTGCTTAGCCCAATATACTCCATGATGTAATTTGCCACATTCTAAAAATTAAGGCATCTTCCTACAAGATTTTATATCCATCTTACTATTACAGGCACTAGAGTTCTATTGACTAGGTTGAAGTCAATTAAACTGATTACCACCTCTAACTTTCTAAACGATCTTCTTGAAAGGCTTTGAACTTTTTCTGGTGAAGATAGTTTTTTTTTTCATAAGTATTACTTTACAAGCTTTAAATATTTTTAGTTATTATTTCATTGACCTGGCTTGTTCTATAAGACCAACAAAATTGGGGATTTTGAATGTAATCAAAGTAGTATTAATAGATTCTTTTAATCCCTAATGGAACATAAAACATCTCTAATCCTCAGTGCTCACCACTTTAGACCATAATGAGCAAGTGAGAAAAATTTTCTCTCATAATCTATATCTAACATGTCTCTCTACTTTAAGTCTATTAGCTTTCACTCATTTTTTTTAAAAGAACAAATCATCTTTTAAAGTCCTTAATGAAATTTTCTCATAGGATTTCCTTTGTTGGTTGACTCTAAAAGTGAATGTAGTGGTGGGATTCCCATCGCAGAAGGGTAGTAGCATCTCATATCAAAAGTGCAAATAATGTCTTCTTACACTCAAGGCAATCAATTTCATCAAATATCTTACCTTCCTAACCAATCCAATTCTTTGCTCAAAGGGATTTGACCCCTCCAAAAAAATAGATATGTTGCATCTTGTAAAACTATGTTGTTAATTTATCAACCTAAAATCTTCCCCAAAGGCTTTCTTCAAAATAGGGGAAGAGGATTGCACTCAAGCTAACAAACTCTACCTCTATGATCTAATACTAATATTTCTTTCCTTTTTGGCATTAGTTTAGGATTCCACTCTTTTAGATTCTCTCATAGTTTTTCAATTGATAATGCAACATAATTATAAAATCATATTTATGTGCATGCTATTATAATATCCTAACTTAAAAGCTCATCTCAGTTTCTCAACCTTGGGATCTTATGCCTCCCTATCATGCTACACTTTACTTAAATCTAATAAAATCAAATAAAATATATACAAGAACTAATTTATTAAGTAAAAATAGAGTAAGAGTCAAAACATAAAGGACATAAACTAAAATGAGTAAAGGAGATGAATAAACATCTTAAATACAAATCAATTGTGTTTGCATTATTAAGAATTAGAGAACATGATGCCTTCAAAAGAGGGGGTGAATTATGTAAATTACAAACTTTAAATAAATTTTAAATATAAATTAAGATAGTCATAAAAGTCTTTGACTCATACAAATAAGTTTTAAAAATTATTTTTTAGCTTAATAAAACTTTGTGTGAGATTAAAAGAAAAAAAGAATACAATAAGATTTTTAGGTGATTGAATCTAAACCCAGATCTACTTTTACACCAAACAAAATGGCTAGGCTTGTTAGGTCATCATCATGTTTGATGAGTCAAGTCATAAATATTTAATATTTCATTTTAATAGACTTATTTAGAGTGAATAAGGTTTAAGTTTAAAGAATAAGTCATGCACTTTTGAAGATGATAAATTAATGATTTTCAAAGCATTAATTTACAAAGATTGAAGGCATGTGCATCAATTTCGAAAATTTTCTTTTGATATGAAAGTGAATGTTAGCTTATTAATTATAAGATGCATCTCCATTCATCTCACCTTCAAATCATAATTTAAGCATCTAATTTGTTTTTCATTTCTTTAATTTAAGAAACATATAAGATTTCATTTTTTTTATTTAATCCTTTCTGATTAAATCTATATGTTTACGAAATTTCATGTCAATTATTAAACTTTGGATAAATTTTTAAAAAATTAAATAAATAATTTTATTGAATTTTCTAAATTAAAAAGAAAAAACCAAATCCTAAGCATGGCCCAAGTTTGAAACACTCGAGCTCACTAAGCCCGAGTAAGCCTTGAAGCCTCAGGATAGGAGACTAGTTGGAACCAAGTTAGGTTGTGCCCAAATTTTGTCAGGGTGTATTCTTGAACCCGATTGGGTTAAGGCAGAAGATCGAATTAGGATAAACTCAAATTAAGTATGCGAACGAGTTAGATCAAACTCATAACCATAAATTAAATTGTAAGCATATGAGCGACCCAGGTGATGACATCCCAGGCTCACAAGAGGGGAGGTAGCCCCAATTCGGATCGCATCATACACCTACGAACGGTATTATAAAGTGTAAGTCTTTTTCATTACCTATAATGTAGGACTAAAGTCCTCCACTACTACATTGCCTAAAGCATAGGAAAATTCTCATCATTTAATCACTGATCAGATGGCTACAATCTTGCCTACAAATAAGCTTTGATTTAGTGATCTAATCAGATGACCAAGATCGTGTCTGACTTAATCGGATAGCCTTAATTGTTTTTGCCATTTGAAATAATTTATCATTGAATTGGATTTTCAAACAATTTTTAATTGATTTTCTAATGATTTTTCTAATTGACATACTTTTGAAGATGCTACCAAAAAAATCTAATTCAACTCTTTTTAATTTTAAATATTAATTTTATTTACTTAAATACACATATATGTATTCATATTTATATAATCTTCTTAATTACAATATATTTGTATAAAACTTAATTTTGATATTTTACAAATTCTTTGATAGGTCTCAAGCAACCTCTAAGCTCCGTCCAAGCGATGCAATAACTTTTAATTGTCTTTGGTTATTAATATCTCTTAATTGAATAGTTGAGAAATTATTAGTAGTTCCTAAAAGGTTTCAATCATTGTAACTTTTATAATTGTTTAACTAATTTTCTTTTCAAAGTTTGTATATAAATGCATCAAATTTTGACATTTTAATTTTTAGATATTATTGACCTTTTTAGTTAAAAAGAGAAGCTCTCTCTCTCTCTCTCTCTCTCTCTCTCTCTCTCTCTGACTCTTTCTCTCTCTCCTTTTTCCCAAGTGCACAAACTTATCACTTGTACATTCTTGCCAATCCTCTTCAAACTACCTTAAAATAATTGGTTACTAGTTTTTATAGCTGGGAGAATGTACCGGGCGTGCTTGGAATGGAGCTGCTTGGAACCTATTCGGATCTCCTCTTGATGTCCTGCGCATATCCACGTGGCTTTCTTCTCGTGGTGAACAATTCCATAAAATAGTTAGTTATTTTGGGTTAACTTGTAATATTATGAATATAATAGACAAAACTGTAAATTAACGATCTTTTTTTCCATCTCGTCGGCTTCAATCACTTATCAGTTAACTTCTCACAGTCTACCTTCTCTCCGATTTCTAGGTTTTAATTAGACTTTCGATCTCCTTGTCTCTGCATTTGTAGTTGTAAGGCTTCACTGGCTTTGCAGAAAGATGACGGATACCACAGACGACATTGCGGAGGAGATCTCTTTCCAGGCGTTTGAGGACGATTGCCGCCTCCTCGGAAGCCTCCTCAACGACGTGCTTCACCGGGAGGTTGGATTGAAGTTTGTTGAGAACGTTGACAGGAAGAGGATCCTCGCGCAGGTACGTTTTCTTTTGCTTGATACGATAGTCGAATCGAATATTATTTTAGTTACGTTTGTATCGTTATCATCGTATGTTGTATCCTTGTTTTTGTTTTAATTGGGTGGTCAGAAGCCTACTGTTCCCATCTTGGTGGCAGAATAACTCTTCTGTTGATTATGCTCATTAAGTATGCGGTTCTTTGGTTGGATCTACCATTGTGGTAATCACATTCGCTGCTGTCTTAAATGAGCTAATCGATGATTTTGGCTGTTTTTAAGGCGTTTGTTATTGAAATGCAAGGTTACGTATGTATTTTTTTGTGTCATGTCATGCTACGTATCCTGTTGTTTTCAGAAACGCTATCGTTAACCACATCCCCTCAAGCTGTCAAGTTCTAGATCGAATCAAATCAGTTTCTCTTGGCAATATTCATTTTAGTTAATATAAGCTGTCGTGGTTCCGGTATTTTTTTTTTTGATACATAATTTTCTGTTGTATTGGGTTTATCGTGATCCAATATGGTTCTCAAAACCATTGTCCATTATTATCTAGCTTCATTTTTTAATTCATTTATGCAAAGCATTTGTTTGATTGTTTTTAATCAAAAAAACTTTTGCGTCCATTTGCAATATTCTGACCTAAAATTTGGTGCATTTGCAATGTTAGGTGGTACCACTTAGTATGCTAAAAGATTGTTCAAGTGATTTTTATCTTTTAGAATGAAAGCTTGCTCCAAAAGACTGACAATAAACAGCTTGATGAGCTGTTATCGTCTTGTTATGATGATTCTTTTTTTTTTGTGGAGATAGAAGTTCAATTTCTCTCTTATTCTATGTTTTCAACATCTTTTGCAAACGTCTTTGCCTTGAAGTTGTTGATACATAATATGATAGGATCAATAGTCATCGTTGGTTGGAATGATCAAGATCAGTTCTGTCATTGTAGAAGGAGGTGAAGCAAGTTTCAAAACTGACAAGAAGTTTTGACTGGAGTTTCCCCTTTAATAATTCAATCAAGAGTTAAGAAGAAGGTAATTCACAGTAGAACGAAAAAAACCTTGGATTGTAGGAAAACTTCTGTTAAACCCATTTCTTTCAAATATAAATCTATAAGTGAGCTTTATTTTTGACAGCCACAAATTCAAAAGCATTAAAATACCCTGAAGAATAAATCTAGAAATATGAAGGATGCATGATTTTAAAGAGGTAACACAATTTTGCATTATTGTAAGAGGAATGCTTAAAGCAAAACTCCTTGTCAGTGCATTGATAAATTAACTAAATATGTTGATTACCACAATGAGATGGAAAAGCATGCTTTCAGAATGGGATACAAATGCAAACCTTCTTAAAGTGCTGCTATCTCAAAAAAACATCCTGAGGCACTGAGATAATAACGAAAAACATAATGAATAGCTTTTTTAGAGCTAAAAACCATATTCTATTAATAATCCAATATCAAGTACTATTGTAGATGGATGATGAAATAATCTCAGAAAATATATGTAGACAAGGAATATGGATTGGATTTTTCTGTAAAACTTGGTACCATTTGTGTACCTATTTCTTACAAAGGAATGTATAAAGGCATACTAGAAGTTGAGGAAGGCTATGAAGATGGATTCAATAAGAAATTTTAGAATTCCCCCTTTACAATCTTGAAGATCTGCTGAAAACAGGGTTAGTTTTTTCCCGTGGAATCAGCTGTATGCATAATAGAAGGAGAGAGGACTATCATTTTCTAATTGCAATAAATTCAGACCATCCATCAAATGCCAGTAATTCCAATAAAAGAGATAATTTAATACCCTTATTTTTTAACTATAATTGATTGGGTATACAATGTTAACAAATCATGGAGACAATTCACTTGGAGAGCTTTCTTGTTTTTATCTTCACACAATGTTTTGCTAACCATTTTATATGCTATTGATGACTTGTTGAGTTTGTGACAATCACTTGTTAAAGTTTGTACACTTGTTCATTATCTTTGTTGCTACTTGCCATTTTTGTAGGCATTGACTATGTGTCATCTTATGGTTTAGTGGAGATAGCTACTGACAAATAATATTAGCTTATATGTGTAATAACAATATTTAACTAAGTGAAAAATAGAAGTCATCCATGACTTTTTGCTTAGGTTGGAAGTATGATTGGGCATCAGAGATCAATTAGTTACCTAGAGTTCAAAAGTTGGTTTCTATCTTCTAATTTGGAAGTAGGCGGTCATCTTCTTTTTTTAGATTGTGCTACTTGTCCACTTGCATGTTATTTTAAAAAGAAAAGTTGGAGGAAAAAACTTGCAAAGATTAATTGGAGAGTTTTCTTGTTGTTTTTTTTTTAAACAATTTTATGGGCTAATGTTGACTTGTTGAGTTCATGACAATCACTTGCTAAAGTTTGCATACATGTTCATTACCTTTTTTGCTGCATGCGATTTTTTAAGACAATGATTATGTGTTATCTTGTGATTTAGTGGACATAACTATTGACAAATAATATTAGCTTGTATGTGTAATAACATTGCATAACTTAGTGACAAAATAGAAATCATCCATGACCTGTCACTTACATTAGAAGTACAATTGAGCATCAGAGGTCAATTAATCACATAGATTTTAAAATTTGATTCCTATCTTTATATTCAAAAGTTGGTGGTCTTCTTTTTAGATTATGCTACACATAGATCTGCATGTTTTTTTAAGAAGAAAAGTTGTATCATTGTGCAACTTCCCTCAACTAGAATTAAATATTGATGAATTTTAAGTTCCAACTTGCAAACAAAGCCCAAATTATTTACATGTGGGCCTATGTTTGTATATGCAGTTCTCGGCAACTAAGTCTTTTATGCTGATGCTTTGTAAATTTTACTTGACGTGCAGTTTTTCATTATGCTGTTTTATTTCTTGCTTTCTTTTACCTGTATTTCTTAACTTTTTTTTCCACGATAGAGTGCTGTAAATATGAGATTGGCTGGGATGGAAGACATGGCAGAATTACTAGAGAAGCAGCTAGCAAGTGACATATCAAAGATGACTCTCGAGGAAGCACTGTCCCTTGCTCGTGCCTTTAGTCATTACCTCAACCTTATGGGCATTGCTGAAACCCATCATAGGTATGTCAATTTGCTGTTGTTTCTGATAAATAATGATTGTGATACACAACATATACATTGTACTTGTAGTGTCATAGCCCCTTTGAATGTGCAGACATCATAACAGGTATTTAGAATGTTTTTACAGAAAAGATAATCAATTAATGTTTTTGCACTGTGGCTATTAAGTTCATATGAAGTTACTGTTGTTAATAATGAATGATAAATTTTCTTATTAATGAAGTATTGTTTCCTTGTGTACATTGCTAATTATATTAGGTCATCATGCTATCAGCCAACTGTTTAAACATTTATGCTAACTTAGAAAGATATCAATGATTTGGAAATACTTCATGTCTAATCGACATCTTTCACTTGTTCAAGTCAACCATTCCATTCATTCAAATTAATCAAATTTTGATGCTTATAGTTACTTTCTTATACTATTAATTTTATGTTGAATTCATAGTAATTGGGGTCTGCAGTTTGTAATATAGTGCTTCATTCTTCCCACAACCATTTTGTGTTTGCTTGAGTCTCACAAATGCAAATTATTCGTTTAGAGTTCGCAAAACAAGTACTGCAGACCATTTATCAAAATCATGTCATGACATATTTGGAAAGTTAATTCAGAGTGGCGTTTCTCCAGAGGAGCTCTATGACACTGTTAGCAAGCAGGTTTGCATTGTTTTTGTGGTTCCTTTTGTCGTTAAGATGAAATTTCCCCTAAATAAGCAGCATCAAAACATTCTTATTGCTGCATCGATTGTGTTATTATACAGGAGGTTGAAATTGTCCTAACAGCACATCCCACGCAAATAAACAGGCGAACTTTGCAATATAAGCACATAAGAATTGCTGTAAGCTCTCTGATCTCTTGAGGAGTGTTAGTTTCACATTCCATACCTATCACTGGCTAACTGTACTTTCCTGCAAAAGCTTTGTTCAATGACATTTCATTGACTAACATTAGTGTATTTTCTGGTTCGGCAATTCTTCTAATTTTTTGCGTGTGAAAATTCTGGTTCTGCAAGAAAGCTGCAGGAAAGTGAATTGACTTCTGCATTTGTCTGTATTTTTAATTCTCTAGCGACTAGGACATGTATCACTTTGAAATGCTTTGAATTTTTTAACAAGCTTTTGTAAATTATAAAAATATTTTATTTGTTATTTTAATTTTAGTTTTTCCAATGTGTGATATGAGATCATTAATTAAAAGTTTAGAGAATCAGGTTTTATAGTTTTTGTAATTTTGTACGTTTCTTGAAGCAAAATTGTTTCTGCACAGGTTTTTTATATGCTTTATCTTCATACGTGTCGATCTCATTGCACGGCTACATGTTCCATTTGGTGCTAACTTTTATACCTTCAAGACTTTTTTAAGCAAGTATTCTTCAATAGGATGTCATGCATTTATATATGTGAAACTATATTCCTTGCCGTAAACAAAGAAATGAGTAGTAATCGAAATTTTTGCCGATTTTCTTAGTTTTTTGTTAGGAAATGTCAAATATATTAATCTTATAAAGCATTTTTGATGTCTTAACTTATGCAGCATCTTCTGGAATTCAATGATCGGACAGATCTCATTTATGAGGATAAAGAAATGCTTATTGAGGATCTGGTGATGATTGATTGCGAATCAATTTTCAAAGATTCAATTTTCTATTAGGGTATTGCCTGGCCTCTAATTTTCTCTCATTTGCTAGGTAAGAGAAATAACTGCCTTGTGGCAGACCGATGAACTAAGACGTCACAGGCCTACTCCAGTTGATGAAGCTAGGGCTGGTAACTTATTAGCATAACAGTTGTACCTCAGTTTTTGTGTATACTGATTTTTTAACTTCACTGTAGGTTTGCACATTGTTGAGCAATCCCTTTGGAAAGCAGTCCCACATTATTTAAGGCGCCTAAGCACAGCTTTAAAAAAGGTAGGTATTTGTACTTATTTAATTTACAATTTAGCCTGAAGTGCTATCTGCAGTATCTTTATATGTTTTTGTTTCTTATTTTGATCTACAGCATACTGGTCGGCCACTTCCATTAACTTCAACTCCTATCAAGTTTGGCTCATGGATGGGAGGTGATCGTGATGGAAATCCAAATGTCACATCAAAGGTGATGTTTTTTAAATTACTTTTTGGAAATTTATAGAACTCTAGTTAACTACTGCAGCGTATAACTTTAATAAATAGCAATGCTTGCTTGGAGCTTGGTATTCATGAATAGGTTCCTTGTATGTAGCTCCTTTGCAAGGCAGCATTTTTAGCAAAAGAAAGTCAATTTTCCAGCAAAAAAATGTATATCATCATGTATGGGCAAGTTTTTCTAGATGTATAACTTCTAAAACTTCTCTACTTGCATGCTATTGTCTAAGTTTCGTATAAAATATGCATAAATTCACCAGATCTTCTCATCTTATAAAACCCATCTAACCTCAAAGAAGAGTACTACGCATAACTAGGTAAGCAAAACCCATATATTCTCATGGTGGGGTCATCTATGATTGCAACAAGATTACTAAGGTCAGGAACTAACTAGATAAGGATATGGGATTGATAGTAGAGCACAACCTTCTTGGTTCATCCTTCTCGCTAGATTTTCCACTCCTTTGCATGTTAGCTTGTGTTCCATAAATTTCAATAAACAACAAAGAATGGAAAAGCGTATTAGGAGCTGTTTCTGGCTTTATTTTAGTCACACAGTTTTTTTAGCTTATTTTCAATGTTCTTTTTATTTGGAAGTCAAACATATGAATTAAAGTTTTAATTTTAGTTGTTATTCCACTTGAAGAAATACTGTGTCCTCTCTTAAAGTTATACCTTCCTATTAGCCATCATTAGCCATTTTGTGAAATGTAAATACGAGCATACAATAAGCACGTAATCAAATAGCAAATAGAAAAAATAAACAAAATATTATTTTACTTATGAAGCATTGATTAATCTTTGGTAGCCATAGAGTGTTAAGTTGGGTGGTTGGTAATATTTTGCCAATTATTTAGCAATAGTGCATTAAGTAGTTGCCATTAGAGAGTAGATGTATTGAAGTTTTGGCTTCATTGATTTTTGAATTTGTTTTTTCTAATGCAATTAAAATAGATTATAAATAGAAGTCACATCTTGGAGAGGTTGTTGTCTTTGAAAACTTTGTGTGAAAGTGCAAATAAAATAAAATACATAATACAATTTTAAGGTGTTTGATTTAAACCTAGATCTACTTCCATCTCTAGTCAAAAGGCTAGACTTACACTAAAATGTCATTCATAAAGGCGGGTGGGTCAAAACCTTATATCGGGCCAAAAAAGCTCTATACACCAATTTAAAGAAGCCTACAATCAATAGGACAAAATAGTTATACATTGGCCCAAAGGATGCTAGAATCATTGGGTAAAAGGATTTTACAAATAACCAAACCAAGAGATCCTATAACATGGCAAAAAAATTAGTACAACACTCACAAGAGAAAGTCCAGATAATGAGATAAAAGCACAAAATAAAGTTCAAAGTACAATTTTTTATCACCTAAATGCAATTATAATGAAATATACTAAAATATGATTAAAATAATATCAAAGAGATATTTACATATCTTTTTTATATTATTAATATGTAATTTAATAGAAGTAATTAGAAAATAATATGTAACTTAGCTCAATGTGTGTATGAATATAAAAAAAAGCTGTACAAGATGAGATCAATGGTTGTAACTCCTTTATATATGCATCTACAAAATCTCCAATGGCACAAAACAATTCCCAACGATCAAATAAATCATTCCTAAAAACTAGTTAAATGATTTATTACTCACAATTTTGAGTTGATTGTATTGTCCAATCCAAGGATTGTACAAGTGCGATATCATTTTATGCTCATTGTCTAACCTATCAAATTGTTCAACTAGTTCATTTTATTATTAACAAATGATTGTACTTATATAATTATGCCATCATACATGTTTGAATAGCATAACTATTGAGATATAATTTTTCTTTTTTTGGTTTTCATAGGATCATATACTATGATGACAAGGATCGTACTTGTGTGAAACCCTTCACATTCAAAACTCTCTTTGTAAATCAAGGATCGTACTTGTATGATAAAAGAATTGTACTTGTATAAAATAATGTAGTGCACTCACTACCCAAGTAATGAAGTATCATCACTCTTTAAAAAGTGATTGTATGTGTAGGATACGGAGGTTGTACATGTACAACAAGATAATTGTTTTTTCTTATGAACATCGCTTAATCTAAGCACCTTGTTTAATCCTACTGAAGAACTTATCATACAAGTTATGAAACACATTAGTTATATGTTTCAATTTTCATCTCTCAAGAAAATAAAATTGTTCTTGCGTGAAATGAATGTCATATAGGTACTAATGATTATTTTGTTATCAAACTAGTAATATTAACATTTGCATAAGACCTATTGTAGCATGGGTATTCCCTTCAATAAAAACATTGTTGTCATTGGCAAAATAAAATAGTAAGTTGGATGCAAATAAGGAAAGAATCGATGAATAACATATCATAACTTCAAAATGATGACAATAAAATGCTAGCTCAAGCATCAAAATTTTTTATCAAACAAAATTGGTATTTGATAGAAGGAAATAATTCTTTTTAACAGTTTTGATTTCTTTTTGGATTAATAGCATTGTTATATCTGGAGTTCACAAGGCTATGACTTCTATTATGGAATTTTATATGCTTTTTTCAGCAATATGCAGAATTGCATCACATCACCTTGCAACTAACTATTTTGATCTTTTGCTGGTTAACAAGCACTTTTGATATTATCTAGTTGAATTAATGGATGAAAATACATTAACAATATGTTTTAGATGTTACATTTGCTAAAGAAGCTAAGCTACCAGTTCATTAGCATGCACAACCATTTTTGAGTTGAACAATAGTGGTTCAATGTGCTTGTTCTTAGCACCATAAATTGCTAACCATAGTTTGGGGAAGTAAATCCTTATAAAGGAATTTTAAGTAGACACACGTTAATGGTTTGCATGTTGATTGGACAAGTATGTAGTTGAATAATGTGCTTTCTTTTTGTAGCTTTTTGAGTGTAGTGAAGAAACTTGTATTCTTTTGACAAATTCCAAGAAAATTCTATATTGACAAATGAAATCCTACTAATTTTTTCTATGAGGCTTAATCCTCATTTTTTGCAATAAATTCTTTTTTTTCTCTTTCAATTATTAAGTTTGTATCTTCTCTGACAATCATCTTATCACCCATTCTTATTTATTGCTCATCCTTCAATTCCAATCACAAGGAGAGACTAACTTGAGTAATAGAATATCAGCCAAATTAGATATTTGTTTATAGATAATGCTCAGCATGTTTTTGAGGATTATCTTGTTTTTTTTTTAATCATACATTATAAGTTTATAAAAAATGTTTTCATTAGCCATTAGGAGAGCTTTTCCTTAATGAATTGTTAAAAGTACCATATATGTGTGTGTGTGAGGTTGTGCAGGTCTATGTACACATAGACGCACACATGCATATTATATACATATATATATATATATATATATATATATATATATATATATATATATATATATATATATATATATATATATATATATATATAATGTTTAGTATTTTATTTGAAGATATTGTTTTTATATCATATAGTTTAAGTATACAAATTTTTTTCTTTTTCATTAGTAGAGCTTTAGTTTCATATATTGTTAAGATTACTTTAAACATACATGCACATACACACACACACATATGTATATGTATGTACATATATTTGACAATGTTTAGTTTTTTTTTTTTTTTTGAAGTTCTTGTTTTTGTATTGTACATTTTAAGTTTATAAAATTTTTCTTTTGTCATTAGTTGAGCTTTACTTTCATAGATTGTTAAGGTTTATTGTGCTATTACTACTACTAGCTTGGTCCCACATTGCTAACCATTTTTCTTTCAGGTCACAAGAGATGTATCATTATTGTCACGTTGGATGGCAATTGATCTTTATATTCGAGAAGTTGATAATCTTAGATTTGAACTATCCATGAATAGGTGCAGTGATAAGCTGGCAAATCTAGCAAATGAAATTTTACTGAATGGTATGTGCTGTTACCTCAATGATTTAGTGCTGTTTTGCTTGCATTTTTTACATCTACCAGGACATCCAAGTTCCTTGAGGGGAGAGAAGAATAAATTTGTGCTTGCTGTTAGATTAGAGAAACCATTAGGGTAACATCTATTGTGGTGAAATATTATCTGACAAATTATGATGGGTTAACAATTTCAGAGTAATCAAACTAGTAAAAATGTTTGGCATCATAAAAGAAAAGGATTATTATAAATTATATTATGCTGGAACGTTTCTCTTTGGACAATTGAAGCACACTTGATTGCTGATACAAAAAAAAAAGTTGAACTACAGGTTCATACTGTCTCTAGCCTAGATCGTTAGTCTCCTCTCAGTTATTGTCCTTCTTAGAATCTCAGTGCCTTATAATCAATCCCTATTACTGTGATCTAACTTTGCGGTGAATTCTTGAGAATATACCCTTAATGTTTGGATAGTGAAGCATAACTAGTTTATACTTTTTGTAGTGACATCATACTTTTTGTGCAGTTGAAGTGGTACAAATTAAACTTCCCAGAAGGAAAAGATATCTAAGCATCATGAAAACATAAAACATTCAGTTTTCTATTTTTTTTTTTCGTGGTTAGTGGCTATACCAATGATACCCGTTATTTGAAAACGTGCCTTTATATACTGTACAATATGGAGAAGTTGGCTTCCAAGTTAGTTGATGTTTGTCTTAGTTACCTAAATTAATGCCATGTTGACTATATCATAGTCATGCCATTTTATATCCTATGTTGTGTTTAATTATAAAATTCTTCAGTAACATTATACTTTTTATTCTTTTCTATTTGAGTTTATGTTTCAATGTAGAAAGCGCATCTGAGGATTGGGAGTCTGAATCTTGGATTCAACAATATAAAAGAAGCAACAAAATGTATAAACAAGCTTCAACTTTGCCAGCTCAACTTCCTGTTGGTGCTGACCTTCCTTCTTGTACAGGTTTTTCTTCTTTTTGATACATGAAATCTTTATTTAGGTGTTTATTATTCAGCCATTTTCTTAAGTGTAAACAATTGAGGGCTCTATGTTAGTCTCAATATATCATTTGATGCAAACCCATCAATTTAAAAGCTTATACCTATAGATAAGAACAAGTTAATATGTATGATTTCAACACTATGTCAACCTTTTAATGTAAGGCTAATCCTACTATCAATAAGTTACTCTTATTTTCAATGTCCATCACTCTAAAGAGCTATTGAACATATCTATACTAAAGTCATCTAATGCTCTTGAATTTTACTTGGATGTTGGGACTATTAGGGTACCCATAGAAGATATTTAATTCAGTCCAAACTAGGTTTTGTGACGTTGCCCAAATTAGGCCACATGCTTTCTCTTTTTTAGGCTTCTTTAGAAATTATTTAAGGTAGATTATTGATTCGTTTATGTTTCTTTTTCTCTAGTCATTTATATGTGCTTGGAAGTGCTTTCAATTACAATTCCTGAACAAATTTTTTAAAAATTGATAGGAAAATATAAAGATTATATTGCAGTGCTCTTTTGTTCAACTTTTTTTTTTTGTGAAATCATATTATTTTGTTCTTCATACAAGTTTGTTATTAATTGAACTATTCGTTGAATAAGATTCATGAAATCTTGGGTGGGTTCTGGATGTGAATAATGATGAAAAATTTGGAAGAAGAATTTAAGGCACCAGAGCCGTGTAGGCAGATGTCTATTTGTGTTTCGGCATTTTTGTGAAAACATGAAGTATCAACTACATCATGCCACTTTGATGGATCAGTATTTATCAGACATACATGGGGTTTGCTTGTCAAGTTGTATTAGACATTTTATATATGTGTAGCCTTGTTGCAGAATGGCAAACATGTAAAACTTCAACTTTTTCTTCTTTAGAATATCTAAAAAAGGCCAAGTTTGTACCATACAAAGTCCAAGGAGGATTGTAACCTAAAAGATCTATTTCATGCAAACTTATCTTATATTTTGTTATGAGTATTTTAACAACTCAAACCATGGACCACCGAATTGCATGGCAGCATGTTTTTGGGTTGTTTAGGTGATTTAAACTCCAAATTTCATATCAAAGATTGCTAATGTAATATACAATCAACGATTTTGGGTGGAAAATCTTGAAAAGCATACATGAGCAGGGACTATGCTATCAAGCAGTGCAAATTTTCTTGGATTATACCCACTATAAAATGAACATCACATGGTTTATTCAAGAGGATTTTCCAGGAAGGAACTTCCATTTGCACTGTTTAAAGGATCTGTATTTATGAATGTTTTCTAGAAAAAAGATGATCAGGCGAAAGTGTACTCTGACCAGAAGATCCTGGGTATTTAGTTAGAAACTTGGATGTTTTTTCTACTATTGAGAATGCTTAACTTAAAGCACTTTGAACAGTTTTCCAGAAAGAGAGAAAGCAGAGAGTGATTGGAAAGGAAAAACGATCCTAACGTTGATTGGCATTCTTCTGCAAATACTGTATATGTTATTTTGCTTGGCTACAAGAGGCCGGTTTTTAGTATGAAGCTTTGTAGATATTCATGGTGCACACTTAGTCAAGATAAGTAGACGGGTTGTATCTCAAGAGTAGAAAGAACCACAAATTGATGCACTCAAAGGCTTGAACTATGTCGATGGTGTTCCTCCCACCTAGACCATTTGGCTCTCATTCTCTTCAGCTTAATTGTTTTTTTGCTTCTTAATCTTTGGCTAAATTATTTATCCTCATTTTAAATACATATTTTCTAACTCCAAATGGTTCCTTGATTCATTTTTAGAAGCTAAAGTGGCAACAAACATTTCTTCTACCTTTTATCATAGCATCGCATGCATGTGCATGTAATGAAAATTAATCACTGATAATTGCTATGTGAATTTGCTATTTATGGATCTATATTTGCTTTGTTAACTACATATATACCCAACTAGAGGTTTGCCTCCGTAATTATATTTCAAAAATCTAGGTTTAAGTGCTCCAGCATATGGACCATTAATTGTTTTTATTTCTCGTGCAGAGTGCAGTGATGCTGAATCTAAATATCACATGGTGGAATTCCCAGGCAACCTAAGTCGTCAGGTAATAATTAGAAAGCTATTGTTCAGATAAACATACTATCAGTTAACATTCACCCTTACTGCATCTCAACAATATTTCCATATCTTGTAGTAATGCTTTTAATGACATTCTGTTTCTTCTTGATTGGAGAACATGAACGCCTCTGCTCCTATGCTACCAAGTCCTCGGCATTCCTCAAGAATTGATAGAGCTGTAACTTCTGACACCAATTCTCATTCAGCTCCTGCAGCACCTAAAATTCCTAGGTCGGCCTCTGGTCAGCTTCTCGCGCAGCAGAAACTTTTTGCTGAATCTCAAGTTGGACGATTCAGCTTCCACAAGCTTCTCGAGCCTAGCCTGCATCCTGGAATAGCTCCATACAGGGTTGTTCTAGGAAATGTCAAGGATAAAGTACGCTTATTCTTTTTTAGTGTTCAAAAAACTATCAATAACATAGACTGATTTGTTTTTGAGATTTACATTTCTTTGATAAAATTTTGGGTTCCTTGATAAAAAAAGATTTACGTGTTCTTTGGTGCACTATACAATAAGATTTCTAACTGATGATACAAATTTGCTTTGGTTGCTTATTGCATTAGCTTGTTAAGACCAGAAGGCGCCTGGAACTTCTTCTTGAAGACCTTCCTTGTGAACAAGATCCAATGGAGTACTATGAAACGACAGATCAATAACATAGACTGATTTGTTTTTGAGATTTTCATTTCTTTGATAAAATTTTGGGTTCCTTGATAAAAAAAGATTTACGTGTTCTTTGGTGCACTATACAATAAGATTTCTAACTGATGATACAAATTTGCTTTGGTTGCTTATTGCATTAGCTTGTTAAGACCAGAAGGCGCCTGGAACTTCTTCTTGAAGACCTTCCTTGTGAACAAGATCCAATGGAGTACTATGAAACGACAGATCAACTTCTGGAACCGCTGCTTCTATGCTATGAATCTTTGGTATACGACTAATGCCTTATCTGATACATTTTGCATATGTATTATTCTCATAATTACCACCTGAACAAAGTATAAATTCTTCTTCTTCTTTTTTTTTTTTTACTACAGTTCCTGTTGTTTCAAAATTTAGTGATAATTGTTGATAATGCAATTATTTTCTAAAATTTGGATGGTGGTATAATTTAGATATTAATATTCTGATCATTACCAAATTTCCTTGAAGCAATCATGTGGATCCGGAATGCTTGCGGATGGGAGGTTGGCAGATCTTATTCGGAGAGTTTCCACTTTTGGGATGGTCTTAATGAAGCTTGACTTACGTCAGGTGTTTTTTACTTCTGCATGTACACCACTCTCTTGAAATTTGTCCTAATCCTATTCTACAAACGCAATACACCGTAACCCCTATGTTTTACATTGACTAGGAGTCAGGTCGGCATTCAGATACTTTGGATGCAATAACAAAATACTTGGATATGGGTGTTTACAGTGAATGGGACGAAGAGAAAAAGTTGGATTTCCTTACAAGAGAACTGAAAGGGAAGAGACCTCTAGTACCACCGTCTATAGAGGTAGGCTATCATCCAAACGTGAATGATCCATGATTTGGTAGTTATTTTCAAAACCAAAAATTAAGGTCATGCTTGATACTCTTCTGCTTCCCTTATGTATGTTGTGGCAATTGTGGCCTGTTCTACGTTGTCAGTTTTCTTGTGCACGGTCATCCTAGATTGCCTCTAGCATGAATGTGACCAGCTCCTGCTTGTCTATAGAAGTTAGCCCAAATAATTTGGCTTTTGGCTACCGTTGATTCAAGGCATTATCATTTATCTCATTTTAATCAATTTTTCTTGCTTTCAATTGGAATTTTTTCCCAGGTGGCTGCTGAAGTAAAAGAGCTTCTCGACACCTTCCGTGTGGCTGCTGAACTCGGAAGCAACTCACTTGGGGCATATGTGATATCAATGGCTTCCAATGTAATTTGTGAAAGATGCAACTTACATTTAAATGCCTTCTGTCTTTTAATTCTTGTACATTTTTTGGTGGTTCACTTGCCATGTGTCAGGCTAGTGACGTTCTTGCTGTGGAGCTCCTACAAAAAGATGCAAGACTTTCTGTTAGTGGGGAATTAGGAATACCATGCCCTGGTGGAACGTAAGATTCCATCTCTTTAAATGCTGCATTACTTTTTCTTTGCTAATTCAGGTGAAGGCAATCTATTATAAGGGAAAATAGCTAGATAATATAACTACCGGAAATAAAGAAGGGACAAGTTCTGCATCATATATGTTTGGTTTTCCAACGGGTACCACTACGTGTGCTTTAGTTTCGTGGAACGTTACTTTCTTTTTGAGATAATTATGTGGGTTTTGAAATACATTTTGATCTGATATTATGATGCTTAACAACTTATGCATGACAAAAAAGTCTTTGATTTTCTGTGTCTAATTTTGCTTTACATTAAATGAATAAGGTATACTCTTACATATTGAGCAATAATTGCTTATTTTAACTAGGTTGAGAGTTGTGCCGCTGTTTGAAACAGTGAAAGATTTGAGAGGAGCTGGTGCTGTAATCAGGAAGTTGTTGTCTATTGATTGGTATCGCCAACATATCACAAAGAACCATAATGGACACCAAGAGGTATTACCCTTTAAGGAATTCTTGCAACATAATTTTCTTAATTTTAATAAGTAAATAGTAAATAAGTTTCTCTAGTTTGGTCATATGTATAAATAGTTTGGATTATTTTTTTTTCAAAATTTAATTTTTTTTTATTTTGAAAAATTACAATAATTTAGAAGTTTGTTACATATCAGGAAAAGAAGATTATTCCAACATTTACTACAGTATGATCTGATGCCCACAAACGGATTTGCTGACTGCCCCAATTTGGAGGCAGAGGCTTACCCATCATTAGTCACTAGCCAGCTAGATAATGCATCCAATAGTCCAATTATGGAGGAAGAACGGTGGTATATGTATTACATATAACAAGATGCATCATACATGGTCGATGCCAGGTGCGAGGAGCATGTTAGTATGATAATAGCCAACAAACTTTGCATGTTGTACTCTCTGAATTATTGGGAAGAAAACTAGATTTACATGATAGATGCGGGTACTATGGGTGATGTGGTAGGACAATAACAGCCAAGATTAACATAGAATTATGCAATATGATGAGCGGCTTCGAACCATACAATTGACACATAAGATGTGATATACATACTAACACAGTAAGAGAATCAGACAGAATCAATGAGCAAGAAAGTAATAATCAAATAAGTCTGATGGTAAGGTTGAAACAAAAGTACTAGTACAATTCACTGATGGGGGTAAAGTGGGTCATACCTGATTGATGTAAATGTGAGTGATAATGTAGTAATACGATGACATATAATGGTGAGTAATAAAATAGATCATTTCGTATGACACTGCATATTGTACCTGGTCGATGTGAATACGAAGAGTGACGTGGAATACTATGGATGCTAATTGTTAAATAGAGAATAGATCGTTTTGTATGACAATGCAAATCATACTAGACAAAATGTTGGCAAGGGGGTATGATGTAGAGAGTCGTATGTGATGATTTAGACATAATAGAGTAGTTAGAGGGGAGGTGAGTAGTTCAAACCCATATGAAAAATATGAAAAAGAACTTTGTAAGATATTATGAAAACATTGGTGGAAAGAAACCGAGCAGCAAGATTGAGGGGATTAAAGGAGCTTTTAGGAAGCTTTAATGCAATAGATTAGACTTTTTTTGTCATATGTATTGATCTTATACAAGGATATTGAGCACTATCTGGTTTGATAAAAGATTGTCATAGTTTTGGGGTTTGCTATAGATCAAAGATGCTAGATTGTAGGTTACTGCTAGTTATTTGCATTAAGTGATTAGCTATTGTATTGCTTTTGTAGATTTGTTGATATTAGATGCTCATGAAATTGAGCTAATTGATTTAGCTGATAATACTTAGCATCTTACAAGAAACAATTGTACTGCTTTGCACCATGCTCAAAATCGGTTTGTTGTCTAGCTCCACAATGATTTAAAAGATTCTTAGTTCTTTATAAAGTCTCAAATCTAGCATAATGGCCATATCTTTTACTTCAATGTTTGACTTATGACCTACAAAAGTGGAAATGGTTTGATTGCTTGACATGTGTGATCTCGAATAATTCCTTTGCAACTTGTAGGATCGAGATTGCCTCGAGTTGATCGATCATTGTTTAATTTTAAAGTGTTTTCCAGTGGAGGCACCTAGTGCACAACTTATGTTATCCTGCATTTAATATTGAAAATGATGGGACAAAACTACGTTGAACTAGTTGGTAGTCTAGCTAGGAGGTTTGCATTAACTGGTAGCAACTATAAATATTGTAGTTGGTTGATGAAACTTTGTTAATCATAGCGTTCACTGAAATTGTTTGATTATCATATAATCATAAATATTACAGATAAGTGAGGGGACTAAACATACAATCTCATCTCTTGTAGAATTTGTGAAACTGTTTCTCCACTAGTATTTTAGTTTTTGCTAAATAGTGTAATGGTTCACTTCTTGAATTTTCATATGAGATACAAAAAAGTTTCACATTGAAATTGACCTTGTGCATTCCACAAAGGCATGTTCAATGAGTCACCATTTGCACAAAAATGACATTTGCCGGCTAGCTGATAGTTTAATTTAGATAAGTTCTCTAGGAAAGGCAACAAGTTTTCAAGAATTTGTCACATTAATATAGATATTTTTAAAGGGGTGTTGTTGTTCAAAAAAATTTTCCTTGAATTTAGAATGAGATTTTGTTGCTCAGCTCTTTTCATATTGATTTAATATTGAAGCTGCCATCCTTGGTAAGCATCCAATAAGTATGATCAAATGTTTTAGGTTGCTCTATGTATTCAAAGTAGTTTGTTTAATCATTTTTATGTGATTCCATTTTGTTGAACATTAACTGCCCATTTTCCTTAAAGAATATTTAGCTCATGAATTGAGCTAATAAGGAATTGGAAGTGTAGAACTTCTAATAGAGTTTAGCATTAAAGGTTGTTATAAGCTCAAGTTTATTTACACCTAAATTGTTTTCTTCAAGAGGTAGACTTAGTTTGTACCACCTAAGCCAATTTTGTATGTGATTTTGACCATCATCTCCTTGAAGAAACCCATTTATAGCTTTTTCAACTATCAATAAGATATTTTAAGGTAGTTAAGATACCATCAAAGAATAAAGTGTCATTGACTATAGCATGTGTTTCACAAGCACCAGCTTACCACCCATAGATAATGGCCCATTCTTCCAACCTGCCTTTTTCTTTTTACTCTTTGTCTATCAAGTGCTGAAAATGTGTAATATTTTTCTACTTTTGAATAGGATGCTTCCAAGGTACATAATAGGGAGGCTGTCTTAAACCTTGGAACCTTAGTAAGAATTTTTTCTTGTCTTTGTTTGATATTTTTACTATTTACAAAAAAACTTTTTTTGTGAATTGATATGAAGATTCAACAAACCTTAATTTTTTAGAAGAAATTTTTTAATATTTGTGATTGATTTCTTGTCACCTTTTGTAAAAATTACAAAATCATCAGCAAAACTCATACAAAATTACAAAATCATCAGCAAAACTCAGGTGAGAAATGGTTTTACAACCTCTTGGTAAAACATAATTCCTCATTTTGCCTTGATTATGAGAATTGCTTTAACCACCACTAAGGAGATAATGTGTTACCTGATAATCAGTTACCTTGTTTGAGCCCATGAATTGGTTAAAAGAACTCTTTATATTGCCTTTGATTATGATGGATAGCCAACTACTTTTGGGAATATTCATAATAAGATTGATGAATCTAACATCAAAGTTGAACATGTGCAAAACCTAACCTAGAAAAGATGCTGGACAAGTGGTCAGAGTCCCTTTTAAAATCTAGCTTAAAAATATAGTTGCTATCTTTGGTTTTATGACTGATTTTCTCAACCAATTCTTGAGCTAGTAGTATGTTCTTATTTATATCTATTTATCACAAACAGTCATTGTTTCGACGAGATTAAAGCTGTGATAAATTTTTGTATTCTTGATGCAAGTAGCTTAGAGAAAAACTTTTCTATGAAATTAGCATAGATAGATTTGAAATCCTCAAAAGTTGCAAGGTTCTTAATTTTTATAATTAGTGTTAAGTTGGTGCTGTATAGTTTTATTGGAATAGGAGAGCCAACAAGTCATTAGCTATCTCTAATACATCATTTTCTAACTAGTAGTGTTTGAAGAAGAGCCCATTAAAATTATCAAGACCCCGAGCACTCTGATCATTCATTTGGAAGAAAATCTATTGAATTTTCTCTTTGTTCACTTGTATTTATGTCTCATTGTTCTCAAAGGATTTAGGGGCCAGAATTGAGTTAATCAAAGAGCTATTTTAATTATCAGGAGTTGTAGATAACATGAGCTTGTAATGTTGAACAGTTGCTCTCACAATTTTCTCCTACTCAGTTATCCTATTTCCAAGTGAATCTTTAATTCTTTGGATTCTTTACTTTTTTTGCTTGTCCTTTACAATCACATGAAAGAATTTGGTTTTTCGATCTCCTTCGTCGAGCCATCTGATCCTTGCATTCTGATGCCAAAATTCCTCTTCTTTTTTCAGAGCTGTAACTGATCTAAGCTTTGATTAGTTTCAGTCCTGAGGCTTTAGTTTGAATTGATTCAAATTGGTTTTCTTTCTCTAGGACTTGCACTTCTTCTGCCCACAATTTTTTAAATGTATTATCAATGTTTGATCCCCTATTAGGCTTCAGTTTTATTTCACTATAGGAAAATTTTTATTGCTGGTCTACACATTTGGAATTTGAATTGTTTGGGAGATGAGCTTGCTTTCGAGGGAAAATGAGCAGGGGCGTCATCAGACGGGGCTTTGTTGAGATGTTGAATGGCTGTGGAGGGTAATGAATTTAACCAGTTTTAATTCACTAATGCTCGGTCGAGTTTTTTCCATGCCCATTTCTCTTTTCATACCCCCAACCAAGTAAATTTACTGCCAGAGAAGGAGAGCTCTTTGAAAGTGTAGTATTTTATGTATTCTCTAAGCTCTGTGATAGGGCCAATTTTGGGGATTGAATGTCCTTTATATTCATCTAAGGAGGTCATAATATTGAAATCACTAACAACTAATCAGGGGAGATTGTTTAAGTTCATTTCAAAGGTTCATTCTTTCTGTAAATAGGCACTTTGCATACATGCAAGAGCAACACATTTGCGTTCTTCAATCCTCAAGTTTGGCAAACATGTGCAAAAATTGCTCTTTGTTTCTAACTATTTGAAAAATGAATTCTTTCTTTCATAACAGCCAAACTTTGTTTGATGAACACTCACAGAAATCATAATTGAGTTTTCTTAGAATTTCTCGTTATGTTTTACTTGTCATGGGTTCCAGAATTGCAACGAGGAATATCCTATGGAGATTTATGAGTGCTTTAAGGCAGCAAACCGTTTCTATGCTAATTGCCCCCCTAATGTTCCAAATTAGGTGGTTATTGATTGTAATCCACGGTGTCAACACTTTGAGTGGCTCGATAGCTTCTTCTAATAGCTCTAAGGACTTTCCTGTTGAAAGAGATCAGATGTCAGAGCACTTTCCCGTAAATCCTTCCTGAAGTTTTTGAATGGCTGGATGTCATTTTATTCAGTTAATGAATATTCATTCCTTGTGTCGGAATCATATTGATAATTCTTCTTACTGCTTTCCATTTGTTCTTCGTATTGGACCATGTAGTTATTAGAAATTCGATTGATGGGATGATTATTTTCCAATTCTAAAATTTGCTTTTTAGTGAAATGGTGGGGACTAACGCTATTTGCTTTGTCCTGTGTACTCCTATTTAGAATTAAGAGAGCTGACCGGCCAGCCGAAACCTTTCCTTTCCTGTGTTAGTGACTTGTGTTGCCAATTTTTCAACTCTAGCCATGGCTTGAGTTATCTTGCCGTCCTCATTTGCGAATAGCTGTGTGATGTTTGCTGGTGGGTGCGTTGTAGGAATGCCCATATTGTTGTTAAAGAGTGATCCTGGTTGCTGCATTCTGTGCAGTAGCTTGGAAAGTACTTTTTACCAGCAGGGAAGGGAGACGTACCTGCCTCAGCTCGCCGGAAAGTCCTTTTTGCTCAAAATCTTTGACCTCTTTTTTCAAATCGCCGCTTCCCAATCAAGTTTTTTGCCTGTTCTTAAGTTGTTTTTAAAAAATAGTAATATTGATATCTATCGATTACATAATTTTATAAGCAGTTCTTACAGGATACGGTATTTAGCAACAAAAAAAAGTTAGTAACAGCAATTACATTGGCAAATTCATAAAAATTTATTTAATTATTTTGAAAACGTGAGGACTTGTGTATTCTTAGAATGAAATTAGACTAAACTATGTCATTATAATCGGTTCATGAAATCCTGATTAGGTCATGGTGGGTTATTCGGACTCGGGGAAAGATGCCGGCCGCTTCACTGCCGCATGGGAACTCTACAAGGCCCAAGAGGATGTTGTTTCTGCCTGTAATGATTATGGTATCAAAGTCACCCTCTTCCATGGACGTGGCGGTAGCATTGGCCGTGGAGGTGGACCAACATATCTTGCCATACAGTCGCAACCTCCGGGCTCAGTAATGGTAAATTTACTATTTTCTCTTTAAATTAAGGCTCTATTTGGTAGCAGCAACTGCACATGAAAAGACCGTTTTAAAAAAGATTAGAACAGTATTTTATTTGAGTAAAAAAAGTTATAAAAATTATTTTATGGAAATTTAATGCATTTGTGATTAAAATAAAAGGACATTTATTCAACAGTCCCAATAAACAGGGCCTATACTCTTACCTGCTGCATAGCCTCTATGCTCTTGATGATTCAGTTTATTTGTTACCTACTCAGTAAATGCCATCGTTTGAGCTTCTGTTATCTGAAACAATGAATTAAATGAGAGTAAGTTATGTGTTTAGAAAAGTGAGTAGAGTAGATTCTGAAAATGGAAGTTTTTGGAGAAGTGAGAAAATACAGTTTTGAGGAAAATTGAGACGAAAATAGAGTTTACAAAATATATATTTTTTTAATTTGAGTTTGAAGGTCGAATTTCAAACAGGATCTCAACTCGAATGCTGCACTTTGAAAAGTCTACATTATGCACCTTTCGTCAAACTTTTATACGTACCAGTATCATCCATCAGCAGAGAAAGTTGGCTACTATCCTTTGTGTTATATGCAGGGAACTCTTAGATCTACAGAGCAAGGCGAAATGGTGCAGGCTAAATTTGGTCTTCCCCAGACTGCAATCAGGCAGCTCGAGGTTTATACAACGGCGGTCCTCCTCTCCACCCTCCGCCCACCTCAACCCCCAAGAGACGAGAATTGGCGCAAGGTGATGGAAGAAATATCCGAGACGAGCTGCCGTCATTACAGAAGCGTGGTGTACGAGAACCCAGAATTCTTGGCGTACTTCCACGAAGCCACCCCACAAGCCGAACTTGGGTTTCTCAACATCGGAAGCCGACCCTCGAGGAGAAAAGCCTCGATCGGCATCGGCCATCTCCGAGCCATCCCATGGGTCTTCGCATGGACCCAGACTCGTTTTGTCCTTCCAGCATGGCTCGGCATCGGCGAAGGGCTCAGCTCTGTTTGCGCCAAAGGACACCAACAGGACTTGCAGGACATGTACAGAGAATGGCCCTTCTTTCAATCCACCATAGATTTGATCGAAATGGTTCTTGCCAAGGCTGACATTCCAATCACAAAGCATTACGATGAAGTGCTTGTTTCGGATGGGAGGAGGGCTTTGGGAGAGAAGCTGAGAGCTGAGCTTTTGACGACGGAGAAGTTTGTGTTGGTGGTTAGTGGACATGAAAGGCTTTCAGAGAATAACAAGAGCTTGAAGAGACTGATCGAGAGTCGGCTTCCATACCTGAATCCTATGAACATGCTGCAGGTTGAGATATTGAGGAGGTTGAGGCAGGACGAAGACAACAACAAGCTAAGGGATGCTCTTCTCATCACCATCAATGGAATTGCTGCAGGGATGAGGAATACTGGTTGAATATGTTTTGAGAGAGAAATTACATTTCTGTTTAGATTCGAATAGTGGAGAGTAAATTTTGTTTAGTTTTGCCAATCAGTAACTGGTCTATATGACAATGAACAACGTCAAATGCTTTGAGGATAATGTGAGATTATAAAACTTGGCTTTTTTTTTTTAAATTTGTAAATCAATTTTTTTTTAAAATATGTATTGTCACTGTTTTTTAAATTAGCGGTGTACGTATTTTTGCTTAAATGATTGCTCTTCTTTAGTCTTCTTTATGAATTGGGTATACAAATATATTTGTTTGATTTGTGTATTATCATTCGATGGTGCATTAGATAAAATTAAGTAGGCATATAAGCTTTTCAGGGCCACAAATTTTGATTGTTTTTAAAAATTATAAATAAGTTATAACGTGCATGTTATTTGTTTATTATCTTTATTTTTTAATTTATAATGTTCATATTTTTAAGACTTTGTATTTCTTTCTAAGAACACCCTTATATTATTTTCTAATATTTTTTTAAGTAAAGAACAAGCAAAATATGTATAACTTTTCACATTAACTTATTCCAATAATAATATACATAAAATATCAAAATGTACGCAGTATTTTAAAAATATACAAATGAAAAAAGTATTAGGTAATAAATCATATATACAAAAAAAATATAAAAATAAGCATATTATATTAAATAAAAATGCACTGATATAAATTATAAAATGTGCATAGTATTTAAATTAAAATTATGCAAAGGAAAAACATCAGAAAAATGTATTAAAAAAACAACCTGTGTTTTTGTTAATCTCTAATTAATTCATTCACATAAAAATTATTGTATATTTGTCAAGCCTTGCTCCTGAATGTAAAGACGCACTGGGTTTGATTTTTACGTATTAATCTAATGGAAAGAATAGGATCACAGTATTGATAGCAAAATTTAATTTTCAATCCATTTTGAATTGTTTGTGAAACAATTCAAAGCTGAGTTTAAAATCGACTTTTGGACAATTTAGCCATTTTATCCCACTCTGTAACACACACATCGAATAATATTGCATAATAATTCTAAGCTCCTTAATTTGTATCTATGGAAATTGGGAAGTATTCGGTTTGGAACCCAAACAACTTTTTTTGCTTTTTTGTTTTTTTTTTTTTTCAATTTTTAATTTAAATTTTAATTACTTTATTAGTAAGATTAATTCAGTAAATAAATACTTGGTATTAGAAGCCTTTCATCTTTGTAAAATAATTGATGATGACAATTGATATAAGATAGTTTCAGAAAAATTCAATTTAAACATTTAAATCATATTTTTCAATAATTTTTTAAAATAAAATCAATAATGGAATATTTTGAAACATAAGTTTCATACTTAGAAACATTAATAGTATTAAATTACAAATACATTTTTATAAACTTTTAATTTTAAGGTCTCAATTAAGTTTTACTATAATGCAAATCAAAAATATTTTCTAACCCATTTTAATATTAACATTTCCTCAATTTAGGAAAACAAACATTAAATCTGAAAAAAGGGTAAGAAATGTTGACATTTTAGTGCATTGGATTTAATTTTAATATATAATTTTGATAAAAATAATGTGGTTCTCATTTTTTTATTGAAAACTTGAATTTTAAAAAACAAGCAAAAATTTGAATTTCATCTTCAAATATAATAAAACAAGTTATAGCATTTATAATTTTTTATTAATACCATCTCAAAATCATAAGCTAACAATTAACAGTGCTAAAAAATTCATCATTTATGATAAAAAAAGGACATGAAACTAATCAATCAATACTAGCAGTTAACATTCATTTCAATTATCATGCAAAATCAACTATATTGAGAAAACTATATGGCATCCGTGCTAAATTCAAGAATATACCAATTAAAAGCTTATCACATATTTTTCTAAAATGAAATTTATTATACAACAAACTTTACAATTTGATGTTTAACTTGGTCCTATTACGATTAAAGTGGTCGAGTCTGATTTTGTTTTGCTAGCTAACTTGCAAGGATCCTAGGACTTTTTGTCTTTGGCTAATAAGGTGAGGTTTTAATGAGTGACAGTATGAAAACACCACTTATGAGTTCAAAACACATTTTTATTGTTCTATTTAGAAGTAAGATTTTTTGTTGAAGAACTATAAAGTTTATCTGTGAACATTAACGATGTGTTGGCAACATTCTTGTTTGATGCAATTTTTGAAAAGTGTCATAACTTGTCGACATTCCATCATCAACTAGAACTGTTTTACTTGCCTAATCCTATGGGATGCTCCATTGTGGTAGTATGATTGTGATGATTTTATATTCATTTAGCATACATGTTTGATGCTGAGCAACAGATGTCCTTGTGGTGCAAAAATATCTTGATATGAGCAATGCAAACATCCATGAAGTGTACATCTCTAATGTGAAAGTGGGAGGCATCATCATAGTATGACGATGGCCAAATGTGAATAGTGAGGCTGTTGGTGAAGGTGTCTAATTGTTGTGGTTACTGAAAGCTTCATTGCAAAAATCAATGCATGATTGATTTGGCATACTTGGTTGAAATGTGAGGAAGTGCTATAGCTACTATCTATTGTAGTAATGTTGTGTACATTCAACATATTTGATCAATGAAAAGATGGAATGTATTGTCTTGGAATGAAGATATGACATTGTGAATTGTAGAGGGTGCACACTGTACAATTTCGATTATTGTATTGCAGAAAAAGTTCACAAACTATAAAATTATCCAATATTTCTACATATTACCAGGGCTAATTAACAAGGCTAATGCATCATACCTTATGCGATGTTCGAATGTATGGATGCTAAATTTCATCAAGTTTAGCAATTGCCTACTAGTATTTGGGAATATATTATAGACCCTAAGTGGCTGATTTTGAGGTTATTATTGTTGCTTTTGCTAGGAAATTTATCACTTCGTTTTCTTCTTTGTGTATATAATTCCAATGGACGATTGTCATTCCCAATGCTACTAAATAATGTAGAGCAACTTTCAAAGGATTCTTTCCTAAGCTTGAATTATTTTTGGGATCTCTTATAGTCCCTTTCAATGATAATATTAGCTAGATTCATAATGTTATATAGTTGAAGTCCTAAGAATGGTGTTATTCTTTTCGCTTTAATCATTGATCTTTTGTTGGGAAAATTGGAGAAAGCTTTAACAATTTTGTCGTCATGATTATGGATAATTCCTTCATAGCCAATTGGCCCATTGTTATCACATACCAACCCATCAATCTTAAATTTAATCATTCATTTTAAAAGGGGAGCCATTTAATAATTTCATAGCTTTTATATTTTAAGAATGAGTATCGAGGAACCAAATTGAGCTAAACCAATTGGAGATGCGCTTGGGATGCTAAGTGAGTGGAAAGTAGTAAAAGATATTACAGTAGTGAGAGATAAAATTATAAATAATGGTTTTTACTAGTTTGTTGTTTTTTCTAAAAAAATGTTTAGATTTTTATCCTTCCATATATTAAAGTAGATGATTAGAGAAAGAATTTGAATGACCTCTCTTCTACTTATATGATTATTTCTATGTTCCCATCAGTGTGATATTAATATGATTATCTTTGTACTATTAGTTTACTTAATATTTAAACCCTTAAAAGTGGTAGACCATTCTTTACTTGTTTTGTAGTAAGTAGCTCACAATGCATAATCCATTAAATCTTCGTTTGGATAATATGAGCATTTTGAGGCCATCTATTAGTTGAGTTTTCTCAAAGTCTAAAGGAGTTGTAGCAACTTGTTGAACATTCTCTATAGCAGAATAAATATTTTTTGTGAAAATTTTGAGTTATAGATTTTTATTACTTGAATTTCAATATTACTCTTTTGCTTTTGATAGTTTTCTAAGCCAACTGAGTGTTGAAGTTTCCATCATATGTGAGAGGCTAGTAGCTAATTTCTATTAAGTTAAAAATTTTAGTATGTTTTATGACCATATTTTTGTCTTTTTTTATACGTTTAAATGCGTTAGATATGACGCATGTTTTGCTTCATATTATGTATTTTTTTCATGTCTTTAGGCTATAATGAGTTGGTTGAGTGACGTTTCTAATTGAGTCTTGTTGAAAACATTGACATTAATTCCTTTAGATTTTAACATCCTAGGACATTCTCATTAATAGGTAGGTTAACTTTCTGCTAATTGGTCCAATGGTGCTTATGATTTTTTTTGAATCCCTTTATAAGAAACTATTCATCATTTTCTTAATTTTATATAGTATGTTAAGAGGATGATGTGTGGCAATTAATGAATATATAAGTATTGAAGCTAGAATGTGTTTCATTAGAATAAGTCTTACACTTATAGTCAATAGATTCTTTTTCCAACTTACAACCTTCTTGTTAATTTTATTAATCTTATGTTAAAATGAGCTATTTTCTTTTTATCAATATAGAGAGGACAACCTAGATATGTTAATGGAAATTTGTTTCTCTTAAAGTCAAGAGTCTAACTAATTCTTCTAACTAGACCTAGATTTGTTTTGTTAATTCAAATAAATTTGTTTTTATGATGGTTGATGTGCAAACCAAATATTCTTTAAAAGTTTACAAGAAATTTGTGAATATTGGAAATTGATTTTATCCCTTGTTAAAATGTCATCCATAAAACCTAAGTATGATACCATTGGACAAGATCTAGTTGCACATAATGAAGAATATTTTCTTGATGGATCAGTTTGTTCAACCCTTACAAAAAACTTCTATAGAAAGTTTGAACAAGCAAGGGTGAGATTGGATTATCTTGCTTGAATTTTTTAGTGACTTGAAACTAATCGTTCAACTTATCATTGATCATGATGGAAATCTAGGTGCTACATAGAATATTCTTAATCACCATAATAAACTTGTTCACAAAGTTAGCTTCGGTGAAAACCTTCCTTAGAAATTCTTATGATAAATAGTCAAATATACTCTTAAGATCAAGTTTAATTGTGTAGTTGTTTTCTCTTACTCTTCTATTTAATGCTTCAATCAATTTCTATGCCAATAGAATATTTTTTGTAATCTCTTAGCTTTAACAAACTTGTTGGGGAGATGAGAGATTTTTTGAAGTTTGCCAACTAGTAATTCAAAGAATAGTTCTTTTAGTAAAATTGCATAAGCAAATTGACCTAAAATCATTAAAAATTTTTTCTCTTTTTTGGGCATTAGATAAGATTTGTGCTAGAAATTCCTTTAGAGATTAGAGATATTATTAGAAAGTCCCTAGTTGCATCTAAAACATCATTTATAATTTTCTTCCAACAATGAGTGAAAAATTTACCATTGAATCCATTAGGTCATAAAACATTTGATGTCTTTAATTTCTTATATTGAGATTTCCTTCATCAATGGCCTATTATCTTCATATTTTACCAAAGGAGGGATACAGTTAAGCATAATACTATTATCTAGTTTAAAAGTTGATAATAGTTTTTGAAAATTTTGAATTATGGCATCTACTTTTTTTTTCTTGTTGGACCCAAATACCATTGGAGTCTTTTGTGTTTTGTATTATTAATTTAGATCTTTTTCTTTAATCATGACTTGGAATAATTTTGTGTTCATTTCCCTTTTTCAACCATCTAATACCAACCTTTTGATAATGATCTTCCTCTTTTGTAATAGCATTAAGGAGGATCTCATGTGCTTTAGTTAGCTCCTTCCTTATGTCCTCATTGTTGCTAACTTCAAATTAAATTTATTTTACTTTGACTTGTTCTTTAGATGACTTAATTGAGTCAAATATGTTTCTAAACGTTAGTTTGTTTTATTCCCTAAAACAAGTTTTTAGTCATTTTAACTTCAAAGTAAGAGCTTTCATCCCATAGGGAAAACTTGGTTTTTCTTAAATCTTCTTTCATTTTTTTCTTGGTTTGCCTATTCAAGATAGGAGTGAAGTCTTATTATATTAACTATAGGCATGAGGTCATGGCTCTCTCATGAAATTCTTCACTAAAATTATTTAATGATTAGAGAACATACTAATCATGAACTCTCTTGTGATGCTTCTTAGAAACCAAAACCTCTTGTTTGCTTTCACTTTGAGATTTCCTTAATATACTAAAATCATTTGTGATTTGATAAGTAAGAATATTGGGTTACATAGCTTATATCAGTGCTTTGTGTGCTATACTAAAGTCTTCATTTGATTTTTCCACTTTTGTTAAAATTTTTCTCTAGTTTTGGGATGTAGATAGTTATTGGATTGGAGAATCAATGGCTTTATCTATAGAGACACCTTCTTGTGTTTCTTTCTTTGAATGTGATTTCCCTTCACCATGCAATTCCAACTTAGCATCCAAGATTGGATTTGAAACATTTTGCTCAGCCAATGTGATGGGAATCTTGTTCGTATCTAACACTGGTGATGGGCTTGTTGCATTTTTATTGTTCTTAAAATGAAGTATGTCATTAACTTACTTACTACAACCTTAGTAATAGTTGGTAAGGTCATTATATTAGGTTCTTCGTCAAAATCCATTTTTACCACCTCTTTTGTTTCGTGATTCTTATTATGGTTGGTAAATCCTTCACTAAATCCACCTCTATGTAGACCCTTGTAACATGTGGTTGAGTGAGTTTGATTATTGTTTCATCCACTTTGAGTAGGGTTCTAATTATTGATATAGAGAATAGAAAGATACTTTGTTGAATAAGTGGATTGAAAGATGTTCATTGAAACCTAAACTAGTGCTAAAGAAGGTTTCAAGTTCAAATGAAAATGAAGATTCCATTTGAGCACTCTCATTTGGGACTCCATTATATTCTTAGATTTGTGAAGCCAACAAAGCAAACAATCTTCTTCCCTAGTGAATCACATCAAGGCATGCTAGTGATCTATAAACCCCATTGAAAACAAACTCAAAAGCTAACTTTGTTCAAAGTTGAATGAATCATATCCATATTTGGTGGCCATTGAGAGAATTTTCTAATTAACATAAACTTGAAAGGAGCTACCACTTTTAAAATCATGTCTTCTTCAAAGACCACTTTGATCTCACCTTTGAAGATTATATGGGGTTTAATTTGAACTAATGAAGGATCCATTGATTTGTTAATACCTCTATAAAGGATTTATTTTGGGTTATGAGAACCTCGATATTCACCATTGTCATAGGGTTATTTTATAGGTCAGAGGCCTTGGAGTAAGTAAGAAAACCATGAATGGATGAGATGTGAGCTAACTTGATTAAGGCCAGAGATTGAGAACTTGTCCTTTGTGACCTCATCATTAGCTATTTCCATATTCAAAATCACCAATTTACATCATACTTTTCATTACCTTTTAAAAATAAAACTATAATTAAATATTTTAAAATATAATTTTCATACTTAGAAACATGAATAGTATTAAATTCTAAATATATTTTAAAAATAGTTAAAACTTATGATCTTAATTAAGTTTTAGTATAATACAAAAAAAAATTTAAGTAAAAATAAAATTAAATCTAGAAAAATGAAAGAAAATGCAAACAAGTCATGATCTTTTGAAAATAAATGATTTTTTAAAAATAAAACTATAAGGCTTTACCTAAATAACAAGTAACTTTAATCAGAGAATTATTTCAAAATTATTAAGATTTTTTATAAAGCTTGAAACTATGGCACACTTCCAAAGATTTCACCAATATTTAAATATATAAATATAATGTTTTAAGAAATTATCTCTACCACATCAAAAACAGACTAATTATAACTCCATTAGCATAATTCTAGAGTTTATCAAATTTTAGAAATTACAAAAATATGTGTTGTATACCTAATTATAACCAATTAGCTTGGATACCAAGAGAACTTATTTGGGCTACCAAAGCCTATACTGCTAACCAAGTTTAAACTCTACTAATATCAAACATTTTCGCCCACTCCAATCTCTTCATAAGCATAGATCTAAGAGTTTTACCTTTACTCAAGACATTAGCTACTAAATTAGCCTTGCCCTCCTACTTATCCAATCCTCTTAGAAGCCTTTAGTCCTTCAAGACAATTAGCCTTCCTATGTCTAACTTTAAGAAGATAAAACAAACATTCAAGTTAAACTTGTAAGTCTCATCATGTCCTCTACCAAAACATCTACATCTTAATCCTTAATCTTTAGACTGATCTGTAGGTCACTCACTAATTGGATGAGATGAAATAAGTGTAGATTAACTATCTCTAGATCTCTTCTACTATTTCTTTCCATGTGGTTTGTCATTTCATGTATTATTAGGATTATCAAAGTTCTTTCTTTTCATAATGAACCTTTGTCTAGTGCTCCATCTACTTAATTGACTTGGCAACCTCCACTAAGTCATGATATTGTGTAAAATTGATTAGTCAGTAGGTGTCTCTGTGAAGAGGGCCCCTCCATAAAGAGCTCACAACGATGCTCCTTTGAGCTCACCAACTTTGAAGCACATCACATGACATGAGTGAACCTAGAAATATAATCTACTATAATAATTTGTTTCTGGCTTAATTAGTCAACTCTTTGTGGATTTGAGCCTTGGCTATCTCCAGCACATAATAATCTCTAAAAGTTATTATGAACTAATTGGATCCAAGGAATCTCATTGTTTAGGATATCCCTAAACATGGTCTAAACCTTACCACCCCACTAAGTAGCTACCTAATATTTTGAAATGCCTATCTATTTATGGTTTCCTCTTGAACTTCTCTCTGATTGAGCTTCCCACAAAAATATTTCTTCCTTAGAAGGATGTTTTCTCTAACCTATTCATTCTTTTACCTAGTTCTTATATTAATATCTCTAGATATATAGTGAATTCAATTGAATTTTAATCTTTGATCAACATAATTAATAGCATGTAAAGAAACTAAACATATCTCCTCAATATGATATATCAGTTGTTCAACTTTCCTTTAAATTTGGATTGGACTAATAAATTTAAGTTTAAACTTCCTTGGTCTTCTAAAACCTATAAACCTTTTATGGAATTCATTTTAATAAATACATTTTCATTCTTCAAAATTCAATCGATCAATGATAGCATCAATGTATTTCTTTTACTTACTCTAGGATGCTTTTAATGTTTTCTTGATAATCCAATCTCTTATGTATCTTCTTTGATAAATTTGGATCCTAACATGATTCTTTCTTTTCTCTCATTCGAACATATAACTCTATGATAACAAATAACCCTATTATTAAGTTATTTTACCAACTAAAATATAAGCTAATTTAGTTATTCTATCTACAATAATCCATGTTGGATCATGAATTGTTAATAATCTAGTTGATTTTACCATAAAATTCATAAAAATCATTTCTCATTCTCTTTTAGAAGTTGGTAAAAGCTATAACAATTCTCGTGATCTTTACTAGTTTCCTTAAGTGTGTTAGAAAATTAAATCATTTCTAAGTAACTTAATACATCCTTCTTCAATCTTATTTGGTAATACTTTTGCTTTAATTTTTCAAATTACTTACCTTTTTAAAATTAAAGAAAATATTTTTACTGCCCTTAATAATAACTCTTTAAGTTGTTGTTGATCAAGTTTTTATAATTTGCATAAGAGTCCCCACATTCTATTCCAAATAAATTTTAAACTCAAATACCTATCTTAGCTTACCCTTTTTTATTAGCTCTATGAAATTATAACCAATTTGATTTCAATCTGTTTGTGTCTAAACCTAACTAATTTTCTTCTATTACCAATAGTTATGTTATTAATTTAACCTTAATTATTTATGAAATTATTATAATTAAATCTAACACCAATTTATTTCTTAATGTTTATAAATATTCTCAATTTCTACCTGAACCAACCTTTAGTTATCTTCCTAGTCCATTTAATTAATGGAAAAGCTATTAGTGAAACTTTCTTTTGTTATAATAATCTATTCTTAATAAGAAACTTCTATTCTCAAATATCATTGAGAATTTAATTAATCTATAGTTGTAAAACTTTTCTAAGAATTATCAAATATTCTTGAAGTATCATCTTTCTTTTCCACCATCAAAACAAGCATATACTACGTGACACCTCTAATCTTACAACCTTTTTGTTCAACAATTCCTAGATTAATTGTTTAGTGTCTATTAAGACCATTCTTCAAGTAATCTTAGAATTACTTTAGCCCTTCAATCAAAAGATTTATTTTTCTTTCCTAGGTAACTTTGATTAATCCTTTTACAAAACAAATATATATAGTAACCATAATTATTTTCAAAATTAAATAGGTTTTCTATCCACTCCATAATATTACACAATAAACATCATATTCCATATTTATTAAACTTTATATCATTAATATCTAAAATAAAAATAATTTTCTTCTTTGACTTAACAAATTCTTTTTTTCTTAAAATAGATATTTCCATTTTCTTTTGCAACAATTCTTCCTTAATTTGAAGGTTGATCATTTTATCCATACCTAACATAAAGTTTACCTCAATTGTTGATATACATTCCATAATATAAAAACCTTCATTTTCTCTCAATCCCCATCCTTGTCTTCTTATTCATAGTTTTCTACCTATAGATTCCTTTATCCTTAGGTGTTTTAGTTGAAAAGTAATTTTCTAACTTCCTTACAATGTACCAACTAATTTACCATTAAAAGTTAAACTTTAATTCACATATTCTAATGACAACATTTTATAGGGCATAAATAATCATAAACATCTAAATTTTACATTAAAATATAATGAATAAATAATAAGATAAAGCATACTTATTCCAGTTTATAAATTTGCAACCTTTTCATCTTGATTCCTATCGAGCATGTGAAGATCTACCAAAGTAAGATCTCTCTTATCTACACTTATTTCTAAAAAAGGAACCCATCTCCCTTTTCTTCAATGTTTTTGTCCTCTTTTAATTCCTAAGGATCACTTTATTTCTCTTAATGCCTTGACTTTAGGACACTATTTAGTAATAGGCAGTTTTTAATAATTGAAACATTTTATTGATTTTGTTGATTTCAATCATTCACTATCTTTACCTACTATCTTACATTTATTAATATCCAGAACCTCTAATGTTAAACCTATTTCTTTATCTTTACATACTATGTCTTGCTCACATTCCATGGATACATGAAAAATCTATTTTCTTTTACCATAGAACATTACTTAGTGAAATGTCCTATACCATCACAAATGAAACATATTATTAATCTTACTGTATTAGATTCATAGTTCTCCCATTACCACATATGACATTTACCACAACTTTCAAATCCTTTAGGTTTGAAACCCATTCTACTTGCACAAATTCCTGTAGAAGTTTTAAACCTACTTGAACCAATTTTGTAGAATATTTCTCCACTAAACCCATTTAAATTATTGAAGTTTTGAGAGAGTGATGCTCATGAGTGGAGGGGGTAGGTAGTTGAATTATGAGGCCTTCAAACATAACTCAAGTCTGAGTTAATTTTTTATATTAATTGCTCTCATAATATTTTTTAAAACATGTTCTTTAGCTTTACAAAAAAACATTTTTTCTATACTAGTTATTGTGAAGTAACAGGATATGCAAAGCAAGTTGACCAAGTGAAGTAAATAAAAAGAAAACACATGAGATTTTTAGGCAATTATTTGTCAAACACATGCCTACATCCACTCCTAGTTAATTTGCCTAGGCATTCATTAAAAAAACACACCCTTTCATCACATTTAGTAAGGGTAAATATTACAAAAGACACTCTATTTTTGACAAAGTCAATAGAGGTATACCAAACTAAAGAGTATAAAAATAACTATACAAAGTAATATAGCACTTAAACAAATTTAACCATATGAGAAACTATACCATTCACTTGAAGAAATAATATGGTACATTATCTAAATATTATGGATGATTTTACCAAGAAAAATGAGCAACCCTTGATGAAATAAGTGGAATAATAAATCAAATGTAGGACTAAAAACAACTATAAGTTGAAAAAGTTCTTTGTTGAGTAAAGCCTACAGTTATAAGTTTTTATTTTCTTTTAAAATGATTTGAAAGTTTGATCATCATACTTTTCACACTCAATTATACTTTTTTTATATATTTTTTAATATTATATCACCAAATAAAGATGTTTTAATGGTTAAAATCACATTCACATAGTGATTGAACTAGCCATTACAAGTTTCAATAACAATTAGTAAAAGTATGACCACAAGATTGTACCAAGGTGATAGATCAGAGCAACTGATCATCCTAGACAAAGAATCTATTGCCCTATTGATTTCACTTAATTAGAATGTATTATATGATTATAATATTGGATATCATATTATATAATTGACAATTGCTTTATGTTCTTTATTTTAGTTCTCTAGTTATGAATGCTTTATACAAGATGGTCATAATGATTGTATATGCATGATATAGTTATACTTCTATGTTTATTGAATATGTCATAGACAATACATATCAAATAAGTGGATTGTCAATGTATGAAAATTTTTCATTGCTTTTTGAAATTTCTCATCCAATACATATTGTATTATTGTGAAGTATTTTAACCAATAACCAAGGAGTACTTTGTGCATGTACAAACATTACATTCTATATATTTGATGGCTCAACTCTTCAATTATATACTCATTGTATTAGTGTATTCTATAAAATATATATGTATGACCTAATTAGTTGCTATATTGAATTAAGTGTTTATGATAGTCATAATGACATACAAATATAAAATATAATTTGTATGTGTATGATATAAGTGAAAGATTTAATAACTAAACACATAAGATTTTAATACAAGGTCAATCCCATGTATGACCATCATACTTATACAACATATAAACTCTTCTCTGATATAATGATTAATTTGGTATAACCAAGTCAACTTAGAACATATAAGGTATCTTACTAGTATAATAAAGGCATTATAACTATATGACATATTTTTAACCATATGTGATATGTTACACAAAATAGTGATAACGTTACACACAAGTATGATGAAGGGTCTCATATTGTGTGATATATATACAAGTTGAAGAAAGTATGATGAAGGGCATCATAAAGTTACACACCAAAAGTTAGGAAGAAGTGCTTTAAGATCCATAAGTTGAGTTAAGCATGAGCAAAGCCACCAAGATGCAATTACTAATTTTCACTTATGAATTTCTCTATATGTTAATTGATCAAGCTCTTTATTAGATCAAGTTGTTTGATCTTAAGATGTTTGATCTAAAACATTCAAAGAAAATATTAGAAAAAATAACACAATGATTTTGTTGTCATCAAATAACTAGTGGAAGGACTAAGGGTTCAATAAAAACTACCTTTACCTCTTCCTCTTCATATAACTTTATCATTTTTATAGAACAAAATGATTGTTGAATAATGGGGCTTGCACATTTACTTAAAATGGCAATGTAGATAGCTTTCTCACATACAAACTACTTAAGTTAGCTCTCTCTCCTAACCATCTCATTATTTAATTCCATTTGCCACAAACTTCACACTTAGGTAACCATTTTCTTATTACCTTACTATAGGGTTGGGTGATCCACCTTCCATTTTTTCTTTTATTTGCAGAATCATTTTTATCGTTTTTTGCTATTTTTTGATAGCTATCCTTGTTCATTTACTTTGTTCATATTGCCATACTCTATTATTTCTATTTGTCTTTTATGAATTAGAGTCTTATAATATCCCAAAATTTATATGTATAACTATATATAATTATTCTGTATACTTATGTAAAATGCAAATACATATGCTATGTTGTCAACCTCATATTTGCACCTAATCTTAAACTAAATCTCTAACACCATACATAAATAATAATTGAAATAATCAAGGACTAAATGCAAGTAACAAAAACATGTGAGGACACATACATTCTTAGGAAGGACTTGAGAGTGAGACAAAACCCTAATCTATTCAATTACCAAAGGTTCATTATATGAAGGTCACAAAATAAAGCACTAAGATATAAAAATATCACCAACCATGGGGAATCCTCTTTTCATCAACTTTTCCACTATACTGGGTGCCACTTAACATCCTTTTTATTTCTCTTTTGCTTCAAGCAACATCAAATAGTGAGAATCTTTTTAATTCTTTTTTATAATTAAGATGATACAAATTCTTTTAAGGAAAATATTTAAAATCTTTATAGAAGTGATATTTGTACAACACATGAAAAGAAACAATGTGGCATCCCCCTTTTCACATTTTTTAAAAGCAACATGTTCCATACAACATTAATAAATAACAAATTTTTTACATATATTTTTGCTCAAATACATTAAACATCAAAAATCATCATATATTAGCATCTTCTAACCATCATGTACTAGTTTTTAATTTAACCCAATAGACTAATGAGGTGTTCTCTTTTGCCCTAAAAGTGTTAAGGCAAAATAGGCATGAACCATGAAAAATAGCTCAATGGAAAAAACATGTAATATAATATAAAATATATAATTCTTAGATAATGACATGCATAGTTTATATCAACAAAATATATAAAAGTAATAAAAAGACATGTTATCTTTCTTTTTCATTGGATTTATTTGAAATTGAAATTTACTTTTATAAAATATTATTAATTTCTTCTAAATCCTTTTTTTATGCATCTGAAATATTTTATTTTGGATAGCCCAATAATATCACTTTGGCAACACTCTTGAAGACAAATTAATTCAATAATGACTTTACTTTTAGAGACATTAATCCAGTGAGCAAAATACTTGCTTTGAAAGACATATTAATCATACTAGGAAATTATCTTTGGAAACACTCGTTGAAGCATCATAATCTAAATTAGCTCAATGTTTATCTCTTGCATATGTTACATCACTTTGTTATTTCTTTTATAATTAACAACAATGTGTTACTTAATCCTTTTTTCTATCTATGACTATTATCACTCTAACATGAAAGAAATAAAAAAAAGCATGTACCCATTAAACATAACACTATCATGCTCAAATAAATCATGCATCAAATCATTATATCAGTATGTTATTACAAATCATATTTAGCAAAAACCTCCAATTGGCATTTTAAATATCATATTATACTTTAAACTTAGCATTACACATTACATCAAATTAGATATAATATGTAAACATTTTTCCTACACATATATCCTCCAATTAGTAGCAACATGTCATTACAAATCAAAATTAGTAAGCATCTCCCAATATAAAATTTTGATATATCAATTTAGGCCTTTGACCTAACATTACATATTATAATGAATTAGACACATTATGTACAAGTTATTCTTATCTCTTACTTTCCAATGTAGTATCTCACTAACCTTAAATCTTTACTTCAAGTTTTGATTGTTATAGTACTCTTGAGTTTTTCTCTTAGTTTTACTTTTACTATGCACTTAACTCCTCTCTAATTCTTTTTAACACTTGAGAGAACCTTCTCTCTCATTTTTTTCTTTACTCTAATACAAGTAGCCAAAGATAACTACATAAGTTTTTCCAAAAAAAACCCTTTCTAAGTTTGGCCTTAGTTATTTTTACACTAAAACATCTCTTGTTTTATTTCTCATCTATTCAACTCTCTCTAACAATTGTGTTCTTTCAATTTACACTTAATTATGTTGGCTCCCCATTAGTCTATTTATGATGATTAACACTACTATTTTCTATTTTGAATTCAATAATCCTTTCAATTTTTATTGATCATACATGTTTAATCAACTTAATCATATTTTATGTTACTCAACCTTATCTATACCTTTCTTAAGTTATTCTTATCATATTATTACGATCATATTATCATACTTGTATGATATTCCTATTCATCTTAAGTCATTACAAATGATTTTTCTAATATATTGTTACTTTCAACTTGATTATACTTACATAATACCTAGTTTTATATTATATGTTTAGTTAAATCTCTTATTATATACACTTATTCACATTAATTGTATTGATATGATTCACTGATCATACATGTACAATTTATTTCTACTTAGTCAGTTTAGGCATTCATCCTACCTCATACTTATATGATTCCTTCATCTTACTTATACAATACAATTTCTTCTTAAGTCATAACTCGATGATTTGCTTATATAATACAAGTATTCACATGATCATACTTATATGATTTTACTCATCGTATTATATGATCATATTGTACTATTTATTATATTTTTTCTTGATAACATTGGAGAATGATGGAACTTCTTTTTGGAGTATAGCATACACACGAGGTTTAGTTGTATGTAGAGCTCCATCATAGGCTCCACCATCAAACCATTTTCTAGAATGACATTCACTCAATTGGAAACCAAGATCTTATTTTGTTTAAAATCATAGTTGTATTCTTAAAAACTAAACTTTGGCTTTTTTTTAATCTCTTTTTCATTTTTTCTCTATCCAATTGAAATAAAACCATTTACAAAAAGAAACTAAGGAATAGCTATAGTTGGAGGAAGAGAATGTTGTAATAGAAAAGAAGAAAAAATAAGATTTTAGCAACGAAGCTTGGTAATTATTCAAGTATAGATCTAGAAAAATTATTGGAGATAGAAAAAGATAATAAAAGCAACAATGAGGAAGAAAGAGTGCTTACAATAAGAATAGAAGCATAAGCTTGTAGCTAGAGAGGAAAAAGCACAACAAATGGGAAAGTAGAAGAAAAGGAATAAGGTGTTCTAGGACAAGGGTGTTGGAACCTTATGGAAGGAATTGAAGAATTATTCCAAATTGTTTTAAGCATGAGAAGATCAAATAAGGTTGATATTTTGATAGGTATATTAAAAGAAATGGTTTTATTTGCATTCTAAGCATGATTAAAAAAGTTTTTAAGGGAAAAAAATTTGATTTTGAAATTCAAAAATCTAATTTATGTATGAGCTAAAATTAATGAAGATTTTATGTATTTAAGTTCTTTTTGAAATGATTACTATTACAAGATTACAAGATTTTGTTTTAAGTGAGTTTAGGAATCATTGGGCTTTGTATGTTGTTTGCAAAGTTGAATTTACCATACGTCACTAAGCAGGTATATTTTTGATAAATAAAGTTAACGAATAGTGTGTGGACGCTAACATACAATATGTCTAAGAGAGTTTTGTGACTAAATTGTGGTTTTTTATTTTGATAAAGTTGAGATTTTGATCATAATAAGAAAAAAAATTAAAAAGCATGTGATTGACATTAAAGAGATCATGTTGTTATAGAATTTAGATAATTTTTATTATGTAGGAAAAAAGAAATGGGGGAATGAAAACACAAGAATCTTTGAAAAACTAAGTAAGAAAATTTAAATTAATTATGATATAACTAAAATAGTGCTTTATTTCATAAAACAAATGTTATGCTATTCACGTTGCATTAACTCTTAGTATTTTTATGTGTTTTGATGTCATATATGAAATGTAATTAAATTATTATGTATGCTATAAGTATAAAATAATTATATGTATCTGATATATATTATGAAACAAAAATATAAGAACATAAAGAAAATAAAAGATAAGAATATGAAATAGAAAGATAATAAGAAAAAGGAAAGTTGGAAAGAGATGAGCTATCTAGGTCTTATGTGTCTTACATATGCACAACAATTATGATAATACTATGTATAGTATGATTAGATAACGTGGTTATATGCCATAATATTAAATAAGAGAAAAATTGGTAATAATTTTTTTAAGATATTATCGCATGATGACTACTATATATGATGTGACACTAGCACTTAATGCTAAGCTTAATGAGCACAATTATAGGTAGTATTAGAGACCTTCTTTTTAACAATTATTTATACTATGTGTAGGGCATGATGTGTTGTTCTTTACCATTGCTAGTGTGATAATTTAATTTTTTATTGTTAAATATTTAAGTATTTATGTAGTTCATATGACATTTCTTGTGTTCAAAATTAGTTTAATAAATTGATGCATTTAGCATATCTCAAAATGCAAGTAAAAATTTCAAAAATTAGATTGGCGCTTTGAGTGTACTAATGAAAATAGCTCACTTTGAGGAATTTATCACAATGTTATTTGTAATTTTTTGAAGACATGAAATTTCTAGAATTTTATGAAGAAAAGTTATTATTTAATTATCTTTCATTTATTAAATTAAAAATAATTATATAAATCCCTTCCCAAGTAGTGGATTATGTAAAACCCTTAGAAATGAGAGGGAGAGGAAGAGCTTGGGAGAAGGAATGGAATCAAAAGAGGAGAAACTTGAGAAGCTATTACAAGGATAGAGAAGCTTGGAGCAATAGTTGTACTAGTAGAACTCTTGGATCTCAAGGAAGAGAGATAGAGAGAGAGAGAGTTGGGAAGAGTTTCATTTGTTTCATGTGAAGATCTATGCAAAGGTATGGTTTTGTTTGAGATTTCCCTTCATTGTGATGCCCTCGAGTTATTTCTTGGGCTTCTCAAGAAGGTTAAGTTTGGATGGGATTTGGATCAAATTAGATAAGTTCTAGCTTTCCATTCATTTCTCATGTATTATACATGAGAATCAAATGTATTGTATGTTAGGCCTAAATAGATGGTATGTTGAGAGCCCACAAATGTTACACTAATAATGGCTCAAAACTTATCCTTTTCCAAGAAAAATGGATGGTGTATTATTTATTAGCATATTGTACGTTGAGATATTGGATGGTGAGTAGTAATCAAACTCAAACCCTTGTTTCTCTAAAAATGGATAATATATTAATATTTAAAGTGTTGTATTTAGCTTAAGAAAGGTAAGTAGAAAAGGTCTATCTAGTCTCACATATGGTACATTGTACCATATGGTACATTGTACTTCATGAAGAAATCATTCATTACATAGGTAAAACATTCCCTTAGCAATTGTCATCGAGTTTTGGTTAAGAAATTTTCTTCTTCTTATTGAAGATTCATGAGAAGGATGTTTAATAATTAAAAGCATGATCATACATCCACACCTTCATATGAAGATCTTTAATAAGATAGCTCATTTCTTTAACCTAAATTTTATCTACATTTAAGTGTAAGTATTGAAATTCATCCTATCTTTAGCCATGTAATGGATTACTCTAAAGGGATCTTCTTCTTTCTCCAAGTCTTAAGATCACCCCTTCCTTTCTTGCTCATAGCTAAGCTTTCCTTCACTTCTTTCTTATCTTAGGCTTGGCCTTTTTGTTCAAAGTAATAGCTAGGGTTCTACAAAAATCAAGAAAGGACATCTAATAAGGCTTAAAAACTCAACCACACTACCTTTTCATCAAGGTATTATCATAAAAACAACTTGCTAAAGTTTCAAACACATAGCTCCTTAAAAGAATAATAAAACTAACAAAGAACCTAATTGGGGTTGACTACGAGATTTCCATGTATGGAATTATTATAAGAATGATACTCACGTGGTTTCCAAGCTTCTATTTTCCCTTCACTAATTGCAATAATCAATGCAAAGTTCAAATTTTCTATATTACATATCCCAACTACCACATTACTTTTCAAATTTATGCAAATTCATGACACCTAGGATCCTCCTCCACGATGGTTAGGTCAAATAAAGTGTGCATGGTCAACCTAGCTGCAATGCATTCACCTTGCATTAAGCATAAAAAATATAAACTAAATAAATCAATTACAATATCACGTATGAATTTAGAACAAAACATCAATATGAGACATTGGCATTATGAGAGACAATGATTACACTTGAACCCATGATAAGCATGTTAAGAATAAGCCCTTATGCAAATTAACCTAAACAATGATATGGACACCTCGATAAAAACTTGAAACTTAGCCAAACCCTAAGGACTCGTTATAGCCAAGCATTTTCTTACCTTAACTTTCCTTGGGTAGCTAGTGACATGGTTTATTTAAGCCATAGGAGGCTCAATTTAGTCATTAGGTGGACCTAAATGACTTTTAAGGGGAGATTTATTCTTAGTTTCTAGTTAAGGAATCTTAAAGTGCTTGTGTTGGACCTAATTAAGATCTTAGATGAAGTATAAGGTTGAGTAAGGGGTTAATTTGAACCTTATTAGGCCAAAAATAATGTTTAAGATTGAGTGAGAGCTTAGTTTGGACATTATCAGAGCCTCAAATGTAGTTTAAGGCTGAGTAAGAGCTTGAATTATACCTTATAAGGATTCCAAATAAGATTCAAGGTTTAATAAGAGCTCCATTTTGACCTTATGAAGACCCAAGATAAAGCCTAGAATTGAGTGAGGGATTAGTTTGGACCTTATAAGATAACCTAGATAAGAAAATTAGGATTTAAAAGAAATCTTAGATTATCACAAATAACTCATTTAAAGTTTATATGAAACCCTAATATAATTTAAATAGAATAAGAGGGTTGAAGGAAATTTTGAGGCATCCAAATAAGGCCTTAAGTTTTTAGAGGTAACCTTAGAGTACCCTGAGTAAGAAGATAAGTTATGAACCAATAATATAAGCACTTAGGGAGCCTTCAAGTATACTTTGGTTAAGGCCTTAGAATATAAAGGCTCTTGGTCAAACCTTGGATAAAATTTGGTTGAGTGAAAGATCTTTGTTTTGGCTTTAAAGAAAGATGATAAGCTTGACCAAGGGGATTATTTGTCTTTTTGTTGTTAGCTATAGTGGACATGGATTGGTTGTTAGGTAAGACATTGATTAACCATGTTTAATTTCTTAGTCCATGGGTTTGCACTCTAAATGATAGTTTGAGGGATTGTGTATAGCTCAAAAAAACTTTAAGATTAGTCTATGGCTCAAGTTTGTTCTAGAGGCATGAGAGTCACTAGTGAAACTCGTGTGAATCAAGGATATAATGATTAACTAAAAGTTGGTAATTACACCTAAGGGTAAAAGCTAAGTATATAAACTTGAGCTAATATTCAAATGTAGTCTGATAGATAAAGTGGTGCTTGATAGGACCCTAGATAAGCTTAAAGGAAAAAACTAATTAATTATTATTTGATCTTAGTAAGATACCTAAAATAAGTGAGTTAGGGTTCAAAGAATCTTATAATACATTAGATAAGTAGGTTAAGATTTAGAAAAAACCTTAGTGTATCCTAGATATACAAGTTAAGGTTCAAAAGAAACTTCCTAGATAGTATTAGACATCTTAAATGATTGAGCTAAGATTTAAAAGCAACCCTAAGATACCTCATAACAATATGTCAAGTAAGATGATCTTGATGAAGATATCTTTTGTGGGTATAGTGTACTTTAGATTTTGGACCCTCTAATTATGTGATTAGTATGTCTCAATAGAGAGTGTTGAATTTATTATCAATGACTATATGATTAGCTTATCTCAGATAAGAGAGTTATAGTATTAATTAGAGATTTATGTGATTAGCATATCTCAATTAAGAGTGTTGGATCCTAATTAGAGGTTCATATATTTGCATGTCTCAAATAAAAGTGTTAGATTATTGATTAGAGGTTTATATAATTAGCACATATCAAATGAGTATTAAATTCCTAATTAGAGATTTATATGATTGGCACATCATAAATGCAAGTGTTTGATTTCTAATCAAAGATTTATGTGATTGGCATATCTCAGATGGGAGCGTTAGTTCTTGATTAAAAGATTATGTGATTTAGGGTTTAAGGGGGTACCAAAGTGCTAATAGGATACCAAGAATCCAAATATGTTGCACCATAATCTCATGCATTAATCTAGTTTAGGTTAGTAGTCTCACATCTATTTGCATAATATCACAAATCATTATTCTAATTATAGTTTACTTTGTAGATTTGTTATAATACCTTGTATTTCTATCTTATCTTTATAGTATGATTTCATGATTTCTTATTGAGTTCCTATTCACTCTCACTTATTTTTACATATAGAACTGAGAAGAAATGAGCATTCTTAGTAGCTAAAGATTGAGTTGACTTGTTGATCATCTAGCAATTCATTAGTTTTATTTCCATTCCTTTTTTAGTAATAATGATGTTATTGTTATAATTCTTCTAATGTAATTTGATGGACTTTAGATTATATCAAATTTTTTATTAGATTTTTATTACTGGACTTTGATATTAGCAATTTATATTATATTTTACATTGGTTTTGGATTTATAGTTAAGATAAGCTTTATTTATTTGAGCATGTAGATATATATTGCTTCAATTGCATGTTATTTGGATACTATGTGCATGCTAATGTATTATGATAAATTATCCTAACCTAGGGTGAACCATTCCTAGTCATTTGGTTAAGGAGCATGGCTCATTGTGGGTTGTACACCATAAACATGATAATTAAATCGATGGATCATAATTTCTAGTTTGAATATCAAGATTAAGAAGTAAAAAGGTGGCTAGCCAAGTAAACTATCTAGTCTATGAGATTTGTTTAAAAAAAGTTTTACTAAAATCTAGTTTTGACATCATCCTCCTTTACATACATTTAAATTTATCTTAATCTAGTTCCTCAAAATAAAACATGAGATAGGAAATTGTTATGCTTTTAAGAGGTTATTAATGACAAGACATGGTCAAAATTATCTATTCATAGTAATGGATGGACCCCCAAAGATAATTAAAATTATACCATAAGTGAAGTGATAACAAGCCCAAATTTTGAGAAGATATGAGTACATCGTGGATTACTAATCACATTGTCTCTATTTAGTATTAATGATTTTTTATTAAACTATAGTAAGGAGTACAACTTTGTGCCCTCAAATTGATGGTAGACAAAAGTCGTTAATCATGATCTAATACATCTATTAAGGGGGTATAACTTAAACTTCAAAAGACTTGGGCAAGGACATACCATGCATCAATTTTCTTATAATTGAGTTATTCTTAATTTAATAAGACAAATCTTTTTTGAGATACATTTGGGGTACTTAATATAAAGTTCATTTAACTTAACCTTCCATCTTAAAACCACTAATACCAAAGGAATTGCATGATAATGGGCAATAAATGCATTAATAATATTTTGAAGTATGTACACTACAATAAAAAATAACTAAATCTCTCACACAAGAAGAGCAAAGAAAGATAGAAAAGTGTCATGTTGAGAATAAAATGGAAGTTAGACATCTAGTTTGGTTATATTTCTAAAAGAAGAAATATAAATCTAAAGGAAGTTGAAACCTTTTGAGTTTTATTTACCACCATATATGAAAATTTATTCACTGGTGAACATCGATAGAACATTCTAACCATCACTAACTATAAACGAGAAAATGCATGAGGTACCATCTTTTAATAAATTTGTAAGCGATAATGAGAATATGTTACTTGATGACACCATCACTAAGTAAAGAGAGAAAACATAGAGAAAAGGCATTGAAGTCTCTTTTCATATTGAATGAACAAAAACCGATAATGGCTAGGTGCTACAACCTTGTTTGAGTGAAAGTTGACTCCATCACCTCACTTTTTTCACTTATGGAAGCGTAAACCTTGAGAATTTGAAGATTCTATAGGATTCAAAACAATAAAAGGTGTGTATAATTAGTGAACCCAACCCAATCGGAAGGAAGTTATATTGAGAGTTTGAGTTCACCCAAATGTATAATGAAAATGTTAGAAACTACACATGATTGTCCCCTTACTAAGGCAATGAAGGAGTTGTCTTATACATGAGATAATGTTCTTGGGGAGGCTTTACCAAGTCTTAAAGAAGTTTTTCATTCTTTAGATTACTAGTTGGACTCATGGATTGCCAAAAGGAATCAAAGGTGACAACAAATTGTTTCTATTTAAACTCATGTCATAGAATAAAAAGACAATTTTTCTTAACATCACTTTATTTTTCTTTTATTATGCATGTGTGTACATTCTTTGGTTATGATCTAAGTTCTTTAAGAAGTAGTTGAGATCTAGTTGTATGAGCTACACTCCTACCTTTTTCTCAATCAATTTTTAATTAGAGTCTCTTCCATGGTGTTCCAACTTCCTAGTAATCAATCATCATTACTAGAAATCTTGCCTCTATCAAATATTCTTCTTAAGATTCCCTCAATTTTAATACCTTTGCCACCATTATATTTTTCATTTAGATCCATCAACTCTTTCAGGTTATGCTTCTTTTTTCCCAAATCAATATCGTTGTCTACTCCTTGTGTCACTATAGGACTTTCCTTTGCAAATAGTACTGCATGATGACTACCTTTGACTAGCTACCTTTGGTAGCCCCATCACTTGAATTCCAACCATACCAACATACCCTTGACATGCACTACCATTCCACTCACAGATGAGAGACTTTTGCCTCAATCGTTCCTATCATCTTTCTTAACCTTAATCACCTAAATTACTATGACCATTGATTACATCACCATCTTTGTACCTAGAAGAGACCAATTTGACAAAAGAGGACTATTATGATAAATTGCTCTATCCCAAAATTAGGCATATTAGCCAATCTAAATCATGAGCCTTAACAAGCATGGCTTGATAGTGAACTGGGTCAATCAAAAGCAAAATTGAATCAAAATCCAAGTAGCTAGTTGAAGCAAACCAAAATTCAAAATATTTCAATTTAGCTTGGAATAACTCATCAAACTACATTTTAAAGAATTTTTAGATAGTTTTTTGCATTTGATTTTTCTAAATTAGAAATTGAAGGACTTGAAGATTTTACATAAAAAAGGTTCAATTAGTAAAAGTGGACTAATCTAGGAGTTGAAGAGTCTATGAGTTAGAAGAAGTGGTAAAAGGTAATAATCAATGAAGAACTTGATTGTTTATCGTTCCTAATTATGAAATCAATTTTCTTTATTAAGGTCTACATGAAAATGTTTAGTTCTAACTCCACTGAACAAAATGTGATTAGTATAGTTTATTATTATTTTCTAGTCTTAAATTATCTAAATCTACTCTGATTAATTGCAAGGTGATTAATGGGGCAACAAATAAGGCGTTGAATAAGGCAACAAACGGGATGACAACTGCAGCGTCAAAAGTGGCATCGAATGTGATGATGAGAAGTGAACATGTACTCGATTAACTTTGATTGATGAGTCTTAATGAAGTTTTATTTAGCCTTTTCTCTTTTAGCAAAATGAACGATAGAAGTTAACACAAACTTGAAGTTGAAGCATCAAAGGATTTAGGAAAGACAACATGGGAATATATCATGGATATGCTCAAAACCTCATTTTTACTTTTTAAACATTACTATCAAACAGTAAGGTTCCCAAACTCATGAGAAGTTACCATAAATCGATCATTTGTTAAAGTATTGGGTGACTCAAGTGTGAGTTCTCCAATTAAGATAAATATGCCTACCATATTTAATAGGAAACCAAAATCATTTTTGAAGACAAAAAATTGGAAAAATGACAACAAATATCAAACTTGCTCTAATTGGTAAATTCTCATATGGGAGACTAAGCATAGAATTTATAAGAATTCTTTTTTTTTTTTTTTTTGACAACTGACTTTCAAGGCAAGGTCAACTTAGATAGTAGAAACATCCTACTCTAATTTGATGAGAATGATTTCCTCTAATGTCAATTGCATAATTCATGGAACATTGATGAAATCCATATGACAATATTTAAATGGCACCTAAATTTCATCTTAACTTTGAGACATCACTTCCTCCTATTTGGATTTTACTAGAACATCTGCTAATACACTTTTCTAAAATGTTAGTGCTATATTCAATCTCTTATGCGATTGAGAAACTACTAGAAGTAGATGTTGCTGCTCTGAATTTAACTTGGCCAAGCATTTCAAAAGTTTGTGTGAAAATTGATGTGATTTATGAACTCCAAAAATACATTTGTATTACTAAAAAAAAGTAACAACTTGTGTAAATTTTGGAATAAGAACCAATATGATAATCTATCACTTCGTTACATCCAATGTTACAAATAGGGTCAGGTGAAATCAACTTGTAAGCATAACTATCAAAATCAAAAACTCGGGTGAAACTAGCTATTGATAGTACTTGCATTACTTAGTAAGACTAGAATAGGGAAGTGGGTACCTATATACAATATATGAGCATTGGTAGAACAAGTATGATTAATTTTCTAAACTCAATTGTAGTTCAATAATGGACAAAGCAACTTTCCTGTATGTTAGAACAAAGAGGAAATTTGGTTAAAGAAAACACTAACTCAATATAAATTTGTAATATGGAAAGACATTACAAAGTAAGATAATAAACAATCAGATGATGATTAGGAAAGGAGCTCAATTTGATGAAGGATCACTATTAGTTTTAGAAATAACATCACTACAAAAAAACTCATTACCTACTGGATGTTTAGTGCTCAAGGATTTTGGGATAGAAATCCATGAAATAGAAATAAAATCAAGTTTAATCTCAGTGAAGCATGATGACTTTACTCTTGTTCAAATAAGAAGGTATAAAAAAGGACAAAAAAGGTCACCGAGCAATGTATTAGCTAAAAAGGAATATAAGGAGTACTAGATCGACACAAATTGTTAAGGCAAATCTGATCAATGGATAATGTGCTTATATGGAATATTAGTAGGGCTTCAAACCTTAAATCTATTGCTCGACTTAACATATTACTTAGAATCAATAACATAGTGCTACTTGCTTTGCTTAAGCCTATAGCACAAGCAAGAAAATTACTTGAACTAACTCTTACTTTGGGTTATGTCCATTACATCAATAATCAAAATATTAGAATTGGATACTTTGGAAACACAACATCCAATGCACTACGATATATGTGAATGATCAACTTATTAATCAAGAGGTAATCAAGAACTCTCGTCACGTAGCTTCAAATTACTTTTTTTTATGTCAAATATACAAAAGCTCTAATATGAGAGTTCTGGAGTAAGATTATTGAAGTTACAACCAACTAGAATGCACCAAAGCTTATGAGGGGATATTTCAATTTTATAGCTTCCTTGTATGAATAAAGGTATCCTCAACTCCTAATATTGTTAAAATTAAAGAGTTTACTAATAGTATAAGCCAATGAAGTGTATCTAAAATTCCATTCAAGGGTTCTTCCTTAGCTTTGGTAGAAAAAAGGAAAGGCAAATAGGTTTGGAAACATTTAGATGAGGTAATAATGAAAAAACAATGGCTTGAAAATCACCCAACCACTATTATTAAGCACTTGTACAAGATGGGGTTTGATCATTCCCCTTTATTGCTCAATCATTCAATTGAGCAAATCTCTAGCATAAATCAATTTAAATTCTAAAACATGTGGATATCATATTGCTATTGTTGAGCACTTATGTAGGATGGGGTTTGGTCATTCCCTCTATTGCTTAATCATTCAACTAAGCAAATCTCTGACATAAATTAATTTTAATTTTAAATCATGTGGATATCATATCTTAATTTTTGTAAACTAATAAAAAATGATTGGTTAATCCCTGGTCATCAAACTAAAATACAGGCTTTAGCTTTCAAGCTCAAACAATTGAAAGTCTATATAAGGAAATGGAACAAAAGCAACTTTGGAAACATATTTCAAAATATTAAGAAAGTTGAAGAGGAAGTTGGAATTAGAAAAAATCAATTTTTAAAAAGTGGCTAAAAAGAAGATAAAATTAGACTCGATATGGCCAATCAGTAACTCATGGATGAAATAAATAATGAGAAAACTTACTAGTTGTAGAAAGCAAGAGTAAAATGTCTAAAATGTGGTGAAAATCACAATCGTTTCATACTCTAGTAAAATATAGAAGATCAAAATTTCATATTAACGAGATTAAAAGCAAAGATGGCCTAAAGGTGTTGTTCAAGAAAAATTTATTGATGATGAAGCTCTAAGTTGTATTCCTCAACTAATTATTAAGGAAAAGAACCAATTTCTTATCAAATAAGTGGACCTAGGGTTTGTCAAGTGGTCATCCAATTAGACAAAGATAATGTTATGGGTCTGATGGTTTTAATGGTTTATCTTTCATTAATTGCTGAAAAATTATTACTTCAAATGTTATGGATGTCGTAGTAGATTTTATTGGTAGTGGTACTATTCCTAAAGGAATTATTAGCTCACATATAGTTCTCATACCAAAGTCTAACAATTTAGTTATTTTTAGAATTTTAGACCAACATATGTAAATAATTTTGTGGGAATAATTCTTAGCAAACTCTCACCCATGAGGTTGAAAAATGTTCTAAATAACATTATATCTCTAGAGAAATTTTGCTTTTTTAAAGGTTGGGAGATTACATATAATGTTTTGATTACATAAAAGCTCATTGTGTAATTGAATAGGAAAGTTAAGGGAGGAACTACATAATAATGTTAGATATAAAGAATGTTTTTGACAAACTCTCTTAGGACTTCCTTTTTAAAATTCTAAAAAACTTCAACTTTTCAATTATGTTCATGTCTTTAGTTAGGAATCGTATATGTAGCACTAAGATATCCATAATAATAAATGGCTCTTCACATGAGTTTTTTCAATCAAAAAGGAATCTAATGCAAGATAATCCAATTTCCTTACTACTCTTTATCATTGCTACATAAGTTTTTAGTGGAAGTTTAAAATAGAACTTTAGCAAGAGATCAATCATGCATTATGTTATACTAAGGGGTACTCTAATAATAACACATTTTTACTATGTTTATGATATCATTATTTTCAATAAAGAGGACTTAAGATTCTTAAAAAGCATTAACAAGCATCTTTATACTTTGCAAAAAACTTCAAGCATACAAATTAACAAGAAACATATGCAAATTTTATGCATCTAGCAAGGTGAAAGCAACTAAAAGTAGAACTAAAAAGATCATAGGGTTTAAGGAAGGATTTATTCCCATAACCTCCTTAAGGTGCCCAATATATTGTGGCAAGAAAAAAATAATCTATTTTAAAAAAATTAGTGAAAAATTACAAAATAAAATAGTTGATTATAAGAAGAAAATTCTATCAATGGGAAGCACATTAATGCTTGTTAAACATGATCTAAGCTTGATCAATACTTATGCATTAATGTCTATACACCCTCTAATATAAATACTAAAGAGGCTAAAAAAAGATAACGATTGCCTTCTTATGGGAAGACATGACGAACAATCATAAACATCATTGGATAAAATGGGACAAGATAAGTGACTAGGCCAAGATAATGGATTGGGCATAAGAAAGCTAAGAGATAGTGCTCTAGATTTTTTATAATAGCAAAACTGGAAGATGCTAAAGGAGTAGTCCCTTTGGGTGGATTACATGAAAGATAAATACTTGAATAGGAAGTAGACAAAAAATAAATCTGATATATAAAAAAATATTAAAAAAAAGAGTTAGTTTCAACTTTTGAGGACAAATCTCTTGAAAATGGCGAAGTCTACTAGACATTAAGCATTGATGGCATCTTCACTCTCAAATCTACTTTGAATGAGATAAAGAGCAAAATCTTTGAGAAGTTGTTATGGAAAAGAATTTGGAATTAGAAAATCCTTATTATGATGTCAATCCTCATTTGACAAATACTTAATTATGCATTTCCTTAGCAAACCAACTAAACAGACTACACTTTTAGCATGCATCTAAGAGCCCTCACTACTTTAATAAGGATACTATCAACCATGTTTTACTAAATGTGATGTAGCACAATAACTTTGGTCCTTTTATGGTAAATGTTTAGAAAATAATGTCAAGGTAAATCAATCAATTACTTCTTTTTTAAAACCAATGATGGTATGGTATCAAAGGCAATCTAACATATAAGGAAGTTATGAGCATACTACCTCTTTTAATATGTCGGTCCATGTGGAAAGTTAGAAACAAGAAGATATATGATGAAAAAAACTAAATAAAAAATGGAAGTCATTTAGAACATAAATTGGCAATACAATGCATTTTCAAGGCCTTCTTGTTGGTCAAACCATAATAGATAGATCAAATCTTGAGGCAATTTGGCTTACTTTTTTCATTCAAATAAAGAAAAATTATGTTTTGTAAAAATTTCTTATGGAATCCATCATCAATACATTCAATCAAAGTGATCATTTGTAAGGTTTACATGCAAAAACAAGCCATAGTGGTAAGTCTCATTAGAAATAAGGACTCAAAAGTGCTTCAAGTATTTGTGCAACTAGTTGAATTGAACTCAATATTGGAAGCTACAATTTTTTGATATTATTAAGAGTATACAATGGTTCTTTAGCTATCAATTCTCAAGGGACTCATTGATCTTAGATGCTTTGCTCTAATCAAAATGATAACAAGTATCATAACATAATAATGTAGTATTGTAGATAGTATTTAATAGTTAAAGTAGATGGAGAAGAAACTCTAAATTACTTGGAATAGCATTAAAAAGGAGAAAGCAAAGCTACAAGGGCCCTTTTAAAATCTATAAGACAACAAATAAATGAAGGAATATCCCTAGTTAATAGATTAAAGGCTATCACAACAAAAGAAAGCTAAAATACCCTATATTATAATTTCTTACAAGATCCAAAACATGATCACACAAGATGAGTAGAATGATGACTTTCAAGAGCAATGATCAAGCTTAGCTTGTTCTACTTTCATACAATATATCAACCTCCATTGTACTTTACATTTTTTGAACTCTATGTATTTCACTTGGAATCATTGTCCTCATCATACTAATACAATAATAACTCATCTCATTGCATGAGTGCTTCTTTGGGTACTATTCACATTGATGGTTTATCAAGTGAGGACACCTCCTACTTTGGCTTAGTACACTTATAGAATTTAGTGTTATTTTAGTCTTCCATCATAATGTTATGATCCTATCATGCACCCCTACTAGACTCATATTATCTAAACAACACCTTCAAAGCACATTGTAAACTCTAGTCTGGTAATTTCAAAGTACGAATATTTGAACACCATTCATTTAGGTGCTACAATGAACTCAGTTGACTACCTCATCATACTCCAACAATGAACCATTTGTACTATTTAAATTATATCTCCTCGGTCTAATACAAGTACAATCTATTTTTCACTTCAAACACGTTCATTGAAATAAACAACTTTGCATTATCTCGTATATGTACAATGCTAGAATGCTTCTTAAACATCATGTATGCCATTAGGTTTCTACCCTATCATGGTAGGTTATGGCACTTCTTGAACAATTTGTTTCAAGCATTTTATAATGCAACCCTTGTAATTTATGCAATCAATAAAATAGCTTTATAAAAAAATCAACTAAACCTATCATTAGCTTCTGAGTGCACTTGAAGGAGTGATCCAAAACTTTTAGCCCTCTATCCATAAAGAATACAAATTTGAATGAAGAAGAAAAGTAATAGATTTAATATAGAAACTTATGATATGTGAAAAATTTGAAAGAATTTAATAAAGGAGTTTATGTAATAGTGCATATTCATAGTAAGAGATGTACCATCTCAAAATTCAAAAGTTACATATATGTGCTTGTGGTTCTTTCAAACTAACTAAAAACTTGGATCTTAATACTTATATTATAGAGTTACCACGTAATATATTTATTAGAAATGTTTTTAATGTTGAGAATTTAATTTCATATAAGGGTGATTTACATGATGGAAGAAGTTGTATGTTAACTCCTCCATAGATAGCCTAATAGATGAATAGACTCCTTTACCTTTTGGTGTTAGATTCTTCATTATTGATAGTATTTTGTTTATTGTATCATGAAGTTTTAATGTTTCTCACTAGTTCTTGTTTTGTTAGAAAGATTGGTGACAATTAGAGGTCAATTAGCTGACTTTGGAGGATGTGGACAAACTACCTCTAGTTCTTTTAAAAGATTAGAGTTCAATTCTATGAAGTAGAGTTTTACTTGCTGAGAGAGTTAATATAGAAAATTAGACACATCTAGTGCATTAGGCAAACCTAGTGGACCCCAAGAAATAAAAGATCCCATTTCATTATAAACCATAGATCTAATCACAAATTAGACCCATAATGAGCCCATATAAGTTTTTATTCGTTGAGTATTTCTAGTTTATTATGAATTATAATGGATTGATAATGATTTTTTAATCATTCTATATTTTCTTAATTTTTTATGAGTTTTTATTGTAAAGATTATTTTTATCATTTAGTATTTATTATTATCAACTATTTAAACTTGTCATGGAATGAAAAGGGAGATTTATTTGTTTAGTACTCTCTTCAAATTATGATTTTTTATCATATATATGTGCATATACTTGGGATGCAATCTAGGCTATTTAATTTATGATCCAAAGATATATGAGTTGTAATTTAAATCTATCTCACCTTATTCTCCATCTATCTTAATTTAGTTATAACACTTTCATCTTATTGTAAGATTTTAATCTTATTATATGACTTTTATGTTTCTTCCTTCACCATCAATTTTGTTTTGTTATCCATTATATGTGAGTTATGGCATATGATTTGTATTGATTCCAACTTTAAAACTCTATAAAGTAAAAAAAGACTACTTTTTACTTTTATTCTCTCATTCTCTTTCTCTCTCTATTTGTTGTTGTTAGTCCTTGTTTGGATATATCCATCCTACTTTTCAAAAACTTCATATAATCATCTCTTCTTTGATGAATCAAGGAATAAGTGTAAGGGAGCAAGAATCAATCTTTCATATAACTTTGAAAACTTGTTAAAGAAGACACCGTATAACCAATTAAAGAAGGTGATGTTATGAGGCTACTTAGGGAAGAGATGGTGCTGGTGGTGTAAGTAGATAAAAAGTGAGGATGGTGAACTTAAATAAGCAAAACCAATCCAAATTTTTGGTCAAAAATTTGAGAATAAAAACTATTGAATTGATGCTAAATTTTAGGATTAAAAAATTTGAAATTGTTATGTTATACGTGTGCTAAAAGCTTACCAAATTTTGGCTCAGTATGATAAACCCTTATAGGGACTTGGCCACAATAAGAAAGTTCACTTATGGCCTTGGATAGATTTTGTTTGGATTAATTTGAGGTTCTTAGAACTTGTACTTAGAGATGAAACCAAGCCTTGAAACTTATAGGGGATGACTCGGTGGGATATATAAAGTTTCATGTACTTTGGTTAAGGTTTGGTTAGATAAAACCCTTAAAACTTGAGATTTTCATAAGCCATAGAAACATTTCACACATTCATGTCCTATAATTTTTATTTAGTGGAACTCAAATAGGAGAATCTAGAAAATCGAGACAACAAAAGTATTGAGGAACATGTAAATGAGGTGAAGAGAAATTGGATTATGGTGATGATTTGAGAAAGAATCACTCTAATGGCTCTATCATAGTGATATACCATCCTTGATGTCACAATTAAAGTTCAAATGAAGAAGGCTGACCACCCTATATCAACATCATAACTTGAAGGCTTGGATACCACATACCAAGCACTGGATTAGCTTGGATTTTATTCTATAGCTAGTAAAGAGAGTTATATTAACTAAAAATGTGTCACACCCATCCCTTTCCCTTTTATAAGGAAGAACATCCTTTCTTTAGTGGCCTTAAGAGACATTAAAAAAATGCAAATGAGATTATACCACACTATAATCCGAGAGGCTTCCTTAAGAAACTACCCTGACAAGTCCTTTCTTTTTATAAAATTCAAAGTAGAAGCTAATAAGCAGCTATCCTACGATGAGGGATCTTTCAGTTTCCTGAGCTCAACAATTTAAGTACTACAGCTCTTATGAGATGCCCAAATTAGCATTCTACAAACGACAAGTAAAAGTTTTGCACATATTTTCAAAACCGTCGTCTCATATTTGGCTATTTTCCATAACACCACAAAAAAAAGTTTTATTTAAAACTAATCATCTCTAAAACCAATGAAATCAACAAAACCCTAAAGAAGCTATAAAGATAAAAACAACAAAAAGCAAGCCAACATCAAAGGAAAGACCTGTATTTGTCAACGATGTGTAATACAACCAATAAAATAATTTATGAATCCTACCAAACAAATTCAATGAAAGCTCATACGATTCCCTTGTAATTATTTGATCAATGCACAGAAGATTACAGCCAACTACAGTAAGTTAATAAAACAGAAAAAAAAAAATTGAATCTGATGCACCACGACCTTAAACCAGAGGTCGAAAACTAATCCATATCATCTCCTACAACGGCGAACATGGTGATCCTGTCTGTACCTCTCCACATCCCTTCCATCTGAGCTCATACCATACGGACTCTCACGATTCCAGTGCTCAGAGTGAGCCGCTGGGCTGTAACGCGGAGACTGCCAAGCCATGCCGGAGTAAGGATACGGGCTGTGGGAACCGTAACTCGGCGAGCCCTCGTACGGCGAAGGGCTCGGCCAGCTTCTATCGGAAAGGGACCTTCCCAAATACGGGCTTCTCGGAGTCGAGGCATAGTCCTGAGAACCGTACCTTGGCGAGTAGGGTGGCCTGGAGAAAGCAGCCAACCCATGTGCCGAGCCCGGCGGCCGGTCGTCCCGAATGTCAGGCGATCGATTGGAGATGGAATGAGAGTTGTGGCGGCTTGAGGTCGAGGGAGAGGCCCAAAGCCAGTCGTCTGCTTTTTCAGGAATGGGGGCGTTGATCCCTGGGAAATCGACCATCATCCTCTTCTCGGGCGGCGCAGGTTCGGCCTTCTCAGGAAGCTCGCCTTCCTCGAACTCCATCGCGGGTTCCTCGTCGGCGAAGATTGTGATTCCTGAAGGTTGGTCCTCATCGATATCACCTGTGAAGTTTGTAGTAAATACACACGCCTGTTTTGAGCAAATTATTATTCTTCAAAAGAGCGAGAAAAAAAGTCTTTTCATGGGTTTGTATGAGATTTGACATCTTGACGTATAGGCATATTTAATGCTAGATTAGAAATACAAATTTTATCTACCCCTTAAAGACCACACATAAACCATTGATATTTGTTTTCTGTCAAGAGATTTAAAAAGAAAAACTGGAGACATTAACGCAAATATTTCTGATAACTGTAACCTGTAAAAAGATTACAAACCTGTAGTAAATTCGCATGTGTAAAATAAAATAAAAAAATTACAAAAAAAAGAGATCCATAAACATGCTTTAAAAATGGCTAATGCAATTTCACGTCCAACTTGGTATGATAAAAAGGCAGAATACAGAAGCCAATAAAAACTAGCAAATTTAATCACACTGGGATAGAAAGCAGATCACCCTTCCTCTTCTTTGCTTTTAGCCATCTTGATTACTAACCTCTCTTCCCAGATACTACAAATCTTTCAACCTCGGGTTCTGGGTGGCAACATAATTGGTGAAATACCTTTTACAAGGTGGTAGAGTATCTGTATCAGGACTGTAACCCGTGAAGCATGTGTTTATTGGTACCTTGTAAGTTTAAAATATCATTTGAAAATAGTTTTGAAAATGAATTTTATGTGAATCTAAAATAAAATTTTGATTAAAATTATTTGTTAGAAACAAGATTTTAAATATAGGAATTTTTTAAATACAATTTGAAAAATGGTGTTAACAAATGAGATCAATAAGAAGACAGAAATGATAGATGGTTCTTGATATCAACGTCCAATCCTTAGCATCTCCTTCAGAATTCCTGCGACAATCCTAGGTGCTTTCAAAAAATTGCTTTAGTTCATTTATCTCTCTATGAACATGTCTTTTAATGTACGAGGAATCTATATCTCTCAGCCATTGTTGGAGTTAACCAAACCGTCACTTTCTCTCTTAGCCATTCTTTGAGTACCAAAAAGCCTACATTGTCCTTCAACAGTTAACTGCTTACCAAATATATGTAACGAAATAAGTCGATTTTTTGGTTATTTTGAAGCCTAAGCCTTGAACCTTTTTTTCTTGACACCAATCCATCTATAAATAATGTTTTACATGTCACATGGTATCAGGAACACTGATCACGTAAAAGAAATGTTTCTATTACTTTTCGGCCCCATTTTTTTATCTTTTTGCTGTATCCATGTTAAGCAGTGTATAAACCAATAAACATTCAGTACACAAGCAAATGAGATGAATAAATTTCATATTATGTTTGCCATGGTTGTGTAACCATAAAAGGAATACATATGCAACTTCACTTAAAACACTACAACTTTGTTTGCATATCATTTTTCCAACCAGCATTTTAATAATTCTCTTCTCAAACTCTATTTTAAAAAACATTTTTCTCTAAATTTCATTTTTATTCACATAAAATTTCTTTCCTAAAAGCTCTGTTTCAAAACTAATGTTTTAAACTTCCTTTCTGAACTCATAAGTAATTTGCAAACAAGGATATATTAAATTCTTCGCGCATTTTATATTCGTAAAAACCAAAGCTTCAGAAAATATTTTGGGAAATGAAAATTAAAGTATACATTACAATGACAAGCTAAATGAAGTCAATAGCAAGAATCCTCTGACAGTTTATCTCTATCCATTAAAAGATCCACCTTAATATTTATGCATACCAAATTTTTTCTAATATTTTGCAGGCATATCTTTTTATGATATTCATCTTCTTCTATTCATATAAAAAAATTCTGATAACTTAGATCTCCTAGTAAGATCATTAGGCGGTTCAGATAACAAATCCAAACAAACTCCTTAACTAATCATCAATCAATACTGCAAAAATCTTCTCACATGTATTCATTTTCAGTCATGTACTTTCATTTATAACTATTAATTCATCATCACTGAAGTACCACATTCTTTTTACATCTTTATACTTTAGTTTTTAATATTCAATAATATATTATATTACCAACTTCACTGAAATCTTGTAAAAGTTAACTCATATTTTGAGTAGGATATTTCAACTACACAATATTTCAAAAAAAAAAAAATCACCCAACTTGCTTGAATCTTATAAATAACATTCTAATAAATCTCTTCTTTTTTTTTTTTTTTGATATTCCTAATAAATCTCTTCGGCATTTTAGACTAAAAACAAGAGTAATATTTGTCATATGCACTCCTAGGCCGGCTTAAATAGAATTTCATAAATTTAAATTCAGATCAACTATGATGAAAACCCATAAACTACAAGATTCTGCACTATCAACAAGCACAATTAAATCACTGATAAAAGTATACACCACATCCCCCTGTAAAATTTAAAATTGATGTAAAAAGGTAAGAGCTCAAAATATTAAGCTAACATCAACAAAATATTTTGAACTTAATTGTAGGCCAATAACCTTACTTTTAGCACTCCTACCGATCAAGTTGATGACAGATAATACACATTATGGTTTATTTCATGATTCATTTAAACAATCATACACATGTAGTAAAGATGATAATCAATGAAGTCAGGCAATTTAAACTCAGTTTAAAATCTATGTTTTCAATTCTGAGTCAAGTCAAAATCAATTCTAACTAGAATCCAGTTCAAGTCATGCCAACTTAATTAGAGTTTCTTCTATTTTGGGCCAACTCAACTCTATTTCAAACAAAAAAAAATTGGAAAACCATAAATTGTGTCCATGTGAATATTAAAACCCATTAATAATGGTTAAAAGAGACATCTTTCCTGTATGCCATGCTTGCAAGCTAATATTTATATGTATTTAATATACTTGAACTATTTCCATACACATATTAGGGAAAAAAATAAAATAAAACATGTGGTGCTGGATTTCAAACTGAAGACCTCAACACTCAAAACACAATTCTTTCACTATCCCAAGGTCTTCTTTTGTGGTGGTATGATTACTATATCATATATATACAATCAAAATATGATCACACTAAGCCATTCTCAAAACTCTGTTTGTAATCAAGTTCCAGTCGATTAACATGGCATGAATTAGACTAAGCTTGGTTCAATTTGATTCCAATTCAGAACATTCAACAAAAAAAACAGTTTTTTATTCAGTTATCACACATTGTGCAAATGGATATAAGTCAGAGGAGATCACTGGTTTCATTGAGACATAGTTTAACACTAAGTTACATGTAGCCAAACAAATCTATTCTCAGTAGTTGAGAAGACCGTTATTGTTTCCTCTTTGCCTTTTTAAAGCTCCAAGTCTTTGAAGTCCTCAGACATTGTATGATGTGCAGTGACCTTCTAATCAATGCAAATTGTTGTTCTTGGCACTTGGTTACTTGATAAAATTGAAAAAAAAAAATCCTCACACTTTGATGAACCTTCCTCCATGAAGGGCACATTGCTAGATGTCATCAGTAGAGATACTATAATATCATTTTTTATGGCTTTTGAAATGGTTATGTCAGAGAGAAAAGATTTATGAATGATGGTTTCAGATTGAATTGAAAGAAACGAGTATTTTACATCTAAATAGCACAATGTGTCCATAATGAGCATTTTGATTTGCTAACTGGTGTCACGATATCACTTCCATAGGCAATGTACAAATACCATTTGTGCAACCTTTTCAAGAATTTTCACTGTAATAATCACAGGATTTGACAAACAAATTATTGACACCCATGTTGCAAAATGTATAAGACTGAAAACGTGACAACTTTTAGCAAGTGCATGGAGGACATTGGCAACATCAACTGTCATGCATATAGAAGGACTGGGGAAAGAGACTTAAGCAAATGGCCATTATCACCATTAGGATTCAGTACTACTCCTGAAACCACTATTGTTGCACACATCACCCTTCATCATCTAATCATTATTGTGCTGGTAGAGAGATGAGGCATAAACATGAACATGTTCCACCTACCTCTTGACAATATGAACACTATGACGCAAAAAAATACCAATGATTCATGGTTTCAGTCATGATAGCCTATCATTCATTTTGTTGGCAATGGTTGGGGAAGGAATTAAGTGGGAGAAATGGCATGATGTAAATTATGAGCCATTCAGCAAGCAAACAACAAAGCACAGATGAGGCCCATAGAGGCAATCAAGTACAACACAAGTTGGGCAATCTCTAGACATAACATCCACAAAACTTCAATAGTTGGCAACTTGCCAATGATAGCTACGAGGGTCTCAAAGATGTTAAGTTCCTCTATTCAATGTGAGCATACATCCGATAACAAATAGAAGACATTCTGCTCCCTAAAACATCAGGAGTAGAGGTACATTTATATTGTGTGACACTCATAAAGAACATAGGAGTTTTTAGTTAGACTATTGGCTTTGTAGTTTTAGGTCATCCAATTTGAGGGTCATGGTTGGCCATCAAGTCAACCAAGGTGATAAAAAGATGCAATGATTTTTAGTAAATAAATTCAATTATTTATGATTGAAACGAGACAAACATAATTCTAGTCATATTTTGTATTTCTTCCCAAGTAGATTTTTTATTCATAATTTCAATGCAAGTCTCACGATCAATGCCACCTCCTTAATATAAATTCATATTTAATCAATTCCTTACTATGTTAGAGAAGAAGCAACCTACACATACATGACTACATAGAGGGTCATCCAACTCAATTAACCTACGTGACACATACATGTCAAGCACATGAAAACACAGAAGAAGCCAACTCATCACAACCACCTCTTGATGACAATAAGGCCAGAAGACATAAGGATGTCTTTTAAGGATAAAACTACTTAAAGGAATTTACAAAAGCCACTTTCTCAACATTCTTAGTTATTTCTAACCTAATGTCATATTAGTTTATCTCTCAAATCTTTCCCTTCTTGTTGCAATTGAACTACTTGAACCATGGTTTACAATATCTCCTACTGTTTAATCAATTGCTCTACTTCTTGTTTCTATTACTAAAGCCAGTTTGTAATTTAAACCATAATATTTTAATTCTTTGAGCACGTCCATGACTATCTTGCATATGCAACAACCAACACTACTCCACATGCAATTAACTAAAATATTTATATTCCAGGGAGACAACCCTAAGGTTATTTTTCATAAAACTTATTTTATCCTTGTCGTCAAATATTACTTGTATTGTTATCCATGATTTCTTATAGTGCTAACTTCACTAATGTACACATTACATTAATCACAAAACAAGTTATGAGGTAATGTTGTATTCTCGAAGGTCTCTATCTCGATAAACTGCAGAATTCAAATCAATGCACCATCGTCTATGCTTTGTTACCAATTACTTAACAAGCAAAACTTCCTAGTTAAATTGGAATTCTGAACGTACACCTTACCAAAATGAATCTCTATCATCACAAACTCTAAAACTGATTAACTAAGAGGACATTTCCCATCCATAGTTTCTTTGGTCACAAGACAAGGATGCCTCAAGAATAATGGACAATAATCTAGACCCGGAAAAACTCAAGAACCCATAATTATAGCACAAAAACATGAAACTCCAAAAAGTTTCGTTGGATTAAAAGTGTATCCCAACAACAGACTGATTATCCATCTATTATTGGGTATTCGTTCATAAAGATGGAATATCCATACATTCCACTATCTTTGACTCTAAGCTACTAAAACTTCATGCCCTCCCCGCTTCTTTCCGAATAGCTATAACCCAAAAAGAGGAAGAAGAAATAATGGCAAAGAAAAGATCTACACGAGTGCAATGAAGATGAAAAGTGCAATACTCTAAGCAAAGGAGTCTAACATTCCTACAACTTGGAAGAAGATAGGGACAGGCTATGGAGGAAGACCAAGTAGAGCCAGGAGCAGTCAAAAGAAGCAGTTAAGCAACATATAAAGCTGCACTTGCTCAGAAATTGCAAGCAGATATAAAATAAAACGCAACAAACATTAATTCCAATTAGAATAATAAAATACTCAAAATAATATAACCATGGTCTCCACAAAATCAGATATTTTGTTGGTATAGTTACAACCATGTAAGAGAAAAAGAAATTAATAGCAATAATTAGCTAATCATACATCTATATTTAAATTCAATTTACCGAGATAACCAGGTGGGTAGCCTAATTCCCGCATACGATTCAGCCATGGTGGTGGATCAAATTCCTGCAGTCCACAAAACAAATGACAAATTACACCAGCACTTGTGAAGATTATTTGAATCAGGGAATTTTCAAACAAGCAATGAAATAATTGTGCAAGTTTTGCCAAAGGTAAGACATGACGTTTTCCTAAAAGATAAAGGTAAGCAACCGACCTTGGATTAGGTTTACAAAAAGAAAAAAATTGAGATGTTCATGATCAGGAAACAAAACGTTAACCAGTAAACAACACAGTTGTAGAATTGGTAAAAGCCTAGTGCATCAATCACTTGGGCAATAATACTTGAGGCACGTTGGATAACCATGACCTTTCTAATTGACTCAATTTCAGAATGGGCGTTTCTAGAACAATTCGGTGGTGCATTTATTTAGACAATCGATGAGTCAAGCTAGCATTTCGATATTATTGAATCACTAAAATCATGTAGTCCAAGATAACCCCCTTTAAAATTGTAAAAAAAAAACAAACAAATAAAAGTGCCATGTAGGATTTCATCATAGAATCTTGAAGACAAAAAAAGTATTTAAATTTATAATCTGAGCGATACATCTTTTGAATATCAATAAGAAAAATCTTATGAGGGACTGCTATTAGTTGTATTTGCATAATATGTAAGTATGTGTTTGGAGAACCCAATAGACATCCTCCAACTTTCAAAGATGATAGCAACAACAAGAGCTACAAGATAAAGAAAATATGTTTTGACGAATGTGATTTAATTGAAAGAGTGGAGAATTTAAAAAAAAACATAAAACAGCACAATAAGAGACTAAAAAAGCAATTAGAGAAAATGTAGCTTTAAAATATATATAAAAGAAACTAAATACTGAAATAAGGAGAAGAAAAACTTTACAATTGAAGCAAGAAGAAAACTAATAATCTGGATTAAGTACAATGTATCAAAAATAATGATAAGAAATCAGTAATCGACAATAAGAATATTAAAGTTAGATAAATGAATTATTTTTCATAATCTTTTCAATGAATATTGTGAAGAAATAATTGATTTAGAAGAATAAATTGTTCAAAATAAAATATAATTTTCTATTCTATTGACATGTTCATAAATAGAAATATGAAATGTGGAAGAACAAAGACAAACGTCATTCCTATAGATGCATAGAAATGTATATCCAATATTACTTCGAAGACAAAAAGATAACCAAACAATTAGAGAAAAATCATCCTAACATATATCTATTAAAATATAAAGGATATTCAAAATTATGTTAATTATAGGAACATCAAGTTGATAAGTGTTATTTAGAACTCTAGGAAAGAATGATTGAGAAAAGATTATAATAAGAGATTGTTGAAAAGACATTTGAGCTACACAAATTTTACTTAGATTTACTTCAACCAAGATAATTCTCTTTGACAAAATCTCTCATGGCTTTGGCAATTCATAGCAATAAGTAATTAATGTACAGCTACATCTTGTTGATCAACAATGCCATTACAAGGGAATTATTGAGCTCACAGTTGGCATAGGTTGGATCAATTGTGTATGGTTGCCACTTCTCACTATTGACGTAGTTGAGTTTTCCTCTTCTTTTAATAACCAAGAGAGCTGATTGAGACTATTGAACAAAATTTTTGACATCTAATTTGTAATTAGTGCTCTACAGAAACAATCATTCCCCAAAGGACTACAAGACCTAAGAGATAATAATGGATGAACCAAATTCTTCCATTGATGAGGATGCATCCCTGTCTAAAATTAGGTTCCCCTTTTTTATGTTTATAGTCAAATGTCCTCAAGAGTAGGCAAAAATGGTTAAAGGGGTACCTTCTTCACTTTTGAGAAAGTTGAGTTCACAAGGAGACTAGAGAGATGCACCTAGGCGAAGACAACTCAGTGGAGCATATGGAATATCTTCTTTTAACCAGGCAAGATCGTGATTTCTCTTCTTCTCGACAAAAGGGTAGAATACAAAAGGAAGCAAGAGCAAAAAGAGGAGGCGGTTCAGGACAACTTTTACTCAAGGAGGACCGCCTACTTTCACATGGGAAGGCTGGATCAGTTCAACCTGTCTCTTGTGAGGAGGCACAGCTACTCTCACACAGCAAAGATTGATGTGGGCGAGGGAATTTTTTAGTCAAAACACATCAGCGAGATTAAAAGTAAGGGGAGGTGTTTGGCTTTCATACTTTAAAGCTTTTTGGAGGAATTCATTTAGAGTTTTATTGCTAAAAGAGTGGTACAATTTATAAACTAATTAGTATTGCAAATAAGAAAAATATTTATAAGCATAATAATAAAATTATAGACCAAATATTAATTGCTAAATATGACTACGATTAATAACTACCATTCATGGAGTAATTTTTTTTAAAATATATTATAAGATTTATTTTGTACTTAATACTAAAGATTCTAATACATTCTACAGATACAATAGTTGACACAAACCAAATTGTTATAAAAGAAATGGTACTATTCTTTGGGCTATGAAGATTAATTTTCATTATCATCAATTCCTATCACTTGAGAAGAAATGAAAATGTTGAAATAATATAGAAAATAGCATAGCAAAGGTGTGTACACACATGCATGCATATACATATTAATGTGTATTGGCCATAAGAATAATAACTTTTAATGATCACATTGGCCAAATAAAAAATGCAGTAAGCATAAGAACGAAAAGGTTTATTTATGCCATTGACTTTGTAGCAACAATACAAAAAGATATATATGCGCATGTTTGTGTGAATGTTTGCAAGTGTATACATATATATATCTCCATATGTGTGTGTGTACACGCATCTGTATTCACCAGTGTTCAAAGATTTCAAAATTTACTAAAAAGTGATAAGAGAGCAAAGAAATGATTTAAAACCTAAAATATCCTATCATTTGCTTATCTAATTTGACTGAACATAGAACTCCCACCTGTTTAAGATTAATGATCAACATGATGTGCTCTGAAGCAATTACTTTAACCAATAGAGATAATTTCGAAATAAAAAATTAACTACTTACCCCAATGCCCAAGCATTCTCGTGTTTCAGGCCCAAGCACTCCAGCTTTTAAGTCATTAAACTTTCCAGAGGATTTCTGATAATAACGGGTTTGGCTGTGAGAACCTGTAGTTTGAGATCGTTTTGAATTATGTTGTTTACGAGCATTGCTGATGGCAACATTATCACGTGGCTTTGTGCATTCCTTCAGTGCATGACTGTATGAGCCACAATTGAAACAACGAGAATCTTCTAAGTTCTGCACTCCGCTGTATATCCAGTTCAGAACATAAAATACTATAGAAAAACAAGAGATACGTTTCAAGGGTTGATAAAAGCAACACAAATTAAAATGTAAGTACAAATCTTCATTGCTAAGATGCAGTAAAGAGTGAAACTTCAAAACTTCTCAGATAAGATGTCCAACCAGAAGTTAATTTTGATGCAAGAATAAACATCTCCTGGATGGTACTTTTCTGTCATATAACACAGTGGAAAAGACATACGTAGGCCAAAGTATTTAATTTCGAGGTACTTTCCACTGCATTCTTATGAATGAATTGTGGAGTTTAAAGCCTCGATGTCCCCAAAATTTAATGAAAGAAATAACTTATTTAGTTTTCATAATCTAGATCTCCCTCAATGTGCCCAAAATTTAATGAAAAGAAATAAATAGTTTTCATAATCTAGACCGCCAGCTAAACCATATGGCAAAACCCATTTAAATATCATATACCAAATTTTTGCTATAGTCAAGGTTTATGAAGGAAATTCAGTGATCAGAAGCATTATTCCAAAATAGTTCAGTTACACTTTCATGTTCAAGTAGTGGCCTTGTTTCTGAGGTAACATATATTTTAAAACTACAAGTATACCAATCATCACTGGGATCATTTAATAATGAGCCATAGTTACTACTTTTTCCCTTCAATAAGCCAACCAAAAGTTCATTAGAAGTCAGGGATCCGATATGTTGATAATTTATATTAAAAGCAGTTTGCTAGCTGGAGATGAGATCTGTAAATATTGCATCACTGTAACTAATTCATAATCCTTATTTCTCACATTCAAATTTCAGACAAATCAGGAGTACGAGTCTTTCTCAGCATATATATAAAGAACCATGATACAATTCAGTTATCTCATCTAGAATATGATCTGAAAATTTACATAACAAAGGTGATACATTATACAACTTATACAATCCACGTCCTCTTTAAAGCTATCATGCACACCTAAACAATAAAATTCATTTTATCCAATCTAGGATTGTTTGGGTTGGTCTTTCAAAAGAAATTTTAAGCTTTTTCTAATTCGATCTGTTCTTCTGAGATCCGTCATGTTTATTTTGAGCTTCAATGAAGGAATTATTCCAAAAAAAAACCAAACTAACAGAATTTGGAAGAGCAATCCATACAGAACCTTTTTGAACTTGAGTAATGTTCTGTCCACTAAAGTACAACAATGGTTTTGCAGATAAAAAATATTCCACTTCATGCAACCTATGGTCAAGAGAATCATCAATCATGAGCTTTTTCAATGTTATCATCCTCCAAAAGACATCAATGAGGTTCAAGGGAAAGTGCAATAAAATCAAGATAACTTTTGAAGAGAACCTTTTGACATGACCAAAATGTTCGATCAAACCTTCCAATTTAGGCTGACACACCCAAGCAGGTGAAGGTGAACGAACCATCCAATCGATCACATCAAACCAACCAAAAAGTAGACCACCTAATGACCGACTGTTTGAAAGAAGATTCAACACGTGAAGCTAAAAGGGTAGATCAAGCTGCTAATGAATTTCCATATTCCAAATTCAACCGATTTCAATTCCAACATCTTCATAAATCATTCAAAAGCTTAAATTTGGATTGGATTTGATAACTTCATGTATGCAATTTCTAGAATAACAGTGGTAGATTAATTGGATTTTTCTCTCAAAGATTTTGATCCTTTTCGAATCTAAACTAAATTTATCCTATTTTTGCAACTATCCTATATTTTGTTTTTAAAATTGCTGATGTAAATGTGATCCCAAGTTATAAATAAAGACTCTCTCAAGAGATAGAGGACATAGAATTCATAGAGTTCATCTTCCTCCCACTATTCTAGTTTTGTAACAGAACAACTCTTAGGTTTTAGCCACCATTCTTGAATAGTTTCCAAAAAGAATACAATTCTTTCTTCATCTAATCCATTTCTTCTATTCTATTTATCAATTCTCTACACAAAGTCTAAAACTATCTCTATGTAAAGAATATTTGAGTTCTGATCTTGTTAGATAAGAAAGTTATGGAAGGGAAAAAAAGAATTCGTACTCAAGGTTTTGTTCAATTTTTTAAGAATTATTTCACATTTTATTTTCAAGATTGTCTCCCAAAAAATCCTTGTGAACATAAGGTCTATCCCATAAAATAAATTATCGTGGAGGGATACTAATCACTCAACTTGGGTACATATATATTCATTGATTGAATGGACCCAATAGTTAAAGAGCACAACTTTTGCAATTGACTGATGGCTAATAAAAATAACAAAAAAATTAATAATGCTAACACAACTCGTAATCTAAGATAAAATAAAGCAAAAGAGCAACTCTGAAGTCAATTATCCACACATTCAATTTTAATCTACGAGAACCTATCATTACAAAATGACAAAACATAGAAACCTCTTTAAAACAAAATAATGTAGAAAGAATCTCATACATTTTTCCTTGGCCTATGAACATGCAAGGATCATAAGATCAGACCTCATTATATTCCTATTGATTCATCTAGTAGTTTCCATGAGGAATAATACTCCACCAAGTTAACAAAAACATCCTTTTTGAAGTACGTTACTATCTAATCAAGAACAAATCGCCCAAATTATCGACCACCAGTAGCTCTTTATCCAATGAAAGCATTTACTAAGACTGTATGCTTTTCATCTTCATGAAATTAAATGAGAATAAGGAACCCCAAAGCATGACTATTTGTTTCAAGTTAACCATGCGGGGCATTTAAATAAGCACAGTTATAATTCTACAATTTCATTGGAATAGCAGATCATCCAGCATGGCCTGCTGACAGTTATTTTGTTATCTTCACATTTCATGACTTATTATGCTCTCCTAATCAGTTACAGCTTATACAAATACATGCTTGAAGTATAATTCTTATGTTTTTCAAGTGAGGTGAATATGTAGACTTTCTACAATATACTCACAAAATAATTAATTCAACTTATTCGTCCAGGCTTGATCTGCTAAGTAGCTTGAACAAGACCAGAAGATTGATTCACAGAAATGTGACAATAATACCACCAGTTAATTTATTGACCAATATGATTGTAATGTGTAGAACAGCAAACAACTTAGCAAATATAAAAGTTAGAATACATGTGACTTTTCAATCAGAAAGATAAGATGCCTTGTTTTAACTAAAAACTTCATTTTATTTCACTTCCAATAAAGAATAAGATGCCTTGTTTTAACTAAAAACTTCATTTTATTTCACTTCCAATAAAGAATAAGAGATTCAATACATACATAAAAAAAGTTAAAACTAAAACAACTAGAACAAGGAATTCACCAAAATACTAATAAAGGACAGTAAAAATTAGCACTTAGTTCTATAGACTTTTTTTTTTCTCCCTTTGCACTTGTATTGACAAATTGGAAGATTTTTTACTAATTTAACTAGAGTAAGGTAATCAATAGAAACATCTAATAAGATCAAAGAATCACCAAAAACAATTGCATCATAGCTGAACTCTGGCAAAGAGAATCCATTGCCATGTAATCTAAGTTAAGGGAAGCTCTTTATGAAAATTTTTTTAGTTTTTTGATCTTTTTATTGCGATCAATAACTATACATTTCTTATAGGTTCAAATGAATCACTTCTACCATATGCTCACTTAATGGTATTGCTTTGACTAGGAGTTCAATGTAAGTGAGAAGATAGATGAGATTCTTTCTAATGAATACACCGTCACGAAAAGAGAAATCAACTCTCCGAGAAGAATCAAATATAAGAGAAATAAAATCTAAGTTCGTGGGCTTGATAGTAGCAAAATTAATAAAGACATTAAAAATAATAATTTAATCAATAGAAATACCCACAATAGAAACAATAATTGAAACAATGGTATCCTAATCATAATTGATCTGAGGAATGGTAATATCAAATAAGCTTAGTTATAAATCTGCTAAACATTTGCCTATGAATTATTGAATTGAGATTTCTCTTTCCAAATTTTCTAATTTTCTATCTTGTAATTTACACTAGGTTATTAGTTCCCATGGACTAACTAAGGGTTCAACGACAAGTTGATTTCTTGTGGTTGAACAACGACAAAGAGAACAAAAATCAAAGAGATTTTTTATTCCACATTCAACCAAAAACTAACTTGACAATCACCTATCTATATTTTATTTGGCAGGTCATTCAAGATATTTATTTCCACACATATCCTTACAACACTAAGTCATGCAAAGGAAACAGTTATTGCATCAATCTTAAAAAGTTTCTTAGTATGTCAAACTATAGAAAAAAGGGGACCCTTATTAAAGAAGTGCACCCTCAAATGATGAAGATCCAAATAGGCACAATTGAAGACTCAGACTCAATGGAGAAAAAAAAAGGGCCATTTGAAAGTTCTCATGAGGACGCCATGAAAAATTCAAATTTCATGCAACCAAAATTTAAGAAAATTCTCTTCTAGTTCAAACCAATTAATATGCCTAAGATCTAAGAGTCCAATTGAGAAGCAACTTGCAAATCTAACTGTTGAAAAACCTTTTCATATAGACTCCATGTTAAGACAACCCAAAGAGAATTTTTCAATCAAAATAAACCTGAAAAGACCATAGAGCGAATTCACATCCTCCTTTGAGAATATAACTATCGACTTGCCTTTATTAAGTGATGGCATCCCTCACAATAGTTAGCTAATCTATAATGAAGGTGCGATTAATGTCAACAAGATCCGGATAAGTAGAGGGTCTAGGGTGCGACTGAATGATGCCAACAAAAAAGAGGGGGTCGCAACTCCCTTAACCACCTTAGCTGCCTAAGCAAAAAGACTACTACAAGAGCCAAAATTGAAGGAGACAAGATACAAATCAGAGCAAAAACGAAAGCCGAAGAAAACCGGATAACAACTAAATGGGATAGAATTGAGACCGAAGGAGGGTTAGCCATCGCAACCCATGGCACATGGCAACGAGACACTATCGATAAGGGGCCAGAATCTTGCTCCCAAGTATCTTTTCCCTTCTCACTCTATAGATAGTTATTGTCCCCAAAAACCCACGGAAAGTGCTGACAAGCCTGGCCAAATTCCCCTCTTCGATTAGGGTCTCCATGAATGGCAAAATAGTCAACAAAGCAGGAGACAGAAACAAGGTTTCGTGAAAACCTAGGCATCTCCATGACTTAACAGGAGGAACGGACGCCTTGTCATGTTAAAATGAATTAGTTGGCAGATTCGTTGGAAGAACTGCTTAGGATAGCCAGTCACCAAAGAGACTATCTATTAGTTTGGTGAGGACATGGGATGAGAGATTGGTTGGAGATGCCGACCGCAGGGAACATGCCTACGTCGCGTGGAGAATCCCTCGATGGATGCCAGCAAAGTACAAGAATCCCTTGCATCAACAATACTTGCATTGATAAGAAATAAAGCAGATGTAGGGTTCCAAACAAAGAAAAATTACATATCCAAATTTAAGGTGCTAGAAGCAAGTATGTATGTATGTATGTATGTATGTATGTATATATATATATATACTGAAAAAAGGTGGGCATAATGAATTTCCCTACAACAAGCAAGAGAACATAACAAAGCAACTAGTATTATGTATTCCAATAGGGCCAAGCAACAAGAACAAATCTAGAAAAACAACAAAAACAAAAAAATATAATTTGCTTACTTTCCTCTAGTTTGATTTGTTTTATATTCACTAATTCTTCATAAATCAAATAGAGTTTTTTAGTCTCTTTAAATGTACCTTTGTATATGGGAAATTAAATAAAATCACACAAACAAAACTAACCTTAACATCATGCAGTTTGATTCCTTCAGTCTAAAGATAACTTGTAGAACTCGGTGTTGCAATCAAGAAATCCTCTATATTTCATTAAAGTATTGTAAGCTAAATCAAACTAAATTAAGCAGAATCAACTAGAAACGGATCGAAGCAGATCATATAGGTTCACTTCTAAAAAAAACAGAACCATGCAATTCAGTTGGGCAGATTTCACCCTCAAAAAGTTCAACATTGTAGTTCACAATATAGAAGGCTTGCTTTTTCAGCAAAACAAGCATGATTTTTAACCAAGTTGAATGATAGTTACAATCATAAGAACAATGAAGTTAAAGGGTACCTGTTCAGTTAATATGTACCTTTCAAGGTTAGATAAACCATCAAGTGAAGTTGAACTCAATGAAAATCCTCGGTCATAAAGTGGCACAATATCGCTGTCCAAATTTGCAGAGTCACACTTTTCCTCTTTTCTGCTTCGATTATCAAGCCAAAATGACTGGTAGCAGAAGGAAGATTAAATAGTCATGTAAGTTCCAGGTAAAAACGTCCATAAATTACTGTCTAAGAACAAGAAACTGTCCTCAAATTTTCATAGCATTGAAAGCATTGTAACTTGTTTGTATATCATACATACAAGAGAATTATGAACCATATTAATAAGCAGCAACCATAATTAGGCCATACATGTGGATTTCAAAGTTGCACAAAACAAATCATTTCATAGTTGCTTCACACGTAATGATTTGATTCTTGCAGGCTAAATTCATCAAAAAACATCTATGAGTGTAGCTATTGTTGTACGAAACAATACCACTGTGTTATTCTTCTCTAAACCAACATGCAATGCCGCAAAGTATGTATCTTCACCGAATTCCAAGCTTTCCCTTTGCGACACCTATCACAAAAACATGATTAAACAAACATCATGACATATCAAGTTGAGAGCAGTAAAATGTCACTTCAAGCCATAGCATCCAATAGAAATACACAGTCCATAATTCAAAACAACAATAGCTGAAACTAGTTCAAGTATAATTACACAAAAAAATATAAAAAAAAAATAGCATTTCATAAACTAGCTCACATATAATTGCACAAAAAATATACAAAAACAGCATTTCATATAGAAAAGCATGCATCAACAAAAGGCTCTATAAAATCCTCTTCACAAGGTTGTCGGAGATAGTTCCCTCTTTGCACTGAGCCAGCATGCTGCCAAAAGTTTACAATTAAAGAAAACCGCAACGTAATGCCTATCATGATGAATAATGACAAATTTATCTATCATGTTGTCAACTTTAAAATAGCAGATGTTAACCTTACATGGCTATCTAAGCAAATCGTCCAAGGGAAACACTGGACATAAGTTCCAAGGGCACATATCCAATGCATGATGGGCAAAAATCAGATATGCCGAGATGATTAAAACATTTATTGCTTAAGAATTTACAAATTCAATAGCATGTCTTTAACCGTGACAATTTTAGCTCAGGATTCTGAAAAAAGCAACATTTTTCTATCCAAAGCACAAATCCATCATCAAAAAAAACGGGCTGCCAGACAATAGGTACAAATCGAGGAAAACATGAAAGCAATCACTCCACATTCAACAATAAAACATATCAAATTAAAAAAACTGAAACTATAGTTCATGTTACAATAGTGGATGATTGGTAGTTAGCCTGCCATTGCGACCATTGTTGCATGAGTTCCATAAGCTTTTTCTTGCTTTCCCTGGCAAGAACATTAGATACACGTTATTGATTTTCGCAAAAGAAAAAGCCACCATGGAAAACATAACATGCATGGAATAAAATGATCATATTTACAATGAAAGACAGTATGCAGACATTTAAGAAATATAAGTCAATAACAAAAACAAAAGCAAAACATAACTCCAAATAAGTGCAGACATGCACACACATTATAATAAGTGCACACTGATTTGTAGTATACATTTAGTAATATCAAGAACATGCAAATACATACAGGAATACTTGATCGCATGCATTCTTGGAAAAAAAATCAATAAGCAGCTGCTCATAAAAGTAAATAAAAGCACATGTACATGCGAGGAATACTTTTGAAGCACAGATACAAGCATGCTCAGGCATGCAAAACAACCTAAAAGCATTCATCTAAAAGCATGCACAACCAACACAACCATATTAACTCTGATGACGTACATCTAGGACACAGTTCAAAAACAATGTTTTAGAAATGTTAGGGAAAGTCATTTGACCAGCCCAACCTTGTCAAGAAGCTATAAATAATGCGTACAGATGGTTGTTCATCATTGCAAGTTGTACGAGCTCTTTTAACACCTGTCGAAGCTATCTCCGTGAATCATGGAAGAACAGGTAAAAAAATTTTGCCAGATGAATGATCACTAGTAATGAGCTCAAAAAATATATTTTGACATGAATCTCATTCTTTTATTAACAAAATGTAAAGCATCCTATTCCTGATCTTGCAAGGCTCAAAAATGGAAAGACAGTACAATACAGGATACAAATTTCATCAATACCCGGCTTTTTCATAGTGGTATTGCCGCAATGATGCGTCGAGATATCAATTGTATCATGCTTACTTTCAAATTTCACTTTCTCCAACTTATTTGAAGACTCAATTAACTGGATATTTTCCAGTACAATGGGTTGCTTGGGCATGAAAGTTTCTTCTTCAAGGTCCATGTCCAGCACATGCTTATTATCCTCTTCATCATTTGCCACATGAACCATAGTGCCATTAGCATCTATGAAATCTTGTGCTTCGACATCACCATTTGGTTCTTTACAAATAGATGACCTGATTTTTTTTGCCTGAGATTCAAGATAACAAATCTCTTCACCCTGATGGTCAGAGTTTCCAGGTGAACTCAGTTTTATGAAGTCATCTGTCCCCATTTAGAACAATTACAACTGTAGCAAATCCAACATCAAATAATCAACTTCAAATATGCGAGTATTTCTACAAAGTACCACCAGACTGAAAATAATGCAAAAACACAACGTGCTAAGCTCAATAATCAGGTTTCTGAAAAAATAAGCATAGATAATATTAACAATCACAATTCAAGGAATGGTCAACTTTTATTTCAGGACCTTGATTGCTTTAACTAAATAGGATTTAAAGTAGAATGTTTGGCATTAAAGGAAAAGTTTGAAGATGGAGCACACTCAAATATAGTAGTTTTATAACAAAAATAATAAGTCATCAACCCAAAAATTTTGATCAAACTGCAATTAGTAAAAAAATGTGTTGTTTGAAAAATCATCTATCTAGACAACATGAAATATATCCCATTTAGTAATTCAACTTTTTTGTACAGCACTTTTGTTTCATAAAACAAAGAGGTACTTCCAAAAAGCCATTCTAAGAAGCTTTTTGAGAAAAAGTATTTTTAAATATGTTGTGAATGGCAACATTAAAAAAGTGGTCTATATGAGCTCTCAAACCTACGGGTTCTTTCAACTAACAACTCTTCAAAAGATCAAACATGTCAAGTCTTTTCTAATAGACTTGTGACATCATTTACTTATTTTATTTGCAGGAAAGACATATGATAGCACATTACTAGAAGAGAGCTGTCTCTATTTGACATGTCTAGCGACATTAAATAGGTTGATTTCTTTCTCAATTAATAAGAATGACTTTCAATAACTCATCACCAAAACATTAAAATAATTATTTTTAACAGGTTTAAACCATCTAAGTAAAAGTAATGTAGGAGAAATCATCAAAGTACCAACACTTTAAACCACTAAATAAAGTTAAATCAAAGAGAACATAGATAAAAAGCACAAGAAGCGATACAAGGAAATTAAATGAGAAGATAAGTTTTTGAATATTGTTTCTTTCCAAGAGAAAAGAGGACTGAACATGCTATAAAAAAAAAAAATCAAAGCATGTGTATTTTGTTACAAAGGTAACATAATATCTATGCCATGAAGTATGCTAGTTAAACTAAGCAGATTCTAACTTGCAAAGTTCCTGGTAACGAAAAAAGCAGGTTCACTTATGCCCACTCTAGACATACAAGATATTTAGATTATAAGTTTAGAGGAGAAAGCTAAGAATCCAAAACAAATTACAAAAGAGTGTCTTTGTGCAAGAATGAGAAAAAGAAGCATTACAGTAAATATAAAAAACATTCCATCCTCTTACAGCTGAGCAAACTCGACTATAACATCATTCTAGCTTCCCTTCTAATCCCCAATTGTTGCTCAATGAAAAACAAAGGTGGGGTAGCTATTAGAATTTAGGAAGATCACCAAAAAAAGGCTATCAAAAGATTTTTATATTAGTTCTAGAATATAATAGAGCCGCATAGAGATATGAAGTGAACTCCTAAAATAGTTACATGAATGAGAAAGTCATGCTCACAATGCAACAAATAGATTCAAAATGAAACTTTGAAAACGATAACTTGTAAAGTTGCTAGCACAACCACAAAACAAACATGGAAAAAGAATTAAAAGGTGAAACAAACAGTTTGGAAAGAGACACGACAAAACAAGTACAACCAAGCCTGCAGGAGACAAAGACACTGCTAATTTGATTTTAAAATAATGGAAAGTAAAATTTAACATATCTATTTGATACAAGTACCAAACGGACATCCTCAAAAATTTAGTTCAAATTGAGAATTCTGTGTTGAATGTCACAAATGGGAATGCATCATAACTAACTAAAGAAACACTCCAAAAGGGGGGGGTGGGGGGGCTGGGGAAAAGGGAAATTTTAAAATATGGTTGATCTAATCAAAACCGCTCTCTCTCTCTCTTTCTCCCTCTTTCCTCTTATGCTACTAGATGTGAGAATTGAAACAAAATGAAAACCTAAAGCAGCTTCAAGCTCCTTTTTTATGGATGAAAACATCTGAGGATCAACAGAATTAACATATCCAAGAATTTTGTAGGAGATGGCAACAGTTTCACTAACAAAATCGTAACATTATCCTACCAAGGCAAGTACAGAACATTGAAAGAGAAAGATACCAGTGGGGCAACTACAAAAGTAAAGAACTGGTCTTATAGTCTTTCTTACCCTAATGAAGAGTGTCGCCAAGAAGCATCAATTGAAGAGTGTCGCCGAGAAGTACCAATTGAAGATTGTCGCAGAAAAGCACCGATTGAAAGCAAAGCTGAACGTTGAATACGAAAATTTGTGATCGAGGAAAGCAGAGCGTCGTTTATCAGGAAGATCTTGTCCGCGATTTTCAAGGTTATTTATAAATTTATCCATATGTCAATCATTCAACATATATATAATTTATTAATTTAGTTGTTAGATAATTAATTTTTTAAATAATAAATAATTGCTTAATTCTCATACTTGTAATATCAAAAATGTAAGTACATTTTTTATTATTTTTATTTAAAGAAATTAAATTATACAACAATAAAATATATTTAAAAAATATGTCTATTAAATGTTATATTAAAGTTTAAAATATAGAGGAGATTTATCAATATTAACTTAGATAAAAAAAATTATTAAATTGTATTTTTTTATAATTTAAAATACTTTTTAATTATATTTTTTGAAAAATGAATACATCATTATAAAAAGGAAGTTTTGAATCCTAAAAAAAAGAGTTGAAACTTCAAATAATGAATTATGAATTATTACAAATATTATGAAATTCATTACATATGAGTCGATTAAAAAATTGAGGGCCAAAATTATAAGACAATATTATTATAAATGTTTAAAAAAACTATTAAACTATTAGTTGAGTGTCAAAAACTTTTGTAAATTTTTTGAAAAATAGTTCATTTTATCAAAAGTCCAAATTTATTAATTTTGCAAAAGAAAAAGATGTCTCAATCACAATTATATTGTCAAAGTGCAAAGAAAAATAATAATCAAATAAGTTTTTGGAAAAAAAATGGATTAAAAATGCTAGACAATACCAAGGAAACTATGAAAATTTTATGAAAGTAGAGATTGAAGAATAATTTATTTTAAAATTAGCCAATAAAATTTTGAAAATCATTCAAATAAAAAAGTTAATATTTAAATCAGATTTGATGAAATCTTAATTATTTATCTAATTTATAAAATTTTAATCTTTTACTTAAATCCTTAAACAATTAACAATCCAAAAAACACTCAAAATGTTGATTAAAGAAAATGTAGGAATCTTTGATAAAGCAACAAGCAATGGGAGACTACCAAGTTTTGTTTCATGGTGGAGTAAATTAACGAGTCGAACAATTTTGGAGAGAGGAAAAAAAGAAAGGGAAAAAAATTCAAGAGGTTTAACTAGAAAATTATAAAGGAGATTCTTTACCTCAAGGGGTTATTATCAATATAACATCTCAAATGTACGAATATTTTTTAATTAATTTTTATTAAGAATATATATATTATTTGATAATAAAATTGATTAAATATGTTTATTAGATAATATATCAGAGTTAAAGAAGAAAGCAAATATGATTGTTCAAAGTATGTAATTATGAATACATGCATAATTGTATAATTATTATTATTTTCAACAATGTAAACCTAGAAATAAGAAGTTATTGCATTTTGGTGTATCTTAAAAAGTTTGTTATGTCATCAGTTATCATATTTGATACTTATAGTATAGTATTTTGGAGAACTTAGCACGAGGATTTCATCAATGTTATTTATAATTTATGGTTTAGATTTTTCATTTTTTCTTTAAAAGTGAAAAAAAGAAAGAAATATTTTATTTTAAATACTTTTATCAATGTAAAGGATACAAATTCATTTCCCATGGGGTGCTTTGTATAACAATGAAGTGCAAGAAGAAGAACAAAAGAGTGAGAGAGAGAGAGAGAGTATTAGAGGATGAAAGAAGTGGAATAGTTTGTGGATGCTTAAGCTTTGAGAGCTGTTGTAGGCAAGGCCTTGTTTGAGAAAAAAAACTACAACATTAGTCTTGAACTCAAAGGAGAAGAAAAGCTTAATTCATTTTTGAGCAAAGATTTAACCAGAGATATGATTTTATATAAGTTTTCCATGGGCTAATATTGTGTTGATCAGTTAATTATTTGAGTTTTGTTTTGTATTTGTTTAGGATTTGGTTAAATTTGGATTAAGTCATCGTCAATATATATATTTCTAATATTATACGAGAAGGTCTAATATATGATACATTGGACCCAAACATATGTATAATGAGGGCAATGGATAATACTCTAAATAAAGACTTCAAATTGACCCTTGTGTAAGACAAATGGATGACATGGTACACATTAATATATTGTATATTTAGGTAAAGGAATGAAGTAGTTGTCAGACCTTATTTTTTTTCAATAAAAGCATATGGTATGGTATTATTCAAACATATGATATGGTTAGTGCAATGAACTGAACTTTGTGGGTTATGGACAATGCATCCCACTCTTAGCATATGGTGCATTAAACTTAACAAATTTTATGCTTAGGTTAGCATATCATATATCAAGCTTAATAAGGAGGTGCATATAATCTAGAACGCTTGTTTAGTTGCCTCAAAGAATAGTGAAGATGTAAAAAAAAATACACTACGTGTTGAGGCAAACGTATCACACATTTAATTTACTATGTAGTAAGATGAGAGAAATGGAAGAAAAAATAATAAGGAAATGAACAATGTTTTAGCAAAATTTCAAAATGACTTTAGGGAATAATTTCAATAAGTGCAAGTGTTTGTGATATGAAAAAGTATGTAATTTTATAAAATATGATAGAATAGAAAGCCTAACTCTAAGTGTACCATTTTTTAAAACTTTGTGAATGTAATATTAATAGATATTGATATAATATAATGGATATTATATAGGAAATGAAAATTTTATAAATGAGAGTATTATATATCACATATGAGGGAGTTGAATTATGAAAATTCTAAATTTAATAATAAAAAGTAAATCAATAGAAGTTTTTAAGTATCTTCATATCTTTTATAATCTAATTTTAGAAAATTTTATTAATTATAAAAACTTTGAGTAATGGGTACAATAAAATAATGACATAATAGATTTTTAAGTAGTCTTGATCTAACATCAAATTTATGTTCACCATCGACAAAAAAACTAGACAAAAAACTAAAATATCTTTTGCAAAAGTGGGTATACAAATGTCATACTAGGTTAAAAATTATAAAAATATTAGGCCAAAGGATCCTACAAACATTAGCCCAAATTAGTCTATAACATCAAACCAAAAGATAATACAAATCATTAACCTAAAATTCATTACAATAATGACCAAAAGTCTAAGTAAAAGATAAGAAAATATCTTAACAATGGAACAAAGTATACAATAAATAAACTCAAATATAACTTCCTATAACCCATATTATAATCAAGAGGTACAATAAGTTAATATACGATAAATATAGAAGATGTATGCATCTTAGCTCATTGCAATAGATTAAAAGAAGCAAAGAAAAGATGGACTTTTTTCATTATTGTTACAACCTTGCTATTTTCTTAGCCAAATCTTAAAGATGTTTAACTGGAATTACATCTTATAAATATGTAATTCAACATTAGCTTATGCACATGTTCAATCCTCTTTATAGAGTTATTAGAAGGCTTTGTAATACCATCTCTCAGTGACTCCTAATGGCTATATTCAACTTTCCCAATTTTTGGTCAAACTAATGGTTATAAGAACTATATTGATCGTATTATTTGAAGTGCTTATGTTTCGACTCTCATCAATACCTTAATCGAAATAAACTAATCACATCATATGATAAATATTATTATACTCTAAAATTCTTGGATTTCGAATATTTATTAAGCACCTTGTCCAATCCCTTAATATATGAAATAAATGAGCTAATCATATCATATGATAACGATATCATACCATATGAATTATTTCTGAAAGCATCTTTCTCCATTCGTATCGTTAGCTAAATCTTACAAACTACCTCTATATATTTAATCATATTATACAATAGTGATATCATATTGTATGATATGATTTTTTAGCACATAATTTATATTTTATATTTTAATTATTTTGAGTATTTTTTATTATCACAAACATATATTTATAATTGTTAATAAGACATATTTATAAATTAAAAATTTTATATGAATTCAAGGTTATATGAGTGTAACAAAGATACTTAAAAAATTTACTTAAAGTCTCACTATAATCCCAATGTCTTATGAATAGTGTTATAAGTTCTACATTTTAAAACAATTAAAGATGACTTAAAAAATTTTCTTCTTTTAGATTGCTTAAGATTCATGCTTGGTACTAGTTGCATTATCCCTATCATCATCAATTAAATCTTTGAGATAAGACTAAGCTCTTCAATTGAGTTTACTTATTTATTTCTAAGATGCATGATCTAAAATATTTATAAAAAAATATTAAAAAATAAAAAATATATTTTATTATCATCAATTTAACCACAAATAGATTAAGATTTAACAAATATCTCTATTTCGATGATGATAAAATCATTAATCAAATAATAAAATAAAAGATATTAAAACTTAAAAACATATAAATACTCTCCTTTAATATATATAACTAAGTAATTTTAAAAATAATCATAAGAATGTATGAAATATTTTTATTTCATGTATCTCTCTTACTTTTTTGTCATGCATAAAAAAACAAAAATAAATACTTGTTAAAATATTTATTGAATATATATATATATATATATATATATATAATATAGGACCAAAAGGTTTAAAATATCAATACCAATTATTAATTACTAAAAAACACCACTTATTATTGAGAAGTATCACTTATTAATAAAATCACAGGGTAGGTTCAAATTTATCATATATTTTATACATATTGAATTTAAAAACTAATCAACATGCTTTCAAAAGGATCTCTCCCCATTTTTAATTCAATGAAGGAAGCATAATTACTTCAAAAATATTGCTTTTTTAGAAAGTTAACACTTAGTAAAACAAATGGGGTTCAAATTTATCCCATATTTTATGCATATTGAATTTAAAAAATTAATCAATATGTTTCCAAAAAGATTTCACCCCCTTCTTAATTCAATGAAGGAAGCATGCACATAACCTAAAGATATTAAAAATTTAGGTTTTGAAACCCAAATGGATTTGGGTTTGGCCAAAGCATAATTACTTGATTTAACTTTTCTAGATAAATTATTATTTTTTTAATCCAAATAAAAGTAGGATGACTAGAATTGACATTATATCTAATCTTATAATCTTTAAGAGTATGTATGTTCTAAAACAATAATAGCAAATAAAGATGAAGCATATGAGAAATTATAAGAAGTATAGTTTTATTATTTTGGAAAGCAATATTTTTCTGCATGTGATTGCATGCCATAGAAGTAGAATATAATTTTTTAAATTAATAATAAATAAATTTTCCTTTTATGTCCACATTAATAATTGTGGCAAGTTTATCCCAAATAGATTTTAAATCTTTCAAATATCATGTATTCTCTTCATTCAAGTCTACAAAGATATCAAGATATTCAAAAATGAACTTTCTTCACATTCTTATATTTCTTTGAAAGAATTTTCTTCATAGTATTTGGGTAATTTTTTCTAATTCTTAATGAGAGAGATAGCTTACCTCATCATCTTCACTCTTGGATGATTGATAATATGCCATAAGATCTATAAGTTCTCTTTCATTACTTCTTCGCTACTTAAGGATGCTTTTTGCTTGATAGAGAGACATCAAAAGTTTCTTTTCTTCTCCACTTTCCTTACTACTATAAGAAGTTGTAGATGACTCTAAATCACTCCAAGCAGCCATCACGACCTTCTTCATTTTCTTCTTGTTCTTCTTCTTGTTTTTATTCTTTACCAATTTAAACAATTTGGATGATAATGTCATAAAACATTAATGGTAGCACACCTCTACTTTCTTTTCTTTGTCATTGTAGTTACTCTTTTTCTATTTCTTAGAATAACTTACAACCATATACTTAAAAATTTATGGTTGAACTTTTAGAAAGAAGTTCTACCTTAATGTTGCAAGAGGATTTTTCATTAGATGAGGGTGGAGCAACTCTACATCGTTCTACTTCTTAAGGAACTTGAGTTGACTTCTTTTTTCTTGTCATCTCCATCTAATTAGTAATGAGATATCCTAGTAATTCATTCATGGGAATATGGTCTAGATTCTTTGAAGCTTTGATGATGAATAAAAAACTTCTTAGAAAACATTTGTAAGATCTTCCTTGTATATACAACATTAGAAAACATTCTACTAAAATTTGAGCGAGTATTATTAATAGTAAATTTATTGAACATCCTTTTAATAAACTCTTCTTTTTGTTTTAAAAAAAGCTTATAATCATGCATAAAAAATCAAATTTTGATTTCTTTATATGGTTAGTTTCTTTATAGGTAACCCCAAGCTTTTCGCATGCCTTATTAGTAATATTAAAGTTCATTACCCTTTTAAATTTTGTAGTTTAGAGGCCATAATACAGTATACTAAAAGACTTTGCATTAATTTGAACTCAATATTTCTCTTATAGGATGACTTCATTTAAAAAATATTTAACTAATATATTCTCTACTTTTTTAGTAAGAAATTCAAAATTATTTTTCACTATGTCCCAAATATCAAGATTAATGGATTCTTCCAATATAAATACATATCACTATTAAATAGAGGTAGACAATAATATGAATTCCCTTCTTCCAAGATTGCATAATCAGCTACTATTGTATGAGATGTTATGAGGATCTTATCTATAAGATGGTTAGTTATTAGAAGCAACCATATTATGATATAATTTATAAAAAAATTAGAGGATTAGATGTTATACAATAAGTATATTATGAAGATTACAAATTTAAAAATAATGAATAAATAAGTGAAAGTATTTTAGATTCTTGATAGCTCGTATAGTCTAATCTTGAGAACTCTTAACTTTAACAACTTTTTCGTGAGGAATATAAAAAGATAATGACAACATATTTTTTGATATTTTGATCTCAAATCAAATCTACGTCTAAAATTGACAAAAAAAACTAAACAAAAATACTAAAATATCATTCATAAAAGTTAGTAGGCAAAATCTCAGATGAGCTAATTGATCCTACATATATTAGACCATAAACACCAATGCAAAGGAGTTTATAACATTAGGCCTAAGGATTTTACAAATTGTCAAACAAAGAGACCCTATAATAATGACCAAAATATAAAGTAAACAATCAAAGAGAATGTCTCAATAATAAGACAAAGAATACAATATATAAAGCTCAAAATACAAAATCTTACAATTCATAATATAGTCAAAGGCACACTAAGTTGATCTAAAAAAATCTAAACTATGTAAGTTAGTTGTAACATCACTCAAATCAGGATTATAATTTAATAGTTATGTCACTTTTTCTTTTGAAGGATTGAGATATAAGTTGTTGTACAAATTGTATAAAGTGTTATATGCATTGGTATTTTAGCTTTTGTAATTATGCCAAGTAGTTGGCTTGTATGTAGCCATGTGTAGTCTTTTTGTAAGCTCAATAAAGTTGTTGTTTTGTGTGTAGCAAGGTCTGTCTATTATTTGTGAGATCAATGAAACTATATTTGATTAGATTGATCAAGTATTATGAGGGTTTTAGGCCTATCCATTTTGAAAATTGGATTAATGAAAGCTTAATTGGGTTAACTAAGGATAGATGTAATCAAAAGTTTTATAAAATCACTTGAAAACTTGTGTTTTTTTACCTTATATATTTATATACTTTATTACATGTCTTTTCATATTTTAATTTAGTTCATAACTAATAAGAAAGCATTTGAAAAGATAAAAAAGGATTTTTAAAGATTAAAGTATTGCTTACTTAACTCAATTCTCATTATACTTGTATCTTATTTGTTATTATTATAAATATCTACTTAGTGTCTAATCAATAATCAAGTGCTTTGAAAGTTAAATAGAGCTAATTAAAAAATCATATGTCTGGTTAACTTGATTTGATTAACAATAAAAATTGTATCATTATACTTAAATCAAGTTTTGTTACTTTTATTATAACTTTGAGATTAAAGTAATCTATTACTTTAAAATAATTAATCATCATTTTCTAAAAGGAAACTTAAAACTCACAATTCAACCACTCACTTGTGAGCTCTCAAGTTCTTTATAGTAAAAGCATATAACAAAATATAACCCTCATAATTATTAAGTAATAACATGCATAACTTACATCATCAATAATAAAAATTACTAAAAAATTATGTTATCCTTTTTTTCTTTGGATTCACTTACTAATTTTATTTTTAAAAAAGTGTATTAATTTCTTTTTAATATCTTTTTATCTTTTAGTATATCAAAATATTTTACTCTAGATAGTTAAATATTTTTTTGACAATACTCCTAAAGACATGTTATTATGGGTAGTTATCTTACTTTCAAAAACATTTTATTTTGGATAACAAAATATTTACTTTTGGATACATTTTATTCCAAATAACAAGTTGGTTTTTGTAATTAATTGTTGATGTGTCTTATATTACATCACTTTGTTATATCCTTTCTAATTCAATTGTATCAAATTTTTGTTAATCATCACTTTTTTAACACATATGTCATGATGATATACATTTAATATGTAATTAATCAAAATCTATAGCAAGATAAGCATAATGACAGATTATTATAATAAATAATGGCAAACATCTCTTATATATCATTTTTTACTTATAACTAAAATAGCATAATATCATTATGCTTAAAAAATCATGCACTAAATCATCGTATCAATATGTTATTACAAATCAAATAAAGCAAATATCATCTAATTGATATCTCATATATCATTTGACCAATCATTAAGGTCTCTAGCCTATAATACAAATTACATTAAACATATACACTATAAATAAGTCTTTCCTACCTTCAAGTCTATATAATGGCCTTACCAAGTTTAGATCTTTATTCCAATATTAATTGTATTCCATTCAATTTTTTTCCCAAAAGCCTTGAGTGTAACCAAAGAACAAAATGCCTATGTCCAACAAATTTGATATATAAAATAAATTACTAATATAATAATAATATAATAAAATACTCATCTACAAATTTGATATATAAAATTAAATATCTAATGACCATAAATCATAGGACTTAAATTCAACTAAAAAATAACATAAAAAGTAAACACCAAAGTCCAACAAAAAAAAAGGCGCATAAGTAACCACTAAGTCTAAAAATATGGCAGCCTAATACTATTTAATGCCCATCAATAGTATAATTAATAATCATATATAATAGTAACTCTATTATTATTAATGATAGAATGCAAGAAAAAGTATCATCCAGCTGATGAATTAGCTCTAATAGTCTCAATCTTGGTTCTTATACATCTTTTAGCTCCTTAATCATATAAAAAAAATAAGGGATAAAGAAGGTGAGTCAAAGATTTCAATAGAAATTTTTTAAGTCATATTATAAAACTAACAGATATAATCAATAAATGTATATATATATATATATATAAACTTAGTAAATTATGTAAATAAATGATATCACATACTAACTCTTATAATATATCATTATTTAGTAATTAATTCAATAAATAATCTTATGATGTGACTAATCAGATGCTTAGTATCTCCTAACCTAATACACTCTCTTATTTAAGATAATCATGATAGAACTTAGTATTCTTATCATATTATGTAATCTAATATTTCTTAAGATAATATCAATCACATGGCCCAATCCAACAGAATTTTAGCATCCTTAATAATCACATGTACTACTTACCACAATCGTATCATATTATTTATTTCCCATGAGATTGAATGTGTAGCTATTCCTTTAGACTGTTTATGCAATGATTTTTAACCAATTTTAAAGTTTCTTACTTTGTAATTTGGTACTCCTATCATAAACTCATCTAACCATGTATAACTACTACCTTTATGCCAAGGAAGTATGATCGTTAACTTGCATCTCTCTTAAGTAAGCATACATGATCAAGGGACCATTACATCTAGTTCTCATCTAATTAAAATCATATCCATGACTTGTAGCATGATTCTAACCCTAATCCATCATTATATAATAGTATTTAGATTTGTTTAGTTTAATCTAACATATAAATAATTCTCAACTTAACCAATAATTAAGTAATTTAAGATTTTTTTAACCTTAAATTCATTATCTAGGATTTTCTATTCCCTGATTGAGATAATTTAGGGTTTCAATCTTAAGTCATATTTTAGTTATCTAGGGTTACCATCACTAGATATCTTAAGATTTTTATCAAATCTTAATTTAACTATCTACAATATCTTAACCTATTTTTTTATTTAGTCTTACCTTAATTTTATTTAAGACTTAACATATATAGGTTATCCTTAATGCTAACATAATCTTAACTTTTTTTACTTAAGTTTAATGTATAATTGATTTTTATTATAGGTTTGAGTTTACATAAGTTTTACTAGTATCCCTTATCTCTCTAAAGTAATCTTTAAGTCATTATACCCATCTTAAGTCCTCTCCTCAACCATCATATATTACTCAAATCATTATTGAAGACATCATCTCATGGCCTAAGAGCTTAATTAGGATCACTCATAGTCCTACTTAAAAAACTTAGTCAACCAAAAGGTTTAACTAATATTTTTATCTTATTAATTATTTAATCAAATATAGCACATCTTTAAGTCTTATTTCATGCTCTTCAATCTTCTTCTTAGGTCTTAGCTGAGAGTTTTACTATCCAAAGCTTTATTTGTAATATACTCAAAGGTCATCAAATGATAATCCAACTCTAGGAGCTTATATTATGAGTTTAATTTTTATGAATTATTTCTAAGTCTTTAAGCTTAATTCTAAAATTAGGCTTACTTTATAGTCTTATTTAAGCACCTCAAGTCTCATTTTTAAACCTTAAAATTTATCTTTAGTCTTAGTAATATTAATAATACTTAATCTCTTTATTATCTAGTTATATCCCTAACTAATCTGGCCTTCTTCTAATACCCTAAATTGAGTCATTCCAAGTTTTCTAACAAGAAACCAAGGTTTATAAACACCCTAGACACCATTTAGGTTTTCTTAAGTATTAAACTCATGTCTTCAATGATGCAACCAAGCTATGACTCATTTCTAGCTAAGCATACCCATGACAAAGGAATACTTGGCCTCAATTTGAAGTTCTAATTCATGATTCATCTCTTAGTCCAAGGTTTAATCCACACAACATTTTACATACCTTCATATAGGTTTTTCAATACAAATATATGTTCACAACATGGCATAACACTCAAATTGAATTACATGCATTATCATAAAATCGAGATGTCCTATTCTTTATAAGTTACTACTTAGAAAAACCTCTACATACAAGCATGGAATTTAATTTTCTTATAGCATGATATCTTGATTTTACTTATTTAACAATTTAACAAGTGATGAAACCTTAAGCTATTCATTCATCAAGCAAAGTAACTACACATACTAACAAATTACATTAACATTCTTAATCACTTAAAAGAAAATGAGATCCTTAAAACTCTTAATTCTATTATGCTATACATTTTCATAAAACATGTTATCATATCTTGGTTAAGAGGGTTGTGTTAGTGTTAAATCAGTTGTTTTATATTTTGAAGACTTTGTAATATTTTTCATACTAAGCATAAGATTATTTTGCATACATATTCATATAACTAATAAATCATTACGATTTATTATGCTTTTAACCACAAAACATGTCTTAATTAAGAGAAACTTTATACCACTAACCAGTGTTCCAAGTTTAATAATTGAATTCATATATACATATATAAAAATAATGCTACGATTACAAAAATATAATCATGAAGGCCCTTTTCATTTTTGAATAAAACTAAAACAAGAATTAAGCATGATCTTTTATGAAATTACATAATGATATAACAAAGGAAGTCCATTATATGCTCATAAAAATTCCTTTAGTCTAATAATCATAATATAAAATAATGAGATCACCCGAGCAAACAAATATTCGTGTAACTTAATTTACATTCTTGGATTGAACATTAGGATAGGTTTTTGTATGAGTCATTTAGCACTTTCTGATAAGAAAAAAATTTAAAAAAAAATCTATTACATTCTAATTACATTTATCTTAAATCATGGTAAAACAACTTTTTCTCTTTGGTACAACAATTTCATGAAATAGTATTATCTAGCTATTATCATATTTATTTTTTAAGGTTTCCATTAGAATTCGAATAAGATGATTTTATCTTTTATTAGATGTTAGCTAAATTTAATGTATGGTCTTAAGAGCCATCATACTTTGTAACCTAAGTAAAGGAATTCTTGAAGAATAATTTTTTTTTCTCAAGTCATGAGATCTTCTTATTCATAATGAGGTCCTCATTTTTTTGTTGCCTCTTAGTTTTTTCCTTACTACACTCTATGGCCATAGTTTTTTATTTAAAATATTGTCAAACTATAATTAATGTTAAATAAGGTTTGTTAAGTACCCTTAAATTAATAAATTACTCAACAAACCAATTCTATGCAAATTCTTCCTAACTTTTAAATATAAGATATCATAATTTCAATGGTCAAGATCGAGGGCAAGTAATTATAAAAATAATGATTTATTTATCATCTTGTATTATATTAGTATTATGAGGTCATTATATTGTACACCAATCCAAATCCACTTTTATCAAATAATAATTTCCATAGCTCGTTCTTCTATGATCATGCTATCATACTAGTATAATATATGCAATTATCTAATAATTCTCATGTGCAATACCACTCTTAATTGACCATATTTGTATGATGTTAAACATCATGCTATATAGCATTATATTATAGAATCTTTAGCTCTCTTAAAATTTTTGAACTTAGAATATTTTCTTTTCCTTATTATCATATTTGTATAATATATCGCTTCATATTTATATGATAAGCTCTTTATTTTTTTTATTGACATCCTTAACTGAAGGTGTTATCTTCCTTGTATGATCACTCCCACTTTCTTACATTAGATCATACCTAATGATATACTATGAGTATATTATATGATACGAAATCTCATTGGATGTATTCGAACCAAACACTTGGGATAATATCGTACTCAAACAATAACCATATTATACTATATGACTAAATCCTCTTTTCATAACCTATTCACACTTATGTCATAGTTATCTCCATTATCTAATTGTATCATATGATTAACCAATATTGTATTATTCAATTTTCACAATTAAACACACTGTTAGTTTCTTTTGCTTATTGTATTGTATGGCCCTTAACTATTATATTATATTATTTTTTCCAAGGTATAATTAGTAGCAACCAAACTTAATTACTCAAAATTTATAATTATTTTATTTAACAAAAATGATAGCATATATTGGTTAGCTGAATGGAAGGCTTAACATGTTATAGTATTTTAGAGTTTTTTCTCTAGATTTTGTATTTGTCTTTTCATAACTTTTTTTTCAAATCTCTTAAAAAATATATTCACTTATTCTCTTATTTTCTACTAATTAAGATTGTGCACTTAACCTCTCAAATCTTTCAAAAAAACTCTTTAAGTCATTATTAGCATTTTTTTACTTATTTGTATGATTTTTCATATTCTTGACCTTCTAAGTATCTCTAATAGTTGTGACCTTTCATATTAATGTATTTTTATTTTCTATCTTCTCATTTTATGAAGGTTTCTCATTAATAAAACTCTTCTTATGTTAGTTTTCTTAATTATTTATCATTTCAAATTTTAAGATATATTCAATTTCTACTAATCACATATATACAATAACTAGTTTCATACTACACAATTCTTAATATTATCCAAATCTATTTTAATTTTATATTATTATACTATTATGATCACACTATCATACTCACAAGACACTCTCATTCCTCTTAAGAAGTATAAATGATTTAGTTTATGATATTAGTTTTTATATTATTGTATTATATATTTTTACTTATTATATTATAAGACACTCTTTAACTAACTATTTTTAAGTATTTTTTTATGTTGTATTATATAATATTGCTTATTGTAGTTGCATGATCTATTCATTATATCTCTTTACTCAGTCATACTCGACAATGATCCCATATGTTGTGATCTTATGTCTTAATTATATTGATAAAATCAGTTTATTACATTATATGGTCATTAAAAGAAATTTCTTTTTAAATGCTTTCATATTGTAGCCTACTTTATTTTCTCTTGCATGATTGTATAATACGATATACTTCTATCATACTTTACAATCTAATGTTTCTATGGATTCATAATAAGTACACATCATCATGTTGATATGTTTGTCATGTCGTACTTGGATAAATAGGTGTTGATTTATATATTCTATCATGCATATATGATGGTATAGTCATATTTATATAATAACATTTATACATTAATGCTTATCATATTGTATAATTTGTTCACACTTTATTCAACATTTTAGCCTTAGTTAATTTTTTCTTCTCAACTGATCACACTTGTACATTTGTTGCTTTCCAAGTATACGCTAATGAAATATTTATACTAATCTTTTATATTTATGTATTAATGACTTAATACAATGGCTTGGTCATCATACGATACATGTCATAACTCTCACAATAACTTTGTATATGACGTTGCACAGGCTGATGGGCATTGTTATACCCGGTAAAATAGTATATGTTTAATTTTCAATAATTCAATTGTGGCTTGGATGATTTCAGATCGACAGTAGGATGAGCCAGGAGATCAATTGGAGGCTATTGGAATTTCTGAAATTTTCTGGGGATTTTTCGGAGCACCGAGGAAATTTTTAAGTAATTTTCCCTGTTTAATTGGATTTATTGGATTTTTGGAAATTCGAAAATCTATTTTTTTAAACCGGAATTTGGTTTTTTACCGCGCGTGAACCGGACCGGAGCGATTCAGCGAAGGCGGGGGCGGTTCGCCGAGTGCGTTTGCGCGTGCGGTTGGATAAGCCGCGGATAAGCGGATCGGACGGACGAGATCAGCGGTGGAGATTAACCGGCTGATCGGGTTTAAGTGGCGTTATTAGAAGGTCAACCGGCACTTAATGGGTTCTTAACGGGTTATTACCGGTTTAAGCTGGGTATTTAACCCGATTAATTTCGGCTGTTAGGGTTTTCGAGCGGTGGCCGGAGACGAGGTGTTCGCGGCGAACGGCGATATTTTCCGGCAGCCTTTCAAGGGGCTTTTTGTACCTGGAGGTTCGCGGGACCGAGGAGAATCGATTGGTACCGGTTTCGTTCGGCGAGGAGCAGCGGTGGGTCGCGTGTGAGGGCCGGAGAAGAAGGTAGGAAATTCAGAAATTAAATTAGTTATTTAGCAAAATTAAAGCATGGAATATTTTGTTAATGTCTATCTGAGCATGTGATTGAAATTTTGAAGTCGGAAATGCATTGCAGTATTATAATTTTAGCATGTTAGGTTTTAGGGTTTCGGAAAATTATAACCGCCGAATTCGGGAATTTTACCAAGCATGTGTTGAATTGATTATGTGCTTTATTCATGTTAAGGTAGTATCGTATGCTGGAATTGTTTAATTACGTAAATTTTCAAATTTGGGGATCGGATGAAACTCCTTTGGTGGAAAATTTTAATTGAATCCTTAGAAATTAGTGACATTATTGAAACATTAGGATAGTACGAACATAGAATTTTGTTTCTCCTTGTTCGCGGTCGTCGGAAATCGGCGGAAGAATTTGATTTGGTCGGCGATTGCGTCGGCTAGGGTTTCGCGGGCGTCGGACCGAGGAAGGAGAAGGGTTTAGATAATTACAATTTTAATTAAGTAATTGTAAATTTAATTTAATGGTATTTATATAATATTTATTAACGGATTATTAATTAATTCGGTTCGGCGGTGTAGCGGTTCAGCGTGAAGGCCCGAACCGGTAGCGAAATCCGGTTCAGCGGGATTCGGTGCAGACGAACGGCGCGGCGCGGAGGAGAGAGAAGCGGAAGGAAAATTCGGAAATTTATTATTAATCCGAATTTTCGGAAATAAAAAGGATAAGCGAAAAATTTAATTCGGAAATTAATCCGAATTTTGGGAAAAACAGGATATATGTGGAATTTATTAATCCGAATTTTCGGAAAAAGGATATATGTAGAATTTAAATTTTATTCGGAAATTTATTCCGAATTTCGGAAAATGGATAAAGGGCGGAAATTGAAATTGGGATTTAAAAACTTCCTGAAGTAGGGAAAATGTTATCAGTGATGACAGTACAGTTGAAACAGTGATACAGAGGTATGATACTTGGATGCTACCAAAACAGTCAGTAACTGGTACAGTTTGTATTGCTTGGATGACGATGGCATGGATTGAGTCAGTTTACTCAGTGTTGGCATATTTCACGGATTGGCATACTGGACTGGACTACTATAGACCCTATATGATGTTTTAGGGTAGTTGTGGTAGGTAACTGTGCGGTTCAGACTTAACTTCCACAGTATACATGTGGACTGGTATGCGCCTTGTTGTATCTGGACACATGTTGCCGAATCTTGGAGTTAAAGCTTGGCAATGACTGTAGGGGCGTGGCTTCTATGGAAATTGTTGGGAGAGGACTTCTTGGGACGGTGGCTGAGTCGACCTTTTCTGGTCCACGAGTGTAGGCCTGCGTGCCTGAGAGTGGCAGCGGCAGGGGTGACTCGCCGTGGCTAGCCAGGGTGTCTCACGTTGGCTAGAGATCTATGTGACGGGTTTGTCTATAGTCTCCAGAAGATTGATTGACGAGAGACGCTGCGGTGTCGGGTGCTAGGCGCCATGCGTGCGCAGAGATGGGCGTGTCCCGCTGGCATGCTACCTGGGAGCACAGAGGAGAGCTACTCTGTTGTGACTGGGGGTGACTGTGGATGGTCAGAGTCTAGGACTGAGAGTGCCTTTCCACCATACATTGTTATGCTGTATTCCTATACTCTTGCTATTATCCTTCTCTTGCATGTGAATTCTTACTAGCTGTCTTTCCTACTGGGCGTAGCTCATTCCGATATTATCTATATTTTTCCAGCAGCTCGGCAGACTTGACGCCACCCAGATTAGGTGGGATTGTGGTCAGCAGGCTAGTGGAGGATATCTGATCTGTGATTTTCTGAGACATTTTGGTTAGTGTGATTGATACTATTGGATGTATTCAGGGAAACTGTTCTTCTTATGTCATGTAATATGTGAAGGTGATTCTAACTTATGTATCTGGTTGGATGATATTGTACTTGTTGGACTTGGATCTTATTCTTGTGATGTAGTTCCTTTCATTGTTTACTTTATTGTCTTGGTGGTATGGTGTGTGGAGTGACATATTTTATCTGTGGATGTTATGTATTTTATTTTTGATGGTGAGGTCATTACATGACTATGGAACTTAACCGTGGGGATTCAGACTTCTATTAGATCGATTCTCCTATCAGTATGGGATAGGAGTATTGAGTCTAGTAGGAGTAACATTGCGCGAGTCCATCTGTTAATTCAGGAGTCATGAATCCTGAGTTGACGGTGTACCCGGGAGATGGGATCCACATTGTTAAGGGAAGTAGGTGTGTAATGATGTGTTATATCCTATGTTTTTCGTAGGCTACTCAGGTTGGTATGGGACGATCTGAGCTGTCTATATGTAAAAAAAAAAAAAAAAAAATGTATGCCAAAAATCAGCCTAGGAAAAAATGGGGTGTAACAAGAGTGGTATCAGAGCCCTAGGTTAGGATAGTGGGGCTAGATATGTATAGAAGTTTAGCCCTAGGTTAGGATAATGGGGCTAGACATGTATAGAAGTTCAACCCAAGGTGGGGAGAACTGTTGGTCATTTTATTATACTATGGTAGTCCGTATGCCAAATGCCAAATGACGACTCTAATGCCAGATTAGTTGCTTTTGATAGTATGGCTGGTACCAGGAGACTTCCCTTTCGTGGAACAGCTAGAGGCAGATCTGTATCTACTACTCCTACCCCGGAGACGATCCCAGCATTGCCAGTTGAGCCAGCCGTGGATCGTTGGATCGATGCCTTTATGCGGTTACGTCCGCGGAGCTTCAGTGGGTCGGCTGACCCAGCGGTGGCTGATGACTGGATGGCTCATATGCTTGAGCTGTTTGATGCCTTGGGATGTCCACTCGGTAGGAGGGTAGTACTTGCTGCTCTAGTATTGGAGGGAGAGGCTGCTACCTGGTGGAGACGCCAGCGGCGCGCTGTGTTTGGGGAGGTCCAGAACAGCGAGATAGCTTGGGAGGACTTTGTTGAGGCATTCAGGGAGTGTTTGATACTGGTGCATCTCATTCTTTTGTTGCTGAGAGGATTTGGAATCAGATATCAGGATCCAAGGGTTATTTAAAAGAACCCTTACTGGTTAGGCTTCCTGATGGGAAAGAGATTCCCACTGTTCAGAAGATTGATGGGTCTATTTTGATTAGTGGACACGAGTTCGTGACAGAGTTGATATGTGTGCCGCTAACAGAGTTCGACATCATCTTAGGGATGGATTGGTTGTGCTACCATGCAGTGATTCTGGATTGTTGGGAGAAGAAGGTTAGGATCAGGGTGCCTGGTTCGGAGGATGTGATATACTTTGGTCTGAACAGGCGGATTCCTCTGATCTCAGTTCTTCAGGCAAAGAGACTAGTGAGTAAGGGTTGTACTGGTTGGTTGGCTTATGTGGTAGATAGCCAAGCCACCACTACCCCTATGTCAAATATTCCAGTGGTGAGAGACTTCCTTATGGTTTTCCAGAGGAGTTGCCTGGACTTCCACCAGTTAGGGAAGTGGGGTTTTCGATTGAATTGAGGCAAAGGAGATGGTTGGAATTGATAAAAGACTATGAGCTGGTGATAAATTACTGCGAGGGTAAGGCTAATCCTGTTGCTGATGCTTTGAGCAGGCACGCAGTTATGCATACTATGTTAGCCTGTGACTCTATATTAGACTTGGATTGGGATGTTGAAAGATGTCAGGAACAGTTGTCTGTTCAGAGACTGGTTCACAGACTCAGCTCGTTGACTATTCGGGCTGACTGGTTATCTGAGATGCTTGATCTTCAGCTTTGTGATAAAGAGCTGAAGGAGAAGTTTGAGTTGGCATCACAGGGATTGGGAGGAGACTTTGCTCTCAGAAACGACATTTTGACTTTCAGGGGTCGCTGGTGTGTGCTGTCACATCAGGAGTTCAAGGAGAGGATCCTTCGAGAGGCTCATAATGGAACTTTGGCTATGTACCCTGGAGAAGTCAAGATGTACAAGAATTTGAGGAGTGTTTTCTGGCGGAGAGGTTTGAGAGCAGGATATTGCGGAAAAGTGGCCGGAACTTCTTGCTGAATTTCGAGGGCGAAATTCCTGATAAGGTGGGGAGATTGTTATACCCGGTAAAATAGTATATGTTTAATTTTCAATAATTCAATTGTGGCTTGGATGATTTCAGATCGACAGTAGGATGAGCCAGGAGATCAATTTGAGGCTATTGGAATTTCTGAAATTTTCTGGGGATTTTTCGGAGCACCGAGGAAATTTTTAAGTAATTTTCCCTGTTTAATTGGATTTATTGGATTTTTGGAAATTCGAAAATCTATTTTTTTAAACCGGAATTTGGTTTTTTACCGCGCGTGAACCGGACCGGAGCGGTTCAGCGAAGGCGGGGGCGGTTCGCCGAGTGCGTTTGCGCGTGCGGTTGGATAAGCCGCGGATAAGCGGATCGGACGGACGAGATCAGCGGTGGAGATTAACCGGCTGATCGGGTTTAAGTGGCGTTATTAGAAGGTCAACCGGCACTTAATGGGTTCTTAACGGGTTATTACCGGTTTAAGCTGGGTATTTAACCCGATTAATTTCGGCTGTTAGGGTTTTCGAGCGGTGGCCGGAGACGAGGTGTTCGCGGCGAACGGCGATATTTTCCGGCAGCCTTTCAAGGGGCTTTTTGTACCTGGAGGTTCGCGGGACCGAGGAGAATCGATTGGTACCGGTTTCGTTCGGCGAGGAGCAGCGGTGGGTCGCGTGTGAGCTTCACCGTCGCCGGAGAAGAAGGTAGGAAATTCAGAAATTAAATTAGTTATTTAGAAGAAGGTAGGAAATTCAGAACTTAACCGTGGGGATTCAGACTTCTATTAGATCGGTTCTCCTATCGGTATGGGATAGAAGTATTGGGTCTAGTAGGAGTAACATTGCGCGAGTCCATCTGTTAATTCAGGAGTCATGAATCCTGAGTTGACGGTGTACCCGGGAGATGGGATCCACATTGTTAAGGAAAGTAGGTGTGTAATGATGTGTTATATCCTATGTTTTTCGTAGGCTACTCAGGTTGGTATGGGACGATCTGAGCTGTCTATATGTAAAAAAAAAAAAAAAAAAAATGTATGCCAAAAATCAGCCTAGGAAAAAATGGGGTGTAACAGGCATGTAGTTCATTTCCCTGTGCTGCCGCGTGTACGCATATTTACATGGAGGCTAGTGGGGTATTATTTGCCTACTGCGGTATGGTTACAGCACAGAAAGCTTGTCGATAGCAACAAATGCTCCTGGGCCTGTGATGAGACTGAAACACTACAACATATATTCTGGGAGTGTCCTAGTGCTCAAGAAGCTTGGACCGTGTGTCATATGCGTCAAGCTGCTGATGTACTGGGGCCTTCCACTGGGAGGGGGAGTGATCAGGGTTTTATACAAAGCATCAAGGAGTTCATTGCCTAGCTTGAAGTGCATCGGGGAGAGAGCAGAGAATGGGTGGCTAGCCTTATGACAATAATGTTTTACATATGGGAGAATAGGAATACGAGAAGGCACAATGAACATCCCTTGCATTCCGGGACCCTTTGGCAGAAGATTCAAATTGAGGTGGCTGCAGTTTCTAACACTCGTAATCAGCACTTGTCCATGGTTTGCTGGAGCCCTTACAGCTCTTCTGAGCTGAACGTAACCCATGTATGGTTCCCCCCCACTGGCTGGATCCTAATTAATTGCGATGCTGTAGTTGGTGACGAAACCTTTGGGATTGGTCTTATGGCACGGGATGACCACGACAGGCCCTTGCTGGTAACCGGGAGGTGGTTTTTCTCGCATGCTATGGAGGAGATGGAGATTTTGGCGATGTTAGAAGCTTTAGAGATGCTGAGGAATAGCCTGTCTGATTATCCTGCAGTTGAGATACAATCGGATTCAGTGATTGCTGAACAGAGAGTGCGAAACCTTCTCGTTAATCCTCTTGAGGATGGCTACTACGCTTTAGCGCTTCGTCATGTACGTAATTTGAGCTCCCTGAAAACGTCACACATCGACAAGGAGGGGAACGGGCGGGCGGACTAGATCGCGCGCGATGTATGTGAGAAGTCGAACTTCACGTGGAGTGGAGACTCGCGGATGCCCGAGGCTCTTCTTAATCTTCTGCTTTATGATTTTTGTTTTGATCCTCCTTAGGATTTCATGTGAGTTAATTAAGCACTTGCTTATGATAAAAATAAAAAAAAAAGGAAAAATCTTTACGTAGGTTGATCTACAGCGTTCGCTATCGAATGCATAGCATATTTCTTCTCAACAAACTTTCTTTCTCCTTTCAATACATTCCGAAAATAATCGCTTCAGTGGTAGGTTTTAACTGTTGGCCATTGTTCGATCACCAATCTTGACGAATGGAGGCGATGGACATAGTCGGGAAGTGGAAAGAAGATGTTGCTCTTCCGAAAGGTTCGTTCTTCTATGAACTATGTTTATGACTGAAACATATATGTGATTGGAGAACCATGTCCTTTGGCTTTGCTCATTGTTATGATTTTACCGCAATTGCATGTTAGTTTTCTTTGAAGTGACTTATTTTGCTTCGTTTCTTGTATAAGTCTTTATCATTTGATAAGCTTTGTAGGTACTGGCAACCTTTTTTAAACCTGAAATCGAGTTTATTTCTGCTTACGGTTACACAGTGGTACTCTAGCGAAATAGGATGGTTGAGCCAAGGTATTCGATATGTGTAGTTTTCCCTCGTTTCCCTCTATGTAGAATTCCTGTGCTGAGAAGTTGGAAGATTTGGGTATAGTAAACTTTTAGGTCTTTACGTGCTGATGGACAGAATTATTAAGAAATTTTATTGGTAAATCACTTGTGCTAGGGAATACAGACTTATGATTCCAGTTCCTCTACGCAACGAGATAGAAGTAAAACAATAAAAACTGCCATTCTTACAAACAATGATCGAAAGAAATAACTAAAACTTTTAATATACACTTACTGGTAGTATTACTGAAGAATGAATATATCTTCATAATCACTGATCTTTTTTGTCTTTCTGCTATGTAATGTTCAATTAAAAAATTGACAGGAATGATCCAGGTATGTGATCTGCATAATCTCTTCCATATAAAACATCCTATATTTTCTTTGAAGTGAGACATTTTAATTTTTTGTTTAACATATAAAATATTGATATCCATGAGTGTTAATGTAATAGACAAAATGCCTTTGGGGCATAATATGATTAAAGATTGTAGGGCACTTGGGTTTTTATTTTCTTGAATATAAAAACAAAACCAAAATGAGGCTAGTTATGTTTTAGATATCCTAGCATTAGACCCCCAAAAAAAATCATAACAATTGACGTGTTCTTGTATAATTCATTGCTTTTATGTTGTGATGTATTTTCTTGAATAGATTCATCGCTAATTTCATGCAGATGAAAAAACATGTTCAACAAGTTTAAGGTTATTGTGAAACCATAGAGAAGTTGTGGGAAAAGTATATTATTTATTGTAGCTCATTTTAGATGCAATCCAAATTTGTGATAAATCATGCTTTTGAGAAAGAGAATTTGAAGAAAGATTTACTTAAATTAGATTTGCTATGCCTACTAAAATTAATATAATGTATATATAAAATAGGAATTATAGAACGCAAAATTAAAGCAACATAATTGTGATGAGACCAACATTTGTAGAATAAAAGGTTTAAATTTTGTGATGGAGGTGAAAAGAATGCAAAATCATAAACGGAAAGAGGAGAGGTGGGACCCTTGAAGAAAAGATAAGTTGCGTTGGCTTTCCTAGAAAGAAAGGAGTAGATTGCCGATGGCACTTTGAGGTTTGCTTGTTGGACGAGAAGTCGGCAAGAGTTTGGTGTACCCATTGTACAACATCATGGAAAAGGAGGTTTCTTTAGAAAAGAAGTGACACTCTTTTGGGATGGCAAAGTGGCCTAGGTTGATGATGGATTTATAATCAAAATGTTGTGCTTATTGGAAATCATCGGGGAATCTTTTGACAACTTTCATAAATGATTTGAATGACCTATATCACTATCTTGTGAACTAGAACTAGTAGACATATTTTGAAAGCCTTTTTTCATGATTTTGGATTATGCTTTGGCTCTATACTAAATCTATATTGGGTATAAAGTGTTGAGCCATGCAAGTAATTTTTTGATGTAGCTTGTTCTTCATCATTATATTGATAAAAAAGCAGAGAAATTGGTACTTTTTTACAAAAGAAACAAACACTAAAAAGAAATTAGATAAAACTTAAATATTGTGTCCATTGTTTATAATCTAATACTAATCAATTGTAAACTAATGTTTATTATTTTATATTTTAATAATCTCTCTCAAGCTAAAATATAGATATCAATTAGGCTTAGCTTGCTAGAATCGTGATAGTCTCTCAAATGTAGTGATAATCAACTTTAATGTGCATGGTTCATTCTTGAAAGATTAGGTTATATACCATGTAAAAAGTATCTTATTTTCTTCAATACGTAGGTAATTATCCTTAATATTAAAATCCAAATCCTTCTAGCAAATACTTTACCAACAATATTTTAGAGGATTGTATATGTTGAGAATATGAGTATGTGATGTCCAAAAGATGTTAAATTGTGCAAATTACAAGTAAAGTTTAAATTTAAGTAATAAAGCAATGGAAGGGTTTTATTCTCTTAATGACTCTTGTAAAATTAGTTTTAAAAAAGATTTTTAAGTTAAAAAATTTTGTGTGAGTGTGTAAGGAAAGCAGAGTATACAGTTATTCTTAGATTGCTTGATCCAAACCCAAATCTACGTTTATTGTTGGCCAAATGGCTAGAGTTGTACCAATCCACTCTTTTTTTTTGCAACAAGATAGGGGCTAACCTAAATAACAGGTTGGAGAACCTACAAGGCATCGAGTTAAAAAACCTTATAAAATTATTCTAGAAGACCCTATAATATTGGGCTAGTAGACCTTACAACATCAGTTTAGAAGGGCCTATAACATCGGGTCAAAGGACCTTACGAAACATCGGCCAACCCTACAATCGGTCAAAAGACCAATACAAAGTCTTAACGACGGGACAATTGAACAAAATACAAGGTTTTATAGCCCAATATAATTTAATTCAAGAAGTATACTAAAGAGTGATAAAACAATGTTGAAGAGATATTCACTTTTAACTCAATGTAAGAATTACTATGTTATTGTAAACAATATTTTCATTTAATAGTATAGTAAGAAATAAGTTGAGATGATATGCAACTTAGCTTAAGGAATGTGAAGAATGAGGTCAATGTTGGAAGTCACGGCCTTGCACTTCCCTTTTTTATGCGATGAATATTTTAAATTGTTGATATTTCCAAAGGTGTGCAAATGAATATTACTTTCTTCTAAATTTGGATCTTTTATATATGCCTTATAATATTCTCCAGCAACTCCAAACATTCCTCAATTGGCTATAATCAACTTTCCTAAAAAACTATTAAATTAGTCATTATTCATTGTTTTGAATTGATTGTACTGTACGATCCAACGGATTATACAAGTTCAATTCAACCATTAGCTCGTTGTCCGACCTATTAAATAAGTTTGATTAATTCATATTCCAAATCACAAATACTTGTATTGATAGAATGCTGACATCGTACTTGTACGAGTATAGCGACTCTTTTAGGTCCAAATTTTTCTAAACCCTAGGGATTTTCTTGTTCGATACAAAAATATATAAGTATGAAGACTTTCTCAGCTCACACGCTTTCCATTCATAAGAGATCGTATCAATATGATATGTAGATTGTAGGTATATGGTACAAATCAACTTATGGAATACCTAAGTCACAAATTATGCTGAAAAAGGTGTTATACTTATACGATAAGTGGATCGTACTTAGACGAAGCACATTAACTCCATATGACTCCTAATACCTCTCAAGAAGACAAATAATATATTTTTACGATATAAAGATTATACGTGTATGATAAAGGAAGTTTTACTGTACTTACATTGCACGGTCTAATAACATGTTTGATCTCATTGAAGAATATATTGTACAAGTATGATAGGGTGTATCTTTCTATATGAATAACATAATTAGTGCATGTAACTCAGGATTGGTCATGATCGTTTATTTGTCTGATTTTAACAATAACTAGTTATATTATATGATGAGTACATTATATAAGTACAATTTGTACAAATAATGTAGATCTTATTTAATTATCGTTTTGTTTAATTGTTACATAATTATATCTTAATAAATGATGATCTTATAAGCTTTGTTATAGAGATATATATAAATCAACTTAGATGAAATACATGTTTTAAGATTTTAGCAATATGAGTGGAAAGATGATTTTAAATAATATTTAATATTCACACTCAACTTCACTGAATCCTAGTACCTTATATAAATTATTATAGGTTTAACATTCTAATATTAATAAAGATGACTCAACAAAGATCTTTCAAGTGTTACTTAAGCTAGTGCTTCTCTTGATACTAATTGCGATTTACACCAAAATGCTACCGTTAAGCTTCTTGAGTTAAGTGATCAAGCTCTTCATATGATTAAACTATTTGTTTTTGAGATGTATGATTTGAAAATATTTTAAAAAAATATCAATAAAATAATAGAATAATTCTATTATCATCAAAGCAGTAATGCAAAGTCTAAAGGTATAATAATATAAACCATTGTTCAATATTTAGCTTCAACATTAGACAAAGCCACCATGTTTTGTTTCTTGCTTTTTTCAAAGGCCAAAATTTCTTACCAAGAAGATGCAGTGGCTTGAAGTAGATCACTTGTCTTTTGAGTTAACATAATTGCATCATAGTGTGTCTCAATTTGTAGATAGCCATGATTTATGAATAATAATCTTTTTCAAGATTTCCAATGGCATATTTTGGTCTTCTTATAGAAGAAAATTAGTGAACCCTCTTAACCTTATTTGTAAACTAACTTATAATTGTTAAGGGATATGTTTGGTTAAGTCATTGTCAAATAGGTTAATTAACTCATCTATCATTTAAAATGAGATTTGCTTTTTGAGAATTGTTCATTATGTACTTAAAAATATATGTTTATGTCAATTATAGTTTTAATTGGTTTTGCAAAGTAAGCTTACCCCTATAGTAAATCTATTATATACTTCTATTGAGATAAGAAAACTCTTTATTTATTATAAGCCACTCAATTCAAAGAAAGAGTCTTAGATTTCTCCTATCTCTTGTAACAAAATTTTTTATTAATTTTTTTTTACCTTCTAGTATAGATATAATTATTATTAATTATAAGAATATCATTTGCATAGACAATTAGGATAGTATTGTCATAAGTATTTTTATTGTTGCAATTGAGTGGTAGATTTTAAAGATATGCAAATATTATAGCCCTTAGTATATGAAGGATGAAGATCAATTGATTTTATCAAATAATATGCAAATTAAGAAAGATGACTCAAAGAAGCATGTTTGAACCCATCCTCCTTGATGGCTTGGTCAATTTAGTTGATCTTGCCAATGCTTTTGATTCATAGGTCAAATCTCCAACTCTTGATATACCAAATAATCATGAGGTGTAACCTAAAATGAATTTAAATAACAAATTAGATTACAAATAATATGATTTTTTGATAAATATAAATAATATAATTTTGTTAGTATCAAACAACCCTTGTTAAGTTTGTGGGTTCAACCATTTATCCTCAATTCACATGGTGACAAACCATGCACATGTTTACAATATATGACACAAGATAATACAATACAATAATTTTACGAAATAAAAAATTTCACTTGTGCAATGCCAAACATTTTCCCCCTTTGATCTTTACAACTTAAATTCAAATATGAGGAAGAGAGATAATGCTCCCCCTTGATTATTGCTTAGTCTTAATAACCATATTGCTACAAGGACGATTTTAACTTTGTCATGTAGCGAGATGTGATAACATACCTAATGTTGATTTGCCCAAATCCCATTTGCTAAGTGATATGCTAGTAGTTTAACCAATTAATGGTGAGGAATGAAAGGAGTTAACTGAGCATGTAGATACAATGTGCAACACAAGGCATCCATTTATTTCTACATAAACCATTCAAACTTTTTGGAGACCCTCACCTTGCTTAAGATCATTGTCCATGAATATTATTCACATATACAGCATGTAAGGTTTGTGCATAAACCAAATATCAATCATATTGGTTATCATCATAAACATTAAAAACGTTTGGAACTATTACAGCACCATATAAATTGTTACTAACATCATGAACTAAACTCAATCACCCCTAGTTTCTAGCTTAGTTTTAATCTGTCCAATCAACTCCATGGGAGTATCTATTTTGCCTTCTAAAGTATCAAATCATGCATCAACATACTCTCTAAAGCCTAGATGAACATCTGCAAAAGCGGGAGCACAAGATATACTAGAGTAGTAAAGCCCGATCCAGCTGCTTTTTAAACCATTGCCTGCCATTGGGCTGGAGTTTCAGATGTTTGGCGGGATCATCAAGATTGGAAAAATTAAGTATGGAGAAAGGAAGCATAATGTGATTGGGTTTCTCAACAATTTTACATTCCTTAGTTTGGAAATCAGGAAATAGATGTTTTGGTTGGAAATTTGAGGCTTATATGTTTTACAAAATTCTATTTTTTATGGAAAGTAATTGTGCCTCCATATGATGCACCGCCCAACATTGAACATTTGCATAGTGATGACATGATAAGGTGACAATAACAAGAGAAACAATAATATGATTCTTGTCCCTAGATTTGAAGATCAAGATAGGTCTCAAAACATGCTGAATAATGTAGGCAACTTGGCATCCGCCACATAATAGTTTGCATTGCAAGAGCCAATGACAAAGTTTACCTTAACCAAATCAAACTGAGTCTTCAAACATGGATTGGGTGGTTAGCCCTGAGAAAGGAATCTCTAAGAGATTTTCTAAATCTGAGACGGAATTCAAAATGTTGTCCAACATAATAAGATTTTGCTTGAACAAAAGGATGTGATATTTCCATATTTGAGTAAAACCAAAATGCAGGATTATCATGGACATGATGAGCAAAATGCACGAGAACACAAGTCCTTGAAGAGTGAACGTACATCATGAAGATATTTTTTGTTCTTGTCTAAGTGTTTTGGGTTGTGAATGTTCTTGTTCTAATAATATTGAAAGATTAATTGATTCTCTCAGCTTGAGAATCGATACTCATTTACAACACTAGACTGTTCTTTTTCAGTTGGTGGAGAAGGTGGAAGAGTATTGGATGGATTTTTCCTTCTAGATTTTGTACATGGATGTGAGGAAGAAGTTGAAGGAGCATTGCGGTTTACCATTGACTTTCTCCTTGGAGGCATTCTTGTGTTATCTAGCAAAAAGTTGAAATTTAAGACCTAGGAATTGGATTTGCGATTGCTGAATCTAGTGAGTGTTGTGAGAATCAATGAAGAGATTAAATCTAAGATTTTTCCTTTGATTTGCATGGAATTAAAATGGGAAAGATTTGCACACTTGTTGGAGTAAATTTCACAAGATCTAACACAAATGCCTTTTGGTCCCCCAAGGTTTGAATGCTCTGTCTCACTTGAAATTACTAAATTATATCCCAATTTGATATATTGCATGATTGTTATGTCTATCAAACGATCAAACACATTCAACACATATGAACTTAATATGAGCGCATAACATTGAATGGTCTGATTATGCCGTTGGACGATCTGATGACCCTGATAGTTTATTTTTCTTTTTTTTGAGCTTTGTACATGATATAATTAAACATCTAACTTTAATAAGATTTATAAATCAAGACAATCAAGAAGTTTACTTGGGTCAAATGTTTGATTTTTCTACTTTGATGAAATAACTTTCTTATTTAAGACAAAGCAAGCCCTACAAGTTTAATTTTTTTGATTAGTCTTGATGAATGATTTGATAAATCGATGGTTCGATGATTTCTTGTTTATTACATGATCTAAAGAAATGGATCGGACAATCCATGCTCATGGATGGTCAGATGCATGAATTCAGCTCAAAAGATAGCAAGAGACTTCATTATCTTTTGAGGTTTAATTCTTTTATAGATAATATCCAATCACAATGGTACTACAATTCATGCTTTGCATGAAAAATAAATAAAATATGTTCATAATTGACTAAGATAAATAAAGCAAAATGAGTCAATTAACACAAGGGACCATGCACTAATGGTACATGCAAACCAGCATTTAATTATGATACATGCTTCCTTAGGTCCTCATATGTAAGCATGCAATAATGTAATCTTAATTTTTTATTTTAGAGGCACGCAAATGTGGGTCCAATTGAGTGTGATACAAATGATTTATCATTAGTGATTTTATTCCTTTTATTCATTGCATATTTGGGATGCTAAGAATGAATGTTCAATTTTATGTTGCAATTTCTGAAATATGACCATACTTAACACAATAGTTGTAAATTAGGTAGTAATGGAATAATTGATACATGGCTTATGAAAGAGATTGTGTAGAAGGATTGAAAGAACAATTGAAATGTAAATTTATAAATTCGTCAAAAGTAATTCTTGCTCTGGCAAGTTCAGCGTTAGAACTTTCAACTACCTCCAAATTCCTGCAATCCAAAATTAGTTTTTTATTTCTACCCTTAAAAATTCACATGCTACTAATCTTAGACATTCATTTTTGATAAGTTTGTGTTACTTGGCAAGGTTTTGAAGCACATTATATAATTCCATTAATTTATTTTCTTGTTCATTTCGGGAAAGAGAACTCAATTCATCATCATCACTTTTCTCATGATAGCTAGCAACAAAGCAAGCCATATCATGTAATTTTCCTTTATGTTTGAAGTTGACTTGATGCTATCTTCCTTTGTGGTAGAAACAAGCTTAATGCTCTTGAATTTTGCAACTTCTACTAATTTTTTCTTCTTACTCATATTTTTCTTCTTTCTTTTATCCATAGCCTTTGTGCAGTCAACCATGGTACAAAATCATGTTGAATGGTGGATTTGCATTTCTTATGGTCATAATGATCTTGCAAAATATTCCAAGCCTCATGGGTTAGGCTAGTACTTGCAGTTAATTTAAATATTGAAGACAATAAAGCATGGTGCAAAATATTCCAAGCCTCATGGGCTGAGCTACTACTTGTAATTAATTTAAATATTAAAGACAATAAAGCATAGTACAAAATATTTAGTGCATGAAAGTTCATTTGTGCATCATGATGCTCTTCAGTAGACATTTCTCCTACAAATTTTCTAATATTTCTGCCACTAATTAACTTTGAATGATATACAAAAGGATATGGAAATATTTCCCATAATTCTAAAACTTAGATACAATGAAAACATGCATCCTACACTTCTGATATGCATAATGATTTCTTTTAAATAAAGGTGGACAGTGACAAGAGGTTCTCTCTTCTAAGGATGCAAAATATCTTTTCTTTGTGAATGCCATACTAGGAGATCTTCACTAGAGAATTTCTTTTAGATGCATCTTTTTTTTTATATCAATTTTTGAGAATGGAGATGCAAAGCAATAACACAAAAGTGGGGATATATTGTGATTGTTATGAGATAAAACCTTTGAATAAAAGGCGGGAAAACTTTTGTTTTAATTCTTGCTCATTTAAAACTACTTTGAATGTTGTCTTAAACAAGTACTTATAAATCTTTAACTTTGAAAGCCTCTTGATTTGTTTTACATAGTCAATTTGTGTGGGATTTTTGGTAAGTAAATGCATAATGATATTTTGGTAGTTCAAACTCAAACAATGATCCTATTCTTATCCCCAATCTCGAAATATTAGACTTACAAATCAATGGATGCTTTTGTAGAAGCAGGAAAACAACCCTCATAAGAATGATTGATAAGGATTACATTGGTCTAAAAGAGCCTATAATCACTAAGCAAAAAGACTATACAAATGAATTAAAAGAGTCAAATAATAGGTCCCCAAAAGAGTAAAATAAAACGACTTTGATAAGCATTACAAGGTATTATAAAATTAGAAAACAAAATTAAATTACTAGTTTGAGTATTTAACCATGGTATTAATTTTGAGGAATGCTCTAGTGTCGATGATGTACAATGATCACTGCAGCTTAGGAAGATGTGCAATTGATATTTGTTGCTATAGAACTAGAACTTCCCAACTTTAGGATGCAAAGACCTTGGCGCCCAATTGAAGGTAGTTAAGAAAGTAAAGCTTTTCAATGAATGCTTGAATCTATAAAATTTCTAAATGCTAAAAAAAAAGGTTAAGGCAAGGGGAATGCCTATTTACAACCAAAGGTGTTACTAGAAGCTTGGTAACTATCTCTTGTAATTTAAATAACTAAGTGTTCAAGTTTGAATTTCTAAAAAATAGGGAAACATGTTATTAATATCTTGGAAAAGTATCAGATGATCTGATTCAAGTATCAAATGGTCCATTCAAATCATTCCATAAATATTTTGAAGAATACGACATCTTTGTTAGATGGTATGAGGAGTATTATTAATCATCAGATGTTGAATTGGATGGTCCAATCTTTGTTCGATAAATATAGGGTTTAAATATAAAAATATTGGCCACAACCAATAGATTATTCAATCTCCAATTTGACAGACATTGGATGCTCTAATTGAAGTGAAAATTAGTGTGCGAATCCCACAATAGGGGAGTGAATTATGGACTTTAAAAGTAAATATTCCTATTTGTGGACGTATTTATTTCTTAAAAATAATTTTATGTTTGTAAAAAATCTTGATTATATATTATATTTTAATTTTTAACATGGTAAAGAAAAATGAAGAAAAAAATTAAAATGAGACAGAAAAGTTTTTAGGTGGTTTGGTTTAAATGAGAATCTACGTCAACCCCCAATTGAGGTTGAAAAAAACATTATTAACAAAAGGTTACAACTTGAAGTTTTTTTTATGGTTTACCTCCAACTTTAGCTTTTGCAGGTTCAATTATAACTCGAGCTTTTGCGAGCTGTTAGGTCACATTTGTGTTTGATAAGTCAAAGAATAAATGTTTAACATTTTTTTAGTGAGTTTATTTAGTGTGAATCAAGTGTAACTTTTAATGAATTAGTCATGTACATTTGAAGTTGGTAAATTAGTGGTTTTCAAGGTACATTGGAGTGTTCAACAAGTTTCAAGATTTAATGATATGTGCATCAACTTTGATAAGCTTTTTACATGAAATAGGATATTAGTTTGTTGATTTTAAGACACTCTAATTTCATATCAATTTCAAATCATATTCAAGTATCAAATTGTTCAATCATCTCATTGATTTAACAAACGAATAGGATTCTATTTTTGAATTTTATAACCCTTTTTTTTGTTAAATCTTATTTTTGTCAAATTTCATGTTAGTTTATTTGCTAAATCTTGATTTAATTAAACAACTAATTCTGTTAAATTTTTCATAATTAAAATTAAAAAAATTTCTGCCACATCTTTTAGCTTGCGCCCAAGTACAAAGCTCTTGGGCTAGGCAAGCTCGAGCGGTCACTCGCAAGTCTTGGGTCAGGAAACAATTGAAACCAAATCAGGTTGAGCCCATTCTGGCTGATTGCGAATTCCTAAACTGGATGGGGTAAGGCATTTGATCGAAACAGACTGCACTTGAACTAACTATACGTATTGGTTGGGTCGAACCCGCATATATGTTACGAGTATGCTTAGGTGTTGAATTCTCGAGTGCATATGGGGGGAGCTAGCCCCAATAAGGCTCGAATGTTACTCCCATGTGAATGCTTATAAAGTCCAAATAATTTTCTTTCCTTTCAATGTGGGACTAAATCCTTTGTGCTCGACTGCATCCAAAACTGCGAGCACTCAGCGTAATCCGATCGTGCATTTTCGTGATCACACAGTGGAGCTCTCTGCTTTATTAATCGGTGATGATCATCCATCCCATCGTTCGTTCGATCTTCCAAATTTAATGATGATTATTGATTCTGTCGATTTCATATGATTTATCTCTAGATCTGATAGTCGTAGCTTCATCTTAACTTATTAGATGACAAGAATTCTTTTCGTCTTATCCTTGAATCATACGGTTCTTAATTATCCTGTTTGAATCATACGACTGAGATCTGCTCTGACTTTACCATTTTTGAATTGAATGATCAAGATCTCATCTGACATGATCGGATGGCCTAGATCAAATCCGTCTTGATCGGACCGTTCATGACTCATCCGCTTATTCAGCATTAAATTTGAGGGTCTGTATCACCTCCGATCGAATCCAACGGGCTTGGTCCATTCTGCTTAATGGCTAGTTATTTAACCGTTGCCCGAGCCATTTTGAAAAACTTATTTTAACTTATTTATAAAAGATTTTTAAGTTGTTTGACTGCATTTTTCAACTAGTTTTTCTACACTTTTTAATGATTATAACTAAATTTTTTTTATAAATACCTAACCATTATAAATGGAATAATTAATGATTGTGAATCAATTTTTGAGAACTTAACAAAGTGCTCAATATTCTGCTGTCGTAAATTCTACTGACAGCACTATGACTTCTTTTTCTTAAATCATCAAATTTTTTTAGTTAAGCTTTGTACTTCTAAACTTTAAATTTCTTTTTTCTCTTTTTAAATTTACGTTTGTTGTGTCTTGTTCTAGTAATCAACAAATATAAGAAATACGAATTTATCATATTTTTTTTGTTTTGTTGTATATTTTTTTTCTTTTGGGTTAGGTGGTCTAGCATTTGCGAAAGCCCGAGTTCGACTTGATCTTGTAAAAAAACTGAGTTAGGTTTGAGCTCGCAGAAGCCCGGGTTATAGTTGAACTCGTAAAAGCTAGTAGGTTGGAGGTAAACCGTAAGACAAAATGTCAAGTTGTAACCCCTTTTTAGTGGTTTTTTTCGACTTTGGTTACTGGTAGACTTAGGATCTAATTTAAATTGAACCACCGAAAAATTTTAGTGGTTTTATTTTCGACCTTTTTTAGGGGTTTTTTTTCCTTTTCTTTTTTAGTGTTTTTTTTTGTTAATTCTTGTTTACAAAACTTTTTGCTAAACCTTTAACATGAAAATTTATCACTTTCTCCAAATTAATAGAAGAGCTTGCGTCAAACGCCAATGGTTCTTGTTTTCTAGCTCCATGCTTTGGCTTACAAGTGAAAATCTCTTCAACTCTTTTATTCATTGCAATTTTGGTAGTTAATAATTCTCCAATTAGATCCAATGTGAGCTTATTTATGTCTTTGGCCGCCTTTATTGTCGTGCCAAAAGGATCATATTTTTTGGGTAAAACCCTTAGCACTTTTCTTACGAGATCTACATTAGAAAATATTTTTTTAAGATTTGTTAATTTATTAGTAATATCAGTAAATCACATAAATATATTTTTCATAGTCTCTCTCTAATCTATTCTAAATAGCTCACTAACATATGTAAGAGATTTATTTTTGTTTCTTTTATTTGTGAAGTGTTTTCATAATTAACTTCTAATTTTTTTTCAAATTTCATGTGCAGTATGCATATTCATAATTTGATTAAACTCACTTGGAGATATGTCACAATGAAGATAGTTGAATGCTCTTGTATTGTGTTGTGCATTCTCCTTTGATCACTATTAAGTTCATTAAAAAACTTCATTTCATTTGTGCATGAATTTCTGAGCAAATCATATGGTTTGGTAAGTACTTTCTAAAGTTTTAAATCAATTGATTGGATAAAAATTCTAAATCATTTTTTTAATATAAATAAAATTTATTTTTTAAATAATGATGAACAAACTACAGAAGACCTTTTATTTAGTGTTGTATCAATATCAATAATAGATGAAGACATATTTGAGAACTTAATTTAAGAAACAAATTAACAATCATGTATTTTGAAAAATACGTAAAAATTATTAAAGAGATATTTAAATCAGTGTACAACTAAAAAAATAATTAAGTAAACTTAACAAAATAATTAAAACACATACTATAGATCATTTAAGTGATTTGACTCACTTTTTATAAGAAACCCATTCTGATATCAATTGAAGTAAAAACTAGTGTATGAATTTTACAAGAGGGGGGGTGGGAATTGTGGACTTTAAAATAATTTTTCCTATTTGTGAACGTATTTTTTTCTCAAAAATAATTTTATATTTGTTGAAAATCTTAATTATATATGTATATATATATATATATACATATATATATATATGTACATATATATATATATATATGTTAATTTTTAATATGATAAAAAAATAAAAATAAAAATTAAAATGAGACATCATAATTTTTAGATAGTTCTGTTTAAATTAAAACTTATGTCCATCCTCAATTAAGGTTGAAAAAAATTCCATCAACAAAATATTACAATTTGAGGTTTTTTTTCTTACGATCCACCTTTAATCTACTAGTTTTTGTGGGTTCAACTATAACCTGGGCTTTTGCAAGCTTAACTTAGTTATTTTAGGGATTAGGGATTAAGGAACTGAACTCGAGCCTTCACAAATGCCAGGCCGTTCAACTCAAAAGAAAAGGAAAAGTATTGGAAAACAAAAAAATTTTGATGAATTTGTACAACTTTTTATAATTGTTAATTAATGGAACAAGTCACAACGAGCTTAAATTTAACAAGAGAAATAAGAAATTGAAAGTTTAGAAGTGCAAGACTTTGTTGAAAATATTTGATGATTTGAGAAGGACAAGTCGTAGTTGCTGTCAGAAGAATTTACGCCAGTAGAATATTGAGTAGTGCTTTGTTAAAATCTCATAGTTTGATTCATGTTCATTAGTTATTCTATTTATAATGGTTAGGTATTTATAGAAACATTTTGATTATAATTGAAATAAAGTATAGAAAAGTTATTTAAAAAGCAGTAGTCAAAAAGCTTAAAAAGTTTTCAAGCAGGTTAAAATATTTTTTCCAAAATGGCTAATACAAGGAGTAGAGAATTAGTCTTCAAGCAAGATAGACCAGAGCCGTTGGATCCGATTAGAGGCGAAACAAACCATCAGATCTAATGCTGAATAAGTGGATGAGTTATGGACGGTCTGATCAAGACGAATTTGATCTAGGCCATCCGATCATATTGAACAAGATCTAGTTCGATTCAACAACGGTAAGGTCGTAGTAGATCTCAATTATAGGATTCAAATATGATAATTAAGAACCGCACAATCAAAGATAAGATGGAAAGAATTCTAGTTGTCCAATAAGTTAGGATGAACCTATGATTATCAGATCTAAGGATAAATATTATGAAATCGACAGAATCAATAATCATCATTAGATCTGGGAGATCGAATGGATGGTGGGATGGATGATTATTACTGTTTAATAAAGCAGAGGTGAGCTACACCGTGCGATCGCAAAAATGCACGATCGGACGGTGCTGAGTGCTATCGATTTTGGAAGCAGACGAGCACAAAGGATTAGTCCCACATTGCAGGGAAGGAAAAGTATTTGGACTTTATAAGCATTCGTGTGGGACTAATATTGTAGCCTAATTGGGGTTGGCTCTCTCCTTGTGCACTCAGGATTTCATCACTTAGGCGTACTCGTAACATGCAAGCTTATATGGGTTTGACCTAACCCATATGTATACTTGGTTCGAGTGTTGCCTGGCTTGATTCAATGCCTTACCCCATCCTGTTCAGGAATTTGTTGTCAACAAGATTAGGCTCCACCTAATTTGGTTCCAACTGTTTTTTGACCCGAGGCTTGCTAGTGCCAATTCGGGATTACTCGACCTGAGAGCTTTGCACTTGGGCACAAGTTGGGATGTGATGGTAATTTTTTTAATTTTAATTTTAATTATGAAAAATTTAATATAATTAATTTTTTAATTTAATCAAGATTTAACTATCAAGCTAACATAGAATTTGACAAAGATAGGATGTAACCAAGAAAAGGGTTATGAGATTGAAAAATGGAATCCTATTCTTTTGCTAAATTAAAAAGATGATTAAATAATTTGATGCTTGAATATGGTTTGAAATTGATATGAAATGAAAGTGTCTTAAAATCAACAAATTAATATTCTATTTAATGGTAAAAAAAAAACTTATTAAAGTTAATGTGCATGTCTTTAATCTTTGAAATTTGCTGAACACTCCAAGGTATTTTGAAGACCACTAATTCACTTTTTTTTCAAAGGTGCACGACTTTTTCATTAAATCTTACACCTAATTTATACTAAACAAGTCTATCTGAATAAAATGTTAGACATTTAAGGCTTGACTTATCAAACAAAAAAGTAATCTAACACTAATAATTGTCTGACAAAGCTTCCATCCTAAAACTTGAAAATGAATGCAAGTATCAGCTCATGGGTTGAATGGTCCTTTGATCGACGCCCAACTTGTCAGACAATCAAATGACCGTCCAATAAGGATCCTTTAAGAAATTTAGGAAGTTGTCATGATTGAATGATTTTGGATACAAATTATTTTGCACGATTATGATGGTCTAAACATAATTGAGTGAGATATACAATATTTAAATCAAATAGTGATCTATATTGAATTGATGTAAAAAATATAACTTTTAGATCAAATATAATTGAGTAGGATGATCTAAATGTATGCAAATGCTAGAGTCCTTAGTGTCTCAAGGATTAAGATCAATTGATTTTATGAAATGATATATTAATTAAGAAAGATGTCTCAATGAAGCACATTCATATCTGTCTTTCTCTCATGGCTTGGCCAATCAAGCTTAAGTTGATCTTGCCAATAACCGTTTTAAGTTGTGGGTTAAATCTCTAACACTTGATACACCAGATTGGCATAAAAGTTGATTTAAATTGTATTTAAATAATAAATTAGATTACAAATAATATGGTTTTATTAGTATCAAACAATCCTAATAAGGTCTATGGATTCAACCATTTCTCCTTGGCTGACATTGATCATTGGATCAACAGTTCACTTGTCCAATGCTTGCATAGCTACCTTTTGTTTTTCTTGTTTGCATAAGCATCATTCTTAGAGCCTATATCATAATTACATTGATATTTCCCTAATTGGGTGGCTAGAAAAATTGATTGAGATAGGTAGGGATAACTTGGAATGAGAGAGATAAAATGTTATGTGGAGAGAGATGGGGGGAGAGAGAGGTTGCAGATGGCGATGGGAAAGAAACCTGAGATCAAGAAAAATTCTAATGACGTGTTATTGTCATACCTCTATTTCAGACATTGACCACCCAGAAGAGCAGATTGCTGTGAGCGTTCCCTGCTGCTGTTCAAAGATAGGTATTGCAGTTAGATACATGACTCGGCTGAAAGAAGCATACAAATTCATTAGTTGTCATATTGAGTTGTTCTAATGTAATTCTGTTTTGTTGTTTAGAGTATTTTGATCATTTAACACTCTGTTTAGGGTTGGAGAATACACTAAAATTTTTACCCTGTTTTTTATGACGAATGATATTTAATCAGCTAACAAGAGAGGGCACTTGCGTTGAACCCCTTTTCTACCCAATGCCGCTCTAATGCTTTTAAAGGACTCAAGTGTGTGATTCATCCAGAATGAAAGCGATCTGGCTTCATGCTAAGAAGAGAAACCGAGATGATTTTTTGTTTGGTGTCCTTTTCTGTCTTATTCCTCCAAGTCTATTATTTTAATATTCCATTATTTTATTGTTTTTGGTTATGATTGTGCTTTGTTTGGTATATCTATTTTTGATATTAACATGCCATAGTTTCTTCCGCCTTCTAAACCATTACAAGGGCAGAACTGCTGGATTTCGTTCTACATCAGATTTTTGTTGGATTCAACTCCATTCCTTTTTAGGAAAAAACAATATGATAGAATTTGATCGTGATATTTTTCAATAAAAACAAAACCAATCTAATTCTAAAATTAGTCTAATTCTCTGCCCAAACAAAATAGCGATGAAGAATGATGTCAAATTATAGGGATTAGACGATCAAGTTGCTTTTATTTTTAAAAAAAGCTTAATTGAAAAACAAAAATAGATTTTATTTAGAAAATTGTTGTTTAAATAAAATAAAATTTATGCCAAGTTAAATAAAGGGGCGATAGTCTGATTAAGAAATCTTTTTTCAAGTTCTCCAATCTAGTCTAATTACTATAGATGATTTGTTAATATTGTGTCATGTTATGATTACAAGTGCAGCACAGTTGTGAGTACATGCAATTCTTCTCACCATAAATTGTCTTTCAGTCATTAATTGCCTTCTTTGAACTTAGCATGACTAACATGTAGAAGATAACCTCTATTTGATTTTATGATGTAATCATTAGGAACTATGGTTTGGCAATAACACACAGAAACTATTCCCATAAATATCAAATATTTCTTGAAAGCTTAAAATGTGATCCAAATTGTCAAACATTAACATTGACCAAATCAACAATAGATATGCATATTGTTCAATGCAAATAATTTGGAGTTGCATCGACAACTATAAGAAAGGAAAATGAAAAGAAACTTAGCTTGGTATGACAAAGGCTATGCTTCTCAGAATAATATTTGACAATGAATAAGTGGTAGTGGCGAGGTTTTGATAACGAGGTGGTGGCATTGAAGTGGGGTTGAGAGGACAATGGCAATGGAAAGAGACTGAAAATTCAGGATGAAAGGCTGGAAGGTCAGCATGCATGGATGGATTACTCCCTTTGCATGGCTTTGGGTATATGTATATGTATGTGTATGTGTATGTGTATGTATATATATATATATATATATATATATATATATATATATATATATATATATATATATATATATATATATATATATATATATTCTTTTAACTAGTCTCCAATGCATGTCCGATGCAATGCTTCAAATCTTCCCAAATACAAGTGTCTTTAAAGCAGCATGGTACCTTCTATAATTTTGAAAATAGTCCTCCTTTTACTTTGATTACAATCTAAAATCCATTGATATTTTTATATCAGCCTCCTTTGATTTAAATTTCTCATTTTTCATATCCTTTTGCCACATTTAATCTTCTTTGATGATTTTTTTTGCAAATAGTAAAATACAATAATAAATACAAAAGTGTCAACAAAAATAGTTTATATTTTAATATTAGTATTAAACAATAAATAAATATGTGTTCATCCTACATCCAATTTATATTTTTTATTTTTCTTTGAGTAAAAAAAATTGTAGACAAATTATTAGCTAAAAAATTCTCATCAATGTCATATGGAATTTCTTCATTCAGATATGAACAGTTTATGAAATTATTAAAAAAAACTATTAACATTAAATCATCAAAATTAATAGAATAAATAAAAAATATATTAATTTTATTTAATAACAAGGTTAAGTAAAAAACACATGATTTCATTCTAAAGGTTGTTCAACTTTTACTTTTTTCTATAATTTATCATTATTTAAATCAAAGTCTAAGAAGTTCAAATTTTTTCTTTTTTTTTCTTTTTTTAAAGATGTAGTTGTTATGAAATGTGTTGATCTCTTGATCATCCTAATGAGGTCAATGACTTCCAAACAAATTGGTTTTAGGGAACTAGTTTTGAAAAAGCCCTTGAACTTAAAAATTTGACCCTAAAAAGCTACATATCTAGACTAAACCAAACAATGTTCTTTTTTCTTTTATCTTTAATGTGATAGCAAATATGGACATTAATGATGATAACATCCAAAAATAATTATAATTTCTTTAGTAGATAATATGAAGTTCAAAGAAAATCTTAGTATTATAAATTTAATATCATAAATCCATCTAATGTGTTAACTTTCATTGTTCCACTAATAATCAATTTAATTGTTAAATAGTTTGAAAAGTGAAAACAAGGCTTTATCTTGAAGTTCAAGAGTGCATGTGAAGTAGTAAAAACCAATCATTTTCCCTTAATTAGAATGAAATTTTCTCTAGTGACATGCAAGTATACATAAAACATACTAAAATAATTGGATTAAAAAATCAATAATAATGATAGCTTGTAATAATCACATCAAATTCTCAATATTTTTCTCATCATTGCAAATTTTATCTTCATGTTGAAGAAGTTGAGCAAAAATGTTAGAAGTGAATATATGTTTAAATAGTGAAAACACTAAAGTAAACACAAGGAAATTTTATCTTATTAAAAAAATGGTTGAGTAAAAATAATAACAAGAATTGAAGCTATGGTTAAATAATGGAAGCTTTAAAATAAATATAATATTCAAATTTGTTGCCCCAAAAAATTAAGTCCAATAATGTCATAATTAATTATTAATTTAGAGGTAAATTCTTGTTTGCTTCTAATACAACATTTTTATACAAAGATGAATGTGGTTTCAATTTAGATACTAGTGATGATTCAAAACAAATAGATAAAAGATCATTATTGTTTAACCCCATAGAACCCATATATCCTTACAATATGCTCACACAATCCATAGTTGAACGCATACCATGTCCCATTCCCATGTTTGTGTTCTCACATAGCCATTGTCATACTCCTTGGTGACTAGCATCTATACCTATGCAATAGGATAATGAGTTCTAATTTGTGTACTTGTATGCATTTCTTTTACCCGTGACATAGAGCTAATTTTTGGTAAGCCAAGACCCAAAAAACCTAGAATCTTATGATTTAACTGAAGTTAAGGCCAAGCATAAGAGTTGGGCTTACCAAGCTTCTGATGGCTCGTATGTACCAAAGCATAGTAAAATTTCAAGGAAGATATAAGTAAACCATTATGCTACAATGCATCTTATAACGCGAAGCCAATTATCATAATAAAAATGAAGTAATCATTTGCATATTTTTTCAGTTTTACATGTATAATCTCAATGGCATGCATGCTTGGTGTTGTGTGCATAAAATTATATTGTTGTTAATCAACTCATTTGTGTATTAATTTACCATATACACATTATTCAATTTATGTGGATATGAATTTAGTAGATGCACAATTATGGAATTTTACACCCATTCCTTGTTTTTTGTGCTTGTAAAGGCATGCACATATCATACATGCATTTCCAAGATCACCTAGATGATGGAACACAAATCAATTATTTAGTCTTACTAATTTTGTCAATGTGGAAGCATATATGCATGTATAAAATTATATTGTTTATTGTATGCAAGTTCACATTTTGAGCATTGAGAACATAATAAATTCTCTTGATTCAGGGATTTATTTATTAAGAGAATATATGATATATTTATAATTTTATATGTATGGAATTGGGTAACGAATAAATAATAATATGGTAGGGTTTTTAGCTACAATATTTGCAATGCAAACTTGGTAAATGTAGATTCAAATGCAAAAGTGCCATATTTTGGGTTGCGTTAAGCTCAAGTATGCCAATATTCAATGACTTTGGCCCCCCAATTAACAATTTCGATGAGCTCGGACTTTTTAAGTCTAAAGATGATATAAGCATTTTTTTGTTTATCCAAGACTTCAAGTGTGGTGGGCCTTATGCAGGATTGGCAATAGGGCGGGATTAGGTAGAGATGACCTAAACCCCTACTCGTCTTGATATGTGTATACCATTACATGTGCTTGTTTTATCCCTACCTTATCTCACCTTATCTTAAATCCTTTATCACACAAACCATACCACATAATTGGTTTCAAGTATTTGGTGAACATAATGTTTCAATAGGCAATTTTTAACTTTTTTTTTGGATTTAAATTTTCTTATATTACACTTTTAAGAGGAAGACTAGTGGGATTATGTGATGCAAAAAGGATCAAATGAAGGCTTACTGATAGGTCATAGGTAAGATTTATATTTTTTGTCCACATTAAGCATGTTAATAGTGGATTGGGTGGTTATTGTTATGTCAAAACCTAATCTCGAACTATTCTTTGATGGGTTTAATTTTTCTAAGATCATATGATCCCTATGGGTAGAATTTTGAGACTTTAATCCATTTCATTAGGGTTGAGGTTGGATGAGTTTATGGTACGAAATTTAACAAAATTGCTTAAGAGCCTTCAAAAATTAACCCAATAAACAAGTGATATTATTGAGAGTATTTTTGAACCTTTAAAATTTTTTAGTCCACACATTTGCTTAGTCAATCAAAATGACTAAAATATTTGTAGGAGTAGAGATAATGAAAGAATGTTTTTGAAATTAATAAATCCATATATTGAGTTTGACTACCTCCAAAAATTTTCGAAGTTGACTAAAATACCTTTAAGTGAAATTGTCATATTTTCTATTTTTTTATTCGAATATTAGTTGGCTCTAAACCACTAATCGAGAGAGAGCATAGAAATTTGTATGAAACCAACAATGTTGGCTTGTATTGTGTCCCTTGCCAGATACAAACTTAAATCATATATCAGAGTTCATAAGGTAAAATCTCATATAACTACTAGCTTTAGACGAAATTTCTAGAACATATTCAAGGTTTGACTTAGGAGGTATTCTTAAATTTGTCATTTGGCTTGACAAAATTGCCAAGCCCAACCATCTTCACAATCTAAGCTAATCAAACTAAATCCAATCTTAGCTTAAGCCAAACATTCCAACTAGACTTGTCATTTTGGCTTTCATCTTAGGTGGTTTATGAAAATTACCTTGAGTAGTTCAACCTCTAAATGTGATAGTTTGTCCATTGTAGGAAACCATACAATTCTAAATAAATACAAAAAATGGTGCACACAATGTGTTATGACCATTCACATTTTACATGGCTACAAGATGTGGGGTTGATAGAGCTGGAAATGGACAAAGTTGTTAGTGGAGGTAAAGGCAGTGTCGGATGATTGAAAAAATTTCTTGGGCTCCTTGATCCTTTCAAAACCCTGTCAATCTCCTCAACTTAAGATTTTCATTGTGATAGTGGCGTGGCAGCAATGTGGACCTGAAAACTTGAGAAAAAAAAAATGGGGCAAGCACAAACAAGAGAGATACATGTTAAGAACCCATGACAATCCAATGGGTATCTCAGCAACCCTATTAACTTAAGCATAAGCTCACACATGAGGCAAGAATTAACATAACTAAAAAATATGTCTGGTGCTCATCACTTGGGGACATTAAGGGATTGGCTTGTGTCTTAAAACAGAAGTGAAGCGAGAAATTCAGGTTGGTTTGGTTCTGATTCTAAAATAGATAGGAACCTCCTACCGAAGGTCGTTCCCAGTTTGAAAAACAAAATACTGAGGAACCGACTCAATTTGACAGGATTGAAGAGATTATGAAGCAAATGAACACCCTAAGCAACTATAAAGAGATAATGATGCAATTACCAGCTTTATTATGTCCATATTCTTTCTTCACCAAAGATAGTTGGCAACTTAGGAGATTCAAAGTTCTCATGATCACAATCTTCAATAATGCATCCATATTTTGTTTATTTTCATTTTATGTTGTTAGACTTAGTTCTGAATGGAACCTGACCATCAGGTTTGGACTGGGTAGAGTACTTTTTTGGTTTAGGTGAGATTTGCATCTTGTATAAGTTAGAACAAACTAGATTGGGCTGATTCCCCGTTTAGACTAGAACTGATTTGGGCTGACTTGAGTTGCAACGCAAATTGTTGGTGTTCCCATGCTTACACATCTAGATTATCTCCAAAACTGATGGTGGAGCCTCTGGATTGATCCCAGAACTGGAACTGAATGGCAGTGATATGACTAGAACTAGAACAAATAATGGGAATCAGCACATATCATAGAAACTGATTAAACTGAAACGGAATTGAAAAGAACTACAAAGTAGAAAACTAATGACCCCTTTGACATGACTGATATGAAAGATCTGGAAACTAACAGGGTTGTGCTGCGAATTGAAGGAGCTGACAAGCACTAACAATGGTGCAGGATGATTGGTCTGGATTAAATCAGTCATCAAACTGAAGGAGTATCAAACAAAGGTGAGCTGACACGACTGAAACCTTTGGCCCCTTCTCTGCTTGATGTCCCATCACATTGAGTATGCAGAGCATAGTCTGACTTGTAGTTAGTTCCTCGCTTTATCTCGTGTATCAGGCTCTTTGCTGCATAGAAAATCTATGCAGCATCATTTCTGTAGTAAGAATTATTAAAATGACACTGCATTTGACTCTAGATGACCTTCCTTCCTTATCCAATGCATTGTTTATTCTCAAAATATGATCCTGTTGTCGAATATAATTTTCATTCATTGATTTTTCTACTCTCAGCTAGTATGTTCAAAATCATTAAGGAGATGCTTCCTCCTGATGTTCGTGTGGCAAGAGACATCCAAGATCTTCTTGTTGAATGCTGTGTTGGTAAGAATCCAGCATTAACATCAATTTGAATAGAAGGTATCGTATCATGGAATAAAGATCAAAAACTGGGATATTGAATTCACTTCTATAATTAAAATATCCCAAAAAGTTCTCTATTTTTTTTTTGCTTTATTCACTTATTTGAGCTATTATCTAGCTTGACATTTGTTTTGTGGCTGTCTTTTTTCCCTTGGAATATTATGAATTTCAGCTCTTTATCTGGTTTCTCTTATTTCAAATAAAAATTAAGGAATACTTGGACAATTAGTTGCTTCTCAAATTTTATTTCCTTTGCTTTTCAGCATGTATTAAGTTCAATTGCAAAGATGAATTCATGCATGCACTCTAATAGTTGGATTTTCACCTTTTCTTTTTTTTCCCTTATATTACTTTTTCTATTGAATCAGAATCATCAATCTGGTGTCGTCTGAATCCAATGAAGCTTGTAGCCGCGAGGAGAAAAGAACAATTGCACCGGAGCATGTTCTCAAGACTTTAGAGGTAGATCTCCACCATATTTTTATGCCATTAAGTTTTGCCCAGTCTGTTGGATAATTTAGTCAACTGCTTTTTTATCAATAAATTTAGAAAACTGAAATGATAGTTTGATAAGCTTTTATGTTATTTTAAATCCATGAGCACTCAGATTTCAAACAAATACCTATTAAACTGTCTCTTGTAGACCAATGCTGTTCAAGTTTTTCTTCTTCCTGTGATATGAAGTTGAATCAGCGCTGTATGTAACATGTATAGAATAAAGTGATGGTAAGGATTTCGTTTGTATTGAAATGTTGCAATACCTCACATGCCGCTTCAATACCCGCACGTGGTCTCTCTTGTGTTCTAATTCATCATCATCCTTTGCAGTAGAGAATTATGTACAAAAAATATGTTACTTGGTGAAACTATTTAAATGACGAGCATGCATGGTTAGGGCCCATCATAGTTGGATGCAATTTAATTTAACGTAGATTGAATTCATGTATTATGTTTTCTTTGGTTAATGTATTTATTGTTATAAATTGAAATTCATTATTTGGTTTACATATTTGAAATTTAGTATTTCCAAAATCAAGTTTTTGGCAGTGGATCACCGGGTGATGATGGCGGCAACAATGGAATTTGATGGCCTATCTCCTGCAGCGAAGAGTTTCAACTGAAGCGGTGGTAATCTAAATAAAATAGGATTTCGTTTTCCCTCATTTTTTCAAGGAAAACGAAATAGATTTTGAATACTTCTGTAAATGTTAAATTCTTATGAGATTTACGAATCTAATAATCAAAACAATGAAATACATTGTTTTCTAAACTATGAATTTAAAATATATACAACCAAATGGCCCAATTAGATTGTTGGTTAGGCCCGTGTTTCGATCCCATCTCAATTAGGTTGTTGCTCGAGACCTTTGTAAGAACTTTATATTTTTTTTCTGGTCAAACCTGCTTCTACGACATGCTAGTGAAGGACTTCTGAGCTACTAAAATGTCTTTATAGAAAATACACAGAAAAAAGATATTATGATTATGATTTACTTATTCCCGAAAATATTCTATCTCCTAGACGTCGGAGAGAATTTCGAATTCGAACTTGTTTAAATTCCCGGAATTGTAATGTTTTGGATAGAAATCCAATATTTTGCAATGAAAACAAAATAAGAAACTGTGGACAATTTTGGAATGGGGACAAGCATATTAATACAGATACAAAAAATTTAAGAAAATTCAAATTGTTTCTTTGGCCACATTATCGATTAGAAGATTTAGCTTTCTTTCAGGATTCTGCAAAGGGTGCGAGATTCCATGAACTGGAGATGACGGAGGAAGCTGCTGCGGAGCAGCAGAGAATGTTTTCGGAGGCTCGAGCCAGGATGAACGATGGTACCATCTTGCAGAAGCTGCAGGAGACTGAGCAAAGTTTCAACAGGCGGAATAACGAACATGTATAGCTTGCAAGCATCTCATACGACATGTTTTTGTTGGAGTTTGGTAAGCTAAATGCTTAGCATCTAATGTAAGTTATGGCTAACTGATGAATACAATCCATCCTCAGAATGCTGCAACAATTGTTGGCTATTGTTGCTACTTATGTGAAGGTCATTTCAGCAACCCATAAAAGAGTGAGCCAAGGCCGTTGTTCGCCGCTTGGATCTCATCGTCATCATTCTTACTGACATGCATATAGACTAATTTGAGTGAAGTGATAGAAGTAATGAGGCATTGATTGTTTTTTTGTGAGTGGAAGTTTTATCAATCAAATTTTGTACTAAACTATGTCTTGCATTTATGGAACGAACTTATGTTTTGAATGTTGTAAAGTATGCGGGTGTTACATATCACGGTATCAATTCTGAAAGCTCTTTTCTCATCCATAATTGTTGTTATCAAATTGGTTGATTTTATTTTTGTGTCTCATGTTATTAGGTTTGTTAGTCTATAAGTATCTATGTAAAGCCTTAATGGTTATAGTTAATGAATGAGTTTTTTTTAAGTGAATGTTTACGCTTGGTAAAAGGCCTGTTATGTTTTGTTTAAACGACTTGTCATTATGTTGGTGGGTAATGTCATGCATTTTGTAAGCATGTGGAATGGCGCGTTGCATGGGAGCATATCTTGCAATTTGGGTTAGATTTGAGCAAGTGGTATGGGCTTTCTTAGAATATATTTTTTTGTTGTATATTTGTTAGGATTGTGTTTATAAGTGCCTCTATGGACATCCTATTATTTATTGTAAATATTAAATGAGAATTTATCATTCTTTATTTGTGGTTAAAGGTTAAAAGATAAATGGGGATTTTTATCCACAATTGATTGTTATTCTTGGGGTAGAGTTCTATGCCTTGCTAAGAGTGGATTTCTTGCAAAAAAAAAAAAAAAAAAGTTAGAATTAGAATATCTAGATGTTGACGTGATAACTTGGTATGCTTTAAAATAATGTTCAAATTATTATATTTTGGATAGGGAAGAAAGTATCTTTGATTTTAAGTTGATAATTCAAAAGATAGCTTGTAATGAAAGGTAAGAAATATTTCAGATTATGTCAAAAATAATCTTTAAATTTTATAAATCATGATATTAATTATGAATGGTTTAAATATAATTAATAAATTTCTTAGAATTTAAATCCTATTAATTATAAATAGTTTAAATGAGAAGTAAATAATTTTCGAATAATCTAAATCTCATTAATTATAAACAATTTAAATGAAAAGTGTATAATTCTCTTAAAAATATTATCTATATAAAAATATGATTTTTATGTATAAAAAATAATTGTAATTAAATATAGCACTTTTGTTATATAACTCATTAAACCAAACATTGTATTAAGAGACAAAGAAGGAATTTTTTCAAATTTTTTTTTCATTATTCATAATACAAGATTTGATTGATTGGCTCAAAAGTTTTCATTATAGAAAAAATTTATTCCCAAGTATTTCGCTTTTATTATATGCACTAGAAAAAAATTATCATGAATTGAGATAAGAGAATTTTGTCATCGATTTTATGTCCATCCAACAACCTAGAATACTAGCACAAATAGTGGCAAAGTAAATTGGCACATTGCCCCAACAAGTATAGCATACTTCCTTGTCTTGAGTAAACAAGCTATCCCTCTTTTGATGTAACAGATAAAAAAATTATACTTTTCTTTTCCATTTGATAAATAATGTTGAACTTAACACCAAATTCACTATCAACAAATCCATTAAGGTTTTGATGGTTGCAGCCAATTATCTCTTTCCAATTTGATAGTTATTCAATATAATTTATAATACATAGGTTGGATGTTAGAAATTTATCGGAATAATATCAATCTATTTTACTATAATTAAAGAGAGAGGTAAGATGGTATACTTAATTGGAGCAAAGGTAATATATGAAGAAAATTAGCAGCATACAGTACTTGAGAAAGAGAACTCTATTTTAATGATATAACTAGTAAATTTTATTGAACTAAAAATCAGATTACTATATCTTTTTTATTATACAAAAAAAAGAAATTTGAGATACTATAAATGAGATATATTTTGAGCAAGATATTTTTTCACAAAGTTTTGGGAAATGTTTTACTATTCAAAAAACTTGATAAGGTATCAAATCTTTGATAAATTATTTTAATATTTTCTTTGAATTATGATAAGAGATAAATTTATTTTATAATATAAAGTAAAAAATGTATTTATGATGGAGTTACGTATGGCAAAATATTGGTGAGAGATTAAGCATTTGACTTTTTACAAGGTTTAAATGAAGTCCTTGATGAAGTTAAGGAACATATTCTTGACACAACTTCTATTGAAGTTGAAAAAAGTCTTTTTCAAAGTAAAACATAAGAAAAGTAGAAAAAAACTTGTACAACTATCATTAATATAATCATGTTGATCATACACATATGATCAATAATAATTAAACATATTTAAGATAGAAATGATGAATAATTGAATGAATTATTTTCATGAATTATGAAAAATTGTAACATATATAGATTCACATAGAAGATTTATCTATTTTTTTATAGGAGAAAGAGACATGGTGATATAACTACAAGATATTCCTTTTAGAAAAGTACAAGAAAACTAACCATGGGACCATTGATTTGGAGAAAACACATATGAATTAGAATTACTTACAAATTAAGACGTCAACCCTATATTTAATGTATCGAGCTCGACATTACATCAAAAACAAGATCATAACATTTTTTCTTTGGTTTATTTTATCTATGGATTACTCGCTTTTACATTAAGTCTAATTTCTACTTAATCATGGAATATCAAACCAACCACTAAGACTTTTCATAGATTCCAAATTAGGTTTCATCAAAGAGAAGTTCATTGAAAATAGCTAACAATGTAGACTTTTCCACATCACCAAATAGATTGATATCCATGTGCTAAATCATATTCTACACGCCTTACTATGAAAATGTTTTCTAAAATTGCTGAAGTTTTATGTTTCAAAATTATATGCGTTGTTCCAAATATTTACAACGAACCTCCTGGATGGAAAACTCAAAATAATTTTAGAACACTTCTTTACTATATATTTTTGTGTAAGATCTCATGCATTTCCATTTCATATCACTCCATTTGATCATTTGTTTGTTTTACCTATATAATAATACTATTTTATGTACCCGAGTGCATCAAATGCCTTGTGTGATCAAGAACCATAGAGGATGATTCTTACTGGCCGAACGATCTTGTCTAGAAACTGCCATAGGTAATCCTTTGTGAACCGCTCAGAGCATTTTTAGAACTACCCAGGAGGACAATTTGGTTCGGTTGGTTTTCACCCTTTGTTTTAACCCTTGCTCATGCATGAATACCCTTAAAGGTTTGCATCAGACAGCTTTTTGACATGGAGTTTTGAGGGTATCTTGTGATCTTTTCCAATTCACAGTGGGGTCTTCTTCCTTGATGCAATCATACGAGGGGTACAATGCCCTCTTGAGCTCATTATGGCTACATACATGTGATGACAAGCCTCAGTCGAGTCATACTGAAGGAATCACGTTATCTTTCTAACATGGCCACTCAATCCTTCTCAACGTATCCAAGCTCCACCATTCCATTCCAGATCAAGCGGCCAGTTCCATGAAATCTTAAAATATGATTCTATGATTTTTTTTTTTTTTTTTTTTGTAATTAATTCAACTTTGAGACTGGCTTGAGTTTCCATCAGGTTCACTTTGAGTGCCTCTTTAATTTGTGCTTAAATTACTCTTTCCCCAACAGTATATAGTTTCTATAGAATCTCAATTTTTTACAATTTCCGCATACAAATGGCCTGCTATCTCTATGAAACTCAAAAGCATGTTAGTTTTCGAAGTTCTCTATGACTACTGTGTTTATGGTTCCCATAGCTTACCATTCTATGTTTCCTTTTGATGTCCCCAATGTAGCCTATCTTGAGAAATCTAGGTTTTATGTGTATCATCACTATTTGATCATATTATTCACCAAGCTAGCTTAGATGATCATCTAAAATTTTCCATAAATCTTGTTTATCTATAACTTTTTTGTTCTTCTCTTTCTTAGACTCTCTCAATTATTGTGAAACAGTTCCTATTTCTTTTATTATGTTGTCAGCCTCAGTTGTTAGGTTTCTCATCAAAGTTTTTATGTTTTTTTTTCTTCTCTCAACCAATAGTGTTACTATAATACTATCATCACTACTATAACATCTCAAATATGTCGAATGAAATAACATCATTTTTGTTAAAGAATATTCTAAAAAAATGTTTAAAATGTTAAAAAAACATCAAAACTTTATGCAATAAATATGGAGGTTAGAGGTTGATGAGTCACTTGATTTAAAATTTGTCTAACATATTTAGAAGTCATTTGGTATTGAAAATATGCAAAATGCATGTGTGTGTGTGTGCATGCGTACGTGCGCACGCGCGCGTGTGTATATATATATATATATATATATATATATATATATATATATAGATAAAGAAGGTGTAACATTCTCTAGTAAAAAAAAAAGTTTATCAAATATGTTATTTTACTTATTATTTTTATTTTTTAGCAATTCTTTAAAATTTAGTAAATTAGTACTTTAACAAAAAAAAAGAAAGATACACATCCTAAAACAAAAAAAACCTCAAATTTTGAAGTACACGTTCCCAACAAAATTATTGTAGAAATTGAACTTAAGTTAGTCTTTTTCATATTCTTCTTTAATTTTTGAATTCGTCATCTATTCTTCCATTTGCTCTAATCACAACTCAACAAGATTAAGGTCCTTACCATTGCTTCTTTCTTTTTTTTGAAAAAATATGCTTTTCTCCTTACAGGACCTCATCCACTTTCTATTTTTCTTCTCTCTCATGATCTCTTCCTATGGTTCTTTCTTTCTCTTAGAAGCTGTTTTGGAGTTCAAACAAAACACTTAAGTTGACCTCTCATGTCTTTCATCTCACATACCCTTATGTAGTGGGGTTTATTAACTAAAATAATATATTTTTTTATTAAATTTTGACATTTTTCTTCAAGTATTTCAAATAAAAAATCTACACAACTTTTGATTTCATTGAAATTATTACTTTTGAACTCATCTTAACAAGTACATTTTAAAAATATAAATATTTTTTAATTTTGAGATTTTTTTTTCTTAATTTACATGCAAAATAAAAATATTATATATTATATAATAATGCATGAATACTTTTATTTCATACAATTAGATAGCATTTATATGTATTGAAATATTATTTATTTTTTATTAGCTAACAACAATTATTAGGTTTCATAAGATTTAGTGGTGTCACACATGGAAAGCAATCATGGACTTTTTAACTTCCACATGAATGAGGAGTACATAGTTATAGAACTAACAATAATGCAAAGAATAGGAAGGAGTAGATCTTAGCAATGACATTCAAATCAAATGATAAATGAAATACATAGTAATCATTTCCTAAACAAGTCAATCATAGATGTCATCCATCAAACAATACTAATATCGACACTATCAGTTTTACAATAGTGACTTTTTTTTTTCAAGGAAGTCATCTTGTTTAGGGCCATTTCATGACCAAAATAGTAATCCAAGGAGAATTCATATATCTTGATAGAAAGGCGACCCTAGAGTTTTACAAACATCCTTCTAATTTATAGAACTTAGCAATTATTTTACAATTAGCTACCCAATTGTTCTCCATGTCTGTTTAACATTTTATATATGTGGTTTTAACCATCCATTGATGATCAACCCTCGAAGATCAAAAAACATTATATGAGTTGATGCTTATGGAATTGTCATTCACGTTGGTATCATTGTGGTTTGTAAAAATAAGCTCGTAGATCTAGTCTTTTATCAAATAATGTCATCTAACCCCACACCAAATACACATCAAATTATTTTATTCTTCAATGATCTAAATGAGATAAGAGGATTGTCATAATAGAAGCATGAGCACAAGGTAGTCATCTTCTCTTTTGTAGAGACTTTGCCCTACTCAACCTCTATCATTCCAACAAATTATCTCTTTAATCTTAGTTTATTCATAAATTGGATGATGATTATTTTTAATTTTTTTTTCAAAATCATTATTTTTTTATATTAGCCTCTTTGTAAAATACTATGATATTTCGTGACATGATTAATTTTAAAATTGATCAACAAAATTTAAACTCTCAATTAGTTTTAACCTCATAGATTTTAAAATAGAATGTTAGGTTTAGAATTTGATGGTAGGTTTCACCCAAAACAAACGACCAAATCCGTTTTGGTTCAAATACGTCAATACTTGTACTTGCGACCCGAACGTGAGAAATCAATTTCTTCTGCCGGTTTTCTTGCTATCTTATTGATTTGAACCCGAACTTTTTAAAAACAATGTTTAGCATTTATTTATTCTTTCTGTGACGTGTCTCATCTTTAATGAGGTGGAGTAATCGATTAATTATTTCGGTTCAGATGGTAGAAAGGGACACGGACAGGTATCCACCTCACGGTTCAGGTCACATCAAAATGGAACCATCAATCTTTAGGGCCATCATCATTACGTCGGACCGCGGGCCGGTACGGTTTTTTTTCTTTCGATGTTTTTTATATTAGTTTTTAACGAGTCTTTGCATCACTAATTATATTTGAATTAAATATAACTTTCAGTAACAATTATGCTATGTGAGGTTAAATTCAAACAGAACAAACAAAACAACTCTTGAAAACAACACATCCGTCACTCAACGGATGGATTCAAATCTGAATTATTTCTAAGTTATGCTATTTAAATTTTATGTAAAGTATAAAATACCAATTAAAAAAAGTTTTGGGTAATGTTTGTTATGAATTTATTGGAGGTATGTTTATGATTTCATTTTTCAAAGTTTCATAATGATCTTAACAACTGAAATTTTGAGTTAAGATTGTATATTAGAGGTTTAAAGCTTAAACAAAAGAATGAGACCTACAAAATACAATGCAACAGCAATATTTTATAAATTTTTTTTTAATTCATTAAGAATTTCAAAATATTCTTTTTATTGTATTTGAGCATGATTATGACTTAAAAAAGTTTATTAATAAATAATTTTATTAGTCATTTAATCATTTTATTTATTATATTAAGTATTTACTTATGATATTTTTAATCAAATGATTGAATGTTTATTTTTTATTGAATATAAGTGAGAATATATTTATGTTTATATTATGAATTAAGAATAGCATTGAAATCGTAAAATATAATTAATATAATAATTATTCATAAATTTAATTTTTTTTATTTATTAAATATCTATTTAACAAAATAGTTGACCAAACTTGATTCCCTATTTGACATAATTTTCTTCAAAAAATATCATCAAAATAAGATGTAATTCAATTAGGATCAAAAGGGAGCAGCAGGTTGACGAAGGTGGTGAAACCATAATCAACAAATATAATGATATCAGTATGATATGAAAAAGGTTGACATAGTGGCTTTGCTAATGAGATTCAACTCTTCTAGCAAGTGCATCAAAGCTAATGATTCATGTATGATTAAGTCATCAATACATTTGATATCTCTCATAGGGTTTTTTCCCCTTTTTGCTATAGCTCAATAGAGCTTTACCATACTCACAGGTGTTAAATAAAGCTTTATTGTAGTTACATAGGCTTCATTCAAGTGCTCAGGCATGACTTGCATGGTTTAGACATCAATAATAAAGCAATTATTGTAATCCAAATGTAACGCAAACATGATGAAGAAAATTAACGTCTTTGATGTTGTTATAAATTCAAATAGGATAGTCAAAAGATTTCAAAGTTAAAAAAGAAATTTAACCATCCATAATAAAACAATTATTATAATTCACATGCAATATAAACATGATGGTGTACATTGATTTTATTAACCTTTAACATACTATTTGATTTAAACAATAAAAAATTTTCAAAGTTAAAAAAAAATAAAAAATAATAGAAAATGTGAATAAGATTCTCACTTTGAAGTGGAGATTTATTGAAAAAAGGTAAAATAAGTTTTGTCTCACAATGTGAGCCAAAAAAAGTTTTGAACCTTAATATATATTCAATAAATTATTTATTTATAGGCTTAAAATTTTAAATTTTTAGGATTTATCTAAAAGTATTTTAGATCCAATTTGAACTTTCATTTGATACAATTCCCTTTAATAGCTATGACAATTTCATTGACTACAAAATAATATGTTTCTTTTATCAATCTTTTTATTAATAAATATGCACTATTTTTTCAGAACAAAAAATGTAACAAAAGTTATTATTATAATATTTGTTTGAAAATTTAATTTAGTAACATTTATTAAATAACAAACATAATTTTTAATAGAATGAATTTGTAGCAATCTAAGAATCACATGAGATCTCATGATTTACATGAATATCAACTTTTGTTTAACTAGGTTTGGTCTATGAATTTTTTTTATATTTTATTTTATTTAAAACAATCAAGTTAGCTTGAAGAATAAGGATTGTTAAAATATTAGATAACATAGTTGTTTAAACATGGCTTTAATCAAAGTGTATTTAGCAAACTATGATCCTAGCTTGACTTGGATTAAAAAAGTTAAGAGTATTTCAATAAAAGATGTACATTAAAGTCTAAGGAATAGCTTATATAAGAGTTGTCTGAACTATGGAACCGCCTTAATTTATTGTGGAAGACCTTACTTTTACGATTGCTCAATGAAGAATAAATTTTGATCAAAGTCAGGTAGATTGGGTCAAATTATTTTGAAATTAGATTGAAATAATTATGCATCTATCAATACATATATATCTATAACATGTTTTTACATATAACATTTTTATCTCAAATTTAGATTGAATCAAATATTTTCTATCTAAAGTTAAAATTGATCAAGATCGAGTTAAAAAAGTTTTATTAAACCTTTAGTCAGGCTTGAATAAGCTCAAGATTAAGTTGTTTATTTTCCTAGTTTAATGAATCCTAACACTGTTATTTTGATAAAATAGACATTTTTGTTTATATGATGATGGATTCTACAAAATATTGAAATAGATTAAGAAGAATGTGTAATTAAACCACAACTTAAAAGCTTGTTATAAACTCAAGTACAAGACATTGAATGACTTGATAACAATTGCATATTAGAATGTTGATGAGGGTCTAAGACCAATTTATAAAGATTTATGTGTTAATTAAAATGGCACAATATATATACTTCAAGAGGCATCAAGCTATCAAATTTGTGAGAATAATCATTTTTTCATATTAGATGTTTCATTATTTTCATTGAAAGACTCTGATTTGATTAAAAGCTATGAACACAAAATCACATATAAAAATGAGTTAAAAAAATAGATGTTTTGTCACTTCTTTTTGAGTGGGGATGTAGACATTTTTCATAAATAAAAAGAATCATTTGGTATCAGATAGGCATTATGGGAATTAATTATCATCTTTTGTTTTGTCTTTGAATGTTGATTGTCAAAGTTAAATGATAAGATAAGCATTGTTGAACATTTTAATTAATCTTAACTTATGCTTTTTTTTTTTGTATTTGGAGATTGTGTGCCACATTATGCATGTAAGGTTAAGGTAAATGTATTTTTATTGTTAGTTGATTATAATCTCATTTATATTGATTAACTATTTATCATGATAGAACAACTTGAGCGAGATAATATGGAACATTTTCTTTTTTTTTTAACTAAGTTTTAGGTAATCTTTCTAACTTTTGTGTTTGTTGGACTTTTACTAGTGAATGTTATATAAATGAACGTATTTATTTTGTTAGCAGTATCACAATCACTTGTTAAGTTATGCCCATAAAATTTCTTTTGAAATGTAATACTTAAACTATACAATTTAACGATTAATTTCAACAAAGTCTAAAAAATTATATTTGTAAATTTCAATCACCTTTAATTGTTTTAATAAAAATTCTAAAATTTTAATAAAAATGGTTCAAATGTATCAATCTTCAAAAAAAAAAGTTCAACAAAAATTTTAACATTTTATTTTATTTTATTTTTTAACTCATTTTAGAAGTTTTCTATTAATTATGATTTATAATTAAAATATAATTAATAAGATATGGATTAAATAAAAATTTTTCAAATTATTCATTTATGGACAGCATTCTTTATTTATAAAGTTTTAAACTAATCACAAAATTAATCCAAATTGCAGAACTAAAAAACATCAAAGAAGAAGCCAACTCTTGCGTTATACCCCTACGCAGATGTCATTCCCACAACTCACCAATTAAAAAAAGGCAGCACAACCGGAAACAACCCACAATGTGATCGAATGATGGTTTTTACAGGCGGGAGAAGAAGAAGATGCAACGGATGCCTATGGAGAATCAGAGGGTGGTTGTGGTGGTGGAAGAGGCCGAAGCCGCCCGCAATGCTCTCCAGTGGGCGGTGCGAAACTTCCTCCGCCCGGCCGATTTCCTCACTCTCCTCCATGTCTATCCCTCCACCAAGTCGAGAACGAAGCAGCGCCGACTGCGACTCAACGGCTTCCAACTCGCCCTATCCTTTAAAGACCTCTGCAATGGAATCGCCGAGGCAAGCCAACAAAGGCTTCTCTTATTCTTCTCATACACTTGATCTTTCGAATATGCTATGTGTTGATCGATTGGTCTCATATTGGCGCTCGGCCTCTTTCAATCACGCTGGCATAGGATTTCGTTAGGGCTTTTATTCCTGGTTATGAACTTTAATTCTGGGCTGCCTTAATGGGTTTCATTTGTGATTGGAATGCAGGCCAAGGTGGAGATTTTAGTGATGGAAGGCGACCAGGGGACAGAGGTGGTTTCATTGGTGAGAAAGATAGCTGCAACGGCTCTCATAGCCGGCCTTCACGATCGGAGTTTTCTTTACAAGTGAGTTCTCCCTCTCCTCCCTTTTAAAAATCGATTGTTTTTTGTAAATGTGATGCATCATTTTGTGTTTTCTTTCATCAAACATTTCTGTTGGCCAACTTAGTTCCATTTGTAGGACTTCGTACAACTTTGTTGTGCTTTCTTAAAGTTGACTTGGGTGAAATGAAATAGGTAGTGAAGTGGGTGACAATTAAATTCTTAAACAAATTGCTGCTCCTTTTTAACCAGAAGAGCTATCCCAATTCTTTTAACACGAACTCTCAACTGTCGAATCCTCGCCATTAAGCAGCATTCTCCAACTCAGTATGGCCTGGCAAATGCCGAATTCTCTCTAGTTGAGATCAAAGGGATTGGGTAAGGTTTCACTAAACTTTGTAAATCAGGACTCCTTTATGCTAGTTTTGTTCGTGTTAGCTAATAGAACAAGTGGTAATCAACAGCAACCCAGAGGCAAAAGCATCGTTTCTGGTCTTCCTTTGCCATTTGGGAAGGGTTTGGAGAAGCTCTTGGTGGAGGTAGGTCAACAAGAAGAGGTTTTCTTTGTTCTTACAGTTAGTTGTTGAAATGGAATAGTAAAACAGTTTTAAGTGAAGAGTCTCTCCAATTGAAAAAACCATTCATTTCAGATGTTTCACGAGCTTGTTTTGTTAACACCATTTTGTACACACTATAATGATTTGACCTTGTAAAAATAATCTATATTTTTCTCTTTTTCTGCTTTTTTTTTCTTTTACTTGGCTTAATTATGGAAATTAAAAAAAATTAAAACCTGTTTTTGGAAAGGACAACGATGACCAATTGACAATGTAATGATTTAGGTGATGATAGTATTGGTAGTTGGATCTCTTTTAATTTTAGTTGACAAGGAAGAGGACCAGTATGCTTCTTGTTAAGCTTGCACTGATTAGATAGTAAGTAACAATGGCCTTCAATGCCCAACTTGTCTTTGTTATATGAAGAACAAAAACAGAGAGATCAAGTTCATCAATTTAAATCAAATCATTTAAATCTAATGTCTTAGTATAATAACTTTTTTAATCCTGAGTTAAAGCACTAACTGAAGATTTTTCAACCACAGCATAAACTTTGGCTGAATGTATAAATAAAATTATTTTAATCCCTTTTGTAAATCTCGTCTAAACCAATTTTTTTCAAAGAGCTTTAATTTTTAAATTAAAAAAAAAATCAAAATATTAATAAAATAGTTTTTATTAAAAGTCTATTTTTACTAATCAAATTTATTTTTCATAACTTTCTTAAACTTTAAATGCATTATTATATTTAATAAATTATAATTAAAATATGATATCAAAAATAAAATAAAATAATTAAATGTATTATTATATTTAATAAATTATAGTTTTAGTGCACCGCCAAAGTGCTTAAAGGCAATGCCGGCCGAATAATAAAGTTGAGAGCTTGTGTTAGGTTTATCGTCTACGTACAACATTTTTTATGAGTTCCCTATTTTCAAAGTATGCATGCAATCCATCGGTCAAGACAAAAGTCAACACTTTTTTCACACATCCATGTGCTGTTTCTGTCAAAAATAAATATTGTTGTTTGTCATTAAAAAATGACGTTGCCAATATTTTTTTTATTAACTTATTACGTAGATGAAAATATTATTTAATATAAAGCCGCTGAATAAAAGATAAATAAGAGGACAAAAATGCCACCTTTCGTTTTTTTAAATGCAGGAAAATAAGAAAATAATTAAAAATTGATCCCAGGGACATTGGTTCGAAAATAGAGTCAGCCAACAGAACGAAGCTGGGATCTTTAGATTCATTTCAAGGGGTGTTGTCAAAACATAACCAATTAAACTGATAAAATAAAAAAAAAATATAATAAAAAGATATATTATGTTAGAACATGATTACCCATAAGCTTATTATATAACAATCAAATTATTTTTTTTAAAAAAGAGTAAAATAAAAATGTAGAGATCTTTTAAAAGGGATTAAAACTTTGTTAAAATTTGAATAAAAGGTCTCACTGTAGCTTCTTAGTTGACATGATAACGTAGCCTTCTAAACATTTTTGCACTCATATATATATATTTGACATGATAACGTAGCCTTCTAAACAGAGATTAGATTTATTTAATTTCTTAAATTTTCGAGTAATGACCTATGAAATTAATAATAAAATTTATGATTTACAAAAAAGTATTTTACAAAAAGAAATTAGATAAAAAGAAACTTCAAAGAAAAGACAACGAGAATTGACTTGTTTTTTAAGCAACAGGAGTTTTCACAAGGAGTATCTTATTTTTTATTCATCCAAATAGCATATATAAATAACACAATCAAAATATTTAAGTTCTTGATAAAACAATCAAGGCCTCACTCCTACTAGATTAAGCAAGTCCTAAGCTTAACCTAGTAGGTTAATCAAAATATTTAAGATCATGGATGCCCATTATCTCATTAATCAAGTATCAAAGATGATCACTCAAAGGATGGTGTCTTCTTAGCATGTTATTATTCACCTTTGCAAGAAAGTCCACCTAAAAGAAATCAAGCATTTCTTGATAGATTAGTTATTCTATTATTTCCCTTGTCAAATTTAACATCCAACCCAATAGTTGATATCCTAATCTTAAGCCATCTTTTCTTGTGTTTTAAGATCCTCTAATCTTCTTTTTTTTTTTTTTATCACAATCAAATGTCTAATGTAGCATGGTTCACTATTTCCATCATGAAGATGACTATCCGACCTCTAATCTTCTTTTTTTACCATCTTTTCCTACTTGCTTGCTTTGAGTCATTATCTATGGTTTGGACTTCACTTCATTATAATTTGATTTAATACCTAACCAAATGGGATCCAACTAATTTGAAATTTGATAGAATATTAGCTCATTAAGTTTATTAAAACTTTGGTATTTAGTTAATAAAAATCTGGAAAGAGTATTGGCACTTGTTATTGTGACCATTTGAACACTTAAACATGTTTAGATTGAGTTGAACTTGTATTCTTCTTCTTCAATAAATCATCAAGAAGTGAATACCTTTTATGTTGGGAGATGTTTTGCTTTTGTTCCCAATCTCCAAAAACTAATGCACACATTAAGTCATAAATTTCACCTTTAAGTGAACTTGAGCCTAATCCATGCTAAATCCTTAATCTAGCACATTAAGTCTTTATTAACTCACTTCCTTAACATCTTTTACCAATTTCCTTTATTGTCTATGTTTGGCTTTTATTTTCCAAAAGTTCACATGTTGGGAGACTTTTAGCATCATCATTATTTAACTCTACACTATGCCAAGTTATTTTGTCGCTACTGGTGGCAAATGGTTCTTGCTATTTTATTATTGTCATCATTCTATCATGAAGTTTGTATGCTTATCACCTTCTACCAAACTAAATCTATTAAGTTGTCATACCTATCACTCTTTGACACATATTTCAAATTAAATGATAAAACTTGTAAGCTTATTATTGATGAGAGGTTGAATATAAATCTCACGTTTTCCTCTACCTTAACTAAAATGATCGTATTTCTTAAATTGTAATGACTCACATGCATAATTACAAAAATTTTTATTTAGTGTAATATTATTCCTATAAACATTGCACGTCTTATAAGAAGTGCAACCTTGAATGGGTCACTATTGAGCTCTAAATGTGACTAATCCAACACCTATGCATTGAAGGTTTTGGATCAAAAAATTGTATTAGATCCCTTGAATGCCAAACCTTTGTTAAAGACACTTTACCTTTATCACCATGTTCGAGCATATGATAACATTCTTCTTGTCCAATCGATTGATATGTATTACCTTCTCTCTTACTACAAACTTTCAAAAGCTTCTAAAATTATTTTAAATATGGTCAAATTGATTTCCTGTAACATCTCCAATTTAGAGCCACTAAATTTTGAATAATTGTTTTAAATCTTTTCCATTAAAACCATAAAACCAATTAAATTTTAACAATATAAACAATTTTTTTATTTTAATCACAATAGAATATAAAAACTAATCAAATATTTTAATTTCACATAAGCAAATTCAAATATTCAAATTTCTTATAACAAAAGTAAAATAAATAATCCAAAATACTAATCATGACAAATTATTATTGCAATAACATTAATTACAACTATAATATTCTCTTTCTAATACATATGATGGAAATAATCAACTCTCTTCATAAATGATCTTATGGGAGAATTGATGACAAACAAGATGAAGATAGAAAAGAGAAAGAAAAAAAAAACTATTATAGAGAAGAGAAAAATAAAGAAAAAGAAAAAATCATTACCTTAAAGATTGAGAAAACAATCGAAACACATCCATCTTGAATGCCTAATAGTATTGGAAAGACAAAAGAAGTATATGAATAACAAAAATAAGATTATACTGGCAACTTGAAGTGATTCAAATTAATCAATTTTAAGTAAATATGAAAAAAAATGAAGAGCTAATTTGTCTTAATGGCATCCCATTAATTTCTTTCCCATGTAATTGGTTGGTTCCATGTTCCAACACAACTCAAAGGAATAATTTTTTGTTACTCAACTTCAAAAATAGGAAAATAATTTGTTAAAAACTTAACAATGTTATGTCATCATATTAATATTACATATTCTTAATGGTTGTATAAAATGATTTGTCAATGAGAAGTTAATCTTCATTAGATAATCACCTATATATGATCTTTCTAATTTTGAGTTAAAAAAATTAGAGATTAGATTTATTTAATTTCTTAAATTTGTGAGTAATGACCTATGAAATTAATAATAAAACTTATGATTTACAAAAAAGTTTTTACAAAAAGAAATTAGATAAAATTCAAAGAAAGACAACGAGAATTGACTTGTTTTTTAAGCAACAATCAAAATATTTAAGTTCTTGATAAAACAATCAAGGCCTCACTCCTACTAGATTAAGCAAGTCCTAAGCTTAACCTACTAGGTTAATCAAAATATTTAAGATCATGGATGCCCATTATCTCGTTAATCAAGTATCAAAGATGATCACTCAAAGGATGGTGTCTTCTTAGCATGTTATTATTCACCTTTGCAAGAAAGTCCACCTAAAAGAAATCAAGCATTTCTTGATAGATTAGTTATTCTATTATTTCCCTTGTCAAATTTAACATCCAACCCAATAGTTGATATCCTAATCTTAAGCCATCTTTTTCTTGTGTTTTAAGATCCTCTAATCTTCTTTTTTTTTATCACAATCAAATGTCTAATGTAGCATGGTTCACTATTTCCATCATGAAGATGACTATCCGACCTCTAATCTTCTTTTTTTACCATCTTTTCCTACTTGCTTGCTTTGAGTCATTATCTATGGTTTGGACTTCACTTCATTATAATTTGATTTAATACCTAACCAAATGGGATCCAACTAATTTGAAATTTGATAGAATATTAGCTCATTAAGTTTATTAAAACTTTGGTATTTAGTTAATAAAAATCTGGAAAGAGTATTGGCACTTGTTATTGTGACCATTTGAACACTTAAACATGTTTAGATTGAGTTGAACTTGTATTCTTCTTCTTCAATAAATCATCAAGAAGTGAATACCTTTTATGTTGGGAGATGTTTTGCTTTTGTTCCTAATCTCCAAAAACTATTGCACACATTAAGTCATAAATTTCACCTTTATGTAAACTTGAGCCCAATCCATGCTAAATACTTAATCTAGCACATTAAGTCTTTATTAAATCACTTCCTTAACATCTTTTACCAATTGCTTTTATTGTCTATGTTTGTCTTTTATTTTCCAAAAGTTCACATGTTGGGAGACTTTTAGCACCATCATTATTTAACTCTACACTATGCCAAGTTATTTTGTCGCTACTTGTGGCAAATGGTTCTTGCTATTTTATTATCGTCACTTATTTATTCCATCATGAAGTTTGTATGCTTATCACCTTCTACAAAACTAAATCTATTAAGTTGTCATACCTATCATTCTTTTACACATATTTCAAATTAAATGATAAAACTTATAAGCTTATCATTGATGAGAGGTTTGACTATAAATCTCATGTTTTCCTCTACCATAGCTAAAATGATCCTATTTCTTAAATTGCAATAACTCACATGCATAATAACTAAAATTTTTATTTAGTGTAATATTATTCCTATAAACATTGCACATATCTTATAAGAAGTGCAACCTTGAATGGGTCACTATTGAGCTCTAAATGTGACTAATCCAACACCTATGCATTGAAGGTTTTGGATCAAAAAATTATGTTAGCTCCCTTGAATGCCAAACCTTTGTTAAAGACACTTCACCTTTATCACCATGTTAGAGCATATGATAATATTCTTCTTGTCCAATCGATTGATGTGTATTACCTTCTCTCTTACTATAATATTTCAAAAGCTCCTAAAATTATTTTAAATATGGTTAAATTGATTTCCTATAGCATCTCCATTTTAGAGCCATTAAATTTTGAATAATTGTTTTAAATCTTTTCCTTTAAAACCATAAAACCAATTAAATTTTAACAATATAAACAACTTTTTTTATTTTAATCACTATAGAATATAAAACAAATCACATATTTTAATTTCACATAAGCAAATTCAAATATTCATATTTCTTATAACAAAAGTAAAATAAATAATCCAAAATACTAATCATGACAAATTATTATTGTAATAACATTAATTACAACTATAATATTCTCTTTCTAATGGATATGATAAAAATAATTAAATTTATTGATGTGCCAACTCTACTTAATACTCCCTTAAGAGTCTTATAAGTGCATCTTCATTACCTATAAAATATGCTAAACCAACAGTTCTAGACTTAGCAAACAAAATTCATACACTAATGCATACAAAATAATACATAATTGAGTGGTGTTATATACTAGGTCTATATATATATATATATATATATATATATATATATATATATATATATATATATATATATATATATATATATATATATATATATATATATATATATATATATATATATATATATAATCATACAAAAAATTAAAAATACACTACTAATAGATTACACCCTTCTTTTTTAGTTAAATCTTTTTTTAATTTAATATATTTTCATTTTTGTTTGTTTTTTCTTAGAGAACTTTTTGTTAGATGTCATTATGTGTTTGCTAATAGATCTAGAGTTAAGTCACTAATACCAAACTAAATCATATTATTATCATCATAATAATATACACTATTACATACTAGTTTCTAATCCATTGATTATCGTCATCAAAGTAACAAAGAACCTTTCAACTCTCTTCATAAATGATCTTATGGGATAATTGATGACAAACAAGATGAAGCTAGAAAAGAGAAAAAAAAATTATTATAGAGAAGAAAAAAATAAAGAAAAAAGAAAAGTCATTACCTTAAAGAATGTCAAAACTTCAAAATCTGACACCTCCAAAGAAGATGTAGCTTAAATTATTTAAGCATTGTGATGTAGGAAAATAAGAATGAAGGAATGGAGATTAAGCTCAAGGCAGAAGCAAAAGATAAGATAGTCTGTCATGAATATAAACAATCAAAACACATCCATCCTGAATACCTAATAATATTAGAAAGACAAGAGAAATATATGAATAACAAAAATAAGACTATATAGACAACTTGGAGTGATTTAGATTAATCATTTTTAAGTGAATATGAAAAAAAAAAAGAATGGCTAGTTTGTCTTAATGGTATTCCGTTAATTTCTTTCCTATGCAATTGGTCAGCTCCATGTTCAAACACAACTCTCCCACATCGTCCATCTCTTATGCCTCATGGAATCTAGGACACCTTTTTTTCACTCTTAAGGAACAAGATCTAGTTGCCCGCTCTCCTTAATTCAAAGCTCGAGCTCCAACTACATCTCACATCTTCCTTAAGCGCTTGAAATCTCATTGCCCCTTCTTGCTAAACACAAATATAGGCAAATGTTAACCTCCTTGTTAGGAGCATCAAAATAACCTCCTATAACATGCTAATGGTGTTTTCAAAATTCATGCCAATAGACCTTATTGTTGATTGATTTAGTCAATAGACCAAAAGTAACAGCTCACAAATCAAGAGAGATATTGTCAATTACTATTATCGAAGTGACACTAAACAATCTCTTACTTTCTCATAGACTTGCTTGAGTTTTGATTGTTGTATATTATATATGTGAGTGGGTATAGTTAGTATGACTGATAATATTCACCGTCCACAACTACAGTTACCATCTTCATCATACCTAGTGAGGTACTTGAAACCTCTTGCATAAGCCCAATATTGATATTGTCATGTCATTATTCCATTAATTGCTTTGGCTCTATAGTTTCAAGGTTTATGGCAATGATGACCCACTTAATGTCATTTCAGCTTCAATGCATGCAAAGAGAATTGTTTTAACATTTCATCATAACAAGTAAAATATTGGAGAAGTAATAACAAAAGTATGTATTCAATTACCTTCCATCTAGCCAAAAGAACACATTAAAGTTGAAATGACACCAGGTGAACTCTATTGTCATGTGGGCTACCATGCCACAACCTGTGCTAAACATAGACTCTGATGGCGCAGTTGTGAGTTGTATAGCCAGAAACCTCACGAGCAATTTGTTGGATTGTAGCCCGAGGTCATTTGCCTTGCACCATTATAATTTGCCAAAATTAGTAGAATGTGGTAATAAAATCTCACCTAAACAAAGATTAAACTATAACTTCAACAAGCAATGACTACCATTATTACAGGATTTGCAAAAAGTATTCATACATACCTTAGAAGCTAAATGTTAAACTGCAGGAACGATGACAGGGAAATCACTTGAACACTGAACAAGGGAGAGTGACCAGACAAATCTAGACTCATCAAAAATTCCCGATTTGTTACTATGAACAGTGAATTCCTGATTTGTCGACTGAATCCTGGCAATTAATAGCCTTCTGTACCCATTCAACCTTAACAGCAAAAATATCATTAAATGCAACATCATGCCATCACCATATACAAATGTTCTCACACTGAAAATGGCAAGAACACCTTCCACCTCGTAGCTTCTTCTGTTCCCCCATATGTCATCAGCATGGGAGGTAATGCGACTGTTTCAGCTACTCAAAGCAGATGCAAATCAACAGTAACCAGAGCACAACAGTAAGCTATTGACGGTAGAGACTTTCCTTGGCACCAAAGTCACTCTAGGAAACCAAACTATCAAACACTTGCACCTACAATGCGACTTCCCCCAGATATCAATGGCAAATCACAGCTGCCTCCATCTGTGCAGGGTTTGATGCGTTTGCTAATGCTCAACAATTGCCTCAAGGATTCAAACAGATATCATCCTCAGCTTTGATGTACCAGCATCAGTCTCCATCCCCTTCTCATTTCCTCCCCTATTTCCTCTTCAAATTTTTTGGCTATGCAAAGAAGTATCCTTCTGCATCCCTTAATGAAAAGAACCATAGCAAATGCAAATCCACAAATGGTAATTGCTAACTGGGTTGGGTGGACACAGCTGTCAATGACAGTTGATTAAACTCTTGGTTTCTTTAACCGATTTGGCTCTCTCAACTTTCAAAGACAAAAAGATACCACAATATTTACAACTCTTGATTTTTCAGATGTGCCTGTTTCATTGAGGAATTGGAGATAGGGAATTAGTGAAGGATTCCAAATAGCAATTATCTTGACAATGGATCAGTGAGCTAAAATGCCCACAGCATTCATCAATCTGACAAGAATTATCCTATGCTAAATTTTGGAAACAACCAGAGAATAAAGAGGCAATCTTACAAAACCTAATTGAGAAGGTCCACTTTTCTGTCTGTCGAACTTGTAATTAATCGAGTGCTGCATCAGTCACATGCTTGTTTGCTGCTCAACCAAAACAAAGCTGAATTAATTACTTGGCATGGAATTGACTTTTGGAGATGCCAGTTAGAATGTGTAATAAGAATATGCAAACGATATCAATATATTCAGATAGAGACAAAGGGCATTTCCCAAAAAAAAAGAGTTGAACCTCAGTTGGCAATCATTTTGCTGTTGCACTGTGTCGCATTTATGTTCATAGTAAAAAAGGGAAGAACTGCTCTGCAACATGGTCATTAAGAATCACAAAAGGTGGATTCCTAGTCTAAGGTTTGGTGCACTTATGCTTGTGGAAGAGCAAAGCAGATGAAAAAAATATTACAGAAGTGAAGTTGAAAAAGGTAATGAAAAAAAGAAAAGAAAAGGTGATTGAATGAAGTACTGAACCTTTGATTAATCTATGTTTACAATGACTCATAACAAAACTATTGAGGGTTAATGAATTTAGATTTAATCTTATATTAATTGAATAAAATATTAGACACCTAATATACAATTAATATGACATATACTCATAAGCATAAATTATTAAATATCCCCCTCAAATATATTAGGCCTAAAGTAAGCCTATTTGGTTTTAATTCCCACAATAAGTGATATCAGAGTTGATCGACTAAGAACTCGTGATTTATATAGTTTGTGTCTCATGGTTTTTAGCGCTCTTTCCACCATGGTTGAGCAAATTTATGATGAATTCATGAATTCATGTGATTTGAGTAGTTTTTAGTCTACATGATACTTGATTACGTTAACAAACTATCATGAAGCCACTTAAGTTTTGTTTGAGTGACCGACACACGACTCATTTAGTTTGGTTATCCATGTAAAGAAATTGGTGCATTGAATATGGATGAGTAGTGGATCAAGTTAGCATCCTTAATATTAAACATGATACTCAACTCAATGAGTAAAAAGTTTTTAGAATTAAAAGAGAATAATAAACAATGTGAACGAGTACAAGTGAAATTAGGTTTAATCACACCTTGCAAGTTGAGCATAATGTTAAGAATTTAATACATAATTAATATAATTCTTATCTATAGGATTAAGCATTAGGTTATTGGAAATTCACATAAGATATATTAAACCTAATTTGAACCACCGTGTGATCCAACTGTTTCAACATATCAAAATTTATCAAAAATCTTATGGGTAAATTCATATCAAAAGATAATAATTGATGCCTTAATTTGAGGTATTAAAATCTAGAAAGCCTAATGCAAAAAAAACTAAATGAAGTAATCAAAAGTAAGAATGCGTTTTTAGACTTTTTTAAGTTTCTTGAAAACTAAGCACACCTTGCAAGGGCCACAATAAGATTCATTTGATAGGATTATAAGGACTAAAAATAAGTTTGATACTAAATAATAAAAGTATCAAATTGAAAGAATTAACTAGATGATTCTAAGATGTTTTATATCTTTAAACAAATCTAATATATTATGCATAATTTATTTTAAATAAATATGAAATATTTTGTTAAATAATTCTACAAAAATCTAGAATATTCTATTAGAATATTCTAAAAGAATGTAGAATATTTTATTAAAATATTCTAAAAAAATCATTTTACTATTAAATTTTTAATTTGGTGGATAATTACTACTTGTGTAGATATTTCTCATCTATTTATTTTTATACAAAATCATTTATAATTATTATTTTTTTTTTACTAAAACCTACAAAAACATCATGTATAGAAAACTATTAAGAACAATATCACTGTCCCCATGGATCTTAACTTACAAAGTTTTTGTTGATATCGAAAAAGTATAATTATGGATCCTATTTTATTGTTTACTTTGTAAGAAAAAATCACTAACCTTTTTTTTGTTCTTTTGTTGACATTTTTCAATGGAGCAACACTTGATCTTAATTGTTCTCTTCATCCAACTTGGGCATTCTATAATTGAACTTTGCTTAAATAACCATAGTTCTAAAAGTTTGAGCATGGCAGGTTTTGTTTCTTTAGTTATGTTACTTTAGACCATTCTTAGAGGAAGACATGGATATTAAAACTTCTTGTATTCAAATGCTAAGAGGCATAAAATTATTTGAAGTAAACCATAATAGCCAAATTTGTATTAAAACCTCATATTTCCATCTTTGATATTTGAAAGAAGAAATGTGCAAAAAATAACTGAAAGTGGCAATAACTCTGATATTTTACAGACTTATAACACTTTTTAAATATGTTATGCATGGATTTGCTTTGGATTATTTTTTGATATAATAACAGAAGATAACAGCATTAATTTTAATTATAGATTTATAGGAATATAATAGATTCCTATTAGAAGGAAAAATACAAGAAAGCATTATTTACAAGGAAAAATTGGCTAAAGTGGGCTACGTTCAACTAGATTACAATGATATAAAACATGAAACTGAACCATTGGAGGTCTATTCATAACTAAGATAACCTAAGTACACTTCCACACATGAAAAATTATAGTTTTTATTCTGTTATTCACATACAAGGATTTAACCTCATACAACTAATACACAACTCCTGTTGATATAACCAAGTTAATTATAATTGCCTAATAAAAGCTATCTAGTTGACGACACCATTCAATCAATTATAACCATCAAATAAAAGCTTGATTGTTGATCACTAAATTGAATCAGTTATAACTGTCAATAGAGAGCTCGGATGTTGATGATGCGATCGAAGCAATTATAAACACAAATTAGAAGCTTAGTTGATGATGACGTGACCAAATCATTTATAACCGTTGAACTTGTTATAACTTAAAATGATGAATCTAAATCCCACATTGCCAACATCTCTTAATAAATTGGCTCCACAGCCTTGAAAAACTAGCCTCATGAGATTAGCTTTAAAAGACTAACCACAAAGGGTTGGCCTTAAGGGACAGCTATCGAAGATCTAACCTTGAGGGTTTTGGACACAAGCCACTGGTGTTCACTATATGATTATATCATAAATTAACAATTGAGATTTGATGGGCAAAATTTTACAACATCATTCAACATCCAAACCCTTCATACTATCATTTATGTTATAATAAAAATTTATTTATATAAATACTTGCGAGGATATTAAAAAACAGAAAATAACATATTATTTTAAAATTAAAAATTAATGTAATAACTTATCTAATATGAATCATGAATTATCATCTTTTCTTTTAAATCTGGACAATTAGTACAAAGGCCTTTACCAACTATCATTTGATCCTTTGGAAAGATTAATGTTGCTCCAAGTCTAATAAACATAATGCTGGATGCTTAAGATGACTATCCATTAACTAATAAGGAATCTCTCAACAAGAAAGGGGTAGAAAACAAAGCTGAAGAGACTCTAAGGAAGAAACCATGAACAGTGGAGATTCCAAAATCATCGCTAGAGATGGAATAAATAGGCTTGATTTTAGAAGAAAATCTTAATGTTCTCAAGCAATTTTTTGACACAACTTCCAAAGAGCTGATTCCTCTACTATCAATGGAGGTTTCCCCACCCTTGGTAGAGACTAAAGTTTTTAAAGATTCGAAAGCTACCTCCTTCCAATTCTGCTGATACCATGAAGAAATCTGAGAGAGTTTCTAATTTAAAAAATATTTTTAACGATGAGTATCTATTTTTATCATTTCGAAAAGAATGACAGTTTCAATTCCTTGAAAGTTAACATTTGCACTCATCCTTATTGGACAAGTTATGTTCCAGGAAAGCAAAGAAGAGGATTGGTAACAAAACGTCTGATTATCTAATGTGTAAGATCCAACAATATATATCTTTTGAGAACGAATATAAAACCCATGAGTCCTTGTTAAAGTTTTACACTATGTTCCTTGGCTCTCTAACATCATGGTGAAGAGTAAATTCACTTGAGTCCGGTCCAAGCTTTTGATTTAGGATTTAATAGAGAATATGAATAAGCAACTTTTGTTGTCACGATGAAGAGGAAGCTGATCCTTCCCTTTAAGACCATGAGGCCCTGAGAGAAGAGGACAAGAATGTCTAACCTCATCAAAAGGATGAAGGAAATAACTCCTTAGTGGAGAGAAGAGGGTACAAAGCAAAAATAAGTCACAAAAATGGGTCCTCCCTCTACCTTTGGAGTCCCAAAAAAGAAAGTTGAAAAAATCTCTCTTCAAGCAGTCTTCAATAAAGAGCCCTAAGAAGAAACGTCCTTAGAGCAATGCTTGTCGAGGACCTTCATCATGAATCCACTTATATCTCATAATTAGACATGTATGACTTCAAGAGAATTTGAGCTAACCAAAGAGGTGGTCCATTAATTATCCCTTGAAGTCTTGATGAATGCTGATTCAAAGACAAGAGACTATCATCATTTTTCGAGGCCTCAAGGAGGCTCCATTGATGGACCCAATTTTTTTTACAAAGAATTTTCTTGTAACAGGAAGTAAAAAAAAATTATATATTAGATCGTGTTTTAATTGTACCTTTCATAACAATCCTTCTGAACAAAGGTGAAGAGAAGCTAGAACCATAATGGGTAAGACATCAAATAATAATACCAAAGGCCAAAACTAGAGAAATAATGCTTGAAGAACTTACGACTACAACAATGACGAAAATAAATAATGGAGTCCACACATTTGAGGACCATGACAAAAGGTCAAAGAGAAAGAAGAGAGATGTTTTTATGAGTTCAAATGTCTTAGAAAATGAAGGCATTCTCCATAAAATTTTTTACCCAAACAATAACAGCCTCTACAATGATGAAGGACAAAGAATGTTGCACTGATGGAGGCTTATGAGCTACAACAAGAAAATAAGCTATCATCTCTCTATTTTAGACTTAATCTACAAGGCGTTAAGAGAGTGTGCATACGAAAGTCACATTCTACCTAGCTTTAATTTGTCATTAAATAGTTAACAGGTCACTAACATGCATTTACCTAATGTGATGCAAACCATTAATAGAATCATCCACCAAGGTGCAAGACTTAGTATGCAAAGGATGACATGGAGAACGCTTAATTTGAGATCAAATAGTTAAGCACCATGGTTTTACAAGAAAAAATCGCTAATGGTAAGGGAATTGCAAATGACATGCAGACCATATAGCCTTATCATAAAAGGCCAAACTAGAGGGATCAGCTCAAGATTATGTCCATTTTTATAAAGGAGGAATAGTCAAGGTAGAGATTAGAATGTCACCTCAAGTTAAGGCTTAAAAGGATAAGGTAGAGAAGGTAAAACATCTTTCAAATATCTTTTACTTAGTTATTTTGAGCTTAAAGTGTTGACACTTAACATTGTATAGTCTCAAGTAAAGAAGTTGAGATAAACAAGACGGAAGAGGAAATTAAAGAAGTACAAAGGCAAGCTCAAGGAGGACCAAACCACCAGGAACCTCAATTTCAAGATGAAACAAATGAGTTTAACCTTAAAAGATACTTTTGATAAATTTAAGAGGCCTCACATATATGACAAATGACAGATGATGTGCTAACTAGAAAGGGTTCTTGGCTACCATGATGACAATGGTCCAAGACAAATAGGCAATGAGCAAAGGAAACCTAGCAACATTGTCTATAAGGGATGGTTTAACTCTTCAAGTTGATGAAACAATAAAGAAACTGAAACTCAAAATACTAAGGGAGACCCTAAAAAATTCTTAAGAATTAAAGTGTAATATTTTTATTTTGAATAAATATCAATATATTTGTCACATTCATTAATAAATTTATTCTTTTTATTTTACTATATTTCATGCATTTGTTGTTATAGATTTACTTTAGTGAAATTATTAGGACCAATTCTTGAGTATAGGTATATTAAAGGGAGAAATGAGGTAAGAAATACCCCTCGAGAGTTAATGACAAAGTTGACAAGAAAAAAATATAGACAAGTTTGAATTTAACTTATACCAAAAAAGATGAAATTGGTTGACTCTCTATTCCCAACTACTAACAATTAATCTTGGGGAAAAGGTCTAGAAAATTTGAAATTAAGATAGGATTTTAATTTTATGCAATGGAACGATGACAAAGTTAAGTGGTATAAAGAGAATGTGAGTGCTAGGCCGTTCAATAACTTCATATAATGGTGCATTAATGAAGTTAAAAAGAATATTAGGCCGTCTTTCAAAATACACTCGTGGGATTATAAATTCATTTAAGTTTATTTACATAAAAAATGATTGTTACTTATTCTTCAAGTTTATTAACATTTGACATATATAGCTCACTCAATAAAAACATTAGATGCAACAATTAACCTGCTTACATGAGATCTTATATAAAATCTTCTCTTAACATTTTCACATCTCAAGTTATTATGACCCACTTGAGGGGCTGTCAAAGTGAGTTTGGGCTTAATACTAAAGCAAGATTGCATTTTTTAATAACATATGATCCAATTAAAAGGGTTTACACTTACATGATTTGACTTCTGGCTTTTTAAAAAAATTTCACAACTCAAGTAATGGCTCTCATTTGAAAAATTTAGGTCATAAATCTTAACAAGATATGAATTTTCCTTTAGATATTCATTTCTTGAGTGAGACTCAATAAAAGAGTGATCACTGTAAGATTGATTTATAGGGAAGAAAACAGAACAATTCATGAAATAGTAAAGGTTTAGTTGAATTCATCGTAGATATTGAGACCAGTAAATGGATTGTTGAGATTAAGAAAAAAACAATTATAAATGGATGATGCTACTTTTGAACATGTTAGAATCTTGGACAAAATTTTATAAAGGTCATCAAATAGAATTATTTGAGAAGAGTTCAAAATCAACTCGAGAAGTAACTTTATCCAAAACGGAAATTTTTTGATTGAGCATCGAGGGATATAGTAACTAATTCTCAAGATATTTTGCATGTGATAAATGAACTTAGTTATATTTCGTCTAAAAGAGTAAAATCTTAAGAATGCAAAGATATGGTGCGTAGTATAAAATTCAATAATAATTCAAGCCAAATTTAGCTATAAGTTTAATGTACAAGAAAGAAAAGTAAATGATTTATCATTCATAAAACATTTTCAGATGTTCTCCACGCCATAATCGGAGAATTTCAGCACTTTATTCAATTTGAAGTTGGTATAAATTTGGTCCAACAATGGCCGTGATTAAGCATAGCCTTCCCGTTTTACAGAAAGCTTGTTGAGCTGCACTTTGTAACGAGAGGCCTCACACTTTCTAATAACTAAAGATCTCTAACCTTGAAAAAACATTTTCTTATATGCTTATTATAATACTTTTTCATACTCTACTTTTGATTGAGCTGCTTGATATGACCTAGAAGATGCTTCTCCACTAATAAATCTAGTTCCAACTTTCAAACTTCCTCATTTGATAGTTGAGCTTTTGGTGCATTGGCCACATATGGATTTTTGAACTCGAGTACAATGGTTAATCTCAACAAGAAGCATTGCTTCAAATCCGTAAACTAAAGCAAAAAGTGACTTGCCATTGGTTGCATAGTATGGTTCAATATGCCAACAAGACAACAAGAATTCATCAACCCACTTGTCAACAAGAATTCATCAACCCACTTGTCAACAAGAATTCATCAACCCACTTGTCCTTCTTGTCATCTAAATGAGATTTTAGAATTTCAAAAAGGCTTTTGCTTGCAACCCCGACTTGAATAGTTGTTCTTCGATAAGCAACTAAAACATACTTGAGATAACATTCAATTTTTTGTACAATTCTTAAAACCCCTCAGCCTAAAACATTGTTACATTGTCAATAACAATGATTGAGGGAATTTTGAACCTGTTGAAGGTGTTTGTCCATAAAAAACTTTGAACCTCAATTGTGATGTCTAACAAGAAGTTTGACTAAAATCCACTTAGAGTAATGATCAAATACAAGCATGAGCTTCTTCTTGCTCCGAGCAAATGGTAATCGGCCAAGGAAGTTCATGCCCCAAACTAAGGGCCAAGATATGATTATTTCTTTCATTTCACCTACTAATAGTCGAGAAACATTCGTTGATCATTTCACAACTTTAACATGCAAAAAATTTCTCTAATCAAGTGAAAGAGGTGGAGCAAGTTACATTGCAAAATTACAAGTAATGTTACACAACCCAAGTGGTTTTCAAGTGAGACAATATGAAGCATACAAGATTGATGACAATGGTTCATAATCAAGTGGTTTTCAAAATTCAATCCTAAGTCCAGATTTATTGGCTTGCTTATATTTTTGTTAACCACATAATTACAATTTGGACCAAAATGGAACTAAACTTCGGTGAAATTATATATCATGAATGGTTAGATTGTTAAAAGTAATTAGATTTTTTTGTTACACACAAACATATATACATGCAAATATTATATATATATATATATGTATATGTATGTATGTATGTATATATGTGTGTATCTATATATATATATATATATATATGTGTGTGTGTGTGTGTGTGTGTGTGTGTGTGTGTGTGTGTGTGTGTGTATAGATACATACATATATATGTATATATATACATATGCATATATATACATATATATACATATCCTCTATCATGAAAAAATCCATTGTCGTGCAACTTGGAGGTCATGGGTTAGTCCTAGACATGCTCTCTTACAAAAATTTTGGACAAAGCTGCATACATTAAATACTATAGTTCCAACCCTTCCAAAGACCACACGCATGCAAGAGCCAACATTGGATGTATTTGTTTTAACAAATGGATTAGTTGATCTCAAAAGTAAATTGGAAAATGGAGTAGAACAGTTGAAACTAAACAACAGAAAAATCTTATCTTCTTAATGGCATCCTCTTTCTTGTGACTACGTTCTAAACGACTTGCACGCATGACAATGGAGGCAATCAAATCAAGAATAGATATGAGATCAACTCTTTCCTAACAACATAGATTAATAGGATTCAATTTCATTTGAGTCAAACTTCTAGCAAAAATCATATGGGTTTTGAGCTTTGATGATTTCATCAATCCTAAAACAATGCACTCAATATGAACGTTTTAGCAAGAGCACTAAAGGGATATATGATGCATATACTTTCATATTAGTAATTACAATAGATCTATTCTAAAGATGCACATCTGGCTAGGGTAAAGAAACTTCCGTATGCAACAGATTTGTAAGTAATCAGCATGCTTGGGGATTGAAATTCCAAAACCTACCTTCAACAGTCGAGTGCATATCATACAGCACTTGATCAGCATCATTTGATTACTATTGGCTCTAATATAAATTAAACGCAAAAAGGATTTCATAAGCTTATTTCAGGACTAATATAAATTCAAAAGTGAACACAAAATCCAAACACTTAACACATTGAACTCCAGCTTTCTTATAATTTCTTCTCCAAAGTAAAAGTTTAATTTTCAAAAAAACTCCTCTCACATCCGGGTAAAATTGGACCTAAATGAATTGTGCAACAGCTGTATGCCTATGACGTACAGTTAAAGAGATGTTAGTTTTAATGCAAGCATATTGCTTCAAAAAACAAGACAGCTAGCACGTAACAGGTCCTTGTGACTTGACTGCCACAGTTCAAAGGCTGAACTTCCAATAACGAAGCATGGAAAAGATGGTAAATAACATGGAATATAACATTTGCCGATGCTAGAAAAAGCTCAATAGTGACACACAGTTTGTTTTCTTTAACACAAACCAATGCGCACCTACAAAGTCCAAAATTGCATGTTGGCATATCAAAGGCACATGTAGAAACGCCAAAACAATAGGCAAATTAATCAGAATTATTTGTAGCACCATCAAACATCTTTTGAAAAAAATAGTGGAACAAACCCACAGGACAATTCAAAAATGACAATACACTAAAAACATACGAGCAAAATAAAGCAATATAAAAGTAAGTTTGCAAGTTTGCAAATACAACTGTGAGAAAAAAGAAGCACGTGCGAACAAAGGTTGTGCTAAATGAATAAATCTTTTGCCATATGATGGAATGGGAAAAAGAAAATGAGCTTACTAAGCGATTTTCTTCCCTCCAAACTCTTGTAGAAAGGTCTCTATTCTCCTTTTTCAATGAAGAATCATAAATGGTGAAAGAAAGAATACTAGGAAATTAATATACTTCCCAAGCCAAATAACCATGCATACCGTCCTTTTTCCAAAGGCCAGCAGAATTAAGCTTGATTGAAGAAAAATCGACCATGGTATATAATGTACTGTCCAATAGCTGCAACTTTTGTACATAGATCAATAATGGCACACCATGGCTCTCTATTTCCATAAATCATTTTTCCAGCAGTGCCTTAATATGTTCAATCGTTTTTTGGTATTAGTCAATTCTTGATGTAAACTAAAAATGTTTTTATTACGTGATATCAAGCCTCTCTCTTGTATATCATTTAAAATTGCCTCTCCAAAACTTAGTTTGTTTACCCTTCTAATGGCATCAATGAGTACAATGTAAGTAGTGATATTGGGCCAAAGGCATTTTTGCTTAATCTCCTCGTACAGTTCTAAAGCACTATCAAGATCGCCATGAGCACACAATCCTGTTATCAAAACATTATAAGTAACAACATCCACACCCAAGCCATGTCGTTCCATCTCATGTTTTAGATCTAAAGCATCATCCAGTTTTTCTTCATTAATAAGAGCATGCATGAGAGTAGTAAATGTAGCAACTGTTGGCACAAAACCTGTTCGAAAAATGTGAGCAAAGACCAATATTGCTTCTTCAAGCTTTCTGGACTTGCAAAGTCCCCTAACAATGGCACTTTCAGCCACTTCACGAGGTACAAGACCCAAGTTTTCCATTTCATCCCTTAGTTTGAATGCCCCGTGCATATCACCAATCCTACAAGTTCCATTGATTAATGTAATATAATGTGTATGCTTCGGAGACAAACCTTCTTCCAACATTTCATGCAAAACAGCATGCGCTTTTTTGAACCAACCTTTCCTATTCAAACCACTTACAATGGCATTATAAGCATCATAGTTAGGGGATATTTTCAAACGTTTCATACATTTCGTTAGGCTGAAAACATCATCCATTCTACTATGTTCACTGTACTTAATAATGAGTATACTAAAAATTAAGCTATCTGGATAAAAACCCTCAAACACCATTTTTTCTAAACACTTTACCCCCAAATCTATCATTCCAAAGTCAGAAAATCCAAAAATCAGTGAATAATAGGTCATTTTATCTGGAATAATACCTGCTTGCCGCATTGCTTTGTATAAACAAAAACATTTCGAAAGTAACTGCTTTTTGATATATCCATGTATAAGTATGTTGTAAGTTTCGATACCTGGAGTGAAACCTTTCTTTTTCATCAAGGATACAAATTTCTCTGCTTTCTCTATCTCCCCACATCCAGCATACCCATCTACCATAGTATTAAAAACAGTGGAGTCAGGGGCCAAGTTATCCTTTTTCATAATTTCCCAAAAAAGGAAAGAAGCAGCCTTCAACTGGCCATCCTTTATCAGAGTTTGAATTAAGCAATTGTATGCAACATTGCTTGGAAACAATGCCTTCTCCATCATCTTTTGGAACAAAATAATAGCTGGAACAACAGAACCCTTCTGACAAAAGCCAGCGATAAGAAAGGTGTATGTATGCGTATCAGGGGAAATGTTTTTTTCTACCATATCATCACAAAATTTCAGAGCATCTTCTAGATTTCCTGAGCTACAAATTCCTTGGAGCAATATATTATAGGTAATTCTATCAACAGCAGAAGGAGCTGAATGAAGTGCAGCAAAAACTTTCTTAGCCTCATCCAAATTTCCACCGCTGCACAATCCTCTTAGCAAACCATGGTAGGTGTATTTATTTGGTCGGATTAATTGCTGAACCATTTTATCATAAATGGAAAGCACGCCAAGTGAATCCCCTTTCTCTGCAAAACTGTTAATAATACAATTAAAGGTGGTAATATCAGGAGTTAGCTTCATCCTAACCATATGCTCGACAAAAAGCTCAGCTTGTCTTGGCTTCCCTTTCTTGCAAAGGACAGAAACCAATTCGTTACATGTGACAAGGTCAACATTTTGACCAATTTTGTTAATTTCAGGATAAAACTTCAAGCCATCAATCACATGCCCATGCCTGCAGAGCTTGTAAAATATCCCTGCATATATAATTTTATTTCTTAGACCAACTTTAAATGTCAACGATAAAAGTTTCTTTACAAATTTTAGATAAACCATTTATTAAGAATGGATACATCACGACACCAGGATTTACTTTAGTTTTAGGCATGATGATACGTGAAGCCCTAAATTGTTTTCCTCCTCTACATAAACCATCTATCAACATACAGTTCAGAGTGATGCCTTTGCACATAATGCTTTCAAGAAAAGGTACAACAAAATCCAACCTAGAATCCTTGCAATATGCACTACGTAAAGCACTAATAGCAATGTTATCCAAGTTTTTTCTCATCTTAGCTTCTGTTTTAACCTAAAGTACAAATGCATCATCAACCAAAAAATTTCAATGATAATCATCAATTATAGCACTTAAGCACCTGGTCGTAAACTAGAGAGAAACAAGTCATGCATGTTCTTGACAAGAATCTGTATTAGCCAGCAAAGTCTGTTTCAACTACAACTCCAACCCATCTATCTTTGTCCTTTTCAAAGATATCTATTCACGTAGAGATGCTTGACAATAATAATAATTATGAGCCAACGAATGAGATCTCTCTTCTGCATTTTGTATAATTCCTGTGATGTTATATTTTCTACAATTGTAATAATAAAATAAGTATTATCCATGTAGTTGTTCTAAAGAGATGCTTGCAAGTGGGGATATGGATAAATGCGCATGACTCTTAAGATGGTTCTATATTCTCTACTCTAAGGGGATGCAATCAACTTCTAAAAGAAATGGATGAATTTGAATATCCACCAACTTCTATTACTAATAATGCACAAATCAATATGATATAAGAATGATGCTAAGCTAATGGACATACAACGTATGGAGTCAGATGTATGCCTTCTAATATGATTAAAAATAAATTGTGCAAAAGAAATTACAGTTCAAGACTACTTATTATTGATATTGATGGACATGAAAATAGCTCAAATTCAAGTTATTCAGAGGACCAATGGTAAAGCCAAAAAAGAGGATGACTGGTAGCTGGAGTAGACATCTAACATGTGGGGACAGGAGGACTTTTTTGTAAAATCTAAGCAAGATTTTCTTCTATAATCTAAGCAAATGCCATTAGTAGAGGACAAGGACATGAGATGGTTTTCCCATATGTAGCATGCAAACATATGAAGAAACATTTGTTGATTGCTTCACGCCGTGAATATACAAAAATTTTCTCTAAATCATGTTAAAAAGTTCGAACAAGTTGCATTGCACAATTATTAGCAATGCTAGACAACCCAAGCAAAAGACATGACAGAGGCTATGTCAACAAGACATTACATTGGAGTGAGACAATATGAAGCATACAAGATTGATGATAATGCAGTGAAGAAAAGAAAATAAAAGAAAAACAACCGACACCTATTGAGTGCATGATGTTTTGCTGCCAAGTACCATGCTAAACCATGCAGAAATCAAGGAAAAGAGGATTCCAGCAGGGTTGGTCACATATCACTTGGAAAGACCATAAAAGCCATTCCTTTGGCTCGGAGATGGCATTCAACTCGCAATAACACCGCCAACCTCTTCTTCCTTGAAAAATTGTCTAAAGATCTCCCTTTGCTCCAGCTCAAAGGCTTCATCCCTTTGTCGAAGGCCCTTTTCAACCCCAATCGTACTTGGTAGAGGCCTTGAAGCCCTAACTCAGTAGTTCCTGAGCCCTCTTTTCTCTTACCCAAAAAACTCCCTCTCCTAGCACCTAAGACCCTCTCCACCTCCCCAATAGAATCCGCTTTTCGCTCCCCTTGAATTCAACTAAGGAATATCCTAATGCACATGCTCACACATGCTGCTACACTGCCCGTCACATGCGCTGATCCACATCAACCTGCACCAACCCTACAAATCTCTTCCAACTTGTGTCAGCTGGCTCTGACCGACAAACCACCTCTGAACCATGCTACTCTTGAGCCCAATAGAAACGATTCGCATCACACATGACTACCAACGCTATTTAGAGCCTGCATGCACTCAACTGCATCGCATCACGCCCGACTGCACCTACTATACACGCCACTGCCGTGCCCAACTATGCTTTGTCGCACTTGGTTGCAGCAAATTGAGCCCTACAGCACGCCACCACACCCGACAATGCCACGTCACGCTACCTCACCAGATCGCACCCCGAACCACGACAGACCACCTTGGACCACATGCCATGCCCCCACTAAGCCTAACTACGCAACGCCGCACCTAACATAGCCAAATTGCACCCCAGACCACCCCGGATCACACCGGACTACCCCAAACAACATCATTCGTGTCGAACTGCCTTAAACGAAGCTTTTTCAAGAACTTTGCCACACTAAGCCACTCCACTCTGGAATACACTTAAACATTCTGTGCTTATTCAAAAGCTCCACTCAAATCAAATACTTTTTAACTACTCAAATTTTCATGCTCCAACTATAAGACATAAAAGGATTTATAAACTATTTAAAGACGTCCTCTTAGCCACAAGACAAGTTTCCTCAACCCTAATTTAAGTAAACATTTGCTTAAATTCTCTGAATCCCTTTTTTCACATCAATATTTTCCTATATCACCCATGGGAAGAAATGAGCAAAATGAAATAGAAACTCAAAAAGAAACTGTACTCATTTTAGAAACAACAATGGCAAGCACAACAAAGAGGTAGTAAAGGTCCTCCCACATCTCTTCCTAAAACCTCACAAACTTCAAAATCTTCTCCACTGTCAACTAGTAATTTTTTTTATTTATTTTAATAACAAATGAAACATTAGACAAAAATATCTCTCCACTCTCCCCATGCTCATAAGAGAGCAAATCAAAGCGAGCTTGACCACCTTACCAAGAGAAACAACATCAAATATGTCAAACAATTCAGACATACCTAACATACAAAATATGCCAAACACCTTTTCTTCCAACAAAAAGCCACTCAAAGCCCTCCCCATCACAACCAAACCTTATTACATCATATCTACTTCAAAAAACCGCCAAATGCATACACATTTGCAACAACATCCTCTTAATAACCCAGCGATGTCATAAGGCCCTCCAACTCACATGTAACCAAAGCTCACTTCTGTCCTCGACTTGATCTCAAAGCACAATTGGCACCTGTTTTTGATACACCTCAAGATCTTCCCTGCCACTCTGAAGAGGAGCCTCATTTGCTTTAACTATATGGGTACAACTGACATGTCCAGAAAATTTTTTCGTTCATAGAAGATATCCTTTCAAAGTCTCTACCTCCTAAACTTCAGCAGCCCAAATCCTCTTTTATTATGACAACTTAGACCTTTACGTTTTCTTAAGATAATTTGAAACAATTGAATCCTTGCATGTCACAACTAAGCCTATAAGATGCAAAATTTTCTCTACTTAAAGATGTAGCCACATAATAGTTCTAGAAGCTGCCTTATAGATTAATTTTGTCGCACCCTGCCTAACATCAAATACTAATATCATCCCTAATAATTTTAATATCAAAGAAATCGGAATTTAAAGGTAGCTAGAGGGAATTAACAACCTAACCAATCAAGGAATAATTGTTAGAACTAACACTTAATTATTTATAAATCATCTATTATTCAAAATTTGACTAAGAAGGTTTTAAATTTCAAGAATCAAACAAATGTAATCTCCTCTAAAATTATTTATTTCTTCTCCTATACTTACAATATAATTTCACGATAATTTTTAAAACAATAAGCACCACATTTATCTTTAACTAAAATTTAACATACCAAACCACAAAACTAAAACACACAACATCATAGATCAATTACCAAAAGACAGTACAGTCCACAAAAACAAAAGTCTTCGACAAAACTATAAATATAATATACACCAAAGTCAACATTGCAAATATCTACAGTTCAAAAACACCTCGCTCCTACACTTAGGGACCTAATTCATATATCACTAAATTGCTTTGCTCAATGAATATCTATATTATGCCCTATAATACAAGTAAAACAATAAGCACAACAGAATCAATAAATAAACTCATAAGCAAAACAATTATAAATAAAATTAAAAAAATATAAGCTAGACCTAAAAAATGTTAATAAATGCATAGTATCAAGGAAATGCTCATAAGGAATCAAATCTCTGCAATCTTGTAGAAATATCATGAAATTTTTAATTATGCATATGCATGCAAACATCTATTATGCCAACATGTAATATCACTTCATCTCAAAAAATGATAAGCTCAATAGTCCTATATTCTTCTATTATTTTTTCTATGTTACATTACTACATCACAATAAATTGTATAAGATTCATTGACTTCCATAATAGTTTCCTTTTTCTTTGCTTTCTCTTCTATTCTTTTAATATATATATATATATACATATACATACATACATATACATACATAAAAACACATATACACACACATATACACACACAAATACACAAATATACACACATATACACACATATATATAGACATATATATATATATGTATATATACATATGTATATGTATATATATATTGTTATATACACATACTTATGATTCTTTATGTACTAAGTTATCGCACCACTTATTTTTAAGCATAGTTCTTAATTTCATGGTATGTCTATCAAGTATTACTATACATACAATTATTTAATATGTTTATAAGAGTCAATGATGCAATTATTTAATATGTTCATAATTATTTCATTTTAATTATTTGGATCCTTTGAGATGGCTCTTCTATCATCCCTCATTTGCCCTTCAATTCCTACACAAAAAAAATGACAAAAAGATTACAATATCCTCATTTTAATTATTATCTTTAATTGTTTATCTAACTTACACAATAAATTTTCCAAATCCTACGACTTGTCAAAAACTTGCTTTCTTAAATTTTCTTATGTAGGATAGTATTGAAACTCATACAACCAAAAACACCATACCATATTGTCTCCTCATGCAAGGAACACCAATGAATTCTCAACACGATATTCCAAGGATCTTGTTTTAGTGATGTTTTTTCCCTTACTCTTTTTATCGTTACAAATCCCTTAAAATAGCCAAAGCTTCACCTCTTTCAACAACCACAAACCAAGAACATAAGGAAGATTCATCAAAAACTACACATACAAACTCTAAGCCATATCTCTCCTTTTCATGGCTACCTAAAAAATAGTTGTCATCTCAAATTAGCATACTAGAATGTATCAGGAGAATTATCACTTAAACATAGTAAAATTTCATCCATCTTTAAATTGAAACATGTATGTAGATTGTTTAATCTCAAAATTTAACTTTTCTAGTCATATATGCACAAAACATTAACACCAAGCTTATAGAAGTTATCTTATATGAGAACATTACTTGAATTTCAATAAACATAGAGATCAACTCTTTTGGTCATACTTAAGTTTACTCTCTATTCTTCAACAATTGATAATAAAAAAGTTGTATTATTACCTTCGATTCCTCCCTACTGTTGTGTATGAACAACCACCAAAATGCCTTCGAACTGCTAATCTCAACTCCCTTAGTTTCATAGACTGTGGCACTTCTTCCTCACTATTACAACTCCACGCCTTTCCCTCAATAACAACTCTGCACAAAAGCAAAAGGGAACATAAGCTTCACTAAGCATTTTCAAGAAATCGCAGCCTCCATTGCACGAATCTCTCACGTGGGACAACAAAGAATTTACCAAAATCCTAGCTTAACCACCGAGTAGCACAGTGCTGCTCCTCTCCGACCACCAACTCGTCTCAAACAAACCATTCAAAAGCTTTCCCAAAACCTTAGTTCCTACATCAAGTGTCAAGTCGTAAGGAAAGAAATAACTACAATTTACTAAAAAGGTAAAATTATAAATAACATTTTATTTAATCTCTTGATTTTCAAAAATGTGTAATAATTCCAATTGATTTCTAAAATTTGCAATATACATACCAATAGATTCCATACAACGTGCTCTATCTAAAAATATGTTCAATACCAAATTTCGGATTATTTCATCAAACATATTTTTCAAGATGTATCAAAATAATATTATTATATTCTGATACAAATCAATTTTAAAATATTAATAACAAATGCCAAATACTAATATTAAGGATAACACTTAAGCAAAGAAAATATGGGTTGATACAATTTTCCTAACTTGTAAAAATTCCATCCCAAAATTTGAAATAGTTATGATTATTGACTTCTCATAGCCACTTCAAATTCTTAAATTGCTTATCTTTCAGTTTAATTATGTCACAATATTTTGACCATGAAAATCACTGTCTCTTAAAACTTTGTTTTGTCATTCTAGTAATCAAATAACACTCCGAATAAGACATTTTTAGCCAGATTTACAAATCTTTTGAATCATACTTAATGATGTGTGCGGATTTGTAACATAATTCTTCAACAAAGATATATAAAAAACATCATGAACTCCTATTAATTGAAGAGACAATGCAATTTATAAGCAACTTGATCCACTCTTTCAATTATCTATAAAGGCTTAACACATCTAGGTTCCAATTTTCCTATCCCACTAAAACAAATCACACCTTTCAAGGGACTAACTTTGATAAGAACAAACCAAACTTCTTGAAATTCAACATTTTGTGCTTCTCATAAAAATATTTGTCTGTCCTACATTTTCTTAACTCTTTCTTGGATCAGTTTTACTTTTTCAACAATTTCATCAATAAAATCCAATCACATTAGTTGCTTCTCATTGCCCTTGAACCAACATAAAAGAAATCGATATTTGCTACCACAAAGAACCTCATAAGAAGTCATTCCAATGCTAAATTGAAAATTATTATTATATGCAAACTCAATTAAAGGCAAATGACTTTCCCAATCTGCTTCAAAATCAAGTAAACATAGCTTTAACAAATCTTCTAAAGTATTAATCATTCTTTCAAATTATCTATCGATTTAAGGGTAAAAAATTATGCTGAAATTCAATTGAGTTCTAAAAACCTTATATATATTTTTCTAAAAGTGAGATGTAAATTTTAAAATCTATAAAAAACGACTTTCGATACCCCATGGAGTTTCACAATCTATTGCTTATAAATTTGGGCCAAATTTTCTACTAAATAGATGGATTTGATTGCTAGAAAATGGACTAATTTAGTCAATCAGTTGATCATTACCCATATGGCATTATGTCCATCAAACAATCTAGGTAGGTCAAGAACAAAATCCATTGTAATACATAAATTATTGTGAAATAATGTTGTATGCACAAGAGAAAACTAACAATTTTAAAGGAGACTATTCATTTGCTTCCAAAAATTTGGAACTTTCTCAATCAAATTTTGAAAAATAAATAATTCATAAATAATTAGGTGTCAATTCTAATCATTATTCATTGCATAATTAAGTTGTTAATATAATTTAACTGCTTTTAAACTCCAATTTTCCTGACATTACACTTATTAAGGATAACATTAGAATGTGATGTTAAGTGAGGCATAACAAATTTCTTTATTTAACCAACTCATGAGGCTGTTACTATCATCTTGTATCAACTGTATCATATCCAAAAACATTTCTAAATCTGTTCTCAATCTAAGATAATATCAATCTGAACCACTTTGAGCCTTCCTCTAATGTTTTAAAGAAGCCCTTAAGGAAATAAATCAAGAGGAATGGACTTACTCAAGAGCCCTAATCAAGTCTTCTAAGCTAAGAGACTTGTAAAACACTTAGTCAAATGTTTGCTTAGATCCTTTAAAACGTCTTTAACAAAAGTATTTGCTTCATCAATGAGTAGTTTTCTTTGGCTTTATCTAATAAATCCAAAAGGAATGTATCATTACCTCTTAGACCACTCGATCAAGAACAAAAAAAGATTAGAGAACAAAAACAATTATCCCCAGATGGCTCCTAAGGACCGTCATCCTCAGGGATTCAAGATCAACATTTAAGTACTCCATTGAGCATGTTGCCCAAAAAAATTTGAAGTCATTAAAAAAGATGGATTATACCAAAAATCAATCCACACTCAGAAGATAATCGAGATACCACAAAGTTTTATAGATATCAAGAAGAATATAGCCACACAACTTTTGAATGCATGGTCCTTAAGGCTCTAATCAAAAGGCCATCGAAGGAAGGCAGCTTCAAGGAATACCAAGTAAAAAATTATGAACCTAACTCTAATAAAATTGAAAAGCCAAGGGCTGCCAACCGACCTCAAACCAAGAAGGATGACCAAACTCATCAATTGGCATTAAAAAATAAAGGCAAAGCCTTTATCTAAATCATCTACATTATCACAAGGTAAAGGCAATCCCACTCTAAAAGCTCTGCCTTAAAAGTCCCTTAGGCCAACCATAATAGCCAATGAAGTAAATTAGCAAGAAGAACTTTCAATATCCTTCAGGCCCCAAGATATACCACTTCTTGGTAACCCCTTTGATAATGCTACAACAATCTTATAGATAGTTTGCCATTGAAATTCGTTGCATGTTCATCAACATTAGGAGTCAGTTGACATCCTTTCCCTAGACAATTTCAACAAAATTAGTATTAGTTGAAACCTTATCCTCTCGACTACAAGATCGCTTATAGGCTTCTCAGGAGTATCTCTAAAGCAAAAACAAAACAATCACATTGCCACCAACAATGGAAATTCTTCTGGTTCGACCATGTATATGATCGACTTCATTATCATTGCTAGTCCTACATACAATGCCAGCAATGAACACATTCAAAATGACAATCTCAACACCACACCTTTGCAAAAAATTTAATATCTTAACAATAGTTCAGGTGCAAAGAGACCCTTTACAATCAAACAGATGCTGTCTAAACACTATGAAAACAACTATATCAACTAATGAACTCCCAAATAGAAAAGTTGTTAACCCTATCTCTCTTTATCTCTCACTTCATATTGCTCCTTCTGACCCAACCAAACTTATAACCATCTTTGTCGATCAAGATGAAAAAAAGGAGGTTGCCCTCAAGCTTTTGGTCATGTAACCATCCTTTCCAATTGAAATATAAAAGAAAAGGAGGTCAACCTTAAGCTTTTGGCTAAGTATTCTAATGTTTTGGCATAGGAGCCGTCAAACATGACTACAAAAACTCCTCAATGGTCCAACACTCTCTTCATATGAATCTGAAAATCTTAACCATCTGGCAAAAGAAACAAGAACAATAAGAAGCAAAAGGCAATCAAAGAAAAATCTAAGCTCTTCGAAGCCAATTTTATCTAACCAAGTCGCTATCCCAAATGACGACTACACAAATCTAAACCATGTTAGCCCAAAGTACTCATACTATTTGTCTCAAATTGATGACCTCATGGATTTGGATGTCAGTTTTACATGTTTTGGCTTGCTAGATGCCTTGCCAAAACAACTTATTAAAAGCTCACCGTGTTTCAAAATCAAAAAAGCAAAAACCTGAAGGCTTATGCTGATGATCTCCTAGTAAAAAAACACTTCAAAGCATGCATATGAGCCTTAAGGGAGACAAGTAAGACCTGCCAAAAATTCAATCTCAAGCTTAACGCCTAAAAGTGCATTTTGAATGCATCCTTGAGAAAACTTCTTGGCTGTACGATATCGAAAGAGGGAATCCAATCAAAAATTGACAAAATAAAGATTTTTTAAAAATGCCTTCTCCAAAGACCCTAGAAGACTTTCAATGCCTTGCTAGATGCATACTAAACTTAGCAGTTTCATTTCCAAATCAAGAAAAAAGGTGCAACTATTCTTCAAATTTCTTCATAATAAGACTTGACAACTATGGACTGAGGATTGCGAAAGGTCTTTCAGGAGTTCAAGATTTATCTATCCCATCTCCCATTTTAAGTAATCTAGTGCCTGGAGAACCACTACTCGCATATTTAGCAACATTGAGCTTTACTACCAACTTTGCACTAATTCAAGAAGACAAAGGTATGCGGCATCTCATTTATTATGTCTTTCATTCTCTAAAAGATGCAAAAACAAGATACTTCTCTAGCAAAAATGACATTAACTCTCTTTATGTCTTCCTGACAATAGCAACGATACTTTCAATCCCGCAACATCAACGTCATTATAGACAAACCTTCGAAATACATCATCTGATTAACAAAGGTCTCAGAGAAATTACAAAAATAGATCATTAAGCTTAATGAATTCGATATTAATTTCATACCTTAATCTTCCCATAAATCTTAAGTTCTTGTTAATTTTCTAGTTGAGGGAATTTCCCTTAAAATTGAACCCTCCATCATCAAATACATAGAAGTTATTTGTTGATGGAGCCTCGGGACAAATTTCATGTATATTGACATTGTTTCATTAAAGCCTAAAAGAAGTTAAACTAAATAGAATTTGGATCAATTTCCCAGACACAAACACTCAAGCAAAATATTAAGCTTTAATAATCGAATAGAAATTTGCTTTAAGGTTTCGAGTCAAATGCATACTAATCTTACGCGATTCACAACTAGTTATAAGCCAAACCAATAGACCATTTGAAACTAAGAGCCAATTTTCAAGGCATATAAAGCAATAGCATAAGTAGTCCTACAAAAATGTCATCAAAACAACCTCACTCAAATCCTTCACAAACAAAATCAAAAAGAAAACCTAATAAAAAAACAATAAGACCCTAAGAAAGATTTTTCCCTCTTGAAAAACCATTTAACAAAAACATGGAAATAAAAATCCTTAATCTCACGAGGCCTACTTGTTGTATAAACCCCTTGGAAGCCTCCCTCAAGACAAGCCTTTCATATCAAAAATCGAATATAAAAGGCATCGAGCAACAAACACGACATTATATCTCAATTGAATAGTAACTCTACCAAAAATCCTACCTCGAGCCTTTACTAAAGTACATGCACCCATCAGATGTTCAAGTATTCATAAAGAAAATACATTCAAGAGAATTTAGCAACTATGCATCTAAAAATAGTTTAATCATAAAAATTATAAGACAAAAATTTTCCTAACCCACCATGCAGAAAGGCATTATGCTTTTTGCTAGAAGATGTTAAGAGTGCTAGCTTCATGCTTTTCTTCCTCAATAATTAACAATCTTAATGAAAGTCATCAACATTTCTTAGCTTTTTTCTATCTGGCCTAGAATTTCTATAGATCTTTCCCTATAACTAAAAGAAGAAAATTTCTCCTCATTGCAATTAATTACTTCTTAAAATAAATTGAAGCTAAACCTTTTGTCAGCCAAATAATAACAAAAGTTTGTTAACTTCCTCTTGACAGATATTTTTAGTTAATTCGATATTCTTTCAACTATAGTCACTAACAATACTACCATATTCCAAACTAAGACACTTTAAAACATCTAACAAAAAAATAATTGTCGCTTGAAATATGTTTTCGAAGCATATCATGGAACAAATGAATAAACTGAGACAACAAATAAGAGCTTGTTAAGATTCTAAAGCCTTGCTTCGAAAACAAAAAAGGGCTAGGGTTAATGATCTTCCCAATATGTTATGTGCATATCAAACCACACTTACTATCATGAGAGATTCCTCATACTCTCTGGTCTATATGATTCCAAAGCCATACTCCCGATAGAAATCAACTACTACATTTTGAGTCCAAACACTTCAAGAATACCAAGACATGAGCGATGACCAACAAACAAATGAAGAAATCAAGAAGCCCAAACTAGACAAGTTGAAGAGAAGCGTCTTAAGGCAAATTTAAGCCAACTCAACAAAAAGCGAAACATGAAAAAGTACTTTGATAAACATGTCAAAAGATATCCTCTCAAAAGACATTCCCTTAAGTTGAAATAAATGAATGTTTGATACCCAATATCACTTGAGAATTCATAAATACAGATTTTTTTTGCCAAATCCAAACGACTAAATTCACTCTCGAAATTCCACAAAGTATTCCAATATCACTTAAAACTTGTATCCTCACCCAACAATGATTTGGAAACTTCATTAACTTACCTTCGACTTTCTTCATTGCTACCCTAGCATTTTGACCCCTTCTTTTCACCATCCCCATAACTCACACAAAAGATACAAGAGACAAAATCTTAACTTTTCATCCTTCATCAATATTCCATCACATAAAAACTTCAAAAAGCATGAACTTACCCTCCACACTTTCTCCTCATTATTGCTATATTACATGAAAGACTTAAGAAGTATGGTCTCATCTTTCTCTCTCCCTTTTTAAGATATTTGATCACATAAAAATCTCAAGAATAACTAATCTTAAGTTAAACTCTCCCCCTTCATCATTGACTCATCATACAACTAAACCTCTCACTCCTTTTGAGAGTGCATAGAGAAACTTGGCCATTGCCTTCTCTCATCATCATGATAAAAGATCTCTAGAACAATCTTTGCTTTGCTCTGACATTATTATGTCAATTAAAGATCTTGAAATGCAAAATTCTCATCTAATTATTTTCATCATTGACTCAATCATCTACACTCAAGGATCAAGTCAAATATCATCCATAAGGTTGCAACAAAAACTCCAACAAAGTCACAATGACCAACAATGGCAACTTTCAAAGAATATCAACGATATCATCCCTTTAAGAGGCCCACAACACTAAAAACATATGATACCCCTTGAAAACAACTAACTCAGAAACTCGATGGGTGAATCATCTTTTTGAAAAATTTCAAATCGCATGTTAATCTCATATGTTCCTATTAAAAATTTTTGAATAACTCTTTATTGCAACATAAATGATAGTATGTATAGTTTAAAGGTGGAATAAATAAGTGAACAAAATTAAAAAAAGAGCTACTATACATATCGAGCACATGATACTTTATTGCCAAGCAACATACTGGATCACACAAAAATAAAGAACAAGAAGGCTCTAGCTTGGTTGGATGCATCTCACTTGGAACAACTATAAGAAGCCCCCCTTAGGCTAAAAGAAGGCATTCAACTAGCAAAAACACCACCAAACTCTTCTTCCTCAAAGAAATTGTCCAAATATCTCCTCAACTTGAGCCTAAAGGCGACATTTCACCACCAAAGGCCCTTTGCAACCCTAATCATACTCAATCAAGGCCTCGAAGTCCTGTCTTAGTAGCTTCTAACCCTTCCTTTCTCTCAAATGAAATTGTCCTCCTTCCTCTCTGAGCACCCGAGACCTTTTCGCTCACTTCAAACATAACTAGGGAATAATGTAACTACGCACACCCACTTTAGCTACCCGTGCCTGGAAAAATCTAAAACTGCACGTTGCATGCTACAATCCTTATCACCTATGCTGACTTACATCAACTTGCTCTAACCTAGTAGATCTTCGACCGTCTCTAAATTATACTGCTTTCATGCCCAACTATGGATATTCAAACCGCACATACTTGTTGGTGCCATTTCAAGCTGCATTGCGTCCTATCACGTTGGACCACTCCAAACCACCCTAAACAACACCACCGCACCGCCACGGTTCCCAACTACACCACATTACGCCCAACCGCATCAGACAACACCCAGACCATGCCTAAACATCTCAAAATGCACTAGTATACCACAAATAGTGACATCCAAGGTAAACTACCCTTAATTAAGCTTTTTCAAGTAGAACCTTGCCAAACTAAGCCACTCCACTCTGGAATGTGTCTAAACACTCCACTCGTGACTATTTGAATGTTCTACTCCAATCTCAAACACTTTTCCAACTACTTGAATCTTCTTGTTCCAACAATAAGACAATAAAAGACTTTATAAGTTATTTAAAGACATCACCTTATCCATAAGACAAGCTTTCTCAACTTGATTCAAGCTTTTGTTTATATTTTTTAAATCCTTTTTTCCACATCAATAGATGGCCATGATTTTTATTCAAGCAATTCTCAAAGTACAATCCAAGGTGAAAATTTATTGACTTGTTTCTTATATTGTTTTGACCACGTAATTGCAATTTGGACCAAAATGAGACTTAAGTTTAATGAAATTATATACTATGAATGATTGTATTATTAAAATTATGTAGTTAGATTTTTTGTTATATATATACAAACACACATATACATACAAAAATATATATATACATATCTTTTATTGTAGAAAAATTCATTGTCATGCAACTTGGAGATCATAGGCTTGAGTCATAGACACTCTCATACAAAATTTTGGACAAAGCTTCATACATTAAATCCTCTAATTACAATCCTTCCAAAGACCTCACACATGCAAGAGCCATAATTGGATCTTTTTTTTTTTTTGGCAAATGGATTAGTTGATCTCAAAAGAGAACTGGAAAGTGGAGTAGACCAGCTGAAACCAAACAATACAAAAATCTTGTCTTCTTAATGACATCCTCTTTTCCCACAGCTATGTTCATTCTAAACGACTAGCACGCATTACAATGGGGATGATCAAATCAAGAATAGATATGAGATCAACTCTTTTCTCACAACATGGATCTTTTTTTTTTTTTGACAAATGGATTAGTTGATCTCAAAAGAGAAATGGAAAGTGGAGTAGACCAGCTGAAACCAAACAATACAAAAATCTTGTCTTCTTACTGACATCCTCTTTTCCCACAGCTATGTTCATTCTAAACGACTAACACGTATTACAATGGGGATAATCAAATCAAGAATAGATATGAGATCAACTCTTTTCTCACAACAAGGATTAATAGAATTTAATTTCATTTAACTCAAACTTTTAACAAATCTCAAGTGAGTTTTAAGCTTTGATAATTTCATCAATCCTAAAACAATGCACTTGATATGAATGTTTTAGCATTAGCATTGAAAGATGTATGATGCATATACTTTCATATTAGTAATTACTATAGATCTACACTAAAGATGCATATTTAGCTGGGGCAAAGAAACATCAATATGCAACAGATTTGTAAAATCAACATGCTTCAGGATTGTAAATTCCAAAACCTACCTTCACCAGTCCAATGCATATCAAACAGCACTTGATCAACGTCATGTGATTACTACTAGCTCTAATATAAATTAAATACAAAAGGATCCCATAAGCTTATGTCAGTACTATCATAAAATTAATAAAGTTAACACAAGATCCAAACAGTTAACGCAGCCAACTCCTGCTTTCCTAGAAAACATAAACATGCAAGCCTGGCTACGAAAAGTAATTCCATTATATAAAACAGACAACTTACTTCAATAGCTTCGGCAAACAATTTCCCATTAAGAGCTTATGCAACTTGTAGGTTAAAAAAATATGTAAAGCTCATCACATAGTGCTATAAGACAAAGATTCCAACGCATTTCAACGGTAAGAACCATTTGCAAGTTGTTTTAAGGGAAAAGATTGTTATGAGAAGAACCTAGGTAGGACAAATTTAACATCACGACTAATTTCGAGTTCCTCTCACCACCAGAAAAATTAAAGACATAAACTGGCATGCCGTAACCACATATTCCAGCCACCACGCACGCGAAGGGCAATTTACATACCACTGATAAAACACGGCATTAACCAAGAACAAAAACTATAAAAAAAAACGCAAAATCCGTCCCATAAAAAGATCCCAGAGTGATACCAAGAGAATTTCTTCGCCCAAGACTAGCGAAGACCACCATAGACATTCACAAAGCCTATTGAGAGAGAAGGAAAACTTTCAAATGGGAGATGACCGAGTTCTAAATTTTGATCATAATTTTTAAACCTTACTTTTATTGAAACGTTTTTCATTAATTTTTTTTTTTACTATAAAACTCTTTTTCCAGAAAAAAAAAGTTAATTAATTTTTTTAAAAAAAATATATTATACACTCAAAATGACCTTTGTATAAAGTTTGTCATTAGGATCATGACCTAGTTTGGTCATTAATATATAAAATATTTTTTTAAATATAAATATGAAATAACAACTCATTTCATTAATAAATTATCAAGCTAGTTTTGGATTAAAATTCATCCGACTTTAAAAGACAATCTTAGTTAGTTTACTATTAAAATTTAGTATATCTTAATACAACATTAGAGATTTTGTGAAAATATATCTAATTGAATAATCTTTCGTATTTGTATATAACACAGTATTAGTAATTTTAATAAAATAATATTTAATTGACAATCTTTCATATTTTGCACATCCTATAATATATGAAAAATTCAATTTTTTTTAATGTCCTAGCTTGCAATACTTTCTTCACAACATAACAATTACTTTGTACATATTTTATAAATAATTATCTTTACCACGCTCTTCAAACATCAATGTTGATATCATTTCCTTGATTTTTCACGTTGTAATCATAACTAGCCTTATGTGATATCATACACGATGAGAGAAGCGAAATCCCTATCTCTACATAAATCATATAGTACAAATCAATTCCACAACTTGCATCAAGCCAGCTAGAATTTCAACAACTAAAGATCAAATAACAAAATTAGATATGCACAATTCACACCACCTAACACTTCCTTAGGTAACAAATTTGTTGGTCATGCATTATTTTAGCTTCAGAACCTCTAATGTAAACCCATAGCTTCAAAACCTCACAAGTAAATCTACACATCAAGGGCATGGAACGAACAGCATAGGAGAATGTTGCGTTGTTCATATCTAGTTATAATACTTTATTTGATGATAATAAATTCTAAGTATTTCTAATAAATTTACTTTGATAAATTTTTAGATTTTAGATAAATGATACTCATGTTCATGGGAGAAGTTAAAAAAGAAGATAACCAAAACTAAAATCTCATCAAGATTATTTTAGTTAAAGTGATAAACCACTAAGAGATATATTTTTAATTTAATTTTAGATATTTTAATTTTATTTTTTATTAGAATATTAAGTTTAATTAAAATCTTTCTTATAAGATAAATAAATTAAATTTTATTATTTTAATAATCTTAGAAAAATATTTAAGTTTTTAATATCATTGAACTTATATTTATCATCTTAAGAAGCATTTTACTTTATTCATATTTTTTAAAATCTTCATTCATCAACTTATAAAAAAATATTATATTAATATTAATTAATTAGAAAAAATAATATTATTATTAATACCAAATTAAATTAAATAAATAAAACTAGATCTAATTAGCTTACACCACTACTTATAATTAAAGTCGTAATCATCTCAGGTCAGAGCATAATGCTTAAACCTATTTTGTTAAAATTGGGTTGGAACAATAGTATCAAGGATTGTATTTTTCAAATTTGATTGGTGCATTGCTTGTGAATCAATTAACCAATTTTAAATCTAGTATTGGTAGCATAGGTGGTGATTCAATCTTGAACAAACGAAAGGGTAGCCAACCTTATTATTCAACCACCTATGAAACATAGAGAATATATAATATGGAGATAAAAGTTAAATACAACATGTGGGACTCAAGTCCTTCCTCTATTTGTGTAGCTATACTCTAAATTGTGAGAGCATTATATAATCTTGCAATCATGCATTTGAATGATCCTAATCTTATGTGCCTTTTAAAAGCACCTAATTAAATTCGCCATCTGATCGTGCAATTTTGTGATCACAAAATCCATATTTTATCCATGCATAAAATCTAAATATAGTCGTCAGAGCACGATTCAGTTTTAAAGATCCAAATCACATCCCAATTTCAAAACAACACTTATTTAGTCCTAATTGTCCAATCAAAATTTTTGTGATCAAATGGTTTAGAAGCCTTCCAATTGACCGACTCTTATGCAATGACTCTTTTAGTTGTTATTTCAAGTCGTTGGAATTTTTGTAAGTTATTAACTAAAAATGTATGACAAGAAACAATGATGACTAATTGGTCAGTTTAGTAAGTGCTTTTAGTCGTTAGAAAATATTTATAAATAGACGAATTCTTAAACAAAATCAATTGATGAAATTTTTACAAAATATAAAGAAAAATTTTTAAGTCATCATATTCAAGACATTAGTTGTCTATGCTAAACGTCACTTTCATTCATTACATCATTTACTTGTTAAACTCCTAATTCTCATTCTTTCTTAAATCAGCTAAATGCTCAATTTTTTTATTTTTAATTAATTTAATTAAAAAACTTTTGTTTCATTAAATATTTCATAAAGCATAAGATTTTTGTTTAAATTAATTTTGATTTTATGTCACCAAATTATTTTCTTTTATTACCAAGTTTATTTCATTCTAATGCTGTAATAGTCATCTATTTTGTTTCATTGTTGTTAGAGTATTTACTAGTCTTTTAGTAAAAGATTTATTTGATTATGTATTTTTATCTTATTTTTGTTAGAGATAGACGTAGTCTAAAGTTTAAGTCAAACTGTCTAAAAATTACTCGTATATAATTTAGTTTTTGTTGATTTTTTTATTTCATAATTTTCATAAATATTTACTATTAAAAGAAAATAAATATGTTTAAAATAAAATTAAAATTTGCATAAATGTTTTTAGAGATTTTCTCAGACCTATTAAAATTACATTTAAAATATTTCTTTTAAATATTTTCTAAAAGATCAAAATTTTTATTCATAGAAATTTATCTCCCCTCTTGCTAATCATACTTTAGAGAGAATTCTTTCAAACCTGATGGATAACATAGAAATTGAGCTTGCACCTTAAACTTGCAATCATTGAATTTTTTTATGATCCATGATTTGTGACAAAACTCCTATCAAACAACGAAGGAAGAAGATATGCAATAACTCAGAAGTTCTACTAATCCAACTATCAAAGATCCTTTAAATGGGGTAACAACAAGGCAATAAAAACTAGTGTTAGGGATTCAGCTAATTAGCAAGTGAGGGGAAGAGATGAGATCAACAAACTTAGAAAGGGCAACAATGAAGAGTAGTTGATTCATGTGAGAGATGAAAAGGATTTCAGAAACTTTGTCAGCTCGAGTGAGAGAGGGAGAAATTAGGATCATGAAGGTTTGAGAGAGCTCCAAGAATTTTGGGAAGGTGTTGCTTAAGGAGCTATGGGTTAGGGATTACATTCTAGTCCCTCTCCTTCTTACACTGGTTCAACATTCAACTATTTTTTTTATCTTATTATAGATCTTCTTCTTTATAGTGGATAAATATTAGTCATATTTTCTTAACCATAATTCATCTTTTTAATTAAATTAAGGTAACATAATGACAACTAGTTCTTCTTATGTGTATGTTATTATAGAATCTTCACTTCAAAGCTCAACTCATTCTGCAACCTTGGGTTTTGATACCACATTATCACACATATCTCAATTTAAACCATACAACTTGATAAATTACATTTGGCATATAACTTTTAAAAGGTCAATCAAGGATAATAGCATATATCGAAGACACAAGAAACAAAATAAACGAGGGTGACATAAAAATCATATCAATCTCAAGCATCACACTACTTGAAATAACAACATATGATATACATAGTTGCCATAAGGTATGAAAAATTAGAATTCAAAGTTGGTACAATACTTTGAGTGTAAAAATACAATTATCCTCATATACACAAAAGACTTCTTATACTCACAAAATGCATCAGCTCTAACCCCAAGTTCTAAAATATTATTTAAGGACTCTTAACTTTATGAGTATCAATATCTTTGTTTTGTAATATAAGTGAGAAATAAGCATGATACTACTTAATAAGAAAACTATTGGCTATATATGATAAAATAATATAAAAGAGTAATGATGTAGCTGGTAAATAAAATAGAATAGTATATAAAACATTATATGGAAATTGATACAAAAGAGTACAATATCAATACATCTAAATCATATACATCTATCTCATTTATATATGTAACTCATAATACATCATACTTTACTTTCTTTTTAATTTCAATTTCATTTATTATTTCTTTCTTTCTTTTGCTCTTTTTTTGTTTCATATTTCTTTCATCTTTAATGGGTCCAAACTTTTCTATGGCCCTTATCATGGTTCTTAAAAATCTCATATCATATATTATCATCATTTAGTCATGGCTTCTAACATATCTTAGTCTTATTATGACACTAAAGTGTGAAGTATATCTCATCATCACTAAGTAATCATCTCTTATTGTAAACATATTATATTGATAATAAATACGGCCTTTGACATGCTAGAGCCCCATTTCTGAGTACCCATAATATCATGACATAGTCATTGCCCTCTATAACCAACATTTGTTGATTGAGAAATGAGATCATTAGCATGCAAAATCTCACCTTTAAGTACCCATGACACCAAAGTCTAAAGCACATATCATCATCATTGAGCCATTATTGCCAACATCTTATGATAATAGAGGAGTCTTTTGACTTGTTAAAGCCTCATCTCTAAGTGTCCATGACCTTGAGGTGTGAAGTATATCATTGATATAAGATAAAATATTAAAACCTATTTTAGTTCATAGATAACTAAGAAGAATTTATGTTTAAGTAATATATCCATATAAGAGCTTATCCAAAGGTGTTATAAGTTTATAATTAAAAATCTTAGAATTGTTAGATAAGTAAGAACTTTTTTAAAAATCAAGAACTTGCATCAATTTTTAACATAAAGAATTTTAATCTAAAGAAAAAGTTGTTTTAATAATATATACTCAAGTACTCATATTGGTGATGAAGTGACAAGATACATAGACAAGTGAAATTTACAGAAGACCAAACAAAAAATCACACGATCATATACACTAACAAGAAGAGTGGATGTAATGATTAAGTTTCTCAGAAGTTGAAATTAAATGATGAAGAACTTTCCTTATAATTTGATGCTTTTGTGAATTTTAGATAATGGGTTCAAATCTCTCCTCTTTTGATCATTTCACTTGTCTTCTCAGGATACTTTTAGAATAACATTATTAAATTTGTTTGCACATAACATGCTCATATCAAACAAGCTTGACAGTAGTATTTCATTACTTTATTAAAAAAATTATCTCATACTACATGATAAGCATCTTTATTATAAAGATCTTAATAGTATAACAATAATTTACTAATCTAGGAATTCAAAAGGATATTTAAGAATATTACAGAACATATTTAGAATTCATAAAATATTTTAAAATTCTAAAAGTCACCATAATTTATAAAAGAAATATTTTTAATTCTATAAAAAAGAATTGAAAAAAAACTAACTTAAAAATGTGCAAAATTTATTGATATAAGTAATTCCCAAATAGGCATGTGCAATTTTAATGATAACGATAAGCAGCCAGGTGGCATGCAACATGATTGGTGTGGCATAGGTGTAAAGGCTCGTGATGCTTCTAGTTTATTTTTTGGGTCAGTATGGGTCAGAGCAAATTAGCGGATGTTGACGGGTCACTGTGTGTTTTCAAGTTTAGCACATTTGCAAATCAGGTCTACATTGGTCGAGTGGATCAATGAGTTTAGAGGGTTGGCTGGGTTGAGTGAGTAGAGGTAACAATGGTAGATGGTGGCAGATAATGACAAAAATAACAAAAAAACTCAATTTTAAACCTTATTTTGAAGTAAATTTTAACCAAAATTTACATAAAAAATTATAAGATCATTGAAGCGATGACCTATATTGAATATAAAACAAAAAATTTTAAAAAATTATTAATTTATTATTAAATAACTTAAACTAAAGTGTTGATAAGAATAACTTAATTAATTAACAAAAAATAAGCTAAAATGTGCAATAAACAAGGGTTGGTTGTAATTGATCATTATAATGGTAATGAAAACAGAGATTGATGAGAGTAGATGAATCAATCCTGGCATAACTTTGAGTCCAAATATGATTAATATGACTCCAAATGAAACCTCTGTGTGATGTATTAGACACTACTACACCAATCACATAATTACTTAGTTGAGACCTTTGACATGCTATGGCCATACCATGACACTAAGGTGTGAAGTATGTCTCATCATCACTAACTATTCATCTTTATTTCTATCATCTTGTGTTGACATAAAAAAGGTCTTTAATAATTTTTTTATATCATAAATTTAGTTTGCTTATTTAACAATTCAGAGAAGTTTCTTTCATAACTTTTTCTTTTTTTTTTGTCAATTCTTTTCATTTTCTACATACATCATAATACTTTGCAATTTGAATATTAAATTATAAGAAATAATTTATGAACCATCCCTTTCATAAAACTCACTTTCATTTTTTAGTTATCGCATTGTACAATATGATCTCTCTTTATTGTATTGTAGAACCATGCATGCATTGGCCATACGAAGGATCTCACAGACAATATTTGTTAAATAATTTAAGAATTAATTGTACATGTTCAACCTTAATTTCATTCTAGTATGGTCCATAATAGTGACTTAATTGGCCACAGGATCAGACATGTGATCTCTTTTAAACATCTTTTAAAATATCATACTAATTTGATCTCATTGTCTTATTAGTACAATCTAATATAAGATATCTCCATTAATCATATGCTCATCATACTTGTCCAATCGAACATTGTAATAATATGATGACATATATATATGAAATTTGTCCAACAATTAATTGTATTTGTCCAATTCACCTTTAATACTAGTATGATTTATAACTTATATATTATCACATAGAGAATAAGATAGACACTCTGGCAAAATCTTCTTATAATTGGTTAATATTAACCAAATTAATATGTTGTACTAATATAATAATCCTAAATACTAAGTTAAAAAAATAATTGGATCAGATGATTTCTCAATTAAGCATTTCATATCCCATTATATAAGTATAAGCAGCAGACTATACTTTATAATGCTTAGCAAATTTCTTTTCACACTAAGGTCAAAAGCCTTTGTTAACTCTAGTTGCCTGGGTCATTTTTGTACAATCTAAACGATTATCTTATATAGTCATTATAATTAGAAATTATAGCACCCTCCCGTCACTTAAACTCAACTTTTAAATTCACACAAATCACTTCTTTGACATCCAAATCGAGTGATACTTATTTTAAGAGGAAAGCTTAGGTAGGATCTTAACATTTCTATACCTTCTTTCGAAAGACAAAAATGTAAGCTCTTTCTTTTCTATAAGTTTTTCTCTTTTTTTGTGATCTCTTTGATTTTTTCTAAAGAATTTCTTGAGTTTCCTTTCTTTCTCCTTTTAAACTCTCTACTTTTTCTTTTTTTATTTTCTCTAGAAGATTTCAAATACAATAGTTAAGTTATTGGTAAGAGAGGAGGCTTATCTCTTATTAAATAAGAGTATTAAAATAATACTTTTTATTAAGATTTTATTTACAAATTCATAGAAACTTTTATTCGTCTTAAAAGATTACAAACCAAATTCTAACAAATTTCTCACAATAAAACATTTACAATAACATGTTCAAATATACAATTTGGTCACTGGAATTATATTATGTTTTTTAAAGAGCTTAGAAGTGAACGTATTTTTAGATTCAGATATATAACATATGTATCTAATATATAAAATATGTTTTGAAATAATATTTGAGACTTAATTTAGTGTGTTATTACACTTTTGAATTATAAGATTGTCCTAATAACTTAGTTATAGATGTAGATACCAATAGAGTGGCTAAAGAAGAGTTCAATTAGAAAAACATCATAATAATGATATCTTTTAAGAAGATCAAGCACTACTATGAAGAAATATAATAATGGGAGAGTGTGAATCAAAATTTGCTAACGTATCATGCTACATGTCAGAGATTTAGACATAAGAGTATGTACTTAATGTTTTGTTGAGAGCCATGGGATTCTATTCTTGAAGCTATGATACTTATCTAACAAAAGGTACATTCTAATAAAAAAATATCAAAATCATTAAATAAACTTAAATAACTATAACAAAAGAGGATGCCTACAAATCAAAATATTGTCAACATAGTTAAATGATATCTTCACAAATAAATTCACACTCGATGAAAGTTATGAGAATTTGAGAATAAATTTTATATAGAATAAAAAGTGCATATTATTTCGGTAAAAAGCACAATTAGAGAAACTATTTTTTAGTTAGACATTTGTAAATATAATAAATTTAAAAAAAAGCAAAACTATTTTTAAATTTTAGAAAATTAATAAACATAAAACTATCATAATAATAAGATTTTTGTGTTATTTATGGTTTATTATTTATTTATTTTTTTGACAGCAGATTTTGGTTAGAACACAACTCTTGTAGGACGTGAATTATTAACAAACAATAATATGCCATCCGTTAATCTCATTTATTTGGCAATCATTTTATAAAATGCTTTTTGCTGTAACCTTAACAATCATCACCGACCAACTAAACTTTTTTGGCTTCACATTTTTTTTCTTATATTAGACTTCTTTTTCAAATGCTTCAATATAATATATATATATATATATATATATATTTAATTTTACTATTTAATTAAAAGTTTGATAGTATCATTAATATTCAAAAAATTAAAAATACTTTTGTTTTCATAATATTAAAAACTACAAAAAATATTTAAAACCATACATTTTTTTTGCCAAAAAAATCGAATTTAAAACCATTTTTTAAGAATTTTAAAATAATAATTCCATTTTTATTTTATCTTTTTTTTATTCGCCTAATCATTGCTACTTTTTGTCTTCCCGCACACGATTTGAAATGCCGTAGCGTAGAGCGGGCAGAAAATGTCTCTTTAGAACTTCGAAACAAAACCCTTGCCGTGATTGCCCTGCAGCCAAACGCGCCCTCCAGTTCTTCACCGGCGTTAGAAATCTTTGCCGCCTTCATCACTCGAAAAGAAAGTTTTCCATCTTAGAAAGGTGTAAACTTCAGGTTTTGCCGCCTGCGATTCCTGCCGAAGGGTCTGGCGAGCGATTAAAGCTATGGTCTGAACTGGCTGCGGAAGGGAGGCATGGAGGCGGAGTCGACTCGCGCGAAGATGGAGAAGCTCAGGATGTCCTGCCAGCTGGAAATACGAGCTTGCCGCGAGAGATCTGGGCTCTTGTTTGGTTCCATCAGACAATCGCTGAAATCCATCAAACCGTTGTTTGAGGATGCATTGGGGAATCGAGGTCAGATCTCGGTGTTAGTTGACTTAGGGATGGTTTTCTTGTTCCTTTTTGTGCAACACTCTTACTAATTTTAGAATGATCACGAGTATTCTCGTTTGCTAAGTGTAATGCGTTGAAGTTGCTTGGTGCAAACCGGCAGGTAATTGGATGAGAAGTTTCTTGTTTGTGCACTGTTTTTTCAAGGTTTTCTGAAAGGCAATTGAAGTTTATGCTCTGTAGTCTTTGGCTTTTTAAGGAAATTAGTTATAGTGTGGTGTGATCCACTTAGACATCGAATATCTTTTTCTTCCTCTGGTAAGGTTCAATGAATCCATAAATTTATTTTGCTGCAAAAAGTGTATGTTTTGTCAAGGAAGCAAGACCTCTTGGGCACAAAATTGGCCTAATACACAAATGACATTCATTAAGTCAGAGATTTTAATTCTTGGGCTTAGGCTATCTTTTGTTGAATATCCAATGTATGATCATTCTCGATATTTATTTTAAAATATCTTCCATTTACATGAGAATTAATCCTCATTGTATCCTCTTATTCAACGGAAGCATATTTTTACCATCAAGTGTATGTATCATTGACTTTGTTGTCATCATATTGGTTAATTTTCACCATATCAACTCTGTCCATTGTTGATTTTTTTTGTACCATATTAGCTTTATAGCCCCTTCCACTTATTAAACTATCGTGCTTAAATTTGTTGAACCAGCATTTTCTACCACTTTGCTCAATAGGCTTTGTCGTGCCACTGTAAATTTGCTCTGTTTGTACTACATCAAATTTAACACTCTATCGAATCTTTTGAGCTATCATCTTTAGCTTTTTATTTTACCAAAATCATCTCCAATGGTTTTCTTGTAACTATCATTATCAACTCTATTGTTTTATCAACTTTGTTGGAATTATTACCGTTCTACCATATTGGTATTTGCAAACCCATATAGGCTTTGTTGTCCTGTTACCCATGTTGATGCCATTAACTTCAGCTATGTCGCTTGTTGACGCATCTATTGAGCTATTGCAATTAATTATCACCAATCATCATTGTCATACCGTAATGGTTATGTTGTACCATTATAAATTGATCATCACCCTATTAGTTGAGCCACAATATTTGATCTCAATTAGATTACATTTGGTTGTGATAATTATCACATAGGACACACTTGTTATATGCATATCCTAGTAATCTGACAAAAATTAGTAGTATTATTAGGGATATTAATGTCATAATAGACGAGGGTGATGACAAACAATTGAGTAAAAATTATATTTAATCTATTTCCATTAGAATAAATTGTAACAGAATATAATACATACCTGTTTTAGCTAAACATAGTATTATTATGTACAGAATGTCATACTTATAAGAAGCTCATGTGTTATTTTAGGTATCATCTTTTTGTATATCGATGGTATGACCTGTAATATAAGTAGGAAAATGAGTTATGCAAAGTTTAACAAGTGAGTTTATATGTGTAATAATTAATATGATATGATAAAGTAAATAGTAACATAAATAAGATAATCAAGAATATGAACTTGATATTTTTGAAATATTTATAAAATAAATAACTCAATTATGTTTTGGCTTTTTTATTTTTTTTATATTTCAATTAAGTCAATGTCTTTTCATACACTATTTCAATTATTATTTTTTTATTATATTTCTATTGTATTATGTTTTGACAGTTTTATGTTATAAAAATATAGTTGTATTAAAACATACATATATGGAGTATGGATGTCATACTTGAATACTCAAATAATATCTACTTATATTGCATTTCATTTGAATTCATTTACCTAGATTCTTGAGGATCTCTCCAACTCTATGCTTCTCTTCTTTTTTTTCGTTTCCTACAAGGAAAACATCTAATTTCTATCACAGCATAATATTTTTAATGTTATTCACATGTTTGCTAATTTTTTTTTATAAATTAATGAACAAATTTTAATATAAACACTGATTTTATTTGTTTCTCTTACTGCTAGTGGCAGATTGAACCATTTCCATATTGTTTTCTCATAGTTTCTCATGCCATTCTCATTTTTATTTCTTGGATTTCAAACTACAACAGCAGTTTAAACAAGAAATTTCTTAGTTGTGGTTGCTTTCACTTCTCCATGCTTCATTTTCAAAATTTCCTAGGGTAACAAAAAATGTTTTTCTTGATTTGTTATAATAAAAGCTAGAGCTCACCTCAACCTTAGCTTTTCCTTTGCTCCTGGTCCTTCCTTTCTTTGTTGGACTCGTTACTATTTTTTCTTCCTCTGTAATACAGCTGCAATTTGCGGCTCTTCTTTTTCCTAGGTTGGAAAAATATGGAAACTGAACTCCTAGGTTTTTACTTGTTGAAACAGCTCCAGCCCTTGATTGCTTGGAATCTAGGTGTTTACTTTCAACAGTAGCTCTCACACCGCTTCTCCTTGCCACTCTTACCTTCTCTGACTGCAGTCTCTTTTCTGAATTTTACTCCAGCTGCTGCTCCTGACAACCTCTTCTCCTATATCCGTTCATGGTTTTCCCTGCACCCCCTCTTGATTCCCAAAGTTTCCATACCTTGTTTTCTTCTCAGGCCTCGTACTTATCCATTTTATTAAGTTAGTAAGGGAAAACAATATAAAAAATACCTAACCTTGTTGGAAAATCAGATTTTCAATTATTTATAAACAAACTAATTTCATGAATATTTTGTTACTTTAAAAATCAATTAAAATCCAATAAAGTCAAAACAAAATTATAAAATAAGGATCATTAACTCCCTCTCAATAAACTCTATCCAACCATAGGTTGATATCAAAATTTAGAACTATTTGCAGCTGACATGTTTTACGAGACAATACTAAAATATTATTGTTTTATTTTGACTTTTCAATCTCTCAAAACAACTATATAATATTGAAATAAACATAATTGTATATCCTTATATACATTTGTGAATTTCATACATAATTTATAATAGGTACAAAATTAGAGTATTACAATAGCACTTATTAAAGAAGTAACATAATGACAGCCCTAGTTTAGACAAATATACAATTGACATCCACAAATTTAAAGTTCTAAATTAATAGGTTTAAGTCATCATTTTGTATGTCAATACCACAACTTATAGTTGAATACTAATGTTAGCTATTCTTCGTGCATATCACAATATATTCATATGAATATAAGACTTATGAACACTAGCTAACGCATGAATGAGAAGATAATTATACTCTTCTATAATTCTATTAATTTGTATGATTGTCATTTAGTTATATTTCTTTATGTTTTAAAATTGTGACCAAAATTTAGTTATACAGCCTAATTTTAGTTTTGTTTTTGAATCATCTAATAATTTCATTGATGTATTTTTTAAACTTGATATACTCTTTGCTTGAAATGTTTGTTATTGTGTAGTGCTTTATAAAAAAGTATAGGTTCATGTAAAGTGTATGATGCAATGTTTATATGATTGTTGTTGTTTGGCATCTGTTACCAATGTTGCACATATTACAAATGGGCATAATTAAAGCATTTCCGTTATGAGTATTCTTGAAGGACATAAAATTTATGGGTGGTTACAAAGTGGGAGTGTTAGTTAATAGAACTAATTTAGCTTTTAGATAAGTGGTTTGACAAACGATTATGGTATAAATGTGTAGAATGAGAAAATGCATCTTGTCAATGGATCATGCTTTGGAGTGGACATATGAAAACTTCCTTTGAGGGATATATAAGTGAAAGGTGGGCATAAGTAAGGTGTATTCTTTATGAGCATTCTCAAAGTATGTATAATTTATGGACACTTATTAAATGGGAGGGTTAGATGACAACCTTGACGTGGTCTTTGGATAAGTGGTTTGGCAAGCACTTATGATGCAAATGTGTAGAATGACAAAATGCATATTGTTAGTGGATCATGCCTTGGCATGGATAGATGACAACTACTTTTGAGGGATGTATAAGGAAAATATTACCAATAGGAAGAACAAGTGATGTAGCAACGACAAAGTAAAGACTGTAGTTTTCTTCGTTTCTTTTTTAAGGTTTTTGTGAGTGTTTCTACAAACACAAACAAGTTTTTTGTATAACTCTTTCAAAATTCTAGCAAAGGCCTTTGAGAATGTAGTTGTGATTTTTCTCATGTTTTGGTTTTCATATAAATTCTATATGCCTTTTGTTTATGTTATCATCTTGTTTTCTTTCTCTCTATGCATATGTGATATCTATTACTTCATTCTTTTCAAACTCTTGTTGGGTATTCTTTTGTTTTTGAGTAATGAGTTTTGTAGTCTAGAATAGTTAAGGGTGTGAGGTTTGTCTCTTAATTATCTCGAAGAACTTGTTTGCAATTGAAATGGAATTTTTTGTCTTTCCATTCCCAACAATTTTTGCTGTTGCTTTGTTTAAAATATGTCGTGTAACTGAAAAACTTGTATTTTATGTGAGATCTATATATGGTTGTTATTCATTTATTAAACTTCTGAAATTGTGCCACATCATAGGAACCCTTGCTAAGGTTAAAGATGAACTGAAGGAAGTGGAGGCTTGTTTTCGTGGAACTTTGAAAGGTAAGCAAATTGAAAACTTGTAGATGGCGAGCTATTTCATTTTTGTACATAGTATGTTTATGGTTGAATGTTAAAAGTTTTGGAGAGGGAATCAAGTTAATGTCATCAGCAAAAACTCTCCACCTATTTGATAGATTTGCTCTTGAGGTTTTTTTAGTCTGGAGACAAAATAAATGCAAGTTAGTTTAATCTATTGTAATTTTTATTCTTTGTTCATACCATAAATCCTTTGTTATTTAAATAAGTTATTTGCGTTATTAACTGCTTCACTTCCAAATTTATTATGATTCTTATTGTTTCATTACAAATTAACTGGTTGTTTAATGAATATTTTGTCCTTAGTTCAAACATTGGAAAGGTTTCATCAAATAGCCATCACCTATTCTAGGGAAATATGCACTGGAGTTTTGCTGTGATAGAGTAAAAGCTTTGATTGCCTTGCTGCATTGTTTTGCATTCCTCATATCTTCTTCACTTCTTGTACTTGCTCAAGAGCAATGATTTTCTTTTGTTGATTTTTATTCTTTTCATTATGAGCAGTGAATTATTTTGATCTATGTAATTTTGTAGTGAATGCATCAAAAGAGGCCAAACATGCAGCCATAGGTGAAGCACTCTCTTCCACAGATGCAAGAATTGAGCTCCTCAAAAAAACAGTTCAAGAGCAAAAGGCAAAGAAGGAAGAATATGAAGCTGTATTATCCCAACAGTTACTTGGTAAGTAGTTTTCACTTGATTAGTTAACTAATCCTACTGTCCCAGATGAGTTTTGTTTTGTAGAACTTGTAACAGATCGCAATAACTTCTCGTTCCTACTGTTTGACTGGAATTTACAGTTTTCTTTGTTTTTCTTATTTTCCCTGGACTACCTTCAATTTGATGTAGAACTTGATTTAATGGTTCAAGATTCATCATTTATATTTTTAATACATTCACTGAGATTTCAGTTCTGGAGAAAATTGAAGAGAAAAATGAAGTAGCCATTATTGAAAGTAAAAAGATTCAAGAAGCTACTGAGTGGTATAAAAACTTTCTTGGTTTTCATGCTGAAGGAGGAGAAGGTTGAACTAGTCATTATTTCTTTTGCCCGTTTTGTTTTTTTAAATAATGTTCTAATATTTGATTCTATCACATTTCAGGAGTTAAATTCATTTTTAGCAAGATTGATCCCAAAAACTATGACAAGGAATATTCTTTTGTTGTAAGACTTGATGGTGATAGATACACATGTAATGTAATTTTCTTGTTCATCTCTGAAACAATTTTAACAATTATCTCTGTTAATTTTACTTTTTAATTTTTTTCCTTAGTGCTGGATTGTGATCCTCAAGTGGATGGTATTGACGGTTTAGTTGAGGAACTTAATAGAACCAATGGTTTGTTCAAGTTTGTCAGAGTTATGAGAGGAAAATTTCAGGAAATTGCTTGTCAAGGTAATAAGCTTCAAATTTACTCCAGGCTGCCTAAGGTTTGGAATACCACCTACTTATATTTAGTATTTTATTTAATTTTAATTTGAAAGATGCTGGATCCAGAATTCTGTTTCTTTTGTTGTTATCCTATTTTCTTTGGAATTGCTAAGGTTTTTGTTAGATTGAATTTCCATTTAGAGTCGTTCAAGTGCATTTTACCAGATGTGATTCTTTAAATTCTAAAATTGAGGTATCTTTTTTCTTTTATGCCTGTAAATAATTGTTCATATCCAGTTTAGACTCCAAATCTTTTATCAGGTGTAAGTTAGTAAATGCAATTTACAAGATAGAGCTTTGTTTTTTTTATACAGCTTTGCTTGGTTAGATTCTTTTCCACATATCAAACACTCATCTCATTTTGCTTTTTGCAGAAATTATGACTTCTCATTTGTCACTTGCATTGGTTTCTATCTGTTGTTTACTATTTTAGTTGATTTTATGAAGAAAGATGTTGGATCCAAAATTCTGTTTCTTTTGCTGTTATCCTATCTTCTGTTGAATTGTTAAGGCTGTTGTTAAATTTAACTTCCATTTAGAGTTATTCAAGCTCATTTCACCAGATGTTATTTTTTAAATTCTTAAAATGAGATATCTTTTTTCTTCTCATGTCTGTAAATAATTGCTAATGTCCAGTCTACACTCTAGGTCTTTAATTTAGAAAATGCAATTTGCAATATAGAGCTTTGTTTTTTGTTGATATAGCTTTGCTTGCTAGATTTCTTTCCACACACCAAACAATCATCTCATTTTGCTGTTGCAGAAATTATGACTTTCCATTCCTCTTTTGCACTGTTACATATTCTGAACCAAGTGTCAATGGATTGGTTGCATATTTTAACATGATCATTATATAGTTATAAGGAAATCATAACTTCCATTTTAGAGGTCACAAACAATTAGGATTTTTTCCTTTTGACATCATCATGTGATACACTAATGGTGATATCTAATGCTTGTTTTTATTTTATTTTATTTTTTTCAATTTCTAGTACTTTCTATTTAGTCTATTTGTTCTCTTATGAGTGCATTTTATGACTGCCATTAGAGCAAATTTTTCTTCTTTCTGGGAATATTACCGTAGACTTCACTGTTTATTCAGTCCCAGCTATGATTGCCATTTCAACTCCACCACCAAACTCAATGGATAGTAGAACCGATACGTTGACAAATCAAGACGGTCTGTCTTTGCGAAGCAGAAGACATCCACGAGGATCTCATCGAAAAGTTGTTCCTGCCCAAGCAGTAATCCTATCCTCACCATCTGTCTTGGCTTCACGACGCTCACCTCGTTTTAAGGTAATGTTTGCAGCTGTTTCCACTGTTCTTTTCCATTATACTATGTTGATTAAACCTGAAAGGGTTGAGAATAGCAGGTGATATGGTTTGCATTTGTTATTTGTTATTTACTTCTTTTATTTACCTGATGTTACCTTGTTAATTTAGCTTAAAAAACCAGAATATATAGATAAATTACTCATCAAAACGTTTAGTAGGACACATTTTGTTCCTTTGGTGCATGTTTCAAGGATATGACACTTCTAACAGATTCATCACACCACAAATAGGAAAGGCTAATTTTGCATTTTATTTTTTTCTCATATCACTCTCATTCCTCTTTTTTATTTTTAATTTAGAGTTTTTGTTGAATCTCAAAACATTTCCCTAACTTGAAGCTTGCATATTGCTTATGATATAAAGGATATCAATATTTGCACTCATTTTTTGGGCCTTTGTATGCTTTGTAGTCAAGTTTGCTACATGAAAATTGTCTTCATTAAATAAAATCAAAAAATTTTTTTTTTAATTTTATTTTACTATAATATTTTAATTTATTTTATTAAATCTATTTTACAATGATTTATTTTTTATATTTTTTATATTTATTATTTTTATTAAATTTTAATTATATATGTAACATAAAATTTATCTTACTTTTCTCAATCATATTTTATTTTATCTATTCTATTTTTTGGGAAATCATTGTGTTTTATGTTCATGTTTGTCTTTTCTAGGTTATCAAATATAGCATAAGAACTTGAATATCATGCACCGATCGCCCATGATCATCATGGACCAATCACTTTGTTCATCGTCTTATTATTATTCTACTATTTAGCTGCACTGCCCATCATTGATAGCCAACACTAATGGTCTACAATGATAGACACCATTATTGGTCATTACTAGTGTTGTTTACCACTCTTGGCCACCATTGTCAATTATACTGTACCAAAAGTTGACGACCACTCGTGTCATCATTGAGCATCGAGTAGATCAAGTCCTATTTTTCTTAGTTTTGCCAACACAAACGAAATCAACTTAAATGCATGAACTTGGGTTAGTATCGAATAGAGTTTCACCTCACTGATCCATCACTAAGTTAGGATAATCCCAAGTTAACCCAAATCTAAACTGGTGTGGAGGGTGATACATTCAAATTCCAATCCAGCTAGTTAATTTAATTGACTTAATATGGCTTTAAGTCAAAATCTATTTGACTAGTAGTTTAATCCTTACCAAAAACAAGCTTTAAGTCAATTTTTGGAATGCGAGGTTACCAGTTTTTAGACAATCAAATCCCGAGTTAAAACAAGTTAAACAAGGAACTACCGTACAACAAAAAGCCCCAAAAGATGCCTCTTCCTTTAGAATTCTGTTTTTGTGCATAGTTGTTTCTGGAGAGCCACATCAATTTCTTTATAACTGTTATCTTGTAGGCCACAAACTTGCCCTGAAAACCTGCACCGAGCCCCTTCTACCATGTGCTAAGCTCTGGCGCATAGGCTTCCTTTGGTGTGCTCAAGGCTAAATCGACTGTTACATCCAGATTGGAGAAAAAGGTGCAGCATATGCTTCTCTTGTAATTTGCCCTAGGTGAGAACTGTAACCAACCAGAGAATTGTCTTCTTTTGTTTACGTATTCCTTAAGAAAGATACTGTTGGCATTCCAGATTAAGGGTTGCATTGACAAAATTGTTTTTCAATATTAAACTTATGAATAAATAATTTAATTTGAAAGTGTTGTTATTGCATGCTCGATAATATATTGTTGAAAAATATTTAATGAAACAATTTTTTTGTTTTTTGATGTTTTTGGACGTTATTTTTTTAAATTCGAAGTTGTATTTTTTTTTTATATTTTTTCAATTGAAAAAAATACGTTATAATCAAAGTTGTCTATGAAGCGTGGGCTCTGCAGGCTAGGAGAGGTCCTGGGGAAAGGTTTCCTGTGCAGCAAATAGATGGCAGATTAACGAACCAGCTACCGTGAAAAAAAAAAAAAAAAAGGAATTTCTTGATGAAAGATTGTTTGAGAAATAAATACCTGAAAACATTCAAAAGAACTGACCAGCAACCAACAAGTTCTGTTTTGATGCATGTAAGAATGCTTTCATTAAAGTGTTTTAAGATCATCTAGAACATGTACCATTTAATTTAAACCAAAAATTGAACTGAGTTGACAATTATTTATTGGTTGGTTAAATTTGAAAAAAGTTGCTGTGATTTGATAGAAAATTTAATGTTTATTTGCTTTTTATATTATATTTTTTAATTTAATTTTATCATGTTTTATTTTAATCCAAATAAGATATGATTCATTGATGTTGGATGTGATCTATTAATCAATAATAAAAGAATCAGTTTTTTTATTCGAATTGGTTTCCGGCTTAATTGAAAATCCATATGTTCTTTGCCTAATCAATTTGATTAATCAACCCAACTAGCTAAATCAACATCCCTAGGGCAAACACAAAGTTTATCAAAACAGTAAGAAATCCTAACGAACAAACTTTAAAAATGTATAAAAAACAATTCTTTGGGATTATATAGTCTTATATGCATGATATCATCCTTCATGCTTGTTAAGATTGTATTTTTACAAAAAACATGTGCATGTTATTCTAGTTCAGGAAGTAAAATGCCCAACCAAATCTATTTCAAGACATTAGAGAAAAGCAAAATTCTTACAAATGGCTATTGAATGTTAAAACAAGGGTAGTTGAAAATTGGCTAAAAGATTGATATGATTTTGAAAAAGATTTAGAATTATCAAATAAAAATGATACATGTTAGAACAAAGTGTTTAAAAGATTATTATGATACTAAAAAAATATATATTTGATTAAAATATTATTTTATTATAGCGTTAACTCATAGTTGTGATGTTTTATTTGATGAAAACAAATTTTAAATATTATTAACAAATTTGGTTCAATTATTTTTTAGATTATAGATAGCTAATACTAATATTAAAAACAATTTGAAAAAAGCGAGGTAAATATCAAATCTTATGAAGATTATTTTGATTGCAATGTCAGATTATTAAAAGATTCATTTTGAATTTAATTTTAAGTATTTTATTTTTATTTTGATTAAAATATTAAACTTGATTAAAATTATTTTAATAATACATAAAAATTTGATTTAATTTAAATTAATTATCTTAAAAAAATGTTAGGTTTCTAAAACCTTAATCTATCTTATGTTGACTATTTTAAGAGTTATTTTATCTTTTATCATATCTTTGAAAATCTTTTTTTAATAAGTTTTATAAAAAATATATTATAATAAAATAATTAATTAGTAAAAATAATAATAATATTTTTAACAATTAAAATTAAAAAAAATTAATTCTACTTAGCTTAAACTAGCTTAGAACTAAATCATAAGTCTAGGGTTAAGATGTTACTCCTGAATTCGTTTGAAGTTAAAATCGGGTCAAGTAATTACTCTCAAACTCCTATATAATAGTGAGAGATCGAGGACTAACTCCTAAATCTATTAATTAATTTACTAGCAACACGAGAGATCAATTCTCGAATGAACAAGGGGGTAGCCATTAATAGTTGACTTAGAAGCACAGAAAATCCTTTGTAAACAAATATATCATGTGTTACTAGATAAAGTGGGACTAAACATAAAGTTTTAGATGATTGACTTCCAAATTGAATGAGTGATTTTCGTCATTTGATTGCACAACTTCATCATTGAATGGTTAACATCTCATCAGCTTCTTTAAATATGCTAATTAAATCGGTCGTCTAATAGCCCAATTTTACGATTGCATGGCCTGAAAATTAATCTACTTGTAATATCTAAATCTAGTCGTCAAATCATGATTGAGATCTAATGATCCAAATCAAATTTTGTTTCGAAATAGTGTTAGTTTAAATTAAGTTAAATACCTAAGTTTTTAATTATAACCTATATTGACTTATTATTATAATTAAAATAAGCAATAATGACTTAGTGGTCTATTTGGTAATTACTTTTAGTCTTTAAAAAATATCTATAAATAGAGATTGTTTGAAAAAAAAAATTAATAGATAATTTTTTTATAAAAATTTGAAGAAAAATTTTAAATCATTTAAGTCATTAGTATTCGGTACTCATCATTACTTCCATTCACTACTTTCTTTATTTGTCAAGTTTCAAACTTTCTTATGTTCTTAAATCAATTAGATTATCAATTTTTTTCCTAATTGATTCATTTAAAATACTTGTGTTTTGTTAAGCATTTCATTAAGCATAGATTTTTTGTATTTATTAAGTTCAATTTTGTGCTGCCAAATTCTTTTATTCTTTGTCGATTTTATTTCGTTGTAAGACCATTGTAGCCTTTTTCTTTTGTTCCATTGTTGTGAGCATTAGTCAACCCATTTTTTGTGATAGATTTATACAAATTTGTTTTGTTTCTACCTGAGTTTTGCCAGGGGTATACATAGGCTTAATTTTAAACTAAATTACTTAAAAATAATTGGAGTACTTTTAAATAATTGTTATTTTTTTGTTTCACAAACATGTTTTAAAATAAAATTAATTATAAAATTTTTCTCGAGCTTATTAAAAATATTATTTTAAGTATTTTGTTTAAATAATTTTTAAAAAATCAAAATTTTTAATCATAACAATTCACTCCTTTATTATTGAAACATATTTCAATTTAATATATTATGCATCCTTATATGGGTGTGATGTATTGCTATACTTTATTTGATTCACATAGATATAATATCATAAATGGTAATTGGTTGTGATAGCAAGTCTTATTTTTTTTATATAGATTCATTTGCTTTTGATAAAGATCCAAAATATGGCATGACCCAAAATGTGTGTTGATTTGTATAGAGACTTAATTTTACCTATTGAGCCTGAGACGATTAGGTCAAGCTATTTTTGGTAATGTTTCTTTCAAGAAATGTGGATGCACTCCACATGAGTTTAGAGGAATAATGAGTGAAAATGGACACCAACTTTTTTTCTTTTACTTTAGAACATCATATAGTAGGTTTTAAATAACACTATTGCATTAGAGGAGACACAATTCCTTCATGTCATAGATTAGTTCTTTGATTCATTACATTGCAAATAAGTGTAAGTATAAGGACACTTTTAGCACAAAATATGGAAAAACTAGCTAGTTATGTTTTTTTTATTTGGTTTTTGTTTATTATTTATACAAAAAAAAAAAAAAAAGGAATGTAGATATATATAGATGACACTACAAGCATTACAAAAAATTATTATAACCAATGTTGGATCATGAACATGATAATTTTATTTATGAGGATATAATTGTTTAGAAGTGTATGCTATTACCTTGTCATTCTAACCTAGCCCATACAATGACGTTATAGTATAAACTTGGAAATCATTCACTTTTAGGTAGTGCTAAAATTTAAATCTCTCATAATCTATGTTTCATTCAAAGGGAAAGACTTTTTGAATTAATCTTATCAAGAAAATTATAATTTTAAAAAATATCTTAAAAATTTCTCTATAATAACTAGTAAATCCCAAAAAACTCTGGATTTTTTGTGACATTTGTAGGCCTAGGCTGTTCAAGTAATGTTGCTACCTTTTGTGCATCCATAGACAATCCAGTTACACTAATAACATATCATCAAAATTAAGTTCTTAATGATAAAAAATTATATTTAGAGAAATTAACATATAATTAATTCTTTTTTAGTCTCTATAATACCAAATTAAAGTGCATTACATGTTCCTCAACATCATTAGAGTATATCAAAATGTCATTAGTTTAATCACTATTGAAGACTTGATTCATTAAGTCCATAAATATAACTATTGCATTAGTCAACCCAAATAGAAGAGCTACAAACTTATAATAACCATACATGGTATTGAAGGTTATCTTTGATATATTTCATTTTTAATTTTCAATTGATGATATTTAGATTACAAGTTGATCTTTGAAAACTCAGCTCGCTTCAATTGATCAAATGGCTCATTTATTAAAAATAACATCAATTTGTTCTTAATTGTAATCTAATTTAGCTCTCGATAGTTTATCCACATGTGTATTCTTTAATCATTCTTCTTGACAAATAGAATCGGTACTTCCTAAGATGAGACACTTTGTTTAATGAAACTTTTGTTAAGTAATTCATGCAAATGAATCTTCATTATGGGGCTTCAATTAAAGACATCTTGTATAATGCATTGGATATTAATTAAAATTTAGGTATAAGATTGATACAAAACTTGATCTCTTTATTAGGAGGTATTCCCAATAGATCTTTAGAGAATATCTTGAGGTAATCATATATTATAAAATATCTTATAGTTGAGATTCTCCTTTATTAGAAACTTGCATTAAAGACAATAAGCATTCACATCCCTTTTCACCAACTTCGTTGCTTTCATTATAGATTTGAGGGATACCTTTTAGCCCTTAATAAATCGCTATGCTATTATCAACCAAATAAATCTTTGTTATCTTTGTCTAGCAATCTATAACGACTTTATGGGTCATCAATCAATGGATTATATCAAGTTCTCATAAATTGATTATGATTAGTTTAGAATTGAAAAATCTCCCATTGATGTTAGTACTTGTCTCCATGTATTTAGAGTCACCTTTCCCTCCCATAAGTAACCAACAATAGAGATTCTAAGGTAAAAATGCTTTGCTACTAAGCATGCAACTAATGTAGTTAAAATGAAGGAATGATGTGCTCGACAATCAAGCAAAGCCTTTATAGATTTATTTTGTAAGAGTAATAGCATAAATCCTAGTTTGAGATAAAGAAAATTTTCCTTTCCCTTCATTCATGAGTTGAATATGGATTCTTCTATAAAAAAACCTCCAAGCACAAAGCTCTTACCAATGACATCACCACTGCTAATAGATCTACTCGTTATTATTGTACATTCCAAGTAATGTGCTTAGTCTCCTCACCACTGCTAATAGATCATTTGATAGTTTGCTTTTTGTTGCACTCACTTTGAAGGTGTTTTCTACATATCTTACACATTAGCCTTTCCTTTGACCTAGATATTGAAGCTTGAGAGCAATACCTAGATGTTTTGGGCTTCTTAAAATTTCTAGCACTCTAAGAAGAAAATGTTCCATCTCTTCCTTAATGCCTTTCTGGCCTCCATTGTATTTTGACCATGTTCAATGCATTTAATAGCTTCCATTAATTCTAGATATGAAAACTTGCATCAGTGTTGCAACACTCCTAATTAAGTCCTGTAGAAAATTTTGAATATATAGCAATTCTACTTTTTTATTGGCATCATCTCTAGTGAATATTTTAAAAGTTTAGAGAAATTCTAATCATACATAGCAATAGTCATATTCCTTTGATATAGTTTGGTAAGATCATCCTTCATCTTTTATTTGCTATAGAATACACCATTCTAGAAATACCATAATGAACTCAACCTAAGACATCCTCAATTTTGGCTTGTTATTAAAACATAACCTCCTTTGACCTTGCCACCAATAGCTCGTAGTGCCATCTAAGATCAGAAGCACCAATGAGACTAGCTAACACTCTAGGAAATCCATGTTATCAAACATCTTGATTATCTCTAACCAGTCCACTTGAAAAAGATCTATAATATCTAGAAAATGTAAAGGATGAAACTTTATAAATTGTTTTATTAATTTATTAGTTGGATATCTGTAGTGACCCCTCGTTACTTTTCTCAAATTTTTATACCATGACTTTTATTTATTTCTATTAATATTTTGAAAACATATAAATATTATTTTATTTTTTTATAAAAATCATAACACAAGTAAATCTTTATCTTGTTGAAATCAAATAGTGAAAACTTTTTTTAACAATCAAGTACAAGTATTATGTTTTTCATATTCTCTTTTAAAAGTACATGAACATATAATATCAATATTAACAAATCATTTACATATCTTTTTTTCTTAAATAAAATAAATATAAAATTACACATCTAATAATAATTGTAACATATTCTAAATTATGTGTTAACTCTTACTTCATCATGATAGCCTCATGAAATACCTTTAATTGAATTAAAAATATTAGACTAAAAATAGGCATGCACTAATTAATCTAACTTAGTGACAAAAACATATAACATAATAAAAAATAAATAATTATTAAGTAACCATATGTATGGTCTATATCAATAACAATATAAATTAGTAAAAAGATGTTATGTTTCTTTTTTTATTTTTGGATTAACTTGAAATATAATTTATTTTTTAAGAAACCATACTAATTTTTTAACCTTTTTTTATGCGATTATAATATTTTACTTTAAATAAACCAACAGTAATACTTTGGTTACACTCTAAAAAATATATTCATTTAGGTAGTGATCTTACTTTTAGAGAAATATTAATTTAGAAAGCAAAATATTTACTTCCAAAGATATATTAATATGGATGGCAAGTTAGTCCTATAAACACTTGTTAAAGGTTCATCTCTTGTTCATGTTACATCATTTTATCATTAAAATTTGTTAATCACTTATTTTATTTTTTTACACATGTGATATGGTATATATGTAATTAAAATATGTAATAAATACTATATAATAACAATATTATTATAATAAATAATAACAAGTATTTTCAAATATAATATTTTCTAATATCTATTTAAGATTCTAACCTAGCCTTACAAATTACACAAATCATATACTTTAAGTACAAGTCTTATCTACCTCTTAAATTTGAGTAGTGGTCTTATCAAAATTTAGATCTTTTTGCTCCAAGTCTTGATCGCTACAATACCCAAGTGTTTTTTTCTTGATTTTATCTTTTATCTTTTGCAAAACACTTATTCAAATCTCTTAAAACACTTTCATTTACTCTTCTCTTTCCTCTACTAACTATGATCGAGTTTTGGATCTCTCAAATTCTTCAAAATAAAATTTTACAAGTCACAACTAGCCCTTTATTTATTCTATTCTCATGATTTTTTATATTCTTAATCTTTTACCTTTAATAGTTGTGTTCTTTCATATGGATGTATTTTCATCTTTTAACGTTTCATTTTTAAGGGTTTTTTTTATCAATTTTACTAGCAATCATGTCAATTTTGTCGATATTTATTGTTTCAAGTTTTAAGTCTATTCAATTTCTACTAATTGTATATGTATAATCATCATATTCATACTATATTTTTCTCAATTTTATCTAAATCTACTTTAAGTTCTTATTGTACTGCTACAATCTCAATATTCTATTTGTACGATATTCTTATTTGTCTTACATTATATAGATGCTTTCGTTTATGATGCTAATACTATATTTTCGTATTATATACTTTCATTCATCATATTTTATGACACCATTCAACTAACTATTTCCAAGAACTCTTTTTATGACATATTATATGATAATACTTATAGTATTTGTATGATTCATTCCTTGTAACTTTTGCTTAATCATAATCAATGATGGTCCTTTACGTTATCATCTTACATCTTTATCATACTAGTATGATCCATTTATCATATTGTATGATTGATTAATTTACAATAACTTTCTCTTCTAATGCTTTCACACCAAGTGCATTTCATTTTCTTTGATGTAATCATGTGCTATGATATACTTATATCATGCTGTGTAATCTAATACTTTTGTATATTGTCGTACTGATACATTTATCATATTATATTTATATGATTGGGTGTTAGATTTTGCACTCTATTATACTTGTACATTCATTACTTTTATATTGTACGATATTGTATTGTTTGTATTAAATATTTTCACTTATGCTTTAACATCATAATATGATGTTATAGTTGTCTTGTATAACTCTCGGCCTATTTTTATGTGTTCACACTTGTCCCACATTCATTCTCTCTCTTACTTTTTCATAGCTTATAATACTTTATAGTTATACGATATGGTTAATTTCATTATATTAATTCTACATAACATATTGCATGACAATTATGATGTACCATATACCTTAATATACTATATGTTGGGGCTAATGTACTAATATTACCTCTTTACTTGGTGTATTATACCTTCTCTGATGGTCTTCTCTAATGAACTCAATATATAATATGTTAATATTAACTTGTCATATGTTTCTCTTAGGTTTTCTTCTTTAATCTTATGTATCATCGATCTTTTATGAATTGTTCTATTAAACCCGATACAACATATATTAATATTAACATTTTTCTTAGGTATACCTTAGTCTACATATAATTGGGCAATTTTATATACAGATAGGCATACATCAAACCCTTATGTATCGTACATTTTTTTTTGACTTGCCATATGTTATCTTTGGGTTCCCTTTGTATTTAATTCTACTTAGCCTCATCTATGATACATGGGTCCTAATTTACTATACATGAAGATCATTTTAGCTTCATGTACTTAACATTATTTAAGGGTGATTTCAACATGTCTAAAGACATCTCAAGCAATTATTGTATTTTTTGCACATGAATCATAATAGTTAATATAAAGAAATGTGTGCTCCCATCTATCGCCATCTACTTGTCTCATATAGTCTAAAAAGTTAATTCTTCTTAGTTATTTTGTCATTCGATAGGTACCTTATTGCATAATTCTCTATGTTAACACTGTATATTTGTCTATGTTCTTATGATATATACCTAACGCTCTTTGATACTTATAGTACTTTGGACCAAAGAGGGTAAGAATGATCATCAAATGATATCCTAAGGAGAGGAATCATTAAATAAGGAATAACTTTTGATAGGATTCTACATAGAAGGGAACAAGGATGAACAATCCTATATCAATTATGGAGGAAATATTTTGGATTAGAAGCACATTTTGAGAAAAAATTTCACTTGGTCAGGATAGGGCAACCAAGCATAACAATACCTTGATATAATGAGATGTGGTTATTACAAGTATAGTATTAGAGTGACACTTACTCTAATTTAATATAGTTTCAAGACCAATAAATAAAAATTTGTGGGCTTGTAATAGCTAAATTGAAAAGGATGACGAGTGATTATCAAGTAATATCATGAAGAGAGAAATCATCATATATGAAATAACTTCTACCAATATTTTAAGTGGAAGGGTATAAAAATGAATATGCCCACAATGGTTATGAAGGAATGCTTGACAACATGATTTTAAGATATTAAGATACTTTTTGAAAAAAAATTCTTGGGTTGGGATTTGTTAGACTACGTTATAACACTCTTGATGGAGGAAGGAAAACTGATAAAGAGTAGTCACTCAAATGAGCAAGATAAAGAGTTGAGGTAAATAAATTTGACACCCCAATGGACATGGGCATCATAGTTCTATCAAATGTAGAAGAAGGCAATGCACATGATTCTATGTCATTTGTTGTTCATAATGTTCTTCATCATATCTTATATCAAGGTAAGAATCATAAAAATCCAGTTTAGACTAACACTTTTTAAAATAAAAGAAGATATTATATAAAATAGCAAAAGCATGAGAACACTCATAAATATATGATCAAGTGTCCTCTAACAACAATAATCCCAAGGGAAAAAAATGAGATTAGGCAATGCCATGATGGTATAGTCAAAAGAAAATAGACATAATGTCATTACAAATTCATCACAATAATGCAACACATCTCTACTAGCCCTTGATCTTTTATATGAAACCACTCTAGCTTGTTAAGAATTAAAAAAGGGTCACATAAAGAATCAAAGGTTGGCCATGAGCAAAATTTGTTAGCCTCCACCAAAGGTAATTAGGGTATTAGTAATGGGTAGGGCTAATTGCATAAGTAGGTCTACAAGGTAAGGTTGAAAAGTGTAAGAATGGTCAAGCCACAAGTGTGGGATGAGTTATTACTTTTAAAAAAAACTTATAATTATTTTGAAAATCCATTATGTTGTAATTCTATAAAAGAAATAATATAAAAACTTTTAAGTGGTTGGATCTAAACTCAAATTTACATCCATATTAATGACTAGGCCTGCCTCATTAGATTCTTTTTGTCAAATAATTGATAGACAAATATCTTTATAAATATAATCAACAAATGAATAATGGGAGGTGCAAAAAAGCAAAAAGTTAATAAGACTCAAATGAGTCTAATATAAGGATGATAAGGAAAAACAAATGCAAAAACTTTACAAATAAACTTACAATATCTCCCAATTTCTTAAGTAGTACAATATATGTTAAATAATGTTTGAAATAATGTCACCAAATGAATGAATGAAATGAAAGAAGATGAAGCACTTGAAAATTACTTTTGAGTGTGCTCTTTCATAATGATTATGGTAAAATGTAAGGAAAATGGATAGCTTAGGCATGAACACCTCTTGAATTGGAATATAATCTCATTAGCCTTTTCTAAGGACATATTTATAGTGGACAGATACTTAATAAGATTCTTGAGGCTCAATAACTAATTTTTTTATTTCTAAGATGATTAGATAATTATTGTGTTTTTTTTCTTTCATTCGTATGATACAATTAGATGTATTGTATTATACGAAACTATTAAATGACCTAATTATCTAATACATCAAACAGTTTGATGATTCTTTCTCTCTACCTGCTCTTAATTCTTTCAAATGATCGTATCATCTAATATATATATATATTGTATTATATAAAATTTTCTTATTTAGTTCTTTCTATAGTTTATCACTTATCATGACATGATCATTTTTATACGATGGGGCATATCACATTACATAATACTTATATATCATATTATATGAAACTCTTGGATTTTTGTTTTGCTTAATTTGATTAGTTTACTAAATATTCATACTATATGATAACCATATATTATGTTGTACGAAAGTTTATGACTCTTGTTTTATTTAGGTTAGTCATACCTCATATATATCATATTTCTAAAAAACCATTGTATCATACTATATAATATTCTTTGTTTGTGCCATCACTTAGTATGATTAGCCCCAAATAAGGCTCATATTATATGATAATAGATATTTTATAGTATGATCAACTTGACATCACTAACAAGAGCATTGATCAACACTTTGATCAACTGTCCCATAAGTGTAATAACCTATTCGTAATGTACAATAATAAACATTATGCTATATACTTAACACAACTTTTGGAATTTCAAACTTAATTTGTTCCTTTTCTAAATCCTACTCGAAAATGCTAAGGATGATATATTTTTTTTATTGCAAAGCATAGTATAAAAGTAAATTAAGTTTTTAATTTGTCAAAACTTATGTTTCATAAGAAAATCTAACTTAGTATGTATGATCTTTCTTGAAAGATTATTTTGACATGTGAGATTATGTATAATCTTACGTGCCACAAAAATATTAATATAAATTTTAATATTTTGTGTTAATAAAGTAAAATAAAATTTTCTTTAAATAATTTTCACACCATCAATAATAAGAACTACCATGGCTATTTCAATATGAAAGTTATTAGCCTTCGCATCAACATGTCCAATAAAGTCGTTAATCCTGATAGACACACTTAAAGCCAAGTATTAGTAATTAAAAGTGTATGATTTTGATATTATAAAATCACTATATACAGACATGACTTTAATAATCTCTCTATTTTGATGATGTTAAAACTAATGCTACACTTAAAGTAACATGAATATATATATATATATATATATATGTTTGTGTGTGTGTGTGTGTGTGCGCGCGCGCATGTGTGTGTGTATGTGTGACCATATTAAGTGTGTAGAAACATTAATCGAATGCGATGAAACTCTCGTTAACTCTAAGTTTCTCCTAAATCATATCACTTTCTTCTTTTCTTTTTTGTTATCACTCAAAATGATTCATAATCATTAAAATCATATTAATCTTAACACTCATGGTTTATGGTGGGGGTTAGCTAAATGAGCTATAATGTTTGATGAGATATAAAAATATTTTAAATTTTAATTTTTTATTAACCTTCATTCATATAATAAGTACTCTAAATATATTTAACATAATATTTTTAAATAAAATTTTCATTTATTTAATAATATCTTGTTTCTTAACAATTACTTATGACATTCAGTACAATATTAAAACAAATGTGAAGATCACAAAGACCATTTCATTATTGAAGTCAAAATAGTACAAAATTTTTGAGACTACAAAGAGATGTAATGCACTAAGGCTTCTTATGTAAAATAGAATGATGCTTTTTTATCATCAATTTATTAGAAAAATATAATTCATTTGGCCTTGCTCAAAACTTTATAAAGTAGATTGGTGATTTCTACTATTTCTTTTTCATTTGATTTTGACTTGATTTTAAATTTTTATTTAATTAAGAGATTTAATACTCAAAATAGTATTAAAATTTAATTATTTAGTATAAATATTAGGTATTTGATTGAATGATGATTAGAACAAATAGATCATATAAACCATCAAGAAAAACACAATTCAAATGTTGTTCATTTTGGTAACTTAGATTTTCCATCTACATTTAAATCTTTAGGATTAAGTCAAACTTGATAAGATTATTCGAGAACATTTCAAACAACTAATTGAAAATCTTTTAAAAATTTTTGATGAAAAAGTTTGATTTTGTTTTCAAATGTTGTGGCCATATTTATTCTAAACACTAAACTTATATTATTTTAGATTATATTGCTAAATGAAAATGTTGTGAGGGCCTTAGAGCTAGAAAACGAGGTGTCATAGGTCTAAACATGCTCCTTGTTATCTTGTCTTAATAAAGAGTATTTTCATTAATTTTAACTAAATTATTTGTTTGTGTAACCTCTTTAACAAAAGTTTTATTTTTTTTTAAAATCTCTTCCTTTTTTCTCATAGTTTTATGAAATCTTTAATTTTTCTCAGCCGAGGAGATTTTTGCACGTCTTGATTTTGTTGGGTTAAGGATTCATGATAATAAGAAGAATTTTTGCTCAAGAACTTTTTGGGTATTTGAGGATTATAGACCTTATTTATCTTCATGTTTAAGAGTTATTCTCTCTTCATTATTTTGTATCTCAATACTATCTTTCTTAAGCTTAATATGGAGTTTATCTCCTAGAAGAATTTAAAGTTAAAACATAAATCAAATTTTGTTTGATACCATAGCCTCCTTTTCATCATTAATAAAGAAGTAACCATTTATGATTATGTAGAAGATCATCTAGTGCAATTGTGTATCAATAGAGATCTAGATTATGATTGGAGCAACAATTGCACTAACTCAAGTGAAAAAGAAATTGCATTAAGAGAATATATTCTACTATGTGGGAAGAACCTTTTTGCATTACTTTCAAGAAACACATTTGATGATGGAGATTTTAGAGCAACAACATTAAATGAAGTCTTATTAATCTTATATTGATTTTGATCATTATGATTATTGAAATTATGACACCCATGACACCACTAATTTTTAAAAATTATTTTTTATAAAAATTCAATTATATAATTCAATAATAAAATTAAAATAAACACACATAAAGCTATAACATTGCTTGCAAAAGTCAAGTTCATCTAATGACCATTATAATGGAATAAAAATAAATGTATTAATAAAAAACCCATGTATTTAATATCATAATAATGTTATTATAATCTTGAAAATAATCCTAATACATGAATGTTATGCCAACATAAAAGTAAATAAACAAATGAGCACATATCTATACCCTCTTGCTACTACACCTTTTGAGTCTAATGTTATGTAACAACTTATAATTATTAAGCTCAAAATGATTAACACTGATTCAATGGGAAAAAATTATATAACATACATATAAAATATTACATATTCGAGTTCATATTATATGTTAGGTCAAGCATCATATTGTAACATGTACAAATTAAGTCAATTAAATTAGTACAATAATTGAGATGCATGACTCATCATTTTAGTGCAAAAATATCCCTTTGTTGTTTAATATTTTTGTTGATATAATTATTCTTTCCAATCACCAATGTTTTATTGACCTTAGGTTTATATATATATTTTTTGTTTCTTTGTCTTCACATCCTCACCCTTGTATACCATAAGATGTACACTTAAGAGCCCATTCAACCTAAGAAACACTCTTGATAAGATGATAAAGTATATGATGTACTCTCATAATTAATTTTTAGTTTGAGTAACACCCTTTAATCAATTTCATATATGAATGATAAAATATAATATATATTTCACACCCTATCAATTCATTCGCCTAATTTCATCATCTCTAAGTACATTTAAGAAGTAGACAAGCCTTAGCACATTTGGAGGACTCTAAAAACCTACTTAGATGAGAAATAACAATTGATCACTTTTAATCTTTTGATACTTCAAAATTTGAATAACAAAGAGTTCAAATTTCAAAAAACAAATAGTCTCTCTAAGTAATAATCCATTTTCCCATATATATATAGATCAATTTTTATAATTTATCAACAATAATTTATATATAATATAAATTACTATCATTAAACCATAATATTACTATAAAATCACACAATTATGATAAAAACTATATTATCACATTAAATATCATATCAACACAATAAACTAACATCACTACTAGTGCAAAAACCACATAACCACATGAAATCTACATCATAAAGTCTCCAATATATATATATATATATATATATATATATATATATATATGCATGTATATAAGTTTATTATATCCAAAATTCATATTACTAAATGATTATCTAAAAAATGACTTGCTTTTAATTAGTAGTATCTACTCATGTATCTTTAGGTATTCTCATCCAATATGTACATGTTCATGTCCCATAATATAAATATAAAAGTATAAAAATTTAATAGATAAATTGATGGTTAAACAGATAAAAAAATTGTAATAAAATAGACTTGATCTTAAGCACTATTAAATATACTTAACACCTAAAAAAGGGGTAGGAGATCATCTCCACAACTCTATGAGAATATAATAAAAAATTTTGAATGTAATGCGAGATATGTTATAACTTTTAATTTTTAAAAACATAAATAGTTTCATTTCTTTTTATATGAATAAACTTATATCAATACTTAATTTAAATTATGATTCAATCTTGATTATTTTCACCTTCATTTAACATTTTTTTAAATAATAAAGGTCTTAATTTCTCCTAATGGCTATTATCCTTGAGATCCTTATCTTATCTCTTTTGGCATCTCATCACAACCATTACTAGATAATACAAGTGGTAGCCACTATATAACATAACAAATAATAGTTTCTGATCATATAATAAGCAGCTCAATCCATAAGGTCCGATGCTAGTAGTACCAATACTATCATATCATAAAGCAAGCAGCGCTATGGGATAAGGCCATATGATAAATATATTTTTTAGCATTGCTTACAAATTTCTCATAAGATAATAGGCTTATAACCTTAATTATATTATTTTTTTTATTATCTTTAATATATCACCTAAATATTTTTTCTAATAAGTTGATTATTCTCAATTTGATGAATATATATATATATATATATATATATATATATATATATATATATATAATTATACTCACAATGCATAAAATTATAAATAATTCATATTTGTATCTCTTTTATCATAGACATGCAATATTGTTCATAAAACATTATAATGTGTATGCACATGCTACTCACATCAAGATATACAACATATAAGTATGAAGGAAGTAATTCTTCATACTATATTATTTAATATAATGATTATATAAATAATTTATTAACTATATCATAATTTGTTTAGTTTATCTATTTTGATCTTTGGAGATACTTTATGTTTACTCTTCTTTTTTTCACTTCTTACATTACAAACATAACATAAGGGGTTTTCCAATCACTCCTTTATTTACTCAATAATTTCTTAAATCCTAAATCAATAATTTTCCAAATCCTTAAATCAGAGTTGATCCCTTTCTACACTACTTATTTAAGAGGATACCACATTTCTAAATCATCATCTCCCACCTAAGAATTTGTTAGCTCCTCAAGTACCTTCATCTTTAGAACATTTCCTTTTTTTTAGAATACAAGAAAAAAGCTCCACTTCCCTCACTCCAAGGCAAACCTCTTCTATTGAAAGTTGTCATCCACCGCCTTCAATGAGCATTTATCTTCATAGTTTCTTATAAATTATTAAGGTTTTTTTTAACTAATTAGCATGGTATTCATTAGCTTTTTTTAAGATCATATTTTGTCTTTTTGTCTCAACATTAGATTCACGTGAGAATGATAAGTCACTTCATGCTATACCATAATTGTCACAAAAAATATAACGAATTAATCTCATACTTTTTATCTTGATCATATCTAAACTTTTTAATTTTTGTCATGTTTATTCTTAACTCCTAATTTGAAAATCTAAAATTTTCTTTATTTTTATCTTTATTTCTAAATAATATGTTTTAGTAAACTTAGAATAGTCATTAATAAAAGTAACATATAATACATTTTATGACTTTTAATTATAAATGATTTTATGTCACCTAAAAAAGAATGACCTAAACCAAACAACTTGGATTCTCTTTCACACATATTTAAACAACTTTCTAATTTTATTTTCTTTTCCACACATAACATTTTATGATTCACTAATCTAAATATTTTCTACAAAGTCAATCCTAAACACTCTTTTTATACAAAAAAACTATATGATCTATCATGTAATATATTAATACAATAAACTAAATAAGAAAAAAATTGAACTTTCATTAATATTGTCAAGTATATTTAATAGAAAAACTATTATTAAAATAACTCTTTTTCAAAGGAATATCACTATCACTAAGAATAATTGTCCTTATCAAATATGACCTCAACGCCTACTTTTCTAAGGATGAAAATAGACAACATTCCAATGAATCTTTAACACATATTAGACATCAATACAAGAAAGAAGTTCCCTAAAAAGCTTCAAAATAATCTTATCTTTACCAATAACAGGTGCAAACCTAGAATCTTTTTCTCTACTTCCTCAATAACAACATTCAAGATAAAAGCATCTCTATTACCACAAATATTAGCTCTAGAACTTACCACCCAAATATTGTCCCTTGTCAAGTTTCTTCCTTTGAGAGGATTGCCACAATAACATTTCCTTTAACTAGGTTATCCCTTAACTTAATATGATTATCACCTCCCTTTGAATGTATGCACTAATAAGCATAATGACCAAGTCCACCAAAGACCAAAAGTCACTTTTCTTCTTACCTTTTGGGCTCCTAGATCACAAGGTATTTGCATTTATACCAAGATGTTGGTTTTAACCTTTACCCTCTTATATTTATTAAATTTCCTAATCTTAAGATGAACCAAATTAACCTTTAAAGTAATCTCTTTAGTCTTTTCAATACTATCTTACTATTTATTCAATACTAATATGCACAATCATGCCTTTAAAGAGCATGTCTTTCTTCTCATGTTTCATGTTATTTTTTTTAATATTTTTATAAATCAAAATAGTTTTTGATTTAAAGCAACAAAAAAAAAAAAAAAGATTTAGATAAAAAAATTCCTTTGTTATTTAGCTCAAAAAAATGAAATGTGATATTCATGAATTTGAGGAAACATATTCTTGTAGATTTTATCAACACGATTTTGTATGCTTACTTAAGTTTCATAATTTTTTTATCCTTCATTACGCATTGGTTTGGTAAAAAGAAAATCCGTGCATGAGCTCACAACACATAAACACAAACATGACATTATTTGAAAGATCAATAACACCAAGTAACATTTAAAATTGTTGGAAAACTAATATTATGAACTTAGAAAAATTATAGTAATAAAAAAAGTAATAGGGAAACTTATTGTTGAGGTGTATGAAAGCTTTGCCATTAAAAACTATTTTTACTCCTCAAATCAATCCTTAAGTGCAAAGATTATCCACTAGGAGAGTATTGATAGCATTCGTAACAATCACAAAAAATAATAATAATAATAAGAAAAAGGAAGCAAACACTCAAAAGAGATCAGCATAACATAAGTAAAACAAGAAAAGTTGTGCACGATAAAATCATATCTTCAAATAAAGATAACAATTTGTGATAAGCCACATCCCAAATAATATCATTCTGCATCACCAAAAATGTACTTTGTGCAAACTAATGTGCATAGGAGGGAGGCTAATCCTAGGTTTTGAACTAGCTAAGCTTGGCATGACCACATATGTACAACTCACATTCGATGCTCATCAAAATTTGTTGGAAAATAAACACAAACACTCTAAATCACTATAGAACTAAAGCTACAAGAAGAAAATAAAACACATAACATCTTTTATTGTTTAAATACCTTTTAACTTTTAATAAAATTACAATACTTTGTATAATAAATAATAACTCAATTAGTAAATCTCTTATATTTGCTAAACTAAGGTAAAAACATCAAACACTTTTTTAACTTTATAATAAGGATAAATTAGTGTGCTCTTGTTTGGATGCCAGGAAGTGTTGACCAAGGGTATTATTTAAATAGTTATTAACACTTTTCAGGTGGGATTATGATCAATAATTTTGGTCTTATCAAGAGAATATTTGTTGAGGCACAAATTATTTGAAATACTACTTACAAGATATTTAGATTCATGTGTAGGATCAAACTATTAAATTTCAAGTGCAAGAAAACTAATAGATCCTGGATGCTAGTTTGTTTCATTTTATTGCACAACAAACAACTTATGTGCTGATCTATTAATCCCATACACTTGATTTCATTGTTCACAATAATGCATCATGTGTAATCTAATGGTTCGATGCTAATTTGCTGGTGGATGAATCGAAGAGTCGCATCTAGATGCAAAAAATGATCATGAAATGATCTTTGCAATTTTTCTAAAATGATTTACTATGCTAACTCAAGAAAACTACAAGCCTTTATTAATGAAATAATTAAACCAATTTATTACAATTCTAAGAACCAAAAAAAAGAAAATTTCATATGTGTCATTCTTTAAATTTGAGCTAATGATAAGAATCCCACTGAGCCATATTTAGTATACAACCTTTCTTGAGCCTTGATTCAATTATCTTTTCTCGGAGAAAAATTTTTATTAGCATTTAACCAAGGTTTCAATTAAATATAATATTTATTTTAAGTAAAAAGATATTATATACATATAATTCAAGTGTTCTCAATCATGAAATCCCACCCTAAGTTATTAAGTTTACCTAGAAACACATAAAAATATTTTCCCTAAGATGCCAGCTGCTTTGAAATCATCTCGTCATGTTCTACTTATCTACTTTCTTCTAATTCTTTTTTCTTTGAGTACATTTAAAAAATAGACAAAATCTTAGTGCATTTAGAGGATAGTAATACCTACATAAATGAGGGATACTGATTAATCACACGTTTAATCTTTTGATATTTCAAATTGAACTAACAAGGTGTTCGAATTTCAGAAAGTAAATGGATAAAATCTCTTATAAAAACTATCCATTTTCTTCTATATATATATATATATATATATATATATATATATATATATATATATATATATATATATATATATATAATTTTTCAACAATAGTTTATATATAACAAAAGTTATTATTACTAAACCATAACTTTATTATAAAATAATATTATAATGACAAAAACTATATTACCATGTTAAATACTATATCACCATGATAAAACCACATCACTGTGATAAATAAAACTACATCATCATAATGAAATTCACATCATAAAGTCTTTTAAAAATCCATATAATAGTTTATTACATCTAAATCCTATATTAAAAAATAATTATTTACAAAATAATTTACTTCTAGCTCTCAGTATTTACTTATGTATCTCTAAGTATCTCTACTTAATGTGTACTTATATCATGCTTTGCAATATAAGTAGAAGAATGAATATAAATATTTAGTAAATAAATTAATGACAAAAATAAATAGATAAAAAAATAAATATGTAATAAAATATATTTGATCTCAAACACTGTGTAAATGTACATGATATTTAAGAGGGAAAGTAATCTCTACAACTTTACGAGAATATAACAAAAATTTTTGACTATAATGCAAGTCATGTTATAGTCTTTAATTTTTAAAAATGCAAGCAATTTCACTTCTCTTTATATGAATAAACTTAAAACAATATTAATATATAAATTTATCAAATGTTAATTCAATTTTGATAATTTTCATCTTCATTTAACATTTCTTTTTAAATAATAAGGGTCCTAATTTCTCCCATTAGCTATTAACCTTAAGATTCTTATATCAACTCTTCTGGCATCTCATTATATCTATTTCTAGATCATACAAACGGTGATCGCTAAATCACATAACAAGCAACAGCTCTTAATCACATAACAAGAAGCTCAATCATGAGATTCTATGCCAGTAGTAACAATATAATCAAATCACACAGAAAATAACATTATGGGATAAGTCTACAAGAAACATATTTTTTAGCATTACTTTTAAATTTTTCATTGGATAATAAGCTTAAAACTTTAATTCTTTTATTTTCTTTCTTTTTATTGCCTTTATTATATCACATAAAGATTTTTTTTCTAATAAATTAGTTATTCTTGATTTTATGAATATATATATATATAATTATACTCACTGTATATAAAATTATAAATAACTTATATTCAAACCTTTTTATCATAGGCATATAACATTGTGCATAAAAAATTATAATATACATACGCATACTACTAATATCAAAATATAAAATATATAGATATAAAATAAACAATTTTTCATACCATATTATTTAATATAATAATTAAAAATAGGTTAGTACTTACATCATAATTTATTTTGTTAATTTATCTTGATTCTTAAAAGTTATTTTATCTTAACTCTTTTTTTCCTTCACTCTTTATATCACAAAAATAATAGGAGTTCCAATCCCTTCCTTTTTTACTCAATAATTTTTTAATTACTATATTGTATAAAACAACCTTTTATATAAAATAAAAAAACATTTTATCTTAGCTCAATTCTATTATTCTCCCTTATGGTGGTCCACAAAGTCATAACTGATTTTTTTCATGAAACTCCAGATAACTTTCATAGTAATTAATAAATTTCTTTTGCTTTTTCTTGTCTAATCCCGTCTTATGATTGCTAAAAATTCTAATTAAAATAAAAAATTACATGCTTTGCATTTTCCGTGCTGCTATAACTCGCGATCAAAGCTTTTGAGCCTTCTTCCTTCACTTTTCAGTAGCAATAACTTTCACCAAGCTCCTCGCGAGAAGATTTTTGCACATCTTCTTGCCCTTGGCAATGCACAATTGCCTTACATGAAAAAAAAAAAAAAAAAAAAAAAAAAAAAAAAAAAAGAAATGATGTAAAGCTCGGTTAGGGATTTCAAAGAAATCTCACCTCCTTCGCACAAATTCTCGAACCAATAAATGCATTGAAGGAACTCACTGTCACCATCGGAGATCACCAAATCCAGTAACAACCTTGGTTCCTTCGCACAACGTGGCTCACAAGAAGGAAAATTTAAGCATTTAAATCACCGGACCTGTCGGATCCTCTTCGTTGTTCCTCCCTCGACCATACGCTTGCAGTTAATCGAAAGACCTCTTTGAGAAGTTGATCCTTGGGGCTCTCAAAGGGTTTCGTGCGGCTGAGGACCTCATAGGGAGAATTGGAAGGGAGAAAAGAGATTAATTATGAAAAAAAATATAGATCAGATTCATAAATTATGAAAAAGATTATTTATTTATTTTTTCTTCCCTCAAAATTTCATAAGAAATCTAAATAATTCTAAACATTATGATGAATTTATCAATAGATTTCTTATGATGTGTTTTCTTTGCAAATATATTGATAACTAAATTCTAAAATGCTTTATTTGATATGTTTGAGATAGAAAAAAATTATTCTATTATATTCTAAAAATTTTAAAATATTAATATTAAGCATTTATATTAAGGATATTATTAGAACAATAAAATATAGATCAGCACAATGTATCTTTCGTGAGTATTCATTTAGTCTGTGTAATACAGTTCAATTAATAGAATAATAATAAAAGAAAAATTTTAATGTATGTAAAGCAACACATGTTGCTTTTAAACATGGTTATATCAACATGTGAAATAAAATATGATATCCTCAATCATAGTTAATATTCATAATTTGTATTAAAGTAATAATCATCTATGAATCAAATTATTTTAATATGAATCTTTTTTACTAATATGTCACTAATAACAATAAAACAAGTATATAAAACAAATGAAATCAAATAAAGCAAGCATCAACCATCAATTTTTTTTTTAGTTCAAACTAATAGTAGGTCACTAAACTACATTAACTAATACATCATATCGATGTACCTATGATATATAGTATTATCTCGATTTTTATTTCATAATGTTGATGCCATATATTTGCTTTATTGTGAATTTTCCTTGACAAACATCAAATTCTTCACTTTCCAATTTTTTTTTGCTTGAACACACTAAGAATTTTCTTTAAAATCTCTCTTTATTTTTGTGTCTTGCTTTGCTTGGTTTCTCTTCTAAAATTTTTCTAACATTTTTCTAAATTTTTATCATGTAGTCCAATTCCCCTTTTTAAAATCTCTTCATAAGCTTTCTACTTTTATACTTTTATGCACCTCTTTCTCTCACCTGACTCATTAAATCCCTCATTAGACAAATCTTAAATTTTTTTCCTTTACCTTTAATAGACGACACCTTTAATTTTGATAGTTTCTATCACTTGGGATCATTACATAGATTTTTTCTCTTCACGATTTTTGAGATTAGGGATATGTTTCATGTTTTTGAATTTAATCAAAATCTTATAATAATTTAATTTCTTGAATATTTTGGTGCAACTAACTTCTAAAAATTCATTCGTCATATATTCTCTCAACAAGTTCTAAATGTTGACTAATTTTCACATTTTGGTAGTATTTATTATTTTCTTAAAAAATTTGTAAATCTTCATAACACTTTCTATGAATTATTCTACTATTTCTTTCGTTTAGCATTCAATCTTCGTAACACTTTTTTTTGTTGCAAGATAATTTTGTTTTGATCTTTGATAGAAGTTTTATAGTTTAGACAATTTTTATAATTTTATAACTTCATCTGTTAGTCTTAATAATTTATCTCTATAAAAAAATTATTGTTGAATTCTTAAAAATATTTGATATTTTTTTAGAAAACAAACTCTTTTGATTTTCATTGTCTTAATATTTATGAATTTTTTAATATATTATTATCTCAACTTTTAAAGTTTGTTTTCTCCCATTTAGAAATTGTAACTCTTTTTTGTTTAATATCCAAAAAAGAATTTAATAATTCTTTAAAAAACCTAAAAATCTTGAAACCATTATTCAGCTTATTTATTTGTTTCTAATAATATTTTTAATCTTACTATTTTTTCTTTAAATTTTTTATCAACCTTTATTATGATTATTTTTTTTTATCAATTTAATCACTCAATAAATTTTAAATATCAAAATAATTATTGAAGCACTTTTTTCCACTTTAGGGTGTTATATTTATATAATTTAAAATTATATGTTATATGATACTTAAGCTAAACAAGATAAAATAGTGATTAACAAAAGACATCATTTCAAAAGAAGAATGTGTATCACTTGTGAAATTTTAAATCATGTTTAGATAGATGTAAGATATGCATTTGAGTTCAAGTCTTCAAATTTTGTCCAACTCTTTAGTTATGATAATTTTAATGTATGGCTTCTCTTTTGGTTTTGGTTAAAATTAATCATTTTGATAGTCTAAAAGAAATAAAATGCAAAATTATATATTAAAAAAATGAAAAATATAATTTAATTTATTCATTTTTTATATTGATTAAAAAACTGTTACATAAAGTAATTATAAACATAAAATTAATTTTTTTAGTATGAAAAAAATATATTATTAGAAAGTTTACAAGTTGTGGTTGCTTAATGTTTGTCTAAAAAAATAAGATTAAATGAAAAATTAATACATTTTTTTTAAAAAAATAATTCAGATGTGCAATTCAAATCCTCAAAAACTTCTATCATATGAAACACACAAATTTTCAATTAGCCTTATGTAAAAATTAGTTAAAACTAAACTAAAAAAAAACATCATAGAAGTAAAAGTAAAACATAAAGCCATTAAAAAATTAAATGTTCAACTTTATAGCCCAAGATAAAGCACTTATCAACTAAGCCAATACATTCTAATTATTTTTACATACAAGAAATATGAAATACAAAAATATCAAACAAAAACATGTGCTTGGCCTTCATCTCTCCTCAACTTCAAGTAATAGTTATGAATTTGTCGCTTGACCATGATTTAACTTTGTATATATAATGTAAGACATTAATTAGAAATACAAAGAATGATCATCTAATTAAAGAACATCAGAACCATCCAAAACCAATATGGGTTTTGAAGCTAACGGTCTATACCAATTTCAAGTAGAACTTAAATTCTTATTTCCAAGAATACTAAAAATCAAATCTACAATAAATAAAAAATCTCACTAGTAAAAATAAATAAATATTTAAAATCATGAGAACTATGAACAGACGTTTGAAGATAATTGGAAAGAAATCACTATAATGGATCACAACAAGATCCATGAGATTTATCAAGTCACCATCGTTCTCAAGCAGAGATAAGAGATGGAAGATGAACTGAGGTTTGTTTACAGTTTAATATTTAAGCAATTTAATATAAACATGAATTATTTTTTTAAAATCGAGACGTAACAAAGCTAATATTAAATTACCAGAATGAATGTTAAATTGCACATTTACTTCTTTCGCTATGAATAAGCTGGCTTAAAAATAATATTCATGTTAATATATTTCATATACAAATCAAATTCCTCTTATAAACCCATCTCAAACATCAAGAAAATTGCCAAAAAAGCATCAACAAATTTTGCAAAAACATACCTCAACATTTGCACAACCATCGAACATACAAATCACGATTATTACTTTCAATATTAATTTTTCATAGAAGTACCAAAACACATTTTGATCAGGAAATAATAATTAATTCGATCAAACAATACTTCATAACTTTTCAAAAGTATTTTTCGACAAATTAAATTAAACACAACATTCGACAAACTTACATGGCATTAGAAGCCGAATCTGTACAGGTTGACAACGTTAAATTAGTTCGTAGGAAGGTCAGTCCACTTCAGCTTTACATGTAATTCACCGGATTCAACATCCTGTAGTTTCAGATAAGCATCTTGAACAATCTCCCCCTTCACCCAAGTGATGATGCTATCTACGAGAAGGCAGTTGTCTCTTTCAGGAGCAACCTTTCTGAGGTTGGTTTCACCATCGCCGGCCGTCAACTTCAGAGCTTTCTTCAGCTTTGAGGCTGAAACTAAAGGTTGGAGACTTAGGGAGGCTTTTCCCATCTTATCATCAGACTTGAACCGATCCCAGTCGAAAACCTCCTGAAGAATTAAGAATAATAAAAAACAAAACTGCCGCATTTATTGTCTACTGTAAATGTAATGAAAATATACTTGAGAAATTGATGATTTGGTTAATGTTAAAAACGAATTACAAAAATTTTGAAAAAGTTTTAGAATTTAAGGGATTTGAGGTTAGAAGTAAAGATTTTAATTCACAAAAATTACGCATTGTACAACTAACAAAAAAAAAAAAACTAGAGCTAAAGATGTTGATATGACAAATAATTGAGATTGATTCCAACGTGTATTTAGGGTTTGTATCTCACAAGAACATCTCGCTAAGTATACAAATCTTTTCCATCTTTACATGTTTTAGTTTTGTTTATAGACTTGAGAAAAAGCTTGTTAAACAATATTGTTCTTCATCAAGTATTTTCCTTTGAGAGGATTGCCACAATAACATTTGCTTTAGTTAGGTTAGCCCTTAGCTTAATAGGATTATGCACTAATAAGCATGATGACCAGGTTTACCAAAGACAAAAGTCACTTTTCTTCTTACCCTTTGGGCTCCTAAGGCGCAAGGTATTTGCATTTAGACCAAAATGTAGGTTTGGCCTTTACCCTTTGATATTTATTAAATTTCCTAGTCTTAAGATGAACCAAATTAACCTTAGAAGTTATCTCCTCAGCCTTTTCAATACTATTCTACTATTTGTTCAATTTTAATATGCATAATCATGCCTTTTAAGAGCATATCTTTCTTCTTGTGTTTCATGTTTAATATTTTCATAAATCAAAGTAGTTTCACAATTAAATCAATAGAAAAAAGATTCAAACAAAACAGTTCCTCCGTTGTTTAGCTCAAAAGTGAAATAGGATATTCATGAATTTGAGGAAACATATTCTTGTAGATCTTATCAACATGATTTTTTATGTTCATTTAAGTTTCATAGATTTTTTATCCTTGATTAAGCATTGGTTTGGTAAAAACAAAGTCCATGCATGAACTCACAACACAAACACAAACATTACAATACTTGAAGGATCCATAACACCAAGTAGCATTTAAAGCTGTTGGAAAACTAATATTATGAATTTAGAAAAATTATTGTAATGAATAAAGCAATAAAGAAACTTATTGCTGAGGTGTCTGAAAGCTTTGCCATTAAAAACTAAGTTTTTCCCTCAGATCAATCCCTCAGTGCAAAGATTACCCACGAGGAGGGTATTGATAGCATTCATAACGATCACAACAAAAAAGAAATAATGGAAAGAAAAAGGACGCAGACCACTCAAAAAGAGATAAGTAAAATACAAGCAGAACAGGAAAAGATGTACACGATCAAATCATATCTTCAAATAAATATGATAGTTTGTGATAAGCCACATTCCAAACAATACCATTCTGCACCACCAAAAATGCTACTTTGTACAAACTAGTCTTGTGCATGGGAGGGAGGCAAATCCTAGGCTTTGAACTAGCTAGGCTTGGCATGCCCACATAAGCACAACTCGCATTCCATGCTCATCAAACTGGCTTGGAAAATAAACACATAAACACTCTAAATCACAATAGGACTAAAGCTGCATGAACAAAAAGAAAAAAAAAAAAAAACACATAGCATCTTTTATCCTTTAAATGCCTTTTAACTTTTAACAAAATTACAATACTCTATAGAATAAAGAAATAACTCAATCAGTAAACCTCTTCCATCGACTAAATTAGGGTAAAAACATTAAACATTTTTTTTTAATTTATAACAAGGATAAAATATTGTGCTCTCATTTCAATGCTAGGAAGTGTTGGCCAAGGGTATCATTTAAATAGTCATTAACACTTTTCAGAATGGGATTATGATCATTAGTTTCGGTCTTGTCAAGAGAATATTTTTAGAGGCCCAAATTATTCGAAATACTACCTAAAAGATATTTTGGTACATGCACAAATCAAATCATCAAATCTCAATTGCAAGAAAATGAATGAGATCTTTGATGCTAGTTTGTTGCATTTTATTGCACAACAAACAACTCATGTGCTGATCTATTAATCACATGCACCTGATTTTGTTGTCCACAATAATGCACCATGTGTAAACTAATGGTTCAATGCCAATTTGATGATGGATGAATCAAAGAGTCGTATCTAGATACAAAAAAATGACCATGAAATGCTTGTTGCAGCTTTGGTAAAAGGACTTGCTATGTTAACTCAATCAAACTACAAGCCTTTATTAATTAAATAATTAAGCCAATTTATTACAATTCTAAGAACAAAGAAAAGCAAATTTCATATGTTTCATCTCGTAACTTAGGATTAATAGCAGTGCAATACGTAGTGAAGTTGATTCTTCTAAATCCACAACCAAATTTTAAAATAAAAAAACAAATGAATTCTCACAAATGGTGATTTGTGTCAAATTTATTTAGATAAATTGCAAATGGGTCCTTTCAGTTTGATGTCAATTGCAATTAGGTTTTTCAAGCTTTAAACATAGGTATTGAGGTTCTATAGTTTATTATATGTCACAAGTAAGCCCAGCTACTCATTAGAACCATTAGAATTGACAATTTTTCCTTCCCGTTTGTGTATTAACCAAAGTGCAATTCCTTACATCCCTATATTACCATTTCTAAGCTATGCTATCATCTTCCTTTATTGCTTCAAGTCCATCCAACTATGATTTGGCTCTTACAAGGATTTCCCAATCTGTGAGTAGAAATTGGCTACAACACAGATTTGAGGAGAGGCTACAGGATGTTGCAAGCAATGGAGGCCTCTATGTTCAACTGTGGTTTGGGATTGTGCTTAACAACTTGTGCAAAGATGGTCGGTTCAGTTTTTGGAATCTCTTGATGGAATTTGAGCTCATGAACAATTGCCTAGTTGAGGTGTTATGGTTTACTATTGACATCTTTGACTTGTCGGAGACCTAGGCTATGGAAAGAGAATAGTAAGAAAAAATCAAAGACTTTCCCCACAAAGTAACGTTTAATCAACATAAACCTACTTGTAGCATATAATAAATAATGTTTAAAATTTGAAGAACCTAGTTGTCATAAATATCAAAATACAAAGACTTTTTATAATTAACCAATTTATTTTAATATATGTATACCATTCTAGGCATTCAAAGCATAGCAAGACAAAGTAGTCCAAAGGGAACAAGACCATTTTTGAAAGCATGCAATGACAACTCTACTATTCCTGAAGACAGCATGAAAATCCCCCTTGGAGTCAAATTTATTTTAAGATGAATTCATACATTCACAATTTCAATATTTATGAAAACAATAACATCTCAAGGAAAAGGTTTTCATAAAGATGAAATCAGGGTAAACAAAGCAAACAGTCAGAATAGAAATGAAAACGTAAGAACATATGCATACTAGCACCAATTCTATCAACATAAAAACCTGACTATATTCGTTAAATTAGTTGTTAGCCTTATCAACTCAACAAACATAGATGCCAATATCTAATTGCTTTAAATGCATAGCTTAACTTCAGAGAAAGGTATTCCAACTCCAAACATCTTAAATGACTACCTATAGCATGCTGGATCATAATAGCATCTAATGGAAATCTATTAAAGTATATCTACAAAATTACCACCATTCAAATATGGATAGACCATAACCAACTTACCAGTTCCAAAAAACCAGTGGGTTCTTCAACAGTGAATGTTAACTCTTCATTCCAAAAAGGATTAAGGCAGCTATTGATCACTTTTGTCTTTTCAACCTGCCAAAGAAAACACAACATAAGGTGCAAAATTTTAATTCTGAAGTTGGATGATGTTATGATATTTCTATCCACAGTTGTTATTCTGGAAATAGAAGTTCCTGATAAGTCAAAGTCAACCACGATTTTATGATGGGCATCATGTAAAAAATTTCATAGAGTTTGACAGGCTTACTTAGCAAAGCTCTCCTTCAACGTAGCTTTCCAAAAATTTGGTATAAAGAGATTTTGGGCCTAACATAAAACTGCAAAACAAACCTCAAATACCACACACGCACCCCCCTAAGCAGTGTCATAATGGCTGGGCATATAAATCGGAGAAATGATACAACAATATTTCTGGTTTGATTAGAGAATTGAGTTTGGTTCATATCTGGTGTCTAGCATTACATAATCTGCTAATTTGATTTAGTTTTATAGTTTGTATATTAGAAGGATCAAATCAAACAGAGCCACACACTGAATAAAATTGTAAATGATAAATCTTGGAATATATGATCAAATACAAATGGTTCATCATAGTTTTAGAAAGCCACACCATTTCTTGTTAAACATATGGCAGTCCAAATTAAACCATCTTTGACAAAATTAACTTAGGGCCACTTTACAAACTAGACAAAATATTTGATTTGGGGCCATATTACAACAAACCAATCCAATCTGAAGAAGACTTCCAGCTCAAAACCAAATCATAGCTCAAGCAAACAAAACAAACAGCTAAAATACATTACAAATTTGTTTAGTTTGGGTTTGATTTTAAGTTCATCAAGTTGGCAGATGTCAGTTCACTTAAGTTTCAAAACTTATTCATTTGTAAACCATGTTCAACCTTACATAATCATTAACAATATACTTTTGAGTAGCATATTCACTTTTAAGAGAACAACTATTTTTTCACAGCACTACGCAGTTTAATTAACCTTATGCAACCTAAGTTTTTAAAAAAGGAAGTACTATATTAAAAAGTACAAAATAAACAAACCATATTATTAGGTAAATGCTTCAAACATTTGAATTTCAATGTTTAATAAATGCTGGAAATTGTAGCCAAAAGGGCATGCTTGATGACCTGAATACCCTCCCAATTTATCCAAAGAACCTACTATATCTTAAAACACTGCATGAAATTTATCAGAATCTAATCAGTTTAATGCAAGAACTGTTTACACCAATGCAAAGCAGCAACTTATCATTATTAATCTCAAAATCTGTTAGTACAATTAAATTGCAAATAATATCATGAATTGACAAAGCTATGAAAGTCACATTAAACAAACACTACTAGATAATGCCTAAATGGAGCTAATTTTAATAATAAGATGACACTAAACAACCATTATACTAGAAAACTACCAAGTTAATTTACATATAAAAACTGCATATTCTATAAATCCTTGGCAGTCACCAAACTCCTGACACATCTTTGTACCTCTTTAGAGCTCATATGCTAAACTATGGAATTTAGTTCTCTTTATGATTGCCTTGTTAGAAATACTGCAAAGATCTTTATGTGAATCACAACAACAAAAATAGACCTTTAACCTTAGGATATACATGAGGATGTTGATGCAAGCTTGCAAGCACGAGAAGCCGTGATCAACTGATCATCCATGTGGCTGAATTGACTGGCTTCTTTCTTTTGGCATCCTGGGGGATAGTGTTCTCCTACAATTCTATCATAGATGTTGGCTTATTTTCTTGTAGTAGTAATGCTTAAGGGTCATGATAGGTATTGTATTTGAAAATGGCTCCAAAATAGAAAACATCAGAGTTTCTGAAAGGAAACATTCCATAGGCTTTGCAACCATAACTTATTTTACAATTTGTACATGATTTGGCCACCATTTTGTGTTCCAAATTCAACTCGATTTTGTATTCCAAATTCCATATCTTTTGTGGTTCGTTGTATCTATCTTTAAGAGTACTTTGTTTTCCATTTTTTTTAGGAAAGGAGAATCTCCAATCTTGGAGGAATCCAACAAAAATGCAGTAACTAGAACACGTAAATTATGCCATTGATGATAAATGGAAGATCAGGATTCTACTTTTCTTCTTCTTGAACAGATCCTAATTGAACAGTAGATCCTCAATAAATGTCATTGTAAGACTTCATAGGCAGAGAGATCAGAGTGTCCAAGGTGTGAGAGACCTGACCATATCTTTAACATCAATCTACCGTCATTACCATATCATGAATAAGTCCATCACAACCATTTCATCCAAATGCACTAATATTCGTATAATATCCTCTGCAAACATTGTTACACATCTTTGAAGTCCTCCGATGACTAAAGCATTGCAATTCAGACAGCAATATTCCTCCCTTTAGAGCACACAACAGCAAACAATGTACTGAGCAATTTCAGAAAACTATACCATAAGCTGTGTATCGCATGGTTTGTTGCAAAAGACATTCAGATTTAACTTCAATTATGATCTTTCGTATTTGGTTTGGATTATTGATAATAATAGTATTCATGTGATAAGCTTGCATTTCTTGATAGCTAATCCACAATTGGGAGCCTTAAATTCTAATTTTCATGGTTTAAAACCCTCTCATTAACCATAAAATTCACTGTTTACATGAAAGAACCGAGCTAGCCTTTAGTTTCATTCTATCTCTAAGTTCAACCTTGATCTACATTTTGTTTTAAAATTACTGTTTCCATTGTGAGTGCACCTTTGAAGGATCAAAACTAGATTTTCCAAAGAAGATTTTAAAATACCAATTTGACCTATCCATTGCCGTTTTAAGGTTTTGTGCAAGTTTAAGACAGAACATTCGAAAGGATTTATTTTTATGTGTGAAAACAACCGGTGTCACATATCAAGTAACCTATGACTTCAAAATATTTCAATCATCTGTTTTAAGAAACCTGAACCTACTCCTAATAAATTTGCTATTAAAAGCATTACTGCTAGCAATAATTTTAATTTGGTTCCTAAGTTTTCTACAATCTGCTTCTAAAGAACTAGATAGGATTATAAAACCTACAAAATAACATAGAGTATTCTCATCGGGCTACATGTGTGGTGGCTTTAGTCACACAAGAACCATTTGTCCACAAGATAATGTGTTAAGAAGAAGAAGAAGAAGAAGAAGAAGAGACCTCTAAACAATATCATATCTGAAATATTAGAAGAGGGAGAAGTATGTGAGGATGAGGAGACCATATACTGTTTATAGCATGATCCTATAGAATACCAGATAGGTGTAGTTAAGAATTTTCCTACCTCAGCCAAAAGAAAGATAAGAAATGAAACTCTCTTTTTTACACCTTCATTTATACATGAGAAAATATATTTAAAGTAATTATAGAAAATGGCAGTTGGGTCAATCAATATCTAGAAATACTGTTTTGCATTAAAAATATAATACGTATCCAACATCCTAACCCAAAAAATGTTTCATTGCTTAACTTTATATGTTAAACAAAGATGTTTGGTGCCTCAAAAGTTTGGTACTTGTGTTGAGAAGGTCTGGTATGACATACTTCCAATGTAAGTCATAGTATTATACCAAGGCACTCTTGGTTATTTGACCAACATGCTATCTTGGATGGAAGGACATATCTGTCTTCTCTTTTATGATGGGAAAAATGTTGTTTTAGGTGCCATTTTCAAATCCTAAACCAAAGCCTACATTCCAAGAGATGGAGAGAGAAATAGATGATAGATCTATGATTTTAAATATAAAAGTTAAGGAAGATTGAAATTATAATATTCCCTTGAAATTATTACTATTTTGGAGTGTCAAGATATATTTCTAGATGAATTGCCAAATGGTTAACTAACTATGCATGACATGCAACACTTCATAGATTTGTTACTTAGATCAACTTCGCTTGATTTATCCTTATATAGAATGAATCAACAAATGCATATTGAGCTTGTAAGTAACAGAGTCCTTAGATAAACGATCATCAAGGACATCTTAAGCACTAAGGAAATGCAAGAAATACCTTGTACAATTATTCCAAAGCATGAGGGTAGTGAGGAGATGTCTCAATATGATTTTGGCAGTCACAACACAGCCAAGAGAGGGATGATGATAATGGCCTCATGGAGGATGGTCTCAAGTGTGGGGACTTTGAGATTGGTACTAGAGATACGGTTTTGAGATGTCCTCAAAAAGTCTTTGCAAGCTTGAAAAAATTTAGCTCGAGATGGTTTGAATAGTCAAAAAAATTGTGAGAATCAATCTACAAGGAATGGGCTTGAAAGCATCTTACTCAAGGTGTGGGTTATAAAGGGAGTTGCTAGAGAGATTTGGAATTTTAATGTGTAGGTTTTTCTCTAATAAAAGTTTTAAGAGATTTTCATGAAATTTTAATGTGTTTCTTTTTTGCAGTTTTTCACGATCATCCCAACTTGATTTTTAGTTGTCACTTTGAATACTCATCTTGGGAAGGATTAGACTACAACAAATTGGATGACATCACCATCAATTTGTCCATCTTTTGGGAGTATTGTCCATATTGTTCAATATTGAATAATCATAAACAGTAATCTAGCATTTGTATTCCTACATTGAAAAAACATGCATTCTATATATCCTATTTTTTATTAAGTTGAAACCCCACGGAATCCAAGGTTGTTCTCCATAGCTCTAGTTCAACATTAACATTTATGTCAAGTTTTATTAACAAATATAGTATCATTAACTATAAATATATTCTATGGTATTGTCTCTTGAATTTGACTAATAAGAATATTCATAAAATATTCAAAAAATAAGGACCCACAAAAAAGCTTTTTTGAAATCCAATTTTGTAAAATTTTTAAATCCCATTTGAGTGAGTGCACATATAATTTCATTATTATATGAGTTTTTAACTATTTTAATGAATAGAATGCATGTGTCATTAACAATTTTGAAGTATAGAATATTAACTATTTTTTATTTTTACTAAAACATTCCAAAGTACTTCTCTTTGGACCCATCATATGTCTTCCCTCAATATATGCTTGCTCTAATTTTTCCCATTCAAACTCCAACAAGTGTATAATCACTATGATTGACTTTGCTAGCAAACACATATTAAATTGATTCCAAGGTATATTGGTACTATTTTGTAATTTGTTCTTAACCATATTTCTCCTAAGTTTTAGAGTTGTCTCGTCATCTTAATTCCTTTATTATTAGCATGATTCTAGATATCGCTTATGCTCATGCCAAAGAGTGGTTTTCCTTTGTTCATTCAAAAACTTTTGGGTCATCAAGATGATGTTGAATAGCTTGGTAAATCAAGGGATATATTATTCTCTCACATATGCCTTTATTTATAAAACTGCCATCTAGGCATACAAATTTATGCATTTCAACTTTTTCCAAGCTTACTTCACTTCAATTTTATAGATTCACTTTAATTTTGTGGATTCATTAAAAAGGAAAATTTTTTAATTTCTTTGAATAACTAAGATCTTCTAAATCAATGAAGTCATCACTATATTTATTAAAAAGTTTATGGAAATAACTCATTTTTTGGAGTTGATACCCTTATTATTTACTAGTATTTTCTAGTCATCATCCTTGATGCAATTTAGTTAAATCAATAATTTTATTCTCTCTTGACAAGCACATAAATTAGTCCTTCCCTTATTAGTATCTAACTTCTAATATAAGTTTTCAAAAAATGCTTTCCTTGTAACACAATTTATTATTTTTTTGTTTTCATCACTAAATTTATTTGAAATTAAGAACAAGTCTATAGTGATTTTAGAAATATGACAAGAAACACCATTAAACCAAAGAGTAGCTTCCTATATGGCATACTCTAAGACAATTCATGAAAGAAAATTTATTTTCATCCTCCATATTCTAATATCTAATCCTAAGGGATTTTAGGGGTAGCTTTTCCTCTTACAATTTTTTAAGATAAGTATCAATGACCATGGTAATGTTAATTCATTATGCATTCTTCTAAGATGAAACTAAAATATTTGCAATTAAGACAATCTCTAATCTTAAAGAGAAAATAATCAACTTATATTTTTAAAGATCCATCTTTATAATTTAACTAATCAAATGCTCAACCCATTTCTTAAAAAAAGTATTAGCATTCATAAGATCATATACTAAAATAAATTTTAAAATAGTTTAACATTCTTGTCACTCCAAACCCATAACTATCATAAAAGCTATAAGTTCATTTAAGTCTTCTCTAAAAATAGTTTTCTTTTTCGCCTAGTGGTTTATCTTATATAAATTGCTCTAAATCATTCTTAAATTTTACCTTGATTTTAGCATTCAATTCTCTTTGATAGGTATAATCAATAATAATATTAGAACTTTAATTGCTAAAATAATCTTTGTTGTTATGATTCTATCCAAATTCCTCTTAACATGCACTACATAAAAATTATTATCCAAAATTATTTAAACATTTTTCCATTCCAATTATTACCTAAATAACCAAGCTTGAATTTTAAAATATCAATTTCAATTACTTTGTCTTCTATCCACTTATTTTCTTGAATACATTGTATTTATCATCCAATAAATTATGATGTCCATCAAATCCAACTTCCCAATTGAAGTCCTGATACTCCAAATTCCCACCTTAACCATATCGTTTTGAACTTAGCTTCTCTACTCGTGTCTGTACAAAGCAATGAGGTAACCATTTATTAATTTTTCAATACATCAAAACCAATGTAACAACCAAAACTCACTTTTCACTATAAAAAAGTAATATAATGCATCTTCCAAGAGCCCTAACATTAATGTAATTTCATAAAGATTTGTGTTGAGTTGTTTCAATAAGTTTTATGCTAATGGTCAACTACTTACCTCAACCCTCCATTATAACTCAACTAACTTGAGAGCCAAGCTAGTGTTCAACCATCACAAATAACATTTCAAAGCAAATGAACCCAACTTTCATTAAGCTTTAACATGATATGACAGTAGTTAGTACTATATTTTAGTATTTGTAGAGTAAGGTGCAAAGTTTAACACACAAATAGAATATACAAATGCATCTAAATTTGCATATTATCAAATTATTTCAAAGTAAAACTAGACTTCTTTAGAGTTTTTCATTTCAAGCTATAGAAATAAATCAATTCAAGTAAGGCTAAGCTATTTTTGTACTATCACAGCAATGATAGAATTGCTAGGTGATTTAAATGCTAAATGCATGAGTTGTGCAAACAATTTCTCACAAAATGTAGGATAAGGTTGCATGTGGTAGACCTTTTTGTTAGACTTTTCATGAAGCCCTAACCCTTCTCATGACCCCATATATGTGAAAGCTATTATAACATTAGTGCCTTGTTTATACACCATTCTTGTGCAAAAATAACTTGAAAATCACAACAACTAAATTGGAAAATAAATAGTTGTTGCTACACCATGTTGCTTGGTCATTAAAAAGGTGAAGATATACATATGTGCCCTTAGTGTTATTAGGCTAAATTAGGGAGTAATTGAAAGAGTGGTTTTATATGCTTGCATGATTAATGATATACGGATGAGATTAACAACTTATATTAATTTAAGGAGATAAATGCTTTATTTTATTATTTTAGCCTTGATGAGATTAAAATATGGTAATACAATTAAACCAAAATATTCATGTGCATTGGCCTACTGCTATCAATTAGTTTATAATCACATTCATATCAAATTGAATATTGTCAAACCTCAAGCCCACATTTAAGGATAAACCTTATTTGGTTAGGTCACTTGGTGCTTGAATTTAAGTTACCTCATCCTTTGAATACCACTACCTTGCCCCTAGATCTTTCACTTAATATCTCTTGTAAAACCATTAATCCAACAAAATATTATCCTTGTATCACAATGGGATATGGCTTACCCCACCTTACCTAAACACAAATCAAATGGGACTTAAAATGTCTTAAAATGGTGAGATAACAAGCGATGCCAAGGTCAAACAGGCTAGATGCCCAAACATGTAAATAATAACACATAAAATAATACAATTACAGCCAAGAAAACCAAGGATTGCCACTCAGTTTTACTTAGTGATCAAATTATAAGTTTTCACATAAATGAATATGATACTAAGAGTTGATGAGTGCATAGAGAAAAAAATATGAGAAGAGCAAGTTATTTTAAATAAAGAAGAGCTAAAACAGACAATGAAGCTATATTAGTCTTGCTAAAGCAAAACTACTAAAAGATGTTCTATAACATCAAAAGATTTGTTTTGAGAGTCATATTAAAGGAATTATGAAACTAGCCAAGTGATTAATAAAAGAGAATCTTCCCCATAGGCAATGGGGATGTGCATTCAAAATGATCTCAGATACTTAAAGGCTAGAGTACACTAAATTGTTGATTCAACATAGAGAATGATGAAAATAAAAAAATCATATTGGAAGCTCTATTCAATAAGATAAGGCGTCATGATTTTCAAAGAGGGTTGCAAAAGGAAATATAAGGAGACAATGGGTCTTCTAATCCTTTGGTGGTAAAAGGGGAGCTAAATTTGAATGAAGTCAAGCTTTATCGACAAGGAGCTAAACGTAAACAAAACCAAATCAAAGAAGAAAGAGGTCCAACAAAAATGCCAAGCAAGTCACTTGCTGAAAGCCCACCATTGCTTAAGCTACAAGGCACAAAAATATACATCTAGCCAAAAATTATAGAAGTTGAAGTAAGAAAGAGAACCAAAAATTGGAGAATTGAAACATGTAATAGATTGTGATTCAAATTAGGAATGCCATTGTATATGTCCTTGGATCTACCTTTATAAGAGAGAATAGTACCTCCAATGTGTCTATGACAACCAAGATAAATATCTTGTGGAGAGACCAAATTGTGCACTAATTGTGCAAACCACAGGATGGACATGCCAAAGAAAGAGATGAGTATACCATACATCGTTCATTATCACTCCATTGCTTTGCTATAAGATGGCATGGCTAAGGCAAATTGTAAACTACATTATAGAGTATTTGATTGACTATTATTTAGATAATATTAACATCTAAATTACAATATTATTTAGACATAAGTGTTATCTAAAACTTATCAATATTTTCTTATTGTTTGGCTCAATGATATCTGAATAGTTTTTTATTTTTATTATTAACATAAAAAAATCCATATTAAATGCCAACAAACTTAAGGGATATTTCAATATCATTTGTGAGTGATAAAATTATAATTTTTAATAATGTTATTTAATAATGTCAACAAACTAGACATTTAATATCTTTATATAATATTATATTACATAATAATAACACTGAAGCAAATGCCCCCTAAATCCTCTTTGTAGGCTCATATATTGGATGTGATAATCGAAGCCTCCAATTGAAATGTGGGGTAGTCAATTGTTTGTGAAAGTTAGATCAAATCTTCTATGCCACTATACATTGAAGTCGAATTGTATCATCCTCATTTAGGTCGTGGGTCTAGCTTGACACAAATCAACAAAACAATTCATGGACTAATTTGCTCTTGGTTATGAGGTCATTAATAATACAAGCTATATTAGTCGTGGTTTAACCTTTGTCTTTTAGGGTTCTTTGTCCCATGGCTACAAAATATTAGACCACATATAAACATAAATATCTCATTCGATTACTTTTTTATTCTAATAGAGGTTCTTAGTTGTCCCATATAATAGCTAATACTTCTTTAAATATAGATAAAAGCAAGAAAAGATATATCAACATTTGATTTATTTGCGAGGTGTTCTCGCATTGAACCTTCGTTAGTAGACCTTTTGAGTGTAGCAATAGCGAAAGAGGAAGTGTGGGAAATGACAAAGAGCAAAGGAAGAAGGAGAAAAAGATGACTTTTTATCACAAACAGATTGAATTCTCTAAGAAGGTTCTCTTCAAGAGTTTCTCGAATTTCACAAAGTTATGATTGCCAAAACTCTCTAAATTTTTTTGAATTCTTTTGAATTTACTTTGAATTCTTCTGAATTAGTTCATACATCATTTTTATTCATTTATATAGAAGTTGAGATACAATATTTAATTATAAAAATATAATATTTTGATTAGAAAAAGACACATTTGTCATTTGACAAAATTTTGAAAATTTTGCAAAGTTTGAGCCATTCGACTTTATGCTCGCACAAGGAATCCCTACTTGTGTGCAGCTTCTGTGAGTCATTAGCCCCGCGTGCACATGATGCATGCGACACCAACCCCCCACACTTGCCCATGCATGTGGAGGGTCCGTGCACCACCGCACGTGACCGAGTTGACACCATGTGCATGTGTGAGCAACATTTTCTTTTTTTTTTGTTTTGTCAAACTTTACCTCCTTTGAGTACTAGATCTTCGTAGGGCATGCCCTTGCCTCCATACATGGCGCTTGACTAATGCGTTGCAGCGAGCACTCTAGTGCACCTACATCGAATTTCGCACACAACCCAGAGCACAGACTTGTTGTTTTGTGCCACGTCATTGATTTTCATCGGTTTGTCTCCATTGAATTTTTCTCATCGATTTTTTATTCAAAGATCTTGAAAGTGATCTCCTGATTAACATTACTCTAAATTTTGTAGTTTTTTATATACTAATATAATGCAAAAACAATTTACACCATGTAAGAAGTTATAGTAGCTAAATAAATCAAGAAACAAGGAATATAAATTGATAATATATTTAATACATAGTTTCTAGTTTTGGCTCAAAACTCGAGTTTTGGTCCATTTTGAGTTGATTTCAGCTCAAATGGACCCCAAACTAGTCAAAACACAGTTTTTGGACTATGTCAATTTTGGGCAAAATTAGCCAAAACCAATCCCAATTTTCAATTTAATTTTGTTTTCTATAATCCAATTTAGCAGCCTTTATTACCATTTATATCATATTTTTGTTTTATGATAAAGAAATTCTCTTATAGGCCAATGGTTGAAGCATTGTGCTTCATATATTTGCCAATTTTCCAACGTTAAAAAACTTATATGAAACAATTTCAGTTAGTTCTATTCAGTATTAATGTGTCTTCTAAAATTTTGAAAATATTTTCTTCATTAAAACTAGTTCAAATCTTGGGTTTCTTAGTGGTATAATTTTTAATCTTTTTAAGATTTGTTGTGTTTTGCTTTTAATAACATAAAATTTTTAATTTTAATTTAGCTTTAGGAGAACTAATATAAAAATTTGAAAATGGTTGCTATACAATATTAATTCAATTATTATATAACTCATGAGATAGAGATATTTTCTTTTTATAATTGAAGTTTTGATATTTCATGCCTTCTAAATTTTAATTTTTAGAAATAAAAATTTTATTCTTATAAATTTATGAACTATATGATTAAATTAGCATTATATGCATAATAAACTTAAAAAATAAAATTTTAATTTTGAAAAATTAAAATTTTATTTTTTAGTTTATTATTTGTATAATACTAATTTAATCTTATAATTTATAAGTTTATATATTATTTTATTTAAAATTAATATTAAAATAGATATTAAACAAAAAAAATTGACCATGCCAATAATGAAATATTGGATTACTAAAAAAATAGTTTTATTTAGATTTTTAATAGTATATTTAAAGAATATATAATATGTAAATTTATTCAAATTTTTTATATTTCAAAATATTTTTTAATTTATACATGTGTGTATGTGCATATGTGCATGCGTGTGCGAGTGTATATATATAAGTTTTAAGTATACTTCTATTTTTAATTCAAAAAATAAATTTAATTTTAAAATACTAAAATTAAATTAAATTAAATATATTAAAAAATATTCAAATAAAAAGTGAAACAAAAATTTTTAAAACTGATTTTCTGACTAGAGTGCTGAAACCAAAACTCCAAATATTGAAATAATTAAACCTACGATACAAAAATATTAATTTTTTTTAATCATTATGTTTTTGAATCTATTAATTTGTAAATACAAAATAGTATAAAATGATACACAACTCAATGGAGCTGTTGTCTAATTGCCAAAAGCCTTGCAAAGAATTGGGAACTATTTGACAGCTTTTGTTAGCATATAAGGTGATTTTAAAACTATTAATAAAAAGCCTATTAAGCCCGAGTAGAAGCACACTTTTTTTAAGTTGTTTGACATGCATTTACGTGTTTTAACAGTGAGAATACAAATGCACCATAAAGCTGCTTGGAACACATTGATCAATCAATCCATAGAAACTAGTCTACTCCAAAACAACTAATTAAGTATAAGTATTTTGCATTGCAAATTATGTTTCAAATTAAAAAAAAATCTCCAATATGTGAACATATCTAAATCACTAGAAAGCAAATTTTGTATAAACCTAAACCATTTCAAAATAGTTCTATATCAAACCAATAAATTTCTAAATACCATAACTATATTCCTAATTTATATATATATAAAAACACACACACAACCACATACATTTATGACTTAAACATAAGCTTTGCTCTTTGGACTTTGAAAATTTTTCACTTTACATAATAATTTAGACTTCCATATAGCCAATACTACTATTTTCTCCACTTTAAAAACTCAATGTGCTTAACTTTGTTAGGTACCAAACACATGGATATAATATCTAGGAATAATAACAAATAGATCCTTCTAGATTAGTTCTATGTCCTATGAACCAATACGTTCATTGCATTTCTACAATAGTTAAATAGATCCTCATTATTTCATTAATGTAACAACAATATTTTTTAACCTTTTTGTTCCCAATTTACAATTCGTCATATGGACATATTTGCTCAATTATACAAATAATAAAAACTAATATAATTACTTTTGAAACATATTAGGAAAATATTTACTACATCAAATTAAAAAGATTTATTTTGATATTTTGGAAAGTGAAAGACTTATCAACCTAGAGTGACTTGTATTCTATTTACCCTAATTTTTATATTAAAAAATCCCCAACATTTTCATATGTCAATAGGATGGCACAATTTGTTTAGCTTAACTACTAAATCAACACTTAAAACCAAATAGTTAGAGCAAAATTATGATATAGGATAACAAAGCTTTCAAAGAGATTCACCTGATTTCTGACCTTGACAACAACATAAGGGTCACTACTGGTAAAATCTCGAATTGCTAGTCTCTTGCCTTCAACAATGACCACTTTAAGGAGCCCAACCATTTATTATAACTTGTCCAATACCAAAACAGTGAGCTTATATCTGCAGCAAATAAACCATGTTATATTTCAAATTGATACGACAATACATCTACAACTTGCATCTTAAATGTGTACCCCAAAGGAAAATAATTTTTTCTCTTAGCAATAAACACAACAAATTCAATTCACTATTTCAAACTAAGCTGATCTTGAATGGAAGGGTAAGCAAAACGAATGACCACCATACTGCTTTTCAATGGAAGCTTCATGTGCTGACTGTTGTTTGAATTTCAAACTGACATAAGCACCTTAAGATAAAGTCTGCCATAATGAACTAATAAAAGGATAATATTCTCTAACTTTTAAATTTATATATATCAAAGAAGGAATTCATAATCTAAAAAATTGGATATTATCATAAATTCAAAAGTATCATAACTACAATAATGTGTTTGATGCTTAATGTTCTCCAAATAGCGCTCTTTGTCTATAAGGATGATCAATATTTTCAGGAGTACAGCCACAACAATCTGCTCCTCAAATCAAAAAGCAAAACCCTTTAAAAGATGCCGCATAAAATTAATATTGCAAAATCTAGACTGCCTTTTTTTTCCATCATTGTAAAAGGCGGTTTCACATAAAGCATATATTATATCCTGATATGCTATTTTTCATGTTTTTATCCCTGTTATTTCAACTTGACCCATATCAAGATTGCAATTTTACATAGTATTAATGTAAAACAGTAGTTCTTGAGCATTCTTCTACCGCTTTACATTTTAATATTAAGATAGACGGCCTCTATGGGCCCATAAATTAGTATTTATAATTTAATTAAAAAGACGACAAATATCCAAAGTAAAATGTAGGATGATACCACTCTTGTCCCACTATTTTGAACCTATAGCCAAAAAATTCCTTCTTTACAAATACTGGACCAACATTCTCTCAATCTACTTCTTTCTCTTTCTCTCTCTACTCCATTCTCTCTCTTATCATTGCATTCTTAGACCAGAAAGCTTCAGTAAGTGTTGCAATGCATCTGTAAGGGTGATTGGTAGGGTGGCATGGACCAGTGTATGTTGTTCCATTGTATCGCACTTTTGTCAATTTGCTTTTGTAACTACTTTTTCAGTGCATTGAAACTTCTCTTGCTCCATAATTTTGACTGAGGCCATGGTGATAGTCAATTATGGGGGAAGGACGACCAGAGCTACGATATCATCTCTATCGTCCAAAATGGCTTATGCATAACATTTTGCTTATAATGAACCCAAACCTTCAGCTTTTTGTTTTTCTTGTTTGTAGTGTTTGATTTTTTTTAAACAAGCTTCAGCTTAGCTATTTCCTTGAATATGCTTCATATGGGGCTTCCTTCAGGGAATAAAGTAACAACAATAAAATTTGCAAGCTAATAATGACTCTTTCTAACCATATTTCCTTCATTTGCAGGGTAATTATTGATAATATGGAAGAAGTCCTTATTTTCTTGGTTGATTCTATCATTATTCCCAAGGAATTATTACAAATGATTGATTCTCAGGTAACTCCTATGTAGTACCATCAGCATAAGTAACTCTCACATGTATCCTTTGGATACAGCTCTAGAGCAACAAAAACAAAAGACCAATTTTATCATCTAAATACAACCTCTTGTTGAACTTAAAAAAATTCACAATCTCAACCATAATCTATTCATCTACATTAATCAAGGAGGATCTTGAGGATCTCAAATAAATCTCAGGAAATTTGAACAGCAACTTAAGAGGAAATTGTTGGCATCTAGGAGACTCAAAGAAGATAAGAAAGACATCAAAAGATTGTTCTTGAGAGGTATTCGTTAGTCTCAAGTCCCATCTAAACAAGCTTGAGATTGATGAACAAGTCTTGAGGAAGCCGACATAAAAAGGCTTCTAGGGACGAAAACCCTTGTGCACAGAGGGAAAGTCTTAAGAAGGTTAGCTTGAGAAAGTTTTGATCCTCATGGAGCAATTGCATGAGGTATCGAGATAATTTTGACAATCAAGAGAGTTTTGAGGTAAACTATGGTCTCAAAGATCATGCTAAAATTATCTACAAAATTCCTAAAAGGCTTGGCCGGCTTGAGAATGAGAAGATCATGAGGACTTGCTATAGCTTTGATAAGGAAGTGCTCGAGAACAATGACACAAGGTCAAGGGAGCAATCTTGGGGATCATTCAAATGAGTAGGGATTGATTCAAACTAGGCTAAGAGGGAAATTATATGACCAATTTAGTTGGATTATGGTATAGTCATGAATTATAAAGTTTTAGAGCATTTATTAAGCTTTCCAATGCAATTTGAATTGTCAAATATAGAGTTGTATGTGTAAAAAGTTATATCTAATTTGTTATAGTTATGTTAACAGTTTTTTAATATGCATGGATTCATGATTTAAATGCCCTAAAGTTAGGATTTGGTTGTAATATAAATTAAAATAATTAAATCTTGAGTTTATTTATTTCCTAATATGTTAGAATTAACTTTTAATGTCAATCTCCCTCAATAATATTCAAAGGACTCTTACATTGTAATAGAGACCTTAAATAGAGATATTAGCATTATGATTGGAGATTAGAGATCACCATCCATTGAAATGAGTTTGGGTTGAGAATATTGAGAGGATTTGCTTTAGGTTGAGAGTTGTTGGAATTCAAATTATTGATGAGAAGTTTGAGTTTACCTAATATTAGATTTGTTTTATTTTTTCCATAATAGAAGATCATGGTTTTCCTATATAATCTAATTGTGTTTCTATATTTTGTTGCATTCATTCTTCATTCCACTAATATAACTTAGTAAATAAAGTTTGTAATATTATATGGTCCAATTAACAAGCGAGTAAGTTATTGAAGACCAAAGCAACATAAGGAGGGAGATGACAAGGATCCATAATCATCTACATCATTGGAGGAGCAGGTGGCTATTCTAACATAACTAATGTAACTTCTCATGGAGATAATGAATAGAGAGAGATGCAAACATCTATATTTGTGAACCACCAACTGACAAAGTCTAGTCCACTTTGAGAAGAGTATGAACTAACAATAAGAGATAAAGAAAGTAGACTCTTAGGAGAGTATGAACTAACAATAAGAGATAAAGAAAGTAAACCCTTAGAAGATAGTGTTGATGGACATTGTGATGTTATGGTATTAGGTGAGTGAAGTGATGCTACAAAAATTGATGTTATGTATGTTTGTGTTAGGTTTACATGTAATTTTGATGTTTTAGTTACATTGAATTTGTGTCAATTATAAATTGTGTATCTTTGTTTTTTAGATAGCATCATAAGTTTTTTGAATTATTAGGATGCATGAGGAGTCATATTAGATAGGTCAATCCAATGGCCAACAAAAAAGTCTTATTCACATATTACCCTAGGCAATTTTCCTAGATTGTTTGGAGAAGTTAGCTCTAATTACCCAGTGCAATCCAATCAACCATCTGAGGTAGTTCTTGTATAAGTGGTTCCTAGTTGTGGTTTTGTATAGTTTGCATGGTTTTCTTTTCTTTAAAACATTTGGAAATGATTTATTTGCACATGTTTGTTGATATCATTTTGTATTTTGCAAGTCCTATAGAGTAGAAATTCTATGTGAATTCCAATAAACTTTTCTTTGTGGAATCCTAAGTGCTAAAACAAGAGAAGACCAAGACTCTCAATCCTTTGTTATAGCAAAGGCATTTGGTATTCTACAGCTTTTTGTTATTTTGTCAAAGAAATATTTAGTATTAGTGTCATTGGAGTACTTTGTAAATTATCTTTTCTATTTTACTGCAAACTAAAAGCTATACTTGTTATTTGTGTCAAACTTTAAGTTGAAAAGTAAAATCTATTAGGTTGTGCTTGGAATTTCTTTGGATGATCAAATGTGTGCAAATTGATGTGAAAATTTCTAGACTTCGAGTTTGCTAAGTTCTTTAAAACTTTTGTGTTCGACACTCATTGAGAATCCATCATTTTAATAATAGTTTGAAGGGCTTGAAGATAGTTGTAATTGTGAAACCAAATATGGAATGCTTTTATTTTTACAATGTTTATTCAATCAATTGGTGTCGAAATCCAGACTTGAGTAGTTCTTTAATAACATGCTATTTGAGCTTTATGGCTATTCCTTCATTTTTTTTCCATGTTTTTAGCATTCATGAAGCTATAAGTTTGAATTTTCATATCGATTTGTGTTCACAAAAACTACTACACTACTTGGTTTTCATATGTACTTTAAATCGATTGGCAAGCCATGCAAATGAGCAATAGATTTGAAATTGAGTGCTCATATAATATCAAACTCTGCTTTAATGTCTATGAACTTAACCTATGAATCTCATAATCACCCTTAAACACTTCTAAGGGTTGTTTTTGCATCATATTGATTAACCATAAACGTCTAATGCCTATTAACTTGAGTAGGCCTGAATCATTTAGCTAGTGTGATTTTGTTCCAATGCCTCTTCACTTGGACTTTTGAAACAACATGCTTCACTTTAACCTAATCATCTCAAAGCCAAATCATTCTACGATCTCTTCCACTCAAAGAAGCCAATTTAGTTGTTGCTTATGTTTCCAATGTGCCAACTGTCTTCCTAAATTCCAAATCATGTATTTCTAAGCATACTAAACATGAGTCACCAAATTCCCTAGAGGATGTTATATTATACACTACATTTATCATTTTGTTACTATATGAAGGGTCTGATTTGTAAATGTCGGTATCATTTGATAATAATGATTCACCTCATACTAACAACACTATTATTTTCGATGCAATTGATGCACATATTATTCCTTTAGATTCCCATAAAAATGAAACAAAAAATGGTGGTCCTCATGACAACTCCTTTGATGATTCCAAAGACCATGTCTTTTGGGGGACTATACAATTTGTGCATCCATTGATTGATAGTACAATTCATAATTCAATTGTGAACATCAAGAGATGGTTATACTATATTCTTGTTTAATACCATTACTACACCTAGTAATTAAACCCAAGAATTTAAGGTATATAAATTATGTGATACCTCTTATATCAAATGAGATTCAAAGTTCGCCATTATTGACAAGGTTTATATTAGTACTAACAAATTAAAATACCAATCTATCATTGTCACTTGAGTTAGTATATCCTAGATTGCTATTTGTTTCTAGATTACTATAGGACATATCCTTTAGTTTTATGGAGATTTTGTGCAAGATTTAGATCTTGTCCATATTATCTAGCATCAAAGCAAAGTTTTTTTTTTCGATGTCATGGGGATTTGATCTAGCACAACTTGATATTACTTGTGTTTGTGTTAAGGTTTCTTGTAGTTATTACATTTTAGTTGTAATATGTTTGTGTTAGTTGTACCTTCTGCATTCTTATGGTTGAGGCTTATCCAAATAGGATCATAGGCTGTTTGATAATTCAGATGCACGAGTCATGTTAGATAGGCTGATGTGATGGTGGATAAGTCATTTGCATTGATAGATTGCCTATAGGCAATCTACTTGGACTATCCTTAGAGTGATTAGATCACTTAGGGTAGTTTGCTTAGATTCCTATTGCAATTCAGTAGACTTGCCGAGGTAGTTGCTATATCAATGGTTTAGTTTTGTGCACTTAAGATGGCTTTCTTCACTTTAAAACACATGTAAATGATGCATTCTAGAATGGTTGATGAAATTCATGATTGTTTGGTGTTATGCAAATCCAATGGAGTGAAAATCCTATGTGGATTGCATGTGCTAACTCTTACATGTGGAATCTTAAGTGGTAACACAGAAAAAGACAATTGCTTGCAATCCTTAAGCATCTATCAATGAAATACTTGGAGCAATCATTATTGGAGTTCTGCTTAGACTATTGTTTTTATTTTATTATCATTTATGAGTTGTTCTTGATTTTTATGTTGAACCTTTGTTTGACAAGTAAAATATGTTATGTTACTAGGAATTTCTTGGATGATCAAATGGATATAAAACAATGTACAATTTTCTAGAATTGAAGCTCACTAAGTTCTCTAAAATTGTTGTATTCATCATTCGTTGTGAATCAATCATTTTAAAGTAATCTAAGGGGCTTAAAGATAAGTTCTGATTGTGAAACCCAATTTGGAATATTGCTATTTTATAATATTCTGCTCGTTTAAAGGTTTCCAATTGTAGTGAAATTTGGTACGAAGAAAATTCAATGAATTCTTTTGAATTTTTGCCTTTTAAGGTTTTGTTGGAAAATATTATATAAGAGTTTCGAAGGTGTGAATTCAGATTAGCAAAGCTAGTGCAAAATCTGTACATGTTTGTTGTGATGCCCAAGAACCCTATAAATGTTCTTACAAATGCCATGAAATTTTGCAAAAACCTAGCTTAGAACATTCTCAATATTTTTTATGTTCATCTCATCTTATTTAAAATGGTTTTCCTTCTGTTTTAAAAGTCTGTACTTTGTTGCACATCTACTTTCTACAGTTTTGATTAAGGGTCAATGTTAGGATCTTTAAGCCTCTATAACCCTAATATTTTACAACTAAAGTGTTCTAGGTTTCTTCCTTTCATTTTGTTATTAAAATGTACTAACGACGTTTTGCTTCTCTTTACAAAGGTGTCATGAAGCCAATTTCAAGTGAAGGCATAGGTCAATATTCCACCACACGAGAAGAGGTCCGCAACAAGAAGTTGGATGAATTGTTGGATAAGTCAGAAAAATATTTCTCAATATATAGACACACTAGTTTCAACAATATGCCATTTGTACGATTGAAACTAACCCATCATCTCTAGCATTGTAGTTAGTAGAAGTTTTTGGAAATTTGTTGGGATGACCAGTAGGAGAGCATCCTTGAAATTAAGATATTATTACTATCAATTAAGTTTGCAAAAAATAGTTTGTTTAATAGATCTATGGGCATTAGTTCATTAAAGGATGTGCATAGTTATAAGCCTAGAAGACATGTATTATTCCCTTATCAATCCATGCCATATGTAATGTCTTAGTTAAAGAATTTTCAAAAATATCAAGGAATTGCACATGGATATACGAATACAAACAAGCTTATACATTAATATTTACTATAATAGACAATGTCAAGGAATGAATATAGACAAAATATTTCCTTCAAGAAACATTAAGAAGCTTCATTCTTGTGGTCTTAAAGAAAAACGTTCCAAAGCATGTGTTTTACATCATATATTTGATTTTGGTAGTAGCTCTATGTTCAATGTTTTGAATTTGATAGCATATAAGGAGTCAGCAGCAATACCCAATGACTCTTTTGAGATTCTCATTGCTTTGATAATGAAACCACTCCAAAGTGTCCACTAGTAATAATGAAGAAAAATGAGACATTTTTGCAATCTTGGATAATTACAAGATACAAGATTATCAATGGAATTTAGTACAAAGGAGGAATCGATCACTAACTAAAAATGCTTGGATTTCTAGGCTAAGGTGTAGCATATCATTCAAAATTTGCTTGGTACTACAAACATTGAGGTCAACCCATACTCAGTAGGGTTGAATTCACCTTACCCCATTAAGGACACAACTACAAGTTCTATAGCTAGCAAGAGGATTGGCACCATTTTGTGCACTTATCAAACAATTCAATGCCACTTGAACCATCTAATTACCTTGGTCACACAATGGTGACAAAGGTCAAACTTTTAGAGATGCAAAAACATAGCTTAAAGGTTGTCTAGGTAACTTTGCATTAGCTCATGTTTGTAATTTTGGTTAAAGAAATGATTATAATGAATGGAATTTGGTTTACCCACATGCAATTTCCTAAATTGTATTTGAGGACATTGTGGAAGGGACAAAATGTTGAATGGGGACAAGATCTTACCCATTCATCAAGGTATCAACATGTCTACTTTAAAACAATTAAATAGTGTTCATGTTGCCACTCCAATTCCTTAGATTAACTGAATTTGTGAAGGGGTGCTATTGCATAAAAATTTGTGATTCTCACTGTGCGTGTTGCAATTATGAGCACAATTGGTGTTAGTCCATAAATTAATAAATTCCCCGTTAGTTCGACTAGCCTAGGTCTAAATTGTTGAATATATGCATGCCCAATCAATAGTTTCTAAACCATTGTGCATATGATTGATCAAAGATCTTGACTGATTGCTTTCCCGTGAGTGACTTCTCAGGAAAAAGACTGGTTTTCCTCTAACTCATGCTATTAGAATGGTATTGTCGTTCACATGTGGGAAGAGAGCAACACAAAGAGAACGCAGTGTTATTTGGTGTAAATAGGACTGCCTTTTTAAAGGTTCAAAATTGATGACTCAATCAATTTTTAATCTAGTTAAAATCCAGGACCATGGAGCAGCTTCTTCAAATTCAAAAATATATCATACATTGTAGGTTTGTGGCAGTGAGCGAACTAATCAAAAGAAATTGGAAAACAAATAGTATACATGAATTATGCTTGAAAATAGTCCCAAAATAATAATATAGCGTCTAGAAAAACACCATACAAGATTCAATGACTTGGGCCATAGCCTTAAAATAACCAGCTGAAACACAACAACGCACCCCAGAGGAAGTTGATGGAAAAAACCATAAAGAAATTTTGTTCCTTTTTTTTTTCGAATATTACCCCAAGAAAGCATAATAACAAATTCAGCAAGTACTAAACATAATGAACAAAAATACTGAAACAGAGAAAAAATGGAATCAGCGTGTGCCGTAACGCAAATGACCACCGGCAACTAGAAAGAACATACCTTAATGTATGAGATCTGATTCGTTATTCACCGTGTGGGTTAGAATTTGAGAAGGAAATACCGTCAAATAAAACAACGAAGGCGGCAGTGAAGCGCTGTTCGCCTCGCCAAGCGCGACGGTACGGCAGTTTGGAGCGGCCACGACAAAAAGGAGGTTGCAACACCAAGTGGCCACAGAGAGCACAGATGTGGTGGCGGTGTCGCCTACGGGTTTCAGATTTGAAAATGTTAAAAATGCCACACGGAAAATGTTCATTGGCGGAGAGCACGTGGACGTGTAGAGAAAATAATAAACAATTATTCATCATGAAGATGTATTTTTTCAAATCAATCATTGAATATTTCTTTAAGAACATTTTACTATGGAGCCTGACAAATTGATCAAAATAGATGAATTGGGTTCTAAAAAAGAATTTTTATCTTTTAAAGATTTGACTCTTGATGTCATAGTTTTATTTTTTGATTTTCTCTATCACAAAATGATTGACATTTGCCTAAATATGATAAAAATTTTTCTTATGTGGTTAGTTTTTTTGTTAGAATGAGTCGTGTATTGTTGCTAACCATTAGTTTCTTTTTCGGCCAAAGTTCATAACTCTTTTTTGATGTGTCTGATCATTTTTGACATTGTTTCCTAAGGTATTACTCTACCTTACAACCCTAAAGTCTCGCAAGTAATTGTTAAAAACTAGTAGAATAAGTGCTTGAGATGAAGTTGTTGCAATGATTAAAAAGAAAAAAGAGAGTCAGATGAGAGACTTTTTAAATTTTGCTCTTTAGTTTTGGTTTAATTTGTAAGTTTTTTGGATATCATGAAATACAATACGAGGAAATATGAAAGTTAGGTCATCATTAATGACATTAAGAGGTTTTATGTATGATATCAGATAGTTTGATATTTTTTATTGATTGATTAGATTTAGTTGGTGGCCAAATAAAGAGAAAGGCGAGTTTTCATGAATGATTTAAAGTTCTAATAAACAAACTTATAAATAAAAAAATCTAACAATTCCCTTAATTTAAAGAGACGAATAATCTATTAAATTTTTAAATGAGGATTTAATTATACAAAGGATTGGGAAGTTTAGTCATTGATCAATGTTATGATTTAGTTAAAAATTAAAGAGAAATTATTCTTGAAGAGAAATTTATGAAAAAAAATTCAAATATTAGAAATTAATTGATTTAAATATAATAAAACATAAAATAATATGTGATATTTTAATTAATTATTTTATTAATATATGAAAAATAAGAAAGTCTCAAGAGAGAATTGTGATGTATGATTTGATAATTATTAAGTTAAACAAATTTTTGTTAAGTTAGAATATTTGCTTTTTTATATTTAATGTGAATGGTTAATGAGTACATGGTCATAATTGTTTGTACTTGACATGAATGCTAGGTTGTTAATTTGTATGTTATGGAGTACATGCATTATCTGATATATTAATATTAATAATATGTTATAGATTTGATAAGTGGAATATGTTATGATGAATCATTTATTAATAAAAACAAAATAAAGTGATAATTGAGGACAACACAATATTGATAAAAGTCAATGAAGATTTGGATGTACATGAGTGAAGTGATAATAATTTGAAGACTTTTCTATGACTTTAAAATAAAAATTGTTTCTCCAAATTTCATACATGATGAATACTACCTAAGCATCTTCTATCAACATTTGAGATTAGATTTATTGGTCCCTCAATGTCGTCATCATATTTGGTATCATATTTAAATACATATCTAACTCAAGATTTCGATAATGACTTTTTTATATTATTTGGTATTAGAGCAAGTTTTCATAATGCTCTAACATTGTGTTGATCTAAGGAGTTTAAAGTGGTTTTCATGATATTCTAATTATCATAACAATCTAAGCTTCAAATTGGGATTGAATGACTAAAAAATTTTAAAATTTTTTAGAATAAGTTATTTTCAAAACCTAAGTGAGAGACATAAAGGTTTGATAGATATTGAGTTTACAAGGGAGCTAATATTAAATTGTTTGGAATATAATTTTTTTATTTAATAGAATTACCTTAACATTAAAAATAATACATTAGATTATAAATATTTAAATTATGGTTATATTACTTATTAGATTTTTTTCTATTTAAAGATCTAGTCATAAACCTTTAGTAAACTTATATTGAAACTTGAGTATGACAATTAATGGAGAGACCGAGCTTTAATTTTAGCCCACAAATTATACTATTATTTAGATACTTGACTTGAATTCAAGGGAGGACCATTTTGTAATTATGTAGTACCTTATTATTATTCTTAGTTTATTACATATTATAAAAAATTTACATCACATTAATTGTATTTTTGTTTTAGTTAAATTATGCATAAAACTATAATTTTAGTATTTTAAATATCTATCTTGATTATTATGTTACTAAGATAAGGATTCAATTTTAATATTAGGTTATATGACATATAAGCTAATTTGACTGATATAAAAAAGTTGATAGATCAAAGTAGAACACTAATACCACTGATTCCTATAAATAATAAAGTCGACTATTATGTCTACATAAAAATGTTATGGTTAAGATACCTATTGTACTAACCCCCACTAGGTTATGTTTTTAGGCTTAATGTCATGTTATCTATTTTTTTTAATTTTTTAAGATTTTTACATCTAAAAAGTGGAGAAAAGTATCTTAATAAATATTTAAGAATTTAAAATTATTAAATATTAAAATTAATAAAAAATAATATATCAAGGTTGGTCGATGATCTCAAGAAAAGAGGATTTGAAGCATTTAAAATATAAAGAAAATTGGGTTTACATTATTTTAAAATATTTGAATTTTTAGAATTTATAATATTTTTCCAAGAAAATTAAGTTTACATTATTTTAAAATATTTGAATTTTTAGAAATGTTTTTTAGGATTTTTAGAAATTATAATATTTTTTCAAGGAATTCGTGCACCATTTGAAGAAGATACGACATGTTAAAAGAGAAAGGTGAGTAGAGAGTGTACAAAGTATTGGAAAGCTAATGACATCAAGTTGGTAAAAGTTTAAATATTTTAATAATTAAAATAAAGGATTTGAAGATTTATATGAATTTTATGAGTTTTTAATTGATTAAATTAGATAGAATATTTTTTACTATCATGAAATGGATGATTATAAGAGAATAAATTTTTTAAAAATAAACTTAGTAGGTCATGCTAAACATTTTTGGTTAACTATCTTAAATAAAGAGGAAAAGTTGGATATAAGACTTTTCATTTGGTTAAAAATAAAGTAATTATTATGGCAAAAATATTATCCTCAACAATAAGGTAAGCTATTAAAATAGCATTCATAAGTTTGGCTTTAAAAATACCAAAAATTTCGTAACCCCACAAAATCTTAATAAGCTACATTCATTTACAATATCTAATCCAACCACATCACAAATTCATTTATGCATATTAAGATTGATTTGAAAACTTCTTTGCATAAGGATTAACTAAAAGGTGACCTTCATTTACCTGTCCTTAAGTATGAGAAAGAAGTTATTCCCTTTATTAATATGAAAAAAAAGAAATTTGATTTAAAAGAAATTAAATTGACTTATAACATTAGTCTAAACAATCCTAAAAGCATTTTGGACACACAAACACATATTGTTATTTCTTCTTTATGTGTACACAAAACTAATTTTTAGTATATGATTAAATTAATTAAATAATAAATAATGATTTTACGTGTATTAAGTTAGTAAAATAAATTTGATTGTTTAGAAAAGTTGATAAAAGTGACCATTTATTGGTATATATTTATTCAAAAAGTTATACATTTCCACAATTCAAAAACTTTTATGTGAGGACTATTGAATTATATAAGAATATTAGTATTGCTATGCATTTTTTAAATTTGTCATTATATATGCTTTACAAAAATGTCTTTTTTATTCAGTTTTCTCTATTTTAAAGATTAGTATATGAAAAAGAATTATTAGCAAACTCTATTAATGACAAATTTGATGAACAATATAGGAATATCTTTTTGTTTAAATATTTTGGTTAATATCTCTTACGTGATGTTATTCTTACAAGTTAATTTGTTACTCTCCAATCTTAGATGGACTTGAAGGACCATCCTCCACTTGATCTCATAATCACCAAGAAAAAAGATCTATAAAGATTAATTTCTAGCTTGATTAAGATATACTTAGAGTATAATTATGTGAACTAGAGTTTCTTGTGATGGGGTAAACTAATGTAGGATAGATTGTATCAAGAGGAGGACATCAAGTTAATCTAATGGTGCCTAACATACAAAAGTTCCATTGTCATTACAAATCATGGAAAGGGTCCATAACAAGATTATATAAGACTTCTATTGGATTTTTTAGTGTTACTAATTGTTATTGGATTGTAACCATTTATAAAAGCCATGGAGACTTCTTATTTGCTTTTGCATATTTTCATGCTTATTTGAATTTTCTCATTTTTATTAAGTTTGAGGGCTTTTTCTTTTTTACAATTTTTGTTTAGTGCTTCTCCTTACATGTTATTTAAATGTTGTTAATTAAATAGAATAAGGAAAGAGGATTTTGGGTGAAAGTTGTTATTGGCATACATTCTCTCTTTTCTCTCTTTGTAATCCTCAACAAGAAATCTATTTTTGCCTTTCTTTTCTCATTATCCCTTTTCTCATTTCTTCCCCTTTCCCTCTTTGTAAGGTACTATAGCTACAACAACCTATTTCTTGTACACCACTCAATTATGACAATTGCTTGTCATGCAACTATGTTATTTGCCCATATGCCCATGTACGCATTTATTCACTTATCTTGCATCCATGTAATGTTTGCCTTTATCTAGCATATGTGTAGTTCTTGCACAACCACCTTTCACCTAGACAATTGTCATTCATAGGCCTTTGTGCACATGCACCAATCTGCACCTTTGTGCATATACCTTATCACACACACCTTCAAGTTATTTATGTACACCACACATGCACATGCCTCTTTACTAGCCTACATGCACCTAAATGAATAATACTTTAGTATCATTTATCAATATTTGGGCTCCTTCAACATCTACATCAAATTTGGCATTAGAGTTAAACTTAGATCTATATTAATGTTTCTAATTCTATGCTTCTTTTAAATCATAAATGTTTTGAAACATGCATGCACCAAATGGTGAATGATTAAGATATAATTATTGATTTTAAAGGTTTTAACAATCAACGAATAAAACTTGCATAAATTGATCATTTAAAGAAATTCCTTACATAGTCTATGACATTGAGACGAACATTTAACCAATAATATCCTTGTTGAATTATCATTATTACTAAAGGTCTTCATAAGAATTGTTTTCTACAATCATTGACGTAAATTTCTTCTAGATTTTTGCAAGATCCATATGATGAAAACATCATAGTACGGCTTATAGATATGGCCTTTAATAAAGCACATGTCTATAAAAGATATTTTAAAGATCATCATCTTATTTTTTGAGGTTTTGACTACTTCGAAAGTATTCTAGACTTTTATGTGACAATGAAATCAATCCAATGATAGATTTTCTCAATGTCCATTGCTTCTAAACTTTGGTACTCAGAATCTACAACCTTAACAATCAATATGATATCTAAATTTTGCTAAAGCATCAACTACTAAATGTTTTGTCTTTAGAATATGTTTGATATCAACGGAGTCAAATCCTTTAAAAATACTAAACAACATTTTTCAATAATTCTTAAGCATTAGATCTCAGGTTTCAATTTCCTACAAACTCGATCAATTAGGTTAATTGAGAGTTGCCATTCATGATCAATTTTTTGGCCCTTAAATTGGTGATCAATTTCGTGATCAATTATGTTTCATTAGATCTTCTATCTTGCTTGATTTTATGTCATGGAGAAGGAAATTTAAATAACTTGTGGAACAAGTATCCTTTTAGGGCTCAAGTCTACTCTAATGCCATTATTGTATTGCTTAAGGCTCCATTCACTTAGTTCCCAATCTTAAAAAATTGTTGAAGAAATTCCATTCAATAGATTATCTATTATGAACTCTTGAGCTTAGATTACCTACCTTGAAGTGAATCAACAGTTTCCTTCCAAGATAGATGATATATTTTTTTTTATCAAATTATGATGATATAGTAGGTGTAGAGAAATTATATACCTAGCTTGAGTAATTGGAGACATTGTTTTATATAACTATTCATCATTAGATATAGTGGTATGTATTCGATTAAAAATGACTAGTCATGCCTTAACCTGATGGAATGCTCATCTAAGAAATGACACAATTATAGAAATAATCTGAAGCTAATTTAAGCTATTACTCTTAGAAGAATTTTATCTTATGGGTTAATAGAGGAAAGGTGGAGAAAGTGGCATACTTTATGATACTAACAAGGGCAAATGGTGAAGAAATATACCATAGAATTTTGACAATAAGTTATGAATTTGAGAATACCTATTAAAGAGATGTAGATTTTGTCAAAATATATCATAGGTCTACACTATTTTTTCTTATTTAATTTTTAAAGAAAGCTAGAATATTTATTATGATTATTGAAAAAAATGAATATAAAAAGACAAGTCTAGAATGACAAAATACCAGAATGTTTAGGTATAAGTCCAAAAATTATTAGTAAAAAGAAGAATATTCTCTAACAAAATATATTATGATCATAACTAACAACATTCTTTCTACCAATAAAAGTAAAAAAATATGATCACTACAAGAGCATAGGACATGTATAAGAAAAATGCTAGAAATTATAACTTAAATTTTTTCTAGAAAAGTTTAAGAAGAATAGAGTACTTATTTATAATGGAGATTAAAAAGTACTTGAAACTCTTTTTCAAGTAGATGAATATTTTTTTATTATGATAACTCTAAAAGAGATATTTCATGAAGTGAAATAAAGAGAAGAACTCTTCACTATTTGAATACAAGTGAAAAAAGATCTTATTAGTGCTATCATTAATATTAAAAGTGTGAAAAATCATATATTAAAAAGTTTGGTGAAAAGGCTAAAGTTTGATGCGACACCACATCTAAGATTCTACTCTTTGAGACAGAGTCATAAAAACTTAGAAGAGAGAGTTGAAAAATAATATAAGATAAACTTTATTATTACCAAAGATTATATTGATGAGATTACCTATGAAGTGATACCTTTAGATATTTATCAAATAATGCTGAAGAATCTCTACTTATAGGATTGAGATGTCATCTATTGTTAATGAGCATAATGATATCAATTTATGAATGATATAAAATACTTTCTTCTAACTTGAGATAAAGAAATATTAATAAAAGAAATTATTGATGTTAACTAAATAAAGAGGTTAGTAAAAACTTATAAAAATGCTATTAACAAATTAAAGAAATCACTTAATAGGATCAATAAAAGTCTCAACCTCCTAAAAAATAATCAAACATAATTTAAACATAAAAGATTTAATGAGACTTGAATCTAAAAAAGAAGGGAATTATGATTAAGAGATTACTTTCAAAGTCATTGAGTTTAGAATGGATGAAAAAATTCGAGAAAAAATGACAAAAATCAATGACGTAGCACAAAGCAATATGACCGTGTGTTGAGCCATGAGTGAAGACATGTTGTAGGTCAATAGGAGAATGCATTAGCTTAGCTTTATGAGTGGAGATGTGGGCATGCACATGAAAGGACCTAATGAACACCCATATGCATTGGAGCAGGGTGCCTATATGCTGCACGGGCACCCTGTTAGCAGCCAAAAATGCAATTGTTCTGTGTGCATAGTAGTTATACCAACCATGCCACCATGGTCAACGTGTATGCAGAAAAGTTGTCAGCATTTGGGAAAGTACCAACATGAGTGTTAGCTCCTCTGGTGTGATTGTATAGTTGTGTAAGGGGAGTAGCTTGGGCATGGGCCTAAATGACTCAAAATGTATTGAATTTTGAAATTTGGTGAAAGAGTAAAAGCATCCTTTTATAAGTAAAATATTAAACATTTTCTCAATTAAATATTTTATTTTAACCTCTATATAAAGGGATGATAAGGATAAATAAATTAATTTAAAAGAATTTAGAGAATTTTTGGAATAAAAACTTCATGAATTTTAGAACCCTTTGATGGGAATTTTCTTAGGAAATTCAATCTCGTTGAGATAAAAACACTCTTCTCTTTCTCTTTCTTCCTTTGCTCCTTACCATTTCATGCTTTCAAATTTATGGTTGGTAGTCTAAAAGGAAGATCTATTGATAGGAGTTAGAGACAAGAATACCTTACACATAGTTCATTAAAGTCACATTGAGGATATCATGAGTAGCCAAAACAAATTTCATGAATAGAGTTGTTACTCATTTGGTAAAAAAAAATGTTATTTTTATTTGATTTTGTTAATTTATTATCTATAAATTTGTGTGATTAAGTTGGATTATTATTAACCATGTTTTGATGTGAATCGTACAATATGATGGTAGAAAACTGTATAAGCAGATGAGAAAAAAATTTACTTGAAAGCTCAATTATGAATATCATGTAATATGATATTATATATCATATAATATAATCAAACAAGAGAAGTAATTATGATTCAATTGTGAATAGATTATTAAGGTAGACTTTGTTCTTATGTCATATAAGAACAACTTAGTAATTGTATGAGTATGATGATGTCATGAACATTAATAGTTAGGTATGTTTGATAAGTTAAGAAAGAATTTTTGGTATTGGATGATATGACTACAACCAATCATATAGTGTGATATTGTATGAGAATGAGAGAATGTGAATGGGTGCAAAACTTGGACAACCAATAAACTTGGTTAATCGCACCAACATACAAGGGTTAATTTAAGTGACATTAAGATCATAGATGTATGATGTCATAGAATATATAGGTATAATAATAAGAAAAGAAAATTTTTAAAGACCAATGACTTGACTATTGGGTGAGCTAATGGATCATATAATATGATTAGTTCAATTGAATAAGTATAATCAATGTAAGAGAAGGTTGGACAAAAGAAATCGTTTGGTTATGATGGGTGAATTTTATGTGTAGTATATTATACCTATACTAATTGGGGGATTGTATAATTATGATAAATGGGATTAATCATCAATAAAGGGAGATTTAGATCATTATATAATACAAAATAGCTATAGTACTAGTATGATACAGAGCAACTAAATAAATTAAGTTTTGTATTTGAGTTGCTTTTGATCCCAAAGTTGGAATTAAGGTGCCTTAGATCTAAGGGTTGGAAACAACTTGGTCATAGGTAGTTATTTTAGGATTAAAGAAATATGGATCTTATGATTATCTTGGTTCAAGCACACTCATAAATCCTAAAGAGAGAGATTAAGGGTTTGTGGTCTTATGTGTGTGTATATATATGTATATAAAAGATGTCTTAGTTAGTTAACCTAGGAAAGCCTAAGCTATCCGTCTAATCTAGAAGATTAATTAGAGACATGGAGGAGGAGAAAGAGAAGTTATTGTGAGAAAGAGGACTAGGAAGCAATCAAGAATTAAAGGAAAAAAGGAAGAGAAATGCTTAGAGAAAATCTCTACATAATTAAGGTAAGATAAACCTTTTGATGGTACAACTAAATGTAGATACAATAAGAAATGAGGCTATCTTATTTAAATTATGCATGTAAAGGTATCATGTATGATCATGTTTATATTGACTAAATTCTCTTTTCATGAATTTCTAAGATAAATAATAAATTGGTCAAGTTGAGACATAAAGATGAGAAATCATGATTTAAACCATACTTACAATGTTATATTTGCATTTCTTGCTTAAATATTAAACTTTAAATCCTTGAGAAAATATAAAATTTAAATCTTGGATGTGTAGGATGAGTGCACATGAACCCTATAGACCACTTACAATATAGGTGTTATGCATGGCCATACATTAGGGGCATGGGAACAGTACCCATGCACATGAAAAGTGCCTTAATGTAATTGTATGCATATCGGTGGCATGGGTGCACACGTGGAGTTAGAAATGGGATTTGTGAAATTTGTAGAATTTGGAAAACTTTAATATTTGTGTTCAAAACCACATATATTTTTGTTTTATAATAATATATTTTATCCATATCATTATATAAAGGGTAAGAAGTAATTTAGAACTCTAAAAATCAAAATTTTATGAATTTAGAATCTCTTGAAGGAAAATTTCTTTAGAAATTCGATCTCTTTGTAGTGAAAAGCCTCTTCTTCTAATCCTTCTTTTACTCGTTACCATTTTTGATGCTTCTAGTTCTACTATTATGACTCAAAAAAGAAAATTTATTTTTGAGGGATCTTGATGAGAACACATTATATATAAATCATATTATTTTTTATATCAGAGCATTTTGATTCAACACTAATGATAGGTGAAAAGATGAAAGTAGTTGAAGAACGTGTCATAAGAGAGAATTAAGAGATTAAGGAGGCATTAGTTGAGATGATTGTTTTGACTATTTCACCATCAATCTTGAAGGTACAAGTAGCTCTATTAACTCAACAAATATAAATATTAATGGAGATGGTACTAAAATCCTAATCCCTTATTATAATAGATCCAAAAGACAATATACCAAAATAAATACTTATAATTAGAGGAATTCTAGATTAAATAGTAATCCTAAAATTATTAGATCAAATATGAGAATGAAATCAATCTTATCTTTTTGATGTATGAGAATTGGAAACATCCTTTCATGATAGATGCTAGACTTGATTTACTAATTTATGATGATATAATGGATGTATAGAAATTAGATATTTGGTTAGAGTAACTAGAGACATATCTTTTTTTATATGACTATTTATCAACTAATAAAATAGTATATACTTGATTAAAAATTATAAGTAATGCATTAGCTAGTAGAATGTTCAATTAAAAATTGTAGTAGTTACAAAAGTGACACGGAGCCAATCTAAAAAAATTATTAGAGAATTTTACGTGATTGGTTACATGAAGAAAAGACGAAGAAAGTGGCATAGCCTATGATATTGATAAGGACAAACGGTGAAGAATATATCACAAAATATTGACGATAAGTCATGAGTTTAGGAATACTTATTAATAAGATGTAGGCATTATCAAAGTATATTATAGGTCTATACCATCTTATGATCACTAAAGTGTCTCTTTTCCTTGTTCAATCTTTGAAACAAGATAGCATATTTGAAAGGATATCGAAAGTAAGAATGAATGCAAAGGGGTAAAATTAGAAGGATAAAATACCAAGAAAGATGGGCATAAGTTTGAACATTATTACTAAAAAAAGAAAATTCTTCAACATAATATATTATGATCACAACTAATAGTACTCCTATCAATAAAAATCAAAAGTATTATGATCATTATAAGAAGACATGACACATAAAACAAAAATATTAGAAATTATATCTTGAACTATTTTTAGAAAAATTCAAGAAAAAATATATTTATTACAACTAAATTTGAAATAATACTTAAAACTCCTCTCTATGTTGATGAAAACTTATTTATTATAGTGAGTCCAAAAGAGATATTACATGCTTTACTATCTAAATATAAGTAAAAACGAAGCTTACCAATGCCATCATTGACACTAGAAGACAAATCTTATATCACAAAGTCTTATAAAAAGGCTAAAGTTAGAGACTACTTGACATCCAAGATCTTATTCTCTAGGGTAAATTCATAACGACTCTGAGATAAGAGTTGAAAAATATTATAAGGTGAAGTTTGTTATCACCAAAGAATTGTTGATAGAGTTATTTATCAAGTAGTACATCTAGATATTTATCTAATTATATTGAAGAATCTAAATTTATGAGATCAAGATGTCGTTTACTATTGATGAGCACAATGGTAACAATTTATGAATGATAAACAACACTTTCTTTTGACATGAGATAAAAAAACTATTGATAAAAGATGTTATTGGTGTTGACCAAATGAAGAGGTTTATGAATACTTGCCAAAATTATGTGCTGTTGATAATAAAATCAAAGAAATAACTTGATAGGGACAACAAAAAACTTAATATCTTAAAGAAGATAACAAAATTAGATTTGCCAGAGAATTAATCTATAAAAACATATTCAATGGGACTTAAATCTCAAAAGGAAGGAACTTATGATTAGGAGATTAATTTTAAGCTCATTGAATTTAAAATTATTAAAAAAAATCAAGGGAAGAGACAAAATGACAAAAACTATTATCACCATTAATATTAGGAGTCACATGTTGGGTCATGCATAGTGGCTTGCTATAGGCATCAAGAGTGCATGCTGTAATATGCTGGCTATTTGTCACACATGGAGTCATTGGCCTACATGCTAGAAGGCATGGCATGTTGGATGTTTGCACATTAGAAGGGTGCATGTGTCTTTTATTAGCCACCCACCACACTGTCATAGTTAATGTGCACATGGAGGCCCTGTCTACATGTAGGAATAGCACCTTCATGTGTGATAATGCCCTGACATGGCTTTAAGCATGTGAGAGACGTAGGTGTGTGTTTGTAAGATTTATGGAATTGGTAGAATTTAGGGGGTATTTATATTTGTGGTTAAAACCACATGTTTTTTATTTTATAATAAAATATTATATCTAAACTTCTATATAAATATGTGAAAAGAATATATGAAACAATTCATAGCTCTAAAAATCAAAACAATTTGTGAATTCAAAATCTTTTAAAGAGAAACTTCATAAGAAATTCAATCTTCTTGTGGTGAAAACCCTAATCTCCTCTTTCTTCTTTCGCTTCTTTCCATTATCATGCTTTCACTTTCTCTATTATTACCATAAAAAGAAAGTATAATTTCAAGGGCTTATGGTGAGAAAAACCTCATTGATAGTGTTACACCCCAGTTTTTCCTAGGCTGATTTTTGGCATACATTTTTTTTTTTACATATAGACAGCTCAGATCGTCCCATACCAACCTGAGTAGCCTACAAAAAACATAGGATATAACACATCATTACACACCTACTTTCCTTAACAATGTGGATCCCATCTCCCGGGTACACCGTCAAATCAGGTTCATGACTCCTGAATTAACAGATGGACTCGCGCAATGTTACTCCTACTAGACCCCATACTCCTAACCCATACCGGTAGGAGAACCGATCTAATAGAAGTCTGAATCCCCACGGTTAAGTTCCATAGTCATGTAATGACCTCACCATCAAAAATAAGATACATAACATCCATAGATAAAATATGGCACTCCACACACTATACCACCAAGACAATAAAGTAAAACAGTAAATGGAAACTACATCACAAGAATAAGATCCAAGTCCAACAAATACAATATCATCCAACTAGATACATAAGTCAGAATCACCCTCACATATTACATGACATAAGAATAACAGTCTCCCTAAATACATCCAATAGTATCAATCACACTAACCAAAATGTTTCAGAAAATCACAGATCAGATATCCTCCACTAGCCTGCTGACCACGATCCCACCTAATCTGGGTGGCGTCAAGGCTGTCGAGCCGCTGGAAAAATATAGATAATAAAGGAGTGAGCTACGCCCAGTAGGAAAGACAGCTAGTAAAAACTCACATGCAAGAGAAGGATAATAGCAAGAGTATAGGAATACAGCATAACAATATAGGATGGGAAGGCACTCTCAGTCCCAGACTCTGACCAACCACAGTCACCCCCAGTCACACCAGAGTAGCTCTCCTCTGTGCTCCCAGGCAGCATGCCAGCGGGACACGCCCATCTCTGCGCACGCATGGCGCCTAGGCAAAGCATGCCAGCGGGACACGCCCATCTCTGCGCACGCATCACAACGCCTAGCACCCGACACCGCAGCGTCTCTCGTCAATCAATCTTCTGGAGACTATAGACAGAACCAGTCACATAGATCTCTAGCCAACGTGAGACACCCCTGCCACCCTCAGGCACGCAGGCCTACACACTTGGCTAGCCATGACGAGTCACCCCTGCCACTGCCACTCTCAGGCGCGCAGGCTTACACTCTTGGACCAGAAGAGATTGACTCAGCCACCGTCCCAAGAAGTCCTCTCCCACAATTTCCATAGAAGCTCACGCCCCTACAGTCATTGCCAAGCTCTAACTCCAAGATTCGGCAACATGTGTCCAGATACAATAAGGCGCATACCAGTCCACATGTATACTATGGAAGCTAAGTCTGTACCGCACAGTTACCTACCACAACTACCCTAAAACATCATATAGGGCCTATAGTAGTCTGGTCCAATATGCCAATCCATGAAATATGCCAACACTGAGTAAACTGACTCAATCCATGTCATTGTCATCCAAGCAACACAACTGTACCAAAATTCTGACTATTCTGGTAGCACCTAAGTGTCACACTTCCTTCCAACTAATCCAGCTGCACTGAATTTATGTGTAATTTCCAACAGTCGATTTCAACTTGGCTACGTGATTTCTAAAAATCACCTTTTTCTCACTTCAGGAAATTTTTAAATTAAAAAAAAATCAATTTCCGCCCTTTATCCATTTTCCGAAATTCGGAATAAATTTCCAATTAAAATTTAAATTCCACATATATCCTTTTTCCGAAAATTCGGATTAATTTCCGAATTAAATTTTCCTCCGCACCGTTCGTCCGCGCCGAATCCCGCTGAACAGGTTTTCGCTGCCGGTTCGGAACCCTCGCGCTGAACCGCGACACCGCCGAACCAAATTCTTTAATAATCCGTTAATCGGTCGATGCTTAAATAAATATTATATAAATACCATTAATTACTTAAATAATTTCGTAATTAATCTAAACCCTTCTCCTTCCTCGGTCCGACGCCCGCGAACCCTAGCTGACGCAATTCGCCGACCAATCCAATCCTTCCGTCGATTTCCGACGAACGCGAACAAGGAGAAATAAAATTCGATGTTCGTACTATCCTAATGTTTCAATAATGCCACTAATTTCTAATGTTCATCCAAAATTTTCGCCGAAGGAGTTCGCCCGTAAGCATTAACTAAATTTTTCGGCGAAATGGGAAATTTTCCAAGACATCCAAAATTTGCAAAAGACGCAATTTAGCATTCAACTAAGTCCGATTTTTCATCCACATGCTTGTGTTCATTAAGCAAAATATTCCATGCTTTTAATTTCTACTAATTAACTAATTTAAAACTGAATTTCCTACCTTTGCTCGTCGCCGGCGACGGTGAAGCTCGCACGCGATCAACTGCAGCTCCTCGCCGAACGAAACCGGTACCAAAATGCTCGCCTCTGTCTCGCGAATCTCCGGTTACCAAAAGCCCCTTGGAAGGCTGCCGGAAATTACCGCCGTTCGTCGCGAACACCTCGCCTCTAGCCGCCGTTCGAAACCCTAACAGTAGAACAAATCAGGTTAAATACCCAGCTTAAACCTGTAATAACCCGTTAAGACCCATTAAGCGCCGGTTGACCTTCTAAAAACGCCGCTTAACACTCGATCAGCCGGTTAATCTCCACCGCTGATCTCGCTCGTCCGATCCGCTTATCCGCTGCTTATCCATACGCACGAGCAAACGCACCTCAACGAACCGCCCGCCTTCGCGGAACCGCTCCGCCTTCGCTGAACCGCTCCGGTCCGGTTCACGTGCGGGAAAAGAAACCAATTTCCGTTGTTTTTTTTTTAAAAAAAAAATAAATCTCGGTGCTCCGAAAAATCCCCAGAAAATTTTAGAAATTCCAATAGCCTCTAATTGAGCTCCTGGCTCATCCTACTGTCGATCTGAAATCATCCAAGCCACAATTGAATTATTGAAGATTAAACATATAATATTTTACTGGGTATAACAATCTCCCCATGGGTAGGGTTCTACCAAGTGAGTTTAGCTTAGGATTAATAGTTATTGTTATTATTTGAGGTAGGTTTTTAGATATGAAATATATATCTTACTAGAGACTCTTAACTGATTAATTAAAAATGATATATAAGTTTTAATTATCTTATGATTAAAAATTAATATAGAACTAAATTAGAGTGAACCAAGTAAGTTAACTTATGGATAGACTTAGGTCTTGTTATTCTTAAATGAAGATCCTAGATATGAACCTAAGATCAAATCATAAATATTAGTACTTAGTAAGTCTTATGCATGCTTGTAATAAGGCTTTGGGATAAAACAACTCCTCATGTATAGCCTTGGATGAGGAGTAAAGGGTTTATTCTATGCTTTAGATGAAAATGCTAAGCTTGGCCAAGGAAAAATTACTTGTCCTTAATAAATATTAAACATGGCTTATTAGATTTGGTTAAGAGACTGAGTAACCTTACAATCTCTTAAGACATGGCATAGCTCCTTAGATGTTGATTTAAAGAGTTGTCAGGGTGATTTAAGAGAGACTTTGGGTAGGCACAATTTTAAATAAGGTTAAACAACAAGAGTCATAAGTAAAACTAACTTAGATTAATGAGTAATTATGTTTTGAAAAGATGCTTAAGTGTTAAGCTAAGATTATGACTATGTTGAGAGCCCAAGGGTAGCCTAATAAATAAAACGATTTTAAATAAGAGTCTAAATAAGACTAAGGGCAAAGACTAATTAATAAGAAAAACTTTTAAATTTATTAGATTATCCAAATAACTAAATTGAAGGTTTAAATGTGGCCTTAGAACATTTAGATAGTAATGTGATTCCTTGATAAAAAGTTATGGGATTCTAAAGAAACCTTAAAAAAACTTAGATATTGAATAATAATGATTTGAATTTGTATCCAAGAGATAAGTAGGATAAACTTTGTGAGGGATAGTTTTTTTTAATGTAGTGGACCTTATAATTAGAAACCTCAAGTAAGTTATAACATGTTATGGAAAAGTGAGCTAGTTTATATGTCTATGGGTCATCTTGTAAATGTGTATTAATAATTTATTTAAGAAACATCTTCAAAAAGTGTGTTGGTTTATATGGTTATGACACATCTTTAAAAAGAGTATTATTATATGATGATATACCCTGACTTGAGTTGTATAGGCTTAGAGATAATTCTAAATTTTGTGGATCTCTAGACATAAAATTGGTTGTATTATGTATTAGTCTAGTTTAGACTGAACATTTTGATGCTTATTATATGACATGTATGTTCATAATATTTATTTGATCTTGACTTATATTCCTTATATAGTATTGTTAGAATACCTTAGATTACATGTGATTTTTATTGTGTGATTTGAGGGTTCCTTATTTGGCTTTAAGTCACTCTCTCTACTTTTTACATGTAAGATCGATGAGACAAGAGATTTCTTAAGAGCTTGTGATTGGGATAGCTATTGATTCACTTAGTATTTGTAATTAATTTCATTTTCTTAATGATAAGATGTTGATCCTTTTGATTTATGATGTAATAATTAGATTTTTATATTATCATGGATTGTATTGATGGACTTTAGTTTATATTAGATTTATTTAATGACTTTTATTATTAGATATTTCATTATATTTCTACATTATTTTTTATGGATATAGATGATTAATACTTTAGTTTTGCATGTAGATTTTTTATACGTTACATATTACATTGGTACCTTATATATTCCATTGTATTTGTGAAGTTACAAAAGCTTTGTATAAATCAATTCCTAAGTCACGTGGATGACCATTTGGTAAGAAAGCTTGATCTATGATGGGTGGCATAGTGTGTGAGGCGTGGTTCAGTAAGAAGCTGTGGATTGCTAAGAATAAAAATTTTAATTTATAAAAATATTTAAAAAAAATATTTTTAAATAATTTTTAATAAGCTTTAAAAAATTTTTAAAAGTGATTTTGTGTAAATCTTAATTTTCTTTCTAATAATAAATTTTTATAAAAATTATGAAATATAAAAAATAAAAAAGATTAAAAATATAAACAAATAAATTTTAAATAATTTAACTTAATATCAAGCTTACATTCACACCCAATTAAAATAACTAAAATAAAACACATTCTATATATATCTTTCACCAGAAAACTAGTTGGTTAAACTCTCGTAACAATAAAACAAAGGTGAAAGGCAACAATGGCTTTATAACAAAATAAAATTAACAACAAAAGAGAAGAATTTATTAACAAAAAAAATCAAAATTAATATTAATAGAATTCTTATAGTTGATAAAATACTAATAAGGCACAAGTGTTTTTATTAAATTAATTATGAATAAAAAAATTAAAAAGTTGATTTAAGAAGAAAATAGAATTTGAGAGTTTGATGAATAAATGATGCACCAAATGGAAGTGAAGATGAGCATCAACTGTTTATAGCTTGAATGACTTATATTTTTTCTTCCATGTTTATCAAGATTTATGAAAAAAATTTTCAATCAATTATGTCAAAAAAATCTTCTATTTATAAATATTTTTTAACATCTAAAAGTAGATATTAAATTGACCAATTAGTCATTACTACTTACTTTAATTAAAATATGTCAGCATAGGTTTTAATTAAACAAATAAAATTTTAAATGTTTAAAAAGTAAAAGCTAAAATGATCATTATGTAAAGGTATGTTTTACATTATTTGATTAGCAAAAATGAGAGCTACATGATAAGAAAGGCTATTGACCATTAGGTTAGAAAATTTACACTATTTGATGGTTTAAATTAATCCATGAGTATTAAAAAGAAGGAAAGAATTGTGATCATTCAATTTCAAATGTGATTGGACAGTTGCATTTAGATTTTTTTATGTAGATTAATTATAGACTGTGTAATCATGAAAAAAGGTAGATAAGATGATTACTATTAATCGCAAATTTGAGTGATTGGATGAACTTTCGTAATTTAGAAGTCAACTGTGTGCACTTAAGCTTTATGTTTAGTCCCACATTGCTTATTTGCGGTAAAAATATTTGATTATAAGTTGTGCCTTTTAGTTAGTCTATTTATTGGGGTTTGCTACCTCTGGTTTGCTCAGGATTTAGTCATTGGCACTATTAGTAATTGTTTTTGCTTGATTCCTCGATTCAAGAGTAACAAGCAGTTATTATATGTAGGTTTGGGAGTTATATCCTCATCCAATTATTGTAACAAATTAGATTAATGACTAATGCCTTCGAGACATATAATATGTTTTTTGCAATAATATTAGTGGAAAGCTTTCCAAAGGTAAGATCAAAGTAAATACTTCTTAAGATGATCAAAGATATTAAAAACTTAAATATTTTTCTTAAGAGTTGTTGTACTGAGTGGATTTAAAGAAATTGGTCAACAACGCTAGGTGCAAAAAGAGTATATTGAGTTTAAATGGGATTCATGACATTTCTAATATAAAAAATTAATTTTTAAACTCTACTTCCTTCTTTTCAAACTAAGGCAAACTTAATTGTCATAGCTAAATAATCAAGTATAGATACAAAGTTGGAGAATATGTATCATATTTCTCTTGGATTCATGGTATGGATTAGGTTTTTGGTGGATTTGAGATGTGTCTTGAATAATTCAGCTAACTACTCAACACTAGCTAAGAAGATAAATAAACTTTGAGCTATTAAGAGCTTTGTCACACTTGGAATGATTCACTTATGTATTTTTGTTGCTTGAAGTGCTTTGCAAAACTTATTGACCATATTTTTGAGTCATTAAATAAATAAATTTTGACCCACCATCTATTAATTTAGTCATTAAACTTCTTGAATTAGTTTTGAAAGCAACTTTTCAAGAAAAGTTTTTACTTTCTTCAAATTCAAATCAGACATCATTTCTAACAAAAAAAATCCAAAAAAGTATTTTAATGAATATTTGAAAGAGCACTTGGAAGAATTCATATGCATATTATTCCTTTAAAAAGTTTCAATGTTTCTTTCAAAATTTTAAGCTGAATGCAACATGACTTGCTTTTGATCAAAATATTAATTGCATACACTTTGGCATTTCTATCTTTCTAGCTATAGTAGGCTTTGTTTTTAATTTATTGGCAGGTTGCTCTAACGTTGTAAAACTCTAATGAAAAGATCATGTAGCAAAAAGTTTGAAAACTGATGATAGGGATATGCCTATGTTAATTTGGTGATAATAGGTAAGAATTGGAAGAAGCATAAACATAGATGTTTAATGATTGAATCACTAAAGTGTCAATTCAAGAGAGAAGACAAAAATCTTAAAGGCACAACATTATTGATATGGATATAATTTATACACATTCTCTATTTTCTATATGCCTTCTTCATAAGTATGATATTTAAAATCCATTCAAGGTATTGCATTGGTTGAATGAAATTTTCCTTGAGCAACTTATCAAGCTTCTTCCATGTGATGTCTTGTTTTTTGAGATTGAATGATTTCTAAAGTCATACTAGGATGATACTATATATGATATTTATTTGGTGCTCAAACATTTTTCTATCAAGATTAGGCACATCCAAACATCAAAGTAATCACAATGTACTAAGTAGGTAGCTTCCTTCTTGGGTAAATTCAAACTTTTTAAAAAATGGTTAGAATTCTTAATTTTTTTTATATATCTTGCATTTTCATTACAATCCACTAATCATAGAAATATCATACCTACATTTGCTTTGGCTTTGCCTTCTTGTTTCTCCTTTATGTCAACTTATCACTTTTGTGAAATATGTAGGTCTCTATTTATTGCCACCATTCTAATTAATGGTGAAAAGTTTATCTTCAAATGCATAATGATAGAGATAATTGAGAAGAGATTAATGGTTATTTAGTAGCATATGAAAATATAGGAAAATGCTTTCAATACAAAAAATTGTTGGGTAGTAGACTCATAAGAGAATCCAATGAGACCATTGCACATTCGAGAGAGGATGTTCCTTAACAAATCCTTTCAATAAACACTTCAAAGAGAATAACACCATTAGAGTTTCCCATGAAATAATGTCCCTCCTTCAAAATATTGATCATGACATCATTACATCAGCAAAAGTGTTTTTGAGAGATGGGAGGTTCTTAATTTGATGTGATTTGGATTTTGCTCAAAGGTCTCTGATGTAGTTTCATATTTGATGTAGTTTTGACCATCTTTGGTGGTTTTTGAAGTTTTTCTTATTAAACAAATCACTTAAAATGATATTTAATAGAGTTTTGAACAATTTCTACAACTATTGACAATGCCCAAGGTCATGTTTATGATCCTTAGGATATGTGATAGAGTTAACTATATTGATTTTTTTTGTATGAAGAACCTTGGGAGGAAACCAAAGTTGGAGTAGACTTCATATGAGGCTCGTGAATAGAAGGTCTAGTGTCCTTGCTAAACATGCACAAAGAAGTCCAAACAGTTATAAGTTAGCCCTTTTGAAGAGAGGGTATTAGTTAATGGTAATTGGTATATGAAATGTTGATGATCAAAGTAGCTAAAAACATCAGAGTTGTAGCCATTCTAGGAACCATGGTCAAATGAATTAGAGATGCTATGATGGTCGTTATCATCATGGTTGCATATGGCATTTTAGCAATGACATCATATTAACATTAAAGTTCAAATAATGCATTGGGATGTGATCTAGCATCCTCAATAACTTAGGATCAACATTGTTATCAAAATGTTTACTTGTACAAATAAAGGATTTGATTCTTGTAATTTATGGCCAAATTTGATATTTGGGCACTCCTCGTCATTCGTTATCTACCTATCATTTTCTCATATGATGTGCCATTTTGATCCACAATCCATAAAAAAGTAGGTATCAATATAACTAGAAGTGCATCACAAATAAAATGTGATAGGTAAACCATGTCTAAACAAAATTAGAACATGAATGAGAACAAATTTTTACCATTCAATTTTCATCTAATAATTGAATTTGTAAATGAACAATTGAAGGATATGTAAGAGCTAATAAGAGCACAACTAAAAGATACTACATCTATATTTGTTTATAATCTAATAATAATTTTCTATTTCACTATATAATACCCACATTTTTACATTATTTAATTTTTTTCTATGATATATTAAGATTAAAAAGAGCCTATGATCAAACTTAGCCTCTCTCTCCATAATGGTGACATAGTGCAAAACATCATATATATATATATGTACAATAATAAGTAATAGGTTGTAAGTAAATCACCAAATCAATAGATGAAATTATAATATAAAATAATTTATTAAGCATATGAATAATTATTATTATATGAACATGTGAAATACAATGCTACTAAGTGAATTATAACATATACGTATAACAAGGAATGTCTTTTGATTTTCTTAGTTATTATCCATGTCATTGTGAAATCTATTCCATAGTTAATTGCAAATTAATAATCTAGAAGTTAATGCTTTAAAGATCTAACAAGGACCAAGGTGGATGGTATGCATAGCATATGAAAGGAAGCGAACCCTGCTTGATGATTTGGGATAATATGCCAATTGTAGAAAATATTATGCATTTAGTTCACATGCTATACATAGGAACCCTTAGATAGTATATGAAGGGTTTTGAGTGTCGTAGTTAATTGAAACCCCATTTCTAAGGATTATGGATGTTTTATAATTTTATGGGCATATTGGGCATCATAGTTGAATCATATATCGAGGCCAATAAATAGTATACAAAGAAGGAAAAGTAATAAATTTTAAAGTAATTTAATGGGCTTGAGTAGCAATTTTCTACATGGTTGTTAACAAAAAAAAACCAAGAATTGTATGTAGAAACTATGAAAATGTATTTGGAATGTCAAAATGTGTAATAAGTGTAAGTATACATCTTTTTCAAACAATTAAAGGCAAGTGAAAGAGAAGGGAACAAGGGAAGCAATAGCAAAAACATCTTAAAGTCTTTAGATAGGTAAACTAAGGTAACTATGACATAAGTAGGCTATTTGCTATGTACCTTAAAATACATTGATGTGTTGTATATGGCATGAGCATAATTACATGACATTTTTTGATTTTGTGCATATATTTTAATTTTTGGATGTAATGTATTAGCAAGGAGAGCATACATATGCTCACACATGCAATGTATGTGTCTTGTTATTAATATCAAACATGAAATGAAAAAGAGAAATAAAATATGAAAGTAAAATGAATTGAAAAGAACTAAATCAATAGATAAAGTAGGATGCATGACCAAATGGTCTTTATGATCATAAGATATTATAGAATAAGAAATGTTGACATTTTCATATGACATTATCACATGATTGCTAGATATGATGAGATTATTTTTGCTACCACTAGCACTCTTTACAAGGTAATGATAGATAGAGATCCTCTATTATTAGTCTTTGTGTAGGGTGATGACAGGTGAAGGTGATATGATTGTGGTCTAGTTTTGGAGTTTTATGTTAGAATTATTAGTTTTTATTATTGGATGAATGAGTGAGAAATGACAAGGCGGTATCATAGCCTAATGTCTTAGAGCAGCATAATAAGTGAGGATAATATAATAGCATGCACATGACCTCTTTTCTTATAGTGTTTCCTATCTTTTATTGAAGGGTTGAATATTTAATTATTTAGATGTCTATATAGTTCTAAAATTGTCAAGAAATCTCCAAAGGATTTAGAGAAGGCTAAATCTTAAGAAAGTCTAAGAAGAAGAAGAGAATCATTGAGGGGAGCTAATAAGAATAATGTACCAATGTAGTCTCTTACCTTCTCTTTAAAATCTTTGAAAAGCTCTAAAAGAGGATTCCTAGTGAACAAGCTTCTTGATCAAGTTCATAAGATGCATCCTCTCCACTTGATAGGGGGATTAAATAGCTTAATAGTAAAAAGTTGGCTATACTAGATGAATTAATATTTATGGGTTAGCTTATTCTAATGATAAAAGAGTACCACTGGCTCATTTGGTCCTTAATGGATTTGCTGATCTGTGGTGAAAAGCTTATCATCGCATGTAATTCAAGAAGTGGGTGATGTAAGAAATATCATAGGAAGAGTTTTCTAAAGATTTTAAAAAATAATATGTGCCTTGATTTATTAGAAAAAATATGAGAGAAGGTCTAATAGTCCTAACATATAAAGATAAGTTTGAAACTAACTATGAAAGGAAGTTATTGAGCTAAAAGCTTTTTTTTTGAGCTACTTTGACCTCCTTTAGAACTACTAACTATGCTAAACTTATTGGATAAGCAATAAAGGTAGAGCAATAACTAGAGGCTCTTGAAGAATGTAAAGAGTTGAAAAAGAGGATAAAGACTTCTTTGATAGTTAAAAGTTGAACTCCTTTTAAGAAAAGTTTTGAAAAAAGTAAGAGTGGTAGAAGATTTGGCTGATTCAAGGATAGTAAGAAAGGTTTCTATGTTGATAGTAACAAAGCTTATATAACATATAGTAGGAAAGCACCCTAATGCCCTATTGTGGAAGATTTTAGTAAGGGATATGTTAGTTCGAAGAAGGAGGATAGCCTATATGTTTTAATTATAAGGAAATGGGTCCCATGGCTAAGGCTTATTCCTAGGCTAAATCTAAGGTAGCATCTATGCCTCAGAGTTTAGATTGTAGTGCTATTAGAGGAGGTTTTTGAAGTGTTAGAGGTGTCTTACTAGCTGTAGTTTTAAGGTGTGTGGGCCAATCTATAGGTAAGGGTGGCCAACCTAGAGTGTATGCCTCTACCTAATAAGATATTCTTTTTGCCACTAATGGGATTACAAGTATCATATTCTTTAGTAGTTGCTAGTCATTATTTGTTTAATTATGGAGCCTCCTATGCATTTATGTCCCATCATATGCTTAATACATTATTTATTAAATTTAAACAAATGAGTGATCCTTTAATTAGAAGATTACCAAATGAAAAAGTAAGCAAATTTTTTTAAAGAGAGATAGAGATTAGAGGCAAAAAAATTTCTATTGAGTTGCTTGCCTTGCCCTCATCAGAATTTAAATAGATTATCAAAGATTTTTCTATTGAGTTGTAGTGCCACTAGCAATATTGACAGAAAATTTTGAAATTTTAATAAAATATTGATTGTGAAAGTAGTTTCTTAAAATTGAAAGAAAAATTGATAATAGCTCCAATCCTAGTTTTTACCAAAAAGGTTAGAGAGATAAAATTTTTTAGTGACACTTCCCTCTAAAAGTTGGGGGTGTGTGCTAATGCAAATGGTAGAATTATTATTTATGCTTTCCAAGTAGTTGAAACCATATAAGAAAAGGTATCTAATGCATGATTTAGAGTTGGCTATTATAATTTTGCATTAAAAACATAGAAACAATATTTTTATATAGTGAAATATAGTGTTTACAAATCATTAGAGTCTAATATATATTTTTTTCTTAAAAATAATTGAATTTGTTGCAAAGTAGTTCTCTAGAATTCATCATGGAGTATCATTTGTCTATCAATTATTATTCAGGAAAAGCCAATGTTATTGTAGATACTCTAAGATAACTTGTATTCACTTGTAGGCTTGCTTGAATAAAAGCAAATTTCATTTGATATTGAAAGTTGCAATTGGAAAAAGTAGTGTAGAGTAATGTGGAATTACTTCACTAGTTTTTTTGATAAATCCTGATTGGCTTTAGTCCATAAGAGAAGATCAACTCTAAGACGAAGAGTTTTCAAAGTTAACTTAGATATTCAAAGTAGATGGGAATCTAATTTTTCTTTAAATGAGCATGACGTGTTAAGATTTTAAGATTGGGTGTGTATTCTTATGCATCATCAATTATGACAAATATTATTATTAAAAGCTTGTAATTAAAAATACGCCATTTATCTTATAAGAAATAAATGTTTTTAAGAGCTAAGACAAAGATATTGGTGGTTTGGTTTGAAAGATATGTTGTATAATGGGTGCTTTGTATGTTGCAAATTTATCAATTTTTGAATGGGAATAAGAATATGTAGATATAGAATTTCTTATTGGATTACCTATAAGATTTGTAGTCATGATTTAATATGGATAGTTATTAATATATTGATTAAATTTACATATTTTCTAATAATTAGAATAACCTTTTGTTATAGAAAAGTTTGGCCTTATATTTATGTACAATAAATTTTAAGACTTCATGGGATACCAACTGTGATTATTCTTATTAGAGACCTAAATCTTATATTAGATTTTTGGAAGAATTTATTTAAATATTTAGCATCTATTTGAGATTTATCAAAGCCTTTTTAATATAAGACAAGTATTAAAAGATGGTTCACATGTGCCAGAGCCTATGCTAGATTTATAGATTGAGCCATATGATTTAGAAGGCTAGCAAGTACATAAGCACCAAATGATGCATAGGCTATTTACTAGGGCTCAGATTATGAACCTTTAATGGAGTAAAAGAAGAGCTAGGGCTCCTACTTTATGATAGAGTTTTTATCTTCATTAATTTACTTTATTTTCATGCTTTTGAGTAATGTAAGAACTTACAAAAATATAACTATTGAAAATTTTTATTTTTTCTTGAGTTAGGTATGATGGTTTAATTAATTATAATAGTTGATAGATTAGAAGTTTAAATTTTTAAGTGTTTTATCTTTAAAAAGATAAGACATAGTTAAGTCTTTCTTATTTTTTCATATGATGTCTTTAAATAGCTTTAAAGCTATGTAATTAAGGAGACTTTTGAATGAATTAAAAATAAAGCCTTGAAGAGCTTTGGAGCCTAAAAGAGCTCACCCTATGACTTGAAGAGCACAACTCTATCAAAAGCATATGGCTTATCTCCACTATCTATCCTGCTCATCCTCATCTCATTATAGGATTACCTCATATCTTTTCTTTTCTAATCAAGGTCTATTTGTAGGAATTCTTGTTGTGCTTTCTTCATCAATATGGTATCAAGAAATTATTCATCATACCTTATCAAGTTTGGTAGTAAAGACACTTGGTAACCTCTATCATCACTTTTCCCCTCAAACTGATTTCTACTAAACTTGAGGGTGGTGATTAGGAGAGTTATTTTTTATTAATAGAATTTATTTATAATAATAATTTTTATGCTAGCATTAAAATAGCTCTTTAAAATGCTTTATGTAAAAGAAAGTACTAATCTCCTTTATGATAGTTTTAGGGTAAAGAATGGCAACTAATTAGAACAAATTTTGTTAATGACACTTTTAAAAGGATAATATGCAAACTTCTTAAGACAAACAAAATAAATATTTTTATTTGAAGCATAAAAGTGTTGAATTTTAAAGGGGAGAGTATGTCTTTCTTAAAGTGAGTCTCTTAAAGTGGGTAATCATGTTTAGCAAAGCAAGAATGTTGAGACACAAATTTATTAGGGATTTTCAAATGCTAAAAAGAGTTCATCTTGTTATTTATAAGGTGTCTCTACCTCCATAGTTAGCTAGAGATCATAATGTTTTTTTACAAATCTTTTCTAAGAAAATATGTTAATGATTCATCTTATATTATTAAATATGACATAGAAGGGATTGAGATTCAATCCAATGTATCATCTCAAGAGTAACTAATAAGAATTCTAACTTAGTAAGATAAAATATTGATAAATAAAGTCATTGACGTTAAGGTGCTTTAGAATAATCACATAAAAATAGAAGTGACATGGAAAGTTAAAGTGAGATGTTACATTAGTGTCTTGTGTTGTTTTAAATTTCAATATGAACTTTTGGAAAGATGAGTGGATTATAATAGTTTAAATTTTAAAATATATTAAATACATGTAATTGAGTATGTGATATTAGTATTCATTGTATACATAACATTTCTTATAAATTATTGATTTTTAGTGCATCTTGAAGTACATTCCAAGTTGTAAATATCCTAAATTTGTGGTGTAAGAAGACCATTAATTAGAGCCCCACCTCACCATTTACTTAATTATAATCAAAATCAGAGTTTATGTGTAATTAAATTAATAGGTGAAGATAAAAGTCCTTAAGTAGAGACCTGAGCATGAGATCAAATCTAACCACAAATCATTAAACACATAAATTAAATAAAAAGATTAATAAAAATGATATAACTATAAAACTATATATAAACTATCTAATTCATAAATAAATAATGTGCCAAGTCTATATAGATCCAAATATACATATAATATAGAAACATATAAAAAGTGAACTATTGTTTTATTGATAAGTAGAATTTTCATCCATAATATTTAAGTTTACAACTCTAAATATAATAGATACATTATTAGTGATGTAAATACTAATGAGACTCTAAAAAAACTCAATAGATAAACTAATAAGATAATAACTTATAAAAATAATATTTTCTTAAAAAATATATATTTTTGTCATGATAATAAAGAACTAATATCCATAATGAAATCATCATTGTATGAGAAAAGTAATACATCTAACATAAAAGATGAATATGTGTAGGTATGTTCTTTCTTTTTCCCATTTTTTATTTATTATATTTTGTTTAAGGCTTAATGATTTAATTCTTATAAAGAAAAGTTTATTATTTTTTGTTGATTTTATTTAAAATGTTTAGCTCAAAATTTTTTCTTTTAGATTATTATCCTCTAGAATTAGTATCATATGACCTCATAAGTATATCCTCACCCTAATGGGCATTCTTTATCTTATATCATGTATATCAATATTTTATAAAAATAGGTGGACACTTTGTTCATGCCTTGTACAATATATATGGGCCAATCTTATCCTAATCCTTTAATTGTGTAGCTATAAATAAGCATCCATGACCTATGAGATCATAATATAATCTAGTAACAAATAAAGATAATACCTTTAGGCATATATCAATCATTTTATTCCATTTTTGTATTTGATAATTTAGCATACTAGATATTCATATTCCAAATTGTTTTCTTATCCATTGCTTTATAACATTTTCCATTACGTTGCATGTCAATAAGCTTATTTTCATGTAAAATATTTATGTATATAATGCCATAAGAAGAAAATCATGTAAATAAGATGTCAGATAAAATATAAAAATTCAAGAAAATAATCATACTATTAATAGAAAAAAATATAGAAAATAATCTAATTTCTTGATACTTTAATAAAAGATATCATGAAAAAAAATATTATTTTTATTAATAATATATAAATTAATTTACTAGCATACTTATATTATACTTAATAGGTTTACTTATGTGAATTTGAGAGTTGATTTCTTTTTCAATCCTTAATCTTTATTAGATTTTTTGTGATATAATCTGTATGCAATGGTTAACATATACCCTATATGTGGCATGCTTAGTATGCAACTAAAATAATATTAATTCATTTTAAACTCTCAAGTTTTTCTTATTGGATCGTACTTGTATGGCTCCCCTTGATATGGTACGATCTGATAAGTAAAAAAGCATTCTGAGCTATATCATACTCATATAATCATAGGATTGTACCATTCGATTCTCAAAACCAGTGCTCTATTATTCATATTACTTATGAACATACCTTATAGTAACTAGGATTGTACCATATAATCCTAATTTATTTTAGCATAATTCATATTACTTATTAATCATCCAATATGATCTATAATGTTATACTATAAGATTCTCATTCTCTTTCTATTTATTACATTATTGAATCATTGTATTATTATGATACTCCAATCATACCACATAATCAGTTAACTATTATGCTCTTTATACTGTACAATCTCTTTTTGATTATACCATATGTTTTTACTATTACTCTAATACGAGTGATCATACTATATATTTTCGCTATTACTCTATCACGAGTGATCAAACCATATGATAACATTTAACATTTAATCATAATATCTTCACTTTCCACATAGTTATTTCATCATAACTTTGATTAATCATCTAGCACAATTAGCTCAGTTGTACTATATGATATTCTATATAAAACTTTCTAAACAATCCTTCTAACAAACTCATTCAATGTCTTAATTAAATCTTATCTTTATTGTACAATATGATTCGTCACATCATACTCTAATGATATTGAACCCAAAATAATCGACTTTTTGTATTTAACCTTTGAAGGATCGTCCAAGAAAATTATTATGAGAGGATTTTGATAAACCCTTTAAAAAATTATTAATTACAAATATTTTATATACTACCTCGATTTATTTTTGCATCTTAATTTAAAAATTACAAATATACCCTGGCGTAAATTAACATTCATATATTTGTAGATCTACATTTTGCCAATCGATTTTGACCTAAAGCAAAATTTGCAAATCTATCCTAAGAAACATTTTGAAAATTATATTTATATACAAAATTTTAAAAATTCAAATAAATTTTATAGGTATTCAAAAATTACAAACTCAATACTGTTCAATTTTTCTCAAATATTTATTTTTATACATATGCTCAAATAATATTTTTGACAAAATTTAAGCATATAATACACTTGTTAAATTTTTATCATTATTTTAATATTTTTATACATAAACAACATAATTTCTTTTCATTTGATCTAGGTAAAATGAGGGTTGTTACAATCTTCCACCATAGAAATTTCAACTTGAAATTTTAAAAAAGATCCCATTATAAAAATTAGGTTGGTTACAATCTTCTCCTCTTGTAAAACGTTTGTCCTTTAAGTTTAAATAAATGTCAAATCTTGCATAGTTTACAAATTTTTATGCAACTTTGTTCTTGTTAAGTTTTTACTATAGTGTCCTGTCTTAAAATGTTTTATTTTTATTGTGGGAAATAAAATAAAGGACTTTTCCTTTAATTTTCCTCTCATCTTTTAGGCAATACTATTCTAATATGATATACTAACTCTTTGCAATTCCTTTGATAACTATAGTCAAGTACTTATTTTACTTTATCATAGATATAAATAAATGAATAGAGTACTCTAAAATTAAAGCATAATAAGTAAAGTTTTGTAAGTATAATGTACCTATAATGACATCAAGGGGCCCATGTACCCCCTATGGAGTGATAGAGTAAACTTGTCCCTATCCTTCTTTACTATCTACTTTGATTAGCACCTTTAGTTATTGAAGATGATCTTATTTCTCTCCCTCTATTGTGCTCTATTTCCACTCATTGATGTCCCATAAATCATTAATTCTATTGCCTTGGGGTAATTCCTTGAAATATGTCCCAAGTCCTTACAAGTGCAACATCGTATTGGTCCTCTTATATTTAATTTAAATTTTTCCAAATGTTATTTTTCATGCTTATTACACTTATTAGCTTTAATGGATATAGAATCAATTTGGTTGCTAGTTAAACCTTCTAGATTATAACCAATTCCCTTAAAAATTCCTTGCAACAATTTCTGTAGCTTCCTCTACCCCTTTTAGTTACCTTGCTTTTGTTATCATAAAGAATGACATTTGATCCAATAGTCTATCCTATCTATCTACTTACAATTGTAATATAGCCAAGTTTTTCATATGTAAAATTTCTTAACTGACTCCTTCTCTCTTGCCATTTTATTCTTTAACTCCATTTACCATTGACTTCATGTTCGAGTAACCCTCATCTTATTACTTGGCTTTTGGCTTTAGTGATTCATCTTTTATTTTTTTGACCCTTTTCTAGTTGTTGTTTTTCTTTTCTCTTATTTGTAGCACATAAACTAAAGCTTATATCAAAATGTAAGTGCATATGCTATGTTGGTGTCCTCACTCATATATCCCACCTATTTCTAAACCAAAGCTCCAACATTTAATTAATCATATTAATAATTAAATATTATTCCCAATTAAATCAATAATTAAGTATGTAAATGCTTATGTAGAGAGCTAACAGAGAGATTAAATCCAATTACAAACCATTAACCATATAGATTAAATAAAAGATTATTAAAATATCTAACTATTGAACTACACATAAACCATTGAATCCATAAATAAATATTGTGTCAAATTTATACTAATCTAAATATACACAATATAAAACAACCACTTTATCATTGATAAGAAAAATTCTCATCCATAGCATATAAGTCTACAACTCTAATTGTAATGGATGCATTACCTAAAATATAAATAATAATTAGACTCTAACAAGTATAATAGATAAACTAATAAGATAACAACATATAAAGAAATTCCATATTAAAAAAGTATAACTTTGCCATGATAACATAAAACCAATGTTCATTATGAAATTAGTCATAATATGAGAAAACCAATAAAACTAGCATAAATGATGAATATGCACATCTATGCTCTATTTCTTATTTATTATATTTTATAAAGATTAATCATTTATTTCTCATAAATATAAATATGCTATTTACTAGTTCACTTCATGCCTAATGTGTAGCTCAAATTTTCCTTTTTTAGATCACTGTTCTCTTGAACTAATATTATGATATCTTATAAGGGTATTCTCATCCTAATGGGTTATCCTTACCCTATATCATATATATGTGTCAATTTTATCTTAATCATGTCAGTATCAAGTTATTATAAATAGGCTTCCATATCCTGTGAGATCATAACGTAATCTTATAACAAATGAGAAAAATGTCTTTAAGGATATACTAATAATTCTATTCTATTTTCTTATTTAATAATTTAACATGCCAAATGTTCACATTCTAAATCATTTTTTTATCCATTTGTTTGGTATTTTCCGTTGTATTACATGTTAATAACCTTTTTTTCATGTGAAGCATTTATGTATGCAATATCATAAGAGACAAAACATGTAAATAAGATGTCACATAGAATAGGACAACTTAATAAAATAATCATACTATTGATGAAAGGATATATAAAAAATCGTCTAATATTCATGATAATTTAATGTAAGATATCATGAAAAAATTACTATTTTATAAATAATGTATAAATTAATTTACAAGCATGTTTATATTAAGATACCAAGTTTTCCTACCTGAATCTAAGAGTTGACTTTTTTTAACCTTAATCTTTCATTAATTTTGTACAATGTTAAATATATGCAATAATTAACATATACCTTATATGTGATATATTTAGTGAGAAATTAAAAGTCACATTAATTCCTTCTACACCCTTATGTTTTGCTTGTGGTCATATTTTTATGGTTCCCCATTATACCATACGATATGATGAGTAAATGTGTATCTTGAACTATATCATAATCATACAATCTTAGAATCATATAATCTAATTCGTAAAACCAAGTTTTTTTTTATTAATATCACTTTTAAATGTACTTTACATCATTACGATCATACAATATGATATTGACTTTATCATAGTTCTTTCATATTAACCACTGATTATTTAATACAATCCATAATATTGTACTATACGATTCTCATTTTTTCTTTAAGTTAGTACCTTATCAACTTGTCTTAGTATCATGACACTCCAATCTTACAATATGATAATTTGATTGTTTTACTCTTTGTATGATACAATCTCATTTAATCATATGGTACATTTACACTATTACTTTATTACCAAGAGATAGAGTAATGTACAACTTTAGCCACTATCTCTTCTTTCTCCAAACATAGCCATTTTATCATTACTCTGACTGATTATCCAGTATGATCAGCTAAGTCATACTATGTGTCAACTTCTATTCAACTATGCAATATATGCTATCATTTTTGGTTAAATAAATTGTTACAAATTTTGAATAATTAAGTTTAGTTATTACTAGTTAAGGATTAGATGAAACTCATATAGTATGACAATTGTATATCATATGATATGACGAATAAGAAGAATGAAAAAGTGCACGATTATGAATAACATATAGTATAATATCAGGTAATAGTATGGTACGATCAGATAATAGAGATAATCAAGACACATGTAGGAACAACTTGTGAAGACAGGATTTTGTCATATAGTATGATATAAGGTATGATCTAATGTCGAAAACTACTATTGAATATGCAAGAATGATTGCAACATTATATAAGGAAGATAATCAAAAAATAAGAGTCAATTTAGTTATATTATGAACATATTAGTATAAAACCATAATGTCAAACAAGCACGATAAAAAAAATTATAATAATTTTATGAGTATGATTAGCTAAGAGGGGTAGCAAATCATTAGGTATGATAGGTGATTGTTGCCATGTGGATTGTATAAGTATGAATAATGAAACATACAAGCACAACTTATGGTATTGTTAGCAAATCTATTTAATAGTATAATATGATAAACATATAGTACTAATATGATATATAGACACTAAATAAACCATAGCATTACCATTAACTACTCTTGAAATTGGTCATTGAAATTGTAATGTCTTAGTTTTAGAGGTTGAAAAATGATTGGATTGTTGAAGTTAATATCTTGAATGAGTTGTACTTAACTAACCCTATTTAAGGCTAATGTTGTGGTTTGGGCTCAATTTTGGTGAACATAACCCTATTAGAAAAGTACTACAAAGAAGAAAATAAAGTGGTCACAAAGGAAAATGAGACTCACCTAGAGTAAGAAGATCTCAAGCCTCAGAGAAGGAAGAGTTTACCTTTAGAGAAGACCTCTACTCATGTTACAAGTTTTTTTGAGATTGTACATTATATTTAATTAAGTTCTATGGAAAGCTAAATTGGAATATCTAATTAAACTACATGTGAAAACCTTGGAAAATAAATGTGATCCTATTCTATGAAATTGCTATATAAAAAGAAAGTACTTTGCTTTAATATGACTAAGGATAATTGTAACTATCATGTAATGATTGTTTGATATTATATTCTTGTGAGACATTGTTAAGGGATCCATGCAAAAACTTTCTTTAATGTCCAACTTGAGAGTGAAAATTGAGTTACATGAGTTTATGATAGCATTACTTATTTATATTTGTAAATGTTGAACTTAAGATGATTTTTGTGAGCATATAAGGGACACCTTTTTTTATAACCCTATGCAAATTTTGAAAGAAATTTATGTTAATTCTTATTATAGTCATATATGAAAATGTGAAAAGGGACTTCATAGTTATATGCTTGTAATAGTACCATTGCTTTAATTGATGTATATGTGAATTCAATTATTTGAATTGGAACATTAGTTATTAGTGCAAATGCTCTCTTAGCAAAGACATGTTTGTGATTAAAAGCATGATAAATCAAAATGCATTATTGATTAAATAAATATGTATGCAAATCTAAACATGTTCTTAGCATAGAAATGTTGTAAAATCATTAAACCATGAAAGGATTGATTTATTTCTAGCTTAACCTTCTTAACCAAGATATAATAACATGTTTTATTTAATGTATAGCATGTTGGAACTAAGATCTTTAGATCTCTCCTTTTTTTAAGCAATTGAGGATGCTAATATAAATTGCTAACATGTGTAGTTACCTTGGCTGTGGATGAATAAATTAAGGTTTCATCACATGTTTAATTAAGAAGTGAGTAAAACTATGGCTTCATGCCATAAAAAAATTAAATTCTAGCTTTTATTTAGTTTCTTTTCTAAGTAGTGTCCTATAAGGAGTGAAACATCTTGGCTAAGCATGATAATACATTTAATTTAATTTGAGCATTATGTTATGATGTGAATTTTATTTGTGTTGCAAAGTCTTGCATGAAAGTATGCAAAATACTATGTAAACATATTAAACCTTAGCTTAGGAGATGAACTATGAATTAGAATATGAAAATTTAGTCAAAACCATATGGATTGTTAAAATCACATATTCCTTTATCTTGGGTATACTTGGGAAGCATTGAGCAATGGTTTAGTTGAGTCATATAAGACATGGATTCAACCCTTAAAAGAACTTAGATAGATTTTAAGCTGTGTATGGCCCTTCGTTACTAGTTGAAAAGCTTTGAAGGGCTCAATTTGGGACCTCATAAGAAAGTTAAGTGAAGACATTCATACCAAAGTTTTCTATGTATAAAAAATGGTGACAATATTAAAAAATATTAAAGGATGAACAATTTCTAAAGAAAAAAAGTAATATAAAAAATTTTGAATTGAAAAATTATTAAAATTACTCAAAGAAGTCAAAAAAATATGAAATTGGATAATGGGCAAAACTTATTAAGGAGAATCATAAGAAATTGGCTAAAAAAATTTAAAATCATTTTTATAAAAATGTTTAAGAAATTAATTGAATACTTAAGTTTTAATAAAAATTGTTTTTTATTTTTATTTCTTAAAATCCTAAATTTTGCTAAAAACACTGAGAGATAGAGGTGATTCCAAGCAGCAAAAACTACTAGAAGAGAAGGTAGTGCATCCTTTTGGAGAATGGGATGGTTTTTGAAGTTGAAAGGATGCATTAATTGAAGAATAAGTAAAACTGGGAGAGAGGAAGCATCAGGCAAAGTCTTTTAAAGGAGATAGGGTTGTTGCATGGATTAAAGGAAAATTAATAAAAATTCCTAAGTGTAGTAGATTTTAGAAAGGGAGAAAAGGAAAGAGAAAATAAGAGGGAAGGATATCAAGTAAGGATATAGAGAAATTCCCCATGTGTAATCTCATAAGGTAGATTGAAGGGTTTTTAAATGGAAATTGTATGAGCAAACAAAATCATAAGGTAAGACTACTACAATCAATTAATTGAGGTAAAAAATATTTCTAATATGTATGTATATGTTTGATGTAATGATATTTGAAGTTTAGAGACCATAAATAGAAATTTAAAATTTAATATGAAATTTGAGAGATTATTGATATTACATTAAATGTTTGCTTCTGTTGTCATTAAATGCTTAATCATATGATTATAAAAGCATGATACAAACTAATGTTAAGTGTTAATTGGTTTTTTATACTAGGATTTATGAGACTAAAACACTTTAACGAGTAAATAGTGAATGAAGAATTCATTTTTCATATGTGAAATGGAAAGTGAAATGGTAAAAGAGATAAGAACAAACATTTGGCTGTAAAGAATAAGGATATCCAAAAGTGTAAAATGGTGGTTTTCAAATTACAATATCTTATTCTAGTTAGGGCTAGAGGTGGAGCCTTAGAAACCATCGCTAAGGCATATCTTTTTTTAATGCATAGGTTGGAGGAGCAAAAAAGATTTACAAATGCAATAAGGTGTTATTCTAGAGACAAACTAAAAGAGAAAAAAAAACTTATGCAAATATGATAGAAAGTTTGGAAAAAAATTTAAAGAATTTTTTTAAAAAAAAGGTTTTTTAGGAGAAAGATATAAATTTTATCTCTATACTTAATGGCTATTACTTTATATTTTATCATATAAATCTAACCCAACTTATGGCATAACCTAAAGTTATTTATTTTACATGCATGTTTTATCATTTTACCACTAAACGAGTGACAATTGGCTCAATTTATTTTATAACTTATATTTTCAATAAATAGAGAGAGAGACATCATGAAACTATAAGCGAGAAACGAGATGGCATAATTTTTATCTCATTAATCTTTTTATATTTATTTTGACTTAGCAATGATGTATTAAGGATGATTTTTATAATATAATAATGTTACTATGATAGTAATCACATGTGTCCTATATTAATACATTTATTTCATTCTACAATAATAATTATTCATATGAACCTAGCTTTAAAAATAAAAATATATTTTTTTATGTGATTACATTTGGATTTAAAATTTTATAATTTGCATTCGTTAGTATTAAAAAATGCCTTTAAAAAAGAAGAAATGTTACACCTCTTAGATTAGCTAGTCCAATTAGAACTTTGCAAGCTCTAGAATTTAAATCCTTTTATAATTTAATAGTTGAGACGTGTATTTAGGTTTAAACTTTCACATCCTTATATTTTGTAAACCATGAGATATAATGTGATTCCATTAGATATCTAGAAGTTATTATTTGAGGGCCAATAAAGCAAGGTGCTTAAACTTTAAATTCTCCAAGCCATATCTATAATCAAAATAATTTGGATGTCATATCTTTAGGATTAGATTGAACTAGCTATATACGTTGTTAAGATTTATCTCTCAAGGAGTTTTTGGAAAGCCAAGCATGAGAATAAAGAGTACAAACTATAACTTTAGTTGAGAAAGAGCAAGGAAGAAGGAGATAGACTGAGAGCTTGAAAGAGTACAAGAAGCACAATTCCTTAGAAAAGCCCTTTACTCAATTGAGGTTGGATGATGCTCAAGCTTATTCATTCAATTTGATACATGTTTAGTATTAAAAAGAAGTAATTTGGATAACATACAAGATTTTAGATCTAGGTTTTCATAAAAAAAAATTATGGTGATGACAATTTGATCAAAAACTTAGTTCTATCAAATGATTGATATGATATTATGATGCCATGAATAAATCAATAACAAGGTGAAATCTAATTAATTAAACTCATTCATAATTTCCTAGATTTTTTTTAAATTGGATCTAGCAATCATGTTTCATATTAAAGGAACCTCAAATATGGAAAGGATGACATGATTTCAGTGATATGATTTGATTCATGCTAATATGATTTCTTACCATCGTTAAACATAGGTTTTATTGGGATAATTCCTTGGATTTTTTTTATTAAGAATTTTGTAATTTTTGCTTCATTTGTTGAAAATAATACTTATCAAAATAAATGTTATAGATTTGTGCTATATAATGATTGAACCATATCATGATGATGATGTAACTTCTAACATGATAAATTAGTAATACTTTTTAGTTTAGGTTATAGAAGACAACTAAATTTATACAAATTTCTTTTTGCAAAATGAAACCCTACATGTTGATTTCTTGCAACCAAGAGAAACATGTAGCCGTGAGTAAACCTTAGGGCTAGGTGCAAGGGCTTAACCAAGGCTTTGCATGCAATGAAGAGATGGTGGAAGAACCTTAGTTGGCTTTTAGGGTAAGTAAAGCTCTCGAGTTCCATGTGAAGAGGCTTAAAGGTCTAAAAGTTTTGTCTTGAAAGGAGGATAAGGTTGATTATGGCTCTTTGGTTAGCTTACCAAAGGGATTATATTTGATGAAGTGTGATTTAGGAATTTTATAGTTAGCTAATGAGGATTAATTAATTGAAGGTTTGGGTCTAAGTAGGTTGAGACTACTACTAAATTGTAGGGTTTGAAATTTAAACCTAGGATTTGAAAATTGAAAACTTTAAGTTTGAAATTTATTAGGTCTATAATGTAATTTGAAGTCTTTGGGATTTCAAATTGAAGTATCTGAGGAATGTAATTTAAAATTAGTTAAAGACATAAATAACCCTATGAAGAGAGGCCTAAGGTGAAGCTTTATGGTAAACCATTGAAGAGAATGATGATGATTTAAAGGTGTTAGTTGTGAAAATGCATATGATTTAATATGACATGTGTAAACCTTGGAATAATACTTAAGGAAAGGATTGAGAGCTAAAAGCACTTAGGGAGCTCTCATGTTAAACCTTAGATGATACTTAAAAGGAGGCCTTGGATTGGACTATCATGTTAAACCTTAGATGGAGTGTAAGATTAAGAGAGAGCTTGAGCATGGCCTTAAGAAAGTTGTTAAGGGTCCACCAAGGGAATAAATATCTCTTATGTGTTATAGCTAAACTCTAGGATTGAATTGGAATAAGGGTAAAAGCATGAGTTGTCCCTTTAAAGTTCTTTGACCACATTAAAAACCCTAGATGGTGGTCTATGGTTGAAAATGGCTTAAGAAAGATCTTGGAAAGAGGGCAATGGCTTGGGTTATCTTAATGACCATAAAGAATTATTGATGAAGCTTATGTGAACCCAAGTTTTAAAGTGAAGTAACATGAATAAGTGTAATAGAGTAACCTAAGCTTATATATTTTGTATAAAGTTTAAGCTTATAATTAGAGTTATCTCAAAATGGTTCTCTTAGAGCTTATAAGAAATTACTAGATTGTAGAGTTGAACCTTTTAAGATTGTTAAAATATTAGAGACTAATGCATAGCTATGGATTTGTTAGACGAGTATAAGATTAGTATAATATTTGATGTTAAAGATTTAGTCTCATACAAGATGCCATATTTATTACCTAATGAGCCACTTGAGTCTGATCATCTTATATTGAGTGAACCCATTCCTTCAACTATGTTAACCCCAAAAATAAATATAATATGTAGGAAATTTTATATCATAAGATAATTCTAACCAAAGATTGTATACTTAGAAAAGTATTTGTTCATTGGAAGGGTAAGCCTTTGATTAAGAACTCTTGGCTTACCTATGATGATCTACACCATATTGCACTAAGCTCTATCTTAACTAGGGAGGATGATGCAAGAATGTCTCATATTAGCTCACAAGAAAACTCCAATTGGTATCACACAAATCCCATTCAAACTAAGAGCTGTGCCTGAACTAAATCTTATTTTGATTAAATGTCTTCATCAACTATAAAAGTTGACTACAACACTTTATTCCTTACCTATGGTTATCTTCGTTATTTTTTCTCTATTCATCTTAGTTTATTTTGTAGTTATTTCATATCATCACTGACATTGGTTCATATTCATTTGAACTTGTGCATGCTTTGCTCACTGTCATGGGTCATCTATTATCACTTGGTTGCTTGATGCTCTCAACCACTACTATCGTTGGCCACCCACCGTCACCTAGTTGCTTGACATCACCTAGTCTCCCATCATCATTAGATCACCCATTGCTCCTTGACCACCCACTATTTTTTGGACTTCAGTTAGTCATCTACTCTCTGGATGCACTAATCGTCATCGCCAGTCTCGTCCATTACTGGCATCCCTTGTCGCATCATCATAGATGTTAGATTGTCATGTTGCATTATTACATAAGTTTTTCTTTGTTGTAATTTTTTCATATATTTGCTATATTTTATATTTAATATGGTGACCCATTTGGAGTTAATGTCTTAAAATTTTAAAGATCTCTTTTAAATTTTCAAGTAAATGAGCTCCAAAATTGTTATACCCGGTAAGATATTATACGTTTAATCTTCAATAATTAAATTGTGGCTTGGATGATTTCAGATCGACAGTAGGATGAGCCAGGAGCTCAATTGGAGGCTATTGGAATTTCTGAAATTTTTTGGGGATTTTTCGGAGCACCGAGGAAATTTTAAAGTAATTTTCCCTGTTTAATTGGATTTTTGGAAATTCGAAAATCAATTTAAATCGGTCCATTAGAAATTTTAAACCGGAATTTGGTTTTTACCGCGCGTGAACCAGACCGGAGCGGTTCAGCGAAGGCGGGGGCGGTTCGCCGAGTGCGTTTGCGCGTGCGGTTGGATAAGCCGCGGATAAGCGGATCGGACGGACGAGATCAGCGGTGGAGATTAACCGGCTGATCGGGTTTAATTGGCGTTATTAGAAGGTCAACCGGCACTTAATGGGTTCTTAACGGGTTATTACCGGTTTAAGCTGGGTATTTAACCCGATTTATTCGGCTGTTAGGGTTTTCGAGCGGTGGCCAGAGACGGGGTGTTCGCGGCGAACGGCGATACTTTCCGGCAGCCTTTCAAGGGGCTTTTTGTACCTGGAGATTCGCGAGACTGAGGAGAATCGATTGGTACCGGTTTCGTTCGGCGAGGAGCAGCGGTTGGTCACGTGCGAGCTTCACCGTCGCCGGAGAAGAAAGGTAGGAAATTCAGATTTTAAATTAGTTATTTAGCAAATTAAAATATGGATTATTTTGCAAATAGCTACCGGAGCATGCGAATTGTGGTTTTTAGAATTGATTAATGCAAATTATTGATTTTAGCATTTTAGGGTTTTCTTCGGAAAATTATAACCACCGAATTTGGGAATTTTACCAAGCATGTGATGATTCAATTATGTGCTTTATTCATGTTAAGGTAGTATCTTATGCTGGAATTGTTTAATTTCGTAAATTGTCAAATTGGGGATCGGATGAAACTCCTTTGGCGGAAATTCTGATTGAACCTTAGGAATTAGTGGCATTATTGAAATATTAGGATAGTATGAACATCGGATTTTGTTTCTTCTTGTTCGCGGTCGCCGGAAATCGGCGAAAGAATTGGATTTGGTCGGCGATTTCGTCGGCTAGGGTTTCGCGGGCGTCGGACCGAGGAAGGAGATGAATTAGGTTAATTATATTTAATTAAGTAATTGTAAATTTAATTTAATGGTATTTATATATATTTATTAACGGATTATTAATTAATTCGGTTCGGCGGTGTCGCGGTTCAGCGCGAAGGCCCGAACCGGTGGCGAGATCCGGTTCAGCGGGGTTCGGCGCGGACGAACGGCGCGGCGCGGAGGAGAGAGAAGCGGAAGGAAAAATTCGGAAATTTATTATTAATCCGAATTTTTGGAAATAAAAATATGCGGAAATTTAATTCGGAAATTATTCCGAATTTTTGGAAAAAAAAAAAAAAAAGGATAAGCGGAAAATTTAATTCGGAAATTAATCCGAATTTTCGGAAAAAGGATATATATGTGGAATTTAAATTTTATTCGGAAATTTATTCCGAATTTCGGAAAAAAAATAGATAAAGGGCGGAAATTGAAATTTGGATTTAAAAACTTTCTGAAGTAGGGAAAATGTTATCAGTGATGACAGTACAGTTGAAAACAGTCAGACAGAAGCATGGTACATGGATGCTACCAAAACAGTCAGTAACTGGTACAGTTTGTATTGCTTGGATGGCGATGGCATGGATTGAGTCAGTTTACTCAGTGTTGGCATATTTCACGGATTGGCATACTGGACCGGACTACTATAGGCCCTATATGATGTTTTAGGGTAGTTGTGGTAGGTAACTGTGCGGTACAGACTTAGCTTCCACAGTATACATGTGGACTGGTATGCGCCTTGTTGTATCTGGACACATGTTGCTGAATCTTGGAGTTAAAGCTTGGCAATGACTGTAGGGGCGTGGCTGCTATGGAAATTGTTGGGAGAGGACTCCTTGGGACGGTGGCTGAGTCGATCTCTTCTGGTCCATAAGAGTCTCCAGAAGATTGATTGACGAGAGACGCTGCGGTGTTGGTGCTAGGCATTGTGATGCGTGTTTCGAGTGGGCATTCCCACTGGCATGCTTTGCCTAGGCGCCATGCGTGTTTCGAGTGGGCACACCCACTGGCATGCTATGCGGTGTCAGGTGCTAGGCGTTTGATGCGTGTTTCGAGTTGGGCATTCCCACTGGCATGCTTGCCTAGGCGCCATGCGTGTTTCGAGATGGGCGATCCCACTGGCATGCTACCTGGAAGCCCATAGGAGAGCTACTCTGGTGTGACTGGGGTTGACTGTGGTTGGTCGGAGTCTGGGACTGAGAGTGCCTTCCCACCATACATTGTTATGTTGTATTCCTATACTCTTGCTATTATCCTTGTCTTGCATGTGAATTCTTACTAGCTGTCTTTCCTACTGGGCGTAGCTCATTCCGTTATTATCTATATTTTTCCAGCAGCTCGGCAGACTTGACGCCACCCAGATTAGGTGGGATTGTGGTCAGCAGGCTAGTGGAGGATATCTGATCTGTGATTTTATGAGACATTTTGGTTAGTGTGATTGATACTATTGGATGTATTCAGGGAGACTGTTCTTCTTATGTCATGTAATATGTGAGGGTGATTCTAACTTATGTATCTGGTTGGATGATATTGTACTTGTTGGACTTGGATCTTATTCTTATGATGTAGTACCTTTCATTGTTTACTTTATTGTCTTGGTGGTATGGTGTGTGGAGTGCCATATTTTATCTGTGGATGTTATGTATTTTATTTTTGATGGTGAGGTCATTACATGACTATGGAACTTAACCGTGGGGATTCAGACTTCTATTAGATCTGTTCTCCTATCGGTATGGGATAGGAGTATTGGGTCTAGTAGGAGTAACATTGCGCGAGTCCATCTGTTAATTCAGGAGTCATGAATTCTGAGTTGACGGTGTACCCGGGAGATGGGATCCACATTGTTAAGGAAAGTAGGTGTGTAATGATGTGTTATATCCTATGTTTTTCGTAGGCTACTCAGGTTGGTATGGGACGATCTGAGCTGTCTATATGTAAAAAAAAAAAAATGTATGCCAAAAAATCAGCCTAGGAAAAATGGGGTGTAACAAAAATAGTCTTTCCTCATATTTACTTCTCATCTTTCCCAAGCTTATATTATGTTCTAATGTGCATTTAATTCTCTTTTTCCCTACTTATTCTATGTTCCAAGATGTATTTAATTTATTTTTTCTCATACTTATGTTATGTTCCATGGTGCATTTAAATCTTTTTTGTCCACACATAATTATTAAGCTCTCCTTTATTAAATAAGAGAGACTTCATTATTATAATATTGTAATTTTTGAATGAAGTTTTTCTTGTTTGTGTACTTCTATCTTTGTGAGCAAAGAGCGTGTGCCTAGCTCTAGTTGGAGAGATTTTCATTTTTCTTTACTTGTGAGAGACAAAGACTAAAGGGGAAAGATATTCTATCAAGAGAGCCAATAACTAATCAAATTCCTTCTTCCCTCAACACCCTCTTCTCAACACCATCAAGTTTTAGTATACCCTTTCCCTCTTTTGATCAAACCACCAACCTCCTCAACAAAACTCCAAATCCTAGTAGATTGTCTTGTTACCCCTTAATCAAGCTTCTCTCATCAACCAACACCTCCATCTTGTCACTCTTTTCCAACTTTGCTACTCCACATGCCAATTCTAAAAAAATTACAAACCACCATCATCAAAAAGGTGAACTCTTTTTATAATTTTTATTTTTTAGATAATAATCCAACATTTGAGTTTCTCATTTTTCTAATAAAATTTTTCATATAGACTTTGCTTTTAATTTTATATTTTATATATATGAAATTAAATATAACAAAACTATTCAGAAGAATTTTATATTTAACACTTAACATGTTGTCATGTATTCTACTAAATAATTCATATTATAATTTTAGATACTAATCTTTGAGCAATCTTAAAATATCACACATATTATTTAGCATTAATTAGTGTATAATGATATTTAATATTCCTTATTAATCTATTAAGCATTTCTTTTATTATAGGTTTTAAATTATATCTTGCTAGAAGTCTAATTTATCCTACATCATATTATTTAGGACTTCTTAATGGCTATGGATATTAATTACTAGGATAACTTAATCATAGAATTGTGATATTATAAAGATTAAAGGAGTCACAATAGTTTTGTGATAAACTAAGATTCTATTAGTTATATTAAGAGATAGGTGACAAGTGTAATATATTATACTAATATATTATACTTGCATCCCATATTTTATTTAGCTTTTCTTGATAGGTTAAAGCCCCATTATATAACATTACAAATCATTTTTACATGTTGCTTAGTTGTATTTTATATGAAATTTGCTAATATTTATAATATATACATTAAGGATTTCCAAGGAGTTTAGTAATTACATTGGAGATAGATTTGAAGTGACAAAGTATGTTCATAGTTCAATCTTGGCATCTATCATTTCACTTTTTGATGTTTTAGTCTATAGAGTTAATATTTATTTATAACAAAAAATTTATTAGTACGAACTATATCAGACATTTATTATATTTTTATGAACTATATCAAACATTTATTATATTTTTTCTTAATTTTATGCATAGCTTTATTTGGTGCATTTGGCATTATAGATTGTATGTAAATGGCATGACAAGTTATTGATAGTTTTGTTTATAATTATTATGTACCCATTGAAGTGTATTGGTGGGTTACATCACCCTAAGGTGAATAAGCTTTCAAATTACCTGAGAAACAAATTAATAAAGAAACATGGTTCATTTAGGATGACATGTTGTGAACATGATGACCGAATTGAGAGATCGCTACTCCTAGTTTTAAGCATAGGGAATAAAAAATGGCTAGCTAAGTATATCGTTCATTACATAGTCTATGTTACACTCCTAAATTTTATAAAAAAAAAATGGTTTGCAAAAAAAGCTGAAAGTTACAAAAAAAAAAAATATCTTGGCATCACCTGAAAAGACATATGGTCACTACATAAATATCAAGAGGCATTAGTATGCTTTAACATGAGATGGTTAGAAAAGGTTTGTTAAGAGAAAGAGAAAAAAATAGTGTTTAGTTGAAAGAGAGGTTTTAAGATGCTTTTAGGTTAAAATTTGAAGAGGGATCAAAGCTAGCATATGAATTAAGCTTAAAGTTAAGATTTCTTAGAAGTTAGGTTGTGATTTGAAAGGTTTTTTGAATGTAAGGTATTTATAAACATTTGTAAAAAAAAATAAAAAAACTTATTTAAGACTATTTTGAATTGTTTTTTGGAGATTGAAGAGAAAGGATCAACAAAACATATTTTTTTGAGAAAAGATAATATTTAAAAATGATGGTGAATAAAAATTCACAATTGGAAGAATTATTTTTTATCAAAACTCTTGCACACCCTACGACTTCACACCAAAATGTGATAATCATAGATATAAATCCTTCATGATCTAACAAACACTCACCAACTCCCAATGCTTTCAAATTATCAGATTGCTACTTTAGTCACCACGAGATCCAATTGTTACGAAGATGCTGTTGTTCAATTTATGTGGCCCATGATAGAAACGTTAAGTCCAATGCTAATAATCAACATAACATAGTAAAAGAACATTTTTTTAAAACTATATTTCAAATATTACAAACTAAACAATAATTTTAAATATATCACAAAAGGTGAATTAATCCAAACATTAAAATTTTTATCGTGTATAATTTTTTTAATTTAAAATTTAAATACATCAAATCAAATCAGCCAAATAAATCTCTATTTAATTACCAATATAATTAGTTAGAAGAAGATGTTTACAAAAAACATTGATGACTTTAAAAAATTTGGATATTGAATTTGTTAAGAAAAAACCAACAATAACGGAGCTATATCAAGTACAATACCTTTTGCTCATAGAAGAGTTACATAAATCGCAAAGAATCAAATAAAAGACATTTACCCACAAAATGCAAAGCAAGCTCATGCATTTTCCACATTCCAGTAGCTCAAATTGCATGCAGTGCCCATAGAATTCACAAAATAAGAAAAAAAAATACAAGTCAATTAAAAATGACATAAATGCAAAAGCTTATCAGGCAAGAATGGCTGCCACCGCTGCAACCACAACACACCATCCGCTCCAGAAACCTAAGTTCCTACCCATGGCCGCATTACCGTCTGCCACCTGATCGTCGGCAGGAGAAGCCTCCGGAGCATCATCAGCCGCTGGCTCAGGCGCCACCTTCTTCCCCTTCTTTTTGTGTGCCGCTGGCGCCGGCGCTAGTGCATCCGTTTCCTCCGGCTTGAAGAGCTCCAGGGGCTGCAGTACCTTGTCAATCTCGTACATAGCCACGGGATCCTGATCTATCAAGGTGGACGTTATTGCCGCCGTGGCCACTCCGGTCTTCAGCTCCACCTTCAAGCCGTCGTCCTGTACGGTGAAGTTGAAGCTCTTCGACGCGCCGCCGTCAGTGGCAAGCGTCGTGACCACGCCGTTGTTTGACTTGAGCGTCTGCAGAGAGCTGTAGACGGGGTATCCATGGTACAGCAGGATGGAAGTCTTGCCTTCGGCAGTGAGATTCTTGTACTTAGGCATGAAAGATTTAACGGCAGCGTCGCCAGGGCAGAAGACTGTGAGGCCGCCGTCAGCGCTGTCGTCGAATGTCTTGTGGGCATCTCGATCCGAGGCGAGGAGTCCGGCGAAGAGGGCGCAGCCCTTGCGAGTCATCAAATCAGTGAGATTGACGGGGGCAGGAGCGGCTGCGGGAGCTTCAGCTTCAGGAGAGGACAGGGGTTTGTTGATCTGGATGATGGAGAGGTTGTAAGGGAGCTCCTTGAGGGATTTGACGAAATCTGAAGAGGAAGGGAAAGGTAAGGAGTCGTCGGAGGACGTAGCGGTAAAGGAGACGCGGCCACCACGGTGGTCGGTGATGTTGACGAATCCGGAAGTGCCAGGAGCGGCCCCGGTGGCCTGGTAGAAGGTGGAAGCGAGCGTGGAGCTATGGGTGAGCTGATGGAGCTTTTTGCTGCCGTAGTAGTCGACGAGTATGTGAAGGGAGAGGACATTCTTGAGGGTGGGGATGGTGAAATGCCTTGCTAGGAGAGCGGACATGCCGGCGTTGTTGATGGCGAGGACAGTGATGGTCTGTCGCTGGTTAATTTCGGAGGCGAGCCGGGTCGCCGTCAGATAGTGGTTGAAGGTGGAGAAGTCCGGATGTTCGGCGAGGATCTTTGTAACATTGAAGGCGAGAATGGCCGCCGGGGATGCGGCAGCAAGGAGAAGAAGGAGAAGGAAAGTGTATGATGTCGATTGCCGATGCATCCTCGAAAATTGTTGTGGCTGACGGTCACAGCAAAGGAGACGGCGTAGTCGGACTAGTAGTAGGTATAAGTAGCCGATCTGTGACTGGAAACTAGTGTTTTTACCGACTCCTCCAAACTTGATTACAAAATCACTGTCGCTGTTAAAAAAAAAATGTTGCTGCGTTACAATAATTTATTATCATAATGTTTTGAGATTTTTTAATGCATGAAAGCTTAAAATTGTCCCACAATATACAGTATTTAACATAAGGATATTTAACACGTTAAATACTTGTAATCCTAAATTCTACAACGACGATGTATAATTTTAATGAAGATTCTTGATGGGGTAAAATGGTAGATAAGGCAAAACATGTGGTTAAGGTACAGAAGAAGAAGAAAAGGAAAGTGGGACCTGCATTGCATTAGGTCTCTGAAGAGCGGACAAAAGGGGAGAAAATAACGACAAACTAAGGTCTAGCAGGCAGCGGCTCATCGAAATGTCGTACGTACCCATATGAAGAAAGAACGAAAATCCATCAAGATTCGTGTTTTACAATCTAGTGGCGACTTTACGATATTTCTATGAGTCACATGCGCATAGCCTTTGTACAAGTGGCCACCGACAGAATGGCGCAGTGGTCGTGCAAGGTGGGCTGGAGCCAGAGGGGACGATGCTAATCAACGGTCGAGATTCCTCGGCGTGCCGGCATCAACTGGCGACAATCTCCCACGACGCAAGGAAAGCATCGGCTTTTATCCACCTATTTGCCCTTTTTTATTTTTAATGCAAATTTGTTTTTTATATTAAAATTATTTCGTTCAGTATTTCAAGAATTTCAAAAACCAAAAAACTTTAGGGACGGCTTCTCAAGTAGTAGTCTTGTGCATAAAGGTTTGTATAAACTTTGATATTACTTGATAGTATAATTTTATAATGATCAAATGTGCTTTTTGTTAATAAGTTCTTATTAACAATATTGTTCACTTTGGATGTGAATACAAATAAGGTTTGTATAAACTTTGATATTTTGTTTCCGTTAAGAATATTTTTCACTTGGAATGTGAAAATAAATATTGTTTATATAATCTTTTATATCTCATGTTTATAGATTATAGACTATACTATGTTATTAGGTTTGAGCATAATATCATGAGTAAAAGTAATGTAAAATACATCACATTATCAAACTACTTTGATTCTATATTTTCAACTTAACTCTTATTCATTTTTAAGTCAATATAATGTCAAAAGACATGATATAAAACTTCATTTTTATATTCAATAACCTTGTAATTATAATAGATCACATATATTATTAAACTATAAACATATACACCTTGCACAAAATTTCTTACTTTTCAAATTCCAAGTAGTGGTCTTCTTCAAATGTTCAAATTGACTCCATGCTCATCGTGCAATAGTACTCATGAGCTTTTTCTCTTGATTTTTCCTTTTCCATCCACCTAAACTCCTCTTAGAGTCCTTTCAATTTCTTGAGAAATCTTTCCCCCTTATCTTTCTTCACTTTTCCAAACTTGGGTGAAGCTAATTACACTAGTTTTATCTCAAAAACAATCCTCCCAAATTTGACTTGACTGCTTTTATACCTGACTCATGATTCTTTCGCATTCTTAACCATTCAACTTCCACTAACAATTAGATCTAATCAGTTTGGTGCCTCTTTGCCAATGTTTCACTCTTAGCTATAATGGTTTCCCATTAGTTCATCTTCTATAAGTTAAATAAAACAATCATTTGTCATTTCATATTTTAAAATCCTTTCAGCCACTTTGTAATATACTATTATTGTTATCTCCAAACTCTATGATTAGTTAAATCTACATTCATTTATGCTTATTCATATTGATCATAACTATAAATATATTAGTCACACATATAAAATTTATTTCAACTTAATCAGCTCAGCTCTACCTTTTATTTATATAATAATCTTCAAAATTATCTGATATATTTATTACATTATTTTACTAAGTTATATTTGATGATGAACTTGTACATTACACTTCTATTTTTATCATACTTATATGATCTTCTTAATTGTTTTATATGATTAATCTTGGTCATTACTAGTCCCATCTGACTTAGTCAAATTTCTTGTTTTCATTTTACTATACTTGTGTAGTATTTGTTTTCATACATTTTTTGATAATGCGTTGCTTAGGTTGACATATTAAGGTTATAAATTAATGTCCTTATATGATGGCTAGTAGTACTTGTATGATAACTAGTTGATTATTATATTTTTTTCACATTATACCCCACTTCATTTCCTTTAACTTGATTTTAATATATGATATTCTTTTATCATACTATTTGATCAAATTTTTCTTAGCCTATTAGATTCATCTAACAAATATGGTGATACGATGTCCACATGATTGTACTAATATAATACTAAATTTTGTATTATGTGATCTATATCTATTTATGTAATATAACTTCACCTCATAATATACTAGTACAATTTGCTTAATCGTAATATATGCAAGCCTAAAAAATGATAAAATTAAAAAAATTATAAACATTCCTAAATATATTAATAACTCAAATTTATTTAGTAATAGTTTCATTTACAAAAACTTGAGGGTATTATAATTAGGTAGTTCAATCTTGTAATAAACTTAATAATACTTGTTTTGTCATAGATGTGTACTTTGATTAGCATGGCTTCTTAATGAAACTGAGTAGTGTACATCTATATCATTTTCTCTTTATGATGTCATTAGCTATGTTTTGCATGTTATCTCTCTTTAATGTAACCTATCATATATAATACATGGCATAATATCCTCACAAATTTGTCACAATACTCCTCTTGGTTTGCATGCTTTTATAGATAAGAATTTCACTAAGATAACACATGGCTTATCAGTTTTAAGTGAACAAGAGATTTTCTCTTGATGAATAGCTTTATAAAGAGAAGTTTCTTTGTTTAGTAGATCAAGCTATCAAACTTCTTAGTGTTAGAAATATAAGAGCACAACTAAATAAGAAGGGATGAATTATGTAAATTATAAGACTTAAAATAAATCTAATCACAAACATAATGTAAATATCAATAGAAGTCATTTGATTTCTCCAAATAAATTCAAGTAATTCAAATACTTTTGCAACTAATTATTCTATTAAAAATATTAAAGATAAGCTCCAAATAGTCAACAACTCCACTAAGAGTTGAGACTAATAGGCTCCAATATTTGCGAGTTAATAAAAGCTTAAGCAAAGCCACCAGCAATCCTTAACATTTGATGCAGCACCCATCAATGATATTGCAACTCAAGAATAAGATAGACCTATGACATGATCTCAAGTACAGGGCAATGAAATTAAAATTTTAGGCACTCATCATGAAGCATTACATGAAAGCCACATAAACTAGTTTTGAACACAATTTGTGAAGTTTAATTTAAATAATTATGAACATTATGGCAAGAATTTGTAAAATTATATGGAGCATCTTGAGATTTCATTTGGAGTGTAAAATAGTGTTAGCGATTAGTTATTTTACAAAGTGAGTGTTAATATTTTCTTACTTTTGTAAAAGTATGTCTTAGTAGATATTAATGGGTGTTAGTGGTTATAATAAATAAACATAAATAAATAGCCCCAAAACCTAAAATTAAAGTATTCGATTTGTTGATATGAGTTATCATATTTATGCTTTTGCTTGGTAGCTTAATTGTAAGTGAAACTTGTTGGCTTTCTCTTATCAATCATGACTTTATGGTGAGTACTGTAAACTTATTTGTTGTATATTACCCCCACCTCCATTCATCTTTATTAACTCATTTTTTATCTTTTTTTAATCATGCACAAAACCACTCTTCGTTTACTCCTACTTCCTTTACCCTATTTCTTTGCAACTTAAAGTAGGGCACTTTAATAATCACTTAGCTAGCACTATAGCAATTACACACATGCTACCTATGTATTAGTTTATCATAAAGTTCACATCTAGCTTCTAGCCAAAGCATATCCATTGCCCAGTAATAAGCATTTGTAGAATGAATGGAAACATGTCACTTCATTTTATTTTTGAACTTGGATTCCTTTGATTCCACTCTTACATCATCTTAAAAGTAAGGAATATTTATTGATCTTCATCATTTGGTATGAATGCCAAAAGAAATCCTCAAAAGTACTTTGAAGTATGGAGAATATTGCAAGGTTTCATGATTGGTATTTTGTTTTTCATTAATGCCAATTAAGATATAGTCTTCTACTTCCCTTATTGTTCTTTCTTTTATTTAGTTAGAGTTTCAATTTTATAAAGATAAGACTAGTATGTATAGTTGCAATTCTATGAGCAAATGATTTGTTTCTGAAATAGTTAAAACTATATATTCTAAACCAAGTTATTTACCTTCAAATACACCTTTATCGAGTGTCCAATTGCAAGGGAGTGTTTTACTTTGTTACCCCACTTGTTGAATACTAAGTATTACATGGAAATTGAAATTGATCAACTAAAAAGAACTATCTAATTATTTATTGAGGCTTAATTAATTTTACTTTATATTACTTTCTTTCCTTAAAAAAAATTTAAATTAAAAAAAGTAACACCATCTCACTAGCTATTTTGCATTCTTATATTACATCTTTTGATGCATAAGTTTACTTTCTTATCATTATTAATTACTTACATTTAACATTGCGTAAACATACCCCCCAAATTAGCAATTGTGGAACAATTAGAAAACCTAAAATAAACCACAAACCATAGAACAAAATAAATTAAAAAAAATCATAAATAGTGAAATTCATCTCCCTAACAAAAGTGATCTTTCAACTTTTCAATCAAGTGCAAGGCTTACACTTATAATGTAGCCTTAAAAGTTCAACTCAATCTCATCAAGGTGACATACTTGATGGGGATGTAACTAGCTAATAAAGAGAATACATTTCAAGAAGAGGGCATGAAAATAAAACTTAGTTTAAAGATTATACAAAAGAAAGTAAAAATTGAAGTACCAATAACCCAAATAAGTTCCTTAATTGGCTAACCTAAATGGAAGACTTTGTTGGATGGTACAACATAGATTATTATCAAAACATTAGCTTTGTGAAAATGGAACTTGTTGGTCATGCAAAAATATGTTGGACAAACATACTCCTTAAGGAAGAATGATTAGGTAGACAAGTTATAGCATGGACAAAAATAAAAGAAGTGTTATGGACAATAAATTGCCCAACACAAAATGACAAGAAACTTCATTGTCAAGTTTTATCATTAAAACAAGAGCTATTAAGTGTAACAAACTATTTGATTCAATTTGAAAAATTACTTGCTTAAACAAATTATTATGATAATGGTTGTCAACTCACTAATAAATTTACATTAGAACTTCACCTAAAAATTAGGTAAGAAGTTGAACTTCATGACCCACTAGCATTAGAAGAAACTCATCATTTTACCAAATTGGTAGAACATCACACAACCTCATCTTTATTCAACAACAAAAACAAACCTAGCATTTCTCCATACTCCACACCAAAACCAGTTGCAAAATCAAAATTTTCCCATTTAAGCCCTTATAATGTCAAAATTTACAAAGCCTTTATCTTATCTTGTTCAAAAGAATAATTTGATACATGTAAAAATAAAAGAAAGAAGTTATTCATTTTAAATGTCAAAAAACTAGGTCACCATAACAAATAATGTAGAGCATGTCTCTTTCTAATTAATGAAGATGAATTGAACTTAAAAACTGATGAACATGCACTTTTAATGGATAAGGAAAATTATGATGATGAAGAAACACATATTGGAGTCATATAATGTTCAACTATGTCAAAAAATAAAACAAAATATTAGAGAAGAAAAATCATTTATAGAATATTTGTTACTTGTAATGAAAAGGCATTTAGATTTGCCATTAATGGTGGAAGTGCACTGAATGCTATCTCACATGCTTTTCCATGGGAAAACCTTAAAGTCAAACAACATGCAAACCCATTCCATTTGTATTAAGTGAGTCACACATCCTTACCAATAACATATACATGTATTGTTCCCTTAAAATTTAGAAGTTATGAGAACAACATTTAGTGTGATGTATTTCTTAAGGATATAGCACATATTATACTTGGTATGTCTTATTTTATGATATGAATGTAATTCATTATGATAAGGAAAGTACTTATGTCTTCAAATTTAATTGTAAGACCACAAAACTATTACCTTTAAAACCAATTAAATACCATTAGATCATAAGGCCACTTCTAACGATACACCCAATCAAATTCAAAAGAAAACCACTAAGCATAAACACATTTTTAGAAACAAATTTAAGTTTTCTTAAATCTTTTCTTATCATTAATAGAATTAGATTTAGGAAAATTTTTAGAGAATTTACTAATCCTTCCTTTATCATGCATTTGAAAAAGGATCAACAAACTCATTCTGAAGTACCTTATCCACCAAAGATAAATTAACTCCTATCTCAACTTAGAGCTATCATCTTAGAGGTACTCTATAATGAGTTAACTCCTATAAGAAAAATCAAATATGTAATAGACTTGGTATTGAGTTCTCAATTACCAAACCTCCAATACCTTAGAATGAACCCAAGTAAACTTATATAACTAAAATGTCAAGTAGACGAGCTTCCTCAGAAAGGTTTTCCACAAAAGAGTCTTAGACTATATGTAGTTCCTACACTTATCACACCTAAAAAAATGGATTATGGTATATGTGTATTAATAATCATGCTATTAATAGGATAATTAATAAAATATAGGTTTTTAATTTCAAGATTAGATGATATATTAGATCTCATTTCATGCTCTAATATTTTATCAAAACTAGATCTTAGAACCGGTTACCATAAAATCAAGATTAAGCCATAAAATGAATCAAAAATAATATTTAAAACTTTAGATAGTCTTTATGAATAATTAGTTGTGATATTTAGTTTATCAAATGCTCTAAGAACTTTCATGCATTTAATGAATATAATCCTTAAGCCATTCATAAGCAAATTTAGTATCATCTACTTTAATGATATTTTAATCTATAGTTTCGATGAAACCTCTTAATTACAACATCTTAGATTAGTCTTAAAAAAATTTAGGCTAAAAAATTATATATATATATATATATATATAAACCTTAAGAAGTGTTCCTTTATGCAAGACAAAATAAACTTTAGATTTGTAAACTCTTCAAATGGCCTTTAACAAAAATATTTAAAAATTAAAGCCATTTTAGATTAACTAATTCAAATGACTATAACTACACTTAAAAGTTTTCATGGACTTGCCACTTTTTATAAATGATTCATAAGCAATTTTAGCATTATAATGACATCATTAACTGACCTTCTAAAGCAACCTAAATTTATATGGAATAATGGTGCACAATGAGCATTTGATCGAATTAAGAATTTTAATATCATTACTCTTATATTGCATTTACTAGATTTTAACATGATGTTTGAAGTTTCTTATGATGCTTTTGGAATTACATAGTCAAAGTAATTATCTAGTAACATACTTTAGCAAAAAGTGAATAATGTAGGACAATGATACTCTACTTATGATAGAAAAGTTTACACAATCATTCAATCTTTAAAGCATTATTGATACTATTTATTTTACAAAGAATTCATTTTGAATACTATTCATTATGCCTTCAAATACATCGATACTTGATAAAATTGAACCATAAGCATACTAAATGGATTGAATACCTGCAAGATTTCTTCTTTGTATAAACATAAACTTGATAAAGAAAACAAACTTGTGGATGCATTATCAAGAATAACTATAATAATTTTGTTTTTGGAATCTCAAGTTCTAAGCTTTGATAGAATTAAAGATAACTATTTACTCCATCATGATTTTAATATAATTTATGCTGATTTAAAAGATTAATATTTAAGCATTAGTAGTAAATATTTTATTATTAATGAATATTTATTTAGAGAGAAACAATCATTTATTCTTGAAATATCTCTTAGAGAATTATTAATAAACAAATTTTATGTAGAAGGAATTGTTGGACAAGTGGGTAAAAAATTATCAATTTATTTAAAAACAAATTTTTTAACTCTATATAAAAGTGATGTTGAAAGAATAGTTTCTTTATCTTACATTGTAAACAAGCCAAAATAACATAAAAAGCAAGCAAATGCATAGCCCAGCCAATTCCTTATGTTGGAAATATCTATCTATTAATTTCATTTTGGGATTACCAAGAACATCTATACATCTTGACATCATGATATTATTTTTGTATTAGTGGCCCATTTATTCAAAATGACACACTTTGTCCTATTCTCTAAGACCATTTATGTTAAAACTTTCTTTTATGAAATTTTTACAATTATTTCTAAACATAATGTTTGATTTGTCTCACACTTTTAAAAATACTTTAAAAACTCTTTGGAACATAACTAAAAAATTTTCATTTGCTTTCTATGTACAAATTAATTGCCAAATAAAAGTTGCCAACTAAGCCTTAAGATTCAAGATGTCTCATAAGAAAGAACTTAGGCACATGTAATTTGTATCTACCAATATTTGAGTTTTCTTAAAACACCACTTCAAAAACTATTAGAAAATACTTTTTAAAATGCATATGGTTTTATCCTAAAGCACTTTATTAATGTACTTGACATTCTTATATGTATACTCTTTGAATTTATATTTATTTTTGCATATAATTTGTTTAACAAACATAATAAAGTCAAGAAATAAATCGAAGAAAACAATGCTAAGTATGCTAAATACTATTAATAAGATAAGTCTTCAAGGAAATTCAATGAAGGTAACTATGTTTTAATTCAAGTTTGCCCAAAACATTACAATTCTATTAAATACAAAATATGGCATGTATAAGCTTATGGACCTTTCAAAATAATTAGAAAAGTTGGTATAAACTCTTTTGTTCTTAAAGTACCACTTTACATATTCACTAATCTAGTTTTTAATATTAAGAATATTTTATCATATAAAAGAAATCTATAACATGGATTATGTAGTATAACTCTCAAGCAGGTGAAAATGATGAATAACTACTAATACTTTTACTATTTTAATTTTTTGAAGTTGGAAGAATTATCACTAATGAGAAGCATTTTAGTACCACATTGCTACATAGGTTTCTCATCCATTATAAAAATTAACCACTTTCAAAAGATGCTTAGATGGTTAGAGAAGAGTTAAAGAAGATTGCTCTATAACTAATAGATAACTACCTTGATTTTAACTCTATAGAATGGAGTTCCTTTTGGTCGAATGAAGATAATGTAGTACCATCAAATGATATCACAACTCAATGATGTCATAGACCTATAACAAGGTCTTAAGTATAGGCCAATTAAATTAAAGTTTTGAACATTTATCATGAAGCATAATATGAAAACCCACATAAGCTAGTTTTGGATCAACCCATAAAGTTCACTTCAAATAACTATTAATATTATGATAAAAAATTTTGCATGAATATGTGAAGCTTCTAGATATTTCATTTAGATTTTAAAATGATGCTAGTGATTGGTTATTTTACAAATTCAATGTTAATTCTTTCTAATTTTTGTAAAAGTATATATTAGTGGATATTATTGGGTGCTAATGGTTATAGTAGAGAATATAAATAGTCACAAAATATGAAATGAAAGTATATAATTTGATAATTTAAGTTATCTTATACTCTTGTTTGATGGATTGAATGTTAATAAAGCTTAATGTCTTTCTCTTTCCTTTACAAATCTTTAATAAGTGGTACAACTTTATTTAATGAGTATTAACTATTCTCTTTTCATCTTTTTTAACTCATTTTTAATCATTATTAATCACCTATAATTCCACTCTTCTTTTCCGCCCACTTCTCTTAAGATTTTGTTTTGCAACATAAAACTTGATACTATAACAATTATTTAGTTGATATTATAATAATTGTATGCATGCTTCCTACACGCCAAAAGATTTTTTTTGAATTATAGATTTCCTAACCAGTGCACATTTAGCATCTAGTAATAAACATTTGTAGATTAATAATACAAAAAAGATTTTTTTTTTATTTTTGAACTTAGATTCATTTGATTCTATTCTTGAATCATCTTAGAGATAAGAATTTTTATTATTCTCTATCAACATCTCTTCACTTATAAATTATTCTATAAAATATTTGACCAAACCTTTTATTTAATTAGAGCTATTAATCACCAAATAGATGATTTAAAGAAACACTTATACAAAAGTATTAGTTATAATATAATGATTTTATTATCATCAAATAAGTGATACAATAATAAAAAAATATAATATTTGTAATTAATATCTTTAGTATTATAAAGTTCATTTTTGATTTGACATAAAACATCTTTGTTAACCTTCTACCTATGATAACATGAAAATAATGTCGTTGGCATCATTTCAACCTTATGCTCTGTTGGATTAAGAATGAACCCTCTAGGCTTATTTGAACTTGTTGACTCCTTCAACACATTCTTCTAATGTCATAAAGACTAAGATAAGTTGCTTTCTTAACACAACTTTGTAAATACCTAGATAGTCATTTGTTACGCTGACGATCGATTAGATTCTTCATTGTGTACCATTGACTATAAATATTCATTGAGTATTTTATGATAAAAAGTTGGAAGTTATTGTGCTCATATGCATATAATAGTGAATTTGATATTGATTGTAGTAGAAATTATCCAACTTTGGTTGGCTTCCTCTTTTTTACCTTTTAGCCAAAGTTTACAAATACATGAAAATATCCAAACTCAATTCCTGTGGTCTAATTTCCATCAACTTACTCCAAAATCAGAGCCCTAGCTCAACATCTAATTGTCACATTTCAATCCAAGCAACTTTTACTCATACTCGATTCACGAAGCTTTGATTGGGGAATGGGTCAACCAAAAGCCAAATTAATAACCAAGCAATCTCACTAACACAATATTATTCCCTACTTTAATGTAGTTCAAGTAAACCCTACGACAAGTAATTTCTTCACTCAACTCTCAACTCTCAACTCTCAAGAAGATGAAACGTCTAAAGAATTAGCAAAATTATTCGTTTTCCTATCCGAATGGCCTAGCTTCAACCAACTGGCCATTTTCTTAATGCATTAAAAAAATAATAATGGTTAGGCATAGCTTAAATATGATTATGTTATCTTTCATGTCTGCATCATTCATACTGTATTGAGCGGTGTCGGCGAGAGCCCGTCTTCAAATTGCTTGGCATTTTATATAGTTAAAAGAATAGCCAGCTGGCATACGATTAGATAAATAGACAGCGCAACGGTGCATTTAGTAAATAAGAAAAATAAAATTTTCGGTACGCCGTCATTATACGTGCATAACCTGTCGCATTACATATCGTTTTCCTTGAAAGAAGTATGATTTTTCTCATAATGTTCAAATAATCTCATTAGCATATTTTTCTCTCCAAGAAAAAATAATATTTTTGTAAGCTGATTTTGTCGGCAATTGTTCAGGTGTGTTCAATGATTGACACAAATGCTAAGCAGAGTAGGTTTTGAGGGATTAAGTAACTTAATCCTTAACACAATTGTCAAATAGCATTTCACACCAAACAACATTTTATCTCTTAATCTCACCAATATAAACATTATATTTTTAGTGATTAAGAACAAGATGCTTGATTGAATAATCCTAATCATGATAATCAAAATATTCTTCTCTATTTGTCACTCTATTCATTGTGTAAATATTTATATATGACATAATAAACCTCATAATTAGAATTATACCTAAATTGTTTATCAAGATTTGTATAGCTTTGCATTATATAATTTATTGGAAGAATAGTCAAACATCACTTCTACATAGACCTAATAATTATGTGCCAAAGCTTGTTATGATCAAGGCATAATCAGGATTGATAATACTATCTAAAGCTTAGGCCTAGTCCAAGCTCCATAGCTGGGTGGGCATGCTTAGGTTCGTTTGGGAGAATGGGCCATTCTTTGTTTTCTAACATACATAAGTTTAAAACAATAACATGACTAAGAAAATTAGTGATAAATCTTGAAGAGGACACAAAATTAAGAAAAAAAAAAACAAATAAACTTATATCTACCACAACATGCAAATTAAATAATAATATGAAAGACATTACTTATTATTTAATTTTTCTAATTTCAAAAAATATTACAACTTTATTTTGTCTTTAATGGCATTGATGACATGATGACTCATCATCACATAGTCAAGAAAGTCAATTCATAAGTCAAGATATGATCCAATCCTCCTAATAATTAAATGCTTAAGCATGATTTTATGAAGCTGAATATGTACATAGTTTTAAAATAAGTAATGTTATGCATGATGTGAGATAATTTATGTATATTGGCATTATACAATGGATATGAAAGAATATATTTCTTTTGTGTAATATATCATTATAAATTTAAGCTCTCATTATGATATTTAATGTGATGGTTTGACGTGGTTGTCCTAGCTACCATTTTTACTATGAAAATTAGTGGAGATAACTTCATTTACCCTTGTAATGGGTCGATAACAACTTATTTTGATGGAAAGCATGACATCAATGTTGTTTTTGTAGCACTGAGCATATTATACATATGGTATATATCATATTCAATTTATTTTATTTAAATTATATTTTTAATATTACATTATTTTAGATGTTAAACCTCATGTTGATTTGGTTAATAAAAAAAATCACGTTTTAAAAAAAATTGTTTATTAATTTTTATTTATTACATTTCATTTAAATAATTTATTTAATTTCTTGAATGCATGCTAAGAATGTGTTGCTACAAAAAAAAAAGATTCAAAAGAATTAATGAAAAGAAATTGAACAGTTCTTAAGCAGCATCAATACAAAGGAATGTAAAGGGACCTTTGAAGACACACAAGTTGACAATTATTGTAAGAAAGAAAAGAATATGAACAAGAAAAGTGTGAGTAACAGTTTTCTTTTGAGTAACTCATTTGCATTTATTTTATCAGTCTTCTATTGGTTATGACTAATATCATGGATGTGGAATGTGGAATAAGCTACATCTAGATGATAATTTGAAATACTCCAACATATCTCATTTATATTTTTTTTAGTTTAATGATATTTTTATATATCTTATATATATATATATATATATATATGATATCTTTATGTTTCGTACATATTTTCTTTTTTATTAGGAATGATAGTTCTATCATTTTTTGTGAGTTTAGTATTATAATTTATTTAAATTTTTGTCATAGAATAAAACAAAGAGAATAGTATTTTTTTGTTATATTCTTTTATCAAAATTATAGCTTTTATCGTACATGTGCAACATCTATGGGTTGTTATTTAATTTTCTTCGAATTATGTTCTAAAAATGTTTTTGTTACAGTTTAGTTTTATTTCACCATCATCCTCATCCTTATCATCGACACCCCTCACTTTAAATCCCTTTGTAGGATTCATCTTGTCCTCATTCCATTTTCCTCATTTACTTTTTTAATATTAGAGAAAATGTAGATCAAGCCATAGGATTTTTTCTTCTATCTCATCTTCCATTAATTTGGCTTCAAAGAATAATTGAGATATAAATATAAGAATTTAACTATAGCCTCCTTCTCCCTCAATTTGGTATCAAAGATAAAGAATCATGACGATCCAACCATCATGAAGATACTCTATCATTGTCGAATTTGCTCTATCTCGGTTTCCACTATTTCTGAGCATCAAGACACTATTTTCTCCATCACCTCTCTAATCTTCATTTCTTATTTCTTAGTATACACATGAGTCCCTTAGGCTCGTGGTTGGCTACTATCACCACTACATTCTGAACTAGTTGGCTTCTTCTTGCATGCCCAACATGGAATATAATAGAAACTTTGGTAGAGAATTAGGCCTTATAGGCATGATAGAGAACTAAGCTTTATAGGCATCAAACGAAAAAGAATGATTCATTTGTAGTACTTAACGTACTTTACATATGGTGTATATCTCATTCAACTTATTTTATTTAAATTATATTTTTTTATATTAAACTATTTTAGATGTTAAACCCATATTCATTTTGATAAAAAATCTTCATTTCACTTAAATAATTTGTTAAGTTCCTTGAATGTCATGTTAAGAATGTGTTGTTGCAAAAAACAATTCAAAACAATTATTGAAAACATAATGAAGAGTTCTTAAGGTGCATGAATATAAGGAAATGTAAATGGACTCTCGAAGACTTACAGTTTGACAAATGTCCCAAGGAAGAAAAGAATAAGAAGAATAAAAGTGAAAGTAACAGGTTTCTTTTGAGTAACTGATTTACCTTCACTTTATTAGTCTTTTATTGGTTTTGGCTAGTTTCATAAATATGGAACAAGCTATATCTAGATGATGATTTGAAATGCTTCAATATATCCCATTTAGATTTTCATTAATTTCATGATATTTTTATTATTCGAAGTTGTAATGGATCAAACACACACACACACACATAGACACACACACACACACACACACACACAGACATATATATATATATATATATATATATTTATTTATTTATTTATTTATGTTTAGCACATATTTTGTTATTATTATATTTTTTATTAACAATAATATTTTTATCAATTTTTGTGAGTTTAGTATTATAATCTATTTAAACTCTTGTCATAGAATTAAAAAAGAGAATAGTTTTTTTTTGCATATTCTCTTATCAAACTTATTGTTTTTTATAGAACATGTGCACATTTATAAGTTATAATTTAATTTTCTACAGCTTGTGCTCTAAAGATTTTTGAGTTACAATTTAGATCAACTTTACTATAATTGTCTTTCTCATCATTGACATTCCCTCGCCCTAAATCCCATTTCTAGGATTTATCTTGCCTCCTCATTTTCCTCCTTTATCTTTTTAGTTTCAAAGAAAATGTAGATCAAGTCATAGTAGTTTTCGTTCTATCCTATCTTCCATCAATTTGATATTAGAGAATAATTGAGATATAATTATAAGAGTTTAACTCTAGAAGTCTTCTCCCTCAATTTCGAATCTAAGATGGAGAATCATGGTGATTGAACCATCATGTTATCCTTTATCATTGTCGAATTTGCTCCATCTATGTTTCCATTATTTTTTAGCATCAAGACATTATTATCCCCATCACCTCACTAATCTTCATTTCCTCCATCCTCATATACACATGATTCCTTTTTGCTAATGGTTGGTTATTATCACCACTACATCTTGAACCACTTGGCATGTTCTTGCATCATGAGATGTAATAGAAACTTTGGTAGTGAACTAGGCCTTATAGGAAACACATGAAGAAAGAATGATTCATTTTTAGTACTTAGCATATTTTACATATGGTGCATATCTTTTTGAACTTATTTATTTAAATTATATTTTTTAATATTAAATTATTTTAGATGTTAAATCCCATGTTGATTTTGATAATAAAAAATATTTTTTCAAAAACAAATTATTTATTAATTTTTATTTTCTACATTTCATTTAAATAATTTATTTAAGTTCCTTGAATGTCATGTTAAGAATATGTTGTTACAAAAAAGGAATCAAAAGAATTAATGAAAACATAATGAAGAGTTCTTTAGGAGCATGAATACAAGGGAATGTAAAGGGACTTTCGAAGGCTTACAAGTTGACAATTGTCCCAAGGAAGAAACAAATAGAAAGAAGAAAAGTGAGAGTAACAGGTTTTCTTTAAGTAACTAATTTAGCTTCATTTTATTAGTCTCCTATTGGTTTTGGCTTGTGTCATGGATGTAAAATAAGCTACATCTAGATGATAATTTGAAATTCTCTATCTCATTTATATTTTCTTTAATTTAATGATATGTTTACTATTTTAAGCTGTAGCGGGTCATATATATATATATATATATATATATATATATATATATATATGTATTTTTATGTGTTATGCATATTTTTTATTGTTGTATTTTTTATTAGGAATGATATTTTTATCATTTTTTTGTTTAAGTTCAATATTATAATCTTTTTAAACTCATCATAGAATAAAAAAAGAGTAATTTTTTTGACATATTCTCTTATCAAAATTATTGCATTTTATTGTACATGAGCACACTTATGGTTTGAAATTTAATTTTCTTTGGATTGCATCCTAGAGATTTTTGAGTTACGATTTACATCTACTTCAATATTATCATCATCCTCATCAACGACATCCCACAACCTAAATCCCATTGTAGGATTCATCTTGCCCCCTCTCCATTTTCCTTTATATTTTTAGTATCTGAGAAAATGTAGATCAACCCATAGAAGTTTTAGTTCTACCCATCTTTCATCAATTTGGTATCCTAAAATATTTGAGATATAGTTGTAAGAGTTAAACTCTAGCCTCGTTCTCCCTCAATTTGGTATCAAAGATGAATCATGGTGATCCAACCATCGTGATAGTCCTTTATCATTGTCAAATTTGCTCCATCTTTTTTTCCATTATTCTTTAGCATCAAGAAACTGTTATCCCCATCACTTCTCTAATCTTAATTTCCTCCTTCCTCATATACACATGATTCCCTTTGGCTCATGGTTGGTTACTACCACCACTACATCTTAAACTACTTGGCATCTTCTTGCATGCCCATCATGAGATGTAATAGAAACTTTGGTAGTGAACTAAACCTTATAGGAAACATAGGAAGAAAGAATGATTCATTTGTAGTATTGAGCATATTTTACATATGGTGCATATCTTATTCCACTTATTTTATTCAAACTACATTTCTAATATTAAATTATTTTTGATGCTAAACCCCATGTTGATTTTGATAATAAAAAATCTTGTTTCAAAAAAAATTTGTTTATTAATTTTTATTTAGCACGTTTCGTTTAAATAAGTTTTTAGGTTCCTTGAACGTCATGTTAAGAATGTGTTGCTGCAAAAAAGGTTTCAAAAGAATTAATAAAAACACAGTGAAGAGTTCTTATTGAGCATGAATATTGCAGAATGTAAAGGGACTCTTGAAGACTCATAGGTTGACAATCATCCCAAGGAAGAATAAGAAGAAGAAAAAGTGGGAGTGATAGGTTTCTTTTGAGTAACTGATTTACCTTCACTTTATCAGACTCCTATTAGTTTTGGCTAGTTTCATAGATGTGGAATAAGCTACATTCAGATGATGATTTGAAATGCTCAAACATATTCCATTTATATTTTCTTAAATTTAATGATATTTTTATTTTTTTAAGTTGTAATAAGTCATATATATATATATATATATGTATGTATGTATGTATGTATATAATTTATGTTTCATACATATTTTCTTATTATTATATTTTTTTAATAAGAAAATATATTTTTATCATTTTTTGTGTGAGTTTAGTATTATAATCTATTTAAACTCTTGTCATAAAATAATTAAACGAGAATAGTTTTTGTTTGGCATATTCTCTTATCAAAAGTTTATTTTTTTACATGTAAACATCTATAAGTTGCAATTTAATTTACTTCGGATTACGTTCTAAAGATTTTTGAGTTACGATTTATATTTGCTTCACCATCATCATCATCCTTGTCATCAACATTCTTAACCATTGTAGGATTCATCTTGTCCCCTTTCCATTTTCCTCCTTTATCCTTTTAGTATCAAATAAAGTGTAGATCAAACCATAAGAGTTTCCCTTCTACCACATCTTCCATCAATTTGGCATTAGAGAACAATTGAGATGTAGTTATAGAGTTTAATTTTAGCCTCTTTCTTCTTCAATTTGATATCAAAGATGAATAATCATGGTGATCCAACCATTGTTATGATTCTTTATCATCGTCAAATTTGCTCCATCATGATTTCCACTATTTTGAGCATCAAGACACTATCATCTCCATCGCCTCTCTAATCTTCATATTCTCCTTGTTATACACACGATTCCTTTTGATTCATTGTTGGCTACAACCACTAGTACATCCTAAACTACTTGGCATATTCTTACAAGCCCATCATGAAGATTCATCCAAATATGACATTCCCAATAATGATATCCCAATAGCCCAAGCGAAGGACCTAATTTCATATTTATGGTTCTCCCTTCTTTTATCTTCAAGTTTGAACAAACTGACCTAGGAATGCTTCTATGTAGTCAATGAAGCCATAATTGTTCTCATCACATCACCTTTAGAATTATTGAACTCAGTAAAAAAAAAGGGAAACTAATCATAGGATGAACTAGTTGGTTGGACTCATATTAGATTAACTATAATCAACGTTGATATGTGCTCTTACCATGAATATCTTGGTGCTAAATGCCACATAGGATCAATGAAGTAGACGTGTTTTTTTGTTTATTTGAGATTTTGGGAACAAATTATACAAGTGTGTTTTATGAGCTTTTAGTTTTCTTTTGAGCCAAATTAAAGCAAGAATACTTGCCTTCATTTGCAGTATGAAGAGTTGAAATTTCAATAATGATCACGAGATTATTGATGATTAAATGATTTTTATCATTATAATTTGATAACTTGCTTAATTTTGTCTCTTTTTCATCAAAACTCTCTTTGAATGACTATCTTTTTGACCTTTTATTTTATTCTAAGTATGAGCTATATAAAAAATTTCTTTCATCATATATAGATGATGAATTACTAGATCAATATATTCATCTTTGAGAATTATGTCAAAATTTTTATCTATATTTCAAATTATTACATATTGCATACTCGGTTATATATCAAATGATATAATGTTATACTTGTTCTTACTTCTTTATTTAATGTTATTAGTGCAAATATTATTTAAGGTAATGATTTTATAACATAATCTCATTTACGACTATATTTTATTACTAATAACAAAGCTTATCCTATGAAAATAGTAAAAGATGCTTCATTCTTATAAGATTACCTTATTATTTTTTTATATATTTATTCTGATATTGTTCAATCTAAAAAACAATGTTTATCATAGGCCCATATGGGATAAAAGGTTATGGAGCTAAATGTATAAATGTAAGTAGAAATTTAATTTAGATGAAAACTTGGTGTCAATCTAGTAAGCATAGAACTCCACTCTCAAAGTTCTATTCATTCATATGAACTAATGTCACAAACAAATTTTTAGCTTGAGAATGAAGCTAAATCTTTCTATTTTCATTGAGTCACAAATCCTTTTATATTTAATGCTTTTACATAACACACCTTAAGATAGTTCACTCATCACATATGAGTTATCTACTCCATCAACTACTATAGATAATATTAATCCATATTATAATGTTCTATCCATAAAAGTGCAATAAAATCATAATCTTTTATCTTTATTTCAAGTTTTTGTTATGTCTTGAGCTTCATAGCTCAAGACATGACAAGGATGTAACATAGTGATGAAGATTGAAATGCTACAAAAATATTCATATGAAATTTTTTTTATAAAAAAGAACTTTATTCAATGCCAATGATTACAACATGCTTTGAGTGAAACATTTGCTAATCAACATGATCTAGTTAGCATGTAATCAATAGTGATTTGATCCAATCTTAAAATATCTGGTTAACAAGAATAATCAACCAATGTAATCCCACGTAATTGTCTAATCCAAAAGAAGGTGCTAGTGTGATAATACATTCCTGCTAACTTCGTACTCTATGATCATACTTGTTGGATACAAAAATTAGAGGCATCATTATTGTATGATGATGTCTAAGTATGAACAGTAATGGTTTTTGCAATTCTTTTTGATTGATGCAGTAGTGAAAGGCACCATCGTTGTACAAAGATGTTGAAATATGAACATTAACTACTTACAAAGAACACTCTTGTTTGATGTGTTAGTTGGAAAATATCATAGCCTTTTAATGAATCATCTACTATATGCTCTGTCATACTTATCTAATTTGAACTGATATGTTAGAGTGACATTACAATCATGCTATGTGTTTACTAAGTGTACTTATTCGATACAGGTCTATGGTGTCTCATTGAAATATAAAGATGTATAAGTATGAATAATATAGGAATCCATGATTTATTTGTGTCTAATGTAGGAGCAAAAGTTGTCATATTACGAGACCATCGAAGTATGAACAATAATAGCTTATGTAGAATGTTCATGTTCAATGCAGTAACTGGAGATTATCATAAATGGCTACAAAGTTATCAACTGTATCCTCTATTTTACTTGTTTGATGTAAAGGGATGCATTGGAGTGACATTACAATCATTTTGATCATGTGTTTACTACGTTTGCTAATTTGATGCATGTCTGAAAGACACCATCACAATACAAAAATGTCTAAATATGAACAAAATAGGAAACCACAAAGCATAAGCATCTGATGTGGTATATGGAGGCACCATCATAGTACAATGATATCTAAATATGAATAATAAGAGGCATGAAATGATGAGATTGAATAGTATGGTAAGTAACAACACATTGTACGACTTATCAAGGTGTAACCAAAACTAATGATTGATCAAACAAAATGGTTTGATGTACCGTACAATATTTGAACATAGAGAGTTGGCCAAGTTTGTAGAAAGGGATTGGCTATGAACAACATGTTTGTTGCAAAGGACATACTAGTATAATGTTTGTATTTAAATGGATTTTAGTTTGTAAAGATAACACGCAAATGAATGGATAATACTGATAACTATAGGAGAACCTAATTTGTGTTACATTACACCATAGATTTTCCTACTGCCTGACTAAACTAAATGAATCCTAGCAAATATTTCTTTGAACTTATTTCTTTTGATCTAAAAATTCTCATTCCTTCCATTCTAGATCTAAAGATTATTAAATTTTTAGTTTCTATCCAATTCTCCTTTTCATATTCCTTACTTCATAAGCATGGCGCTCAAATTTGTTTGATAATGAATTTAATTCCATTCATCGTATACATACTTACATTACTATATGAGGTGTTTCAAGTACATCAGTACTATTATGCATAAGTCTTAAGAATTGGAGGTTGTTACACTTGATTATTATAAAATCATACTTAGGCCAACCATTATATGAGTTAGATAGAGGATGTAAATAGTTAGCTAGCCAAACATTCCATCCAATAAGATCACTTAATATCCTAATTTCTAAAAAAGATCTACAAATATTGATATTAAACCTAATAAAGATTCACTTAGACTACAACCCCATGGGATAGAGTTTTTCTTGGTAAAGTGAATTGATGTTGGATAGGCTATATCAAGATTATGCATTAGGTTGATTTAGTTGATCTTGTTAGTATTTTTCTTTAGTTTAATAATATTTTCATTTTTGTTTGAATTACAATGGGTCATACAAGAGACCTTTATGATATTTTTATATTCTTTTCATATTTTTTTACTTTTCATTTTTCATTAAGATGGCAATTTTATCATTTTGCTCGAGTCTAGAGTTTAATACTATAATTTATTTAAACTTTTATTATTGAATAAACTAAAATAGTTTTTAATTAACATTGTCTCTAACAAAGATTATAATTTCTAATTCAATTCCTTGTTGTTGTTCTAAAGTTTCAAGAAATTTGTTATAGGACTTACTAATACCAAGATAACATTACTTCTCAATTGTTCTCCTCCAAGTGAGTTGAAGTTCTGTGTTTCCTTGGGGATGGTTACAATTTACACCAAACACCACCAATGAATCTTTTGATTCAATACCAACTTTCTTTAATTGATGTATCCATTCATTTTTTAGATGCATAGATTTGAAACACTCAAGTAAAATGATTAGTAAAAACTAGAATGATTTTGTTGTCATCAAACTAATGGTACATTGACCAAAGGTTCAACAACACTACGTTAAGATCACTTTTCTAGAGAAGAATTCATTAAGAGGTTCTATCAAATTGAATTTTAGTACATCATTTCTTTCACATACAAATGGATATACTGAAAGGACAATTTAGATATTAGAAGATTTATTAAAAGAATGTATGCTAGATTTTAGAGATAAGTGAAAAGGTCATTTATCATCAATAAAAGTTTCTTATAGAAGCAACCATAAGACTATCATTGGTATGACACTTTATGAAGTTTATATGAATGGAAGTGTCAATTTCAATTATGTTGATATAAAAGAAGTGAGGAAGCTGTAATGAGATGCGGATGGTTAATAAACCTATTAAGAAGACCAAGTTTATTCAAGAATGTTGGAAGAGACTCAAGTTAGATAGAAAAAGTATTATGACTACTATAATAAACTCTAAAAATACTAATATATTATAATAGACATATAACTATGTATAAATCTCTATACTTCTAATCAATCCCAATTTAGTAATTGCATAGCATAACAAATGTAAATATGTGTGAGCCAACTATTAGCTAAATAAGGTAATTTACAAACTTAATATTGAATATGTAATTTAAAGAAAATAAGCTAAAGTGGATACACATAAGTAAAGTAAGCTTAATATCATAAATAAATAAATCTTTTCTATTTTATAGTTTTTAGGGCATAGGTGCCATTTGAACTATGCATCACACTTTCAAGAATGATCACTAGTTATAGTTTTTAGGACAATGGCTACACAACTAGTGGAACTAAAGTTATTTTATTGGTGGTCATCACCATAAACTTGGGTACCCAAATCTATTATTGGATGCTTTTGTGCCAAAATAAAACTTAAGCTCGTGATGCCATAGACATCAAATGTATTGCCAATATATACACAAATCACCTTATAGATTGTGTTTAATTTGCACATTACATATTTCATAACTAGAATCACATTTAATTGTGAACATTATTTATTTCTCAACAAAAATATATTTATAACATGCTCATATTCTAATTATCCATGGATATGACATAAAGTGTTCTCTAAATATGCATAAGTATCATATGTACTTGTTTTCAATTTTAGACTTGCGTATTACAATAAACATGAATATTAAATAAAAATAAATCCATTAACTCAATAATGTTAGACTTTGCACATTAATCATTTCATAATTTCTAATCACTTGCATTTCAAAATAACAATATTTTCAATGCACACTATTTAGTTTATAATTTTAAATATGGATGTAAATATCATATAGCATACAATATTAATGTAGGATCATATGGCATATAATGCAAAATATCAAGGTAATTCATGTTCCTTGATTTAAAAAATTGAACTCCCTCTTTTATTGAGCACTTTCTGTCATTCACAATACTTTCACTAATTCTTCAATTTGGCTCTTTTCATTGTCTTCATTCAATTTATTATTGGTGATTGAACTAATTTAAGTTTGGATCATTTAGGGTTGAATCAGAATAAATGGTTATCTTGAGAAAAAAAGTTTGACTGTTGAACATAAAATTGGAAAAGCTTGAGAAGGCGGTGACTTAGATTTGAAAAGGTAGGAACTTGATCACATGAGAGAAATTGATTGGATGCAATAGAATAATCAATGACAACTTAGGTTGATTGAATCTAAGGAAGAAATGATGAGGAAGAGAGGTTGTGGTAACACTATTTAGGGAAGTATCAAAATGAGCTAGATTTCTTCTCTTCTTCTTACAAGTATCACAGTTGGCTAATGGATAAGTGATAGAGGTAGTTAAAGGGCTCCAACTAGCTTGTTTTTACCAAAGGCTTGTAGCAATGATGCTTGTGTAGCAACACCATGAAAAAGAGGAGAAGGATGACAAAAAGATGGTGGGGAGAGGCACTGATGCTAGATAGTTGCTTAAGACTAAAGTAAGAAAGAAAGGATAGAAAAAATGAATGATGTTTTTCAAAACTTTATTAAATTTCAAACGGCCTACTATTTTGATGAAATCATCACTATTTATTTTTTTGTAAGATATAGTTGCAAAAATGTCATATTTTTTTAGGAAAATGCTCAAATGAACAAATTTAATAAAATTGTTGCTCTTTCCTTTTTTTCATCTTTGAATTGCAAAAGAAACGCAAAAAAAAAACTTTCTTACCTCTCAAGATTCTGGCTTGTTTTTAAGTGTCCATGCCATTTGTGCTAAGCTCCTAATTGGGTTTCAAAAGGTTACTGAATCTTTCTACTATTTCGATCACTTGTTAACCCAGAAAGTTCTTGCTATTCTCATAGAAGGATGCCTTGAGGTGCTCGAAACTTCTTTTATTTGCGTGTTTGTACAAGTCGATATAGATTAAAATATCCTTTTGTGGGGATACCAGAAAACGCTTGAATCTTGTCAACTTTTGGCTTATCTTCATGTGTCCACATAGTTCAAGCTTAGTTATAAAGGGACGTTGGAGAAAAATTGAACATATACCTCATTTTGAGGTCCTCTCACTAGTCCATACAACTTGAGCTATGCTCCTACAAGTATACTATATCACTTAAAAACTTTCAATATTTTGGGTGTTTTATTGGTCTAAACACTTCTCGCTATGCTATGGGTGGGAGAGAGGGATAGTAAAAAACCATTGAATCTTCATCACTCTGATCATGAATCCATGCAGTATTCTCCTAGGGGCCAAGAGCAGGTAGTTGAATCTCAACGGCAACGTCAAACGATTAATTTAATAAGTTGGTGTTAGACCTCAATAAGAGACACTGGAAATCTATCCAAATTTTATTAGACCATCGATTTCACTTTTATTAATCTAAAGAGTTCGAGCTTTACTACAACATGATATTATAAGATATTCAGATCTTGTTAATATCATCTAATTTTTTGGCAGAACTTTTAGAAATAAGCAAAAGAGACTATGCTGGAGTTCTAAGAGTTAACCTTTGTTGAATTCTTGTGAGAGAAAATAAGGCTTTGATTTCAAAATTCTTTTAAGTTGAAAAGACGGGAAATGGTTTTATTTGAGTGAGGCTAACTATGAGGAGAGAAAGAAGAGGGAGAAAGGCTTACCAACTAGGAAACCTTAGAACAAAGTGAGAGATGTGGAGAAGGGTTTCATTGGAGAAAGAAATCAAGATGAGAGTTAATAGAAAGTAGGGCAAGAGAGAGAGAGAAAGAAAGAGAGAGAAAGGTTAATAAGTAAGGAGAAGATGAAAGATGGGCCTATAAGAGAAATAAAAAGAAAAGATATCTTAGAGAGAAAAAAATGAGAGAGGCTAGAGATAAGGTGGTTATGTTACATCCCTCAAATTGGTTAACCCAAATGCCCAATGAATGCCCTATTTAAAATTTGAATATTAGTAGGCCATTTAGATTTTTAATATATATAAATTTTCAATACTTATGTAAAGTTTAAAGTTTAAATTTAGAATTTTAAACATTTTTCTTATATGTTCATGTGTATCTAAAGGTGTGATAGCATAAATATTTGCATGAGATCCATAAAAATAGGAATTAAAGTGGGGCCAAAGAGAAAAGAGGTTTGAAATTTGAATTAAAGCCATGAATGCATGAATAGTTGAAAAGACATAAGAATGGAATTAACCTAGTCAGCTTAATCTAGATATACTTGATTTGCATGTGGTTAGCCAACTATATAAGGCTAACCAAGGAGAAAAGCCAGGCAAAATAAGCAAGTCATGAGCAAGGAAGGAAGGGAAAATTGCTAGCTTGAAGCAAGAAAAGAGGAGGATTCCAAGAAGAGATCCACTACATAGTTAAGAGATAGGATGGAATTCAACATCATGCATTAAATCTAGTTATGTGCTAGTATATAACTAAATATTTTGCCAAAAATTCATAATGGTAATATTTTGATATGATTGTAAGGAGTTATACCATGCATGATGATAGTATTTGTATATGATTATAAGCATATTGGTAGAATCTAAGACATGATGAAAGGAATTCAGGATTAGAGCATGCTTATGATGTTTTTTTATGTCTTTAATAAGAAGTAATTTAGATCCAAGGAGATATTCGTGTGGCTAGAACAGAGATATACTATTATGATCATATGAATTAATGTATTCTTAAGTATGAATCCAAATTATGTCATGATTAATTACAAAATTAACTTGGTTATTGTTAGCTTTACTTAAGATTCATTTTCTTTGAAGTGAATATGTTCATGTAAAGTTGATGGCTCAAATATGATAAAATTCATGATATTGTATTGACATGAAATCTTAGGTATAGTCTTTGTTTGATGAAAAACATGATACTCAAGTACTAAAGAAATCATGAATGCTGTAAATATAATGGATCATTTATGTGGGTTATTTTATGTTTAAAAAGAAATCATGAATGATGTATAGATATATTTCATGATAAATTTATGATTCCAAGAACTATTCTATGATTTTCTCTAGATGACAATGTTTTTTCATGCTTAGAATTCATGCATGTGATGATATCTTAATAGCCAAAAAAAGATGTTTATGTTGTAAATGTTTTATATAGCTAAGTTTAATGCCATGACATGAAAGCATTCCCTAAATAATTAATGAAATTAAATTTTGGCATAATTTGATCCTTAGCCTAAATCATGATAATTAGGATAAAAACTAATAACCTAGCCAAACACTAAAGATTTCTTGTGGCCAAACCTTTGTATATTGCCTCAGGTATGCTTATAAAGAATGGACACATGGCTTGTTTAAGGTCATGAAAAGCATGATAAAAACCTTAAGAGGACTTAGATGGCTTCTATAGTGTATACAATTCTTAGTTTCAAGGTGGAAAGCTTGAGAGGCTTGGATTGGAAGTTAGAAGAAGGCTAGGTTAAGTGAAAGTCTTAATAAGACTAGCAAGATTGGTGGGGTGTTAGCTATAAATGGTTAGATTATATTTACATTAGATTCAATAGGGCATCATGATGAAGATTACCATATGTTATCTAAGGATGATGAATAATATTTTGGCCAAGTATGATTTAGAAATTATAGAGAATATTCTTGGCCATGCATGGATTAAGTTAGAAGATGTTCTTCTTGACTATATTTTTAAAGATGATAATTTTGGTTATACATTATTTAAGTGATAAGATGATGATTTTTGTCATCTATGATTCCTAAGGAGTTAGAATTTGACAAACTTAGCAATATGTATGATAATTAAGTTAAATTGTGACTTTGACACTTCAAAGAAATATGCTACCATGATTACATTCATATGTGTTGTTGAAATAATCTCTTGAAAGTGTTATTCAAGCATATAAGTTGTATTTCTTAGAAGAACTAAAATTTAATTATGAAATTTTTTACTTAGAATTCAACTAAGATTAATCAATAGCATTTCAAGAAACTCTAATATGTTAACCTAAGAATAACTTTTAAATTATGCCATCAAACATTACTAAGATTCACAAGCATAAGATGTAAAGAGAGGCTATAAGTGACCTTGGATGGCCTTAATGTGAGAGAGAGTTCTTAGGTACTTTTATAAAGGACTTTGGAGTCTTGGTTGAGCACTAAAAGAAGGCTAGGATCATTTTTAGGCTTGACAAAAGAGAACATAATTTGGTTATTAAGGATTTAGGAACTAAAAAATGCTTAGTTTAACTAATAGCTTGGTTAGTTTAAGCTAGGTCTAAAGACAAATTAGACTAACTAACAAAACTTAGGATTACAAATTTGAATATCTAAAATTGAAAATTAAATACCTTAGTTTTGAAATTTGAATGCACTAGGTTTAAAATTTGAAAGGTTAAGATTTGAAAGTTAAATTCTTATGGCATGAAATTTAAACCTTAGATAAAGTTAAGGACTTAGGTAAACCTAGGTGGACTTAGAAACAAATTATGGACTTGGATGAACCTTAGATGAGTGAAAATGATACCTTATGAATTAAACATAAATTAGCTTTGGTTAGGACTCATTAATTCTTAAGGACTTTGATTTTACATAAGAAAACCCTAAGATAATATGCAGGGTTGGATATCAAGCACATTGACCTTGAGCACACTTGAGCTAAAACTATGATTTGATAAGACTCTTAGTTAAACCTTGGACAAGGTTAGATTGAGTTAAAGAGCTTAGTTTTGACCTCATGAGTGGTTTTAGGCTCAACCAAGGGGCATATTATTCTCTTTCATATTGACTAATGCCTAACTAACTTCATTTATTAGGTGAGATCATGAGTAATCCTAAATTAAGCTCTTAACACATGGATCAATGCCTCAAATATTTATATAAGAGGTGTATGTGGCTTAAGAGAGGCATTTAGAAAGGGTATAATAGCTTAGGTTTGCTTATGAGGTGTGAGAGTTACTATATTGCAATTATTGCCCTTCATATGTATGCTTAAATTCTTGCATGCGTATCTATCATTAAATTGTTATGCTTGATTTTATTCTTATAATTGCTTTTATATACTATCTTAGTATTTCATATGATAGCATTTTCATTGCCATGGAATTAGGATAATATAGAAAATCATAACAATACTAATATGAACAAACAAGGTTTAGTAATGGTACCAAAAAGAGTAATAAGTTTTCCAAAGATATCTTCTTGAATTATGATAATTTAATCATCTAGGGAAAATGGTACAAGCACCTAGTGTGGTACCCTCTAAATGTCACAATAACATTTTCTTAATATTTTATATTTTGTTTTTTTGTTATTTAGAAAAATCACAAGATTTTGTTTATTTTTAAAATTATAAACCAAATAACTTTTTTAAAGAAAACCAAATCATTGTTTTCATATAAAATAAACTAAATCAAATTATTATATTATTCATAGAAAATGAAATAAATAAAATAATTTACCATAATATTAATTATTCTAGTCTTATTTTTGTATCAACATTAATTATAAATTAGAATTTCAAATTCTAATATAACATTATTTAAAAGTAGAATAACTAAAGTACTAGTGTGCCAACTCCACTTACTATTCTGTTAACATCTCATAAAATGCATCATTATTATTTGTAATGATAAGACAAACTAAGCGAAGCCAACCATCGCAAACTCGATAAGAAAAAATAAATAATCATGTATGTGAAATACTGTACAATCAAGTCACCATGCATTGGATCTATAATGCATTCATGTGATATGAAAGAATAATAAGCTATATTGAGAATAAATAGTACATAATGCATACTGGTAAGATAGAACCAATGTTTTTAAAACCTTTTTTATTTTCATTATCTCCTTAACTCTTTTTAGTTGGTCATTTGACCTTTTTTTATTATAAATCCTATGTTCTATTTTGTCTCTTAACCATTTTTTAACCAATAAAATCAATGTTCTATTTGGTCATTTGACCTTTTTGAACCATAGAACTTATGTTCAATGTGATCTTAAGTTCTCATCATTACTAATTGGGCTTAGCAAGTAAATTCTTTTATTCTTTATGTGCAACATTTACAAGATTTACTCAGCATAAGTCTACCCTTTATGAGTCCATTTTTCATTAATCAATGCACTAGATCTTTTGACTCTTTTCCTTTGGATGACTTAATCAGAACCCTTTAACAAAAAGTTTCTTTGCTAACCTATTTTGCTTATTTAAATTTTTTCCTTTATAATTTTCCTCTGTGTTCCATTTAAACATGCCAAATGGATGCTTCCATACTCCATGATCATTTACTACATAAACAATAAATTATGTGAAATTGTGGCAAACATGAATTTCATCCAAAAGTTCATTCATAATAGTTGTTTGGAAAGGAAATTACAATACATTATAACACCAAAATTACTCATCCAAAAGATTTTGCATACTAAAAATACCGTCTATAATTTATTTTTGCAAAACATGAGCATATTCACGATAAAATACAAAGATACATACCATAAATATCTGATGTAGTGGCGAAGCTTTAAGAATCCTTTCCTTCTACACATGTCTTCACAAATCTTCCTAAACCAATTTCTTCTCTACCCTAAAAGATCTAACACCCTTCCTAGCAAGGCTCGTACAAGTCCAATTTCTCTTCTAAGAGCAAAATCCTTTACAAAGCTACATAAAGTCTTTTTAATTCCATACCTTAGGAATAATTGCTATAGGAGAAGAAACACACCTACTCCATGCATTTCCTTCTCTTTTGATCATGCTTTCATTAATTTCTTTAATTTTGATTGTGTCCATAAAAATTATTAATAGCTTAATTAAAACCTTATAAGAACTCACATTTCATAAATTTTTCTATCCAAATTACTTCAAAAAAATTTTCAACCAATTTTAAAATAAGCTACTCAATAACCTTTACATGGCATACCAATTTTGTAATTTTCTAGCATTATTTAATATTTTTAATGTTTTTTCTTTCCTAAAGTCATAAATTTTAAAATAATATTATTTCATTAATAACCTTTAGTCTCTTATTTTATGACCAAGCAATATCCAAACTTTACAAAATTGGTATTGTTGTGTTTCAAATATTTTGTAATTCTACATTTAAATCTTTACTTCCTATAAGAGTTATAACTTTTTGGCCAATATAATAATTTTTTGTAAAATTTAATCAGTTGCATAAAATTAAAAAAAATAGGAATTTCAAATTAATTAATTCTCTTATATTTAAGGATGATTAATAATTTTCTTTTTTTTTTTGGAATTCAACACAATCTATAATCATTACAAATTTGTAGAATTATGTGTCAAATAATATAAATTTTTAAAAACAATTTTTAATTAAATTTTCATAATTTGGCATGTTTAAATTTTTCTCTCCATTTTAAAATTTTATCCCTAAGGTTTAGAACAAGTAAGGATGCTTTTTCCATATTTCTTCTTCAATCTCTTTAACCACCTTTTCTAATTAACTCACTCAACTTTAACTATAAGAATAATATTTTTTCTTAGATGTTTTATCTCATTTTTCAAACTTTAAATATGACTTTTCAAATAAGTCCAATCTCACCACATATTTCTATAATGAAGATATGTTAAGCACGTTGTGTACTCCAGTTTGTGTGATTGGTTGGCTACTTTGTTGGAAATCTCACCAATCTTTTTAATTATTTATTCGGATCCAATATATTTTTGTTTTATTTTTTCTACCTTGCTAAATCTGATAACTACTTTCATTGGACTCACATTTAAAAGAAACACGACCTTCTTCTTAGAATTCCACTTCCGTATGCTTTACATCATAATACATCTTCTAGCAAACATACATCTTTGGATTTTCTCTCGAATGAGTTGTGCCTTTACTATTATTTTTTGTTTTACTAATGATTTCACTGATGCATAATATCAACATAATGGTGTTAGGCATTTTCTTCAATTTAGTGTCTCAAAGGAAGTCATTTCAATACTTGATTGATAGATATTATAATATGAAAACTAAATTAAATGTAAATGCATATTCTAGACTGCACCTAAATCCAAAACACATAGTCTAAGCATGCCTTACAAAGTTTTAATTAATTCCCTTAATTTGATTATTAGTTTGAGGATGGAAGATTGTGTAAAATCTAATTTGTGTTTTGAAGGCATCATATACCTTTCTCTAAAATTGTGATATGAATTTCAACACCTTATTTTGAGCAAAAGAGTTTTGAGATAGAACATGACGTCACATCTACTTCACATAAATTTGAGCCAATGTTTTTGTCATAAATGTAATTTTTATTAGCAAAAAGTCTGTAATATTCATCAATCTATTTTCAACCACCTAAAATGTATCATGTCCCTAACTAGTATTAAGAAGAATAATCATAAAATCCATGGATATCTCTTTCTATTTCAATATAGTTATAGAAAGAGATTGTAGTGATCTACTTGATTTTTGATATTCACCTTTGACATATTGGCAAATCATGCATATAATGACAAAGCCCTCAATATCTTTGTTAATTCCAAGACTGCACAAGTTTTTCATGTCTTAGTACATCTTAGTCTTTTTAAGATGTATTATATACCTTATTTTATGCACTTCATGTAGTAAATATGTTTTGTTTGTTCTAAAGCAGAAACATATATTCTACTTTGGAACTATAGAACACCATTATGCTCATTGAAATTAAATTTAAAATCTTAACTTTTCAAGAGTTTATTCTTGTGTTAGTAAACTTGGGAGTGTGATTGACACATAAGAAGAGGAGTGAATTATAAATATTACAAATCCAATGATATTAAGTGATGTGTTGAAAGACTTTTATAGTTTCTTTTTTACACTTATAATCTTGTTTTAGAAACTCTTTGTACTTTTAAAATACTTTGTATAAGGAATGCAATTTAAAATTATACAAAGAACCTTTAAATGATTTGACCAAACACTAGATCTATGTCCACTTTTGGCCAACAAATTTGACAAAAATACTAAATTTTATTATAAAAGTAGGTAAGAAAAACCTTACTCTAAGTCAAAAGATCTTATAAAAACTAAGCCAAAGCATCCAAAAGGTATCAGGTCATAAGAACCAATAAAGCATCAAACCAAAAGACCCTATAATAATAAGTCCAAAGAAGCCTACAACATCATACCAAAAAAACATTAAAAACACTGGCTAAAAGACCAATAAAAAATCAATGATGAAGTTCTAGTAATGAGATAAAGAACCAATGTAAAAAGCTTTAAATAAAATGCTTTATAACTCATATAATTATTAGAAGGTACTCTAAATTATTATAAATAATGCAAGAATGCTTCTCAACTTAGCTTAATAAAATAACTTGGAATAGAGGATAACAAATGATGAAGATTGAAACTTGCAACAACTCTAGGCTTTCTTTTCTCCTAATCACCTTAACATTTATAACAACTTAAGTGTAATTTATTTTTGAAGATATGCAACTAATTATTAGTCTATTCACTATATTTGGATCCCCTTTTTTTGTAAGCATTTGAAAGCTTTCTAATGACTCCAAACAACCCCCAACAACTATAATAAAGTTTGCAAAAATTTAATCAAATTAGCTATTACTCACAAGTCTTGTACTGATCATATTATATGATACCTAATAAAGCTAATTGTCTAAGGTATTAGATTATCCATTATTCCTTCGCCAATTCTAATAAAAGATTATATTGTATGATATAATAATATTGTATTATATTAAGTGCACGAGATTAACTCTCTTATTGCTTATTAATTTAATCATACTAAATTATAAATAATATTATAATATACAAAGTTCTTGGGTTGGACTATATTAAATGCACACTTTGACAAAATTGTACTTTATAATATGTATAATTGTATTGTATGAATACATTTATACTACTACAATTTTTCTCTTAGTTTAGGTGGAAATGCAAAAGAAATCAAACTGTATGATAGTTTGGATTGTACTATCCAAGGATTCTTACATTTATTTAATAAAATTATTTTATCACTCCTTGCACATATACTTATGAACTAATTGTATTGCATGATAAGTACATTGTATTGTACGGTACGACCTATCATACTCAAACTCAAGGTTTTGTATACAAATATATCGACCACATCTTGTTAATGCAAACCTATGACTTTCATTTTATTTAGCCATATTTGTTGGTTAGAAAAGCTAAATAAAATACATTCCTTAAGGTTGCCAAGATGAGTGAATTAGTGATTTTGAAAAACCAATAGCACATTCACTAAAAACCTCATTATAATCCTAATACCCTCAAGCATAATGTTGTAGATCTTAAATGCTAATTCTAAAATGAATAAACTCTATAACATTATTCTCCAAGTATGCTCAACATTTATGTTTTCTTGGTGCCAATTTTCTTTTACATCAAATATCACAATGAATCCTTTGAGTAAAGGCCAAACTTTTGTAATTGATTCACTTGTACATTCTTGAGATGAATGATTTTAAACACTTTTGAAAAATCGATGATACAATGATAAAATAATTGTATTATCACCAAATTGATAGTATATGGATCAAGTTCAATAATATGTTCCTGTTTGATGATAATAAAACTATTAAAAAATTATTAAAATAAAAAAATATTAAAATATATAAGATCCTACAATTAGTTTGTTACAATTTCTAATTGAATTAAGAACCTTTTTTATGCATATATACCATGAAAATTGAGCTAATTCAGTCCATGCACAAAAACTATAATTCTTACAAATAGGAGATCACATGATTTAATTTTGCCCTTTTGCTTAGAGCATCTATCAAGCATATGACATTGCATGGATGATATGTAACATACATATTATATTTCTTTTTTAATTCAAGCCATCACTTTTTCTTTATGTTTAATTCCTTTTGAGTAAATATGTATTTAATACTTTGGTGATCAAGATACACTAGAGTCTTTAAAGTGAAAACTATAAAAGCAAGTTCCAAGTCATAAATAAGATAGACTTTTCATGAGGTCATAGTCATCTACAAGAATATGCTATAACTTTATTGTTCAACATTAAAATAACACCTTGCATGTGTAGAATTATATTAATAAATACTTGAAAGTCTTTATTGTTCTCTAAAAAAGCTAATGCAAGTTTTACTTTGAGAGTTTCAAAATTGCTCTATAATCTTGGTCCCATATGAATGGAATCACTCTTTCTATTAGTATTGTCAAGGGAATAATAATTTATGAGAATCCCTTAACAAATTTCTTGTATTGCCCAACTAATCCTAAAAAACTTCTAATCTCTATGGGATTTGTAAGATTAGGCCAATCAGTAAGTTTTATCACTTTTTATATATCACCTTTTATGAATCTATAAACAATTCTTCAACACTCATCACATGTTGTAAGAATAAGGCACTTGATAACACAAAACTATAATTGGAGAACTTGGTATATAATTGATTCTCTTTTAACCTTTATAATGTCATGTTTAAGTGTATTGCATGATCCATTATATCTTAATACTAGATAAAGATGTCATCAATGAATACAAGTGTATTGCATGATCCAATCAGTAAGTTTTATCACTTTTTATATATCACCTTTTATGAATCTATAAACAATTCTTCAACACTCATCACATGTTGTAAGAATAAGGCACTTGATAACACAAAACTATAATTGGAGAACTTGGTATATAATTGATTCTCTTTTAACCTTTATAATGTCATGTTTAAGTGTATTGCATGATCCATTATATCTTAATACTAGATAAAGATGTCATCAATGAATACAATGTTGAAATTGTCTTGTTATTACCTAAATAACTAATTCATTAGGTCCATGAATACTTTTATTGTTGTAGTTAAGCCATGTGGATGAATAAAAAATTTTAAAGACTATACCTAATTCTAAAGGACATTTTTGGTATATCTTCTTTTTTGATCTATAGTTTGTTATATCTAGATCATGTATCAATCTTTGAAAACACCTCTTCTCTTAGCTGTTGGTCTGAACTGTTATCTATTCAGGGCAACAAATATTTATTCTTTATAGTGTTTTGATTATCTCCCTATAATCTATGCATAAGTGTAAACTTCTATTCTTTTTTTAAACAAATATAACTAGTGCTCCTCATAATCTAATGAAACACTTATTAGGCATTTCTTACAATTGAATTTTCATTTGCTAATGTTCTATTAGCATCATCATGTATGGTGCCTTTAATGTAGCTTTAGCTCCATGTACTAGATTGATAACAAAGACATAATCTCTTTTTCAACAAGTATACTTAGTAAATTCTTAGGGAACACCTTAGGATAATTTCATACTATAGGCATATCTTATAGTTAAGGTTTTCCTTATCAATAACTTATACTAAACCCAAATAATATTCACACCCTATTTTTACTAGTTTCCCTACCTTTAATGCAAAAATGAGAGGTATATTTTGGTCCTCACCACAGTAAATCATTTTGATGTCATCAATCTTATAGATCTTTATCCTATTTTTCCAATAATCTATCATAACTCTATAAGTTATCAACTAATCAAATCTCAAAATTAGATAAAATTATCTTATATTAATTTTAATTAGTTGGAAAAACAAAAGGTTTTCCCTTTATTTTCACATTTTCCTTTACATAATAGTTTAATTTTACTTCCTCCCCCATAAGTTAGATAACTAATAATAGTAAATCTAATATGTATAAATCTACTACCATGTGTGTAATCAATGAAATAAAACTGAAAGAAAGAGATGCTCCATATTTGATTAAAATTTTTATGGGAATAAGAAAAAGGTATATGTGATGACATCATTATGTTGTTAAGACTTCACTTACCCATGATTGATAAGTTGAATTTTGGTTTTTCTATAGATTAGCCCTTACGTCCATAGCTTATTACATTAGCATTACCACCATCATTATATTTGCTCAAGATTCATGAATTTTTGCATATTATGAAGTGAGAAGTTTCTTTTCTTTCTTTCTTATCCTCTATAGCAACTTGATTTTGTTTAGTATGTTGTGCAACCTCCATTAGCTCTTTTTTTGATCAAAAGTGGCCGAAGCCTACATAAGAAAACCTACTATGGGGGTTTAAATGCAAAGTCAGCTAGTAGGAACTTAAGTAATGGCTTGGGCAGGGGCATTCCCCTTTCCCAAGCCATATCAGACAAGCATGCATTTTTTGCCACCCAATCAGTAGGGGCATTGCCTTCCCTCAAAACATGAGTGAGGCAAAAAGCATGCAGCTTCCTCACAAAATGGAGAGCATCAGAAACAGTACCACCCTCCAAAGGACAACGAACCCATTGCATTCCCTCATGTAATGCATAGGTAGAATTAGTCTGGATCTCAACAGTAGAATAATCCTTTAGTTTTGTCATGATAAACACCATAGCTTCCATAATAGCTTGAAGCTCAGAGGCTTCACTTGCCTGTGAAATGAAACCTCTCCCCACAACATGCATGGGCCTTTCCTCATGGTCACGGACAACAAAACCAATACCAGTCGTCTCATTCCTCACTGCAGCATTGCAATTGATCATTATCCAGCCCGTTGAAGGGGTAAGCCAAAAACTGGTTACTAGGGACCCCAAGGGGTTGAACTTCCTGCTGGACGTAGAAGGATGATGATTAATAAGCTTTATAGTGGTAGTGCTTTCCAATTTGATCCTCTGGATTAGCATGTTATTACTGAGGGTAGTCTTCTTATGCACCCTGTGGTTCCTATTCTCCCAGATATGGAACAAGGTAGAGGCCACAATGGCCAAATGAGCCATGGAGATGCTGCGCATCGCGTCAAGCTGTGCGGCACGGGAAAGAAAGCGCTCCAAAAAACGGTCGCCACTGCGGGTGCGCGTGCGCACACCGCCACAGATGCCCAACACCTCAGCAGATGCGTAAAACACAGGGTCCTCCCAGATACTGCGTACTGCAGCACAATCATACAGCGCATGCTGCTGTGTCTCAGCCACATCACAGCCCCAACTACAGTTGTTACATTTAGTCAAATGCCTTCTTTTGAGCCAATCCACTGTAGGAACGAGCTTTCGAGCCACACGCCAAAGGAAAGTATGGACCCAGGGCAAGACTTTAAGCTTCCATATCCTGCAAGTTCCCCCAGTGGTAGGGTAGATCGAGCATCGTCAGCTCTCCTCAATGCAATGAGAGCCCAGTAGAACTTGGTAGAAGAGACCTTATGGGATTCAGTGTGTACCTGAAGAAGCTCATCATTCCCATAATTATGACCCCATGACAAGTGCATGACTCTGTCCTCCAATAAAGGGTTCGCCCAGCGAGCAATAGAATCCCTGTCCCACTTCCTCGGCCCCAACATGCAATTCCCCACATATTTCAACCATGAGGCCTCCATGTTGATGAATGTGGGCCACCATTTTATTGGAAGAAAACCCAGCCAATTGTCTTCATAGAAATCAGTGCACATTCCGTCCACCATCCTCCAAATGAAACCCCCCAGGGCGTCTGGGAAAGCCTCAAGCAGCAACATTCCCGCATGAGAAGCACCCCTAGGGACCTTGCATGGGTTGTTTCCCAAAGGATACTTTGTCTTCATGATGTTTGCCCAAAGGCTGTCCTCACGGTATAAAAGTCTCTTGTAGTGCTTCATGACCAATGCATGACTCCAGATCTTGAGATCAAGTAAGCCAAGGCCTCCCATGTCCTTCGGGAGCGTAACAGTGTGCCAATCAGCATAATGGATAGCGTGAGCCATACCTGCACCACACCATAGGAATCTCCTCATCAACTATTCCATCTGCTTCACCACCCCACATGAAACCTCACAATGGCTCATCACAAAATTTGGAAATGACTCCAAAACAGCCTTGATCAATAGTATCCTTCCAGCCAAGGAGAGGGGGCACACCCGCTACTTAGCAACCTGATACTCAATTTTTTGAATCAAAAAGTTGAAATATGTTTTCTTGAATAACTTAGCTGAAATAGGAATACCCAGGTAGGAGAGTGTATTTCCCTTTGGGATACTAAGCTTAGAGGACACAAGCTTCATCTTTTTCTTCTTCATACCTCTACTGAAGAAAATTCTTGATTTCTCATGATTAACATTTAGGCCAACGAACTTACTGAACTTATGGAGCATTTTCTTGTAACAGACACATACTTATGTGAACCAGGTGCATAGATAATAACATCATCAGCATATAAAAGGTACGATATAAGGGGGCCATTGGAGGTGTATCTAAAGCCAAGTAGTGCCTGATTCTCATACTTACGCGTCAGCATAGAGAAAAATTCCGATACTAGAGTGAACAAATATGGGGATAAGGGGCAACCCTGGCGAAGACCCCTAAAGGCCTCAATCCACGGTAGTCTATCTCCATTCAGTAGAATACAAAATCTTGGGGAGGTAATACAAGCAAGGACCCACTTGCACCATGTCGATGGGAAGCCAAGGAGTTGCATCATCTCCTTAATGAAATGTCATCTCACACTATCGTACGCCTGCTCCATATCCACTTTAACAGCCATCGAGCCCACTTTGGATGAGGAGGAATACATTCTCGCCCACATCTCCTGCGCAATAAAGATATTGTCAGAAATGGATCTCCCGGGAAGAAAAGCTCCCTTTTTAAACATATAACATTTTTGTGACTCAATCACCACCATCTTTAATATATATCTAGCCAATTTGGAGAATGCCTATTCTTATTTTGCAAACATTGATATCTTTTAATACAATCACCTTTCAAATCATCTTACACCTTTTTGTTGGTTGATTCTAAAATGTATCACTCTTAAAATACATAAAAAAATTGTCTTAATGAAATTTCTAAATTCAATCTATCAATGAAGCAAAGTTTGTGTTTCCCTCATAAACAATGCCCAATGGTTCCAACTAGTGTCAATACCACCAAGGAGATCTTCTATTCTCCAAGCAAGCAATGCTATCAATATAATCTCAATCCCCTCAAGCTAAACCTATATAAGAAATTAATAGATCATATACAACAATGTGTGATGGATGCAACTTCATAAATTGTTCCACTAACTAATTACATGGATACACTCTACTTCTCCTCCTAGTTCTAACAAGTGTTATTCTTCTTAGGCCTACATCTTTATCATTTGATTCCCTTCTTCCTTAGAAGGTTTTTCCAATTCCATTTCATTGTTTGAACTTCCTAACTTCTCTTCATGCAAATTTGGATTAAAAAATTTTATTCTGCATATTACCAACTTTTAACACATATCAAGGTGCACAATTCAAAATAATATGCATGCCATACATGATAAAATTAATGAGATCCAAGAGTTAAATCAACCTCTACAACATTTTTCCTAATGTCTATAGTATTTCATTATGCATTAAGTTCTATAAAAGTTCTCCAAATTCTCTTAAATTGATTAAAATAATCATTTACCACATATCCAATCGAAGAACCATAGTTTATGTTAGATGTATAGTATGTTTGAGCCAGACATGCAGTACATTTGATATGACATGCATATAACTCTTATGTTTCTCTCAAATTAGATCATTTAACCTAGATGTATTGTATGGTAGACTCTAATGTACTTATGTCATTCTAGCACATCATCCCTTTTTTTCTCTATTTCATTGGTCCTTATAGGTATTTTTCCCTATGTATAGTATGGGGATCTCATGTATTATATGTTATGATTATTTTAATCCTTTTTAGTCATCAATTTTCCTAGAATTTCATTTGTAGATTGGTTATTTTAATGATAAAGTATCTATATCAAACATATAGTGTCTAATAAATTTCAAAATAATGGGTGCGCTTCCATTTTTTATGATTTTCTAGCTTTGCTCATATAGACTAAGTTGTCATTTTCTAAATACTCATTGAAGGTTTGCTCATTTTTCTATGATTTTTTCTCTCTTATATTTTAATTACTCTGACACAAACTTATAACCCCTCTGATGCAACAAAAATGAGATTTATCTAACATTTTATATTTTATTTTACATTTATTAAGAAAAATCACCCATGAAGCATATTCATGTTATTTGTAATGATATGACAAAAGAGGCTTAACTAATTGTTACTAGCTCAATAAACAAAACTTTATAATCATGCATGCAAAATATTTCATAATTTAGTCATGTCATATGTTGTTTCCATAATACATCAAAGTGATATGAAAGTAATAATAAGCAATTCTAAGATTAAACAACACATAAAACATATAGCTAATATAAAGCCAATGTTTTTAAAACTATTTTAGTTCAATGATTTTGTTATTTACTTTTAGTTGGTTCCTTAACCATTTTCCATCATATACCACATGTTCTATTTGATCCATTGACCTTTTTCAATTATTGAGCCCTTATTTTATTTGGTTCTTTAACATTTTTTAGCTATAGAACATGAAGTAAAAAACTAGTGTGCAAATCTCACAAGAGAGGGATGAATTGGAATCTTAAAAATATTTTTTGTTATTTTTGAACGTATTTATTTTTTAAAAATAATTTTATGATTGTAAAAAATATTGATTATATATATGTTATTTTTTAATATGATAACAAAAAATAAAGATAAAAATTAAAAAAATATTCCTGAATTTTTAGATAATTCAGTTCAAATTATAACGTACGTCCACCACTAACCAAGGTTAGGAAAAACAATACTAACAAAAGGTTAAACTTGAGATTTTTTTTCTTATGGTTTATCTCTAATGTACGAGCTTTTACAAGTTCTACTATAACTCATTCTTCTGCGAGCTCAACCCCAACTCAGTTTTTTTGTGAGACCAGATCAAAATCATGCTTTTGCAAATGTCGGGCTGCCCAACCTAAGCGAAAAAGAAAAATATAACAATTCAAAAAAATTTTGAAAAATTTGTATAACTTCTTGTACTTATGAATTAATGAAACAAGGCACAATGAGCTTAAAATTTAAGAAAAAAATGAAAATTTGAAAGTTTAAACGTGCAAGACTTAGCTTGAAAAATTTAATGATTTGAGAAAGAGAAGTCGTAGTTGCTATCAATAAAATTTATGCTAATAGAATATAAAACAATACTTTTTTGAGATCTCAAAGATTGATTCTTATTTATTTTTTATTCTATTTACAATGGTTAAGATTTATAGAAAAATTTTGATTATAATCATTAGAAAGTGTAGAAAGTTATTTGAAATCTACAACCAAATAGCTTAAAAAGATTTTACGAACATGTTAAAATAATTTTTTCAAAATTGCTAATGTAATGGATAAATAATTATTTATTAGGTGGGATAAACCAGGGTCATTGAATCTGATCAAAGGTGATACAAACCATTTGATCTAATGCTGAATAAACAGATGTGTTATGGATGATCTTATTAAGACAAATTTGATCTTGGCCATTTGGACGTAGATAGGACAAGGGATTAGTCCCACTTTATAGTGAAAGATAAGTATTTTTACTTTATAATCATTCATGCAAGAATAATATTCAAAGCCTAATAAGGTTTGGCTCCCCCTTATGCACTTAGGAATTCATCTCTTGGACATACTTATGACATACAGGTTTATACGGGTTTGCCCGAACCCATACGTTTACTTAACCCATCTGATTTAGGAATTTTTCATCAACCATAATGGGCTCAACCTTATTTTGTTTCTACTATTTCTTGACCTAAGGCTTGCAAGTGCCTGCACAGGATTGCCCAGCCTCACAAGCTTTGCACTTGGGCAAAAGTTGGGATTTCACAGAAACATATATTTTTTAATTATGAAAATTTTAATAAAATTAATTTTTTTAATTTAATCAAGATTTAATAAACAAACTAACATGAAATTTGATTAGGATAAGATTTAACCAAGAAAAGGGTTGTAGGAGTCAAAAATAAAATCTTGTTCATTTGCTAAATCAAAGTGATGATTAATTGATGCTCAAATATGATTTGAAATTGATACAAAATGAGAGTATCTTAAAATCAATAAGGTAATATTCTATTTCATATAAAAAAAACTTATAAAAGCTTAGTGCATATATCTTCAATCCTTGAAATTTGTTGAACACTCCAATACTCTTTGAATGTCACTAATTCATCATCTTTAAAGGAGTATGGCTTATTCATTAAAAATTACATCTAATTCATATTAAACAAGATTATTAGAATAAAATATTAAATATTTAATGCTTAACTCATCAAACACAAACATGACCTAATAGAACCCTTATTTCATGTGAACTTAAGTTTTCATCACTAGTGGTTGAGCTTTGTAGATCAATTTCTCATCTCTAAGTGCTCTATTTAAGAACATCATTCAACTTAGGTCTACACCCAATATGAGTCTCCTTGAAAAAAAGAAATGCCCTTAAGACTTTTGTACTTTTCCTTGGATGACTTAATTAGAACCCTTTAAGAAAATATTTCTTGGCTAATTTATTTTGTACTTTTAAATTTTTCATTTATAATTTCCCATTTTGTTCCACATAAACCTGCCAAATGGATGCTTCCATGTGCCATAAAAATACATTCTGCAAACAATAATCTAATGCAAAATCAAGGGAATAATTGACAGTATGAATTTCATCCAAAAATGCATTCATAAGATCTGATTGGAAAGCTAATCATAATACATCATACAACACCATAATTACTCATTTAAGAATTTTCCTATACTAAAAATGGTTGATAAATTTCATTACAAAAATTAGTAAATAAACATATAATAAAATACATAGTTACATATCATAATTATTTGATGTTGTGGACATGATTTAAGAATCCATTCCTTCCTCACATATGTACATAAATCTCCTAAAATCATTTTCTTCTTTTTCACATAGGCTGCATCATTCCTCCTCTCTCTTTTCTTTCCTATAAGGCTTTCAACACTCCCATTTCTCTTTCACATAAAGAAAAATCCCCTGAACTGCTACAAAAAGCATTTTTATTTCTTTTCCTTTGAAATAGTTATTGTAAGACAAGAAACACACCTTCTTAATCCATTTCCTCTTGTTTTGGTCACATCTCCTCGCATTTCTTCTCTTTTGATCAAGCCTCTCCACCCTTTCTACCTCACTGCCACGTCATTGCCATTGGTTAAGGACAACTAGGGATAATTTTATAAAATCATTAAATGTTTAATTAGAACTTACAAGAATTTGTATTTTTTTAATTTTTATATCAGTGTTCCATTCCTAAAACTATATATATATATATATATATATATATATATATATATATATATATATATATATATATATATATATATATATATATATATATATATATTAAAATAATAATATTTTTTTAATCAATTTTGGCCTCTTATTTTTTCTATCAAGCCACATTCAAAATTTACAAAACTGATACCATTAGATTCTTCATAACTTCTACTTTTATATTTGAAATTTTTCTCCTTTTTAGGCGTCAAATCCCTTTTTAAGCAATATAAACTTTTTTAATAAAATTAAATAAATCACATAAAATTGGAAATAAATATTAATAATTATAATTGATTGATTTTCTTTCCTCTAAAGATGACTATTAATTTCATTCTTTCTTATGAAATTTAATTCACCATATGGTCATTATAAATTTTTCATATTGGGTGTCAAATACTTTTAAATTTCAAAGAAAACTATTTATTAAATTATCATACCTTTGTAATGTTACATAAGGTCAACAATACTCTTCAAGGGTGCAACTCAAGTCAAGTATTGTCCATAAGGGTGCATTTGAAGATGTGAGATTTGACTTAACTTGCCCAGCTAGTACTAATATAAACATAGATTCATTAATAGTATAGTATCTATGGTAGAAAAAGATCAAGAGACCAATTGAGAGCAAAACAAATTTGGAAAATAAAAAAATAATGTTCAAACAATTTTCACTACATTACATTCTTAGAATGTGTAGTTTTACTTATTTGTAATTCTTATTATTTTATTACTCTTATGGATATGATATAGTCTAGCATGCAACACATAAATCATGTGATGCCTTACATTAAAGCCATGTAGTTTTGTCTACTAAGCCTGTGATATTTGGCTCGATTTTGTTTAGCCTAAAATTTTAGGCAACATGGTTGCACATAAAGAGAATCCATGAAACTAACAAGTGGAGTTAGTAACACTTGTAGTTTTAATTTTTTTACATTTGAATAATGATATGAAAAGTTGGATTATAATAAATGTTGTTGCAATAATAAGATTTAGCACAATTTATTATTATGGAACTTGTTTATTTATTTATTTTTTGCTATAAATAATGTAATAATTTAGTTTGAATTATGTATAATGAACACTGTGGGTTTTTCTTTTTTTTTTTATAAAACTTACTTGTCTAAGTATTTTAAAAAAAATCAAAATCTTTTGGTTTTCTAAATAAAGGAAAAATAAGGTATAAAATTTAGGAAAATCATACTATAACACTATTGGCACCTTAAGTTCATATCAAAGTAAGTTAGATACATATTATAAGAAAAACAAACAAACAAACCTAGGATGAGACTCTAAAAAATAACACCATAAGCTATGTGAGCATGGATAAATAATCATTGTAAGAATCAAAGATTATTTTGGCATTGATTTTATGTTGCATGTTTTTATTATCAGGAATGCAACTACTATATGAAAAGTTATGAACTTAAATGGTTGAAAAAAGATTGACAATGAACTTTATATATGATATGTGAAGACTCACATATTATTAGTTAAAGAATGCAAACCATAGGCAATCTAAATTAGAGAACAATGAACGAAACATTATTCTCTTATGCAATTTATGTCATCTTAGTATATTGCACATCTAAGTTAAAAGATTAAACCTAAGGATAACATGTATTTTATGTCAATTTTGATGCAGGATAAATTTAAATTAGATAAAAATACATCAAGAGTAAAGAGATTGGGATTAATATTTTAATAAACTTTAGGAAATTCTAAATAATAAAAGTTAATTATAAGGAACTCATGCATAAATAACCCTCCAAACTTTAGGGAAAATGCTATGAAGATTGATTTAAGATTCTTCTTATTTTTTAATATGTTTGGTATGTAATTTCCTTTTGAATATATGATTGTGATGAATGTTAAAAATTAGTTATATGCAAAATGAAATGTGGGAATCCTAATTTGCATATTGAATAAGTGGTAAGATTTAATAAGGAAATGAAATAGAAGAACATTTTTAGGAGGTGAGGGATCAAGAAATAAGGGAAATGATTATGATGCAAGACTGGGAAGGGATAACTCCTATTAGCATTGGGAAGAAAATGGGGCTAAATCAAATTAATCATCTAGTGGAACAATTTTTTATTATGATCCTTATGAAGCAAAGAATTGGTTAGAGAGGATCAAGAGCTTTTTGATAACATGGATTGCTTAGAGAAGAGGAGAGTCTCATTAATGGTTCTCATATTGGATGGAATTATTGATCAATTATAGTAAAACAAACAAAGAATCTACTTTTAGTGTAGACCTAATTCAAAGAAAAGTTGTGAGACAATCAAACCATGTTGTATCAATGAGGATCATTCTTTGTTGAATATGAGCAAGTATTCTCTAAATTATCCAGATGCTCAAGAGATTATGGACACAAAGAACCAAAAGTATTATATGTTTAAAAAGGGTCTACAAAATTTGTTCATAGCATCATGACATTGATGTAATTTACTACAAAAAAATTTATGGGGGTTAAACAATACACAAAATAAGTTTATGCTACAATAGAGGGCAAGAAAGTAGTAGGAAAAAAGAATAAAACATTTTCACCATAAACTAGATAAAAATCCAAGAATACCATGACATTTGAATTAGGGCCTCAACCTTTAGGATCTAGAATAAGGGATATGCCAAAATACAATACTTATGGCAAAAATCACTATAGTGAATGCCACAAGAAGAAATATATAAAATGCTTTGCTTTTGATGAAATTGGAAATATTACAAGAGAATGCCCTTGAGTAACCAGAATTCTATTGGTGGTGGTGACACTAGTATAATAGGTTATATATTTGGAGTTCTTGTTATAGGAGGAACTATATTCAATTCACTAGTCATGAGTAAGAAGCAATCTTCAACAAGTCAATCTCAAAAGGCTCAACTAAAACTTTATGCAATTACTCAAAGAGAGGATTTTTTTCATCTCCTAATATCATCATAAGAACCTTAATATTATTAAATAAAGTTGTGGAAGACTTCTTTAATTATAGAGCTTCACATTTATTCATATTTACTTCATTAATTGCATGAATAATAGTGGATTGATATAGATTAGATATCTCTTTACTACTTACTTTACCTATGGGAGAGAATGTCGAAATTTTTAATTACATGAAGAAAAATATTAACACTAATGGAAATTTGAAAACTCTCACGAACGAAAAAACTAGAGTAAAATGAGAAAAATGACAAATATTATCTTGATAACAAATTATTCTATAGTGGTATCCAACCAAAGTGGAAATATAAATTAATTTCATTAGAATATCACTTGAGATGAAATAACATTTTTTAATAAGAGTATGTCAAGTGGGGGAACAAAATAAATTTGTACACCTATATGACAGAATTAAAGTAAGCCTCTTAAACATATTTTTGTATTAAGAAAAGAATGTGCTAAAAGGTTCATTATATATGGAATTCATATACATATGCTATCAAAATATTAGTATATGTATTCATATTTTTTCATAATAAAGTAAAGAATTGTTACTCTTTATGGGCACCAACCCATCAAGAAAAAGAGCTATAAACTCCATTATGAATGTAGCTAGCGAACACAAGCCCAACATAACTCTTGTACAACATCATTCTTCCATGCTAATCATGACAAAAACACACTTAAAGCAAAGCTTTAGTAATCACAAGTGTATGGTCTTTCTATTATCAAACCATCACATGAGAGCATAAGGTTAACAATGACAATTTCAAATATGAAGTTCAAATTATTATGACCCACATAACCAATTTTGTCAAATTTGGATTTGGTTCAATAAAACAATAAGAGGATAAAACTTATAAAGATAAAAATAATACTTGAATAAATTATGGTTTTAAGAAAGATAATCATTAAAAATTCCAAATGACATAAAAAAAATTACATTAGTTATATGTAAGGTTTGGCTCATGGTGTAGCTTATTTTAAAACTGGCCAATAAATTTTTGAATGTAGTTTGGATAAGAAAATTCAAATAATATATATTGGTATAAGATCTTAATTAAAACTTATTGATTTTATTAACTAACCAACTACAGTAAGACAGGCAGTGGCGTAGTCCTTCTAATGCAACTTGATATTTAGAGTGAAAGGATTATGGTAAATATCTTGTAAGTTCTCGAGGAGTTGGGAAAGATTTGATCAGACTATGCTTGATGGAAGGTAGAGAAACAAAGTGATGATATTTTAAAAAAAGGAAAAGAGATCCAAAATTATGTAGAAGGCAACAATGAAGGAAAAAGCCTTTAAGGTATGTTCATTGCATTGAAAATTAAGATAAGACTATTTTGTAATTCTTGGTGAATTATTTTTATATAAAAGAACTTAATGTACTGCAAACAAGTGCCCTTCTATATGTCGTGAGTGAACTCTTGGATGAGTGGGATAATTTGGATTTCTTATTGTAGATAATCTATGTACTCTTTGTGCATTTGATTTGATGTTTGTTGTATTACGATTATTGCTCTTCATTTGTATGCCTAAACTCTTGAATGAGTATCCATCATGAAATTATTGTTATATTATTTCTTTTCTATAATTAATTTTATATAATATCGTAATATTTAATATTGTTACATTTACATTAACATGGACATGGAATAACAAAGAAAATCATAATGATATCAATGGGAACCAACAAGTTTATATAATGATATAAAAAAATAACAAGATTTGTCAATGAAATATATTCTTGATTTTTCATGGTGTAATCATCTAGGAAAAAAGGGAAAAGGGTTCTAGGTGTATTAGTCAAGGTGAATAAACTTATGAATGGTGTAGCTTGAGTCAGGTTTAGTCTATAAAGTGCACTTGGAAATGGAATAGGTTATTTACTACTTAATTACTAGTGACGTAATCCTGGATTCTTTTGGAGTATAGGTCCCATGATTGAAAAAGGGTCAATAGAGTAATTACGAGAAAAACAAATTTGAAAAATAAAGAAATGCTTATTATTTACACTTCATTACATTCCTAACATGTATACTTCTACTTATTTATAGTGCTTGTAATTTTATTATTCTCACTTTGATGTGATATGGAATGCACATGTGACTTGAGGCCAAATAATGTAATGACATATATTGAGAGTATGTAGTTTTGCTTATTGATTTTGAGATAATTGGTTCAACTTATTTTTAACTTTAAATTTTGCATAATATGTATGCACATCATGAGACTCTAGGGGAATAATAAATATAGATGTCTTCACTAGTAATTTTAACTACTTTATATTTAAATAATGATATATTTGGATTAGAAAACTTGATTGCAACAAATGCTACTATGATAACAAGATTTGATATGATTTAGTATTATGATAATTGTTTATTTATTTTTTTATGATGCAAACAATGTAATAACTTGGTTTGATTATCCACAATTAAGACAATGTGTTGGCTTCTTTGCAAAAATTACTTTTCTTAGTCTTACGAACATAAAAACAATTTGTACGATTTTCTCAATAAAGGTAAAATAAGGAATAAAGTATGAGGTAATTAACATTATAGCACTATGGGAACCACATTTTGCCAACAAAGTGCTGTAACAGACTAACATGTGTTCCATTGATGACCATTAGTTGCTCATCAATCTAAATGAAGAACACACATGACAATTTTAATTTCATGCCAAATAGTTTCTTCCAAAATGAAAAGATAAATCTAACTACTCAAAAAATAATTTCAACATATAAGTAGTGTCATTAGATTTCTTATATAAAATAAAATGGATCATGTTAAAGAACCTATTTATTATCAAAAAAAAAATAATATCATTATACTTAATAATATATAATAGTCTTGATACAAAGTTCATAGAAAAATCATTCCAATATTTTTATAGAATTGGAAATATATATATATATATATATATATATATATATATATATATCAAACTTTTGTTTAGTAATTTTTGCTAGTATGTAAGCATATCTTTGAAAAATGATATGGCCTACAACTTTTTTTGACGACAGCCAATAGCATCTAACTTCCAAGGGACTAATTAATAATTTTATCATGACTTAAGTGATATATTATTCTTTCAAAATATAATTCTAGAATAAGAAAATCTTATAGGTATATATAATTTTTTTTTCTCTACATAAACCCACATCAAGTATGTGAAAAGAACTATGTAAAAGAATTGGTTTGTTCTTTAGACATGTCATTTGCTTTAGTTCGCCCTTTGGTTGTTATTACCCTCCCTTTGAGGTATCTTCATACTCATTTCTTGGAATCATCGTAATGGAATTATTAAATTTTGTTCAAGTGTAGAATCTTCCAAATACAAAAAGAATATAGATAAAATATCCAATAACATAACGAAAAAGAAGAGTATCAGACAATGAATTAAGCACAAAGAACATTTAGATTCTTAGAACTTGTGGACAGCTGACAAAACTCTTGAAAGAAAAGAATTAATAGAAAAAAACATGAGCTTTTGTTAAATCTTGATAATTGACAAATTAAGATGATATGTACACATTACTTGTGTAAAATGATTATCTTGCAAATTAAGTTCAATTGAACACATTTTCAGATTTGTGTTCAAAGTCCGTCATATTTAATTTTTTAAATTTGAGAATTTTTTTGTTCTTTATCCAATGAAACATATTTTAATTCTGAATCATACGTATTTGAAACCAGAGAACTAGTTATGTAATTTAGTTCTGATTCTACTAAACACCTTGGGAAATAACAATCAAAAGATTTTTGTAATGTATAAGAATCGTTAGAGGAACGCAGAATGTAGCAATTGACATAGTACACGATCAAATTCTAATTTCATAAAAATGTCATCAGATGAAAACTTTTAAATTCAAATTCATTAAGAAAATCATTATGCTCAAAACTTTTTTTTTATCATAGGCGTAAAAAGAAAGCATCAATTTTCTCTTTGACTTTTGGTTTCTATTTCAATCTCTTAGTCACAGAGCTGGTTTTGATAATTTTTATTAATTTCAATAATTACTTGGGTTTCGCTTTCAACTAATTTCTAATATATTCAATTTAATTTTGAGTTTTTTAGCTAATTCATTATCATAAAAAATTAAAATAACTAAAAATAAAATTATATATTCAAAAATATATATATACACACATGCACACTCACATATCTCAAAATATAAGCCTTATGTTTCTCTTGAAATTAGATTATTTCACTAGATTTCAACTAATTTCAACCAAAATAAAATTGAAATCTAGATTTTCCCCAACAGATTTATTCTGAACAAATTTCTTGTTTCCAAAACATCAATGGGATATCAATTATATCATCAAACTTTATTTCAAAAAAAAAAAAAATCCACATGCTTTTAGAAATTTTTGGAGCAGCATAATATTCATCCATTGTGGCATCAATAAAGTTGCTATTAAGTGACACATCTTGTCCAATTTGTTTCTTGAAATCATGCAGCTTGCTGGGCTTAACAATCAAATTATTTTATTTAATTCAAATATTTTAGGTTGTTCGAGTGATTCCATCATCTGTTTAATAGTACAAGAATTTTTAGTTAAAATACATATTTCATGGCAGGCTCTACATATGATAAAGATAGGTTGAATAATGTATGCAATCACATGGCTTAATTGACGGATCAATCATATCTTTTAAATGTTCAAGTATTATGAGAGTAGATGAACCTCTTGGGCCCAAATTAGAGCTATCTAGTTGTCTAGAAGGAATACGTAATTCATGAGTGAATTAGAAGTCCTATATTTTTTTATGATGCCTGTAAAGTTAACATGTGAATTTGCAGTTGATTTAATATCTTATTTTATCGTTATTGAGAAAAATTAATAAATCTTTTAAAAACAAATAAGTCAAGTAATTTCTTTGCAAATAATCAAACCATAGATTTTTTTTTATTGACAATAAATCAACCAAATTATTACATTGTTTTTGTACAAAAAACAAATAGTATATAGTTTGTCAAGTTTTGCTAATGCAATAACAACTATTGCAAACAAAAACTTCTAATCCCAATACATCATCATTAAAATGATAAACAATCTAAGATGCTAATATAGTCAATCTTAGGTTTAATGTTCATGTGGTACCGCGGGACACTGGACCAGTCGTTGTCCTGCTCGGTCTGTGGACACCTGCAGCCCTAAGTATCCCCGATTCACAATGGCGGGGTCCAAGGGTAAGAAGAGCGCCCGAAAAATAAGACAGTCGGCCAGCAAATCGCCGGAAAGGGAATCCTGTACTGGAATTCTTGCGAGAAGGGCTGTGGAATCAGACACAAACTTTGATAGAGACAACGAAGCCAAGGTCAACGTGGGGAAGACGGAAGCCGATGAACACGAGATAGAATCGTTGAAGGAGGACACTGCGTCCTCAGGTAGCCCTGTGCTGGCGTTTGAATCAGGGGAGGTCACAGCGCTTCTGAATAAAGGGAAAACAGTCACGGGGGAGGCGTCTGGACATGAAAGTCTGTGCTTGGGTGCACGGACTGAGCTGGAGGGGGGAAAGAGGAAACACCAGGAGCAGGCTGAATGCTCGAGAGTGCAGGAATCAAAATTTACTGATCAGAATGCAGGGGACAAGGAGGAATGCGTCTCTCAGTTATTGGCTAGAGAGGAGGTAGCGAAGGTGAATAAAATCAGCTTCAAGGAGGCTTTAATCTCCAATAACAATAATTCTAGCGGTCGGGCTACTTCATTTGTGCGGATGGCTTCAATTGACGTTAAGGAAAGAGCGGCAAGCCTACCAGACCACGGGGACAATGAGGAGGTTCTCATGTCGTCGGAAGCTTGCTACAGACGGATTGAATTCCACAAACATGACCTGGTCGGGCGTGTCTACGGTAACAACCTCCCGTTTTTTGTGATAGCCCGCGTTCTGCAGAAGAGATGGGGGAACTACCGTAATTTTAAGGTGTTGGATCTGACAAATGGGTGTTTCTGCCTTCATTTTGAATCTATGCAAGATAGGAATGAGGTGTGGTTGGGTGGACCTTGGCAGGTGGCCGGTCAGGCCATGGGTCTGGATGTCTGGACGCATGATTTCCGGTCGGACGACAGGATGACGATGTGCGCACCAATTTGGATTCGTCTTCCGGGACTTCCGTTGATTTACTGGGATGTGGAAAACATCCTCCGCATTGCCAAGGCGACGGGAGAGCCTTTCTTGCTGGATGGCTGGACAGCGGACATGCAGAGGTCCGCCTTTGCGAGAATTTGCGTCCGCATGGACCTCTCTAAACCCTTGAAACCTGGAGTTTGGCTGAGGGGGGAGTTTGGGAGGCTGTACCAACCTTTTGAATATGAGGGTTTGCCTCGCGTTTGTTTCAACTGTGGTCGGGTGGGACACTTGGCGGAGCAATGTTGCCTACGGGAGCCAATGAAGAATGCAGATAGTAATATAGGTGGGGAGGAACCGGAGAAGGCACCAGTAGCGAAGGCCTCAACGCCAATGAATACCAAAAATATTACAAGGGAACTCACGGGAGGATTCACTGGAGAAAGGGTGACTGAGGACAAGATCATGGAGAACGAGAGACTAAATGCTTGCTGTGGGCCTAAAGAAGGAATTGAAACTCCCGGGTTTCAAACGCAAGCGGGGAGGCTGGAGGAGACCGTAAGGCAAGGAACCCTTGGACCATGGATGCTTGTTGCTCCTAGATGGAGGAGGCAGGGTACCTGGGCGGCTGTGCAGAACCGAAACACATACCCGAGCAGTCTCTCAAGAGGAAGGCAAGCTAATAACATGAATCTAGGAAGGAATGGAAGGCTGAGAAGCATATCTGCAGCCAATGGTAGGGGATTGTCGAGGCGAGATTGGTTGCCCAAAACTCAGGGGAATAGGGACAGAGACTTTCAAGGCCATCATCAGGGATCGAATGGGGAAGCGGAGGAAGCAAAAACAGAACAGGTGGGCGGCAACAGTGGGGATGGTGGATGTAAAGCTGATGGTTGTATTAAAACGTAGTTGCTGGTGGACTCTTACGCTGCGTGTCGTGGAGCGCAGACAGAGGGAGGTGAGAAATGGGATGGCTAAGTCACAGCAGGATTGTGAGTGCCTGAGATCCTTCCCTGTGGGGTGGAAAAGCAGGGGTTTCCTAAGAGGTGACAAATGGCCACGAAATTAATGATATGGAATATCAGGGGTGTCCGAGACAAAAAATCGAAAGGCTTCCTGCGAAGAATGGTTCGTGGCAATAGCGTTGAGGTGGTGGCGCTTTTGGAAATCAAAGCAAACAAATTCCAGAGGAAGGATGCAGACTGGTTACTCGGGAGGGGCTGGAATTTTGCGGTGCAACCCTCGAAGGGGATGTCAGTGGGGATCATTATAATGTGGAGGAGCTGGGTAAACATCATTATCACGACATCCACGTCACATATGGTGGCTCTCCAATTATCTCTGGAAGGAAGAAAGGTGATGAATTGCTGTGTGATATATGGCCCGAAGGATCATTGTAGGCGGCGGGAGGTTTGGGACGAGGTAAGGCGCATGGATACGGGAGGAAACCCACTTATGGTGGCAGGGGATTTTAACATCATAATGTCACAAGAGGAGAAGAGAGGTGGGAGGAAATTCAGATTTGGGAAGGAGCAGTAGGAACTCGCAGACCTAATGCAGGACATGCAGTTGACAGATGTGGGGTTCAGTGGAAATATCTTCACATGGTGCAATGGGAAAACCGGGGGAGCTCGTATCCTTGAGAGACTCGACAGGGTCCTCCTTAACTCGGTGGGATTGCAGGATTTTCTGAACTGCGCTGTAACACACCTTGGCAGGATAGGTTCTGATCACTGTCCTCTGTTAATTGATATGGGCTGTCGGCAAGCTAGAAAGCGCATCTCCAGAGTTCAATTCGAGTGTGTTTGGCTTCAATTTCCACAGGCAATCGGTGTTGTGCACCAAGCGTGGAGTAGAAGTGTGAAAGGTGATCAAATGGGGGTGCTATCGACCAAATTCCGCCGTTCATTAGGTGCGCTGCGGCAGTGGAGTAAAGAGGAATTGGGAAACATTGTGGATTTAAATAAGAAGCTGGAGAACCGCATCAATACACTGTAGATGAAAGAATCCTTGGAGGGTCTGCGGGAGGAGGAAAGCGCTGAGCTTGGCCAAAAAATTTCGGCTTTTCACCATGGGTGCGCCCTAGAGGAGAAGTGGTGGTGGCAGCGAGCGGAGCTTCATTGGGCACAGCTGGGGGATCAAAATACCACGTTCTTCCATGATGCTGCTTCAGCTCGGTCGTGCACGAATCGCATAACTATACTGAAGGATGAGGAAGGGAAGATGATGGATACACAGAAGGAGATTGGCGATGCACTGTTGAGTTTCTTTAGGAAGAAATGGAGCAGCGGGGGCTGCGCACCTCCAATGTTAAATTTTGTGCCAAGAACCACTGTCAATGAGGATATGGCCTCTCAGCTATGCAGCAAGATTACTGAGAAGGAGGTTATTGACGCCAAAGGGGGATGAGGAGGAACAAGGCGCCTGGAAATGATGGTATTTCTGCTGAATTCATACATGGTTTCTGGGAGATTACTAGGAGTGATATTACCCGCGCGGTGTTGGCATTCTTTGATGCTAAGAGAATGCCGAAGGAATGGAAGGAGACCTTGGTGGTGCTGATTCCCAAAAGGAAAGGCGCTTGTATGCCGACACAATTTCGTCCCATCAGCCTTTGCAATACAATTTATAAGGTAGTGGTGCGGATCTTGGTGGAGCGGCTTAAGCCCTTGATGCCTCACCTCATATCACGGGAACAGGGAGCTTTTATCCCAGGTCATTGCATCTCAGACAACATCTTCATTGTGCAAGAAATGGAGACACGCATGCACTCTTGCTCATCCAAATCTGGTCTCATGGCAGTCAAGCTTGACATGATGCAAGCGTATGACAACATCCGGTGGGATTTTTTGTTTGAGATGCTAAGGATCCTTGGGTTTCCCAGGCTTTGGTGTGACTGGATCTTTGCCTGTATCACCTCCCCCACTTTTGGTGTGCTTGTTAATGGTGTCTTCCTGCCATGGGTGCAGGCTCATCACGGTTTGAGGCAGGGCTGCCCTCTCTCACCATATCTATACGTCATTGCGTTGGAATACCTCTCGGCACTTATGCATGAATATGAGTCCAAGAAGTTATTGGGGTTCAGACCTAGGCAGCACACACCACTGGTGTCTCATTTGTTGTATGCGGATGATGTCATTATTTATGCCAATGCAACGTACAAGGCTGTGCGCTCAATTCGCAGAGTAATTAAACTTTTCAGCAATGCAGCAGGCTTGCAGACAAACCTTTCTAAATCTAGTGTTCACTTTAGCAGAAAAAGCAGCAGGTTAAAGACTAGGAAGATTGCCAAAAAGCTTGGTATGGTGCGCGGGGACTCCTTAACATATCTTGGGGTACCAATCTCGGCAAAGAGGCTCAAGAGGGTTGATTTAAATTTCCTAATCCAGAAAATGGAGGCATGCATAGCAAGCTGGAGGATTCGTCCCCTGTCTTTGGCTGGTAGAGTCTCACTTGCTACCTCTGTGCTCAACGCCATTCCCACGTATGTTCTCAGACACTGCACTATGCCGGCGGGTGTCATCGACGAGATCGAGAGGCGCGTGAGGAGCTTCTTGTGGAATGGAGCAAGCAACTCTCATATGATCCACTATGCGCCATGGAGCTATGTTACACTTCCAAGGAACGCGGGCGGCTTGGGGCTGAGGGATTTTCGCGTGTGGCAGCGTGTTCTGATGATGAAACAGTGCAAACGATTGCTGTGTCACGAGGAAAGCCCGTGGGTTGACATCTTCAGGAGGAAGTACGGGGGCAATTTGGCGACTTCAAGGATTCCGTGGAACATATCCCAATCGGGCAAGCTGGTGCTTGAGGCAATGCCAACGGCAGTGACGGTGTTCGTTTGGAGAATTGGTGACGGTAAGGAGGCGAGATTTGAGGAAGACAACTGGCTTGGCTTTCTCCCGATCTGTATGTGGCCGACGCTGATCAATATGGAGACGGTCTGGCCGGCGAGGGTGGCGGATTGTATCAATGATGACGGCGAGTGGGATGTTCACAGAATTCGGGCTTGGGCAAGTGCTCTGCTCCTTGACAGAATCCTTCATTTGCCTAGGGCGAGATCCTCTGCTCGCGACATGCTGGTCCAGGTGCATACGGAGGCGGAGGTGGTGGACAACGGCAGAATTTATTGGGACCTGAAGTGCAGAGAGGGAGACGGCCTTCCCACGGCGAGCTGGCGGGGTTCGGAACAGCTAAGGGGTCTCTGGAAGATTAAAACCTTGCCGCGGGTACGCCTGTTTCTTTGGAGGGTGGCGAAAGACTATCTCCCCAAGGCAACGTGGCTGTCGCGGAGGGGAATGGCTGAGAACCGAGGTTGTGTATGGGGTTGCGAGGAAGAGGAGACAGCGCAACACATCTTTTGGAGTTGTCCGCAGGCCCAGGCTCTTTGGCAGGATTCCGTTGCACGGGACGTCGTGGATGCTGTACTGTTGGCGAGGGAGGTCAACGACGAGGTGGACAACGACGCCAGCCGTGACTTCATCCGGCAGCTTATGGATTTCATTGGTTCGCCGGCGGTAAGGTACGGGGTCAGAGTTGCGCACGCTGCATTTCTGGCTACGTCGTTATACTATATATGGGGGAGGAGGAACGCGAAGAGACATAATGCTCCACCTGGCAACCTTGCGACGTTATTACGAAATGTGAAGATGGAGATCATTGATGTAGTTGAGCAGCGCAACCTACATTCATCCATGTCCTGCAGGAACCCGTACAGTTCACCCGAACTGCCTGTAACCCATAGATGGGTTCCCCCCCCCCACTGGATGGATTAAAGTGAACTGTGACGCTGCTTGTGGTCTGGATTCTGCAGGTATTGGTGTAGTAGTGAGAGACCATATGGGGAGGCCGATCCTGGTGATGGGGAAGAGGTTTGTTTCTCAGGCAAGTGAGGCGATGGAGGTCCAGGCAGTACTTGAGGCCTTTCAGCTATTGCGGAAGTTCCTGTCGCAGTTCCGTACTATTGAGATGCAGACGGATTCCATGACGGCGGTGCTAACGATCCGAAAGCTCATTGCCAACGCACATGTGGTTGGACCTATTGCTGAGAATATACGTTGTGCTAGTGATCTGGACGCCCTTACTATAACACATGTATACAGGGAAGGTAATCAGCCTGCCGACTGGGTGACACGTGCTGCTTGCCGAAACGACTTCGTTTGGAATAGTGGGACCTCATATCCCAAGCCGCTCATCAAGCTGTTGCTGGTAGATTACATGTTCGATCCTCCGTGAGGATAGCACCTATTAATGTACTTTTGCTGGGCTTGTGCCCCTTTTGAATATCAAAAAAAAAGAAAATAATATAGTCAATCTTAATTCACTACACTCATAGAGTCTTGTAATATACATAAATGTTATTTGCAAAGATAAATAAAAAATTAAGCTAACTGATATAAACTTTATATACAAAATAATAAAATTTCAATGCAAGACATTATATTATTTGGGATAATGTCATATGCTAAGTCAAGATCACATCCATGCGATAATAATAAAATAACAAGCATTTCAACTATTGTAAATAATATATTTGTCAGGAATATAATATAATACAATTATTAAGACTCTAATTTCTTATTTTTCAAATTATTTTATTGACAATTTATCACTTAACCTTTTTCAATCATAAAACATAGATACTAAATAAATAATTGTTTACATCACTAGTAGTTAGGCTAATTAAGTTAACTCTCTCACGTTTCATGAGTCTTATGCTTAACCTAAACCAAATACCCTAGGTCTCTATCCCTTTTTACCTAAATGATTAAACTATAATTAATAAAAAAGACATTTCTTTGACAATTTGATCACACATTATTACCATTATAATATATTGCTTATATTATAATCTTGATTCCCCTTACATACTTTGTCCATGTTAATGTAAATGCAACCACATGTCATATTTGGATAATTTGCAAAAATAATTACAAGGAAATAATGTACCAAAATTTTGATGAATGTATACTTATCTAATAGTTTAACATGAATAAAAAAAAGGTAATTATTGCAATATAATAAATATTAACCAAATGCACCAAAAAGTACATAGGTTGCCTACAACTAAAATTTCATAGTTTTCAACTCATCAAAGAGTTTAAGAAAGCATTTGAAAGAAATCATTTCAATAGAATAAGAATCAAATCAAAGTGCACTAAGAGTTATGCAGCATGCTTACTTTTGTTTCTAAAATAGTGAGCATATCTCAAGGTTTTCTTTCCTTGCTTGCATTCCTTCCCATAGAATTGTCCAAATCTTGATTCCTTTTTCTCCTAGGTCTTGAGTACATTTTTTAGCTTAATTTTCATTGATTGACCTATCCTCTATGGATGCATATCCTTTTCCTTTCTCCTAAATGACCACATAGAAGTGTACATGAAGGGTTGCATACAAATGGCATGTCATTCATAAAACATTTAATTTATAGAAAAATAAAAAGAAAATAAAGGTTTGTAGCCTAGTGCTTTCATAAAAGAAAAATAAAAATTTAATTAAGAACCTTATAAAAATGGTATTTCTTGTATGTATTATTCAAATGATTTCCCAAAATTCGTTAACCAGTTTTAAAATGAGCTAATCCATGATTTTTATCCTTTATATAAATTTTGTAATTTTTTTTAAATTGTATGACATTTTTAATTACTTTTTTTTAAAATTCAATTTAAATAGTTTTATTTTCTTTAAGTTTTGATATCTTATTTTATAATTGAGCCACATTCATATTTTATAACATTGATGCTATTTTAGCTTTTAATAATTTATTCTTTGATATTCAATGTTCAACTCTCTCTTTTTAGGAATCAAACCTCACTTTTTGACCAATATAATAATTTTTGAGAAATTAAATAAAGGACAAAAAATTTAAAATAAATATTGATAATTACATTTTAATAAATTTGCTTATCTCTAAAGACACTATAAATTCTTTCCCTCTTTATGAAATTAAACTCATTTAATAATCCTTTGAATTTTTCCAAATTACTTTCCAAAACCTCAAACATTAAAATATTTAATTAATTCCATACTCCTAGGAAGTTACAAATTTCTTTGTTTTAGAATTTCATCAAATAAACTTTTAATCTCTAGTTCCAAACTGTTTTTTCTAACTAGTAGATAACGAAATGATGACTATTGCATTTTCTTCCTTCCTTTTTAAAATTTCATCCTTCCTTTTTAGAAATTTTATCCAAAATTCGTTTCCTCTAGTTCAAAAGTGCTTTTTTTTCTAATTTTTAGACAATTAAATGTTGACTATTGCCTTTTCTTTAATTATTTGATTAAGTTTTCTAGAATCTTTGTTGATCTTTCTTCATTACTTAGTTCTAATTATACTTTCATGATGTTTGGCTCATATTCTATCACATAGGTAAAATTTGTTCGATATTTTCTTAATGTGGCTATATAAAATACATTGTATATTCTAAAAAAAGCCAAAGATAAGATAACCTTATATATAACCTCACCAACCTTTTCAATTATTTGTATGAGAATATATATATATATATATATTTTTGTGTGTGTGTGTGTATATTTGTTTTATTTTTTCCCTTTTACTAAATCTAGTAACTCGTTTCATAAAACTCACTTTCATAAACATGGCTATCCTTATCGCATCTTACCCTTGGATAATTCTATGGAGATCATGCACACATTCTTCCTTAACAAGTATATATAACTTAATTTTGAATTAGAGAATCATATTTTCCTCAATTAAAATCATTACACAGCCATTCAAGATTTTTGGGTTTTAATCTTTTGTACTTCCTCATCTTGGTCTCAAATTTTTTTCTTGATTCATTTAACAGATATTTTATTATTATTAAGATGATCAAACACCTACCAATCATGATGTTTGTTTACTTTAATCATCACAACTACCCCATACACACTTCTTTTAGTAAAATTTATTTGAAGTCTTGATACTTAAATGATACTTGGGTTTTAACATTTTATTTGTCTTGACTTTATGTCAGTAAGGCGATTGTTATTATTATTAGGTCGAAGTCATACAAAACAATATAACCTTGATCATGATATAGATAAAGGTTCTCTTCTTGTAATACCACTTCAAACATATTATATGAAATGTGCACTTCCAAAGTAATGCATCTTACAACCATTCTTTCATTTTTACCAAAAAATCCTCTAAAAGGTTACTTTATTTCCCTCATGTTAATATACATAATTATTTCATTTACTCCAATTTCATTCTTCTTTTTTTGAGTGAAATACTCTTATGGAAGTTATTTCTATTCCTAGTTTGGGTGAAAACTCTTATAGAATTCATTTCTATTTCTCACATTTAGCTCTTGTACTTTTTTTGTGAGAGCTCTCAAATTTTGATAACCCTTTTCTTCACATTTCTAATTCTTTAATTGAAATTGGATGTCTAGTCATTTATGCATTTGTAATTTTCTTTTTTTGTTCTTAAATGATCTATGCATTCCACTTTTGTGATGTCCTCTACATGTACATTATTTTCAAGCATGTGACATGCAAGTAGCAATTTTATATTTAATAACAATACATGTACAAAAAAATGCATTGCATCATCAATCCTTTATTGCTTACTAACCTTTTAGCTTAAAAATGAATACTATTTTAACCTTTAACCCTTCACATAGTATATCACATCTATTGCATTTCCTTTTTATATCTTTATTTTTTTATTAATGATTAATAATAACTTGATGGGATATGTCAATGTCCTCCCCATGTCACGTTTTATTTCCTTAGACTTGTAATCCTTACTTGGGATCATTTAGTTTTATATTTTGCTACACATACACAAATTTATCCTTTCTCCTTTCATATTTTCTAAGACCTTTTAAAAGGAAGAACTTCCTGTAGATGTCGTGGTACTAATAGCTTCTCAATTTATTCAATGAATACAAATAATTACAATGTCCAAATGCTAAATAATGCTTTATCATTAAGGACCACTATTTTTACAATTCTTGGATGATCATTGGCATAATGACCCATATCAAGACATGTAAAAATTTTAATTTGTTTTTTCTTTGACTTTTTATCCAATAATGCTTACTACACTGTTCGCACCTTAGCTTTTTTCTTATTCTTGATCCTTAAGGTTGGGATCTAGAACTAAATGTCATGGTCATATGAGAATTCTACCCACCTTATAGTAGAAATATTCCATTACATTTTTTAGGTGTTTTCTATCCTCCATAATAACTGGATCCTGTTTCATGCATCATAACTTGCACTAACTTCATATAATAAGTAACTTGCATTAGTGTCATGACACTTCTGATTGGTCGTATAGATCCTTTTTGAACATATAACACTTTCGCTTCTCTATCACCACCAGCTTAGTGCATACCTTATCAACTTAGAGAGGGTTTTCTCAAACTCAACAATAGATGCATGCCATTAATATGCCTAGTAAGATCATCCCACATTTTTTCTAGCTGGTTCTAAGATGTACTACTCTAGAAAGGCATCACAAAACTCTCCCCAAGAGACCTCTAGGTTTGGACTATCATCAAAGTAGAGACTATGCTGTCCTCACTACCAATAGTTGATAGCACTATCCAAGGACAAAGTTATGTATAAATTTTATTTTGCCATTAAAAATTTTTTAACATGCACCCAAGTTATGTATAAATTCAAAACTAAATTTCATGCCACACATAATAAATAAATGATTAAAGCAACCTCCTCAACATTGTTTCCAATGGTTTGGAACTTTCATTTATGCAATAAATTATTTGAAATATGCTCAAAATTTCTTTAAATTCCATTGATTTGATCAAAGTAATCATCCAAATCTTTTTATACTAGATATATCATATAGTTAAGAGGTGTATTATACATTTAATATAAATGTGTCATATATCAAAATTGATGTACCATGCATTTCTCTGTCTTCCTGTTTAACCTAGATGTACAATATGCTGAGCTAGTGTGATGTATGTCGAGCCATGATTTACGACTATACATCATTTTTGACGTACCATTCATTTTCTTCTATTTTAGTGTTTCTTATAATAGGTCTTTTTGATGTTTAATATGTGAGTCTTCATGTATTATACATAAAATTCATTCTTAGTTTCTTTCTAGCATTTAAATATTTTTCACATTCCAAATATTTAAATATGAATTATGCAAGTGTTTCAAGTATATAATACTGGTTTGGTTGTGTAGATCTACATTTGAGAACTTATGAGTTAACAAATTTCAAAGTATTCAATATTGCAAGTAGCTATAAAGGTACTTAAATATACCATTTAGAAGAATCTTGCATAAGGAATTTATCAATATGAGACTTATAATTTTTAGGAGTTAACAAAAATTTTTAGAATTTTTCAAAGAATAAAATTGTTATTAGATTATTTGATTATTATATCCTTTATTATTAAAAAATTTATTCAAACCCTTCTTAAGTTCTTAGTAGGTTGCTTGTTGGAGATACCTTTAGAGGCTTGGGAGAGAGAGAAGAGGGTTTGAGATTTGATTATGGACATGATGGAAAAGTTGAAAAGGATTTAAAGGAGCTATAAAATAAAAAAGTATGGCCAAAGTGTAACTAAAATAGAAATCTTGGAGCTTAGAGGAAAAAGGCCCCTAGGAGGGGTTTGATCTTGTTTTAAAGAAAAAGTATATTTTTGTCATTATTTTTCTCCCTTAGAATACCCTTATGAGATAATTTGAGCTACTCAAGGGTTGGATTTAGAATGTACAAGAATTCAATCAAACTTGATAAAGTTATAGCCACCATCTATGTTGTATGTATTATACATAAAAGGTTAATGTACTATACATTAGGACCAATGCACTATAAGCTAAGCATTAATAAATGGTACACTATGTGTTGTGTATAAGATCAACCCTTCCCTAAATATAAAGTGTGATACATCTACAATTAACATACCATATGTTAAGGCTGCAAAGTGAGAGCAATTGTTTGACCCTAGTTTTCCAAAGAAAGTAAATTATACATTAATGTTTAACATATCACATATTTAGCTTATAAAGGATAACATGGAATGCTCAATCCATTTTGCTAATGCTTAGTTCCAAAAGAGCATAACATATCATACATTAAGGTGAATGGATGGCATAATAAGAACAATAAATTCTAGCAAAATATTAGAAATTTTGTAATTTTAATTATGAATGCTTTAAGCAAAGATAGCATGCAATTTTTGAGAAATTGATTGGAAAGGGAAACTTAGATAAAGTCAAGAATTATGAATGCTTTGTAATTATAAAGTAAGCATATATTGTTAACTAGAATATGTTTTGTGCAAATAATGTAAGAAAAGGAAAGCTATATAAGAGGCTTCTTAGAGCCATCAGAGATACAAACTAAGATAACTATGATTTAAATAGATTAATTATTAATTATATTAAAATATCAATATAATGTTTTAAGTGATGAGATATGATGTGAACATATTACATAGCATCAATTGATTGCACCTATATATTTATTAATGAGATAACATAACAGCATGAATAGGATATATATAATGTGCCTATATGTGTACTGCTATGAGTAAGAGAACATGAAATGTGAAAAAATTTGAAATATGAAAGTTGAATGATAATAAAGAAATATTAGTTATATCAACTTGATAATCTATAAGTTCATAAGAAATATAGAAATAAAAAAATATTGAGATTTTCCTACGACCTCCTCCCATGGCTACCCAACATAATGTGATCATCGTTGCTATCATTACACAACTTGATATAAAGCAACAATAGACAAAGACCTCACTATCATTAGTACCTCTACTAAGAAATTTTGGGTGATGGTTCTATGATTAAGAAAGTAGGAGATCTCATTCTTATTATTGTTAATACTTTGGGCAAGTTGACAATAAGTAAAGACTTATTTCTATAAGTACTTTAGCACAAGGTAGTGACAGATAAAAGGGAGTTGATTCAATATCTTAGCTAGCTATCAATAGAGGTCCAAAGATATGATTGATGTTACGAACATATGATATGATATGATATGATATTCTATAGAGCATAAGTAATAATCATTATATTCATGACCTACTTAAATTACAAGTCAAGATATAAATATACATATAAAGAGAGAGAAGAGAAAGAGTAAGGAGCACCTAGTGTCCTATGACATAAGATCCTACAAAAGAGAGTATTTTATTTTTAAGATCTCTAAAGACTTTTGTATAAGAGAATTTGTATTGTATTTTTATGATACAATGCTATATGAGAATAGTATTACATTTTCTTAAGCTTTGATAGCTTTAAGGTATTATATATGGCTATTTATTCAATTGATTTTGTTTATTATAGGTTGTGGATTTTGTGATATTCTTTGTCAACTTTGCTTGATTTTAAGTCATATTTTTAAGATACATACTTTGTTGTAATAAAATATTTTGGTAAAATATTTTAATGGGGTTTTCTATTAATTAGTCAAACAAAGCATAACATATTGGTATCAAAGCTTATGCATGAGAACTTAGAAGGGGCTTATAAGTGAGGATAGTAAAATAACATGCAAATGAGCTTATTTCTTATAGTAATTGTCTTTTGTTGAAATATTGAATATTTGATTATATGGAGAACTACCACAGATTTGAATCAAGTAAGTAGAGTTCAAAGGGTTTAGAAAGATTATTATCTTAGGCTAGTACAAGAAGAGGAAGAGGATCTAGGAGAGGATCAAAAGAGTATAGTGTATTAACACAAATGCATTCCTATTTTCTAAGACATAGGGGAAGCTATAAATAAGGCTTCTAGGTAATAAATTAGTTGAACAATTCCTTAGAATACATCATTCTTACTTCTCAAGGGAATTTGAGACCTTCACATTAAAAAGTTGGTTGAGTTAAATAAGCCAAATATTTGATGAGATAGTATGCGTTAATGATAAAAAGGTGACACTTGCTTTATTGGTCCTTCATGGGGTCATTATTCTATGGTGTGGCACCATAGATTGCACTTTAAAGATTATTTTATATAAGAAATTTCTTAGGAGGAAGTTTTTAATGATTTTGAAAATGACATATTCCACTATTTACTAAAGAAAACATAAGTGAAGAATTGACAATTTTTTAGCAAAGAGACATGTCTATAATTGACTATGAAAGGAAGCTTTCCTTCTTGGTTCATTATGCACTTCATGCAGTCTCTATCCTGAAGCTCAGAGGTGTTTTTTTTCATCAAGGCTAAAAGAATCCATTAGGGTTACTTTGATCTCTTTGAAAACTAGTGATTATATGAAGTTTATAGAGAAAGATAAAATGTTGAAACAATAATTAGATGTTTTTAGCACATAAAGCACCATGAAAGAGGAAGGAGGCAACTTGCCAATTAAAAGTTCCAACACTTTTAAGAAATCTTTTCATGCTAGAAGATGATTTGGTCTTTTTTCAAAGTAAACACTATAATGCTAGTAGTAATGAAATGGATACAGGGTCTAATGAGAAGGCACCTTAGTATGCAAAGTGTGGAAAATTTTGCAAGGGATTACTTGTCTAAGAAAGGAGGCCAAACCAAGTGTTTTAGCCATGGAAGGCTATGCTAAATAGCTAAATCTTATCCCCAAGTAAGATTAGATATAGTTTTTACTTTATAGAGTTTTTTTCATGGTGCTAGGAGGGGGTCCTTATGAGGATAGAGGTAATGCTTTAACTATAGCCTCTAGGAGTGAACCAAGGCCACTTTTTAGGATGAGGTGATGAAGAAAGAGCTAATATGAGCACCTAATAAGAGCTCCACATGTAATAGATTGGATAACAGGTACTGCATTCTTTAGTAGTTACTAGTGGTTAATTTGTTCAATTGTGTTGCCTCTCATTCCATTATATCATATCATATCCTTGATATATCAACTATTGAATTAAAATAAATGAGTAAATTTTGATTATAAAATTATTAAATAAGAGTAAATTATATGTAATTGAATTTCTTCAAAGATAAATAGAGATGTGAGGTAAGAAACTTGTTACTAAATTATAGTCCTTATCTAAAGTTTATATTATGTTGAATATGCATTGATATTGTGAGTATCAAGTGTTCATTAATTGTGTTAAGAAGAAAATGAAATTAATGACTCTGGATGGAGATGAAGTAGGCTAAAATGAAGAGGAGTCCCACTTATCTATGTGTTTAAAGCAGAAAACTATTATAAAATAAAGATTATTTTTGTTGTTTATTTTATCTATTGATTAAAGGTTTAGAGGGTCATAGGATGTATCGATAATTTGTGAATATTCAAATATTTTTTAGAAGTATTTCTTGATCTTCCTCTTAATAGGGAGGATGAGTTTAAGATATAGTTAGCACTTATGGTAAAGCATATATCTAGAGCACTTTATAAAATGGCACCTATAAAATTAACAAAAGTGAAACTTAAATTCAAAGTTGTTAAATAAGGACCTTATCTACACTAGTTTGTCTCCATGGAGAACACCTATTCTTTTTATAAAGAAGGATGATGGTAGTTTGTGAATGTGTATAAACTTCTATGAGCTAAATAAATTGACTATTAAGAATAGATATCAACTCCTAAGAATTGATTGTTTGTTTTACTAGTTGTAGGGCATAGTAATATTTTTTCAAGATAGATCAAAGATCTAAGAATCATCAATTGAAATTTAAGGGGATATTGCCAAGACTTCTTTGAAAATGCAATGAGCATTACGAATTTTAAGTGCTACTTTTTGATCTTACAAATGTACCCATAGCCTTCATTAATTTAATGAATAGGTAATTTAGGAAAGTTTTGGATCATTTTGTGATTTTCATTATTACTAATATACTTGTGTACTGAAAGTCCTGAGATGATCATTTAATCCATATATGTAATGTTTTATAGACTTTGATAAAGCATCAACTCTATGCAACATTTTTCAAGTGAAAATTCAAGTTATGCCTAATAATATTTTTTGGTCATGTGATTTTCGTAATAGGATATTAGTTGAACCTAAGACGATTGTTGATATACTTCTAAGTTACTGAAACCTTATGAAAAGAATTATCTAATTCATGATTTATATTTAATTATCATAGTCATTGCATTGAAAGTTTGAAGATATTACTTCGATATGGTGATGTGTGAAGTGTTGTTCACCAATCATCAGAACTTGAAATATCTTTTCACTTAGAAAGAGTTGAACTTATGACAAAGGAGATGGTTGGAATTCATTAAAGACTAATAAAACTATTAATTATAATTCATGTAAAGATAATATCATTATATATGCTGTTAAATGGAGAAAGTTCGAATTTCCTACATTGGGAGTTCATACAATTTACTCAATCTGAGCATACAAAATGACCTAAAGGATGATATTCAAAACTCAATGATTGACCACAGTGCCTTTGCCTTCACCTAGTACATTAGTGAGCATTGAACCATATGTTTTTTCAACTCTGAGTATCAAACTAGTATTCCTTACTTGCATTATCTCTATACAATTACAATTCATAGCATTATATGTGCACATCACTAAGTATTATTCATTATTGCAAGTTATTGGATGAGTCTGCCTCCAATTTTAGATTGATATGCTCAATATAACTTACCATTTCTTCACACATTCGATGTAACTTACAATGTTCTGGAGCACAATTGATCAGATGGATGAAGTAATAGAACTTTTATTGTTCTTTTTTGTGCATCATCAAACTTGGATGATTACCTTATCATTCTTAATGTTCATATATTTTCTATTAAATTTGATACATTTTGGCTCACTAGATATGTACATCATGCCAAAATATTTTATACATCATCATAAATGTTTGATGCTTGTTTCCATTCAATTAGGATTGTTCGATTAGCTCATCAACTCTTAAGAACTTTGAACACTCTAGATCGATTCAACTAAGTACATGTGATCATTCATTGCTTAATTGATAGGCTCTTTGAACATAGATTATTACTTCATTGTCCTACTATGATGGCTGTTAATTATTGTTCATATGAATCATTCAATAGACTGCAATGGTTGTATAACTCTACTTTGCATCAGATATGTATATCAAACTAGATTCCTTGCACCTTCTCATATTTGTACAATGAAGATAGCCACATTTATTGTCAAAGTAGATCATCATCATTGTCTCGACTCAATATGTCAAAGAGACCTTTGGACATTTTTCTTTTCATAATGTAACCCTTGTAACTTTGAGATATAAATATGAATAGTTTTATATATATAAAAATCTCATTAGGAGGTTTAGTCTTATGAATGCTCAAAATATCTAGTTGAGTAGGTCTTTTGCTCCACAAGCTTATAAACTTAATTGTTGGTCTTGATGTAACCTAATAAATAGATATACTTTCTATATTAAAAGTTTGATTAAACACTTTATGCAAAATAAAATTAGAATTATTAGAAGATCAGTATGTAGGTAAAAAACCATCTATGTTTAATAGTGGAGCCAAAATTAAGGGGAAAGAATTTTATGAGACAACACAGACTCAATTGATTCTTCTTTTAGTTGCTCACTTAATTTAGACTTAAGAGAAATAGACTTAGCAGATCAAGGTTGAAAGTCTTAGGTTTGAAAGTTGGTTCAATTTTAAGTGCAATAGACTATGATTATTAGATTTTTAAACTTTTTAGAGATTCAAATGCATATGAAAGAAATTCATCAATTGTTTTTGGGTGGCATCAATGATGAATTATAAATTTGGTGGTGATAGAATAAAAGATTGATCATTTAGAGTAATAGCAATGACTTGGTTAAAGTGCAAATCTCTTAGTATAAATATCCAATTATGGCCAAGTCTAACATAATTTTGGCTTGACATACATCACTCTAAATATTATATGTGTAATTTTCATAAAAAAATAAGAATAAAATATATTTTGAGTAACTTTAATTTGAGTACTATCATGAAAGTAATTAAATATGGTTTAGGTGTGAAATAAGAGAAATATTTATAATTTAGTAGTCCTAGATGACATAAGATTTACCATTTAATCTTCATGAATATAAATTGCACAACTTCTTAATGAACCTTTAATATGGGTCATATAAAACATTTTTGATCCATATACATGGGTAACTAAAAGAATATGATGTAACAAATCCATAAAAGATATATGTAATGCTGAAGTTATCTTTTAGGTATTAATATGATAAAATCTCAATTATGAGATATTTGTTGTAAGAAAAGTATGGGATATGGGATATGGAATATAAGGATCAATTTATTTCAACACTGACAAAGTTTTATGGGATAATAATGAAATAAATATTGATTTATTAATCTAATTTTAAAAGAACAATGTTAAATCTAAATTTTTAAAAATATATCTCATGTGTTCTTAATGACAAACATAAAAGCTAGCTAAAAATCTAATAAAAAGCCCAAAAAAGAAATTCTAAAAAAAATTTCCAAACAAAAGCTAAAATAATCTTAAAAACTAGTTCAATTTAGGCATTTGACAATATGATTTAGTCATGTTGATTTAGTGGTGGCTCGACATTGGATTGGCTCAAGCTAAGTGCTTGGCTTCAACTCAGGCACATGTTTGTTCAAAATGTTAAGTTAGACAAGTTATACTTAGGCACTAACTTAATGCTAAGGTTTTACATTTCCTTGTTGAAAAAAAACTATAAGAAGTGGCAATGGCTAGAATTTGCAGTGGATTACATTTGAGTAGTTATTTGTGTGTGTGCTACTTGTAGTTGTCTAGGCAAGGTGGCCAAAGGAGTATATGATAATACTACATGGAAAGTGCAATGCGATTGTGATGTAGCCAATAGTGATCAACAATAACAACCAGCAATGACTAGCTACTCATAACCTGAGGTACATTTGCTTTAGTTTTTTGAGAAATGACATAGTGACAACTGATAGAAATAAGGACTAAAGGCAACAGAGTTGCAAAAATTAGGTAAGTAAAGTGGCAAGTGTCAACTATAGATGGTGAAATTGAGAAAAATTGGTGATGATGGTGGATCATCATGGTGGTAAGAACATTGTGTGAGGGGCTCTATACCAAAATGTGTTGAGACTAAGGAAATATACTCAAAAGAAATAGAATTAACGAATGACCTAAGCCTTAGAAATCTTACAAATATTATAGACACATCTATGCATATTATTACTTATTTCTTATGTACATCTCAAACTAATTTTTATTATATATTCAATTTAATTAAGTAATAGATTATGTCTAATAATTCTAAGTGTTCTAAACTAGTGAAAAAAATTAGGTCTTTAAGGAAAATTGATGAAAGTGAGTAGTTGTTAAAATGATTTATTTAGAGATCCATATCCTTCAACAATTAAAAACTTTTATTGTAAGGATATTTAAATTATGTAATAACATGAGTATTATTATATTTTTTTAGATTTTTCTTCATATATGATTCATAAAAATATCATTAATATCGAGTTTTCTCTACTTTATGAAATAATGATGCATAGAAAAGAATTTCAAAAAACATTTGTTAGTGGAAAATCTAATAAACAATTTTTAAATATTTCTTTAACAAAATATTTTTATTGTTAGCTTTTCTTATATTGTTCTTACAAGCTACTTTGTTTCTCTCAATTGTTAGATGTATTGGAGGGACTTTCCCTTGCCTATGTAGATTGATACTGAGCTTGATTACCATCACTTAGAGTGCAACTCTATGAGATTGGAGAATTGCCAACATCAATTATAGAAACTTAAAACCTATTTAAGGTGATTTACTACATGCTCCTTAGTTATGACTAGTTTTCTACTTCTTAAATCTTTAGATTCCAACATCTAAAGCCCTTCAATTCAATGCTTTAAAAAAGTGTACCATAAAGGGTAGAAATAAACCTTAAGGGTGTAAGTTCATCACGTAAAACATTGTAGAGAATGAGGGTATTAAGCTACCAAAGGTGATGATAAGGAACATTTTTATTGATCCTCATAGCTTTTAACTTCCCCTTGAAATCACATTATTGGTGCATTCTTCAAAGAAATGGTTGTTCATCAATAAATTAGATGAGATTTGTATATTCATAGATTTTTTGCTTTATGGACTTTTTATGCCTTTTCATTCTTAGGTAAAGCAAATACTAGTATTGAGTTCAATTTCTTCTTCAAAGGTTTGAAACTTTTCTCACATTTTTGAACCCAAATGAATAGAACTATCTTTTGTGTAAACTTGGTTAAAAGAACCACAACTTGTGAAAAATCCTTGAAGACTTTTTCATAGTACCTAGCTAACCCAAGAAACCCTAATCTTTGTAGCATTGGTAAGTTTAGTCATTTAATGAATGCTACCAACTTCTATACATCTATAGATGTTCTTTAGCATTGATTACATTTTCCAAAAAGTAGTTAATTATTAATTAGAAGCTATATGGATAATTTAGCATATAATTGATGCTCTTTTAGTCTATATAGCACCATACCTAACTGCATTATATGTTTGTAATTACTTTAGGAGTAGATTAAAAAATCATTGATTAACATTATAATAAAATTATTTAGCCACTACTTAAAAATAGAATTCATTAAACTTATAAATTCCATTATTACATTTGTTAATCCCAAAGGAAATACCAAAAGCTCATAATAGCCATATATGGTTCTTCATTTTTTGTATATCCTCTTTTTATATTTTCAATTGATGGTGTGCTCATCACAAATTAATACTAAAAAATACCTCAATTCCTTATAATTGATCAAATAATTTTCATTTAAGGTAAATGATACTTATTTTTAATAGTGATTTAATTTAGTTCCTTAATGTTCTATGAATAAACATAGACTTTCATCATTTTTTTTAACAAAAAGTACTAGTTCCCCCTAAGGTGAGAGACTTGGTTTAATAAAAATTTTATCAAATAGTTCTTGTAACTAGACCTTTATTTCTTGCAATTTAATAAGTGTCATTCTATATAGCACATTAGATATTAGTTTAACCTCAATCACTAAATCAATAGTAACCTTGATTTTTCTATTAGGTGGTAGCCTTGCCAAATCTTTTGTAAAACCTCTGAGCACTTAAATACCACTAAGACATCTTGTAGTCAAGGTTCTTCTTGTTTTGTAACTTGTTTAGAAGCTAGATAATCTTCACATCTTTTTTGCATCAATTTTTCTACATTTGATGAAAATATGAAGGGCATTTTTCATACTTTACTAATGTAAACAACCTTTGTCCCATTGTTCATATGCATATTTATCTTCTTTTCCAAACAATCAATAGTAACCCTATGATTTACTAAGTAATCCATTCCCATAATAATACAAAATTTTTTTATATCAATTATAATCAATCTATAGTAAAAAAGTTCTCTCTAATTTCTATGTTTACCTTGATGTAATTTCTTACTATTATTTCTCTTTCCATAGGTTATGTAACAAGTAATTCTAAGTCTAAAAGTACTTATTAACTACCATTGTCATCATTAATGTGGTAGAAATAAATGAATGTGGTGTTCCACAATTGAACATAACTTTCATATGTTGATTATACCTATGTTAACATCTTAAGATAATGGAGCCACCTTTTGACTAATAAAATAAATATAGACTTGAGTTGATTGAGGTTTATATGTCATAACATAGGCCTTGCCCTTAGTTGTACCAATGAACTTTGGTCCTTTTGTATAAGAAAACCTAAGTATAAATCATTTGCCATTCATGTTTCTTCCAATAGTTGATTTCCATAATACTTATGGACATGCCTTAGCATAATGTTGAAATACTTCATAAGAGAAATACTTGATAGTATCCTTCCTACATTCTTTCTCATGATAATTGTTGCATATCTGGCATTGAGGTATTGTTTTGGTTCTAGCCCTTGCAGTTTGAGACTTTGACCCTGAAAGCATGGTCTTCTTTTATTCTCCTAGTGAAGATGCCCCATTTTTAATATTGGCTTTCATACATGCCAAATTAGTTGCTTTGTCTTACACAATTCTCCATATCATCTCTGCAATGCCTTTATTATAATTGAATTTTGTTGGAGTTATCACACTTCTTATTAAGCTACCTAAACCCTTATAAAATAAGTAGCACCATTGTTTCTCTATAGCCACCACTTTTGGTACATGCTTAGCCAGTCTTGAAAATGTTTATTCATATTCTAAAATTTCTTCAATCCAATTGGAAATTTAATGTGTTTCATTAGTAATCTCTTGCAAAGCATTGACATATCATCTCTAATTTTCTCTTAACATAACTCTAAAATGTAGCATTTGTTTTCTAAGAAGTAAAATATCTTAAGGAAAAAAGCATAAAGAATACCTTATTTTATGTGAAAGATGAATTTTCTCATTCTATTTTCTTGAATACAAATGATAAACTTATTTTAGATCAATTTAAAAAATTGCATTCTAATTGTGTTGCATCTCATCACATGCATAAGAAAGCTAAATCTCAAAATTCTAATTTTTTGTAAGTTGAAAACTATGGTTATATTTCTATTATTTCTTACAACTATTGCTTAAAGAAATAACACATTTCTAAAGAATGCAAGGTTAGATTTAATGTAAACTCTATGTATCCAACTATTGTTTGGGTTAAATAGACTAATCAAAATATTCCTAAAAAGGTTGTTTAATATGATTGTTTTTTGGTCATACCAAATCTATTTGAGTTCTAAAATACTTTCCTTAAATTGTTGTGTATTAGTGCTTATTTTCTTTAATTAATTTGAAAGGTGGAAGAATCCTTAGGAAGCATGTTGAATAACTTTATTTCAATGAATGCTTATTATTTTTAATTGATGTAAATTGATTCCTTATAGAAATTATTATATGCATATGTATAGGGTGAGAAACAAATTGAACCCATTAACATTGTTGTCTAAATTAGATTTACTTTTCATGCATCTACATGTATTTTTGTCTTGCAATACTTTTAGTACATTCTTTATTGAGAATGCTTAATCTTTATTGTTGACTTTACTTATCATTGGTTAAATTTTTGGCACTAGTGTAATTTTGCATCATGCATAAAAGATCTTGCAAAGGTTATCATACATATATGCTTTAGCTATTAGATGTATACAATCCATTTAGTAGAAAACATGACAATAAAATTGTGTCATGCTTGTATAATCCTTATGGTTGTCTTGTATGATGTCTTAACAACTTCTAACAATGTGCATTGAGTGATCATCATGATGTATTATGTGATTTACCATACTTATACAATGTATATTAAGTAAATATATAGGCCATCAAGTGGATCATCACAGTTCTTCTTACATATCACCTCTATATGATTGAATGAGTATACTGGTACAATGTATCTAAAACATATAATGATTATAAAATGTAATCTTAGCCATTAAAACTTTTTTATTTAGACATAACTCATTAAATAGTATAAACAGAAAGGAAAACTAGTAAGAAGGTGGTGATGATCAAATTGTCAATTATTTTGAAAGCAAAAAAGCAAATAAAAAAGCTATAGGGTACGCTTAAGAGTGAAGAGATCTTTTTCCTATTATTGATTTTAGTGCTTTACTTAATTTCATTCTTTTAGACACTACATCAAGTTGTTCATGGTCATTAATAATGTCTTTTCATAGCATTTAGACATTGTGTTGTATGTTTTATTCAATTGAATGGTTTAGATTCGTTTAATCTTGATTTGTTTAAGTGTGTAAAAATTGTAGTCACTTTTTATTCTCTTGTAAGGTGTACCTTTACTGACATTGTCAAAAGGGAGTGATGTTCTAAGGTTTACCCTTATAGGTTGTGACGACATGGGGTGGTTTATTGATAAAAATATGATTAAGTTGGCTAAGGATAGATGTAGGTATGGGTTTGTGACCTGTCTGTGAGATATTCTCACCTAGAGTCTTTGTTAGTAGGCCTTCTTTTTTAAAGTAATAATAATAGAAATAGAAGTATGATAATGGCCAGGAGCAAAGGAAGAAGGAAAAGGAGAATATTTTTGCCACAAAAAAAGATTGAATTCTTCGAGAAGATTCTTGATGATGCATCCATGCCTCCACACGTGACAATCTCCCCCTCTTGTTGACATCATTGCTCATACATTTCAAACACAACTTACCATCCATAGACCAATAGCTAGTCAAAAAAGGAAATTCAAACCTTGGAAGATATCTTGAGGCTCAATATGTAGTTTTCTTTCTCATATTGGTTAAGGTAGTTGCCACTAATAATGTTTTTATATAATAATATATGTCAATCAGTTATCAGCATGACACTGTACAAGGCTCTGTATGATCATTGTTGTAGATCTCCTTTATGCTCCATTGAGGTTAAGTCCAATTAGATGTTTGGTCCCAAAATCATCGAGAAGACAACTAAAGAAATATGTAGATTGCATGAGAGCCTTGGGTAGTTTAGTATCATCAAAAAAAATATTTTTACAACAAGCATAGGTTAGTCAACTTTGAGGTTGGAGATTAAGTTTTCCTTAAGGTTAGTCTTATTCAAGGATTATTCTAATTTGGGAAGGCTTCTAAGTTATGACCCAATTACATTAGACCATATCAGATTATGGAGAAGATTAGGGCTTACAAACTTTAGATGCTAAAGGCTCTCATAGGAATTCATGTGTCTTCTATGTATTAAATATGTAGAAATTTGTTAAAAAACCATCTCATATTCTTTAGGAGGAGTCAAAGGATCTTTAATTATATACATTTTGGAATCCAAAACTAGATAGTTAATAAAAAGGAGTCTACCCATGTTTAAGGTTCTATGGAGCAATAAGGAAGAGAGAAACTACCTAAGAGGTGGAGAGTGAGGCTTAACATAAGTTGCTAGAGCTATTTTATACATTTCATGGATGAAATCCTAGTTAATGTAAAGAGATTATTACTCCTCACTTTGGCTAGCCTAAATAAGATATATATAGTTGACCAAGGTATGTACTTTCTTCTTTATTTTGTTAATTATGTGCTTGTAAATTATTTGATTGGTTAGCTTGCTTATTTTTTATGCTTAAGATGAGATCATGTAATTACCAAGTTAAGTTGACCATGCACCTTCTAATTAACCCTACTCAAGAGCTAAGGAACATAGGTGGTATGTAATTCCTATAATTTAAAAATCCAAGTTGGCAATCAAGTTAAGGAAATTTAGGAATTTGAACTTTGCATTGATTTCATGCATTTGAGGAAATTGTGTGCTTGAAACCTATTCCATGTCATGCTTGTGGCACATCTATTTTAGGAAAGCATCTAACTAACTCAAAATTAGTAAGGTGTTGATTTCTTTATGCAATTTTAAGGGAAGACATGGAAAGATTTGATTTTGGAAAACCTAAAAATGCCTTGATGGAGAATTGGAAAAATAGGTGTATGAGCTTTAAGATGAAATTTTACTAGTGTTTTAAAAAACCCTAGGTGTGACCCTTAGCAAGGAGATCTTAACCAAGAGAATTAAAAAGAAGGAGATTTAGTTGTGACCAAGAGAAGGCAGAGGAGACTTCAAAACTTGAAGAAAGAGAAGCTCATCCTTGGAGTAGTCCACTATATAGGTCAAAGAGGTAGGATGAATCGTGAGATTATGCAATAAATGTAGATAATTTCTAGATAAAAATTTGGTATTTTGCTAAAGAATGCATGTGATGAAATGTGGCCATGATCATGTCATGATTTGTTAAGTTTCCTTCTTGTGTAATCTAATCTAAGAAGTGATGATAAAACAAAGCCATGTTGTTGTACTTTGTTATAAGCATGCTTAAGATGTCAATGTTACTATTTTCTACTTGAAGATTATGTTAGATCTATGTATGTTAATTATTTTGTCATAACCATGACATGATATTAAGGTTTTGTGGTGAAATGCATGGTTAGGTCAAGCTTCCTTATTGATCGCATGATTTATAAGAAATTTGTGAATTTAGTATGATTATTCTTAGCATGTTGTCATGATTATGAATTTTAGATCACTAATTTAGTTATTATATTACATTGGATAGGTTCTTTGTGATGAATTATAAAGAATTATCGAACAAAGCATGCTCAAGAGAAAACTATGACCTTTATAGATTTCATGTTATGGAAAACCTTGAACTGAGATTGCAAAAATGTATGATTTTATTTCATGCTATACTTTTCCAAGAACTCATGTTATTTTAAGGCTTAGATTTTATATATGCATGTGTTGAATCCTTAAAATTTCCAAGAATAGTAGCAGGCATGTTTAATTGAAAATTTTGGCTAGATCATGATAACCATAGGTTTCAAACTTTGAGCACCATGACATGATGAAATTGCATATTTATAAACTTGAGACTTTGTTAATGAATTGATAAATGTATTCTTGTGTACTTAAAACATTAGAATAAAACATGAATATTAGGTTAGAACTTCAAATTTTGGCAAAACCCTAAGGACTGTTTTATAGCAAAGCATTTCCTTACCTTGGTTATGCTTGGGAAGCTTTTTATATGGTTCCAGTTAGGCCATGTGTGGGTTGGTTTGGACCATATGAAGACCTTAAATGAAACCTAGGGTTAGGTGAGGACTCAATTTTGCCTTAAGATATGTTAAGTCTCAACAAAGTGGGGTTTAATAGTTCTCTTAAAAAAGTTAGCTAAACCCTAAGGTATCTTAGATAAATCATTTAGGGTTTTCCCAGGGTCCTTATATAAGAAACTAGGATTTAAGTGAGAGTATAAGCACTTGAGAAGACCTTGAGCATGCTCAAGCCAAGGTAATAAGTTAGTAAGGTTCTTAGATAAATCAACTAAAGTGCTAGTTTTTCTTGTGATGTATGCTAATCCATAGGTTTAGCTTGGATTATATGGTTATGATCATAAGTAATGTTGTAAAACATGTAAGGCAAAATAAATATGAAAGGATGGATGAATTATGCATTTAACAAATTTTTTTATTCCAAAAATTAGAAGAAAAATTTTTTTATCTTAAAATTTTTTTTAATCTATGAAATAAAATTGCTTAATAATAAATGAAATACACACAAGATTTTTTAGATAGTTCGATCAAAACTCATGCCTACATCTACCCCTAATCCTTGATCGGGCTTCTACTAACCACTCTCCTTTGTCAATGCTAATAAAGGTAAACTAAATGTACATCAATATTTCAATGAAACATCAAAATCAAAAAAATTTAGGCTATTTAGAAAAATTTAAAACTTTACAAATTTTTACTTACAAAATCTCTACACCTTTAATTCTTTAAATAAGAGTGACACTACTAATGAATAAAGTAGATGTTATCAAAAAATATAGAAATGATTATAAACAGAAGTAAAGAATAGAGACCAATAGAAATTCATAGCTCCCATAATTACATAGAAATTTTTTGTTCACGATTTGAACTTCAATTGGACTTGTATGAAAATTTTCAAGCTTGATTCAATAGTTCTTATGTTTGGTAAATGATCCCTATTTATAGTTGAAATAAAAAATACTAAAAATAACTCCCCCGATGACAAGAATCTATTTTTTTGGAAAGCTAGCTATTACAGCAAAGAAGATGGTACAACTATCGTCTGATTACACGAATAGATGGAGTGATAGCCATCAGATCAACTTAAACGATAAAGAGACTAGATCTAATCATATTGAGATAAGATTTGGAGCATTGGATTCGAAAACTTGATTGATGACAATAATGATGATGTTACTATTCATAAAGATAGAGAAACTCTTAGCTGTTTGATTAAGCATTATAAATGAGCAACTAAAGACAAAGGACTGTTCACAAATGTGAGTACAATCTAAACTGTTTGATCATGAAAATGAGTGATTAATCGAAGTAAAAATCTCAAGTTTCGCAAAACTTATTTGTAGTCATATATTGCAAAACTGTGCAACTATTTTGTGTTTTAATACATCAACTATGTATTATTATCAGCCTAATGAGGTTGGCTATCCCATGATGTTCTCAGGAGGTTATGACCCGAGTCGCCAGCACACGCATGTGGGATTCGACTAAACTCAATTTACATAAATTAAATAACTAGTCTACCCTAACTAATTTAGACTATGTCAGTTCAGAAACAATGCCCTGAACCAGTTCACCCAAGGACCGCAACAATAACCTGACTTAGCTAATATTTAGGCCTGACCCGTCTCGATTTTGGTTGGGTTCTTAGCCTGTGGGTCCCCAAGGCCTGTGTTGCCTTCGGGCTACTCAACCCCTTCGGGCTTAACGATGGGGATGCATAGACATTTTTTTATGTTTTTCTAATAATACAATTTTTATAAAAAAATTTGTATATTAAAAAACTCAATTACTTTCAAATAAAATACAACTTAAACCAAATTCACATATGTATGAAGAATGATAGTCCTATGTGTCATAATTATGAATAATTTGAAAGTTTAATATGCTAACCATAAAGATTTAGAAATAAAATTTTTTGTAGATTATCTACTCTATAACGACATCCTTGGCTCCAAAGTTAGCAAGTTGAGCCATTAAATTACTTCCACTATTTAAGTTGTAACAATTCTTGCTTCAATAAATTCAGATCACTAAAATAATACTAAACTTAATAAGGTATTAGTAAACATTTAGTCTTGATTTTATGATCATCACTTCAAAAGGTATAACAAATAGCTCTTAGCTAAAAACTCTTAAGCCATAATTTGGACACCTTAAATGGTGAACTAAAGCTTGTGTATGTGTGTGCATGTGGCTTAGGAGAATCTTTTGGGAAGGGTATAATAGCTCAAGTTTTCTTACTAAGCATGAGAGTCATTAGTAGAACTTATGTAAACTTAGTTTTAGATGATTGGTTATGACTTAGGTAATGTGCTTATGTGTTAAAGATAAGATTTTAATTTGAATGGAAGCTTAAGTTGTAGCTTAGATTAGCCAAAAAATATTTGAAAGAATCTTAACAAAGTTAAGCAAAGACTAAATATAGTTGTGAAATCTAAATAGGATAGGAGGGTACACAAAATAATGGATTTTAGTTAGAATAAAACTTTAAGGTGCCATAGATAATTGAATTAGAGTTCTACGGAAACTTTAAATGACCCAGCGTAACATATAAATAATCTTATATAACTAATTAAGATTCTAAAAAAATCTTAGATAATTTTAGCTAACATATAAAAGTTTGAGAAAATCCTAGGAGTAACCCTAGATAATTGATTAAGGTTTTAAGAAAACCCTAAAAATTCCCAGATAGTTGATCATAATATCACAAATAAGATGATCTTGATGAAGATAAATTTTAGGATATAGTGGGACCCATGTTTGGGACAATTAAGTTGGTAATTGGTAGATCAGATATTAGTAGATATGTGCTAGAGCATATGATGGAGAGTATGACATTCTTATTGAGCACTCTTGGAGGCCCATAAAGTAGTTTCATGTGATTAGTTATGGTAGACCATATGATAAGATAGGTGTGCTAGAGTGTAACTTATTATGGACTCTTAGAGGCCTATAAAGTAGTCCCATATGATTGGTAGTGCCAAATCACGTGATGAGATACTAAGCATCCAATTAGCTTTATCTCATGATTATGATATGATAGTGATTTGAGAGCTCTCTATGGATATTAAATAAGGTTCTTGGAGTTTTGACATTGGGATTACTGATTATTTTCATTCTCATGTATTAATTTGGCTTTAGTAGTTTGACATATATCTATATGATATCTTTTTTCATGATATTGATTATATTATGCTTATGTAGATTTCATATAATACCTTGCCTCTACATGTTTGTTTTTATAATATGACTTGTAGATTCCTTATTAAGCTCTAACTCACTTTTTCATATTTTTTCATGCAAGTCCAAGGAGTTAGGAACTTTCTTAAGAGCCAAAGTTAGGCTTTTATGTTGTGCATCTAATAATCTTAGTAGTTTTACTTACATCTTTGGTTATAGTGACAGTGATGTATTTTTTATGACTTTGATATTTATGATTTGATGAACATAGGATGTATTATACATTTATTTATTTATGGACTTTGATATTTTCTCCTTTATGTTATAATTTCAAGTTAGACTTTGGATTGTGGTTTATGTGAGCTATGATATCATTTGAGATTGTAGATATGTATGGCTTCATTTATAAGTTTGATTTGGAACATGTGCACCCCAATATATATTAATGAGTTGCCCTAAACTAGAGTGAACTAGATCTTAAATCAATTTGATGATCAATTTATGAAGAAGCATAATTTATTATGGGTGACATACTATAAGCATGATGATCAAATTAGAAGACTATGACTTTCCAAGTTAAATATCAAACTTAAGGAGTGAAAAGGGTAGCTTGCCAAATGCATAAATTTGTATTAGGTTTTATTAGACCTGAGGATTTAAAAAAAATTTAAAAAGCCCAACATGATACTAAGATACCAAGAACAATTTTATCAAATAGGGATCACAAATTTGCATCTCATCTTTTACATAAGTGTTCATAAAACTTTTTGTACTAACCTTCAATTCAATACAAAATTTTATTCACAAACTAATGTTTAAATAGAAGCAATTATTAAAACTTTTGATAATTTATTATGACTATGTATGCTAAATTTTGAAGGTGATTAAAAAAGTCATTTACTATTAGTGAAATTTGCCTACAACAATAACTATCAATCTAATATTTAGATGGAATCTTATGAAGCTTTATGTAAAAGAAAATATCAATCACCTTTATGCTAGAATGAAGAGAGATAAAGATATAAAAGATTAAAGTTATATGCATAGGTTGGAAGTAGCTCAAGACAGATAAAGAAATATTTTGACATTAAACACCTATCATTGAATTCCAAGCAAGTTATCATGTTTTTATTAAAATAAATCTAACAAAATAGTTATAAAATATGGAAGGCCATCAAAATTAAAGCCCATATTTATTAGACCATTCTAAATTTTGGAGAGAATAAGACAAGTGGCTTGTTAAATTATTTTACTATCTCAGTTAACAAGATTTCATAATGTATTTCATATTTCAGCATTGATATGAAATATGAGTCAAATCTTTATCATGTAATCAACTATGTAGATTAGTATATTAAAAATCAACTTGATCTAACATATCTTGAAATTCCTATGTAAATGTTAGATAGAAGTAAAACAATATTAAGAAATAAAATAATTCTTATAGTGAAAGTCTTATGAAAAGTTCAATCAGAAAGAGAAATTATTTAGGAAGTAAAAGAGGATATGATCAATTAATATCCATAGCTTTTTAAAATTTTTTGGATGAAAGAAAGTAACAACCCTTATTTTTAAAAAGTTTAATACCTGATAAATCTTGAAATTTAGTCAATTTGATTATAATAAGACTTGTTTTAATGTGACAAAATTAATTTCTTAAAATATTATGTTTATATATAAAAATATTAAACTAATTAAAAATTATATGAAAATTTCTTATTTTCACTGAATCGGGGATCGAACCATGATGAGTGCTTAAATAGATAGGTTGGATCAGTGTGCACATGTGCATGGGTTGGTTCAACTAGGGTTAATTAAACCTCAATCAATCAATTCAATCATTAAATTGACCAATTTGCATGATTTAGGCAAAGGAGATATAAAGTAGTAAATAGAATAATTAAATAAATGGAGAAAAATAAAGGAAAATAAATAAAGTAATAATATAATAACAAAATATAAAAATATAAAAAAATTAAGTAAAAGTTAAGATGAGAAGGAGAAAGAATTTGAGAAGCTTATGAAGGCAAATATTAATGATATAGTACAATAATTTGCATGAGATGGAATGTAGTTAGATTGGAAAACACTAGGTATTTATAACGAAGGAATTAATTAATAATTTGCATACATTTTATTATTGGAGATTAAGAAAAACTAAATATTAAAAAAGACATTATATCTATAAATTTAGGTACATAAATCTAATAATCTATGATATAATATAATAGTATATTTTTACATAGTTTATTTTGAATTGTAATTTATAATATCATAATGGTAATGTTATGGCTTTCTTTATATGATTTAGCATGATTTTTTTATTTGACTTTATTGTTTACATGTTAATATAAAACAAAATCATAATATAATAGAATGCATATGTGGTCTGAACATGACACCTTCGTTGACACATTTGGTTTATATAACATTATCCACATGGTTTTAATATTTAAAATCTTGAAATGAAAAATAGACTCCTAAAAACATTATCTTCAATACACAGCCCACTATGTTGAATCTCAAGGTATTGATATTAGATCATACTTGCTTAGTGTGAGAGTCATGACCTAAATATATACAATGGTACTACATGGCAAGTACATACTATAGAAACTAAATAAAATGTAAGTATCAATATTCTATTTCTTTTATTTCTAGTTTCTAGTGATTGTTTGGTCCAATTCTCTTTGAATCTTTATCCTTTTTAGATCCAATACAAGTCATATCTATCATTGACCTTTGTTGACATCTATCCTAATAAAAGTTTAGAGAGGAATGGTTCCAAAACCTATACCCTGTTATCTGGCAACATGAATCTAACACCTAAGCTAGCATGGTCAAAAGACCTATACCTTAAGATCCAACACAACTAGGCCCAACATGTTAGATCATGTGTTATATGTTGTTAGATCATGCCTACTTATGCACTAGATCTAGTGTGTTGGATCACAAGATATAGGTCTTTGGACCATGCCTTTTTAGCATTTTCTTAAGATGAATATCGACATAAGTCATTCATAAATGTGGCTAGTATTGAATCTAAAGAGGATAATAATTTAAAAGTAATTGAACCTAAGAATCATTAGAAACTAGAGATAAAACTAAAAAGAGTATTGACACTTACACTTCATCTAGCTTTTATAGTACATGCATGACTTCTTATAACTTTGTTTTTATTTAATTTTATCTCATGTTTGTGGTTTTATATGGTACCTTTACTTTTACTTGGTTTTATTTTTATATTATGATTTTTAGTTATATTATAGTATTTTGCTCTTTTCCATTAGTTTATTATATTAGCATTTCTTGTATTTGTTACCATATATAGTTTATTTGTTAAGATTATTGGCTTGTTAGTATACATTATAGGTCGTGTATTTACAATGCCACAAGATAAGGAAGTAGACATTATGGTTGAGGATCATACTCTAGTAATGTAAGAGTGGGTAGATGTTTTGCATTAAATATATTTTAGCTACATCTATATTTGAGTATTTTTTGTGTTTAATTTATGCTATTTTTATGGTACAAAATCTGGTTAAGTAAATATAATATTTTTTTATTACCCTAATGGTTTTAAATTTATTTTATTATTTAGGTTATGCATTTTACTCTCATTATTAGCTCTCCAACTAAGATTATATATCCTCATGTATATTTAATATAAGCTTTGTTTTATGGTTAATCTCATGGTTATTAAGGTAGTGCCTTAACATTAGTAACCTCCCCTTATTCTCTTTTTCACATTACTCTCTTTTTCTCATTCTTTCTTTCTCTTTTACTCTCTTCTCAAACTCAGTATTATTTCTTTTGTCAATCATTACTATAGTAGTTAGCCTTATGCATCAGGCATGCCTCTTCTACCCACACTTTGACTTGTTTCTCTTATTACTACTCAGTTGTGTTAGGACCACACATCCCTACACTAGCATTGTGACCAACATGCTAATGCATTGATTCTTTTGCTAGCATTATGCTTCCTCATGTTAATACCATGCACTTACACTATGAGCCAAACCCCAAACCTAATGAATAATAACTCATAAGAAAAGTGAATAATGTCAAATTACTAACAAATTAAGAATACATCTTGCATTTCATTCTCCATTTTTTAGTGCCAAAGCCATTGAAAAAAATCTCTTTAATGAGAAAAAATCTCTTTAACTTCTTATCATTACAAATTTGATAGCATGCTTAATTTGGTTCTCTTTGGATGATTATGCTTTATTGATTTTTTAATTCTATGCCTAATATTTATAAACTATCTTTTCTATCATATATAGATGATAAATTGATAGATAAACATTGTTGTCATTAAAAATTATATCAAAAGTTTACACTTTAATCAAATTATTAACTAATATTATGTATTTTATACTCCTTACATATATTAAAATATATCAAGTTATATTTCATCTTACATGCTTGGTCAATATTATTAACACTTATACTATTAAGATAAAATTTTTAAGATAAAACATCATCCACATCGTTATTCCACTATGGATAACAAAAATTCAAGTTATGAAATTCTAGAAAGATGTTTGTTCTTATAAAAGTTTTTATTCCCACTAAGTTATGGGCCTTTTCAAATTCCACCTCTTCCAATGACACGCCTAAAGTGATTACCACCCATACACCACTGGGAGAATCCGCTTATGATATCCCAATTTTGGCATATAAAGAAAATAAAGAATTTAAGGATTCCCATTACCTTTTCAATTGTTCCATCATATTTGGGACATCCACTCTATAAATTATTATAGAAAATATTAATTTGTACCATCCTTTGCATGCCAAAAATATTTCACATAAACTTGTGTATTATGATCTCCAAAATCTTGATTATTTCATTTTAGATGTAAAAAAATATTTTATTTGTATTTCATATCCATTTTCTCTCTTCAAATCACTTCTTTATTTCACAAGTATGCTATTCAAATTTATTTGATAAAAATAATAACTTTAATAATCATATTAAGAATTATATTACTACATAAGGCACTTTGTGGGAATCAATATTATCAATTACAAGTGTTAAGAACAAGAGATGGTTTCATTTGATTATTATAAGATCATACTCAAAAAGTCTCCTACTTTATTGGTGTCATTGAAATGTTGTTTGTACCACCCATCAAATGATATTTTATCATTATTGCTAATTTTTTTTATCTTAATCAACCTCTGAATAACTTATAGAGTTCCACCACTCATTTTTACTATGCAAATTTAATGAGAATATCCTATTAAGAGGGTGAGAATTATGCAAAATAAGATAATAATGTTATTTAGGACGAGCTAAATAAACAATAGTTTAAATAATAAATGATATGATTCATTCATTTTGATTTATTTAAGATTTATTTATTTGATCAACTCCAAAATATTACTCTAACAAAAATCCTTATCAAAGCTAATCATCAAAAACATTAGAGGGATGGAAAGTAAAGAATGTCCAACAAAAATTATCATCTATCTCTATATTTGTTGAAATAGACTTTTAATTCTCATTAATAATTCCTTTTGACCTCTTAATACGATTTCTAACCACAACCATTTGGGTGTGCTAAGGATCGAATGTCAAGTAACATCAACACCCCCTCCTACTCTCAATGTCCTTTAATCGAAGACAATGTGCAACAAATTCTTCTATCATCAATGATTTAAAACTTGCATCTTCAAAAATCCAAACAAATTTCATTAAACAAAACATTTAAAAATCCCAATAGTATCTTATTTATAAAAGATATTCCATATAGTTTAAAAGCTCTAGTTTTGATTATTCAAGACTTTTAAACAAAAAATTAAAAAATAACTTCTAAATCTTACAATATCTTCAAAATCAAGAATTCAACATAAATAAAATATCTAACATCAAATGATGATAATCTCACATCTAAAAATATCAATTAATGTGATAAGTCTAATAGTCCTGAAGGAGAAGCAGCATATACTTCGTTGAAAAAAGATCAAATGGACCACTTTGCTCTATGTCTAAACGTCAGATGCTATCTCATCAATGGGCCAATCATATGCTTCTCTGAGAGTACATGATGAACCATTCAAACAGAAGTAATATGATAATTTAAACCATCAAATTGATACCATAAAACTATGTTAACAAAAAAAGAATGCGTTGGAAATAAACCCAAGGATAGGATAGCCACTAGTTTAGCCAAAATATTGTAATCTACGGTCATGAGTGGGTCAAATAAATAGGCATGGAACCATGATTAATATGACAAATAAATAGGCATGGAACCATGATTAATATGACCTCCATCAAGAGGCCACTAAAGCATATGAAACATGATATCAAAGCAAGTAAAACTACACAAGTTCTTAAAATATCAAAGGTAGACATACAAGAGAACTTTGCTCTTTCAAAAAGATAAACCAATACAACAACAATGACTATGGCTGTGAAGGATAAAAATTTGCTCAATGAAATTTATAATGTTTAACAGAAAAAGAAACTGATACTCCTCTAAAGAAAGTATTAAAAAAATTAGTGTTTTTTATTGAAAAAAAACAATAAATATCATTTATTAATTAAATATAGAATTTTTTAAATATTTTTAATAATTTATTATTAATTAACTAATTTAATATTAACAACAGCAATTTCAAATCAAGCGTCAAATAAACGCCAAATCATTCTCTAAATGACTAGAAACTTTGTTAAGAAAGCTTTACGGATCCAACTACGACTAATGGCTTGTTTTCTAAAGAAAATTCATAGAAGAAAAAAATCAATTATCACATCAAATAATTTGAAATATCCCTCACTTGATGACTAAAGTGAAACGAGCTGGTTTTTTTTGTCATATTTGACTAATAAACCAGCAAAATAATTGTTCAAATTCAACAATGAGCTAAATATCCTTACAATATTTAAACTTCAAAGAGTTCTTAAAATTCTAAAAGAGACTAAATAGCACAGTGAATACTAAAGAAACTAGGTATCACCTTAAAATGTAAAACATTAACAGAAAAAAAAAACAAAAAAAGGACTTATCAACCCTCAAAACTAGATATCCCGCATTCGAAGGCTGTGAAATGAATATTTCCTAATGTTTTAAATTGAAGTCAGGATGCACAGTGTTTAAACATGCATTTAATACTTAAAATTCGCCAATAAAGATGTGTCGTAGTACACGAGAAACTTGGAACAGAATCAAAACTGTGGATTGAAATCGTATTGAGAATTTATAAAACTAGACGTTAAAGCACCCGTAAGTCAAAGTGTAGTAGTATTCTTCTCTTCAACAAATTAACCCAGAGCTTGACGTAGATTTGGCAGATGATCAACACCATAGTTCCAAATGTGCATTTGGTGCGTATAAGACCGTAATTTCAGATAATCACACTAGAAAGTTTAGCTCAATAACCAAAAAAGAAGAAAAGAAAACCAACTAAGATGCCTTGCTAATTTTGATTACATAATGCTCACAGTGGAGTAAACAACCAAATGAAGAAACAACCAATATTACAACAAGATCATGCCAAGTTCATGCAACTATATGTACATAAACTAATTTTTTTCTTTTTTTTACAAAAAAAAAAAAAGAAAAATTGTTTTCAGTTCAGCTACATCCTTACCTGGCAGTGGGAATTTCACCATCAGTAAAGCCTTATCTTTGTTGATATAACAGTTTTACATAGAGGGCAAAATTGCAAGTCTTTCCCACAGCTGTTACAAGTCTGCAGATGATACAAGAATGGTTGTTATTTTTAAGGAAAAAGAAATGAACCAAGAGAAGTTCGAAGTTTTCTTTACCTGATGCCCGCATCCGAAAGCAAGATCCTTGTGCTGATGAAGGCAAATGGGACAGACCTGTTTAGAAGCGGCGTTAGATAAATGATTTGGAAGGCCTCTAATGCTGCCTCAGTTTAAAGTTTCTAAACTTTGGAGGAAATGTTTGGAGTTATCTAACCGAATTCACTATCATAAAATTAATTTATGGTTTGATAAAGTTGTTAAATATTAAATGAAAAATTAAGTTAAAAATTATTATTATTAAGTGACACTGAAAAATATACTTTATAATCTACTATAATAAGTATTTATTTTAAGAGAATTGAGTACATTATCTTTTCACATTTCATTTTCACATGAAAATGAAAAAGAATAATAACTATACACTATGATGGTAAAAAAAAAAAATAGTTTATTAAAATAATATAACAAAAGAATAATAGAGGGTCTATTATTTGAAAAATAAATAGACTTCATTAAATTATTTACAATAACTTAAAATAAATACTTTTATACCCAAAAATATACATTTATAACAACATAGAATCTATAGGAGCATGAAATTTGAAAAATATATACAAGCTACTTACGAAAGTATAGATTTTAATACTTTACATGTTAAAGGTTACGGATGCATTCAACCCTAGTCAAGCTAACAATTATGCACCTTTAAAACATATTGCACGTAATCCTAAAGAGTTATTGTTTCAACCAATTTACATAGTGTATTCAACTGTTTCAATGTTTACAAAAATAATGTAGTGTAAGGTTTGATAGATTATAAATGAATGCAAGCAAACAAACTAATAAAAGTGATTCAAAAAGTGTCATACATCACAACCATATGCTAAAAATGACATGAAAGATTCATCAATAGATTTAGGCAAAGAAAACTTATAAAACCTTCTTAGAAAGTCATGATATCCATTTCTTTTCTTAAGTGAAGCTTAGAATAAAAAAATAGAAAATAATCAAGCAACCATAGCAATGAAACTGCCAAGATACCATATAGATGGGAATCAGGTTCAAAAGTTTAAAGAGTGCCTGTATACACAAAAGCTATAGGAAAGTAAAACATGGTTATTAATAAAAAGTTCATTCACACTGAATTTACAATATGTTTGCTCATCATAAACTACATACAAAAGAGACCTATATAAAGTCATTATGGTACAACAATGAGAAGATATTGTTTAAATAAAAGAATTAACAAAACCAAAAGACGTAAATCACAAATTGAACCAACACCATGGCAAAATTATTGTGCTTTTGGTAGTTTTAACATTCAACCAACATCTTAGTGAGGTTAGGAGGAAGGTTGTAACATTTAAATTGATTAGCTGTGCCCATAAAAGTAAACAAGTAGCTCTGAAGACTTGAAGATTAGTGTAAGCTTCACAACACCACCAAAATTATTAGGTCAACACATTTGTAATAACTAAATCCAAGGTACATAATACTGCTCTATTCACTAGCCTTGAAGATGACTTACCATAAGCCATAGCCTTAAGATGCCAAAGGCAATTTATTGTAGTAGGACAAGATCTTCATGCTGCCAAACGTTTCTCTGTACCCCACTCCAAATTCTAATGCTACACCCTAACTCTTCCAATTTATTCCTTTTTCCAAATTTTGCAGCAACCCTCTCCTTTTATTGAAGAAAACGTGGCATGATTTATCTCTCTTTCCGCACCCACCCAAAACAAAGTATTCATAGACACAATGACAATCAAAATCTGATGCAACCGCTCCTTCTTCAGAGCTTCTGCCTAACAATATTATCCCCACCAGCATTACTCGATCTCCAAAGGTACTGAAAAATTCCTCTATAACGTCTCTCGTCACAAAAATTTAGGTTTCATAGTTAAAAGGTGCTTCATCACCCAATTCACCTATCAACCATTGACCCCTACAAAAAAAGTGCAACAACATAAACAAACTCACTTCGTAAAATACTTGGCTCTTTCCACTTGAAGTCAATACTCCCTCCAAGGAAGCATACAGTAGATTTGAAACATAATAACACAAATCATGTAAAATTTTCTGTTGCTTTCAAATATAGAGTTTGAGGGTTAGAATAATTCACAATCACACAAACAAAATAAAGATAAAAAAAATAATGAAAAACAGAACTAACATAAACTGAATCACCATTTGCACATATGAAATTAATAATGCATCTTATGAAGTTTGAGATAATTGAATTGTGATATCATATAATTGAGGTACAAACATACCAACTTATCTTCAAGGGTGGTCTCAGATGGAACAGCAAATGTGCTTCTGTTATCACCAACACCTTGTTCAAAGCTACTTGTTCTCGGGTACCTTGGACTGTTGTATGCAGGATCATTGTACCCAGCACTTGGGTCAATGCTGTTCACTCTAGAGTATTGTGAACCACTGTATGACGAGTCATGGTTCCTTGTTGGTGGTGGAAGACAAACTCGTAGAGGAATACCTCTCTTACAACTTGAAAAGAGATGACAACCATAAGCAACAAAATTTTGATAAATTTAATTAGATGATAAAAAGATCCATGGAAACTAAAAATACAATTACACTAACCCCAGAAGCTGGAGTTCCAAAGTTGCTCTGTACTGTGTGGGTATTTCCATGAGTGCTGAAAGAGCAAAATCAGTTTCCTTTTTATTGACAGGGGTGTTCCTTGACATGATTTCTGTGAAATTCACAAACTAGATGCAACAAACAAGTACGCTTCAATCACAAATATCCTTAAGTTTGTTTATATTTCGATTCACATCATAGAATTAGAGAACCTGAAAATTGTCAAAGGCTCGTGAAGGAATATTATCATCAAACTCATGCATCATGTCCCATGGTCCATCACCGACTCCAACCAAGACTATTGACAAAGGATAATCACTAACATAACAAGAAATAATTAGCACACTTGTTGGCCAAGAAGGCATAATACAGCAGCTACAAAAAAAATTATTTACCTGGCATTGACTATAGCATCAATAGTAGCACGCTCTTGACAACTCAACTGATTTCGCTGTGTATCAACACTTCGGGTCACCTAATTAACATTTGTGTAGAAGAAGATCAAGCAAAGTGCACGAATGCACTGCATAACAAATCATATGAAAATGCAGATAAAAGGCAGACTTGTCCATCAGCAATTATTAGAAGAACATGATATTGACCGCCACTGTTATCGACAATTCCCATAGCCGTTTCAATAATAGGAGCAAAGGATGTTGGCCCTATAATAACAGTAAGCTAATGTGAGTTACTAACAATAATATAATCAGCACATCAAAAATAACAAAATGGGGATCCACCAGCAAGCCGAAGATTCGGAACGATTTCTCGATAACGTTGAAGTGCTTCTTCAAAACCATTGCAAGGCCTTTCATCAGGATAAAAGTTGAAGACCTCTTGATCATGAGTGGATGCTGAAAGAACAAGAGATGATGGTAGCAAACAATGCCTTAAATTAATCCATTACAGATGAATTTCAAAGGGCTATAGTCACACACCATCCCCGAATCCAAAACATGGAATAAGATTATCCTCATCAAAGGCTGATAACGTCCTTCCAATAATTGATAGAGCTTGTTCATAAGGGTTGGGAGAACCACTGATATCGTGCAGGCTCTTGCGGTTGAAAGAAATTTTACCTAATAAGATGCAAAATTTTAGCATTAATTTTAAATCGATTAAAGAGGAAAAACTAATGACTGAATACATTGCTCGATATTCATTTCCTAGTTTAACTGATAGGAAATGTACAAAAAACCAGATAACAGAGTACATTCATGAAGCTACGATTTAGCCAGTTTGAAATGACAAATAGAAGGCAAGCAGCAATGAATTCAATCCTTCTGTCTATTTTTTCAAAACCATATTAGAAATACAAGACATGTCCATCTGATTCAGCCAAACCATTAGAAATACATCGCATTGAGAACAGGAACTTGCCTTAACGAAGCAAGATGCTAAACCACAATCCCAGTAGAAAATTTCTTCAAAACTAAATAAATTACATCTCAAACATATTCAACACAAAATGTATAAGACAATACTCATTAAGTTACATATACATATGGGAACTAGAATAACTAAGACGTGGTTCACAATACGAGCTTCTTTAAATAAATCTTCATATTTCTTTCTTCAAATTTAGTAATAAGATAACTAGTTATAAGCAGAACCGAAAGAATGTAATCACAATATGCAAGCTGAAAAAAAAATTATGCAAATGAATCAACAATAATATATAATTCAAGCGTATATTAAATTATACTATATAAGGAAAGTACAAGAAAGCATGTTGAGGAAATTTTATGTAGAAAACGTAAAGAAAACTAATAGTAAAAAGAATGTAAACACAAATAATGAATTCACAAAGACAACCGTTGCCTAAGAACCATTGCTCTCCAGGTGAGCTCTACATTTTAGCATAACCAGTCAAGGTAAAAGGGAATGTCATGCCTTGCATGAGCAGTTAAGGTTTTAAGCATTGATACTTCAACAAGTACAATTATTTTACAAAGTCAGGAGAAAATGTTATGATTTAAGATTTGCTTGTAAACTATATTAACAAGAAAAAAAAATGGCAAAAGACATGAATATTTGGTGAGAAGACCTGTCCATTCATTGCTTTTTGTAAAATCAATCCCCACTATCAAATTTGATGACTCAAGGCCAGCATGTGCTAGTGCATCTGTTACCTGAGGAACCAACATGTACAAGTAACTATTGTGAGAGGGCTCAGAAAGAGTAAGAAGTTGGCTATATTCAAATAAATAATTGAAGTGTACAATTAAAAAAGTACAAAAGCAAGAGCTTTTACAAAAATTATAATTTCATTAAGATACTTAACATGTATTCTGAATGATTTTTTGATATATGAATAGCACAGAAATGCATAAGCATCAAAATAGCCAACTATAAGCTCCTATTCAAAATGAGCGGTTAGGCCAACTTTAATTGGTCATTGTTTTAACTATTCTAGAAGTGTTTCATCAAATAACTCAGAGGACTTCAACCATAAAAGCCACTTAGTGGACTTAAAGAACAATCTTTTTTATTTATACAAAATAGAAACTCAAATTTCATTCCCTTCCTCACACTTATTTGTGTCAAAAATCAATAAACAAATTTTGAAAATGTAAAGAAAATATGCAATTAATTAAGTTTTATGAATTAAAATTTAAGTTTACACAAATACGCTTAATGATAACAATATAACAAATGCAGGTGGTCCCAGTCAGCTTCAGAACTCCTGACTTGTCCACTAAGCTCTTGTTTGCAAGGAAAAAGGTTTTATCCACTCTCACGAAGAAAGGTGAGCCACGTTAACGTCACATTTCCCATGACCATGTGGGTGAGCAATTTTAGCAAAAGAAAATTAACAGTTATGTCCATGTTCTCCACAAAAGAAAATGGTGACACCTAGGCCTTCAAAACCAAGGATTAAAAAAAGGGTCAACAAACAATGTTTGAATCCGCACATGACATCTAAGCTATGTAAGAACATGACTTTTAAGATGTCGACGGGCCTTTTGGGACAAAACTCTCTTAGGCCAGCATATGATGGCCAAAAAGAGGCATAACATGGCATAGCAAGGGCAAACCATGATATTATAGAATCCGATCATGATCTTCCCTTTTATGCTCATTCTCTCCCTTAAAGGCCACTTAAAATTGTGCCCTTCTTGCTTTCTGGCATGAGATGCTTTGCACCATTCAATTTCCATTCTCCTTGCTTGATGACACTAGCGCTTCCATCTTCTTCAATTTGGACTGTCTTAGTGCCCACTTCCCTTTTAATCTTTTTGTTGTCCGTTAATCCATTATCAGCACTAGGTCTGATCCTCCTTGATAGTGGTTATTCTTTCCAGCAAGTCCTCTTCCTCCATTGGCACAATAGTTGATCCAACCTTCTCCATGTCCATGAACCTTCAATTCAATCTATATTTTCTGAAACTTCAAATCACTCAATACAAACTTAAGGAGACCAATTTTCATGAATGAATTTAATTGGTGTTATTCATTATAAAAAGTAAAAGGTAGACTGAATATCTCATGAAGACTACACTTAACACTATCAATAACCTCAAAAACTATGCCAAAAATTCTCTCATCATGACACGAGTTATCAATTTGATGAAACCCAAAATTTGTTAGACAAACCTGTTCCATGCAACCAAAATTGAGATATAGTATGCATTTCAAAAAATTTACTCTAGCCTTGATAAAATGTATTTTTTTTCAAGTTTGTTCAACTTTAATATTGATTTGACAATGCATGTACTTCAATTCCCTAACGAAATTATGCCAAGAAGTAGACTTAATATTATCAAATAAAATTAGACTACCTTAAAGACAACATCAAACACATGAAGATGGTAGTGAGAGAAAGTATATCTGATTTTCAACACATTTAGATGAGGTAAGAGGCTAGTTTCTAGGAACCAAAACTTCTCTCTATTGGCTAGCTTTTGCAGAAGTTTGAAGAGGGGAAATTTATAAGAATATTACCATTACAACCCATCTCCTATCATGCTAGATCTAAGCACCCAGGATTAGCTCTTGGCAATTGGAAGGTTGAAACATCAAAGGATAGAAATAAAAGAAATCCAAGCACAATAGTGATTAGCATCATAAAACCAATCACCTCTTGACCAATAATTCAAGCTTCATGGCAAACCTCCACAAAGGATAGAAATAAAAGAAATCCAAGCACAATAGTGATTAGCATCATAAAACCAATCACCTCTTGACCAATAATTCAAGCTTCATGGCAAACCTCCACATAGAAGCTCAAGGGTTACCAACAGTCCAAAAATTTCTCTGATGCTATTACACACTCATCTCTAGCACAACAAAATGCTCCTCTCCCATTCATAGTTAAACAATTGGATTTTTTGAAGAACCTTTTAACTCAACTAAGAAGCAATAAAGAGGGGACTCAAAATGGTTAAATGAATTATTCCTTGAAACAAAAAAAAAAAAAAGCACAGTCGATTATGATGCTTCATTCCTAGAGAAACAACCTTATTGCTCCAGTAAATCTCTTTAAGGGGAGCAAGTGTAGTAAAATGATCATTGTAATTCATTAGCTTCCTCTTCCCATAATTCTACTCATCACTAACCTTTCACCTTACTCATCTAATATAGAGATTTCCAATTTGAAATCTATAGAGTTTTCAACTCCCAAGGAGACCCCATATCTCACTTAATATGTTTAAGTGTATGCAAGACAAACATGACCTCTACAAAACTAGCCATCCAAGCTAATGTAAGAACAAGATACTAATGCAAAAAAAGGTAAATAGATCAACAAAATGATTTTGATGTGTTTATTACTATCAAAAAAACAACGAGGTCTTTAACAAATCATCATATCTCAAATTATATGACCTATACTAAATTGTCTTGTAAATACAAAGCATTTATTAAGCAACTTGGTATTGTTGTAGTTCTTAAGAATATCCAAAATGCCTTAAAAGACAAAAGGTGACAACATCAAAGAAAATAATGCCATGGCTAGAAATAACATCAAGATAATATTTGGCATACCTAAATATAAGAAATTGGTGAACTAAAAATTGATACTTTTGAAAGATAACTAAAGATGGATATTCAATATAGTGTGATGCAAATGGGAAGATTGATAGATACAAGCCAAAGCTTGTTGCCCAAGGCTACATGCAGGCTTACAAAATCAACTACAAAGGAACTTTTGCTCTAATAGTAAAATTGAACTCAATTCAAATCTTATCTTTGGCTAAAAATGTAAACTAACTAATCAATTGAATGTAAGAAATACTTTTTTTATTGAAATTGTCTAAATTTATTGCTCATGAGAAAGCAGCGATTTGAAAGATACATCCCGGTTCAGAGATCATAAATCACAGTGCATGAGAGTAATATCATGTGTAATGGATGGATGACCTTGTTTTTTGTTGCTTATCTTCCCATTGTATCCATACTCTATGCTTGATTAGTTACCAAATGATGAATTCTCAAATAAGAGGTGCTTTTATTGAATGGAGAGTTAGAAGAAGTATACATAAAGATTCCTCATGAATTTGAATCTGAACAAGTAAAGAGCAATGTATGCAAGTTGATCAAATCTCTCTATGAACTATGTTAAACCCCATGAGTTTGATGCCTATATTTGATTTCAATGACTATAAACCATTTTAAGTGCCTTCTCTTGATGATCTAATGTGTCTACCTAGATGCTTTTTAGGTAATTATTTAAATAATTAGATCTAATGAAAATCATACCATAGATTAGATAAGAGTACTGGAACAAAACAAATGAAAATCATTCAATAGCTCAGGATATGAAAAATGAATGAAGCACTACAAGAATTACATGATTCCATAATCTACAGTTGGATATTTTCTTTATAGGACTTATGTAAGGATTGTATTGATGTATCTTCTTTACGCATGCACTTCACTATAATTGATATAGTTGCATTCATATGAAAAGAATTCTCATTTAAGTCATGAATAGATCAATCTTAATAGTTATTAAAACTATGGAAATATTATTGATAGAATAGTAATAGCTCCATGAATGTTTAAATTGACAAATACCTCTTATCATGAAGCAAATATATGAATTGTATAAGGGTCATATTAAACACATCATAACCATGCATATACACATCATAACTATGTATTGGTTCAAATGTAAAGATATTTAAACAAACAATTAAACCATCTAAATATTTAAGTTAATTTAATCAAGAAAAACTAATATGTATTATGATAGATTGAGTCTCTAAATAAGATCTCAGTTGAATGGCCATCGGACTATATTTTCTACATCTAATGTTGAGTTCAATGTTGCAGAACAATCTATTAAAAATTGAAGTTAAAAGTTCTGTTAGAAGACTATCAGACTGTCAAACTATCTAATTGATAGTCAAATAGTCATCAAATTAAATATGATTTAGTCCAACAAAAAATCTGATAAATCAGGAGGATCAAATTAGACCATCTAACATAATGGCTCAAATTAGACTATCTGACATAACAATTGGTTGTTTGATGCTACAATTGATATATTCGATGATAGTCAAACCATATGTTAAAATATGAAATTAAAATGGGTTATATCGGAAGACCATCAATCTGATTAACAATTTGATAGTTATCTGATAATATATTATTCAAGCTAATAGTTAATCTTTTACAACAATAAGATCAACTTTAACCTATGCAGACCATTCGATATAATGATTATATTGTCCAAAGTGTTTACAAAAAGGCGCTAACTAGTTCAACTAATGAATACATAAGTATTTTAAGTAACTTATTAACAATGGTCATCTAGCCATTTTGACGAAATTCTAAGGTCTCAAATATTTATAAATAAACATCCTTAATAAAAAAAATGATTATGAATGACGGTGAACATCTTATATCGCTTGGATTAGTATAATTTGTGTCAGAATAATGTCCAAGCATGAGATCTTCTTCTGGTTCTCTAAAATTTAAATCAAAATCACAAGCTTCAATAGTTTGTAGGTGGATATTATTCTTACAAAATGTTCAGTGATTTTAGGAGTATCATCTATGTTCCCAAGAAGGTAATATAAATGTGTTTTTTGAATAACAACCAGTTATCATATATTTTGTTTATTGTTTCCTCATATAATAAATTATATTTTATAAAAAATGAGGTTTCCACAATAATAGCAAATGAAAAATTTTTCGTTTAAGCTTAATTTGTTCTTTCATATCACCAAATCCTTCAATCATATCATCTGCTATATAAAGACTCCCATTCTTAATGGTTGAACATGGCTAATGAGAGTAACAAGTATTTCACTCCTTGCTTCTTTGGAGTTTCAAGAATTCAAACTCTGTGGACAAGATTGTATTGTTAAATTGATAAATCTTTTTTCAACATAATTGTTTTTGAATACCATCAGCCAACCTCTAAGAGTGTGGAGCCAAAAACATATTAATTTGAATAGAATCTGTGACTATTATCTTAGAGATGAAACCCATTTGAAGCAGTTTTAAAATAATTAGATGTTCTGTTAATATTGTACAATCTTTTCAAGAAGAGAAATCTATGCTAACTGAAATAAACTGAAAACTTACTTCACATTGGCATGAAGTAGCATTAATTGTTCCCATATATCTTTGCGCTTGATACCATTAGAAGCAGGGATATTTTCTAATAAGATTGACTTTAGGATCTCCTATATTTTAGCAGCTCTTTCTATCTTATGTTGCAAGATGTAATATAGTATTTTTTGTCTAATAGCATTTGTTCTAGTAACACAACCAAAGTATACACCATCTTTTTTTGTTCTTGACAAACATATTCTTGTATTTTGTTTTGTTTCTTGTACTTTAGCAATTCTTTTAATCTTATGTTGTACGATGTAATGTAATATTTTTTGCTTAACTGATGGAATTTGTTCTGGTAACACTGCCAAAATATAAGCCATCTTTCTTTGTTCTTTACAAACATATTCTTGTATTTTATTTTGTTCACTGAGTTTTTCTAGTAAAAGGCTTACACTCTATCTTTTCTTCATAAGTTCAGTACTAACCATCTTTAATTCCTTTTTCACTTAGTAATTGAATTATATTAGCCCCCTGATATGAGACTAATAATCTATTTGGAGAAATAAGATATTTTTGTTGAATAGTTGTTTTCATATAAGAGAAATATCTAACGAGAATATCAATTACGTAAATGAATCATTGTTGATTCTTTCTTACATTCCATAGACGGTCTAGTAAACATTTATGTACATTAACCTTGTGGTGTGTCCTATAAGCCAAGTTCGAGTCATAAGGAAACTTAGTGTATGCAAAACAAAGGAAATCTAGTTACTATAATTTGCTATTTATTACAAAAGGAGATAAAAACAGTATATATTGGTTAGATAAAAGTTTTTATGGATATCATAGGCCTTATATACTTTTATAAAACTAAGACATCTTAAGTCATTTTATTACTTATATCCCATTATAGAGGTTTTTTTTTAATTATTCTAGATAAATGATCTACTAGATTATTCTTCTTTTTAGAGATGTGTTTTATATTGATATTTTATCCATTATTTATTTGGAAATCACTAAATAATAACAACCTATTTGTGACTAATTTGTTATGGCTTAACTTATTAGAAAATGCTATAATTGTTTTACAATCGATGCATAATGTAATTTTTTTTCTATTTTTAAGAAATATCTCAAAATTTTGTAATAAGTAAATACATGCTAAAATTTTGACATATATAGTCATTACTTTACTTCTATAAAATCCACTATAATATCTACTAATTATTTTATCCTTTTTAGATACTTTTATATATAATTTTTATTTAAGAATTTCTCCCCATCCTTCTAAACATCTATTTACTTTTACTATTAAATAGCTATTTGAAGATGGTAATCGTAATGGTGCTATATTTTATAACACTTGTTTTATCCTTTGACTTAGTATCCTATTTATTAAACCTTCACTCACCCTTGAGCCTTGTCTTGACATATATGGAACCTAAAATTTTAACAAAGTTAGGAATAAAAAAACAAATACAATTTAATTTTTCAAGAAAACTTTGGATGTCTTTAAAAGTTGGTAAGCTATCTGGCATATTTAAATTGATTGGCTTATGTATTCTTGTAATTGGACCTTTTAATTTCCAATAATTAATTCTAAGAAATTAATATATCTTTTATATATTTTTATCTTTTTCTTTGATAATATTAATCCTTCTTATAAACAAATTTGAAAGAAAATCTCTAAACAAGTTAAATGAGTTAATGGGACTGAACTATAAACTAATATGTCGTCTATATAAGTTATAATAAATTTATTATATTTGTTTAAATATGTTATCTATTTTTTGTTGAAAAACTGATGGTGCAATTTTTAGTCTAAAAAAACATTACAACCATTTATTATAACTGTTTGAAATAGTAGAAACAATTCAAGAAATACTTTTTTATTACATAGTAACTTAACAAAATCCTAATTTAAGATTAAATTTGCTATAGATATGACTAAATTGAATTCGATAAAATAAATTTTCTTAATTTGAGATTATATATCCATCATCTATAATGTTACCATTTAGTTTTTTGTAGTTAAAAATCATCCTATTTTTATCTCTTATTATTTTTGAATGTTTCCTAACAATAAATGTTACAGTTTTACAATGATTATTACTTTCTCTAACTAGTCCAAGTTGTAAAAATTCTTTTATATGCATTTTATATTCTTCCATGTCTCTTAAGTTTATATTAGATTGTTTTATTTTAATTACTAAGTTAAGATTTATAATTTCTAGTTTACAAGTTATTTGATTTTTTACTAATATTTTAGAAGATCTTCTCCTATGAAAACTTTTGAATACTATAATAATTTTTATTATAAAAGAAAAAATCTTTTAAAACATTAGTTAAAAAATCAAATAACTTGTAAACTAAAAATTATAAATCCTAACCTAGTAATTAAAATGAAATAACCTAATACAAACCCAAAAGACATGAAAGAATATAAAATGCATATAAAAAAACTTTTATAACATGAACTAATTAGAGAAAGTAATAGTCATCATAAAACTATAACATTTATTATTAGAAAATATTCAAAAATAATAAAAAAACTATAATAATTTTTAATTGCAAAAGAGTAAATGATAACATTATAAATAATGGATATATATTCCTAAATAAAAAAAATTACTTTATAAAATTCAAGATAGTCATATTTACAATAAATTTGTCCTTAAATCAAAATTTTAACAAATTGCTATAAAAAAAAAAGTATTCCATGAAATGTTTTTATTGTGTCAAACAACATTATGAATAGTTTGTAATGCCTTTTTGACTAAAAAATGTACATCAATTTTCAAATAAACAATGGATAATATATTTTAAAAATATAATAAGTTTATTGCTACCAATATAGAAGACATCAGCTTTTAGTCCAAACCCACAAATTTGTTTACAAGAATGATTAATGTTATAAAAGAAAAGATGGAAACAAGTAAAAAAATATATCAATTTCTTAGAATTAACTATTGGAACTAAAAAGATCCACTATAAGAACACATAAGCAAATCAATTTTGGACGTGTCAAGTAACTTACCAACTCTTAAAGACATGCAAAAGTTTCTTGGAAAATTGAATTATACTTATTTTTTTATTCCTAACCTTACTAAAATTATAAGTTTAATATATGTCAAGACAAGACTTAAGGGTGAACGAAAATTTAACTAATACAATATTAAGTTAGTTAAAAGGATAAAACAAGTAGTATAAAATATAACACTATTACAGTTACCAATTCCAAATATCTATCTAATATTAGAAATAGATAGATGTTTAGAAAGATAAAGATAAATCCTTAAATAAAAATTATGCAAAGAAACATCCAAAAAAGATGAAGTAATTAGTAAATACTGTAGTGGACTTTATCAAAGTAACAGCTACAGATGTCGAAATTTTAGCATATATTTATTCATTATAAAATTTTAATATATTTTGCAAAAATAGAAAAGAATTTACATTATATATCGATTGTAAAGTCATTATAGCATTTTATAATAAATTAAGCCATAATAAATTAGCCACAAACACGTGACTATTACTTAGTAGTTTTCTAATAAATAATTGATACATTGTTCATACATAACATATTTTCAACAAGAAGAATAATATAACAGATCATTTATCTAAAATAATCAAAGAAAAACTCCATAAGAGGATATAAGTCATAAAATGGCTTAAGATGTCTTAGTTTTATGAAAGTATATAAGATCTATGATGCCCATGACAATTTTCATCTAACTAATATATATTATTTTTATCTTCTTTTGCAGCAAATGGCAAACTATAGCAACTTTCCTTTATTCTACATAAACTAAGCAAGTTTCCTCAGGACTTGAACTTGGCTTATAACACACACCACAAGGTTAATGATGTACATAAATGTTTATTGGACCATCTATGAAATGCGAGAAGGAATCAATAAGGATTTCTCTACATAATGGATATTCTTGCCAGATATTTCTCTTATATGAAAACAACTACTCAACAAGAAACTCTTGCTTCTCCAAGTAGACTACTAGCCCCATATCAAGAGGTTAATACAATTCAATTACTAAAAATAAAAAAAGAATTAAAGATAGTTAAGGTTAAACTTATGAAAAAAAGACAGAATGCAAGTCTTTTGTTAGAAATACTTAGTGAGCAAAATGAAATACAAGAATATGTCTATAAAAAAAATGGTAAATACTTTAATAGTGTTACCAAAACAAATTCTACCAATCAAGAAAAAAATATTTAGAAAAGGCTGCTAAAGTACAGGAGATCCTAAACTCAATGTTATTAGAAAATATCCCTGCTCCTAATGATTTATTAGTTAGCATACTTTCTTATCAAATGCAAAAACACATGGGAACAATTAACACTACTTCATGCCCATGTGAAGTAGAGTTTTTAGTTTATTTTAGCAAGCATAGATCTCTTTTTTTGAAAGGATTGCACAATATTAACAAAATATCTAACTATTCAAAAAATGTTTCAAATGGGTTTCATCTCCAAGATAATAATCACAGAGCCTATTCAAATCAATACATTTTTGTCTCCATACTCTTGGAGGTTGACACATATATTGTGGCCAATATTTGAAAACAATTATGTTAAAAAAAGATTTATCAATTTAAAAAACGATCTTGTTCACAGAGTATAAATCCTTAGAATCTCAAAGAAGCAAGGAGTGAAATACTTGTTACTACCATCAGTCATACTCAACCATTAAGAATGAGTCTTTTATATAATAGATGATATGATTAAAGGACCTGACAACTTGAAAGAATAAATTAAGCTTAAACAAAGTTTTTCCTTTGCTACTATTATGGAAACCTCATTTTCTAAAAAAAATAAACTATTATGTGAGGAAACAACAAAAATAATATATGGCAATAAATTCTTATTCAAAAACCATATTTATGTTCTATTCTTGGGACAGGTAGATTATATTCCTAAAATCATTGAGCATGTTATAAGAACATCATCCATCTACAAACTATTGAAGATGGTGATTTTGAGTTAAATTTTGGAGAACTAAAAAAAGATCCCATGCTTGGACATTATTCTGACACAAATTATATTGATTGAAGTGATATAAGAGATCCTCCTGAATTTCATAATATGAAAACTTCAATGGACAAATAGCATCAACCCACACAACACCCTTTGCAAAGGAATCTAGACCAGGAGTAGCTCTAGCCAAAAGTTGTACCTTTGTTGTCTTTTATTTTACTTTTTGAGCTGTAAAATTAAAGGTACACATGTGAACCTATACTATTGTGGTTATTTGTTTCCAATTTTGGGGCATACGGTTTTAGCCCCTATTTTGGAGATGGCTGAGATATATAGATCGATGCCAACTCACTTCAATCCACACCTAAAACTAAGTGATCTCCCTTGCGTCAAGAGGTTACCATATTTCCTAAGATGATACTAATACCAAGAAGTTCAGATAATTTTCATCCACCAAATTTATTGCATATTGTTCCACCATCTAACACATCAACCCATCATATATATGATACTTATGCTATTAATTAAAGATTGTCAAAATATTTTCTTTGTAGTTAGTAGCTCCACCATTTGCCAATGAGCCACCTAATCCATCAAACACATCATTGGTGGTGATCTTTGTTCTCAATTTCTCATCAAAACAACCAAAAGATACATCAATTAGTGATACATTCCAATCTTAGAGGACCGGCAAGAGACTTGTGACGTGCTTCTTCAACCACTTGTTGAAGTCAAATAATTTCATAGCTAGGGAGAGCTAAGGCAATACATCAGGACCACCTTACATTGACAATTTATGTACATGTACTTATCTATTTTAGATTTTGTGCTTTTTGTTATATTGCAGTCAAGTGTACGATGCCTATTCTATTCAACTTAGAAAATATCCAGTGTGATTAGGGTTCGATTTGGATGGATTCATTGTTTCACTAGGATCACACGATAAGATCATATGTGGCACAACTAAAATTTCACACTAGATAGTTGAAATAAGGCCAAATGTTTCATGTGATTGGTCAATTGAACCAAGTAGTCAATAATTCCACACCAGGCTATTGTGTTGACCACAAAAGTGATTCAGCTAAATTTTAAAAACCTGACACTCATAACTTACTACTCACTCTATTTGATTGTTCCTAATAAAACACAAGGAACCAACCTACTGCATCTTAGATTATTTATATCTGGCATTTGACAATAAAGGTTTGATCTCTTGTATGAAGATGGGAGTTTCCACTTCAGTTCCACTTTATGTTTTGTGTGATGCTCAACAAATTCAAGGCTCATTCTTTGTAGAATATGAATCTAGTTTGGACATTCTAGTGTTTCCTAGTTGGCAATAAGTAGGCTTTTTTATTTGATTTGCTTTTCTTACTATTTTTTTCTTCCATCATAATAACTCTTTTCTTGTTGATTAGCAAGCCTAATTAAGAGCTTTGTTTGGATAATCCTCTCTGCTATTTTGATGATTTGAAACTCAGGTTTTGTTGTCCTATACTCCAACAAAATTCCCAGCTTTCGTTTGAAATCCTGAGGTCTTTATGATGGTTTTCAAGAGGTCCTAATTTAGCCCAAAAATCTATGTTTGCATAACTTCCAACTCCAGAAATCCTTAGCATGTGTTTGGTAATACTTACAGCTCTCATTTCATCGCTGTTTTAATTTGTTTTCAAACAAAAATTTTAAATCATTTAAAATGCTATCAAATGCCTCTAATTGTAGCTTAATTCAATCTACAGTAAAAGTTATGAACTTTAAAAGATTAGGGAAAAAAACTAAAATTACTGTTTCTGATGGTTTCTTTTACTTTTGGATTAATTGACTTATGCTGGATGCATCGTTTGATAAGGATTATGCCCTGTTTAAAACTATTCAAGGCTTCAAATTATTGAAGCGTCAAAGTGCATGCTGATAAGGATTAATTGACTTTTGGATTAATTGAAGCGTCAAAGCGTCAAATTACTGTTTCTGATGGTTTCTTTCACTTTTGGATTAATTGACTTCTGCTGGATGCATGCATCGTTTGATAAGGATTATGCCCTGTTTAAAACTATTCAAGGCTTCAAATTATTGAAGCGTCAAAGTGCATAATATCAGCTTGCCAAAGTGTATTCAAAGTTCCAAATCTGAAATTTACAGTAAACGTTATAAGGTTCCCGAAATTGTTCAAAAGCTAAAATTTTTCCAAGTAAAAAACAGTCTAAAAATTCCATAATTTTTAAGCTTATAACCATTTACGGGCTGTCCTTGAAAATTTTTAAAAAATCACTTTTGAAAGCTCAATATATTAACTTTTCATATCTAATATTTTGGAATTAAAGGAACCTTGGAATATACTCATTAAAAATTGGAAAATTAAACTTTAATTAAATTTATCCTTCATCAAGATGTACACAATTTTTGCACATGACAATCAATTCTATTAATTCCATGCCATGACACAAGCTAAAAATAATCAACATCAATTGCTTAGGTCAAGGGATCGATGAAAAAGAGTGATTATAAACTACAATCTTAATATTTATCTACAAAACTTGTCTCATCTATTTATACAGGGAGGAGGTTTTGCTAAATATAATAGAAAATAAAATATACATCACATACTAAGAAATACAATAAGAAAATAATAAATATATCTTATATTAAAAAAATAAAATAAAGAAATAAAGAAAATATCATATCTTACAAGAAGAGAATAAAGAGAATATAATATCTAACTTTAGGTAAATAAAATAAAGCAAGATTATATGACAAATATTACTCTTGACTTTAGAGAATTGTTGTAGATTCTAATAGTTTTTCCTATTCAAATTCAAAAGTGTCAAAATTTTGATAAATAGATTTTTCAAAACTCCATTTTTACTACAATAAAACTTCTTCAAAATCATCTTTCAATCTTCCTTTCTAAACTCATAGATTATTCACAAATAGAGCTTTAACAACTTCAAAAAAAAATAAATAAATAAAGGCAAGTTTGAGCCAGCTCGAAACCAACATAGCTCTAGCCAAGACACCTTGAGTTCAATCTCATTGCAGCCACAACAATATTTAGAGTTGGTTCTTAACTGTTCATAGTGGTATCAAGCGAGACTTGGCTCAACATGAAATCAAATCAACAAGAACCACACATCAATCCAAGATATCAAATGCAAGAAATGTAAACAAATTCATAATAAAGACTTTCTAGATCATGATGTTTATGTAAGATATGTCAACTTTTTGTTGACTAATTGAATGTAAAAAGACCAAAATCAGTAAAATCCTATATTACATATCAAATATGTCACCACCTTGCATGCCTATCGATGAAGCATACACCTTTCATCTTTAGGGTAGATTGAGGTAATGAATGTTCAATGAAAACTATTATGCTAGAAAGGATAAACTAAAAGTAGTAATCAATTCCAAAATTCATATTTTCAACTTGTTAAAACTTACTCAGTGAATATTATATGTCATAGATAATCATAGTAAGGCAGATAAAAAAACATTTAAGCAAAAGTAAACTAATAGCAATAAGGCATTCTTTCTCTTCTTAAATCAAATGAAACAATTACTCATCATAACAGTTTCCAAGAATATTTATTCAATACATTCAAAACGTTGCTTATGGTTGCACTGTCATACTTTGTCCTTTCATGATTAAACTAGGTCCTAATGTACAGAAGTTTCAGATGATTTAACAAAATCATGTGCTTTTTAAACTTTTCAACTATTAAAACAACAGCTCTTCATTTCAGCAAAAGTTAATCTGAAGTATTTCTAAATTACACAGCTCAGCCATCAACCAGAAAGAGAGAGACAACATATTAAAACAACTAATTGCTCCCTTCAGCAAAGTTTTATTAGCTAAAACCAAAAGTATGGCAATTATCCTTCAAAATGCAAGCATGTATCAAACTTTTCCCAACAAAACCATACCTCGCTAAGAGACTTATAATTATCACCAATAGTAGAATACTTCTTTTGTAGCCTATCTGAATTTACATGGCATGCATGGTTGACAGGATAAGAAGAATGCCTCGAAGTACTGTATGAAGGCGAAGGATCAAATCCATATGATCTTTGACGTGAAGTACGTGACTTTGAACCATGCCCTCCCATAGAAAAAGTTGAATTCTATAATATCTTAAACAATATGAACATCCAAGAACAAGTACAATAGATGAAGAGCATCTAAGAAAGATATTGTAGGAAAGGATATTAACAAAAACAATCTATAAACCTACCAACAGATAAATTGGTTAAGCAAATCTATTATAGAATGAAAGCCACAATTGTTTAGTATTAGAAAACAATAAAATAAAGTAACACTATAAGTTGATAGCCAACAAATAGTAAAACCAGAAATAGGTACCACAAAAGATTTAATGTGTTCAAATAGTTTGGAAGGAGTCTTAAAATAAAATGAAAAGATTACAAGGGATAGAAGTAGTTTGAAAGGAGATATGGAATAAAATGGAACAAAAAATGGAAAATGCAAGAATCCGATACCAGCACCCAAAGCTAGTAATTATGAATATAGATGTTTCAGGAAAGAAAATTTTGGAGACTGGGGATATGCTGCTGCCAAATTGTGTTATGCACTAGAACATAAAAGCCAAACTATTTAATGGAGGAATACCTACAACCACTTAAGTAAAAAATACTCCAATTAGGCCAAATTATCCTAAAAACCAACTCATTCTTAAGGAAAGATTTAATTGCATTATTTTAAGAAAGCATCAATATACGAGAATTACAATAATCGATTGGAAGAGCAAATGCATCAAAAAGGAAAATGAAAAAAACGGAAAAGCTATTAAAAGTAGGGGCAATAAAAGTATAAACAACGGCTGGAAAGTGCTTTGCAAGATTTCCGAGTTAAAGAAAAGGTAACAAAAACATTCATTATAATCAATAAGAGTGCGTTTTACAAGATTATCCATCAGAACATAGAAGTAGCCGGATTAACACAAGAACTACATGCATTTCAGAGAGAATAAACCACCGGATAAAGTCAAATTACCCGTTATTAGCGACCAATTAATGCCCTATGATTCCACTGTGATTATATCTTAGCTTGCACCTAATAATAACGCATCCTTTTTTGAGATTAACTGTAGCATATATGAGGACAAGAAGGGCAACTAACTGCTAATCTGTACACTTAAAGATATTGCCCCCGGCCTCAAATTTTTAGCAACTTCTAAATCAAACTCAAAAATCAGAGATAAATTAATAAATCAAAGAAAATAAAATTCCAATAAAACATCAAAGAAAACGAAAAACACGCTGAAATGCATCCATGGGAAAGAAAACCTCTTTCAACCCAGCAAAAAAAACTCAACCAAAGGAATCATGGCGAAATTCAATCCTGCCAAATATCCACTAAGACACGAATTTGATATTTTTCCCAAAGAATGTAATCAAGAGATAGAACAATTCGCTCCTTTTCACAAACATATGGCTCGACCAAATAAAGGATTAGCTTCCATGTCATCTGCAAACAAACAGCTTGACCAATTACAAGAACACCATAGGTAACCAACTATGCAACAGAAATGCCCAGTCTTACAAATCACAAAGCATGATTGAAGCAAGAAAAATAGCAAAGAAATGCAAACAATTCCGAGTATAAATGGTCAAATAAAAGTAAAAAAGACTAGGACAGCGCACCTCCGAACAAGAAGCTTGAAAGCTAGAAAGCTATAAATCAGAGAAAGCTAGAAAGCTAGAAAGCAAGAAAACTATCGGTTTCAAGGACAAAGATTAAAAACCTTTCAATAACCTCTAGGACCTTGATGCGACAGTAAAAGTCGCGTCGACTACAGACGACTTTAGGGAGCCGTCGACGACTTGAGAATGAAAAGAAGCTTCAAGTGCAATTCATCGCTCGCGACAAGTCAATTGTATCATATCATCTGCCAAAACTCAAAAAGCGCGCTTTGCTTGGACGTCTTTTGTCACACCTGTAATCTCTGATTGATTGTTTCGGAGGCTAATAGTAAGATTGGGAGTAATATATTTCAATTTTTGTTTTGATCATTTAAAAAGAAGTTTGGTTTTTATTTAGCCTTGATGATAATTTTAATAGATTCAGTTTTTTTGATGATTATATGCAATGCAATTTCGATCAATTTTTAATGTATTTAATAAAAAAATAATAATTATTTTAAATTAATTTATTTTTAAAAAAATAAAAATTCATAAAATTCCCAAAAAATTTATATTTAAATAAATTAATATTTTAAAAAATACAACTGTTCAAATATTATCTTTATTTAATATCTATTTAAATAATATTATTAAATAAACTAATATACAAGTTATTTAATTTTAAAAATAAATTCAAATATTTAATATATATGTATAGGTGCGCGTGGACGTGCGCAACATATATTTAAAAAATATAAAATATTTAAAAATACAATAATTTATCACAAAATTTTAAAATTAGATTTTATAAAAAAATCATCATTCTTCTTAACTTTTAATTTGTCTATTTATTTAAACTTTATTTTATAAATAAGTCATAAAAATTATATTTATTTATAAATCTAATTATTTTTATAAAAACATTTTGTTAACTTAAAAAAAAAATATTTTTATAATGACAATTAATAAGAGGTGTTGATCTTGAGATTTAAACCAATCAACTCCAAATCCTTGCATGCACTAAGAGGAATTAAGAACTAGTCTGCAGATAAATCTTTTGCATAATAATAAGATAAAAAATTACATGAAAAACAATTATATGCTTTTTCATCCAAAACATATTGCTTGACCCAATTTAGGATTAATTGAACTAAAATTGATCCAATAGAGGTCACAAATGTGATATCTCACGAGAGCCACTTACATTAGTATCACATTTTTTTTTGTTTAATACAACAAAACTAATATTTACATGTTAACACATTTATTTTTTATATATTGTATCTTTTATTATATAGATATACACATTCTTAATATTTAACAAATAATGTTATACAAGGTATAATATTACCAATTCAAAAACTTCAAAGTTACAAAATATGCAACTAAAATAAAACATTTGTCTTATATTTTGTACAATATAATTATACTGTAAACATGTTCAACAAAAAATTTTAAAAAGAATATTCATCATTATTCTAAAACAATCATGCAAATCACATCTCCCCTTTTATGTTTGAGTGTCATTTCAACATAAATTGAAATTATTAATACTAAATATAGGTTAAGTCATAATCATGACTTAGTAAATAATAAAGACATGTCAATTATGTTTTGATTTTTTTTATCTTATTAATTCACGTTTTTTTGACAAGCTCTTTTTATATATTTCACATAATTGGTTGAGTCAATCATTAGGAAAGACTTAAACCCTTTCTATTAAAAGGTCATTTTTCCTAACACGCACGCGCACGCGCGCACACATACACACACACACACACACATATATATATATAATAAATGTATGATGATATTTGATTTGTGAAATACATACACATATACATACACACAAAAGTGGGATAATGATTTTAAATAAATTTTGAAAAAATTTAAATCATTATACTTGGGCTCTTACATTAACAAAAAAAATTATCATCTTAAAATGATCAAAGATCATATAAGAAGAAAAGATTTAACAATGTCCTTAATATTATAAAAGTTGACATTTATAATCATTTTGAATTATTTCAATTTTTAGAGAATTTTTGAGAATTTTAAGAATATATTTTATTTCTCTCAAAAAATATATACTACTAAAGAAAATTATGAAAACTTAAAGAAACGATGTAAAAATTAAGATGTATAAAATTATTTAAAATATAATTATGCTAAGTTGTTGAAAATCAAATTTATGTGCATGATAAAAAGAGATATAAGAGATTAATTAAGAATAATTTAAAAATTTTGAAAAATATAGATAATAAATAAAAAACTAAATGGACTAAGAAAAAGTATGAAAAAATTACTTGAAAATAGAGCCAAACTTAATAAAATATTCTTGACATAAAAAAGAGTGTGAAAAGTATAGAATTAAAAGTCAAAAAGAATTTAAAGAAAAAATATTAAATAATAATTTTGAGTATTTAAATTTAAGAAATTATTAAAAATACTAGTTAAGAAAAAATGTGAAATTTGGAAAATGAGATAAGACATCAAGAAGATCTAGGCAAAATAAGCTAACAAATTTTTAGAAATTGAAAAGATAAAAGAGGAATATTAGAAAATCCCTAAGTTTAATTAATTAATATTTTAATTAAACCTAATTATCTAATTTCCTTAAAATTAATCTAACGCATGGTGGAAGCAGAAATCCAACCTATTGATGACCCAAATTAATGAAAAATTGTCAAATCCTAAGCAACGGGAAGACGAGGAGTAATCCACATGAAAGGATGTGACCATTTAGAGGGAGATCAAAAGCTAGGAAGAGGAAACACACCAAGCAAGAATAAAAAGGAAGGAATTTAGGAAAACTAAATTAATTTAGATCTCACTTGATGGTTTAAATAGAATAAAGAAGAGAAAGGACATGTTGCCAAGATGTTGGAGGAATTTTGAGAGAAGTCAGGCAAGAATTCAGAAGAACTAAGGAAAAATATTGTAGCATCGGAATAAGGAAAAAGGAGATGGAGGATGGCACAAACTTCAAGACCAGTTCCAAGAATAATTTATTTTAATTAAGAAGAATTAAGTTAAATAGACTTATACATCTATACATCTATTTGACTTAATGTTGTTTTAGGTTCAGTGACATCGATAAAAAAGATTAGAATAATTAACTTGAAGATGATTGTTTTTTATGCTTGCATTTACATTTTATTGATGTTCAATTTAGCACAAGACTTTTTATGTTTCAGTCAGCATGATATTATTATAATTTATTTTAAATTTAATTTGTAATATATTATAAAAAAATGTAAACTTGCAAAAGAATTACTAAAGAGAAAATATAAACATTGTAAAAATAAATAAAATAGAAAAGGAAAAGAGTAAGAACAAAGTTGATAAAGGGTAAGAAGATTTAAAAAACTACATAATTTTTTGTTGTTTAAAACAATGATTATCATGCTGTAAGAACGTGTTTTAAAGATGTGACAAATAAACCATTATTTTTAGTTATACACTTATATTGATTATCTAAAGTAGTCACTATTATTCTTGAATGATATATTTAAGAGATGAATAAAAGGAGTCATAAAATAAGGCTATACTTATTTGGAATAGGCCCAACTTGTTTTATACAATATAAAATTCTTATCTCAAACCAACTAAAAGAAAGGTAAAAGAAGAAAAAATAAAGAAAAGAGTTAAAGGAATTACACGAATATTGAATAAAAGTTAAAACTATTGAGCTTATTTAGGATTAAATATCATGAAAGGAGGAGTGAATTATGATGTCAACTAAAATAAGAAAACTTTTCAATGATTTGAAAAACTTTTTAAAATTTTTTCTTATTTAGAATTAAATAGCATGCCTTAAATAGACAAATAAGTATGAAATAAAGAGAAATGTAAGATGGATTTTTAGGTGGTTTGGCCAACACCTATATCTATATCAAGTAAATCAAGCACAAATAGTGCTCAAAAGAGTCACCAATATCAAATATAAAATAAGTTGTAGCTCAAACAAAAAATTACAACATTTAAAATATTTGATACAATAATCTATACCTTGCTTCCTTAAAAACACAGGTGGTATAATTGCTAATAATATTAAGAATGAAGTTAACAATAAAGCTTGTATCAAGGTGAGCTAGTAATAAGATGAATATGTCTTGCAATTTTCACATATTAGCTCCAATTGAGAAAACAAATGACAAGCTTATTAAATTTAATGTTGCTCCCATTGACTAAAATTGAGGTTTCCAAAGAGATTAAGTTAATTAGTATGATCTTGATTTTCATTCATATGAGTATGAATATATCATATAAGGATGATAATCGATGAGTACTGATTGACCCAACAAATGCCAATATGAAATTGATTTTTGTTTACTTTGAATGTATCATATGAGTATAATAATGAACACCATTCTTTACAAAATCAAATGTTGTTTGTTCTTAGCTTCTATTTTTTTTTTGTTAGTGAATACTTCGTATAAGATGATCATGGGGATCATATATATATATATATATATATATATATATATATATATATATATATGATCTATTATGTTTCTCTATTGACTGAAGTGTTTAGGATGGTGAAATGAATGTATTTGTATGAAATACGATTCATCTACATAAGATGTAAGCGAAGTAGTTATAACTCAAATATAAGAATTTTTATATAAGGCCAATCTCATGTATAACTAAATTCTTACTTCTTAGTTTTAGTTAAACAACCATCATATTTATATAATGAAGTTATCATACTTATATGATATGTAATCTTTTCTAATTTTTGCATAATACACAAAACTAGAAACAAGATCATACTAATATGATAATTAATATCATATTGTAAGACCATAAAACCAGTAAGACATTTAACTTAGTGTTAACTGATTTACTTTACTAAACTTCCTTCAAGTTTAACATAGTTTGTAGCTACAATGCTTAAGATTTATGTGACTCAACAAATATTATGAATGATGATGAATTTATTTACTATTAAATCATGCATGAGTGCAAAAATTGAAATGTAATCCTAAGTGTCATACATTATAAGAGAAAAGGTTTAATATTCTACCTTAAATAATATGTTGAAGATTAGCACCAAATGAGCAACCACTCCACCAAGAACTAGGATTAAAAACTCCAAGATTTGTAAGTTAAGTTGACCTTAAGCAAATTCATCAAGACTCCTTGACTTGTTTTCACTTGTGGATAGCTCTATAAATCAATTGATCAAGCTCACCATTAGATTCATCTACTTGATCTTATGATGCATGATCTAAAAATACTAAAAAAAAATATTAATAAAGACAACATATTGGTTTTGTTTTCACCAAATAAGTGATGTAAAGATTAAAGGTTCAATAATCTCTCTCTTTTGATGATAACAAAACTATTACATAAAGATTAAAATGAAAAGATATTAAATAATTAATCACTCAAATGCCCCTTTTATGTTCATACTTCTCCTTAATGTATGCAATTCAAACAAATGTCAAACCAAACTTAAGATACATGATTTACTTTTTATTTCACTCACTTTCTTGTCCCTTTTTTCTTCATGCAACAAAAGATAAATAAAACTTAAACTAATAAAATAAGGGATACAAATCATTAAACAATCATTAAGAGTTTAGTTAATAAAAAAATCAAAGGTTCGCAAAACAAAACACTTGTAAAAGTGCAACACAAATGTGCAATGATAGGAACAACAAATAATGCAAAGATCTTGAAAAAAGCATCTAACCTAATCATTAATTACAACACAAAAATAGAGCTAAGAATATAATCATTATACTCATCATTTTAGTTGGTACATTAAGATCTCAGTTAGTCAAGGTATATGTCCTCTTAATGTCATTAAAATTTGAATTTTAAATTAAAATATGTTTAAATTTTAAATATTGAGCAAGTTTTTATTTTAAAATTTAAAACTAGAATGATGAGATAAGAGAATAGTATAATTATTCATGTCTTATGCTATAAGATAATATAATTTGATATGAAATCTTGATAAGATTAAGCCAAATACATTTGCATGTATGCCCTAGATTTTCTTTATCATTATCCAACATAGGATATATATGATAAGGATGTGCACAAAATTCTTAATATTTGGGAATTAAGGAGGTTGATGTGGAATAAAGGATTGAAAGGAAAATTAGCATATTATATGTATGAATTATTATGATAAGGCTAAGGAAAATCTAACCATACCAAGTATAACCAACCTTTAACCATATCCTCCTTTAATCACCTAATTTTTAGGAAGTAGATATAACTAGCCAAATTAGCTTCAGGAAATAATTCACATTAGATTTGGGTAACCCTTATGCTTAAGATAAAATCTCTAGATTTTATTAAGTAAATGCCTTGATTTAAGGGTGCTTAATTAGGCCTGTTTGAGTATTAACGTGTGACTTTGGCATGTTTAAAAAAAACTTAGGTATGAGAGCAAGTAAGGAGACCAATTAAGAAAAGATAAGAGGAAGAGGAACTACCCATGAGTAAGAGAAAGAAGAAGAATCTTAAGACATGAAGGAAGAAAAGCTTACTCTTAGGGAAGTCCTCTACTTAAATCACAAAGTAGGATGACCCTCAAGTTCATATATTAAATGTAGTTAAAACTTAAGAAAGATAAACATGGTTATTTTGCTAAATTGCATGTGATGACCTTGGAAAGAAAATGATCATGATATTAATTAGCAATCTTTCCTTCCATGAATTTTACTATATGAAGATTAAATTGAACTACTTATAAGAAAAATTTTTATAGGCATTCCTTAGACTTCTTTTGATTAAAATCCATAAGGAATGTTATTAAATCTATGCCTTTTCTTCAATATTTCCTCATCAAGAATGTGTGATAGAATTTTACGAACATATGCTTGATGAAGCGGAGATCCTTTATTGGCATATGCATGAAGTCAAAATTTGAATTTAGGATGTCATATGTTAACATGATTGTCCTTTACCCAAAGCATAACTATGTTATCTTATTATTGAAAGTACGTTATATTGGAATCCCTTACTAATTTCATGAATTTATATGCAAGATGAGGTTGTTTTAGCATATAAAATGATAGCATAATGTTCTACACAAGAGATGAATGTTGCCATTTAAAATTTTTAGTATGAATTCAAGGCTCAATTTTAGTTAAAATACATCAAATTTGTAAGATAAAATTCTTATATTAGTAAATTTAATGATAACTTATGTTGTATAATCCTTAAATTAAGAATTTGGAAAGATATGGATATCCTTGCATTATTACTAAGATCTCATAATATGTAAAAGTTAAAATTCATGTTCACATGTTGGTTTTACTAAGTATAAATCCATATATATCTTATGTGGTAATGCAAGTTAAGTTTGATAAATCTATAATTCAACTTGTGTATCATAACATGTTAATGACATATGCATACAATTGTAAGACCTTGTTAAGAAATAGGTAAAATTCTAGACCAAAACATTTGAATGAAACTTAGAAACTTAGTTAAACCTGGGAATTCTTGTAGCTAAGAATCTTATATATGCTTGGAAACATGTATTGGTTAAGTCCTATAAGGCATCATTTGAGCCCTTATGAGAGCTTTGATGCCTTCTAAAGTAAGTATGGCCCTTCGATTTGAGTTTAGATGATTGGAAGGGCTCAAGTTTTAGCATCAAAAGAAGGCTAAGTTTGTTATAGTTAGTTGGTAAGGAGAATTGGGTTTTGGCAAGAAGAATTATGCTTTGACTATGAGTGCTTAAGGCTAAAGATAGATTCAAATTAATAAATATGGTCTTATGATTGATCCCTAATTGGGGTTTAAATAGACTTGGGGTTTTTGGCAAACCTAAAGAATGATACCCTTTTATGCAAGGTTTAATTAGTTAAAAAAATAGGTATGTTGTTATTTTAAATTTTAAATAAACATATGTAAGAGAAGCTTAGGTATAAGTTAGGCTTGTGAATTGATTTATTCTTAATGAAAGGTCCTAAGAATAGGTTGAAGTAATTAACACTTGGAGAGCCTTAAGCATGCAATATATAAGGCATTTGGATAATGAAGCTCTTGAAAAAAAAAGAAAACTCAAAGATGAAGGTTGTAAGGCTTGGGTTAAGCCTTATACACTCGACCAAGGACTTTGTTATGTCTTGTCCATAATATTGGCTAAACCCTTAACTTGACTTGGGTTATCGGGTAAGAGAACGATTGACCTTGATTAGGCTCATTGGCCATGGGATGACACCCTAAATAGTGATCCAAGAGATGTGTGTGGCTTAAGATAGGCTTTTAGAAGTGTGTAGTGTCATGAATTTTCTTATGAAGCATGAAAGTCGCTAGTAAAACTCATGTGAGCCTACACTTTGTTTATATAATAGTAAGATATTGTACTTAAGGGTAAAGGCATAAGATTTTCACTCAAATAGAACTAAGAGATAATCTAAATAGATATTAAAAATCTAAGAAGGTTCTTAGATAAAATCAGATCAAAAACTAATTATATAAATAATGCTTAGATGGATTAAAGTATCATGGATGATAAATTTAAGATTTAAAGAAAACCTTAAAGTACCCAAGTAACTAATGGTAACCTTGGATAATTGATTTAGAGTTAGAAGAAATCTTAGATTATTTTAACAAAGGGTTGGTAATCTTAGATTATAGAATTTGGGTATTAGAAAATCCTAAATACTTGATTTGGGTTTTATAAAAACTCTAATAATGCCAACATAATGATAAATAAAGATTACCATGATGACAATGGGTCATGAAAATGATCTTAATTGAGATAATAATTTAGATGCAATAGACCCTCACATTAGAGATGAAAAAATTAGATATTTCTACTCCCATGATAAGGAGATAATTATTTTATATTCTTAGTTGAGCTTATAAGAGAAGACATAGATCACATGATAAGAAACTCCAAGTTTGGTTAAGTTTCATTTTTATATTTAGTCCTAAGAGAGAATAGTTGCATATTCAATATTGTGAGAAATATATGATATGCCATAATATATCGTTGATTAAGAGATTAATTCCAAGCTCATTGAATCCAGCATTATAAAAAAATCAAGGGAGAAGATAAAATGAAGAAAATCATTGTCATCAAATGAAGTAGTTGGAGTTGCATGTTGAGCAATAGATGGAGGCTCGCTATAAGTACTTCAAAGTGCGTGTTATAGCTCTTTAGCTGGGTGCCATGCATGAAGGTGTAGGTACACTTGTGCAAGCATAAGAGTGCACTCAAAAGGGAGCAACATGTCAGATTTTCGAGTGTGCTGGCATGCAAAATCTCAGGGATAAGTGCATGTGCCCTTGTAGGCCAACTTGTTGCACACACATTCTATGCATGTGATGAGTGCGCCTAATATGCCACTGTGGTCAAGGTGTATGCGGCCATATATGGAATTTACAAAATTTAGAAAATTCTTAATGTCTTTTTCAAAATCACATATTTTTTGTTTTATAATAAAATATTATATCCAAATCTCTATATAAAATAGAGAGAAGAGTGTATGAAAAATTTAGAATTTAGAACATTTTGAAGAAAAACTTCTTAGAGAATTAAATCTCTTTATGACAAAAGCCAATTTCTCTTTTTATTTTCTTTTCATCATTATCATAGTTCTATTTCCACTATTGTTACTTTGAAAAGGTCTATTCACATATAGATCATATTATTTTTGGTATCAAAGCACTTCGATTCTGCATCGATGATAGGTGTAAAGAAGAGTATAATTGAAGAGCAAGTTGTCAAACATAATTAAGAGATTGATGAAGCTTTAGTCAAGATGATTGTATTAACTATTTTATTGTAAAGTTTGGAGTCAATGGTAGCTCATTAACTCAATAAATATAAATGTTAATAAATATGATATTAAAATCTCAATCCCTCCTTATGATGGATCCAAATAATAATTTGTCAAAAGAAAACACGCTTAATTAATAAACTTTTGGATTTAGTAATCTTAATATTGTTGGAAATAAAGATGAGAATGACACTACTCTCACTCTTTCAATGCATGTGAATCAATAACATCCTTTTAAGGCAAATACAACACTTGATTTAACAAATTATGACAGAATAGTAGATGTAGAAAATTATATATCTTATTAAAGTAACTAGAGAAATATTTGTTTTTATATGGTTATTCATCAACTAATAAAAGTGACATATGTTAGATTCAAAATGATGAGTCATAAGTTAGTTTAGTGGAATTCTCACCTAAGGAATAACACAGTTACATAAGTTGCTTAAAGCCACATTAAGAAATTAATCTGAGAAGAATTTTACCCAATTTGTTACATGAAGAAAAGGTAAAGAAATTACCATAGTCTATGACACTAATAAGGACAAACGATGTAAGAATATATCATAGAACACTGATACTAAGCTGTGAGTTTAGGAATATCCATTGAAGAGATATAAACATGATCAAATTATATTATAAGTTTGTACTATCCTATTGTTACTAAATTATTTCTTTTCCTTATTCAATATTTGAAGCAAGTCAATATATTTGCAATGACTATTAAAAAGAAGAATGCATATAAAGGGACCAAACTAGGAAGATAACTTATCAAAAAGTTTAAGTATAAATCTAAAAATTAGAGACAAAAAGAAAGTATTCTCTAATAAAATATATTATAGTCATAAATAAATATATTCATTCTATAAACAAAAATTAGAAGTATTATGATCACTACAACATAATATTACATATAAAAAAATGCTAAGAATTATATCTTCAATTGTTTTCAAAAATGTTTAAAATTGACGAAGTACTTACTACAATTAAGACTAGTAATGTATCTCAAACTTCTCTACAAGTTAATGAATATTTATCTCTTATGGTGAGTCCAATAAATATATCTAATAAAGTAAAATAAAAAGAAGAACTCTTTACTATCAAAATATAATTAAAGAAAGAGCTTATTAGTATAATTATTACCCAGAAAGAGAAAGAACCTAATATAAAAAAATCTTATGAAGAGATTAAACTTAGAGACTACACCATATCCAAGACCATATTATTTGGGATGGATTCATAATCTTTGAGTCAAGAGTTGAAAAATAATATAAGGTAAAATTTTTCATCATCGAAGACTACATTGATAAAGTTATTTTTGAAGTGGTACATCTAGATATCTATCAAATTATAACAAGGAATCCATAATCATAGGATCAAGATGCCATTTACTATCGAAAAGTACAATAATATCAATTTACAAAGGATGAACAACACTTCTGTTTGATATGAGATAAAAAGGCATTACTAAAATCATTGTTGTGCTAAACAAATGTAGAGGCTAGTTAGCATTAGCTAAATATATGTGGTTATAGTAACAAAACTAAAAAACTACTTGATGGGATCTATGGAAGTCTCAACTTTTTAAAGAGAACAATCGAAGTAGATCTATTAGAGAATTAGTTTAAAAAAAGATTTGTTGAGACTTAAATCTAAAAAAGAATTTACTTATAATTATAAAATCAATTCTAAGTTTATTGAATCCAAAATTATGAATAAAAATTAAGGAAGGAGACAAAACAATAAATATTATTATCACAACACAAAGTAGTAAGAGTCACTCACTATAGCACACTAGCCAAGCATTATGTGCAGAGGCATAAGCATGCATGAGGAAGGGCATGATAAGCTAAATGCTCATGCACATTAGCTTATATCATTACATAGGATAGGTGTATGCATGCTACATGTTTGTTACATATGTACTCTTTCAAAAATCTACCAAGCATGTGCAGTAGGCACTTACACTACCATAGTTAATGCTCATGTGGAGGGCTGTTTGCCCATGGGAACAAAACCCACAAGTATGAACAGTCTTTTGACATGACTATATACTTGTGGGGGTGCTAACACATGTATGGTCATGCATATATGATTTGTAGGATTTGTAAAATTTACAAAATTTAAGGAATTTTTGTATTTATGGTTAAAATCACATGTTTTCTTATTTTATAATAAAAAAATTATTCCAATCTCTATATAAAGGAGTGAGAAAGATGCATAAAATAATTTAAAATTCTAAGAATCAAAACTTTATGAATTCAAAACTTTTTCAAAGAAATCTTTTAAAAAATTCAATCTTCTTATGATAAAAATCTTCTCCCTTCCTTTTTTTATTTGCTCTTTACCATTATCATGCTTCTACTTTGAGTTTTGCTACTCTAAAATAAAGTTTAGTTATTGAGGGCTCAGGATGAGAGTATATCACAGATAGATTAATGGTAAGGAATACATGTAGCTATTGAGAATTCATAGATTCCTATAGGGTTAATCAATGTGATCAATATTTTTGTTATAGAATACCAGATAATGTGATGTGATAGGATGCTATACCTTGTTTTAATTCTCTTAGCTTTAAGAGAGTACCAAATTGATGACAAAATATTATGAATCCAATTAGTATCATCATAAACTCATGCAATATCTTAGCTTTGTAGATTGAGATACATCTGATGAGATTTTATATTTGATGCTAATTATATATTGCTATTATGCATTGACACATATCTCCTTGTTATTACATGTTAGTTTTGTAGTATTGAGATTTTGATATTGAGTTCCCTGGTTCACTTCCTTATGTATTTTTGCAAATCTAGGAAATTAGGAGTCATTTAGGAGAAAGATTTGGGATCATAGAGTTAATACATCTATCAAATGATATTTCTTCTTATATTGTATGATTAGTAATAGTTGAGCTATTATTTTTATTTATGATTATTAGTTGTATTTATTGATGTACATTGAACTATAAAGGACTATTATTTGTGGTCATCACTATTTACATATTCATGTTTATTTTAGATTATGATGTCATTTAAGCATACGATATTTATGATCTTTATATTTTATATTATTATTTTGGATATCTGTGAGTTATGTGATTATTTTAGCATTTTGTCTTATATGATTACATTTATTGGTGCATTGATGGATATATGATATTAGTTGCACCAAAGGGTTTAAAAAATTTGGCTAAAAATTGCATGTGATAATAACAATCATAGTAATCAGTTCAGTAGTCAACTTCTCTTGAATAAAAATAATTGAGCACATAAAGAAATCTACAATTGAGCTTCCCTTATTTTTTTAAATTCAAGCATCTTCACAACACTAATAAGCTTAATAGAGCATAAAAAATTAACACAACAGGGCAATCTCTATGACATCTAGTTTTTGAAATAGCAACCAACTCTTCATGATTATTTGAATTCAAGCATATTAGTTCTCCCCTTCTTTGTAGTGATTCAAAGAACACCTAAATCCATCCCAAGCTTTATAAAAATGCTTGAGAATAAAGGCGTTTTCAAAATATCTACCAACTAATCATTGGAGGATGCAAAGTCTAAATTAATTTCTTGCTTCTCAAAATGCTCCCTCATAAAATAATGCTAAATATCAATATAATGCTAGAGTGTAAAATTGGATTCTTGATTAAGAAAATTACTTGGGTGTTATCATAATAAAATGAAATATATAGAGAGAATAATCCATAGTTTTTTAATTATTGCTTGATCAATAAAATTTGTGCTACATAGCTTCCTATTGAAATGTACTCAGCTTCAATGGTAGATAAGCTACACAATTTTTACTCTAACTAACCCATGAAAAGAGAGAGCTTCCAAGTAGTTGATAAGCTCTAAAAGTGATCTTTCTATCAACTTTGCTTCTAGCAAAGTTATCCTTTATCTAGGTAATAAGATTAAATCCTATTTCACATATACGGTACCACAGTCTAAAGGATTTGGTCCCAACAAGATATTTAAAAATACATTTTTTTTGTTAGAATATGAGACTCTTTTGCATATTCATGAAACCTATCACACAATCCTACATTAAAAAAAATATTTGACTTATTAGTGGTAAGGTAAAGTATTGAACCAATCATACCTTTATATGGCTTCATTTTAATTTCCTTTCTAGCTTCACTTTTTGCCTAAGAATGCATTAGTCATTATTGGGATTTCCTTTGCTTCATTTCTAAAAATTTAACCATTTGGGAAGCTCTACTAGTGCTTAGTTTGAGAAATAAAGATTCCTTCATTGCTTTGCTTTACTTGAAGGCTTAAAAAAAAGGTTAGCTCCTCCATCATGCTCATTTAAAATTTTTTTTTATCAATTTAGTAAATTTTTTATATATTTTTTTATTTGTAGTTCCAAACACAATATCATCAACATATAATTGGTATTATGACTGATCTTTATTAGAATTTGTAACAAATAATGTGTTGTTAACCTTATCTCTAGTGAAATCATTTGAAACAATAAAATTACAAAATCTCTTCTATTAAGTATGTGATGCTTGTTTATCCCATACAAAGCTTTTTTTTAGTTTGAAGACATATTCTAACATGTCATGAACATTAAACCTTGAGGACTGCTCAACATATACCTTTTGATTGATAGAGTCATTAAAGAATACACTTTTAACTTCCATTTGACAGAGCTTGAATCCTTTATGATAAGCATATGAAAGTAATATCCTTTCAACTTACAAATATTCTATTGGAGCAAAGGTCTTATGTCAATCCCTTCTATTTAACTATACCTTTTAGTCACCAAGTGTGCTTTATTCTTAACTACTACTTCATTTTTGTCTAACTTTTTTTGAATACCTTTTTAGTTCTTATTGTAGGTTGATCCATGGGCTTGGGTACTAAATCTAAAACTTCACTCTTAAAAAATTAATTTAATTTTTCATTCATTGTTATTATCCAAAATTTATCTTTAAAGGTTTCATTAATCAAACTGAGCTCAAAGAAGATTATAAAAATAACATGATTGAATGTTGCTCTTATTTTGATCCTATCATTTACTTCTTTTATGACTAGTTCTCTAAAATGTTATTAACAAAATTATATTCTCTCACATATTATTCTTCTACATCCTTTCGTTTCATGTCTTTATCTATGGGTCCATCAATAAGACTCAACTCTTCTAGCTCAATTAATTGTTGAAGTAAAATTTGAGCGGTATGGGAATTACATGGTGTTTCATCAAAATTTTCACATGAACTAGCTCTTCCACAACAAATGTGCTCTAATTATATACTCTATAAGCTCTAATATTTATAAAATATCCTAAGAAAATACTTTTATCTAACTTGAGATCAAATTTTTCTAAATCACTTCTATCATTATTCAAAATAAAGGATTTGCAACCAAAAACATGGAAATGTTATGCCTTAAGCTTCTTATCAAATAAGAGCTCATAAAGGAACATATAAAGAATTGGTCTTCTAAGTACTCTATTCAACACATATTATATAATGTTAATGGCTTTGACCCAAAAATAGTGTGATACACTATATTCATTTAACATACATCTAGTTGTATTTAAGAGTTTTCTATGTTTTCTTTCGAAGTATCTTATTTTGTTATGGAGCCCTTGTTGAAGAGGTGTGAGAAATAACAAGCTAACTACAAAATTCTATAAATAAGACATTCTTAAACTCTTAACCCTGACACTCATTGATATGAGAGATAACTCATGCTTATTCTCTAATATAGCAACTAACTATACAGATTTTTCAAATGCCTCACTCTTCTTAAGAATATCACCCAAGTAAATTTTGAGTAATCATCACTACCACAAACTAATATTTTTTTCACTTCTAGACTTGGTGGATAAATGGATCTAAATAAGTCTAGTTGTAGAGGTTTTAAAGGTCTTTTAGGTAGTGTCTGCTTCTTGGATTTAAATGAGTCATTAGGTTGCTTCCTTAGTTGGCAAGGTATTCATACTTAGTCATCATTCCATTGGATACTAGGTAAGCCTCTAACCAAACCATACTTCATTATTTTTCTAATGATGAAGAACCTAAATGATAGAATCTATGATAACAAAAATATGAGCTATTCATCTAAGATGTAAGGCACTCAAAGGCACTAGATTTTATCATTTAAAAATTCAACACATGTACTATTTTTATTAAGTACTATAATAAAAGGATCAATATTTCTATTAATAAAATATTCTTTGGCAAAAAAAAGTAATAATAATCACATAACTGGCTAATGCTAAGTAGATTATACCTTAAGCCATGAACAAGAAGGGCATTTTAATTGAATTATGTAAGTTACCCATAGTTCTAGTGCCAATCACTTTCTTCATGGAATTGTCCCCAAGATTATCATAACTATTATGATACTCTTTCAAACATGTGAAAAAAGGACCTTTAGTCATGTGCCTCAGGTATACACTATTAAGGTAACACACTTTGTCCCTAATCCTTGAAAGAAAGCCTATCATTAAGAATCAATTAAACATTAGTTTTGGGGACTTATACCATTTTGGGTCCACATATCTTAGAATTAACAAATTTTAAACTATCTTTTCTAATCCAAATAGATTTGATAAATTTTGAATGGATATTATTCTTAATCCTATAATATGAGATAATGTCCCAGTTTATACAATAATTGCACTTTATATTTTGAACTTACAACATAGAATGAGAATCAATAACATGCGATCTATAAAAAGTAGTATGAAAATGTGTATGCAATCTCTTCAAAATATTTACTCTCTAGAAAACATGGTGTTCTTGGCTATCATACTTGCTTATTCATCCCTTATATGCTTTATGTAATTAGCAAGCATTCTTTTCATTCTAATGTTCACAGAACCATAAATAATTATGATATTCTTTGTTGAACGAGATATATTTTGGTGATAACTTTTTACATTTGAAACATACACAAATATATTATTCTTCACTCTCAATATTATAAGAAAATAAGAAAAATGAGGAGTCTTCCTCATCGTAAGAAGCAATGTCATAGCATCTATCTCCTATTGTAAGATAAATTAAACTTTCTTTCTCCTTTTCACATGATGAGGTGAAATATGAATCACTCCAAGCTATATTCATCACTTTTTTCCTCTTCTTCTAATTTTTCTATTTATCCACTCTTTCTTTATATAAAGGACAACTATTTTGAATATGTTCAGGTAACTTGCACTTATGACAAACTGGTTCATCAGGTTGTGTCATCTTGCCTTTCAGTTTTTATCTTTATTAAATCTTCTTCTTGCATCACATTTATTAAATAATATAGATATACTTGTAGATATTTAAGGACACCACACTAAAAGAGGGATTCAGAATCTAAGGTTTACTTCGCCATAATGTTATTGACTCTTTCTTCTTATGCTTCATTCCTTCTCCTTTTTAGTTGATAGTTCTTTAGATTTTCTCCTTGCAAGCTCCATTTCATTTGTTAGGAGCTCTCCTAACAATTGTTCTAGTGATAATATGGATACATCCTTTATCACATTTATAGCTATAACCAATGGGTCATATTTTTGTGAAAGAACTCTTAAAATCTCGTAGACCTGTTTCGCATTAGGACTTTCTTTCAAGGTTAGATAAACTATTAATAATATTGATAAATCTAAAAAAATATTGACATGATAGACTCATCAATATTCATTCTAAATAATTCTAGTCAGGAATCAACAAGCTAATTTTTGTTTCTTTTACCTAAAAGGTACCCTCTTAGGTGACCTTTAACTTATGCCAAGTTTTATAAGCCATTTTTGATCCCACAATTCTATTGAACAAAGATGTTGATAAGAAACAATATATAATATTCACATCTCTTAAGTTTAGCTATAAAATGTGCTTTTCTTTAAGAGTAAAGTAATTAATTGGTTTCCACATCCATCATTAACAAGCTTGGTGGAAAAGAAAAGATGTTCTAACATGTCCCAAATATCAAGATCTATAGATTCAAAAAACTTGTGCATTTGATTCCTATAGGTAATATTCACACTTAAATAAGAGTAGTTTATGCAAGGATGTTCCATCACAAAGAATAGTTGAATACTCAACTAAGCTATAAGCCATTAAGATTTTTTCATAAAAATTTCTTTCCTTGATGTAATGCATCTTTAATAATATTTTTTAGCTTGTTAAGAATGGGATATCAAAAAAAAAAAGAGAGAGGTGGCAACTATGATGTTAAATAAAATAAGAAAAACTTTTCAATCATTCGAAAAACTTTCTCAAACTTTTCTTATTCTTAATAAAGTCTAGTTTCAATAATTATAAATGTAAATTGAAAAAAATTACATGAAAATCAATTGTGAAATAAAGAGAAATGTAAGAATAAATTTTAGATGTTCAATCAATACTCATGCCTATATTTAACCTAGGTTGACTAAATCAAGTTTCCACTAAATCCACTCCTTTAATTATAGCTGGTAGAGGTAAATCAAGTAAAAATTGTGTTTAAAGGAGTCACAAATAGTAGACACAAACATAAGTTGTAGTAACCTAAACAAAAAATTCCAACACTTGATTTATTTAATGCAATAATTTATATCTTTTACTCTTAAAAACATTGATACATATGCTAATACTATTAAGAATGAAGTTGTCAATAAAGTTTAGAGCAAGGTGAGCTAGAAGTAAGATGAAGATTTCTTGTAGTTTTTGCGTATTAGCTCTAGTCGAGAAAGAATATGACAATCTTTGCTCTTAAATCGATTAACATCTTTTCAAAGTGTATCATTAACTTTTTTTTGTTTGAAATGTACTTTTATTTATATTATTCAATTGTTTAAGACCACTTGTGATACTTTTAATGGAAAAAATTAAGGTTTTCAAAAAGATTAAGTTAGCCATTATAGTCTCAATTTTTCATTGTATGAGTATGAACAATATATAGTCCAAGGAGAATAACTAGGGTACTAATTTCTTGAACAAATGCCAATTTTACATATTGATAATTGCTTACAATGTATCATATGACTACAATAATGCACATCATATTATATGATTATTAAATATTGATTATTCTTAGCTTCTATTCTCTAATAGTGAATGCATGACTATAACATCCCAAAATGTAGGGGCAATTTATAAAGATGATTAATGATTTTAAAATGGGGACATAAAATATTGATTTGGATATAAATATGTTTTGGCATCTTTTATAATTTTTTGGAATTTTTAAAGCAAAATTTTATTGTATTGTAAAGTACGATGTTATAGGATAGTATATTATGATCAAGTAAGAGATCAATTAATAAGATGCAATTTATATCTTGCAAGTATAACTACTAAAATATATAACTATGATAGTGTGTAAATGTATACCTAAATTAGTGTGATAAAGAGAAGAATTGGATCATATAGTATGATAGAATAATATCATATAGTGTAATTAAGTAATAGAAAATGAAGCTAAAAAAATTGTTTATCGTCATATAAGTATGATCATAAAATCATATAGGTATGATGTAGTGTATGTAATGCCTCTATGGTGTGAATCTGATGAGTCTAGCAAGCTAAGAGAAAGTTCTAATGGTACAAATGATTGAAGTATAATGTATGATATGATAGAATAAGAGAGAGAAAGAATGAACTTAAGAGAAATGTGGACATATATAAAAGTTAATTAACAAGCAAATAAGGATGACCAGTCCATCATATTAGAACATTAATGATTAGTACAAGAAATATAATATCTTACGCATACAAAAAAAGAAAGTACAAGTATATTCAATTAAGAAGTAAAAATTAACTAGATCTAATGGCTTGATTAGTGAATAGACAATTCATACAAAAAATGAGTATTAACGTATAAGTAGATTAGGTGTATAATAAACATAATACAAGAAAATCTTCAAATTATGACATAAGAAGAAAGATTTATCATATAGTATGATGAAAGAATCGTAAACATACAAGATAGGTGAATTCTTAAGCTTCAAAAGTAGAAATGGATTGTACATGTATAATTAGTGGATTGTATTTAACACAAACAAGTGAAGACTATAGGAGATTTAACTATATGTGCAATATAAAGCTAGGTATTATATATGTATAATCAAGTTGAAAGTAGTGTTATACACAAAAAATCATCCATATGACATAAGATGAATGGACATATAATGTAGTTAAAATAATAAGATCATAAGTGTATGATAATATGAACTTAAAAGAGGTTTAAGGAACGTTAGGAAACATATAGCATGATAAAAAAAACTAAAAAGATTTTTTGAGATCCAAAGTGGTGAATGGCTACTTAAATTATCCTAGGGAAAGTTCAATTGAAGAGAAACCATTAGAATTAAATGAACTATAATAACACAACCATTAGAGAGTGATGAACAAACAATGAATGTAAAGAGACATTGTTCAAGTAAAAAAAACAAATGAAGCCAGTGTAGTAGTTAATGTGCAAGTAGTTGAGAAGTCCATGTATTGCAATCCTTAAAATTAACATGAATTTGGATAAGATAATCTTTAGGAACTATTTGTGATCCATTGAATGGTACTTATGTTTTACATTCACATCTACCATTTCAATTATACAATTTCTCACATGGACATAATAAAACATAATGAGTGCATTAAAACTTTTACTTCAAAAAAATTTATTTACTAAACATTTTAATTTGATTATAAGGACCTTCACACAAAACATGTAATTTTTAATTTTTTTCATTATTTATAAGAAATATTAATGTTTTAGCCATATGTTTTGAAACCTAAATTTTTTAGGAGCTAATGGGTAATTTTTAATAAAATATAATTGCAATGAAGTATGCTCAAATCTTGTTCTATAGAGATGGTGTACTATTGTTGTAAAAATTTGATTAAATCAAGTTTGATTCACTAACATTCTATCCACCCTTTCGAAATTCACCTACCTTTCCTTTTATCAGACCAAGCAAATAAAGGGCATAAGAATAAGAGTTATTTTAGATTACACTAATTGATATAATCTAAAAATTCATGCATTACTTCTAACTTAGGGATAAGTATACTTTGTACTCATCTAATGATGTTATTATATTAAAATCATCTCCTACAAGCCATGGCCTATTATAGTTCTTAGAAATACAAATGAGATTAGACTAGAGTGACCTTCTTTCAATAATAGAACTCTTAGCATAAATGAAAATGTAATTAATAGATTTGTTTCATTTTGGACTATCCATGAAGAGATGAATTAATTGCTAATCGTCTAGCATAACTTGACAAGAGAGTTCTTTCTATCATATGACCCAAATTTTATTAGATTTATTGCTTACAAAATGATCAAATTCTATCTTTTTTTGTTAATATGGGTAATTAATTTTTATGAGCCATTGGTTCCATAAGCACAACTAGGAATGTTTTGTTTTAATAAGATATTTGAGCTAACTAATTAAGCTTTTATTTGAGGCTCACCTTATATTCTAAATGAGAATGTTATTTGTTTGATTCAAATGTTCCATAATTTGGATGGTGTGGGAGTTTTTATGAGTACTTTTTACACTGTTTAGTTTCTCTTATCCTTCTCTTTACTTTTTTTCTTAGACTATTTACTCACCACTTAGGTGAATTCTTCATCATTATATTGAAGTAATATTGAGCCCCTAGTCTATCTTAAAGATCATCATTAAATTTATTAAGAGATTAAATTTCATATTAATGTTTTACTTTATCATGTGATACTTCAATATCATAGTCCAAAGTCTCTTATCTACTTTTCTTTTGGGATTTCTTTAGTATAATGTTGTCATCCATTATTTGATTTAAGACCATTTTTGGTTTTAAATCTAGTGATTGATTCATATTTGTACTATATAAAGTCTCGTTTCATTTATCCTCTCCTAATGATACTTTTCCTTAATAATAAGAAGGGGAAGAGCAATTGATTTAAGGCTCAATTACTTTATGTAAAGGTGCCCCTTCTGAAATAGTTTTGTTTGAGTGTTGTAACACTTTATTTGCTTTAATTGTCATTCAACAATGACTTAGGAGATTTTTTTATACAAATGTAGTTGGAGATTTTGTATCTCTATTATTAGTTGTTGATTTGATGCCATTTTGTTATGCTTGTAATGTAGAATGCTATGACCCTACTTTCAATAGCCTCAATAATAATTGAAAATTTTATCATATGTATGTTCTATTAGAATCTATTATTATTTTCTTTTTTTTATAATCTTAATTTTATTGTGTAATTCCTTCACTAAATCCACCTCAACACATACCCTGACAACATTCAATCGAGTTAGTTGATTGTTATGACATCCACTTTCAATGTGGTAGAACTCATGGTATTATAGGTCAATTTTTTCTTATGAAAAATCATAAGTTGTTATAGTTTTATATTGTTTTTTAAAGGAAAGAACCTTGAAATCAAGATTTTGATTGATGACATAATTTTATTTCATGCTTTTATTGTCAAGAAATCATGTTCATTATATGATGTAAACCTATCCCATGCTAATATACTTAACAATAAATTATGAATAATGTAATTGATGTCCATGTTATAAAAGAAAAGATAATTATACCATAACTATGTTATAAGCTTGCTTAAGATAACATAATTCATTTCATGTTATAATGCTAAGAACTCATGCTTAAGACTGGATAATTTAACATTACATTATGGAGAACTCATGATGGCCAAGAACCGCTTTAAGTTTTTCATGTGATAGTTTAGTTCAATTATGATAAATATAAATGTTTGATATAAGAGTATTGGATTTTAGTAGATTGTGAAGCTATGCTCAAGTGAAGTGTTACATTAACTTTAGTTAGGTTAATATTTCTTTTAAAAGGTTTAGCTAAGCAATAAGATATCCCAAATAAGATATTTAGGATTTAAATAAAATCTTAACATACCCTAAATAAGGCATTTATGATTTAAATGAAACCCTAAGGTACCCATGATAAGGTATTTAAGGTATTAAAGAAATCTTAAGATACCTAAATGAGGTATTTAAGGTTTAAAAGAAACTTTAGAGTAACCTTGATAAGAAACTTGGATTAGACAAAGAAGAAAAGTGCTTTTAAGTCCTTGAGTGTGCCTAAAGTTTTGGCTCATTCCCTTTAAATGGTAGCAATATTATTTCAATTATAAATCTACTATTATACTTTGATAAACAAAGGTAGAGGCAATAATCACGCAAAGAGATGAAATGGAAAATAAGATAAGGCTACAATACTCAAATGAAAACCTAGTTGAGCAAGCTATGAGGTTTCTATCATTAGGAAATCAAGGGAGAATTGCATCATTGCTACAATTTTAAAGTACAAGAACTGAGTGGTAAGGTTTTGTAGTTGACCTCCTTCAATCTTTTGGTTTTCATCAACATGCATAAAGATTTTCCATTGCTTTCAAAGGATTCCTTACCTTACTATGAATCTATGAAAAAAAAATAATAAAATAAAATGATGCAAGAAGATAACGGGAAGCATCCAAGGTGTGCAATGTGAGTAATTCAATTGAACAACTAAAATAAATAAATAAAACTAATATATATATAAATAAATAAATAAATAAATAAATAAATATATATATATATATATATATATATATATGCATGTATGTAAAAAGAGTTGTTGCTAGATCATGAAGAAACAATAAAGAAATTTGAGTACGCAAAAATAGTCATAAAACTATAGTTGGGGTGAGTTTAAATTAATGAAGTATTTAAAGTATAGTTGTCTTAAGGTTTTTATTGGAAAATATTTTACTATTTTATTTTTAACAAGTGGAAAAATAAAGCAATAATTAAAAGATGTTATCAAATTATGAAAGTTTTGAAAAAAAATATAATATATAAAGTTAATATCTCACTATGGTTCCTTTCCAATATTGGTATTTGTATAATATTATGAACTATAGGAATTAATTTGAGATAGAATATAAATTTCTTGTAAGAAATGAAGGAGGAAAAAGGACAAAAAAATTAAGAGATATTTGAGAACTCAGGTAAGTGAATTTAATTAGATTATAATATAAGTAGGTATGATTCTTTTAATATGGTATGATATCTATGATGCATAATTATTGACACGACATCTATAATACATATTTACATAGTTTAATGTATTATGTAATAAAATGAAATAAAATATAAAGATATAAGTACATGGAATTATATAAGCTAAAGATAACATAGTTAAATACTTTGCTAAAAATAAAAATAAGATAAAACATAAAATTTTTCTAGATTTGTCCCCATTATTTTATGAAATGTGATGAGCTTTAGCACATGATACTATGCATGCTAGGCACCAGTTTTATATCAAGCCATGAGATGGCATTAAAGACATTCTCTGTTATCATTAATATTTAATGTAGTGCCAATGTATGAAAATGATGTCATTGATATGAAATAAGATATGATAAGAATATGAGATATGATCCTAAGTATAATATTTAGGCCCAATTAAATAGAAAAAAAGAAAGAAAGAAATATCAAAAAAGAAATGAAAAGAAAAGATATGCAACATATAAAAAAATATTGATTACAAATATAAATATATATGTGCACAATATATATCAGGTATGTTTTATTATATCATTTGATGTGATAATCATAAAATCCAACTAGATATTTACTAATATCTTATTAAGCTTAGTATTATTTCAGTTATTGAGCTTAATGTTATTTTAGTTAAATCTTAAGCAGACTATAGCAGTCTGGGTTTGTTGAAGTAAGAACAATAACATAAGTAGTGAACGAAGTTTGATGGCTCAACTTATTGACTTTAGAGCCAAAGATAATGATATTTATGGAATAGCTAATCCACAAAGAACTATATTTATAAATTTTTATGATTAGTATGTTAAACTTTTAATTTCTTTACATTTGTGATAAATAAGATTATCATCTTTCATGCATATGTGAGTTTGCATTAAGTTATTTTTTTATTAAATCATTTGAGTTTTTGAAATCTTATAAATATTCAAATAATTTTTCAAATATATATATGTATAATTACTTTTTTTAAGCACCTAACCTCACCACTAAGCCTAAAAGACTCTGTCAAGTGGCTAGTAATACTAGGCAAGAGCCTCAGGGAGCTGCAGGCCAGAAGCTCGACTAAAATCAAGGTGGGTTAGGCCTAAGTATCAAGATAATACATAATTCCTACAGTATTTTGGGTCAATCTGTTTAGGCATTACTCCTGGACTTATTTAAGTGTAACTTATATTTACATATATACATACTGACAACCCAAGTCACAACTTTCCGAGAACACCAGGGGGTAGCCAGTCTCAATAAGTTGTATATTATGCATATTGTATGCAATATAAGCATAAATCACTTAAACTATTTGACAATATGAGACTAAATAAACTACTTTCCAAACAATGATTATTGACACCAATCAATCCCACTTTTTTCACTATCAAATAGTTTGGATCTCACCTTTGTGAACAATTTTCTTGCATCTAATTGTTCATTCATAATGGTTGATAAAATAGTTGAATGTCTCTCCACCTTTATGAATAATAACCCATTTATCATCACCATCCATCTGGTTTTTAATCTAATGTTTCATATCTTATCTTGTTGCAATTAGATCTAGACCCTTTATCAATTATTTTGATCGGACAGTATATGCTCTATGCACCTAAAATCAAATGGTAGCTCCACTGTCATCTTTGTCCACGTCACCTATAATGACTAGCTTTTAAAAAAGTTGATTCTAGCCATTGAAGGAGTTATTTTTTGAGTTTTTCATTTCAACTATAGATAGAGTTCGTTTACAAAACATTAAAACTATTAAATCAAATTTAAAAAACTTCATAAGAGCCCAAGTAAAGTTCAAATTATGAGTAATGAATTTCTATACAATTATAAGAGCTACAAGTTTCCTTCAGTTCTTATTTCTTCTACTTTATACATTCTTTTTCTATATATCCTAGTAATATCTAAAGCATTTATTACTAGTATTACTCTTGCTTTAAAGATTTAAAGGTGTAGTAATTTTTGTATATGAAAATTATAAATTTTTCTATTTTTATAGATTTTTATGTCTTATTAGAGCACTAGTATGTATTTCATTTACCCTTACTAGCTTTGGCCAAAGGGAGTGCTTAGTGAAAGCTTGATCAGTGATCACGGGTGGCTGTAGGCACGAGTTTTATGCAAGTGAAGTGATTCGTGCTAAAGAAATCCCACAAGAGGGGGGGTGAATTGTGTATTTAAATTCTTATAATTTCCGAAATTAAATTTAAAATACTTTAAGCAAAAGTAAAGAACATTGAACACACAAATTTTCAAGTGGTTCGACTCAAAACCGAGTCTACGTCCACCCCCAACCGGTGTTGGGAAAAATCCACTAAATTCTCCGATTACAAGTGAGGTTTTTCTTACGGTTCACCTCGAACCTACTTGGGATTTTTATTATGGCTAATCCCAAACCTACTTGAGTTTTTACCGGGCTCAACTCAAACCCGGGGCTTTAGCACAAACGCCGGGACGCCCTTGCCCCAAAACAAAAATACGAAAAATTGGCAAATGACTTAAGAAAAATTGGAGAAAAGAGGAGGCACACACAATCGTCGAATTAGAGGGATAGAGATTTAGAAATGATTGAAAAACCTCTAATTCCACTAGCTTTCTTGCCGCTTTGCTTCTAGAGCTCGAATGCGTCGATTTTGCTCGGATGCTTGTGTTTGAGATCTGAAAATCTTTTGAAACAATTTAGCAAAGGTTGAAACTAAAAAATACATAATTTTTCTATATTTATAGAGCTCAGATTTGAGCTCTAAAAACACCCCCAACGGCTCCAAAAATTAATTAGCCGTTTGGGCAACGGACGGAAAGCAGCCACCGTCCGATCCGGGCCCAAAAACGAACGGCGCAGATTGTTTACGCATTTTACCGTTCGGGCTTAATCCAGAGCGTTGGATCCGGGCGGACTTGATCTGAGCCATTAGATCCCGCGCGCTGAACGAACGGCGTTGATTGACCTCGCGAAACAGCCGTTCGAATTTACTCTCGCCCGTTGGATCTGGGCGGGCTTGATCTGCGCCATTGGATTGCGCGCTGAACGAACGGCGCTGATTAGCCTCGCGAAACAGCCGTTAGAATTTACTCTCGCCCGTTGGATCTAGGCGGGCTTGATCTGCGCCTTTGGATCCGGCCGAAGTTATAAGGTGGGATTTTTTAGTCCCACACTGCATAAGCGAATTCAGCGCACCTCTTTATAAGGAATTTTCGCCGTTTAACGTTCGAGCCACTTTGGGGCCGGCTCCCCCCTTCCTTGACCGGGATTTCATCACCTGGTTCGGGTTGACTTAGCCAAGCATTTGTTCATTGACTGTTGACCGCGCTGCAGTTTGACCTAGCCGAGCTCCTTTGGGCGGTCTTGGCTTAGCCAGGCACTGTTCATTTGACTGTTGACCAGCTCTAGCCGAGCTCCTCTCGGCGTGCTTTGGGTCCAGGCTAGGTTTAGCCTTTTCGGGTCAACCAAATTTTTATTTTTTAAATTAAATTTTTAATTTCTAAAAGACCTGGATGGGCTGTTTTGGCGCCTGGTCGACCCGCCCATTGCTACAGTACATTTTCCCGAGACTTCGGCTGTTTTAGGGTATTTTTGACGAATTTTTTAGCCAAAAATTTGACTATAAGTGTATAAAAATAATTTTGTATTCTTATAGTATTATAAGTTAATTAAGTGGCTATGAAAAGAAATTGGTAGAAAACGATTCCAAAATAATATTAAAAAATCAAATACCCATGTCTATACATTTTGTCAAATATGCTTGGCCCAAAAATCAAAATTCAGTATTAAATAATTTTATAATATTTTTAAATGTTAATACTACTAGTGTGCCTCATAATCTCAAAGTTTGGACATATCAAATTCAAGAAAAATAAAAAGAAATTCAATTATAAAAAATCTTGCGCATGTCTCAAAATTCCTTGAAGTATGCCATGACCTCAAGGCCCTTAGAGACCATTATTTTAGACATCTAAAATACATGGCTTGATTTAATTAATTATTAATAATTTTACTTAAAATCAAGCCCTAATAAAATATACACATTTATGCTTGACTCATCAAACACAAGGGTGTAACAGCAAGCCACCTAAAAAATCTTTGTACATTTCATTTATTGTTGAACAATGTAATTTTGTTAATAATATTTAAAAAAAAAGTTTACTTTTAAGTGTAAAAATGTTTCTCTTAATTTTTTGGTACAAAAAGTTTGTATATTTTGTCTCACATAATTTATAATAAATGATATCAGAGTCAAGTTTTTATCAAAAGAAATAATTTTTTAAGATAAGATCCTTATGACTCTTTTTTATGTTGAGGATAATATGATCTTATCCAAATGAGCTTCATCACGTCAACCACCTTTGTTTAAAGGTGAGTTTATCTCTATTAGAAAACTCGTATGTATTTATTTTTAGAATCTGTCGATTTGAAAATTTAGGATATTTTTGAAAATATATTTGAGTTTTTTTGCTAAGATTGTTGATGGAATAAATTGAGAAAACATTTAAGTGAAATCACTCTTGAAGAAAAGCATAGAGTTCAACTTAATTCTCAAGCTATGAATATTTTGTGTTATAGTTTAGGTGCCTCTGAATATAATCAGATCATGAATTTGAAAATAGTATACGAGATTTGGTCTAAACTTAAAATTATTTATAAGGGTACTTCTTAAGTTAAAGAGAATAAAATCAACATGCTCGTTTATGAGCATGAATTATTTTAGATGAATATAAATAAGAATATTAAAGCTATGTTTATAAGATTTATAAATATTATTAATAGTTTATCAAATCTTGACAAAAATTTTTCTATTGGTGAACAGGTGAGGAAGATTCTTTGAGTTCTTTCTTAATAATATGGTTTGTTGGTGACAACATTGAAAGTAGTAAAATTTTAGTTATATCATTGGATGAGCTTTTAACTATGAAATTGAGCTTGTAAAAAGAATGGATGAAAAACTTATGAATGAAAAAAGAAAGAAAAAGAAAGAAGAAATAATAGTTTTATTAGCTAATTCTTTCATAAACTCAGATTTCTCAATCTTAATTGAGATAGTTCTTATCTCATAAAGTTTATCTAGATTATATAACAAAAACATATAGGTAAATATTTTAAAAATAATAAGAAACAAAAGAGAAAGATGGTCTCTCTTGAAAAAACAAATTATTATGAATGTAAACTTTCTAAGCATACAAGATGAAATTACCCCAACTACAGGAATATTGTAGAAAAGTTTCAAAAAATAGAAGAAGAAGAAGAAAGCTGTAAAGATATCTTGAGATGATTCAAATAGTTCTTTTTCTAGCGATAAAGACAAGAAGAAGAGCTTGATTTTTCTTATGACCAAGGATAATGTTCTAATTATAATATCAAAAGATGAGGTATGTTCTTCCTCCTCTTCATTATCTTTTTCAATAGTTGATTATGAAGAATAGTATATTAGTGTTTATATAAAATACTAAAAATTAGCTTCTAAATATCTTAAATTAAAAGAAGCGCATGCAAATATTTAGGTTTGTATGAACATTTTAATAAATTGAATACTAATTACTTGCACGAGATTAAGGTTGAGAGAGATGAAAAAGCCTTTATTAAAAAGCCTTTATTATTATCAAAAATACATGCTTAGTTAAAGAGTTAAATGATTTAAAAAAATTTTATGTTCATTGTAAGAATTCATTTAACCTGTTAAAAATATTACATATTTTTTTCTCAAAATATAGTTTGTCATTATTACATAAGAATTAGATACATTTCTTCTTATTACAAATTTAGAAACATTATTGATAGTAAATCTAATATATTTGTATGAGTTTGAAAGGATAGTTCAATGGATGATCAAGTTAAGACGTGTGGACCCCAAAAGGTTTGGGTCCTATAAACTAATACTTAATTTGTTCTGTAGTCATGCCTTTTTTCAAAGATAAGGGGAGGTACGTGGTACTTGGATTAAGGATGGTCAAGCTATATGATTGGAGATGCATTTTTATTTATCCACTTTAAGACTTATGATAATGGTAAAGTTACTATTGGTAACAACTCCAAAAGGAAAGTTATTAGAATTAGAACATGGGAAATCCACATACTTTTATAAAAAAGGTTTTTCTTATATAAGATTTAAGGTATAATTTTTTAAGTATTAATCAATTATGTGATTTAAATTTTAATATTTTATTTAATAAAAATAAATACATTATTATTAAAGATAATATTTTACTTATATTTGAAGTAGATAAGATAATACACATCTTATTTTTGTACATGGTTCAGGATAGTGGTTTAGAATCTTTTATGACACATGATAACAATTCTATGTTATTGCATAGGAGATTTTGTGACTTAAGAAAGTTTTCTTTTAGAAATCTTTTAAAGTTTAATCTAGTTAGAGGTTTTCCAAATCTTAGTTAGTGAAATGATAAATTATGTGGTCTACACTAAATAAGAAAATAAATAAAAAAGTGTTTTAAACCACTTAAGGATATTGTAATTAAGAAACTATTAGAACTTATTCATTTATTCTTGTTTAGTTTTATTCATATAGAGAGCCTTGGTATAATCAAATATACGTTAGTAGTTACAGATGACTATACTAGGTTTAAATGAGTTTTTTTTAGAAACAAAGGTTAAGTATTTAAAATTTTTTTAATAATGATTACTATGATTAAAAATAGTATGAAGTTAAATTAGTCTCCATTGTGAGTGATAACAGAAGGTAATTTAAGAATGATTTATTTGATAATTTTTATAACAAAAAATGGAGTGAAGCATACATTATCTTCACTTAAGACCCCTCAATAAAATAGTATAATTGAGAGAAAGAATAGAACCTTGTTAGATTTTATAAGATGTATGCTTAATAAGTATGGTGTTCTTAAGTATTTTTAGGCAAAGATAATGAATAATACTTACTATGTGTTTAATTAAATAATATGTAGACCTTTATTAGATATTTATTTTTTTGAGTTACTTTATGATAAGAAGTTCAAAGAATCTTATTTTCATATATTTGGATGTAAATATTTTATTTTAAATAATGAAAAAAATATTTAAATAAATTTGATGCTAAGTTTGATGAAGGAATTTTTTTTAGAATACTCAATTACTAGTAGAGCATTTAAGATATATAATAAAAGAACTCTAGTTGTGAAAGAAATAATTCATGTAAAATTTGATAAATCTTTTGTTAAAATATCTAGTAGTCATCATTAAGATGATCATCTTAATGAATTAGAAGATTTAAGTCTTAAAGAAAAAAATTAGAAGATATAATTGAAGGTACTGAATTAATAAAAGAAAAAAATTAGATTGAAAAGTAATTAAGATATTTTAAGGATCATCCTAATGAGTTTATAGGAAACATAAAAGAGAAAGTTAGGACTAGAAGCCCTTTTAATATGCAGTAATTATATCTAATTTTAAACAAGTTTTATTAAAAATATTTTTAATCCTTGATTATTGAATGAATGAAAAATTTCTATAATTTTAAAAAAATCAAGTTTGTGATTCAGTAACTAGACTAAATGATAAAATAATCATATAGATGTTGAAAAGTAAGCTAGAAAAAGAGAGTAAAATTATTAAAAATAAAGCTAGATTAATAGCCAAAGGTTATTATCAAGTTAAAAGAGTAAATATGGATGAGACATTTGCTCCTATAGTTAGACTTGAAGCAATTAAGATTTTACATAACTATGCATGTCCTAAAAGATCTAGATTATATTAAATAGATATTAAAAATATATTTTTAAATAAATATATAAATGAGGAAGTGTATATAGAACAACCCTCAGAGTTTGAGATGCATGATAAGATAGATCATGTATACAAACTTATGATTTAAAACAAGCTCTTAGAGCATGAATGAAAGACTAAACATTTTTCTTATATCAAATAGTTTTCATAGAGACAAGATAGATAATACTTAATTTATTTAAAATTTAATTGAAGGTCAATTAATATGTCAAGTTTATGTGGTTGATATAATTTTTGGAGCTCCCAATAAATAAATATACATGAAGTTTGCTAATTTAATAAAAAATAAGTTTGAAATTAGTATGATTGGAGAGTTAACATACTTTCTAAGATTTTAAGTTAAACAAACAAGGGAAAAAATTTAATTCATAAACCAAGTATTCGTTAAAGTCGTTAAAGAAATTTGGTTATAAAAACATGAAGCATAGGAAAAGTCCCATTAATATAAATACTATTATAGATAAATATAAAGTTGAAAACCCCATTGACAAAGTTATATAGAGGATTAGTTAGATCCTTATTATATCTTACTATGAGCATGCTTGGTATTGTATTTAGTGTAGGTTTATGTGTGAGGTTTTTAGTTAGTCCTAAAGAATCACACCTATAAGCAGTCAAGCATATCCTTAAATATCTTATTGGAACTAAAACTCTAGGCTTATGGTACCATAGATGTGTGTTTGGATTTGATTTAATAGTCTACATAGATGCTAACTTTATTGATAGTAAGACTAATAGAAAGAGTACCTCTAATATTTGCTAATTCATTAGTAATTCATTAATTTCTTAGGTTAATAGAAAACAAAATTATATAGTACTATCAATAATAGAGGTTGAGTATATTGTTATAAGTAGTTGTGTTGCTCATGTTCTATAGATTAAATAATAACTTTTAGATTATGGCTTATAATTTACACAAATTATAATCTTTTGTGATAATTTAAGTATAATTTGTTTGTCTAAAGACCTTATTTAACACTCAAGAACAAAACACATAGAATTAAGATATTACTTTATTAGAGAGCATGTGTGAAAGAAAATAATTCAATTATATTTGTTTCATTTCTTGCCCAATTAGCTGATATTTTTACTAAGCCATTAGACATCGAAGCCTTTAATAGACTTAGATTGATCTTAGATGCTATTAACCCTTTGAATATTACAAAAAGGAGAAAAACATAGTGTTAAAATTCAGAAAGAGTATAAGCTATCAAATAAGTTATGCTAAAGTGTTAAATATTTACTTAATTTGTTCATTAATATTACACTTTTTTATACTTTCAATTTTAGTATTGGTTTTTAATCCTCAAAAAAGAGATTATTATATCCTTTGATATGATAATCACAAAATTGAACTAAATATTTACTAATATCTTATTGAGCTTAATATTATTTTATTTAACTCTCAAAGAGTACTATAATAGTATAAGTTTGTTAAATCAAAGACTGTAGTATAAACAATGAATAAAATTTGATTGCTTAACTTATTAACTTTGGAGTTAAAAATAATGATCTTTATATAGTGATTAATCACAAAGAACTATATTTCTAAATCTTTATGGTTAATATGTTAAATATTTAATTTCTTTACATTTATAGCACATAAGATTATCATTTTTCATGAATATATTAGTTTGCATTAAGTTGTATTTTTTATTAAGTCATTTGAATTTTTAAAATCTTATAAATATTCAAATAATTTTTTCAAATAAAAAATATTAAAAAAATTATTTTTTGCCTAAGCTCCTAACCCTACTGCTAAGCTCGAAGGGCTCAGGTCAAGTGGCCCATAATACTGGGCACAGGCCGTGGGGAGCCACAGGCCAGGAGCCTAATTGAAACTCAGATGAGTTAAGCCTGAGTATCGATCTAAGCCATGATTCCTATAGCATTTTGGGTCAATTAATTCAGGTCATTACTCTTGAACTGGCTTAGGTGTAATAAACCAGGATAGACTTGTGAATTGGTTAAGTAAAGAATTAGGTTAGGTCAAACCCATATTTACATATATGCATAATGACAACCCAGGTCATCACTTTCAAGAATACTAAGGAGTAGCCAACCCCATTAGGCTATATATTACATGCAATATATGTAATATAAGCATGTTTCACTTAAACTATTTTGCAATGTGGAACTAAACAAGCTACTTTCCAAATCATGCATTTTCACAATTGAATGGTCACATTATGCTTGCATTTGTGAATGGTTTACTTGCATCTAGTTATTCCTTCAGAATAGTTGATCGAACAATTAAATGTATTTCTATCTCCATTAATAATAACTCATTTATCATCATTGTCCATCTGATTTTTGATCTAATGTTCCAAATCTATTATTAGATTTGGACCATTTATCAATTATTTTGATCAAACAATATCTACTCTTTGCATCCAGAATCAAACAACAACCATATCATCATCTTCGTCTCCATCACTTATAATGACTAGCTTTTAAAAAAGTTGATTCTAGTTGTTAGGAAAATTATTTTTGGAGTTTTTTGTTTCAATTATAAATAAAATTTATTTATGAAACATTAAAATTATTGAATCAAACTTAAAAAATTTCATAAAAGCTCAAGTAAAGTTCAAAGTTGTAAGCAATGAAATTTTTGTGTAATTATGAGAACTACGAGTTTCCTTCAATTTTTATTTCTCTTACTTCTAGCTACAATCTTTTTCTACATATCTTGATAATATCTACATCATTTATTAATAGTGTCACTTGTTTTAAAGATTTAAAGGTATTAAATTTTTGTATTAAAAATATAAATTTTATGAATTTTTTTTATATAGCCAAACTTTTCTGAAGTATAGTTTAAGGGATTCTTATTGAGATTTGAATCAGTTTTAGCTCCATTAGTTATGGTATTGCATACCATGCCACACTCCATCTATACTATTACATGAGGTATATTTGTAAAAGTTTATATTAGATTATTGAATTCATATTTATTTTATTACTATCTCACAAAAAATATATCTTTTTTTTAGGTATGTTGACTTGTGCATTTTATATCCTAAACTTTTATTTTGAAAAATATCTTATAATTATATGAGATCTCATATAATAATACCATCAAAGAGATAAAATTACATATATAATGATCATGCTATCTCATCTTCTTTTAAATAAACATATGAGTATGGTTTTTATTGTTTTTTTTCTTAAAAGTTCTCTAAAAAACTATATAATTTATATTAATGAGAATTGTATGATTATTTTGATGTTCTTTAGATTTGTTAAATTTGTTAAAATTAAGACTATTTCACATCATAAAACTTATTCAATTAATTTTAAGAGTAGCATCTAAATAGACATCATATAAATTTGTTTTATTCTTATCTACTATGTAAATGGCTCATATAATATTTGATATAATGTGACTATAATTTTATACTTGGTCAAATTTGATTATTTTTAGTAAGTATTTGAAGTATTTATTAAGCTATTATCATTACTTCAAATAATCAATTTTTATATCCATCAACTTTGCATTTTTTTAGTGATAAAAACAAATTAACAAATTTCTCTTTTGTGGATCTAAACTTCCAAAATCTTCTAAAATTAATCTACTAGAATTTGTATTGTTTTCAATTATTTTCTTATCCTTAATTTTAGCTTTATTATTTAGCATTAAAGTTTTTTTTACCTATATATGAACTTTTTAATAATTCTAATATTTTTTATACATAAAATGTTAAATCTAACTTTTACTACGTAAAATATCTTTATTTATTGAAACACACTAAGGTCACCAATTTTGTATACATGCTTAAATAATAAAAGATCTACTTAATCAAATATTTTATATTTTCTTATAATAAAATCACATATGAGTTAAGTAGAAAATATATATAGGTGACTTCCATGACTTTCTATGTAGAAAAACCACTTGATATTTTAATCATAAAGGACTTATAGAGTTTAGTATTGAGTTTAATTAATTTAGATTATAATTTTGTTAAATAGAGTTTCTTTTTGGTAGAATAGACTAATATAGAACAAGTTACATCAATAAGATAAAATTGAGCAAATTTATTAGGTTCTGCTTGTATTTTCTTATATATTTAATATTTCTATTTTGTTTTGGTTATAATGCATGATGTGTATATGTCATTTATAGAAATTTATTTATTTTTATACACTTATTTTTATTTTTTTTTATTAGAAAGATCATTTTCATCATTTATTGCTTTTGGGCCTAGGGTTTAATTTTGCAATTTATTTAAACTTTTGTAATGAAAAAAAGAGTAGTTCTTGCTTATTATTATCTCTTATTAAATCCGAGGTTCTTAACTTATATGTTTATACATTATAATGTTACAATCCAAGTTTTCTGAAGTTGTAATATGAAATATTTGAGTTGCGATTCGATTCTATCCCTATTATCGTTGTTTTACTCCTTGTCATCATCTTTCATGCCTAATCCTGCAAAAAACTTCTGATCTTAACCGTCCTTTATAATACGAATGAACTTCGTCATGAATGTGGTAGGCAATGCTTTAATTCGAATGGTAATCCCAGCAGCGGTGTGACTTTTCGGAGGAGCAACAAAGAAGCTTCAACTGATTCACCGCCGGCTTTTAAAAAAACCCAATGTTCCAATCGGTAATGATTATTCAACAAAGTTGAGCGCGTGTATGCTGGTTCTTGGATTCGTCCGACGCTGGACGTTGGGGAATTTGGCGTCCTGCGTAAGAACGCAACGCATGGCCGCAAATCGAAATTCTTCAGATACGGTGGACTCAACTGGAGGAGATGACAAGGAATTTATTAACGCAAAGCTCAACCCCTTGGTGAGAAGGGTCCGGCAGCATTTTAGCAGCGACAGCATCGGTTAGCCTACTTCTTGCTCGACTACCCAACTTTTTTTTTTTCTTTTTAGATTCTGATGAGTTGATATCTGGTTTCTTAGTGGTCTTCCACACTAGCACAATTTTTTATTTTGATTTTATTCGTCTTTTAGGGTTCGTTGAGCTATTTAAAATTTCAAAATATATCAAAAAATGATAAAATCTATTAAATTTTCTTGATTGGTTGGATAAATTAATAACTAAAATTGAATTTCAGGATCTCAATTCCTTCAAAATGAAAAAAATGTTGTTAAAACTAAATCTTTATTTGAACATGCCTGTTTTCGTCACTCAACATCCAAGTTCAACTCTTACACTCAACCTTTTTGCAAATCATTATTTTATTTTTCAAATTTTTTGGGTGCAACAAAACTCATGCACCAGTTGATATACTTGGTTATATCACTTCTACTCCCCATGCTTGATGTTTAAACTGGGAGTCATGATTCCTTAATTTGATTATCATGCTTGTGTTGTGTCGCCTTAAATGAACTTTGTTCCTTTACTAATTGGCCAGCCAGTTAATTTAGAAATACGTTCACCCTAGGTTAGAGTAACCTATTAATATATATCATACAGAAACTATAGTACTAATATACCATCATGATCCATAAACAATTCATAAACCAATATATGCTATAGGGGTGTAGGATGGGTTGGGCGATTTGAAGGTGATTTCAGTGGAAAAATGGATTTCGACAAGTTGGACAGTAAATATTTGGTGTTGCTTGATTCTTTTAAGTCAGGTAAGCGTCATTCCTCTCTGATTATTCTTTTGATATTTGCTCTTAGGCTTTTGTCCTCGAGAGCCCATCCTCATAGTGTGTTAGGGAGGGTTCTCTACTCCCAATTGATCCTTTTTGAAGACACTTGATGCATTGGAAACAATTCTCTTATCCAAATCAAGCTTGTGACCTCATTCAAAGGCAAGCTTGAAGTAGTTTTCGAAGAAGAGGATGTTATGAAAATGGCTGTCCCATTTTAATTCACTTCGATAAGGAAAGTTTCCTATGGTCGGCAATGTACGGAATCTATTCGTTTGGAATTTAATAAAATCAGCTTCATTGGCTTGTTCTTAGTGGGGTTTTTGAACCACTGACATACCCTTGTTGATTTTTCTTTGGAAGATAATTACTTGCAGTGCTGGTTGGACAGAATTTGTAACATAATTGAATTCCAAATGCGTGTTCTTAAATAGTACGCAGACTTTCAACTCAATTCCAAGCACTTGTAGGCAACTGTGTGGATTCTTTAGGATATCTTCCCATTAATCTTTTCAACAAATCGATACTATTCTATAGCACTGGCTGTAGGAAGTTTGTTCACATTGGATGCAGCCACTATCAATTTATTTAGACTGCATGTTGCTAGACTATATATGGAAGTTGACTTGGCAAAAGATCTCCTGGCTTGAATTAGAATTTCCCGAAAGTAGGGGAGTAACAACGATTTTTAGCAAAAAGTGATTTATGAAAATTTACCAAGCTATTGCAAGGGATGTGGCAAACAAGGACATGACTTACAACAATATAAACAAAGTAAGAACAATAGACTTTCTAGTGAAGATCCTATTGAGTTACCATTTGAAGTGTATACAGATGCGTCAAACAAGACTATTGGTTGGGTTTTGGTGCCAGAATGCCACCCCATTACTTTTGAGAGCAAGAAGTTGAATGCTGTGGAGCAAAGGTATTCGGCTCACGAAAAGGAAATAGTTGTTGTGCATGCCTTCAAATATAGAGAGTATACTTTTTGGGAACAAAATTTGTTGTGTGGATTGACACTATTTTCAACATGTTCTTCTAAACATAAAAGAAATTATCACCAAAGAAAGCTCAAGCTTGGTAGGCACAACAAAGGTGCTGATGTTTTGAGTGGAAAAGAGTTACCATCTATGTTGTTACTGGGGTGGAAACAGACATGATGGATAGAATTCAAGCTCTTGTTGCTGACAATGAAGCTTGTGATAAGCTGTTAAAGCTGGTCTAAGAAGGAATTGTGAGTCGCATAACCCATAGTGTGTTAGACATCTTGGCAAGGAAAGGATGTTAACTCTCCTGTCCCATTCTTATTATTGGCTTAGAATGGAAGCAAATTTTGAGTTTTATGTCAAGACTTGTTGTTTTAACAAGACAAGACAAAGAGGAGAAAGAAAGCAGGTTTGCTACACTCTTTCAATTATAGAGAAATCATGGGCATCAATTTCCATGGGCTTAATTAGCAGGTTCCCTAAGATCAATGGCATGGCTTCAGTGATGATAGTTGTTGTTCCTTTCTCAAAGTATGTATTCATTATTGCACCTTCAGCTTGCCTAGTTGATGTAGCTGCTAATTTGTTTTCTCGACATGTGGTTAAGTACTTTGGTGTGTTAGAAGACATTGTGAATGATCGGGAAGTAAGATTTATAGGAAGGCTTCGGACTTCAATGTTCAATTTTATAAGAACCAATATAATATTCTTTACAAGTCATTCACAAATTGATGTGCAAATAGAGAGGATAAGTCAACTATTAAAAGAATACTTGAGACATTACATCATGGAAAGTCAAAAGAATTGGTTAGAGTTGTTGGATAGTGTACGTGGTTTTGTTATAACTTGCACAAATCCTCAGTAATGAAGCTAAGCCCTTTTGAGTTAGTTTTAAGACAACAACTTAATACTCTTTTAGAAATTATACAACAAATGTTTAGTGAGAAGTGTCCTATAATAGATAAATATGCTAAAGACAACAAAGAGATGTTTGAGAAAGCCCATGACAGATTGAGAAAAGCTATAAAAGGAATGTAAAAGTATACGAATCAAAAGTGCATATTAGTGGAGCTCAATGTAGGAGATAGTGCTATTAACGTTAGTTGACTTAATAGATTTGAAGGAAAATCAACAGCCAACCTGTGCACCATGGATTGATCCCTAAATATGGACCCTTTAAAGTAGTTCTAAAGGTCAATAATGTGGCTTATTGATTGAATTTGCTAGACATAATTAAGGTTCACCGAACTTTTCATATAAGTTTCTTAAAGAAGTATCACAAAGATCAGATAGAGCCCTCAAGGATCTTGACCAAGCATGCTCTATCTATTGTGCGACAACAATTTGTTCAGGATGTGGAGAAGGTCCTAGATCATTGAACCTTCGGGCAAAGTAAGAAGATTCATAGAATCGAGTTTTTAGTTCAATGGAAAGGGAAACCTAGTATTGCAACTTTATGGGAGAAGGATACTACTATATAGCAATTCGAGAGACAAATTGCTGAATATTTGTCAACGAGGACGTTGAGTTCTTCTAGTGGGGCTAGTTTGTCACGCCTTTCGTTTTAGCAAATTCGAGAGAAATTCCAAAAATGCGGCCATTGTCCTTGGATCGATGGTTAGGGGTGTTTGAAGGATTGGTGTTTAGAGTTGGATTGAGCAACCATCCATCTCTTGTAGGGAGTGTCCTTTGTAGGGAGAGAAGAAGGGAAATGAGAGGGAGGAGGGTAGATGGAGAGGATAGAGAAATGACAAGCGAGGGGTCATGGATAGAGATAGAGAGAGGAATGATAAGACTGAAAGGGGCGTTAGTAGGGAGAGATCAAAACGGAGGTGGGGTGGCTAGATAGAGAAATTGGAGAAAGAAAGAAAGATGTGTAAAGAGATATTACAAAGAGAAGAGATAAGGAGAAAGTCGCCTATGTTTTAGGGAGAAAGTTCTACGCATGTATATAGTAGATCTCAATTTTGAGAGATTTTTGAAATCATCCTAGCCCAAAATTTCATTTATATTAATGAAAGTATAAATTAATTTTAAGTTACAATCTCTTTGAAGTAAAAAAATGAAATTAACTTTATAATCTAAAAATCAATTATATAAACAAATTCAAGAGAACAACTGGATAAGTTCAACTAAGATGGTGCTATCTTCTAGAGTAAAATAAAAAAGCCTTATAAAAACTTTGTATCTTTAATAAATGATCTGCTAGAAACTGATTGACTCATTAACCCGAAAGAAGCATTCTTGATTTGTTTTTTGTGCTATTTATGAGCCTATGCTTATGCTCTTGTTCAAGGTCTTTGATTAACTTGTTTCCTATATATCATGTGTTCTTTTGCATCTTCTTGTGTTGTATTCGTAACAATGCTTATTTACATTATTCATATGTTCTTGTACATATTTAAGATTTGTTTTTTTTAATGATTTTGCTTAACAAACTTCAAATTTTTTTGTGAAACTTATGATAATAATATAACCAATGAATGTTGTTTTATTCTTTACACTGATTGTTTCTGTTTTCATGAAGCAGAAGCTTCATATAATACAGAAAGTCTTGATTTTTTTTTCCTTGTTTCTCATATCAGATGGATGGGAGAGGTGCTGGGAGGAAGGACTAACTCCTTGGGATTTGGGTCAAGCAACACCTATAATTACTAATCTTGTTCAAACAGGAAAATTTCCAAGAGGCAGAGCATTAGTCCCTGGATGTGGCAGCGTGAGACCATCTCTTCATTGCCTATTCTTTTAAGGTTTTAGTTCAGATAGATGTAAATAAGCTCTTTAAAATTTCTTAGGACTTGTTTTTAATTATTTAGAAAACATGAAAACTCAAGTTCAGTTATTTCACATTGTTGAAGTTCTGCCTGTTTCTAATTAACAAGCATACAAGCATAAGGTGAGATGGTTTGATTAATGTACATTCTCTCAGTTTTCTAAGCCTAATCTCAGGATTTTGGTTTCTAAATGTAATGGAAATTTCTAAACAAACATTCATGCTTCTATCACTCAAATTTCTATGCCAAAATCATTCTCAAAACACAATTCTTTATTTAGATTTCAGATTTGAGTTTGAGCATTTATCTCAAGTTCTTTATTACAACTTAATCAAGTTTTATTGGGAAAATTAATAAAGCAAAAGATTGTTTTGTTCCCTTCAGCCATAACTAGCATTGACTCTGATTGAACTATTGCAACTATGAAGGATTCATCATGCTTAACTTATTAGAACTAAGTCAAGGTAATGAAATACATACATTGCATGCTATGATTAGATTCATTTATTCAATATGATAGATCTAGATGTCATAGAAAATTAAATGGTCTTTCTATTAAACAACAGTGAATTAACAAATAATCTCATACGATTGAACATGTATAGCAATGGCAAGAATTTTCTCAAGCCGTACTATCAAAAGGTTTCAATCTCTTCACTGGTTGTAATAGGAACAATGCTGTAGACAATAAATACATAAGAATGATGAGCAAATGACAACGCAATCTAAAGTCACTAGATATACCAACAAATTTTATCACCTGTGGCCAATGCTTAGATCAGCCCCTTTAACGTCTCTCCCATCATGCTTTATAGTAGTCATCTCTAAAACATCTGATTTTGAATACAATTTTTGTAATCAACCATAGAAAACCTAATGTCCTTAGCCCATAGGACCTCGAATCAATGCAGTAGACAACTCTTCTCTATATGATGGATAAAATATCCCATGACTTCATTGAATGTGAGCTTCAAAAGGCATTGCATTCATATCAATATTAACCCCTACTTGAAACAAATTTTGATTTTTATTATTTTGTTTGAGTTTTAAAATATTGTAGAAATTGGAATTTTTGAACTGCCAAATGCTAGGGTTTTACAAGAAAAATTATTTTTATAGTAAATTAGCTATATAAATCTGAATAAAAATTAATTTTTAGAGACAAAATAAAGGCTAACATTACATGTGCCACATGATAAAGAAGGTAGTAACACATATGACTATATGGTAGTAAGGTAGTATCAAGGATGATCTTACCCTTGGTCTAAGTCATGTCAGTGGTGACAATGGTATTGCATTGGCAATAACATTAATTTCCTTGTAAGTACTTGTGCATATTCTTCAAAGATTCTGCATTCTTTGTTTTCATGTTACACCATTATAATCCTATAGTCGATGAAGATGTATTTTTCAACTACGATGATCTACCATTATATCCATCAGTAATTTGGTGACATGTGTTAACACCAAATCACGTCTATTTTGATCATAGCCTGGTCTTTGAGCAACCTGTGGCTAGTTCTTTGATTGGTCTTCGAAACATTTTAGAGCATCCTTTAGAATCCATTTGAGCAATGTAGTAGTTCCCAACGATGTCTTTTGAGAGGTTTTTCAAGGTTTTCTAATCAAATTCTTGAAAAATCACTAGGAATATCTAAAAGACTTGTCTTGTAATTGATTTTTTTGTCAAAACTTGTTTATAAATACCTCTACATGTAAATGGGAAGGATCTTTTTTTGGGGGGGATTAGTATTTTTTTGACCCTTTTTGCCTTTTTAGAGATAGAAGCTTTGATTTCTATGGTCAATTTTGCATTACATCTCGTTCTTTTTTCTTTTCACATTCACATGTATATCCCTGTCTTCCATGTGTCCCTGTTTTAATTTCCCAATCTACCCCTCAAATTTGGCACATAATGTTTTTGTTTTGTTGCTTTTTTGGATCAACTTGAAGATTAAGTTTTTTTATAATTGCAATTATATTTCAATTATTGACTTTGATTTGCTTTACTTAACATGTTAGTGCTTTTATTAATGTAATTAAATTTTTTGTTTCTTTTCAGGGTTATGACGTTGTGGCTATGGCCACTCCGGAGCGTTATGTTGTGGGCTTGGATATATCAAGTATTGCTATTAAAAAAGCAAATGAGGTAACTCATGTAATGTAAAAGTACAAAAACGTCTACAATTTGACAAGAAAAAACCACTTATGGATAAATTGCATATTGGATATGCCTTGTTTAAAGTTATGGGTATGATATATGGTTTCTTAAAAATCAGGACAATAATATCATTATAAGTCTGGTTTTAAATATAGTTTTTTATTACATTGTTTGAAAATGTTAGTCTTTATAGTCCCTCATATTTGTTGTGTATTTATCATATCTTTAACTTTGTTAAGTACTTGAAAGTCTTGTTATGTAAATGCTAGCTCAAAGTGGACTATCTATAATTTTTCTTATAATTGCAGTGGTCTTCTTCATTGCCAAATTCAAGTTACTTTGAGTTCATAGCAGAAGATTTCTTCAGTTGGAGTCCAGATGCACTGTTTGATGTCATCTTTGATTACACGTGAGTTCTATTCTATTTTTTTCATATATTTGAAGTGGCCTACTAAATGTGAAAGTATAGGTTTTTTTGTGCTATACATCCAACAATGAGGTTAGCATGGGCAAAGAAAGTAAGTGAGCTTCTAAAACCAACTGGAGAGCTTATAACACTGATGTATTTGGTGAGTGTCTATCCATATAATAAAGAATTTGAGCTGTATTTTCTTTTGTGAAGAATAGGTTTTTTTGGCAAATTGTGTTATTAATTAAAGGATCTTTCTTTGAGCACTTCCCTTTGAGAAGGTTTTAATGATTTAAGTTAAGGCTATTTAGAATTCTCCTTTATCTTTTCTTTAAAATATTATATGTTTTGAACAATTGTCATTCTCATAGCAATTTTTATGGAGCCAAATAATGATGTAGCTATTTTTTCAATCTATTAACCTAAGGGTTTTAAGTGCTATTCAAATATGTATTTCTTCTTTATTATTTGATCGTAAGTGTGACTTCGGCCTTGGGTCAACCTAAGTGTCACATATATTAGTACTCTTTCTATATCATATCATTGTTCTTTTCAAATTTTAAATTGATTGATATTGAAAGAATGTACATATAAAATTCAAGTCACATACAATTGCAGCCTTTTTATATCATACATATGTATTGACATGAATTTAATATGTACATCCTTCCAATGACAAACAATTTAACATTTCCAAAGAACAACGATATAATAATACTAACTCTAACATCAAAGTTAAATGTTACATTAAAGCAAAAATAGTATATTACAAAAGTTCATATGATTGTTATATACAAAATATTACATGATTTCAATATGTCTAAGGAATTTAAAACATATATTATGATCTTGTTTTTCAAACACTTCTGATGTATGTTTGTTTTATGCAATCAATGATTCCCTAGGATCCTGTGGTGTGTATTTTATATACATGAAATGATCAGTGTCAAAATAGGCTAAGTTATAATCATAGCTTTAGTAGGCAAAATAACACAATCGTCACATGCGAATCATTATACCACTTGAGTCATATGCAAAGGTCATGATAATAATAATATTGAACATCATGTCATAACATTCATAAGGATAAATAAATATTCATTGATGAATTCATCATCCTTTTTCTTATTTAGTAAGATTTACTTAGGATCCTAGTTTTCTCACAAGTATTTACCTTACAATGGACAGATCCCATCACCTTTGATTACCTTTGGATGATCTTGAGTTACCTCTATTTTGGCAAATCCTTTACTACTTAGAAACCAAACCCATCCTTTGTTTTATAGGTAGATCTACAACAATTTCTTTTATATTGCCCTCTCAATCATGTCTTTACTTTCGTATGAGCTATAGAGCTCTTTTTTTGTTTGGTTACTAGTGATTTGTTTTCACAGGCTTTTTTCCTGTCCTTTAAGTTCGGGCTTTTTAGAACATTTCTTTTATTTTACTTTTTTTTATTCTATGCTTTGAGTAGCCCTTCTAATAACACCTTTTATGGAGTTAAGTGATGCAGCCATTTTTTCAATCTATTAACGTAGGAGTTTTAAGTACTATTCGATCTTTATTTCTTCTTAATTATTTGATTATCAATTTAGCTATTACTGGAAAACATGGATGTTGTAAAAACAAGGCAAATCATCAGGAAATGTTTCATGGTAATTTAAGTATTGTTCCAACAAATTGATCAGCTTTGTGTCGAATGACTTTAAATTATTAGGGGGACCAAGAATCAGCAATCATGATGTCTCAGATCATTATGTTTTTCTATGTGGTTTGAAATAGAAGAAAGTTTGTGAACCCATGGTTCACATCTGTTCCAAAAGTTGGGAATGCTACAGATGATGTCTAGGTCTTTATTTAGTTGGGTTAGACAAGTTTGTAGGAAATATTTGAAATGTATAAGTGGTTGTTCTTGGATGAGATTTCTTTCATTGAGTGTAACTTCAATTTGTATTTGTCACAACCTTCTATCTTGCACTATATCACGTTATTCCTTAAGTACGTGGAATATCTTGTGTCAGTACTTCTGTTTTTGACTTGTAGTTATGGATGCATGTGAGTTTTTCAATTTTTGTGATAATTTTGAGTCTGTTTAGATTTTATACTGAGTGGTTTCATACTTTTATACCATCTATATACTATAAACTAGTTAATCTCAAAAAAAATAAAAAAAAACAATCAAATAACTTATCTTTTTTCTCACATTAAATTTCTTTTTCAAAAATGCATTTTTAAAACATATTTTTTAAGGACCCTTTTTAATCACAAAGCTACAACAAATACTATAGGTTCTGAATATGCAAAACTACCCGATCATTAGATTTTCCATATCTAAGCTATGCCTTATGATGGCCTTAATAACTTGAAAAGTTGCAAAATGTGTGGATATCATTTTTCTTAAATGTTACTGCTGCTCTCTCTTCTTCATAATTTTTTTGAATTTCGTATTCGTGATGCTTAAGCCCTATTCTATTATGGCTTTCTATTCCAAATCTTTTTAAGAAGTTTCATGGTTGCTTGATATGCATACTTGTAAATTTTAAATATGAAGTTTATTGTGAATTGATGGAGGCTCTAAAAAATTGATGCATGGCAAACAAAAGCAAAATTTATTCAATGATGCAACTATCTTTGTTTACTTTATCAAGATGGTAAGACTCATGTTCTTTCCTCAAGAGAAAGATTTAAAATAGGCATTGGGGAGATTGTAGAAGTGAACCATATCAATCACTTTTGAACCATATCATGAAGGACATCAAACAACACACTTTTGGGGTAGAAGCACACTTCCATCTTGTGATTTCTAAGCCTATACTTAATATGCATAAATGGTCAGTAGAAACTTCTTTGTTGTAAGCCATTTTCTTTTGGAAAATAATCTATTGAGTCACTATGTGTTATCTTATCCATATAGTTTTTTTGTTACTCATAGTACTAATAGTGGAGTAATATAATTTGCATTTGGAAGCACTTTGTAGATCTGGAATAATGGTTTTTATAAAATAGGTGTCTGACATTGTTTGGCTGATACGATTATCTTTTTTCCAACTCAGGGTAGTCTGTTCTTTAAGGTAAAGTACTGAAAACAATTTTTTCTATCATTCATGCTATTATTGGATTTTGCCTTTGTTGTAAGAAAAAAAAATTAAAGGTTTAGATGACCTTGATTTGAGATCAGGTGGGCGGTGGTCCAAAGAAGAAACCAAGACAAATGGCAAATTCAAGAAACTTCAAGTGATTGGCTGAATGTGGTTAAATCAAATTAATAATTATTTGGTAGCAAATTAGTAATTGGCGTACTTGGGTTAAAATCAGTTTCGATTACTTAGTTTGGTTTGGTTTGGTTTGGTTGAATTCGTAACTAAACAAAATTGTAAATTGATAAAATGATCAACTTGGGAATCACTTGGCTGTCGCTTGGGTAAATCTGTAAATCACTAAACTATTGGAGCTACATTCTATTGGGATTGCTGATTCTATAAGAAGGAAATGCAAAATATAATTGCTGATAGACATATTTACGGAAATGTGCTATTATGTTTTGTATATCTTGCTTATTTTTTGAAATTTTATGGTTGTAATGGGGTCCTTATTGCCACATGGAAGGATCTCCATCTAGATGCCAAAGAACTTTGCATTCCTCTTGGCAACAGCTCTTGGCTTCTAAAGTGTGGGAAGCTGTAATGAATCAAGTTGTATTAGATCATCCACAAAGAAGGAAATCGATGAGTCTTATGTCAAAATAGATAAAGAGACAAAAAGAACAACAAAAAAGGGATCACGATGCATGATAATGTGGCCCACAATTATCACTTTACTAATTATTGTGTTGAGTCAACAAATCACCATGTTGATAGAGATATTTCAAAACCAAAGCCAAATGTTGGCTTTTGAAGAACATCCTAAAATGGGTATCCATCTAGGGTGGGGGATAGCTACTTCATGGGGAAGCATGCCGTGGGGACTTCTTCAAACCCTAGTGATGAGAACATTGAAGATAGCAAAGTGGCATTGTCAGCTAAAATCTTACCTTGCTTGATAACCAAATGAGACTTTGTCGCAAGACAATATTGCCTAAGGGAATAACTATTTTATGATTTTTTAAGATGCAATCAATGCAGCAATTTAACTTGTTGAACTCTCACAAAAGATAGCAATCCAATACATAATAAAGTGTCACATTATGCATGAGCATGCAGTTGGTTGGTTCAAATTAAATCAAAGCATGGATTGTTGGCTGTTTAAGAAGTAACACAGATTCGAAAAGCTCTATGTTTCGTGAATTAGATATTCGTTCGACTATATCTCTAATTATTTATGTGCACATGTTTGCAAGCATTAAGCAATATAAAGGAATCTTAGCTTAGTACTATCACACATGACATTCTACAAGTATAGTCACTGAGAGGTATTCTCTGTTTGATACCAATTAGGCCCCAACCGGTGAAGCCAGAAAAATAGCATAATGTGGTTGTCCAATGCCAACCAACTTACTTGGTTGGTGATCACTCTAGGCAGTTTGAGGAGATCTCACTATGTGATCCCTAAATCACACCATGTGGTTTGCTTGAATGCTAAGAGATAGTCCAACTTTGAGTGCCCATTCTAGTTATAGAAAGAGAAATTAGAACTTTTGTGTTTAAAGAGAGAAAATAAAGAGAGAATAGATCTCTAATATTTTTGTTATGTCTCAGATATTTTATGATCTCTAATATTCTCGAACATCACTTGGAATCAACACTGGCTATATTTTATTTTCACTGATGGTCTTGCTTAATTGGCTGGTCTGAAACTTAGATCTTAATCATCAAAATATGCTTAATACAAAGATTCTTAGCCTTACATATATAAAGCCCATATATATGTCATATAGTGCTTTCTATGCTGTGGGACCAAAACATACAAAATATTGAAAAAAAGCTTGAGCAATCCCACTCTATATGGATGTCTTCCATTGGTCAAAAGTTTGTTCAAGTGGTATGGGATTAAAATGAGGCAAATGGGAGAAAATTGAGAAGACAAAAACTATAAAAAAATGTGAGCAAATGTCGCAGGCAGTTAGGTAACTACATTGTGCTATATATAAAGAACCTCTTAGTGTGGTTTGGAATCCTAACGATGTAGTGTAATAGATCGAGACCCTAAAGAGCCTAGTGAAGCCATTTGAGTCATCCACGTATCCATTTGAGTTGCCATGAACTTATGAGGTGTCCAAATACTAGGAAAAATGTTGTAGTCAATCTTGAGGTAAAGTGATCTTCTAGAAAGTTTTGTAGTTAAATTAGGCTAATCAAATGTATCTAGATGTGGCTTGTGTTGAATGAAGTACATTTTTTGTCATCTGGGGGTAGTTATTGTTGGCTTCATGCAATTTCAAACAAGTGGAGGTAGATTAAAAATTTGTGCAATTGTTGGGTCTCAAACGAAAAGTCTGCTTGTTTACCAAACGTCCACTTGATGTTCCTGCATCAAACTGCATCAAGGTGGAGATTCCTCCTTATGGTGAACTATCAACAAAGGGCCTCCAATGTGTAGATTGATCAACTAGACATTTACTTCAATCTCTATCATTACTAAGCAACAAAGAATTTCTCTTTTGTTAGCTAAATATTTTTCATCATGCTTTGACTTGGTGGAACTCCCTCCTTTGTAGTGGCAACTATCATGAGACTTCTTCAACTTTATTTAACTAGTAATTCTAAACCATGGGATGCTTGGAGTAAAGATGACAGAATTGTAGAATTTGTCAATGGGAAGACATGTTAGTGTGCAAGTACATAATGAACTTTTGATAGTAGTGGTTGTTTTTGGAATTTTTTTGAATATCTTGTCTTTGGATGCTTTAAGAGTATGAACCCTACATTAACAAGAGACAAGGTTTGTTAGATGACTAAAGAAAGATTAAGAGTAACTCTGAAACAAACCTTATGAAGGTATCTAGTCATAATTTGTGAAATTTTATCTAATTGTATCTTCTCAAAAAGAAGATTAATTAAGGTAGATAACATAGCATAGTTGTGGAGAAAAAGTATAAGAAAAAATACAAAAAACTATGATAATCTATTAGAGAAAAATTATAATACACTCTTTAGATACAAGAGTTTTTTTAATAGACATCTTTGTGACAAAAACCCTTGCTTCTAAAATCCTTCAAGCTCTTCCTTGACCTAAAGCTTTGATATCAATCAAAATATTCACATAATTTCCTTTTAGCTCTTGATCCCAACCTTAATTCATTGAAGGATAACTAATATTGGAAAATGCTAAATACTAGATCTCTCAAAAAGATATTTGTTTGTGCTAATATGTTCTCTCCTTGTTAGAATCCTAGATCTTTACCCCACTTCTAATTCCCTCACATCATATTTTGTTGATCGACTACCTTTTAGTCTGATAAGATGATTTAACCATCCACGAGTCCTTTTTAAAACAACAAAGGCGGTTGCATTTTTTTAAAAGATACCACAAAACCTTAAATTTTTTAATCCTCTATAAATATCTCTTAATTTAAGTGGATTGTTCAAACTTGATCTCCCAAACTTACCTCTACTTTTCTATCTCGAACATCTAAAAAATTCAAAGTTAGTGGCTTTTGAAGTTTCAAAGTGAAAATATTTGTTTCTATGTGACTATACTTGATCGAATAGTTTGATCACATGATTTTACAATCTAATAGTCTAGATACATAAAGTCCTTTCAATAGCCCTTTGTTGTATTAAGTCAATCTATTTGATTAGATGATTTGCTAGGCATGCATTCAATCTAATTGGTGTGGTTTCCTTGCATTGTTTTAGGCACTCATTAGGTTCCTTTGTGTCTTCTTATCACCCAACCAGATTAGATCCCTTAATCACATTTCCTCTAAAAGAAGAAACTTTCTCAAGTGTCATGCATATAGTCTAGAAAGTTGAAGCTTCCCCAGCACTTATGTTGTTGCTCTCAATATTTGTTTCCGTCTAGATTGTTGCACATTCTATTTTAGAGACCCTTTAAAGGTGGCATCTCAAAGTGTTTAAGGTTCACTTGTTCTTGTTGCTCATCATGCTTCATTATTCTCTTTAGTTGCAAGTTTGACGTCTCTTGCAAATGAACTAGCAACCCACCATAGATTCTTTGCACAACCTTACCAAATGGAGCACCTTGATCTCCATCGGGAAAGTATGTCCTCTTGTTCTTACAACGCCTCATTCTTTGTTGTCGTTAGAAGTAAATTGCATTTTGCTCCCGTTAATATTGGCCACCAAAGATTAGTTTACAACAATGATGCTGCTGCACGTTATATACTGCATATTTGATTTACCAACAAGTGATAGCAAATCGGTGTTTTACACGTCTTTCTATTTTGATTTCTACTTAATCATGTGTTTATCCTAGAACATATAGCAATGAATGTAGTATCATCTACAATCTAAGCCTCCTCACTAGGTTTGCAAAAATAATATTGTTGTTTATTTATAATTGAAGATAATACCCTTCAGCTCCTTTGCCATGATCTGAAGAACAAATAAGTTCTTGGAGCTAAGAACTACAAAAGTTGTCTCCTTTGTAACCTTCTTGATTCAACTTTTTGTCTTCATTGTCAATGTAAGACTAATGCTCTCTTAGCATCAATTTTCTTTTTTGTCATGTTGCTTCTTGTTATCTAATTCTTGATGTAGAACTCAACCTCTAGTCTTGAAATGCCTTAGTCTATTGGCATGATGAGATTGCTTTCACTTGGAAGATGAATTACAAGTATCTTGTTTAGAATATTTCTTCTTGTTGTTTTTAAAGCCTCCATCCTTTGTCGGACGTCGGGTGACAATCTAGGCGATAAAGCTCTGTGATTATCCATGATGCTACGTGACGATTAGTGACTCGTTGCTTGATATCAATCCCCGACGCTCGATACCCAATGCCTTATCTTCGAATAGCTCCATCAAGAGTCAGCCTCTTACATCTGTTGATCTCGTTCCTCTCCATTGGGATCCTTTTTGGCCCCTGACCATCAAATGAAGTGTGAATAACGTTCCCACTCATTATTGAGCTCTTAGTCCTAGTCATGAACATTGAGCTTGTCCTCTTCTCTTAGCAAAGATCTTGATTTCTCCTCCACCTCAGTGATAAATTCTAGGGCTCATGGGTAGTTAGCTCTTGCTAGACTAGGGTTTGGGGTTTGTCTCCCTTCTAAGATGGGAGACCTTGCTTTGCTTAACAAGTGATTTGTGGAGGTGTTAAGCGGTGATTTGAATCCCTCTCCTTGTAAGATTAAGCCAATTTCCTATTTTTGACGGGAGTCAATAATTGTCTTCTAGGAAGAATTGATTAAAATGGTGTCTCAACCAGGTAAGTTTTCTCATGGTAGGACAAACATGGAACGGTTCACTCGACGTTTCAAGTCATTGGTTTTCAATCTTTCGCCTCATTGGGGTTGTTAGACCAGAGACATATCCTCATCATATTTACTCAGGAGGCGGATTTTCTTAGATCCTTACTAGACCAGACGTTGACCGGCTTCGACTAAAGAATTATGGATGATATCTGATTTTCTTATGAGAGTTTTCAAATTGACAATGGAGTTTAAGATCAATGAAGAATCATCTCATATGCCTATCTGGGTTTCCTTTGAACATTTATCAATTCATTTCTTTGGAAAGATTATTCTGTTCTCACTTGCAAATGCTATTGGTGACACGTTGAAGATAGATTCAGCTAGTGCAAATTTATTGAGACCTAATGTAGCAAGGGTGTGTGTGGATGTGGACCTTTCTAAACCTAATTTTATTCGTATTGGTAAGGGTAATGATGGTCTAGTTGGTTTCTAGCAGAAGATGATTTACAATAACCGTCTAGAATATTATTCCAATCGCTAAAAGTAAGGACACTCAAACATGAATTGTAAGATGGTTAAGGGTTCACAATATCTGGCATAAAGAATGTGGAATCAACCAAGGGATTGGATACAAATGCTATTCCAAGGTTAGAAATGATGGAAAAGAGTGATATGGAACAACTAAAAATGCACAAAGTAGGAACAATGAAGAAACGTTGAAGTTAGGGAATGTGGAAGCTGCAAATGATGGTGCTTTTAACCAGGGAGAGGACCTAGTTAAGGAAAGGGAGAGAATTGAAATAAGACAGCAGGTGGAAGAACTACTAAAGAGAGATCTGAATCAAAATAAAAATTAAGATAAATTCGATAAAATAGTAGATGATTCAGTGATCAATCTGTTTGAAGATAGAGTAGAGGAAGAAGGAATCAATGACTTGGATTCAACCTTGCTACCAATCATAGTTTCTTCTCTAGATCTCATCATAGAAGTGCTGAAAGAATTTAGTGAATCTATAAGTGGTAGGCTGCCTGGAAGAGGAAGGACAAAAAACAGGATGATGAAGAGTTTATTACATTTATATTAAGAAATCTGCTAAAGAAAGGTACAAAAGTGAGGAGGCCAAACAAATAACCACATGTCAAGTTGCCAAAGCTAACATAGATTCTACAATTAACACCAATCACGGTCATCGTTTTATACTGGAATATTCGAAGTGCAGTGAGTAGAGCCTCGGCATTTCATCTAAAACATTTAGTGCATGCTCATGTTATTTCATGATTAGCTCTTTTTGAACTCATGGTTGACGCTAAACATCTGGAAATATTACATCAAAGCCTATTCTTTGATCATTGCCTTCATTTAAATATTGTTTTAGACTCTAAATAGTTACTTCATATACTAGTCACTAATAAGTTATGGCCAAGGGTGCTATTATCTCATTTGTGTATACAAAATGTATCAAATTTGAAAGGAGAAATCTATGGAATGAGTTGAATAACATTGCTTATGCTAATAATCTTCCTTGGATCATTGGAGGTGACTTTAATATAATTTCTTCTATTGTTGAGTATTTAGAAGGCACAAGACTCTGGGGCCATTTCAGATTTTAATGAAACTATTTTCAATTGTGGTTTTAAGGAATCTTCCTTTCACCTATAAGTGGTTTGGGACTAAAGATGGTGTCAAGGTTTAGAAGTGGTTTGATAGAGTGATTATCAATTAGCAATGGTTTTAGACTTTCCTTGACTCTATTGTATTTCACTTAAATTGATCCATATCTAATCATAATCCTCTGCTGCTATAGTTGCACTGTCTAAAATCTTCGGTTCTAAAAGCCTTTAAAGTGTAGAATATGTGGGTTTTGCATCCTTCTTTCATGGAAGTTATTAAAGATAGTTTTAGGTGGCTATCTATGGAATGTATATTATAACATTCAAATTAAAATGACTTAAGAGTTGCCTCAAAGAATGAAATAGAAAGCAATTTAGTAATGCTTTTGTTTCAATTAGGCAAGTTGAGGATTTGGTTCATGAGAAGGAATGTGAATATGACTCATTGCAGACAAATGAGGCTAGAATTGAGCTAAGTAAACCTCAGGCCAACTTGTTGAGAAACTTGAAGAATAAAGAGGAGTTTTGGAATAAAAAAGAAAGGATAAAGTGGTTGAAAGAAGGTGATAGGAATATAAAGTCTTTCCATGCATTAATTATGGACAAGAGAAATCTTAGAATTCATAAGATAAAAAATCCTACAAGAGCTAACTAGAGGATGATGATCAAATGGGGAAAGAGGTCAATTTTAACTATGAAAATTGATAGGTCAATTTTAACTATGAAAAAGATATTGTATTATGTTGTGTATCCAAATATGGAGAGATATGTCTCCAGTAGATTCAATGGAATTAATTTTCATTGCATAAGTTTCTTTTGTATAGTTTGGAATTTTGACAATGGCCTCCACCTTAAGTGGTTTGAATGTTCCTTTGCCTCTTAGAATAACAGGATAGTTGTGGTCCTAATTACCATTAATTGAAGTTCCCTCTCATTTGCCCTTCATTGTTGTTCTCCTTCCTTGAGGTGGACTCTCTTTTGTCTATTGTTAATCCTTAGAAAAGTCACAACTAGCTTCTTTGTCAAAAGAAAAATTTTTTCCATGGCTACTACCTCCCTCAATAATTTTTTCACTTTGTAATTGTATTAAAAAATGTTACAATTCATTTTACCTAATTCTCCTACATAAGAGTGAAAATAAAATTTTGCAATTTATCTCACATAATATTTTTTCATAAGAATAAATTTATTGAGTACCCCAAAATCTCTACATCTTTGATAAAAGAACATCTACTTTTTTATGCTAAACATGAACCATATCTCGACTCAAGTAGGAGTACAAATCTCAAGTTGTCAACAATTGATGTGGATTAAATGAATAAAGAATGATGAATTGTAAATCATATACCAAAACATAAACAATGATATATTGATCGTAACTTGTGGAATTTGGCCTAAGCTTCCTTTTTGTTGGCCATTTCATTATTAAGAATGGTATATTTACATCCAAAAATATGAAAATAGCTAACATTTGATCTTTTATTTTTAAATAACTTATAAGGAGTTTTCTTAAGTATTGGCTTTAAATTAATTCTATTTATTATATAACAAGCCATGTTAATTGTCTCAATACAAATGTACTTTAATAGATTATATTTGATTAGCATTATTCTACCCATCTCTACCAAGGTTCTATTCTTCCTTTCTACAATCCCATTTTATTGAGATGTATAAGGACATATAAATTGATGTCTTATTTCTTACCTTTATAATAATCATGAAATCCTCATTCTTAAACTCGATGTCATATCAATTTGAATACAAATTACTTTGAGATTGGTTTATCTTTCTATCTCCCTTATCAAATTAACAAAAATTTTCAAGCATCTTACTTTTTCTATTAAGAAATATAATCTAAGTATATCTAAAAAAATCATCAATAATCACAAATTTGTATTTCTTTTCACCTAACTTTAAGGATAATATGGGTTCAAAAAGGTTTAAATAAACTATCTTTAAAGGTCTATTAATAGTTAGATCATTTTTAGGTTTAAAGAAAGATTTAACTTGCTTTCTTTTTTGGCAAGATTCACATATTTTCTAACTAATTTTGCTTGTTTGGGAAGACTTTTAACTACATCTATCTTGCTTATTTTTTTAAGATAGAATAACCTATAATGTGAACCAATTAGACTTTTATAAAAACACATGGTTTATAAGTGAAATAGATTGGCATACAAATGGTTTTGTGAAAACTCAATTTGACATACAACTTGGTTTGTGAAATATCATGTTCTTAAGTGCAACACAAATATTAGTATAGGTCTTAACTAGGGCATCACTTTGCTCTATCACTCAGGCTTATCTACAAAATCATTGAGTGCTAGAAATTGACAGATAGGATTTTGCTAGGCTTGCTGATTTCACATGAAGGGCAGAAAGTTTTTCAACTTATGACTGATGATAAGCAGTATATAATTTTCTTGAAGTAATTTTGTGTTTCTGTCCTATTTGTTTTGGGATTGTATGGCTATAGCAAAAATGTCTTAGTATTCTTCCTCCTTTGGGTTTAATTCTCAGTGAACATTAATTTCATACGAGTAACAAAGGATTGCTCTTAATCTCTTACTCTTCTTACTTTTATTCAGCAAGAGCTTTTGGTTATGGGTGTGGAGAGATGTAATAGATCAGACTAGCTAGCATTCTGTTGTCTCCAACGAGATGTTAGCTCACTTCCTCGGAAATTATTGAAACAAAAACAAGCAAATTTGCCATGGGCATTATGATTTACTTCAGGGTTGACATGAAAAGCATATTTCCCTTGAATTGGAGCTTTATATTATAATCTTATGAAGTGTTTGCTTTGATTTCATATTTTTTCTATGGTAATTGGCTTTTTCTATTTCATTGCTAGTTTGTTGACCAAAAAGGGGGACCACCATACAGCACATCTGTAGCAGAGTGAGTAGACATTCTATTGTTTAATTTTCTTTTCCTATGTAAAGATTATTTGTTGGACCAATTTTATGAATTTATTGTCTTGATTATGTACAGCTATGAGGAGGTCCTAACTTCTGTGGGTTTCAGGGCCACCTTGATTATGGAGAATGAGCTTGCGGTGAAGCCACGCAAGGTAAATCTGTGTTTTGTATTTTTATTTATAAGTAAAAATTTGCATATATTTATTGAGTTAATATTACGTTTTATGGATAGATTATGTTTATTATGGCCTTCTTCATTATTATGAATTCTTAATTTTATGTGTGTATTAGTTAGCTCACATGTTAGCACTTGGGGTTGTTATGACTCAAATTAAAATGAATATTTTTGGTTATAAAAGCTCTTTTAATTCATGTTTATCAACTAAATGAACTCTATTTATTTTTCAAATAATGTTAGCTAATATTATTCTTTCATTACATTATTTTAATAGTCTAAAAGATCTTTTTATCCTAATAATATATAATTATTATATTTTTAAATTATATTCTAATTAAAAGTCAATTGGTAGTTTAGTCATTTTCTTTAAAATAAGTAGTTATTAATAATATATTACTAAACATTTGACTTGTTAATATTTTTTAAATCTATTTTTCATAAATCAATTTAATATTTCAACAATAGCTATGATAGAATAACTCAGAAATATTATTCTCTTAATGTGGGTAAAAGGATGGAGCAAAAACTATTTAGAGGGAAGTTTAGACATTTAGCCCAATAAATCCTAGCTTACTAATTAATCCTGTGTGTTTACAATTGTAAAGAGCTCAGATGTTTGAAGGAAGAATTATAAAAACTTTTTATTCCTTGTGTTACCATTCTGAATTACAATGAGGTCAGTTGATAGGCATGAGGAACAAGCAACTGCCAAATGAAATAATATAATCCTGCCATGTTCTTAGAAAAAATACTTTGAACTCATATCTTATATAAATATTGTCTCATAGAAGATCATAGTCAGTACTTATAAATATCTAATGAATCCTAACCAGTAATTAGTTATAAATGCTCAGCAAACTTTTAAAAATATAAGTTCAAGTAGATTGATGGGCTTACATCCAAATTAAAATAAATTTAATTTCAAAATCAATTAGAGCTTTGACTTCTGCTTCTTTATTGGATTGACAATCTTGTTTCTCATCATTCTAAATTTAATCTTTGATTATAGATTTTGGATAAGAATCTATTTAAAATGGATTTGAGAGTAGGGATACTTAATGGTTTAGGCCTTTATTTAATCTATCTTGGTAGTTAAACCAATTATAGCAATTAAAGTAAAATTAAATAGATAAATGTTTAGATGGGTAAATTCGCATAAGATTATTGATATCATTTAAGTCTATTTAAATTCATTTAAGTTTTAGTTGATATTTAAAATATTAAAATATAGAAAAAAAGAAAACATTAAGATGATTAATAGTTTTTAGAAGTTGATGTCTTTTTGTCAATAATCCCATCAAATATATAAGATAATCTCTTTAAACCATCAAAATATCTAGCCTTTTTTAAAAGATCAAAGAATTTGAGTGTTTAATTAAACACTACTATTTGGCAATCAATTCTTATGAGTTTTCAATACGCTACTTGTTTGAGATTGGAATGCATTAATCTCATGAAAAGATTCCCTATAGTTATATAAGGTTCACTAAAAAGAATTCTAGGATATTAATATCATAAAGTTAATTATAGATACTGTATTTAAATGTATAATACATTAGAAAAATGATGAAAAATTTACAGAAATCTGGAGTTTAATGTTATATAGCATTATTATTCACAAATGTCTCAAAAACCATAATTCATTTAGAAACAATGTAAAATATCACTAGGATCCTTGTTCAAGTGGTGACTGTGAGAGGTTTATAATGGAGGAGAAGGGGTGTAGGGTTAACTATAGCTAGGGTATTGGGCGTTACTTGAATTCACTAGGAGATGCAAGGTAGAAATCAAAACTATAATTTTGGTTTTTTGAAATTTTGCTTTGGCCTGCATGTATAAAGCAGTTGTAATGAATATATGTACAAAAATTAGTATGAATTAATAAGTTATAATGAAGATACTAAAAAAATTTCTATCCTTGTATAGAAAGCAAATATGGAGGAATTGACATTTCCCCTTCACTCCTAAAATTACCAAAACAAAAAGCATTTGCACTGAAATCAGCCCCTTGATTGCCCTCAATACATGTACTATAAGCTCCATAAAACAATGGTTGATCCCTATGATATTAAAAAGCATTGCATTTGTCTCACTTTTGTCATTGAGGGTGTAGCTGCCGAGCTTGACCATAGCTTATGACCATATTGGGTGGACAACATATAAGTATAGTAGGCCCCCATATACTCTTTTAACATTAGTCACATTGTTGTTTTGAAAAACATATTAAAACCCTTACAATTAAAAAGTGTTGCATAATTCCTTTGATGCGAATTGCCATCAACTAAACTTTCTCTTGATTAAGTCATGTTGCATCTCAAGCACATTGGGTGGAAATAGTGGTTAGCTAATTGAAAGTTATGTTTTTTGATCCATAGAAATCACATCAACCATTGATTGGCACACTTTGTATTTATGCTTATGGTTTACTATAGAATCCTTTTTCCTCAGTATTCATGCCTATGGTTTACTATAGAATCCTTTTTCCTCAAGTAATATGTAAGTTGTGATTCTATGAAATACCTAAGTACCAATAAAAAAGACTAAGGAATAACATCCAACACTATAATCCTTTAATGGAAGTTCTCATTTAACATATTAGAGGAGGGGTATAAAATCTACAAGTCCTCAATAAGCATGCTAAACTTACCAGTCACACCTTGCATTTGTAAGCCAAGAGTTTTTGCCAAAGAGTTTGAGAGGAGTAAGAACTTGGAGAAAAGGTTTTTCTTTTTTTTTTACTTTGTTTGGCTTTACAAATTCAAAAAAACTAATATAAAGATGATTGGCTTGATGGTCCAAATCCCCCTTATATTAGTACAATTTTTTTTGCATTCATCTTATGTAGAGATCCTTTCATATGGCAATAAGGATCCCATTACAAGCATGTAATTCCCCAAAATAAGAACAACATAATGGTATCTAGCTTTAGAAAATTCTAAAGAAATTAATCCCTTCTTATCTCCCTTATATTCTAAAAGAGGATATGTTGGCTCACTTTCCTTTTTCAAAACTTGCCAAACTACTTCCTTGTTGTGCTTGGTTAATTACCTTTGAAGAAATGACCAAACAATTCCATGTATTGGTTGGTTCTACGTAGTCTTTTCATTGTATCTTATGTTCAATTGATTCTCCATTCGATTGAAATAAAGATTCAATTGAGATGCTGAAGAACCTAGAATAGTTGTTTGGCATTCATATGATTTTTAAGATTGGTTGATTTATGATACGATTAAACTGCTAAATCAATTAAACGATTAAGAACTTTACAAGTTTTTTTTTTATTTTTTGTATTGAGCTCATGATTAAATTCTCAAATCATGGGTATCTCCATTTAAATGAGGTTTCATTTCTATGAGTCATGTTCTGGTGATGTTTTTTGTTGTTCCTCTCTCATCAAGTGTTGCATTTTCCCAACTTGGTGGCATAACCTCCATTGGATGAAGAAAGATAAGGAATCCCCTTGTTATGTCACTCATTCGGATGACCTTTACAATAATTTGCTTCTTAGGGTCATGGGGACTCCATTCTTTAGTTATTCTTTTTGGAAAAGAGACCTTTCTAATGGTACCCTTCTTTAAGATGGACTTTGATGATGTGTTTGGAATATTGTTATTTTTCAACAACAAACAATTTAGTCATGGTATATGTGCCAATAGTATTAACTTCTAGCTTTTTCAAGTATAACATTAATGTTGGATGCACTTATAGTGGTCAACATTTCACTTCGCATATACTTGCTCCAAAATGTCACATGGCACATGTCAAAGAGTCACACCATGTACCATCTTGTTACTTGGTAATGGCAAACTGAAGTCAGCAGCATTGTTTCTCTTAACTTTTATGTCATTATGAAGCCACCTATTGCACATTGTTAAAAAGGTAGTCTCTAACCCTTCTTTTTTCCATAAGGGCTTTGCAAATTGATATCAAAGATGACATTGATGACTTGCTTCACCTGAATTTAATCAATTTAATTTGCCAAACATAATGGAACCACTACAAAGCTAATGAGACTATCTAGTTGCTATGATTAGATTTTATGATCTTTAAAAATTTCATTAGTTACAAATGACAACCAAAAGTACAAACCATGCAAATTTTATTTTAGCTAATTATAATAACATATAAATCAAATAAAACACTTCATTGATTACTTATTCACCTTCTAAATTCGTTGAAGCAAAATCGGTTGAATTTTGACAATTAATTTTTATCTTCTAAGTGAATTTGTTTCTTTTTGTACTCATGGTCTCCGCTTCTTTCTTAAAATAAATTCTTCCTCACTTGGCTCTTAGACACACCTTCTTACCTTCTCTCCTCTTCAACAATTTCTTTTTCAGTTTTAGTTTATATTTTATTTATTGCATCTTAAGCAACTTTATTGCCTTAGTTTGGACAATGAAAGGGAAAGCATACGTCACCACTACACAATTATATTATATGTGTGTGTGTGTGTGTTTGTTTTTTTATATTTGATTGAATTTACTATAACAAAAGGTGCAAGAATAATATATAAAAGCTAGCCATTCTAATGAGAATTTCTAGTTACCAAGATCTTGTTTAAAACAAGAAAGCTTGCAAATAATGTTATAAGTGAAAAGAAGATAAGATGAGGATTACAAAATTACTTGATATAGATCTCTTTTTTCTTCCTTCTAATCAATGAGGCATCTAGAGTTTAGTAGGGGTAATAGAACTAGGCAAACGTTCAAACATCTATGGTGGGGTGTGGGGACCATAGTTGTTTGGTCCAAGGAGGATGAAAGAATTAGTATTCATATTAGGCACAATTATTGTAGATAATTTTTTTTTGAGAAGCTTATTAGTAGGAGGTTGGGGGTTGAGATCATTGGAAACAAAATACAACTTTGAGCTATCATGACTAAAATCTTAAGTGAGGGAAGGAGCCAAGCATGGGAATCCATGATGAAAATTTGATGGATTGTCTAAGGTGGCTTGGGGCACAATTATAGTCTCTTGAGAAACAAGAGAACAAGCATAAGGGTTAATGCTCAATGGTGTTGTGGGCATGTTAGTGTTAGGGGTCCAATCATAGATCCATTTCATTTACAAATGCAAGCTATTATCAGTCACAAAGATGGTAAATTAGAAAAGTATAACTGGTGTCGACTTACACAGACATAGGCAAAGGTAAGTCTGGATTTATTAGTATTGAGTTTAACCATCATGATTTGTTTACCTATCAAATTAATAATTTTAGAAAGACAAATTTGAAATTTGAGATAAAAGAGAATTCCAAAAAATTATATCCACAAGAGTTCTTGTCTTAAGCTTGAGAATGTAACCCTCAACGGTCTAAATATAAGGTATAACTAGTGTTGACTTAGACATAAACATGGGCAAAGATGAGTCTAAGATTTATTAGTAGTGAGTTTGTCCATCATGATTTGTTTATGCACAAAGTTAATAATGTTAGGTAGACAAATTTGAAATTTGATATTAAAAGTCTAAGAAATTCTATCCACAAGAATATATGTTCAAAATTTTCTTATCCTACAAAATGTAGGGGTTCATTTCTTGAGAATGAGAATGTAACCCTTAACGATCTAAATACTAGATAGTAAAACATCAATGTTAGACTCGAAATGAATTCTGCAAAGAGAAATTCCTGCAGAGAGTGAAGATCTTAAAGATATTATTGGTTAAATAACATAGCAGTTGCTAGCATCACCAACTCCCTCTGTGAAAATCTCCACAATGTTGCTTTGATAAGGGATATGGTTTTAGTGTTGAGAGGGGTAAGAGTTTCTAGAGAAGAGATTTGTCTAGTCACATTTAGGTTGGTTGAACTGGTAAGGGGCAAGTGGTCATAAGGGAGGGAGAATTGGTGGGTTCATTTAGAGGTGCAGGAAAATCCAACCATGAAGGGTTAAGCTAACTCAAAAGGATTGAAGGAGTGAAAAGTAGGGATAACAAAGCAAAAGAATCTATGGGGGTTGGAAATTGGGCTTAGTTGGTGATGAGGGATTTATTGTAATAGTTTGAGATGCTAGAGATATGATGATATGAGGGATTGAAGGTAGTGTCAAAGTACAATGACAAAGATTCGAAGAAACAGTGGTCACTATGGATAAAAGGGGATTAGGTTGTTGCCCAGAAAGGGTTGTTGTAGTTGAGGAACTTTGTTGAACAATTAGAAGAGGAAATGGTCAAGGTCTTGAGTGAGGAGGAAGTAATTAAAGAACCAAGAGAAGGATGCAACAAAGCTTAGAATAAGGGAGAATGAAGTTGAAGGGAGAATTCAAGAGGATGAGAGAAAGGGCCCAACATGCTCTTTTCAAGGGGATGGATGGATAGGGAAGAATGATGGGTGGTCGGTGTGTCAATAAAAACTCAAGAGTAGAATTGGGTCTAAAGTGGAGAGGAAATACGTTGCCACCCAAATATGGAGGAAAATTAGGAGGCCTAGGATTGCGCTTTAGTGGCCCTGTTGTCTACAAGAGGTGGTTGAGAGGGAGTAGGAGACAGACTTGAGAATGTCTTGTTTGAGGTTGACGACCTCAAGAAGTGGCAGACATGAGGACAGGGAGCATGAGCGCTAGCTAAAAGGATGAGTTCAGTGTTGATGGGTTAAAGGATGGTGAGTTTGAGGGCAAGCATAATGAATAACTGGCATGAGAATAACTTCTAAGGCACACGACAGTGAAATATGGTAATTTGACCTTTTTCTTCTAAATTATATGGTATCCAAACAACGTTCAATTTGGACAAAATTATTGTTTTTGGATTCTTTCACAAGAGCTTTTAAAGTAAAATTTGTCTTTGAAAAAATCCAAGTTGTTTTTGAATTTGATGTTATATTCTTAACATGCTGCCTACCAAAATACACATTATAACCCAACATTTCATTTCATATGTTACAATTAATATTATTTCACAATTAATCTCTATATTTTTGGATAATATATAAACTAAGAACAGGTACAATCAAATTTCATTCATAACTTTATAATCAAACACAACACATTTCATTGTAGTAATTACAAATAATCAGCATAAATAATTCTTCCTCTCTAAAGTTTTATCCTCAAATTTTTCTAAAAACAATTCAAGATACTTACCTTTCATTTCTTTCTAATCCTTATTCAGCTTTATCTAATTGAATTTTTTACTATAAAAATCTGTTTATTTCTTATCATTGTTTCAGTTTTTAGTCATGATTTTTTTCCAGCTAAAATCTGGCTGAAAATTCCATCTTTTTGTAATCGCATTGAATATTGTGTGATGAATCAAAAATATCTTAACGATGAGACATAAAAGCATCATGAAAACTAGATAATCGAGGATTAATACCACTCTATGTGCCATTTATCCAACTGTTATAGTTTAATGAAAAAGGGTTCTTTGGAAATATTTTGTTGCTGGATATTTGAGGATTAATGCTACTCTATAGTTCCAACATCTATAATTAATCTATTTTTTTTTTTTATTTTGTTCAATTGTATTGGCCATGATTTTTAAAGGCTTTTTAATTACTATCTCTGATTGAAATTTCATCACTTTGTAACCATATTAAATAATGTGGGATGGATCAAACACATGTCCTTAACGATGAAACATAAAAGGCATCATGAACACTAGATAATTGTGGATTAATGCCACTCCACACACATTTGACTGTGGTTTTAGGACTGCCTTCCAACCTGGTGTTGACCTGCTTCTGTTGTAGATTAGTGCCTCATCCTTTGTCGAGGACCATTAGTCATGCCCATTTTTTCATTATTCTTCCAGTTTGATTAGATTAAAAAAAGGTGTAATTAACAACCAATGAGGGCTCATTCATGTTGAGCCCAACTCGGAGGATCAATTTGAAGTTTAGACCATTGGATATGATAATGTTGGTCTGAGCTCACAGGATGGGTGCCTGTGGTAACATAAGCCTTAAAGCTGAAAGCTTTGCTTTTGGAGGTCAGGAAATAGAACAATGAGAAGATATTTGGTTGACTATTATTTGAATAATATTAACATCAAATTTCAATATTATTGGTGCTATCTAAGGTTTGTTGATATTTTCTTTCTTGTTTAGTTTAAATGTTATATAAGTAATATTTTTATATTTTTAATATCAAGATTATCAATATTTAATTATCATTAAAATTTAAGTAACATCTAATGTTTTTTTTTGAATAATTTTTTTTAAATTAGAATAATATTATTTATGGGTGTTTTAGTTCAGGGACATTCTTAGTTAATATTATTTAAAAATTTTAAATATTTTATTTAATGATTTATTTAAATAATTTTTTTAAAAATGATAATTTTGTCTCTAAAAAAAACAATGTCTAAATATTATGTAAATTTAGGAGACATCTAGAGATTGATAATCGTGATATTAAAAATAAAAATAAGTACATATTTTGATAGGTTTGAATCAAACAATAAATTCAAATATTTCTTTAAAGATATTGTTAAATTAAATAATTAAAAGATTGGAATAGTATTAGAAAAATAGTGATATGACTCAATCAAGCTTTTGTTAAAAGGGCTGGCATGAGAATGTTTTTATTGCATTTACTTCGTTTTTTCTTGGTTAGATGTTCCTCTTTTATCTTTGACATGCAAAGCAATAATGGATCAATTGAGGTTTGTGTTTAAATTAGGTACTTGATGTTATCTAATGGTATCTTCATTCTAAATATTATTTAGGGTGCAGAGAAACTTGGGAGGTGGAAGAAATGCAATTTGTCCCCATTGTAACGAAGCATGCACTTCCACAATATAGCTCTAAGCATCATAAGCAGTTATAGAAATTTGTTGAGTAGTATTTCCAAATTGTTAATCTCTTTGGCTTATCAAACGTTAAGCTGCGCTTTGGGTGACGGTACGTTTGAACCTTTGCAGTTTTATGTGTCAAGGCTTACTTTTTTTTAACTTGGCAAAACAACTATTTCCATCATGAAATATTATTTTTCAAACTGTTTGAAGCAAAAAACTGACCTGATAAAACTAATAATGGTTATGATTTTAACTTCCTATGATTTGTTTGATACGACTTGATAAAAATGGATTTTTAATCAATATCACAATTTCATTAAACTTTGTCTAATGACTTAAGAAAATTTATTATTTAAATTTTAAGATTTGTTATAATTTTATTACTTTAAATTAAAATTTTCACGTGTTTGGGTTAAGATATTGGTAGATTTGACATATAAGTTAAATAAAAGAATTTATCATCTAGAAAGGAAAATATTGAATTAATAGATAATAAATTATAAGATTTTGATCATTTTTTCTTCAACTGTAACAAAAATAGAATTTCAAGAATAATTTTAAACCCTTATGATAATATTTTAGAAGAAAAATTATAAAAAAAAATTATTGTGACCCAAATTCCATTTTTGTTAAAATTAATAACTAAAGAACTCATTGAATTTTTCCCAAAAAGAGAGATAAAATGGTATTATCATTTTGAAATAGAGATGATTGTTTTGGTATTTGTTGATGGAAAAAAAGGATAGGCAGAGAGTTGGTGTAGAGTAGAACAATTGAACTAAAAATTTAGTTATTAGAAGGTTGTGAAAAATTTAGAGTTAGAATTTGTTTATTACTTATTAACTAAAAATACTAATAAATAAAAATTATTAAATTAAATAAAGAGGTACATAATAAGTAATAAATTTTATTGTGTAACATGATTGAGCTCATTATACAATACAAAAGTTTTTATTGAATTGGTCCTTAACTTTGGACTATTTAGAATTCATCATATAATACAATATTACTAATTGTACAATATGATTAAGGGGAGATAAATTGGACCTTAACTTCAAACGTTTTATAAAGTATGATATCAACAATCATAAAATATGATATTATTGGGTTATATATATTGATGGGATTCCAAGAAATTTTGTTTGGTCATTAGAAATTTTGAAGAATGGAAGGTAAAGGGTTGCCTGGTAATTTTGTGTATGATTTTATAGTGCAATTGAATAGCAATTCTTTTGGTGTGAATTTCTTCAACAAATCATTGAAGTGTGAGTATAAATAATGCCCTTCTTTGCCTAAGTAGCATTTGTGGCTTATCTTCTTTTGTTTGAGTTGCTATATGAAGCGGAGAACTTTTTTTTTCTTCTCAAACTCAATTCACACAATCATGTTAATGGATATTTTGGAACTTTGTATGATCTAGGAGAGAATATCGCTTATAATAGTTAAGTTTTAAAAGTAAAAATTTTCTTACTCTCCTAGGTGTGTTGGAACATAGTTGAGATTTAGATTATACTATGGGTAAGAAATTGTGTAAAGATGAGTAGCATCTTAGAAAAAGGTACTTTGTGCATCATCTAGCTATGAATTTAATGAGGCTCATTTTAGTTCAAAACTTAATGTAGAAGCCTACTAGTTGATTAAGGGATTAAGAATTAAGAGTTAGGGATTAAAGATTAAAGATTATAGATTATGAATTAAAGATTAAAGATTAAAGGATTAGATATTAGAGCTTAAATATTAAAAGTTAGGAACAAGAAAACAAAACCAATCCTATTGGAATTAGAATACAACTTTAATGAGCCAATAATTCACCTATTTGTTGGAACAACATTGAAAGAGGTATTATAGGTGGGACATTTATAGTTTTTTGAGATTAATGAAGATTACAATGTTGTCATCACCTATATTTGCAAACTAGGATTGAGATCACAAAAGGTGATCTCAATAGTTTCTTCAACACCTCTATATCTAGGCCATCATTATAGCTTAATTGTGAGAGTAGTGCTTTCAATTGGGAAGAGGTAAATCAAATTATTTTTTGCATTCCTCTTAGATTACATATTTAGGAAGTGAAACACTTACTTTAGAAAGCATATCTCATTCAACATTTAGAAACACTATAATGCACAAAGGTAGTGATAAGTAGGACATCATTGCCTTGATTTGTTTGACAAAAAATTATCACATGAGGTAGAATCTTCTAATATAAGTAAAAAAATCATTAAATTAACGAAGAAATTAATAGTGTTGAAGAGCCTAACCTATAAAAGAAAATGAGTGGAAGTTATGGGCATCTTATTGTTCCTATGCTCAATTTCAATTATAACATCAGGGTTGATGAGATTGATTGTATTCTAAGGCCATTCAAGGATGGGGACATGAAAAGAATTCAACATTTTGCTCCTAATTCTTTTGAGAGTTAGGATGAGGTGGAGGCACCTCAAGATCAGTTGGCTTTAGATATAATTGAACAACCTTTACATATTGAAAGATAACCACATCAGACTCTTGATCTAGATTTGTTATTTAGGATTGCTACACTAGGGTTTTGAATTAGGAAAAAAATCCAAAAGTGTCAAAAATTCAACACCACAATGTCTCAAAGGTTACTAGAGATACAAGAATATTAATGAGCACAAAGTTTAGTCCCAAATTCAATTCAGCTTATTTTTCAGGATAGTTTATATCTTATCTCTATAATAAAGAGTTTATAAAAGAAGCATTAATGTGCAATGTCTCTTTTTAATATGAAAATATTTTATAATATGTTGATTTAGAGATGAAATAGTTTATGTTCTTTATATATGTTTCAATAATTATTTTGAATGCCATGACTAGTTATTAAAAAAATAACATATTTTTAAATAATGAATAATTTATTTGAACAAATTTTGTTCAATAAATTTAGTGAAGTACTCTTAATGTCAATTAATATATATTTAAATAGGTCGATAAAAATTAGAGTTTGCAACAAATCTTTCATTTATGGACAAAAATTACTTGTGTATCAAGATTAGCATGACTTTAGAAATAATGAACTCTTTTAGTGATAACAAAAGGGGGAGAAGAATGTGCTAATATTTAGGGTCCTAACCCTTGGACGACGTTATATCACACTTGATTGATATGCTAATGTATATATATTTTCATATTATGTGCTCATATATTTATATTTTCATATTATTTTCATTTGTAGTATTGGTTTTGTTATCATCCAGAGAGGGTGATAACCCCATTATCTCATGTGGTGTTTTGATGATACAAGACCATACACTCTTCATTACAAATTCTTTACTTTAAGTGTGTGTTCATTTGGATTGGTAGAAAGGAATGATGCATTGGCTAACAAATTTCACGTTATAATAGCATGATAGCTCTTGGTCATGATAATGTGGTGATTATTTGGAGCAAAGTTTATTTTACTTTATTATGGTAGAATGTCAAAACCTATACTAATATTTTTATGACACCTAACATCATGTATTATCTTGCATATTAAGTTAACCTTTCACAAAACATCATGCGTGCTAAGTTGATCCTTCTTTTAAAATTTTCACAAACTAGTGACTTGATTTCATTATTATTCTATGATTTTCATTGAGAAATATTATACTTCTAGTATTAATCAAGTAAGAAGTAAAGGGAACAAATTAAGTATGAAATGGGAAAAATTATACTGATTGTGCAGTATAGTATTATTGTCATGTAATATGATCAGTCATTATACTTATAGTATAATCAATTAGAGTGTGTCATTAATACTTTAATTAGTAATCAAGTTGATCATATAGTATGATATTATTATCATATAATAAGACTCACATTTCATACTAACCATATTGAGTAAGGTATAAAAAGAGACTTTCATAAATAACCTAATAGGGTATCATATAAGTACTATTTATATGGGATCTATGTAACCAAAGTAATTGAACAACCAAAATTTTTTAGATAATATGATATATGACTATCATATAGTATAATCATTCAAACTAATATTAAGTAAAATGAAAAGTAGAGAGTCTTGTACATTATAATATATGAGTTTCATATAATATGATCATTCAATGAATTAATCAACTTAAGTAAAACATAAATTAAAGAGTTTTATAATATGAGTATCATATAATATGATCATTTTGTGAACTTAATAACCTGAGGGAATCAAAGACTAATAAGTTTTTTATAATTTGATGTGTCCCATTGTATAAGTGTGATCATACTTTGATGAGATTAAGCATAAGAAGAATAAAGCCAAAGGATTTCATACAATATATATATATATATATATATATATTTGTTGTATGGTATGAACATTTATAAGAAGGATATATAAAGAAATAATAGTTAGCCATTTTTATGCACTAAATGATTAGTTCATTTAGTGTTACTATATAATATGATCTATTTGATCCTATGCTATGAATGAAAGTAAAAATCACACAACTATCTAGCCACCTCAAAAATAAAAAATTAGCCATTAAGTGATTATTAGGGTTTCCTTAAGAAGCATATTAAGTGTTCCTTCATTTATAAATACCTTTGTAGAACACTTTAAAAAAAAGCTAGTGAGATTTTATGCATTGATTTTCAAATCTAAGGGGTGCATTGTGCTTTAGCTACCCATTTTCTCTTCACCTCTACATTTTGGCACAGTGTTTGTGAAAGAGCTTACTCTAAAGTAATTTTCAAGTACATCATCTTTTTCCTTTGGTTCATTGATTGATAATATTATTTCATGCTTTATTTATATAAAAATTGTTCCAATTAAAATATTGGTAAATGTTATAGGTTGTTTTGCAAAGCTATTATTATGAAGTTTTTGTATTTGCTTTCTTGTAGATATTATAATAAAGTCATTTGAGTCATGGTTGGTATTAGCTCCTTCAGGCCTCCATTTGGTCCCTTTGGATACTTTTTGTAAATGTATTCACTTACTAGTCATTTGACTAAAGGCATTTAGTGGAGTTAGCATGATTATTGGAATAGAGGTGGACATAGATTCAAATTTGTATTGAAATATATAGAAGACCCATGCTATTTCTTTTTTTATTACATTGCAACTCAAAGGTTTTCAAAATATTTATAAGTTTTCTTTAAAATTAACAATTAACCCCTCTTATGGTTTGAACATTCCTATAATCTCAACAAATTGTGACATTAAACACCAACGAAAAGTGTAATTAGTACAAAAAAATATATCATAACTATCAAACAAGTGCTAAATTACATGTCATGCTATCATGCCATACATTCTAATGTCTTGCATGTCATTGATGGTGACCATTGTTATCTGTATTCGCTAATATAATGTTTGATGATAACAAAATCATTCTTATTTACTAATATTTTGCTTTTATTGTGTATTTATCAAGATTAGCAAAGAAATGAATGATGTTGAAGAAGTTATGGCTAGCAACTTTCGCATTGGAGAAGCTGTGTTGGTACTTACTTTTGATGAAGTAGTGACCATTTGGAGCATCTCTTATTTTACTTTAGTATGTTAGAATGTCAAGAATTGTACTAATGTTCATATGGCACTTAGGATGTTGCATTTTAACAAACCATCTTGCATGTAAAATTGATCTTTTGCAAGCCATTTTGCATGCCAATCTATTTTTACTTATGAACCATGTGTTTTCATAAAACTCTGATAGGTCTGAACTAAGAAATATCACCCTTCAAGAAACTAACCTTTTCATTGTTCTACTCATTTTTGTATGCCAAGAGTTCTTTCACGAATATAATCTTCTTTGGAATGATCTAAGATTGATAGAGAAGGTCAATAGCCTTCTTAATTGGTAGGAGGAGACTTCAATGTCATTGGCCTCCTTTAAAAATATGAAGATCACTCATCTCCTAAAATTGGACCTATAATAGAATTCACAAAATGCATAGATAATTATGTTCTTAAGGAACTAACCTTCTCTAGAAACTAACTTAGTTTGGGATTAAGAAGTGGGATTAGAAATGTCTAGATAGGGTACTAATGAATCAAGAATAGTTCAATGTATTCCCTTCAACTATGATTCAACACTTGAACAAGGCACCATCAGATCATGCCCCTTTGTTGATTTTATTCTCACCTAAATTAGATCATATGCAAGACAATTTAGATTTTAAAATGTGTGGATCGAAAGCAAAAAATTCATTCCCACAATAACACAAACTTAAAGATGAAATATGCTAGTCTCAAAGGTAAAAGTATTCACTTCCAAGTACAAGCATCTCAAAATTCTCTCAAAGAATGGAATAAAACATGGTTTGTAAATATATTCTAAAAGCTATTAGCAGTGAAATAACAAGTTAAGGACAAAAAAGAAAGTTTGAATCAATGAAGGATGAAGACTCAAGGCTAGAGCTAATAAGAGCTCAAGATCAATTGATTATAATAGCCAAATTGGGGGAAGAAATTTGCATTAAAAGGAAGGAATTAAATGGCTCATTTATGGGGATAAAAACACAAAGAACTTCTATATGATAGTTAAAGATAAGAAAAGAAAATTAACAATATAAAGAATTAAAAGAAAATTACCAATAAAACATTTCATATTTTAAGCTCTACTTGTATATAGTTCCAAACAAACAACATAGCTCACTATTGAACTCAATTATCATTAGCAAATAATCAGATGTTGCTTTAACTAGTAATCAAGGAGGAAATTTTTCCAACAATCTTCCAAATGGACTCTTCAAATACCTAGAACTTGATAACATTAATGGGTTCTTCTTCAATTATTATTGGTCCAATCAATAAAATATTGCACTATATGTAATGAATGATTTTCTTATAGGTTATCTATTACCAAGAGAAATTATTAATGCAAATTTAATTCTCATTCCCAAGATTGAGAGTCCAATATCATTCAAGGACTTCAAGCTAATTTTCTTATTTATTGAGAAAATCCTTTATAAGTTGTTGGCATAAGGACTATAAACATTCCTAACTCCCCTCATCTCCCTGGAGTAGTTAGGATCTCTTAAGAATATAAGCATCACTAATAATATTCTACTAGATAAAAAATTGATTAAATATACAAATAAAAAATCAGAGATAATAATTACATCATCTTGTTGGACTTCAAAAAAGCCTTTGATAGTCTAACTTGAGATTTCATAAGTCAAGTTTTATACAAGTTTAATTTTTCTAACAAATTTATTAAATTCATCATTAGTATCTATAATAATAACTAGCTATCCTTTATAATTAATGGTACAAGCAGTGTTTTCTTCTAGCCTTTTCAAGGGCTTAATCAGGGTAACCCACTATCTCCTTTTTCATATTAGAAGCCAAAGTTTTAAGAAAAGGTTTAAATAATTTATACTAACAAAGAAAAATGAAGCACTACGTAAAACCAGGAGACTATCAACCAATTACTCATCTTAGTTTTGAAAATGATTTCATCATCTTTTTTAGAGGTGACAAGAAATTAATTAAGAATATAAAACATTTTCTCACCGAGATATAGGACCTTTCGGTTATGTAGATCAACACATGAAAGAGCTTCTTCATTGGTAACAAAAACATAAAACAAAGGAACAAGAATAACATTAAGGAGGTTCTACGTTTTAAGAGGCAAGAGCTCTGAATGATTTACTAGGAAAATACTTTATTCATAGGTAGAAATAAGATTATCCACTTTCAACACTTAATTAACAAAATTAGAAGAAAGTTGGTTGGATGGAAAAAGTTAATTTTTATAGGTGGAAGGCTTATGTTGGTCATGCATGTACTTTAGTCCATCCTACTCTATTCACTCATGATAACCTACCTCAAAACATCATAACCATACTTAAAAAATCATGAATGAGTGTCTCTAAGGAAACAATGATCAAGAGTTAAAGCAAGGAGATGTGTGTAGTTAAGATACAATTTAGGATGATTTGGAAAGTTGTAGTGTTGGGATTTTTCAATTACAGAGGATGAAAGCCAATTAAGAGGAAAGGGTAGCATACGAAGAAAGACTAGCCAAGTCTCGTGCGAGATCTACACGTGATGGTTGGCAAGGTGCAAAGAGACATATGACTACTTTGTAACTATATCTAATTGTTAAGAGAACAAGGATAATGGTGGTGATGAAGATAAATTTGAATCACAATCTAAATAGGGATGAAAGATAACATCCACATTTGTTGGAAAGGAACTCCTATGCACATATTGATTTCACAACTTTATTAGTTCCAAATTAACATCAAAATCAAAAGACTAAAATGCTTTCAACTAAAAATAATAGTAATAAAAATATATCAAAAAATAAAATTATGGGAAGGTGCAAATAAATAAAATAAGTAATTTTCATAGATCTCATAAATAATTTGTTATAATCTAATGATACCCAATAATAGTAGTAGATATAATAAAGCCCTTATTTGGGCTTTTACTTATGATCTAGTTCATGACTTGAGCTGAAATTGAAGTATAAACTCTAAAATGACTTCAACTCAAAACTAGTTATAATAAAAATATAATGAAAAAGAAAATGTATAAAAGGTGCACTGAAATGCATAAAAAGGCTAGGTTATTTTGGCTCTCAATTGTATAAGCATGAAAATATCATAGGATAGTTGGAGGGCTTATGGGGAAAAGGAAACCAAGCATAACACATTATATTTTTTTTTTATTTTAAACAAAATATATTCCACCCCACAAAGTACAAAACTTGGCACAAAAAGGAAAAGCCAAGGGGGAGGAGGCAAACCTAAAACAGGCCCAAGAGGGAAAGAGAGTAGTTTTCCAACATGTTGTCTTTGCGGCGCCTCGCCAAATAAGCTCTCCTTAGCAGATGCTATGTTTCCAAAAAGGGCGCGCTGGCCGAAACAGTAAGGCCAGAGATGGTGGCGGCGTTCCATGCTTTCCAGACCGTCCAGCAGATGAAGGCTGGAATGGTGAAGGCTAAGGAGCTAATCTGTGTCTTGAAAGCCCACCAGCTGGAGATGTCGGTGGAAGAAGAGTGGGGGACGTCGAGCTTGACCTCAAACCAGGTCCAGATGGGGCGGGAGATGGAGCAGGACCAGAAAAGGTGATCTGGTTCATCCCGATTGCTGCAAAAGGGACACTTCGAGACGAGCGAGATGCCAATCCGATTTAGAGCTTTTGGGAAGGGGAGGGCGGCGTGGTGCAGGCGCCAGAGGAAAATTGAAACCTTCTCAGGAATGAGTCGGTGCCAGAGGAGGTCGTTTTGGAAGGAGAGCTGACGGGGAGGAAGCAAGAGGTTGTTAAAAAGGGTGTACGCCCGGTTCGGTTCGAACCGGTTCACGGTGCAACACCCGGACCGGATGCGGTGGAGCAGTGAACTGGTCTGATAGGCCGGGTCATCGTCCCACGCCGCTAGGGCAAGCCACCGAAGGCGGAACGAGACCATACGACGCCAGCCCGGGGAATCGCCAGCGGAGGACCGGATTCCGTCTCGACAGTCGACGTAGCTGCTCCGAATGAAGTCTGCCCAGGGAGAACGAACGTTGAAGAGGCGCCACCAGAGCTTGGCCGAGTGCGCCATGACCTGTGAGCCAAGATCGCGGATGCCCATGCCACCGGAAGACGTAGGTTTGGCGATCTTGCCCCACGCCGCCCAGTGATGGCGGCTGGAGTTGTCGTTGCCGCCCCAGAAGAACCTGGAAAGAAGCCGTTCGACGGCTTTGATGATGGTTCTCAGAGGGAGGAGAACCGCCGACATGTATGCCGACATCGACGTGAGAACGGAGTTGATGAGTATCTTCTTCCCGCCCTTGGACAGCAGCCGGTTTTTCCACGAGGCGATGCGGCGAGCCATCTTCTCCAGGAGGGGTTGGAAGTGGATCGACTTCGAACGGCCTCTGTCGAGGGAGCAGCCCAGGTGGGCCAGCGGGAGGTGAGCACACCTAAAACCCAGGATCGATTTGGTGGAGCGAACCAAGGCCTTTGGGATAAGCTTCCCGTGTATTACTATAGACTTGGAAGGATTTAGGGTAAGCGCCGAAGCCTCCATAAAGGAATTGAGTAGGCCGGCGAGGTTGGAGACCGATTCCTTCCTTGCCGAAGTGAATATGGTGAAGTCGTCGGCGAAGGCGGTGTGAGAGACAGGAGCAGAGCGCCGAGGGGAGGAGAATTTGTCTATCTTGCCAGAGCGAACCAGATCGGCGAGGCCGCGGCTGAGTACGTCTATGGCAAGCAAGAAGAGGAGAGGGGAGAGGGGGTCACCTTGTTTGACTCCACAAGAAGGTTTGAAGAAGCCTTTCGGCTCGCCGTTGATGAGTAAAAAACCTAATTTCAATAATTTCAATAATTTTGATCCGTCTTGGCATTCGCGCCTTCGTCTTCCTCCCTCTGCCTTCGCCGGCGCCCTTCCGATGGTTGGGACGCCGCCTTAATGGCTCAACAACCCCTCCGCAGGTCTTTCGCCGAGGTTCTCGGCAAGGCCGAGGATACCTCTCCCTGTCGGATCCGGGGTCCCACCTTCTACAAATGCGCCCCGGAAGTCGCATTCTCGTCGGAGGAGGTGGAGAAGCTGGCGGAGCCGCTCCGGTTCTCGCTTGTCGGTAAATTCTCTCACGGCAGACCTCCCTTGGTCGCCATCCGCTCCGCTCTGGCCAAGTCCGGCTTCCAACACGAAGTCCAGGTGGGGCTTCTGAACCAGCGCCATGTCCTTCTCCGTTTCCTGTCGGAGGAGGATTCCCTCCTCTGCTGGATGAAGAAGGTATGGTTCATCCGCGACTTCCCAATGAGACTCCTTAAGTGGTCTCTATCGTTCCGCTTCGACGCCGAGCCGTCCCAGGTCCCGGTCTGGGTGGCTTTTGAGCAGCTCCCCGTCCACCTCTTCAACAAGGCCTCCCTTTTCTCTATTGCGGCGACTCTAGGGAAGCCTCTGAAGGTCGACACGGTCACGGCGGCCCTGTCCCGCCCCAACGTCGCTAAGGTCTGCGTTGAGCTTGACCTGGCCTCTCAACTACCTGACCGGATCCGCATCTCCTCCATCCCCGGGGTGAAGGCGGGAGGCTTCTGGCAACGCGTCACCTACGAGAACCTCCCCCTTTACTGCGACAACTGCTTCACCATTGGCCACGCCCCGTCGGCCTGCAAGCACCAATCTGGCAAGGCGAAACCTAAGGGACAGAAGGTGCTCTTGACTTCGACGTCGGCGTCGACGACTGACAAGGGTAAAGCCCCGGCTATCCAGCCGGACCCCCTGCCCCCCGGTCCTTCAACGACCCTGGTCAATGTTCCCATTCTTCCGCTCTGCCTGATGCTGAGTCGTCGCTTCCGGCCACCCTTCCCCCTGCTCCACCTCCGCACTATGGCGTGGGCATCCTGGGCCCGCCCCCTGAATTGGCCCCAGGTACCGTTTCTCCTCCTGCAACCTTTCCTGCGCCCTGCAGGCCTATTCCCATTCCCGCTTCGCCGCCCGAAGAAGGAGAGCTTCTCTCCTCACCGGAATCTCTCGTTGCCAGTTGTCCGGTGTCCCCGACCGGTGGACTGATGGTTCAACTGGAGGATTCTGTTCCGTCGCAAGCTGCGGCTCCTTCTCCCCCTCCCTCTCCCCCTCCTTCCCCTTCCTCGTCGTCCCATATCCCCCGCTCCACTGATGTGGTGGCCAGTGACAACGAATCGAGGTCAACTTCCTCGGTTCCAGATGAACCCTTCCTGGAGCCGCGGTCGAAAGCCAAGAGACGGAAAAAGAAATGGGAGTTCAATCCTAACCTTCCGGTACCGGTCACCAGGAGCGCATCCGGCTCCGCCCCCCCCCCTCCCCTCTCCAATGATCAATTCGCTGACGTGGAATGTCTGGGGGGTGGCGAACAGCGCCACCATTGGCAGGCTCAAGCGTCTCATCTCTTCCTTCTCAGTCGACGTCCTAATCCTTCTGGAGCCTTTCATCTGCGGCGACCAAATCCCCTCCGTCTGCCGCAAGCTCGGGCTCGGTGGCGGGCTCCATTCCAACAACGGGAAAATTTGGGTCCTGTGGTCGGATCGATGCTCTGTCCGGCCCATAGGCTCTTCTGCCCAATCCATCCTCTGCCACCTCTCCGTGGACGGCGCCCCTGCTTCCTTCTTCACGGCCGTCTACGGGTTACATTCCAGAACCCTCCGACGACTGCTTTGGGAAGACCTCCTGGCCCACTCTTCGTCCGTCGGGTCTGACCCTTGGTGGATCTGCGGAGACTTCAATGTCTCCTTGCACTCCGACGACGTCTCTCGGACAGCTCGCTTCTACCGGTCCGCGGCTGAGGACTTTCGCCAACTCATTGACGGCGCCGGGCTCCTCATCTCGCCGGTCTCTGGTAGCATCTTCACCTGGCAGGGGAACCGCAATGGAAAAACCCTCCTTAAACGGCTGGACTACTTCCTCTGCAACCCTCGCTGGTTGGATCTCTCGCCGGACGGCCACATTGATATTCTTCCCCGGACGGGCTCGGACCACACCCCGATCCTATTCCGCTCCTTGGTCCCGCGCAATCGGGTCGCTCGGCCTTTCAGGTTCCTTAACGTGTGGCTGACCCACCCGAACTTCCTGCAGGTGGTTTCCAAATCCTGGGGGGACCCAATAGCGGCTTCGGGTCTTTACAGGTTCTCGGGTAAGCTCACACGACTCAAGAATGACCTGAAGAGGTGGAACTCAGCCGTTTTCGGCAATGTTTTCGCCAACAAGGCGAAGGCGGAGGCGACCGTCCGCGAGGCGGAGCGCCTACTCGCCTCGGGCCTCTCCCCGGAGGCTGAATCGGCCCTGCGGGTCGCCAATGACAACCTCAACTCTATCTTGGCTCGGGAGGAGGAGTTTTGGAAGCAGAAGGCTGGCCTCCGTTGGCTTCGGGATGGTGACGCGAACACGGCCTTCTTCCACGCTTCCGTCAACGTCAAGCGGCAATCCCTTAAGCTGAATCGCCTGGAGCTCCCCGTCGGCGGTTGGACGGAATCGCATGACCACCTCTGTGACTCCATCACCAACCACTTCATGTCTCACTTCCGCGGCTCGGGCGGATCCACCCAATTGACATCCGAGCTGCTCCGCCTCATCCCTCGCACCGTCTCCGCCTCAGACAACTCTATCCTCTGCGGCCAGGTGACTCCTTCTGAGGTAAAATCCATCATCCTCTCCATGCGCGACTCCAGTGCTGCCGGCCCCGACGGCTTCACGGTTCCTTTCTTCAAAGCTTGCTGGGACGTCATCGGCGACGACTTGACTGCAGCGGTCAACGACTTCCTGGTCGGCACGAAGCTCCCTCGCTCTGCCGGCGCTGCCTGGCTCTGCCTCATCCCGAAGGGCTCGGTGGTCGCCTCCCTCTCTGACCTTCGACCGATCGCACTTTGCTCGGTCTTCGGGAAGCTGCTTTCAAAGGTGCTGGCTAACCGACTCCACCCTCTTCTTCCCTCCCTGATCTCCCCCGAGCAAACCGCGTTCATCCGTGGCCGGAACATTGCTGACAACATTCTCTTAACCCAGGAGATGGTCCACCGTATCGACCGCAAGCGGAAGGCTCCCAATGCCCTGTTTAAGCTGGACATCCACTCTGCCTTTGACAGGGTCAGCTGGCGGTTCCTGGATGCAGTTTTGGATGCCTTTGGGTTCTCCCAGCTTTTCCGTCGCCTCGTCGGCAACTCTCTCGACGCCTCTTGGCTCTCTGTAACACATTATATTTGTTCTCTTAAACATTGCAAGAATGTAGCATAGTAATTGGACAAAACAATATTTTAGCAAATCATACATTAAAATGTATAGATGGAAAAGAAAAAGATTTTGTTGTTATAACGAAGAAATGATAGGATTGTGGTGCCTGCCAATTTTTGTCTTTTATAATGTAATTAAAGAGAAAGATGCTACCTTAAGTGAATGTAAAATAAAAATAAAAAGATAATCAATTACCATGGGTGATTTTCTATTATAACCCAAGTTATTCAAGTCATACAAAAATCACAATAGATGAGACCAATATGTTGTCTTATCATAATCACATTGTCTCAAATATTTTTGGGATCATCCATGGTAGTTTTAAAAAAAACTTTTGACCTTCAAGTAAAATCTAGATTGTAGTTCAAAAAAATCTTGGACTTTAAACTTCCTCTGAACCCGTTTTAAGAGATTTAAATATTATGTTATATTTGTGAAAGATTCAAATTTTTTTTGTATTTGTATGATTGAATATATTTGAATGTCTATTTTATTTTTATGTAAATCTTTATATTATATTTATGATTTTAGTTATGATAGTTTTGTTATCATTTGATATGAACATAGATATAACTTAGATTAAATCATGAAAATTTAATATTTTTTTTTATATATTTTTAATTATTATTATTTTATCATTTTTATTTTTGTTATGTTCACATCAATTTTTTAGAATTAAATCTTAATTGTTTACTATATTGTTGGTGATGGATAGTGCACTCGTTTGACGGAAAAGTTGGGAAAAACGATATACATTTTGCATCTCATTGTAGTTAGCTTCAGAGCTGAACGAAGTGGGCAATTCCTTGATAAGGAAGACTAGCGATGTTATTGCCGCCTTCCTTGGCTTTTCTTCCGTCTTATCGGCTAGTTTTTTTAAAATGCAGTTTTCCAATTGGTAGCATATCGTTCCCTGCCTCATTCGACTGCCGGCTTTTAAAAAACCCAATGATCAATTTGGTAGTGATTATTCAACGAAGCTGAGCTCGCATACGCTGGACTTGGGGACTTTGGTACCCGGGAGAGAAAGCAACAAATGGCTGCAAATCAAAATCCGTTAGAGGCGGTAGAGGTTGCCGGAGGAGACGACGAGGCAGATATCAACGCAAACCTCAACCCCTTGGTGAGAAGCGTCCGGCAGCAGTTTAGCAGCGACGGCATCGGTTAGTAACTACATGTGAATTTAATGATGATAATTCTCCCAAAGTGAAATTTTTTTTCGTAAAAACTAAATAAATCTGTATTTGAATATGTTCACCACTTTTTACTTGTTATTAAAAATACATAAAACAATACACTTCAACTGTGATAAAATAATTTAATTTATTCAAACAAATAAAAATTAATTGAATTTATTTTTTATGCTGATTTTAGTTCAACAAATTGCGCTTCTTGGAACTCATAAAGTAGCACCTTTCTTTTGAGTGCGCATCTAAATAAAGGTTTTATGTTTTCACAAAGACTATTTAACTTGAGCCGCTTTACAATAGATTATAGCATGAAGTGATCTGAATTGTTATTGAGGGTTTTCTCCTGTTTCAATGGAAACTTGCTTGAGAATGCTGACGTTGGACATATGTGAACCCCTCAATATTATTATTTTTAAATATTATTTTTCATTGTTAAACATAAGATTTGTGAAAGTGTATCTAATATTAACATAAAAATTTAGTATTATTTTTTTATGGAGATGTATATTTTAAGTTGAGATTTTGTGAAATTTTATTTGAATTATTTAATCAAAATTAGAGAATTGAGTTGCAAAAATTACAAATATTGGTGGAACTAAACAATTAATTCTCCTAGGACCTAAAATCAATTTCAAGAACTCTGTTGAAGGCCTTGTCCATTAATGTTTATTCCTAAAATGGAACAAAAGTTTTCTTTAAATTGACAAATAAATATTTTTTTTAAATTTGTTTGGGATTAATTATTGTGTTTTTTATGGGTTCAAGTTGGTCTTGAATTTTCTTTTAATTACACAATGGTAGAAAAAATGCAAATTGTTTCATATATATTATGCTTTGAGACCATCATAATGGGCCAAACATGTGACCAAATATTGTACTTATTGTTTTGGGTTATTATTTGTTGGCATAGATTAGTATTGATTGTTTATACAATTTTTGCATTTTTGTTGATTTCTTGACATTGTCTTAGGATATAACTTGTGATATCATAAAAGATGGTTTTATATGTTAACTCTATGACTCCCAGTAGAGTTTGATGATAATAATATCATATATTAAAATTTATTAATATATTACTTGAGTTTGTTATTTAAAGAAAATCAAAAGATAATGGTTATACATAATGTTTTGGCATTACATCTTATTATGGGATATAGTCAAAGATGGTGCATTTCACAAGTGATGAACTTATAGATGAACCTTACTGGAAGCTGTCTTGAGCATCTCTTATTCTATTTTAGAATGTTAAAACTTATATTATTATACATGTGGTGCTTAAGATTATGCATTTTTCACAAATCATCTAGCATATTAAATAAATTTTCTTTATAAAACATAGATTTTCATAAAACTCTAATACCTTTGTAGTGGTGACATTACTGCTCAATACTTAATTAAGTAGATGATAGTAAGTGAAAAATTAAACTCAAAATTGATAAAAAAATTATACTAATTGTACACTATAATAGAGATTGCTACATATTTACATAGTAACACCAATTGGAATGTGTGACCAAAACTTTAATTGGAAATACCAAGTCATTCCTATGCTACGATAATAGTCATTGTACAATACAATTTGTTATTGGCATAGGTATGTAAGAGAAAGAAATGTCAGAAGATTTCGTACTATATGATATTTGCTCATTGTATATGTATGATTAGTTATTAGAGTAAGCATATTGAGTTAAAGAAAAACCAATGAAATTTGTATAGTATGATGTTCATCATACATTCAATTAATTTTCAAGCTAATAGCATTATGAGAAAACAAATATGTGAATTTCGTACAATATAACATATTATTACTATACTTTCTGAATTGCTCATATATGATATGAACAACAACATCAACGTATAATTTAAACTTTTTGAGAAATGAAAAAAAATCTTTGTTTAGTTGTTGAAATTGCCATAATTAATTTTATGAAGGTTTTATGCTTTTAAATAGCTTAATAAGCCTGCAGAGAAGAAATTAATGCAAGATTTTTAAATCAAGATATTGAATTTTTATTTCTAAAAAAAGGAACCTCACTTCAACTTCAAGAACTAAGATCCTTTTGTATGGCAAAACCTACTGATCTTTCTAAGGTTTGGTGTTAAGCAATCTATTTATTTTTTTTTCTTCTTTAGTTTTTGAATTACACACATAAATAAAATAATTTTAAAATCATTTTAAAATAATTTGCATGTTTAAAGTTTAAAAACCATTTTTTAAAAAATAATGGAAACAATTTAAAAATTTTACAATTTGAAATCATATCAAAAACAATTTAAAAACTATCACATTGTTTAAAAACACATTTTTCTCATATTTCTTTGAAAATGGAGTTTCATAAAATGCAATAGAATTAGGTTCTAATACATATTCTTTGATGAAAATATGAAAAAAGAGTTGACATAATAGTTTACGCAACTATTAGTAAAAGAAATGTAACATATAAGCTAAATATTCATTATGTTATCTCTTATTTTCTCTTAGTAATCCCATGTTATGTCTTATTTTGACTTAAAATTATTAGACCAAACATAAGCTAAACTAACTGTGACTTGCTTAATAGTAAAATCATGTATATATATGTCAAGTAAATAAGCTTGAGTTATGTCATATGTTAAATCAATATCATATAAATCACATGACATATGATAAGCAAAAGAGATAAAATGTTATATTTTATATAAATTCTTTTAAAATTTTTCATTATCTTTTTATCATATTTTTTGTCTTTGAATTGGCTTAATATAAGGCCTTCTTTAAATAAATTGGGCTAGTCTTCTTAGAAGATGTTATTCTAAGTAAAACAATTTTAATGGATTACTCTTTTGGCTCACTTTTAAAACACATTATTTCGAAAAAATAGGTGTCATTTTAGACAACCATCATCTTTTCACATTTAGAATAATATCTTTCTTTTGCTTATCATTTTTTAATTATTTATTCTTTACTTTTCTTTTTTTCCATTATTTATCTTTTCACTTTAGTGGCTGTCATCATTAGTTTATTTTATTTTTGAAAATATAGAGTCTAAAATATCCATAAGAGGGGAAAATTATGCAAACTTAATTCCAAGCCAACTCAAATTTAGGTTTTAAATGGCAACAAAAGACTTTTGTGTTCTTCAATTTATTGGATTTTGTAGCAGTAATTTTAGAAAAAATATTGTTAAGCAATGCAAATTTGCTATGTGAGGGCACAAATACACAAAAATTTTAAATAGTTTGATCCAAATTTAGATATACATCCACTCCTAACTAAAAAGTTAGAGAATCTACTAAAATATCAGCTTAATAAAAGCTCATAATAATATTAGCTTAATAAAAGTTTATAGCACTAGCTTGGTAAAAGACTAAAAATATCAATTTGGTAAAAGCTTAAAAACATTGGGTTGATAAAAGTTTATAAAAGAGTAAGTATAAAAGTCTCAATAACAAGACAAAGAATCGAATATAAAGTTTAATACAATAATCCTTTAACCCAAGTACAATTAATCAAGAGGTACACCAAACATTATATTAAAGAAATACACAAATGTATGTAATGTTACTCATGAAAATAAGTATCTAAAACTTGCAACTTAGCTCAATGAAGAAAAGCTATAAAGATGAGACAAATGTATGCACCAAAACTTTGCTCTCTTTTTTTTTAGAAATGATGAATGCAATAAGTAGCCTTTCTCAAAGATATTCAAGTTAAGCATTAACTTTATCTCTCATATTTAGATGCCTTTAAATAACTATTTTCAAACAACTCTAAAATTTCTTTTAATGGTTATTTCAAAATTTAGTCAAACTAGTCATTACATATATACTTGAACTGATTATATAATTACCATGAAATATTAAGTGCATCATCCAAGCTAACAAGTTCCTTTGATTAGTTTATTTTTCTATGCAGAATCTATCATAATTATATAATGAGGTTATCATACTTATACAAATAGTACAGAATCTCTTTAAGCAAATTTTTGAGTTCTCAAAAATTTGTTGTACAATGTATGATCATATAATATAATGAGTTTTGCAACTATCTCAATTACACAGACCATAATAAATCATATTTATATGATAATTTATTCATACTAATATTATATAAAATTTCTTACTTATTAACCAAGTCCCAAACAAGACCTCTCAAGTAAATTGGTATTATAATAATATGAAACTAATATAAAATTACTTCCTAATCCCTTATACACTCAAGTAAATCAAGATTGTACTTGTATGATAGATATCATACTCATACAAAGCAAATCCAATCACTTATTAGTTAAGTCTTAAACTAGGCTTAAGAAACATACCATCATAGTGGTACCACTAGATATATTGCACTAGTTCGACTCAAATCAACTCATTTATAGCCTAATCCATTCTTACTAAAGAATATATTGTAAAATTATAAAAAGTAATATCAAATTGTATGAAACTTCAAACCTCAAACATCTCTCAAGTAAAACATTTAGTTTATTTATACAATAAGAGTATCATACAGTATGACAAGTATAATAACCCACTTAAACTACTCTTTGCTGAAGATGACTCTTTGTTTAATCCACATATTATCAAATCATATTGTACAATGTAGCCATCATACATATGCGATTAGTACACATTTTGTAAATCACTATGTATGCATTGTTTTAAGGCAAAAAAAAATTAATTAACTTAGATGAAATGCATTCTTTAAGTTAAAACTACATAAGTGAAGATTATTATTTAAAATTTATTCTCGAAATTCTTTTTGGCTCTTAATTCTATGCTCTTAGTATCTCCTCTTATGTCATGAAAAGTGTATCTAGCATATCTTCATAAGCTCTAAATCTCAAAAAATTTCATAGTTTTTCAAGTTCTATGAATTTTTGATATTTCTCAAAACTTGTAGATAAATTGTTTTGAGTCTTCATTTCTTCATTTTAATTCTCCTAAAATTTAATTTTTTCAAGAACTAGATATCATTAGCTTTCAAATATTTTTTACAATAAATGTTTTAGATCATGTCTTCTATGTGATATAAAATTTTTAAAAAAATTTAAACTTAATCCCAATAAATCAAAAAATGTAAAATTGACAAAATACTAATGAAATAAAATATATGTAATTTTTCCAATTTGGGATGTTTTAAATCTTCCATCTTTACAAGAAATTTGTTCTCAAAATTTAGAATATAGAAGGATACTTTTTCTTCTTTTTTTTTCTTGAGCTCCCAGGTGGCTTCATACTCTATTAGATAGTTCAAAGTACTTTGACCATTTGGATTTTCTTATTTCTCAACCTCTTCCTTTTGCTAGTTTTTACTAAGTTTCCTTCACAAGTCTCTAATTTTATCTTTAACCTACTTGAATCTAAGTTTAGTTCATTAAATGGATCATCCATATATTTCTTTAGTGATAAGATGTGTAAAACATTGTGAATCCTTAATGAATCATTTATTCATGTCACTTTTATTAACCTCATGCCCATGTGTGTAGTTTGATAATAAAAAAGATCATCAACTATCAATTACTAATGCTTTTCTTTAAATATATGTTTATCAAGATTAGTAGGAAAAAATGATATTAGACATGTGTTGGCTAACAACTTTTACAATGGAGTAGTCATGGTATTTTTTTTTCTTCATCGGATGGTAATTACTTACAGCAAATCTTGTTTTACTTTATTATGGTAGAATATCAAAACTTATAAAATATTCTTTTCATACATAAGATCATGCATAATCTTGCATATTAAATTAATATTTCACAGAACATCATGCACACTAAGTTGGCCCTATTTATAGAACATGAATTTTCATAAATCAACAAATTAGCAAATTGATTTCTCTTTTAAATCATGTGTTTTCATTAAGGTTTGCATTTAGAAATATCATCCTTCTAAGTTTAAGCAAATAAGAAATAGAAATAAAATAAATTAAAAATGAAATGACAAAAGTTGTACTAATTGTATATCATGATATATATTATCATACAGTACGACTAAACTATTATGCGTATAGATCAGATAATTAGAGTGTGCAATTAGTGCTCTTATTAATAAAGTTAAGTCGATCTTATGGTGTAATATATATTACTGTACAGTGTGACTCATTTTTAAAACTAACCATATTGGATGAGAGCACAAACAAATAATTTAGTGAAATTATGGGTATCATATAGGTATTATCAATATAAGAATTTGATAATCCATGTAATAGAAGAATAAAAAACTTTTGTATAATACAATACATAATTATCATATTGTACTACAATTCAAAGCTAAACAACTTAATAGACACAAAAACTAAAGAGTTTTGCATAATATGATCATTTAGTGAACTAATCAACCTAAATAAAACAAAAACCAGAGAATATTATATTATACAATATACAACTATAGTATAGCACGACTATTTGGTAAACCTAACTTAAAAAATCAGAAAGTTTTGTACTATACATTGTATCCCATCGTACAAGTATGGTCATGTCTTAATGAGTGATTAATTATCCAAAGACTTAATCAAAGAATTCTGTATAGTGCGATATATACATATTGTGCAATATGATCATTTGTGAGAAAGAATCATCAAATAGTTTAATGCATTAGATAATCAATATGATCCATCTGATTATATAATACTAATAAAATTAGAATCACATGTCTATTTAATCATCTCAAAAATAAAAAAAAATAGCCATTAGATAATTATTATTATCTTAAGAAGTGTATTGGGCATTCCTTCACGATAAATACATCTTTTGAACAATTTAGAAAAAGCTACTGAGATTTTTCTCATTGAATTTCAAATCAAAAAGGTGTGTGTGTTACAACGTTTCAGATTCTCTTCACCTTAAGCCAACATAGAGGTTGTAAAAGTGCTTACTCGAAAGCAATTTTCAATTGCTTTTTCTTCTCTTAGATTTATTCATTTGGTAACATTGTTTCATACTTTATTTACATATATATTGCGCCACTTGAGAATTTTAGTAAAGGTTGTAGTTTTCTTTGTAAAATTATTACTATAATGCTCTTTTTTTTTTCTTGCCATCTTTGTATTAGACTCATTTGAGTCATTGTAACTTTCAGGTCCTTTGAGCCTTCCATTAGTCTCTTGTGCATAACATATGTGAGAGTGTTTACCTACTGGTCACTTGTCAATTACTTGGTCACTCTTATTTCTCGGGTTAATAGGAAATAAAACTATATAAGTCTCTACAATTGAATCTAATTATATCTGTAAAGTTCTCTATAGCTAATAAAACTATATAACTCTTTTATTTATTTTTCCTTCCATCTTTGTCTAAGACTCATTTGAGTTTGTGTAGCTTTTGGCTCCTATGGGCCTTTCATTGGTCTCTTGTGGATGACATATGTAAGGGTATTCGCATATTGGTTACTTGTACATTACTTGGCCACTCTCTTATTTCTTGGGCTAATACAAAAAAAAAAATTGTATGGCTCTCTCTATAATTGAATGCAATTATAGAGCTACTAGTAGTGTGTAGCTCAAGTTTTGTAGATGAGACAATAATTAAAAAACTATAGCATTTGGCTAAGATAAATTCTAATTTGTTGTAATAATTTTAGTATTATTTGTTTTCCTAAAACTCAATTCAAAACTCTTAAACTAAGTATGTAGACATTAAATATCACTTGATTAAAAAAAAGTGAATTTAATAGTTTTTTATTGATTTGTATTTCTTCAAGTACACAATTGTTGATAACTTTATTAAAACCATATTGTCAAAAATATTTGTCAAAATTTGGATGTCATTAGGAGTTATCATTCCTTATCTTTTAAATGGAGATAAAAATGGGAGAAGCTTAATGTATTTTAGAATTTAGTAGTTGTGTGTATTATCAGTTAGAGGGAGCATAAATTCAAGAGTAATTATTATGTACTTCATCATTTGCATATATTTTTCATAATTATTTGCTTGACATGTCATAGATTAGTATATACTTATAGTGGTAGTTTTGTTATCAACAAAAGAAAGAGGCTGCTGACTTTATGATCTTATATGGGACTTTGATGACAACAAAACTATTTATTAAACTAATTTATTACTTGAGTTTGTTTTCTTAGGAACAAAAGATGATGGTTATATAAGATTCTTTGGCATTATATCTCACCTTGAGATATGATCAAGGATGGTGCATTTCATAGGTGATTGAGCCCATGGATGAACATTGTTCATAATGGCATGACAACCATCTTAAGCATCTTTTATTCTATTTTAATGTATTAAAATGTTAAAGACCTATGTTATTATACACATGGCACTTAAGACTAAATTTTTAGCAAACCATCTTACATATCAAAGAGGGTTTTTTTTCACAAATCATAGATTTTCATAAAACTCTAATGACTTTGCAATGATAATATCACATTTCAATACTTGATTAAATATAAGAGATAAAGAATAATTAAAGTCCAAGTTGGTAAAAATTGATATTAATCATGCAATATGATTGATTTATCATACATTATGACTAATTTATATTCATATAATATTATTGTTTAGAAAATTTGACTAGAGTTTTAATTGAAAATCCATGTTGTTTCATACAATACAACAACTATTATCACACAATATGATCTATTATTAATATAAGTATAATGCAAGAAATAAATATAAAAAAATTTCATATAGTATGATATATGCTTATTGTACAAGTATGATCTATTATTGGGTTAAGTGTGATGAAAAAAAAAATAGAAGAATATTTCATATAATACTATATATATTTATCCTACATGTATAATAAGTTATTGAGCTAAACAAGTTGAGTGAAAGAAAAATTAGAGATTTTGTATAGTATGATCTATGCTCATCATACAGTATAATTAGTTTTTGGACCAAAGACATTGTGAGAAAGAAAAACCTAAGAATTTTATATTTTATGATATATACTTAATATAGAAAAACTTGAAAATTTGATATAGTATGATGTATTATTACTGTACTATTCAAATTATTTCAATTTATAGCTAATATGGCATGTTTTTATTGATCATATAGTACAAATGACTACGTAAACCTATAACAACTAGTTTAATTATTTTAGAAAATAAAAGAAAGAGTCATTTTCTAGTTATTGGAATTGTCTTAATCATTCTTATTAAGATTCTATGTCTATAAATAGCCAAATAAATCTTTAGAGAAGATGTTAATGTATGATTTTAAATCAAGAGATTGAATTTTTACTTCAAGAAAAGGAAACCTTTTTTCAGAATTTTAGAATTCTTAAGATCTCTTTCTAAAGCTACATGCTCTTTTATTCTTTACTCATTTTCTTCCAATAATGATTGGTGATAAATATTCACTCAAATATATAGCGTCACTTGTTTATTCATTGGTTGTAAGTGAATGTTGTAAATGATTTATAAACGTTTTTAGACATTATTTTTTATTTTTTTGCTCTTGCAAGTCATTCTATTGTATAACTATTTCGAGTTTTAGATCCTTATGGATCTTCTCATAAGACTATTCACCTATAAGTCTTGTGACAAAAGGTGTTTATATTATGTAAACTTGGCCTTTTGTCATAAGGGGTGGATATAGACTTGTGTTAGCTAAATCACTTAAAAGTCTTTGAGTATTTATTTGTTATAAATCATCACACAATTGTTTCAAAAACTAAGCAAGCATTTTTTTAAAATCTTTTAGTTTGAATAACGAAAATTTTCATATTTCAAAATATATATTAAGTATACTTAGCTTATCGAAAAGAAGTATAATTCATCCTTTATTATAGAAAGATCTTTTTTACATAATGTAACAAAGGTAATGTTTGACACAATGTTCCTTCTCGCATGCACTATTGATTGTTTAAGACTTTATTCGAGTTTGAACAATTGGATCATACAAAAGGAACCATGTACTTTCTAGAGGCCAAGCAAAATTTCTTGTATACATCAATGTTGAATTTGTGTGAGGATGAGTGAATTTTTTTATGGCAAGTGGATTATTTTTAAGAAGGATTTTGGAAAATAGACCAATAAATACCTTTAAAGGTGTAGAGATCACCCTTAATGACATTGTATTAAAAGAGTAGGTAAAAGTCAAGGCACTTTCACTAAGGACCAATCTAAAAGTAGCATGGTATTGAGTGAGAAATTTTTTAAATATACAAAGAGAATTTTAAGCACAACAAATTAGAGGGAGGTCAATTGGGGAGAAGTTTTTCAAATCTACAAAGAGAATTTTAAATATAATCCTAATTCAAATTGTAACAGAGAGAAACAACTAGAAGTCAATAAAAGATAAATACATGAATATCAATGCAATAAGTAATCTAAATTTTTAAATTATTTGACTCTATCTAATAAGCATACATTTACTTCCAAGTGAATTAATTTTGAGTTTACTCTCTTTCTACGCTCCTTTTTAACAACTAATAGAAAAATCAACTAATTATAATTTTTTCCCTGAGGCTAAAGTTTAACCTCCTTTCAACTTTACATTAGGCCTTAAAGTGGGCACCTCTATACTAGGCTTAGAGTAGGGTACTTGCTTTCCACATTAAGCCCAAAGAGAGTTATTTCTCTTCTCTCCATATAAGCCAAGTGTAGCCACTATAGCATTTAACAAGATCAACAACAAAATCCCACAAAAATTCTCAAAAATAGAGTAAAAGATATAATGATTCCTAAATTGACTATAGTTGCCACATAAATGAACAAAATGCATAAGTAAATCTTACGAATTTGAAGCTATTTAAATGTAGAATTACAAATCTTCAGAGCATTGCAAATACTTCCTAATAATGAGCTTTTTATAAGAATAAAACTATGTTCATATGTATAATAAGTTAAGGATCCCTTTATAGACTCTCAATGTATCTTACCAATTATTTATATGCATCTTAACCATGTCTTGATCTCCCTCAACATTAATTAGAACATTTGGAATAGTTAGAACTTGAATATTTTTTGAAAAAATGTTTAGTCAAACTAGATGTTGAGATTAATTGGATGGTCGGTCATAAGATCGGATGCTTTGATGTGTTGTCAAGTTATTAGATTATCTATATGCATCTGATATGTACTTTTGATAAACTCTTTTTTTGCCTTTTGATTATTAAACAGTCATATGATCTTCAGACAAAAACTCTTGTGTAACTTGATGTTCATTTATTTCCATCAGATGTTTTGGCCATTGTTAGACACACCATTGAATTGTTCATATGATGTCTATTAAACTATGTAATCTAATAGAAACTTGATTTGATGACAATTTTTTCTATTTATTAGATTAAAGTCTTGGATGATCTGGTTTGCATCAGACTGATCGTCACGCTAGTTATTAGATTGTCTAATGAACCTATTGATAGACCAATTGAATTTTTTATTACCAAATCATTGCCATTAGGGGGTTCAACGTTCATTAAATGCTAGCAGATTGTTAATCAGACGATCAAATGGGTTCTTTTGATAGAGACTCTTTGCCTTGTAAAAACTAGATTTTAAGGCTTTATTTGACTAAGCCTTTAAATGTGTGATAATGTAAAATCTATAAACATTTTGTCCATTTTATGGTTTTTAAAGATATATTAAAATCAACTTTTTAAAATTTCAAAAACAATGAGTTTCTAGTGTGCACTTGAGCTATCATGCTAAAATAATTTGTACAAATATCTATCACTTATCATATCCTTGATTTGCCAATTATCTTCAATTTTTGAACTTTGTCATTTTGCTTCAAAAACATTGATTGATTGGTCCTTTTATCATCTTTAAGTAATCTTGCATATGATCAATTATCTTAATAATTCTACATTATTAATTAGATGATCAATAGTATTCACTTAATTGGATTGTTATTATGAAAATATGATTGAATTGATTTTGTTTCATAGGGCCAATAATATTGCTCTTTTTTATGATGACAAATCAATCAAGATTAAGATATAAAATATAGTAAAAATTAAAAATAATTTTAATTTAATTTTCTCTTTTTTGAAAATGTTTAAAATAAATTCGTTAGTTATTTATTTTGAAAATAAGTAATTATAAAATGGGTAAAGAGGTTGAAGAGAGAACAAAAGGGAGTGGGGTAGGAGGAGAGAAATTGGAGAGAAAAAGAGAGATGGGTGGAAAGTTATTAGAGAGAAGAGGTAAGGAGAAAGTCTCATATATTTTCTTAGGAGGAATTCCTATGCATGCATATAATAGATCTCAATTTGAGAGATTTCTAACATCATTCAAGCTCAAAATTTTATTTATTCCAACAAAAGAATAAATAGGTTGCAAGTTACAACCTTTATAAAATTAAAATAACTAAATTCATTTTGTAACAAAAAAATTAACTAGATAAATAAATGAAAAAACAAATTGACAAGATGAATACAGCTAAGGTGATGATTATCTCTAAGAGCAAAATAGAAGCCTTGTTCAAACTTTGCAACTCTCATTAATGACCTATTAAGACTCAAACTGAACTATTAACCCAAAATAAGTATTCTAGCCTTATCTTTATGCTCTTTTTGGGCCTATGCTAGTAATCTTATCCAACATCTGTGATTACTTGGTTCCTATGGATTATAAGCTTTTTGGCATCCTCTTGTGTTGCATCACTAGTAGTGCCTTGATACACCATTCATGTCTACTTGGACAAATTTATGATTTGTTCATTTTATGATGTTTCATGACAACCTCTTAATTATTCATGAAACTTATAAGGAGAATATTTCGTTTTATTGTTTACACTGATTGTTTGCATTTTCAGAAGTAGTAGCTTCATCTAATACAGGAAGTCTTGATATTTTTTCTCTTTTTATCATATTAGATAGGTGGGAAAGATGTTGGCAGAAAGGACAAATTCCATGGGACTTGGGCCAGACAACGCCTCTAATAACAGATCTTGTTCAAGCAGGCAAACTCCCAGAAGGCAAAGTTTTAGTCCCTGGATGTGGCAGTGTGAGACCTTGATCTCTTCTTTGCTAGTTTAAGGTTCCAGATTACGTAGATGTAAACAAGCTTCTTAAATTTTTTAAGATTTGTTTTTAATCATTTAGAAATCATGAAAACACAAGTTCAATGTTTTCACACTGTTGAAGTTTTGCAAGTTTCTAATTAAAACTAGCATACAAGTGTAAAGTTAAATGATCAAATTAATGTATATTATCTCTGTTTTCGTAAGCCTAGTCTTAGGATTTTGATTTCTAAATGTAATGGAATAATTCTAAACAAGCATTCATGCTTCGATCACTCAAATTTTCATTCAAAGACAATTCTTTATTTAGATTTTAGATTTAAGTTGGTGTAACTTATTAAATTTTTGTTCACAAGTTCATCAAGTTGGATTGATAAAATTGACAAAGCTAAAGCTTATTTTGTTCTTTTCATCCATGACTATCAGTGTCTCTAATTGAACTATGACAACTATGAAGGATTGAGAACCAATTTATTTTTTTGCTAAACCTTTTCTATATGTACCTCCACATTGTGATAGGAAGGATCTTTCTTTTGGGGATTGGTATTATGTTACACTAGTTAGCATTTTTAGAGAGAGAAAATCTGATTTCTAAGGTCGATTTCACAGTAGTCCTAGTTCTTTCTGTCTCTTCTTACCTGCATATATTTTCCTTGCCGTGTGTTTGCCCCTGTTTAGTTTCCAAATTACCCCTCAATGATTGGCAAACAATTTTTTTGTTTTGCTGCTTATTCAGATTAACTTGATATGATGGATTGTTTTTTCTTTAAAATTGCAATTATATTTCTATTGTCGACTTTGATTTGCTTTACTTGATATAGTTTTATTTCAACTAATTTAATTAAATTTTTTGTTCATTTTTCAGGGTTATGATGTCGTGGCTATGGCCACTCCTAACCGTTATGTTGTAGGCCTGGATATATCAAGTACTGCTATTAAAAAGGCAAAAGAGGTAACTCATGTGATGTAAAGGGCACAGAAATATCTACATTTAGCCAAGCAAGACTGATTTAATGATAAATTGCATGCAGGATGTGTCTTGGATAAAAGTCATGGGTATGATATCTAGCTTTACATTCTTAAAATTAAGACAACAACATCATGATAAGTTTAGCTTTGAATATTATTCATTGTCAAACTATTTGAAAGCATTGTCTTTATATTTCCCTTATATTTGTTGTGTATTTTTCATATGTTTAATTTTGATAGGAACCTGAAAGTGTTTTATGTAAATTTTGTCCTATAGTTTACTATCTGCTATTTTTCTTGTAAACCAGTGGTCGTCCTCCTTGCCAAATTCTAGTTACTTTGATTTCATATCAGAAGATTTTTTCAGTTGGAGTCCAGATATGCTTTTCGATGTGATCTTTGATTATAAGTGAGTTCTATTCTTTCTCTTTCCATAAATTTTGAGTTTCTTTCTAAATGTGAAAGCACAGGTTTTTTTGTGCCATACATCCAACAATGAGGCCAGCATGGGCAAGGAAAGTTAGTGAACTTCTTAAACCCACTGGAGAGCTTATAACATTGATGTCTTTGGTGAGCGTCTTTTCATAGAATCAAAAATTTGAGTTGTATTTTCCTTTTTGCTTGTCATCTTATTTGTTATTAACTAAAGGTGCCTTTTGAGAGTACTTTCCTTTGATAAGCATGATTTAATTATTAGAATTCTCTTATCGTTTTTCTTTTCTTTGAAATATTCTATGCTTTAAGTAGTTGTCATTCTCATAACTATTTTAAGTATTATTCAAATCTTTATTTTCTCTTCATAATTTGATTGTCAGTTTAGCTATTAGTAGCAAACATGGACATTATAAAAGATATGTCATTAGGCAATGTTTCTTTGTAAGTTGAGTGTTGTTCTAACAAGATTGACCAGTGTTGTGTCAAATGCCTCTAAATTGTTGTAGGAACCAAGAGTCGGTGAACGTTAATATCTCAAATCATTATGTATTTTGCGTTGCTTGAAATAAAGGAATGTTTGTGAACCTGTGGTTCACATCTATTCCAAAAGTTGGAAACATGAGATATTGATAACAAGATCTTTATTAAGTTGGATAAGAGAAACTTGTCAGAAATATATGAAACATCATTTAAGTTCTGTTCTTCGACAAAATTTTTTACTTTTTTATAGTTTTCGCAAGCTTTATCTTTCACTACATCATGTTTAGCCCTTAATTGTCTAGAATATCTTGGGTTAGTATTTCTACCTTTGACGTTTAGATTAGGATCTATGCAAGGTTTTCCCTTTGTTTAAAGATCTTGAGTCTAGATTTTAGATTGGGTGATTGTACACTCTTGTCCCATCTATATAGTATAAGTTAGTTTATATTATTATAAACTAGTTTTAATCTAAAATTATCAAAATTCAATCAAATAAATTCACATATTTTTTCTCGCATGAAATATATTTTTAAAAATTACCCTTTTAATCACAAAGCTAAAACAAGTAGAGTCTAGATTCATAATGTGGCTAACCAATCATCATTAGTTTTCCTATACCTATGCTAGCTTATGATGGTCTTAGTTACTTGAAAAATTGTAAGACGTGAAGTTATCATTTTCTTAATTGTACCACAACACCCTTTGCTTTGGAATTTCAATGAATTTCTTGGCTGCTCGATATACACACATGTATTTTGAATGCCAAATTTAACATGAAATACTGGAGGATTTGTAAAATTGAAACATAGTGGACAAAGCCAAAGTTATGCTTTGATGCACAACATTATTTTATTGACTTTATCATGGTGATACAACTCTTCATGTGTCTTTCCTCAAGAGAAAACTTTAATGGTCACTATGAGAAGTAAATGTAATATGCCAATATAATCATATCATTTTGACCATATTTTGAAGGACATTGAATGACAAACCTTTAGGGTTTTAGAAGTGCAATTCCATCGTAGTGATTTTTGAGCATCAATTGTGCCTAAACCACATAAACTATCATTAGAAACATCTTTGTTGTAAGCCATTTTCCTTTGGAAAATAATCAATTAATTTGCTAATTTTGTTACTTTATTCATATATATTTTTTATCAACAATATTAGAGTAATGATGCAATCATCATTGACCTTTATTACATGCAAAGGAATTCTCTTTGATAGAACTAAGTTATGATACAATCATCACTGATGATACTTTGGTCTTGTCAGAATTTTTTTTTTTATGATGGATAAAAAATTTTCCAGTTTGTCAATATAAGTGCAAAGGAAAAAATGAAAAATCTTATAGGACTAAGCATTAATCTTTACTAACTTTTATTAGTATTTCAATAGATTATTTGTACTAATTGTTATTACTTGTGCATCATGTATTAAAACTCTTTTACTTTATTAGATGTGAAATAAAATTAAAATTTTATATTAGAGTAATTTTGTTTGCATATGAACGCTACTTGAGAATTTAAGACAATGGTTTTTATAAACAAGATGTTTGACACTACCTAATTGATATGATCACCTATTCTTATTGGATTTTTGCCCTTGTTTCAAGATGAAGAAAAGATGACAAGTTTAGATGCCCTTGATCTAACATTAGGTGGGTAGTAGTTGAAAGAAAAAAAAATTAGATAAATGACACATTTAGAAAAGTTCAAAGTGATTTGTTGAATATGCTTAAAAAATTCATAATCAATTGATAACATAAATTAGTGGACTATTAACTTGGGTTAACAATCAATTTGGAGTACTTGGTCTGGTTTGGTTTTATCGAATTGATAATTGAACAAAAGGTTTAATCATCACTCAGCTGCCACATGAAAAATCTATAAATCAAGCAATCATTGGAGCAGAATTCTATTAGGATGGTTTGTTCTACAAGAAGGAAATTGGTGGTTATTTTGCAACTTCAAAAAAAATTCATAATATAATTTTTTATTGAAATATTTTGGGAAGTGTATTATTATGTTTTATATTTTTTCCTTATTTTGTGGAATTTTATAGTTGTGATGGGGTTCTTATAATTGCATTTAAGGATATACATATTGAACTTAAGGACTTGCATTCCTCTTGGCCAAAACTTTTGGCTCCTTAGTATAAGAAGTTGTGACGGATAAAGTTGTATTGGATTGTGCTCAGTTAAGGATAGTTGAAATAGAAGAACATATGAAGAAAGCAACATATCGTTTGGCTAGATTGACAAGGAACCAAAAGAATAGTAAAAAGGGGTTATGATGCCTAATAGTATGGTTGACATTGACCACATTACAAATTATTGTGTTGACTCAACAAATCATCAAGTTGATGGAGATATTTCAAAACCAAGGTAAATCAAACTTATGGAGATTGAATATGTAAAAATTCACATTTGAGACCCTAGTCGTTGACCCAAACTACAACATAGCAAGCATGAACAATAAAGTGGCTCAAGACTTTATGCTCCAGGCAAAAACCTCAAGGTTCTCAAGTCCATAAACGTCAAGATTCTTCTATTTAAAACCCAAACATTGGAGATGCAGGCACTTGAGACCCCCTTTATTGGCAAACATTCAAAGTTTTTAACTTTTTAGCCCCTTGAGACTATGGTTGCTCAAAAAATGGTATTGATGATAATAACCCAATTGAGTTTATACTAATTGATTATCTTGCTGATTATAGGCTAAACAAGATAAGTAATCAAAGGAGCATACTTGGCAATCATATAAGAAAGAATCAACTACAAGAGATTGGTCATATAAAAGTAAGATGGAAGCTTGATGACTCAAGATAATCAAGATAGAATTATGAAGTTCAATGTTGGAAAATTTTGTAAGATAGATTTGTAAATTGATATTGCATATGGTTCAACTGCTTGACATTCACATGAAATAAATTCATGCATGTTTTTCAAAAGGAATTCATTTAGGAAAAAGTTTTCTTTTATAAAAATTTTAATCAAACATAAAATATGTTACTACTGGTTAATTTAATGAAGCATATTGACTTATTAGATGGTGCCCTTATATGAAAAAATGAATCACAAGACTACCATGTGGTACATTTGCTTTGAGTTTGGTACGCATAAGTCACTTGGGTATTGTATGCAAGGTAACAGACAATGCATTAAGAGGAATATAAGAAACCTGAGAGTAACATATGGTATTTATTAGCAAATAATATGCTTAGTTGATTTGGTATCCTCTGTAAGTTAACAAAATTAACAAACTTAACAAATAAGAAACCAAGACTAATGTACAACATATTATTTATTAATATATAATAGTCTAATTGTTTGGGCAACTTATGCAAATCAATAGATCAAAACTAAGATTTGCATGAGGTACCTCATTTTTTTATGTATCATATGTTGGTTCATTCAATATTAACTAAAAAGAAAAACTAAAAAAGTAATAAAAGAGTAATAATACAATAATTTCTTTGGCACAATATGTAGTTCTTAAAAAGTAAATAACACATGGTATGTTAACCATAAAATACGATATTTTATATTCAAATTTGAAAGAACAAGTGAATGATAATGGCAGAATCATGGGTTTTCGATTGTTGTTTTGTTTATTCTCAATTTTCCATTAAAACTTCTAAAAGTATCTAAAGTGCAATTCTTTCATTCAAAAACTCTATACTTAGGTAAAATTTATTTTTTTATTATCTACACATATACAATGCTAAAAATCTATTGATGTTTTAATTGACAAACTTAAAGAGTGCTTCAAAGCTTTAAGAATTGCTAAGACATTGCGTATTCATCTCTACATTACTTCTAGTGTCTCTCTCAAGTAAGATCAAAGCATTATTGATACATCTCTTTGCATTCATATTTGACTCACATTTTTTGTTGACATTAGGATTTGTAATATTTGAATCTCAAGGAGAGCTATTGTGTTGGAGCCTTTCTCTCTTTTTTTTTCTTTTCCTAAGTTGCATAAGGTACATCATTTTTTGATATATGATATGTTAGTTCAATCAATGTTAACAAAAAAGAAAAACCAAAAAATGAGAAAAGAGTAATAGAATGATAATTTCTTAGGTACAATATGTAGTTCTTAAAATGTGAATCACACAAAATATGTTATAACATACGATATTTTATATTCAAATTTGAAATAATTGGTGACTCATAATGGTAGAATAATGGGTTTTTAATTGTTGTTTTGTTTATTCTCAGTTTGTTATTAGACCTAGAATCATCTAAAGTCCAATCCTCTAGTTGAAAAACTCAATAAATAGGTAGAATTGAGTTTTTTTTTATTACTTACACATATCATATAGAGCAAAACCTTTGTTGAAGCTTTATTGGAAAATTGAAAGAGTTTTTCAAAGCTTTAACAAGTGCTGAGACATTGATTATTCATCTTTACATTCCTTCTAGGATCTCTCTCAAGTAAGATCAAAGCATTATTGATACATCTCATTGCATTCATATTTGAGCCACATTGTTTATCAATTTTAGGATTACAGGATTTGAATCTCAAGGAGAATTGTTGTGTTAGAGCCTTTCTCTTTTTTTCCTTTTCCTAAGATTTGCATGAGGTATATCATTTTTTGATGTATGATATGTTAGTTCAATCAATGTTAACTAGAAAGAAAAAGCAGAAAAATGATAAAAGAGTAATAGTACGATAATTTTTTAGGCACAAATGGTAGTTCTTAAAATGTGAATAATACATGCTATGTTTCTAATAACATATGGTATTTTACATTCAAATTTGACAGAATAGGTGACTGACAATGATGGAATCATGGGTTTTTAATTGTTGTTTTGTTTATTCTCAATTTTCCATTAGAATTTCTAGAATCATCTAAAGTGCAATCCTTTGGTTCAAAAACTCTATAAATAAGTAGAATTGAGTTTTTATTAATACTTACACATATCATAAAGAGCTGAAATTTTGTTGGAACTTTTATTGGCAAACTTAAAGAGTTCTCCAAAGCTTTAATAGTTGCTAAGACATTGACTATTCATCTCTACGTTTCTTCTAATGTCTCTCTCAAGTAAGATCAAAGCATTATTGATACATCTCATTGCATTCATATTTGAGCCACATTGTTTATCAATTTTAGGATTTGTAATATTGGAATCTCAAAGAGAGTTATGTTATAGCCGCTTTTTTTTTTTCTTTTCCAAAGATTTGCATGAGGTACGTCATTTTTTTATGTATGATATGTTTGTTCAATCAATATTAACTTAAAAAAAACCAGAAAAATGCGAAAAATAATTTCTTAGTTACAATATGTATTTCTTAAAATGTGAATAACACATTGTATGTTATCGATAACATTTGGCATTGTATAGTCAAATTTGAAAGAATAAGCAACTGACGATAGTAGGATCATGGGTTTTCGATTATTGTTTTGCTTATTTTTAGTTTGCCATTAGACCTTTTAGAATAATTTAAAGTGATATCCTTGTTTCAAAAACTCTGTAAATATGTATAATTGAGTTTTTTTTTCATTAGTAATACATATCATATAAAGCTAAAACTTTGTTGGATCTTTTTATTGGCACAATTAAAGAGTTCTTCAAAGCTATAACAATTGCATATATTAAGTATTCATCTCTACATTCCTTCTAGCATCTCTCTCAAGATCAAAGCACTATAGATTCATCTCACTGCATTCATATTTGATCCACATTGTTTGTTGATTTTAGGATTTGCGATATTTGCATTTCAAGGAGAGCTGATGTGTTGGAGCCTTTCTCTTTTTTCCCCTTTTCTTAGCTCACTTTGGTTTGTAGACTGTGGCTCTAACTCTATGCTATTGAGTGTGGAGTATTGGTTGTATCTTAATCATGAAAAGACTCAATTGTATTTGATTTCTCCACCCGATGACGATAAAGGAGTATTTTTGAGTGGTCCTCATGCTAGTTAGCTTGGGTGGACATAAGCTCTTGGAATGAGCTAAACTACTTAAAACTCTTAGTCACTTTGTTTTTTTTATTTGCATTCTTTTTACTGTTTTGTTATACCATTAAACATCCTTACTTTCATCTTCATTTGGCTTAAAGTTCTTGTAGATTTGCACTAGCAGGTTTACTTCTCTGAATCATTTTGTAAAAATCTACAAATCTAATTTAGCCCCCTCACCTCTTCGTGTGCTATGGACCCAACATAACCATTATTAGAGCTATGATCTCATAACTCCCATGCAAGCATTATTGGACCAATGACATTCATCCCATTTGAACATAGGTGAGCAATATCACTATTAGGTGTAGGCATGATCATAATTCGAGGGGAAGTCATATTTATTCCCATGCTAACATTCTCCCATGGAGATGAGCCATTAAATTAATATCCTTGTGCATGCACCCTTTCGAAGGTATAAGTTGGCAACAATCTTCCATTATTAGGTTACTCCCTTGCATGTATGAGTTAGTACCAATCTTTGGCAATAAAAGGACATTTAGGAGATAGATTAAGGGAGAAGGGGTGATTGAAAGAGAAGCCTTGCTTTTCTTGATTTTTGTAACACCTTAAATTTTAAAAATAATGAAGTTATATTGATATTTCAAATTTTTATGTGTATGTTGTCGAACAACGCATGCCATAAGTGTTAGAATATAAAACATTCCAAAATATAATAATAAATTTATAATAAAATAGATCTCATAGTGATGAGCCTAATAATATTTATTTTATTGTGCTTGAAGTTTGTTTTACTTTAAATTATTAGGTTTAAAGATGAAATATACAAATTAATTGATTAGTTAATAAATTATTCATTTTATATATATAAGGGGTAAATCCCTAGCTACAGGATTTGGCAAGAAACCTGACTCGAATTCAGATATTTCCTTCTTTCCATCCATGTTCCCTATTGACTGAAACTACAAATCCTAATCTTCTCGTCATGTCGCTCGCTGTCATGTAGTCATTTAAACATCGTTGGAAAAGAGGCAACACCATCAATCAAGTGATCCCTCACATTGCATATGAAAGTCCTGAACCTTCTATTCGTCATTGTTAGAAGCTAGCTTGGGTTGCTATCGAGTTCTCAACGAATTGGCCAAATAGGAATGAGGCTAAAATTAAGGAAAAGAAGGGCTAACAAGGTTGATTTGAGTCTCATAAATGATCCCTTGGATTTAAGGCCATGATAACAATGTGGAAAGGGTGAGGGGGATAAAGAGAGTTAGGAGAAGAAAAAATAAAGAAAAAGTAAAGTAGGGAGTTTTAGGAAAGAGAAATGAAGAGAGGGTAAATTGAGAAGAGAGAAAATATGGCATAGAATCAAGGAGAGAGAAAAGCATGGGAATTAAGAAGAGAAAAAAGCATGGGAATTAAGAAGAGAAAAAAAGGGAAAGTTTCATGTAGAAGAATGAAAGTTGGAACTAGAATTATCAAATATTGTATTAAGCCTAATAACACTAACACATTGATATTGTATTAAAATTATGATGCAAACTCCTTATATGACTACAAGATAAGAAAGAGAAAAAATAAGTTGAATTTCAAATTCTTTTGACTTCGAGGCAGGCGTCTTTTATGTTTGTTTATATGTTTGCTTAATGTATTGATGTTTGATGGTATGATTTTATTTAGGCATATTGACACATTATTTAGGTGCATTTGTTTAATACTATGATGTACTATTGTGTGCTAACATAAGTTGGATTATATGTAATGCCATAGAGCTATTTTGTTTTGCATGCTATACATATATTTCCTACATTACTCAATAGGATGATGTGTTTGTGGATTACTGAGTAGGCGCATGGTAGTATGTTGTTGACTAAAAAATTACTTGAAATTATGTTCTTTGCAATATGTTTGTAAGAAACATGTATAAACTTGAGGCATGCAAGTTAAATGATAAGATTAATGGCCTTGTCTATGTGAAGGAGTGTTTAAGTCTCCATCGGAAAAAAATGATATGCTGTTTTTTATATGAGGGAATCTATGAAACTCTGTGTGATAGAGATAGATTGTTTCAATGAGGGGTAAGAACTTTCTGAGATGAAAGGCCAACTCATCAGTGTGAGGAGTTGTGAAATTCCTGGGAGATAGAATAGTAGATTGTTCATGTGATCAGCTAGACTACATTCAAATTATTTTGATGTTGTACATTTATATTATTTTATTTAACCTATTGAACTAGTGACGACTAGCTTAGCCTATTTGTTGACTCTAAAATTTTGAAGTATATCGAGGTCTTTATGCAAGGGAGAAAGAGCATGGGAATAAATGTTAAGTCTTAATAATGTATATAAAAGGTTTTGTACAATAACAATGAACAATACTTATGGGTTGGTTTTTGTATGTTGTACATTTTTAAAAATTTCATAGGATGATGATGTAATTGTGTGGGTTAATAGTTGCATGAGATGATATTATAATAATTATGTGGATGCTATAAGTTTTGAGTATATGTGAATTGGATGTATGTGTATTAGGGAAAATAGAAAAAATATAAGAGAGCTTTGTTCTTTTGAAATCTAAAATAATGATAACGAGAAAATAAATAGTTGTAAAATCATGAAAATAGTTCCCAAGTATGTGACAAGAGGTCAAGGATGTCACGTGATGGTATCAAAGCAGATTATGAACTACATTAAGATAATATGAGTAAAGTAGATAGACATAAGGGAGAAGTGCACACACAACAACACTATTCCATGATGCTTGGTGCTTGTTACATATTTATATGAAATGCAAATTTAACAAGTTACTATGCTAAGCTATGACTGTAATAAAATGGATCCAAATGATTAGCTAAGGAAGAAGGAACCATAAATAAAGAAGTGAGGCTTGATCAACCAAACACATGTGAGATTTGTTTTAGATGAGCTACCTGACATCATCTTAGTTAAAAGAGAAGCATGTCATGCCTTTATTCTAAACAAATTGGCAAATCTTAGATAAGTTAATGGAGTAGTTTTGCAAGCTACATCAGCTATCCTTTTCTTATAAAATCAATCTCATGTAAGAAGGGGATTGGTTAGAGGTAATGGATATGATATTAGAGAGTATAATATGTCTACACAATAGGAGGGTATCATTATTGTACTTGTTCTTAGTTGTGCAGCAAGAAATTGATAGGTTTCTTAGAAAAGGTTAAAGTTTGATGGCAAGACCAATATGAAAATATCATGACCATAATTTTGTAAAATGTTTAAAGAATGGTATGTCCCAAACTCTAGTAGGGACAAAATGGAGGATGAGTTAAACATGCTAGTACAAAGTGATTTGTTTGTTATAGCTAATGAACAAAACTTTGTAGCTCTAGTTAAATATGCCCTAGGAATGGTAGGAGTAGGAGAGCAAAAGTATTATCTATTTTGCAAGGGATTGCAAGAATTTATTCAATGTTTTGTTGCTTAACTAAAGTTTCTTAGAAGTAGCTCGGTCATGATCAAATGATAATGGAACCTAGATTAGGGACTAACAAGAGAAAGGGATCCCCACATTTTCAATAGGATTGGTCTAGATTTAAAAAGCAAATGACCATTTCACATGTAATGCATTGTTTGACATCATCTTCAAGACCTAGAGTAGGTGAGAAGTTGCATTATAAAATATGTAAAGGATGGCATTGAGGCGAGTGTAGGTGGAAGAAATGAATTAGATGTTATAAGTGTCAAGAAAAAAGTCACATTGCAATAATATGTCTTAAGAGATCTGACAATGTAGTAGAAAGCTAACCAACTGATGGGTTTGTGTAGAATCCAATGGAATCTACAATTGTGGAACCCAATAATGTAAATACTGTTACCCAGATGACTCAACCCCATATCTATGTTGTTACACAAAGGAAAGCATAAGCATCTATTGATGTTATATTAGGTACATTGTCTATATAAATTTTACTTATTGTTGTTTTATTCTACTGCAATGCTTCACACTCATTAATATCCAAAGTAGTTGCAATACTAGCATCGAGTTGACAAGTCTTGTGTAAACCCTTCTAGTTAGGTTTCGGGTGAGAAAGTAAGTGTAAATAGATAGATCAAGTTAGACATAGATATTAATAAAAATTATTTAAATCTTAGTTTATTATAATTTTGTTGCAATACTAGGTATTGATTAGTCTTCTACACATTAGTTAACTATTGACTATTGAGGAGAGAAAAAGCTAAAAATTCATCTAATAGAAAGGATCAATATTACCTACTTTGGAAAAAGTCAAAAGGTACATTTAATAGCTAGTCTAAAATAAAAAAAGTTGATACAAAAGAGCTACCAATATTTCTTCATGGTAGTGCAGTTAATTGACAAAGAAAAGCCAAGGATATAAGATATTTCTATAATATGTTAATATCCTGTAGCAGTTCTAGATAATTTATTCAGGTTGTCACTTGACAAAGAGATTGAATTTGGTATTGACTTAATACCAAGTGCAAAGCCCATTTCTAAAGCCCCATATATTGTGGCATCAATAAAATTATAAGAAATGATAATTCAATTTCAAGAAATATTGTATAAATAATTTATTAGGTGCATCCCCATGGCATTTATTGATATTTTTTGTAAAGAAGAAAAAGGGTGGTTTGAGAATGTGCATAAACTATCATAACTGAATAATGTTACTATGAAAAACAAATATCTTTTGACTAGAATTGATAAAATGTTCAATCAATGAGAAGCGATAGAATTATTTTCAAAGATTGATTTATATTTTGGATATCATCAATTAAAGATTAAGAAAGAAGATATTCCACAAATAATATTTAAAAGCAAGTAAGGGTATTATGAATTTCTAGTATTACCCTTAAATTGATGAATGCTCTAACAGTTTTTATGGGCTTGATGCGTAGGGTATTCAGGCAATAACTAGATTGATTTGTCATTGTGTTTATTAATGATATTAAAATATTCTAGAGATAGAAGAGAACATATAGAACATTTATGTAAGGTGTTGCAAATGTTAAAATAACATAAGTTGTATGTTAAATTATTGAAGTATAATTTTTGTTTGCATATTATATTATTTTTGAGACATATTGTTAGTGTTAAAGGATTCCAATGGAATCCTAAAAGGTTGTTGTTATTGTTGAGAAGCCTAGTTCAAAAAAATGTACCTAAATTTATATTCTTTCTTAGGGTGATGGGAATTTGTCAAGCTATTTTCATAAATTACTATTCCTTTGCAAAACTTGAGTCATTTCATTTGAATGGATTGGAGAATATGAATGGAGTTTCAACACTATTAAAGAAAAGTTAATTTGTGATGTATTATTACCAAAATTGTGTTTATTGATGCAATTTGGCAATGTGAGTGCTTATGCTTCCAAAAAACTTAGACATCATGAGAAAAATTATCAAATTCATGATCTGAAATTGATTATTTTACTTCAAAAATTTAGAAGCATTATCTATATGGCATGAAGAGTCAAGTATTTATTGATCACTAAAACCTAAAATTTCTTTTTACATATAAAGATTTGAATATGAGACAACAAAGGAGGTTAGAACAACTTACATTATGATACAAGCATTGTTTATTATCCAAGCAAGGCTAATGTTTAGGATAATACATTTAGCTGTAGAGCTAGTTTAAACAATATAATACTTGGCGTAGAAGAAGCTTAATTAGTCATAAGAATGAATCATATGAAGCTAAATGAAATATCATCATCTACTAGAAGAACTTTTTCTCAAATTATAATAAAATTGGTTGTAGGATTTAAAAGAAACTCAAGATAGGAATGAAAATATTTGACAAAAAAGTCTAAATTTAATGAAGGAAAAGTGGTTGACTTCATTTTAAATAAAGATGTAACCTTACATTTAAAAAACAAAATGTGCATTCCTTAAGTTGATGAATGGAGACAAATTTTGACAAAGGAAGCTTAGTGGGTTGGACATACAGCACGTTCAAAGATGTATTAGCACTCAAAACAAAATTTTGGTGTCCTAACATGAAGAAGGATGTAAGCAATTTTGTGAGCAGATATTTAGTATGCCAACATGTAAAAGGTGAATAATAAAGATCCAATGGGTTATTATACATTTTATTCCTTTGTGAAAATATAAGGACATATGTATATATTTTGTTGTACGATTGCCAAAGACTAGCTAGGGCTATGACATTATATTAGTGATGTATATCTTAACAAATCTAGCCCATTTATTTCCTATCAAAACTACATATTTTGTCAAAATGTTAACTAAAGTATATATTGATCAAATTATATAATTACATTGAGTATTATTGTGTTGGATAAGGACTCAAATTTGTAACTTATTCCTAGAGAAGAGTCATAAAGGTGCTAAATGATATGTTAAGACTATATTCTTAACTTTTGTGACTATTGAGATGAGTATTTGACTCTAATAAAGTTTATTTACAATAACATCTATGAGGCCAACATTGAATGACACCATATAAGGCTTTGCATGATAGAAAAAGTTGGTCACTACTATACTGGTGCAAATAATAATTATAAATTATGCTTGTAATTTGGTTTTTGTATATTATACAAATTTAATTGCTGGTGTACATGCACTTCTCCCATTATGTCTATCTACCCCTCATGTTATCCTACATGAAGTTTATAACCTATTTTGATACCATAGAGATCAATAGAGATCATCCTACGATGGGTGGCCATCAAGGAAGGGGATAGCTACAACATGAAGAAGCATGTGATAATGAGAAACTATTCTTGATGAGTTTTTTATAATTAAATATTTATTTTTATATTTTTAAAAATTTAACTTTCTAAGGTTTTGGCTAGCTTCATGAGATATTTAGATTTGTATTTGATTTGACTATCAATAATGTTACTCTCAATCTTCTTAGTATATTGGAAATTCAACTTAATTGTATAATTTATCTGATATCTTAAATTTTTTTATTTTAGTTTTGTTATATTCAATGTAACTTTAAATATTCTCTAGTTTGTCTCTTGCATCACTTCGATTTGGTTATGTCACACTGATTTAATTTATCTTATTTTAACTTTAAAATATATTTATTTGATATTAAAATAATAATTTATTATTATTTATGCATATTTACTTTGATAATTTGTAGAAATTTCAATTGAGGTCTAACGAGGACCAAAAACATTGTTAAACTAATTTTGAAAAGCTTTATCAAATTAGGTTTATTTTATTAAGATGAGAACACTAATGATTGTGGACGTCTCATTCTCAACTAAAAACTTATTTGATAACCAAATGAGACCTTAACACATGATAATATTGCTTAAAGGAATAGCTATTGTAAGGTTCTTTATGATGCAATCAATGCAATGATTTAAGTTATCAAATTCTCATAATAGAGGGCAATCTAATACATAATAAAGTGGCATGTTATGCAAAAGCATGCAATTGGTTGGTTCAAATAAAAATTGAAAATGGATTATAAAGAAGATAATCTTTTGAGTCAATTTAAGAAGTAACACACAATTGAAAAGCATGATATAATATGAATTAGACACTAGTTCAATTGTATTACTAAAATTTATGTAGACAACAAAAAGGAGAAAAAATATGGTTTGTTAGATTCACACATTTGTAAACATTAAGTAATATAAAGGAATCTTAGTTTAGTACTATCATACATGACATTTCACAAGTCTAGTAACTACAAGGGATTCCTTACTCTATACCATGTAGGATCCCCAGTTAGTGAAGTGAGAAAAGTATCACAATGTAGCTATCTATAATCAACTACTCTGTTTGGTTGGTGAATGACTTAAGTCTAAGGAGACCTCACTATCTGATCTCTATTTCACACCACGTGTTTTGCTTGAATGTTATAAGATAGTCAAACTTTGGTTTTCAGTTTCTAACCATAGAAAGAGAAAAATGGTACTCTTAAATTTGGAGTGAGAAAGTATAAAAAGAGTGAAGTTCTATGATAGTTTTGGTATTTTTCAGCTTTTTGATAATGGCAAGAACTCCTTCCCATAGAGTCTTAGTACTCACTCTCTTAGGCACACTTGGAATTGATATCAACTAGATTTGCTCTCACCAATATGCTTTCTCATTGGCTCATCTGAAAACTTTTATGCTTAATATAGAGGTTCCTACATCCTTACATATATAAAGAGCATGCATACCTATCATTTGGTGCTTTCTACATTATAAGATTAAAATGTACAAAACATGAAGAGACCCAAGCAACCTCACTCTATGTATTCCATTTGTTAGAAGCTACTTTAAGTGATATAAAATCAAAGTCAAGAAAATGGGAGAAAAGGAGAAATAAGGAAAACCATAAAATGTGGGCCAATAGCCCCAAGTAGGTTGATGACCAATGCAATATATAAGGAGCCTTTTGGTGCAATTTGGCAATTGCCCAACATGCTCTCATAGTCCAAAAACCTAAAGATCCTAATGAATTCTTTTGAGTTACCAAAACCATTTGAGTTGTTATGAACATATAAGGTGTTCAAATACTAAGAAAAAAGTTGGACTCAAACCTAAGGTATAGTGACATTTGAGAAAGTGCTATAGTCAACTTAGGCTAATCAATTATGTCTAGTTGTAGCTTGTGCTAAATGAAGGTATATTTGTTTACATTTTGGCGGTAGTTATCACAAGAGGTTGAGTCACCCCAAATTTTTGTGTTTGTTGGGTCTCAATCAACAAGTTTTCTCATCTAGTGAATATCAACGAGATGTTCTTGCATTTTTTCCTATAAAGGTGGAGTTTCCTTATGGTGAATTATCAATGAAGAGCCATTGTCAATTTATTAACTAAACTTTATATTAAGAAAAAAAGCTGAAGGAAAGTCCTATTATTGGATCTAAATCTAAGTTTTGATACCAAATTTGATAAAGACTATAACTTTGATATCAAAATTGTTGGAGAAAATTGAAAGAAGAAAAGGGTATAGAGAAGGAAGGCTACCCTACACCTTCCTCTATTAATGCATGTATGCAACCAAAATCTTAATGGAAAAAATATCAAATATCCAAATATCAAACCTTTGAAATTTTATTCCCCATCAACATATATATATATAGAGAGAGTTACAAAGATTAACATTGATTAGAAGCAAAAAGATAAAAATACTACTACCTAATACAATGACATAAAAATAAAAAATACAAAATGAGATAAAACATAATAAGAACTTTATATATGACCCATTATAATCCAAATGAAATTGATTTGTCGCTTTAGTAAGAAAAAGTGTTATATGATTCTCTCCTGATGTAGCTTATCTTACATCTCTTTTACCTCAATCCTTATCATTCTATACCATAAAGAACATCTCTTTTATCAAGCTAAAAATTTTCCATCATGCTTTGACTTGGTGGAACTCCCTTCTTTATGGTGATAATTATCATGAAACTTCCTAAACTTAAGAATTTTGATCGACTTGGAATAAGATAGTGGAGTTGGATTGCACTTAGACAATAAAGACATGCTAGAGCATGATAAACTTTTGATATTAGTGGTTGTGCTTAGATGTTTGATACCTTTTCTCTAGTCACTTTAGTAGTATGAACAACATGCCACCAGAGTCAAGGTTGTTCACATATTTAAAAAAAGATTAATATTAACCTCACAACAAACTCTCAAGTGTATCTAAGTAATAATTTGCAAAATTTTGTCCTACCTTCTTCCTTCTCGTCTCCTCGATTAACAAGGAAAATAAATCAAGGTAGGTAACGTACCACATGCATAGAGAGAAAGTATAATGGAGAATATAGAGAAAACCCTAATATTCTTATTAGAGAAATTTCTTATCAAACTCCTTAAATACAAGAGTTACTCCAATATTCACTATATGGAAAACATCCTTCTTCTTAAAATCCTTCTAGATCTTTCTTGATCCAAATCGATGATCTCACTCAAAGTATTCACATAATTTTCTTCCATTTCTTGATCCCAACCCTAATCCTTACATGAATCTCTAATACTCAATGCTAAATATTTGATCTCCCAAGAGGATACTTGCCCTTTCTAAGATGATCTCTCTTTGAAATCCCAAATCTAATCAAACTGCTAGATCTCGTACATCAACTTTTTTGAATGATTTCTACTTAGCCTATAAAGATGATTTAACTATCGACTTGAGGTTCTTTTTTAAAATCATAAGGATGCTTGCATTTTCTAAAATAATCCCCAAAACCTTAAATTTTGGTATCCTCCATTAATTTGACTTGGTCTAAGTGGATTAGCAAAATTTATCTCCCCAATTTTACCACTAGATATCTAATTTGAATCCCAAAAAAAAATCCAATTTTGTGGCTTTTAAAAACAATATTTAAAAATATTTGTTTTCCTACATAGGGTACTTTCTAAACACAATTTTGTAATAGTCCAATCCATTTGATTGAATGGTCCAATGGATGATCAAACGATCTAAATTGTGCTCATTTCCTTGCATTGTTTAGGCACTCCGTTGGGTTCTTTTGCATCTTTTAAACTATAGACCAGGTTTGATGCGTTGATCACATTCCTCTCTTTAAAAAAGAAACTTTTCTGAGTTTCATGCTACTAGTCCAGAAAGTTGAATTTATAAGAAAATATGTTATCGATTCATCTAGTTTTTGAATAATTCAACTTCAATAAAGACAATTGGAGAAAAGAGTCATTGTATGTGTCAAAAAGCAACCTCATGCAACATGAGGGGCACATGGGGCACTATTCACCCCTATGAAACTATGCTCCCAATGGACCATGTGCATAATAGCTTAGTGGATGCCATGGGCTACCCACCTAACTTACTACTAGCTTAGCAGACTGGCATGCAACAAAGTTGTGCATACAAAACACTTAATGAGCATATGCCCACATTTACTTGCTTGTAGTAGGTGTGGCATGCACCATCTACCACCCCTCAAAGCATTTACATAGGAGCTCATGGTAAGTCCAATAATAGTTAGTCTTGTAGCAATTCTTGTTGGACATTGAAAATTATAACTTTATAGATCAAAATACCCTTATAGTACAACTATAAACATATATTTAGATCTATTATAAAAAAAGAAGAAAATGAGAATGAAAATAACTATTTCTTTGAACTCTATTCCTTAGTTTTTTATATTATTTTTTATCATATTTTTATTTTTTTATTCATTCTAGACTCACCATTATTGTTTAGACTTTGAGGAAAAATCTTTATTAAGATCTTGGAATAAGACACTTCGCAGATAGATCATGAAGCTTTCACATCACTTACATCACTGCTCTTAATATCTACCTCCATTTGAATATCACACATTCTATTTTAAAGCATTCTCTAAAGGTGATGTCTCCAAGCATTTAAGGTTCACTAGTTCTTGTTGCATATCATGCTTTGCAATTCCCTTAGTGGTAGGTTTGACATCTCTTGCAAATGAACTAGCAACCCATTATAAGCTCCTTGCACAAATTTGGTAAGTTGAATACCTTGATATCTACTTATAAGATAAGTCTCTTGTCCTTACAAAGCCTCATTCTTCAATGTCTATAAGTAAACTATGATTTACTGTCATTAATAGTTGTTATTGAAGATTAGTTTACAATAATTATGTGGCTCCACATCACATGCCATCTTTTTTATTTGTTCATGAGTGATAGCAAACCAAAGTTGTACTTATGTATCATCTTTGATTTTTACTTAATCATGTATTTATCCCATAATCATTGGATATGGATGTATTATCTCCAACCTAAGTTTCTTCACCAGCTTTGCTGCAATTAGATTGGTGATTATTTAGAATCAAAGATAGTGCTCTTCAACTCCTTTAGTTGGACTTAAAGAGCAAATAATTTCTTGTGGCAATGACTTAAGTAGTTGTCTCCTTTGCAACCTTCTTGATTTATTGTCTCCATCATCAATACCGACTAATGTCTCCTTAAAACTAATTTATTTTTTTCATCGTCATTCTTCTAGTACTTTTATTCTCAATGTAGATCGCAAAACTCTTAATTGAAATGCCTAGTCTTGTGTAATGATGGCATTGCCTAAAATTTGATTTGGAAAAAGAATTAGAAGTACATTGTTTAGAAAATTTCTTTTTCCTCTTGTTTTTAAGGCCTTTATCCTTCAATTTCACATAGCGCTCTAAACCCTTCTTGTTTACCATTAAAAAGGAATTTTCTTGACTAATACTAGTGCAGGAATGAAAGATTTGTGTTAATAAATGAAGGAAAACATATATGATAATTTGTAAGAAACCATTCTTAAGATTCACACCAAGTGGACCATTGGTCTCTTATAGTCCATGGTGTAATCATGCATCAACTACTTCTTTTATTAGAGTTCATGTCACTTCCTCAATGTAGCGTAACCTATATAAAACTTTTGTCTTTGGAGCTCCTTGAATCACTTTTGTTGTAGCCTTATATGGAGCCATTCCACCATGAAAGCATACATTGTAATTGTGAAAAACATTCTTTTGTCATTATTATTCAAACATAAAGAAGTAGCTGTCTAGCTGAACTAGTGGCATCGATTTTCTTTGCATCAACCTTTCTTATATAGGTTAGAACATTGATTTTGGCCCATATTTGAAGTTTTTTGAAATCTCCTTTGCCTCTTAGAATAACAAGATAGCTGTGATTCTTCTTAGCATTTATCAAGGTCTCCCTCTTTTGCCTCTTGTTATTGTCCTCCATCCTTGAGATGAACACTCCTCTTTTTATTGGCAATTCTTAGAAGTAGTCACAATCCACTCCTATGCTAAAAAAGTTCCTCTTCTTTAGTCACTCTTTTCATGATAACTACCTCTCTCAATAATTTCCCAATTTGTAATTACAATATAAAATGTTGCAATTCATCTTATCCAATTCTCCTATGCATGAGTAAAAAATAAAATGTTACAATTCATCTTACTTAATGCTCTTACAATACTCCCACACATGAACAAATTTATTGAATATACAAAACCCTATGTTTATTACACACAAGACTTATTCTTGGATGTTGAGCATGAACTACATCTTGACTTAAGCCCTTTTGGAGTTCAAATCAATGTAAGATGTGGATTGGATGGAACAAAGATGGATGAATGGTAATCATACAATAATACTTAAACAATGATATGTTACTTATAACTTATGAATTTTGGGCCAATCTTTCTTCTCATATAAAATATAAACTAGGGTTTGATAATGTGTGTCACACATGCATTGAGAAAGCATGCATTAAGAAAACATATATTAAAATATAACAAAAACTCCAATAATATTATCTGATAAAAATCACAACAAACTCTTAAGATACAAGAGCTATTTAATTTTGCATCTCGAGGCCCATATTTTCTTCTTAAAACTTTGTTCTCAATCAAGACACTCATAAAACCTACTTTTAGATTCTTAAACTTTGTCATTAAAATCTCACAAGGATCTCCTAAACTATATCCAACAATGTTAGATACAATATATCACTCAAGTGGATGTTCTTTTTATCTCTCTATCTCTGAGACGATCTCTCATTACAAGAATCCCATATCTCAACCCTATTATTTGACCTCTCACACTATCCTCTACTAAAAGATTTTCTCTCAAACCAACGAGAAGCCCACCAAGAATCCCTTTTATAATCATAAGGGCCTTTGTTTCAATTTTGGTAGGATACTTAGAAATTTTAATTTTTGGTCTCCTCCATGAATGAATCTAATCCAAGTGGGATTAGATCCAATTTTTTTTCCCAAATTGATATCTGGATTTTTTTTATTTCCTAAGGAACTCCAAGTTAGTGAACTCAAAATGCAAAATCTGGGAATTTCGTTGTCTCATTACCATATTTGATTGGATGGTTCAATCATTTGATTAGGCAATTCAGTTGATTGAGCATCCAAAACAACTTTCAATTAACCTCTTTCATCACAAGTTGAGTTGCTTAATTAGATGGTAAACCAAGTAGTTTGATGTTCTTATCAACATATTAGGCTTTCTAATTCCTCAATCTATATTATTACATTCTTGAATTTGCTGCTACATTCTTATACACAATCTAACGATTAGATTGTTTCTAGTCTTGCTTTAGTTTGCTTAGGGTCTTCAAGAGCTTTTTTCTACATCTTTTCAACTATAAGAGATTCTAATCCACTAATCAAATGTGTTTTTATCATGATAAAGTTGACAATGAGAGTACAATAATACATGGTGATAGAGCTCCATGTCTTCCCTATTTCCTAATCTTGGTCAAGCAATTCATCAACCATTGTCATAGAACCAATGATTGTAAAATAACTGTAGAGGTGGTACCAAAACACATGAATCAATTGATTGTGAATCTTCATTGAAGATAAGAAAATTTAAAAATCACAACCAGCTCTAAAGAGGTGAAGAAAATTCAAAATTCACAACCACATTACAAACCTTTTATGTTAATTGTCTACTTCTTTTATCTCCTGGTAGTCCAATATGTATTGTAATTGGTACAAGATTCATATTTGTAAAAATTATATATGTTTAAAGATGCTTCTAGTCTTATTTATGGAGATGTCCTATAACGATGAGGAGAGAAAGAAGATAGGTGCAATAGTAGTGCAAACCTTGATCAGCAATGCAACAAACCCTTGTCTTAATTGCTAGATTGAAGGGGATAGACAAATTCCCCTTTGAACAAGAACAAAAAGGACTCATCACCATTCCTGTGCAAGTCAACAAAAAAGTGGTGATTATCACCATTCAGCATGGAAGTCAAAAGCATCTTAAACAAGAAAAGTTGTTAAAAGCTCAGCTTGGATATCCAACTTAGACTCCACATCCATATCCTTAGAACATGATATAATGCTTAAAGACATGAATTGATAGATAGTGCAAACTTTAGTGTGCTGCATGTGAGTAGATTTGTCATTTGGTGGCTCAAGTTATCTACAAGATAATTCTTGGTGAACCATTTCTTTACGATCACTATGTTATTTACGATTGGATAAACAAGTAGTACTATTTTGCTTTGTGTGGTGCTCCCTACAACTTCTATGGAGATAAGAACTTGACATTGAATTATTTGGTCATGTTGCACAACAAATGAAACATTGGGAGAATACTTGTTCTTGACTCAACCGTCAAATTCTCTTAGAAAAGGTGGACACTAAGAACAATAGGATTGATGCCTTGGCACATGAAGGAAGTGACAAGTTAAAGGACTAGAATTGCATTATTTCTCTTTAGATATGGATTTAAATTAGGTATGGATTCCAAAGAGAGTTATTATAAATAAGTATATCAAAACAGGTTTTCAAAGAAGCATCAACAGTTGGGTTTGTAAATACAATATCAAAAAGTGTCTTAACATTATTCTACTTTCTCAGAGTTTGATTGTTGGTAAACTTTCAAAGAGTAATAAAGGATCCCTCTCTCTTTAATCCCATGCTCTTCTCACTTCTATTTGGCGAGAGCTATTGGCTTATGGGTGTGGAGAGATGTAATAGATTAGATTAGTTATCATTTTGATGCCTACAATTCGCTAGATTTCATTTCATCAGAAAATATTGAAAAACAAACAAGAATATTTTCCATAGATATTATGCTTTATTTTAGGCTTGATATGAAAGGCATGCATTTTTCTTGAACTGGACTGTTATAAGACAATCTTGATCTGCTTTGATTTTTTTTATTTTCTTTTGAAAAGTTGGTGTTTTTTTAAACCAGTTTGTTGATCATGATGAGGGACCACCATACAATACATCTGTAGCAGAGTTAGTAGACATTCTATTATTTATGTTTCTTGTTTTAAAGAATATTCTTTGGACCAAATTTATGAATTTCCTTCTTTTTTTTTTTTTTTTTTTGTATAGCTATGAGAAGGTTCTTAATTCTGTGGGCTTCAGGGCCATCTCGGTTATGGAGAATGAGCTTGTTGTGAAGTCACACGAGGTAAAGTTGCGTTTTTCATTTATATTGACAAGAAAGAAATTTACATATATTTGCTGAGTTAATATCACATTTTATTTGTAGGTTATGTGCATTAGGGCCTTTACATTTATATTATAATGAAATTTGCCATCAAAGCTAATCTTTTAATTCATATCAATCAGCTAAATGAATTATATTTATTTTTTAAATAGTAATGGTCAGTATTATGTTTTTATTATACTATTTTAATAGTTCAAAAGATCTTTTTAATCTTATGAGGAACTACAATAACTTTTTAATTCTCATACTACCATTCTAAATTACAATGAGGTCAATTGACTAAAAAATTTGTTTTAAATGATATCTTATGTAAATATTATCTCAGAAGAACATAAGTCTATCCCAATAAATATCTAATGAATCCTAACACGTAATGTATTGTAGATTAAAATAAATTTAGTTTCAAAAGCATTTGAAAAGTTAGGGATTTGACTTGTGCACCGTTGTGCAATTAATATCATCATTCTAAATTTAAAAATGGATTGGATAGTGGGGATGCTTAATGGTCTAGTTCTCTATTAAATCCAATGAGTCATTTTAGTTGGTGTAATTAAAATAAAGTTAAATAGATAAATGCTTAAATGGGTTTGCTCTTATAAGATTGTTGATACCATTGAAGTCTATTTAAATTTGTTTAAATTTTTGTTGATATTTAAAATATTAAAAAATATAAAAAAAATCAATGATTATGAGTTTATTAATAGTTTTTAAAAATTGGTATCTTTTTTTAGATTAAAGGCATTTGTGTAATTCTTCAATTGTATGGGTTAACTTTTTAAGTAAATAAATAATTGAACTTTATAAAAGAGGATTTTAAAGATCCTTTCATATGATAGTAAAGATCTCATTACAAACATGTAAATACTTAAAAATAAAAACAATACAATGATATCTCACTTTAAGTAATTCTAAAAAAAAACTAATCCCCCCATGCAGAAGATGATATGCTTAGCTCACTTTCCTTCTTAAAAAATGTGACATGATTTCCTTAATTGGCTCATTTAGTCTCTTTACAATTCAATGGATCAATTGATTTTGCTTAGTCTTTTGGTTGCTTATTATGTCCAATTGATTGACGAAGGGATTCAATAGGGATGTCTAAAAACTTAGAATGTTTGTCTAACATTCAAGTGATTTTGAATATTAGTTGAATTAAGATATGTGAAACCACCAATTGTTCAATGACTAAGAATTTCACAAGTTTAGTTTCTTCGTTTAAATGAGGTTTCAATCCTATAAATCATTGTCTCCTTTTAAATGAGGTTTCAATCCTATAAATCATTGTCTGAGAGGGGGAATTTTATGGCAGTTATTTGTTTTTGTTCTGTCACCAAGTTTCCCATTTACCTAACTTGATGGCACAACTTCCATAGGATGAAGAATGATAAGGATTCTCTTTGATATGTCACTCACTTAGGTGACCTCTACACTAACTTGCTTCCATAGATCCATGGGAGTCTCCACTCTTTAGCTACTCTTGCTTGGAAAAGTAACCTTTTTAGTGGTTCTCTTCTTCAAGAATGGGCTTTGATGTGTTTTGTTTGTTGATCTTTTTCAAACAATTTAGTTATCGTATTCTTGCTTATCATACTGGCTTCTATCTTTTCCAAGTACAATGTTGGCATCATTGGTAATATAACATGTAGTACCATCTTTTAAAATTTAATTGATTGAACACAATAATATTAGTTAGCTTCTTGCTCTCACATGTACTTACTCTTACGATCACATGGCAAAAGCCACCTATTGCATATTGATGGAAATGTGTAGTCTCTAACCCATTGTTTTCACAAAGACTTTGAAAATTAGCCTGTTATTAAAATTAAAATCAAAGATAAAACAAACAACTTGCTTCACTTAAATTTAATTAATTTACCTTGTCAAAAAAAGTGAAACTACTACATAGCTAATCAGAATGTCTAGTCAATATGATTGGTTTAATTAATCTTTTGAAAAGTCACAAGTTAAAAGTGACAAACAAAATTACAAATTCATCCAAATTTTATACTTTATAATTATAGGAACATAAAACTCAAATATAACACTTCATTGATGACTTCACCTTTTGAATTTGATTGAAACCAAGTCAATTGATTTTTGAGAATTAATTTTAATGTTTAAGTGAATTTCTTTCTTTTTTTTTTCTTTCACTTTTCTCAATTAAAAGCACTTCTTCCTCCTTATTTTGGCTCTAGACATGCCTTCTTACCTTTGCAACTCTCTATTGTCAAGTTTTAGTTTATATTCTATATATTATATCTTAAGAAACTTTATTATATTAGTTTGGTCTTTGGAAGGAAAAACATACATCACAATCACAATAATTCATATATACACACATATATACATATTTGTGTGTGGGTGTGTATATTTGTATATGTACAATATCCTCTAGTTTTATTATTTATTTAATACCTTTTGGAATAAAAGCAAATATTTTTTAATGTTATTTTGAATAAAATAAAAAGTCTTATTAAGACAAATTTTTGCATAAAGGTAAAATTGTATAACGAATCTAGTGGTAATAATATCATTGAAATTCAACTTAGTTTAATCATAAAACATAAAGGCCATAATAAATTGAAAAACTAATAATATTTTTATCTTAAGGTTGATCTACGAAGCAAATTGTTAGAAAAAGTCAAACAATGTAAAACATTTATGAAATTGGTATTGAAATGGAGGGTTTGAAGAATAGCTTATTTGAAAATTAGTTTATATATATACATATATATTATCTATTATCTATTTTTTAAAGATATACATTCTACGTTTTATTATAGAAGTATTATATTATCTATTTAGATTATACTACATTTAGATATGACATATAATAATAATATATAGATATATATTAAATTACTAATATGTAATTAATTGATAATTGAGATATATATTATGATCATATATATATATATATATATGCTTTTGTTGGAGGAGAGATGATCGGTGTAAGACTAAATGTTTAGAGGAAATATAAATGGGAATAATGCAAAATGCCAAGAAAGGAAAATGAAGGGATCAAAATTACAAGGAAATTTTCAAGGAATTTTTCTCAGGAAAATGAAGTGAGTTTTCTTTGTGAATTTATGTGATTTTAAAATGATTGGTAAAGATTTAAGTTAAACGCATGCATAAGTTGCATAAGGGTTACAAGTAAGGCTTATTTTAATTTTAGTTAATAACGAGAACTCTAAGAAGAGAAATTAAGAAATGGTTAAAAACTTGTAGGTTGATGAAATTTGTCATTCCAAGTGTGGATATGATCGTTTGATTGAAGGGTAGATTGTTTAAAGAGAAGGCATAAAAACAGATGATGTCTCTATTGAACGAAGGTTAAATAGTTCAATAATCATTTGATAAGGACTAGATGGTTTGATAAGCATATCAAATAGTTTGATAAGTTTTGCCTTTTGAGTTTCAAGTCTTTGATAAAACATTAAAGGATGTTTTGATGATCATTTGATGAGTATCAAACAGTTTGATAGAAGAATCAGATGATTAGATAGGGGCCTAAAGAGAGACCACATGGATGATTACATGGACATTATAAGAGTATTCTTGTTGTAGTTTATAAAATGATTAAAGCATTGTATATATATGATTTCCATATTTTATTGCTATATTTCATAAAAATGCATGATATATTATTTGTTTATATTAAAGACCTAAGATAATGTATAACCTGAAACTTATGTTATCATGCATATATAAGATTATGTTAGATTTAACCTATTGAGTTTACATTGGTAGCTCAACTCATTTTTGACTAGTTTTTAAAGTGTTATAAATGTACATCACAAACAAATAGAGTAGTGGTCAAAATAGGCAAAATAAGTAATAAGTTTATTAAAATATATATATTTTTAACTTATATTTTTTTAAAGGTAATTTTTATTAATAAGTGCATGACATGCCATACCAAATGAAGAGAGATACTCAACCAAATTAGATCGAACCCCCCCACCCAAAGACTAGTGTCATAGAAGGTTGACAATGCAAAAATAATTGTGTTCTGACATACTTGTTTAATGTTTTATCAGCACTACATTTTAACAGAACAATTGAGCATTTATTTGAATAGTAATGATCCCTAACATGTAACATATCATAAATGCTCAACAAACTTTTAAAGACATTGATTATAAGTAAATGGATTTATGTCTAAATTAAAATGAATTTAGTTTCAAAGGTAATTGAAAAGTTAGGGCTTTGACTTCTACATCATTGTGGCATTAATAACTTTTTCTCATCATTTCAAGTTGAATCATTGATTATAGCTTTTGGATAGGCTTCTATATAAAAATGGATTAGATAATGGGGATGTTTAATGGTCTAGTTCATTATCCAATGAGTCAGTTTACTTGTAGTAATTAAAATAAAGTTAAATAGATAAATGCTTAAATTTGTATGCTCTTATAAGATCATTGATACCAATCAAGTCTATTTAAGGCTATTTAGATTTTATTTGATATTTAAAATATTAAAAAATATATAAAAAATCAATAATTATGGGTTTATTAATAGTTTTTAGAAATTTGTACCTTTATTAGGTTAAAGGCATTTTTATAATTCCATTAATTATATGGGACAACCTTTTTAAGTCCTTAAAATATATAATCTTTCTAAAAGAGGATTTTAAAAAATTTCAGTCTCTCATTAAATCCTCTTATTTGGTAATCAATACTCGTAATTTTTTAATGCACTATTGGAATATAGGTTTCTTCTTTCATTTAGAGGATAGAATGTATTAATCTCTTGAAAACATGCCCTAGAATTACCTAAGGTTCATTAAAAGGAATCTTGGCATATTAAAATCTTAAAGTTAATTGTAATAACAAAATTTGAATGAATTATATATAATGAAAAAGATAAAAAAATTTACACAAATGTTGAGTTTAAAATAACATTAGACTATTATTTGTGAATATCTCAAAAAGCATGATTGATTATAAGAAAAATTGTAAAATGTGAATAGAATCCTTAGTCAAGAACCAATTATAAGAGGTTGATATCAATACAAGTGATATAGATCCTTTACAACGGATACTTTTGTTAATTATAATTCAATGATAATTGAATATTTATAGTTGATGGCCCAAATCCTTCTTATAATCATACAATCTCCCTTTCATGCCCATCATGCAAAGATTCTTTTCATATGATAATAAGGATCCCATTACAAAGACACAAATCCTTAAAGATAAAAACAACACAAAGTATCTTATTTCAAGCAATTCTAAAGAAATTAATCTCCTCATGCAAAAGAGGATATCCTTGGCTCACTTTCCTTCTTCAAAAGCATGACTTGATTTCCTTGATGGGTTCATTTGGTCTCTTTGTAGATATGACCAAATAATTCAATGGATTAGTTGATTTTTCTTGGTCTTTTGGTTGCTTATTATGTCTAATTGATTCTTCAATTGATTGAGCAACAGATTTGACAAAGATGTTTAGAAGCCTAGAATTGTTGTCTAACTTTTAAGTGATTTTGAATATTAGTTGAATAAGATAAGATAAAACCACCAACTGATCAATGACCAAGGACTTCACAAGTTTAGTTTCTTCTTTTCTATCTTCTTGAGCAGCTTACACTCGACCAAATTCGTTAATCATGGGTATCTCCTTGTAAATAAGATTACAATCATATGAATTATTGTCTAAAAGGAGAAAATCCATTGGTGTTATTTGTTTTGGTTCTCTCACCAAGTGTTCCATTTGCCCAACTAGATGGCATTGCTTCCATAGGATAAAGAATGATAACAATTCTCTTTGATATGTCACTCATGTGGATGACCTCTACACTACTTGCTTCCTTAGATCCATGGGAGTCTCTACTCTTTAGATACTTTATGTTGGAAAATTAACCTTTCTAGTTGTTCTCTTCTTTTAGAAGGGCTTTGATGTGTATGGAATGTTGTTCTTTTTCAAACAATTTTGTTTTCATATTCTTGCTTATAATATTGACGTCTAGCTTTTCCAAGTACAACATTGGCATCATTAGTAATATGATAGGTAACACTATATTTTAAGAGTAAAATGATTGAACACGATTATATTAGTTAGCTTCTCACTCTCACATGTACTTGCTTCAATGATCACATGGCACATGTTAAGTAGAATCACATATGTATAGTCTCATTAAATAGTAATGGTGAAGTGTTGGCATTGTCTCTTTTCTTTGACTTTTTATATCACCATGAAGCCACCTATTGCATATTGATGGAAACTTGTAGTCTCTAACCCAGTATTTCCACAAGGGCTTTGGAAATTAGGTTGTTATGGAAACTGATTTCAAAGATAGCATAAACAACTTGCTTACCTAAATTTAATTAGTTTAACTTGTAAACAAAGTGGTACTACTACAGAACTAATTAGATTATTTTGTCAAAATAATTGGTTCAATTGATCTTTTGAAAAGTCATAAGTTATAAATGATCGACAAAAGTACAAACTCATCCAAATTTTATACTATATCATTATAAGAACATAAAACTCAAATATAACAATTCATTGATTACTTCACCTCTTGAATTTGTTTGAAAGCTAGTCAATCTATTTTTGAGCATTAATATTAATCTTCTAAGAGAATCCCTTTCTTTTTTTTTCTTGTTCCGTTTTCTTTATTGAATGTAATTCTTACTTCTTATTTTGCTCCTAGACATTCCTTCACTCTTTCTCAACTCTCTATTACCAAGTTTTAGTTTATATTCTATATATTGCTCTTAAGAAACTTTATTACCTTAGTTTGGTCTTTAGAAGGGAAAATACACATCACCTTTACAATAATACATACATATTTGTGTGTATATATATAGATTATTCTGTCTGTAACATCCTTGAGTTTTATTATTTATTTAAAATTATTTGGAATAAAAGAAACTATATTTTAATATTATTTTAAATAAAATAAAAATAGTCTTATTTAGACAAATTTTTATGTAAAGGGTAAAATTTGTTGTATAACAAATCTAGTCATAATAATATCATTGGAAATGGAATTAGTTTAATCATAAAACAAAAAGACCAAAACTAATTGAAAAACAATAATATTTTATCATAAGATTGATTTGTGAAGAAAATTGTTAAAAACAACAATGTCAAAAATTTATGAGATTGGTATTGAAATGAAGGGCTTGAAGAATAATTTAAAAATTAGTTTAATGACTTTTGAAAGTTGTTTGATATAGAATTGTAATTAATATAATATTTTCAAAAAAACTCTTATATAATAAAGAATTTAATGTTTATATATACATACATATACTTATTTGTACATACATGCACGCATATATATATATATATATATATATATATATATATATATATATATATATATATATATATATATATATATATATATAAGAAGATGAAGAATTTGAGAATATGTAAATTGATACCTTATTCCCTTGCCTTAGGAATAATCATGAAAATTCTTATTCTTAAATTCACTACTATTATTACTTTGAATACAAATTAATTTGAGATTGGTTTGACTTTTTATCTTTCTTATAAAATTAACAAAATTTTCAAACATCATATTTTTACTCTTAAGAAATATAACCCAAGTATATTTTGAAAATCATTGACAATCACAAATCCATATTTCTTTTCACCTAAACTTAAGAGTTGTTTGATTTCAAAAAGGTCTAATAAACTATCCATAAAAGTCTACTAATAGTTAAATAATTTTTATGTTTAAAGAAAAATTTAACTTGGTTTTTTTTGGTATAATTCACATATTTTCCAATTAGGTTTTTTTTAACTTAAGAAGACCTCTAACTACATCTAATTTAGTTAATTTTTAAGGTAAAATAATCTACATGACCTAATCTTTTATGTCGTAAATTATTCTCACTTGAATATGTAACAAGATATTCTATTATGTTAGCTTCTAATTAATCAAACTTAATCATATAAGTATCATGTTTTTTTCTACTAATAAATAAAACTTGATCATCTTTTAATATTTTACAATAATAAGTATTAAAATTAACAAAATAATTATTATCACATAATTGACTAATACTAATTAAATTAAATTCTATTTCATCAACTAAAAAAATATTTAAATGTGTTAAATTAAGCGTATTTATATCATCAATTCTAATTATTGATATAAACTTCTATTAGTCTTTAATCATAACTTGAGCATCCATTATCGAATACCCTAGAGCTAGATCTTTCTTTTTTTACAATGTATGGTTATAACTAAAATATATGCTTTTACGTATTATAATCAATATATTTGTCTTGATATCATAAAAAAGAAGAGATTATTATGTTATCCCAGTAGTTGATAAGTCAAGTCATAAATATTTAGTATTTTATTATAATATGTATTTTTTTGTGTGAATTAGGTTTAATAGTTAACAAAATTATGCACTTTTGAACATGATAAATTAGTGATCTTCAAAGCACCTTGGAGTGCTCAGTAGGTTTTAAGAATTGAAGATACTACATCAACTTTGAAAAAGTTTTTTATTATGAATAGAATGTTAGCTTTTTGATTATTAATCATAAGACATATATTTTCATTCAAATCTTTTCAAATTCTAATTTTAAACATCTCATTTGTTTATCCTTTTCTTGATTTAAAAAATATTTAGGATTTCATTAATGCATATTTTCTAACTTTTATTTTGGTTAAATTAGAAAAATAAAATTTAACAAAACTAATTTAGTTTTCTTAATTAAAAAAAGAAAAAAATACAACATAATCCAAAACTCCAAGCTTAACCCATGCGCAAAGCACTTGGGTCAATCAAGCCCAGTAGGCTTAGAAGCTTTACCTCAGGAGATCATTAGAAGCAAGCTGGGTTGAACTCGATCTTAGTTAAGGTGCAGTACTAAACCCGAATGAGGCATGGGAGAGGAAGGATCGAGTCGACAGAAGTTGAAATAAGTATGCAATGGATCGGGACAAGCACATAATCATATTAAACCCAAATTCATACAAGTGGCCGATGTGATGAAATCCAAAGAACACAATAAGAGCCAACCCCAATTTCTACTTTAATTGTATATGGACATCAAGTATTATAAATAGCAAATACTTTTAACAATTACATCATGTAGGGCTAACATTTTGACTCCTGTATGCTTCCAAATTGGGACTGACTTAGCTCCATTCGATCGTGCATTTTTATGATTGAACAGCAGGAATCGTGTTGATGTTTTAAACAGGGATCATGATCCATCTTATCGTCCATTCGATGAGCCTAATCTAATGGTAATAATTGATTTTTTTTCTTATTTTATATGATTTATCCTTGATCTGACAACCCAGATCTTTCCATTTTGAATCCTATGATTAAGATTATTCTCGTCTTTATTATTGATGAATCAAACAATCTATATCTCATCCAACATGATTAGATGACATAGATCTAATCCACATTTACTATTGATCAATCGAATGATCCAGATCTTATCTAACATGAAAGAATGACCTAAATCTACTCTATCTTGTTCCAATCATCTATAACTCATCTGTTTTTATAGTCTTCGATCAAACAATGTAGATCTTCTTAGATCGATTCTAACGACTCTAGTTGATCCCTCCTAATGGGTAATTCCTTAGCCATTATTTGAGTCGTTATAAAAGCCATTTGAAAGAATATTTTAAGTTGTTTAGTAGTAACTTATGAAAGAATTTTTTCTTGATTTTTTATTGTCTATGATCAAATGTTTTGTATAAATAAATAAACCTATATAAATAAAATGTCTAATAAATAAGAACCAAGCTTTGAAATCTTAATAAAGTACTACACGATATTCTACAAGTGTAAAATCTCTTAGTGACACTATAGCTTAGTACTTCTCAAAACACAAAATTCTTTTAGGTAAGTCTAATACTTATAATTTATTTTTTATTTTTTTTCATAGTTTTAAGCTCATTGTGGCCTTCTCTATTCATCAACAAATATATAAAGTCATACATTTCTTACATCAAATTTTTGTTTTTGTATTTTTCCTTTTCTTTTAAGTTTGTTGGCCCAATATTTGTGAAAACATGAGTTTGATTTAATCTCATAAAAAATTAAGTTTAGGTTGACCTTTCAAAAGTCCATTATAATTGAACTTATAGAAGCTAGTTGATTAGAGGTGAATCATAAAAGAAAATCTTAAGTAGGTTCGAAATGAATTATAAATAATAAGAAAAAACCTTATATTATAATTTTTAATAGTATTGTTTTTTTAAGCTTAGTTTGGGGTGGACATAGGTTTTAATTTAAATTAAACAACCTAAACATTTTGGTATACCATTCTAATTTTTATTTTTATTTTTATTAATCATAAAAATGTAAAATTAATACATATAAAATCAAAGTTTTCTACAAATATAAAACTATTTTTATAATTTTTTTAAAATAAGTATAATAAAAAATAGAAAAAATATTTCAAAACTCATAATTCAACCTCATTTTGTAGGATTTGTACATAATTATTTTACTTCATTTTCATCATTTGCCTATAAGAATTTAGGTTGGTTGTTTCATTTAACTTTTAACCTCCAATTCTTAGGCATAAAAGTACCTTATTTCTTGCACTATCTAAAACTTTAAAAAGCATGGTTTATTATGTCCTTATTAACACAATGAGGTGAAGGCTAAGTTAAAGTTAAGTTGCTTTAACTAGTCTAAAAACAGTTAACAACTTATTAAATTTTTTTCAAATTAGCATAAACATCTTTGTTGGGTATTTATTATCCTAGATTCTCTTCTAATTATTCTTCTTGAAAACATTTTTTATAATGACATTCAGGTTGAATTTAGGCTAAATTCTTTATCTTGTCTAGCTTTTTAATATGTTCTACTAGTTACTATTAATCTAAATATTAGGCTTTCTATTAGTTCTTTAGTCCTTTCTAAGTTTTTCTAAGTGCCTAAATTTTTTAACATATTTTTGCTATACTCTAGTTTTGAACTCATGTATTGGACCCAAAGAGATTATTCAAATAATAATTTTCTATTTCTTGTCGATGAGTAAGCCAATATTATTTCATTTAAATTCCTTATACGAAGATAGTTTTCTTCCACAAGAGCATAAAGCCTATCCTATTTCCTCTACTGATATTTATGACTATCCTCATAATTCCCCTATAAGAATGTATTCATGATTTCCTCTAATATGCTTATTACTTTGGGGGGTATTGCCATTAGAGCACGAGACATAATTGTATTTAACACATGTTTAATAAGATTTAACCTTTTTCCTAACGATAAGTGTTTTTACTTCCATATTGCTACTTTGTTTTGAAGTTTTTCCAACCAATTGGTGAAAGTTTCTAGATTTTCTTCTATCATTAGAAATTTGGCATCACAGATATGTGATGGGCATGAAACCTATCTTAAAAACTAACATCTTATTAGTTATATTAATTGTTAAAGATTTCATATTACTTGTTATATAGAATTTGGACTTTTGAGGTTTTTATCTGCATACCTATTGATAGCTAGAATTTGTCAAGGAAGTTGTGAATTATTTTCTAATGTTATAATTTTCTTAATAGTGGTATTTTTTCTAAGCTTGGTTTGGGATGGACGTAGGTTCTAATTTAAATTGAATCACCTAAAATTTTTAGCATATCATTTTAATTTTTATTTTTATTTTTACTAATCATAAAAATAAAAAAAATTAATATATATAAAATAAATATTTTTATAAACATAAATTATTTTTATAAATTTTTTTAAAAAATAAATATGATCTAAAAAATAGTTAAGATTTTTTAAAACTCGTAATTCACACTCATCTTATAAGATTCACATATACTCATTTTATTTCATTTCCATCATTTGCTTATAAGAATATAGGTTGATTGTTTTGTTTGAATTTTGACCACCAGGTCTTAAGCATTAAAGTTCCATGTTTCTTGTGCTATGTAGCACTTAAAAAAGCATGATCGATTATGTCCTCCTTGATATAATGACGTGAGGCCAAGTGAATGTTTAGTTGCTTTAAATAATCTAACAAAAGGTAAAAATTTATTAAAAATTTACCAAATTAGCATAAACATCTTTTTAGGTATTTATTGTTCTAGATTCTTTTCCAATTATTCTTTGCAAAAACATTTTTTCTAATGACATTCAAGTTTGAATTTAGACTAAATTCTCCATCTTGGCTAGCTTTCTAATATGCTCTATTAGTTATTATAAATCTAAATATTAGACTTTTTGTTCAGGTTTTAATATTTCTATGTTTTTTCAAGTGCTTGACATTTTGACCATTTTTTGCTGCTCTCTAGTTTTGACATCATATATAGAACCCAAAAAGATTGTTTAGATAATAATTTCTAATTTCTTGTTATTATGTATGCTAATATTATTTCATTTAGAATCCTTATACGAAGACCGTCTTCTTCCATAGGAGCATAAAGCATATTCCATTTCCCCTAATAATATTTGTGACTATCCTCATAATCCTTTTATAGGAATGTATTCATGATTTGCTCTAATATGCTTTTTACTTACTTTGGGAGATGTATTGTTATTAGAGCATGAGAAAAAATAATATTTAACACATGTTTAACAAGATTTAAACTTTTTCCTAATAATAAGTGTTTCTTCTTCCATCTTGTTAGTTTGTTTTGAATTTTTCCAACCAGATTGTGAAAGAATATATATTTTGTTTACCATTAAAAATTTTGCATAACAGATATGTGATGTGCATGAAACCTATCTTAAAAACTAACATATTGCCAATTATATCAACTATCAAAGATTTCATATTGCTTATCATATACAATTTGGACTTTTGAGGGTTTATCTGCATACCTATTGAAAGTTCGAATATGTTAAAGAAATTGTGAATTGTTTTAACTAATTTCAAATCTCTTTTACTAATTAGTAATGGAGAGACTATATTTTGTTATTGTAGGCCCCATGACACTTGAAAGAACCCATTAGGAGAACCATTTAAGATAATTAACAACCAAGTGCTGTAAATGACATTTTTATGGAAGAATTCAAATTTTTTTATTATTAGAAATTCCCAAGAGATACTGTCAAAGGCAAAAAAAATCATCAACATTGCATTGATGATGATGTAATCTTCATAGGGTGGTATTAAGAAAGATAGAAATTTTTCATAGGAATTTGAATTAAAATAGGATGATACCCTATGTATCATAGTATGTTTGTTACTTGTTATAAGAAAAAAGTGAACTATCAAAGTAGGTCAAATACTTGTTATAAGAAATTAAACTAATAAGGTGACACTCTAGGTTATTTGAGCTAAGTAAGCTATCATTGTAGGGAAAGCCCATACTTTATTTATGCTATTATTTATTTTTTTCTTTTGATTATTATGTATGCATTGAAATGCATTCTTATATTTATCTATTTGTGTCTGTTTATGTGTGTGTGAGTTAAAATGCTATATATCACAATATAGTCAATAAGAATCCCTACAATATGGAAGTAGTAGCATAAAAAATGATCAAAAATAGAAATAAGAAATCCTTAGAAAAAATGAAGCAATAAATTTGAGAAGGTCTAATGAAATATAAGCTAGGAGATGCATGCCTCCCATATTTGCTAAGAGGTATGGTGGATTTTATTAAGTGGATGGGATAGTGAAACAATTTTAAAAGCCATGTCCATCATATTTTGTAGACACACTAACTCATTCAAGTGAAAGATTGGTAAGAATGGTTAAACCACAATATAGGGCAAATTGCAATTTTTAAAGAATACTTGTAATTAATGTTAAATCCTTCGTGTTAAGTACGTAATAAAATAAATGACAATTTTTTGATAGTTCAAACCAGACTCTTAATTGTGTCCACACACAATCTGTTGACTACATTATTTCCCTAAATAGATTTCATCAAATGATTGATAAATGAATGCCCATATAGAGTTGATCCACATGAGAACAATGAAAGGCCCAAAGGAGCCATAATTAAAAAATATTTAAATAAGTTAATACAATAATAGATATAAAAATAATTACAAGAACTTTATAACAATAGATTTACAAATCAACTTATAATCTTTATCAATCTCACAAGTGGAACAATCTATATATAAATAAGCATAAAATAGTGTTACCAAATGAATCAAATTAAAGAAGGTGAAGAACTTGAAATCTCCTTCTAAGAGAGCTCCATCATGAGCATAGTTCTTAAATGTTGAGGTGAATAGAAAGTGGACAACTGAAGCTTAAAGGCCTCTTCAATCAATGTATAAAATCTCATTAGAATTTTCTAAAGTGTTCTTTGGACATCTTTATGATGGAGAAATGTGTAACAAGCTTCTTATGGTCAATGGTTATCCAAGGTGATTAAATAGTCATTATATGATTTTCACTTTCATTTGTATAGTATAATCTGATAGATCATGCTATAGAAGACCACTAAATGACTTGATCTTCTACTCTCTATCAAACTATCCAATGATTCACTCATAAGTTCTTTATTCATATAGATGATCATACCATATGATATGTATATATTATATTATAAGAAAGCTTTTGGGTTTAGTTCATTCTACACTTAATTACTTTATAAAACATGATCATATATATATATATATATATATATATATATATATATATATATATATATATATATATATATATATATATATATATATATATATATATATATATATATATATATATATATATATATATATATATATCATAAAACACATTATATAATATGAAACCCTCTGGTCTTTCATTCTTTTAGAATGTTAGCTCTCTAAATAGTTGTACTATATGATACTTATGCATCGTACTATGCAAAATTTTTTGATTTTCCTTTCAGTCAAGTTGATTAGTTTAAAGAAGGAACATATTGTGTTATACTGTATGAATATCTCAATTTTTCATTTCACTTTAAGTTATTTAGCTCGCATATATATCATACTTGTACCCAGATATTTTGTTGCATAATTTTTTTTATTTGTTTTCTTACTCAATATGGCTAGTTTTGAAACTAGGTTATACTATATGATAAGAAATATCATACCATACTATTAACTTGACAATACTAATAATGGCATAGATTACATACTATAATCAATTGTCTTATATGTTTAATAATTTAGTTATATTGTATGAAAATAATATCATATTATATGATTAATATAATTTATATAATTTATATAATTTCAAATTTAATTTGTTATCATTTTTATTTCTACTTGAGTATGACTTAAATGATCATATTTTTAATGCATGCCACTTAATGTGAAAGTGAAATTTATTTGTTAATTTATGAAAAACTATGTTTTAAAGGATAGACCAACATAACATTCATGAGAGTTTTGTGAAAGATTAATTTGTGCCACAACAAGATTAGTTTAGGTTTTGTTATTCTATTATAATTAAGTAAAAGAAGATTTGCTTTAGGTAGATGTCACTTTATGAATAGAAAGAACCATCATAACTACTCTATTATGAAAGTTGAGCTAACTCATAACAAACATCCTTTTTACTACTTTCTTATTAATTTTGATAAACAAACATAAAGGAAAACATTAGCTATCAAGATTGTATAGTTTTGCTAACATCATATCATCACATGAGGGCATAGTGTTAATAAGAGATGTTGTTATATGGCATGGTTGGTACAGAGAATAGATTGGTCTTCTTAATGTACTCACACTAGATGATACAGTCAACCATTGGTAACAAAATAAAAAAAGGCCCAAATTTAGTGTTAAAACTAATTTAAAAATAACTTGGAGAGAATTGTGCAATGTTTTTCATAATTGGTATGTCTCAAAATCCATTTGGGACAAAATGTTAGATAAATTAACAAGGTTAGTACAAAGAGGCTTGTAATTGTCAAATATGAATAGAGATTCTCTACTTTAGCAAGATATGCACCAAAAAAGGTGGTGACTAAAACATAATGGTATTTTCTATTCAAAAAGGGATTGTAAGGCTCAATGAAGAGTTTTTTTATCACTTATGTAATTCTCCATATATAGGGACCTAACAAAGGCTCTCATTGAATAAAGCAAGATCAAGCCATGAAATAGGTTAGGAGAGAGACTAAAAAATGGAAATATGGTAGACAAAATGTCGAGAAGGTAATGAAATCTAACTCATTGATAGAATGGTTAAATTTCTTTGTAATAACTAGATCAAGAGAAAAATCTAAATGTAATAAATGTAGGATAACCCAAACATGAAAAGTAAGGCTAGCTCAATAGATTGGATGTGTGAATGCAATGACAAAGCAAAGGATCCAATGAAATGGAGAGGGGTTGGGCTTATAAGGCAATAAGGGATGGGGTTATCATAATAGTCTAGGACACAGAGGATAATAATAGAAAGAGAGGTAGTTTCAGAGTGTAATGAGAGTGGTTCAAAGTGACAATAGTCATTAGAGAGAAAAAAGGATCAAGTTAAGTACCAAGAAGGTTGGGTTAGGTGTGGAGAACTTTGATGAGCAATTAAAAAAGGAAGAGGTCAAGTCTTGATGATGAGGGAGTGGTTTAAGAACTAAGAAAGGAAGTGATCAAGATCATAAGGAGGGAAAAATTTAATGGGGAGGGAATTGAAGGTGATGGGAGAAGAGGTGATAGCAAGGTCATTTCTCAGGGTGGTTGCTAAGTGAAGGGGGTTAGGAATGTGGACAGAAACTGTTTGAGTAGAGTTGAGTTCAAGATATAGGAAAAGGTTGTCTTTACCTAAACATGAAAGAGAACTAAGAGGCTAAGGCTTGCCCTTCAACAGTCATATTGTCTAATGTGGAAAAAAATGGTTATGAGAAGTGGGGGAGAGAGAATAGGAGACATACTTGAGGATGGTGAGTTTAATGATCATGGCCTCAAGTAGCGTTAAAACTCAATGACAGGAAGTACGTTCATGAGCATATGATCAATAGGCTTGAGGATGGTAAGTTCAAGGAAATGCATAAATGATAATGGTTAAGAGAAGCATGATGGAATACTTATGGCAATGAAATTAGACATAATTCGAATATTTTATTTGACTAAATTTATTGATATCCAAACCATGCCCAATTTTATTGATATTTTATTCTTAATTTTATCATTATAATTGACGTCTATGTATCACATAAATTTAAAATTTTGATATATTTTATAGTAGAAAAATTGGAAATTATAATGATATTATTTACAAGGCTTTCAGTTAAAGGATATTCTCATATAATAATATTATTTAAAAGTTTTAAATATTTTGTTAATTGAAATCTTTAAATAAATCTTTTAAAATTTATAATTTTGTTATTATAAAATGAGCTCTAAATGTTGCTTAAATATAGAAAACCTAGATATTGAAAATTGTGATTAAAAAAAAGAATAAATGATTATTTGTATAGTATTAAATCAAAAGATAAAAAATAATGAACAAATTTAGGAACTATTGAAATCTTGATGTCGTTGATATTTAGATAACAAAGTTATTTAAATATGACTAACTAGTTGTTACCTTAAAGATGCATCAAAATCTTCAAATAAAATTGTATAATATAATGAAATCACTAAATCCAACTTTTCTTAAATCAATACAAACAATTATTTTGTAAAAATGTGTGAGCAAAACATAGAGATAGAAAGATAGTATAGAATTTTCTTATTTCAATTAATTTGGTTCCCTTTAGCTAAATGTTGTTCCTTTTTTAGTACATAAAATACTAAGGGATCAATACAATTTGTAATATTGAATAAGATAATAAATATAGCCTAAAGATATCTGATACGTCAACTTACTTTTCTTTAGGGTGCAGAGAAACTTGGGAGATGGAAGAAACTTGACTTGTCCCTAGTGTGACAAGCATGCACTCTTAAAAAGAAGTATCTCCATTTATCATAAACCATTACAAAGATGGGCCAAGTAATATTTAGAACTTATGAATCTCGTTGGCTTATCATCAAACGATGAGTTACTATTTGCTTGATGCATGATTGAAACAATTCAGCCTTGTGTATCAAGACTCACATCTTATTCAAGCAAAAAAAATTCTATTATGTCACATTACTTTTAAGTTATTTGCAATAGAAAGAGTGATCTTTATAAAATTAATAATGATTTTGATTATACATATTTTGAATTTGTTTCTAATTAAAATCCCCATTTTCATTACTTACCATATTTGATTTATTTTTAATTTTTAATATTAGTTAGGATAATTTTATTTATTATTTTATGATGATGATTCAATCTTATCTTTATAAATATAATGATTATTTTTATTTTATTTTATTTCTGCAAGTAAATGATGATCTGAGAAAAAAGTCTTCAAAATAATTAGTTTTAATAATAAAATTTGAAATTCTTAATTTTTCAATAATCATTCTAACAAATAGTTATTTGGTAAACCTTTTTTGTTTCCGCAGTTTACTTATTTAAGAGTTTGGATATCCTTTTTGTTATATTTCTTCAAGAAGGAAGGTTTTAAAAATTGAGTTAGGCTCTCGATATGATTCAACCAGAGAATACAAGGGAGTCCCTTTGCCAATACTGTGTTTATTTTGTCTCTCGATTTGAAATATATTTTAAGTCCGATTATTAATCACATTTGGAACTGTCAACAGATGCACGGTTTTGTTAATCGGATTTGTGTTGCTCGACTCTCGACGGCGGTGTTCAAAATATTTTTTTAAAAAAGTTATTTTTCAATGGTAACGGTTTATTTGTCGACCGTCTTCATTGCCGTCGTTTTCAGGACTTACTGTTGAGGTTTGATTTTGTGACACTGAAGGCTTTGTTGAGAACGATTGCCAGTTCCCAGTTGCCGGTTGCCAGTTGTCGGTTGCCGGTTGTCGGTTTGCTTCAAATTCTTGAGCATTTTACCTTGGTGAAAATTTGGCACAAGAAGATTGGTTGTTTAAATCAAGATTATTAAAAACCACATTTTATGATTACATAAATAAAAATATATGTCCAAAAAATTTGGTAACAACAAATAATTTAAAAAATAATTATTGATTTTTAAAAATATATTTCATAGTTAATTTTAAAATATTAAAAAACATTAGGAGAAAAAAATTTTAATAAAAAATTTGAAGGATTTTAAAATTTATAAAATTTTCTAATTTCATTTCAAAATTTAAAATTACAAAATGAAAACTCATTATAAAACTGTCAAAGAAACTCACTCAATAGTTAAAACAAAAAATACTTATTGTTTTTAAAAAAACAAAACAACATTTTAGTTAAATAAACAAAAAAAATTAATTTTTCAAATAAAAACATTAAATTTAAAAAATAAAAATTAGCAAATGCCTTTAGAAAACATTAAATTGCTCTCAATTATGAATTAATAAAATGTTTTTTTAAAAGTTGGTTTTCATAATAAATTAAAATATTTTTTTTGTACTTTGGTTTAAAATAAAAATTTTTAAAATCATAAATTTTTTTGCGATCAGTGCTATCAATTTTGAATTGATATTTGTTTTATAAACAAATGTTTTAAAATTTTGAATTTAATTTTAAATTAGATTTTTTAATAAGTTAATTTAAAGTAAAAATCAACAAATTGATTGACTTTTCTATAATTTATATGAACTTACATCAAATTTTTATTTCATAAAAAATTTTTGCTAATTAACTTTGATGTTGATTTTATTCATTTTTTTAAAAAAAAATTTGTTAAGAAGTTTATTTCAAATAAATAGATTTGGTAGAAACTGCTTTAATTCATTGATTTTTCTTTTAAATTAGCTAATCCAATGAATTTATTAAGTTAAAAATTTTAGAAATATTTGGTAATTTAAAATTAATTTTTTATATAATATTACAATTAATAATTTTAGAAACATTTGTTATTGTTAATATCTTTAAACAAAATCTAATTAATATTATAAACATGTATTTTTTAAATTTATTTATTATTAAATAATATATATTTCAAAAAAAATAATGAGTATATCTTGCACGAAAAATATATTTTTTTTAAATCTTCAGTAAAATCGAAGTTATTTGAACCATTTGAGTGATTAGACTTTCATTGAGTGACTTGAATAGATAAAATTGCTACAAGCTCATGCAAATTTGTGATAGCCAAAGTTATTTTACTGAAATTAGCAATTTGATCACATAGTTTATTTTATCATAAATATAATTGATTATCAATTAGTTTGTCAAATATATATATGAGTGATATTGTATTTGGCTCAACTAATAGAGGAATTTGCAAATCTAATAAAGAAGGATTTGAGAAGAGCTTAATAAGAGAATGACTTTCCTTCTAGGATTGGAAGTCAACCAAGTAGAGTGTGACATACTTATATCCCAAAGTGTGTTTATGTTAGAATTGTTAAAAATGTTTAGATTTAAAAGTTTGAAATCAAAAGAAAATCCTATATATACAACCACACATTTAGATAAAGATGAAAGTAAAAAAATTATAGATATGAAGTAGAGAAAATATAGATCCTTGTTATATTTTATAGCAAAAATACTAAATATAATATATAATGTTTGTATTTATGTTGGGTTCTAAGCTAATCCCAAGAAGTCTCACTTAAAAAAACATATATTTATATATTTAATTAGTACACTTATAATAAGACTATGATAGGATTTGATTATAATACATATTTAGATGCTGATTTTACTAATAGTAAAATGGATAAGAAGAATACTTTAGATACATGCCTATTCTTTATACACTCACTCATCTCTTGATCTAGCAAGAAACAAAATTATGTAGCCTTATCCATTATCGAATTTGAAAAAAATATTGTAAGTATTTGTATAGACGTGGTAACTATTGCAAGACTATGGTGTTAAGTTAGATAAAACCCCAATATATTGTTACAATATTAGTACTATTTATCTTACAATGAACTTAATTCAAAATTATTGGACCAAGCATATAAACATTATGTACCACTTGATTTAGGAACAAGTAAAACTTAAGATTGTATCTTTGAATTTTGTCCTCTCAAGTGCATAATTAGTAAACATTTTTACCAAACTATTATTATCTGACAACTTTATTAGGACTAAAATATCACTTGAAATTATTAATCTCTTTTAATGATAACAAAAAAATAGAGAATGAGTTAGTATATACCTTGAATTTAGGAGGAGCTAAACTAGAGGACAACATATACTTAATATGTATTGTGATGATTTTGTCATCATCATAAGGAGAAATTAATAACTCTATGGCTTTTTATAGGAGATTAATGATATCAACATCATATGTTATGTTTGCTATATTACTTCAATTATTATCTCAAAAATAAAGTACAAGTTGATGATCTTTTAAGTGGTGTTAACATAACAGTTCATCATGTGATTGATATAAGATGGTGTCCAAACAATAGTTCAACCCATAAAGGAATTTCTCTTAAAGGTGTAATAGCCACATAATTAATCCTTACTATTTCTTTATGCTTGAATTATTAAAGCCTTTGTATTACTCTTTCATGACACTTAGGGCCGCATTCACATTTTAAATCAAATTGTATATCCACTTGATTTCTCATCAATCATTGACATCCCTTACTAAGTTTTATGAGTTATGATCATTTATTAAGATAGAATCATATATACAAAATATAAAAAAAAATTAGAATTTCAAATTACCTAAAGTAATAGTTATTACTTAGCACAATTTATTTATCATATAGTACAATCAGTAATAACACTATTGTATGGAGGTAAGTAAGATAATTTGATCGTATGTTTATCAGGAGTACCATTGTGTTTTATAGTATGATTGCTTATGTTATATAGTATGATTAGTTATAGTAGTTATTCATTCTTATGAGGGAAGTGACAAAATTTTTTAATCATGGTGCAAAATGTAGTCATATAATACAATATATATTTTCATACAATTATCACTTGTACACTTAGAATTGTAAAGGAAAATATGAGAGAAAAATATTTGCATAATATGATAGAATGCCTTTATATAGTATGATGTATCTTTAAGAGTATGTAACCCAAGTAAAAGTTGAAATCTTGAGAATTTTGTATTGTGCGATAATTTTTTATTATATTGTGTGATCTTTCTCTTAAGCTTAATAGAGTAACCCTATAACATTCATGCAATATCATATTTATGATCATGCAAGTTTGATTATATCAAACAAAGAGTGTTTATTCAAGAAAAATAAATCTAAACATTTTGTATAATATGATATTTATTTATTATATATTACAATCAATTTTTAAAGTGCAATGACAATTGAACTGTTTAAATCATTATCTAAATAGTTCATTTTGAGTTACTATACAGTACAATCCAGTTGATCATATAGTTCAATAAGTGTTGAAATATGGTAAGGCTAGTTTAACTTTTTTGGGAAATAGATTAAAGCCATTGGAAGTACCATATTTGATCTTTTGAGTATCGCTTACATATAAATAGATGATTTAACACCAAAAGAAGAAGCTAATGCGAAATCATTTAAGAAAAAAAAGTTTCTCTCACCATCTTTACTAAGTTGAAAGAGATCACTTATTTCAAATTTTTTTTGGAACATCCACATTTTGTTGTATTCTTAAGTTTTGCATTCATTGTTTAGGCTTCTTAATGATAGCTTCCTTGCATAGCTTCACTTAGTGTGTCACTTAAAAAGATTTGCTTTAGTTATAAATTTTGTTGCACATGCTCTTTTTCTTATTAAACTTTAACTTTGTTTCTTTAAATATTTGTATTTATACTTGTATTGAGGTTAATGTATGCCTTCTTTTTATAAATCTTTTGTCTTGTATTTGATCAATCTAGATCTTTTCTTTGATAAAAAGAAATTCAATTATATGTTACAAATTTGTATGGTATTGTAATCATGCAACTAATTAGATTTGAGTGTACCACCAATGATTTAGCACTCTCTCCAAACCCAAGGGTCGTCGATGTAAGGTTTGACAGTCCTATCTCATCATATAATTTGACACTCTCTCATAGGTAAGTCTAACTTATGGGGCTACCTTACAGAGTTTTAAAAGTCATCAATAACCATAAGATGCTCTATTAAGTATTTTAGTACATCTATATTCTCTCATGATGTCCTATAAATTAGTAACACTTTGCTACCCCAAATTCTCCAACATACTTGTGCTCTACAAATCATATGAGTTAAGTCCCTCAAGACTAAGATTCCTAAATAACACATGCCACTCCACCACAATATGCTCTAATACATCCATGGTCTTCCTATATTATCCTAAGAAATCAAGCATGCAACCTCTTAGAGTCTTCTACCATATGACAAGACAGTCCATGACTAGGTCTCTATCAATCACATAAAATGGTTACCTTTTTACTTAGTAGTAGTTTTATTATCTAGTATATTTGACCTTCTTATCTCTGGGTTCTGGGGCCAACACTTAGGATACAATATATTCTAATCCATGTCATCATCAATATTATCTTACCTTTCATGTTTTTTTCCAAATGGATTATTATCAACCATTTAGGTTATCTAAGGCATTCTTCTAACCTTATATTGTCATCTAAGATAATCTTAAGGTTTTCTTAAAACTCTAATAAACAATCTAGGGACATCTTAGGTACCTAAATAATTATTTAAGTTAACCTAAGGTTTCCTTCGAATCTTAATTAGCTTATCTAAGGTTTCTTTACCTAAATAATTTTTGGGCTAACCAAGAGTTTCTTCTAAACCTTAATCAACCTATTTGGGATAATCCTATCTTATTTAGATTTTTATATTCATACCTAATTCTTACCTTAACTTTTATCAGGGATCCTAACAAGAAACCTTTAAAGTCATAGTCCTTATTTTCAAAATTGGGTTTACTTGAGTTCTACTATTTGTTACACCCTTGTGTTTGATGAGTCAAGCATAAATGTTTATATTTTATTTAAGCTTGATTTTAAGCAAAATTATTAATATTTAATTAAATCAAGCCATGTATTTCACATGTCTAAAATAGTGGTTTCTAAGGACCTTGAAGCCATGGCATACTTCAAGGAAATTTGAGACATGTACTAGAATTTTCATATTTGAGTTTTTATTAATTTTTCTTGAAATTGAGATGTCCAGTTTTTGAGATTATGAAGCACAATAGTAGTATTAATATTTAAAAATGTTATAAAATTAACAATTATTGAATTTTGATTTTTGGGCCAAGCTTTATTGACAAAAAGTATAGACATTGGTATTTGATTATTTAAAATTATTTAGGAATTATTTTTCATAAATTTCTTTTCATAGTCATTTAGAAAACTTATTATACTATGATAATATAAAATTATTTTGGTACACTTATATTTAAAATTTTAGCACAAAAATTCTTTCAATCAACCTTAAAACAGCTTAAGTCTCGAGAAAATTCACTGTAGCACTGGGAGGGCCGACCCGTCATGCAATTAGCCTGTCTAGGTCTTTTAGTAATTAAAAAAAATTGGTTGACCTAAAAAGGGCTAGCCAAGACCGCCCAAAGCCTGCCGAGAGGAGCACGGCGAGGTCAAGCTACAGCGGTGGTCAACGGTCAAATGAACAGTGCTTGGCTAAGCCAAGCCCTCCCAAAGCTCACAGAGAGGAGCTCGACTAGGTCAAACTACAGCGACGGTCAACAGTCAATGAACAGTGCATGGTCAAGTTAACCTTAAAACAGCTTAAGTCTCTGGAAAATTCACTGTAGCACTGGGCGGGCCGACCCGTCACGCAATTAGCCCGTCCATGTCTTTTAAAAATTAAAAAAAAAACGCAATTAGCTCGTCCATGTCTTTTAGAAATTAAAAAAAAAATTTGGTTGACCCAAAAAGGGCTAGCCAATACCGCCCAAAGCCCGCCGAAAGGAGCACGGCGAGGTCAAGCTACAGCGGTGGTCAACGGTCAAATGAACAGTGCTTGGCTAAGCCAAGCCCGCCCAAAGCCTGCAAAGAGGAGCTCGGCTAGGTCAAACTATAGCGACGGTCAACGGTCAATGAACAGTGCATGGTCAAGTTAACCTTAAAACAGCTTAAGTCTCTGGAAAATTCACTGTAGCACTAGGCGGGCCGACCCGTCACGCAATTAGCCCGTCCATGTCTTTTAGAAATTAAAAAAAAAAATTGGTTGACCCAAAAAGGGCTAGCCAATACCGCCCAAAGCCCGCCGAAAGGAGCACGGCGAGGTCAAGCTACAGCGTGCGCAGAATCCAACTGCTCAGATCAAGCCCGCCCAGATCGAACGGACGAGATTAATCTTAAATGGTAAATTCGAGATTCAATCCATGCCGTCCGTGTTTGGGCTCGAATCGGACGGTAGCTGTTTTCCGTCCGTTACCCAAACGGCTAGTTGATTTTAAGAGCCGTTGGGAGTGATTTTTTTAGCTCAATTTTAAGCTCTATAAATAGGGAAGAATTAAGATTTATTGAGTTTACTTTTTGCTAAATTCTTTCAAAGATTTCAGATCTCAAATTCGAGCAATCACAAGCAAAAACGGTGCCTTCAAGCTCAAAAGGAAAACTGCAACAAGGCGCTTGAAATTAGAGGTTCATGATTCAATTTTTCACATTTCTATCATTCTCATTTTTCAATTGTGTGTGCCTCCCTTTTCTCCTATTTCTCCTAAGTTCTTTTTGCCAATCGTCGTATTTTTCGTTTTGGGGTAAGGGCATCCCGGCAGTAGTGCTAAAGCCCTGGGTTTGAGTTGAGCCTGGAGAAAAACTCAAGTAGGTTCGGGATTAGCCGTAGTAAAAATCCCAAGTAGGTTTGAGGTGAACCGTACGAAAAACCTCACTTGTAATTGGTGCATTTAGTGAATTTTTTTCAACACTGGTTGGGGGTGGACGTAGACTCGATTTTGAGTCGAACCACCTAAAAACTTTTGTGTTCAAATTTCTTTATTCGTGCTTAAAACTTTTAAGTTTTTAATTTCGAAAGTTATAAAATTTTTTAAATACACAATTCACCCCCCCACCCCCTCTTATGGGATTTCCTTAGCACGAAACACTTCACTATTGACTCTTATATCTTTTAGGTAAACTTGAGTCACTACACCATTCTTAAATATCTCTTTTGAATCACAAAAACCTCTTATATCAACATATAGAGAATAATAAACTGTTAAAAATCCTAATTTAAGACTATTCATAATCTTACTAATAATTTAAGCTCATTTATATACAATATCTAAGAGAAATATTAGCCCTAAAGAAAGCCTAACACCACTCTTAAGATAAAAACTAAGCTCTCTAACTCAATCCAACCCTTATCCAAGGTTCAATCAAGAGCCTCGCTAAACTATACCCTTATTGAAAGTATAAACAAGGACTCACCAAGAGCTTGATATTCTCAATCCAACTCTAAATTTTATCTTTATTATTATACAAGTACCAAATCCATAAGAATTACTTTGTCATAACCAAAGCTAAACAATGCCTAATTCTCAAGCTATCTAGTACCTTATCTATGGTTCATCCAAGTCACAATTACTTATAATTATAAGCACCGTAGCCTTTAACCTTATTCAAGGTTTAAATTTTGAACCTTAAGTATTTAACTTTCAAATTTTGGGCATTGAAATTTTGACCTAGAGCACAGAAATTTTAAACTTAAGGCATTTAAATTTTTAATCCTAGAAATTTAAAATTTAAACCATAGATTATCTTAGTCATTCAAATTAGTCTTTAAACTTAACCTAAGTTAATTAGGCTTACTATTTAACCTAATAATTTCTTAATTCCTAAATTCTTTTTAACTAAATCATGTTCCCTTTTGTCAAACCAAACCTAAGTCTTACACATGACTCAAGCCTTTTTTTGGAATTAAATTGAGATTACCAAGCTTGTTCCACAAGGAAAGTAAAAACTCCTTTTCATCGTAAATCCATCCAAGATCACTTTCAATGCCGCTTCATGCATCTTAATCCAATAAATGAGCCCTTCTACTCAACATGTAGGCTTAACTTGAGGTAAACAAGACATTTTGCCACAAAGATCAATCCTTAGGTTTCATTTTTGAAGCAAATCTTGATCGTGATTAGTAGTATTTTATAGAATAGTTTAAAAATTATGCTTAAGTTAACATATTAGAATTTTATTAACATTGATCAATCATAATTTGATTTTAAACCATGACTTCTATGGCTAAATTGGAGTTCTTCCAAAGAAATATACATAATATGTTTAACACAATAAGTGCAATTATGATGAAGACATTTCCTTTATATTTCCAAGTATTAGTTTTTCCCTCTTATAAAGCATTGTTGTAAATGTAGCAAAATAATATTTCAAGAATTCATCTTAGTAAGTAATTAATCCATAACAAGTATAACTATATATCAAAGATTACCATATCATGTGATAAATCTTCTCAACCAAAGATCATGCTATCTTTTTAGGTGATCATAATTACAATTTTTATTATTAATGAGTCTCAATGGATTCCTTCAACAATGCATGAACCAAACTAAGAAAATCATTATAACATTTTAAATCTAAGACCATCATAATTTTAACATCAAGGATAAATCCAATGTATTCTTAAAGTACATATTTGCAATCCTAACATGATAAGATTTGATTATTCATCAACATATCATGAATTTACCATGGCAAGATATGAGTGTAGTCACATGATATCAAGTTTAGGTTTGCATAAATCACAATTCCTTTAATAAATCCTAGAATTATAACATGGAATTTAGCAAAATACTTAATTTAGACTCCTAACATCTATCTAGAGTTTAGTGCATGAAATAAGGATCCACTTGTCTTTAAGTAGACTAGAGAACCTCTCGTTCAAATATTGAGATCTTTTTTTCTTGCCCTTGGCTTCCTTCCTTAACTACTCTTGGTTAAGCTTCTTTTTTATTTGCTCTTTCAAATCTCATAGTTAGGTATTGCTAAACCCTATCTAAGATGACAATATAATGGTTTATATAGGCATTCAACTATCTCTTATATCTAGAATTATTTAGTTGGGTCATCTAAATTATCTCCACCTTTATCCCTAATATCTAAGCATTCAATGTGCTGGTTTAACTATTATACCCTTTTCCCTTAATTGTATCTTTGATTTCTACCTTTAAGGAATCTTAAGGCGCCTCATGATTTGGTTAAAATTTAAGCTATGCATGTCTTAATAGTATTTTAATTTAAATTATAAGGCATTGTCACCTTATCTCATAATTAAAGATATACAAAATAAGCTCCAATCCTATATCTCATCATTCAAATTTCAAATTTTAAATTTTAAAGTTAATATTCAAAATTTAAATACATTTAAATTTTAAATGAATATTCAAATTTTAAAAAATCAACTTTAAAGAAGAGTTTAAAGAAATTTATAGGATTTCCTTTAAAGGAAAAGTTGTTTATTTTTTGAGAAAAAGATAAATTTTAGTTCTATACTTCTTGAGTGTTACATTACATGTTATGATATAATATTGACCTAACAAGTGACATGATTCCAAACTTGTATTATTTTACATGTATGTTATATTATTTTGCCACTCAGCCAATGAATAGTTGGCTCAACCAATTTTATGGCGAAACCATGAAGAGGGACAACAAAGGACTCTAGGGTAGTTTTGAGTGAGCTATTTTATCTTATATCATGTAGTCGAAGCTATTATGTTAGCTATATAGTTTTATTTATAAGATTATGAATACATGTAATAGTTCATTTCCACTTGAATATATTTACTTTATGCATATGTTATAATTCTAAATTTCATTGTGATAATATTTTGTATAAATTATAAATTTGAAAGAAATGTGATAGAATTTATATGATTTTATTTAGATTTTAAAATTTAATAACGAGATTTGTTTCAAAAAAAATGTTTTTAAAAAGAAGAAAAAGAAGAAGATGATGATGTGGCACACCCAGAGAAGTGGATGCCACACTTGTATCCTTAATTTAAGTTTTTTTATGCATTTATCTTTGATATCTTTTAGATTAACTAAGATATTAAATATTATATAACAAAGTAGGCATTTAAATAGTATTTCTTTATCAAGACTTTAGGTTTAGACTCAAGCTTATCCAATGCTAAATGATTAGTAAAAGTTATGACAATGTACACATGTAGTGAGGTGCATGTCTAAGCTCTTGCTTAAACTAAAGTAAGCAGTAAATTAATCCTTATGTAAGTACTTAGAAAAGTTGACCATGTCTTGATCATTGGTTTATGATGTCTTTTGGAGTTCATCAATTCTTTGCTTTCTTGAGCTTCTAGAGTTCATCAATTCTTTGCTTTCTTGAGCTATTTTGATATCTCCTACAAGTCCTATTTTAAGTGTTATTTGACTTCATGGAATGGTGATCATCTTCTCTTCCTATCTAAATTGTTATAAAAGAACTTACTAAGTAAGCCATTAGATCACAAAAATAAAACATACAAAAAAAATTTATTATCACTAAAATCAATTTTGGTCTTTTAAGCTCATGGGGCTTATAATCTCTCAAATTTGGATGACAATAAATATTCATTTAAGTGCAAGGGATATATTAAATAATAAAATTCTCTTCATATATATAAGGATCCCTTAGATATGTGCATTAATTTTAATATTTATTAAGGGTGCAAATAAGGTATGTAATCAAATAAAAACATTCATTATATTCATGTCGTATATATAATCAGCACAAAAAACATTCATACCATAATTGATATTAAACAAATATAGTAATTTTTGGCCCTTGTTACAAAATGCCATCTCCATCATTCTTAATAAAAAGGTATAATAAGTCTTTTATTTAGCTCTATTTTCTCTAATAATCTTTTTTATGCTTAAGGTTAACACACAAACCATAAGTACCAAAATTATCCATCTTGAAAGTAACTTGTCAACCATAATAGCACATGAATTATTCCAATTAAAAAACTTAAATTAAATTAAAATTGACTTCAAATGCAAAATATATAGCAAAAGAAATCTTTTTTCTTACTCAAACCAAATTCAACTAACTCAAGTATTCTTATAATAAAAATCTCTAGTTTATCTTAATGGTTATCATAACAAGTTTTAAAAAATATTCTTTAACAATCTAAAACTTTTGCTGTTGTGATAGTAATTAGAAAGTAATGAAACAAAATTTAACAAGTAAAGAAATTAAAGAGAGTATGTAACAATTTAAAGTGGTTCGGCCACCAACACATAGCCTCCATCCACCCCTGGTGCACTTAATCCATTAACCAATGCCTTTTGCTACCCAACAAGTGGGCCAAAAATCATCACAACCCTTTAATCAAATTCTAAATAAATACTAAGCCCATTGAACTTACAATAGCAATTCACCACATGATCACACGATAGTGATCAAATCAACAACAATTGACAAGACTTACATAGTGTAATAATAAGAAGTATTATGCAAAGAACCTACAAACAAGAAAGTTTATGAGTGGCATAGTATCTAATATACAAGAAAATATGTTACTAATTTAAGAATTGGAAGAAAATAAAAAAAAAACAAGAATATAATGTAGCAGGTAGAATGCAATGCTTCTTAGGAGGTGTTTTCTAGTCAAGCTTAGGAAGCTTCATTTAGAAGATGTAATAATAGAACTACTAATCTATTTTGAGTTCAAAATACTCCAATTTATACCCTTAATCAATTTCATGTAGTTTAAGATAGATCTAATGTATTTATTTGGTTTCCCAAAATGATAATTTTAGTTATTAAAAGTTTCAATGATTAATCGTACTAGTGTGATACTAGGATCATACAATAATGATTGCTATAATAGGTTGGGATCTCGTCGACAATGTCTTAGCTCCACTAAAATAATATAGCTACTATAAATTTATTATACAAGTACAAGAAATGACATCATACTATATGATAAAAACCATAAATGCTTAACTTAAGCCTTTAGAACGATGTATTGGGTGATTATTATAATTACACAAGTATGTTCATTTCATTCTTATGTTTAAATGGATCATATAAGTATGATAATGTATTACTACCACAAGATTATTTATTTCTCTTAGAGCCTAACTTTAAGGAGTTTTTTATATGATTTGACCATATGAGGCATTGTACTTCCAAACTATAGTTATCTTATCAAGAGATCATGCACATAAGATAAGGTTATTATAGTTTTATGACAACATTATAATTGTTTTATCTTAATTCTTGAATTATTTGTGAAGGAGAATGGATTGTATCAATACTGCCATATGTATTGTATAATGTGGCACTTATGAACCGCATAAAACAAAACTTGATCATGGAATATGAACGAGGAATATTATGATCAAGCTACATTAATTGATGATATTGATCATATTAAGGCTTATATATGGCTTAGATTATGAGAGGGAATAAGCATTATACTCATACAAAGCAAGGTTTATTCTCATATAATGCTAGTAAAAATTCAACTCTTTGAACATAGATAGGGAGCATACAAGGTCAATACCTTATATGATCATATCTGCGCTTTATATTGTTAATCTAGTCAACCATAATATTTGTAAGATGAGACTATCATGCCTACATGATGTCATAACAATTTCAAAATCAATTGATACTATAAGATAGAACACTGACCATACATGTATGATATTGATCATTGTAGTGTATGACCATAAGGTAGTGAAAGTATAATTTATTTGAAGCTTAATTTTTCCAACTTACTCAAATTTCATCTAAAGAGATCTATATGAATGTTACTCAAGTTTTAATGCAACTTTAGATGGAGAATGACTCATCAATTAGAGATTTTACTTGAGCAAAGAATGAAATGTAATCTTAATGTGCCCTAAGAGAAGATTATTAGCTTTAATATTTTAACAATAAAAAAGATGAAAAGATTACCCATGATGGTTGTTACACCATCAAGATTAGTCAAACCTCCATGGGGCATTCCAAGTTTGAAGCTCTTAAACAAGAAGTTCCTATGAGTGTAAGGATTAATTTCTAATTCACCTTGCTTATAATTCATCTGATCCTATCCATTCTTAAAATGTCAACTCAAACAAACTATTTGGAATATAATATATAATTTTGGTATAATAAAATTATCTCAAGATTCATAAGGATAATAATCTTTTCTTTTGATGATAAAAAACTTTAAATAAAAATAAAAATAAGAAAAGAGCACAAAATAAGCTTAATCATATCAATCAAAACCTACTATAGTGGTTTTAAAATTAAAATAATATAGAATCATATAGAATGGAAGAAACTTCTCAATCTAGCTCCTCCTAAATTCCAGATTCTTCTTCCCCTTTCTTTATCATTTAAAGGGTTAATGATTCAAAGAGATAGCATAATTTTAGTACAAATATTAGTTTGTATAGGTTTAGTAAGGATGCCTACTAATTGATCATGCAAAGGAACAAAATCAAGTGTTACAACTTTATTATTCACTTGTTCTCGAATAAATTAAAACCTAATATCTATGTGTATAGTGCATGAATGATGAATAGGTTTCTTGGCAAGACATATTGCACTGACATTATCACACAAGATAAAGGTCCTAGTTAAACTCAATAATCTAGTAGTTTTTGTCTAATCTAAAGTACTCATGCTACATAACTACCACCAATAATGTATTTGAACTTAATTGTAAATAGGGATACATAGTTTTGTTTCCTACTCACCCAAGCAATGAGCAATTGCTTATGGAATTAGCATGTTTCAAAAGTTTCTTTCTTACTTATTTTGATTCCAACAAAATTAGCATTTCAATAAATGATGATACCAATTAATTACTAGCTTATTATTAGGGTACCATAATCCTAAAGATGATGCCCTAAGTTGATATCTAAAGATATGTTTAAGTGCTTGAAAATGGGATTCTTTAGGACATGCTTGAAATCTAGCACATAAATAAAACTAAACATAATATCTAGTTGACTTGCTACAAGGAATAAAAAAATCCTATCATACCCGTATGCAACTTAATATCCACTAGTTTTCCTTTTTAATATTTGTCGAAGGATGTAGTTGTGGTCACAGGTTAACTCTTGATTTTGACTTATGAAAACCAAAGTTCTTAAGAATTCCAAGGTATCTCTAGTTTTAGATATGAAGATTCCATTCACAACTTGTTTTACTTGCAATCCCTCACCCATCAAACTCATTTCAAATTATTCCTTCATTAAATCTAAAAACTCATCATGAAGTTTATTATTAGTTGATCTGAAGACTATATCATCCATATAGATTTGACGAATATTGATTGTGCTTTATATTTTTGATAAATAAAGTATTATCTACCCTTCCTCTCTTAAGCCCATTAAAAATTAAAAAGGTATATAATCTCTCATACCATACACTTGGTACTTATTTTAAACCATAAGGAGCATTCCTTAATTTATGTACATGATGAAGCTTATCATAAATCTCAAATCAAAGAGGTTGTTCAACATATACCTCTTCACTGATGTATCCATTTGAAAAATGTTCTTTCACATCCATTTAATATAACATGAAGTTGTTGCAACATGCATATGCAAGTAAGATTCTATTGGCTTCTAAACTAGCTATGAGTATAAAAGTCTCCCCAACATTTGTTCCTTTAATTTGATAATAACACTTAGTTACTAATCCAGCCATATCCTAATTACATTGTCATCCTTATCTAGCTTATTCTTAAGTACCCACTTGGTTCATATTGACTAATAAGTCATTAGGTAATGAGGTTAATTCTAAAACTTCATTTCTTTCAAATTGATTCAACTCTTCATTCATTACCAAAACCCAAAACTCATCATCAAGTACCTTCTCAACCAATTTATGTGCATGGATAAGATTTGTTCTTATTCTTACTCCTTCAAGAACATCTCCTAGAATCTACTTTGTTGGATGGTCTTTCCTATACTTCAATTCCTTAGGAGCACTAGGTTCAATGGGATCCAAGCCTTTATCCTAATCTAACTTAGGTTCATTCTCAACTGTCAACTTGTGAAATTCATTGAGATTTTCTTCTAATCTCTCAACTCTAATTTCATTAGGTAAGGATTCATCAAATGTCACATGGATGGATTCTTCTCCTAAATGAGTAGTCTTGTTAAACACTCTAAAGGCTTTGTTATTTGAGGAATAATTCAAGAAAATTCCATTAATTAACCATATATCAAACTTTCTTAGCTCTCTTTTGCTATTATTTAAGATATAATACTTACATAAATAAGGCATGTAAATGTGAAATTTTTGGCCTTTAGAATATGGAAACTAATATGGTGTTACATTCAAAATTAGCATTACAAAAAAGGATTCAATACATAATATATTATAGATATAGCTTCTGCCAAAAAAGATTTAGGAACACCATTTTAACTAATCATGCATATAGTTAAATCTAATAATGAACTATTTTTCTTTCTACAACTCTATTCTATTGAGGTGTCCTAAGTGATAAAAAAAGTGAGTTTAGTACCATGTTTCTAAGTATTCAATGAAATATTTATTATTGACTTCCCATCATTATCACTCTTAATGGATATTAAAGATACTCCATACTAATTTTTTTAGTTCAATGATCAGAGTGACAAAGCCATCAATTGGCTCATTCTTTCTCCTTAAAATTAGATCCCTTATGTACTTGGTGTAATCATCAACATTCACAAACTATATTTTTTTGTGTTCTAAGCTTAGAGATTCAATAAGACTAGGCAAAGTCTAAGTACTAAGTCTATGGTTCTCTTAGATGATATATCCTTCTTAACCTTAAATGATACTTTGGTTTGCTTACCTAAATGATAAGTTTCATAAGTATGGTCATCTTCCATTTTGAACTAGGCAAATCCTCTTATTAAATAGTTTCTTAAAATTTTCTCAATGTTGGAGGAGCTTGCATGGAACAACTAGTATACCCATAAGGATGATGATAAAAAGCCAAGCTTATTAGTTACAAATGAAAGTTCAAGGTTTTGTATACATGTAGATTTAGATTATGAAAGTAGAGAATCTTAAATAGAATAAGAGTAATGCATTTGGAAATTGGATAAACCTAGAAGATCTTTCTCAAGTGTAGCTCAACTTGCAAAACATGAATCCATGAAGAAAAGCTTACTGTGGCAAGGATAATCGACGTAGAGCTAGGCATTACTTACATTACTCATGTTAGATTATGAAATCATTATCCTTTATAGAAGTAGTACTTAAGAATCATTACATGCATCGTCTTTCTATTTCATGACTATTAAAGTTTTCTAAAACTATATTAGTTTATTAACAATATCATTTCAAAACATTTTAGAGTCAATTATAGTATTAAAATGAAAAAACTAAACTTAAAATAAGTATGTTCATACTATATATTGATCATAAGATGTGATGTCCAATATTATACTTGTATAATTCATTCTTATTACACCCCATATTTTCCTAGGCTGATTTTTGGCATATATTTTTTTTTTTGCATATAGACAGCTCAGATCGTCCCATACCAACCTGAGTAGCCTACGAAAAACATAGGATATAACACATCATTACACACCTACTTTCCTTAACAATGTGGATCCCATCTCCCGGGTACACCGTCAAATCAGGTTCATGACTCCTGAATTAACAGATGGACTCGCGCAATGTTACTCCTACTAGACCCAATACTCCTAACCCATACCGATAGGAGAACCGGTCTAATAGAAGTCTGAACCCCTACGGTTAAGTTCATTAGTCATGTAATGACCTTACCATCAAAAATAAAATACATAACATCTTCAGATAAAATATGGCACTCCACACACTATACCATCAAGATAATAAAGTAAAACAGTAGTGGAAACTACATTACAAGAATAAGATCCAAGTCCAACAAGTGCAATATTGTCCAACCAGATACATAAGTCAGAATCACCCTCACATAATACCTGACATATGAGAATAACAGTCTCACTGACAACATCCAACAGCAACAATCAACTAACCAGAATTTCTCAGATAATCACAGATCAGATATCCTCCACAAGCCTGCTGACCACGATCCCACCTAATCTGGTAGCGTCAAGTCTGCCGAGCCACTGAAAATATATAATACGGAAATGAGCTACGCCCAGTAGGAAAGACAGCTAGTAAAACTCACATGCAAGAGAAGGATAATAGCAAGAGTATAAGAATACAGCATAACAATATATGGTGGATAGGCACTCTCAGTCCCAGACTCCAACCAACCACAGTCACCCCCAGTCACACCAGAGTAGCTCTCCTCTGGGCTTCCAGGTAGCCTGCCAGTGGGAACGCCCATCTCGAAACACGCATGGCGCCTAAGCACCCGACACCGCAGCGTCTCTCGTCAATCAATCTCCTGGAGACTATAGACAGATCCAGTCACAAAATCTCTAGCCAATGTGAGACACCCCTGCCACCCTAAGGCGCGCAGGCCTACACACTTGGCTAGCCACTGCGAGACACCCCTGCCACCCTCAGGCGCGCAGGCCTACACACATGGACCAGGAGAGATCGACTCAGCCACCGTCCCAAGGAGTCCTCTACCAACAACTTCCATAGAAGCTCACGCCCCTACAGTCATTGTCAATTCTCTAACTCCAAGATTCGGCAACATATGTCCAGGTACGACAAGGCGCATACCAGTCCACATGTATACTGTGGAAGCTAAGTCTGAACCGCACAGTTACCTACCACAACTACCCTAAAACATCATATAGGGTCTATAGTAGTCCGGTCCAGTATGCCAATCCAATAAATATGCCCACACTGAGTAAACTGACTCAATCCATGCCGTTGCCATCAAAGCAACACAACTGTCAATTACTGACTGTTCTGGTAGCATCCATGTACCATACCTCTGTCTGACTGTTTCTAGCTGTACTATCATCACTGATAACATTTTTCCCCACTTCGGCAATTTTTTTTTTCTTTACCCACGGATCTCCAGAATTTTCGAAATTTCTCATTTCCAAATTTTCTGATTTTTCTTGAATTTTTCCAAAATATAAATAATCCATAAACTCCATTATCGAATTTTCCTAAATTCGAAATATCAAATTCTGCATTTTTTCCATTTTCCGAAATTCGGGATAATTTCCGAATTTAAAATTTCGCTATTCCACTATACCGCGCCGCACTTCCGTGAACCCGGTTCTCGCCGCCTGTTCGGTCTTCGCGCTGAGCCGAGAACCGCTTCTCACTGAACCGCGCCGAATCCCCTGAACCGGATCTCGCCACCGGTTTGGGCCTTCGCGCTGCACCAAACCCCGCCGGTCGAAGTTATTAATCCGAAATTCGGCCGACGCTTAATATATAATATTAATAATTAATATAATTATTCTCTTAATAAATCAACTAATCCCTAATTAACCCTTAATTCGTCTCCTTCGTTCGTCCGTCGTCCGCGAAACCCTAGCCGCCGCCATCGCCGACCAATACGATCCTTCCGTCGATTTCCGGCGACTGCGAACAAGGAGAACATGTTCGTACTATCCTAAGGTTCCAATAATGCCGCTAATTTACTAAGGTTTAAATCAAAATTTTCCCCGAGCAATTTCGTCTAATCCACATGTTTGACAGTTCACGCAATTAAAATTCTAGCATTATACAATCACCTTCACGTGAATGAAATAACATCTTCACGTGAATGAAATAACATATTCAAATCACAATGCTTGGTAACATTTCCAATTCGACGAACAATTTAATTTGTCCCGAAGAGAAAACTCTAACATGCTAATTCGATAATTTGCATAATCAATCCCAAGAATCACATCCGCATGCTCAGGTAGCAATTTGCAAAATAATACATGTTTTAATTTGCTAAATATCTAATTTTAAAATCTGAATTTCCTACCTCAAAGACGCCGGCGACGGTGAACCTCGTCCGCAGCTCCTCACCGAACGAACCCGGTATAAATCAACTCTCCTCGGTCCCGTGAATCTCCAGGCACAAAAAGCCCCTTGCCAGGCCGCCGGAATCACGCGCCGTACACCGAAAAACTTCCTCTCTATCGGTCGGTCGAATGAAACCCTAATCGACGTATTTCGCGAGGGTTTTTATATTCCTGGCCGACACGGTGAAAACCCGTTACGCATCGTTGACACGTTTTCGACACGGTAAGTACCCGATCAGCCGGTTCAATCCCAACCGTCGATCACGACCGTCCGATCCGCTTATCAGAACGCACGCGCAAACTCACTCGGCGACCGCCTCCGCCTCCGCTGAACCGTTCCGGTCCGGTTCACGCGCGGTAAAAAAAACAAATTTCCGGTTCAATTTAAATGGATTTTCGAATTTCTAAAAATCCAATAAATATAATTAAACAGGAAAATTACTTAAAATTCACCTCGGTGCTCCGGAAAATCCCCAGAAATTTCAAAAATTCCAATAGCCTCCAATTGAGCTCCTGGCTCATCCTACTGTCGATCTGAAATCATCCAAGCCAAAAATTAATTTATTAAAGATTAACATAAAAATTTTTACTGGGTATAACAATTCTTAAGCTTGAAGTAATAATTGAAGTTTAAGTTTGTCATGACATCATATAAGTAGATGAGTCCATCATACAAATATGACAATCTCTTAGACTTAAGATGCAAACTTGATTTGTGCAAAGTATCAGCATTGTATGTGTTCTATCCATTTTTTAAGAGTTTAATTTCTATTTGCATCATATGAGTACAAAGTTTCCTTCATATGATTATACAACTTATTTCCTCTCAAAATCTATCATTCATGTAAGTTTAGTTGTGGTGGACATGCATGGTTATTATATCATCTTGGTACAAATTTAACACATTACTCTAGCTTAGTCATACTCAAAGTAGTTCTTACATGATCACTAATATTTTGCTTTGTGATGTTCTTATTTTCTATATCAAACAAGTACCAAGTAAAGTATCATATCTACATGATTCCTTTTATAACATAGATAGCCTAAATAACTTAAGATAAACATGCACTCATTGTATCATATGAATATTATATCTACATCGTATAAGCAAATAGTTATCAAATTTGACTAAATATCAAAGTTCTACAATATTGTAATTGATAATCTAGGTATCTCATTTGTACAATTCACTTACACATAAGAATTAGGATAAGTTTGATTAGTTATCAGTTTATTATGATAATTTTATTATATATGTGCAACTAATTTATTAAACCTATATAATAAAAATTATTATGTGATCATACATTGGATCATTCTTATATGATTGCATCAAATAAAATTTTCTTAAAAGCTTGACTCTATCTAAAATTAAATAACATATAATGAAAATCTATTATCATACATATATGATCAACTTAAATTGTAAAAAAGACTATAACATATTGTATTATCCTTATGATCATCTAATAAAATATATACAAAACTTAAATAGTATTCTAAGAATCTCAAAATATAGCATGAAGACTCTTTTCATACTTGTACGATATGCTTCTAACAAATAATCTAAACTAATCATATTATTGCATTGTTGAGATGATCCTAGATCTATTCTCATCATCCTAAGATAATTTTTGAAATATAATAATATGAATGAAACTCTAATAATATAATAACTATTTTAAACATCTTTAAAAATCTCAATAGATCATTACTTATTCCATAACTAGCCTTTGGACTAATATTACTATAAATTGAATGGATTTCATGGAGAAGAAGCTAATGAAACATATTGCAAAATTCAAAAGAGGAAACAAGAGCTCAACATGAACCTAGATTCTTTTGTTTGGAGTTTAAACTTTCTTACAACAACTAATTTTGATACTTCTGCATCATTACTTGAGTGAATCATATTGGTAATATCATATACTTACTTATTTTGTTGTCACCCTTATTTTAAAGGTTTGAAGGTATAGGACCTTTGTATGCTTTATAATGAAAGAAATATGACCTATTTGTATTAGTTAAAACTACTTTTTTGCTCTTAGTGTCTCCTTTAAGTACCACTATTTGTAGTATGTTTATCCTTATCAACTGTGATAAGGAGTGGTTAGTAGAACCCTAGTCAAATTGATTGAGAATGAATGTAAGCATAAGTTAGGCTAAACCACCTAAAATATTCTTTTATGCATTTCTTAATTTACTAACTATTTTGTTCTTTTTTATTTGGTTAGTATTATAGTAATATTCTTTGAATTGATTGAAAAAGAGTTACAAAGTTTTTGTTAAAGGTTGTTTGCTTGGTTTTATGTTGGATCATAATTCAATTCTCTCTTATGGTTTTTATCATCTTTAATTACAACAAGTGGTATCAAAGTAGGTTGTTTCAAAAAAAAATTATGATAAGATCCTTATGGCTCACTCATTTGTTGAGGATAATGTCATATTATATGAGGAAACTTCTTCTCATAAGACATCTTTATTTAAGGGAGAATATTATCTCTATTGAAAAAATCAAATGCAATTATTTTTAGAGTCAATAGATTTTGAAATTTGGGTTGTTGTTGAACGTCCTTTTATTTTTCTGACTAAACTTGTGAATGGTGAAAAGAGAGAAATCCACTATGTGATCTTACTTCTAATGAAAAACATAAAGTGAAATTTAATTCTCAAGTTATGAATGTATTATATTATGGTTTATCTACTTTTGAATTTAATTGCACCAATTGGTCTAAAGATTGCTTATGAAATTTGGTTCAAACTTAAGGTTAGCTATGAATGTACCTTTGAAGTCAAGGAGATAGATTAAAATGTTGATTTATGAATACGAACATTTTAGAAAAAATCTAGATGAAACCATCAAATCAATTTTTATTCACCTCATGAATATTATAAGTTTTTTAGCTAATCTTTGAAAGGAGTTTACCAAGTCTGAATAGGTGCAAAAAATTCTACATGTGCTTCCATAATAATATGATTCACTAGTAATAACCTTAAAGGTAGCAAAAGATTTCTCTATATTATCACAAGATGAGTTTGTTGGTGAGCTCTTATGAATGAAATGGAGCTTAGAAGGTAGAAGAATAAGAAACTATTAGTAGAAAAGGAAAAAAGAGGATCCTTTTGGTTTGGTGATTGATTCTATTTTGGATTCAAACTTATCTATTTCTAGTGAAGTAGCCCTTATTTCTAAAGGATTATCTAGATAACAAGTGTAATGTTGGAAGAAGGTTTAGCATTGATAAGAAACTAAAGGGAAAGCTTACACAACACAAGGAAAGAGTGTGTCATGAGTATAAATTGAGTGAATACATTTGGGCAAACTATCATTTATATAAGGAGAGAATAAAAAATTTTAAGAATCAAAAGATGAAGAAAAAGAAAAATAATGTCATGATGATATCTTGGAGTGATTTAGACAGCTCTACATCTCAAGAGAAAGACAAAGAAAACCTAATTTGTCATGTGACAAAGGATGGCAAGTGTAGTACTTCAACAGATGATGAAGCATGTTTCAAGTCTTCTTATTCATCTTCAAATGTTGAGTATGAAGAATAATACATTTAAGTTTGCATAAGTATAAGAAGCTAGCTCCAAAATATACTAAAATAAAATAAGAACATAAAGATTATATGGTACTTTTAAAATATTTAAATGAAAAGAATATTAATTATTTTTAGTAAGTAAAAACTATAAGAGATGAAATGGCTAGTTTGATAATTAAGAACACAATGTTAACCAGAGAATTGGATGAATTAAAAGGCATAAACTCATATTTTAGTAGATCTTTTCATAGATTACATTATGATAAATCTTTTATTATTTCATATGTTAAAAGGAATTAATCATAATTATTATATGAGGTTAGTCATGTATCATCTCATTGTAAAATTAAGAATGTTAATTCCATGTTTCTTGGATTTGTATGGATTAGGAAAGTAGCTTAAATTGTATTGATAATGAGACATGTGGACCCAAAAATAAATGAATCCCTAAAGCTAACATTTGGTTTTATTTTGTTGGCATACCTTCCTTTAAGGATCAGGAAAGGTATATAGTATCTCGATAGTAGATATACAAGACACATAATAGAAGATCCTTTATTATTCATCCACTTCATAGAGTATGATGGAGGTAAGGTTACACTTGGCAAAAATTTCAAAAAGAAGATGATTAAAATAGGAATCATTGGAAATTCTCATACCTTAACAAGGAAGGTCATTTTAGTTCAAGACTTGATGTACAAGCTTTTAAGCATAAGTCAATTGTGTGATTCAAGATTTTTTGTTACATTTAATTTTAATGAATTCATTATTAATAAGAATAATGTTCTTATTATTGTTGCACATAGGAAGAATAATACTTATGTTTTAAATTTGCACATGATTGAATCTAATTCTTAGAATATCTCACCTTTCGTGATAATCGTTTAGATTTATGAAGTAAGAAATTATGTCATCTAGGGAAATCTTCAATTAAGGAAATGGTTAGGTATGATTTAGTTGAAAGTCTATCAAGTATTCATTGGAGTGATGATCATTTTCGTTGACCTTGCTAATTAGGAAAATAATTAAACTCTTCATTTAAACTTCAGAAGGAGATAGCTACTATAAGACTTTTAGAATTAATCTATTTAGATTTATTTAGACCAATCCATCCAAAAAACTTAGGAGGGAAGAGATATGGGCTTGTTATGATAGATGATTATTCTAGGTTCACATGGGTTTTATTCTTGAAGAAAGAAATGAGACTTTTGAGAAATTTATGCATTGAGATACTAGGTTAGAAAAAGAACATGGCATGTCACTTAATCAATTAGAAGTGATCAAGATAAAGAGTTTATTTTGTATAGAAAAATATATATATTCCGTTGAATAATATAGAATTACAAAGAGAAGTAAGGGTGGAATAGTCTTCCATTAACAACTTACAAAAGTTCTTAGATTCTAAGCACCTAAATTTGTATATCGTATATTGTACAATGTTCTTATATAGAGATGTTCAATATAATCCAATTTAATTAGGGCCTTAAAGTATCTTAGAGGCTTATGTGAATCAAAGATAATTAGGTTGAAGTATTTGGTAGCCATTTTTGTTAGAAAATTCATCACTTCATTTCATTCTTCATAAATATACTAAAAGTGTATGGTTAAAGACTCCAATGTTTGTTTGATTTGTTAAATGATATTATGCAACTTCTAAGGAAAGGAATAGTTGTCTTACCTTCAGTCATGTCTATAATATCTTCACAATCCTTTTCAATGATGATGTACAAGATGTCCAAGTTAGCACATAGTTGATGACCAAATTGTAAAGTCATTTCTTTAACTTCCATAATTAACATGTTGCCAACACAATTAAAGAATGCTTTTAATGTTTCTCCTTATTATCACAGATGATCCCACTATAGCTAGCTAGACCAGAGTTTCCAAAAACATAGCAATCAATATTGAGATTGTCAAATTTGTGTGGTTGGGGAGACCACTTAATAATTTCATAACTTACATATTTTAATAGTGAGAAGGGAGGGACCAAACTGAGTTGCACCAATAAAAGATCCACTAAAGATGATTACGTTAGCGAAACTAACAAAAGTGCTATAACAATTAGAAATAATATTTTTGATAATATTGTTTACTGATTGATTAAAGTCCTCAAACAATTTTAAATTTCTAGCTTTCTAAGTATTCCAGCAAACAAGTTATGGCAGCATTTGTAAGACCTCACCTCTAGAGAAATTGTTGTTGTCGTGGCTCCACTATTGCTATAACAATAGGTTTATCTTTGTTGATTTGGAGTCATGTAAATATAGATGGTTAGTTAGGACAAACAATACTTTATTGGATTTTTGGTAGCTCACAAATGAATGATCCATTATGTCTTCAATTGAAAATTTTGAGCATTTTGATGTTAGCTACATGTTTTGTCTACTTAATATCTCTAAGAAGAGTAATAGGCTGTTAAATATTCTCCATGTTATAAGGGAGATTTTTTGTGGATATTGAGGTTCTAGATTCTTTTTCTTGATTTTTAAAATTAGTCCATTATGTTTGAGAGCTTCTCAAACCAATTGTATGGTACATTATCCATTGGATTAAGTGTCCAATAGTTGGTTCTTATTAAGCTGGACACCTCTATATCATTCAGCACCATGTGGTTGATCTTTTTTATGTGTTTTCATGTGTCAAATATTGCACATTTCTTATTTGATAGCAAATATTTTGCATTTATGAAGTTGTCCTATAGTGAGTTATCTACATGGAACTTCCAATGTAGTTTTGTAGAAAAAGATGCCCTTAATTCCTCTAGTTTTCTTAATCCCATGCCATTCTCCTCATTAGAACTAATCTTATCCTAACTAAACAAATGACGCTTATGGTTGTTCATTGAATCACCCCAAAGGAAATCATTTATCATCCTCTTAGTTCTATATAGAATATATAATGGAGAGTGTGTTGCCATTAATGAGTATACAGATATTGCGACAAGCATAAATTTAAGTAAAATTAGTGTCCCACTTATATTCAATAGATTTTTCTTATAGTCTATTATGTTTTTGCTAAATTTCTTAATTAGTTGTTAAAAGTGCATTATTTTTCCTTCCCCTAAATCATGGGCATCCTAAATAGTTATTTGATAGTTTGTTATTCATAAATACCAATATCTAACTAATTTTTTAGCTTGGCTTGACTTGATTTTGTCTCTACATATAACTATAGTTTTGTTGGAGTTAATTTGTAGTCCTAAGCTACTTTGAAAGTATAATAAAATCTTATTAAAGTAGTGACCAATTTGTTGTCCCCTTACTAATAATAATGATGTCATTTACAAAGCTTAAGTGTGATATCTCTGGGTTGTACATAGTGTAGAATCTTATCTTGGGTAATGAGATTATTCAACTCTTAACTAAATACTTCCATAAATAAGATAAAATGAAAGGAAGAGATTGGATTTCCTTGTTTAAGTTTGCAAGAGACTTGGAAGAAACCATTCAGTTTACCACTGATCATGATGGACATCTAGCTATTTCAAAGCATATTCATGGTCATCTTGATGAACCTTCCTCAAAGTTGAATTTGGAATGACCTTGCATAAGAATTTCAAAGATAAGCATCAAAATATTTTTTTAGATTAAGTTTAATTAGTCAATTATTTTCTCTAGTTCTTCTATTTATAGCATCAATAAATTCTTGGGCTAAGAGAATATTGTTTATGATAACCTTACCTTTAATGAATCTTGCTAGCTATGGAGATTTGAAGAGTGGTAAGATTTTTGAAGTTTGACTTTCAATATTTTGAAGAGGAGCTTTTTAGTAAAATTGCATAGACATATTGGCTTAAAATCATTTAATTTTTCTAGATTATCTTTTTTGGAAATTAAGACTAGATTAGTGCTAGATATTCCTTTAGGAATTAATGCCCTAATAAGAAACTCTCTTTTTGAATCTAGAACATCATTTTCAATTATCTCCTAGTAGTATATGACAAAATTTTCATTTAATTCAATAGGTTCTAGGGCATTATGTGTGTTCATCTGAAAAAATAATATCTTTGATTTTCTCTATTGAGATGTTATGCATTAATAGATTGTTGTTCACTACATTCACTAATGAGGGAATACAATTAAGCATAGTTTTTCTCAACTACTTAAGATGCAACTTCATATTTTAATGATGTGGAATCAAAACTTCAATAATTCTTTCTTCATCTAATCCCAATTACTAATAGAAACCTTTTTCTCATGAATTGTTAGCTTATGTTCTTTTCATTGATCATGGCGTGAAAGAATTTTGTTTCCTTACCTCTTTCTTTAGGTATATGATTCTAGCCTTTTGATACTAACATTACTCCCCTTTTGTAATGGAATTAAGAAGATTTTCTTGCACCTTTAACAACTTCATCCTCGATTTCTTATCTTGAACCTGTTTGAGTTATTTTTACTTTTGTGAGTCCTGATGTTCCACAGACTTTATTGCATCAAATATGTTATCAAACATTGTTATGTTCCAGTCTTTAAGACAAGCTTTTAACTATTTTATCTAAATTACAAGTGCTCTTATAGCATAACTAGTAACAAGTACTTTTCAATTATATTCCACTATGTGTAGAAAGGATTGATGATTTAACCACATGTTTTGGAATTGACATTACTTGTTGGCTTATGAGGATTCCTTTGTGAAGTGTAGTAGTAGTGAAGCATGATCTAAACCAATTTTGTTGAGGTGTTGAATTAAAGTAGCAAGGAGCATATTAATCCATTCTTGAATCAACACTAGTATATCTGATCTTTTGTAGACCAATCTTCCTTTTCTTTTGCCAAATCAAGTGAAAGGATTTCTCAAAGAATGGTAGCTTTCTTGTGTGAATAATAATTAATATAATCAAAGAATTATTGAATGGTTTCTAGCTTGAGAGTGGAGTGTCCTTTATACCCAACTAGAGATGCCACAATATTAAAATCTCCTCAAATTAACCATGATGTGTTGGAAACATCCACAATTTATCTAGGACTTTGCTAAAGAGCTTTTTTTTATTAGTGAATGAACTCTTTGCATATCAAATGAACAATAACATAAGTATTCCATTCTTTATGCTTTACATATAGATGCATGAATTGCTCTTTGTTCAATACAAATTGGCAAGAAAATAACTTTTCCAAAGGACAACATCTTTTTAATATAATTACCTTCATAGAATTAAAAATCTAGCTTCCTAACAAGATAATGCATCCACTTTTCATGTGTCATGTGTCCCATCAATGCAATTAGAGGAATCTTCTATGATTTGATTATGAAATTAAGATGACTAACTAATCTCTTATTCATTATCTTCATTATATTTCATAAGAGGATTTTAAACATTATATCCCATGCTTTCTACAATTTGAATAGATTGCGAGCTTCTACAAATGCCTCTATGACTTTTTGGCTTGTGTGGTATCGTTTTATTCTTTTTCTTAGCTATCCTATTTAAGTCAAGGGTGAAGCCTTCAACATTGAAGTGCATCAAGCCAATAACTCTTTCTTGAAGGTCTTCACTAAATTCCTTAAATGATTAGAGATCATTCATTTGTTGAGTTCTATCTTAAATTATTTCAAAATATGATATAGAGGCCTCTTTTCTACACTCTCTTTGATTTTTTTTCTTAGAATATTATAATCATCCATAATTTGATGAGTAAGATGATTAAGAACCATAGCTTGATTTAGTTCATTATTTGATAATTTATAAACCTCAGTATTTGTTACTATCAATGTGAGAATTTTCTTCTATTTTTGGGTTAAGGAATTACATTAAGTTGGGGTTTTGTGTGTCTATTCCATAGAGTTTTTGTTACTATTGTTTGAATAATCAATAATTCCTTATCGCTTTAGTGATCACCTTATCTTCAAGCCTTAAACTTGAAGGAATTTGAGTAGCCAAATATGTAGGAATTTTCTTCCCTTGTTCCATAGAGAAATTGTTTTATTCATAACATGTCTGCACTAGAGAATATTGTGTCCCTGCTTGAAGCGTACTCAATAATATGTGGTTGAGTTAAACTAATAGTTGCTTCATTTGCTTTGATTTGTTTACCAATCATCAATGCAAGAGAAAAGAGGGCTACATTGTTGAAAAAGAGAATTGGAAGATGTTTAAGTGAAATCTACATTGAAACCAATAAGAGATCAAAGTTCAGTAAGAAATATAGATGCCAATTGAGCAAGCACATTTGGAATTAGATATTGGCCAAGTTCTGTATAACTAATACTGTAAATAGTCATATTTCTGAGTGAATAGAAGAACAATATGCCAATGATAAGGATAAAAATGAAATATTAAAAGAATGGAAGTTTGCTAAAGATCATCATAAAGAATTGGTAATATGGAAAATAAGTAAGAGAGTTAAAATAAGAATTTTCATTATTCATGTAGCATTTGTTTCATGTTTTGAGCCTACTTTAATTGATGATGCTTTTAATGATTAGTTATGGATAACTACAAAGAATGAAGAACTGCAATAATTTGAGAGAAGTGAAGTTTGGGACCTAATAGATAGATCTAATGACCAACTTATCATTGGTATTAAATGGGTATTTAAGTTAGATGAGAATGTCATTGTAATTAGATATATGGAAAGATTGGTAGTAAAAGGTTATAGTCAAATAGCAAAAGGTTATATTGTATATGCATGTCTCAAAAGTTTCAATTTATATCTAATGGATGTCACGAGTGCTTTTCTAAATGGTTGCATTAATGAGTAGTTTACGTAGAACAACCTCCAGGATTTGAGTTTATGATAGATTGGATCGCTTTTACAAGTTAAAGAAAATTCTAAATGGACTCAAGCAAGCTTGAAATGCATAGCATGAAAGATTATACAAGTTTCTTATTTCAAATAGTTTTGTAAGAGAAAACGTATATAGCACTCTATTTATTTTGAATTGTGATGGAAATCAATTGGTATGTCAAATTTATGTGGATGACATATAGTTTTTGGAGCAACATCTGATGATATGTGTGAAAGATGTGTTGAACTAATAAAGAAAGAGAATGAGATGAGTATGATGGGTGAGTTATCTTTCATTTTAGGACTACAAGTTAAGCAAACTAATGAAGTAGTATTCATCTCATAAACTAAGTACTTAATGGAGCTTCTTACAACATATGAATTTGAAAATATCGAGCCATGAGAGACAGCCATAAGAATAAGTACCTATTTAGACCAAGATGAAGCTTGAAAATCTATTGACATAAAAATGTATAGAGGAATGCTTAGTTCATTTCATATAGCAAGTCAACTTGATATGGTGTTTAGTTTTGGTTTATGTGCTAAGTTTCAAGAACATCTTAAGGTATCCCAACTTCAAGGAATAAAATGCATTTTAAAAAACTTATTCATACCAAATCACTAAGATTATGGTATCCTACATGTGAACTAAGACTTGAATTGAGTGCTTACATAGGTGTTGGTTTTGGTGAAAGTAAAATTGATTAAAAGAGCACATCTAGAATGTCTTAATTACTTGGAGCTTCTTCTATCTCTTATGCTAGCTACAAGCAAAATTGTGTTGTATTGTCTACCATAGAAGCTAAGTACATTACTGTAAGTCTTCATGTTTCCAAAATTCTATGGATTAAACAATAATTAGAAAATTATGGTTTATGCCTTACATACATTCTAGTGTTTTGTAATAATGTGAGTTCATTTATTTGATTAGGAATCTAATTCACCATTCATGAACTAAACGTATTTGTATTATTTATTATTTTGTTAGAGAATAAAGAGAAGCAACACATTTCTTTGATCTTTATTCCCTCTTATGATTAGTTATGTGAGATTTTTTGAAAACCATTATCATTTAAACCTTTGTAAGGTTAATTATTGTTACGTATTCTTAGCCCCTTTAAGTTATTATAAAAGAGGGAGAAATTAGTACTAGAATTTAGGAATTTAAAGGGAGAGTGTTGTAATTTAGATTTCTATAGTGTTGTATCCCTATATACATTTAAAGCTAAATCTACCAAGAATGTGACACTTCTTCTCATCGTTTTTTGTTTTGGATGTATGGATTTAGGGGGAGTTTATTGAGAATGCTTATAATGTATGTTATTGTGTTATTTAACACTAAGTATAGAGATAAAATACTTGAAAAAATCAAAAGAATTCCCACTTTAGTAATTTCATTTTAATATTATACTAATTGATATTACTTAGGTTCTTATTATAATAGTATTCTTCTAACAATGATTTTGTAATCATTAAGAAAGAGATTGTTGTACTATTAAGGATGATGATAAAAAAGACAAGCTTTTTAGTTACTAATGGAAGTTTGAGGTGTTGTATATATGCAAATTTAGATTATGAAAGTAGAGATTTTCAGTGAAGCAAGAGTAATGCATATGGAAATTGGATGAACCTTGAGCTCTTGCTTAAAGGTGGCTCAATTTGCAAAATATAAATCCATGGAGAAAAAGCTCTTTATTGTGTGGCTAATCCACATGGAGTTGGACATTGTCTATATTACTTAGGTTAGATTGAATAAATATCCTTTTCAAACGTTTTACCTAGAAATCATTGCTTACATAATTTGTTAAATCATGGGTATTAATGTTTTTTAGAACTATACCAATTTATTATTAACATCATTTCAAGTTATTCTAAAGTGAATTTTGATATTAAAAGAATAAAGTCAAACCTAAAAGTAGCTATATTCTTTACTATCTATTGATTATAAATATGATGTCTAATGTCATTTTTGTATGATAAAGCTTAAAACTATAATTGAAATTTGAGTTTATCATTTCATCATATAATTACAATGGATTCATCATACAAAAATGACTGCCATGTGGACTCAAAATTAGAAGTATAAACTTGATTGTATAAGGTATCAACCTTGCATGTGTTCTATTTATTCTTTAAGAGTCTAGCCTTTATTACTATCATATAAGTATGAAGTTTCTTTCGTATGAGTATGCAACTTATCTCTTTTTAGAATCTATCATTCATGTAAGCTGAGTTGTGGTAAGACATGTATGATTATTACATCACACTAGTACAACTTTAACATGTTACTTGAGCCTATAAACGTATCACCAATGTTTTACTTTATGATATTCTTATTTGTTATATCATGTTGTCTAAATAAAAGTATTGTATCTAAAATTATTTTCAAATGTTAGATAACCTAAATGACTTAATATAAATGTACACTTATCATGTCATATAAATATGATATTTGCAACATATGAATATGATAGTCATCAAACTAAACTAAATATTAATGTATAATGGCAATCTGGGTATCACATTTATATAATTCACTTTCATACAAAACTTAAGATAAGTTTGATATATAACTATCATGCTACTATGATAATTTAATCATATGACTATGATTATTTTATTTAGCTTAGATAAGCAAAATTAATTCATAAGTATACATTAGATTCCTCTCAAACAATCACATTATACAAAAATTTTTAAGAGCTTAACTCTTGTTAAAATTAAACATTGTATGATAGTTATCTATTATAAAACATGTGTGATTGACTTAAATTATAAAAATAAATTGTATTATACTTGTATGATCCCTATGATCACTGGTACGTTGTATACAAAACTTAAGCATTATATTAAGAATCCATCATATATAGTATGAAGACTCTTTCTATACTTGTGTGATATGCCTCTAACAATGAATCTAAACTAATCATATCATTGGATCATCAAAGCAATCTTGGTTTCATACTATCACCTTAATACAATTATTGAAATGTACTAATACAAATAAAATCTCAAGAATGTAATGACTATTTTAAACATATTTAAAATACTCAACTAGCTATTATTTGTTCCATAACCAAACTTAAGACTAACATTAGTAAACATGAGAATGGATTTTATTGAGAAGTGGCTATTAAAACATATTACAAAATAAAAAGAAGAGAAAAAAGCTAAAAGTTAGTTTACATTCTTTCTAGTGGAGTTCTTGCTTGCTTACATCAATTAATCTTTCATATTTATGCATCATTACTTATGTGAATCATATTAGTAATATCTTATGCTCGCTTATTTAATTGCCACTCTTATTTTAGTGGTTTAAAGACATAGGAGCTTTGTATGCTTAGTTATAAAAGAGCTATGATTTATTGGTATTAGCTCAAAGTATTATTTTGCTCATGGAGTCACCTCTAAGCACCATTATTTGTAGTTGGTTTATCCTTATCAGCTATGACAAAAGTGAGTATTTAAGTAAAGCCTAATCAGGTTGATTAGGGATATATGTAGACACGAGTTAGGTCAAACCCCTTAAAAAGCTCTATTATAAATTTCTTTATTCACTGATTATTTTGTCTATTTGTTTGGTTAATATTACAATAGTTCTTTTAATTAATTAAAAAAGAATTACAAAGTTTTTATTAAAGTTTGTTTACTTAGTTTTTTTATTGGATCATAATTTACCCCCTTCTTGTGATATATCAACAACCTACTATGCCAAAAATGTGCATCATTGGCATGAGAAGTAAGACACCTAACACCACTATCTTTTATAATACTTAAATCTAACATATAGGTATTTTTTCTCCTAAAAGCCATGACTAGGGTGTTAATATCTTTACAGATTATACAAGTCTTTTACATAAAAAAAAATGTAAAGCTTGAATCATATAGTTGGTTTATACTTAAAAGATTATCTGTTAAGCCTTTAAATAATAAGACCTCAGTAACAGATGATAAGAGTTACCAATGATGCCAATTCCAATGACTCACTTCCTAGAGTTGCACAAGATAACTTGTCTAGCATCAATTACTTGCATCTAAGTGAATAAGTGTAAATTCTTGATCATGCTTTTTAAACACCCACTAAACAAGTAACATATGTCATCTCTAGTCCTATTAAGGAGGGATTCCTATATACACAAAATCTTAGTATACATTTTGGGACCCAAACCTTCTTTGGTCTTACACTAAGTGATTTTAAGAAAACATCCTTTTTAACACATTTGAAACAAGGAATTTCAAGTAAATATTAATTTTAATTTTATAAAATTTCAATGTATGACAATTTCTTATGCAATATGTCTACTATTTGTAATGGAATGATCATGATGCAACATATAATGTGCTTGCAAATGTTTAAAATCATTAAACTCTTCAGTAAGTGTAGTATGTAAAGTAACAGAATTGGAACATTCATCTTTAATAACAAGTCTCATGTAAATATCTTTTATCTTTTTTATTAAGATACTCACAAAATCCTAAGTATTTAGCATGCTCCTTTTCAAAGCCTTATATTTATTCAACAAGTTCTCATATTTTTCACAAATAAAAATTAATTTTTGTTCTAACTCTTTATATAAGTAACATACCTCAAAATTTGATATAGAACATTGATCTTTAGCTTTTTATTTCTTCATTATGAGAATAAGATAGGCTAGCCTCTCAATATGGATGTCCCCACAAGATGAAGACTCCTTGAAGTCACTGCACAGTGCTTTCATTACATTATTTTTCTTGTGAAATTTCTTTTTCTTAATATTTTCTTTTTCATTACATTATTGGTTATCTATAGACAAAAAATTCAATCAACCAATTTTGTTATAAATACTTATAATTTGTTATCAATAAGTAAAACGTAATAGCTAAGAGTCAACACCATAATAATACACATAAAGATTTATAAATTTCATTAAGAGGACATTTATTAATCATTAAAGTAATGTCTAAAAGTTTTTTTCAAAACTTTAGACTAAAATTTTAGTTCCAAAAATTTCCCTTACTTAGTACTTAGCTAGTAATATATTAACACACACACACATGCACACAAAAATACACTTGTATACATACACACACACACATACACAAACTCATAGATAAAAGATTTCATAAAAGTGCACAAAAATTTGAGGTCTATGTAATAGTATGTTTTATTTTAGGCCCAACATTGAGATTTGGTCCTTAAAATCTCATGAGTAAACTCTTTACATAAATAAGTTGCATGCCTTTCATCTTACATTTGGTCCACACAATAAATAGATGGCGGTCTAATTTGGATGATAAAACCCAAGACTTCATCAAATCTCTGATTCAAAGAATTAGACTATGCATTCAAAAGACTTGAGTTTGTAGTTTCATTAGCTTAGTTGATCAAGTAATTTATAGAGATGATTGAGTGTTCAATTTTGCATTGAGGCATTAAAATATTTATATTTTTCATTTATGGAGTTCCATTATTTTGATCATATCACTAAATTGATTTCAAAATTGAGAGATTTTTCAACCAATGAAAAACACATTAAGAGAATTTGATGTTCTTCACTCAGGTTAGATTTAAACAAATCATGGAGAAAATGCTCTTAAAGTTGGCACAAAATAAAATTTTTTAAACCAGTTTTAAATTTTATTTATATTTGGATTTATTTTAGTTTAGTTTTTTGTTTAGACTTAATCTTATATTTGATTTGATCTCATCAATAGAGAGTTTCCAACTTATGATTTAACTATAATTAAGGGATTGTTGATGCATGCTAGGAGATTTTGTCACCCCCCATTTTTTTAGCATTTTTTATATTTTTTTGATTTATAATTAGACCTATGCACTAGTTAATGAATTCAACTATCACCTCTTCACTCTTAAGATTTATATTCAAACTAAGAGTCATGATTCTCTAATTTGATCCTTAAGTTAACAATGTGTCACTAAAAATGAACTATATTTTGACTCCAATCGAGTGCTATGTTGGATTAAGAACTAGTCCACAACATGCTATATAATTTGCCAAGTATACTGACATGCATATGGTACAAAAGCAATTCGTACTTTCAAATAACTATATTCATGTGATATATAATAATCATAAATAACCACCTAATCTATATTTAATCTATCATATAAAAAAATACATAAACTATGTCCAAATAAAACATCCAATACACTCCATATCTAATAAATATATCTCAATACTAATAATAAATAAAATTATGACTAGAACATATCAAGACATTGATTGATGAAATCATTTACTAAGATATTGACTCTAAGTCTTACTCTGTTATATTAGTAATTAACTTCCTCTACTTGCAAATAATATAAGGGGGGTAAATCAAGCTAAATAGGAACACTTATGTCATTTTAATAAGATATACATACAACAAATAATCTCCTATCAACTAAATTATTTGAAGAAATTATTATAACATGCTATAAAATTAGTTATGCCATCTCATTTTATTTGGATTGTAAAATGTTTTGTGCTCAATTAAGAGAGTGGTTTCTTACTCATTTTATATTATTTAGTTTAACTCTTACTTAAAGAAGGTATAGTTTAAATTATGCTCTTAAGTGATGCCTATAACATTTTGGAAAGAAATTTGAAGTAGTTAAGGAGTCAGTAGACTTTTATGATAAAAGTTTTGTAGAAAAATCAATATGACAAAAAAACGTTGTTTAAGAAATAGAAGAAAAGATGTACATAAAATATCTAGAGTTTATCTAAACAAATTTTGACAATAATATTTTTTATAAAAAAAAGAGAATTATGACAGCTTAAATATTATTATATATAATAAAATGTATAAGTGAAATATAATTTATTTGGATATGTAAAATAAATAAATTTATCTAATCTATTTAATTTTAAAATGTTTTGTAATGCATGCTAAAAATAAATTAAAAATAAAATAATTTGAAATATTTAAAGGAATTTGTTTTGAATCAGCCTAGTTGAGAAAAGTTCAAAGATATTTATTTTACTTTTATTAGAGACTACTTGAAATTTTATGATTGCTTGAAATTTAAAGATTAAATAGAAATTGATTAATTAATATGTTGAAGATTAAAAATCTAAACCAAATGCTTACTTCGCGCATGGTGCTCTTGCACTCTCACATTCGGTCGGCCGGCGAGCATCGGGCGATTGCGAACCTGGCCACGCACTCGCCGTCGTCCAGCTGTCAAGATTTCACCGAGGACGAGGCGCCGAATCGCTTTCCGTGGGCGTGGTGATTTCGTGAGTTTTTTAAACCCTAATTGCGTTCTTGGTTTGTTGTTTCCCTGTCCCGGCCGTGAGATCGATTTATTTTTAACCCTAGCTGTGCTTGCCTCCCTCCTTTGGGTTTGAACAGAGGAGGAGGAGTGCCGGCGGAGGCTTCCTGGAAAAGGGAGGTTCGGGTGCAAATCTGAGGAGATAAATAAATAGGCTCTACAGTAATTTCAAGGTATGTGAATTCTATCTTAATTTAATAGGTTATTTAATGAATTGTGAAAAATTAAAGTACCTTTATATGCTTTTGGATATGATACATAGTGTAGCATGGAATGTAATGTTGTGTGGATTATATTATAATTAGTTAGGTAGCATGAATTGGGATGATTTGTATTACTTGATATGCAATATGCTGGTAACAATAATTGTCTAAAAATGAAATACTATTTTGTGTTTAATATTATAATTACAAAGGTATAATTGACTATTGGTTTGATAGAATGTTTACAATATTACCATTAATTTATAAGCATGAAATAGATAGAAAAATTTGTATTAAAATATGTAATATTGTTTTGAATGAAAGCATATGTGAATGATTTAATATTGAAAAGTACAAAGAAATATTATGGAATGGATAAAGTGAAACATTGAAGAAGAATGATTGTAAAAGATCATGCATATATGGGCATTGTAAAATAGGAAAAAATATGTATTTTTTTTGGGTAACAATCCACCATAAGTTTGAGTTATTTTTGTGAGATTTGGCATTGCAACATTTAGTAGTTGTTTGGTTTACTCATGTTTGTGATGACGACTAACAAGGGTGGTAACTTGTGTTATGCTTATGACGTTTTGAGAGGTATCTATTGTGATTGGTGCTGTGAATTTCACCAATAGTCATCAAAGGGCTACCTAAGGGGTTCTTAGGAGGTGTGGTGGTGTTTAACAAACAATTGGACCCTAAAGATAACTGATGGAATAAGAATGATGATTTAGAGTGATGAGTTTGTTTTACTTGTTGTGCATATTCTTGTCAACTTGTTTATCTGAATTGCATATTTTTATATTAAATTGTGATAGAGATTTGCATATTGAGTTGATAGCTATCTTTTACGTGTTTATTTATTATTTTTCAGATGTTGCGTTGTCATCACATTGAGATTATTGGGGAGTGCAAAGAGTAGTTTATCATTGTATGTCCACTCAAATTATTAGTTAGTTGTGGATTAGTTGTATTTCTTTTTATCTGTAGTAGTTTAAGATTACTTGTGTGTAAGGTATGTAAAATTTTTATATTGTGTTAAATGTTTTATTTTATAATTTACTTATTTATTCTTTCATATGTATGAGAGTTGTTTAGTTAGTTAAAAAAATGAATAATTAATATGATTATAAAAATAAAACTTAAGATAATTAATATTAATAAATATCGAACCCATAATTGAGTAGAAAGAATATTATATGAAGGGGTCCAATTAGTAGAGGTAGTCATTCATTTCTCTTTTTTTATTATCAAGTAGCCTCCAAAATTCAATCACTTTTTTTGGCACCTCTACTTTTGATGGCCCTTCTCTAGATGAACCTTCTCTTTCCATAGGAGTTTAAAAACATATCATAATGCTTCCTTAGGTCTCCTTCAATCATGGTGTCGCATGATTGCTCTTGAGGCAAGTGTACACCCTTAATAGTGGGAATATGTTTTATCTTTTGGAACATGTCTCTTGATCTTGGGATCTTATATTTCGATTGCTTTAGAACCTTGCCATCCATGACTTAAGGCTCTGAAACTCTCTTAGCAATCTACTGAAGAACACCCACTTATCGCATTAGTTTGAGAATGATGTGTGGGGTGTATGAATAGCCAATCCACATGTGGGGAGTGAATTGTGATTTTTATAAAAAAAATTGTAATTATTTTTGCTAACCTTTGTGTTATGTAAGTTGTAAAAAACCAAATCTTTTTAAATGGTTCGACTCTAATCAATGAGTTTATGTCAATCCCTTGTCCAATGACCAATAACTATTTTTTTTGTTAAATGATTGATAAGTAAATATTTTTACAAAGATGATTCAAGAAAGGTCCAAATGAGCAAATAACAATGGTAATTCAAATGAGTCAAAATACAACAACGGCGAAATAGATCTTAACAATCTTACCGATTCCAAGTGGCAATTTATGATGTGAACAGCACATGAAATGATATTAATAATTATTGCAAGCAAGGAAGGAGCATTTGTGAAACAACTTTTGGAATAGTACCTTCCACAATGGGAAGCAGGAATGCTATGTGTCAGAAAAATAGAGAACATTGAAGTAAGAAACACCTCTGTGGATTGAAAGTTTTTAATTAGCCTTTTGTTTTATAATAGATTTGGTGATTGTTTATAACCAAGGAATCTTTATAATTGGTTTAAGATGATCCCAATGGTAACCAATGGTTAATTTTTCATTTTCAAAGATAGTAACTAGTTATTATGTAATTTATGCCTATTCATATTATATGTTCACCAGTTATGTTATGATACACTTTTTACCAATTAAGTTTTGATCATATTATATGATAATAATATATTTTTTCATGTGAAATTCTTAGGTTTGTCCACAGCATATTTAATTTAGTGATTGAATTGTACTATACGATCATAATACATCATACTATATAAAATTTTTTGGTTTTCTTTTCTCTTAGCATATTTAGTTAATAACCTAATTGTATTATACAATAATAATATGCTGTCTATTACATAATTTTTTGGATTTTTCTTCTGTCACTATACTTGATCCAATGTCTTAATCGTATTATATGATGATAGTACATCATACTATACTATTTGTTTGGATTTTATATTTATTTGTTAATGCATCATCCATTTACAACATACTATCCCCTTTTGAATAGCTTATACTGTATGTCAAGACTAAAGTATTGTACAACTTGTTTGTATTTCCTAAAATTCTTTTAGATGCATTCTACAATAAGGAATGTCTCAAGTCCTATGAGCTCAAGGTATTGTACGATGACGTATATCGTACTATATGTTAAGTGTGTTTTATTATAACTTCTAAAATACATGTTCTCTTATTGTCTCTTATTTGATAAGGCATTGAAAAGTGATGGCATTTTATAGAGCTACTAGGTTTTTATGAAGACATGTGATTCATAAAGAAAGCGATGTTGGTATGCAAGATGTTTTGTGAAAACTCATAATCTTAAGTGCCATATAAGCATTAGTATAGGTTTTAACATTTTAACCCATTGAAGTAAAATAAAAGATGCTTGTGACAATTACTTCACTATTAAGATCAAGGTTCATCTATTGGTCCACTAATATGAAATTCTCTAGCCTTGCTATTCTCCCATGATGAGGTATAATGCCAACCTACCTTCGCATTCTCTTTTAATATTCTTGTGAAAAAGAAACTTAAACAATGAAATTAGTAAATAAAAATATACAATTGTGTTATCATCAGGCTATCTTATGATTCAATGAGATTAATAATCCCTCTTTTTTGATAATAATAGAATCATACCTCAAATATATAATAATATGACATTATAAGAAAATAACAATAAAAGTGTATAACATATCTAAATTCCTAATGCATATTCTCCTCCTAAATATTAGTTTTTCCTAAATAGTAGCATATTATCATTCAAAAGGGTTAGCAAATCATTCTAATCCTAATAACGGTGTTTGATGGTAAGAGTTTAGTAGAAGTATTAGCAAGTTGTGCATTAGATGAGACATATACTAATAAAACATTCATTAAGTTAACCCGTTCACGGATGAAATGATACCGTATATCAATGTTTTTGGTTAGGTAATGCTAGATTAATTTTTGGTTAAACATATGGCATTGGTGTTATCACATTGAATTAGAGTCTCCTTGAAATAAATTCTATAGTCTTCCAATTGTTGTTTAATCCATAGAACTTGAATTAGAGAACTTTTACCTACAATATACGTAGACTTAGTTGTGGAGAATGTTACTGTTTTTGGCTAGCCCAAGATATGAGTTTTAAATAATTGACAAGTGCTTGAGGTGTTATTCTTATCCATTCTGGTTCTTGCAAAATCAGTTTTGTGTATGCAATTAGATCAAATCTTATCTCATTCTTATGGTACCAAAGTCTTAGTATTTTGGTTCCAATAAGATACTTAAATTGTGTTTGACAATTTGTAGGAGTGATTCCTTAGAGTTGGCTCGAAATCCAGTACAAAAACCTATATTAGATATAATATCTAATCTATTAGCAATTAGATATAGTAGTAATCCTATCATACCCCTTTATAGCTTGAAATGTATAGCTTCACCATTTTCATTAGTACACATGAGGGTTTTCTTAGTTATATTCTCAATTCCAAATTTCTTTAGAAGCTCTAATAAGTATTTGGTTTGGGATATGAAAATTTTATTTTCAACTTGTTTGATATATAATCCACGAAAGAAAGTGAGTTAACCTATCAAACTAATCTCAAATTTATTTTTCATCAAGTGGGCAAAATTCTCACAAAGTTTATATTATGTTGAGCCAAATACAATGTCATCAACATAAATTTAACACACTAATTGATCTTCTTTTATATTTCTAACAAAAAGGATAGTGTTTACTCTTCTTTTAATGACATTATTAGAGATGAGAAAACTATATAGCCTATCATATCTTACCCTTGGAGTTTATTTTAAATCATACATTGCTTTTGTAAATTTTTATACGTGATCTAACTTGTTATGAACTTTAAATTCTGAAGGTTGTTTTATATAGACTTATTCATTTATATATCTTTTTAAGGATACTCTTCTCAGATTCATTTGGTAAAGTTTAAAAACATTGAAACATGCATAAGTTAATGACTTGTAACCTAGCCATCGGTGCAAAGGTTTTATCGACATCTATACTTTCTATTTGACTTATAATTTTTTGTTATTAGTATAGCATTGTTTCTTACAGTTATGCATTTTTCATCTAATTTGTTCTTGAAGATTTATTACTTCTGTAGGCTTAGGTTCATGGCTAGAAAAACAAAGGCTACATGATTTATATTTGCCCTTATTCTAATTCCTTTAGTTGCATCTTCTATTATAAGTTCTTATAAGGTGATCCTTGTTGTATTTCCAATGTCAAGTAGTTACCTTTTTATGGCTTCTTTAGCTTTGCCTTTATTTTGATCATTTGGTGTTTTAACTTTTATGCTTAACTTATCAGACTCCACAATGTAGAGGTTTTCATCAAATGTGACATATATTAGTTTTTCTATTGCAAAAGTCCTCTTATTGAATACCTTATATGCCTTACTAATTATTGAGTAAACTAGAAAAATTCCTTTATCCAATTTAGTATTAAATTTTTCAGCTCACTCTTTTCATTATTGAGAATGTAGCACTTGTATACAAGGACATGCATGTAAGCTATTTTTGATATTTTAAATACAAAGGTTTATGGGAGGTAACGTAAAGAATGTGATGAGTAGCCATGATTGTATTTATGATGTTCTATATTCATTCAACAGACACCTTGTCATGTCAATAGAATTTTTATTTTTTTTTCTCGTACTCTAGTTTATTGAGAGTTTCTAGGTGATGAAAATAAATGAGTAATACCAAAAGTATTACAATATGCTAAAAATGACTTATTTTTAAGCTCATCATTATGATCATTTCTAATAAATACTATTGAGATATCATGCTCCTTTTGAAGTTTGGTGGTGAATTGTATAAATTTTTCAAACACCTCATTATTCTTTCTAATGAATGACACACACCCAAGCATACATATAGTAGTCATTTACTATCACAAAACCATACTTCTTTCCTTCAAACTTTGAGGTTGAATGAGTCCAAATAAATCTAAGTGAAGTAATTCTAAAGGTTTTTTTTGTTAGAATATCAATCTTGTGTTTAAAAGGAGACTTGGATTGGTTTCCTTTTTGACATAAGCTCTATGTGTTCTCATCTTTCCAATGTATTATAAGCAACTTTCTAAATAAGTTATATTTAATTAGTTTTTTAGTAGTGAAAGTGCTTATATGACATAATCTCCTATTCAAAGGTTGGTAAACATTTTAAACCACTAGCTTTGATATGTTTTAAGGCTAGGATGTAGATATTATTCTTCCTTAAATCTATAACAAGAGACTTCTTATATTTACTTATTACATATTATTTAAAATCAAAATTAATAGACAAGCTAGAATCACATAATTGATTAATAGTAAATAAATTATATTTCAAATTTTTGATAAGACCTTTTTAATAGAATGGAAGGAGTTACTAATTATGCCCATGCCAATAACCTTTTACATAGAGTTGCCTCAAAGGATGACTTCACTACTATCAAAAGTTTTTTGTTGGATGAACATAATAGTATCTCTCGTCATGTGTTTAGAACATTTGTTATCCGAGTATCACATGCTTTTTTGGTTTTATTAAGGAGACATACGATAATTAACTAATTATTAGATTTGGGGATCCAAACCATTTTGGATCTATTTGATTTGGAATCAAACACAATTGAGCTAGTTTATGTTACCCATATATATTTAGGATATTTAGAATGAATATTTCTTTTACTTTTATAATGTGTTGATGTGTGTCTTGATCTCATGCAATAATGACATTTAAATGCATTAGATTGAGATACAAGTAAATAAGCATGAGAACCATTCGTGCAATGTTTATGCTAAGATATTAAACAATGTGCATGTAATCTTTTATCTTCATTTAATTCTGAAATTAATTTAGAATTTTTAATCATAGAGCATGCAAGTTATCCCTAACATTTTTTAGATCTTTTATATACCTTTCATTGGTTTCATTCAATGATTCACATTGTCTTTGAATACCAGCATGGTTATCTTTCATTTTTTTATATTTATTAGCTAACTTCTCATATTGTATACAAACATCAATATATTGCTTTTCCAAATCTTCTTGAGAAGAGTTGCTTACCTTATCACTTATAAAGGTGCAAATCCATCTCCACTTGCCATCATGTATATAAGTCTTTTTGTGCTTAATGAGGATAGTCCTTGCTTTTCATTGTAGCTTGATGATGACTCATTTGTGTCATGCCAAGTAGCCTTCATGCCTTTCTTTTTCTTCTTTTGATTTTTCTTCTCCATCTTTTCAATTAATTTTAGGCATTCGGGATGAATGTGTCTTGATTTATTGCATTTGTGGAAAACCAATTTTTCCTTTGCCAGAAATTTGTGTTTAAATCTCTATTCTTTTCTTGCATGCTTACTTGCACTATGATGTTGTAATAAATGAGATAAACCAAAGTTATGCATGCCACCTCATTACTAATAGAAGACTCAACTCCTGAGGGTGAATTAACTCTTAAGTGCAATTGGTTCTTCCTTCTTCTTGCCCTTGGTCTTAATAGTCGTGACTTCTTTGCCCTAAGACAATTGTGTCTTATTAGACATGAGCTCGTGAAGTGAAAGTTGTGAGATGCTCTTAGCCACCTTGATTGTAGTGACCAATAGTTCATACTCCTTTGGTTGTAATTTGAGGATTAGAAAACACTTTTCTCAAATTGGCTAAGTCATTAGTAATATTAGTAAATATTATAAATATGGATTTAATAGATATATCAGAAGACCTTTTAAATAATTCATAATCATGAGTTAATATATTAATCTTTCTCTCCTTGAATTGAGAGTTACCCTTATAGGTAACCTCATGTTTAGTTTAATTTGCTTTTGTAGTTCTAAGGTTCATGATTCTATTGTATTTGGAAGCAAAAAGTCTATAAATCAAAATGTTGATTGCTTTGGAATTCAATTGGACTTTAGGTTTTTCTCCTATAATTGATTTAATAGCCTCTTATCTCTCCATTGACTACTTCGTTGGAAAAGTAAATGCATGTTCAATAATATGCCAAATGTCTAGATCTATAGATTCTAAAATATCCTCACTTTTTTTTCCAATAAAGGTAAAATTCTCCTTTGAAGAGAGAGGACGATGTGAAGAGGACCTTTGTCCCAAGTTGACTGATTCCTCAATTAAATTATGAGCCATATTAATCTTTTTGTAGGAATTTTTTCCTTGATTTAATTGGTCTCATACCACTTATAGGAATAACCAATCTACAAAAGGGGATCAATGATGATGTTTATTAAAAATTTGTAATTATTTTTGAAAATCTTTGTATTATAAAACCTGTAAAAAGAATATCAAATCATTTAGATGGTTTGACTTTCGTCAACAAGCTTATGTTTACCCCTAGTCTGATGACCTGGCTTATTCCAATAACTATTATTTGTGAACTAACCAATACACGTACACCATACAAAGGTGATCTAAAGGGATTCAAGGAAGGCCCAAATGAGCTAATAACAATAATGACTGACATGAGTTAGAATATAACAATGACAAAACAAATATTTGACAATCTTACAATATAAACTTATACAAAGTTCATTTGGCCTTTGTTAATTGGAAATGACACTCTATGATGATGAACAATGCATGAAATGATGTTACCTGTTAATGCAAGTGAGGAAGGAGAACTTGTGAAACAGTTTTTGGAATTGTTTATTCCATGGATAGAAGTAGGAATGCAATGTTTTAGAAAACAGAGAGCTTTGGAGCAAGAAACTCTTTTATGGATTGAAAGTTTTTATTTAGTTTTTTCTTTTACAAATTTTGGGGCTATTTAAAAGACATTTACAATGTGGTTCAAGGCAATGCCAACGATAATCCAGTGGCTATTTTTTAATTTCCAATGAGATTAAGTAGTTGTTACATGATTTATACCTCTATTTATATTGAAAAGGGATGCACTGTACAACACATATTTTACCAATTAATCCCTAATTGTACCGTACGATAATAACATATCGTACCATATGTAATTATTGGGTTTTATCGTTTTCTTAATATCCATATATTAATGATCGAATTGTGCTGTACAATAATAGTATATCGTACAATACGAAATTCTTTGGTTTTCCTTTCTCTTAGTAACTTAATCTAACGACTTAATCATATTGTATGATAATAGTATATCGGATTATTTAAAATTATTTGGATTTTTCTTCTCTTAGCATCCTTGGTCCAATGACTTAATTGTACTGTACAATAACAATATATTGTATAGTACGATGTTCTTGGGTTTTATATCTATCTCTAAATGCACTATCCATTCACATTGTGCTATATCCTTTTGAAAAGATCTTATCGTATGTTAGACTAATTTATTGTGCGATATGTTTGTATTTCGCAAAATCTTTTAGATGCACATTATGATGGGGAACATCTTAAGTCCCATGAACAAATGTACTGTATGATGACATATATCATGCTGTATAGTAAGTATGTTTTATTATGACTTTTGAAACACATGTTTTATTATCTTCTACTTGATTAAGTAATGAAAGGTAAAAATATCTTTATAGAGCTATTAGGTTTTTATGAAAGACATAAGATTGATAAACAAAGCAATTTTTGTATGCAAGATAATTTGCAAAAACTTATGATTTTAAGTGCCACATGACTATTATTATTAGTATAAGTTTTAGCATTCTAATTCATTGTTAAATAAAAGATGCTTACGACAACCACCATATCATCAAGAGCAATGTCCATTTGTAGGTCTATTAATATGAAATTCTCTGAGCTTGACATTTTCGTATGATGAGGTGTAATGTCAACTCATTTTACTTAATATTGTTTCTAATATTTTTGAGAGAAAAAAATTTAAATCATAAAATTAGTAAATAAAAAAAATGATTTTGTTATCATCAAACTATCATATCAGGCTATAGGGTAGTGCAACAACTATCCCATTAGTATGAGAATGACGTATGGAGATCGAATCTTCTCGGCCTATACCAAACTTTCAAAACACAATGCATGGATAATGTGAAAATTGTCTCGATGCTAATAGGTATTAGTCCACTTTGGATTGAATGGAAGAGTTCTTCTATAGTACTTAGGCGAAGCAAAATGTCATGGCTATAATCATTTAGACTAGCTATGTTGACACAAGTCCAAAGTGCTCCAAAACCTTGTAGAAGATGTCTTGAAATAAGAGGTGTAGTTGTAACATGAAAAACTTAGTGAAGATTAACAATATTCCTTTGTAAGTCTTTATGGGCAGATTGTTGTTATTTGGCATCACTAGAGAAATATTGACTGTGGGTTGTATCATTTTGATGATTATTGTAAGTTATCAATTGTGAAAGAACTTAGCTATGAACTTGATGCATCTTTTGAATTTGAAGGTCATGTCTTAAAAAAGCAAATGAAGAAGAAAGGTTTGATGAAAGTTCAAAAGGACAGTAGCTAAAATGAAAAGGGTTTTGGAGTGCCTTTAAGTATTCACCAATTGCTCTAAAATTCATGTTTTTGATCCTACATCAATAGTTGAAGTCAATCCCATATCATGTGCATGCATTATTGAGAAACATGTCACTTCCACTTGTTCCATTTCCACAATTATGCACTCACCAGATTCCTCTTTGGATTTAGCATGGGGATGAATTTACAACACAAAATAATAGGTAATAAAATGATGGAATAGAGCCAATATGATGATTAAAATGTAAAATTTTATTCGACATGGCAATAACTAATACCATTTGGATTTTAAGACAAGAGTCTAAAAGAGAAAATCTTAACTCTAATCAAATTCCCCTCCAAATTCATTGATCCTTTACTTGATCGTCACATGCTGTATTCCTCACCTCCCAACATTCTCTATTTCAATTCTAGAGCTTTCCTAATTGTCTTCTCAAACTCCTGGTTGATGAGCTTTGGACCAACTAGGTGGCCAATATGCTGTAAGCATCGTTCTCGAAAAATTCATCGTTGATCAAGTTGATAATCATGTCCTTATCGCCTTTGTGGTAAATTTTATTGTCCCAAACTTTGGAGCTTAGGATTGATTTTAGAACTTCTTCAACGACCTTTTTTACATCCATTGGTGGCTATTGATGCGTGCTTGAGCCTTGTACAGGACTTGTTTTGCTAGTCCAACTTCAATACTCTTTTAAGGCAAATCATCATTGGTTTTTTGTAGCTAATCTTGGAAGTCATCATCATTAATGAACTGTGCTCCATGTCCTTCACAAGGCTATCAATCTTAGCTTGGGCATTCTCTTTCTTGTTCAACATCCTTTCATATTTGTACAAAGTGGCATTTCATACACCTTTCTAAATTGTGTTAGCTTCATCGTCTGCTCACATTGCTTCTTGTAGTAGTCTGCCATGAATAGAATGTACTCTTTTGGATCCTTGATCACGTCCTTCACTTTTCTTTGCTATTAGTTTCACAATGACTCAAATATTCCTTGCTTAGAAGTCATGAGAGCATTCACCTTATGTCTTATCTCTTTCTTCATTATCAAAATTAAGTTTTGGTTATGTTGGTCTTTTTCATCAGATTGTGTAGATCCCTAGCTTTTGAATATGAGAAGCCACCTTAACAAGCATTCCATTAACTAATTTCACGAAGTTCGAACTAGAGTGGCGGTAACTTGTGTTGACAAGTGCTTGTTGACCACTTAGCTTTGGTCGACTTTTTCCTGGCATCTCTGACAAAGCCATGATCTGAGCCATTGTCTTGCCATCTTTATTACGACTCTTTAAATCGTTTGAGATTTCTTACCAAATCTTAGAATAATTTAGATTTCTAAATTTTCTTGGTTGGCCTCCTTAATGTGCATCTTTTTTTGGTATCCATGTTCTTAAATCTATCTACTACCTTGGGTCAATTTGTAGTTGTTGGCTCTGCCACCTTTTCTAGCTATCTTATGGTACCTCTGTCATCACCAATACCCTTTCATCTGTGGTGCCACCAGTTTGGGCCCTTCCTTAATCTATTGCATGAACTTAAAGAGGTTTGTTTTCTCTTCATCTTTGGATTGAGAAAACCAAGCACACCCAATACGAGGTTGGAAGATGAAAAGGGTTTAAGGTTTTTGCTATGTTGGGTGGTTCTTTTTCAATGACTGTTGTTCCTTAAATAGCTTTTGTGAGTCCCACAAGATGCTTAGTTCATGATTTAAATCAACCACGAGTTTTGTGCCTCTCTAATTCTTCCTAAACAAAGAATCTAACATTTAGGAGAAAACTGTTGATCTAATGTTTATGAGAGGTTCTTTATTTGGGTTAATCCTAAATCAATCGAGTTAGCATAATATGACATCAATTATCTCCATTTGATATGGGAGATGATGACATTCTTCGAGAGTGAGTGCAAAAGGATATGCTTCAATTATGCCAATGCCTTTCGAGCTTCTTGGACAATTACTACATGGCTTTTTACTCATTTCATTAGATAAGTTGCATGTTAGTTTATACTAACCACTCGAGAATTTAGGTGATATGGTTCAAGCATCTCAGTGGCCTTAATGCCACTCTTGCCTTATAATATGTCTTATAATGTCTATTTTGAGCTAAGGGAGAACTAATGAGAATCATTTGATATCACTAGAGTTGTCAATGAGCCATAAAGATGAGTCCATCCTCAATCAGGGGATCATTGGATGATATCGTACCATACTTGATTGGATCAAACTATCCTCTTAAATGCATAACTCTTTATCATGAGCAAACCAACTGACCTAGAAGGGAAACTCCATTCCTCTTGTGACCTCGTACAAATCTCCAAAACATCGTGAAAGGCAACCACTATTCTTTTCTCCATTCTATGATGCTTAAAACTTCTCTACGCATTCTCAGGAGTCTTCTTTCCATTTTAATAGCCTCTGACTCCTAATTGTAATCAACAAGGAGATAGTGGAATTTTGTTGCCATTGTGGGCCCATAGCTTAACCCCTCTCTGTGTTGTCTTTTTGTATACCCTTTTCCTTATACCCTCTTTCTGCTACATTTTTCTTCTCTTCGAGTCGCTTCCAGGAGTGCTTACAGCTAATAATTTGTCATTGTTTTTTAAATTCAATCTGTTCATATGGTGTTGCTTTCACGATTGATAGGTTATCCTAATTTCTGGATTTATTATATCTAATTTGCATTCTTCCTTCTAATATTTTTTATTGGTTTATCTGTTATTGTGCCAATCCATTTGAGATCTTGGATTAATGGACTTAATATTTCCCTTTATATCTTTATTTGATTAAATTCTATTTGAGTTTCTGATTTTTCAAAGAATTAATTCTTCATTATATTCCAAGGTTTCCCTTCTAGGGTTGTCATGATATTATCGGATTTTTAAAAATAGTCACCAGTGGTCCTTGTATCACAAGGCCACTTGATTGATTATTAATAAAATTCATTCCTAATATTAATTTCATGCTACTATCTTGTTTTAGATCTCTTACCTAGGTCAATGGTAAACTGTTTTGTAATGTTGTTCCAAGGTCTTTTTATATAAGCATTAGTGTTTTCCCTATCTTTTCTACAGTATATAGCTACAAGAAGGGCTTTCTTAGACATCTTATATGAACTTCTTATTGGTTTTTTAGATTCTCTAGATGGTTTTCCAACTCGTGTAAAACTAAGGAGGTTTTTTTTGTTCTGAGATTTGTTTTTGGTATCTTAAATTTTTTGTTCTTTCTGTTTGAAAATTTTTATGTAATAAGAAGACTAAATCTGAAATAGAATTGAGATGTGAATTGCCTGAGTGTACCTTATGATTGTATAAACCCTCTGTGAAGCACCAAGATGTTGCATTATCTAATGGTATTTTCTTTTTGTATTTTAGTTTTAGATCTAGGTCATTTAAGTTCATTTTGATTTTTCTTTTAAATATTTTACCTTAATAGACAACTAAGCATTGCTGGGAAGGAGTCAAAATAGCAAGGTTTCTTAGCACTTAAAGCTATGGCCTTGGTTGCCTTCTCTTTGGTTTAATCGGCATTTGGCTAGTTGATTCCCTTGTTAGTGTTTTATCCGACTTGAATAACTTAGTTGTTATGAAAACACAATTTCACTTAGTCTGTTTAAGATAGAATAAAAAGAAAATCAAAGGAAGTCAAAAATCCTTAGTGAAGAACTAAAGTTTCATAAAGAAAGCACTCATTAAGAATACTATATAAAGCCCCCATAGGGGGCTTTATAGTTTTAACCAAACATAATCATTACACAATAGAAATAAGAGATAACACACCTTCAAACAACAAGTCACACAAATAAAGCTTTGATACCAAGTAGTGAGAAGTAGTTATGAGATTAAGGAAGTGGTTTGTAGGATCGTCGATGATTGGAGGAAGGTCTAATGGGGGTTTTATAGGCAGAAATATCAACTAGAGTTTTGGAGTCTTGGAATCTATGAATTGGCAGGTTGGGCTTTTAATGGTAGTGGGATCAAGTGAGGTTTGTATGGCATCATTTGGTTTTATCTTTTTTCAATGGAGTCACATGGTGTCTTTTATTGGTATAGTGTTGGTGAGTTGGTTAGAGCCTTTTATAAAAAGTAAAACAAAACGTAAAATTACATTAGGACCACATTTTGATTGTAGAACTCTATTAGCCTTCCTTCATATTCTAGATATTTATTTCTCCAATCTCACTGAGGTTGTTGGTGCTTTCCTTATCATAGATAGGTTACTCGGCAAAGGTGATAAAAGAATCTTTATTATCACAAAACATTAATCCTACGGTAGTAGTGTTTATATTACACTGGTTTTTTGGGATTGTTGGCTGAGAGTAAACCATATTTCCAAAAGACATGCTGAATATGTAATTCAATCTTCTTAATGTGTAGAGCTTGATTTTTTTATCTTCAAAGGTAAGGTTCTTGTTTGTCTCTTTATTTTTCTTGATTGTTCAAAATTTATCTAATTGAGATTTTTCATGATTTGTTCTTTATTGTCTAACTTTGAAAAATTGCTTGGATGCACTCTTTTGAAAAGGGATTTTATCCTCATGCGTCGAAAATCCGCTCTCAGAAACCCTAAAACGTAGGGGAAGTCGCATGCAGGAAAGGGTTTTCGGGAGACTCACGAGCCCGTTCGGGAAATTTCGTGATATTTAAATCCTGATTTTTGTTTTTAATTTATTTAAAATTATTTTAATATTATTTATTAATAAATTCAAAAATTAATTACAAGTTATCTAGGGCTCCAACAATTATGTGACAAAAACCAAAATTTGTCTCTAAATTGTCTTTATTCAATTTGATATTTACATTCTAATTTCAGCTTTTGGAAATTATTCTACAAAATGCATAAAAGCTCGTGCTTTTAGTTGCTTACAACGACGAGTCGTTACAATCTCCTCTCCTTAAGAAATTTCATCTAAAAATTTCAGAATAAATTTGGGTATTAGGCTTTGATATCTACTTTTATTTCCCATGTTGCTTCTATATCAGTATGATTTTGCCACAATATTCTTATCATGAGAATTACTTTATCTCTTAATACTTTTTCTTTCTGATCCAGAATCATTATCGGTTTCTCCTGATATGTCATATCAGGTTGAATTTTAATCCTTGCTGTATCATAGTTGATTATATGTGTTGGATTAGAGACATTTTCTCAAAAGAGATACATGGAATATATCATGTATTTCAATAAATTGCATTAGTAAAGCAATTCTGTAAGTCACCTGTCTTACCCTTTCTAAAATCTAGAAAGAGCCAAAATATTTTGGCTTCAATTTTTCTACTTTACCAAATCTGAAAACGTCTCTCATTGAACTAACTTTGATAAATACATGATCACCAGCCCAGAATTCAATATTTTTATGTTTACTGTCATGATATTTCTTCTATCTTGTGTTGTTTGAATTCTTTCTTTAATTAACTTCACTTTTTCTATAGCATCATCAACAAAGTCAGGTCCAATAATTTGTTGCTTTCTACCCTCAAGCCAACATAATGGAGATTGACATTTTTTTTTCATATAGAGCTTCATAAGGAGCCATCTCAATAGTAACTTGATAATTGTTATTATATACAAATTTCATTATAAGAAGATGACTCTCCCAATCTCCTTCAAAGTTTAGAATACATAATTGTAGTAAATCTCTTAAGACTTTAATTGTTCGTTCTGTTTGGCCATTTGTCTGTGGGTGAAAAGTTGTACTAAATTTCAATTGCATACTAAAAGCTTGACGTATCATTCTTTAGAAATGAGATGCCAATTTTTGATTTTTGTCAGTTACAATTTCTTTTGGCCTGCCATGCAATTTCACAATCTGCTGCAAATACATATGAGTTAATTTTTCAGCTGTATGTTACTTTTATTGCTAAGAAATGCGTAGATTTTGTCAGCCTGTCAATTATGCCTATATGCAATCATGTCCTGTCGGTGATCTAGGTAGTCTCACAACAAAATCCAAGCAATGTTTTCCCATTTTCATTTAGGAATGGTTAAAGGTTGTAACAATCCACTAGGTTTTTGTTGTTTCACCTGTTGACAGATCAGACATTTTTTGACTATTCTACATCTTTTTTCATACTAGGTCACTAATATTGTTGTTTCAATTCATGATAAATTTTTGTTCCTCCAAGATGAATGATATATTTTGAATTATGAGCTTCTTTCAATAATAATTGTTTCAATTGCTGATGATTAATAACACACAAATGATCTTGAAATCTTAGGATATTACTTTCATCAGTAGTAAAATCAGATTCCCAACAATCTTTAATTTTCTAAATTAATTTTTGATATTTTTTATCTTAAAGTTGATCTTTAATGAATTCAATCCAATCTGGCCTGATAAACAACTGATGCAACAGTTGTATATTTCTCTGTATTTCTGTCTCTAATAATGAATTATTAATTTCAAATGAAATTCTCTTTTCATCATTTTGAGCCATAATCAGATAAAGATGTGCTTTTTTACTCAATATATCATAATCACATTTGTTTTATCTAGATGATAAATAATTTGCATATCATAATCTTTAATAAATTCTAACCATTTTTTGTCTCAAATTTAATTCTTTTTGAGTAATATTTATTTCAAACTTTGATGATTAGTTAGAATTTCACATTTCACCTCATAAAGATAATGCCTCCAGATTTTCGAAGCAAATACAATTGCTGTCAGTTTCAAATCGTGAACTGAATAATTCTTTTCATGTGGTTTCAATTGCGTGGAAGCATATGCTATAACTTTTTCAAATTGTATTAAAACATAGCCCAATCTATGCAATGATGCATCACTATAAATTTGATAACCCTTGGTTTCTTTAGGCAAAGTCGAAACTGGAGCTGATTTCAATTTTACTTTCAACTTTTGAAAACTCTCATCACAGGAGAAATCTCATTCAAATTTTACACTTTCTGAGTCAATATGGATAAAGGTGCAGCAATGTGAGAAAAATCCTACATAATTTTTCTATAATATCCTATTAAACCTAGAAAACTTCTAACCTCAGTAACATTTGTAGATTGACGCCAATATATAATAACCTCTATTTTTTTAGGATCTACAGATATCCCTTCTACACTGTCGTGTCCTAGAAATTCCACTTGGATAACGAAAATTCACATTTTGAAAATTTTGCATATAATTGATGTACACATAATGTCTGTAGCACAATATATAGATGCCCAATATGATCTTTTGTGCTTCTAGAATATACAAGAATATCATTAATAAAAATAATCACAATTTGTTCAAGATATTGTTTGATTATTCTATTCATTAAACTCATAAATGCTGTAGGTGCATTTGTGAGGCCAAAAGGTACACCAAAAATTCATATTGTCTATACCTAGTCTTGAAAGCGGTCTTAAATATGTCATCATTTTTATTTTCAGTTGGTGGTAATCAGACCTCAAATCAATTTTTGAAAATATTACAGCTCCCTGCAATTGATCAAATAAATCATCAATACGGGGCAAAGGCTATCGATTCTTTATTGTAATTCTGTTCAGCTCTCTATAATCAATGCACATCCTCAAACTGTCATATTTCTTTTTGACAAATAAAATTGGTGTTCCCCAAGGAGACACACTTGGTCTAATAAAACCCTTATCCAGTAATTCTTGAATCTAGATTTTTACTTCTTGCAACTATGCAGGTGCTATTCTGTACGATGCTTTAGATATGGGTTTTATTCTTAATGTCAACTAAATTTCAAACTCTATTTCTCTATCTGGAGGTAATCCTTCTAGAAATATATCAAGATATTCACAAATAATAGGAACATCTTGAGGTTTACCAAACTTCTGATCAATAACCATCACAGATAGCAAAAATCCTTCACATCCTTTTAACATCAATTTAGAAGCTTTCATTATAGATATAAAAGAAAATTTCCTTCCATTTTCATAAGTCACTTCTTCTCTAGCTTGGGCTTCTAACTTTAACTTTTTTGCTACATAGTCAACCTTCACTTGATATTTTATTAACCAGTCTATACCCAAAATAATATCAAATTCTTGCATAGGTAGGACTATTAATTCTATAGAAAATTCCTTCTTCTATATCTATATCTATATCTATTGATACATTTCTTAGTTATAATTTCAGTACCATCAGGCAATTTGACTAGCAATGTAGTTTCTATTTGTTGTAAATTTATAGAAATTATCACATGCATGTTGAGTAATATATATATATATATATTTTCCTTGGCCGGTGGAGAAAAGACACCGTATGCTCGCCGTTGGGAACCCTATACATTTCAAAAAATCCACATGCAACTGGAAATATACGAAAAATCAACAAAGATGACCTTTTATATTGTTTTCCCTTTCGTGTTTTGAATCGAGGTCACAACACTCCTTTTTCCCAATTTCCAGCAATGGGAGTTTGTGCGGCCCCACTTGATTAGGGTTCCAGTCAAATAGCTCCTTCGAATAACTTTTCCTTCGCGTTCACCCGTTCGAACTTCAGCTCTTCTCTTTGCATCAGCCGTCCAGTAACCGAACCTCGCCGTTTTGCCCCCTGAAATCATTGCTCTCGGAAATCCTAATGTGTCGGAGAAGTTGCGTGCTGGAAAGGGCTTTTGGGAGATCCGTGAACCCATTTGGAAAATTTTCGTGATGTTTAAATCCCGATTTTTTTTAATTTATTTAATATTATTTTAATATTATTTATTAACAACTTAAAAAATTAATTATAAGTTATCCAGGGCTCCAAACGTTACGCGACAAAGGCCAAAATTTGTCGCTAAATTTGCCCTATTCAATTTTATATTCACATTGTAATTTCAACTATTGGTAATTGTTCTACAAAATGCATAAAGCTCGTACCTTTAGGATTGCTTCTTATTCTTCCATCCGATTCAATAATTAAATACTCCCGAGAGGGGTTAGTGCTAATGTTTTTAATCTTTAAATGATCTCTTTAATCTTTTGTACTAATTTTATATTTTCTTTATTATACTTTTGTTCTCCTTTAGGCCTGGTTTTAGAATACAAAGGTCCTACTAACTTGCTTAAATCTGGTATAAAATTTTCAGTGTAATTTAGTTTTCCTAAAAATGATTTTTAAGGTTTTTAGATCTTCAAGACTTTCTAGCATCTCCAAAAAGCTTTTGGATACATGGGGTTGTAGATGATCAATTCTCTTGCATCCTATTTTCATTTTTTGTTCGGAGATTACTAGACCGTTTTCTTTAGCTTTTTCAAAAAAATATCTTTAGGTTTCTTGGGTGATCCTTAAGATTTTAGTTGAAGATGAGTATGTCATCTATGTTAGTGATAATAAATTCCTAATATTTTTTAAATATTCCATTCATTCTTCGTTGAAATTCTTGAGGCACATTTTTTAGACTAAACAATATTACTTTCTATTCCTAATGACTGTTAGGTACTACGAATGTGGTCCATTGTCTACTTCACTCAAATAACTTTACATGTTAGAGGTCGGATTTTAAATCAAACTTGCGATATATATGAGTATTTTTTATTTTGTTTGTTAAATGTTTTTTGTGCGGGAGTGGATATTTATTATATTCAGTGTTATTGCCAAATCTTTTATAATTAAATACTATTCTACTTTTCCCTGGTATTATTTCACTGTGTTTATAGATAGACTTTATGAAATGGTAATAAAACAAATATCAACATTTCTAGAACCACCAATAGGAATTTTTGATAATTCAGAAAAATTTTATAAGAACCGGTAATAGAAGTTGACAAAATTATAATAAGACAACAATACTATATGTTAATGCTACTAGAACTAGAAAAGAAATAGAAAAACTTCAATATCTCCAAAAATGGAAAAGGAAATTGATATGGGAAAAAGTTTCAAAAACATTCAGCTAGGAAACAAACCAGAAAAATCTAAAGCAAAATCACCTTGTTTTAGGGTACCTTGTAATTACATCTCAAAAGATACCTACACAGAATATATATATGAATCAGATGCAATAAATTGGATAGAAAGAATAGGGCACACAATGGAAAATCACGTAATAATTAGTTTTATAGAAAATCTATTAAGACAAATGGTAAAAAATATGTTCAATTCTTGGAAGTTAAATTACCCAAATGACTATAAAAGCTTAGTAGAAATAGTTGATAACTCTTACAATGTTACTTCCTAAATTAGACAGATTATCTTAGGAACCGAACCTGCATGAGGAGAGACGTTACTTCAAGATGCTACAGCAAGAGACCTAGAAAGATTACAATTGGATAGTTACAATAATATTGTGAAATTCAGCTAAATGTATATTACCTTAGCTGCAAACACAGGCAGAATTTTTGTAGGAGCAGATCTAACAAAAAAGTATTTTAACAAATTAACAAAACCTCTAGGAGACTTAATCTATAAAGCATGGGTACGACATAGTAATGAAAACCTGGCTGGAGTAGGATTATCCTACAATTTACAAGTTTATTCTCTAAAGTAAATTGATTTCCTATGGCGTCTTGTGTGATTGCCTTATATGACAATTTTTTGACATATATCTTGCAAAACATTTCTTTACTAATGTTGCTTTTGCTTGCCCGTGTCAAGAATTCCGTGTAAGGCTAGTTTATATCCATCATTAAATTTAATCACAGTCCAAATTTAAGAGATTATTGGTCCAAATGCCCATTTTTTCTAACAAACATTCTTGTTAATGGAATTCCTCTTCCTTGATTATAATTTTTCCTCTATTCTTGCATTTTTCTAATTTTATCTTAAGCTATTGAGTTTTAGATTCTAGAGTTTCTATCCTTTTGAGTTGTTTTATTATTTCTTTGTCATTATTTTCTGTTTTATGAGTAATTTGTTTTTCTTTTTTAGGCATTTCATGACTTTATTTTTCTTTAATGCAGAACCTAGATATAGCAAGACTACATATTGCACATGCCGTTCGGTGTCACTCTACATGATACTTATAACATATTTCACATCTTGCTTTTGGGGTAAGACCGAAATCCTTCCATTGATGACTATAATTATTATTTGTATTAACATTATATTTTTCTAACAAGTATTGTGAAGTGTTATCTAATAACCATCTAAATAAAATTCTAATGATCTAAATTTTCTAATTCCTCTTCTCCTCCAAAAATGCTATATGTATTACTGCCTTTTTCTAAGTCATTATTTTCTATGCTTACGATGTCAATGTCTTTTGGTAAATCTAAGTCCAGATACATGTTTAACGTTTCTTTATTTACCCCTTTACTTTGATATTCCTTAGCGAAATGTCCAGTTTCTTTGCAGACATAACATTTGCATTTCCTGGGTGGTTCGTGTTTTTTAATTTGTTTGACATGGTTTGGTCTTGACCTTCCTTTTCTACAATAGGAGCTTTTTTTAAGCTTTCTCCTCTTATGTTCTTTATGTAGTGCAGGGACATAAATTTTATTTCTGTAGCTATAACTAGCTACTTGTCTTTGGGCCTCTATTTCTAAATATTTTTCTTTTAAATAATTAAAAGTAAATTGGATTACTGGCCCTATAATCCCTGCCTATTCTCTTGAGTTCCACACAATTCAAATTTAGAAGAGCGGAGTTCCGTGCATCAACAACTATTATGATATGGAATTCATTTGGAGTCTGTTTCTAGAAGTGAGAAAAAAGATAGTGACTTATTATGATGATACTTAGTTTTGTAAAAGTGGAAGAAGTCACTTCACCCACATAAATAAGGAATTCATTTAAATCCTTCTCTTTTGAACTTGGAATTTTTAATCATTTCTAACCTATTGTTAAAAATCAATTGCCTGCACATTGGTGAAGATCACCCCCATCCATTTGTTAACAGTTGCAAGAATCCCTTTGGCACCGGTTGTGTGAAGCCCCTCCATTGTCAGTCACCTCTATCAATGTTGAAACACCAATCATTGATAACTAGTGGGTGGGACTATTGTTGATCTTGTAATGCTGCCCATGTTTTCTTACTCCATTTCCATGTCCATTCTTGATCAATAAAATAATATGTTATTGAAAATGACACCTCCCCAATATACATAGAAATAACATTCTAGGAAAATGCTCAGTTTCACTTACATGCGTGAAAATGCCACTTCACTTAACTTTCAGCAAAACAAACAGAGCTGAGCTTATCCTTCTTTGTTCTTTTAATAAACACACCTATATGCACTAAAATTTTGCTCAATCAAAGAGTCCAAACATTGCCTATACTTATTCATTGGGACCTTAGAAAAGGTCTTTCATTGGGTTTCTTTCTCTGGAATTCTAATATATGTTTACCTTTTTCTGTTCTTCTCCTGGATTTGTACTAGAATTCACGTTCGTGGAACATAAGATGTTGAACCAATGCAAGAAATGCATATTAGATGTTTGATTTTGATCTTGATCTTATACTTGTGTGTGTTCCGTATTCATATTCATGTATTGACATGAGCTTAGACAACCTTTCTTTTTTAGATAGGTGAAGTATGGATCCTATCTCCTATTTCAGCAGATTCTTAGTTGTTTAATTCTCCGGCCTAAAAGTATTGGTGTATAGTGTTATTTTTTTGAATTTTATTACCTTGCATCTTTTGTTAAGTTTCTAGTACTTTTAAGTCCTATTTGTTTCTTCTCTGGTGGTGCTTTTGGATTTTTTTTTTTACGTACCTATTGTTGTTGCAATTATTTGAAAAGATTGGCTGTGATTAACAGGGATTGCAAAATTAGCTTAGGTTCAGGGTAATGCTTATGAGTATTTTTTCTCATAAATCTGACCCCGTTGGTCTGTCTACTGCTTTTGGATAGGGGTGTGAAAGGATTAGGCTATTTGGTTGCACTAAATCTGTAAGCTGTCCCCTAGAATAGTTCTATAAGCAATTACATGAAATGCAATTGTGTAACATGTTCTTTTATAGGGGAATGTAATTTATTGGGCTTTTTACTCTATATTATGAAGAAGTATAAATTTTTTAGTTCACATCAAAATGGATTGCCATGCAATAAGCTTATGGAACGTGAATAGCTGATGTGGTTGCTTTAAAAAGCTTAGCATGAACTTTTATTCCTTCTCCACACTGTATAAAATGGACAATCTTAGTTTGGATAATTTTTTTTTATATATTTGCTGACGTTAATCAGGCTAAAAAATGAAAATGTTTTAATTTTTGGGGTGGGTAATATTTAATTAACCTTATATTTTTCCTGTGTCCATAATATTTCATGCACTGTTGGAAACATGTGAAGTTCCTAACAAGCCTACATTGTTAGTAAATTCTTATAGGTACTAAAAGGGTAAGCCAAGAGTTACGCAGATGTTCTCTTTGTTTTATGGCCTTTGGAAGTATGTGTTCAGCAAAACAGAGTTTCATTTGCTTATCCTTGGAGTTCACAAGGCTGGAAAAACTGTAATATCAAAAACCTTGTTTATTATGTACTTTTTTTGTATCATTTGTTATCATTAATGTTATTTTTCTTTAACTTTAATTCTTTAAATGAATAATTTGTGACAGATCTGTTGACAGTTTGATTTGTACGATACCATCTTAACATGTACTTTTCGCTTTGTGGTTGTTCTCGTAGTAGAGTTAGAATTACCAAAGCTTTTAGTCTGTTTGGTTAGGGTGAATAGCTATCCAAAGCCCTTGACAAATGAGGCGTTCCTTAGACTGAAGCTTTAGTTTACTTAATTGTAGATTAACAGCTAGTTTTCTGCAATGCACTATCTCTTTATTGGCAAACTGGCTAAGTGCTGCACTTTATGTCCTTGGTCTGACAAACCATAATGGTGTTTCTTTTGCTGGCATCTCCTTTGTTCTGGTGATAGTTCCTCTTGAAGTGGCTATTTTACCTATATTCTTTTTGTTTCATCCTTTTCTTTATCTTTAAAGTTGTTTGTGATGGTAGGTGTTTGGGCATTGAGTTAAGAGTTTCTCTCTTTGTCTCTATAATTTTCTGCATGATCTTGAGAATGATTGAAAGGAAAATAACTTAATGTAACTATTGATTAGTCTCTAATTCTTAACATGATTCTTATGTAAGATCCTTCATGTTTAAGAAATAATTGAACATGTTTCTAAGTTTTTAAATACTATAACTAGGACTTATTAGTTTTATGCTCTAAATTACCATTTTGTATAGGATCAACTTACCAAATTATACAAATTATGAGGGCATATATAATTATATTGAAGGATGGTTTGGGAAAAATGGTTCAGGAATTTAATTATAATATTTACGAAAGTTATGAAACCTAGGAAATTTACTTAATAATTGAGCCAAACTTGATGAATTTTTCTACAATATATTATGAACTAAATATTACATTTTGTATCATGCTTATGAAAGTTTAGAAGTTGGATTTTTGAATAGCAAGCATAGTTGTATCTTTTGATCATTGGATCATTTGTTTTATGTTAACAAAATTATTATGTTATATTTAATAATATTTTTTCTTAGTATTAATTTTAGAACTATATCTTAGGAGCACAATATATGTGAATAATTTGATCAATTGGCTTAAGAAATTTAACAAAGATGTTTGGATGATAATTGTAACTGATAATAGGAGAAACATAAGTTCAAACAATAAGAGGAGAAGATCTTTATTGAATCTCTTTATTTCAGTAATTAAAATGTTAAAATCTATAACAATTTATTTGAGACACTTAGGATTTACTTAAGACATGTATTTTATCTTGTTTTAATATATTATTTATATCAGAATATTATATTTATAATGAGTTGCATTGTGTTAAGATTAAATCAAGTGAGATTTAAAAAGATATTAAATTGAGTGAGGTTTGCATTGGTTGAATTAATTGTCTTTGCATGATAAACCCATCGTAGAATACGATAGGTTATTATTTGGATTGGAGAAAGCGACAGTTGAAGCAATTCTGAATGATATTGTTATTTTATTCGAAAGGTTAGATTTAAGGTTTAGTGTTCTTGATTTTCATATAGTATGATATTACTTTTAGTATTAGTATGATCCATTATTAAGAGGATTAGACAACATTTTAGATCAAGTAATGAGAGGAATTGGAATTGGTTGTATTGTTGTATGAGTACGACTTTCATATCGCACAAGTACGCCACATGTTATCCTGAGAGATATTAGGAGTTGATGGTCTTCGTACATTACGATGCCATTCATCGTAATTGTATGATCCATTTGACTTCGTTTATGAGCATATTAATTTCTGTCGTGCTTGTATGATATCATCATATTTGTATGATACTATTTCACCTGAAAGTCTAATTCTGAAGTTTAGTCATATATTAGGTAGATTTGTATCTTAGTAGTATGATCCTCATATCGTACTAATATGATACTTTATGATAGATAGAAAGAACGCTCATAAGTAGTCCTATTGAAACCAAAAAAGAACCCCTCACGTACGAAATTCGAAAAGATCTCCTTCAGATCAAACAATTCTATCGAATTATGACTGTATGTGTGATAGCATCTACTATACTAGGAACCCGGAATATCGATGAACCCAATTCTTGCAATTGCTCAGGATAACCTCTTTTAGCTTCTAGGTCTATTTTTTTAGTTCAAGATCCTTTTTACTAACTGAAATAAAAGAATTAGTAGATCTTTTCCGCCAAAAATGGAAATGGGCTGGAGTTATGAACTTATAATCATGGAATCGAGAATGAAGTTTTCATTCTATACATGCCAGATCATGAATTCGTAACTGCATCCAATCTACGAAAAAGTCACAATTATGAACTTTCTCTTTTTGGAATGGGATATTTATAGAATCCCCATGAATAGGATCAGGATTAAACCTTATTTCATGATATTTCCATAAGATTCTCCTCTTAACCAAGCCCCCAAGAAGGCTTAGTTGATCCATAATTTATGTTTCATCTTTCTTTTCCTTTTTGTTTGTTTCAAGAAAGATTGAGTCCGATTCTTTCTTTTTCTATTGATTTTTTTCTGATCAAGATGTATGGATCTATGGATCCATGTGTCTATATAGATCCTGTTCATGGATTAACGAAAATGCGCAAAAGCTCTATTTGCCTCTGCCATTCTATGCATCTCTTCCTTTTTGCGTATGGCATCGCCACGGCCTTTGGAAGCATCTATTATTTCGGAACTTAATTGGAAAGCCATATTTCGATTTCGACCCGGACGCTTGCGGGATGCCCATAATAACCAAAGAATGGCAAGCACTCTTCCTTGTGTAGATCTTATTTGAATAGGAACTTGACGAGTCGATCTGCTTACACGTCTTGCTTTTACTGCTATATCGGGAGTTACTCTACGTATTGCTTTACGTAAAACAAATAGTGGATTTTTTTGTCTCTTGTTGAATCTTTTTCATGGCTCGATAGATAATTTTATAAGCCAATGATTTTTTCTCGTGTTTTAGAATATGGTTAACCAACATGTTAACTAATAGATTACGATAAATTGGATCGAATTTTGCAGTTTTTTTCTGGAACATCTCGACGTGACATAAGTGTAAAAAGTTTCAAAGATTAGTTTTATTTTGATAAGGGCTAAAAACAAATCACTTATTTTGGCTTTTTCTTTTTGACCCTATATTGTAGGGTGGATCTCAAAAGATATGAAAAATCTCCCTCCAAGCCGTACATACAACTTTCACCAAATACGGCTTTCCACCAAATTAGATATGTATCTATGAGATCGAGTATGGAATTCTGTTTACTCACTTTCCCTTTCAATTGAATATTCGTTTCCCTCCTTTTCCTGCTAAGATGCTTCGTCGCTTGCTATGCCCTTCCTCGTTTCTGGGTGTTGTATGACTTAGTATTCAACAATATTTTTTCGAGAGTTTGTGATTTAGATTTGTATAGTATTGTACTAGTCATAACATAAGATGTCTGCATCTTAGCTGTACGATCCATGTTGTTCAGTTAAAATGAATTAATTAGACGTTGGCGATTAATTGGATGATGTGGTCAGTGGTGCATGGTATTTGTACAATTTTTTATTATAAAGTATGATAAGTTCTAGATTTGAGTAATAGTTAATTTGACTATTTTTTGACATAGTCATTTGAGGGATTTTTGGAGCCATTGCAGAGCATTCTTGAAAATATTTAAAAGCATTCAAACATGATAGAATAAGTTAATACTTGATTGAAAATTTCTTTTGTGAGAAAATTCAATTGAATTCATCATTTTTAAGGAGAGGAAAAGGTAAGTCTATGACATTTAGCTTGAAACACTCATTTTAGCCTTTTTTATTTTTATTTTTGAGTTAAGTTATACTTTGTTATTTTAAGTTATATTTATTATATTCTTTCTTAAATGAACATTAAACTTCATTACATATCTTGTATTAATTTAGATAGTATGCCTCTTGTTTAATTGTTCATTAGTTATAAGAATTATTATATGAAGTTTTTCCTTAGTTTGTTTGTCTTGTTTTTGGGATTTTTACTTTTTCTTTTATTGGCTTTTATTTAGTTGTGATTATAAGCTTTTATTAAGTCTACGTATTGGTTTTTATTAAGCCAGTGCTATAGTCTTTTATTAAGCTGGTGTTCTAAGATTTTATTAAGTGGGTGCTTTAGGTTTTTATTAAACCATCTTTTTGGTTGGGATATATGTAAATCTGAGTTTGCAATGAATCACTTAAAATTAATTGTGTACTTTATTTGCACTACAATACAATAGGTTTTTGTAAGCTTAGCAATGTTTTTTAAAAACAAGTTTTATAATAACTTATAAGATTAATAATAATAAAGTTTTTTGTTACAAATAAATTGAATTATTTGAGTTGGTTTGAAGATTTGAATTTGTGCAATTCACTTTCTCTTGTGGATATTGCACTCCTATAATTTACAACAAGCATAATAAAGGTTCACTCAACAAAACGTATGGATGTTCTATATTTTTTTACTAGAAGGTAAAAGGAGCTTAATAATTGATAGCTTGAAAAGTAATTCAAGATTGAAGTTGTTCATTTGAATTCAGGAAAAATACTTTCATATTTATAACTTCTTTAATTCTCACCCAAGTAAATAGTATTACTTATGCTTCACCAAGCAAACAAATGCATGGTTGATTGAAAGTATTACTCTAAGTTGACTGCTTAACATTCATATTTCCTGCACCTTTCTGCATTCCAGAATATGGGTATAGTTGATTCCTTTTTTAATTGGTATTCTTATTGATCCTTGATTGCCATGAAATTGGGGTATGGGTGTAATTGGCTTAAAAAACTAACCTGAATAAAATGGATTTAAATAGAATTAGAAATTCTCTACTGTTCAAAGCATGTGAAACATAAAACTTCAAACAACAATGTTATATGAAGGAAAGAGAAAATGAACACAAATCTTCATAATGTTTTATGCATCTGATAGGGGATTTATGTATGTGATCCTAATATCACAAGTGATGGCATAATTGTGCTAATTCTAGGCAATAATGTTAAAATATCATGGGACATACAAAAAATATCCCACAAAAAATCCAAACACAAAATGAAAAAAAAAAAACCTGTGGCTAATTGATAGTTTTGAAGCTAGCTACTACCAGATTAAGAAAATTGAATATCGAATGAATCAGAGAAAGTGTAGTAGATGCAGGACTCTTGGTTCAATGATCTCCATCCAAAATCAGCTGCTCATGGGCATGAAATGTGTTTTACTGGTGATTGAGGCTCAATCTACATCATAAGGCTGCCTTGTATGACACGTCAAAGAAGAATGGTATAATTTTTCATGGTATGGAGTGAAAAGATCATTGAGCTGTAGGACATCACAAAGGAATGACCTTATATACTTACTAGTAATGAGCATTTTCTGTTTGATGCAGGGAAATTGATATAGGGTTGTATATCTGGTCCCAACTAGTAGGATTGTTCTTTTGAAGAGTTTTCTAAAGCATGTTTTGATGAGGAAGGTTTCTGAAATTTCTTTTTGCAGTTTTTTACGATTCCTAGGCTTTCAACAATGGGTAGTTTTAATGATTGCAGATGGCTTTGTTGATGATCAAGTTTCACTTTAATTTTGAATAAAATTGATAATCACAAACAAAAGAGCTCTAAGTCTGTCCTTTGGTTTCTATGCACATGAAGGTGGGTCTTTCTGGAAATTGGACTGAAATCGTAACCCTAAGTTTTATTGTTAGGGGCATGGTTTCACTAGCCCATTTTAACCCTATGTAGTTGGCCAACTTAATTGTTTCCGAAGTTCGAGGTTTTGGGTGTTTTGATTTGATTTAGTTTGGGTCTCGTTGAATAATTTGGAAATATACTATTGGATTAGTATCCAAAGCAACGCACTAGCATAGAGGATTAAAAATATGCCCTGTTTTGATTTGATTGAATCCAACAACTAGAAAATGACATAAATTTGTTAAAGAAATTAGGTTTAAATATAATGAAACTGGATTAGTTGAACTTGTTTTATGGTGTTTCTTTTCAAGCTTTGTTTCAGTCAAGGATAAATTCATCGAAACATTGCTATTCATCTTTCCTCACAATAGAACAGATTATGGAATGAGTTACCACTAATCCAAATCAATTTTTTTGATAATGCTCATCAGCTTTTTATTAAAACAACTTGTCAAATTATGTTTTAGCAAATGTACCATGCAAGCTCTATGGCACTTTGTACTCTATAGCTGCAAGCATCACATTATTTTAGATTCACCATAAAAAAAACTACCTTCTTTCATATGAGAATGACATTGATAAAAAGGCTAAAAAAAGTATAGAATGTGCTCAAGCATTTAATTTCTATAATCAGTTCTAATTTATTTCTAATGTTGTTTATTTTATATTTAGGATAACTGATAGAATATATTAGTTAGAATTAGGTTGATCTTTTGTTGAAAATAAGAGATGTTTTTTGTTTCTTTTTTTCAGCTGAATTTATTAGTATTTTTGTTTTCTATTTTGAGGATTTGGTTTTCCTCTTAAATGCCATTTTATTTGATCTTCTTTTTGAAAGAAGAGGAATTATCTATCTTCGTCATTTTCCCCATAGTATAAGAGTTTGCTCTGAAAACCTAAATTTGGAAGTAGTATGGTTGACAAAATGCTTCCTCTTCATTGAAGATTATTTAGAGTAACATGGATGCTCTTGATTATGTGACTTTTCCAATCAACTATAGCAAATTAAAAGGTCATAATTATCTTCAATGATTCCAGTCAATTTGGATTTTTATACATCATCGATGAAACTGTTCAAAAGAAGGAAGACTCGAAAATCCAATCATGAAAGATAGAGAACAATCTTGTCATGTCATGGCTCTTCAATTTTAAGATGAATAAAATTGGAGAGAATTTCCTTTTTTATGAAATGACTGTAGATATATAGGAAGCCATGAGGCGAGTTTATTCTTACATGTAACATACATTTATGTTGTATGGCAGTATACTTCCTGGCAGAAAGAAATAAGTATACTTTAGCAATTACTTGAAAAATTAAACAATAAAATGGCTGACTGGAAGATAAAGTTGTTAACAATGGATAATAAATTAATATTAGTGAAATATGTTCTAAACTCCATTTTAGCTTAATGATATTATATCTATCAATACAAATTTTAAACAGAGTTGAAAAGATTATGAGTGGATTTCTATGGGGAGAGTAATAACATTTACAAACATCATTGGATAGCTTGAGGCAAAGTTTGTACTTTATTGGAGAAAAATGGATTAGGATTGAGAAAACGAAAGGATATCATGATGATATATTTTGTCAAAATAAATTGAAAAATATTAACTGATTAATTACTTTGAGCCAAATTCATGAAGCTTGAACGGCAATCAAAAGGTTATCAAGTCGCATATATGGAGACACTTGGAAGAACTAGAATTCTGGTGGTAGCACATGTGCACAAGTGTCTTGTTATAGGCATCTACCTTTGGACCCTAAATCATGATGGATCTTTCAACTTATAGATGGCGTGGGAGATAATTAGATGTAAGTCCTTTGAACTGAAATCGAGGAAAATGATTTGAAGTGGAAAATGTCCCATCAAGATTTCAGTATTTGTTTGGCGAATTTTAAACAAGCTGCTGCCCCTTTTGGAGTAACTACATAGACTCAATATTCAGCTGGCTTGTAAGTGACCTTACTGCCTTAATGAAGATTGTATTGATCGTGCTTTTATGGTCTGTCATCTGGCACAGAAGACATGGTCTTTTTTTTGCTAGAGCCTTAGCAATCAGCTGCAAAGAACACACCAAAATTAGCAACACTTTTAACAAATGGTGGCAACAGATTTTTGGGTAGCCCAGCAACTTCTGAAGTACTACAAATTATATCATTGTTAATATGTTGAAATATTTAGAATGCAAAAAATAAAAAAATGTATGACAAACTTGTGAATCCGAGACAACCATTAGAAACAAAATCATTATCCCTTGCTACAGTTTATTCAAATGTTTTCTTCTAACGCAAACTGTGCAAGGTGACGGGAGGTTGGTGCAAATGGGTTTAGTTCCTCTTTTAAAACAAATAAAAATTAGGTGTGAAGCTGTTTATTGGATCCTCTACTTGGTAACGCAGTGAAAATAAACATACATGACAATTGCAATAAGAATAATACTAATGCGTGAGGTATCATCAGAGATCATGAAGATAATGTAGTTCATGCCTTTGCTGTTCCAGTTGGTTATTCTTCTGCTTTGGAGGCCTCATTTACAGTTATAGATTAAGGCTTAGAATAATACAACAACAGAAAATACACCAAGGCTGAGATTGAGCTAGAATGCAACAGCAGAAAATAGCAGATGTTTTCCCCAAATATCATCATATTTGGACACCTTTTTGAAAGAAGAGAAATCATCTGTCTTTATCTTTTTCTTTAGAAAGATTCAAATCTATCTAACAAATAGAAAAACTCACTAAAATAACAAAATGGTGCTTAAAACTAAAAATTTATAACCTTGGTATGGCATTGATAACAATGAAACACAACACCTCTTTGCATCGCAGCAGTTTTCACTGTTTAAGATGTGAAGAACTGGGTCAATGAAATTTGGAATCATTAGTCTTGGGACATTTTCATAGGTAATTCTTGTAGATCCTGCAACAGCATAATGGAATAGTTAGCTTTTAAGAATGGGCATGGACTTATTAATGGAACGTAAAAAAATTCAATTCAATGTCTCTTGTTCCTTACTCATAACCAGTAACCAGATTACAGACAAGAACTAGTCATAGGATTTGAACGTAATATACAAGATTCAGGGCAACTGGAAATTCATTTGATTCAAATCATTGGAGATGATTTTTTTTGCATCTGATTATATTTATATTTTACCTTTCTTTACTCAAATCAGTGCTGAAGTGTACTTTGTATGCAACAGTTTCTTTCATTTGTGTTTTAGATGATCAGTCTCATATCTCAATTAGTCTTGATTTCATCAGATACTTAACCTGTCAGCAACATCATGCACTGATAATTTTTTCTGAAAATTCAGACATTGCTAGAAAAACTGAAGGCTATATACCTAAATTCAGAAGGGCTTCCACCAGATCGAATTGTCCCAACAGTTGGACTTAACATTGGTCGCATCGAAGCGTCAAATGCAAAACTTGTGTTTTGGGACCTAGGTGGTCAGGTATGTTTGATAAAAATAGTTTTATGCTTCTTTGTCTAAATGTACTTGATTGTGCGATTTGGTCTCATTAGTGCCAGGTGTAGACTAGTTTGAGTTCTTGATTCCTAAATCATTTTTCTCTTTCTTTCTCACTCTTTCTTAATTTTCTTACTCTATTATTGATGATGGCATAATAGTTTACTCAGATATATCTTTTTGTGACAAAAGAAACTGATTTCTTAACTCTATAGACGTATGAAATTATTTAGGATCATCATGATTCTTTCAACTGGTGGTCTCTAAAATCAATAAGCAAAATTGGTACATCATATCTCATGTTTTTTGTTTTTCTATATGTTAAAGATTTAATCTTGTGTGGTATATTTTACTTTTTATGACCTGGTCAGTGAAACCTCCTTTGGCTCCTCCCTTCACTTGGCTTGAAGCTACAAACAGCAGGAAAAGATCTCATCTCTTTCATCCTTTCTCTTCTCTTTTTATTGTTTTTCCCTTGCCAACCACCCCAATTTTTCTGATGTTTATTGCATTGCTTAAGATGGCAACAAATGAAATTGTCAAGCTCTATTCTTGCTGATAAAATTCCAACTTTTTAAAATAAAATAAATCTTTTATATTTTATAATTTTGAAAATAGATTATAAATCTAATTGAGCTCTAAAAATTATAAAACAAGTATGAATAAATTCCTCTCCTTGAACTTTATCTAATCATATGTTCAAATTCAAATTGTGAATTATTTTATGAATTGATAAATTTTTTGAGGCATAACTTAAATAATATTATTTTCTCCTAATGTATCAAATTCATAAAAAACTGATTTTATTACATCAAAATAAATATTTATAAGTTCACACACAAGGGTTCTTCACATATAAATACTAAGAAATCAAAATCTCGAAAGCTTCCAATATTCATCACATCCGTTTTATTAGATCAAACAAAGTTTATTTCAATTTACTTGCAACCTTGCTATGATGATGGTTGCATATGTTTATTTGTGTATAGTTTTATAATTAAGCTTCACATCAGCTTTTAGGATCTGTTTGTATTTTCAGTTATTAACTTTTTTGCCCTTCTGTGTTAAAAAGAAACCTTTTGAAGTGTCCTTCTGGATCCAATCTCCTATTACCTCCTTTCTCTCTAATGAACGTCTATTACCTTATTTCTCTTTAGCTAATGTCAATTACACCAACACGTCTCTGTCATCTCAATAATAGGCTTTTTGGCCTTTTCCTGTCGAGTCGAATCTCTGTTTTACTATTAGTGGGCGGACAACATGCTTCATGACTAAGGTTTTAAAAATCAATAATATGTTCGGTTTGTAAATTGACTACTTCTGTGTTGCTCGTCCAACCATCATTACTTTCAAGCTGACCTGTCATCGATAAAGGTATGTTTTTATCAGAGAATTTGTTGTTAATTTAGGAAATAAATATCAAATGAGTTGCACAGAAATTACCTAACTAGGATGTTCCACAATACCAATTCGGCAATAAATCTATCAGATTTATGTATGTTGTCAATAATGCATGAAGAAATTCAGAAAGCCAATATGTAGCAGCAAGACAGAATATCTTCTTTTCACAATGATTTTGGACTTAATGGATCACATAGAAATTAAGAAAAAACAACATGCAATAAAAGACAATTTCCTTTTATAAATTTGTAAGCATGAACTAGATAAACTAGACAGATGGTGATAAAATCAACAGCAATATATCTTAATGTCTTCTTACTGAAGAGTGTGCATGCCACTTAGAAAGCAGAATGAAATTCAGAAATTAACACATTCACAGAACTACAATGCATTCTAGTTGCAAGGGAAACCAACTACAATGCTAAAAGATAAGTTCAGTATGCAGGAAAAGCACTTCAACCAACATTTTGCTACCTGGGGCAGCCAAAAGCAGAAATTTAAGGAAGTTTATGACACCATTACTGTGGGTTGTGCATTGATTGTGCTCATTTCCAAGCAGAGTTATGGAAAACCTGTTGTATCTGGTACGAACAATTGTTGTCAATTAATATGGAGTTTGGGGAACCACAATAATTGTTGGCCATAGATCTATTGAAGAAATGAATGTAGCACAAAGTATAAGAGGATGAAAATGATGAGAGCTTCATTAGAGGGAAATGGAGAGAATAATAGAACTCACCAGGACAAACTTTGTGGTCACTTGCTGAGGAAGAGATGAATGATTGTAGATTGGCCTGGGGCAATGGGCTTTATCATTTAGGCAGTTTTGCATAAATCTTGGTACCTAACCTGAAGTCATTTTGGACAGTGAGCTGAGATTGAAAGGCCAAAAGTTAGATGAATAGCAAAACTTGTGTTCATTTGCACTTGTGTCACAAGGGAAAGCTGAAGCTGCCACTTGGCTCAAATGAAAACGTCTTAAGTCACACTATCATCTATAATTTATAATTTCTTTTATTTATTTTTGTATCTGGTTTGAAGGCAACTCAACTTGGTCTAATGCTAGCTCAAGACTGGAGTTGAGTAGGCTAAAACAACAATGGCAGTAAACCTCTTGATGTTGGTTATATGAATTGTATGATATTCATTGTATTCTATCCATTGCCAACTTTTCTTCAATAGTTAAGCTTGAAAGTCTTTTATATTAAATTCTTGGCATGTTTCCTTACTCTACCTCCTCTCCTATTTCCAAGAGATGATTCCAATTACTTAAATTACTTGATAAAGTTATTAAGTGGTTTATATTTAACACATTCAAAATTTATAAAGACAATTCTTCCTAAATTTATCCTCAATTGTTGCTAAAATAGTATTCTCTCAAAGGTACTCATGTTTTATCATATCTTTTGAAGTATAGCTATTGATCCATCACAAAACTAAATCCATTCTATTAACATGTTTGAATTTTATTAATCGACACTCAATATTGCATATTATTATCAAAAATATTACTTTTAGTCTTAAAATATTTTGGTGACAACACTTTGAGAGGCATTTCGTCGTTCCAATATGAATCCCATTATTGACATTCTTATCAATTTCTTCGTTTTGGAGGATAGACTTTGACATAAAAACTTTTCTTATTCTTCAAGTTTTTATGATTGTCAATTATAATGTCAATTTCATTTTATGCATTTATTTAAACTAAGCTTGTATTCCATGTATTTTGTTTTAGTTCTTTGTATATTCTATGTTTATTTGCAATGACTTATTTGCTTTTATCCCCTTTTCTAGTTTTATCAATAGTACAATATTATAAAAAACAAATATACTTTAAAATAATTCATCTTGAATTTGATGGTAAAATTATTCATAATTAATGCTTACAATGATAGGATTTAAAACAGAACTTTGATGAAGTTCAACTATAATAAGAAAAGTTTTAATCAAACCTTCTTGATTGTATGCACATGTTTTATTATACATATTCTTAAGAACTATTTAAATGTAATGCTAATTGTTTTTGTTTAAGACATTTCATTTACTTCTCTTAGGAGTTTATCATATGTTTACTCTAAATAAATAAAATAATTAAAAACCTTCAATTTTGTCTTAATTTTTTTATAAATTCTCTTAATAATTGTGCCTAATTACTAAGTTAATTTTGTGTTATATTGGTCTCATCTCATAATTAGAAAATTTTGGATGACCTCTTTTGTCTAATAATTATGTATTAAATATTTTTGATCAACTCACTTAATATCTTTTGTCTTTAAAATAACATTTGATTACTGAATAAATTATGCATTGCATCTCATAAATTTTGATGAGAAAAAAGTGTGTTCCACCATAATGGGTTGTTGGAAGGTTTGTTGTTTCAATTAGATATTAGGATAAATAGAAAGCATAATTAGATCTATGATAATTGGGTATAACAATCTAGAAATCATTTTTGTTTTCTTAATTCATGTCTTTCTTTATATGCAATTAGTAAGTTGAATTCTAAGGCACATCCTTATGCTTTTGGCCATAAAGAAATAAGGCAAAGTTGATATTTTTGAATTAATTATATATATTATTTATTCAAAATGCTTCTCTTTCCCATTTATTTTTTGGCCAAAAGCAAGGGATATACACATATATATGTATGCATGTACATAGTTATGTCTATATGTATGCATGTATGTATGTATGTATATTTGTATATTTGTATATGTATATATGTATATATGTATATATGTATGTATGAATATATAAATGTATGCATATATAAATGTATGCATATATGTTTATATGAATATATGTATATATGTATGTATTCATGCATGTATTAGAAGTTGTTTTCAGACGATCAATTTGAGTTGTATCAATTTTGGATATGCTTCTTAAAATGAGTTTTCATTTTTGCTTGGTTGTATATTTAACTATTCAAATCTGGTGCAGATACTCATTTGTTTCAAGATTGATGTTTAAGGATAGATTGGCTTAAATTTTTCTGAAAAGGGGGCTTCATTTTGTTATTTAATTAAGATGAAGTACACCGTCAATTCTGATAGGGATACTAATTTAGCATGATATTCAATGACAGATTGGCTTGCGGACAATATGGGAGAAATATTATGAGGAAGCACATGCTATAATTTATGTAATAGATGCTTCTTGCCCATCCTCTTTTGAGGATGCCAAGTCTGCATTGGGTTCGTATTAGTTTGCACATTTTACATGAAATCTTGTGTTAGCTACACTTTGTTTTTGGAATGGCTACTAACAAGAACTCTCTCAACAGAAAAGGTGCTTAGACATGACGATTTGCGAGGGGCACCTCTTCTGATACTTGCAAACAAGCAGGTTTTAATAAACCCGTTCTTAGCTTTTTTATGTTTTTTCCAACTGTTGTGAGCATGGATTCAGCAATTCTCTTCTCAATAGTCCAACATTGCTTATATAATAAAATCAGTTTGTTTATTGTCAATATAACTTCTTCATTACTCTTTTAGGTGTATCATTTAAATAATGCTCACTTTGGAATCTTCATTCGATGCATGCAATTGGTTGTCTATAATCTATTTATTTTATAATATGTTTAAAGATCATTTGATAGTCGATTCCTAAATGAGCATCAGGATGATGGTAGATGTCATAGGGTTTGTATGATGCTGCATCAGCGGTTCAAAAAGGGACTAATGAATAGGAGTTTGAAAGGAATTTTGTTTGATAGTTGTCTGTAAAAAGGTGTTATTTGAATAATATTTTATGCTTGTAAGGGACGAATTATCTTCCCTTTAAAATTTCAGTGTAGGGCAAATGATGAATTATGCTTCCTCAAATTCTCGGTGTAGGGCATTCCAAGAAATCCATTTTTTAGTCACATTAAAAATAAAGTTGGGGAAATGGGCAACAGCTTATTTTGCCCATGGCCAAAACAATCTCAAAAAACGAAAGGGAACAGAAAGGGATGTCCTTTTGTTTTATGTATTGGAAATGTGGGTAATCAATATAGATAAGTTGATTTAAATAATAGGTGGGGTGTGCAGTAGCAAAACAGAGATTGAGGGAACTGCCAAAGAGAGTTTCTCTGGAGTCATTGAAAAGTTTATGGAGTGAAAATGTTCAAAGAAAGTTTTTCTTTATGAAATTAAATTAATATAGGCAATCTGATAGATGGATTTATTTGTAAGAGCTGAGTTATTTTGATTAAGCATAAAAGCATCAGCTAGACTAAGATGAGATGTTTATTGATGTATGGAGAGTTGTATTTTCTTAGCAAATATGTATGTTTTCTATTAATTTAGCTTGAAAAGTGAAGCCCAGTGATTAATATTTGGCTATCGAACTGACTAGCTTATTCTTAAGCTCCATTAAATTGAGTAGTCAGTCTAGATTACACGTTTGGAATCTGTGCTTATGTAGTATATGACATTTATATAATGAACAATTATGACATGTATGCGGAAGTATATACATCTATGTGGAAGTATATGAAAAACATTATGCACTAGATTTATTGTGGATCAACCATACAGTTAAGTATCAAGATAAACAAGCTAACATATCTAATTGCAGGATCTTCCGAATGCCGTGTCATCTGAAGAGCTAGCTAGATACCTGGATCTGAAAGAATTGGGTGAAAGGGTTTATCTGTTTGAATCTGTGTCAGCTTATGATGGGTAAGTGAAGCAACGCAATCTTTAAATTCTTGCTTCTCTTCTCTTCTTTATGAGCAAAAATGTTATGTTTCTTTGACTCTCTTTTATCCTTCAGCAATTTTATTTTATTTTTGTGTAAATAATGACTTAACTTTCCATTGTTTTTAATGTTCGTTTTTCAAATGGTAAAAGCTATGGGAAATAAACTTGTGATATTGCACGTGCCAAATTTGACTTGTTCTGTTCATTAATGACAGGAAGGGAATTAAATATGCTATTGACTGGTTGGTAGATGCTTTGGAAAGAAGTAAGCGGACTGAGCTGTTAAGAACACGAGCTGGAAATGCTGCAGCCGGTAGCATATAATACGGAATGATGTCGATTGCATTATTTGCCTTTAAATCATTAGAATTTTTTTTTTTTGTTAATTTGTGTTCAAGCATTGTCAATTGTTCATTGAGTTAACACCAGTCATACCTAAACTTATGGTTCAATTAGTAATGGTTTCTATATGTTGGTTGCAAGCTTGCAACTGACCTTGTATATGTTGACACTAACCTTGCACAAAGATACTGTTATGATAAGTGATCAGTTAAAATGCTTGATATTTGTGTTAGTTGCCTTCTGCCCTATTAAATATATAAGTACCCATATTGGCCAGTTGTAATTGAGTATGAAAAGAGTTTTTTTCTTGCAAGAGTTTGTGAGTATAATGTAAAAGTATAACAATTTTTTTATATGTTTTGGTGTTTTCAAATCTGAAAATTTGTGCATTTTTGAAAAAATAAATTTGAAACTATGCCTAAGAGTAGTCAAATCTGTTGAATGTTTTAAGAGTCTTTGGTGATAAACTTCCATGCTGATAACATCTTTATTTCAATAAAGATTACTTACATTAAGGGGATAATTGCTTTATTTTTTATTCGGGTAGAAATGTCATTTAAACAACAATGTTATTTAGAATTTAGTTTTTTCAGAAGATTGTTGATAGTGTTTTGTAGTTTATTCAATGTTATTTAATGAGTTGTTTTGTTTTACTTCTATTATTTGGGTTATTGGCATTTAGATTTTGTTTAAACTAGAGCAATATTTGGATGTCTTTTTTGGTGGTTAGGTCGTTAATATTAAATAGTGTTATTTAAATATTTACCAAACAAAACTCAATTTTTAAGTATTGCTTCATGGTATGAGAATGTCATCTAGTAAAATAATATTGTTTGAAATTGTTGAACATTTGATTTTGACAACATCGTTAAAAGGTGCATTGAATTGAATGTTATTTAAATCATAGTATTTGTTTCATTGGCAATGCTATTTAATTTTTTGTGGTATTTTTATTCTTTTATATCAAGATGTTAGATATTTGTCTTTCAAATTTGAGTGAATATTTTAATATTATTATTTTGTGATAAATTATAATTTTTATAAAATATTAAAGTATCTTTAAATTAAATACTTGATAGTTTTAAATATATTGTGCTAGATAATCATGTTATTAAATCAAATAGTTTATGAATCATAAAGTTATAACTTTATCATTAAAAAAGCATCAATATATCAATTAAGTGATTTCAATATGAAGTTGCATTTTTTAAAAGATGATTTGAATAAATTTTTTTATTTTATATACTTGTTTTATGTGTAAAACACCTAAAAAAACGTTTTATAGGTGTGTAAATGCACCTATTAAGTTCATGCAAACTTTGAGGCCATATTTTATCAAATTACAATACAATTCTTCCTCCAACTAGCTATAAATAGTTTTTTTAATGAATTAATGGAGTGGGAACATACCTCCATGTGTTGCCACTATCTTTGAACAACTTCATATTAGATTGATGGCCATTATACTTGTAACATATGGAGCTAGATTTTCTTACAAAATATATATATAAGCTTTTGTGAATTGTGGTTTTAGAGGTCTTCTGGGGCCTTTATTTTGTCTTAAAAGTTCATGTAATAAACAAATGATTGTAATTTGTGTTGTAGTTATCCATTTGTATCAATTTTTACTCATTTCTATCTATTTATCTATTATTACCAACATTTATCTTTTCTAATCTATGTGTATATATTGTTATAAATACATACAAGATATACCTATTTTAACTTCTGTGTAATACTTATAATTATATTTTCAAGTTCAACATAATGTACTTATTTTTTCTTTTAGTTTACATTACATAAACTTTGAAGTGCATAAATAATAATTATTTCTTTTTTAGATGCCCTTCACTCTTACTTCCATTTTTGAGGAAGTTTAATTGACATCATACCTCTCCATTGACTGCTTCAGCATTAGAATGATGGAGGAGAAGATCACTTCATAACCTTTTTATCAGCATATTATTTGATCTTTTTCTTAAATCACAGTTCATTAGTTTATGTTTAATGTGTTCATCGAAGAGGAAGTGCCTTCTAGGTATGGAGATGAGGGATTTTGGCAAAATAGGTCACTTTTTTCTCCTTCAATTAAATTTGAATTCGCCATGTGTTGGAAGAAACTTGATTTTTTAACTAGTGACAAAAGATGAGAGAGCTTGTTGGATTTGCACATTCACTTCATCTGCCCAACTTCTATGGATTCTTAAATTAATCAATTTTATGATTTTCAACTTTTTTAGAGAACTTTATCATTTTCAATAGAAGCAAACACTTATTGTTAATTGTACTCTAAAATTGGGAGGAATCTCTAATAAAATCTCAAGTATTTAGGTGCAATTTAGGCTACAAGAATGGTTAAGGTTTCAAAAACAACCTTAATTAGGATTTAATGATTCCATTATCATGAGACTATTCAATTTAGATTTTTAGCCTTTAATTATTAAAGGGACTTGTCTAGTACATGAAGACTTTCTTGTTAAAAGCAATAGGTTCTTTTTTGAAGAAAATTTTTCATACTAATTTATGTGATTTACACATTTAATAAATGTTTATTTATGTCTTAACATGAAATAATTTTTATATTAAGGTTTGTCTTAGATATTGATTGAATAATCTATCATGACTGGGCATTATATATTTGTAGGTTGGCTTGGAATTAACTCAAATCCATAATGTTAATGATAGGTGGCATATTCAGAGATGCCTTCATATTTTTAAAGATTCATTTAGCTCTTATGAATTACAAATTTTGATTACTGTTATGTGATTTCATGATCTTAGTTATATGAAAAAAAGTGGTTGGGCCAATTTGATCAATCATAAAAGATTAATTTGTCATTAGGACAAGTGAAGATGAATGAAGGAAGAAAGATTTTATTCTTAGAGCTTACTTGAAGATAGAGAAAAGATGAAAAATCTTGAATCAAGATTAAATTATGATTATGAGTGATCTTGATCAAGATGAGGAGGGATTTGGCTTAGTATTGAGCCATATCCATGATGTTAATGACAAGTGGTGTAGTCAAGTATGCCTTCATATTTTTAAAGGATTCATTTAGTTATTAAGAATTATAAATTTTGATTAATCTTATGTCTTTGTATTATCTTAGTTATATGAGAAAACATAGATAAGACCAATGTGATCAATCATAAAAGATTACTTTGTCTTTAAGAGAAAATCCTGAGAGAAAATTCATCAAAGAGAGAATCAAAAAAGAAAAAAATGTTAACTCCATTGTCGCATGCAAGAGTTTGATGATAACAAAACTATATATCAAAGTTTAATAATATTTTTTTTGATACTGCTATCTTAGGAAATGTAAGAGATTATGTTTAAGAGATGCTTAAAATAGATGTTTTGATAATATTTTTCATCATAGGAAATTATTAAGGTTGAATATTTCACATTGTTGGATTCATGGATAAATTTTACTCTTGATGATATTATGGTTGTCTTGTGTTGAACCTTTGGTTCTTTTACCATTAGTTTGATAAAAATAAAATCATTGTATTATCATATTAATATTTTTTTCTAAAGTATTTTTAGATTATGTATATCAAGATTAAATAATTTAATCTTTTAAAGAGTTTCATTATTTGATTCAAAGACTTAATAATATTGATTTGGAGTAAATTAACTGGTATTAGGAGAAACATAAGCTTAAGAAAAGACAAAGAGAAAATCTTTATTAAGTCATCTTTATTTATTTTAGAATATAAGCCTATAATAATTTACTTAGAGCATTAAGATACATAGAGGTTGAGTGTGCGTTAAAAACTTTCAAATAATTCATTCACTTATTTAGGATTATTTAAGACATGCATGTCATTCAAGTCTATTTACATATAAAAATGTCTTAAAATTTTAATAAGATCTGTTCTTCAAGTTTATTTGCATTTGAGTTTATTTAATAGATTATATTTGTTAATATTACCCAATTATGTAGGAAGTAAAATTTAAATGATTTTCGTATAATTTTTTTTAATCGTACTTATATGATGTCTTCATAATATAACATGATTAATTATTCTTGGGATCAGATATAGAGTTCATCATTGGTGATCTTAGGTTAAGTTATTTGAATGTGCTATTCATACAAGTATGATATCATCTCATATACGTAAAACTATTATTTTAAGAAGTGTTAGTTGAGCTTTTTGAAATTGTGTGCTTCATATAGAATGATATACTTACTGTACTTATATGATTTGTTCTTTAGTAGGATCAGAAATGGTAATTGTCTGAGTAATTTTAGTATGATGTATAATTTATATTGTCATACATGTATGATGTATGCTTTTGTATAAGTATGATTTATTTAATAGAGTTTGTTAGTTGAGGACTTAGGCTATGAGTGAGTTAATGTTTATTGTACCAATATGATAACCCTTTTGTATTAGTATGATACTTTTTTCTAAAGAGGTATAGTTTGGGATTTAGTCATTGAGTATGCTAACTTTTTTCATATTAGTGTGATCCACTTATCTTACAAATATAATTTTTTATGTAAAAAGAGGGTGTTGATTAAGAAAGTATTCATACATGTACAATCATTGCCATCATATATAATTCATACGTTGTACTAGTATCTCATTCATTCCAAAACCTAAGCACTAATGCCACTCTATTAAGGACCAACCTAATGAATCTATAATAACTTTCATAGTTCAAAGATTAAACATAAATAAATAGTTATGTGAAGGCTCTAGAACCTTAGACGAGGACCAAAGAGTAAGATAAAAATCCACAAGCCAATCATCTATACAATATAAAACAAATAAAGCACCAAAATAAGTAAGAGATCTCCACTATAGGATAGTAAATAAACCATAATACCATATCAAATACAAACTAAGTGAATACAAAATAAGACTATTGATGGATAACACAATCCAAATCCATATAAAGCAACACCCACAATCACTTATCATGGGTATAGTCCTCCACAACATCAAAATTTACACCCCTTAGTACAATGGATGCATAATGTATGATATAAACACTTGAAGTCTCTAAGAGCTTAAGAAATAAATCATATAAGGTAGCATAATATATAAAGAGTTTAGCATATAAAATCAATATAAAATAATCTCATGATGGAATAATATAGTATAACCATGCATAAAAAATAATCATGAGTGAATAAATAAATTAATGCATATACGTAAAACCAAATAAATTGTAACATAGATTTTTCATTTTTTTTTAATTTATTTCTAGTTCCTAATATTTCTTATGTTTATAGGTTTCAATTCCACTTTAATCATATCCTTTAGATCCCAATAATAGTTATATCTATAAATAGATGACTTCATATTAATATCCAACCAAAATGTAAGGCATCCAAAACTTGTACCCATAATTATCACCCTACATAAAATACTAGTGACACATACATACAATGAGGTCATAGCACTTATAAGGTATGATCTTAGAACCTCACTCATATCATATAAAATGAGGATAATATCTTAATATATTTATTTTTTATTATTCTATTCTATTTTTATTTCTAATTTCTAGGCATATATATATATATATATATATATATATATATATATATATATATATATATATATATATATATATATATATATATATATATATATATATATATATATATATATATATATATATATATATATATATATATATATATATTAAATTATGTTAAATTATTTATAAGTGGATAAATTAACATCTATTATGATTTGTAACCCATTATTTAGTATGATCCATCTACATTTAATTTTAATAGTAATGTCAAGTATTAAGATGCTAAAAAAAGATAATATATAAAATATTATATTTAAAAATAAAAAATATTAATTTGATAGTGTATTTATAACATAGTTATTAAGTTTACCTACTTGAGGCTTCAAAGAGATTCCCTTATTTGATCAACTCCTCTTTTTGGTTTGCTAACAATGCCATGTATGTATAATGTTATCACATAATCTCTAATAGTAAGTAATTATTTGCTATTTCTAAATTATTTAATTTTGAAAATTCCTATTTACCATTGCCATACAATGTACTTATATGATTTCCTATTTGTACAATGCAATCAACAATGTTTTAGTACTTAACTATTGTGTAACAAATTATATAGTATAATCACCAAGATCATTCAGTACATTTAGCATTGGCCTCTCTTAATGGATTTATATGATTAGACTAATGATCTTTTATTCCTTATGGATTATATAGTACAATCACCTAAATCATATTGTGCATTTCTCATTCTTCCTCTAATAGATTATTATACTTAGATGATATACCCCATCATATAGTATAATAAATAATTCCATTCTTTCTTTAAGTTGTGCAACCCACCATATAGTATGATCTATACTATCATGCTATATGATCCAACAACTACTAAATTATAACTCACATAACAATAATCATACAATATAATCACTAATATAATGCATTTATGATGTTCAAATGAACTCCAATGCAATCTCATAATAGGTTGATTCCATCTTTTTATCTATTCCACTCAAATTAATTGAACAAGTATGATTAGTCCTTTGGACTTGTACAAGTCATTGCCTACTCAAACCTACCAAATTACCTCACATTGTCTAATATGATTGGGTTCATTATATAATATGATCTCTTTACCAATACTTTTCTTACACCTTAGCAAAATATTTTGATTTCACTATTTAGCCATGTATGATAGGAATAAAAGTCGAGTCAACTGAACTCTCAAGCAATCATGCAATATGACTTGGAGATTGAACAAGTTCTATTGATTTCAGAAAGTGCACAATAGCGATCACCCTATATGATCCCTTGTTTGAGAGATCACATGATAAGATATAAAGCTGAGAGTAGTAGATCTCAACTGATTTAAAAGGGCCTTTGAGGTCTAGGATAGCTTTTGTAATTTCTTTTCATATAAAAGTGAGTAATTTTTTGAAATAAGAATTAACAAAATGTGAGATAGCAAGTTTAAAGTTTTAAAATTGTTCTGAACTATTATTGTTGAAATACAGTAGGCATTTTTTAAGAAATAAAAGGAAGGTACAATGAAAAGGAAAGGTAGTGAAAGAAATCTTATAAAGCCATCTTGTAGAAAAACTAAATAACTATGCCATATGTGAGTGGAAAGGTTAAGTTTCTTGAAATATTATTATAGAGTGCAACATGTGAACATTTTACATGGTATGGAATAATCTCTTTATGTTTTAATATATTTGATTAAGTATTATTATTATTGATATATATATATATATATATGTGTGTGTGTGTGTGTGTGTGTGTGTATGTGTGTGTGAGAGAGAGAATATATAAAATATTATAAAATCAAAATATATGATAAAAATAAAAAAATAAAAAGAAAAATAAACTATTTAAGCCTAGTGATTTAAAAACCATGAGAAAGAAAGAAATATAAAATAAAATATTTTTTCTATGTCCCTATCATGTAGTTACCCAATATAAGAAAAAAATCACATCTACTATCATATGAACTAAAGATGAGGCCACAAAATAACAAAGGCACATCTTCATTAACACATAATATTAGTAATAATAGTAATGGCTCTATGATGTATAAGAAAATAAAATGACTTTCTACAATCATGAGTATTCAAAGATGGGTCCATGATGTGATAGAGGCCCTATCCTCATTATCATATGATATTGAAAATAATGAGTAGTAGCTTTTAGATAAATGATGACATTATATATGATCTCAAGAACAAAGATAGTGCTTATATGAGAAAATTTGGTCCCAAAAGAAATAAATAAAAATACTAAGAAATAAAAAAAAGAAAAAATGAATACGAGAATAAAATACATATGTTATGACATAAGTACTATATGATAGTAATACTATGCAATAACTTTACATATGCATGTGCACAAAACATATGTGCATTCATACAATAATTTATTATAAGCACATTTTATATAGATTGTCATGCATTATTTATTTGTTGTTCAATTCTCATTATTGATTTTATTTTGGACTTCTATATTTCCTATATACTTGTAGCTAATAATTTTCCTACTGAGCATATAATGCTCATTCCTTATTGATGTTATAGGCCAAGTTGCAAACAATCATACAAATATAATCAAGTGATTGCACTAGGGTGATAGGCAGGCAAAATTGATTGCCTGACTAATGCATCTTCAACTAGTTGAAATTTACTTACTAAAAATATGTCATAGAATAATGACAAAGAACATCAAACAATATGACTAACACTCAACTAATCTTGTTATAAGATTTATTAACACATACAAGACAATCATGAAGACATGTCTAATACAATTGTACCACTATGTTTTCTTACAATCCATAGATCATACACATCTATCAAGAGGATCATACATCTGTCATAATTTTTTCATTGCTTTTAAGATTTTCTTATATGATATAAGAATTAACATTAATACATATTTACTAGAGACCAATAAAAAAATAATTTTTACTTATATGATATCGATATTGTCTCAGTACGATGACATTTTAATTAGTGTATTTTAGATATGTAGGTTTATCGATCTCATATGATATACTGATCATATTTATATGACTCTTAGTTTTCCACTCCAAGTTTTTCTCATTATTATGTTAAGATAAATTGATCTCATATATATGAAACATTACTTTGTACTGTATGATAACTAAAAATACAAAATTAATAAAAAAAACATTTAGTTTTTTACATCATTAATAGAGAAATTTATATTATAGAACAAAGATAACCTAAGATAAATAAAGCATCATACAAGTACAATGAGAAAAACATAATTATATGACATGCAACCCTAACTATATGTTACTTGATACATAGAGTAGAGACAAAGATGAACAAGAATGATGAAGAGCCACATATTATACAATTTATATGTAAGTTGAAATAAAAGCTTTCTATCAACATCATTTTCAATTTTTGTTAATTTAACATTAACTTTAAGATTAATTTAACTTTTTAGATATTAATTTTTCATAGATATTTAAATCTTTGTGCACTATTTGACTCATCTAATGTGAGATTGATAATTCATAATATTTGAATAAGTTGAAAACAATCTTGTGTCACATGAGTATCAAGTGATAAGTTCACACAATTCTAACAAAAATATCAAGTTTAAGAAGAGTTTTAAATGTAGCCACTCCATAAAAAGTAGCTATTAAAGGCTCCATGACTTAGAAGTTGTAAAAAAGCTTGGGTAATGCCAATAACAATCTTTGACTTGTCATTACTTTTGGATTGTCAAACGAGTCTATTAATCAAACTCTCCAATAGATTTATATGTTTTATCTTAAGATACATGAACAACAATCAATCTAAGAAAATTGTTAGTAAAAAATAATAAAATAATTTTGTTGTCATCAAACAAGTGTTGCAATTCCTTAGGATTAATAACCTCCTCTTTTTAATAAAGACAAAAATCATAAATAAAATATTAAAATAAAAATATAGTAAATAAATAAATATAAAAATTCTCTCTCTATATTAATGCTCTCCCTTAATGTATTCAACTTGAACAATTGTTAAATCAAGCAGTAGACTACAATGATCGCTTTTCATTTCTCACTTTTCTCTTACCCTTTTTATCATGCATCAAAAGATAAAATAAAGTTGTTATGCACATGACAATAAGTAATCAAATGGTGCACATCTATATATTATTGAGAATTTAATAATGAAAGATGAATGGTTCACAATAAAGATACTTACTAAAATCAAAGTAAACAAAATACTTTTGGGGAATTCAATTTCATTTCTCTCCATATATTTTAAAGAATTAATTTAAATCAAATAAAAAAAATAAACATACTAAAAAATGTAAAGCTAAATGACATGCTTCCAAAAGATTTTCTCCCCTTTTCTAATTTAAACAAAGGAAGCATATACCTGAACTTAATAATTTTAGAATTAGATATTGAAACCCAAATGGATTTGGGTCCAGCCAACCTACAATCATTTGATTCAATTCTTGGTTCATAGTTATAAGTCTTTTTAACTCAAACAAAAGTGGGCTACTAAGTGTTGACATTAACTTTAATCATATAATCTTTAGAAATATGTCATTTCTTTAAGTAATAATTGCATGAAATAGAAGAATTATAATAGTAATTTTCAATATGTATAAATTTAGAATTTTGAAAAGCAAATTTTTATACATGATGTTAGATGAATTCATATTCTTTAGTTGATCAAATACAATTTCATTCTTAGCATTCTCACTAATACATTTTTACTAACTCATCTTAAGTACTTCTCAAATCAACTAAATACTTTTCATTCTTTTTATTTCAAGTCATTGGAAAGAGCTAACTGAACTTGTCGATAATAAATGAACTTGTAAGCTTGCAATTTGTAACACTATTTTCAACATGATTGGAGGTGCATTCCTTTTTTCTACAATCATAAAAACTCTACAACTCATACCAAGCATTAAGAGCAATACCTATATTCATAATACATTCAAATTCAATATTTGATAAAGCATAGATAATAATATTCAAAGAGTGAAGATTGAGTTGAACATGATGTTTTCCTTTTGATGGTAATTCATTCAAACATTTTTTAACAAAATTATCACCAACGATTTTTGAAGGAAAGTCAAAAACACTTTTGATAATATTCCATAATTCAATATCAATGAATTCAATTAAAACACATATTCAGTTTATTATAAATAAAATTTCTCTTCAAATAATACTGTGCAATAAAACGAGTTCCCTTAATCCAAAATGCATGATCAACCATTGTGTCAAACATCAACAAGATCTTATTGTAAGAATCTTCCTTTGATATAACCTTTTCTAATACCAATTTTTGAGATTTTTAGAATATAGTGAATCGTATAAATTTCAAACTTAATCTAATTCAATAACTTAAAATAATATCATAATAAAAGTCATTTATGTTCATAATGGATCTTATAAGCAAGTTTTAGTTCTTTAAATTTATAAATCTTTGTGTGAGAGTTTAAGAAGAAACACAGTATATTATAGGTGATTTGATCCAAACTCAAATCTACATCTACCCCTAAAAAAATAGCTAGGCTTGTATTAAATCCTCTCCCATTTGTCATAACGAGGTTGAGTAATCCTAAACACAGCCACTCCTTTTTTTGTCATAATCAAGTAGGAGTCAACCTAAACAAATATTATTTTTTTAGCCATTGGTAAAGGTAAACTTAAATCAATGGTTTACATGAAAAATATATAAGTATTCTAATACTTGAATAAAATAAAACATATAAGAACCTATACAATTAATTAAAGAGAATAATATGGCATAATATCTAAATGATGTGGATGTTGCCAAACAAAATTAGAGGCTTCAATGCTATTAAGCTTTAAATATAGTAGCAAAATCAATGAGTTCTTCATAGAGCAAACTATCATATAGGTTTTGATAAAAACCATTATAGGTTTTGATAATTGTTCATAAAAATATGATCATGTGAATGTCCTAGGGCAATAGGAAGATAAAGCAAACCGTCGAATAAAAGTCTTTCTAGCTAGCTAAAATCTAATTATGATGAATCCATAGCTTTTTCCTTTTACCTCTAAAAAATGATTGAATCATTATTTCACCTCAGATGACTAAAAGATCTTTGAGAGTGGAGATCATTAAAGAATGCTCTCAAACCATCTTAAATCCCTTTAAATGGCTATATGGTGCAAATGAGTGATATCTTAAACATCATTACCCTTGATGAAAGTAAACAAAAATGCCTCAATGACCTCCTTAAAACAAATTACCCTAGTGAATAGTTAAATGCAAATTGCTTTAGTAGTCTCCAAAATTTGAATTGCCTTAATAGATTCAAGTTGCCTCAATTGACATCCTCAAACTTCTCTTGGTGACCTTTCAAATCCAAATTGCCTTAGTGGTCTTTTGAATTCACATCACCTTAACTTTATTTGAAATATGATTTAAATCTATGTAACAATATCCTATAAGTATTGACCTTGGCTTTGGTGGTTTCACTAACTAGGTTCAAAACCAAAGCATGTACTTAAAGTGAATTACAAATTTTTGGGATGTTATAAAATTATTAATCTATGTCAAATAATGTATTTCTACCTAATTCTTTTAAAGTATTTGACATTTTGATATTATCTTAAAATTTTATTCTACATTTGGACATGTGTTGATCACATTGGTTCTATTTAGGATTTTTTATGCCTTTATATTCAATAAATACAATTTTCACTATTTGTGGAAACTTCCAATTGTATTAATAATAAGCTTTGAATGATGGTTACTTTATAGTTATCTTTTAGAATGATATCTTTGTATTCATAGATTTAATAGATATAGTTGTTAGTTGAAATTATTGGTTGCTTAGTTTTTACCAATATTATGAGCTTACTAATGATGATTTTTGTGCATTCATGTTTCATATATACCATAGTTTACAACTTTAAATATGTTTGGAAGATGTTGACATATTTCAATTTTTGTCAAATGATGTATTCACTTATTACCAAAAAAATAATAAAAATACATCATACAAATTTGCTAAAGAACATCATATAATAATTTTTTAGTGAGATTTTGTTACTCTGAGTCCTCAAAAGTAGGCCTTTTCAAAGTAATAATAGCAAAACTGGAAGTGTGATAATGGTAAGGGCAAAAGGGAGAAGGTAGGAAAAGAGAGTTTTTTTGTTACAAAGAGATTGAATTCTCTAAAAACTTTTTCTTCAAGGGATTTTGAATTCTTAGAGTTTTGATTCTCAAAATTTTGAATTACTTCAAACATCCTATTATCCTTTTATATAAAGGTGTAGATATAATATTTTATTATTAAAGTAAAAAAATTTGTGATTTTGAGCAAAATATAAAAATTCTCTAAATTTTGCAAAATTCTCTAAATTTTGCAAAATTCTCTAAATTTTGCAAAATTCTACCAATTCTATTCTTGATTTGGCTCATGCTCCAATGCCACTTAGAAGCATATGGTCTCACCAAGGCATTATTCACATGTGCAAGTATTATTCCTATGCATGAGTCCTCCACACCCTTATTGAGCCCAAAAAAATGGGAGGTGCATCTACCACTCACGTGTGGAACTTGTGAGTGGTAGGTAGTCGATAAGGCATATATGCAAACTTTCAATATGATTATGTGTGCCAGGCCATGAGAACATTCGACATGCTGTGTCATTCTGTGTGAGTGCCTTTTCTTCTATGCATAGTGCCTAGCTAGCTTGATATTCCACATGCTCTATTACTCCTAAGGTGAGCCTCCATGTGTGACTCCTACTGTGACAACAATTTTGGCCATTTTGTCTCCTCCCTTGATTTTGTTTTTCATAATTTTAATTTCAATGAGCTTAAATGATCTTTGATAATACAATACAACTACCACTTAGCTCACATTAAACAAGCCATATTAAAGTTGAAGAGGATGATCATGAAGATATTAAATTCCTGATGCAATTACACCACCTTTTTTCCAAGTGATTCATAGATCGTACACACCAACTTTAGGATCATATGTCAACGACAAGTTTTTACAGTACTCTCAAGATTTTTCTTGTATGATATAAGAACATAACATTACAACACTATTTCCTTTAGAAAAATAGAAAAAATAATTCGTAGTTGTGTGATATTAATATCACATCAATGCAAAAGCATTTCAATTAGCATATTTATAATATATAAGTCTATCATACTCATATGATATACTAATCATGTTCATATGATTCAATTTTAAAGTTTTTACTCTTATGCTTTTCTCATTATTTTCTTAAGATAAATTGATTGCATAAGTATGTAATATTTCTTTGTAATTATGATGACTAAAAATGCAAAACTAATAGAATAACACTTGCTTTCATCCATTAACAATGAAGAAATTTATATTGTATGACCAAGATAGCCTAAGGTAATCAAAACATTATAGCAGTATGATAATGATATTGTAACTATATGCCATGCAATCTTGTGATATAGAGTTGAGACAAAGATATGTACAAATGCAATGAAGGTCATCCTATTATATGATTTATATGTAGATTGAAATCAAAACTTTATGCCAACATAAATTTAATTCTTATTAATTTAAAATTAAAATTAATATTAATTTAATTTTTTAGACATAATGCTTTCATATTTATTTAATTATTTGTGCACTATTTGACTCATGCAATAAGAGATTGACAATTCAAAATGCATAAATAAGATGAATGCAACCTTTGTGCTATATGAGTATGAAGTGATATGTTTAATAATTATTGAAGTAAAAACAAGTGTATAAATCCCATAAAAGGGGGGTGAATTATTGATTTTAAAAATATTTTTACTAATTTTAGGATTATATTTATTTTTTGAAAATTTTTTGTAAAAATAATTATATGTTTTATAAAAAATTTTGATTTACAAATATATTAATTTATAATTTTTATGATTAAAAAAATAAAAATAAAATTTAAAATCATACACTAAAATTTTTAGGTGGTTTGGTTCAAACTAGAACCTACATCCATCCCCAACTGAGGTTCAAAAAAAACTTCACTAATAAAATATTTCAACTTGAGATTTTTCCTTACGACCCATTTCTAACCTACTTATGATTTTTTTCTATGATTCACCTCCAACCTACTAGCTTTTACTTGTTCAACTATAACTTGAGCTTTCACGAGCTCAACCCCAACTCAGTTTTTTATAAGATCAAACTGAACTCAGGCTTTAACAAATGTCAGGCTGGCCAACCCAAAAGAAAAATAAAAATATAGCAAGAAACAAATCTTTTTATAAAAATATATAAATTTTCTTATACTTCATGATGAATATAAAATTGCACAAAAAACTCAAAATTATGGAGAAATTAAAAAAATAAAAACTTAGAAAAATTATGCTTAATAAGAAGAACTTAGAATTTTGAGTAGTCATAAGTTGTAGGTGTTGCTAAGGAGAATTTACGTTAATAGAATATGATACAACCCTTCTTTAAGATGTTTAAATTTTATTTATATTCATTAGTTATTTTATTCATAATGGTTAGATATTTATAGGAAAGACAAACAAAAGTGTTTGAAAAGCTACTACCAATAGCCTAAAAAAATTTCCAAATGGCTTAGAAAATATTCTAACATGACTACAACAACATATATAACGACTAGTTTTTTAGCCATTAGGTGGGAATGACTAGAGCCATTGGATCGACACAAAGGAAATCTCGATCGTTTGAGCAAACGTTGTAAAGACAGATGAGTTCTGGATTGTTGGATCAAGCTTGACTAGATCTAGATCATTCAATCAACTTAAATGAGATCTAGATCATTCGATTAATCAATGATATAATTGGAAATGATCACAGTCGTAGAATTCAAATAGGAGAGATCTGGGTCATTAGAACAATGATAGATTATTTCAAACAATGAAAATAAAAATAATCATCTGATGAAGTTGGATGAGATCATAACCATCAGATGTTAAGCATGGATCAATCAGTTATAGTGGATGAAGTAGGAATCATTTGATTAGCTTATCAAATAGATGGTTGGATCGATAAGATCACTGCTTAAAAGTAGAGGCAACCTCCATTAAGCAATTACAAAAATGTGTGATCAAATAGTACTGAGTGATGTTAATTTTTTATGGAGATAGGCACAAGGGATTTAGTCCCACATTATAAGAAAAGATAAATATTTAGACTTTATAACCATTTGCACTAGATTAATATGCAGAGCCTACTCCCTCTTTGTACACTCAAGATTTAATCACCTATGCGTACTCGTAACATATAGGTTTAGTTTGAGTGCTTCCTAGTTTGATTCGATGCATTATCCTATCTGGTTTAGGAAGTCACCGTTAGCCAGAACGAGCTTGACTCGAGTTGGTTTTAACTATTTCTCGACTAAAGGCTTGCAAGTGCCCACTCGGGCCTGCCCCACCCAAGGGTTTTGTACTTTGGCTCAAGTTGGGATGTGGCAGAAATTTTCTTTTATTTTAATTATGAAAAATTTAATAAAATTAAGTTTTTAATTTAATCAAAATTTAGTAAACAAACTAACATAAAATTTGACAAATATACAATTTTATCAAGAAAAGAATTTGTAGGATTCAAAAATAAAATCATATTTATTTGCTAAATTAAGAAGATGATTGAACAATTTGATACTCGAATATGATTTGAAATTGATATGAAAGAAGAGTGCCTTAAAATTAACAAACCAACATTTTATTTTATAGTAAAATAAAACTTTATTAAAGGTGATGTGGATGTCTTCAATTTTTAAAGTTTGTTGAAATGTTAGTTCACCATCTTTGAAAATATATTTTTTGTTCTTTACATATAAATTTATTTTATATTAAATAACCCTATTAGAATAAAATCTTAAATATTTAAGGCTTAAATCATCAGACACAATGGTGACTTAAAAATTATGACCCAAAATATTATGTTCAAGATGATTTTTGAATGGGTAGCCATTCTACCAAGTGATGATGCTAACAGCTTCAAGATTTATAAGTTGAGTCAAACTTCAGCAATGTCACCAATAGTCCTTAACAAATCTTTACTTATAAATTTTCTTATAATTTAATTGATCAAGCTCTCTAATATGTTGACATGTTTGATATTAAGATGCATGATTTGAAAATACTCGAAAAAACATATTATTAGTAAAAATAACACAATGATATTATTGTCATCAAATAAGTAGTGCAAGGACCAAAGGTTTAAGAACCAACTTAAGAATTTTTGTGTAGCATACATTATGCTTCATCTTATGTGTCATGCATTTTATTCTTCATATACTACATGCTAATTTAGACATACCATACATAAGTGTTTGGATATCACACCTAATTAGCTATGCTTCATGTACCTTATGTTAAGTTATAAGAAAAAGCTCACACCATCCACTTATCTTACATCTTAAGTGGAATACTTTGTCCTTGTGAATGACTTATCATATGTTCAACTAAGCACCTTTCTCTCCTTAATACTAACATTTAAATTGGGAGTCATAATCCCTCAAGCTAAGTTTATTAGTTTATCCTTGCTACTTCTTAAGTACCTACTCCAGTTATTAGTTCTTGACTCAAACTATTTTTAGTCGTACTCTATACCTAAACTTAGATTCACATGAGTTTCACTTATGACTTTCTTGTTTTATAGCTAACTTCAATAACTTCACCCTTCCTAAAGACATCATTTGATCCATGCACACCTCCTAAACAATCATTTGTGGCATCAATTTATGGTCTAAGAACTAAATTTAGGGCTACTCAAATTCTTACCCATCAAGCCAACCTACAATATGGTTTAGCCAATGATCCGACTGTTTATGTAGTGCCTTGGTTGAGCCTAACACCCCTTCTAAGGCTAATACTAGCTCTTTATCTCAATCAACCCTTATTTAGATTCTAATATAGAGTTTCATTATTTCTTAACATCATCCCAAATGTTCTTAAAGTCTCACCAAGTGCTTGATAATTTCAGTCCAAAGCTAATTCTACCATTTGGGTTTCCTTTTGGCAAAGTTATTGTCCTTAGGAATTACATACACTTAGTTCCTATGCTATCCTTAATTCATCCAAGCTCCTTGATGAAACCCAAACCCATTTTACTACTCTAAATCAAGACCTAAACTTTCTTTAGCCTTTTTGCAAGGACAAATCAAGCTCCTCGAGTCTCCATACTAGAAAACTTGAGAGCTCACTTGCATTGGAAGCCATCTAAGGTCCCTTTTTAGGTCTAAAATTGCAATCTAAAGTTCATGAACTAGGACTATCCCATTACAACACAAATCTTACTAAGATTTTCTCTTTCATATAGGAAGTTTCCATAAGTTCTAGAAGAGTTTATTAAAAAGGCTAAGGCATTGTCACAATGCTTATTCTTAGCTAAATGTTTTTTTCTACTGGCTTAATCAAGATTATTATACAACCTTAACCTTCTCTTAAGGCTCAACAAAGTCTTTCAAGTCCTCTTCACAAGATACTCGAGAATCCTCTCTCATCTCAAATCCATACAAGGTCCCTTTAATGTCTATTCTTACTTTCAAAGCCTATAACCATTCCTTTCAAGGCTCTAATTGGTCACCAACCATAGCAACCATGATTAATCCAACAATATTTCAACATTAATTTCACTAACATTATAACTCCATGATAACAAAATATGCTCTACTCTAAAGTAATTTCTATACATCAATTTCAATTCCACACATTCTCAATTAACATGTTTTCATCTCTAACATGATTAGATCTAAGCATCCATTAAATAGCATTAGATTGATAATATAAAGCACACATAAAATCATGAGAATCACATTTTTATTTCTAGATATCTCAAAATTTCCTACATAATTGAAAGCTTCATCAAGGTAATGCCTACTCTTCATATTCTTTATCAATCCAAAAATTATATCTCAACTTTTACATCTTAATTAAGAGCTATTTCATGTGAATTATAGCAAGATAGCGCATACACTTTTTACTCTTTATTAACCCAAAAGTTACATCATGAATAATAATCAACATTACATAATTCTAATGTTTTTATCCACTTAGAAGCTATAGGATGAAATAATAGCTAGGCCTCTAAAAAATTTAATGTTTTGTATCAATACTTAAAGCTAAAGCATAAAATATTATCAAAATGTTAATTAAATCAAATATTCTATATCAATCATGTACTATAACATGTAGGATTAGCCAGACACTACATATCTATTATTCTATTTTAAACTATAAGTAAAACACTATATATATTTTATATTCTATAAAAACTTAAGTCATAGCATTCCAAATTTACAAAATATTGCTTATATTTCATATTATAATTTAAAACATGAGCTACAATAAGCTAGATTCATGAGATAATGATTATATTTCAAGTGCTATTTTAAATTAAGAGCTACTACATATTAGATTTACAAAGCATTACTTACATCTAATATTCTTTATTAGATCTAAAAGCTATAGCACATTATTTTCATAATTAAAAGGTATAACACATCATGTTCTTTTACTAGCTGAGTTGAGTGCACACTTTTTGCTCACAAAAGTTAAAGCACATAAATAAAAGAAACTTTATTCAATGACAACAACCTTATAAATAGGGATCACCTTGTATTTATAGATAAAAAAGAGCTCAATAAGTATGCATGAGAAAAAAGATATTAAATTCACCTTGGGAACATAATATAGGTATGAGAAAAAGAGAGTTAAATGTACCTTAAAACATAACATAAGCATGGGAAAGATTAGAAATCAACTGGGAAAAAGATCATCTTGGAGCTAAATCACTTGAGAATAAAAAAAAACATCTTTAGAATTCTAAGAAACTAACTCCAAAGGAGCCAACCATATTAAATACATGAAAAAAGTATGACAAAAAAATTATGCAATCATGCAACACGATGATCAAATATCAATGATGATACGATGAGGGTTGCCGATAGTGAACAGACGATAATAATTTATTTTGGCTGAAGGGTGAGTGTCTAATAAGCATATGTGCGATGGTGGGTGACCAGGTGATGTTGGGCAACCAAGTGATAGTGGTAATCGATTATAGTGAGCAGCCAACGATGACAACGGTCGTGAGCAGCAGATGACCAGGTGATGACAAATGGCTTATGATGTCATCTTCTTTGTAAAATATGTTTGGATATATGGAGCAAAATAAGTGGAGATAACCATAGGGAATAATAAAGTATTGTAATCGATTCTTATGATTAACAAAGGTGACTAATCAAAATAAGGTTAGCTTGAGTTCAACTCTGAGTTTGAATAGGACTGGTGTGTTTGTGAGCTAACGTGAGATGCTCCTACATCATCCTCCCCAGGTATGAAGGAGAATCATTTGATGGTATTGTGATTTTTATAGGCTTGCACATTAAGTGATGGATTTGGTAAAATGGTGACTAACTCCATAATTATAAGAAATCAAATTAAGTTTATTTGATCAAGAGTCTTCCTGATATAGGATTGTATGATCAAAATGAAATTCTTTATCTTTCTTATTTCTTTGTCCTTAGATTTAGAATATTCAATAGATTTTCAAAGACTAAGTTGTTAGGGTTTCTCATGAGATAGAGTAGAGTGTAATCTTTCCTTCATAAACAAAAGAACTTGTGTTAATCCAACCCTTCAAAGTTGCATCCTTATTAGAAATCCAAGTTATTTTTAAGATATGATGACTTACTTGCATAGGTATAATATCACATAAAATCTCATCATTATACTTATCTAATTTTAAGGATACAAAATATCATTACTTAATAAGTATAAAAATTTTATCTATCCATAACACAGATTAGTGGTTTCGATGTTCTAATAGGAAAGCTCTTGTTTGCTTAATAACCTTAGAGAATATTGCATTGATGTAACTGTCACTGGGTATGATATCTTACATGGTTGTTCTTTAATTTTTATGATTTTTATATTAGTGCTAAAGATGTTGGTGTATTTCTAATTGTATTGTAGTTATGGGATTGTATGGGTGTACCTAACTACTAAAATTATAGAATTTTTTATATTTTTTAATCCTTACTTAACTTTCTTATTAGGTATTATGTTTTCTTATTTCTTTGATTCTTCTTGTTCTTTATCACTATCTTAGTTCATAGTCATGGCTTTCTTTTAATAGTTAATGGTTATATAGCCTTTTTTATGGCCCTTAACATAGGTAATTCTAGATTTGGTGGATTAAAACTTAACAGGTTGGCTTCAAGATGGGTTTGAAGAATTGGATGGAAATGTAGGATTGGGTAGTTTGAAAATTATGGAGGGGTTAAATGAAGTGAGGCAAGCATGAATGGGTTAATAAATAATAGTGTAGGCCTTTGGAGAGGTTAGTTAGTTATTTCTTCTAAAATAAGAAGTCTTGTTTTTTTTACATTTCTAATTATGTGAAAGGTTTTCTCTAAGGTAAAAAAAAATTATCAAGTTATGCTCAACCTATAAGTATTTCTCTAAACCTATTCTAAAATGGGAGAGTATTATATGCTTAGGTTCATATATGTTACACCTAAGCTTATAATCATCCAACTTATTAATGTACTCCTCATCAAACCTACTATCATGGAAAAACCTATCATTTATGTAAAAATTTAGTATTGTAAGTTATTGGAACAAATCTATTGGATATCCTAACTTTAAGATTTCTCCAAATTTGGGATACAATTTTATCATTATTGGTATATTATCACTCTACATTTCTAAGGAACTATAAGTAGTACTAGTGAGTTCAGTCTTAATAAATTGATACTTTCTTTGCCCACTCACTTGATGCTAGTTGAAGTAATCATCCATACTAGTTTTTTTTAGTCAATGTCATATTGAGGATCAAAACTACCATCAAAAGTTAGGATGACTAATTTCACATTAGGGATATGCTCTCTCTCGATACCTCCTATTTCTTTCCTATTCACTAGACATATCTAAGTCATCATTTAGGTTTGACTCGTTAGAACATTCATTTATTCTTCTATAGTTATGATTTTTCTTATGGATATCTTGATCAGATTCATTATAAGGATATTTCTATCTTCTATTGTTCCTATGCCTCATATAATTTTCTTCTTTTGGATCATTAAGTATGCAACTTCTTCTTTTATTATCCTTTTCTCCCCTAAGATTTTGTTCATATTATTAGTTTAGAAAACTTTTTCTAGCCATAAGAGTGAGTTGGATTATTGATTAGATTATTTTTAACATAGGGCTTTATTTTAAGTTTTGTCCTTAGTTTTGGTTTAGTTCATGATTTTGATCTATCATTTAGTAAGACATAACTAACCTTTTGATCATAAAAAAGGTTAACATATATGCAGATATCATGGAATAAAAATAATATGAGACATCTTATTCTTTATTATTATTTTTATAAAAAAATTATGGAAGTAAAGTGACCCAACTATAGACCACCAAAGTTGAGATAAGGTATACTTCCAAGGAAATAGAGAGTGATTAGGGTCCCCCTAATGCCAGACCACCACTTGAATAAAGCTAAATTGTTCTCAAAGAAGATAATATAGAGTCATATCATTGATTTGGTATCCACTATTGTGATAAATTTTACCAAAAATCAACTAAGAGTTCTTAGTAAATATACTAAGAAAACAATATTTTTATATTAAGTAAAAAATCGTGATCTATAATACCAAATTTGATATAGGATAAATTAGACTTCTACTAAGTTCTAATTTGAAGCCTATGATATAAAAAATACTTAATAGACTATTAGGAAATGTTAATGAAGCTAAGAGAGGTGTGTAACATGTTAAGCATTAAACATAAAATTATGTTGAGTAATTTATCACATCTAATTTCATACATAAAATAAAGAATTTAAGATAAACTATATATGAGCATTTTAATAAAAGAAAGAACAACTCTAACTTTTTAAAAAATAAAAGTAGTAGAAAGAGTTTACTTTTTTGGAGATGACGATTTATAATTTCCTTTGGAGTCGTCATGTGGAGCACCAAAGACAGAAAAGGGTGATGAGGTAGAGATTTAGGTTAGTGAAAAAGTTTGGCTAAATGGGGAACAAGATGGTCGACTAGGAATTGGAGCCTTATTAAGGAGGGTACTGGTATAGTAGTTTGGTTAAGAGAGTAAAAGAGGGACAAAGACTTGAGGCTGTTGGAAGAGAGAATTTATTTGGTTGCTAACTCTTTCGATAGAAGATCTCTCACCATTGATCCTTATCTCTCACAAGAAGAGAGAATGTTAGAATCTCTCCAACTAGAGTTGAATACACACTATTTACTCATAAATATAGAAGCATACAAATAAGAAAAACTTTATTCATCAATAATAATCTTACAATAAGGGAGCTTTCGTTTAGATAGATGAAAGAGAGCTCAATAACTATGCATGAAAAAAAAAGAGAATTAAATATTTTTTCAGAACATAATATAGGTATGAAAAAATGAGAATTAAATTTACTTTTTAGAATATAGATAAGCATAAGAAATATAAGAAATCAATTAGGAAAAGATCATTTTGAAGTTAAATCACTTAGAAATCTAAAATAAATCTTTAGAATTTCAAGACATTAACTCCAAGTGAACCAACCACATTAAATACATGAAAAAAATTATAATATAAGAAAAATATACAATCATGAAACATGGTGATTGGATGTCAATGATGATACAACGGAGATACAAGTAGTGTACGAAAGACTAGTGGTGATCGAAGGACAAGTAACTGACAAGCATCCAGATGATGGTAAGCAATTGGAGAGCAATTGACAGTCTGCAATGGTGGGCAACCAGGTTATATTGGGCAACCAGAAGATAGTGGTTGATCAATGATGTTGAGCAACTAGTGATGGTGGCAATCAAGAGCAGTAAATGAGAAAATGATGGTAGATGGCTTACGATGATATATTTTATTGTAAAATATGTTAAGATGAGCATAACTAAAACTATAAGGATAACCATAAAAAATAGAATGTTATATTATACCCCTATGATTAATAAAGATGACTAATTGAAATAGAATTTGGCTCGAGCATGACTTTGAGTTCAAATAAAACTTATGTAATACCAATGGGTGTATGATTGTAAGCTAACATAAGATGGTATTACATCACTTTCAAACATAGCTAACTTAAATATTTATAATGCTACCATACTTAAATGAAAACAATATCATACTTGTATGACTAGAACCTAAATTTACAACCTATTCACACCTACATCTTAATTACTATTATTTTTTTATCATATTGTATGTTTGATAATATTATAATGTATGTTATTCATGTCAAAGCTTTTAAATAGGTTTTAGTTGTCATTATATGGTATAATCTTTGATCATCATATTATATGATTTTCATCAAACATTGTTAACAATAATCTTACTTTAGAACTTGAATTTTATTATTATTTAAATCATAGATTCAATTAAAAATAACAAACTTGGCAAACAAATTTGATGGGTGTAACACATGCTCTATGTCATTTACAAATTTTTAGCTTTTGAAACATTTTATAGTTATGTATGCAATATATTTATTTTTTAATCAATTTTGAATGCAAATGATTCCTCATATGGTTTGAGTCATATAAAAACAATTTAAAAAGATTCTACTCACAACTTAATATTTGACCTTGTGATATCCTTTTAATGGTAAAGTGTTTTTCATTCTTTTGTGTCCTTGAAAGAGCTTCTTAAGTCTTCTTGACATCAAGAATCCTTGAGTTCTTTCTTTGAGTACATGCTTTGTATGGATCCTTGTGCTTTACTAATGTAACTTGAGCTTATTGTATGTATCCTTAAAAGTTTCTTTAAAACTACACTTGGATGTGCTTTTTGAAGTGTTTTGAACCTTAACTTAATCGCTTATCTTAATTGAACATGTCCACACTAGTTGATTAATTAGTTCATCACTTAATTGGGTTATTATTACCAAAAAAAGAACTTGAGCTACTTAAGACTTAGAGAACTAATAATTATAACTTATAAATATTATTTTTTTAACATTTGTTAACTTATCTAATTGTCTTTTCTATGTCAAAGGCAAAAAGAAAAGACTAAATGAGAAAATTTCATAATTTGTTTTGTACATAAGATTATATTTATATAGTTTTAAAAAATAGAGAATGACTATTCATAATTTTTTTAATCTTTATTTTGATTTTAATAGCATTTTTTTGTTATTTGAAGAAATAGTACTTGCCTTTATGTTTATTCAATGTAAATATTCCAAAAAAAAGACTACCAATAGTACCAACAAATTGAATAAAGTCTAGAAGAAATTGGTTGCATAAATATTCACCAATAAGAACATATTTGATGGTATGTGAAATATTAAACATTAAATTATTTGCTAACTTTATTTTCTTAAAAATGTAGTGATATAAAATCATTGATTTTCTAGAGGTTTTTCATGATGTATAATTACCAAGCTTTGAACCTCTATTTATTGCTTTATTTTTAGTATATTGAAAACTATTGTTTCCTTATTTGTCAAGTCATGTAAATTGTTATGATATAAGTTATTCAATGATGACCTTTTTAACTTGGGAAAATCCAAGGAAAACCACCCTTGATCACTTTGATCCATTTTGGTCCTAAATTTGATTATCAATCATCTAGATAAAATGCAAAGATGTGAAAAGATTGAATTTCATTGATACTTGCACATGATCACAATTGCATTAACAAACTTCTCTTTGAGGCAAAATATAAAGGAACCAAGGAAACTGTTGTCCTCCTATTTTTATGTTTTTTACTATTTTTGGAGCAACTAACAACAAGTGAAAATATTATAATAAATAATAAAATTTGTATATGTCTAATAATTATCAATTTCAAAACATAGTTATATGCTAGAATTTAATCTCACCCATTTGATATAAGGATGAAGAATTAAAAAAACCTAATAAGAAAATAAAAAAGAAAATAAAAACACTAAATTTATGAAGTTTGATCTAAATTAAACTAATATCTAAAAAACAGTAAAAATGATCTACTATATCCAAAATTAAAATAACTTTACCTAAATATTTTTAATATTATAAGCATGAAAAAATATTGAATCCTCTCTCAAAATGGATAAGATCAGTTAACCCCTCACAAAAAACAGTTTAAAGAAAATAACATGCCTTTCTTTTTAAGAGAACGTTTTGCTTTTACTCTTATTTGTTACTATTTCAATAGGCTTCATAGTATTTAGAGCTTATAAATAATACATATTTAATATTAAAAATCTTAAGATTATTATTATATTTATATCAAGCTTATCATAATTGTGATTTTTTTATTTAATGTTTCAGCAATAATAGCATGATTTCATAGTTAAATTTGACAGATATGTCCTTCTAGAAGTTAACAAAACTATGGTATTCAAATTTATAAAACTATAATTGATAGATATAATTTTTAGATTAAAATTTAATATGATAAACCTTATTGTTGTAGTCCTATATTTACAATCCGTTCTGGTAGTGTACATTAGGTTTGGTTAATTTTTAATTGTAATTTTTTAAAAATTATTTGTCAATAAAATGGTGAATAAAGTCAAGGAAATACATCAGCAATCGACCTAGTCAACAACTGCATAATTCTATCATGACATAGGTTCCATCAGCGGTCAACACATGCAAGTAGCACAGCAGTTTTGGAACGTGCTCGACACGATCGAATGTGACATTGAAGTGTTCAAATAATTTTAAAAAGTATATAGTAATTCAAAATGCATTTCAATACAAGGAGAAATTAATTTATCCTCTCTTATATATTAACAATTTAACTATTTGCGTCAGAAAAATACATCTTTCTTTCTCATACTTGAGTCTAAATTTGAATACTGCTCAAGAAAATTTGCTGGTAAACTTCATCGATGTATGATATAACAGTTCATCGACATATGATTTAAATCTTTTACTTTGAAGCATGAGAAACGGTTTAATAGATTATCTCATTGAATACAAAATAAAAAATCTATGAAAATTCTACAATAAAACATTCGAATTATTTTGGAGTTAAAGATCATCTCAAATCTATACACTTGAGCATAAGTACAAAGGTATTGTTCATTAACTTAGTGAATAAGAATAACCAAGTGTCAATATGATCACCAAAAAATATAAAGCTAAAGATTGTTATATCGTGTACCCATCATTAAGTGGTGATTTTGTTTCTATGAGATGATTTTTTTATAAGCCAATAAAGATAATGTAACTTGTTGGATAGATAAAACAATTGTAAAGCTAAGATAAGCTATAAGATGACATAGCAATGAGAGACACTTTTAAAGAGTAGACTAGATGGATTGTCCAAAGAGGATAAGAAGTAATCTTGTCAAGTGATAAGTAGGATTATCCTCATTGAGGGATGATTGAAACTAAGATATGGGCAAAAGGAATTACTCCATGAAAACTAATGGTAGCAAATTTAATGAAAGAAGTATAATGGTAAATGAAATAACGATATTTTAATTAAATGAGTGTTCTAGTAAAAAAAATTACTTATCATATTAAATGATGTCACAAAATTATGAACTAAATGTGAAAGTATAGAGTTTTATGAGTACCTTCTATTAAAATATGTTAGACAAATTTTAGAGGTTATTTAGTATGTGAAATTTGAAAGTATTATAAAATTTTAATTAAAATAATAATTCTAACTACTTTTTATTAACCCCATCAATTGAGGAGAGAGAGGGTGAGGAAATAAAAACTTATGAGTCTCTCAAGTCAAAGGAATTGTGAAAGAAGGAAAAGGGAAGAGAGTTATTTTATGACAATTTGGAGATCTCAACGAAAGGTATGCATCCTCCTTACGAAAGATAGAAAAAGTAATTTGAGAAAGATAATGGAAAGTAGCTATGTGAAAGAAGGGCTTGAAAACCCACATGAAATGCACATATAAAAGTTTACAAATATAATAAAAAAGAAATTATTGCATATTCATCTAGTAAGATGAGGAATGGAGTTAGTTTTAAATTTATTTATGATTTATTGAATTCGAGGGGACCTACATTGCTACCATAATAAAAAAAGGTGATGTCAATGCAAACCATCATAAAAAAATAACTAAAGGCATTCTTAAATAGGCAACATTAAATAAAAAAATAAAGAAAGAAATAAAATTGACATGTGGTTATTTAATTATATTTATAAGTGATATAAAATTTTTAAAATTATTATATTAAATCATGACCTTGCAATAAACATACCCAAAGTGTAATAGTAATTTGCATATGATGATTGTATTATTATGCTTACTAATCTTATGTGGTCAGTCTACAAGTTGTTTTGCTATAAACGCTTAATAGCAGATTTTTTTTTAGAATCACAATAGTAGAATGAAATATATAAATGAAAAAAGAACTAAAAATAAAAAGAGAGTTATTGCTCATAAGATAGAAATTACATTTATTCATTCTTTTTTTTCCTTTTTGTAGAGGTTTTGAATATAATATTTTATAACAAAATATATATTTTCATATTTCTTATAATTTTATCAAATTTGACTTGAAAAATTATTGCTACAAACCTCTGTGCAACTATATGTGCACAAGCTATTACATGCTCAGGGACTATGAGTGCCTTCCTACTCCATGCATGCATAAACTGTGCTCTAGCCATGCACGTGCATTTCACATAGTGTTGTTGATATACCTACCATGCACATGAATTGTGTGCGGTGGTAGATGCATCTATCATGTGAATGTGACTCATATATATAGTAGGAATTTTTATTATGACACATGTTGCATGCATGTGGTGGTTCTGTATGTGTCATTTCAACACCAATGTTCTACACATGTCACACTATTGCATAGTTGCATGACCTACGCATTGCCTCACTCTGTTGTGTCTATAATAGGCTTCCATGCATGGGGAATGAATAATACAAATTTAAATATTCAAGTCAACTCAAATAATTTAATTTGTCTTGTAATAAAAGATTTTATTATTCTTAGTCTTGTTAGTTATTATAATACCTCTTTTTAGAGAATATTGTTAGGCTTTGTAAAACTAGTTGTAATATAATACAAATAATGTAAAATACATACAAGAGTTTCAAATTATTTGATCCAAATTTAGATCTACATTCATCCTTACCAAATGACTAGGTAATCTACTGAACATCAATTTCATAAAAGCTTATATCACCAACTTAACTAAAGCCTAAGTACTGGCTTCAGAAAAGCCTATAGTATTGGCTTCAAAAAATCTTATAACATCAACATGATAAAAGCTTACAACACTAACTTGATAAAAGTCTACACAGTATCTTAATAAAAAGCAACACACTGGCTTAATAAAAGTATACAACTATCTTAATAAAAGTCAAAACATTTACTTAATAAAATCCTACAATCATGGCTTAATAAAAGCTAATAAACTAATTAATAAAAGTCTCAATAATAGAATACAAAAAGTAATAAAAGCTAAATACAAAAATTTTTATAACTAATAAATAATTATTTAAGAGACACATTAATTGAAACAATGTAAGACATGTAATGAAACTCAACAATCATACAAGAGAGAATGTAATAGATATAACATAAAATAACAAAGTGTGACTTAGTTTAAGAATGAAAAGAAAGACCAAGATGAATGCTCCAAGCTAAATGCCATAGCCTTGAACTTTGCATTTCTTAGAAATGATGAATATAATCAAGCTTTCCCATAATAGATTTTCCATTAAGCATTAGTCACTTCTATCAAGTTTGAATATCTTCATATACTCCTAAGAATACTCTTAGATGACTCCAAAACTCCCTCAAATGGTTATGTTAAAAACTAATTAAACTAGTAATTACTTACATCTTGAATTGATTATATTATATGATTCAAAGAATCATACAAGTATAATGAATCACTAATAACATCATCTAATCAATTGCCAACATTTGACTAGTTCATTTTCATTACACAAATGGATCATATCACTACATTGTAGAAATCCTACAATACGACCAGAACAAAATTGTACAAATCTAAATTTTGAGCTCTTCAAAAAATAGTGTATTAAGAATGATTGTATATTATGATAGATCCTATGACAAGCTCATTTATAATAATCATAAGGTATCATATCAATACAATAAGGAGATCATACTACTATGAAGATAATCTATCAAATATATGACTAAGTTCGAAAACTAAATTTTTGGATGAAATAGTATTATATATGTATGAAACTAATATTGTACCTTATGACCAAAATTAAGCATGCTCAATGTCAAGTCTTAAATTTTGTCTAAACAGATAAATAGATCACACTATTAAGATAGATACCACCATATTGTACAACAAAAATCATCTCCTCTCATGGTGATGTACTAATATGATATGAAGACTATGCTTGTACGATAATACAATAAATTCGAGTTTTTATCATTGCTCAGTCTAATCTCTTGTCTAATCCTCTTAATGTAATATCACAACATAAAAAATAAAGAATATTAAATCTCAAATTAGACCTCTTAAGTACGTGATTAACATACTATACATTAGGGGTATCATACTAGTACGAAAAATACAAAATAGTCTCATTACTTAAGATTATCCCTTGGTCGATATCATGTCCAATCAAAATTTTAATTAATTATATTGTATGATGGATTCATCATATAAAAATGATTGGTTCAACCAATGTAAACAAATGCTTTATTAGATCTAAATATTATGTAATTATATTGTAAAATGGGTTCATCATATAAGGATATTAGTTTAGCTAAGGTAAACTTTACTCAATTTAATATCTTCTTAAAACTAACTTAATTTAGTCATAATTTATGATACAAATCACTTTAAATACAATGTACTATGGCACATAATTTATGTAAAATAAGATGAAATATATATATTAAGAAAATCCTTAACTTTCATAAGTAAATTTTTACAAACTTTGACATTCTAATTTCCAAAATAAAGATCTTGTCCTCATGTTGCTTGAGCATATGTTTCTTCTAATATTAATCATGGATAATGCATAAACATCTCTTTTAAGCTTCTTGAGTCACATGATGAAGCTCTCCACATGATTAGCTTAATTGTTTTTAAGATACATAATCTAAAATCAATATTTAAGAAATAATATTAATAAATATAATATTATAGTTTTGTTATCATGAAATAAATAATATAGTAACAAAATGGTACAATAATCTCTTCTTTTTGATAATGACAAAATCATTAAACAAACATAAAAAAAAGATATTAAATTATGTAAGAACAAAATTGATCCACCTATATTCATGCTTCCCCTCAATTTAAGCAATGTAAGCACATAACAAATGAAGTATATTGATTCTTGATCACTTTTCATTTCTCACTTTTTTCTTCCCCTTTTGTTATGCATCAAAAGATAAAACAAAATTAAAACAAGAAAACAATTAGGGAACATACTTATACACTTATTAAAAATATTAATAATTTAAGGCCAAGGATTCATAATATTCATGAAACGTTAAACAAAAAATGTCTCATTTGTAGAAGAATAAATAAAAAAAGTAATCACTTTAATAAAACTTTAAGGATTTTATTTTCTTTTCTCCCTCTAAATTGAAGCATGTAAAACAAATAAGCATGCTTAAGAATAAAAACTAATCTACATGCTCAATAATTAATCTAAACAATCATGCATTCATGGAATTCTCTTCTTTTCTAATCAAACCATAGGAAACATGCACAGACCATAACAAATCAAGAACAAAATTTTTGAACCCAAACAAATTTGGATTTAGCCAATTTATAATGAATTGATAAAACATTTCTAAGTGCATTCTAACTATTCTTCTTTTCCATCAAAACAAAAGTAAGGTACTCAGAGTTCATATTAGCTCTAATTTTAAAATCATTTATAATATGATCTTTCCTCAAACAATCATTATACCTAAGAGATGGTGCATAAGACAATTTTTCAACAAGTTTTAAAATATTCTTTCTTATACATTTGATGAGATGACTTACAATTAAAATGTAATTTCTTAAATTAATCAAATAAATCATTATCTTTAGCATTCTTATCAACACATTTCATTAATTCTTCTTAAGTATTTTTCAAATCAAATAAATATTTTTCATTCTTCTCATTCAATTCAATACAAAGAACTAAACATTTCTTATGCTCTTTTTTCAAATTATTATGTTTTAGTCCAAATGATTCAAAAGCAATGACTAACTTAAGAGAATTGTCTTTTAATTCTTTTTAGGAAAGTTTTTTAACTCATCTTGCTCAATCCCAAATGAGTCATCATGATGATGTGTCATGAGACAAACGACATCTTCAACGTCTTTATTCTTCTTACTTCTTGAGGTTGGAGATAAATCAATTAATGTAGCTTCCTTCCTCATCTTCTTCTTATTGTTCTTCTTCAGCTTCTTTTTCTTGTTTTTCTCCTTCTCTAACATAGGACATTGGGGACAAAGATGTAACACTTCCATGCATTCATGGCAATGTGTTCCAACAATTCTTCCTCCTTTGCTCCATTATTCCTCATCCTTGTCTACAAAATAAAAACATACTAACTCACAATATAAAGTACTTTCCTCCACATGATTGGAGGTGTGATCAATGTCCTTATGCTCATAATGAATTTGCAACTCATGTCAAACATATTGGGAAATATCAAGATTCATAATCCTTTCAAATACAATATTAAGCAACCCACTATGAATAATATTCAAAGCATGATAATTCAGTTCAACATGATTCTTTTCTTTCAAAAAAAAAATTCATTCAAAGCTTTTTTAAAAATCTTATCACCAACACTTTTAAAAGAAAATGAAAAATCATTTTCAATAATATCTCAATTCATTATCAATGGATTCAATAAACATACACATATTATTTTCCCAAGAAGAATAAGATTTCCATTCAAACATGGAAGGACAATGAGTAGAATTCCTTTCATCAAATGAAACGTGTTAATCAACTATATTGTGAAACATTATTAACATTTTCATATAGGAATTTCTTTCTTTGATTTAACTTTGTTCTAATACCAGTTGCTGTAAATTATGAAAGCATGATATAAGAGTGGGGGAAATATGCAAATTTAAACCTTCATCATAGATCAAATAATTCAATTTTTTTTATAACAAGAGAATTTGTTATACTTGATATTGTTAGATATTGGAACAATTCGTCTTAGAAAATATTTCTAGGCTTTAAAAAATTAGTTATGTTTTAGTTCTAATAAAGTAAAGTTCACGCAGGATTTTAAGTAGCTTGATCCAAGGAAAGATCTAAATCAACTCTTGGCCAAATGGCTAGACAATCCACCAAATACTATTTTAATGAAAGCTTACAACATGTGCTTAATAAATACTTATAGCATTGGCTTAATAAAATTTTACAATACTAACTAGATAAATTCCTACTTAACAGCTAAATAAAAGCCATCGCCTTGACTTAATAAAGATCTACAATTGGTATAATAAAAACTAACACATTAGCTTAAAAAAATCCTACACTCATGACTCAATAAAAATATAAGTAAAAGTCCGAATAAAGTGAAAAGGAAAACCACATAAAAGCTTAATACAATAATTTCTATAACCAATGAAACATTAAATGAGTGGCACACTACTTTAATCAATGCATTATATCCAATGAAGCTTAATGTTCATAGAAAAGAGAGTGTAATAAATGTAGCTTGAAATAAAAAAGTTTAACTTGCTCAAGGTTGAAAAAAAAATGCCAAGATGAGTGCTCCAAGCTAAATACCATATTCATACCCTTTGCCCTCCTTAGAAATAATTAATCTAATCAAGTTTTCTTATAATAGATTTTTCATTCAAGCGTTATTCTCTTCTATCATTCTTAGATACATTTATATACTCTTAAGAGTGATCTCAAATGGCTCTAAAACTAATTCAAATGGCTATATAAAAAATAAGTCAAACTAATCATTACACATATCTTAAACTAAAAATACTATACCTTTCAAGATATTGTATAAATAAAATATATCAATAACAGCATCTGTTATACCCGGTAAAATATTATACGTTTAATCTTCAATAATTCAATTGTGGCTTGGATGATTTCAGATCGACAGTAGGATGAGCCAGGAGCTCAATTGGAGGCTATTGGAATTTCTGAAATTTTCTGGGGATTTTTCGGAGCACCGAGGAAATTTTTAAGTAATTTTCCCTGTTTAATTGGATTTATGGATTTTTGGAAATTCGAAAATCTAGTTAAATCGGTCTATTAGATTTTTAAACCGAAATTTGGTTTTTATCGCGCGTGAACCGGACCGGAGCGGTTCAGCGAAGGCGGGGGGCGGCTCGCCGAGTGCGTTTGCGCGTGCGGTTGGATAAGCCACGGATAAGCGGATCGGACGGATGAGATCAGTGGTGGAGATTAACCGGCTGATCGGGTTTAAGCAGCGTTATTAGAAGGTCAACCGGTGCTTAATGGGTTCTTAACGGGTTATTACAGGTTTAAGCTGGGTATTTAACCTGATTTGTTCGGCTATTAGGGTTTCGAGCGGTGGCCGGAGACGAAGTGTTCGCGGCGAACGGCGATACTTTCTGGCAGCCTTTCAAGGGGCTTTTTGTACCTGGAGGTTCGCGGGACCGAGGAGAATCGATTGGTACCGGTTTCGTTCGTCGAGGAGCAGCGGTTGGTCGCGTGCGAGCTTCACCGTCGCCGGAGAAGAAATGTAGGAAATTCATATTTAAATTAGTTATTTAGCAAATTAAAAATATGGATTATTTTGCAAATAGCTATCGGAGCATGCGGATTGTGTTTTTTTTTTGAATTGATTAATGCAAATTATTGATTTTAGCATTTTAGGGTTTTTCTTCGGAAAATTATAACCGCCGAATTTGGAAATTTTACCAAGCATGTGTTGATTCGATTATGTGCTTTAATCATGTTAAGACAGTATCAAATGCTGAAATTTGTTTAATTTCATAGATTGTTAAAATGGGGATCGGATGAAACTTTGGTGGAAATTTTGATTGAACCTTAGAAATTAGTGGCATTAATGAAACATTAGGATAGTATGAACATCGGATTTTGTTTCTCTTTGATCTCGGTCGCCGGAAATCGACGGGGGAAACGGAAATTTCCCGGAGGAATCGTCGGCTAGGGTTTCGCGGGCGCCGGGCGGAGGAAGGAGATGGATTAGATTAATTTCGGTTTAGCTAATTAAGTAATTGTAATTATTCAATATTTATTAATAATTTAAATGTTAAACGTCGGCTGGAAATTGGATTAATTATTCGGCCGGTGGGTTCTCGGTTCAGCACGAAGGCCGAACCGGCAGCGAAAAACCGGTTCAGCGGGATTAGGCGCGGACGAACGGCGCGAAGGCCCGAACCGGCAGCGAAAACCGGTTCAGCGGGATTCGACGCGGACGAACGGCGCGAAAGCCGAACCGGCAGCGAAAACCGGTTCAGCGGGATTAGGCGCGGACGAACGGCGCGAAGGCCCGAACCGGCAGCGAAAACCGGTTCAGCGGGATTCAGCGCGGATGAAAGGCGCGGAGGAAATTTAATTCGGAAATTAATCCGAATTTTTGGAAAAAGGATATATGTGGAATTTAAAAATTAATTCGGAAATTAATCCGAATTTTCGGAAAAAGGATATATGTGAATTTAAATTTTAATTCGGAAATTTATTCCGAATTTCGGAAAATTGAGAAAGGGCAGAATTTGATTTTTTTGGAATTTGAAAAAAATGCAGTAATTAGAATTTCGGGATTTTAAATTCTGAAAAAAATTCAGAAAAAGAGAAATTGGGATTTGAGCGATCTCGAAAATTCTGGAGATCCGTATGTAGAGAAAAATTTCCTGAAGTAGGGAAAAATGTTATCAGTGATGACAGTACAGTTGAAATAGTCAGACAGAGGTATGGTACATGGATGCTACCAAAACAGTCAGTAACTGGTACAGTTGTGTTGCTTGGACGGCAATGGCATGGATTGAGTCAGTTTACTCAATGTTGGCATATTTCACGGATTGGCATAATGGACCGGACTACTATAGGCCCTATATGATGTTTTAGGGTGGTTGTGGTAGGTAACTGTGCGGTACAGACTTAGCTTTCACAGTATACATGTGGACTGGTATGCGCCTTGTTGTATCTGGACACATGTTGCCGAATCTTGGAGTTATAGCTTGGCAATGACTGTAGGGGCGTGGCTTCTATGGAAATTGTTGGGAGAGGACTTCTTGGGACGGTGGCTGAGTCGATCTCTTCTGGTCCATGAGTGTAGGCCTGTGCGCCTGAGAGTGGCAGTGGCAGGGGTGACTCGTCGTGGCTAGCCAAGTGTGTAGGCCTGCGTGCCTGAGGGTGGCAGGGGTGTCTTACGTTGGCTAGGGATCTATGTGACTGGTTCTGTCTATAGTCTCCAGAAGATTGATTGACGAGAGACGCTGCGGTGTCGGGTGCTAGGCATTGTGATGCGTGCGCAGAGATGGGCGTGTCCCGCTGGCATGCTTTGCCTAGGCACCATGCGTGCGCAGAGATGGGCGTGTCCTGCTGGCATGCTACCTGGAACCCCAGAGGAGAGCTACTTTGGTGTGACTCGGGGTGACTGTGGTTGGTCGGAGTCTGGAACTGAGAGTGTCTTTCCACTATACATTGTTATGCTGTATTCCTATACTCTTGCTATTATCCTTCTCTTGCATGTGAGTTTTTACTAGCTGTCTTTCCTACTAGGCGTAGCTCATTCCTTTATTATCTATATTTTTCCAGCGGCTCGGCAGACTTGACGCCACCCAGATTAGGTGGGATCGTGGTCAGCAGGCTAGTGGAGGATATCTGATCTGTGATTTCTGAGACATTTTGGTTAGTGTGATTGATGCTATTGGATGTATTCAGTGAGACTATTATTCTTATGTCAGGTATTGTGTGAGGATGAATCTGACTTATGTATCTGGTTAGATGATGTTGCACTTGTTGGACTTGGATCTTATTCTTGTGATGTAGTTTCCATTCACTGTCTTATTGTTTTGGTGCTATGGTGTGTGGAGTGCCATATTTATATGTTTATTCTGTGGATGTTATATATCTTTTTTTGATGGTGAGGTCATTACATGACTATGGAACTTACCATGGGGGTTCAGACTTCTATTAGATCGGTTCTCCTATCGGTATGGGATAGGAGTATTGGGTCTAGTAGGAGTAACATTGTGCGAGTCCATCTGTGAATTCAGGAGTCATGAATCCTGAGTTGACGGTGTACCCGGGAGATGGGATCCACATTGTTAAGGAAAGTAGGTGTGTAATGATGTGTTATATCCTATGTTTTTCGTAGGCTACTCAGGTTGGTATGGGACGATTTGAGCTGTCTATATGTAAAAAAAAAAAATGTATGCCAAAAATCAGCCTAGAAAAAATGGGGTGTAACAGCATCATCCAGTCAATCACTAGCACATAACTAGTTCATTTTTATTATGCAAAATAGATCATAAAATTATGATACAAACATATTATACAACTAAAATAAAATTACACAAATCTAAATTTTGAGCTCTTATAAAAATATCATAGGATGCACATTATACACTACAATAGCTCCTATAACAACTCTATTTATATTAACCATAACATATCATATTAGTATTTTAAAGGGAACATAATATTATGATATAGATCTATCTAATATATGACTAAATCTCAAAACCAAGCTCTCAGATTAAATGGTTTTGTAAATATACAAAATTATTATCATACCATATGACCAAAATTAGCTTACTCATAACCTAAGTTATAAACTTTCATTAGACAAATAAATGGGTCATACAATTACAATAAACATCATTGTACTTTACAATGACAATTATCTTCTGACATGGTAATGTATTTGTACAACATAAAAACTATACTTATATGATAATATAATAAATTCTAATTTCTCTCATCACTTAATCCAATCTCTTATTTAATACTTTTAATGAACATATTATGTTTGACTAAATATAATATTATTATGTACAAAAATCAAGAATATAAATCTTAAATCACACATCTCAAATAATTGATGTGTGTACTATATGATAAAGGTATTGTACTACTATGAAAAGTACAAAACAACTACATTACTTAGGATTGCCCTTAACCAATGCTCTATATAATCTTAATATTAACTAATCATATTGTATAATAGGTTTATCATATAAAGACAATTAATTTAGCCAATATAAACTAAAACTTTATCACTTTATCTAATCCAAATAATTGACTAATCATATTGTATAATGAGTTTATCATGCAAAGTTGATTAGTTTAGCCAAAGTAAGTCTCACTCAATTCAATCTTTTTTAAAATCTAACTTACTTTATACTTAACATATTATACAAATCATTATAAATGCAATTTTTAAAGATAAATAATATATTTTAAAAAGTTGAAATACATGTCTTAAGAAAATCCTTATTACCTTAACAAAATTATTACAAGTTTTGTCATTCTAATTTCAACAATAAAGAAACTCAATAAAAATTTTCTTCTCTTGTTGCTCGAATTAGTATTTCTCCTAGTGCCTATTATAATTAATACCCAAACACATCTATTAAGTATCTTAAGTTACATTATCAAGCTCTTCACATGATCATCTCTTGAGATGTGTGATCTAAAATTAACATATAAAAAAAGTATTAGTAAATATAATATAATTTTTTTATTGTTATCAAATAAGTCATGTAATAACCAAAGGCTAAAACAATCTAAAGCTTAAGTAGTCTAAGAAAAATGGGTTAGTATTGGGTTAAATTCTATGTAAAACCTAGTAAGGTAAGTCTAGCATTAGTTTAGGCTTTAATCTTAGTTTACATTAAGTAAAATCTTAAGTAAAGGTCTTAGAATTAGATTAAAAAATTTGGCAATTTATGAGCCATTATGCATATTATGTTAAGGCCTTAGAATAAAGATGCCCAGGAAAAGCCTTGAAGGAAGGTTAAAGGGTTCTATTTTGGCCTTAAAGAGATGTGCTTGACTCATTCAATTCCAAAAGAATTATTTATCTTTTTATTGTTGGCTAAATACTAAGCATGTCTTTATTGATTTAGTAAGGAATTAACTAACCTTATTTAGTCTCTTAGGCCATGGGTTGACATCTTAGATAGTAGTTTGGGGTATGTTTGTAGCTCAGAGGGACCATTGGTATGGTTGCAATGGGTTAGGTTTACCTATAAGATATGAGAGTCATTGATGAAGCTTTTGTTAATCTATACTTATAAGATTGACTTTACATTGAAAATTATGCATAAGAGTAAAGCTAAAGATGTGGGCTTGAGTAAAAGCTCAAGGATAACCTGCACAAGTAAGGTGGTTCTATATAAGATCTTAGTTAAAGTTAATGGTAAAGTCTAAGTAATTGAATAGTTTTACTCATGATAACATAACCTTAAATAGATTGGTTAGGGTTTAAAGAAAATCTTAGAGTAATCTAAATAGATGGGTTAAACTTTAGAAGAAATCCTAAGTTATCTCTAATATTAAATAAATATCTTAGATAATGGAGTGTGGATTTAAAAATGACCCCAAAAATATCTTAAATATTAGATAAGAACTTTAGATAATTGATTTAAGTCTAAGAAAATCTCAGGAATACTCAATTAGTAGATATTTGTAGAATGGATTAATGATAATATAGGAAGTAAGAAGGTCTTTGTAAAGTAAACATTTAGGATCTAGTAGACCCAAGGTTTGGGACCCTTAAACTATGATTGATAAGTCAAATATTAGAATTCTCATTAATTAAGAAAGTAACTATTTCACATGACTAGTTAAGCCTTCAAGAAGTGTGATGAATCATATAAAAGAAACTTTAGTGTGATTGTACTCCATTTATTCGATAAGGAGATAACTATTTCATATGATTAGTTGAGCCTATAAGAGGTGTGTCAAATCATATAATAAGATACTCAACTGTGGTTGAGTGTCACCTACATATGAGCCTCAGGAGATGAACATTGGATATGTGCCAAAGCATATGACAGCGAGTGTTGAATACATTTTGAGAACTTCTAGAGGCTCGTGGAGGTAGTTCATGTGATTAGATGAGTAAGATCATGTGATAAGATAAGATTATCGTACCTTGTACCTTAGCTATTTGGAGCTTAGAGGGAGTTCCCAATTAAACTTGCAACACTAAGCATCCAAGTTGGTTGTATCTTAAACATATGCATTAGTTTAGTTAAACTTACTAGTCTAAAATAGATTTGCATGATCTTATTAATCATGATACTAATTATAATTACTTTATAGATTTGATATAATTACTTGTCTTTGCATGTCATTTTTATAATATGACTTGAGAATTTTCTATTGAGCATTAGCCCACTCCCTTTATTTTTACATACATTATCAAAGAGATAGGAGCGTACTTAGGAGTTAGAGATTGAGTCTATCTTATTGATCATTTAACAGTTTATCATTAGTTATTTATATCTTTTTACTTAGCAATAATGATGCTCTTATGTCATTGAAGTTGTAATATGATTGACTTGAGATTGCATCAGACTTTATTGTTTGACGTTTATTATTGGATATTGTTATTAGCATATTTTTATATTGGATTCAATGAGTTATTCTATCTTATATCGGGTAACTATTGTATTAAGCAGCATGGTTCATTATGGGTGACATGTCATGAATATAATGATCAAATTTGAGAATTGTCACTCTTAAGTTTAAGGAGTAAAATGGTGATTAACTAAGTTGCATTGACTAATATATAGGCTTGCTCCTGAGGAATTTTTTTTAAAAAGAAAATTGATACTAAAAAGCAATGTCAGACAATTGGCCAAAGAATAGTTATCTAGGTCAATGACTATTATCTAATAAAAGTTTGGTATGTTTTATATGCAATGCTCTTTTGTTCAAAAACTTATAACAAATAAATATCTTGTCCATACATGAAAAGAGATAGTAGAAAATAATGATTACAAATCAATTCTCTAATCAAAACTAGATAATCGATGCATTAAAATATGCTTAAGCTTTCAAAGGTTAAAATTTCAACATTTTAATTTGCATAAAAAAAATTTAAAATAAAAGAAACGTATATTATATAGCGATTTCTAGTGTTTTTTTGGTAATGAGTATTTTTGTCATTTATGATAATTAGAAAGTTATTAATAAAATTCCCCTATTTCATTTCTCAATTGTGTATAATACATCTTAGATTAGTGTACGTCATATTTAAATACACAGCATGCTAAATCATTGAGCGAGACGCATATTTTGAATCCAAGTTATCTAAGCACATGGCTTAAAGCGAACAAAATTATATGTAATCAAAGTTATCAATTTTCCAAAAAATAAATAACTAAGCTTATTTCTTGATAATTACACATTTCTTGTGCAAATATTTCAAAAAGTAGAATAAATTAAAATGAATTTTCTGGTTACAAAGCTCTCCAAGGTGTACATTTTATCGTATATTTTCTAAGGAACTATTTCCAGCCAAGTAAAAAGAATTATTTCCTCCCAAACCCCAACACCTTGGGAGCAAACATCAACAACCTGGAGAGCGAGTTAGGGTGGAACTTCCGAGCGAACAGGAAGCACATCGTGGTGTTTCTCCCCATGTGGTTGCAGGTGGCACCGCCTCTCATCCATCGTAGCAGATCCGCCGTCACTCTAGGCCGGATAAACCTAGCAGGGTGTGCCCCGCGGATCGACCAATCCACCCACGTGAGGCTCCGGTACGCGATTTGGTCCCCGAACCGCATTGCGAGCACGGTGGGGAGGTAATGCTCGTCAACGTAGCACGGCGGGTGGCAGAAGCGGCGGAAGGCGTTGAAAAAGTGGCTGTCGGCGACGACCTCGATTACGAGGTCGCGGCGAAGCTCGAACCACTGGGAGCCCTTGCGCCATCGGTCCGCCGGGATGAGGGGCTGCATGCGGCGGCTGTAGCGCCCGCGTGCATCGGGGGACGGGCGGTCGTAGGACTCCACGAAGGAGACTGTGGAGTTGAGGAGGTAGAAGCGGACAGTGGGGAAGTCGAAGAGGGGGATGCAGGACTCCGAGAGGAGGACGAAGCGCTCGTTCGAGAAGTCGAGGAGTGCGTTGGCGAGGAGGCGCCGCTCGGCTTCCATCATGCTGAGAGCCCCCCATTGCACTTCCTGTATTGCATCACACATTCTTAGAATTACATGACAAATTATAATCTATAGCTATATCCTGTTCTGCTTTTTCATCATTGATTTGAATCCTAGTCATTTTTTGGAAACATAGTTACACCATTAATTAAATTATCATAAACTCCTTTGTTTATATTTGGAAAAGTATTCTTTTTGTTTCTTTTAACAATTAACTTTAAAGGAGAAAGGGAATAGAGTCAAAATCCTACGCAAGAAAAGAATTATGCAGGAAGTTGAACAGAGACAGAGTATCAAAGGAATGCATAAAGCTTGCAGGTATCAACATTGGCAGTTTATTTTTAAGAGATTTTTCATTTATTAATAAAAAAACGACAGCAGATTTACATTCCTCTAGGTTCAGCAACGTTGTGAAGAGGTATAAGACTCAGTTTGATTATTAATATTTTACTTTTCTATAAAAAAATTTATGATTTAATTATATTGCAAGTTGGAAAAATACTTGGCTCCCTGCCCTTTCTTTCGAAAGTAGAAATTCCTTTTTGTTACAGGAAAGCTGAATGCGAAGTTCTTGTGCAACAATTTCAGTGGTACCAAATTAAGATATAAAAATGCTCCATGTCAATTGAAAGGGAGGACCTTGATGTTTGGACGTATCTTTTCGGTAACATTTAGTAGCCAAATAAGAAATTAACTTTAAAATATTTTTTTTGTTTTTTTATCATTATTTTTTAACATGTGGCTTCGATATACAAGATGCAGAGTTAAAAATCCATCAGATCCCAATTACATAAAAAAAACCGTCCAACCTTCAACTAGGCTACATTTACTGCATAATTAAATATATTTGTTTGCTAAGCGAAATCTGAACGTATGTGGAACAGGGCAAAGCGCAAAGAAAACTGGCAGCGTTCGGCTTTGACAGCAAGCAGAAAGCATGAATTCGAAGAGATGGACTCACCTTGCTTGGTACTCGCCGGCCATGGAAGACAGACCCTGCCGGCGCCGATTCGTTGAAGGAGGGATCGGCGTGGACGTATATGGAATACAAGCCCAGATGCCCCTCGAAGAATTTCTCCCACAGCGGCGCGAAGGGGAGGGGTCCCCTTGTGAGGAACATGAACGCAACCTTGGGCACTCGATTGTACGGATAACGGTCGGATTTGGGCGCCATGGATGCCCTCCACAGCAATTCCTCGTCCGTCATGTCGTGCATGAGCTCTTCCGGCTCGACGAAGCCTTTCAGCCCTTTTCGAGGCTTCGAAGGCGCCGTCGGTGGTTCTGGTGGCGGTGGTGGAGATGGGGAAGGGTAAGGTGGGATGCTATGGTTGAGTTGGGAGAGATGGAATGAGAAAGGGATGGATTTGAGAAAAGAGGTGGTAGTGTTGCCGACGGTGAGGCCAAGGCCGAAGAGGATTAAAGCTGAGATGAGCTTTGGAAGGATGGGGAACAGCTTGGTGGATTTGTGGAGAAGTGATTGGTGGTTTTGGTTTTGTTGTTGATCGGTCTTCATGTTGAGGAGGAAGAAAAGAAAGGAGGGGAATGGAAGCTTTGTTGTTTGGGAAGGGAGACACATGGGGAGGTTCCTTCTACAAGAGGGTCTTATAGCGCACATTTAGAGCATCGTTTGAATATATTCAACACTTCAAATACAAGCAAATTATTTGGAAGCTTCGTTTCAATTAAAAAAAGTCGTGATTTTTAATCATGCTAAGTGTGTTTGATTCATTGTTATTATCACTCAAATTTAAGTGATATAAAAAAATATTTTAAATATTAAAGTTATAATTTTTAAAAATATTATTTAAATATTATTAGATTTAATATTTAATATTTTAAAATAATATTATGAAACATGTTCGTACCGTTAAATGAAATATTATCAAAACACATCATGCTGGGAGTCCATATTGCTTGTTTGGTTGCGTTGAAAGACGATGATTTGAAAGTTCCAACTTTCCGACCTGAATGTTGCAAAGTTTTAATATCTGAATAACACTTCATAAATAAAAAGAATTTGTATTTTATCTAATTATATATTCCCGTTCGATATTACAAAGAAAAGACGAGGTCAAATTTTTTATATGACTTTTTTTTAGTCATGCACACAAGTTTAGACTAAGAGTCGTGCTACCAAGCAAAGGTCCAACACAGCGACCCCATCCTGGCCCCACACAACGCAATCACCCACCATGGCACCTTATAATTTTGTCAAAAAATATTTAACTATTTTAATATTAAAAATAATTTAAATTCATATTATGATCATAACATAGAATTAATGGTTTTGATACAACAAAATAGTTTAGTTTGGGATGTACTTTTTGGTGAAACATTATATCAAATATTTGATATTTCTATTGTAACATCTTGAATACAATAAAATTTAATTTTGTAATTACTTTTATGTTATTAAAAAATTTTTAAAAATTTCAAAAAAACCTTTAAGGTTTATTTTATATATATTTAAAAAAATAATATAATAGTAAAATAAGAGATGACACATCACATGAGATAAACGAGCTGTAAAATAAAATATACAAATATTTAGGCTTTATTGACACTAAGTTAAAATCAGATTATGTGAATGATAAAACCAATAATCAAAGATTAATAAGATTTTGCTTATGAACTTAGAAAAATTTTAAAAATCAATGAAAATATCAAATGGACTTAAAAAAAGTATAAAGCTTTTTCAAGATATTTGGGCTTACAAAAAAAATAAGTTTAATAAAATTTTATCAACACAAAAAAGAATGGGCGACTAAGTTGGAATTGAAGCTAGAATAGATTAAATTAAAAATAATAAAATAATGGTTATAAGTATTTTAAGTTTAAAAAACATTAACAATGATTAAAAAAATACAAAATTTTGGCTAGGGTAAAACTTGTCATGATGGATTTAATAAAATTTTCTAAAAACTTTTTTGTTGTCATTTAAATTAGAAAATTTAAGAAATACATAATTATATAAGTTTTAATTTAAAATTTTTAATAATTCTTGTTATATTTTAGAATCCCTAAACCAAAATAGTGGTGATAGGAGAAATCCAAAACCCATGACGATTATTAGAGCTCAACTATCGATAGTTGAGTGGTTGAAATAAGGAAGGTTAGCTCGAGAGCAACTATATGCATAGATTTGGACCATTCTAAAGAGCTAAAATGACAAGATGGGATGGGTTAGCCACAAAAGCTTATAAAAGGGATTTCACCAACTATTGTAGAAAGTTTTGGAAAAAAATTGAAGAAGAATTAGAGTGTAGTGATCAAACAAAGGAGAGAGAAAGAGAGAAAAATAGAGATACAGACAATGAAGCTTAAGGAATTTAAAGAAAGTCCTTATGCTACTATCACACCCAACTCTTTTCTTTTAAATCACAAATGTAACAAGAAAGCTAAATGATCACAATGTCAAAATGTACTTGTAATAATATAACAAGATATAAAAATCAAAACTAGATAAAATATTCATAAAAATAATGAACCTCTAAATCTAAATCCTATATGAGACAAAACTATAAATAACTATCAAACCATAATAGAAAAATGTGATAAATATAACCAAATCTAATACAATAGTCTAGTATAGTCTCATGTTTAATAAAGCAGAACTGATGACAAACTAATTATTAATGTACTATTATTATAAAGATTAAATATAAAATGATAAATCATCCAATTAATATACTAAAAATAATTTTTTTCATCTACAAAATCAAAACTAGATAAAATATTCATAAAAATAATGAACCTCTAAATCTAAATCCTATATGAGACAAAACTATAAATAACTATCAAACCATAATAGAAAAATGTGATAAATATAACCAAATCTAATACAATAGTCTAGTATAGTCTCATGTTTAATAAAGCAGAACTGATGACAAACTAATTATTAATGTACTATTATTATAAAGATTAAATATAAAATGATAAATCATCCAATTAATATACTAACTCTGATAATCTCTAGCTTGACTCCTACTCAGCTTCTAGCTCCTTGATCTTGTAAAAATATAAGAGGGACAAGCTGGGAGGCTCAATAAGAAGTTCTTAAGCTATATTATAAAAATAATAGCCAATAAGTATGCATGTAACAACTGAGTAAGTCATATAAATGAATAACATCAACATCTAATTATTAATAAGACATAATAATCTACCAATTAGGTTAATTCAAATTCTTATAATATGATTAACTAGATATTTAGTCTCTCATGACACATCACAAGACACTAAGTTTATGCTTCAAGAGAATCATGACAAAACTTTATACTCCTATCATGTCATGTAACCTAGCACTTCTTAAGACAATGTTGATCACATGGGCTAATATCATAGTATTCTAAGAGTTCTTCGCAACCACAGGTACTCTCCATCATAACAAAGCACATTATGTGTTTTCCTATGAGACTAAATATGTAATTGTTTTTTTCTAAGATTATTTATACAATAGCTTTTAACTAATCATAGAGATTTTTATCATACAACCTGACATTCTTTTAATAAGCTCAACTAATCATGTGTAACTATTACCTCCAAGCCAAAGGAGTAAAATAAATAACCTATTTATCTCTTGAGTAAGCATACATGGTTAAGGATCCACAACAATCGATCCTCAACTAATCATAATCTGTCCTTAACTTATAGGATTTTGCTAACTCTAATCCATCATTATTAAGAATTAGTTAGATGTTTTAGTTTGAATTTAACATGTAAGAAATTCTCATAATAACTAGTAACCTAATAAGTTAACAATTTCTTTTATCCTTAATACTTTTATCTAAGATTCTTTATATTCTTGATTGAGTCAATTTAAGATTTCAACCCTATGTCTATTCTTATATAATGTTATTATCATTTAAATATCTTAAGGTTTCTACTAAATCTTAATTCAAATATTTAGAATATTTTAATTCATTTTTTGTATTTAGTCTTACCTTAATTTCATTTAGAACCATGATTATTTAGGTTAATCTTAGTGTTCACAAAGCCTTGGCTTTTAAGCTTAAGATGTGGATATAATCAATTGATATTATAATTAAATTTAGATTTACATAAGTATCACTAATAACCTTTATGTCTCAATGGTAATCTTGAGTTACTATATCTATCCTAAAACTTCTTTTAAGTGACCACACATCTCCTAAATCACCATCAAGGATGTCATCATGTGGCTTAAAAGGTCACACAAGGTCTGACCTAAAGAATTTGGTCAAACCAAGGGTTTAGCTAATATATTTATCTTATTACTTCTTTAGTTAATTGTAAAATATTCTTAAGAATTATTTTAAACTCTTTTACCTTCTTCCAAGGTCTTGGCTAAGAGCTTAACTATCAAAAACTTTATTTGCTTTATCACAAAGGTTCACCTATGATATTTCTTTAATCCATCATAAGAATCTTCTATTAAGGGTCCCTTTCTTATATATTATTCCTAAACCTTTAAACCTGATTCTAAGGCTAGGCTTATCTTCCATAGTCATAAACAAGTATCTCAAATATTTTTTTAGAACCTTATTAGGGATTATTTGTAAGACCTTTAACCTTAACACTTTTAGCCATAAACTAAACTCTTTGCTTGTTAATCATATCCCCACCCAACCTAGCTTTCTTCTAAGGCCCCAAATTAAGCTCTCAAATACTTCCCAACTAGAAACCAAGGGTTACAAACACCTTAAAAGCCATCTAAAGTCTCTTAAGGTTTAAACCCATGCCTCCCATGATTTAATCAAGCAATAACTTTCTAAGCATACTTAAGGTAAAGAGATACTTGGTAGTAATATTTTTTAAGGTTTTGGCTATATTTCTAAGTCATTGAATGATTTTTTACTTAAGCTAAAGTATAAATTATATTACATGGACTTGTATATATTTTCATTCATAATGAGATAATAAAGCACACATTTCTGTCTTATCATGATATCAAATTAAAATTGTAAGTATTGTTAAGCATAAATTTAGTGTCTCACATCAAATACATATTTCAAAAAATTAAGTTTGTATGAAAACGTGGAATAAAGTCTCAACTTTATACATTTCTTGGTTTATCATGCCATGAAAGTCTTTGTTTAATCTTGTAATAATTAAGAACAAAACATGATACTTAATCTACATTACCATGCATCAATTATACTTATAAAGATGAGGATATTCACTAGGTATCCTATTTTTCAACAAAATATAATAAGAAAATAGAACATACTTGTCTAAGTTATAAGAGTTATATTTAATAAAATTTTTTCTCCATAATTTGATAATTTCCTAACATCTATCATGATACTCATGCTTATTACATACATGTTTAGGTAATCAACAAGGCATAAAAATTAATATGTTTTTAAACTTATTTCACATGATCATATTTTGGATTAGAGGTGTTTTGCATCTATAAATAAACATTCTTAGTTCATCTTCATCATATATCTATAGAGAAGGATAAACATGCAAGCATATGATTACTAAATTTATTTTGCATTCATGGTTAAATGTTCATATATATTTTTGGCATACTTTCTTTAAAAATATTACATAAGAAGGAATGATAAGTACTTTGTAAATTAGTAATGTCTCACTTAGTCTTGGGTAGAAGAAGTTTTTCTCTTTCTAAGAAAGTTTCATGGAAGATGACTAGTTATTTTGATAAGTATTTTCCAAAAGTTTTAGAAAACACATGTATATTTTACATGAAATTCCCTATTATCTTACCTTAGATCTTCGCAACATGTATAAATACTTTGTAAACTTAGGTTGGTTTATGCCACGATTCACCCATTTAAATTAAAGCTTCTCTAATTAGCCTTTTTGGCCAGCCATATCTAACTCCTGAAATTTAAGGTTTAAGTAAGATATTATTAAATGTTAGTTTAATATTTATTTTTCTCTTTCACATATATGTTTTCTCCTAGATATTTATTCGAGCATCACATATTTTTTCTCCTTTTTAATCTTCTTATCTTCATCCACCAATAAATCTTAATGTTTAGAAATTATATCCATACATTTATTATGCAATAATGGATGGTTAAGAATAAATATAAGGGATAAATTTATTAATATAAATAAAATTTTAGGCTCAATTTTCAATGCACTAAGCCCAATCTTATCAAGATTAATGTGGCGCAACTCGAGTATTGTCATTCAAGCATGCCTTCCAATTTTAGGATTTAAAATTTCAAATGTTAAATTAATCCATATTCAAAATTTTAATATATTCAATTCAAATTGAAATTTTAATTTATACAAAATGAATATCTTGATTAATTAAATTGTAATAAACTTGCTAAGAATGTTGGGTTATAACATTCACATATCTTAATTTTCATTTCATCTTCAAAATCTAGAAAATATTTCTAGCCATTTGTGATGAATTTTAGACTCAACTTCTCAAATGGCTTCATACTCATTTTGCTCCTTTAATAAGAAATTAATCATAGAATATTTCTTTTTTCTTAATTGCTTAGCACCAATTTTCAAAATATACACTTATTACTCCTAGTATGATACATTTGACTCTAACTGAAGATCCTTAGGCTCCCTTTCAAGAATTTAAGATGGGTTTGAAACATATTTCTTAAAATTAGATATATAGAAAGCAAAATGTATTTTTGCTAGGCTCTTTTTTAACTATAGCTTAAAGACACTGCCAAATTTTTTCTATAATAAGATACGGTCTAATTTATATGTTCCATAATTTAGAAGCTTTTCTAAATATAAATAATCTATGCATAGGACTAACTTTAATAAATACCTTATCACCAACTCTAAAATTGATAGGTCCATGTTTACTATCATTTTTATGGCCTTGAACTACCTATAACCTATCAAATAACTTTGTGCACCTCCTTTGTAGTCTCCTTAATAATCTGAGGTAAAAATATTTGCTTAGTCTTGTCATCAGTCAAATATGAAGGAGATCGACAATGTCTTCTATAAGGGGCCTCTTATGATTCCATGGTAATAGTTGACTGAAAGCTATTATTATACACAAATTCTAATAGTGGTAGTTGTTTGAACATATATGTGAAGTACAATTGTATACCTAGCCTTAAGACAACCTCCTAGGTATAAATAGTTCTCTCAAATTGGTTGTCAATCTAAGAATAGTAGACAATGCTAAATTTTAAAGTCATTCTTAAGACATGATGCACATGGCTCCAAAACTAGAATATAACTTTGCATCTTTATTAAACATAGTTGCCTTAGGTACTTTATGTAGTGATACTATCTGTTGAACATATGACTCAGTTGGTTTACCTACTAAATAAAAATTTTTAAATGTTAGAAAAAAATGTGTTAATTTTATCAATTGGTCCACCACCACCCAAATCATATAATAACTATGTTTAGTCTTTAATATACCTAAAAAATCCATAATAACTTATTCCCATTTTTTCTCAAGTATATCCAAATTGTGGAGCAAATCAATAGCCTTTGGTTTTTTACTTCAACGTTTTTACAAGTGAAAGATTTCTGAACATATTGAGCCACTTGTTTCTTTAACCCCCTCAAACAAAAGTGGTTCTAAGGCTCCTATACGTTTTATTCTCCTTAGCATATAATATTAGCTAACAATCACGAGTCTCTTTCAAGATATTATTTTTGAACTCTTGATGTTGAGGAACACACAATTGGCTACAATAAGTCAATATGCCATCCCTTAAGAAAAACTTTGAAATCTCCTCGATTTATAATTAGGTAATCTCAATAAAAGGCTATAATTCCTTTTACTATAATGATTTCAATTCATCCACCCAATCAGTATGGATCATAAGTGAGCTGAATCAAGTTACTAAAGTTACACTAATAATTGCTCTTAGATCTAACTAAATTCAAATTCACTCATTATCTCTAATTTGTAAGCATGCATGGATCTAAGGATTAGACCTTTACTCAAAGCATCAGCTGCTAAACTATCTTTGTCTATGTAAATTTTTATATCCACGTTATAATCTTTGATAAGTGCTAACTAATGTCATTGTCTAAAATTCTATTCCCTTTAGGTAAAAATATATTTAATACTTTTATGATTAGTATGAAGCTTAATCAAAACCATAAATAAATAATGACACCAAAGTTTAGTGAGAAATACCACATTTGCTAACACCAAGTCATGAGTTAGATAATTGCACTCATCATCATGTAATTGCCTACATACATAACCTACAATCCAACCCTCTTACATAAGTGCATCCCCTAATCTAGTAAGTGACACATTTATGTATACCTAGTTAGGCTTACTTGCATTAGTAAGGCCAAAAGTAAAGTTGAATTCAATTTATCTTTCAACTCAATGAAGCTCTTCTTACATTAGTCTAACCACAATGAAGTTGCCTTTTGTTTTGTTAAATGAGTAAGTGGTGTTGCAATATTAGAGAAATTAGACATAAAATTTTGATAATATCTAGCAAGTCCCGAAAACCTATGGATTTCTATCACTATAGTGGGTCTCTATCATTTTGTGATTGCTCCTATTTTGTGACCTATCAAACTCCATCAACTCTAACATGTCCAAAAAAAGCCACATAGTTTAGCAAAAAATAACACTTCATAAATTTTGCATGAATTTTCTTCATTTTAAGTGATTCCAATACTATTTGGAGATGAATACACCAATATATCATCTATAAACACTATCATAAAATGATCAAGATATGATTGGAAACTATAATTCATAAGATCTATGATTACCTTAGGAGCATTGGATAACCCAAATGGTATTACAATGAGTTGAAAATCTTTATACCAAGTTCTAAAGGTTATCTTCAAAATATTCTTCTCTTCGATTTGTATCTAATGATACCCCAATTAAAGATTGATTTTTAGAGAAGGCTAATACTTTTTACAATTGATTAAGTAAACAACTAATATGAGGTAATGGTTATTAATTCTTTATTATTACTTTATTTAATTCTTGGTATTCCACACACATTCACATACACTTGTCCTTCTTTTTGACAAAAAAATAAGGACTCCCTAAGGCAAAGCATTGGGTCTAATCAATCCCTTACCTAATAACTCCTATAATTGGGTTTCGAGTTCTTGAAACTTAGTTTGAGCCATACAATAAGGTGCCTTTATACTAGGTACAATTCATGGCCCCAAGTTTATAAAGAAGTTGATCTAACACTTTGGAGATAAGCTTAGAAGCTCATAAATAAAACTGTTATGATAATCTCATTGAATTGGTGTATCCTGTAATCTCCAACTTTGTATTAGTTGCAAAGTCTAACTAGGCCATACTACCCTCCAAATAAGCTTCGTAGCATGTGGTGTTGATATCATGGGTATCTACTTTTGTCTCCAAAATAAACAAAGTCAACTAAGTTGGGCTTTCAAATTTGAACCTTTTTTCTAGTAATCAATCATCTTGTCATGCTAAGTCAATTAATCCATGCCTAATCTAATATCAAACTTGACTATAGGAGTGCGAATGAGCTTTGCCACGAATTTATGATTGAGTATGACAATATCACCATGAACTCCATGTCTGGTTGGGGTCTCCTCTCTAGATGGCAATCCCATCATCAATGGTGATTGTAATTGGCATTTATTGTCTTAAATGCTCTCCTAATCAGAGTCGGTAATGAAAGAATGTGATGAAACAGATATAAAAAAACAACAAAACTTGCATCACAAAATAAAAAGTACACTAGTGATGACATTGAGTTCGCCAGCTATTTTCCATTATGTGAGAGTATATGTCTGTGGTTGTCCTTATGAAGCAACTCGTACTCACATAGCTCCTTGCATATTCCTTGGCCCCTTTTGGCAATTTGACTTTTTAGGTCTAGGTTTCAAGTAATTAAAATAGACCTTTTCCATAAATTTGTAGGCATCATAATGCCTCTTGTCGCAATGTTTACACCTTTGAGTTAACCTTTTATGTTGACCTATCTTTCACTCACTAATAGTTTGGGTTGGAATAAGAGTGGACTATTGAGTGGATTAATTTCTCTTTTGTCACTTACCTTAAATTTGTCCTTTTTTTGTTTTTTGGGAAACATCAAAATTCTCTTAGCTTCACAGTGTGCATCAATTAGATGCTCCAATTATTCAATAGATCTGATAACCTTTACTAAATCTTAGTATCTATTGAAATGAGTCAATACCAAATGTCTCTAAAGGGGAGGTCTAAGTTCCTCCATGAAAAGCTCCCATATACACCCTTTTGATGTGATCAATTTTGAGGTGGTTCTAGTCAGTTATATAAATTGAGATGCATAGTATAGTATGTAATTGAGATCTGATCCTAACTAAGATGCATCATCTCCTTCTTAATCTGAGCCTTGTTAGATTCTAATACAAAGTATCTCTAAGAGAAGTCATAAAGTTATCCCATGGTATGTCACCATTTGTGGTATTCTTGAACATTATCTAGCTGTGACACCATCACAAAGTAATTACCTTGTCATCCAAAACTAAAGCTATAAGTGTGACTCTTTTCTTAGTTAAGCACCTTATTGTGACAAAAACTTCCCATATATGGGCCGACCAATCATCTTTAATGGTAGGGTCAATGGTACCCTAAAAAATGTGACATCTCAATTATATAAGAGCCTCCAACTAATGTTATGGTGTCTTAATTATCACAGGTTTGAATGACCAAGGGTTCAACTTAGGATGTTTGAATTTTCACTATACCTCTCAAAGCAGCACTATGGGTCCTAACCATTTTGGCAAAAAAATATCATACTTCAGTTATATGGGATAAGATTATATTTAATCTTATTAACTTATTTGTTCTTATATGTTTCTCTCCTTATCTTTTTTTTAACCTAATATGACTAAGTATTGCATAACTCTCAACTTAGGCTCTACTACTAAGTCTATCAAACCCATTTTTTTCCAAAACTAAGAGTGTAACCAAATCTATTGATCACAAAATCAAAATATACTTACAGTTTATAATATAATAATATGTTAAATACAATATACTAAGAATCTTATAATTTTTGTCATCCATAAAACTAAAACATAAATAAAATATCCATAAAAATCAATAAATCTCTTAATTCAAATCAAAACCAAGGAAACAGCATGAATAACTACTACGATATAATACAAAGCATAATAAATAATTACCAAATCTAATATATAGTTTGATATGGTCTTATGTCTAATAAAATATAACCAATGACATATAAAATAACAACTATTAATAATGAAATACAAAAGGTAGATCATCTAATTGATGCACATTGATATTTACAGCTCAACTTCAAACTCATTAATGATGTAAAAATATAATGAGGTAAGCTAGGAGACTCAATAAAGAATACTAGAGTCATAAATAAAACTAACATGTAGTACCCAAGAAATACATATGTAACAACTAAGTAAATTATGTAAATAAATGATATCAATTTTAAGTACAATAAAGATGCAACCATCTACTAATTAAATCAACACTTATTCTTATAATATGACTACAAGTTGCTAAGTGTATCACCTTAGTCTAATACGCTCTCCTCTTCAAGAGAATAATGACAGGGCCTAGCACTTCTATTATATCATATAATCCAATAATCTATAAGATAATATTAATCACATGAGCCAGCCTCATAGGGTTCTAATAGACTTCAGCAATCACATGTACTTCTCTCTACAATATAACATATAATGCGATTCCCACAAGACAATATGCATATATTCCCTCCAAGAACTATTTGACAATAGCTTTCAACCAATTATATGAATTCTTATCACATTATTTAATACTACTTCTATAGGCATAACCAACCAAGTGTAATAACCTCTAGACTAAAGGATTAGAATATCAAACCTACCTATCACTTGAGTGAGAATACGTGATAGGGGTCCACTACATCTAATCAAAATCATAACCTTAACTAAATCTTGTTAACTCTAATATATTGCTAAATCATGTTAGTTAAGTTTTCTTAATATAAATATAACATGTAAGGAGTTCTCATCATGAATGTTCTATGTAGTAGTTGGTTCTTGTTCATGATCATTAGTAAACTAAAGGGCTTTTTTTAGGCTTGACATCAAGTCAAGCAAGGTAATCCAAATTCTCTTCTCCTTTTATCTTATCTATTAAAGTATTCAGTTGAGACTTGAATAATCTCATCTCTCAAGGCAAGATTCTACATTATGAACTTTTTAGAGATTGTGAAACTATACCTCACTTGAGCTTTGCATATTACATTATCATTTTCACTATGGATGCTAATAAGTTAATTTCTAAAATTAAGAGAGTTTTATTTGATTTTCATAGTAACTTGGGACTATAACTTAATTCTCAAAATAGTACTTTCATATGCAATAACAAAATAAAACAAAGGTCAAGCTAAAAGAATTTGTTAGAGATTCAACATTATGAGGGGTATCTTCCTAATGAATTATATTAGGTGCCCATTATTTAGATAAAGAATTAATGTATTTTAGCTAACAATTGAGAAGATCCACAAGAAGATGATAAGCTAGAAGAAAAATCTACTAATTATAGGAGGGAGGCACATTCTAAGTATTGTCTTAGTACATGAACTATTCATTCTCTGAGAGTTGAGTTTATGTAAGCATCTTATAAGTACAAAGTTTTTTTCATACAAATATGCAACTTGTTTCCAATCAAAAAATTTTATATGTATGAATTTGTTGTAGTCAAATAAGAACAATTAATATATTGTATTGGTACAACCTTATCTTGTAATTATAGCTTGGTCATTCACACAACAATTCTGATATATTCACAAACCTTTGCTTTATGTGCATAAATCAACTACATCATATAATATAAAGTAAAATATTGTTTCTTTATGATCCATTACTTATCATAAATTACTAAAATTACTTAAAAAATAGATTCATTGTGTCATAAAAATATGACATCTATATCATATAAATACAATCATTCCATTATTAAGTCAAAATATTATTGGTCTATGTTAACATACAATGATTATCCTCATATATGCTTGTACATTACATTTTTATGGAAGATTGAGAACAAATCTTGTACAAAGCTGATATGCCACTACAATACATTTATGGTATGTGTATGACTATATATTTGAGCTAGTTTAATTAATTAGTACATGATCATATAATGGCCTATCCTTATATGATCACATCATAAAACATTTTCTTGATAACTCTTGATAAAAATATATATCATATAGTGGTGATCTTATATTATACATGTATGGTCAATTTAAACTCTAAAAATGAATTACATTATATTTATATGATATGTGAGATCATCAGATATTATTAAAATTAAACTTAACTACTATACTAAGAATTAGAGTCATAAAGTGTGAAGAATATTTTCATACTTGTATGATTAATCACTCGATGTTTTTTTGTGTACTTATCAAAGTATCAAATCATTAGGGTGATCTAAGTCCACTACTTAATGTTTAAATGTGATGTATGTAATGTATTAATACAATACATTGTAATAACCTATAATGGATAGTTGATTCATCCCTTTAATATAATCATTGTTAATAGAGTTTCTTTATTTACATCTAATTAACTGATAATAATAGATGAAGAATATAAGAAGATATGATGATGCTTAAATCATAAAATTATTTGAAAGATTTCAACAAACAAATTATTTGAATATAGGCAATGCCAAAATTTGAGGAGGGATCATTCTATTGCTACATCCATTTCACTCTAAATTTTTTTCATGCATTACATCAAGCTTTAACTTGTTTGGCAATTTTTCTTACATCATATAGTTATTGTGCCATATAGATTAAATAAGTGAATGATGTCAAAATTATTTAAGATTAATCTTAGGTACTATCTAACCTTAATCCCTAAATAATCATTATTCTATCTTAGTCTTAAGACTAAGACAATCATTTCATTTTTAAAACATAAACAAAATTTTAATCCTAATCTTATCGTAGCCTTAATTATAACATAATCCTAAGCATAAGGTAACTTATCTTAAGCAAAACCAAATTTCTTGCCCTCCCCAATCAAATCACACATGTAACTTAATCTTTAACCTAATTATAACTTAACTATTAACAACACTTAACTAAAATCTTTATTATTATAATATTAACCCCATTTTATCTTGAGAAAATATTCTAGACTTTACATGTGATTTAATATCTTGTGATGCTAATCCATTTTGTTGGAGTAAATTCTACTTAGTTTGAGATGGGACACCTAAAAAGGATTGTACCTTAACATAGTGAGTCCAAATCATCATAATAGTTATTGTCCCTTTCAATCGTAAGTATTAACCTTAACCTAACAAGCTAGATCATCCTATAAACTTACGCATTTTTCAAATTATTATTTTATCAAAGTCTTAAGCTTAGGATAATCATTATATATTCTAATTATAAATTAAATTATACTCCTAATATCATCTTATTTCTATTCATAACATAATCCAAAATGTAACCCAATCTAGCCATAATCACATCACATTTTCTATCCACCCAACATAACCATAAATATAACTTAATCATAAACATAAATCTAACCCAAACTTTAAAGCTAACTTAACCAAAGCATCCATTATTCTATACTTAACACCTTTTAGTCTTTTGGAAACAATATAGACTTCACATGTAATTGAATATTCATGGGATGCTGATCTTCCTTTTTGAGGTAAAATCCACTTAGTTTGAAATAGGGTTCCCCAAAGGGACTATATTTTGACAAAGTAAAAAAACATCATCACAATTGTTCTTAACCCTTTCAATCATAGGAATTATTCTTCTTGAGATAACAAGCTAGATCATTCTGTAGTTTTAAGCCTTTTTCTAATCTTACTTTATTAAAATTAACTTAGTTCTAAACTTATCCTAATTCTTGTTTAGATTAAGTTCTAAATATGATCAAATCTAAATCCAAATCTAGCTTTTATTTCCATTCTAATCCTAAACCTTGCCTTATAATAAAACTACATAGTCTTAGAATTATTTTAATTTTTAAATTACTTTTATATAATTAGCTCTAAACTTATATTTATCATTGTTTAGAATTAATCATAAATTTTATCTAATCTTGATCCAATCTAATTATTGTTCTATCATCATTTTAAGAGTATGATAATCATTCTACTTTCAAATTATAAAGCCAATTTTAATCCTAGTCATATCTAATTTAGAATCACTATATAATCATAAATTTAATAATATTTAGCCTTAACAGCATCATATTTCATGCCCACCCCTACCTAATCATAAATGTAGCTTAATCATTAACCTTATTCTAACCCAAACTTTAAAACAAACTTGACCAAGGCACTTCAATATTCTAGTCTTAACCCCTCTTAAACTTAAGGAAATATTCGATAATTTGCATGTGATTCAAAGTTCTTGGTAGTTGATTCACTTTGTTGGATAAAATCCTCATAGTTTGAGATTGGGCTCCCCTAGAGAATTATACCTCAGTATAGTAAGACAAAGTCATCGTAATACTTCTTGATCTTTTTAATCATAAGTATTAATCTTGATATGATAAACTACATCATCCTATAGTGTTAACCTTGTTTCAATCTTACCTACCTCAAATGAAGTTCTAAAACTATTCTAATCCATGTTTAAACTAAATTATAAATGTAATCTAATTAAGATCCTAATCATATCTTAATTTTTATTCTACCCTAATCCTAACACTAGCCCTATTCTAAGCCTACATAGTCTTACACTTATTTTTTATTTTAAATAACCTACATTAAAATAGCTCTAAACTTATCTTTATCTTAGTTTATAATTAATCTTAAATGTTACCTAATCAAACCAAATCATTATTCAATGTAAGTTTGAAGATTAAGATTATTATTCTTTTTCATAATTAGAAATAAATTATAATCCCAATCTTAACTTATTCATATTCATAAACCAATTCTACATATAACCAAATCAAGTCATAACCAAACAAAATTTTTTACCCTCCCTAATAAATTCATAAATATAAATTATTATAATTCTAATGCAATTATTAAAAAACTTAACCAAATCCTCCATTAATCTTATTTAATACTTTTAAACTTGATAAAAAATTTTAGACTTTACTTGTGATTTAATGGTCATATGATGTTGATCCACCTTGTCCATTTAATTCGAGATAAGGCTTCTTAATTAAACTTACCTCAACATAATGAGACCAAGTCATCACAATTATTCTATCCCTTTCAATCATTGTTGTTAACCTTGACATAACAAGCTAGATCATCCTATAGTCATAACTTGTGTTCTAATCTTAGCCAACACCAATCAATATAATTCTAAACCTATCTTAATCATTTTTTAGACTAAAGTCTAAGTATGATCAAACCTTATTTCAAGTCTAGCATTTCATTTCCTTCTAACCAAATCCCATCCCTTGCAACATTCTAAACCTACAAAGTCTTAGGCTTATTCTTAAACTTAACTGACTTTTACTAACTTCTAAACTTATCTTTTTCTTTGTTTAAGATTAATCCTAAATGTTTTTTATTCTAATCTAACCTAATCATTATTCTATCTTATATTTAAGACTAGGATAATCATTCAATTTTCTAATCATAAACTAAATTCTAATCATTTTCTTATCATTAATCATAACATAATCATAAACGTAACCTGGTCTCACCTTAACCAAACAAGATTTTTTTTCCCTCTAGCCTTAACATAATCATTCAATTTTTAGGTCATAATAAAAAAAATCTAATCCTAATCTTATCTTATTCATAATTTTAACACAATTCTAAAGATAACCCAAATCCTTAATCAAATCAGATTTCTTGTCATCACTAACCCACTCACAAATGTAACTTAATCATTAATCCAATTCTTACCCAAACACTAAAACAAACTTAACTAAAATCTTTACTAATTTAGTCTAACCTCATTTAATCATGAAAAACTCTATACTTATAATTTAATGTTCTTTGGCTTTTAATCCACCTTGTCTAAGCTAAATCCACTAGTTCAACATGGGACTCCCTATTAGAACTATATCTCAAAATTGTAAGACCAAGTCAAAATAGTAGTTCTTGTCCATCTCAATCATAAGTATTTTTCTTTAACATTACAAGTCAAATCATCACATAGGTTTATGCCTTATTCTAATCTTATCCAATGCAAATTAAACTAGCTCTTACCTTAGCTTAATCCTTTTTTAGATTAATTTCTAAATATGCTATAATCTTTACCATAATCTAGCATTTATTATCTTTCTAACATAACCCTACACTTGCCTTACCCTAAACCTACATAGTCATAGATATGTTTATAAACTTAACTAAGCTCTAAACTTATCCTTGCTCTAATTTAAGATTAATATTAAATATTATCTAATCCTAATCCAACCTAATCATTATTCTATCATAGTCTTAATACAAAGATAATCACTCTTTTTACTAATTATAACCAAAATTTTAATATGAATCTAATCTTATTCTGAATCATAACATTATCCTTATCGTAACCCAATCAAATCTTAATCAAAAAACATCTTTAGCCCAACCCAACATAATAATAATTGTAACTTAATCCTTAACCAAATTCTAACCCAAACATTAAAGCTAAGTTAACTAAAACTTGTACAATTTTAGTCTTAGCCACTTTAATCTTGAGAATAAAATTTAGACTTTACATGTGATTTAGTGTTCTTGAGATGTTCCTGCACTATGTTGATGTAAAATCCACTTAATTTGAGCCGAAGGGACTACTCCAAGACATACTAAGACTAGGTCATGAATATTATTTATCCACACCCTTACCTTATTATAAACCTACATAATCTAAGTGTAATTTCTAATCTTTAATAACTTCAATTAAGTTTTCTCTAAATGTATCTTTTTTCTAGTTCAAAACTAATTTTAAATATTATCTAATCTTGATCCAACCTAAATATTATTATATCTAAGTTTTAAGACTAAGATAATCATTTTATTCCTTAATCATAAACCAAATTCTAATCATAGTCCTAACTTATTCATAGCCATTACATAATCTTAAATATATCTCAATATAGTATTAACTAAACTACATCTCTTACCCACACAAAAATAGAACTAACTTAACCAAGAATTCTACTATTATAGTTTTAAACCCCTTTAGTCTTGAGAAAATATTCTATATTTTATTAAGATTTAATGTACTTAGCATGTTGATCCATCTTGTCATGATAAAATTCACTTAATATGAGATGATGCTCCCTAAGGGCACTACATGAACTATCTGCAATTTACTCTTGCTCCAAGCCCTTGTAACAGACCTTTTTTTAGAGTAATAATAGGCAAAGTGGAAGCGTGATAATAATGAGCAAAGGAAAAAAGAGGATGATAGAGGATCCTGTCACAAGGAGATTGAATTTTTCAAAAGATTTCTTTCAAAGGGTTCTTAATTTATGATGTTTTGATTCCCATAATTTTGAATTTCAAAATTCTAACCTTTATAAGTTTTTACTTATATCATATATCCCTTTCACCCATTTATATAGAGCTTTGGTTACAATATTTAATTATAAAATAAAAACATATGATTTTGAATAAAAATATAAAATATGTCAAATTTTACAAATTTAGTAAAAGTGGCTTGATCTGCCTATCTGGGCACACGAGCTCAAGCCCCACACTCATATAGCTAAGCTAATGGGTTATTTATGCACATGGGTACTTTCTCATGTGTAAACAACCCTCTATGCATGTGTTGATTGTGATGCCACATTAGATGCACTTAACACATGCACACAGAATATGTGCATGATATTTGACAGCCACACATGCACCCAACTCCATGCAATTACAATTACAAGTGCTTACACACATGGTTGCCTAGTGAGCTATGGTTTTCCACATGCATGTCCTCATCTCTATGCAACATGCTCGACCAATGCACTACAGGTTCCATCGTCAATTTTCATCATTTTGTCTCCTTTATTGATTTGTTCCAAGCTTTTTGGATTTAATAAGCTTAGAATTAATCTCTTAATCAAAGGTCATTTCTTTTTAATATTTGAGTTCCATCAAATCTTCTTTTCAGAATTGATTCTTGGGTAGATCTTGTTCGATTATTATCTTTAGTATGTTAAGGCTTTCATCGATCCCATCAAGTGATTCTTTTGATTATTTTTGGCTACGCAAATCTTTGGCAAGTGTTTACTAGCTTCTTCATTTGATCAACACCAACAACATCTTTTGTCAATGCTTCTTTGTCTTGAGTTAAAAGGAAGTATTGTTCATCCTTCATGAATCTACATTGTTATGCTCATTTATTATAGATGACATCTCAATCCTATAAGTATGAAAGTTTTTGTATAATTTTGTAGTTCCTAGAGATACCACTTCATAAGTAGTCACATCAATATAGTGTATAATGATGGCAAACTTCATCTTATATAGTTTTTCAACTCTTTTCCCAAATTTATTATAAATCCACCCTAGAAAATAAGGTCATCAATGTGATGTAGTCTCTAACATTAGCCTTTCTATGAGAATTTCACATATTAGGTTCTTTTTTCTTCCAGTGTCAATGATCACCCTAATAAGCTTTGGAAAAGCTCTTTTATTTTATTTTATTAGAGATTTTCTTTGGACTCACCATAAAAAATAAGCATTCATCAACTTATTAAGGAGATTGTAGTTTTTTAATTTTTACATTAATAAGTACTTTGTCTTTGTTATACATTTTTGGAAAAAGTTTTAAATGCAATTTCCAACATTTTTCTTGTTGTGTTTTGTTTTGTTGCAATGATTGCAATACTTTTGATTTTTGTTGGTAGAAGAACTGTTGTTAGATGCAAACATTATATAGTATGTTGTGAAATACTCTTCTTTTTATTGCCAATGCTTGAGCTTATTCTCAAACCTTTCTATATTCTACCCTTTTAATTTTGTCCATTTATATTCATTTTTTATGATCATTATGAATGTATTGATTTGTTTTAAAGATTAAATAAAAAAATTTATAATTCAATGGTAATAAGATAATATAAATATGTGTTATATTTTAACAAAGTCTCTTATCAATAGATATTTCTAAACTCACAACCTGTCATCCACGATCTGTGATATATTTCTACACCATTTGTCCTTATTGATGTCATATACTATGCCACTTTCTCTAAAAAAAACCCATGAGATAAACATTTTCTTGGATTTATTACTTAAATTAACTTTGAGTTATTTTTATAATTATGTTATTTCTTTGATGAACATTCCATCAAGTTAACACATGACTCATCATTTTCAATCAAACATATACCACTCTACCTAATGAAAAATTAATTATAAAGGCTATCTAATTTTAGTCTAACTTAATCATTATTTTATCCTAGTTTTATGACTTTGATAATCATTGTATTTCTTAAAGACAAACCAAATTCCAATATTTACCATATTTTATTTTTAATATTAGTATATTCCTAAATATAACTAAATCTAGCATTAAGTAAACCAAATTTATTGCCAACTCCAACCTAGACATAAATATAACATAATCCTTAACTTAATTCTAACCAAAACATTAAAACTAACTTAACCAAAATTTTCATTATTCTAGTTTTAACCTATTGAATCTTCACAAAAGTTTTTAGACTTTACATCAGATTAAATGTTCTTGACTTTTTATCCATCTTATCGACATAAAATTCACTTAGTTCAAGATCAGGCTACTTCAGGGGATAAATCTCTAATTAGTGAGACCAAGTCATCAAAAAAATCTTCTCTTTCAATTTTCAATGTTCTAGTTTTAACTTATTTAATCTTCACAAAAGTTTTTAGACTTTACATCAAATTAAATGTTCTTTGACTTTTTTCCATCTTATGGGCATAAAATTCACTTAGTTCAAGATCGGGCTACTTAAGGGGATATATCTCTACATAGTGAGACCAAGTCATCAAAATAAATCTTCTCTTTCAATCATAAGTATTAACATTGAAAAAAAAATAGATCTTCTCAAACTCTTAAAGCATTTGTTAATCTTATCTTACATTAGTTAACCAAATTCTAAAACTATCTTAAGTCATTTATACAATAAGTTCTTAATGTGATCTAGTTATGATACAAACCTTGTCTTTTTTTCATTCTAACCTACACCTAGCCCATGCCTTATTTTAAGCCAACATAGTCATAGGCATATTTCTAATCTTAACTAAATTCTACAAAATTAGCACTAAACTTATCTCTATTCTACATTATGATTAATCCTAATTGTTATCTTACCAAACCTAACCAAAAAATTATTTTATCCTAACATTATAACTAGCATAATAATTTCATTTATTAATCATAAATCAAATTATAATTCTAATATTATCTTATATATAATCATAACAAAATCCTAAAAATAATTGAATCTAGGCCTAACCAAACAAGATTTCTAACACCCCTTAACTAAGTCATAAATTTAGCTTGATGCTTAACTAATTCTAACCCAAACGTTAATGCAAACTTAATAAAAATCTCAATTATTCTAGTCTTAAACCTTCTAATCTTGAGGAAATAAAGTAAACTTTACATGTGATTTAATGTTCTTGGAATATTTATCCTCCTTTTTGTGATAAAATCCACTTAATTAAAGGAGGAGCTGCTTAAGGGTACTATAACTTGACATAATGAAACCAAGTCATCAAAATAGTTCTTATCCCTTTCCATCATAGGTATTGTATTTCACATAACAAGCAAGAACATCTTATAGTATTAAAACATGCTCTAATCTAATCTTACTCTACCTTAGTTCTAAACTAATCAAAATTCTTGTTTAGATTATGTTCTAAAAGTGATCTATTATAGATTATAATCTAGCATTTATTTTCACCTAATCCCTTCCCTTGCCTTATTCTAAAACTATATAAATTTCAATTTATTTCTACTCTTAACTAACTTTTACTAAATTAACTCCAAACATATCTTTGTATTTGTTGAGATTTAATCCTAAATATTTGCTAACCTAATCCAACCTACTTACTGTTGCATCTTTATCTTAAAGCTAACATAATCATACTATTTCTTATTCATAAACCAAATTCTTATCTTAATCTTATCATATTCCTAATCATTAAAAAATCCTAAACATAACATAACATTTCCTAAACAAACCAAGATTTCTTACCCACCTCAACTTAGTTGTAATTGTAACTTAATCATTAACTTAATTCTAATATGAAGATTAAAAAGAACTTAACTAAGACCTCCAATTTTCTTGTCTTAACTCCTTTTAATCTTGAGGAAGCCTTTAAGAACTTACATATGATTTAATATTTTTGTGTTGTTGATCCACTTCAATGAGGAAAACCCTAAAAATGAGGCTATCCAAGAGAACTACACCTTAACATAGTGATACCAAGTAATCACCGTGGTTCTTGAACACTTTAACCACAAGTACTAACCTTAACAAAACTAACTAGATCATCCCATAGCCTTAAAGCATTCTAGTAATTTTACTATGCTCAAATTAATCTAGTTCTAAACATATCCTAATCCTTGTTAAGTCTATATTCTAAATGTTATGTAATATTGATCCTAATGTAGCCTTCATATTCATTCTAACATAATCCCAACTCTTATAATATTTTAAACATACAATGTCATAAACATATTTATAATCTTATCTAATATCTATTAAATGAGCTTTAAACTTATCCTTGTCTTAGTTTAAAATAAATCCTAAATATTACCTTATCTTAATCAAACTTAATCATTTTTCATATAATCTAATGATTAAGATAATCATTCTACTTTCTAATCATAAAACAAATACTACTCCTAATCTTATGTTATTGTAATCATAACATAATCATAAACATATCACAATCCAGTCTTGGCCAAACTACACTTCTTACTCAACCCAATCTAATCATAAATGTAACAATCCTTAACCTAATTCTAACCCAAACATTAGAACAAAATTATTCAAAACATCCACTATTATACTCTTAACTCATTTTTAATCTTGAGGAACCATTTTAAACTTTACATATGATTCAATTTTCTTAGGATACTAATCTACCATGTTAAGGTGAAATCAACTTAGTATGAGATGTATCTCCTAAAGGAAACTATACCTTGACATAATGAGACAAGGTAATTACAATAGTTCTTGTCCCTTTCAGTTATAAGTATTAACCTTTATCTAATGCTAGATCATCCCATAATTTTAAGACTTGTTCTAATATTATCATACTTAAATTAATTTAAATCTATAATAATCCTTATTTACTCTAAGTTCTATATGTATTATAATCCTTATCCAAACCTAACCTTTAATTTCGTTGCAACATAAGCCCAGCCCATGCCTTACTCTTATCCTACATAGTCTTAAAAGTATTTCTAATATTAAATAACATCTACAAAAGCAACTCCAAAATTATTCTTGTTCATATTTAGGATTAATCTTAAATGTTATCCAATCTTAATCTAACTCAATCATCATTCTATCATTATCTAAAGAGTAGAATAATCATTCATTTTCTAATCATAAACCAACTTATAGTCCAAATATTATCTTATTTCAAATCATAAGACTATCTTAAACATAATCCAATTTAGTCCTTACCAAACAAGTTTTTTTTACTAAACTAACCTAGTCATAAATGTGGCTTAAACCTTAAAATAATTCTAACTCATACACTAAAAATAGCATAATTAAAACCTCCACTATTCTAAACTTAACCCCATTTAATCTTTATGAAACATTCTAACTTTACAAGTGATTTAATGTTCTTAAGATGTTGGTTTACCTTATCAAGGTAAAACTCACTTAGCTTAAGATGGGTTCCCTTAAAAGATTATATCTTGATATAATAAAATTAGGTAATCATAATAGCTATTATCCTTTTCAATCATAGTTATTAACATGACATAACAAGTTAGATCAACCCATAGTTTTATGTCTAACCTACTCCAATTAACCTTATTTTAAACTTATCTTAATCTTTATTTGGACTTAATTCTAAATGTGATCAAATCTTAATCCTAATCTAGCCTTTAATTTGATTTTACCCTAATCCAAACCCTAGAATTAATCCAAACCTACATAGTATTAGACTTATTTTTTGTGTTAATATACTTCTCATAAATTAGCTTTAAACTTATCTTTGTCGTTAATGACTAATCCTAAATATTCTTTAATCATAATCCAACCAAATCATTATTCTATACACATCTAAAAACTAAGATAATAATTTCATTTCTTAATCAAAAACAAAATTTTAATCCAGATCTTATCTTATTACTAAACTTTACATAATCATAAATATAACTTAATCTAACCTTAACCAAACGAGATTTCTTACCTAGCCTAATCTTGCCATAAAAGTTATTTAATGTTTAACCTAATTTTAACCAAAGCATTAAAACTAACTTAACTAAAACCTCCATAATTTTACTCTTAACTTCTTTTAATCTTGAAGAAAAAATCTAGACTTTACATCTAATTCAATGTTCTTGAGATGTTGATCCTCCTTGTCCCAAAAACATCCACTTAGTTCAAGATGGAGCTCCCTAAGTGGATTTCATGACATAAAAAACTAGGTAATCACAATAGTATATACCTCTTTCAATCATATGTATTAACTTTAATATAACAAGCTAGATCATCTCATTCCCTTAAGCATTATTCAAGTCTTACACTACTCCAATTATCATTATTTTGAACATATTCTAATTCTTGATTAAACAAAGTCCTAAGTGTGCTCTAATCCTGATCCTAATCTAACCTTTATTTTAAATCTAATAAAATCCCACCCTTTGTATTATTCTATACTAATGTGGTCCTAAACTTATTTCTACTCTCATCTAACATTTACTAAATTGACACAAAAACAATCTTTGTCATAGTTTAGGATTAATCATAAAATTTATGTAATCATAATCAAACCTAATCATTGTTCTATCTTGGTCTTAAGTCTAAGATAATCATTCTATTTCCTAAGTCATAAACCAAGTTTCAATCTCAATTGAATCTTATTCTCATTCATAAAATAATCTTAAATGTATCACAACCTAGCTTTAATGAAACTAGATTTCTTTCCTACACCTACTTAGACATAAATATAAGTTAATACATACCCTAATTCTAACCCAAACTTTAAAATTAACTTAAGCAAAACCTTCATGATTCTTGTCTTAAACCTTTTTAATCTTGAGAAATCAACTTTTACATTAAATCTGATACAATGTTCTTCTGATGTTGATCCACCTTATCGAGGTAAAATTCACTTAGTTCAAGATGGAGCTACATAAGATGAGTATACTCAACATAGTGACACCAAGTAATCACAATAGTTCTTATCCCTTTGAATCTTAGATTTAATCTTGACACAAAATGCGAGATCTTAATAGTCTTAAACCATGTTCTAATCTTACCCAACTCTACTTAACCTAATTCAAAACATATCCTAATCCATGTTTAGACTAATTTCTAAATGTGATATAATCTTGTCATTATTTTCATTCTAACCTATTCCTAATAGTTTTCTTATTTTAAGCCAACATATTCTTAGAATTATTTGAAATATTAACAAACTTCTACTAATGAACTCTAAGCTTATCCTTCTAATAATTTATGATTAATCTAAATACTATCTAATCCAAATCAAATCTAATCAAAGATATATACTTATCTTAAGACAAAGATAATCATTCAATTTCTTAATCATAAATCAAATTCTAATTAAATCATATTCATAACATAATTCTAAACAAAATATGATCTAGTATTAACAAAACTAGATTACTTGTCTGCCTTAATGTAGTCATAAATACAACTTAATCCAAAAATTAATTATAACCAAATGAACGAAACTAACATAATAAAAATCTTTATCATTCTAGCCTTAATCCCTTTTAGTTCAAAGGAAACATTTTAAATATTACATGTGATTTGATGTTCTTGGGATGTTGATCCACATTGTTAAGGTAAAATGCACTTAATTCGAGATTGGGCTTAAGGGGACATACCTCAGCATAGTGCAACCAGGTCGTCACAATAGTTATTGGCCCTTTCAATCATAAGTATTAACCTTTTCTAGACTAAGTTCTAAATATGCTCTAATCATGATCTTAATCTTGAATTTATTTTAATTCTAACCTCATCATATTATAAGCATACATAGTCTTAAAGTTATTCCTAATTTTAACAAACTTCTATTAAATTAGCTCCAAATTTATAACTATCCTAGTTTAGAATAAATTATAAATATTATCCAACCCTAATCCAACCAAATTATTGTTTTGTTATAGTCTTAAGTCTTGGATAATTTTCACATATCTTAATCATAAACCAAACTCTAATCTTAATCTTATCTTATTTTTTAATCATAATATAATCCTAAACATTGGTTTATAATTATGATTCAACAAATTTTAAACTTAATCTTATTTTATTCATAATCATAATCATAATTATAAACCAATGTTATCATAACAAAATTAGATTTCTTTCCTATCCCAACCTAGTCATAAATGTAACTTAAACATTAAGCAAATTCAAACCAAAATAATAAAACTAACCAAACCAAAACCTCAATTATTCTAGTATTATTCTTATTTAACTTGAAGAACTATTCTAGACTTTACATGTGCTTTTATGTTCTTGGGATGCTAATCAAACTTGTTGAGATAAAATCCACTTTGTTCGAGATAGAGCTCCCAAGGGGATGATACAATGACATTGTGGAACAAGGTCAACACAATTCTTCATGTCCCTTTCAATCATAGGAGTTCACCTTGACAACATGTGCTAGAGCATCCCATAATCTTAAGCATTAATCTTACCATACCCTATTCCAATTAGCCTAGCTCTAAATTGATCTTAATCTTAATTTAGATTAAGTTCTAATGGGATCTAATCTTGATCATAATCTTGTCATTACTTTTGTTCAAACCTAATCTCAGCCTTTGTCTTATTCTAAACTAATAAAGTCTTTGACTTATTTCTAATTCTAAATTAATTTCTATTGAATTAGCTTAAAACTTATCTATTTCCTATTTTAGGTTTATCTTAAATATTGTCTAATCCAAATTCAACTAAATCATTCTTTTATTTTAATCTTAAGACTAAGATAATTATTTTATTTTATGTTCTTAAATGAAATTATAATTATAATATTCTCTTATTCCTAAATATATCATTATCATAAACATTATCCAATCTAGCCTTACATCCAAATAAGATTTCTTGCCTAACCCAACAATTCATAAATGTAACTTAATTCTTAACATAAATCTAACCTAAACATTGAAACTAACTTTACCAAAATCTCCATTATTCTTATCTTAAATAATTTTATTTTTTAGGAAACATTCTAAACTTTACAAGTAATTCAATATTCTTAGGATGTTGATCCACCTTGTCAAGCTAAAATCCATATTACTTTAAGATGAGGCTCCAAAAGGGAACTATTATAAGACATAATGAGACCATGTCATCACAAACATTCTTATTCTAGTAATCATAGGATTTAAGCTACTTCTAAAACTATCATAATCTTTGTTTAGATTATATTCTAAATGTGACATAATGCTTATCCTAATCTAGCATTTATTTTCATTCTAACTCAAACTTAGCCTTTGTGTTATTCAAATCCTACATTACCTTAAAATTATTTCTAATCAGAACTAAATTATACTAAATAAGTTCCAAATTTATCCCTATCCAAGTTTTGGATTAATCTTAAAATTTATCTGATTCTAATCTAACTTAATCATATCCTCATCTTAATCTTAAGATTAAGATAATCAGTTTCTACTCATATAAAAAATTCCAGTTATAATATTATTCTTTTTTTAATCATAACATAATCTTAATAGTAAGCCAATCTAGTCATAAGCAAATAAGATTTCTTATCAACCATAACCTAATCATAAATGTAACTTAATCCACAACTTAATTTAACCCAAACATTAAAGATAGATTAACCTTCACTACTTTAGAGTTAACCCCTTTTAATCAATATGAAACATTTTAGACTTTACATGTGACTAAACGTTATAGGGAAGTTGATCTACCTTGTTAAGATAAAATCTACTTAATTCAACAAGTGGTTCCACTTAGTTCTTGACCTTTATAATCATAGGTACTAATCTTTACAAAAAAAAAAGTTAAATCATCCCATAGTCTTAAGCATTTCACTATTCTTATCCTACTCCAATTAAACTAGTTTTAAACATGTCCTAATGCTTATTCTACAAAGTTTTAAGTATCTCTTAATCCTTAGTTGAATCTAGCTTTTATTTTCATTTCAATATAAACCCAACCACTATTTTATTTTAGCCATACCTTATCTTAGGCTTATTTCTGCTATTAACAATTTTTTTTTTAAATTAGCTCTAAATTCATTCTTATTTTAGTTTAAGATTATCATAGAATATTATGTTTTTTTAATCCAACCTAATTATTATTCTATCCTAAGAATAAGATTAAGATAATCTTTCTTTATTTTATTCATAAACAAAATTTTAATCATATTCTCATCATACCTAATTATAATATAATGATAAACATAACAAAATCTAGCCTTAACTAAACCAAAATTCTTGCCCGCCTCAACCTTGTCTCAACAATAAGTTATTAATCGAATTTTAACCCAAGCATTAAAACAAACTTAACCAAAACCTTCATTATTTTGATATGAGGCTCCCAACCGTGACCATACTTCGACATAATGAGATTAGGTCATCATAATAGTTCTTATCCCTTTCATTCATTGGCATTAACCCTGACGTAGATAGCCATACCATCCTATAGTCTTAAGCCTTATTCTAATATTACCCAACTCCAATTAACTTGATTCTAAACCTATCAAAATCTTATTAAGATAAAGTTCTAAAAGTGATTTAATCCTAAACTTAATCTACCTTTTATTTTCTTTATAACCTAATCTCATTCATTATCTTATTCAAAAAAAATATAATTTTAAACATATTTCTAACCTTAATAGAATTCTACTAAATTAACTCTAAACTTATCCTTGTCCAAGTTCAAATCCTAATCTATTTAAATATTTGTTCAATCCTAGTCTTAAGAAAAAGATAAGCATTTCATTTTTAAATAATAAATAAAATTCTAGTCTAAATCTTATTTTAAGAAAAATCACAAGAATCCTAAATGTAACCTAATATAGCATTAGCCAAATTAGATTTCTTGTTGGTCTTATTCCTAATAATATTGTAAATTATCCCTTAACTTAATTCATACCAAAACATTAAAACTATCTTTACTGAAACCTTTATTATTCTTTTCTTAACCCCTTTTAACCTTTGGGAACCAATATATACTTTTCATGTAAGTCAATGTTCTTAAACACTATTCCACCTTATCGAAATAAAACTCAATTCGAGATAGGGCTCCCCATGGTGATTATACCATAATAAGACAAGATCATGAAATCATAATAATTATTGTCCCTTTCAACTAAAGGCATTAACAACGACACAAAAAAAAATTAGATCATCACATAGCCTTGCACCTTTTCTAATCTTACCTTGCTTCAATTTACCTAATTTTGAATTTATGCTAGTCCTTATTTAGTCTAAGTTCTAAATATGATCAAATCTTTATCTTAATTTAGCCTTTATTTTAATTGTAACCTAATATGAAACCATGTCTTATTCTAAACCTAAATAATCTTAGACTTATTTATAATCTTAACTAACTTCTAATAAATAAGTTCTAGACCTATTCTTGTCTTATTTTAAGATTAATCTTAAATTTTATCTATTCCTAATGAAACCTAATCATTATTGTATCCTAAAATAAAGACTTGGATAATCATTTTATTTCTTGATTATTAACAAAATTTTAATCCAAAACTTATCTTATTCATAATTGCAACACAATCTTAATTGTAACCCAGTCTTGTCTTAAAAAAAAATAGATTTCTTATCCACCCCAACCTAGTCATAAATCTTTCATAATTATTAACCAAATTATAACACAATTATCAGATCTAACATAACCAAAGCCTTCTTTATTTTAATCATAACCACTTTTAATGTTAAGAAAATATTTTACACCTTACCTATGATTCAATGTGCTTGTGATGATGATCCACTTAGTCAAGGTTAAATCCACTTTATACGAGATGGGTCTCTCTTAGGAGACTATATCTTAACAAAGTGAGACTAAGTCATCACAATGGTTCTTATCCCTTTAAATCAACAGTATTAACTTTTACATAGCAAGCTAGACCATCTTATAGTCTTAAGTTTTATTCTAGCATTGTCTTACTCCAATTAACTTAATTCTAAATTTATCATAATCCTTGTAAAGTTAAATTTCTAAAAGTGATCTAACCCAAAACTTAATCTAACTTTTATTCTCATTCTACTCTAATTTCATTCATTGTGTTATCCAAAAAAAAAACATAGTCTTAAACATAATTTTGATTTTAACTAACTTCTACTAAATTAGCTCTACACTTATCCGTGTCCAAGTTAAGGATTAATTACATTTGTCATCTAATCCTATTTCAGTCAAATCTTTATTCTAAGTCTAAAGAAAAAGATAATCATGTCATTTCCAAATCAATAACAAAATTCTAATCCTAAACTTATTTTAATAATAATCATGAAAAAATTCCTAAATATAACCTACTTGGTCTTAACCAAATTAGATTTCTTATTATCCTATTTCTTAATGATAAGGTAAATATTTCTTAACCTAATTATTATCAAAATATTAAAACTAACTTAACTAAAACTTTCATTATTCTTTTCTTAACCCATTTTAATCATCAAGAAACAACTTTATATGTGAGTGAATGTTGTTAGAACATTACTCCATCTTTTCAAGATAAAATCCACTTAGTTTGAGAAAGGGTTCTAAGAAAATATCAGGCCATCACAATAACATTAGTCCCTTTCAATCAAAGGTATTAATCATGACACAAAAAAACTAGTGCATCTCATAGTTTTAAGACATTTTCTAATATTATCTTACTTTATTTTACCAAATTCTAAACCAATCCTAGTCCTTGTTTATTCTTAGTTCTAAAAGTGATCAAATCCTTATCCTAATTTAACCTTTATTTTTATTGTAACCTAATCCCAAACCATACCTTATTCTAAACCTAAATGATCTTTAGACTTATTTCTAATATTAACTAACTTCTACTAAATTAGTTCTAGACATATTCTAGTCCTAACTTAAGATTAATCCTAAATATTATCTAATTCTAATCAAATATAATCATTATTCTATCCTAGTATAAAGACTCAAATAATAATTTCATTTCTTAATCATGTTGACAATGATAGTTATGAACATCTTTGTAAACATATATGAATCATTTGATTTTAGAAACATTAATTATTATAAATGTTTATTTATATATTGTGTTGTGTATCAAACTTTTTTAATGATTTTTGTATGCTCATTTTTTGTTTATGTTGTAATGGATACTTTGGCTTTATAAATCCTCCATGGCTTTATGACAAGATCAACATATTGCATGTACAATATATTGTGAATGTTAATTATAATACTGAATTTAGTGAATTACTAATCGATGTACAACACATTCAAAATAATTCTCCAAAAAACAACTAAATTAGGGATTAATAATAAAGGCAATCTCTAATTAGCAACCATATTAATAACCAATATTGTAGTTAGCAAAAAAAAAGACCAAACAAGTTACCAATTCTCCATGCTGTGACCAAAGAGCTACTATTTAATGACTAAAAAGAGTTGCTGGACAAGTTGCAAATGTTATAATCCTTTCTTCATTAAATGTTTACAATAGTTAAACATCAATTACAAAAAAATTATTACATTCAATTTGCTTACATCATATTATAGTCAATATTTTGTTAACATCAATCAAAAATTTGCAACAAACAAGAATCCCATTCATAATCAACTTTAGAGACTAGGGTTTTAGCAATTAATTAACAACCAATGGAATATTGGAAGATACACATCAATGTACAAAATTTTGATTCTTGTGAACAATGTTAGATCACTGAAGGATTATATGCTTGCTGTATACATAAAGATTTGTGCCGAGTTTTCTGGGTTGGTTGTGACACAGCATGATAGGCACAAGAACAAGCCCAAGAAACTCAAAGATGGATAAACTCGAAGTTAGAATACAAAAAAAAACTTTTGTACAGAAGAGAAAAATCAAGAAGAAAAGAAAAAGATCAAATTCTTTTGCCAACAAGACCAATAGCTTTAAATCATGTTAGCAACAATTTTCAAGATCTCATAAGAGGCACCATGTTGAAGAAGAACGCATGCTTTCGGCTCACCTTTGAGTCGAAGTTTTAATTCTTCCAAGGAAAAATAAAAGAAAAAGGTAACTCTTAAGGATCATCACCATAACAATGTAAAGCTTCCACTAGTGAAGAAGCTGCAGCAATATTGGAAAAACAAGTCTATGTTTCCATAATTTTATCGAGCATTTCGAAGTCCAGCAAATAAAGAGATTGACAACTTTACTGTCGAAGTACATTTCCCTGACTTATGCCTTGATCCAGTAACTTGTGATTAACAGCTTAACAACAGAATAGGAATTAACTTCTATAATTTTTCTGGACATAATGATCATCTAAGCCAAAGTAATGTATAAAACTGGTATAACAACCTACAGTTTATCTCAATCAAAGCTATTACATACAATATGGTGAGCTAGTACCACATAACTCAGGTTTACAATACCTTCCCTATCCAGTGTTGATATTATAAAACCTGGACAACCAAATGCTGAATATATATAAACTAAATAAAAGAAATTATATTTCCTTAATTTGTGCAATTGTGCTTAATTCAAACATCATGAGCAATAATAAAATTGAATTTGGTGTAAGTTGAATCATTTCTTGAATGCAATGACAATCAGGTTGCTTAGTCAATGTCAAGTGTAAAAAAAAAAAACAAAAAAGAAATATTTGGACAATATTTGTCAAGGTTTCAGTGACAGTGAGTTTACAGTTAATTTAAAATTTCTATGAATTTTTAAAATTACATATAAATAATCTATTATTCCTTAACCCAACCTAGAGAGAGAAGAAGAGAGAGGAAAAGAACAACTAGAGGAGAAGCTGCAGAGGTTGGGAGGAGTAGATGAAAGAGGGAAGGAGCATACATCTATGAAAAAGAAGAGGTTGCTGCATGAAGATGGAGAAAACAGGCATTACAAGAAAGAGGTATGTTATGCCATAGAAAGAAACTTTAGTTTTATAATTTAAAATAATTAATAGGTTCTAGAATTTGGTTAGAAGGGTCTATGTAAAGATCGTTTTAAAAAAAAAATTGTTCTTATTCGTTTTGTTTGAAATTTCTAGAATAATTTTGTATGCAAAGCTATGTTAGAGGTGGTCTCTAAGCTTTTGTGAATTAATGGGACAATTTGATCCTTTGGATCACATAATTTGATCAAAATCAATAACCAAAGGTTGACGAAGAAGGATTAGTCTAATAGTACGACTGACTAAATTAATAGTCCTATGTTGGTCAAAATGTCCAATTAGTCGATTGGATGGTTCGATCAATCATTAGGACGATCCGATTAGTTGATTAAACAATCTAGAAGACCATCCAATCAAGAGGTTCAGACCATTTGAATACAATTTAAAAGGGAGCATTTTATCTTATTAATTCAATGATCCAAGCTGTTGATCGAACTATCAAATCAATGGTCGAATGGTCTTATCAGAGGAAGAAAATCTAAATAATGAAAACTTATGGGAAATTTTGAAATTCAAAAATTAGGAATTATTTTAAAAAAGAAATCTTGATATAAACAAATAAAAATGAAAGATGTGTTATTTAAGCTAATCATTCTTTAATTGGGCCAACACATAACAAGTTATCAAAGCAATTAGAAAAGCCTCGGTGATGACCTAATGGGGGCAAACTTGTATAGTTAGCAAACCAAGTGAACACACACAAATACATGCTCTTGTCTTTTAAATATATTGTGGTCAACAAATAAATTTATGAAATGTGAAAAAAGTAATAAATGGACAAATCCCAATAGGTGAAAAAGGTTCCCTCAGATATAATGCAGGTGCAAAGGAAGCTTAGGCTAATAGTCAAGAGTAACCAGTGAAATTATCATAATTGTCGTTCAAGCTATGGGTAGAGAGCACAGTTCTATGGTTGAGCAAGTTTATCAAATAAATCCATAGAATTGTTTCAGAGGATGTATCTCCCATATTTTTTTTTGAAATCACAGATCCTATGAAGGTGTAGAATCGGTTAAAGTACAATAATAGGATATTTTTAGAATGCTGTGCCTTAAAAGGTAAGAAAATTCCATTGGTTGTCTTGTTATAAATAGTCAACTAGTTACTGGTGACAAAGATAGTTGAGGATTCATTTTGTGAGTCATGCTACCAATAACATTCTTGATGGGAATTTTGTGATGCATCTAGAGCTTAGTATGTGCCAGAGTCTGCTACGGTGAAGATGCATGAGGAGCTTAATAGGTTTCTGCAACAAGGCATGTCACTAGCTGAGCATTTGCAAAAGTTCTCTTCTTTGAAGTTGAATACTCTCGAGTTTGTGACTCTAAAATTTCAAAAGTGATCAATTCCAGAGACTTTTTAGGGATTTAGTTAAGATCAACCATGTCTCAACTACAAAATTGAACAATGGTGAAGCTAAAAGGAGATTGCAGTTAGGCTAAGAAAAGACAAGAGCTTGTTCCTAAACACAAGAACATAGGTAAAAGCCAATATTCAATGTTGTTAGTGTAGATCAACAAACATTCAAAACAAATATCCAACAAACGTAATAATCCTATTGCAAATAGAACAATCTTTAATTGAAATTATATTAAAATTAGAACTAAATGGCAAGGGAAGACAATGGTCCACAAAAATATAGTAGAGAACAGGGCAGGGGAGCGCATGTTTAGCTCAAGAAATGCAAAGCAAAGTCAAAGCTTCAATGCAAATTTAATGTAAAAAAAGGATGGATCTCTTTGAAAAGGACACTTCAGAGATAACAACAGAATTAAGGAGAACACAAGTGGTTGTAATTTTAGTGAAAAACATAATTCTCAGCAAATATTTTTTTTTATGCTAGCAAAATTAAATCCATAATGAAATGAAGGATTCCCTGAAACCTCAAAAACTCAAAGTTGTAAATTTGCATATGATCTAACAATCTAAAAAGTATCAAGGCAGTCTGAAGTGAATTAATGGGAGGCCAAATAGAACGGTCACACAAAAACAAAAAATTATTAAATAAGGATTTAAATTAATTGGTGATGAGATGAAAAATTGAGAACAGAGGTCAAACAACTAAAAATTATAAACGTGGTATACTCATTGGTTTGAGAATGATTAGTGCAATTATCTTACAGCTTGGTTGAAAGAATGATTTATAATTTACTTATTCATTTTGGAACATATTATTGTTTCTCTTTTAAATAAATTGATTGATATGCAATGTTATATTGCTTTAGATTTTCTCATTGAGCCAAATTTGGTTCCTCATTACATTTTCAAGTATGTCATATAGACCATATGAAAAAAGTCACCATGGTGAACTTATGTTATTTAAAACAATTAAACATAAAATAACAAATTGTAACAAATCTGTGAGCAGTAGTAACTCTTCTAGAAATATACTCAATTTGGTTAATTTGAGTATGAATTCTACGAACCAAGGTGTAACTCTTCTAGAAATATACTCAATTTGGTTAATTTGTTACAATTTGTTATTTTATGTTTAATTGTTTTAAATAACGATAGGATTTTTAAATTAAGACGTTCTCAATAACCATCCAAATTACATAGGCTGAAGAATGTTAAGGTTGTACTAGAGCAGACTAGGTTCTTTAGGTAACATCTTAACAAGGAAGACATTGGGTAGACAATCATAATAGAGAATCACGCTATTATGAGTATATTTTATTTATTTTCTTATTCAATATGCAAATGTAAGAAATGAAAAGAAGGAGATGAGACAAGTTCTTGGAATGCATTTAGGGAAAAGAAGCAATCCAATATAGACGTTTATTGCATTTATTCAAGCAATGAGAAACCCCACATGTTTTCCTCACAGGGTAAACATCATGATTACAGATAGATGGGATAATTAGTAATTTTAGGGGATGCACCCTTAATATTTTTTTATACTAGTGATGCTGCAATAGCTAAGGATTGGCTAAAGAATATGGAATGAATATTCGAAGAGATAACTTGCAATGAGAGTCGGAAAGTGCCAAATGGTTATTTTGGGATTGGATGTTACAATTGTTTATTGGCAAGGGAGACAATAGAGATTTAATTTGACGTTCAACTTAAGATTTCATAAAGGGAGTTTAATGAAACATTTATAGAGTGGTTCATTATGCACTCAGCTAAGAAGAATGCTAGAGAAAAAATGAGAGATCAATTAAGGCAATTACAATTGCTAAGAATGAGGATAGATTTTTCAGCTTTGGCTGGTATGCTTTTGAGATAATGTTGATAAAGAAATAGAGGTGCAATTTGTTCAAGATAGGTATGTGGGGTTAATAGAACTTTGTTAGTGCCACTTTAGTTTAAGACATTTTAAGGAGCTGGTTGAAAAATCTAAAAGAGTGCATTAATCACACGTGGCTATGAAATTAACAAAAAAGCTAGAAAAAGAGGAAAATTTTGTGCTTCAAATGAGATATCGAACTCCCTTTTAGAGGATCACATCCAATAGTAGTGGATCATATGAATCCAATTCTAGCTTTGCCTTTGAACCAAATGTTAGAAATTGAAGTCCTTAGCATGGTAGCTGGCATAGGCACATGTTCTTGCCTTTTTATTATGTTATAGCACCTAATCTTCATTAAATAGGGAGAGAACCCTTCACGTTCTCATGTCAACTGGGACCTTTAAGCCTTGTCAAAGAACACTACCATGAGTCTTCTTTGCCTCTTAGACATCATTTGCTGGGGAAACAGCTTATTATTGGCATCAATACAACCAATCATTAACAAAGGGATGCAATAGTTGCCTACCAGTAAGATTTGTTCTACACCCAAAAAAGGTCTACATCCAAAAATCAGTGATAACTCAAAAATATATTCACATTTATTTGCTAGATTCCTTTAGATATCCACAGCAATACAACACCATATGAAGCATGAATATGCTAGGACTACCAACTACTGCATATTTTTTTATGGCCTTCCAGCATCATTTTTTCTGATAGGCAACGATGAGGGATACAATTTTTATTCAAAAGGTGTTAACAGACCATGTATGAAAACCCCAAGTTTGTGGGAAAAGATCATATCTAAACTGTCATAGCTTTTTCAAAAGTGCTAGAAAAGTGTCCACAGAACTTTAGTATTTTGCATGCACAAAAAACCAATGAAATATTTTAATAAAAAACAAAACGTAACTAGCAATTTTTTTCCTCTATGTTAATTTAAGAAGGTTTTTCTTATATATTATTTTCTTTTCTAACTCCATATATAATGTTTAATGCTTCCTTTAATGTTGGAAGTTTGTAGGGCCTCACGCAATACAGGTATTGATTAATTTTTGTGATTTAAAGCTACATAACTATTGAATTTGTGAGCTTTAGACAATCTAATAAATGCATCATATAACAATTTTGAAACTATTAAACAAGTCTGGTCCCATTCTATTATGAGGGAAAATTTTATACTAGCTGAATATCTGACTCTGTAATTGAGATAGAAGCACAAGTCAAGGACCAACAATTGCTAGATGAAAAGGTTCTCCTCAAAAGTAGTAGAAAAAAGAGATAAACACATAAACATATACATATACATATACATAAAAAAAAGTGAGAAAGAGAGAGAGAGACTTGTTAAAACAATGGATTAAGATGCTAAACACCCTAAATAAATTTATCACAGATGTCATTCACAAAGTACTATTCAATAAAATTATCGATTAAGTTTGTGACCAAAATTGTTCTAATTAGCTTTGTTTTTGGAGAGGAAAAAAAAACTTTCTTTTTTAAACAGTGTATCCAAAGAATGGAATGATGATGGTTTTGAAGAAAATTAAATTTAATAGCATACTCAAATGCCAATCTTGCAGCTGAAAAGAAATGTCTACAAGAAAAACAAATTTATTGGCTTACCAAACCATTCAAACTTTTTTATGGTAAATTTTTTTGATGTAATTGCAAAGGTTCTTAATTCAATTCCCACACACATGCTATTTGGGCTTAAGCTATTAACACATCTCAATAAAAACAATGTTAAACATTCTTTTCAAACTAACATGATGTTAAATAAGTGAAAAAAAGTATTTTAATATTTATTCATAAGAACAAAAGGAATATCAAGAATCACACTAATTATAGAAAAACTATGTTAACGAATGTAATTTGAAACTTAGAAAGAGAGCAATTGATCTAAAGATTATGATATAAGATATGAATACCCATGATCAAGTTGGTTTTATGCCATTAGGCCAATTATGAGGTTACACACTTGTTGAGTGGTTCCATAAATAAATTTAGAACAAGAAAATAAGATCATCATTTAATTTTAATTAATTTAAAAATTGCACATGTAGAAACCCAAGAGAAGTGCTGTTGGAAGATTTTAGAGAAAAAAGCTGATAGTTCATATAATGAAATGATTAAAAGCATTTATGATGGAGCAATAAAATTATGCACTAAATAACGATTTGCAAATTTTAAAGTTATTTTAGTTGGTTTTCATCAAACTCTTCTTTTGAGTACATATCTATTTGATTAGTTATGGAAAATCAGGTGGTCAAATTCAGGTTGACACATCAAGATTTTTTTATATGATAATGAATTTATAGATAAGACCAAGAAAGAGGATGATAAACTAAGGTTATGGAGAACAACCTTACATTTTTAAGTGTTATGCTTTAAAAAAATTAAAATTGAACTTGCATCACACTAAAGCAAACAAAGTGAAGAACCCTACACTCCAAAGACATGGTTAAAGTCAATTTAATTATTAAAAGGAGGAAATGATTATTTCAATATTAGCAAGGAAATCCATTTAAGTTATTTAACTGACCAAGGAAATAGTAATATAAAAAAAGACATGAGGGCAAATTGAGTTCCTAACTTCTTATCTTTAACAAGGCATTAAGATTCTTTGCATGGGAGAAGAAACATTTCGTCTGGAAGATCAAAGTAAAGCTAGTGAATTTAGATTCTTGTTTCTATCAAACATCTCCAGCATGATAATAGACAAGCGTTTGACTAATATGTGCTCATGTTCAAGTTTCTGAGGAATCTCAGGCAAACATCAATTAAGCCATCTTCTGTGCATCAACATTACAGCATCCAAAAGTTTGAAGTCCAAAATACTAAGCTTGACAAATAACACATGCCAAATCTGTATGAGGGCTTTCAGTAATTTCAATCATTTATTGATTACATTGATTTCATTCTTTCAGTGCACACCAATGTGCTGTTTAATGGGAAATACTGCAAACCATTGCATCAGAGATGTACACGAGGATGTGAAAAAACTATAATACAAAACGTTGTATTTTTTTGTCATCTCCATCTAGCTTATATTTTTTTAAGCTGAAAGCATCATATGCCTCTCTTGATGGCTTGTTCAAGTCTATGTTTATCTGTAGAAAAATATCCTTTTGAGTCCCATAAATTATGTATTGTATGTTAGAATATTTCGTAATTAAAGAATCATGAAGCAGAAATTATGTAGTCAGTTTTCATGTACAATGATTCATTCTTTTGCTTGATGTTCAACTAGTGTTTTAAAGAAAAGTTAAGACATGTATTCATGCTACCATTAATCAAGTTAATTCTAGCTTATAGAATCAGGAAATCTTACAGAAAAAAAAAACTACATCTCGCTCGACAAACTCTAAAATGACGATCTATAGAATTATAGGAAGGAAAAGCATTCGCACTTTTACAGAGAAAGTAAGACAGGTGTTATGATGAAGAAAACCTCTTGAAGCCCTTAGCTACACCATGAACATAGCCAGCAGTTAGACTATACTAGGCAGCCTTATAGCTTGTAAAGAACAAAGAATATTAAAAGGCTAAGGTTTGTTTTCAAACCTTTACAACAAGGAGCCTATGGTCAAAGATTTCATTTTTTACTGCTGCGAACTGGAGCCCCAAGGCATGGCTTTTGGTTTGGTAAACCACGTGGTGTAGAGGAACTGTTTATGAGGGCCATCGTGGTTGCAGATCAACCGCAACTTTTGTCTCTCCCTCATCCATCGCAGAACTATCTTCATCTGCCTTTTGCTTGCCAAACCTTTTATGCCAATAAACTGCCATAAATTCTAGAGTGAATTCATCTGAAGAGATGGCAAAACACAATAGATATGATGCATATTTATATAAATCAAATAATTTCTTGGTGCAATGTTACTGCAGTAAAACCGTACATTGATTACAACGCAAATGTTCATTGGCATAACATAATTAAAATATGTGCCATCTTCATAAAGTTCTCACAATATACAATCAACAAATTGCATTAGGAAATAAAGATGACACCTTCTTGTGACAATAATTTCAAGCCCCTTGGCTCTATTTGAGTGTAGTTTGTAAGTTTAAAAAAGAAGTCTATCTGAATAAAAGTAAAGTATTGGCAAAAATAATTGTTTAAAATGGAGTTTGAAAAACAAAATTATTGAATTAAAATTTAGTAAGCCATTAGCAAAGAGGGTCTTAACCTAAAATAATAAAAGATGAGCATTTCAATGTGTTAAAGGAAAATATAAAGTGTTTACATAACTTTTCTATAATAAACCAAGTCAGCTTTACTTGAAGATGAAATGGACAACAATTACATGAATGCAACACAAGAAGTCATGCCCAGATAAAAGCATGAAGACATGTTAAAAGGGACAGCTTTTGTAATAGCAAAACCCAGGAAATCCCAATGGTAACAACAAAGTTCCCAAACAAAACACTACTTAGGCAATACTTTGAACTGGACTACAAGACAAGGAGCTACAGCTTTGTCAACTTGTTGGGTTTATATTTTAATAATTATATTGGAAACTCGTCTCAAAAAATGAAAAGGGAGAGAGAAGAAGTGAAAAGATGCCCTATTGACCTGCATATACTTAAAAATAGAGTCACTGACCATAAGTCTGAACCATTTTGCCATATGCACCCCACCCATCATTCATTAAGATTTGGATGGAATGTAAACAAGAAACCTAGCATAGAAGACCATATTATCAACCATCAAAGGAACCCAAAAAAAAAACAACAAAAGCAAGCAAAGTGAAGTCTATTGAATCAAATAAATTGAACATTGAACTAATGTCTCCAATTTTGAGGAAATACCAAATTGATGTGGAACAAGATCTGGGGATCAACAAGAATATTGGCTGAAGGTGCAATGTTCTCTAAATTTATGATGCTTAACACATTTATCAAAAGTCCAGACTCAGGATTCAATTTTCAAAGAAAAAAGGTCATACAATTATTTTTAAGATTTGGGGATTTGAATATGGTAAAAACCATTCTAAGTTTGCCTGCATATAATCTAACCATAACTAGTACTTCCATTTAGAAACAAGAAAAATATTTGATTACTTATAACATAACAGCAGGATGAAAAAATTCAGATTGACAATTTATTACAAAAATGGATTGAATGGGATAGCAAATGTTTCAAGATAATGCCAATAGTTCAACTACTTAATACCGAAAAATAGCCCTAGACGTTCACGTTCAATTGGTAGGAGAACAAACAAGTTACAATAACATCCTAGAATTACACAATAGAATTTCAAGTTAAAAATGAAATTTATTCAGAAATGGAGTAGCAAGCCATTGAAATTAACATGATGATAGGGGCATCAGCCAACACATTTCTTGCATTATTTATTTGCCATGACAAATTTCAAAGATGCTGTAATGTATTCTATTGGTCAAGTTGGGCTGTTACCTCTTCTTATGATCAACCTAAGGGAGTTCATTAAGAATGATAAGTCGCCTCTATTGATGCATTAACAAACCATTGTTGTCGATTCTAGTAGAGAAATAATAATTGTTTTATCCTTAATTTTTTACCCTCCAATCTCTTTCAATCATATTTTATTCATATAGTTATTTGTCCTTTGTGTATCGCCAACAAGGCACACAAGTAAATCTTGCGGATTTGTCCTTGGACTAGCTCTCCTTTAGATCTACTCCTTTATATTCGATTCTTCTTTCCAATTTCCCTTTAAAGCGTTTCGCCAACATGCCTTAAACAAATGTCCTACTTGCTTTCTCATCCCTGAGCAAGCCAACCTACTTTTCACAACCCAACCTCATGCCTACCCAAAGTCATCTGACTAGTCAAGCCTACACCCTATATATCCTAAGCACAAACCTAGACACTTGCAATCCTCTCCCAAGAAAATAGACCAACCTTCTTCTATCCCAAAGGCTTGTTGTGTCCCTCAACAAGGAACTTCAAGCCCTCCTAATCCAACATCCACCACCCCATCCTAATCCAATAGGCTATGCTTCCACCTTTCCCTAACCGCCACACCTTTTCCCATGTCTAAGAATTAAGCTCTCATTTGATGCTCTGATTCTTCTGTTGGAAACCAGATTTGGCTATCCGCCTGAACCAAACAAAAAACATCATTGAACACCCTGCCTTGTACAACAAAAAGATTTTCGCCTCACACAACAAATACCATAGTTCCATGCAAAAGACTTCTTCTTTCAGCTCATTTTTCTGGCTGCTTTTCAGAAGATCCCACAATACTCATCTTCCTTTTGTGTTCATCGAAATCCTAGCACAAGATTTAAAAGTCAACCTCCAATGAGAATCCCTGTGACAGCAACATCCCCTTTATACTTGAAAAATATAGTAGAGACATTCTTGACATTACTGGTATGGTTTTCAACCTTTTTGGAGCTTTTCGAGTTACCATCTTGATTACTGCATTTGTGATTAAAACAGACATTTATAAAACTCACACCTCTCTCGATTAACAGAACTAAACGTCCCCACATTCCACAGATAAAAAAAAGATTTTTTCAGAAAACGAAGAAAAGGCCACGCTATAGATGCGCTGTTATACTAAATTGGGATATAGCTGTCTAAATTCATACGAATCACAAAGAAACCGATGCGCGAATTTATAAAGAAAGAAAAAGGAATTTCCTTGTTCCATCAGTCATTTACACTTCTCCTCGTTTACCAGAATAACCGAATAAGGATTGAATGGTAAGTATTTTTTGCGGTAGGTGAGATAAGACGGAAATGGATGCGACGAAAGGGAAAAAAACCTTCAGTCGCTCCCAGGCATCCGTGATGGTTAAGGGGCCGTGCTCCCTGACGACGTTGAAGATGGCTCTAGTGATGGTCTGAGTCTGCTCCGGTGGTGTTTTAAGCTCGATCGGCTTCATCTTCGGCTTTGGCTTCTTTGCCATGCAGCGCATCAGCGTGCTGAACATTGTTGGCTCCACTGCTCCCGCTTCCTCCAAAGCTCCCTTTCCTCACCCTTCAAAAAAAATTTAGAAATTTATTTAAATAAAAATAATTTTTTTGATTAATAGTCATAAGAGTTTGATATCTTTAAATTTAGAAAGAAGGTTTTTATTGAATAAAGAGAAATTCAAAATTGATTGCATCTAAGCCTTAATAGAAGGAAATGGAGATCTAAAATTTAAATTTTATTATAGATGTCAACTTCTTTCAAAGAAAATGATTGCTAAAACCCTTATATGAATAATATGTTATGTATTCATGATTTAGTGATATTGATGTGGATGTTGAAACATAAATCGATTGAATATAAGTAGAGAAAAAAACAAATAATAACAAAAAAGTATAATATATAACATTTGATCTCTATAAAAATATATTGAAATATATAAACTAATACACTAGATTACTAAATAAAGTCTCATCAAAAATATAAAACCTAGGTGGTTTTAGGTAATAATATGCTTAATACTATATTATAGGAAGATGTCTCATAAAAATCTATTTTAAATAGACTCAAAAAATGAGTAAGTATAAAATAATTAAAACCAATCAAGAGTTGAGCTTCAAGACCATATTAAGGAAAAAAAACTCAAAAACTATATCAAGAAAAAAGCTAGCTATGCTTTTAGGATATAGATTATACTCAAGAACGTTGGATTTGACATGACATATGTCATTAATATGATTGTTATAAGAGAGTATAACAAAGATTATGGTAATAAAAAATTCCTCTTTATTTATTCCATGATGCATAACTCTAGTAGCTTTGTGTTAAGACAATAAATCACTGTATCATCACATCTTCATATGATAGCATACCAAAGATTGATACAAATTTATTATAGTCAAACTCTTAGGTTATGTTTATCTAGATTGCACAAATTAGACAAACCTTGTTTTTACTTCAATAGAAGCAATTTTAACATATCTAGACATTTGACCATTATAGCCTAATGATGTCATTGTGTTTAGGAGAATGTTGCATATTCAGGCAAATGAATGTTTTATTAAATCTTTAAATAATTATTGATTCAACTATGCATTTTTTTCAAAGAGATTTTAAACTTATTATGAGTTTTCATAAACAATTTTTTTCCATGAAAATTTCTTAAGTTGATTACATCGTGTTACACATCTTCTTATAGCAACAACAAGCTTTCCACAAGTTTTTATATGTATCTTATTTAGCTTCATACTATATAAAAGAGTATTCAACTTGTGTGTGAATTATGCATAATTGGGAAAAATGCTGTTGTAAATGTTTCATGGTTTTAATCTCATATTATTTAGAGACTCTCAACATTGATGAGATGCCAATATATATTTCTCTTATCTCATCCGAATATATAATGGTTCATTATTTAAGATTGATTTATTTTCTTCTGGTTAGTTGTGAATCACTTGAATGAATCAAATCTGATTAATAAAATCAAATAAGATTCACAAAAAAATTATATTAAAACCCAAAATTGAAGTTCCCTAACATTATCACATAATTTTTTTTTTAATTTTTCACATTATTTGTTTAAAACTTTTAAAGAAATCCAAAATTGAACTCTTTTAATTTCAAAATATTTTTATGAACGCAATCCTCTATTCCCCATTCTTTTTTTGTTTTTTTTTTTTTTTTTTTTTTTTTGCTTACTTAAAACCCCTGTTGGAAAATGCCGGTAACAAGAGGGGGGGGTGAATTGATCCGTTCACAATAATAAAACGTAACAATGTAAATTAAAAGTTTGAATATGTTCGTTTAATAAATAAAATTTCAAGGCACACAATTTCAAGTGGTTCGGCAAAACCTTTGCTACGTCCACCCCCAGCTAACCTAGCCGGGCTTCACTACTAATCCAATGCCTTTTGCCTAACCGGCAGGTAGGTCAAAAACCCTTACAACACCCAATCACAAGATTGGTCAAACACAACTACAATAGCTTGGTTTTCACAACCAAGAGCACAATACACCGTCGTCGTCAATTTTTGGCAACAAAATTTTCTTAAACAAAATTAAAATTCCACAGACCCTACAAAGTGTGAAACAAAGTGGCACAAAAAAAATTATTCTTCGAAATTAAAATTGAAATAACCCAAACGCACTTCTGAACGCGCTTTCCAAACAGGACAAAAACCAAATCGCGTTCGCGAAGGCGTTGTTCTGTTTTCGTGCGGAAGAAGCGTTTTGGAGAAATTTTAGTTTGAAATTTGACTCAACAAAAATTCAATACTGATAAGTTGTATTCAGAAAAGCTAATAGAGATTCCAAGGCGTGTAACAACAATCAAATTCTTTGAAGATTGGTCCGAAAAATCAAGATCGGCGAAACTTGGATAACGGAAAAGATTTGCAGTAAATTCAACCTCAATTCAAGTAGCTAAGCAGAGTATGAGGTGTAGTTGAGTAAGCAATAGTAAATAGAAACGAAGAGGGATGAAACCGTGCGAATTTGAAGCAAGAAGAGCGCGTTTTCGTTTCGGCCCGAGAAGGCTGAGGAAGACGATGAACAGTAATTCCAGTGATTTTTTATCCGTCTCTGCAGGGATTTTCCCAATTCTTTTTCTAACCAAAATCCCTCGAATTCAATCCTTCTTATAGAAGGAGATCGAGCAATTGATCGTTGGTTCCAACGGCTAGAAGAGGGGAAGAAAATAATTTAAAAAATATATAGCCGTTGCGCCGGAAAAGCAGAGAAGGAACGCCGAAAAAAATAGCACGCTTTTTAGTCCCACATTGGCTATTGGTAGGGAGAAGTGGCGCATATAAGAGTTCACTTCTCTATTACCTTCAGCCGAAAATATTGGGGTTGGCTGCCCCCTGGTGCGGTTGGGAAGTCATTACCCAAGCCGACCTGTTTAGAGCATAATGGGTCAACTATGACCCGAACCCGAATTAGGAACTCTGGCTTGCGGATGCGCCCTTCTAGTCGTCCCCTTAGGTTCACGCCTGGCCGGTTCGGCTTGGTCTCTCGCCTGGCCGGTTCGGCTTGGTTCCGGTTCAGCGTTTAACCGAACCCCCTTTTTTTTAATTTTGCGTAAAGCGAAAATCGGAAATAAAATTTCGAAAACGCTTTAATAAATAATAATAATTATATTTTTATTTAAACCAAAATGAATATGGTGTAAAATGTTGATTATACAAGTCAAGGACTTGTTTAATCACAACACCTTCTTAAATGTAAGCCTCATACGTAGAGTTGCACTAATACGATAAATAAAATCGTATGGTACAACCCTTAGGCAATTGAAACTTGAAAAATACATTTATAATGTGCCACACAAATAAAGTTGTAGGTTTTACATTGTGTCCCAAAAAAAACTTATACACCTCCATAATGGCTGTCACACCATTTGGAGTACCAAGGGTGAAAGTTGTTGATAACTTCCTTCAATCATCTTCCAAGTCACTCTAATACTGTAACAAATACTCAAGCAAACAATTAGAACAATAATACACTGTTTTGTTATCATCAAATTATCATTTAGGCCATGGGGTGTAACAACCCCAACCCTAGCCTCTAATCTTATTAACTACTTACCATTTCCCCATTCATAATTCATTGTCATCGCTTGTCTCCTAACTTCACTTAGCAACTAACCAAGGCTTCCCATGGCACCATTCTTACTTTCCTCTAAGGTTCGACCCTACACCTTCATCCCACTCATTATCGTTAATCCATTAATATTACCAAGCCCTCTAGCCACCATTTTATTACCAAAAATTGATCCTTTATCTTACTCCAAGACCATTTCTTAACCATTTCTTCTCAAAATAGTCTTTTTATTAATTAAAAGACTATTTTATTCATAAAACAAAATAAGTTAATCATAATTTAAAAAATTAATTTAAAATTATATATTAAAACATTGAAAAACTATCATTTTATCTCTTTAAAAAAAGATTCATATATTACAATGAAAAGATATATTAGTACAAATTTATCATAACAACTTGTGTAACATTAAATGCAAACTACTACTTAGGAAAGCCATTTAATATTCTATCATTATTCTCCCAAAGTTTCGTGTTATTTCTCATCTTACCTTGAAATGCTTAATCATAAAATAAATTGAAAAAACAATCACAATTTACTAGTAAAGTGATATAACATACATGTAAAACAAAATAAATTAAGATCATAATGTTTGTTGAGTCAATATCAAATAATATAACATGCATACAACATATAAAAAACATATGAATTAAATGTCATGTTTTCATTTTAAGATCACCTAATCTTCAATTTAAAGAAGTCATTTAAATTTCTTATTATCATTTCTTTATTCTCTTCACAATTTAATTTTATTATTTAGCTTATTCTTAATTAAGGCTTTTCACATTTCAAATCCTTTTAAGTTCCATCTTTAAAACATGTTATGTTAAAATATTAATAACTCTAATGACAATTGATTTACACCATCTCCAAAATATATTATTTTTTAATGTAGTCTCATTTACAAAATATATTATTCTAGAATAAGCTAAATCACTTTGGATATTCATCATTTATATATTTCCAAAATCATTATCTACCTTGTTTTACAAACTTCAGTTCTCGTTATTTTCTTTTCATTTTGATCCCACACGATAAATAATTGATTTTAAAACAATTGCAGTCATTTTTAATAATCTATCAACACTTCTCTAATATTGTAAATCAATTGATCGTTAAAATCTTAAAAATATTTGATACTGAGTTTTATCACTTAGAAAATTTTAATTTCATTAAACTCAATGTACTAAATTTCAAATGATTTATATAGACTATTTTAAATATATCCTCCTTCTTTGATGTGTTGTATATCATTTTTAATAGAATACATTTTTTCAATAAATAAATAAATTCATAATAATTCAAAAAATTTTGAATAATGCAAAATCACGATAAAAAGTCATTTTATTACAATTGGTATTTCATATCTATCAACCATTAAGGATCTTCAACTAGAACAATATCTATTGTACTCTTTCATCAAGTTTAGTTCTCATATTCCCAATCAACCATCATCATACCATTAGACAATTGCCATCTCTTGCCCATTGAAGACCCATGATGAGCTAGGATTGACCTCTACCATGCTATTAGCTCTATGATGGTTGTGTGATGAATGATGGCTCATGACCACTATGTATTTACCTTAATTTTGTGCTTGTGAGAATTTATGTTTGTTACTTCTATGCATTTAGTTTACTACTAATAATATTTCTATAAAGTTGTTTGTAATATTTATATTCATATTGAATTAGCATCCTTAGTGTTGAGTCCAACTTTTTTACTTTATTTTTCATAGAGAGATTGATGATCTTATTCTCAAAAGCATTTAAAATAAATTGTATAATCGCAAGTTAAATAACCTCATATCTGCATTGTTCATATTATATATGGGATTTTGGTATTAATGTATGGCAATAAGATATAGCATTATTTTGATTATAATTTTTTAACACACGCATTACTTATGGTTGCATGATTATTGGTATTTTACTACTAATGCTTATGAATTTCACTTGTGATTTCATTTTAATATCGTATGCATGAGCATTACTCATAAGCATAGCTTCGATTTGAACTTTAATTAATATTGTGTTTAGATTACCTATGGTTACTTTATTGCATTATACTCTTATTGTTGTTCATATTTTATTATAATTAAAATTTTAAATTTATTTTATACTATTGTTGTAAACCAAGAAAAAAAGAATAATAAATTATGTTAAATCACATTCACAAAACCTAGATAATAAATATAAAAAAATGATTTTGTTTACAAACAAAATAATTACATTAATTTGTAGTCACATCAATTAAGATAGTCAATTTCTTTCTCTTTTAATTTATTGTTAAACATTTTCTCTTAAAATTTTTATCTTTATAAAAGTTAAAAATGGAAGAAAAATTTTAAAATTTCTTTCCTATTATCATGTTTTTGCCAAAATTTAAACAAAAACACAAGTAAATAAAATAATATGAAAAATGTAAATATAAAATATTTTTAATCTTATTTTATTTTACAAAACTATTAATTTTCATTTTTAGCACTACACTTCAAATATTTCACTTCACGTTATTGATACAAATCCACCCAATATAACTTCATGCATTATATGATTTTCAAAATAGTTGTGATTGATAGCACAATACTTTTTTGTCATCATTGCTATTTCGTTGGCAATAATATTACTTGTCCTACAAGTCAAGGCTGCTTCTATGACCTTTGTTTCCACATTATCATTCATGTGGATTTAATTTGCGAGTAGCTCAATAAATTTTAAATAAGATAATCACATCTTGTAGATGTTTGGAAGATAAAACTATGCTTCTTACTTATGTGTGGGGTGTTATGTTAGAGTGCAACGTGTGTTACAGAAAAGATTATAATATCAATAAAAATATTGTATTTGAGATAAATAGGTATAGAATATCACATATAATGTAACACTAATGTTTCATCATGATGTGCATAATCACATTGCATATCATTTTCATTCATACATATTTTATCTTTTTTGTCATTAGTTTGTAATTAGATTAATGTATATGTTTTGGGAGATCCTTAATCATGGTACATGTGAATTATGAAATAGTTATTATTGTTTAACTAAATTTGAGAGTAATATATATTATCTAATGCAAAAGATTCCAAAATTGGGATGTAAATATCACAAAAATAGTAAAATTGTTCGGCCACATATGCATGATGATCATAAATAACTTTGATGATAACAAACTTTTTATGTGCTTTTATATGATCTAAAGTTTCCATCTAGTGTGTTTTTCATTTTATTACTTTTGAGATGTAAAATTGTTAATCGTCATAACCTAAAAATAATTAGCACTTGAGCAAAAGACTTGAAGATGACAAAATGGCTCAAGGATATATATATATGAATAGAAAATACTCTAACGTGGTGTGATGCCTTTGGTTTTTAAAAGATAACTTTGTATGCTTAAGCTTAAAATTTGAATTTTAATGCAAAATTGTAGTTTATAAAAAAACCCCACACTCATGTGTGCATTCAAATAATAAAATTTAACACTTAGTGTTAAATATTTCATTTGATAAAATGTGATTTTTTTATAGCTACAAGTAAATAAGTTGTTTACAAAGTTGATGCAATTAGCACTGAGGAGTGCCCAATATGTTAGCTTTATTATGCCATAATCAATGAGATGACACAACACATCAACCACAAACCCTTAGGTAGCTTACAAAATTCAAGATTAAAGAGGCATAGAGTAATCATAGGATGATGTCCTAAGAAAATAACCACTGGACAATGAATAGCCTTTATTAGGCTTTAAGTTGGAGGAATGTAAATATGAATAATCTCATATTGATTATAAAAAAAATTAGTTCATATATATAAGACCATGGCCTTAAAATGTCATGATCCATTTTGGGGACAATAAAACAAGTACAAATTACTTCATTATGAGCTTAATTTAGGGAGTATTTTATAGCTACTAAATTTTTTCTATTATAAAAAAATAAAAGATCATTTATAATCATTATTAATAGGTTTACTCCTCTTTGTGATATCAAGTGTTTTGAGATCACACATGGAGAATATTCTTTCCAGAACCACAACATTGAGTTTTTATCGTTGCACATTTTACAAGATCATATGGAGTTTTCAAGCACCGTTGACCTTTATAGAACACTGGCGAAGGCTTATTTAATATCACAAAAAGGATAATTAAGTCCTATAAATAAGAAAAAATTGTAAATATTGGCTAAGATAAGTAAATTTATTAGTTTAAAATTTAATTAAGTGATTATCAAATTTTATGAATTATATATATTAGCAAAATTAAGGATTATTAGAATTTTTTTAAAAAAATATATGACAATAATATATTTTTATAAGAGTCAAATAATATATTTTTTAAATTAAATACATATCAATAATAAAACAAGTCACTAAACTCATAGGTGAATAATATTTATTAAATATTTATGTAATTTTTAAAAAGAAAAAATTATTTATAATATCAAATGACTTTGAAACATTACAAAATTTTAATATAATATAGATTACCTGAGTGGTTTATTTTAGAAGCCAATAAGTTTTGAAGATTTATTAAATTAAAAATTTAATTTGATGTAAAGCTTTAATTATTTTTTTAACCTAATTCAATAGGCGAGCATGAACCAAATGACACTAATGAAAAAAGGTCACAAAATGTTGGCGATAAGGAGGAGAAACATTGCAATTGAAAGAGGAAAAAGTTTGGATTAAAGAGGAGGAATATGAAGAGGTATGGGTTGGTTTTGGGAGAAGATAAAGAGAAATGGTAACAGTTCAAGCTGCAATTGAGGAAAAAATTATTTGAAAGGGTTTGACAGCTTCTAAAGATTTCGATAAATCTTTCATGCAATTGAGCTACCTTGCAATAAAGAAAGGGAAGGAGAAAATGACCTCACAAGAAGAGGTGAAATTTTATAAAATTATTATAGCAATCAAATAAAGTAAGAAAAAGGAAGATAAAGGTTTAAGCTTTGGGAAGATCAAGAGATTGCATAAGTAAACATTAAGTTAATGTGACTTTTCTATGGAAAAAGGATAAGTTATCTATGTATTTTAATGCAAGTATTATTTTAATAATTAATAATATGAATGAACTTATATCTTGGTTGATTCTTAGCGTATTATGTGTTTGTATTTTAAGCAATTGAGGAGAAATTAGCTCGATGGTACGAAAACTTCTTATACATACATACATTTATATGATATTTTTTCTACCCATTAGATGATTATTACCTAATCCTTAGTTAAACCATATTTCAACTTAAAAAGTTGTATTTTATTCCATCTATTGATCTTGTTTATTATATATATATATATAATAAAATGAGTTAATAGATGGAATAAAATACAACTTTTAAAATTAAAATATGGTTTAAAAAGGGATTAGTTAATAATCATTTAGAGGGAGGAAAAGAGTCATATAAATTTAAAGAGTATCATCATTATGGGTAGACGTTTGATATAACCACAAAGAAGATATGTTAAAGAAGAAATAACTAGTTTAGTCATATAAACTCATTGGTATGTGTTACACAATCATACATTATTTATTTAATGATAATAAAATTATTATATTATTATTACTAATATTTTTTTCTTTAGTAGTTTTCAAAGCATACATTTCATGGTTAAGCAAGTATAATCAACTAGAGTGTTTAATCAAGTATTTTATAGAGTAATCCACATATAAAGATATCTCAAATATTAGTGGCTTTGCTCATACTTGACTTAAATAACAAATCATAAAACTAATCAGCTCTCAATGGAGTGGTAATCTATTTAAAGCTCATATTTTATACATTACTTTTTGTTAAAATTATTTAACCCAAAACTTGATGTTTAAATGATATACATGATTGTATTTACTATTCATACATGTCTTTTAAGGAATGCATTTCATACATATTTATTTACACCTAAATTAGATTACTTACATACACATATTATGTTCTTAGTATATTACATTCATTATTTGTTGCAACATCATTATTCATTGCTAAATCATGTTGGAATCGAGAAGGAATGGAAATTAAGTGAACATTCCATCTTTCAAATTGTATTAGCAAGAGTTAACATTTATATAATACAACTAATGCTTCATAATATTAGATAATGTGTGTCATAAATGATCCTAGGTCAATTATACCATTTTTTATGTTTCTACATGTACAATATCATTGTCTTTCAAGTACGATTATAGTTTTACCCTAGAGATGTTTGAGATTTAGTGTCATATAATATAATGTATCTATCATATTTATATGCTATATTCACTAAGAAGATCGAACAAGTGATCACACCGAGTGATCTTAAGTTTGTGTATTAGAGATTATTATGTTGTACAAGTATGATAATTTTTTTGTATTTATATTATTATTATATTTGTAAAATGGGTCTTTAAGGCATAGATAATAAGAAAGTTGTTTTTCTTTTGCATATGTACAATCCCATTTTCATACTTATACAATACACATTTTTCCAAGAAGTTGAATTGGGGATCTAATCATGTAATGAGCAAACTAGTGTCATATGAGTACAATCCACTGATTGTACGAACATGATCATCCATGATTTTTGTTAAGAACTCTTATAAAATATATCATTGTTACACGATCATGCATCGCAAAACATTTCCCTAAGATATATAAAGCTATATTGGAAATATTTCTTTATATTTGTATCATATGATATATTTATCATATTTATATTATGCATTGTGAGGTGTGAAGATGAAGTAATTAGATAGGCTCATCATTTAAATGATATATTTTGATTACTTATCATCTCACATGATTCTTTTATCTTAATAATTTGATATTTATCTTTAAAATATAACTACTATTTCAATCACTTCAATGATGGATTTTTACTAGTTGAAACTCCTTTAAATCGACCATGTTAGTTTGTGTGGTATAAGAAGAGCATGTTAGAACGTGAATAAGCTGATGAATCATTTGCCAAATCATTTACAAGAGAATAAAGTTTATAGTCATGGTTTGTGCCTTATACTGTGAATAATCTCTTATTTTTGTCGTTGCTAATGCTGCATTCCAACTTGATTGCATATTAATCTCTCATATTGTTTGATAAATTAGTTTTATATCATTTAAAAATTATGTCATATATTTTTTCAAGTAAACATTTTAAGAATTTTTATGTATTATATTATATAAGTACTGTAATACTTGATTTTGTTTTTGTTATACTCATTTGAATGAGATTGACCTTACTTGGTTAGGATAAAAATGGGAGTGAATTTGTATTAGGTTGATTCTTATTTGATAGTGACAAAAATGAGTAGTTGTATTAAGCTTATCCCACTAGATTGCAACAAAATGAGAGTAAATTGTAGTATAAACCTAGCCATTTTGGTGGGATAGATATAGACAAAGGTCTTGTTAATTTTTTTTTAAAAATCTCATATGTTTTTTTATTGAGTTTGCTTTTCTTTACTTGTTTTATTTCACAATAACAAATATTATCACAAAGATTCAAAGTCAAACAATATTTTTTAAAAGTGTTATGCAACTTGTTAATATAAGAAAATAACGTATATTATGAAAAGAATTTAAGTTAGTTATTTTTAGATTGAGATTAAACAAAGACTTCTTTTATGAAATTACTCGAGATTTAATATTCTTTAAATCTTTTTAATTTAGAGATAACTTAAATTATTAAATTCTATTTGGCTTGATTAAAGTCAATTTGAGAGAAAAAAAACATTTATATTATCATTTTATTTTGATTGAAATTGAATTTAATTTGATTTTAAATTTGCACAATTCACCTCTCTTATGTTCCCCTAGCACTTAAGACTTTATAATCTCACATTATTGCTCTTTGTTTTATTTACCTAAATATTATAGAACCCAAGGTGTAGCATAATAAAATTCATATTACTTTGTATTATATTATTATCTATTGAGTCTATGATGATTAACCTAGCTTACTTTTAGTTTAAAATATTTCAAATCTTGTTGATAGATTTCATGGAAACTATAATTATAGAAGATGAAGATCAGAGTGATGAGTTAGCAATGTATAATCTTATTTTTTTTAATGTTAACATACATTAGATTGAACTGTTTGAATCATACTAATTATTGTTACACAAGTTTGATTGACATCATAACTTTAATGGTTTTATTTTGTAGAAACTTGTCATGGACATTTTGACATACATGGTATTATAAATTTTGACAAAACTTATTTTTTTATTGAAATTAAAAATTAAAAATAAAACAAAATATTTTTTAAGTAAAACTTTATGTTTTGATTTTTAAATTAAATAATTTGTTAAATTGAAAAAGAGGATACAAAAGTTACAAATATTTGTAGTAATAATTTATAATTATATTCTAATAAATCTTGTGTTATAGATTGCTCAAGGAGTATGTTCTACCTTTGGTAAGAACTCTTTTTAAAAAATTATAGTTGGATTTATATTGATAATTGAGTCTATTTTTTTAAATCATATCAATAATATTTTAATATTTCAATTTTCATATGTTTTATGCACTTAATATTTTCAATTGCCTTAGTAATATTAGGAAGATATTTTAACAAACAATTTTATATGAGTAAAATTATTTAAATTATTTAACAATTTGTTTATGTTTTATAATTAAAATAAAAAATTGTTTTCAAATGTCCAATCAAACGAAGACCAGCGCTTCGAAAGGCGTCTGTTTTGGCTTTTAAACTCAGATTAACAAATAAATAAAAATATGCTATAGCTAACAGCATTAAATGTGGGGACGCTGAAGGCTCGCTTCATCGTTTGTTTAGGGGATTCCATTCGTTCCTGCTCCCTTAGGGTTTCAACTGTTCCTTGCCGCTGTTAATATGAGGTGAGCTGTCTTTACGTGGCTATAGCAATGTAACCTTTTCTTTTGCTATCCACGTTCGATCACCTTTTACCTGCAGCTTGCTGTTCTCTAGGTTTACTAATATGGGTTTTGGGGTTTAACGTATCAGCGGTTTGGTCTTTTGTGTTGCTATTGTTCTTGTTTGTCGGGTTTGTTCAAATCTCAGCGATGGATAGTGGGAATTGTTTTTCAACTGCTATGATAGGAAATTTCTTCCTTTATGGCCTTTTCGTTATTTGCCGCAAGGGTTTTTAAGTGTTATCTAGGAAAGATTGCGTATTGATCATCGACAGCGTTGGAGTTTTGTTAACAGATAGCTCTAACGTTCACGTTTTGTGGTACATGGTCGTAGTAGGAAGTTAGATGGGTTGGTGCTTATGTGTTCGTAGATTTTCTTTTCCGGTTCTGATGTTGGATGGGCAAGCTTCAATGACTTTGACGTTGGAGAAAATGCTGATTACATGGCTTTTCCTTCAAGCTGTAAAATGCATTTGTGTCAGCTACAGTTCTCTCTGTAGCCTTTTGGTAGTGTTATTTAGTCAAGTCTACCTTGTATATCTAGTGATTGGGTGGTAATTTTTTACAATGTAATTAATATAAACTATGCCAGTGGTGGGTTAGAAAGCGTAGTCGAAAGCAAAGTATTTGCAGCTTAATTTGGTCATTTGTATGTCTCCCCGTGGTCATCAATTAACAAGGGAGTGAAAAGTAAAAGGAGATTGATATGTCCTTTTGAATATGATATTCCGTAAATCATTGATTTACAAAACAACTTCATTTATTGTTGAACAACTGGTGTGACTTAGTTTTGATGAGAATCCCACTGATATGAAGAATGGATTGAATCATTTTACAATTATTGCATTTTCATGCACCAAGTTCTTCTATTAGGAATGTGGATAGGACTGAAATATGCCATCAAAAGACTACTGAGATGATATTTCATTTATGGAGATTTTTTTTTAATTTTATTGATGTCAGTGTTATTTCAAAATAAATGATTTGTTTTTAAGCGTTGTTTGTTTGATTCAATGATGTTATATTTAAGGATGTCAGTTTACTCAAATTGCTGTTGTTTTACATTGTGTAACATTTTACCCAACTTAAGTTTCATGTGTCTTGTAGGTTCGATGGGAAAAGTTGTTAATTTGTATGATCTCATTTAAAAGTTTTATGAAACCAAGCAATCAAAATATTTAGATAATTTTACATGACATGATACATATTTTCTAATCAAATAACCACTTAAATATTTATTTGTGAAGGGTTTTCAACTCTTCAACCTATTATTCTTCTAATATAGAGTACCTCTCACTAGTTTTTGTTAGGGCAATTTTTTTTGCTCCTGTCCTGCTAATCCAAGAGCTGATGATTAATTTTGTGTAATTATGTGCAATGAGAGCTTTATGGGTCCGTCTAGTTCATTGAAAACATGTATTGATGGAAACTTTGCTTGTATCACTGAAGTGCTATACTTTATACTGTACCATTCACTTTGTTAAAGTGACTTCTTTTGGTGGTAGTGCTTGGATGCTCTTCAAATGAACTTCATAGATGAAATTCAGTATTTTGAAGAATCTGAAAACCTTTGCATATGTGTATGTTTATATTACTAAATCTTACTCCTTTAATGTTTTGCATTCTCATGTTTATTCATGTACTTTTTCTTGGATAAGTTAACAACAGGAAATTAATCCCCATCTTATGTTTCTATTAAAATGGTCAGAGTGTTTATGCTCAAGTTCATTTTTTTTGAGAAAATAATATGATATGTGTCAGCTGTTGAATAGCTTGGCACAAAACATACAGGTGACCTTTAATAATTAAAAGATTATTATTTATCACTCGAACCCTTGAGAGATACTTTATTGCATTATATATAAGCAGCTAATCTCGTTTTTTCCCCTCTAATTCTGGTTTGTTTCTTCTATTTGTTTGTTGGTATAACACAATTAGCTTTCTAATAACCCGTTTAAAGCATTAAACTGACAAGATTCTTTTTTTGATGCAGTAACACCATTTTTTTTACATGGTTGAATTGCCTAAAATCGCATTGTAGCTGTTTTGTGCTTAAGTGCATATGTAGTAGCATGACATAGTTAAATTGTGATTTAAGATAAACTTTTTTAATGTTTTCTTTTTATTTTTATTTAATGAATCTTTTTGAAGCACACCTTTGATGTGTATGTAACACATATACATTACTCCTAACAAGTGCAATTAGCTTTTTAGCTTTATGACAATTGGCAATCAGAAACACTTGTACAGAAAAATCAGCAGAGCATAGCTAATAGTACTTAAAAATCGCCAAAATACTATGGAAGATAGCATAGTCATCTGTAAGGTTGTTTTGAATTATAGAGATAAGGTTGTTACCAAGTTGTTCTGAATTTAAATCCGGCTTTCTTCTTGAAATTTAAGCAAGAAAAGTAACACAGAAGGCACCAAAATGTTTCTTTTAGTCATCATAAAGAATTTAGGGTTTTATGTGTCAGTAGATCATGAATAGAGGGGAATTAGAGTAAATAAAACTCATGTGACCAACTTGTTAATAGAGAGAAGTCAAAGCAATTGAAACTCATCGAACCAAGACTATATTCACATAAACACCGATTCAATTAAACCTTGCAAAATAAAACATGCTAGATGATGAAAATGAGGGCTCCTGGGAGCCTTTTGTGCTTTTTAGATGGGATTCATTTTGTAATAGATGCGGGTTTTGTTCAAATAAGGATGAATCAGATGAAATAGGAATGTGGCTGCATCTATGCTTAGCCAAATGATGTAGGATATGGCCTACAAAAATGTGTCTTTTCCTGTGACTGTGTGCTTAATGCATCGGATCAAATTCATTCTGGATTTGCACTTCATATGCTACTATTTAGGTCTTGCCTGACATTGTTGATTTACAAACCCATATTTGATGATATTTATCATCTTAATTGTAATGTGCTCATATTTGACAATTATGTATCATATTACACACATTTGGTTCGATGCAATATTATTCTCGCTACCTCGGTTCTTGAATTGACCTTTTCATATTCATGGTTTTATAGGTTTTTTTTACCACATGGCTTATCTTTCCATGATATTGATAATTTCATTTAATAATTGGTGATATTAATCAGAATTTATTTTTTATTCGTTCACAAGTTTGCATGTTCTGTATTTATTCGGACTCTTTTAAAGTCATTAAATTTTTTTTTATGGTGATCTTATTTCGTTTGGCAGACATAAAGAATGTCTAGATTTTGGCCTTATCCTCTCAAAAGATTAGGGGAACAATGGCCTTTTTGAACCTTTAAAATGTTAATTGGGATTTTTTTTGGCCCTTAATTTGATCAGTGGGCGACCTTCCTAGATTTTTATGTTCTATTGTCAATACTCTTTTGTCCTGAGCAATCCTGTAAAGCTCTAAATGCAGTGTAAGTGGCAATTTCTTTGCTATAGAAATTAATTGCAGGTGCAGGATTAAGTTCTTGAAATATAAAAATGTAAAAGGAAATGTATTTGTAAAGGTTCCTAAGCAAACATTTAGGAAAGAAATAACTAGATTGGCAATAACATATTTGAAATGGAGTTGAGTTGTTCCTGAATCTCTTTGATTAATGATTTAGATTGCAAATGGATGATGTCTAAACTTTTAGATGGAATTTTCTATTTCAATTATTTAATTAATAATGATATCATTTTACTTACGGAATGATGTTGTACAAGTTTGCATGTTTCATTTTAGTTTACAGTTTCTGATAGCAGAGCAACTAAGCAGATCGAAGTGCATTATTTTAGTTCATAAAATCATAATTATTAATTTAAAGTTATTTAGTAACATTATTTAGTAACATTATTAATTTAAAGAAGTTGAATTAAATTTTTTAGTTTTGGAGATATTGTGCAAAAACATGAGTACAAACTGGGGAATAGTCTCGCATTACAATTTTTACAGCATAGTTACATAAAATGTGGTTTGCATGTTTTGAACTTATATTAAAATTACCTTTCCTTTTAGTCGTCACCCTGAAGTCAAGTGGGCACAGAGGATTGAGAAGGTGTACCTTACTATTCTATTAGCTGATGCAAAAAATGTTCAGATTAATCTTGAGCCAGATGGTGTTTTCACCTTTTCTGGCTTGGCTGGCTCAGACAATGCCCTCTACGAGTTGCAGTTGGAACTCTTTGATAAAGTTAATGTAGAGGTAATTTATATGTATTGCTTGAAGTATGCTGTACATTGGCCAAATGAAGTTTTCTTATCTTTAGCCCATTCTTTGACTTTCATTTTACAGGCAAGCAAATTAAACACAGGTGTTAGGAGCATCTTTTGTGTCATTGAAAAGGTAGAGAAGGCCTGGTGGAAGAAATTATTGCGAGGTGATGGAAAACCACCCCACTACATAAAAGTGGACTGGGATAAATGGGTGGATGAAGATGAAGTTACTGGTTTGTTTTTTGATTCTATTTATTATGTGAATATGTTCTACAAGTTCACACGTATGAGCATAAATTGCGAAAGAATTGAAATTTGAAGACTTTGTTATGGCCTTTTGGACGTTTTAGACATAACTTCTGAGCATATTCAGATGATATCAAGAATAAGTTTCCTATTATCAGTTTTGCAGATTAGTTCAGAATAAAAATGTGCCATAATTTCCTCACTGCAGAGCTTCTGTAGCTTGATAAAGTTGAACTGTTTTATTATTCCGTTTAAATAAGTAGATATAGCTATTCTTAAGTACTTCATGCCTTCAAATTTAGTTCTTTTTTATCTACTAATGTTCAAAATTTGAGTGATCAAGGTGTGGTACTTGTTTGAGCATGCTTGTTATTTAGCACCTATGTGCTTGGTAGTAGTTACTTTAGATGAAAAACCTTGAACATAGTTTTGATTTTGTTATGGTTGCTGTTAGAGATTTTTGCCTAATTTTGTTCATATACAAAACTATGAATTTTATTTTGATTTGAGAAAATGTTATTAAGTTTGAATTCGTGTGACTAAATAGGAAAATGGCTTTGGTGCACTTTTGCATCTTGTTTGATATTTCTGTTTGAAGGTGCCTAACATTTTCAACTTTGGCAGGCAATGGTGATGATAATTTTGGAGGAATGGACTTCTCCGTGAGAAAAATATTTGATTTGCTAGTTCTTTAAGTATTTTTTTTTTTTAGCTTTGCACTAATTTGTAGGTGCTTTGTATGTAGAAATTTGGTGGTATGGATGGCATGGATGGTGGCGATGATGATTATGATAGTGATGATGAAGGTAATTAGGGGATATGCAACCCTTGCTGTGACGGCAATTTGCTTTTGGCACTTGAAACGTGAAATTTCCTTATCAAAATATGCTAAATTTAGTTTTATCAGTGATCAAACCATTGTTTGACATTCTGGGTTATTCTCCTGGCCCTTTATTGAGCTTGTTAATTACAACACATGCCTTTTCACCCCATTATTTTACAGAATATGAACTCGTTTGCTTGTAAAAATTAATTGGAATTTGTTATTTGTATTTGACTCCTAGGAAATAGGCATGTTAGATTTTTGGAAAAATTAGTTAGATTTTTGGAAAAATTAATTGTTTGGAAGGAAGCTGCCAATATTTGATTTTTGTTGTTAGTTTCAAAGGGTGTCCTTGCACCTAAAAGTATGGCTAAAAAGGTTATTTCTTAGATTGATATGCCAATAACCTAGAAGATAACTTTTGTTTCACTTTAATACTCCCACATTGCCCCTGTCTGTTTTCTTTTATTTCTAAGCACTTAATACCTACTTTTCATTTTGTATTATGGTTGGCAAATCAACTTGATGTTTGCTATCATCTTGTTCTTAACCTTGTAACTATCTCGAGTTGGTCAATTTTTTTTATGCAATGAACAGGGCTTCAAGTGTATCGATGGGTTATGTAATTGACGCCGTAACAAATAAGGGATAGCTTACTTAACAAGTGTAATATGAGCAAGCCTTCATCCAACCACAAGGACTAAGCTTACCTATGTTATTGTCAACATCAGTTACATGAACAAGTTTGAATCCCACCTAGTGGTTCAGTTATAGGATTCTTCTAAATGTCATTGTGTTTTATTTATCAGCAACATGTTCTTAATATTCATGGTTGTCAATTCTTTTTTCATAATTTTTATCAATTATGTTGGTCTACTTCTTCTCCTATATGATAATTACAATTAAACTTATTTATTAACATGATAAATTAACCTTTATTCATGTTGACAGATTAAAGCTAATAAATGTGCGTTATAAAGTACAGTTTAACTCATGCATTAAACTGTAAACTATATTGCTTGCTTTAAAATTGTTTATTATTTCAAGGAGCTATCTTATGGAGGTTGATAAAATGAGAGACCATTGATCAAGAAACATGTAATACAGCTTATGTACATTGAGTTTACTTCTTAATCATGTTCAGCTTGCATACAGTTTGATAGGCAACAAATTCGACATGAGCAGATGTTTGAAAGTTCGTGAACTTAACACCTGTTCCTGTTTGATTCGATTATTCACGTTTGATTCGATTTGAACTGAAATGTTTCTGTTAACTTTTTTTTTTTTTTGTCTTATTTACTCCCTTATTAACCAGAGGAGAATAATCTCCTTAACGAGCACAATGGGTTACTATTGCAGGCATGGAGACAGTATTGTCATTCTTATCACCACCACTGTCGTCACCATTGTCTTAATTGTTCATGTTCCCTTAATGATTATGTTTGATGATTTTCATGGGCATAATTAGCAAACAATCAGCCGAGAAATTAACATTAACCATCATCCAACATGTAGAAGCCCTATTATTAGCAAATGAATTTAGGCAAACTATTAGATCAGTACTTGCTTTTTCAAATAAAGCAAACTAAAGTACAGCATGTTCTATGGAATCTACATATCTGTTTTTTTTTTTTAATTTTCATTTCTGTCAATGGGGAATTGATCGAGTCGTAAAGGAGAAAGTTTAACAGTCAAGTAAATTTCTCAATTGGTTGCTTTTGTTGAAACATGGAAGATTACTATTTTGCAAAAAAAAAGGTTTAGAGGGGCAAGGAGAACGTTGGGGAATGGGAGAGGGGTGATGCTTTAGTTCTTCCTGTTAAGTTGTGGCAATGTTTGCATATTCTAAGGTTGGACTGTGAGACATAGCATGCAAAGAGAAGGTGCATTTTAGATGGGTAAGGAATTTTTGTTCGGATGAGGATAAAGATGGTGAGGTCTTCCTTCTATAATATTATTCAATGAAGAGATTACAGCCTTTGTTGTTTCAATCAATCATTTTTAGATTATGGGTGATGATCTTAAATAGTTAAAAGATGATATGTTGGCAAAAAGATAAAAAAAAAAAAAAGTCAATCTTGCATCTTTTAGTGAGATTTTAACATTTTATTGATAAACATAAAAACTAGTTGACTGATTTCTAATTAAACATCACAATAGGTTTGTTTGACATTCAATTTTTACATGTCGAGTAGGCTTTTGGGTCATGTATGAGAACTGTATCGGAAACAAATCTTATCCTCACATAGCTTTTGTTTGTGTTCATGAGTTCACATAGCTTTTGGGTCATGTATGAGAACTGTATCGGAAACAAATCTTATCCTCACATAGCTTTTGTTTGTGTTCATGAGTTCACCTAATTGAACTGTTGGGCTGGTCACGGCTTTACATTTTACCTAACAACATGCAAGCTTGTCAAATGTTTATACTTAGTATGACATTCCCACTGTTAACTGTCTTTTATTTGCAGAGGCTGATACCGCAATGTCTGAAGAAGCCGGCAAAGCTGGGAAAACCGACGATCCATTGGCGGCGACGAAGAACGAAGCAGAAACGTCTACTAGCACCTGAAAGCCTTTATTGAGTTCATCTGCTTTCTTTTAGATTCGTTAAGTACCACAGGTAATCTATCTAATGGACATGCATTAGCAAATTTGAAACGGTTTAAAACTTAAAATAGGTAATCTGTCTCTTATTGATGAGTATTTATGCTGAGTAACACTTAGTGTGTCTGCATGGTTGATCTGAGAATCTAAGCTTAGGACTCGTTTGAATGATTCAAGTTTTAATTTTGTTGTGGATTTCTTGTGTGTTTTGTTAATTATGATTTTAATCCCTTTATGAATATTATCTTGTTTGGTTTATTGGTTCTTGATTTGTTCATTTGTTTTTAAATTATTTTTACCATTTTTTCCTATAAGCTAAAGGGCTGGCTGCCAATCTCTTAATTTCAAGTGCTTGTTGTGAACCAAACAAGTACTAAGTTATACTTGTAATAATTTAAGATGTCATAGGTAAAAAATATTACATTTATGAATATATTCTATTTATTTTCCATGTTATTTTATGAAAAGTAATATATATTTAAGGGTTGATGCCGTATGACAAGTGGGAAGTCATTATGTGTACCTGTGACTTATTCAAAAAATATTTATTAGAATTTGTTATAATCTATATTTGTCTTGTTTGAATCATGTAAAATAAATAAACTAAACTATTAAAAATTTATAATAATTTATAATTCGGGTATGTATGTATATTGATTTATTTTACTAATTAGTTACATGATCGTTAAAAACATAGATTAGATGAGAACATAAGCTGATTGCAGTAAAAGTGTGCATATCTTGAAATATTGTATAGAACTACTAAGAATTAATTAATTTAATATTTATAAAAAAAATAAAACATTTACTTAAAATAGCATACAAAGTTTATCAAAACATAGTATAAATAAATGTACAATTATAGGTTGACACCAAGTGCAATTTCTTCATAAAATATGTATTACTTAATTGTTTTTCTTATATTAGGTAATTATATTTTAGGATAGAGATTTATTTATTATTTATTTTACAAATTTCGGTTTTAGAATTTTGAACAATCTTATTTATACATATGTCAAGCCAAACAAACTTCAAACCGATGCATCTAATGCAAGCCAAACACACTCAGGCACACACCATGCTTCAAACTAGATAGATGAACTCTGCCCTTCCCTTCTCCTCCATGTAACGCTGGCAAAAGACTTAAAGCTGCTGCCACCTGGTGGTTCAGCACTTGGGTATTGGCACTTCACAAATTCCAGCCACCTTCCTGCCATTGCCGGTGTTCACATAACCCCTCAGCCGTGGGTCCTTCTCGTATTGGCAGAGGCAGTGCTGCTGCTCCTTCAGCTTCGTACAGCATGCGGCGGTCGGGGGCGCCGCGGTGAGAATTGCAGAGGCGCATGGACTCAGTTCCATCAGGTCGCACGACGGCGAGGCGGCTACCGGAGCACGGAGGAGCAGGGGTGCGGCGACGAAGTAGAGCAAGAGGAAGGACGACTTCATCTTCTAAGGATCGACGCAGGTGAGGATGGAGGGGAGAAGCGAGGGCCGGTATTTATAGGTGATTAAAGAGAGATGGACCCGTTTGGCGCGGCGTTTGGCTTGAAAAAATAGTTTATTATGTTTGCGTTTTTTAAAAATAACTTTTTTCATTTTAAACAATTTTTTTAGCACAAACAATTTCTTTTTAAATATTAAAATTTTTTACAATATATTTAATTTTTAAAAATACCCTATAGAAGAATACATTATATATATACAAATTTTCAATAAATATTATAAAATCATTATAAATCAATAACATTTTTTCTTATATAAAATGTATATATACCAGATTGGAAAGATGACTGAGCTATGTTGCTTTTTTACAGAAGGGCGTGCTGCAGGAAATGATGAGGCAACATGGATAGCATCAAGTGTAGCCAGGGAAATCATTCTTCTAAGCTTTCGGTAAAAATAAAAAAAGCTGTTTTTTTTTAAATGGGTTATTTAAAAAAAATATGACAATAGCTTTATCACCAAAAATAATAATAAATTTTTTTATTTCATTAAAATTTATTTTAAAATTTGAAAAAATTCTGATAATCAACTAAAATTCCTAAAATTAATCAAAACACTTTTTTTTCTTTTATTATCAACCAAAACTTGATTTATCACTTAAAAAATTAGTACTAATGATAATCGTCCAGAGTCTTGTCAAAGTTGATGAAAAACATAAGTTTTTTTTTATTTTTTAAATAAATTTAAAAAATAAAAAAAAAATTCGAATAAATTTTAATTTTTTAAATAGTTCTTTTTTCTTTTAACACGATTTAAAATAAATGTTGATGCCAAAGAAATTTGAAAAACTACTAACAACATTGTATCTGCATTTTTTTTAAATAATTATTTCATAGTAATATTTAAATTGCTAAAAAAATCAAATCAACAAGTAGAAAGTTGAAAAAAATTACATGGTCAATTGATTAAATTTTAATTATAATTAATATATTTATTTTTGATCTATATAAATACAACTATCCACAGAAATTTGTAGCACACTTAACTACCTTATATTTAAAACATTTATCCGAAATCTTTTAAATAATTAATTTCATAGTAAAGTAGAGAAATCAACTTAAAAAGCTAAAGCAGAAGAGAAATAAATTTTAAATGAAAAATCCATAATCAATAAATACTATAATTAAAACGGAAATTTTATTTCTCAAAAGGCTCAGAATAAAAATATTTGAGTGTTCAGTAAATTTATCAAAATAATTAATTTATATAAGAAAATAATTTTTCTAATCCTTTTTGCAGAAATACCTTTTAATAGAAATACAAAAGATCTAAGCAAAACATTCGTCTCAGATGGTTGAGAAATGTAAATAAATAATAACGAATCTGTCTGCTGCCAGAAAAAAAATCTACAACGCCATAAAGCCCTAATTCGCCCGATCGAAATCCCAAACCCGACAAGAATTTGTCAGGAATTTGCCGACTGGCTGGAGCTTCCCCAACGCCGGAGAGGGACGTAAACTCTAGACCGTTCCTTTCTCGTAGCAAGCCGATCTCCTCCTCTGCCTGAAGAGGAATCGGCCTCCAAATCGATGTCGGAGAAGGATGAGGATGCGAAGCCGGAGAGACGGCGGTGGCCTCCGTGGCACGATGAGGAGGCTGCGGCCGTTCTGACCCGGCGAACGGCGACGGCGGTGGCGCGTAACGGAATCTGCACGCAGCAGCAGAGGATGGCGAGCGGACAGCAGATACAGAAAGCGCAGGCGTTGGCGGCGCACTCCGCCGCCGCGGTCCCGCAACACCGCGGCCGAGGATCGTCGGGGGACTTCGCTGGATGCCGAGGCTTAGAGCGAGGAGATCCCATCTGGGAAGAATGGAACCTGATAGGTTCGTGATCGGGCAACTTGGTTTTGTGCCACGTCGTTACGTAAAACTGTGTAGCGTTCGTGTAGCGATTTGGGAAACTAGAATTTCTGTGAACGGTAAAACCTAGACAAAGGGATTTGCTGGTGAAATTTAAAAAAACAGATATATTTAATAATTAATTAAATATATTTCAATCCTCATCAAATGCTCTCAATATCTAAGTTGTTGTGAGTTGAGGAAATGTTGGTGCATTTATTTCAAATTTACTTTTTATTTAAACGTGCTTTTTGAAATGACAAGAAAAATATTGTTTGATCATTCCTTCAGTCACTCTTTTAATAAAAAAATAAATAATATGAATAAATGAATAACATACTATTTTATTTTTTAAAAAATTATGTTAAAATTTACTTTTTGTTTTTTGTTAAAAAATATTTAAAATATTTCAAAATGTTAATAATTTGTTTAGTATTTATTGATAATATATTTATATGTAATGAAATACCAATAAAATGATGTTAATATCAAGTATAATCTTTCTTTAATAACTTTAAATAATGACTCTTAATTTTTGTTATGGCTAATTGTCTTGTGCTATCGGTTAAATAGTCTTGCATAGTCTTAAGAGGTTGCCACGAGGAGGGTTTTAATTATATGATATGGAATATGAATAATATAGTTCAGCGATACTATTAAGGGTTTCTGTTGTGGAAAGAGAGAAAAATGTAGAAAGTAAAAAGAGAGAAATGACTTGATGAATTTTAAAAGATATTGTTGTATTTTTTTCATGATTTTGGTAATTATTGAAATTAATCTCTTTGGATCTCTTACTCATTATCTTGCATGATGCTTGAAATTTACCTTTTATTATATTTGGTCGAATAATTGAATTTGTCTTAATGGTCAATCTGAAACTTAGATTTAAATTATCTTAGTATTGATTTATACATATTTTAAGATTCATTAGTATATATTTGCAAAGTTTATATATAAATCATATGATTTTTATTATATGAGTATAAAACTTACAAACGATAAAGATGAAATCTCATAGCAACATTTAATGCATAAATGTCTTTCATAAGTCACAAGTAACTTTGAGTTCAGACTAAAACAAGTAATATAATTGTTCTTATATCAGCAAACTTAGAATGTATTTGTTGATAGGCTATTTAATTTTTTTTTTTAAAAGGAAGTAGCTTTTTAATAATAGATTTAGAGAGTGATATAAAAAGTCTTCTTAATAACTTGTTAAAAAAGTCTTCTTAAATCACTCTTTTAATAAAAAAATAATATGAATAAATGAATAAAATATTATTTTATTTTTTAAAATTATATTAAAATTTTACTTTTTGTTTTTTGTTAAAAAATATTTCAAAACGTTAATAATTTGTTTAATATTTATTGATAATATATTTATATGTAAAATGTATTAATAAAGTGATGTTAATGCAAGTTAATTATGATGCAATAAAATGTTTTATTTGTTTTTGTCATCCATAGTTGAAATAGATCATATGTGAAATCATGCATTAAGTATCACCATATGGGATGATTAATAAGCATAGTAAGTAATGGAGTATTTATGCTTCATATTAAGTTGAATTTTTCTTTTATAACTTTAAATACTGATTCTTAATTGTTGTTATGACTAATTGTCTTGTGCTATTAGTTAAACAATCTTGGGTAGTCTTAAAGGGTTGCCATGAGGAGGGTTTTAACTATATGATATGGAACACGAATAATATAGTTTAGGCGATCCTAATAAGGGTTTTTATTGTGGAAAGAGCAAGAAAATATAGAAAGTAAGAGAAGAGAAATGACTTGATAAATTTTAAAAGATATTATGATATTTTTTTTAATGATTTTGATAATTATTGAAATTATCTTCTTTGGGTATCTTACTTATTATCTTGAATGTTACTTCAAATTTACCTTTTATTATATTTGGTAAAACAAATGAATACCTTAATGGTCAATATGAAACTTAAATTTAAATCATCTTAATATTGATTTATATATTTTTTAGGATTCATAAATGTATATTTATAAAGTTTATATACAAATCATATAATTTTTATAATGTGAGTATAAAACATGCAAACGATAAAGATGAAATCTCGCAGCAACATTTAATTGCGTAAATGTCTTTCATAAGTCACGAGTAACTTTGAGTTGAGACTAAACAAGTAATATAGTTGTTCATAGATTAGAGAACTTAGAATATATTTGTTTATAAGTTATTTAATTTTTTTGTTAAAAAAATAAAGTAGTTTTTTAACACTAGATTTAGAATGTGATATAAAAAGTCTTCTTAATAACTTGTTAAAAAATAAAAGATCAATGAATAAATATTTGGGTTTTGCTCCAAACCTCAAAAAGAAAATAATATAACCAAATTAATCAACATGTCAACACTTTCTTGAAATGAAGGCCCTATAAGAAATTGTTAAAGAAAAGAAAAATATTGATTGTTATATGGTTTAAAAGCTTTCATTGATGTAGTAAAGTAAATATGTATTCGATAAAATATACTTTGTTAGAAAATAGTTATGTGCTTCACTTCAAGGAAAATATATGTTTGAATCGCTCATGAAAAAATCAAGCGATGGAAAACTTAGATTAGTTCTCGCCTAAAAACAATTAAGGAGATGACAGAATTTTTTTTAAGATAGCAAACATGCTTAACTAAGAATATATAGAATAGAAACAACTTGCGTTTCTTTTTGTAGTCTTTCAAAGAGATCGATAAATGGGTTTATGATGGAACAAAATTCAATGTCTTATATTATAAAGTTAAAGGCTAAGCATATATTTTAGAATCATAGATATTAGCACTTATTTATAAGAAGTTAATCTATGATTTTTAAATATTTAAATAAGTATAGCTACATTATCTATTTTTTTATAATTTTTTTGTAGAATAATATAATAATTTACATTTATATTTTCATATATTAAATAAATTATAAAAAATTAAATAATAGAAAATATTTTTTATTACTGATTATAATTATTATTTTTTGTAAATAATTATAAAGAAAAACCATTTTGTATACATTTGCTTAAGTGTTTGGTATTTTTTTTAGAAACATCATAAAATTTACTTTTTTTTAAAACTCGTATTAAACAATTCAACATAAAATTTTTTTTTTTTCATTAATGTAGATTTCGTTTTTTAAAAATTATATTTACAAATATTTGTTCAGATGAATAAGAAAATGAAATATTTTCATTTCATAAAATCCGTGTCCGTCAAAAATATTGATGCAGGGGTTGGTTTTTGAGTATGCGGCGGTTTCACTGCACCATTTAGAGCTTTCCGGCAAGAACAAAGGTGTCCGATTTAAGAAATGGCGGCCGAGAATAAGCCTGCTTTCAACAGCGGCAAAGGGAAAAAGAGGAAATTTCTTCCCCACTGTGTAATACTTTCCTTCCTTCAATGGAATTAACATGAAGAAGATTGATATGTGGAGTAAAATTTAGGTTTGTTTTGCTTGAATCAAACTACAAGTTCGCATTTTGTGTCTCCTTTGACCATGCAGAAGCCCGTCAAGAAAGGACTCTACCCGCTTCGTCCCGGGGTGGAGGGATTCTTCATCACCTGTGATGGAGGAAGGGAACGGCAGGCTGCTAACGAAGCCCTCAATCTCCTGGATTCGGTATAAATGGTTTCACCTTTTAGTTGCGCACATTTTGTTCACTTGATTTTTGCATAGTTGAAGCGTTATCTCGTTCTTCTTAGTTCTTTTAGAGAAGTAAGTCGAACCATTCGAAGAACAGTCTGTTTCACTGTTTTATTTTTACTCTGAATGCTTAATTTTGGGCTTATGGCGTTCCTAGTTTGGGTAATGATGTGCCATTGCTGTATAGTTCTAATTTATTATGAAGTTGCTGAGTTGCAATCAACCAAATGATTTGATTCAACTAATCATCCAAAAGTTTCTTGGGAGTCCATTGTTTGTGGGCCAATTTTGGTGGTTAGTCAATTTTGAAATCTACTAATTTACCAAATTGGTTTACTACTTGAATTATAATCCAACGTTGATAAATTACAATTCTTATATTTTGGCTATAAATTGTTCATTTGTGATCCAAATTGAATGATTTTTGAAGTGAAAAAGATAAGAAGAAGCACTGCAATATTATGCATATTTCAAAAGAGTTCAAATCATGTTGAGTTTAAAATTAGCCTACAAATGAGAGCTTTAGGATTATTCTTGAACCTACATTAAATTAGAATTTTGGATTATCTTAGTTTAGGATTGTAATTATTTGTATTTATCTCTTAATTTTTTAATGCATATGTTTATCAAGAACCCTTGATCTATAAGAGAATACTTATAAATTAGTTGCATTAGCGATTTTGTAAATAGAGGATTGATGATAAGAGTTAAGAGCTATGCTTTCCCTCTTATATCTTTCCAACATAGATGTTTGAAGGGGTGGCCAATGTGTGTATAGTGTCACATGTAATTTGTGCATAACGCTATGGGTGATGTATGTATAGCATCACATGTAACATGTATATAGTAGAATCTACTAATGAACCAATATAGGCTGACTACTTGAAGCATAATCCAAGATTAATATGCTACAATTCTTGTATTTTGGTTGCCATTTTCATTTGTGATCTAAATTGGATGAGTTTTGAAGCATTGAAAAGATAAGTGGAAGAGCTACAAACTTGTTGTGCACATCTCAATGGACATGTTGAGTTGAAAATTAGCCCACAAGTGATAGCTTTAGAATATTTCGACATCTACATTAAAATTCAATTTCTTGATTATCTTAGTTTGGGATTTTAATTTTTTTTGTTTCTTCCTTAGTTTTTTAGTGCTTAAGTTTATCAAGAATCTTGATTTATAAGAAAAAACTTACAATTGGTTGCTTTAAGGAATTTGTAATTAGAGAATTGGGAATAAGAGTTAACAGCTATGGTTTCCCTTTTCAATCTTTTTCAACATACATACTTTAAGGGGTGGCCAATGTGTTTGTAGTTTCCATGTAACATGTGAATAGCTTTATGGATGACCTAATCACAAGTGACATGTATATAATAGTCTATTAACATAAAAATTTGGCTTACTTTAAGCAGAATTCAAAATTAATAAACTACAATTTTTGTAGTTTGTACATATATTTTTCATTGTGATATAAATTGGATGATTTTAGAGCATTAAAAAAATAAGAGGTAGTAATGCAAATTTTGTTGTGCTTATCTTGGATTCAAATTGTGTTTGGTTGCAATTAATTCACAAGTGATAGCCTAGGATTGTTCTTGCATTAATATTTAAATTTGAATTATGGATTATCTTAGTTTGGGATTTTAATTATTGTTTTTGTTTATCTCTTAGTTTTTTAGTGCTTATGTTTATCAAGAATGTATGATCCATAGGAAAACACTTATAAATTGCTTGCATTCAGGATTTTGTAATTACAGAATTAGTGAATAAGACTTAAGACTTGTGTTTCCCTCATCTATCTTTTTCGACATAGTTAAAGGGGTGGCCAATGTGTGTATATGTCAGGCTCTCTCATAGCATTAGTATTACTGCCCAACCGACGATAGATTAGAGTTTATACAGTTGATTGTGAGGACATAAATCACTGTGGACGGGGGTGACGGAATAATGTTACCACAATTTTATTTTAATAACAATTCTGATGATTCATCACAGCAAATAAGGTGCATACATACCTATTCTATTATGTAAAAAAATATTCAACAATATGATAACAAATAAAATCAACATATAGAAGAGTGTTCACACACCTCACATGCCATTCTATGCACCCTCTCTATGTGAATTTGTGACATGTCCTTTGAATTTGTGACATGTCCTATAATATAATTAAGGGTGAGCATAAAATATCCAATAGATAAATTGACATGAATAACTAACAAATGCATGATAAATATAATATAATAACATGATGTCACATGGCATATTATGATTGTTCAACATATAAAAACATGAATAACAACATGCTGTACACGTATAAAAAATGCATATACATCTTTGCTTTTTTATTTCACGTGGCTTCTTTTTTTATTTATTTTTTCTTATTTTTTATTTCTTTCATTTTCTTTATATCTGGGTCCCAGATAGTTTTCATAAGACTGTATACTCAGGTCTTAATCATGTATCACCTCATCTATGACATCTCATAATCTTTGGACCTATGCTCGTAGACGTGCCCATAGGTATAGCTGGCCAGTCATATCTATCACATATCATCTCCGTCCCTCATCCCTATACCAAGTGCAAGCGGTATCGAAGGAGGTCTTTGATACCATCTCATCTCATCTCATAGCCCGGCATTGAACTAGTGCCTATGATGTCCAGCATCTTGTATTGGTGCTCATCACATCTTGTATAATATCATAGTTTGGTATCAAACCAGTGCCTATTATGCCCAATATCTTGTGCTGGTGCTCATCTCATCATACCCAGCCTCCTGTGCTGGTGTTCATCATACCTCAAGGAATCATGGGAACAAGTTTAGGAAAAATTTTACGTTCTATTTTCATATATTTTTTCATCAGCATATTTAATTTTGTTATCTTTATCATACAACACATGTTATGTTATATGCTTATCTTTTTATTTTCTTTTCAAGATGTATTACAAAATCGATTTGTGCAACTTATGCATAATGAATATCATGTCATATATAATTTAAATCAAGTCATATCTACTTACATTACAAATAATTAAATTTACTTATCTTTGTTTTAGATGCTTTCTTAATGTTTTTCTTCTTTTTTTTTTTTCATTTTTTACAAGTAATTAAATATCTAAACCAATTTCTATAATTGCATGTATCAATATCAATTAAATATTGAAATTTAAACTTATCCTTACGAACTTGTTCCAGTTAACAGAACCGTGCTTTCTTGGTTTATTATCTTCAAGGTAATTTTTCCTCCGCATAAAAAGAGTATAAATTTTCTCATTTTTTTAGCAACAATCTACTACAAAATACAATACAATCTTCCTGTTATTTTTTTTCATTTTGTATCTATTTACAAATAATTATTTCCTTTGTCATATTTTTCTCCAAATTTTTTTTCCTTTTTAGGATTTACCCTTTTTTTTCGGATTTTATTTTTTTATATATATTTTTTCATTGTATATCACAACCTATTGGCATATCATATCTTAATATAGATTTGTAGTTTTGGTTAGACATGCATTTAATGTGTGCCATGACCATATCTTTTTCGCTTATTCATAGCCAATAGTGATGGTGGATTTTGCTCGTTGTAAATTCATAGTAACAATGAAACTCAACTCATGCTCAATCTATAGTGACGATTGAGTTTGGGTCTAGTGCTAGCAGTATTATGTCGTATTAGTTCTGTTTATCTAGCCTATAATGATAGGGGTACTAGATCATCTTCGCTCATCCAGTGATGCTTCAAAAAATCTAATATTTTATTTTAATACTTGCCAAAATTAAATTGTAGTTTTAATAATCAAAATTGTAGGTTGTTTTTTTTTCACTTACCAAAAACTTAACAACATATTCAAGACTTGCAAGAAAATTTTGAGATGTTACAATTTTCTCGTCTTATAAAAATTTTATTTTAAAATTTAAAACAATTCTAGAGATTAGATTCTCATTTATACAACCACCCTTATGGTTTTTGCCCCTCAACTTCCTCTCTTTGGTCTTCTTGATCAAGCTTGATGTTGATCAATCATCTAATAATTTGAGATGATCAAGTATAAGTATCCATTACGAAGATACATGAAAAATCTTATGAATTTATGAATTCCACTAACTAGGATGATAAAGCCAAACTATACCTTATTTAACTCTGTTGAGTATTTGAATCAAAAGCAGCTATCTTAAGATGCTATTTTTAAGCTCTTCCCATAAATAATTATTTATATCCTTCCTTAGAATTCTACATTACTTAAGTTCTCATCAAACTATCTCTTCTATTTATCTTGAGCCACCTAAATAATTTCGTAATAAAGTTCATTCTACTTATAGTTTAGGATCAATTAATTCTGCTTCTCACCCTCAAATCAATGCAAAAAGGTAAACATTTCCAGATGTAAACCTAAGATTTCTATTTGATCTTATGGCTTCAATACACTGTATAAGATTTCATCCAACACCTATGATCTAGGTCAACCAGAAGATGTTGCACTAATTGTTAAGAATCATCAACAAATGAGACAATCTAGTTTCTCACCAATCCCATCCTTTTATAGTTGTGGTAAACAAGGAAGTCTGCTAAACCTCCTTGATAGTATTCAAGTTGGAGATTTTGGCAGAGATGACAATGATGTCATCAAATGGGTTTCCATTCACCAAGAGTTCTTACAAGAATAAAGACAATATTGTTGTAAGGATCTATAGTGGGGGATACTTATAAATTGATTCTTTTTGTAGTATGTGGAGGGTGGAGCATTGAGAAGAAGCTTAATTGCTACTAAAGGTGATGTGGATAATCGCCTTTGGGAATTTTTTATAAATTTAGACTAGGTTCTGTGTTGGAATAATGACTGACTGTCCATAGAGGAGTTTCTTTATTAAAATCATATTACCATTCCTTCATGAGCCCATCACGTAGGGCTCAAAGGGTCTTGCAATCTTTAATATTATGGCTTGAGGACTAGTGATATTTATTTTGACAACATGGGTCATGATCATTCTTGTTATCTTTGGACTAGGGGGATAAGTATCTTCACTTTTTTTGTTGTTGCCAATATTTTGAGACTGTATGCTTGAGAACTACCTTGGGAGAGCTAATGGGGTCTGGTGTTGTTTTGAGACTACTTAGACTGTTGTTAAGAATAGACTTGCTGCTTTCTGCTTTGTCTTGACTGACTATTCGGCCTCTTCTAAGCAGTGTTTTTATTCCTCCATGAACTTGTCGAAGTTCTAGAAAGGAATATACTTTTGGATGTGATTATGGACATTATTGCAGGATGTTAGAGGCTATAGAGAAAGATTTGGTGATGCTTGGTGTCAAATTCTATTGAATAAGTCCATTTGGATCACTTGAGGCATTCGGTTTTGCCTTGTGCAGAACATCATTGATTACTACTAGAAATGACTGAGATTTTTGCTCTCCTTCTTGGTGAATGTTAAAGATGTGTAGAACAAGTTCCTTGGAATGCAACGTATTAGAGATACCAGTGATGTAGGCTCGACAAATCATCTGAGGGGGAAATGGAGGCTGGCTTCACTTGCAAAGAAGGTAGTTAACAAGTGGTAACGCATGACATTAGAATGCATCACCATTGTTATTTCAAATTCTTGAAGGTAGCCATCGGGCTCTTATGCATCTTTGAAGGTAGACATGAAATGATTGGTACTTTCTCTCGTGGGATATAGCTAGAATGTGGTAAGATGGCTAATAGTGTTAGAGGTATGATGTGGTTTATATGTCACAATGTGCTAAACAAATTCCTCTTCCCCTTCTACAAGATAAGAGAGAATCAGCATTGGTAGCCAGAGCCTAGATTGGAGAGATCCCCTGTAGTGAGGATGTGAGTAGATGCCTCTTGAGGATGTGGAGGCTCGAAGGCTACACTTTGGGGGTGACTATTGCTTTAAGAGTAAGCTTGACATTAGGCAAAGTAATGGCATAAGCGGGGGACTATTAGAGGGTGCAATGCCTTCTTTTGATCGGCTATCATCTTAAGGTTTGTTTGGAAGAACTGCTCTTGTTGCTACATGAGTTGAAGGAGTTGGTTCTAAATGGGAGGCTTAGGTTTAGCAAGTTGCTCCGTTGTATGTATGGAGAAAGCTTTAATATGGTAACCATGACACTTTACTTTGTGCTTTTGCATTCATCTACCGTTTCCAATAGATGATGCTAGAAAGATGATTGGTTATTTCAAAATTTGTATGTGTATTGAGAACTTAACAAAGAGTTACTTGCACCTAACGAGAGAGTATGATGGATGACAAATTGAATAGGTAGATGGACTGGTGATATTGGTTTTTTTACATTGAAATATTTATTAACTAAGAATAACCATGGCTATTGAAATTCATTATGTTTGAGAGTATTAAAGCAGGACTAACCCTAGCCTTTATAGGAGGGATATGTCTTGGGTTACGAAGAGCTGGAAAGCTACAGTGTTCGGTTTAGAGTAAAAGGTCTTGAGATGTAGAATATGAAAGGTGTGCAGGATGGTCGTAGGTTTACAATCCTAATACTTTGGATTGCTTGCCTTTACTAGTATTGAGTTGGCCATTAAATACATCTTTTCTGTGGGAAAACATGTTGCATGGTGGGACATGCCCTTTGTGGTAATGGGTTGGACATGCATAAGGTTGTTAGGTACACTCTTAATTAAACTTCTCTCTTGAGAAGTTTGATCTTACGTTATAGGAAATGATTATCATAGAGGCATAGATACTTGTGGATTGGACTTGTGGATTGGGGTTATTGAATGACTTACAATCATATTAGGTCACATCAGCTTGACAACACCAGGCTACATACAATAAAGAAAGGAGCCGGACTATGCATCTTCATAGCATAAGTGTTTTGCTAATCTAATTTCATTGGTTTTCCAAATCCTGGTATCCATTGTTTTGCTTTTAGTGTTAGTTGGTTGTATTTATGCTAATTCTTTCTGATTGCTCAATTTATTTCATTTTTTATCCAAATCAAGATTAAATGCTTGTTATCATACCATGATCCTGTTATTTTACTGTGTTGCCTACTCTGTTTGGCCTGCTTTACTTTTAATATTCTGGAGCAGTAAAAAAGGGGTCCTAGAAAATCGAAAAAACTGTCTTTCAATACTATGATTTTATTCACACCAGAAGACAGCGGCTATATCTTTTATTGTTAGTTTCATCCTACGCACAGAAATAAATGCATATTCAGTTTATTCAATTGCACTAAATCTGATTAAATGTTTGTTATCATATCTTGGTCCTGTTATTTTGCTGTGTTGCCAACTCTGTTTGGCCTGCTTTACTTTTAATATCCTGGAGCTGTAAAGAAGGGGTCCTAAGAAAATCGAAAAAACTGTCTTTCAAGACTATGATTTTGTTCATTCCTGAAAACAACGGCTATATCTTTAATTGGCAGTTTGCCCACTACTTCTCCGTCCACTATGCACAGAAATAAATGCACATTCAGTTTATTCAATGGCAGTAAATCTGGGGGAAGAAAATCAAAGAAACTTCTTATCTATTGAAACTATATTTTTATGAATACAGAAAACAGCTGCTTTTTTATAGAAAATGGCTTGGGCCTATATCTTTTATCGGCTGGTCCCTCACCAATATCTCTCCACAATGCACACAAAGATGAACAAACATATAACAAACATCCTTCACCTTATACGTATGTCTTGATGCTTGCAGTACCTGCATTCATTGTAGGTGGTATGGAAAGCATGGGGGTTAACAATTCCATCATTAAAGTTATTATTATATATATGAAATAAAATGAGCCGTATCACGTTTGGTTTCCGTTTAAATGATAATTACTCTCTTTCTTTCTGTTACTTTTTGGTAGGATAGTCCTGCCTTTTTTAATGTTCTTTTCCCTTTTTATGTCTCATGCAGTTTTATGAGGAGCTCGTTGATGGGTCAGATTCTGCTTCCAAGTGCAAGCGTACAATTCCCACAAAACCAGTGAATAAAATAACTAAATTTAAGGATTCTGATTCTTCTAGTGATGAAGAATCTGTTGCAGAGGATAAAGATGTGGAGAGAAAAAAAGAAGAGTTAAGCAACTCAAAGGAAAATAAGAATGATATAGGGGAAGTTGACTCTAGAAAAATAGAAAATCATAGTATTGAGAAAGAAGCACATGACACTCCAATGAAGAAGCAATGCATTGAAAAAGATGCATCAGCACGTGAAACTACTGATGTGGTCATTGCTGTGAATAAGCCCATTGATGAGCGTATTGATGATGAGCTCAATGAGTTAAAGGATAGGAACAAGGTAAGATTTAGATGGCTATGATTTTACTGTTGATATGAACTCTTTAGTTTTTATTAAGTGAAACCAAAACTTGCATGTGGTTGCTGGTCATAAATGTTTCAGCAAGCATTACTTCATATCTTTCCTATAAATTGAATGATAGTAATTTATTTTATCAAACATAGCATCTAAGAACGAAATTCTTGCAGGTTTTGCTTATGTATACAACTCACTGATTTATGTATTGTTAGTATGATATGAATTTAAGTAAATTTTAGTTTAAGACTTCCTTGGGAAATTCATGGCCACTTGAAGGTTTTTCTTATGATTGCACTTGTAATCCTTTGTGATATTGTGTCAAGCGCTTTAGTTGTCTCCTCCATGCATATGTTAAGGGGTTTAATTTTTCACAGTGAATGAGTTGAGTTTATCTTCTTATACATATGTTTTTTACATCTCACTATTTTTTAATATGTAATCATCAATAGGAATAAATTGTTAGGGTATATTTGATGATAACAGACTTAAAAGTATGAGAAAAATTATTAGTTTCATGAATGCACTAAGGTAGGTTTGATGATAACAAACTTAAGAATGCTATTTAAAATGATTTGCCTAAATAGTTTTGGCAGTTTTAATTAAATAGGGATGGTCATAAGTTATGAAGTTAGATTGACTTCATAATAACCTTGCATTGATATTTATAGATTATGAAAAATGGGTTTAAAGAGTATGATTAAGTATGAAGGCATGTCTTAGGAATTACTATGAAGGTTGTTTGGTAAGTCATCTAATGTCAAGGAAAATTGCTAACAAGCTCAAACTAAAAGAAACTTATGACAAAACTTGCTTTATGTTTTCTTAGATAACAATTTATGAGTTAAATAAGAGGTTTTAGGAAAATGTTTTACATGAGTTGAAATGGAATTTTGCTAAAAAGAATTTATTTAGAAATATAGTTTGAAAAACAAAAAAGTCAAATAAAGCCATATTTATTTAATGCAAGTATCTTTACTTCATCAAAAGATTTATAATTTCAATCTTATTAACTAAGTATGTCAAAATACATATTTGAACATTATTTTCAATGTTATACTATTATACATAATTATCTAATAGATTTAGCTAGATAAAGTTGTTGGCATACTAATCAGTTACTTTTCATAAAATCATGAACATAGGCTAAAAATCAGAAGTATTTTTTTGTGCCTCTTGTTTTTCATGTCAAAATAAACATACAAATTTTTATGATTTTATGAACTAATTTGGGATTTTGTTTGAATTTTCAATGACATATTTATCAAATGTGCTTAAATAAACTTTTTGGCGAAATAAGTTCTGGTATTTTACAGATTTTTTTAACAATTTTTTAAATTTTTTGAAGCTATTGTTATACTTAACACTTGCATTAGATGGTTAACCAGGAAAATAAGATAATTTGATTAATCATTAAATGTTCATTATAACCATCTGTTTGAAATACGTTTAGATAGTTCAATCCAAGACTTGGCTATGGTGATATTGGGCAGTTTTCCTAGGGAAATCTAGGGTTTATGATTGCATAGTCCAAATATGGGATTAACCTGTTGTGACAAAACATATTTCTTTTGGGTTTGTGCTAATCACCTATCTTGTGATCGAATGGTTCAATCTATATAAGAAAAAAAACTGATTATTTTAGAGAGTAATGACTAACTGCCATAATTGAAATCTTGTAATGGGAATATGATTGAGTTCCCCATTACCCTTCAGTTGTATTATTGCATAGCTGGTTTTCTGGATTTGGCTGATGATGACCGAAAGCCATTTTTTGGCTTATTTGTGCCATTCGAGTCTTATACATATCAATATCTTATTTTGAGTTATTTTAATGTGTTTTAAGTGAGCTTATAGTGAGTTATGTTCTTGGTTGTGATTTATTTAAGTTATATAAGTCATATGCATTATGTGGGTCATGTTGGACTCTACATTGATTCCAACACTTCTTTTTTGTTAATTTGTGTTTGCTGTCATTTTTATTTGTGCTTTTCTGCATAGATTCTCATACATCTTCGGGTTAAGATCTACTTCTTTTCATATGACCCATTTTGCCCAAGAAAATCTAATATTACCAAATCAGCAAATGCTTGAGACAATCAAGGAAGCACACTAGCAAAGGCGCATTCCTCACCAACGCCCTGCTTTGGAATGGCGAGCTTGTTGAGATTGGATCTGTGACTAAGGAAATGTTTCCCATCGTCATCTCATGACTTCACCAAGAAATGCTTGTCAAAAGCCACCATTTATGAAGTTCATCTACTGGGGGAGCTTTAGTTGTTGTGGCACTTATCCTTTGCACCTTTTTGAGGCTGTGTCCCACAAAATGGTATTGTGCCATTAGCTTGGATAAATAGTATAAAGGAGAACTTTTGGGAAAAGCAAGGTATCTGATTCCATTTCCTAGAGCTCTACTCATTGCCATACCATCATGATCTTTCCCTCTCTGGTTCATTAGACTGTTTCTTCCCAACATGCATTTATTCTAGTTGCTGTTGATGTTGTAGAGAGCTGACCTCCTTTTCTAGAGGTGATTTTGTTATATGCTAGTGAAGTATTCTGCCTCGGCAACAGTGGTTTTCCTCTGCACAGGTTTTTCCATGCAATACCTTGTTGTGCATTCTTCCTTGTTTGATATCTTTGTCCACTCCCATGAAACTGATAGTTATTCATTGATCTATATATTATTAATTCCATATTATTTCACCCTTTCAAAACCCCTAGTCAACAACAAATGCTTATATGATGCCTTGCCTGGAACATGAGAAGACAGCCTTTAAACTTAATGGTGGCTTCATGGTGAACTATTGCAAAAGGTTCCCAGGCCTGAGGTTAAAGATAAATTGTGATGGATAGAAATATCGTTTGCTACAATTCTAAAAATGTTATTGAAGGACCAAAATATATGAAATGTCTGAACAAGTTTGGTAAAAATAAGTACAGAGTTTTAAGTTGTTGATTTAGTGAACTCTGGAATGCATTTCAACATCTTTGATTGGAGAAGGGGGTTCATTATGGTCACTTTTTTGTTGCATTTTGCAAAAGAAAATCAATAAATCTTCGAAGTAAATGTTCAATCGACCTTGCATTTTGCCATCTATCAGTTTTTCAGCTAACAACTTCGACGTTGAATTTGAAAATTGCTTTTCCATGACCAAAATGGAGGTTGACAAAGTCTTGTTCATTAATTACTTGTGTTGGTGGATACTTTGTTGTTTATAAATATTTGAAACACAAGACAACCAAGGATCATAGAACAAATTACTTTGCCAAAGAAATATGCTAACCATTAACTTTTGCCTTGAGCTGTTGTAACAGAGCTAGGATTTTACAGTTTGTTCAAGGCAAGAATGATACACATCATTATCATTACCTTTTTAGGTATACAGTTTTATAAGTTAGTTATGCTTTGTTTTTTCTCATTGAGCACGGTCTTATGTTTTACTACTTCATGTATATTTATAGTTTTACTTTATGGAATAAGTTCGTATTTGTTATTTTTACAGTTGATGATTATAAATACTTGCTTTTATGGCTCTTTTGAAGGATAATCATAGTTGTGCAGCAAAGTCTTTATAATTTTGGCTGCCAACTTTATTCATTGAACGTTAATGCCATTCTCAATTCTTCATACAGAGACATTTTATCGGTCTCGACTCCGGCTGTAATGGTTGCATTTTTATTCAAATGCACAAAAGACCTGGAGATCCCAGTCCTGCTGTTTTAGCACAGCACATGATAAGCTTAGCTGCTATGACAAAAAAACACATGTCAAGGTACTCTCTGTTTTTTTGGTATCAATTTTTTCATGTGATTCAGGATTGAAGGTGAAAATTTTTATGTAGATTTATCTTGAGAGTTTTACCTGCTGAAGTAACATGCTATGCATCAGAAGAGGAGATTTCAAAGTCAATTAGACCATTAATTGAACAGTATTTCCCTGTTGACTCTCCTGCCTCCCTTAAGGTATAGCCTTTATACTATGCTCCATCTCTGACTCTCAGTCCTTTCAAGGTAGAACAATTTCCAGCATTTTTTTTTCAACAGTTTATAAATCCGTTTTTGCTACAATTCTCACATCTGTATTGTGGTTCTGGAGAACATTTGGTAACTTTTGAATTGTAGAAGAGTTAGGTGAACAACGTTTTGCTCAAACCCTCTTGCCATGTGGTTTGAAGGCTTAACAGAAATTATCCATCTTCGTGACATGCTGTTATTTTCAGTGCGTCAGTGTGCCAAGGAAATGTCTGTGGCTGTAATTGAGCTGATATTTTATTGTTAGCGAAGTCCATTCATAGCAGTCTGCTTAAATTATAAGCTAATATGCACATGAATTGATGCTTGACTAGTTGATGCAAATAACTAACCCCTTTTGATACTGGAACCAGCCTGTGGTGTATTCTCTGAAGTTGTAGCACCACAATTTCCACAGTGGAATAACATCGACATAAACCCCTAATTATGTGGATGCTTGTTGTGTTTGTGGGTGAAGGTTTTTGGAGTTGTTACCATGGTCTTGAATTTGATTCCGGTTCACATGCAATTTGGGTTCAGTTATTTTAGAAGAAAAGTGCTAATCGTCACTTGTGGACTCTATAGCTTCATTGTTGTTTGGGCATTCTCTTGTATTTGCTTAGCTTTAGAGAGTGTTGGGACTTTCGTTCATGCAGCATGGTCTGCATGGCTCAAGGTTGTTCGATCTTACCTAATAAAATCTTATGCCATTCTAGATTTTCACTGCTTAGAAAAGACACCTTTCTAGGAAAGTTATATTAAAAGCACACTGAACAAATCTTTGAGGAATTGAAGAATGTGTTTGTTTGGTTTAATCTACTGCCAGCTGCTTATTTAATCTCAAACCAACTAATTAAACAAGTGATTGACATGCTCAATTTGAATTCAAAAATTAATCATCATTGCAATCTGCCCCCTGAAGTCATTTTTTTTGCTTTATGTTTTGTTATAGAGCATTTGTTACTTTGAATCCTTTACTGTTTTTCGACTTAAAAATATTTTTCTTTTTTATGTGAATCTTGATTACAAGGTTTTTTTCATTTTTTTAGGCTAGTAATTGATGGGTTTTCAAGGTTTTTGGAATGTTCCTCTTAGATTCACAGCTATTTATAGTGTTTATTTACATCCGTACAAAAAATTTACTTTGTGGTTCATTTACGATTCGATTTTAATTCCCAAAACAATGCTTTTATCCCCCAGATCTTGTCCATTCTTGTCCGACAATTTATGGTTGTTTTGGATTCCTGTGTGCGTCTGTTGCAGTGTTGGTTTTCCAGGTGCCCTCTCTCATTGGATAGCATTTTTAGCATCTTGCATAGCAGTCTTGCAACAAGCCATCGGTCTTAAGAGTCCCATTGATATCAAACATGTTCAAAAGGCTTGGTGATGCAGCATGAGCACATGCAGCACTATAAAGCTTTTGATGTTGCAGATGTAATATTAATATTTTTTATATTTTATATTTTCATGGCTAACCTTTTATCACTTAGGGTATAATTTTCATGTTATTCAAGTTCATGGGTGTATATAGAGTTAGAAATGCACTGTTGGTTCTAGTTTGAAAATCAATGTTTTGGGGGATATTTTGATGTGCATCGCCTTTAGCTGATTTTAAAATTTGTCAAAGCCTTGAAATCTTATCTAACGTATGCAATGCATCATTCAGTCTCGTACAATATTCCATATCATTGTACAAGGAAAAATAAGAAGTCTTCAACTAAATTACATCCTTTATCCCATGTTCCTATGCTGCCTTCATACCATATGTTGCCAATACCATACCTTACAGTCATTTCATATTGAGTCTGTTTTAGTCAATTTGTCTTGGGTCTAAAATCTTAGCTCTGGGTTGTATGGCTATATTAACACAAGTACTTGTCTCTCATAGGTACTACTTTCTTTGTAAACAAAATTTTGGTCTTTGAAGTTCTTTGTGAGTGAAATTCTTAGTGGAATTTGCTGCCCTTTTTAGAAACATTGTGTTAATGAGTTCTAAAGGCTTTATTTTTTGTGAGAAATTGAGGGTCCAGCAGTTTATTCCTATGTAATGAGTATTGTAGTTCAACCTAGTGTCTTCTTTCCTTTACATCTTACCTGTTCATTTACGTTTGCTACTTTGATGAAGTTTTGTGACTTGGCTGAAGGAGATTTCAAAACTTTTTTTTTAACATGTTTCAAATTCTGAGAGTTTACTAGGACTTGAGGCTGTTTAATCTATTTTTGTGTGTGAGGCTTAAACTATCCTAAATTCATCTTCATCCAAGAGTTTGAAGGGAGTAAACTTTGTCAAAAAATGCTCAAAATTCTTTAAATTTCATCCATCAACTTAGCTTTTGGTGACCTTCCTTGTGACAATTGAGTGGATGGAATTATTAGAGATTTACTCATACTTGAGGTAATATTAGCTTTGAGAAGTAGCCTATGGGTTAGAATTATAAGGAGATGAGAGATAGAATAAGATACATGATTGTGAGTTTTTTAAATGGAAAATCCCTTAAACTAGGGAAAAAATTCAGCGTTGTTGGTGGATAGTTTATTATTTTTGAAGATGATATAATTTGTCTCTGATGTAAGAAAGTGTGCCTTTTGTATGATATACAAGGCCCAAAGTGGGAAATAATAATGGTAACATGTAATGAATGAGGTGTTTTAGTGGGAAATCTATAAATTTAAGGGAATCAACTATGATTCTTAGGTTTTAAGGTGAGGAAACTTTTGTAGATGAGAGTAGGGAAGGCTAGACAATCTTTAATGGTTGGTATAAGTAAACCGACCTTGCATCTGATCCATTTCACTTGATCATAGAAATGTATTCTTCAATTCTTATTTTGGTGGTAATGTTCACCCTAAGACTGTGATTGAGAGTGAAGATATCAACATAATAGGTGTTAGGGCTCCACTTCACCATGGCACAATAATAATGTAACAATCTACATTAAATGTAGATAACAAAATGGGTAAGGATGCACTATCCATCTTAAGTAGAGACCTAATAGAAGACAAAATTAAAATCTAACCAAGCTTAATAACTTATTTATATATAGAACAAAATAAGGAAACTCAACTACAAAAGTGTATAAGAAAAACTATAATGATATATTAAACTAAATACATGCTACATATAATATTATGTTATACACATAATCATATAAATCCAATTATTTATGCAACTCTACTCATTAGGTCAATTAGATAATATGATCCTCTTTTATAGTATCTAACACTTGTTATGATAAATATATTATCTATGATGTAAACACTAATGAGATTTTAAAGAATTCAACAGATAAACTATATAAGATAATATAATATAAAAAAAATATAACATATAAAACTAATATAAAATAATCTCATATGATATAATATAATATAACCATGCACAAAAAAGAATAAATTAGGAATGATCAAATAAACCAATACAAATAAGTAGAACTAAGAATGAGTTTATTTTTTTAATTTTTTTTATTCATGTTTAAAAATATTTCTATATTTATGTGGTTTAATTTTTTTTATCATTATTCTTTAGATCTAAAATAATTATATATGTATAAAAATGATCTATTATTAACATCTAACTAAAATGGTCGTCTTTTAGACTTGTACCTTATGATCACCTATCATGTATTACTTTTAGATCTATATCTCATCAACTGACAGAAGGTATTAGTAACACGTCTATATATAATGAGGCCATAATGCTAAAAAGTACGACTTTTAGACTTATATTTATAATCATATGTCATATAAGATGAGCATAATATCTTGAGAAATTTATTTCTTATTATTCTATTTTATTTTTATTTCAGTTTTCTAATATATCTATATTTTTATTTATGTATGATTTTGTCTAGACAATTAAACAATTAAATAAAATTCTATTATAGTATACCAATCATTTTCCAAAATGATCAATCATACATTTCACATTAATAATCATATCATGTTTCAAAATGCATATTAAGAAACATGTAAAAATATTCAAATTTAATATTAAATATGTATTAATTTAATAGTATATTTACATTATAATTATCAGATTTATTTATCTGAATTTGAGATGAAAATTTCTTAATCATTTTTTTTTTTTAAATTTTTTATAATATAATATATGAGCAATAGTTATTATATAATCCTTAGTATGATATAACTATTAGTTATTTTTAAGTTATTGAACCATATGACTTTTTTTTTATTGTCTTATGTTGTTGCTGCATGTAACGATTAAGCTTACTTTCTTGTTTTATAATTATGTAATTGATTGTGCAGTATAATCACCCGAATTGTCTAGTTTGGTCTGCATTCTTATTAGACTGGTTCGATTCCAATCTATTATCCCTTATTCTTTATTGAATGTAAAATTTGATTATACATAGCGTACTGATATGATCTTCCATTAATACTTGTACGATACCCCAATTGACTCATCCGATCACTTATTCTAACCGTTTTAGACTGATTGTATAATATGACTGGACTCTTCTTGCAAAAATTACATTTATATTATTCTCTTTAAAAATTCATAATTAATTATTCAAATCTTTAAAAAATATAAAATTATTATTATTTGATTTTTTTGAAGAAATATTTCTAATAATATATTCAAATAAAATTTTTAACTTTATTTAATATCATGACATAACATACATCACCTTTATAAAAATTAGTATGTTACGTCTATAAAAATAATTACAATGCGTGCTAGCGTTTAAGTATTAATACATGTTTAATGTTAAAGTCATAAAGTTGTAATCATGCATATTGTTATTGTAATGTAATTAATTTTTATATATGTGATGTGTATCGATGAAAATTTACAGTGTTCTTTGCTTAAAGGAAATCTTATTGTGGTTTTTTCCTAGACTGGGAAGGCATTGCATATTAATTCCTGCGTTCCAGCTTTCTCTCTTCCTCTTATGATAGGACACGACTAGTTTGCAAGGTCTCATTGTCTTGATTCTTATGTAAATTTTGCTCTTCTATCACCTGCATGCGTAACATTCTCACAGACTGCATCAATTGTTTTCATGATCCCGTTTTTGATGTTTTGGTAGGCGCATACTAGATCCATAGTTGCTGATGCGCAAGGGAATTTAATGCTACAGTTTGTGAAGTATGATGGTTGGTTAAGCATGATGGTGACAGGTGGTGACAATGATGAGAGTGGGGGGAATAGGAAGTGTGTGGTAGCTTCTAAGTATTGGTTTTTATTAAGAGGAGGATAACAATATGTAGTTTTCTGTAATGACAAGTTGAAGGTGTTGCAAAGCTTTAGGTCTCCTCAAATCCATGAACATGGATACCAAGGTGGTGGTTAAAATTCTGATAACCTTGAGTATTTTTTTTTTGCAAAGTTTACTCTCAAGCTCTCATGCAGAACGCTAGTTCTGGATAGTTTAAAACTTCCGCACACAATCAAGTTAAGGTTTGAATGTGAAAATACTTCGCAATAATAAATCAAACAAGTTCAAACTTGGGTAATGCACCGAAAGATGTATCTGTCTATATGTGTAGAAAACAGAGGTTATAATAAAAAATTCATAGTGCTTATGAATTTCATACATTTTTACATAATCTTTTTATGATAATTCAATGTAGCTGCAGCGATCATGTCATGTTAGTTAATCTAGTACTCCATAGATGTGTAAAGAACAAATTCTTGGTCATGTAAAATTATCTGGGACAATTCATCTGTTTGGTCTCTAGATATATTCTTTGAGGTTCTATAACATATTCTCTATTTTCATTACTTTTGACAAGTTGAATTTTCTATAGCTTGTGCTTTAGTAGATGTAAATCATGGGTATATGAGCACAAGCAAAGTTAAATTTGATGACATAAAAGGGCTTCTTCTTTTAAAGTGGTTGATGCAAGTCTTTTGTTGTCTTTAGATTGGCTTGGGTACACTGTGATATTATTTTGGAGATTGAAAACGTTAGTAATAGAATTGACATTTCATTGTTTTCTTTTAAAACACAGCCTAATAAAATAGCTTGTTTTACATTCAAAGACATTACTTCAGACCAAACCTAGTATTTTGATAAGCTCTATCTCAATGACACATGACATCTTTGTTTTACCTTTTTTGAGGTAATGGCAACCCGTACTACCAATTGGGATTTAGTTGTTCCTTGAGGCTTAAGTTTTTTGATCAACTCTTATATAAGAGATAGACAATTATCTGTTTCTATAATCCATTTATCACCTGTTTTAAGTATGTTTAGAAATTACAGGCGCTCCTCCAATCGGCAAAATATTGTTTGTGACTATTAAGATACCTATTTTCCTCTATATGAATAATGCTTCCTAAAGGATCTTATTTTTTACTGTTCTCTCTCGCTCGCTACTTTTCTTCTTATTCTGGTTGTTCAATTACATGGTTGCATTTTTTTCTTAAAGAAAATTCTTATGTTAATTGACCGTATTTACACAGGTATAACATTTGATGATAGAGTGGTTTGGTTTTTTATTGGTTATATACAAATATATATTCAATTTGCCCTTATTATGTGTTTTTTTAGAAGAACTAAAGGCTCAGCCTTGGAGTAGGAGAGGTGAATGCTGGTTGAGTAATTGGGTTTTGTTAAGCTGGTAGTCATTGTGCTTGGTTTTCACTGTCTTTGCTTGTGCCGTTGTGCACACTTGATTTTAGATAGTTTTATAATCCAAGGCAACATTGTTAGTCTTATTGAATGTATACACAATATGTCTAAGTTTATCTAGCAAATTTGGATCTGATCGCATTTCTAAGTCGAATATTTAGTGATCATTCACCCAAGTCATGTCATTAGCTATTGCATTATTTCATATATGCTTCAGGCTCCTGTCTTAAGGTTATAAATTTGCTCCAATATTCTTTGATATAAAGCTGATCGATTAGTCTTTTTTGTTGAAAGAGGTTGTTTCTCTCATAATTCTTTCATTTTTACATCTTTTATCACACTTCATAGAATATTCTCAAATATGTATTTTTTATAATTAATTATATTGTGTTTATAATTTTTTATTTTTCATATTTAGGAGATTTGGTTATAAGTTTGATAGAATATTCCAATTGGATTTAGGTTGATTTCCTATCAATACTGGGATATGTTATTTGTTATTTTATAAGATTTATTATTGTTCTAGTTTTTTATTTTAGGGTATCAATTTTTCGCTCAAATACTATTAAATTTAGACATCTTTTTGGAAAAAAAATATCTATGTTCATCATATTTATCGTGAGATCAGATCTTTTAAAAATAAAAAAAATCAGGAAGTAGTTTGATTGTTGAAATGGGTTCTTTTGTATTCGATGTTACTTTGAGCTAATGGGTGCTCTTGATCATGCATATTGTCCCATCACCAGCCACAAATTGAATTACAATAATTATCTTCAATCGTTCTAGTCAGTTTGAATTTTGACATTCAACCAAAGAAGATTTGAAATTCTGAACAACGAAGATGGAGACAGTTTTGTCATGTCATGGGTCCTCAGTTCTTTGATCAATGAGATTAGCAAGAACGTCCTCCTATGAAACAACTATGAATATATGGAAAGTTGCAAGTGAAGCCTATGCTCATGTGGAAAGTACATCAAGTTGTTTGACATTCGGTTTGTGCTTCATGATCAATGTTAAAGAGACCTCACCATCGCTCAAAACTTGAACATTTTTCATTGAAATTAACAGCAGTTACATATGTTCTATGGGCACACATGTAATTGCATAAATGTTACATCTTACCACAAGAAACTGGTAAAAAAAAAATGGCTATATGGCTTCTCAATTGTTATTAGTAAAGACTTGGGTGAAGTTTGAAGGAAATTTCTGTCAACAAGGCTGACAATAGTCTTTATGAAGCATTTTTTTAGATGAGATGAAATGAGAGCCAAAAATAAGTCGTGCTGGAACTCAAAAGCTATCTAACAATTTTGAGAGTATTGCTCTCATTGCCTGAGGGAATCAGCCATCATCAAACATTGACAAATAAAAGAACCCACCATGGCTTGATCATAGTAACAAGTGCTTCTAGCATTGAAGACATGCCTAAGTTTACCAAACCCCCTTTCTTTAGCAATGTCCAAATGAAGTTTCTCCACAAAATGTATTACCAGCCTCAAAGTAGGCCCTGCTCTACCTTTGTTATTGCTAATGAAAAAGTAGCACATAAGGGTAATACTTTATATGCTCTTAATGTTAAAAACATGCAAGTCAAATATATGAATTATATACTCTGGATCATCTAATCACATTAGTGGAGATTTAAGGTTTTTCTCCTAATCCAACATTGTCGAGAGAATTGGACTGCTGTATTGATTGTAGGACAGAATTTTAAGTTTTAGGATTAAGAATAGTGAAATTGACTCAAAATTTGACACTCATTGTTGTGCTTTATTCTTAATTTAGGTTGTAACTCATTGTTCATCTATAGAATTACTTAGCATTAAATTATTTTACTAAATTTTTAAGAACGTTATGTGAATTTCAGGATTTGCTTTTAGGAGGATGATTAGTAGTGTTTGGCAGTTTGTAAGTTTATACCTCTTCAATGGTAACAACTTTCCAAGTGGACAAGTTCAACAAGTTGGGCCTATGTTAGTTTTTAGAGTTCCTTATTCAATGTTTCTACTTTTAATAGTCAAGTCTTGCTTTGCTTTTTTGATTAGGATATCCAAATTTTATAAATTTTGGAAACTTGTTCTTATATTTATTTAAAAACAAGAATTTAAAGCTTTTTTTTTTAATGTGAAACATGTGAGTTTGTAAAAAATTCTCAAAATTTATTTCAAAATCAATTATACAAACCATCTTGTTGCCTTGCCATTTTCATGGTGATGTGTGAGGACCTCACTCATAAAACATGTGTCTAGATTATATTGGTTTGTTTTTTTTATAGATGATCATATTAGATAGATGAAGAATATTCCTTCTAAAAAAAAATCTGAGATATATCAATTTTTCCAAAACGTCATTACCATGATATAAACCTAGTTCAAGATAATAATCTAGAATTTGATAACTAACAATGCCATCAAATTCTTCAAATAAATTGAGAGAATATTTTTAAATTAAAGAATTATCCACTAAAGTTCATATGTTGATACTCCTTAATAGAATGATATTATCAAAAGAGAAAACATACACTTTTTTGAAGTTGCTTGATCTTTCATGTTCTTCAACAATATTCTTAATCATTTCCTAGAGGTACCATTCTTATGACAATTTATCTCATTAGTCATATTCTCTCTTAGGTCCTGAAATCCTCTGATATTGATGGCCTGATCTCAAACTCTTGGGACCAAATACTTCTTAAAGTTCAAGAAAGTCATCCCCACACTTGGGGATGATAATCGATCTTAAAGTTTTTTGGATATTCATGCTCACCTTTATAATCTTGGAAAACTAGATCTTCAAGCCATTTAATGCATATTCTTACGATACTTATGACATTAGAAGAGATACAAAGTTTTCTTCTAAGTACAAAGAAATATTATCATATAATGGATGCTATTCTTTTTTTTTTTTTTATAAATTCAACCATTTTCTCACAACTTTACCATTCTTCAAAGGGAGTGCAAATGAATGTCAATATTGGGCTATTGAGACTATCCTTATTTCTCCTCTCTTTTGTTTGAGTCTGCTAATATCGAAACCATTACCTTTCTTCCAATTACTAAAATTGAATTTGAGTCGATTATCCCTAAATCATTGTTTGGTATTGCCAAGCCCTCTCTGCCAACAAATTTAGAATTTTGTATCTACTCAAGGAGACAAAATGGCTATCAAAGGGAAGAATAACTTGTAGTGATTGAAGGTTGAACAAAAATTTAATCCGAATCCAATGAGTGACAATTACAATTTTTTGAAAATATTTTTTAATGGCACACCAAAAGATGAGTTGAGTTGACAAATTACTATAGGAAGGGTGTTAGTTTTTGCACCCAACATCCTTTTCATAATTACATCTCATAAAAATATCTTGTCGATTTTCAAGCATTTATTATGAGTTTGGATGTAGCTTGGGTTCTCACCAATATTCAAAAGGATTTTAAAATTCTTGCAAGAATTTGTTGTTATGGATCTAATTTGTGCCTTAATGAATTGAACTTGGGAATTGATAAAATTTCTTACAAGGAAAATGCATAAGGTTGTAAATTGGTTTTTTCTTTTAAATATAAGGAGGATGGAATCATTGATGGATTTAAAACTTGTCTCATTGTAAAAAGTTTCACACAATCTTATGATGTTAACTACCAAGAAACTTTTACTCTAGTTGCGAAAATTGTTTATGTTCTCCATTCCTTGGTAGCCAACAAAGTTTGGCTTCTCTTTCAATTGGGCATGAAAATGTCTCCTTGAATGGTGATTTAGAAAATGTGTACATGAAGATGCTTTTAAGTTTAGAAACTCTAACCAAAAGACATTAAGTTTTTTCAAATTAAAGAAGTCCTTGCACACCCTTAAGTAATCTCCAAGAACATGGTTCAAGAGATTTACTACAGTTGTTCATACACTCTTTGTGAAGAGATCTCATTAAGATAAATTGCTTATCTTCATCATTTATGTTGATGATATAATTTTTACTAAGGATTTTGTAAGAGAAATGATTGTTTTAATAAAGATTCTGGTAAATGAATTTGAAATCAAAGGCTTAGGAAATCTTTAATACTTTTTGGGAATAGAGGCGATTAGATTGAGAAATGATGACTTTGTATCTTAGAGGTATATTTTAGATCTTCTAGATGAGTGTGCGATTCTTGGTTGTAAAAATAGCGGACACTTTGATGTAGTTAACTTCATTGATTAGAAGGCTTGATAAAGGAGCCCTAGTTGAGGTGGGTATCAAATATTGACTTGATTTATTGATCTAAGGTTTTTTAATCACTATGGTGAATTAACCTAAGGGAAGAACATACAAAGGTAGTTTATAGAATCCTAGGATGCTAGAAGTTGATACAAAGAAAAGTTATATGTTTTAGAAAAAGCTTTGATCTATAGGTAGCTATTTGCAATGATGTAGATTGGTAAGTTTTGTTATGGATTGAAGGTCAGGGTTATTGTGCTTATGTATAGGAGAGGCTTTTTACTTTATGGAGCAACAAACAATCATTAGTTTATAGGAATAGTGTTGATGGTAATGTAATTTAGTTTTATCTCTCTCTATGTTTTCTCGATTCTTAGAAGCTTGCTTTGTGTTTTTGTTATCTATGGGTGTGAGATGCATGAGTTTATTCTCTTAATTTGTTAGAGAATCGGAGCTAGTATATCTACACAAAAGGAGGGGTGAATTAAAAAATATAAACTCAACTATGCAAAGTTAATTAGTGAAAATTTTGTACAATTCTTTGGTATGATTACTCTCGAACCTTATTTAAAAATATTTTGTTAAATTCTAGAAAACTTTTTGTGTGGGGAATATGATAAAGTAAATATACAATGATTTTTGTGTAGTTCGATTCAAACACTGGATTTACGTTTACCCATGATTACAAAGCTTAGGCTTGCAATAACAAAAACTTTCATAAATTTGGGTAAGAAAAACTCTCAAATCAGTTCAAAGGAGCTTGCAACATTGGATTAGATAGCCCTGTAATCATCAACTTAAATGAGCTTACAATAATGGGCTAGAAGACTCAAAAACATTGATTTTGATGAATTTACACATCATCGGGTTAGAGTGGTCAAAAGACCAAATGAAAAGGGATACAAAGATCTAATTACAAAGTCCCACAGGGACTCGAGGAAACGAAGTAAAGCTCAAAAGTACAAATCTTTATAACACAACAATCAATTTAAGAGGTGCAATAAATTATAGTATTGGGAAGGATTTTCAACTTAGTTTAATAGAATTCTTGTTTATAGACTAGCTTTTCTTTCCAACTTTGAATGAGCATGATGATTTTTAAAAGTATATGCTACAAATTGATTTGTAATTGTTCATTAGTCTCTTCATTAATTTTGGGTTTCTTTTATAGCTTTTTAAGGTGTTCTCCAACAACTTCAACAACCCCAATGGTTTTCTAGCGACTATATTAGAAAATTTAAGTTGCTGGTCAAACAAATCATTACTTACTAAAATATGCTAAACGTTTCGTGTGTTAAAGAAAATATACTATGCAGGTTCAAGCTTTCTGCTATAGCATATTAACTCAATGGATCTATGCATACAATACATCACAAATGACATATTGTGCGCAATCTTTAGGCTTCAGGTTATTCTCTTAGCGCACCGTCCAGCTTGCTACATACTGTGTTATTCGAACTCGTCATACCGTGTGCTAATATTGACATATTGGTTGCGAAGCTCAGATTTTAGAGTTTTTACACAATGTATCGCTTGCTCTCCTACATACCAAGTAATTTGAATTAGATGTACCGTATATTAATATTAACGTGCTTTATGAAAGTCTTTGACTTGTGTACTTTTGACAGCACAACTCCAACGTGCTATCCGTGACCTTCCATGTACTGTATCTGGGGCCCACGTATTCATATGTGAAGGGGTCATGTGTCATACATTATGTTCATTTTTAGAGATCTTTAAGGTTACAGTCTAAGTATGTAGTCATGTTTTGTGAATACAAAATAGCATTATATGAGCATGAAAACATATTGACTGCATGCCTTAATCTAGTTATGTTGAGGTATATGAGGAGGTGATTTTGAAAAGCTTTTATTGGAATTCACACACAGATATCACTTGTTTGTTTCTAATGTCTCAAAATTATTATTATGAATTTATATTCTAAAAACAAATAAAGAAGACTTTTCGATTATTTTGTTAAGTTGCTCAAGCTTCATGTTTGGTATTCATTATGTTCTTATCAAACTCTTAAGCCCTTTGAGTAAAGAACAATGCTTTTCAAATTGTTTATTAAGTAATCTTGAGATGTATGATCTGAAAATATTTGAAGGAAATACATTTGAATGCTAAGAACCTATTTTGTTATCATTAACAAATCATACATGTACCAAGAGTTCAACATAAAAAAACTTAGCTTACATTGTCATGAGGCTCTCTTAGAAGACATTTATATCTACTTTTAGTTATCATACTTTTTATGTATGACTTTCCAAAACTGAAGTTAAAATTTTCATATTTAACTTGTATTATGCTTGCAAGGGAGTTCACTAAGGTAGGACCAACTGCTACAACAGAGTAGCATGACAAGCTGGACCAACAATGCCAACATTATGTTGTGTTTGAGAACTTGTGAGGTATGCATGCTGGTGAAAGTTGTGCTATGCCATATAGCAGTGAAGTAGAGATGGATCAGATTTTCTTTTTTACATTGGAATGGAGAAAAACCTAGCTGTGGTTTGAAGTGTGTGAATTTGATTCATTGGTTGCGGGTTGATTAGGTATGGGTTGGTAATTTAAGTGTTGTGGGCATTAGGAAACGGGGACTTCTTTTAAGTTTGAGTTCATGCAATGATAAGAACAAGTTTATGTTTGCTTTAATCACAAGTTGAAGATGTGGCAAAGCTCAGGTCTCCTTAAATCAACTAACAAGGCTATGAAAACCAACTCTGTGACTGAGTTTTTGGAAAACCTGAAGTAATATTTTCCACAAAGTTTAGAACTTTCATAGTCTTAGTTAAATTTTGAATTGAAATAATTTATAAGTTCCATATGTAATATTTATAAGTTCCACAAAGTTTATTTTGAATGGACCTTTGGATACTAGCTTTTTCCCATAGAATAAGAAACCTTTGAAACCCCTTGAGCTATTGCACATTTTTTTCCTAAGGGTTACTGAGATTTCTTAAAGAATTTCTTTTATAACCAATGCTTAAAAGCACCAATTTTTCATTCACAAAGCAAGTGCTAAATATGAAGGATGAGTACAAGCATTTCTATAGCCCTAGAAACTCAGATAAATTTTAGGCTCTAGAAAAGGTAATTGAAAAGTCATATTACGTTCTCCTAGAACCAAATGCTTAATGGTGATGACCTTAAGCTTCATAACAACATGCATACACTATAAATTACTTGGCATAACAAAATATACATACCAAAATATAGGTGATGACGTGATACTCAAAAAGTGGCCTGCTATTGTGTTGTATTGTGGCAAGGATGTAATAGCATTAATCATAGGGAGAATGAATTGAATGGAATTGGGGTTGACAGATGAAGGTGAGGATGTTGGAGCCCTTTCGGTGGGAAGTAGAGGTTAGGGTTTGTTGGAAGTTTATTGGTTGGTATGTGAACTTAGGTGCCATTGAAGTTGTGGAATGCATCAGAAATCACCATGGGGAGTAGAGGGGACACTTCGACAACTACTGCAACAGTCTACAATTGATAAGAAGGTTATTAATGTGGGAGGGAAGAGAGGGTATACTTTAGGTTCTTTCGAAATATAAGAGAGAAAAGTACCTTAAGTGATTTTTTTTTACTGCGATGGTCAGATGGAGATTTTTGAAATGCATGGATCTAGATGACATGAGTGTAAACCTTTGAATTCTCATTGTTATTTACATTTTTACATAGAATTCAATATCTTGAAGTTTTATTCAAGGACTGTTTTGGTACTAAATATTTTTTCTTTCCTCATTTCCAACTTTTTTTTTAACAATTATTTACAGTTCTGACAACTTATATATTCTTAATAATAGGCATTTTCGTTTTAATTAGAAGTCAATATTTTGCAGTTGTGCTCATAATTGCACCATGGAATTAAACATTTCTTTGAAAGCCATGCATTTTTGTTCATTTATTGTCTACAGTTTGCTGTGTTATATGAAGCACGTTCAAATACTGGGATTGAAAGGATGGCCATAATAAATTGTGTGGCAAAATCTGTTCCTTCTCCTCATAAAGTGGATCTTACCAACCCTGATAAGACAATTATAGTACAAATTGCAAAGGTAACATGTTTACTAGATGTTTTTATTCTTGATTTTTCAATTTTGGTTGATACTTTTGCTAGGTCAAAGTGCTCTTAGGCTTGTAACTGTGCTAACCTATGACAACTGTTAGCACAAAACTAGGTTCTTTTCTTCATCTTCAGTCATTTTGAATGCAAACTACAGTGTTGTGGCAGACAAGCCATTTTTCTAGCACTACCACTACTTACCATGATGGTTGTTAAATGTGCAAAATATCTTTTTAGATTATTAAGCTTTAGAAAATATTCCAAATACACTATACTACTTTTATGTTGAAAATTTTAAAGAGATTCTAATAAATTTTTAGGTATGCTTTTGTTATTAAGATGTACATATTGTAGAAGGTGAGCATCATGTGAAGATACATTTATTACAATAGGATCATTTAGTCATGGGTTTAAGTCGAAGAAACTATCTTTTACAAAAAAGGTTGGTGTTTGTTTTTGTGTGATAAGCTAATTATATTGGTTGCTTAGTCTTATAAAATTTTGACCTTAGACCCTAGTTCTTTTATGCCTAAATCGTGGCCTAAATCATGACCCAAAAGCTTGTTACATTTGCACGTGCATGTTATGCAAAGCATCTCAACTTCTTGAGGTGGCTTGCAAGACGGATTGTTCAAGTTGACATGAAACTCAAATGATCGTGATTGACTTGAAGCAAACTTGGCATTTTAGATCTAACTTTTGTTGGAATTTTTTGAAACATGTTATCTTTAATCAAACCTTTTTTCATTTCTAACCATATCATCTTTATTAGCCTTATTTTATCTTATCCATTGTATGTTTGTACGCTTTTTGATATCTTGTATGAATAATCTCTCTTCATTCGAGCTGTCCTTTTTGTTATGCATTATTTGAATTGACAAAAATTAGAGGCTTCAAGGAGTACATTGACTATGCCCTAGTTGTTGGAGCTACTTTTATGTAACTTTTGCCTTGTCAGCTATCTTGTAATCTTGTATTGCTATGATTTTTCTTAAGGAACACTTGTTGGGGCTATATTTAACTATGACAACCCATGACAACTCAACACCAATCAGTACCACATGACGTCTTCATGATGATCTCAACAACATCTTCATGAAGCTTACAACAACTTCCAATACCCCATGACAATGGCACTCTTTAAGACATCTATAGCATGCCTTTATAGAACTACAACCTTACATCTTCAACTTTTGTAAATCACTTTTGCTTTAACTTTTTGCATCTTCACAAGACCGCGTTCTGCTTTTTTTTTTTTACTTTTTATAGTGTTTATAAAAATTGCTTGTTAAAAGGCTCTATCTTACACCCTTTTTTTCTCAAATAGATGTGGAACTTTCATTTTATGTTTTTTTAACTTAGGTTCTTATGCTCTACAATTGGATGTCAAAAGCTCTTATGTATTTTCTCTGTTGAAGTTCGAATGACTTGAAGTCATTAAGATGTGTATTGAGAAGCTTTTGATAAAAGATTCAAATTTTAATTATATTTTTTTCTTTTGTGTGAAGTTTAATTTACTTTACGTAAGACGTGTAATGTTTCAAGGAGCAATAAGCTTTGCTTTTCCTTCTTAAAAATGCTTCAAGGGAGCAGGAGCACGAAGCTTGAGGGATGTGATATCCTAGCCATTATCATCATTGTCTCTTTTTGCTTTCAAAATGCATTATTATAACGTCTCATAGATTTGTGTTCCTCTCCATTGGCATCATCGGAACTCAATCAAGTGTCTAGGGCTCTAAATCTTGTGTGTGAATCAACTTTGGGGTTGGACCATATTGTCATCTATTTTATCTATAAAGCACAACCCATTTACTTTTTGTGAACCCCAAGATTTACGTATTCTTGTGTTGACCAATGCTAAGCTTATCACCTGCTCCCAAACTCATCATCGAGAAACACGCTCACCACCTGTTTAGACTCTTTTGATGAGATCCTTAGGAGGGTGAATTTCCTTGATAACAAAGCTAAGAATCTAGACCATGTAGTTTCTTGCATCCAAGAAATTGAAGAAATGTGCGAAAAAAGCTTGCTTTATGCTTTAAAAAAGTTTATAACTAATGCTTCTTGTGGAGGTACAACTCATGGAATAGAAAGGAGAGGGTTCTAAACCTATCAAGAATGGTGCATAATTTTCTCTTTAGCCTAAATCATTAACCCATGACCATGCTTTGAATATAATCTTATTGTGGAAACTAATAAAGTCTACCAAGTATAAGGTTTTTAGTTCTAGCCTTGATATGAGCTTTATTGCTGAATTATATTAGCATGAATTGACCTTTCAACAAATCTCTACTAATTTTAGATTGGTGAGATTTATGTGGGGTCACACTTATCCTAGTATCAACTGTAATGCCACACAACACCGCATGACGACCCACAATGCCCATTATTAGCATGTTATCCATTCATTATGGACTTGTCATATGTTTTCATGAAGCATACACCTAGTGACATCCCTACATTGAGATGCCAAAGACATGCCATTAAAGGGCCATTGCCTAAATATGCATACTATTGTGGATCTCTTTTTGATGTCAAAAGATCATTTTTGTTTTTTTTGTGGTTTTCCTTTTTGTAGGAGCTTGAGAAAATGCTTACTCGATGGTTCTATTGTGTAATCTTAATATTATTTTAGGACATGATATTATTAATTTGTAGTTTTTTTTCTCAAATTTAAATGCTTTTGTTACACTTCTAAAAGCAAATACTAAATGCCCTTCACTATAAATAGAAGATGGTTCTTATGATATATTAGAAAGCTTTTGACGAATATAAAAAAATTGAAGTTTTACTTTACCTTTTATTCTTCGTTGGGAAAGTTACTAAGGCTTTCAGTACGATATGTGGTTTGATGTATCTAAAAGCTTTATTTTCTTGAATTGTTAGATTTGTGAGAGGATCATGTGCCAATTATTGGCATACTCTGGTGCTAATCACATGATTGAGCTTCCTTCACTAACCCTTGCATATTGATCTCAAAAGAGATCCACACAAGAATATAAAGAGATCTAACTATGGATTCAAGGAGTCCTATACATGCTTTAAAAAAGCTAGACAATAGATCCAAAAGTCATTCACAACGTAGTCAAGGAGTTACAAGATTGCTTGTCCCAAAGAAAACAAGGGAAGACATAACAAAGAAATTATAAGCAAGCTTAGAACTTACAAACTTTCATGTAGATTTCCTGGTAGATCAGCACCAAAATACACTAAGCTCAATCTTTGATTGTGCTAGGATTGGAATAATAGAAGATTTGATAATAAGAGGCTTTTAATCAAATTTCACACTCAAGCTTGAAAAAAGATAGTGAATGTTCCTATTTAAAAACTATTTAGCTTATTTTGTCTCTATCACCGCATCTGTTGAGCTATACTCGGAAAACAAAGTCAGGTTGATTTTTGTATTGCAATTTTCTTAATTTAGCATGGAGAAGGAAAATGACATGATGAGAATTTGACATGGAGTATGAAGTTGATGAGTTTGGTTACAGCAATCTCCGGCTTACATTATCCGTAGAAGTTTGATGGATGACATATCATGCAAGATCCAAATTTCTCGAGTGCAACCAGCGCTCTTTTGATTGACTTGCTTCACTGTTTGATTGAACCATCTTTCGATTCAACCTTGAGGCTTACTTTTGACAGGTTTTTGTTACTCTCTAGATGCCACTGTCAAATGGTAATTTTCCTTAGTCTTTGACCAACTCAGATCTTTTGGAAATCCAGTGTCATGTCAATAAAAAATCATTAAGCCTTCTAACTGTTGAACCTTGTAAGTGATTTGTCAGTTATGCCAGCTTTTAGCACTCCTACCCTCATTAGTAAGCTATAAATACTCTACTTGTGGGCCTTTGATAGGGCGTTTGGGCTTTTGACATTTTTATTCTTAGATTTAGAGATATACTTTTTGAGAGAGGGGACATGCTCGCGCTCTTGTAATTTTCCCTGATTTGTGGATTTTCTTTCTTCTTCATTCTTCTCACTTTCAATATACCCTTGCACCTTACCTGTTTTCCTCATTAAAATTTATTTGGCATGGTCTATATGTAATGGCAGGCTGGAAAAGAAACATAAGAACCCATGTGGTCTCACTGATCCAATAGTGGCCATGAGGAATTTGACTCTTTTAGCATTACTTGATGCAGTTCTTCATGGGATTTTGACTCAGCTGGTAGCCTAGACTGGAGCTTAGAGGAGTGGCTAGTGCAGTCTATGGGTAATGGCAGGTAGGAAGAGGAAAGTGTGATCCCATTAAGTCTCTTGGATTCGACTCTTTTGATGTATGCTGACATGGTTCTTGATGAATTTCTGACCCAATGAGCAGTGAAGATTAGAGCTCAGAGGAACTTCCTTTCGAGCTTGAATGTTAAAGCATTTCAATAGATGACTCAATTCATGATTGTGATGTGATTAATTACTGTGGTAGCTACGCTTTTAATGAAACAAGGTTTCCTAACAGTCATTCTACTTGCACATATTCCTTCGGTTTCTCCTTATCCCTCCTCTAGTCAGGGAATCAATTCCAAACTCTCTCTTGCCAGCAATCCATCAGGAAGGTAGAGAACCTCCTTCGAAGTATGTACATTGATTTGACTATACAGTCTTGGAAGTGGCACAAGCTGCAGATGTCATGGTGATGGTAACTCTGGTCCGAAGTTTAGCCCAATTGGGATTTACTTCCATGATTTCCCTTGGACGCTACGGATGATTTCATTAAGAGAGTTGCAAGGTATATCATTTATGAGGAGGAGAGCAAGGAGAAAGTGGAGGAAAGAAAAAGAGAAGTCAACAAGCAAGCCTCTCAACTAGCTTTTGATCTGAATTTTTAGTATGATTAGAATTTTGAAACCTGACGAGAATTTCTAAGGCCTCCAAGAGAGTTCCAAGTTGAAGAACAATTCACTACTTTTCCCATCCATGGGTCAAAGTTGTGTGTGCTCTTAAAGAAAAATGATATTATTGAGTTCTAGAGCATATGAAAGGCTCTCTTGCATAAAGAAACTCGGGCAACCATTGCCAATGTCATGAGAACTACAGCCATGATACCAAAAAGATTGATAATTAAAAAAGCTTATTGAAAATCTATTGGAGAGAAAACTTTATGAAATTCGACAAAAATAAAAACTCCAATGGTGGAAAAGGTTGGCCTGAGTGAGCTAAAATTCCAAATGATGCGTGAGAAGCTATTGCACATCTTTTATACCATCTTGAGTGGCAAACCCGTTGCCTTGAAGAAATTGTCATTGAAGATGGTTAGTACCAATTTGATTCTTGAGCCACTGTAGAGCCGCCTCAAATCAAATTTGATGAACTTTTTTTACTAATAACCTCATACTCATTGGAACTCCTTCAATGACGCCACCTTGCTATTGGCAATCACTACAAATTTTGGAAATGCAGATGATGCTTGTGATGCCTTCTAGAATATACATTTATCTCAAGCTCTCCTTGCCACAATGTCTAGTGCCTTTTTTGAATCATTTGGATAGGTTGTCTATCTTAAAGAAGCTTCACCCTTTCAATGATGCTGGATTCCAACGGTTGGAATCTCATGCAAAGGAACCTTGAACAACTTCCAAGCGATAGCATTGATGGTCAACCCCCACATTCAAATTCTTGACTGCAATAAGGTTTGCAACAGTCAAGAATGATTTACTCCAATCTAGGATGTGTTATCTTCTGACCCTTGTGAAAACAAAACAGAAAGGAAAAGCAAAGGAGGATGAGAAACCTTTTGTCTGTTTCAAATGTTCAAAGTAAGCTAAATGTAAATGAATTAAGTTTGTAGTAATTCCTTTAGAATTGAAACTGCCTGAGAGTAAGGCTATTCTCTTAATACTATTTGACTATTTTGATCTGTTTGCATAGTATTCCTTGAATATGCCCAATCTGGATCATAAGTCGCTGTGTGTCGACTATATGTTAAGCATAAAGCAGCTCTCATCCAGCAGTGTCAGCATTCTTCCAGTCTTGGAAAAGAGATCGTTATTCGATGGAGCTCGATAAACTTCTCTTAACAAAAGTCATTGGGCTTGTTTAGCATCACAATTGGGTCTTAGATGCTGTTCTGTGAAGAAATCCACTAGGGTCTCTTCATTGTACTCATCTTAGCAAAGTTTCCCTCATAATTCCTTCTCATTTTCTTGATTGGATGGATTCAATCATTGTCCATCAATATCTGAGCTTTCTTGATTCTTTCTTGGGATGTCACCAAATTAAGATTGCGTAATACAATGAAAAGAAGGCTGCTTTTATCATTTACTACAGAAAAACTCAGAATTCGATATTTCATTCTCCCCAAGGCTTGCAATTTCAAGCATAGGCTAACACAGAATTTGATGTTTCATTCACTCCAAGGCTTGTAGTCTATGCTCAAGCATTGGCTAAAGTTTGGCTAAATTTTTTATAGTGCAGATTTTTTACATTGATTCTTAGAGGTTGGGGACCAGCTTTCAAGGTGGACAATGCTCGTAATTGGTGCAACAATATCAGGGTTGTCCTCCTAAGTCTTAAAGGAGCTACTGTTCATTATGTCATCATAATGGCCTTTGTTACAACTAGTAATCAAGTAAAGTGTGAAGCATTATTGATAGTGCCAAAGTTATCATCAGGCCTAGGAGGAAAGTTGGTCATCGATAATGATTCCCAGCCAATTGCTAATCAGTTTGGGAGACATGAAACTCAGAAGTATCATTTTCAAAAGTTACCCATAATTGAACATCAATTCTTCAAGAAATTTAGGTGTTTTGAAATTTGGCATATTTCAAGCTAGAGATTCAAGGATTTGATGAAATGGCAATGTTTGATGATCCCATCTATTATCCATAGCTATCTTTTTCAAGCGTACACATTAAGATTATAAATTCAGGAAGAGCTCTTGCTACATGTTATATCTTGAGACTTTTGATTTTATGTAGTAGGTATAAATGAGACACTCATAAGTAAACAATTATTAATACTTGTATTTGCTGTAATAAAATTAACATTTTGAGAATTGAGGCGATGTGATGAAATAATAATATTTTGGTTGTCTTCAAAAATGTGTCAATTTACAAAGTATCATAATATATGAATTTGAGCATATAGTTGGATAGAGTTCAATGGGAGCAATTTATTAGTATTTGTTTTGTAAACTTTTAAAGCTTCATTTGATTTGCTATGGAAATTTCTAAAAGTCATAAAAGAATAAATTATATTATAACCTGCTTGGGATGTACTTAAAGCAGCAAGGTTAAGCTTGTAATTGGCACTCCTTGTTACCTTAAGTTAGAGGAGATGAGTATGAGGAGAATTGAGGAAGGTAATTGAGAAAAAGAGAGTGAGAGGTGGGGGAGAAGCAGCTGTCAGGACTTGTTGGAGGAGCTAGCTATAGCTGGGAATAGATTTAGCATAGAAAGGAAGATAGTTGAGAGAAGTAGAGGAAAAGCAGGCAGCTATTACAAGAAAGAGCTATTGTAAATCTTGAGGGAAGGATTTAAGACTTGTACTAGATTGCTAGAAAAGCTTGAGGAAAGATTTTAAATTGTTGGAAGTCATGAAGAGTGATAAGGTGACCTTTCAATCAAAATTCCTTATGACTCATAACAAATTTTCTTTAGAATTCTTTCCTGCATGCATTAATTGGTATGATAATTATAAAGAGCTCTATTTTCAGATTTTGGAAACTAAATTGGTATTTAAACTAGAATTTGTGATTCTTATGGTGTTTTTGTTATCATAATTGTTGTAAGATTATAAGATTGCTACATATATGAAGCTTAAAGGTGAATCAAGCAAAAATCAAAGAGAATTTCAGCCAATTCTCACGTGTGTCTTGAGAATAACATGCGTTATGAAGAATATTGATGTATTGTTTGTTAGCTAGTGGATGGTGTGTTGAGTTTATAAGTACGGTACATGAGGACCACTCACACGCACGTATGCGCGTCTGCCTATGCCCCACCCACGCACACACATGCATAGGGGCCCTCCCACGCTCGTCAATGCACACACACAGATATATATATCTATATATATATATATATATAGATATACATATACATATGTACATATACAGATGTACATATGTACATATATATATGCATATCTATATATATATATATATATATAGTATGATCTCCATGTGCATAACATATATAATGGTATTATGATATGATATGAGGTGTCATGGTTAGATACAATGAAATGAAAACAAAGAATAATAAAATATGATTTTTATAAGATATTATCTCATGATTTTCATTATATAAGATGAGAAAGTAGCACATGATATGCACTGATTATATACTGTACTATGAGAATGGCATCAAAGGCCTCCTTTTCTGTTAGTGTTAGTATTTTGTGTAAGATTTTGATGTGTAGGGATAATATGATTGAGACGTATTCAGATATTGCTAATATTTTTTATGTAGAGTTTAATATATTAAAGGTATGATATGATTGATATGACAAACTAGTTATAATATGCCAATGAGTTAAAGTTGTCTCGATATAATGTTATATGATGCTGGATAGAGATAAGACATAATCATGGAAATAGAATAATGCTCATTTAGAAAATTTGGGTTTTATATTGAAAATATAAAAATAAAAATAATGATGAAAGAAAATGATTAGCTTATGATTATAAAATATAGTATTGTGATTGATTTTATGAATCACATGTATTATTTACTTATGCACATATATGATATATAACATATTATTTATTTTTAATTATGAGATTTACTTACAAGTATTACAAAGGTATCATATTTATTTTTATTATTACTCATTAATATTATTTTATGTTAATATGTTGTTTTATATAGAATTCACTTGTTGAAAAGGAATTCTTATTCTAACACTTGAGATTGAATAGAGTGGGGAATGATTGTCGAGTGATATTCTAGAGAGGAGAGTCATCAGACAAAGAGTAGCTTTTGACATACGTCTAAGTGGAGGGATACAAAGATGAATAAGTTTGACACTCGGTATGGGAGGGCAGTTCTTGAGTTCTAAGTAAGGTCAAAAAGCTTTGAATTGGTCAAACTCCTTTTGGGGGCAAACCTATATGGGATCTCATGAGAATTTCATAATTAAGTATGTTAAGGATAGAATAGTTTTGGGATAAGTGATCTTTTTTGAGGGGAAACTAGTCCAATTCGCATGTAGGAAATAACCCATGTGTGAAGGACAAAACCTGATTGATTTGGGACAATATCTCATCATGAAGGTTGAGATGTTTCACTTACACTTTGATTGAACAAAATGTTTGAGAAGCAGCTTAAATGTGTGACCTTCCACTTTCCCACCGGCACATGAAAGACCTTTGGACCTGGCATGGCACATGGAAAAACCTTGCCGTCCACTTGAAGGCTTGTTCTTTCCTTCAAGCCCTTCCTTTGTCCTATTCCTTTTTTGCAAGATGCGAGGAATAGCTGCCCTTTCGCACCTGTGGGATTCTTCTTTCTTGGCGATTGGGTCTGCGATCGGTTCTAACTTTGCCTCAAAAGGGAGCTGCGAAGGTAGACATAGAAGTTCCCAGCAAGAGAGATTTCTTAGTTAAAATGGCTTTAAGCAATCCTTTGTGTAATTTTTATGAATTGAAATGAAAAAATTTGGTTCACCATTCATTTGGAGTAAAAAATAACAATTTGATGACAAAAGTCTAGATGGAGATGCTTATACCAATGTGTGAAAAAAATAATTAGATGATAAAACTTCTTCGAGAGAGGCATCGACCAACATGTACCCTAATTCTTGAGATTTATTTCTAGGGAGAGGATTTAAGTAATATTTCCATTGGTTTTTAAGATCTATCTTGGAAAAAATAATTCCATGAAGGACTCATGGATAGTCTTTGATGAACTGATACCCTCATTTTTGAGATCCTTCTTAGGAAACATAATTTGATATGAGCTCAAGGAGGCATTAGCCAACTTATGCACTTCGTCTCTAGAAAATAATTTATTGGTAGAAGGCCCCAAGGAGAGACTTTGACTAATGTGAACTTTAGTTCTTGAGATCTTTTTTTTTGTTAAAAATTTATCTTTGTTCATTGACAAAGCACAAAAAGTCTCTTAAATCAAGGGTTCATTTTATTTCTCCCTCACTTGAACTTCTTTGATAGAACTTCTTTGATAGCTCATTTTATTTCAATCTTGACCCTTCCCATTTGCTTGAATGTTCTTGGAATCCTCAATTGTGCAGAAATCAAAGAGGTGCCCAACATATCAGCTTGTTTGGAAATCGGAACTTGTGGGGCTGCCTGATTACTAGGAGATTCCTAGGTTCCACTTGGCTTTGGTTTTGACTTGGTTTCCTTGCATGTTGTTTTGATGTTCTCTTAAATGATTTGCTCCCTCTTAAGACCTTTTTGAGGTCATTTTTTGCTTCGTTTTGGGCCAACTACTTCATGGGCATGTTTTTCCAATGCGTGGTCGTGTGTCGAGTTCTCCATTTGCCAATGTCGACATGGTGGTTGTCGGAATATAGATGTATTTTTCTTACTAGTCTTTTAACAAGCATAATTGATCTTATGTTTGAGTTAGCTATCCTTGTTACACAGATGGAAAGGAAAACCCGAGGAATCTTTTGGAATTTGATCCCCTCTCAAGCACATGATTTCAGTCATATTTTGAAGCTGTTTGAGGGACAAAAAGCCCACCAACTCTACCAACCTTGAGAGCTTGGTAAAGAGTTTCTGTGTTATCCATTTGCTTGAAACTTTTCTGCAATCCTTTTTGTGTTGTTAAGATAATGGATTGTTTGGTCGTGTTGGGATTTCATTTACTTGCTTGCATGGGGCAAGTATGGAGGAAGCCTTGTATTTTGGTTATCTAACTTGTTTTGCCTTTGACCTATTCATCATTAGCCCCTTCTTGACCTTAGTTCTTGTTTGTGTGGAGGTTGATTATCTCTTCAAACAAGTGCTTTGGTCCTTTTTGATTGAGGTTCTCTTAGGTACCTCTCTTGCTTTTGTGGGTGGGGATTTCAATTGTATTTTTTCTTAAGAGGAGCACTATGGGGACAAAAGCGTTAACCTTTTGATCTTGCGGAGTCTTATTTCTTTAATTTCATTTTTTCCAATGACCTTCATAGCTTGTATTCTTATGGCCTTTGTTACACCTAGTGGAATAATAAGGTGGGGTTAGGATTTGGTCTTACATAATCCTTACCTTCATGAACTCAAAAGGCCTTATTAGCTTCGTTGGTTGTTAAGTTGATCACCTTGCTATTATTGAGTCAGACCGTTGCCTCCTTTTGCAGTTTTTTTTGGCTTCTTTTTCAAGCCTATGAGTCACCAGTTAATGTTTGAGGGTGTTTCACTTACCTTTGATAAATGTTACACCATTGCTAGTTAAGCTTGGTTTAGACCTACAAAGGGCTCATTTGGGTCTGATTTTAACTATAAATGTTCTAGAACCCATTTGTTGCTTTCATAAGTGGAGCCTTGAGGGGGTGCATGATAATCTTGTAAGGTGCAAGCTCCTTGATTCCCATATTACCAAAAAAAACAAGTGACAAAATGGAGAGACAAGGCATCACGATAGTGGGTATAACTAAAACCTTCTCCTTTGTTGTGGATTATAATTCTAGTTTGGCCCATCTTGGGACATTTTGGGGGCAATGAGCAAAAGTTGTTGGTTAGCCTGGAAGATGGGGCACTACCTTCTTTTCATAGGATTACCTCTAGTCAAAAGCCATTTGACTATATCACCTCCCTTGAAAATGATGAAGGAATCAGAGCTGAACTTATTTATACTTGGATCTTTTGATATAATTTGTTTAGTGTAAATTGACCTAACCTTTTCCATCCACCATGAGCATTCCTCTCCCTCGACCAAGGGAGGTCATCTCAACAAGTAGGCTACCTCCTTTTATGCACCTGTGACCCCAATTGACATCCTTCTAGCTATCCATTCCTTCTATCTCAATCATGATCTGGGGATTGATTGTGATATAGGTTCTTTTGTCAAGGTGTTTTTAGACATTATGGGTGATGAAGCATAAAACCAGGATATTGTAGAGCGACAACATTATAGATCTATAATAAGGTTTGAAATTCGAGTCAATCTAATGAATGCTTCCAAAACTTCACACAATTTTAGCCTTAAAAAGTTTTAGTTCGTCCTTACATTACCATGATTGTATGGTTAATATTATTTTAATAAAAATATCCAAAAGTTTCTAAAAATTTTTTTGAAGACATAGGTATAAAAGTCTTCAAAAAATAAGTAAAACATGTTTTTGTATTAAATTCATATTCAAATGTATAGACATGAAAATTTTAAAGAAATAGATAGAAAGTATGCATTTGTATTAAAAAATTATTTTTAACCTCTTATTTAAAAGACTCCTTATGAATAGATGAATAATTAATGAGTTGTGACAAAAAATACATTTTTTGGTGGCTTGATTATAGAGAATTTGGTGGCTATTCCTTAGATTCACTTTGGTGAGTGACTTTTTATCTTCTTTATCTCATACTTTCTCATTTCATTTCCACTTATCCTCTTTATATTCCCTACACCTACTCTCCATTCACATTATTAGAAACAAGTTGCATCATCTTCATTTCCACTTTGTCAAACCTGTGCAATGCTAGAGTACCTGAGAACTTGTGAAGGGAAAAAATGTTTTAGCAACCATTATGTCAAGGCTTCGTTAATGACTAGTTATTTTGAAAATGGTTATGTTTTTTTATTTGAAAATGTTCAATCCCTTTTTTATTCAAGAAATAGAAGTTTTTAAGGTGATCAAATCATCCAACACCTCATGTTGAATACTACATCGACTACTAGGACATTATTTATAAAGACTTTTTGAAACAACCAAGTTTGTATTTAGGACTTATAGTATTTTGCATCACCTTGCATCTTTAGCACTTAAACCTCAAAATTCTTTGGCAAAGTTTTTTTGTACAAGAATAGATATTTTCACGCTTTTGACTTGGTTAATAGAGTAGCTCTTTTGTAGGATGTTAGACAAGGGTAGGTTTCCTCCCTGTTTTGTAAATTGCAGTAGCATGTATATTAATAGAAATTTCTTTTGTCTTTGTTGATAATGCTACATTTTAGACAATGCTGCCCCCTTTTTGGTCTTGGATTGCTTCTCTTATGATCTTGACCACAATGTGGCCATTAATTTAGGATTATTATGAAGAATGTTGTTTTTGTTAATTCTGTAGATGTCCTAATGGTAATTAGAAGGCAAAATGAATAATCATTTTTGTGCTATGCATGACTCTTCAAATTTTTAACTTGACATAAACACAGTTAAAAGCCTCATCTTTTTTCTCCAATAGTGTCAATAATTGAATGAACGTTGCCTAAACTACTGGTTTTAATTGTAACCAGCTTTTGGTTACTTGCCTCGGCTTACACACCCTTTCGCAATCTTTAAAAGTCCTTACTTTTGAAAAGGGTTTAGGCCTAGCTTAACTTTTGGAGTTCTAGCTTCTCTCATTATTGTAAGGCTTGAGCTTTTTAAAACTATAAATTATGGACTATTGAAATCAGTTGTACGGTATAAGAGTTGGTGAAATGGTTTCATCTAGTGCTCTTCTAGCAATTACCGTCGAGCTTCTGGCCAGCGTCCAGCAAGATTTCCTTGTTTTTCCAGTAACCTTGTAGGATAGTGAAAATGCACACATATTGGGTGGGTAAGCCTTGTTTGGTGGCAATCATTTGCTGTCGAAGCTTGGGCTTGCATTGTGTTGAAGCGTTTTAATGGGATTGAGGCGAGGATTTTTCTGGGAAGATGGTAGGCTCAAAATCGAGAAAAGCTCGGGTGGTGGTCATTGTTGTCAGTTTCTTGGCTAATAGTAAAAAATCCAAGTGCTCAACTAATGAATCTTGGGCTTCTCATTTGGCAAGTTCTACGAGAGGAAAGGGAAACAACTTTCTGAAATGTTAGATAGGATGACACATTGAGACAATTCTATGTAGGAAAAGTTTGATCAATCTATTTCTGTTATGGCTTCTATCTCTATTCAATTGAAATCGGAAGGTTTGGAGAATATGACAGATGATGACTCCGATTTGAACGTTGAACTTGAACAAGAAAGAAATATGTATTGTAATGAGACATTTGAGGAAAATGTCAATAATACAAATTTGATTACTCTTGTAAGACACTTTCAAGTAATGAACTAATGTCACAATTAGTCCTGTTACATTGAATTTGGGGCCTGATGTTCCCTTTGCCAAGGCTACCCCAAGATCTTTAAAGCATGTTTTAAATGGCGTGCCATCATCTCTGTAAAGACAAGTTTAATGAGTTGGATTTAGCCTTAGTATGTGGGAAGTAGTGATCACTTATGTTCCTAAAGTCGACTCTTCTTCTTATTGGGCAGCAAAGGCATCCATGTGGCTCCGCTCCCTAAATTGGATGTTAAAAGCTTGGTACCTACTAATAAATTCTTCGTCCAGGTAAATGTCGCAAAGCTGTGTGAGGAGGCCTTCTAACTTTGTGTGGAGTGCCATCGTTTTGACATTGTTGGACACCTCTATTGCAATCAATTTTCATTTGTTTGGCTACTGCAACAACTAAATTGGAGATGGGGTCACTTGGTTGATTTCAAGGTGCTAGATGTGAGAAAGGGGTGCATCTTATTGCACTTCAACAACCAGCAAGACCGTGATGCCATCTGGCATGGTGGCCCCTTGTTGGTGGAAAAGTCTTGGGGCTAGATTTTTTGTCTGCCAACTTTGCACCTAGTTTAGCGACAATTATGAGTATGCCTATTTGGGTTAGATTGCTTTAACTTCCGTTCCTTTATCGTGACACCATGAACTTGATTCGCATTGCTGCCGCTATCAGGCACCCAATTCAGTTTGACTGCTGAACCATAGCCATGGAAAGATCCAACTACACACGGATTTGTGTAAGAGCCAACCTTTCAAATCCTTTGAAGTCGGGGATCTGTTTAGAGAATGGGCCTTGCTAATGCTTTGAGTTTGAGGGACAACCAATAATTTGTTTTGACTGCAAAAAGGTAGGCCATTGCATAGGTTCTTGCAAAATTCCCAAGTTGACTCCAGTTGATGGCTTCACTCCTCAGGTGGGTAAGTCGAGGGAGCCTCATCTGCAGAATAAATCTGAGTTTCCTTTCAATTTACTCAATTGTGAGGAGGTCGAGACAGCATGATTACCCATTTCCACCTGTAGCTAGACTGTATGCAAAGGGATGGGTTGGTCAGTGGAGACTTTGAGGAGCAGAATGTTGGTGAAGCCATGCAAATTGAGGAGCTTCCACTTGAGTTGTCTATGGGTAGTAAAACACACTGCATGAGGAGTAGGTCTCCTGTGGGTAGAACCTGAATTTGGGTTGTCTCCATGCATTGTATATGCTTCATCATGCATAAAATTAACTATGCTAATGTGAATGGGGCTTCCTACCTTTTGTTGATGTTCAAATCTCTCGGGCAAGAGGAGCATCTCTCACACTGTTAGAAGTTTGGTTGCTTGTCAATTTGCATTAGGAATTATTTTAGCTGGATGTAGCAATGGAAATCTAGCTCCTTTACCTCTCATATTTATAGCAAAAATTGGTGGAGTAGCACTTTCATTTAACTACAGCAGCAACTGGCTTTCACTACCTGTTTCAATTGGAGAATTTGCAAGTCCAGTTTTGGCTATTGTGCATTGAGGGCTAAATGCAATTCAGATTCTTTTATCCAGCTCAGTAACTTCCAGTTCTGGAATTAGAATGTGTAGCTATATGGAATTTTTAAGGAATTATGTGAAATGTGGACTCACTGATTGCAGGAATTCCTTCCCCTGTCAATCTATTGATGGGAATGGTTATATTTATAATGTTGCTGTTTCACTCTGGAGTTAATACATTTTTCAAAAGACAGGCAGATCAGCTTCTTGGGTGAAACTAGACTACGTTGTTGAACTTTCTTTCGGCCATTTAGGTGGTATTGTTCTGTGGCGCAACTTCATTAAAGCTCAAGTTGTTCATCAATCTAAGAAAATTGTCATTATATATCTCTCGTGAGAATAACATTTCCTAGACTTTTTGCACCGTTTGTCTCAAAAGACCACATTATAAGACGGGACTTGTAGGATCATATTATAGCTGCTGTTGCTGCAGAAGATTCGATGATTATTTTTGGAGATTTTAATGTAGTTTTATCTTAGGCAGAGAAAAAGAAGGTGGACAAAGCTTCAAACACTTGGCACCACGAGGAATTTCAGCAACTTTTCATCAATTTGAACTGGTGTGATATGAGTTTTATTGATAATAAATATATCTAGTGTAATAATAGGGATGACACGACATGCATATATGAAAGATTAGATAGAGCCTTCTTGAATATCAAGGGCCTCAATACTTTCTGGAGAACTCAAGTTCCTCATCTGCCTCGCTTGAGATCGGACCATTGTTTGTAGCTTATCCATTTTCAGCATTTTGGGGGCTATCAGATAATAAAGAGAAAGACTTTTGAGAATTGCTAGACTAGATACCCAGAGTCCTATGGAGTGGTGATCATGCCTTGGAATAAGAAGGCCAAAGGAAACCCTTTTATTATCATCTCCACAAACTTCACCATGTTTTTTTGTGATGAATTAGAGTATGAAAATAATGAACCTTATCACACAATACCATGATGTAACCATGCATGAGTTTTGGTGGCAACACTTCAAATTGTAGTGTGGGCTCACTTTGGGGGACATGAGTACCACTTTCTTCTATGTATACACTATTAAATGAAAAAGACAATTACATCTATCAATTGTTTGATGATAGTGAGACCATTTACAGAATGGTTTGTGATATTGAGCACATATTGTTGTAGTGTGTTATGGCAAAATAGAGCACTTATGCTCCGACTATTAGTTTGCCTATGCTACCTCCTTCGTTGGGCCAACTCTTATGAGAAGATTGACATGCTGCAGACACCCGTCATTATGGATGAGAATATTCATATAATATTCACTATGGGTAAAAACAAAGCTTATGACATAACTATCAAATTCCATAGTGCATAATGAACTATAACTCAGAAGGACATTATTAGCATGGTTATGTAGTTTTTCTATATCAATAAGATGTCCACTTATTGGAAGGATACTCTGAGGTTCTTGTTCGTAAATGACAAAACCTGACACACCTTAGTCACTTTGGGTTTATTAGCCCCTACAACAACATATATAAGGTGGTGACTAAAATGATAGTCTACAGGTTGAAAAAGATTATTACTGGTATTGTTGCCCTGGAGCAATGTGCTTTCATTCCTGAGTGGGCTATCTCAAATAATTTTTTTGTAGCTCAAGAACTTGCTCACTACCTCACTAGCTTTACGTTTGTCGAGAGCCTTATAAATATCAAGCTAAATATGGAGCAGGCATATAACAAAATGAGATGTGATTTTCTTTTGGAGATGCTTAGAGGGTTTGGCTTTCCTGCCATTTGGTGTAGTTGGGTTTAGGCTTGTATCATTAGCTTGTGTTATGGCATTCTATGTAATGGAAAGAGGCTCTCATGGATTATGGCTATTCTTGGTCTTAGATATGGGTGCCCTCTTTCCCCTTATTTGTGGCCTTAGAGCTGCTACCTATGCTTATCCTCAGGAAGCATGAAGGCAAGAGTATCTAGATTTGGCCATCGGCATCAATTTGCTCCCACCTATTATAGTTGATGAAGTGATGCTCTATGCCTCTGTGTAGCTGTGACTATCATTAGGAAAATCTTATCTAAGTTTGCTACTACCTCTGGTCTCACTATTAACCTTGCCAAGTCTTACGTAATGTTCAGCAAAGGCATGTCCAGAAGCTAAAGGAAAATGATTTTAGCAAAGCTTAAAATCAAGCAGTGCCATTCAATGATGTACCTTGGGATTCCTTTGTTGACTCACAATCCTAAGTGCAATGATTTCAACCAGGTCCCAAACAAGGTTTTGAACAGGGTGTCAGCTTGGATTGTTAGATCCTTAACATTTGTTAGGAGGATTGTAATAATTAAAGTGGCTTTGGAGACCATACCACTATATACACTTAACCATACTATGGTTCTCACCAGGATAATTACCATGCTGGAATGCCTAACTCGCTCTTTCTTATGGAGTGGTTTAGCAGAGGGCAAGGCTGTACATTACTTGAACTGGAAGAGATTCACTATGCCTAAGGAGCTCAATGGGCTAGGACTTAAAAGATGAAGATTTGGCAGGAGGTGTTAATGGCAATGCATCGTAGGAGGCTTTTGGCTAGAGAACATACTCCTTGGATTCAGGCTCTAAATAAGAAATGTGGCAATCACAATGATTTATTTTAATGGAAAAGGGGCGATTCCACCCTTTGGAAGCTGTTCTGTGAGGTGGGTTAGCTTACTAAGTTTGAAACTATATGGAGGATTGACAAGGGGCTGTAATTTGACATCATGAATGATGATTGGATTGAGAATAAGTTGCAGAGCAAATTGCTAACTTAAATAAATCGCAATGTGGATTGGAGCAAAGACTTTGGTGCATTGATGAATTCTTATGGACAATGGGCTTTGGACAAGCTCTATGAGTATTTTGTCTTGCAGTTGGTAGAGAAAAGTTGCAGAATGAGCCATGGTTCTGTTGGTTTGGGCAACCAGTGGGTGTGGCATCACTTTTAAATGCTAAAATCTATTGACTCTTTCCTATATAATCGTTGCCTAAACCTGGAACAACAAGGATACATCTTGGCTGATAAGGTTTAGAAGCTGCATAGTCATCACCAAATTCAATTCTTTATATGGAAAATCCCCTATGCTGCTATGTCTACCCGTGAGTGGCTGTTCTTACATAGTCCTAGATGGATATGTCTTGTCCATTGGCCACATTTTACGGAGCTGCAATCATGCAAAGTAGATTTGGACCTTCGTGCTTCAGCAAATGATACTTCACCTCAACCTCACTTTCCTAGACGACATCCACACGCTGCTGGATTTGCTAAACTGGATGTAGCTCAATTTCAGGAAGCTGAAAAAGGAAGAGATTGCCATGTTTGCTACTGCTACTCTGTACCATCTTTGGAGGGATAGAAATAATAAAGTACAGTCAAAGCTAACATTATCTATTGCAGCTTTGATTAAGGCCATCTCCCTAGCTGTTGTAAGAAGGCATTTATTCTTCAAGAAACTGCATGGATCACCTCATCCTCCTTGGGCTGCAAGTCACCTCTTTACCTACGTGGTTTCCACCCCCTTGGTTGGATAAAAGCTAATTATGATGCTGCAATCATTGACAATGAGCGTGCAGTATTGGAATCATCAACTAGGATTAGTGGGCATGGCCTCTTTTGATTACTAGCTAGCACATCTTTTGCTTTGCACCTTTAGAGATGGAAAAATATGCCATTGCTGTTGCAATTCATCTGATCTCTTCGACAACCCTTGGAGGAACATCATTAAAATATGAAAGTGCTACCTCTTCTTAACCAACATCTTCTTACTTTCAAGAAAATTATTGTAATTGCACATTGAGTCTCTTATTATTACAACTCTTTGGTTTATTTGGTGCTATTGTAAACTAAACTACAACCTCTTGTAATGGTTAACATTTTGTCAAAAGATGAAGATTAGTGTTAGGTTCGTAAAATTGGGAGTTCTTACAACTACTCTTTGTAGACTTCATAATGCAAAAAAGGAATCTCATGGTCAACTCTTTTTTAATTGGAGATTTTAATCTCTTGTTGTTTTACATTGATTCAATCTTCTTAATAATAGATGGAGCAAATCAATTATACATGGTATTTTTCAATGTCACTTTCTCCTTAGGGGAGAGCTCTTGGTCCAATCAACTCTTTTGACCTTACCAGTTTACCACATATGGAAGGAAACAAATTCAATAACTTTTGAAGCGAGCCATCCTTGGCTCATGCATTTCATCACAAATCTTTTGAATTTATTCTTTTTTAGCATAGTAATCATGAAACCGTTCATCTTGGGTTAGTGTCTTGGGTTTTGTACTGATGGGTCATATCTCTTGTTTATGCGGGATGCTTTGTATCAATCTATGGCTTTTTTTTGTTGTATTGGAGTATTTGCATGGCATTGGAGCATAATAATTACTTTACTACATGTTGGATATATATGGTTGTTTGTCTTACTTTGTGATATAGGATTTTATTGCCCGCTTTTGAGCTATATCATAACACTCAGGTCATTCTTATTCTAGTTATTCCTGCTTTCACTTTAAATTTGCTGTTGGGTTTGACCTGGTGGGTTGTACCTACAAAAGTATTGGCCCTTTTGCAACATATATGGTTGTTATGGCTAGGTCACTCTTATCTACTTGTAGGTTGTACCATAAGAATATCATATTATTTTCAAGACTTCTGAGCATCATAATTGCATCACTGCATGGCTCTTTTTGTTGGGTCATATCTCTTGCTGCACATTGCAAGGTTGTTCCTTATATTTCTTTCTCCTCCGATCTCAAACATTATGATCAACCTTTTTGTCTTAATTATATATCACATGGTAGTAATTGTTTTTTATTTGTTGCATTTGTTATTTTTTTTATACCATTATTACAAAATTGGCAACACCTTAAAATCTTCAAAAAAAAACTAAAGGTCAGTCATTTCATTATTTGGTCAAGCTAGTCATTTATAGTATTTTGGATTCCATGTATGCATTGTTTTATGGAGTGTTGGAAATGATGTAGCTTACAATAGGCTATGTAACATATGTTAACTTAGTCTTTAGGACAATGAATTTCAGTATTTTCGCATCATTTTTGAAATTCATAAAAATACAACATGGTAAAAATTATGAAATTTTATACACATGCTTTTTCATATAAAATTATGCTATTACAATATTTTAAATATATATTTTTGATATAAATTGTGTTAATTTAAAAATCTGCTATTGAAATATGATTGAGTTCACAGCTCCATGGTGTTAATCATTGAAATGAATCTAAAAGAAGACATAGTATTCACTTAAATTTTGACATGATTTATGAATTTCAAGATGACTATTAATTTGTAACATATTTTTAAGAATTTTAGTTATTGTTTAATTTAGAGCAAAATCATCACTTCTTATCACTAAAGTGTTCAAATCAATGATATGAGGTTTGATACGTGGTAAGGAAAGTATATTTAAAATGGTTTTGGTATGACAAACTTAAGGCAAAAAAACAACTCACTTCCACCAAAGGAACCCATTGGTCTAAGTTGGTGAGTAGTTATCCAAATGAGTCCAAACTTAAACTGTATAATTTAAATGATCTTTGTAATATATTTTGCATGTTATTTATAGGTTTGCATTAAGAATAATCATATTTATCATGTATGGCATGTATATGGCATAATGGAACTATGTTATATGTCAAATACGTGGCATTTGTAATCTAACTAAAGGTACGTATGGATCTAAGTTGGTGAGTTGATACCAAGAGCAGTCCCAATTATAGCCTTTGCTTTGAAATGATATTTTTAATAGATTTTGCATGCTATCTATATGTTTGTGTCACCATATATAACTAAAACCTTTATATAACTTTTGATAAGAAGAGAACCATTTGTGGCTTAAGATTTTTGTAACCTTAGAAATGACGCCAATTTTTCTACATTTTCAAGTCATGTAATGGTCTTTACAGTCCAAGTTTAAGTGCAATTGTGCGCAAGCCATGGTGATGTCTAATATTATTTGTTTAGGAAAATAACCTTAAAAATATGGTAGGTAAAATGCATTAGATCACTATAAGAAGAATTTGTGAGGTATATTATTAAAATTAAATATAACCAATGAAGACTTATGGAACTTTTCATAGCCTTTTCTGGACAATTATGTAAAGATTTCATCTACCTGTGTTTTGCAAAGTACGTGAGTGCATGAAGTTCAGCCAATATTTTAGCCGAACCACCCAAGTGCACATGCGATTTATTTACTTTTTCTTTTGTAATGTCATTTTGTTGCAAAATGTCTGTTGCAACAGATTCTTTAACTTGTACTTTTGTCTACCAAACAATACCAGATAAATTTACTGCTAAGTGATCATGTCTTTAGTATCAGAGATAAAGAATTTTTTTATTGGACTGCCATAGCAAAAAGCTGCTCTATAACCAAAATCAAAGAAGAATAGGACTCCTTTTGGTATCCTACCAAATTGATCGTCCACTTTTTTGCTAGCGTGCAACATTTTTGTGTTTTGTTCAAGATTAGATTTATGTATTCACTTCATTATTTATTGTCTATTGTTACACAGACTATTTGCTTGATTGGGGTAGTTGAAAAATACAAAGAGCTTGCCAAGTACAACCTGAGGCAACTGACATCACCTTCGCGATAAGATTGCCCATTTCCTGAAACAATTTAGTGGCCTGAGGTATTTCACATCTGTCTACATTTATGCAGTAGGTTTAGTAATTCTGTTTATCTATTCTAACATAAAGCAATGTAGTTTCAATTAATCATTGGTGTCTACAACATTGGTATTTGAAGATGTATATTGTTCATATTTGACAATTAGATGGGTTGACATATGTCACCTTATAGAGCCATGTGTTCTCAGCATAGATGTTCATTTTTCTTGATGGACTTTGTGCATTTCCAGATGTATCTAAGGGCTTAGCTTCAATAGTTTTAGTTTTCCCAAATCTCTATTTTGCTGGAGGTTCCCTATGTCTATTCTTTATTTGGTACAAAAATTTGGGAGGCCTCTCTGTGTAGTAAAGACTATTTTCTAATTACAATTTTTAAATTTAAATCACTTGTTAAAAATGATACTTAGAATAGAAAAATAGTTTTGTAATTAGATCTCAAAATGTTGGAGAAGTTTTTCTCAATGTTTATTGTAATGTAATGATGATCATTTTAAATATCCAAATCAAAATGATATCTAAATTAAAGAGATTTAGACCTTAAAATTAGAGAAGTATTAGAAATATCTTAGTCATGTTAAATTTAGGTTAAATCATGTATATAGTTTGATATAAGGTGATTATTTGATATGAATTTTTGTAATGTAGAGTCAAATAACGTAGTTAATGAGGTCAATTTGTTTTGTTGACCATGGATATTTAAGTATTAAAATTTAAAAAACTTTATCTTAATTTAAACTAAATCAAAATTTGCATGACAATTTTAATTATTATTTTTTATCTATTTTAATTTTTGTAAATAATTTTACAACAAGAAAATATTAACAAAGCTTTTAAAAACTCAAATATGAATTTTTACTAGTGGAGTGGTGTGAAGAACATGCTAAATTACTTAAAAGACAGAACAAGAAGTAACCATTGAAATTTAAAGAATGGAGTGGTGTGATGAAGAGGGTTTAATGGCTATGAAGTGATGTTAATGTTAAATTGAAGGCCTTGGTCCAGAGGCCAACAGTGAACTGTAGCTAGGTTTTAGGTAGAAAGAGGATTAGGGTTTTGCTTATAAGGGTGAGATGGAAGAGCCGGCTAGGGATTTATCTGGGGAGTTGGACAGTGACCCGGTGCCCGCACCCGTGGACCGGCCAAGCTCGGTCAGAGCCTCAAGGGTCTGGCGGTCAACTCAGAGGTCTTGGGCACGCGGGCAATCCCAGAACACGTGCTGCAGGGACTCCTCCGCCGCGCAGAACTGCTGACAATTGGAGTCCCGGCTTAATCCCCTGCGGGCCAACCATGCCGCCGTAGGGAGGAACTCGCTGGCGACCCGCCACATGAATATGCAAACCCTAGGCGTCGCTTTGATCTTCCATATTCCCCTCGTCACCTCCGCGGGACGCCAGCCACCCCGCCTGCTGGAATTCACAGCACTGCAAAGAATGCTCGTGTAAATTCGGCCGTTGTCAACCCTCGCCGTCTCGGTGTGCGTTTGGAGTAGAACATCCTGGGCAGACTCCCGAGCTCTCGAAAGGTGCAAGATCCTGTAAGGGAGCTCCTCACTTGCTCAAATGCGGATAACTTTCACATCCCAATTCCCGATAGCCGTGATGCAGTCAGCGACGCTAGTCGGCCATTGGGTATGCATATTGATGAAGGCGGCCAGCAGCAAAATGGAAGGACGCCTAGCCAGTTTTCCTCCGCAAACCGCAAGGTCCGCCAGTCGCCGATGCGCTAGACGAAAAACGAAATTGCCTCCGGCATCGCCTCCAGCACCATTTTGCACAGAGAGGAGGCATTCCGGGGAGCCTTCATTAGCGGATCACTCAGCGAATATTTCCTCATGATGTTAGCCCAGAGGCTGGCTTCGCGATGGAGGATGCGTTTGCAGTTGCTCATTTGGAGCACTCGATGCCAGACGCGGAAGTCTCGGAGGCTAAGCCCGCCCGCGGCCTTCGGCAAGATGATGCATTCCCAAGGCGTGTAATGCATGACATTCGCGCAGCTAGTCCCGTCCTAGAGGAATCTTCTAACTCGCCTCTCCATGTCATCGAGGACCCTCGCCGGCACCACACAGTGTCTCAGGACGTGGCAGGGATAGCACTGAGAACAGAGGAGGCCAAGGCGGCCCTGCCCGCAAGCGACAGTGGCCGGATGCGCCAGTTGACCGCCGTGGCATCCATTCTTGGGACAAGGAAGTTGAGATCAGCCTTAGTCAGGCGTCTCACTACGATGGGAACACCAAGGTACGTAAACGTCCGGCCATACTCCATGCGGAGCTTCCTCAGGATCAGCTTGGATTTCTTCTTGCTAAACTTGGTGCTAAAGACCCTGGACTTCACGAGATTGACCCGCAGCCCTGCAGCCTCCCCGAAAGCCCGCATGATGCTGCGGACAACGCGCGCAGCCACGCAGGAGGCGGGAGCAAACCCCAGCACATTGTCCGCGAATAGGTGTGAAATTCGCGACTGCCCAGGCCTGAACCCAAGTAGCTGCCTTGACTCATAGTCCTTCACCAAGCTCGAAAAGTACTCAGTGGCCAAGACGTAGAGGTAGGGCGAGAGCGGGCAGCCCTGCCGGAGACTCTGCTACGCCACCACCCATGGAAGACGAGAGCCATTGATGAGGACACCAAATCTCGGGCAGGTGATGCACGCAGCGATCCAGTCGCGCCAAACAAGAGGGAATCCCATGACCTCCGTAATCTCGAGTAGGAAGTCCCAGCGCACGCTGTCATAGGCCTGCTCCATGTCTATCTTCACAGCCATGAGCCCCAAAGCAGCGGTGAAGGTGCGTATTCTCGCGGCCATTTCCTGCGCGATGTTGATGTTATCAGAGATACTCCGCCCGGGGATGAATGTGGCTTGCTCGCGCGAAATGAGGCTCGGCATTAACGACTTCAGCCTCCCGACCAGAATGTACGCCACCACCTTATGATGGTGTTGTAGAGGCTGATAGGCCGATAGTGCTCCGGCCTACATGCTCCCTGCTTCTTCAGGATAAAAACGACGAGCGTGTTCTTCTAGCCCTCCGGTAGCCTTCGCTCCTCGAAGAATGCCTGCACCACATTGATGACGTCGCTACGCGTGATGGCCTAATAGCCATGCAGGAATTTCGCCGTGATCCCGTCGATACCCGGGGCTCTATTCCTCTTAATTCCCTGCATTGTCGCGATAATTTCGTTTTCAGTAACCCTGCAGCCAAGATTGGATGCTACCTCATCGCCGACGATGCCGGGAAGCGAGGTAATCTGTGGCAAGGCCCCTTGGTCCCCACACTACCATTTGCGTTCAAAGTAAGCCAAGATGACCCGTCTGATGCTGTCGGGAGAGTCCGCCACCTTGTCATCGTCGTCCCTCAGCAGGGTAATCCGATTCGTCCAAGCCCGAGCTTTAGTCGCATTGTGGAAGAATCTCGTATTGCCGTCCCCAAGTTGCGCCCAGTGCATTTTGGCGCGCTGCCACCACCATTGCTCCTCGTGTGCGCAGCTGCGGTAGAAGGTCGTGACCATATTCCTGAGCCGCGCATGGTCCTCCTCAGTTAGACCCTCCCTATACTCCCTTGTCTGAAGCTCATCGATACCCCGTTCCAACTCCCTGTTCCGGTTAACAAGGTTCCCCACCTCCTCCCAGCTCTATCTTCGCAACGCCATCAACGAGCGCTTGAACTTGGTCACGACAATCTCCATGCAATTTCCCTCCGCTCGTCTTTGCCATGCATGGTGCACCACTTGGAAAGATTGTGGGAAGTCAAGTCATACGCTCTCAAAGAGCAGCCTGCTGGTGTTCGGCCACGGGTTCCTGCCACCCATGTTAATCAGCAGCGGGCAGTGGTCCGACCCAAGCTGGCTGAGATGATGCACAGAACATTCGGGAAAAGCAAGCATCCCTGCAGAATTCATTAGAGCCCGGTCAAGCCGCTCCAGGATCCGCGCATCGCCCTGCTTCCGGTTGCACCATGTAAAGCGGTTGCCAGAGAAGCCCAAGTCAGCAAACTGGAGGTCCTGCATGAAGTCAGCAAATTCTTGCTGACCCTTGCCGTAGATGAATCTGCGCCCGCCGCGTTTCTCCTCCTGGGCCATAACCAGGTTGAGGTCCCCGGCTACGATGAGGGGGTTGTCCTCACAATAAGAGAGCCGGATGGCGTCCCAAATCTCCCTCCGTTTATGATCTTTAGGCCCATAAACAAAGAAGCAATTGAGTTTGCAGTCAGCGCGATGGGTAATCGTGCACGCTACCACGTGTGCCGACGCCGCCGTGATCGTAAGATCAACCTAGTTCTTCCAAAAAAGAACAATGCCAGCCGACGTGCCCACGGAGGGGTGGGCCGCGAAATCCTAGTCCCTTCCAAGAAGCCAGTCCGCATCCCGCCGTGAGAAGGTCTGCGCTTTCGTTTCCATTAACGCCACGACTGTAGCATTCTCCTCGCGAACCAGTCTTTGCAAGTAACTCCTTGACTTCCTCTTCTTAGCACCTTTAATGTTCCAGATTATGAGCCGTATTTTGACGTAAGCCATGTTATCAGTGCTTCCATGCAATTGTGCATCACCTCCGCGTGAAGCCACCGCCATCAACTTCCTTGATGGCCGCTGCGCCCCACGAAGCGCAGCCCAGGAATCGTCTCCTATTTAGTACCATGCCCGTCTAGGTTTATGAGTATGCCCCCCCTCTCGTTCCTCTTGCACCAAGGGCAGTTTCCCCTTATGCCCGTCTGCATGGGGTGCATGGCCCGTGCCCACAGCCATCAAGGGATGACTATCCAAGCTTGTCTGCATCCAGTCCTTGCGGCCCCCAGGTTGCGGAGCCCACTTTGCTCTGCTTCTGCCATGGTCCGTGGATGGGTTTCTAATGCCATGAGACGTGCTGGCATTGTAATGGCCACGAGTTTTGCGGCTGGCGTCCTTCCAGGGAGGCAGGCTTGCCATGGCAGCAGAGCCTTTGTGGTCAGTGGCGCCCTGTCTCCTGCGCTGTGGTTGAACAAGCATCCATGGCCCCAGCCCATGCGCCTCTCCATCTGTAACACGTGAGTTCTCCTCCCGCTCCCGAAAGCCACTGGTGCCACCCGCCTCTATAGGTTTGTCATCACCAAGGGACATGTCCCCCTTTGTCAATTTTTTACGACCCGCGTCAGTAGACGAGGGGAAGCCAGAGCGGGCAAGCCCCGCCTCCTCTTGCTTATTGTAGTGGCTCACCAGGTGACCAACATGGCCGCATGTGAAGCAGATCTGCGGCAACCCCTCATACTCGAAACCCTGATAGGTTCTCCCAAATTCTCCATTGAGCCATATGCTTGGTTTCAACAGTTTCGAAAAGATCCGTCCGAACGCACACCCGAGCGTAGGAAGAGCGTTCCATTTCGGCAGTCCAGCCATCAAGGAGGAAAGGTTCTCCAATCACCTTAGCAATACGTAATATGTTGTCAACGTCCTAGTAAATAAGTGGGAGACCGGGAGACGCACCCAAACCGGTGTTTGCATCGCAGAAGCAGTGTTTGGTCCGAACAAATATCGAGCCCCATGGCTTGGCCAGGGATCTGCCACGGGCCACCGAGCCAAACGTTGTTCCTATCATTGATGGAATCAAAATGCAAGCAGAAGCAGCTAGAGGACAAGTCAAAGACCTTAAAGTTCTTGTAGTGACCCCATATCTTGAGCAACACCCGTGCAATGACGGGAAAGGGAAGCGTATTCCCGTAGACTCGGCCAACCAAATCGAATTTGTGAAATTCGATACACCGTTGGCAAGCATCCGATCACATGAGTACATCACCACCCTCAACGTAATCAGGAATTCCCGCGGCACTCTCCTTGACGTCGATGTTTGCCGACCGCACATCCGAGGTCACCAGACTGCTGATGTTGTAGTTGTTGATGTTGTTTGCGGTCAAGGCATCTCTGAAGCTAACCTTAGTTGCGAGAGCCGCTTGATTCCCAGCATCCCCGTGCACAGGTTTTTCTCCACTAAGTTTGCTCACCACGGGCTCCGCCTCCTTGTGCGCCGTGTCCTGTAGCTCCCGCATAGCAGCACTCACTGAGAAGCCCTCCAGGGCGTCCCCTCCAGCAGCCCCCTGAGCCTGAAGATCAGGGAACAGACCTGGAGTATCCATCTGTTCCACCACGATCACCGGAGCATCCCTACCATTCAGCGCGCCCCTCTGGTCCATGGGTATGTCCTCCTCGGCGTCGAAGCTTTGGGAAGGAGGTAAAGTTTTGCCAGCAGGCATTGTTCCTCCCTAAACATAGAGGAGAAGCATTCCCGCACTAGGGAGTTGCTCGCAGAAGTCCGCGTCTTCTTGTTGCTCCTCCGGGTCTTACTTCCCGCCATCTTCCGTTCAGCTAGGGCTGCAGGTGGCGCAAACCAAGCACGGGGACGATGCGGTGTGGTGCTCCGCAGGATAGGCAAGCTGTTTTAATCCTGTCCCTGCACCCCCATGTTAGCCGGGTCCGGAATTCAAATTCGAAGTTCTCGGATCCACGTGCCCCGACAAAAAAATCCGCAACGGTCGAGAGCTTCACGTGATCTTCGTACGTGCGACCGTTAGCCGTTGAACACTACCAGTTGCACGCTGTCCACCGCCGCCGCTCCGCCGTGTCGCTCCCTCCGATTGCACCGCCCCTCCAGAAACGGATGTCAGTTACGCCGGCCCCCGAGTCGCTGCCCCCGTACTGTACCAAGCACACCGTCGCCACCAATCTTCCGTCACCTCCGCCTGGCAAGCCACCCAATAAGCACCTCCTGGCACCGGCACCGGAGTGCAGACACCCGGATGTGGCCCGCTCCACGTCAACCGGCGCTAACTCCCGTCACTGGTTCCCGACGCTGGCTCACGTCACAAGCTCCTGGCTCAGACCTCCTTCACTAGCTCCCGTCACTGGCTCCAGGGTATGGTCCGTCAATCCCGTCACCGGCTCCCGTCGCTCCCCGCACCTCCTTGGTTGCTATAAATAATGGAAAACAAATTCCCTAGTCCAGAATCACAAAGAAAATGATTTTTTGGTTAACCTCCTTGGGGCCCAAACTTGTCTCTGATTCTTATGATTGAGAAACAAATTCTATTCTGGTGGCGTATAAATTTATTATAGAATCGATCTGCAACGAATCAGGTTGAAACCTATAGCTGATGGTGCTTCGATGTACATTTACTATTAATTAGTGTTTAGATATGCAATTGTATTTGGCTTAGCAATAGCAGATATGCCACAGAGCAATCTGATAATCTTCATCTTGGTGAAGGTACCTTTGCATACTTGTTCCCCATTTATCTCCATAACACTATAAACATTCATATCAAGAGGCAATAATTTCGCCTACAATCCACTTTCAATTAATTACTCACCTTCTCCTTTCTCTGCAGGGTTTGGACCGTTGTGGGAAAAAGTCAATCCCTATCACCTTCTACATCTATTAAACAAATGTTATAAAAATTGCATCCTCATCACATGCATTTCCCTTCACCTGCTCTTTTATTTCTATAAATTGCATCCTCCTCTCATGCCCAAATTCCTCTTCCCTCTCTCCTCTTCTTCCCTGCTAAGCTTCCCTGCTCCTTTCAAATACTGAGGCTATTCCCCCTTCCTTCTTCTTTCTTCCCCTCTTCCCCTCCAGCTTGCCTTCAACTTCTTTAGTGTTCTGCTTAATGTGCTATTGGAACCGAAAATCAACAACGTAGCCATCAAACCGGTGTCTTATTTGCACTTTTTGTTTGGCTTCTGGAATGTTTCTGCTTCAATTCACATGTAGCACCCTGCCTCTGTGATGCTTCTGGTTGTTCTTTGCTTTGTCTTCAGGGCCCATCTTGTACAATCCTTCTCAGTTGCCTTCCTCCATTGGCTCTATGTCTTCTCATGATTTCCTTTTGTTCTTCAAGCTTCAAGACCCAGGCTTTCTCCTGATTCATAAAAATTAAGAAAAAAGAAATTTAAACTAGTATATATTTGGTTAATGGCCACCAAAAGTGGAACAAATTACAGACCTAGAGACCTGCCGCCGGAGATGGATGAGAAGAAGAGGAAGAGGAAGCTATCAAACAGGGAGTCGGCCAGGAGGTCGAGGATGAGAAAGCAAAGGCAACTTGATGAGCTGATGGCAGAGGCGACCCAGCTGACCATGGAAAATGGTCAGCTTCTGACCATAAAGAACCAGCTTACACAGGAATATCTTACTGTGGAGGCTGAGAACTCTGTTCTTAAGACTCGGGCGTTGGAGCTGAGCTCCAGGTTGAACTCACTCGATGAAATCCTGCACTCAATGAACCTAAACAGTTCCATGGTTGAATCCCAGGTGATCTTACCTGAAAGTTTCATCAATCCTTGGAGGTTTATGTCCATGAATCAGCCCATCATGGCTTCTTCTGATGTGTTGAACTATTTGTAGATGACTCACGAGGTTTCATGACATTTTTGTTGAAACCTGTTTAGGGTTTGTGCTGTTCAATGCGCAAAAGAAACCTTCAATTATTAAGCATGGAATGCAATGGTGTGCTGGCTACATCTGCCTTATCTGTTGCCTCATATTTTTATAACTATTTTTGATAGGTGGTGAATTAATTTCAAATAATATTGTGCATTTATGTTTATAATAATATAATTGAATGATAACATATTTATTTATATAAAAGTTATGATGTGATCTCTACACCTCCTCTCTCATTCACCTTACTCATCTACAACAAACAGATCAACTCAACACATATAACCATTTTCTAAGTGTTGATCTTTTGTCTACAAACCTTTTCCATAAATGGTTGGGGAAGATTAAATTGATTGCTTATATCAGCCAACAATCTTTCATTATAAAAAGGACCGCAGATAAGAAGTAGAGGCATTTAAATAATCAACTTTTTGCCTCTTTTTGTTGCTGATGCACCTAAGCTTTCATTTTCTTCTCTGGATTTATACGGCTGGTGATTATTTACCCTTTTTTAAAATGAATGTAAAATGTTGGATAATAAATTACACTTTTGTTTATAATATCTTTTATAGAGAAAATCTGTGGGGCTTGACTGGATAGATCTCAATGAGGCCTTGTGTTGTGTATTTTGTCATCTTTCTTGATAAGCTGACTTAAAAAAAACCTATTATTTCCCTAAGAATAATGGAAATGAGGATGTGGTTTTATGTGGTGAACATGAAATTGATTTATTGACCTAATATTTTGTGCAAGCACATTATGATTTACGAAGGCTTCAAGATGCATTGGTGGTGTTTGTATTGTGACTTAGGCTTGATGGATGCTGTGGTGTGGGTAAAAACTATGTACAACAAGTGAAAAAGGTCGTGGTTGTGCACGAATGCAAAAAGGGCATGCGAAGTATGTTTTTAGCAACTTCCATGTTGGGTAGAAGAGATGTTTGAGGTTTATTAGTTATCGTATAAGTATTTTGATTCTTAGTGGCATTAATAACAATTTTGCAAGTGACTTGATTGTTCGCATGGATGTAAACAGATATATGAGGAAGAAAAATGAGCACAAAATGTTTTGAAACAAAGGCATGTGATCGAGATACGCTTGGTTTTTTCATAAAGCTATCTTTACCTTAAATTATTTGTAGTACTCAAGGCAAAATGCAAAGAGCTTGTTCCAACAATGTTTTAACACAAAACGAAAAAGAGAAACTCATGAGGATGTGCTCGCTATTGGTAGCACATCATGACCATTGTCTTATAGGATTCACACAACTATGACATGTAAGGAAAATACATAGAAGCACATCAAGATAAAATATTCTCATTAAAAGTTCAAAAGATCCCCAAGTATAACTAAGAGGGGTTATGATAAAGAGGGTGGAATGAAAGAGCAACTTTAGGTTAAAACCCAATCCCAAGAAGTCTTAAGATCAATTGGGATGATTTGAGATCGCATTTGATGATACCATAATTACCTCAGATAATCGACGTATCCCTTGTGATAAGAGAACTTGACATGGTGGGCTAACTCTTCATTTATCATATAACAAGCTCCAATATCTTGGGTAAGCATGCAATAGTTTTGAAGAAACTATACACCCTTAAGAGACCTCAAATAGCTATCAAAAATAGTACAAGATAAGAAGAAAACAACCAAATCATCAAATATAACATATATACACACCCATTACTTGTTTAGTCCTGCATACCCTAGTACACCCATGTCTTATGCATTGCAGTCCAAACACAATATAAATAAAACATAAATCACCATTAACATGATACATAAAGGATAAGCAAAATGAAAAATGAATTGTCTCTATTATTAACTTGAAGTTGTTATATAAAGCATCTTGGCAATCTTATGATTTCACTCATTTGGTAAACCAGATATTTGGTATTTCTACTTAGTTGGCTTTTAATTTGTTTGGCTCTATGGATCTTTGTGTTAGCTCTCCTCTCTTAGGAAGAGTTTACCTTCATTGAACACCACATTACAACTCTTTAGGTAGATTTAAGCATTATTATTATAAGTCATCTAGTGGTACCCATAGATTTTCTTTGTCAATTATGTTTATACATATCTTATCATTCCATAATGGACTTAAGTTAATGCTATGGTGCCATTGAGTATGATTTATAACTATAGATTGTGAACCTACTTTTAAAGCTATTGTAGTGTGGGGATTTGTAAGGTATTTGGATGAGGGTTCTCGTGAAGAGCTAATGTAAGAACATACTAAGTTGAGTATGTGTCTTGTCGAGTGGTTTATGTTTAAAGCTTAATGTTAACATATTAAATATAGATCTAAAAGCAAAAACAATGGCAATAGACATTTGAATCATGTTTTTGGTAAATGTGAAGTCAACTACATTGATGATAGAAGTCCTTAACTCTTCCTCATTAATGTTTTTGCCAATCTTATTTAACACTTTTAATAGATTTAAATTTTTAGTTTGGATGCACTCAAATCATGACTACATAACCCCTTTCTAAATTATATGAATTGGTGATGGAAGTTTGTCTATGTTTTCTACCTTACATAGCTAACAACAAGCTTTCATTTAACTTCTAGAAGGTGATAATGCATATGCTATGCAAATGTGTTTATGAACTCACTCAAACAATATGATGTAGTCCCTCTAATCATGTTTATTATCTTCTTAAGCAACTACCCCTCTTCCTTTTGGTAATCTATGACTATCTTTCTTTCCATTTAAGATTAAGGAACTTACTTCTTAATATTATTGACACTTGTTCATCATTTGATCTCCATCCTTGTGCCAAACTACTTTGAGCCTGCCAACTAGCTACTAACCACAATGTTTTTATGATTATATTTTTATTACTTATTATTGCAATTTAAGCTATGGATATGGATAATCTCTCAAAAATCATTGTTTAAATTGTAATCAGAGCTTATGTAATATTTAGTGTTATTTAAACGATGGTCTAACAAAACATATACTTTCCCCATCCATACCTCACCTTTTCTATCAAACCCTAGCTCTTGCTTGATCTCATCAAACTATCCAACCTAGTTACGGACCTACTTTCTTATGCCATTGTTGGTAGCCATCACCATTCAAGTACCATACTTGAGTTCTTCCTCTCGCCTACATCTCTATCCACATATTTCTAACATTGACAACCTCTAATGCTATCAACTCCTAATACCATTGATCTCTAACAACTTGTACAACTATCCCTTTTCCTTTTGACAATCTACGATTAACTTTCTTTCCATTTATGATTAGGTAACTTAATGTTATTGATACTTGTTCATCTTTTGATCTCAATTTTTGTTCCAAACTTCTTTGAGCCTGCCAACTATCTCCTCACCTCATCAATGACATAGATTCCCTATCTTCCTCTCTTATTGTAGTTTCTACCTAAGTTGTTGCCACCAAAGCCCCCTCTTAGTTGTTACATGGAGATTTTTGTAGAAGTCATCTATTGCACCTCCTCCTATGTAATATACATTGACTGCATTTGATAATCCCCAACATAAATTTTGTGTTTAGTATTTGTCTATCTTAGTGGCATGCCAAAACTTTTAGCATATCTTAAAGATATTATTGTTGTTCTTTACTTTATTTTTTACATAATATTAAAAGCATTATAAAGAACAATGTGGTTCCTTTTACAATTATTTATTGTATGCACATGTTTATTAAATGGAACATATATTATTATTAAATTAGATGCATAAGATAACTAAATTTTATACACAATTATGAAAGGCTTATATGATTTTTTTGAATCATATGCATATAAAAGTTGTTTAGTATGCAAATAAGGTTCTAATAGTACCACTTTGTATATTTTTTAATGGAATAGATCTTTATAAAGTAGCTTATGTTCTTAACTTGAGTTAACATTGTCAATTACATGAATTGTATTTTGATGGACAAAGCTTAACTCTCCTTGTTGGCAATTTCTCGACTTTTCTAATTTTGCACCAATTTAAGGAGAAGTTATTGCATGAGATTTCAATAAACTCCTTGTTTGATTTAATTTTTTTTATTATTAACTAATTTGAGTTTGCTAAATTATTAGTTATTCTATTTTTTACTTTGAATATGGTACATAATAGTGGATTTTATAATTGTTTAGCATGAAGTGATGGAATTTCAAGAAAATTTTGAAAAAAGGGAGTTCTTTTTATAGATTGTGCCATGCATTTGATCATGCAAGATGTCTTGATGGGGTGGAGTCCCAGTATACACATTTTGGTCACCAATGGTTAAAAGACAATGATTAAATATTATGCATCTAAATTATAGAATATGATTTTAATAGGTCATGATAATTTGTTACTTACAAGGATAAACAATTTGTACAAGAGAGAAACATGTCATTAATCCAAATGCCAAGATGCAAAAGTCCTTATACTATGGTAAGAACTTGCATTGCTAGGATATAGTGCAATATAGTGAACTTAGATTTCATAAAAGATATTTTATCCTATGTAATCTAAAGTTTACAATATAGTTTTTTCATCTAATATACTAGAATATTGAAAATTTGTTGATGAATGTAAAAGATCAACCAAATGAAAAAAATGGGTGCTTGATGCAACATAGAGGTGCAAAAATGATGGTTATATAGCTTAATTAGGTTTTTTATGGATCTAATTTACATAGGTTGATTATTTTTTTTATGTACTTATACTTGTGTTGACTTAGTCTTATTTTGAAAATTTAAAAGGTAGCTTGTCATCTATTAATAGAGAGAAGTTTGACCCTTATGGAAACAAGATTGCTTGGGGAAGGTTTAGGGTCAAGAACTTCATGATCACACAGAGATTACTTCTCTCCATTATAGCAATTCAAGTGCATATATAAGCTATGGTGCCCATGTTGAGGCTTGAGTCCCTTAGAATTGAATTGTGTAGCCTTACGAACACTTACAAGGATAGGTTCGTGGCTTCATGGAGGGAGATTGTTGAAATGAGAGCTCAAAGTGGAGGCAAGCATGCTAGTTAGATTACTATGATATTTGCACATGCAAATATATGCTATTTTTATTTATGACAAGTCATTGAAGCATTTTCAAATTTTTTTAAATTATTTACAAATTATTTTATATTAATTCAATGCATCGATGTCTTTTTTTGAGTGGATATTGGTGACGACAAGGATGAAGAATGACTTATCTGATTTATTATTTATTTTTCGTAAAACTGAAACTCTTTTGATATGGATAACAATTTTGTGTTGTTTGTTTTGTGAATGATAACTATTGCCAAAAAATCTTCTTGTATAGTTACGGATAACTTTAACATAATTAGTTTAAAGCATTTGAATAAAAACCCATCCTTGAGGACACTATATGTTTATTTGTTGATTCTTTATGATCTTTAACCTAAATTTTTCCAAAAACCTTTTTCATATGATAGAATTCTTTTTGTTGGTTGAGTCTTATAATGTTCACATGCATAGGGTTAAGAAGTAGGGATACCATAATGTATTGAAAAACTTATTAAAACTTCATACTCTGTGTTTCAAAATGACCATAAAATATTGTGGGTGCTTAATCCACTTTGTGAGTTGTGATCATAACTTCTTTTAAGAATTGGGGTGATGGTTTGAGTATAGCACAAATTCATAATAAATAATTCTTGTAACATTGCATGGGACTTATATACATAATTGGACTTTTTTTAGTTTCGTTGACTTATTTGTTGAAGTAAGAAATGTGGTATTCTTCATGGCATAGGATGCCACAAGCTCTAACTCCTAAACATCACAAGACACTTCAACAGCCTTCAAGAAATATGTAAATTTGACTAAGGTTTTTTTTTTCAAATGATGCTTTGGCTTTTGAAAGGCAAGGGTGGTCATGAAAGTCAATTTGAAATTCTTTGTTCTTTAAACAAGATTAGGAGATACAATGATCACTTAAAAAAAAATACCCATTTCATGGTAGGACTTCAATCGATGTAATGAAAAGTTTTCCACATGTTTGTGTATATCCATAGTTTATACAATGTCCTTTGAATATATGTCAATTGTTGTACTTTGAAGTTGTATTCTTTTAGTAATGGTTGTGATTCAAACCACATTCCTTTGTAAATATTAAAAATAAATAAATGCTCAATTGAACACCCTTGCCCACTGCTCCTCCCTTGAATTGCCACAACCTTCAATCATTGGTTTGCCATTGCCCTGTCCTTTGGTCAATGAAGAGTTGTTAGCCCTTCCTCTTATTCCCTTGCTCTCCTTCACTATTCTCCCTTTCCCCCTCCCAAGTTTTGCCACGTCAATGTACCACCAGATCTTTCTCCAAAAAATGAGGTGATTGTCAACTCTTACTTCTCTTCTCTGTCATTGCTACTCTCCTCTCTCTTTTACCCTTTCCCTCCTCCCATTTGTTGTTATTATCAAGGCCTCCACTTGCCAATTTGATTGCTTTGTTCATATCTCATCTCTCTTGTCTCCTCTCTTTTACTCATTCTCTCTCTTTCTCTCTTTTTACTTCTTACTTGTTTCTTCTTTATTCCCTATGCCATTGTCAATACCCTCATTAAATTTTAGTGGTTAGTATCAATCTCCCATTTCCCAACACCTCCTCTCCCTATGTACCTCAATCTAAGTTTCATTGCCACTTATATATCCAATAGATGTCTTCTTTCTTGTCTAAGCCTCCCGAATGGTTAAGACCCACTTATATAAGGTACTATGGGTAACTTAAACACCTTTAGTTTATTTAGTTTTAGTTTATGTTATAGCATCTTGCTTGTTGCTTTTGTTTTTTATGATACTTAGGGGTGATTAGGTAAATAGATAAATAAATTAATATTAAAATTTAGATTATAGATATTAAATTGATTTTAGAATAGTTTATTTTGTCAGGTTTATACAATTTTTTTGATTGTTTTTGCAGTAATAATTGGCTCATAGATATTATTGATTTCTTAAAGTTAGATTGTTATATGTTGGTAGATGATTAAACTCTTTGAATGCAAAGAATAGGTTGTGTTATAGAAATCCATCTAAAAATTGTTATCGCAATTGGTTAACCTTTGTGCTCTTTATTTGGTATAGTTATCTTCTTATAAGTATAACTTATCCTTTAGTATTCAAAAGGTTAATTGTTATATAATAATTTTTTAATTATCTTGTTTGAAATGTTTGGGATTGTATAATGTATACTTGACATAACATCATTTTGTATGTTGTTTAAAAAAAAGTTGACATATTGTTATTTTTTTATACACATCTTAGTTTTTATATTATTTGTTTAACAAAAAAACTAACTATAATCTATTGCATGTACTTAAGGAATTGTGGTAAGGTGCTCTCAAAATTTTTTTTGGAAATAAATAACATACAAAATGATTATTCTATTAAGTATATACATTATACATTTTTGAATGAGATAAAACATTCAACCTTTTATAGAGCAATATAGGTTACTCAATACACAAATTTGTTGCATGAAGAATTTTATAGTAATTATAATTTATCCCTTTTTGTTATATTAAAGGTTAATAGTTTATGTTTGTCATTGTCAATAACAAGAATAATGTTTCAATACAAAGAACTTGAATATTTCGCCACGATGGACATGTAAATTCATGGATGGAATTAATTAAATTCTCAAGAGGATAATGTTTTGTTAAATGTGGAGTCAAATCAATAAATAAATATTGAAGCCATTTTATAATTAAGCTTGCTTAAATAATCATTAAAATGTCATTACAATGAGTCAAATTTGTGATTGCCAATTTTAACTATTTGGTACACAATGGTGAGAGGATAAAGCATGATCTATATGCATTTTCATCTCAAGTGAAGCAAGTTTGTTTACATATAATCTCAAAAAAACCAAGCTAGCTAGTGTAATATGAACTAAACCAAGGGATTTATTTGATACAAACAAGACATCAACTAAAAGTACTTTAGTTCATAGAGTCTACCAACATTATGGTAAATATTGATGAACCTCCAATTTTTGTTAGAAAGTTGATTACATATGATTAGAGATATTTTATAGGTTTTTTTGGTTATTGAGTTTTTTAGCATCGAGAAAATCTTAAGAAAAAAATGATATTTCAATGAAGAAAATTAACAAAAAGAATCGTGTTTCATATAAAAATCACAACACGCATAAGATGTCGAACACTTGTGGCATGTACAGCATGAGTACGACGATTTGCTACATGCTTCCCACACATACTAGCATTTGCAGCAACTCGAGTGTTTGCATGGTTTGAATATGCATGTGTGCATAACTATCCCACATGTTAGGTGTGATATACACCACCCATTATGTGATAGGTTTAATAGCAATAACTTATGTAGAAGTCTTGCACATAGGGAAAATAGATATAGAATTTGGTGATTTTATTATTATTTTTAGATGATACATGAGAGAAATCAAACAAATGCATATATATGAACTAAAATAGCTTTCTTATACTCCTATAAATATGTAAGTTATTTCTTATATGAAGGGGAGGAGAAAGAAGTATTTTCTCAAGCAAAATCTTGTAAAGTTTTATTTTTTTAAGCTAAAAACTCTCTTTGTGAGAGCCACACATCATTATCTAATTAATTATAATAAAAAATTAGAGATTATGTGTAATTAAATCAATAGGTGATGATATAAAAATCTTAGATAAAGACTTAATAACAAAACAATCCAAATATTAATTATTTAATCATATAAATTAAATAAAATATTAATATAAATATGTAATCTAGTTATAGAATTTTACATGATTATTTAATCCAAAACTATAGCTTTAAAAATACACAATATAAAAACACATAAAAGATCAATCATTGTGTCAATTAATAAGTAAAATCTTTATCTATAGTATCTAAGTCTATATTTATCAATATAATAGATACATTACTTATGATGTAAATTTTAATGATATTTTAAAAAACTCATCAAGTAAACCAATAAAGTCAAACTTATATATAAAAATAAAATTATAATAGAATAAGTATAATTGTGTCATAGCAAACTAATAAACAAAATGAAATAATCATGTTATAAAAAAGCTAATAAATCTAATAGAAAATATAAACATGTATACGTGGGTTCTTTTATTTTCTTATTTTTAATTATTATTTTTTATAAGGTTTTAACTGTTCTTATAAAGATAAATTCATTATTTTTACATTTTTTTGTTTTCAATACTTTTAGATATATTCTAAATTTTATTAACTTTAGATCATTATTCTCTAAAGTCGATATTAACAATATAGATCTCATAACAAAGTATTCTCATCTTAGTGAGCTATTCTCGTCCTGTATCATGTATATCAGTGTCGTGTAGATATTGATAGGTTATCCTCACCCATATTATATATAGTAGTTCAATACAAATATAGATGAGCTATCCTCACTCTGTATCATGTATAATATAACTATACAAATACAAATAGATTATCCTTATCTTGTATCATATAATCTATAATGTATGAGATAATAATATAGTCCACGAATATTTGAGCATAATATTTTTAAAATACATTAACTATTCTATTTTATTTTTTTAATTAATAATTAGACATGTTTAAATTTGTTTTAAGCATATCGTAGCACGTGATGTGTTAGTTGAGCACTATATGCGGAGTCATGGACTTAAGCCCAAAGGACAAATGATGGAAAAAAAATTAAAATGCACCACAAAAGCACACACCTGATATCAGGCGTCTTACATCGCAGGCACGTGTGTTGGCCCAACACATTCACTGCATGTGACTAAGCATTGTACCACCTGCATATGCACACAGGGAAATTGGCACCCAAAAGATGTGTGCATGTGGCGTTCCGTGCTTATGAGCAACAGGCTGGATGACTCGAGATTTTGCAATTTTGTTAAGGGTAAATGTATCTTTTTTGTAATTTGAATATGAAATTTTATCCAACTCCTATATAAAAGGATGGGAAGAAAAAAAGTGAGGAGAATCTAGACTAAATTCAAAGGAGAATTTGAAGTGAATTCAAAAAAGAATTCAGAGTGAATTCGAAGTGAATTAAGAGTTTTAGGAATTAGAACTTTGTGTAATTCAAGAAACCCTTGAATGAATTTTTCTAAAATAATTTGATCCTTTATAACAAAAATTACTCTTCTTCTTCCCCTTCTTCCTTTACTCTTAACCATTTTTATGCTTTCACTTCTACTACAACTATTTTGAAAAGAAGTCTGTTGAGCATGACTCAATGTGAGAACATTTTGAAAATAGTTCATATATCCTATATTTTGCATGTTTTATAAACAATTAAAATCTTAATAATTCTTTTTTTTAAATTGAAAGTTTCTATCCTATATTGTATTTGCATCGTTCCCCCATCGCTCTTACAATCCAACAATAGTAAGCATTTTGAATTATATTTTATTGTCTTATCTCTTAATCATACTATCCAATTCTCAAAACCAGCACTCTATTACTCATATGCTTTTAAATGTATCCTACAATCATTATGATCATACCATACAATCCCATTTTGCTTTAACATAGTTCTTTTTACTTAATGGTCATCCAATATGATGCATAATATTGTACGATATCATTTCTGTTCTCTCTTTATCTTGTTACCTTGTCAACTAGTCATACTACAATGATAATCCCATCATATCGTATTTTCAATTCATTGTTCCTTTTTTAGCATAATATGATCTCATTGATCATATCGTATGTTCCCATTATAAATCTATAACCAAGACATCATAACTTATGATGCTAGTTAATGTACAAGTCCAATTGTTATCTCTTCTCTTTCTAAACTTAGCTATTTATCCATAGTTTTGACTAATCGCCAAGTTGATCAACTTAGTCGTATCATATAATATTCCGTGTAGAACTTCTATACAATTCTTTTAAATGACTTATCCAATTCCTCAAGTATCTATCTCGATTATACAACATGATTCCATGCATCTTACATATATGATCTAATTTCTCAAACAATTATGCACCCATATTTTTATTCATTCATGATTGTGTCATATGATTAAATCCATAAACTTTCTTCTCATTGCTTAGCATGATTTTTGTCATACCTTCCAATTGTATTATACAATCATGTCCAACAAACTTGTTTGATCACTTAGACTTAGCCCATTTCTTTTATTAAAACTCAAACCAATCATCGTATGACCCAAATTGTACTTATATGATCCTATACCTAACTTAATTAACTCTCTGCCTTTAAGCCCTTAAAGGACCATTCTATATGATCCCCATAATCATATAAGTACAATATGCTCTCACCTTCACTATATCGTACAAGGCTGATGCCCATGTTACCTTTATATGGTGAACTTGATAGCTCAACACATCGTACAAGTGTGATACCAATATTATCATCATGCTATGAACCCAATAGTTCATCTTGCAACTTAAATTCTCATCGTACTAATGTAACACAAAAAAATTGTCTAATATGATTTTTCATAGTAGCATTTTGACCCATTGTTCCTTATTGGTTTAAAATAAGTGTACTGTATAATATAGACTAATGTACTTGTATAATATGTTTTAAAAACCAATAATCTTGATTCTCCATCTCTTATGTTTATTTCAAATTATGATTAGTCCATTCTATATCATATCTAAATCAATTTAAACTCAATTCTTACTCAACTCATAGTATAACTATATTTTTTATTTGCATAAAATCAGAGTAAATTCAACAAAAGAATTAACTTAAATACTTACCTCTTCTTAACTAGCTATTATTTGATTTCATTTGTTATTTCCCTTCTATATTCTTTCTTCATTTTTTCCTCTTGCTTATGATCTCCTCCTCGAGTTGAAGCAAAGCTTTCCCAAAGGTTCCTCAACTCCTGCTTTCTCTTTTCTAATGTTTTCTCTTTTTACTTGAGTTGTTTTTCCTGTTTTGGCCAAAAAAAAAATGTAGCACATTAACAACACCTTACTCAACATACTCCTCGACTCACCTCTTCTAGGTCGATTCTCTACCACATTACTCAGTTTTTTGATAGTCTCTTCATACTTGAGCATAGCAACAACACTTTTGTATGTTTAGACTCAAACCCGAATTCTCCTCATCTACTTTTATAAGCATGTTAAAAGTTGTCATTATTAATTTAAAAATTGGCAAGATTAGGGAAAAACGTGTGTGATCAAATTAGGCTCTAACAAAATAGAAAAAATAATTCTTTTATTTAATGATTTGTCACATTTATTCAGCCAAATAATTTTCACCTCAATGCATTTCTATTATCATACTAAACGGTCACAAGAAGCCAACAAAATCATAATGACAAAATTTAGCATTTTTTCCCTTTAACTTTTCATTATTTTCAAATCTATTAACTGTCAACTAATTAGAACTACATCAAAATTCTCAAAATTATAGCTTTATTTTAATATACTTGATTTTTTTTCATTTTTGCATATCTACATTCTATCAATTGGTTTTGACCTAAATTAAAATTCTTGAAATTGCATACATATCATATGCAATCAAATTTTGGAACACAAGTAATTTTAAACTTTTTAACTTAAAAGTTTTATTTTTTATTCTTTTAAATGTAATTATTGTTCATGTATTTTATCACTCTCTCTAAAAATTAAGGCAAAATTTTCCCTTTTAAAATTTTATTTATGTTTTTAATAAAACATTATAATAATCAATTATCAAATCTCAATATTTCAAATATAATTTTAACACCCTAAGTCTTTGTTTTAATAGATTGGTTGAACATATAAAGTACAAAGTACTACATCATGAGGAACAATATTCAAAGCAATAACGAAGTCTTGTGAAGATAGCATACTTCTAAGTCATATATAACTCTTATAAGAGATAAGTTCTTTATTTTGTATCTTTTGATGAATAGAAGTTCTTGTTAGTGATCTTATAACATTATAATGACATATGGCTTAAGGTTAATCATTCAAGAACAATTATACAAGCATCTCACATTTCCAAACATTAACAAGCTAAAAAATGCAGAAGTCATGATGATGATGATATTTATTGATTACGAGTTTCGAAATTCATGTTTATTTTATTGTTGTTAATTTAAAAACATTCATCTTGTAATTTTATATTAAATTTATTTTCAATGGTCAAAATTTATTATTTAATTCTTTAAATTTAAAATTTAGTATTTTATTATTAAGAATGCACAAGATCATCCATGAGATTGCTCTTGATAACCTAAGACAACTACAATTCGACAACAACATGAATGCAAGCGATCAATAGTGACAAACAGAACATTTAAATGATGATTTGATGATTGTGATGCCTATGAATAATCAAATCTATGATGATTTAAAAAAACATGATTTAAATTTTTTTCTTGTTTTTCCTTGTCTTTTAAGCAAAAACAAAATTTCTTGTCTATATACCAATAATAATTCTGAATTTCAAGTGATTTTACTATTTACCCGATCAAATAACCAAAGGCCCATTGTAATTAAGGAAGTTGATTGGGGGGCATTTAGGTCATTTAATTTTAACGGTGAGATTGGGCCATTTACGTCAAGATTGTTGCTAAAGGCCCTTGGCGATTTGTTAAACGCGTAGTGGCCACAAACTTGCCTTTAGATTCGCTCTGTTTTTTTTTATTATTATTTTATTCGGTCGGCAATTTTAAAATTGCATGAACTGCAAAACGATCAAAGTGGTGATCCAAATGGTGCCCTCAGCGGATTAGCCGTAGAAGAAGGAACCCGATCCTTTTAGCTATTGTGTTGAAATATAGTTAAATTTGAAATTACAAATGAATTATATGCATGATAATACATTATTGTTTGAATTTTTTTTTGAAAAAGTTAAATAAAAATATAATAATTTAATAATTTAATAATTTTATATATTTTTAAGTGGTGTTTGGAATGCCTATCGTTGGTTTTTAGTGTATTTTTTAAAAACTACTTGTAAAAAAATGCTTTAAAGAAAGGACAATTTAGAAGAAAATTGAATAAAAACATTAATTTTAGTATACAAAAAAAATTCATGATATTAATTATTTATTTTTAAAATGTAGACAAATACAATGAGGCCCATCTGTTATTCTTCCATTAAAACATTATGTCATAAGACACCTAAAAAGTGTTATTGACTTGCCATTTGGCATATTATTATAAAAATGGCAATCACTTTAATTATTCTAAAATAATTATGATATAATATTTTGTTGTGAAAGTAATTATTCTTATGAATATTTAATAATTTAAAAATATAGATATATATCAAGATATATATATATATATATATATATATATATATATATATATATATATATATATATATATATATATATATATATATATATATATATATATATATATATATATATATATATATATATATATATAATTTTAATATTATATTCAACTAATAATATAATATTAAGCTTAATTTTATATTTCCTTGATAATGCCTTATTAAAATAAGAACTTAATGTTAAGTGTATTACATCAAAAAGATGATTACAAGCAAAGTTCTTTTTAATGGGAGAGACTAATCTAACACATCAACCAAATTCAATAGAACCTAAGATGTAAAAAGACCAAATTTATTAAAAATTATTAACTAGATTATATGCAAAAGTTAAAAAAAGGTTTATAATAAAGGTTTTATTGAGTTTGTTAATATAATTGAATTGCATCAAGTTATTTATATGATTTAATATTATTTTTTTAATTTATTTAAATATTTTTTTCATTTTTGTAGTTTCTATTATGATTTTATTAAATTTTTTAAGTGAGAATTAATTATCCAATCCTTTTTTTTATCTCATTCAAATATTTGTAATAAAGCAAATAGAAATAGCTTTTTAGGTGTTGTCATTCTAAACCCATAAGTTTGTAAGTTATAATTAAAATTCAAAATCACAAATAAATTATTTGATATACATATATATATGGGTAAACTAGGTGATGAATTAGTACTCTTCGGTTAAAATAAAAGCCCAATGGTTTGATAAGACGAGATTATATTTTTAGAACCTTTCGAATAAGTGTAGTAGTTTTACTATATTTTCTTTTAGGAAAGACTATCATTAGTTTTTAAGCTATTTCTTAAATTATTTCTCAAAAATGTTTTAAAAGAAGGTCAATTTAGAAGAAAATTAAGCAAAGAAATTAATTATAATATTTATGAAGTTCATAATATTAGTTATTTATTTTTAAAACAGTGAAGCTTTGTTAAACATGTATAATGAAGCCATCTTTCAAAAGCATTTGTGGAGCATTATCAAACATAACTTTCATTTGTGGAGCATTTGTTCAATGCTGAAGATGGAGAGCAGGATTTTAATTTAGATTTTTTTTTTAATTTATGGAAAAATAATTTGCTTTTGTTCTCCCAAAAAACCAATCTATCAATGTCATAATTTTGTTCAATTCATGTTAGATTTCTATCTTTTTTGTTTAATTTTTTTTCTTAGCTTATTTATTTGTGATAGATAATAATTTATCAACTTTTTTGTACATAATGTTTCCCACATTACATAGATATTCATACATTTAAGTATTTCGATGATTTTCTAATTTAGCTTGGTCGAAATAAAATGAGATTGCATTAAGTAAATAAAACGTTTTTTAAATAGACATAAAAATACAATTAGAATTTGTTGGATTATCATGTTATGATTTTAGAATTACCTAATATTTAATAGCAAAAGTTAGTAAAAGACATTTATAAGAACTTTTAAGAAACTTTATTATGACAAGAAAACATAATATGATTATTATTTTGGAGCAAGATCTCGCTTCTTGAATTCCTTTTATCGGGACAAGAACCTTAATATTCGTTGAAAATTAATAGTCTTGCATTCTCTACCCTTATTAGTTGTAAGCATCATCCAAACCAAATTAGATTTCATCTTTGTTTCCCTCTATTAGACACAAATTGCAAGAGAACTATAACATGGCCCTTTTTGTTGATGCTTTGCAAAAATGAAAGTGGGCTTTTAGTTAACTCCTAAGACCTTCTTTAATTTGATTTCAACTATTTATGTCTTTCTTGAAAAAATTAAAAAAGTATAGATAACATTTACATAACATTGTAATAATATAGTACAACATATTTTATAACTACAATGAAAACCATATGATATTTAGACAAAAAGTCCACATTTTAGATGCATTTTTACAAAGTTATTTCCAATCATCCTTCAAATGAGCATTTTTTAAATCTCACAAGCTATAATTAAGAAAATGGCTAAATGCAAGTAGTCTAACCAATTTTCTAATATTCTAAATGCATATTAATATGTTTATAGAGTAAAAATAAAGTTGCATCAAAAGAAAGTTTAATTGAACTCGATATATCCTTATATGGAAATCTAACAATTTAAAAGTTTATTCAAGTAGATAAGAAAAATACTATTTTTATTAAAGCTTTAATAGAATTTCTTGAGAAGCTTTAACCAAATAAAGGAAAAAGTTTAGCCAAACATTATGTTATATAACAAAAATAAAGAAGAATAACAAAATAACTTTAACTCTGAAGAGCATCACACACAACTTCTTTACTAGATCATTAAAACATATGGAATCATACTTTTTATGCTGATAAGCTTCAAATGACATCTCAAAGATAAGAATGAATGTTTCGTTTTAATCTTGTAATTAAATTAATTCACTTTATTTTGAAAAAAAAATATATTTTGTTATCTTAAGTGAATTTGTCAAAATAAAATTATGATAATAATCTAATTAGTTAAATTGGTTTTTATAAATTTTGTTAATTTTTATTAATTAAACTATTTGAAAAAAATACAAGGCATGAGTTTTAAAAAAATTAGTTGCACTTGCCGACGCCCAAAAAGGTGAGAACACAACTCTTTTTAAAATTCCTTAAAAGATGAAATTTGCCACTTTACCTCTCCACGTGTATTCAAAAAAAAAAGAAGAAGCAATGGTTTTTATTTTTGAACGAAGGAGAAATCAAACCAAACTTGTTGAGTACATGTTTAAAACAAATATTATTCAAATTAACTTAATATAATATATATTGTAATAATAAATTTTTTATTTTGTGCTAATATTTTGTTATGATACATTTATTATTTGTAGTTATTGATATTGGGAATAAAGACATACTTCGTTTCATTATTTTTTTTTGTTGAATATAGACATAGAGGTGGTCGTTAGAATTTTCTAAATACATCATTCTTAAAAAGTCTTACAATATTATATTAATCTTTAATATCAATTCATAATATAATTTAACTTTACTTGCTTACATATAAGTACATAAAAAATAAATATGTAAAAATTATTTGAAATATTCTTGATGTTATATGCATTTGCATTATGATAAAATTTGTATTTAACATAGATAAAAAGCCATATCAACACAACATAAGACAAACTTATAGGTAATCATCTATGATGCCCTTTGGTATTTGGAAATGCATTATTGTCTCAAAATGGAGGAATTGCATTCACACTATCAAGGGCTAACTTTCATGGCACATCCATTAGGTTCTCAAATATTATAGAGAAACTCACATCTTATGTACCAGCATAAAGTATCAAATGATCTGTCTCAAACTTTGCTAACTCAATAACTCCTCCCAAAATAAAGAATTATGACTCCTATGGATATATTAAATATTGTAGAGGCCATTAGACATCCATTCAACCCATCGATGCACCAATAAGTAATGTAACTAAAAGTACAAAAAAGTTTGATAGCTTGATGGTCTTACATGCCACTACAATCATAGGCTTTGCTGCTTCCATTAATGCAACATCCAATAGTATTGTGTATGCTTTTTGTGATGTCATACTAAACAAAACATGAGTAAGAGATTATTAGAAAACATTTACATCACTAAAGAGCAACTTGAAAAAAGTTTTGTACAAGTTATAGAACTTACAAAAGATGTGCCTATAGAATTTACAAAAAGAAGTGTTGTTGGAGCAAAGCAATGATATGAAACAAGGGTTTGCCTCTAAAAAGGTTAGATAAAAGAAAGTTATAAACTAATACATCTTATAAATCACTAATGCCTCTTCCTTATCATCATGGATTTGCATCAAAGGCAACAATTAGAAAGTTGAAAATTTTTTAGGATAGTTCAACTTTATCTCCTAAGATGATGTTTAATAGTACTAGTCAATGAGGTTAAATCCTCATGAAAATTAGGCAATTTCCTTGGGTGGTTTAGTATTTTTTTATGTTATGTTTCACCTTGAACCAAGTATAAAAAAAGCCCCATTTTGTGGCTTTGAAAAATATCTCTTGATCATGGTTTTTTAGAGGTGATTTTTGTGATTAGAACCTCTTAATGAGATGTCATGACCTTAATGGATTGATCCAAGGAATAGTTTGGAAGATCTAATTGTAATTTGAAGCCCCATGGGCTATTTAAAGTAATGGAGAATTGAGAAATGCTACTAAATTATCTCACTTTGATAACTCCCACTTCAAATATTTCCAAACTTCTCTCTAGATTTTATGAACCATTCCAACCTGATAATGAGACCATTTTCATAAAATATCAAAACATCTCTCTAGTACTTTTCTTTCTTTTTGTTCTTCCTAAATGTTATGACCTTATGGTGAGATTCAAGGAAAATCTTGAAGGAATAGATTGTGGTGCAAAACCTCATGAGCAACTCATGTCTATTTGAATAATAAATCAAAATTGGTGGAGAGTCAAGGAATTCTACCATTCCATCCCATTTCTTGGACAACCAACTCCCACTCCAAACATTTCCAAGTTCTCTCTCTAGCTTGGATGAATCATTCCATACAACCTAAAGAGGCTTCTTTCATAAAATCTAGAGTTCTCTCTATTGTATTTGTCTTTAGTTTTTCTCCCTTTATTTTGGTTTGAGTCTCAAACAAATTCCCACGATTTTCATCTTTTTCTTTTGTGCAAGCCCCTTTTTAATTTCAAAACTATGCAAATTTATTAGTCTCTATTCCTTTGTTTTCACTTTGTTTTTCTACTAAAGGATCTCCAAATTAACTTCATGAAACTTAAGATAAGATAGCTTACAAAGTTTTAAAAATTTTATATTTAGAGTCTTTGAATATTAAGACTTTAAGGTTTCCTAAAGAAGTCTTATTTCAAAATTTTTGGATTATTAAAGGTTTCTTGTGTAATCTCATATCTTTATGTCCTACAACTTTTACCTTAAATGGCCATGAGACTTCATGGCTACTTATTTCTTGTAAATCTACTTTCAAGTCTATTTTTTCATAAAATTTTTTCTCTATGTTTTAGAAATCAAGTTATCAAGAGGGGATGATTCTTTCAATGCATCTAAAAATTATGATGAATAAAGTATTTTGTGAAAATAGTATCAGATAGATGAAAGTAACTATGATATTTAGGCAAAAAAATATTCAAGAATTGCTCATCATATTTGCTATTAGTAGAATTTATCTATTATTATTTTTTATACATTAGTATTGCATAAAGTTGAGAAAACTCAACATTAGAAATATTTTTATAAAACATATATAATGACAAATCTAAAACATATATAGTAATACTTATATTCATGTATATATCAAAAATTTTAAATTATAGAAAAATAAAACTCTCTCTATAAATATATATTGATAATTAGTTATTCTCATCAAATTTCTTAAATATTTAATTTGTTTCACTAATTTAATACTCATAGAATTATTAAACTCAATATATTACTTAATAAAATAAGAATACAATAACAATTAATTTGATTTATACATAAAAAAGTAACATTATGATTTAAAAGCTTAGGGCATAGATTAATTCTATTTCTTTGAAGTCAACCTTCTTTTTTTCATCCCTTCATCCTTATCAATAATAAGTTCAATTTCTTTTAAATCAATTATCTTATTCTCTATTTATTTTTTTTCTTATTAATAAGAAAGATAACCTTTATTGCTTTATACTCAAATTACTCTTATTATTCTTGCTCAAGGTTTAAGATATATTTGTACTTATTGCTCTTATGCTAAATCTTCTTATATTTATGGCAATATTCAATCTCATTCTAAATATTACCTTTAATTGTATTCTTAGTTGTTTGAGTTTTAAATGATAAAGGTAAATTAGTCTTAGTAATTTTATTACATACCTTTATAAATGAGCTTAATTATTTATATTTAAAATTCATAGATATTAAAGTTTGAAATCTCTCTACTTATTTAACTATGCTACTAATATCTTTATAGTATTTGAGGGTAATCAATTCTAGCTATTAAGCCTTTAAATATATTCAAAAATTATATCATAGAAGAATCATCATATATAATTATTTATATATTCTCGTATTATAATATATAAAAATTGATTATATGTGTAGCAATATTTTATTTATAAATTTTACACACTTAGTCATTATAGCTTTTAACTAATTTAGTTTTTTATTTTTAATAAAATAATTTAATTCTCAATATATTTTAAATGTTTTATTTGGTTATGTTTAGGAATCATCATGAATAAAAGATATGTTTAAAATATTAAATCTACTTTCATGTATTATTTAACTAAAATAATAACATAAATAAAGTAATATAGTTAGAATTAAATTAACTAAAATAATTCCTAAATGAAAAAATAAATTATGAAATTTTAAAATAATAAAATATTTAAAAATAATAGAGAATATTATTAAGTGTAACAAAAGAATAAACCCAACATGCATAACACTTTAAGGTAGTATGATTAAGGACTAAATATTACTTTAATATTACTTTATTCATGACTAAATGAAATTTAAAATTTGCACAAAAATTGAATTAAGTACAATAGAATGAGTAACAAAAGAATAAACCCAACATGCATTGTATAGTATGATTAAGATAATCATATAAATACGATGACTTTAACAGAGGAAGGATATTAATTATACAATGTCGTGAGAATAATTGAGTTGAATTAATAAAAAATGATCGTACATTTATGATTAAGGATGCCATATTAATGTGATTAAATAAGAGGAGTGATGCACATGGATCTCATGAGTTATGATATAATAAAAATGCAAAGTAAAATGTATGATATAAATATGATTAAGAAAACATATAAGTATGATCAATATGATTAATAATAAATGAAGATAAATATCAATCAATTTATAATATAAAATGAAAGGATCGTACAACATGATGTTGTATACTAAAAAAATTAAATTGATACAACAAACAATTAAGTAAATCTTCTCAGAGAGAGTCTAATCAATAAAAAAGCATCAGAGTTAAGGTGTGAAGATGAGGAGGTATTCAAGTGATAACGCAATCTTTTAAAAGAAATTAATAGTTGGGAATTTGAGTAGACTCATATGCACATAAAAGTGGGTGTGGCCAAAATTGGAAGTTTTTTAGGAAACATCTAAGTAGTTAGCTTCGACCAAAGGTATCAGAATGAAAAGAAGGATAAGGACGAAGTGCCTTCAAGAGTTTGGAGGGAATCTGGGAAGGTTTGAGTAGTAGATAGAGATTTAGCAACAAGTACTATGGGAATCGAGAGATGAATGTGAATTTGTGCAAACATTTGATTCTTAGTGTGACCACAACATAAGAAACATTAAGATAAGCAATTATTACTACATGTTTATGATTTGATGTATTGATATTTGTAAGTTATAAGCACTTAAGTGATGACGTACAATGACAAAAATTGATAATGCTCGTGTTGGCAAATTTATGCGTATGAGTGTCAATGTTTGGATTATGATGCTTACTAAATGAGTAGAGCCTTAAGAGATTATTTCAATTGAATAACTTTAAGATAATTGTTTTCTTTAAATTTTAATGATTTGATAACAAGTTTGATTTTCATATATTGCTTAAGAATGATATACCTGTAAAATATATTTATATATTTAATCTATATTCATGCTAGTATGATAATGTTGATATAAAGAAAAGAAAAAAAAAAGAAAAATAAAGTACTACTTATGATAATAATCAGAAAAGAAAATAGAATGTAAAAAGTTAAATAGAAAGATTAAGAGAAAGAGAAAAGGTTTCTATTAAGGTAATGCAAAGTTTAAAAAATAAAAAAAATGAATGGATGTCCAAAATGACAACTATCATTTTAGAATAAAAATTCAAGTAGTGTGGGCAACTCTTGAAAAGCTGAGACTAAGCACTATATTTTGAAATCCCTAATAAGCATGATTCGGTGCTGTGGACTCTCAAGGATATGAGAACAGTTTCAACAATGGAGAATGAGAGAAGAAAAAATAAAAGTCGGTGAAGGGATTCAAAGGCTCAAAAAATGGGGAAGATGAAGGATCAATTTTGGCGACGAAAGAGAGAATACGGCTAAGGCTTTCGATGAACTCAAGAGTTAGGACTTGAGGATTCCAATCCTCGACTAAATGTAGCTTAACCTACAATGATCTCCTGCAATGATGTCAAAGGACTTCAAACAAAATGGAGAGTCTTCAAAGAAGCTCTTGCTTTCTTCCTCCTCCAGCAACTGACAAGAATGGGATTCTTAGTGGTGCTCGATGAATGATGCCCAAACCACATCAAATTTTCACTTCCCCTTCTTCATGTCAGTATTGGAGATTTTTTTGAGGAACCTAATGAACTGTGATAAATCTCCTCTTTTTTATTAATTTTTTACTTCTTTATTTAATCTCTTAACTCTTTATGCCATTATTTAAATTATAATGAAAATTTGTCTATATAAAGATTTACTCATGGAACTCTTGAGCTGTCATCTTGAAGATATTGGGGTTATAATAGTTTTTCTAGAGATGGTAATGTGAGAGGACAATAACCAAAATGTTTTAAGGTTTTGCCTATAGTGATGAGGAGATATGATGCAAAACTAATTCTTCTTAAGGTTATGTAATAGTGATAACCATCAACAAAGAGAGAGAAAGAGAGAGAGAGAGAGCAGGGCAAGCTAATGCTTCTTGAATCTATCATGTAACGTAACTATGACAAGAGGAAAGAGGAGAAAAGAATATGCTTCTTGAAGCTTTGATGTGATGGAATAATGATGTAGGATAATAAAAAGTCCAAACCTTATCTCTCATATCTTTTGTGTGAGAGTCATAAAAAAAAGAAAGAGTTAAGGCCATGTCCCTCATACTTTTCAACATTTTGTGGGAACAAAAAATATCAAGAGTAATCTAGCCAAACTTTAAGTAGTGCTAGAATATTTATTAAGATTTGTGAGTGGTTCTTAGTCATGTCAATTAAGAGAATATATATATACATTATATTAAGAGTCAATAAAATATGTTAACTCATATGCTTAATAATTTTTACCCTTTAGAGGTTAGTTTGATCAAACGTTTGTAAAAGGGTTTGCACTAATATCCTATATGTATTGAGGATTAGATACTTACTTTCAAATGAGTTGTTGACTTGGCTAACAACTAGGTATGAGTCACCAAAGATTCGTAGGTGTTTAACTTGCAAGTCCAAAGTAATATTCAATCCAACTATTAAAGCTTCATATTTAACTTAGTTATTTATGATTGAGAAATTGATTATGATCCCTCATTTTAGTTTAACATCCTTTGGACTTAATAGAATAAGTTAATACCACATCAATATTGTCTTGAGGCTCTATCCATAAATAAATTTTAGGTTTAAAGAAGGCTCAGGTTCTAGTTTGAGGGAAATATTTTTGACCTTAAAATCAATAATTAATTAAGATTTAAAGGGATTATCAATATATGAAATCAATCTCAAATTTCCTAAACTTGATAACCTATTTTTGTAATCTTTTTAAAGCTTTTATTGACTAAAAGATGCATTTCAACTGCATCATCTTTGATGACATTGATAGTGTAGAATTGGAGATGTTGTTATAGCCATTGAGTGTACATGAGAAGTGTCAATTCCATCTTTTCCAAGGGAGAAACAAATCTTAATTTTCTTCCTTTAGAATGTGAGATACATAATATATGGGTCACTACAAACCTTTGTCTTCTTAAACTAATACAAAGTTGATAGTTGAGCTAGAGGTTACTAAGTAGATAAATAATGATTCTTCAAATATCAAACTTCTTAAAATAAAGAGATAAGATAGGTAAGTCTTGAGTTCCTTAAAGGCCTTTTCAAAATACTCTATCTATTAGTCTAGCATTATTGTATAAGAGTTTTAAGAATGGTTGAACTTTCCTAACTTGGAGATAAATAGCTAAGCCTCGTGATGAATCCAGCTAAGCATTGAATGGAGACTTTGGAGAGAACATATTTAAAAGATCTTTTACTTTATCATGGTTTGGTTAGATTCTATCTTTTGATACTCTAGAGAAATCTATGACTAACTTTGCATCCAAGAGGATAAGTTTTTAGATAATAACAATTTTAAGAAAGCATCATGAAAAAAGATATCGTCCGAACTCTTGGTACCAATGAGCATGCAACAAACTTCAATGTTAGTAATTATCTCAAATATTATAATAGCATTATCATAAAGGTTGCCAAAAGGAGACATATTCAAGCTTGAATGATATCAGAATTATTTGTTTTATCTTCTTTATCACATTGGTGATCACAGTTTGTCCCATTATTTTTAAGGTGGAGTTTTTAGAGTGGGGTTATCTCTATCTTATAATGACATAGATGATCCTAACAATGGTTGAAGAGTATAGTCATCCTTCTTAGTTTTGTCGATAACTTGTTCTTACAGGTTTATTAGAAAAAAAATTGATTGAGAGACTTTAACCTAATACTTCTAAAAGTAGCTTTTCTTTAACAAGCTCTTGATTAAAGCTTTGAAGACCTTTAATTTATAAGTTCTGTGGCCATGTTCTTCATGATATTCATAGAATTTTGTTGTATCCCAATTATGTTTTGAATGTGGACTTGATTTTTAATATAATCTATCTTTTTAATAAATATTATAATTTTCTCTAGAAGTGCACTTAAAGGAGTAATACTAAAATGTGGAGCTTGGTCTGCTCGAAAAGGATGATCCTGTGGAGCCCTTTTAGAGTAATCTTTATCATCTCATAGCTTTTTTGTCCTTGATTAAGTGGTCTTGAGGGTAATAATATATTTTCTTTTGATATACTAAATAAAGCTAAAGAAAATTTCTTCTCATTATTGAAACAAATGACTTTATTGAAAATTTCTTGTAAGGATTTTAACAAACAACTAACCAAATATTTTTAAAAATCTCTAAGTTAAAGAGACCAAATTTTAAGGTTGCTCAAGTAAGCAATAGTCTTCTTAATCAACCTCTTTAAGAGTTTCATTGAAGCATTAGATATATACTTGAAATGGTTATAATTGATGTTGTCTTAAATCAAGAAAAGACTTAAAGATCTTTTTAAGACTAACAAAACTAAAAAAAGATAATAAGAATAAACTTTTGAGATAATTAAATGAAAAAATTAACTTAAGAGACAACCTCCACAATCACTATGAGGTTGCATCTTTAAGATAGGTAGAAAAAATTTTGGATGGCCTCAGTCGTAACATGTAAAGGGAAAATCTCAATTTTTAAAAAAAATATCGATATCTAAATTATCGTAATAAAAAGTGGAGTTAGATAGTTGAAGTTTAGGAGATAGAAGTATTGAAAGTATTTCTTTGGTGAAAGGAGGAACCTCCTTAATGATATTTTGGTTATACTCGTGATGCATAGAAAAAGAAAGAATGGTAACAAAAAATAGCATAGACTCATAATAAGGTCTTGAACTAGAATCAATCAAGTTAAAGCTTCCCAAAATTTAATACATATATGATAGTTTAGAGAACATGTAAATGATAAACCTAAAAGTCATAATTCATCTATGCATCATCATAAGCTCACGGTTGGTGCTACATTAATAAATTTTTTAAATTTTAGACAAAATACTTTAAGTAAGAAGCATGCTTTTATTATTTGGGCATAACATTTTTTAAGAGGCAAGTAAGAAGTATACTTTTGTATTAAAGAATAAAATGAATATAAAAAATTTTAAAAGTTAGGTAGGAGGCATGATAATATATTAAAAAAATTATATAGACATAAAAATATTTAAGTAATAGGTAAGAAGTTTTATTTTTATTAAATAATTATTTTTAATCTCCTATTTAAGAGATCTCTCATGAATGGATAAATGATAAATTAGTTATGACTAAAGAAAGTGTATTACTTTGTGGCTTAAGTATTTAAGTTGGTTTAGTAGTCTTTTCTTGAGTTTACTTTGGTGAGTGAAACTTTACTTTTTTCTTCATCCTCTTTAACTTTATTTTTCTTTATTTAAGATCTTTCATTATACTTTTTACTTCATTTAATCCAAGAAATTAATTCATTGTATCCCATGATCCAATCCCCTCTTCGTCTACATCAACTCATGTTACAAAAAATATATGATGCTCGTTATTAAGGGGATAAGGATGCTCTTAAGATGGATCAAAAGTAAGACCTTAGTGTATTACAAGATTAAGTTAAGGATAGAAGAGGACTTCAGTTGGGTGTGAGTTGAAGAGACTTGCATTATAAGGTATAAATATGTTGGTAAGATGTTGCAAACAATGTGCATTAGAAGGCTTTTGGAGGTAGGTGTAATGTAATGAAGCTCAAGGGTTATGGATAGGGCCTCAAGTATTTCTTTATTTGAAGAAGAGATATTTAATATATTTTCCTTTGGTAGGGTGGCCAAATTTGTTTTGATTTGTGCCCTTATAAGCATGGGAAGGATAGAGAGAAATTTTGTAAATATATCATTTATTATTGAAATAAATAAAAAAGATTATTAGTGAGCGATTGAAGAGGTTATAAAGTTTAGAACATTTAAGATAGGAGTGTAAGAATCTCCATTGCCTTTTGGTTGTAATATAAAATGCTTCTTTTTCATGAATAAACATGACTTCTTCTTGATTTTATGTTTCAATGTTCTTGTTTCTTCTCATAAACAATGCTAGAAAATATTGATGCAAAAATAGAATTTGAGAAAATTAAACAAGAGCTTCTTTAGGATAAAGTTGAGGAAGCTTGATTTGAAAAGATTTTAAAATATGCTCGAGAGGAGAATCTGCACCCTTAAAGGTAGATTGGCATAACATAACAAAATTTTGGTTTAGGCACTTGAATTTAAGCTTTTTTTGTGCATAGTGCTATTAGGGCTAGTTTATCTCTATTTAAGAGGTGCCAATGTTAATAGAAATAAAGATGATGTGGTCAGCCTTGAGACAGTGTGGCCAAATGCAAACGAGGCCTAGTTGGGTGTGACAACGGCTCGATCGAGCTTTAGGGGAATGCCCATGCATAGAAGCAGTTTATCAAGCTTGGTGCACACAAACATATGCATAAGTGAGGTGGAGCAAGTCAGATGTGGCTGGCACATATCAAAGTGTGTCGATGCAGGTTGACATGGTTGATAAGGATTTACCATGGTGGTGTGTGTCGACAAGGTTGAACAGGATGGTGCATGTCAAAGCGTCAGTGTGTCAGAATGTGTCAAAGCTTGTTGACTTAGGTCAGCACAAACCAAAGTAATTCAATTATCATTCGAGTTATCCTCGAGCAATGCAAGCCAGCTCTTAAAATGATGAGGTCATGAGTTGTTTTCTGAAATCCCTAATAGGTGAGTTCAAGTGCTATCGCCTCTTGGGAAACGAGAATAGCTTCATCTACAAAGAAAGAGAAAGTGAGAAAAAAAAACTAGGTGAAGGGATTCAAAGGCTCAGAGAGTTGCAAAGGTGTGAGATCACTCTCGAATGCAAACGAGAGAAGATGTCCAAGGCTTTTAGTGAACTCACAAGAGCATATGGGTGAGGATTCCAAACCTTGACTTTAGGCAGCTCAATGTACAAATGATCTCTAATAATAAGAGTGAAGGACTTCGACTAAGACAAATGAGTTTTCAAAGAAACTCTCTTCCTCCTCTAATGGTCAACAAGAATTCGGATTTTTATAATGGTGATCAATGAATGGTACCAAAAGTATGTCACATTCCTTCTTCCCTCATTTATTTCAGTGTGAGGCTTTTCTTGGAGAACCTGATGAAGTGCAGTAGGTTTTTTTATTTAAATTTTTTGTTCTTGATGGTTTCAAAATTGATTTATTTACAAGCAATATTTTTTATTTGCTTCTGTAGACTTTTAAAAGGTTTTGTTAAAAAAACGTTTTAAGTTACTTTCATTACGTATTTTTAATAAAAATGAAATAAAATTTTTCATGATTTACAAAAAAGAAAAAAAATAAAAAAATTAAATAATATGACCTCAAATTCAAGAAATGTTTTTTAAGGGTTTCACAATGATTCACACATTTATTTATACACTAATAATACTTATATAAGTATTTTTTTATAAGAAATGTTAGAATGTTACAAATGGGGTAGCGACAAGATTGGAGTTAAGGGCATTGAATAGTAAGAGTTGTGACATACATATTGATGAGAGCAAATAAAAGACTAATGGAGCTTGTCCTTTGGATGAGAGACATGGTGAAGAGGCTCAATTATTATTAAAGATGGGAATAAAAAAGACAATGATTTAAAGAGGGTGACATTTAGAGGTCTAAGAAGAGATTACTCAAATTTGAAATTTTCTATAACTATAGAAAAAAAAGGTAGAGAACTTTCATGAAACACCCATCTATTATTAGATTAAATAGAAAAGGAGATAAAATGACACAATTAAATGTTCATAAATCCACATTGACAAAAATGAAGGCTCTACTGCTTTTGCCACCTTTTACTCATGGAAATTAAGAGATATTGTATCTAAGAGAAAGGTTTTGACTCCTTTAGTTCTTATTTTGGTTTTCACATTTCACAGAAAGACCAAAAAAATATTAATATTATTTTTTATTCACTTGAATGAAATAAAAACTTACTTTATTGAGAACTTAAGGAAATTATGTAATAAAAAGAGATATATATATATATATATATATATATATATATATATATATATATATATATATATATATATATATATATAAAGAGAGAGAGAGAGAGAGAGAAGAGAGGAGAGATAGAGATCTTGGGATCATTATAAACTAGGGATGATCAAGAAAGAAAAGAGAAGATCCTTACTATAAAGAACATATAAAGAGAGAAGAAGAGAAATAAGAAAAGAACTCTCCATAAATAAAAAATGGCTAAATGTATAAGATTTGACCAGGTTGCAAGTGATCTCATTGGTAGGATTACATGCCATGAATTAGACCCTTGTGTTGTCTATTTATAGTTGACAATATTTATGGTATAAGTTGAGCTTGCTTCTATATGTGAAATATTTATCATTCAATTTTTTAATTATAATAGCTTAATCATCAAAGACTAATATGTGCTTTTTATTAATATGAATAAGTTAGATGTAAGTGTTAGATATGATTTTTACTCTTGATGATATATTAGAATTAATTATAATCTCTAAATGAGATATCAACTATGGATAAAATGATTGAATTAATTATAAATATCACTTAGAAATATGATTATTGATGATGTGATTAAATCAGTTATAATCATTTACCTTACTATAACTTGAAATGGTTAATATGAATCCCGCATTTCTAGTGCTATTCTAAAAACGTTTGATGCATGTTAACTAAGAGTCTAGTCAAGACAAACTAATATTAAGACAATGACCTTGTTGGACTACCCTTGATGAATTGGCCATTATGGATTGGATTCTAAGATTTAGTATTGATGGAATAGCTTCAAGGGTATGGGCTAGAGCTATTTGCTTTTAGGGTTTGTCATTTGGGGCTAGCCTTAATGGTCCATATTAAAGGGATTGGCCTCAAAAGATTATTCTTGAGAAAATTGGGCATGAGTTGTTTGTTTTAAACTTGTGTGTTCTGAAATAGCAACCAAGTTTTAATGGATGAAATTTCTAACCTTTGCACACAACATAAACCAATATGCTTCCAACAATCTCATTAGACAAGCTTAATAGACTTGTTAAGCAACAAAATTTTAAAATAGACCAATAAATGATTTTTATATACTCTTTTTGAAGATAGATCTATTAATGTTTAAAAGCAAAACTACTTATAAGCAAAAAAACATTTCTAATGTGTATAAAAGTAAAATAAAATAAGAAATACTCTTATAGAGCATGTTAACTGTAAGGTCAATGGCACATCAATGACTCGTCTCCCAACTAACATCACACTGACAGTCACACGCTAGGGCAGAGGCATCTCACAGAACAAACCTACAATTTGGATCACACTACTTAAAAGCATCATACATGATTCACCAAGGTAATCTATGCTTATGAACTTCCAACCAACATACAAGAACCCAACGTTCAAACAAAATCTTTGAATGATCCAAAAACACTCATGTCTCCTCATTCAGAAGTCATAGAAGTCCTTAGAAGCATTGAAGAGAAGAGCCGGAAGGCCTGCCAACTTGCATCTACCAAAGTAGGTCACGTGCCGGTCAAAGACCCAAATGTGACCCGATTTCTTTTGTTCAAACTTGAAACCCACCCCGCAATAACCGGCAAACCCATCCGATAAGGACAACTGTCAAATTCAAAAAACGTGTTCCCATGAGCCGTCTCAACGAATCAAATAGCTACCGGACACGTGTTATATGGTCCACGTAACAGCTAATTCAGCATATTCCAATATTTTAGAATCTGGGTGGGGAGGGTGCACCCTAGTGGCAATTGGCACACGGAGTTGCCTGTTGTTTGCTTCTCTCCGGCTAGGCCAAATGCCACGACTTTTCTCCACGTGGCACTACCGACGCGAACCGGCCCGGCGGAAATCTTCTGTGGACCGGACGGTCGGGTTTACAGAGCGTGTATAAAAGCTGCAACGCGGGGAGGGGCAGAGGCCATCTAGAGTTGAGAATTCGAAAATGGCCGTTGAGGGAGGATGGACTCTCGGTCCTACTATTGGCCATGGGGCAACAGCCACCGTCTCCCTCGCAACCTCCCACACGTCAGGCGATCTCTTCGCTGTGAAGTCCTGTCCCATCTCCCGCTCGTCTCTTCTCCGAAGAGAGCAGAGCATTCTGTCGACCCTTTCTTCGCGGCACATCATCTCCTGCCTCGGTTTTGACGTCACCGGTGATGATTACCACCTCTTCCTCGAGTTCGCCGCTGGCGGGTCGGTCTTTGACCTGGCGGGAAGTCTACCTGAGCCCGAGATCCGGTCGTTTACTCGCCAGATCCTTCTCGCGCTGTGCTACCTGCATTCCAACGGCGTCGCGCACTGCGACGTCAAGGGAAGGAACGTCCTCGTCGGAGCCGACGGTTGCCTCAAGCTGGCCGACTTTGGCTGCGCCAGAAGTGTTGGGGAAAGCGGATTGGCGATGATGGGGACGCCGGCGTTCATGGCGCCGGAGGTCGCGAGAGGAGAGGAACAGGGGATTGCGGGAGATGTTTGGTCTCTGGGGTGTACTGTGATTGAGATGGCCACGGGGAAGCTTCCCTGGCCTGCAATCGGCGACCCACTTGTCACCATTCATCGAATTGGATTCTCCTCTGACGTGCCGCCGGTGCCCGAATGGCTTTCTGATCATGGGAAAGATTTCGTTTTCAAGTGCTTGCGGCGGGATCCGAAGCAACGATGGACGGCTGAGCAGCTCCTCCACCACCCATTCGTGAGTTCGGCAGGGGAATCAGAGGACCACGCTGCGAAGCAGGGGAAGTGGATTTCTCCAAAGAGTACTCTGGAGATTGGTTTATGGGAATCAGGAAGGGAGGACGAGGATGAAGAGACTTGGTCCGTGGACGATAGTTCAGAAGAAAGAGTTCGGCAGCTGGCGTCGCCGTCGCCGAACTGGACCTGGGATGACGGTTGGGTTGAAGTAAGAACTTATAACACCGATGACTGCGAAGAGTCTGCAAACGACGAATTGGACCGCCTGAATCTGACCGTCGGCGAGGTTGCTGGCGGACTAGATTTAGATTTCTGTAGTTATTCTTTGGATCCATTGGAAGAAATGTTGGAGTTTTCTTCTTTTGTTTGTCAACTGGAAGAAGGAGAAGATGTAACATTGCGAGCAGCAATCATTTTACATGAAAATATCAAGCTAATAAATTTTCTTTGTTTCGAAAAATTTTTGGTTCGATTTATTTGAATTTTTATTTTTTTAATTAAAAAAATCAAGATATCCACTATATTATGATACTTAACTCTGATTTTGTTGGTTTAATTTTATAACTTTTGGCTTTAGTCGAGTTAGAAATTCAATTTTTTCATTATAAATTTGATCCAATATTTTATTGAAAGTCTAAGTAGCTATTATTTTTTTTTATTTAGTCTGTTTTGTTAATAAAGTTTTGCTTTTTATTTGTTTAATTTTTGGTAGATTTTGATTCCATTGAATAAATGAGTTCATTAACAACATTATTGTAATGTACAACACTATTTCACATTGTTAGCTTGGTTGATATTTCAAGGTTACAAATTTTTTTAAAAAATCTCTAGAGATTTAGGACTAGCTAGGTAACGACTTGATAGGATACCTAGTGCTTTGAGGTTAATTACATTTAATATAAAATCATTTACCTCCTTATAAATCAATAACAAATTATTATTTATGATTATTCTCACTTTCTTAAGTTGTATATTTTTAGTTTACATTTTGGTTATAGAGTCCAGATCATTTAAACGGCTCAAGAATTAAGAGCATTAATTGATTTTGCCACCACGATAGATAAGGGCAACCAAGATGACCTTTTTGCGTGATTGGATTTTTTTCAAATCAATTCTAAAGGAGACCACTTGATGCAACAACAATGATTTCTTTAACCATTAGATTATTTAATTATAGTTAATCATAACTTGAGGCCTACATAAATATATTATAAGATTATAGAGAATCATCAGGTTGTTTCATGAACATAACACCCTCTTGTGAGTTTGTATTTGTTTAGTGACAATGGTAGCAAAATAAAACTCCCATTTTTTCTAGCCTTGTTGAACCATACACTTCACGAGAGACTTGATGGTTCCTCTAATGTATTATTTAGCATGAGTTTTGCATCTTCCTTTCCTTATTTTGTGCACCTTTTGCATTATATGACTTTCATAATTATTTTATTACATAAATGCATATAAAATTATATAATCATGATTATCATTAAACAACTTCTTTCACTTACATATATTTTGTTGAATCTCTTTTCAATTTTTTATATGTATCTAGTTATACATATTTTTTATCTTAATGCTTAAAATATGAGTGTATCAAGGATATCTAAGGTTTCATATATATCATTTTATATTATATTTTTATAATTAAATTTGATTAGTCTCACATTAATCAAGAACAAATTTGACAACTATTTGAAGATGCATGAGAGATTTCATACCTACTACTTCACACAAAATCCAAATCACTTTAATGCCTAAGAATCAATAGCACGATCTAGTCGTTCCACCATGACAAATAATGATATTCTAGACCTCCTTGCATTGTTGGATTTTTGTCTAATGCATTCCAAATGAGGCCATTTGATACAAAAAATAAATAATTACATTAAGTATCTATTCCCTAATTAACTACCTAATGTAAGAATATAGAGGATCTTTTGATTGTTTTATGAGATTAAAATCAATTTTAATGTTTTTTAAATAATTAAATAATTTTTTAAAAAATATCTATTATGTGTATGCTTTTTTAACAAAATAATTAAATATAGCATATGTTTAATGCGTGCAATTTATTTAATTATTTATATGAAGACCATGAGAAAAACGAGAAATACTTTGAACCGAGCAACTTTTCGGTTCGGGGAAAGCTAGGAATGTTGACCTAAAAAAAGTTAAAAAGACCAGCGCGCACCGTTGACCCGAATCCGAAAACACGTCCTCGTGCACTGACCAATCGGACTGGTGTAAAGGAAGGGAAAGGTCGTTTTACGCGTGGCAGTCGGTTAGCTTTCATTGTGGAGGAAGAAGGCCGCTGACTCCAACCAAACGTTAGGATGAGCATTGACTTTTGTAGAGTCGTTGGTGGTTTGACTTTTAATGCTTTCCTTTTTCCTTGGCAGGTGTTGCGGTTCCATGTATCCATCTTCTCTTCCCGAGAGACTTCCAGAAGGAGACGACGGCCGGTAAACCTGCCCTCCAAAAAAAAAAGGCCGACCTTTTACTCCGTGGCTATAAATACTCAATTTCCATATCACTGTTGCCCAAAAAATTGGAATAAAATATAGAAATAATAAAATTTTTACCATATATATATATATATATAATTTAAATTAATAAAATAATAAAAGTAATGATCACAAAAAAATAAACATTTTCTTAAAATTAGGTTTAAAAATCATGGATAACATGTGCTCAATAAAAAAAATTCATTAATATCAATAATCTAAGAAACAAAAAACAGATGATGAATTAAGATTGAATGATAAATGTGAAAATTAAAAAGTAAGTCATAAATAAAGTATCCTTCTATACAAGCATTGTTACACAAATCTTTGAACAAGGCATATGATCTAACAACATTGGATGATGATTCATGACAATAGATAAGAGGGAATCTCTCGCAAGCAGACTATTGAAAACCGATATTGTTAGATCATAGAAGTGCATGTATGTGTGAGAAAGAACAAGAGATATGAACAAGAATAATCATGGTATGTCATTGTGTTTTGTACAATAAAATTTATTTTTGTTATAGGATATTTTGTGGAGCACTTGATGGGATTTTGCCTAACAATTTATAATAGAATATATCAATTATAAATAATCAATGTATTTTGGAGATCATTTTTATACAAAATATTAATTCTTCACAAAAAAAATAAAAAAAAATTACATTTATACACTTATGATAGGATAACATTTTTATTTGTTATGAAAGATCGCTATTGCAATAAATAGCAAAGGTTAAATCATTTTTTGTCAAAAAATTTAGTAGTAGACTAACATCAATTTACTAGTTGTCATCATAAAAATTAGCAAAATAATACCATTAAACTAACACTTTTTTAAAATCCATTAGTAATGCAAATAATATATTATTGATGCACATTTTTAACTAAAATTAAATTAGTAGCAAATAGTTTTGCAATGAAATTGTTGACATAATAATGTCATTGCCAAGTTAACAATTTTTGTAGCAAACTTATGTTATGCCCCACTTTTTTTTTTTTAACCTAAACTACATAGATTTGCCACAAATAAAGTTAAAAGACATAAATCTAAAAAATCTAAATGAAACTATACTAACAATGTAAATGACATGAATTTAATAATTAGATTAGGGTAATGATAAAATTGAAATTTAAAAATTTTTAAAACTAAAACAACAACTATATAATTTATATATTTGTCAAAACAAAATCCTAAGTATAGTGTTGAAATGTATGTGATGTAGTATTTTTTTAAAAGATGTTTTTATATCGAATGATCAACTCATATATCACACAAATCACCCTCTTTTATGTATTTATGGTATGACTTGTAATATAAAAAAATGAGATTTACAAAGCTTTGTAAGTAGATTTTTATTTACAATAATATTTCAATATAAAACTATATTAATAAGTAAAAATAAAAACATGATATCATAATAATATTTATAATTAAACATATAATAAGTAAATAACATGTTTTGTATCATATATGTGTATAATTACATAATTTATATAATTTATATACTAATAATATTTTCTTTCATAATCATATTTAATTTTTTTTATCATTCTCACATATTTTTTCATATTTTTAATATTATAGAACACATATTTTTCTAAATATAAATATAAGATTGCTAAAAAAATAATTTTTTGACATGATAAGATTAAGTTATAATAGAGACAATAGTTTTTGAAATGACTAAATAAAGGTTCATGATTTGATTCTTTGTCTCATGTTGATTTTGGAGGAAGCCTTAATAACTTTTGTAATATTTTAACAAGTAATTCAAATAAATAACTTCTAAGTTAACTTACAACTACTCATTAAGATAGAATAAGACTTGCAAGCTATTCACCTTTGAATCATCGTACATGAGATTACTTAATGTTGAAGCACTTAAGACCAAGTTATGAAGGAAGATAGCATAATTAGACCCATAAAGCTTATTAAGTTCTACTAATACCATGAATAGATAACCAAATTAAGAAAATCTATCTCTGCATTATAGTTATTAAATGTTCTATAAAAGTTTTCTTTTATAAAAATATGAATAGGAAAACACATTTTGAATTTAAAGATTTGATAATATAAAAATAGAAGCACATAAAAGTTGCATTTTAGTAACCATACCAAAACATTGACCATGCAAAGGTACCACTTGACCTCATTCAATTGTGTTATTATCTTAATAGATTGTTTTTTAGTTGTTAATTAGGTTGATAATATAACTTATGTATTTTCTAGTAAGTAATATCTATTAAATACTACTAATATAAAGTCTAATTTATACATTTCTCACAAATCATTATTATAATTAGATGATTGAATTTTTTTAAAAAAAATAAATTTGATATATCATATTTTTTTGTTGTTTATTTATATATTTTTAATTAAATATTATTTGTGGAAAGAAACTTTTATTTCATAAATTTCAACTAAAAAACTCAACACATTGTCAGCTACATGTTGGCTCATGACAAACTAAGTTAATTTTTATTCCTTAAAATGTAAAAAAAAAAATCAAATTAGATTGATATTACTAAATAAACTTAATAAAATAATCCAATGAAAATTTAAATAAATAAATAAATATAGCTTTTTTTTTTTTTTTGAACATTTGGATTGGCGCCATCGGCTTCCTGCCGCCTTTTCTTTTCTGAGTAAAAAGCACGAGTAAAAAGAAGCATAACAGAGTATCGCGGGTCGTCGTTCCGCTCTCTCGTGCAACAAATGGGTCAGTCAACGAAGCTAGAGAAGAAAGAGTACTTGGAGGAGACGGAGCAAAGCTAGGAATCATGAGGGGGCTTCGCTGTTGTTCTTTAAGCCGCCGTCAACTACTGGCGTATTGGGTGGGCGGCGGTGCGATGAGAGAATGCAGTGGAGAAGGTGGGGGCAAATTAGCTCATTTAAATCTTTCTCACGCATCATGTTTTGCTTTTGTTTCTCTTTTTGTTTTTTTTTTTGTATGATATCCTGGTTCGTTTTGTTGATCATTTGGGAGAACTCAGTGGACCTAGGTTTGAAGTTATGCACTTCAACCGTGATGCTAGACTCTATTTATCGTTACAATGGGTTTTAGATTTTAATTTTTGGTAAAACTGCTTCATTAGGATAGTTTATTTTATGTGGTATCTGCTCAATTCAGTAGAAGGAAGCTTGTGATAGGATTTCTCAACTTGGAGATTATAGTTGATGGCTTGTTGATCTTGGCCTAATCTAATGTTGAAGAAGCTCAGCTTTCATCTTTTACTCTATAGTTGAAAGCGACCCACTTCACTGCACTTCAACCCTTATCATCAAGCTATTGTCGAGCAGCCACTTCAAAGGGTAATGTTAATGCCAAAAGGTCGAGTGAGTGAAGAGCTTATATTGCTCTTATATCCAATACCTTGAGGAAGATGGAATAGAGGTTTTTTGGAGCCAGTAGAAAATAGGATCTCCGTGCAATTGTTGGCTATCCAATACGTATAATTGTTTCAAATGATTTTAAGTTGTCATTATTTAATATAGTTTTGAATGGTTTATTTTTCTTTAGAAAAAGGTGAATTGTTTCTTTGATATTGATGCATAATGTAGAATCCAAATGCCTGTTAAATTGCATGTGTTGTGTAGCAAAGGTTATGTGCATGACTTGAATGGACAACCTTTAATCTGCATGAAAACAGCCTTATATGTGTGATAAGATTCCCATTCTATTTTATTTATAATGTATATTTATGCTGATGTTATTTTTTTAAAGGGATAAGAAGATTAATTATAAATGTTGAAAATAGAAATGATGGAGTTCAACACTTTGTAGTCCCATATCTCGTAATCAGCTTCAAACTTTTTATATTCTTGTTTCCTGGATCGCTTCATTATCACATGTCACGTTTTTAGTTGTTTATGAATAAAACAATGATTTGGGTAGTTATTATGGAAAACTTTGGTCATGATTAGTATGAGATGCATAAAGTTTTTGGGCTTGATATGATGGTTAATTTACATGTCGATTGAAATGTCTGGTCTTCGTGGGATCATTAATGGGAGGCCTATTGTCTGGCTTACTTGACTCACGAATACAAGTGATATCTATTTGAGTTTAGTTATATGACTAGAATCAAAATTGGAATTTTTTACCCAAAGTATAACTCAACATCAATTGGGTTAAAATACTTAAATTTTGAGCCAATTTGATTGATTTAAGGCCTGTGACATGTTTGTAAGGATTGTTCTTTTTTGCCAACTTCCCACTAATAAGATATACTTGTTAATGATGTTAATACTTCTTATAAGATAAATGAAAAAAAAAATCAAATTTGTGATAGAGGGAATTCTAACCGTAGTACTTGTATTTAGTTTTGAGCTCTTCCGATTTTATCACCATCAAAATATCATATTTGTTATTTATTTAATGTGTATTTCAAGTTGACTAATGAGATTCTATTGAGCCTAATGGAACTCAAAATTGGATTGAAAATGTGGGACAGTTAAATTGATCCATGATCTATTCAATTTTGTTTGATCTAAGCAAAAATCCAATTAGTTTTTCAATTTCTAATCTTCTCAGAATCCTTACCCATTATGGCTAAGGTACTCATTTAGGTGGCATGTAGGTGAAGTTGAATCCTGATTTGGTCAAAACTATATTGACATAGAGTTAAATAGCTTAAAATTGACAAACTTTTGAATTTTTTTGCTAGTTTTGGGTCTTAGTAGATCACATACAACAAAAATGGTTGACTTTTGTTAGAAAATTAAAATCATAATACGAGCAGCCTTTTTTGCACCATATTGGACGTGTATAAGTACTAAAAACGATTTATGGTCACTATTTAAGATTCCAATTGAATCCCATTACTATGATGTTTATTTCTTCTGAATAGGAATCCACTTCTCTTCCAAAGAATTTAAATGAAACATGAGTTGAATCCAAAATTGTGAAGGAAAATACTACACCTTTTGTTAGTTTTAGCATTATAACTTTATGGTGGTGTAACCATAAACTCTTAAACCACTAGTCATAAACTTTTGCTTGTGATGTTGCAAGAGCATAATGCATATTTGATTGAACTTGAGACATATTGCTTTGGTGTACAATTTTATGAATTAGGAATAATGTACATCTTTGAAAAAATAGTTTTTGCCTATTAGGATGTGATAGTTAAGATTTATTTGTGGAATAGTTTTAACTTTTACAGGCATGTCTTTTGTTGGAGTTTTTCATTAGCAAAATTAAGCTCTACAAAGCTTAGGAACCTATTGTTAAGAGCGAATGATTACACCAAATCCAAATCAAATTGACTTGTGTGCATAATTAGTAGTTCATTAGACATTGTTAATAGATATTTCTTGGATATTTTTCTGTGACCTTTACCTTTTCTTCTTGTAAAGAGATGATTGATCTATAACAAGAAGTGTCTTGTTGTTTTTGTGTTAGTTTGTGGGAATAAATGGTCGATAGTTATGAACATTTACACAAGATGATATTGAGAGAAAATAATAAAAATACTAAAAAAATAAATCCATTAATTTATGATCTATTTGCAAATAATTTATGAGCTTAGAAAGGTAATTTGGAAATGAGATCTTTAAAATGATTGTTTGGAATTGAAAATGGAAGGAGAGTTTTGATGAAAACTATTTGTTAGGATTTGGTGTTTTATAGTTTAAAAAGGAGAAACCTTTGATAAAGAGGTTTGAGATTTGATTTGTAAGAAAAACTTTTATTTTTTAAAGCTTTTAATTAGTGATGGAGGTGGACGTTGTATTTTCTATATCATTTAGTCTCTTGCATTAATTATATTGAATCTTTGAAGATACTTTCATAACTCATAGCATTTATGATTTTGGTGCAAGTTATATTGAATGAACTTTGCAATGGAATAATGGGTGGCCTTCATACAATAACAAAGTTTGTTTTTATACAAATTGATCTCAAATTGAAGGTTCATGCTCACATGGATACAATATTGCAAAAATTTAGTGTAATGATGCGTATGATAAGTGTGATTATAGCTACTGTCATTTCTTGGATGCTATTTGTGTCAAACATTTCACACATGTGATAGTACATTATACAATATAGTAGAGTAGATGAACACATCTTTTCAAATTTCTATACTTAACATTGTTTATGTCAATTAAGATTATAGCATTCTTTGTTTTCTATTGATGTTTTTATTAGAAAAAGTGCCCTATGTTATTTGTGAGAATGAGTGGGACAAATTGTGAAGCACAAAATTATAATATTAAGAAAGAAACTAATAAACTTTCCTATATATTGGAGTCATTAATTTAATATTTCACCATTTCATTTGCTCCAAAATGTAACTATTAAGATAACATTGTTAAAATTAGAAGAATGGTTTTATATTATCGAATTCAATTTCATCCAATGTTAAAATTATTGATTTGTGAGGATTCTTATGTCTAATTAGTTCTTATGGGAGATGGGTGCTAAGAGATTTTAAGGAGTAAACATGTCGGCTTACAGGCTCTTTGGAAGTTTGAGAATTAGCTTACAAATTTCTAATAACATCATAGCAACATCTATGTTCTAATTGTGGTCTCAAGTTCTATACAATAGAGCAAAATAGAGAGGAAGGATGAATGAAAATATAGAGAAACTAGTGAGTTTTATCTTATATTAATTTTTGCAACAGACAAGATTTTGTTATGGAGTCCTTTCCTTCACTAGATAACAAGCCTGGAATCTAAAGAGCTTCACATCAAACTTTTCTGAGTTTGTTGTTCAATGTTTCATTTGGAATTTTTATAGACAACTTGAGCAGCAAAAGTTCCATTTTTACTAAAAACATCTTCTATATGTGTAAACTTGTAGGTGAAAGCATTTAAATTGACAAAGAATTTTGTGGAGTAAGCAACAAGCAAGGATAAGTTTGTTCTTATGAACTGTTTCTCCTTAAGATATGCTTTTATATTGTAGCAAATGGTTGCTTAAATGAGCTAAACGTATCACATGTTTATAGTAATCATAAATGGTTGTATCGGAGTAAGGGTCACATTTAAAATAAAGGCTCTTCACTTGTTTTGGTACTACATGAACATAAGGTGCATTTGCAAATCATAAGGTACATTCTTTAAGGTTCCAATTCATGCTGAATTTTATCAAAATTTTCCCAAATGAAGCAAAAATCTTAAAATGAGGACATGGTGCTTAATTAAAATCCATATGTTCCCAAATTAACCATTTTCTATTGCACCAATACAGTAACTATGCACTAATACAAGAGCTAAAACATGAGAATATAATATAATAAGATTATGGTAAAAGAGGTATGCATCCATGATCTACCATCTAGTGTTAATCACCATTAGAATCAACATGATCATTTAGTTCAGTGTTAACAATAGTAATTTTGGTACCCTTCGTATTGAATGAATGATAAGGTCGCGAAAAGGTTAACCTTGACATTATGATCTACTTTGCTGGCATGTAAGATGGAATTCTCAAGTTCATATCATGGATATTGAACCAAGGCTTATTTTTGTTCTATTTAAGTTGGGTGCATTTAGGCTCAATAGAGGCATTAAAGATTTAGTTAGACTTGTTTAATTTTGTTCATCTGGTAGCAGCATGGTATTAACTAATCAAATATTATGCCTTATATTGACAAGGAACATTTTATGGGAGTTCATTGGATAGTTTAATTTGATTCCTTTGGGAGCATCAATTTTGAGCAGGTTCAATTAGGAACAAGCTAGTTCGACTTATTTGATTGTTTGATTCATTTAAATTATATTGTCTTGACTTGAACAAACCATCTCGTTTGCTTTACTTGAGACCAGCTGAATAAATTGATTGATTGAGTTTATTGGAATTTGATGGGATCACATTGGTTAATTCGAATTAATTTCTCACCCAACCAAGGCTTCTTTTGGGTGGGTACATAATATTATTGATAGTTTTAATCCCTTCTAACAATTTTGAGATTTAGAAGGAGAAAATTCTTCATAATATTAAAGCATTTAAAATTTCATAGAAAACACTTGTTTTGACTGATTAGCTTTGCGTGCTTTATTGCTTGTATTGTTTGGAAATGATGTCAGGACTGAACTTATACTTATCCATCTCCATTTGCATCTTAAAACTAAGAAGCTCAAATGTCCTAATAATAATTTATGGATTCATTAGAAGCATCGTTATTTTGCTGAAAAGTTTTAGCAGCTCTAGATTACCTTCAATAGCTCGTGGAATTAAATTCCAATAGCATCAAAACGGTGATCTTAATGGTTCATTGGCTTTATGCTTTTTAGAATAAAAATAGTAATGTTAGTTGAGTACATCTTGTTTATTTCCCTTAAGTTGCTAGAGCAGGAGAATAATGTGCACTAGTTCCTCTTGTAACTTCTTTGAATGCTTTTGACATTTTTAACTAGAGTGCAACATAATATATAAGAGATTTATACAAAAGTAGCTCAACTCTTACCTAACTAGGCCTCAAAAAAGGCCATTAGATCTATGTTAAAAAGCTCCAACACTTCTTTTTTCTTTTGCAATTAGATATAAATTAAAAGGTTCTTTGACATATGAAACTTAATGTTTGTAAAGGTTAAGTGCTTAAACAAAATCTCTACATTTGACTTTCCTTAACATGATCAAACATTCAATTAGCCTTGATCAATCATCTAACTAGCTTTAAATTAATTAAACATTGCTAACGATTCCTTTGACATCTAGCATACATAAAAAATTTAAGCTTTATTTTTTATAATTGTTGTCATCCATGTCCAATCACCAATGTCATAGTCATCTCAAAAAATAGGTTGTCATTGCCTAGTGTTAATTGAGAGTTCAAAAATCCTATTACGTATTAAACTGGAGATCAGGTGTTCTATTCATATATAAATATAAATTGATTTCAAAGTTCAATGAAACATTCAAGTAGTCATTTTTTTGTTCAAATATGTCAACTTGATTAGGCATATAATCATAATCAGAATTTTCAAGTTAATTATCCATCAATTTTCTTTTTGCATATTCATTTTAGTTAATTAATTTTAATTCAATGTTCTAAAAAATGATTAAAAATAATAAAATAAAATAAAATTGCTTTGAAAAATTTTAACTTATAAATATTTTTATTTTAATTTAAAAATTAATTTAAAGTATTCTTTTTAAAATATGTGAAGCTAAAAAAAATATCAAAAAAATAAGATGAAATTACTCACATTTTCAAATCCATATCAAATTTGTGTAATGAATTCACAAAAATATGCCATTGAATAATTTAGTATGAATTCATAAAATACGCCACATCTTATTCATTGAATTGCATAAAGTTTCATCTTAAAAATTAATGAATTTCATTTTTTTGGTATATTATAAGATCCATTGTGTTCTAACTCTGATGTAAATTCTGCAGATACCAAGGTCATGATGTTTCAATGTGCAACATTCTGAAATCCTTGTCGTGGGCATCAGAATTCTTCAGTCCTTTTATTATTCATATGTAATATTAAATTAGAAGGACTTGCTTGGAGAATTAGGGAATGAAGCCATTGGTCCAGGAGCATACACATCCACTATATTACAGTTGATGATGACATTAGTACTTCACAGGAAAAATTTTTGTTCGTTGATTGCCAAAGCTTTTACCAAATTCATTCCTAATTATTGTGTAAAACTACTATTTGCTTCTGTTTGCTGCAAACCAAAAGTTGTTCTTTTAAATTCTGGGTATTGGAGAGAACACTTGGTATAGATATTATTGAATAATTAAGCATTTGTTTAAGTGGGTTTGATATGTTTGTGAGTTCATTAGTTTGCGTTTGATAATTGGTTATTGAATTTTTTTTTGTTTAAATAATTTAGGTTTTGCTTGGGTTGATAATAACCTAACCACCTTATGTGTGGATTAGTTTGTTAGGGTTTAATAATTGTTCTCTATGTTTTAGTAATAGTTTGTTTTCGAACGAGTTTTTTGTGGTGATTTTTTTCATGTGTTTTTTTTTAATTAAAAATATGGTTAATTTTTTTTTTATAAATTTAAGATTTATGTATATATATTTTAAATAATATATTATTGTTTTCTAGAGTTTATGATCTTACATAATAGATCATACATGTTTTGTATAATTTTAATACTTGAAAATACTAGATCATACATGCCCTAACAATTAATGCACGTAAACAGATCTTCCAATCTAACAAAACAATTAAGTTTTTAAAATACAACTACTAATAAAAATGAATTATTCAATATCAAATTCGCCATCCCAACCCACAAAATCTATCACAGACAACATCTGAACACACGAAAGCAAGAATTCAAATCCTGGAAATCACCAAAACAGTACAAAACACATCAAGGAGAAACAAATTAAAAAATTAGGGTTGTCAGGATTACCAAATGCAATCCACGGTCGCAAAGGATGACCATCAACTGCCTCTTGTCGAAAAGTTAGATTCAGGAATAGGTTCAGGTGGTGGCTTTATGTACTTGCCAAGAGATTTTTGCCGGCCTCGACTGCGTATTCTCCTGATCTTATCCTTGCTCTGCTGCTTCCGCCGTTCTTTCTGCTGGTGCCGAAGGCTCCTCTCCCTCTCATAGATCCCTTGCCAAAAGACCTCGCCAGTCAACGGCCAGAGCCGTCGCCCAGACGGGCGGTCGGAATCCAATTCCTCTGCTAAATCCTCATCCATGCTCTTGAGTGTGGAGAAGGAGAACCATTTGATCCACATTTTGCCTCTCCTTGTACTCAAATGATGTTGCTCCTGCATGACTCCAGACTCGGGATTCAGATAGATCATACGCCGAGCACTGTGGTATGCCCAAATGTTGACGAGCAGCTCAAGGATTCGAGAGTAGCACTGCCGATCCTGTTTGAAAAGAAGAAATCAGTTTGAAAAATGATTCACAAACCAAGTCGTTAATCAAGTTGGGATTTAACAGCAGTTGTTTAAGAAATTAATAATAACGATGCTAAATTCTTCAAACATAACTAAAAACCTCACAAGTAATGAAAGTAAGAAGAAAGAGAATGAATCATACACGATGAAACAATACCTTAATGAGGTTTAAATAGCAATAGCCACTTCGATGATGTTGCTCATACATTTGCACGTCCAAGGCATCTACAAACATCCTGCAATATAGTCAAGAATGGATACATAAATTCATTCAAATCTTCACTGATTAACCTTTTAATATTTTAATAATTTAAATATTAATTAAAATTTATTTAAACATTATTTGATGGATCAAAAGATGCAGTCAAGGAATGCAAACAAATTGTTATTTTTTGCCATGGAGTTTTAGCCAAAAACCCAAAAAAGTTGATAAAGGAAATCAAACAACAGAAAACTTTGAAAACAATGAAGATGCAAATTCAAAACACATGAAACCCTAGGGTTTGGGATCATTTTAACCTTGTGAAAATTTTTGTTCCACTGAAACATACCTTGAGAACATAACAAGCTCAAGAAAAGATCTTGTAGGCAACGCCCAGCTATGCATAACAGACCAAGTGCCCCCTTCTTTAGGCATCGGAGGCAACAGATTCGAGTCTTGTGGTACACCATACATGAACCCAAGCGCCTCAGAAACAGCAAATCTTCAACAGAGACAGTTGTACAAGTCAGTTAAAGGAGAGCAAACTTCTATATTTTCTTAAATTCAATTAAATTAATATCTTAGTAAAAATATTAGTTATCTATTTCTCACTAAAGATATCAAAAGTAATGAACTTTTTTGATAACGCAAATCTCTAATGAGATAACTATCTATTTCAATGTTCTTGGAAATAAAATTGCTTGTAACATGTATAGCTACTTGATTATCATATTTAAGAAGATTTCTTATCACTATCATCTCATATGCAAAATGTGTCATTACTCTATATTTAGCTTCAACATTTGATCTAAGAATGGCTTAGTTTTTTAATTCATGATAAAAGATTTTCCCCTAACAAGATTAATGGACTTTCGATCTTCAATATCCTTGACTTTATCAGGCATCAAAATAAAATTTAATTTGTGAGGTTATGCTTTCCATATACGAGACCTTTTCTCGAAATCTTTTAATATATCTAAAGATTCTTAAGACAACATTCCAATGTTTAATTAAATTGTGCATATCGAGATCTCATCACACCTACAATGGAAGTCAAGTAATAATCAAGTAGATAAGCATATCGACTAAATAACAATAACATGTATCTTCAAATGGTTAATCCTAATAATTCTAAAGAGTTTTCATAGAAGAGTCTATGAGTTTGTAGGTAGGTAAATTTAATAGACTAGACAACAAAAAAGAAGTTCTTCTAAAGGTTTATCTCACGAATTCTAAAGAGTTCCCACTGAAGATTCTATTAGTTTGCATCCAATAAGCACAGTTTCTTTAAGGTCTAGCATACTTCCGCTAAAAAAGAGAGGGACAATAACTTTGTTATATGCAAATTCAATGTCAAAACAATACTTTGGATGACCTAAATTTTTGATAACAAATGTCTTTTGAAGATGATGCATGGTTTTCTCGATATATCAAATACATCACTCATCCACATAAAGTTTAAATTATTCTAGAGGATGAAAATGAGTGATCATTTGTACTTCTTCGTAGATTCATTTTAATAAAGATCTTACCAAGTTTATTAAACTAGCCATGGGGACCTTGTTTCACCTATATATGGCTTTCTAAAACTTAAAAAACCTCGAGTCTCCTCAGCATGATATCTAAGGTGTTGCTCCATAAACTATTTTGCATCAAAGGCCACTTGATTAATGGTAACAAAAAGAATAATATAAATAAAATTAAACTAAATCATTGGGAAAATCATTTCAAAGTAATTAATGTCATGAACTAAGGTGTATCCTTTGGTTTCCAAACAAGCTTTGTAACATTCAATACTTCCATCTAGTTGAAACTTAATCATGAACACCTATTAACAAGGAATAAGTGTGACAAATAACTAGTGATCCAATTCCAATGTATAACAATCAATGGGAGCACACATTTCAATAACTATTGGATGTTTCCATTTAGGATATAAGAGTGTTGTGATCAAACCTAGGAACAAATGAAACAAAAAACTGTATAAGGTGCCAAGTGCTTTGGAAAGACATCAACATGAAAAAGAGTAGGTCAACTAAGTATAAACTTATAGTGGAGAAAGAGCAAAAATAAGAGCACATTATGGAAACAAAACATTGTAGGAATATCTATTGATGAGAAAAAATTAGGAAAGTAAAAAGAAGTTTCATAAAATGTAACATTCCTATAGAAATATGTTTTTTAGTAATCATAATAATGATACCATTATCAATCTAACAATAATCCAAAAAATGTATTTAATAGCACGAACGTTGGTTTGGGTTAAAAAGAGAGAAGGGTGAGGCCCTATTTAATCAAGTGGATAAAAATCGATTAATCAAGCAACATGTGAAATAGCATTTTCTAAAAAATGAAAAAGAACATTCATATGAAACATCAAAGTGTAGGTGACATCACAGAAATGTCAACATTATGTTCAACTACACAATTTTGTCACAAGAAATAAGGACAATGATAGTTGACAAGTAATGCCATGTTCAACATAAAATTATTGAAAAGTAAAACATATGTACTCTAACGTATTATTAGAATGAATAGTATTAATAGATATAAATAATTTAACTTTTCATGAAAAAATTGTTTGAAAATATCTACTACTAATCAACACTTTAATAAGAAACCCAAATGACACTAAAGTGGTCATTAATGAGGAAATAAAATAGCAATGTCCCAGGTAAGTTAAGACTAAGTCTCCAAACATCTAAAAGGATTAAATAAAAAACAGGTTGATTATGAGAGGAGATTGTTATAACAAAAAGGACATGAACATATTTTCCATACTCATAGACATCAGAACCAAACATAAAAGTCAAGAAGGAAGATGAGTGAATCCCCACAAATGGTAAGTGATTAGGAGATCAATCAATAATCTCTTAGGAGCTTATCTACAACTATTTAGGAATTCCAACAATATATTATATTAATCTCTAAACCTTTCCCTAGACCCCTAACAAGGGTATTTTCTAAATGAAAGAGTCTCTTAACAAGTTTCATCAGGTATTTTCGAAGCATGAAGCATCCTTGACCTTGTATGGTCTCAAGAGGACAGATATGAGACAATAATCACCTTATGAAGCATCCTCAACACTTTCATGAATCACCCTCAACCATAGGCTTTGAGGGCCCTTCCTCAACATTGCTTTGTTCCAATCTTGAGGGCTAAATTTTAGTTGATCAATTTGGAGCTTGTTTAGACCATCATTATTAAGACGAATGTCCATATTGTCACGTAGATTTGCTATAGTTTAACCTCTCGAGCAAGATTATAAAGCCTAAATAAGAAACAAGAAGAATCAAATCCGATTCTAAAAACTTAATATGGAAAGGAAGCCAATTTTCTTTAGTTTTCATTTATCTCCCTCTCTCTTTCTTGCTTTCTCTCACTAAGTCGAGAGAAATCCACCAATGATTTTTTGCATCTCATGGCTTACAAATTGAATGAACTAGAAAGATTAATCTTAGAATCCTATTGAAGTACATATTTGAAGGTCTATGAATTTGGCAATCATCTCAAGAAGAGTTTGTCATTGGTACATCATAGTATTTTTGAATCAATGCAAATTGATCATGGTTAAAACAAGGAGAAAAGGAACAAAGAAACAATCCAAAAAAAAAGAAAAAATCCAAAAAAGAGAAACAAAATGTTGACGAAAGATCTACTACTATCCCCAAAAGAAATTCAATATAATTCAATAGAGCAACAAATTGTTGAACTATCACAACAGGTTCAAATTCATATGAAATCATCTTGAAGAATCAAATCAATCTAACAATTGCATAAGATGGCAAACCATCAAGAGTTAAAATCTCTAATTAGAGAACCAAAATTTTCCACATCCCAAAGAGATAGTGGAAAACGGCAAGGACAAAAATGAGTGGACTACCATTTCATCACTAATCAATCGATCAAACCCATTAAAGATTACAGTAAAGATCAATCTATTGCCATATAACTAAGGATTCAACACCAAAAAGCTAAACACCTGATGCAATTGGAAACCCACTCCTTTTATGGATAAAAATCAATAAAGAAAATCATTTTTATTATATTGAAGTTATCGTGCCATACATTGGCTTGATGGAATACTTAATTAAGATCAAGATTGGGGCATAACATTTTTTGAACAAATTCAAGGAGATGATATAATAAAAATTTTATCCTATTAGATACCTAGAGGAACAATGACAAAAATATCACGTTATATGACATTGACAAAGACAAACAAAGTAGGAGTATGCGACTAAATTCAAAAGCAGACTATTACACTGGGACTTTAGACATGAAGCAGACCTTGATGAACTATGAAATAAAGTTACATTATTCTATAATAACCAAATTAGTCTTTCCTATATAAAATCAAAATCAGGACAACAATTGTGTCATGGTCATTAAAAAGAATAAAACGAGCAAAAAAAAAAATGTCACTAAACAACACAAGAGCAAGTGTAACAATGGTACAAAGAATTGAAGAAAAAGGGACAGCACGACAAGGTAAGACACTTTGTTAACACTACAAATGTAGCTTCAACATCTTAAGCTTGAAAATCCAGGGACAACTATTAGATAAAAGGTCAAACTTGTGAGAGGTATTTCAAGTACATCACTAGCCTTTTGCACAGAAATTCGAGAGGAATGATATAGTAAAAGGGAAAGTAATGATAACCACAAAGGTACACAAACACTTTGGACAGTTCAAAGGGCATAATAGTCTATCTCTTATCACGAAACCAAAAAGTAATGCCCAAAAGCCTCCTGTTTAAGAGGAAAGAAGAAATACTCTAAAATTTAAGAAAACAAGAAGGTAAGTGCCATTAAAAGTAAAAAGAGCCTTGTTTTCAAGAGACTAGTGAAGTAGTTATAACTGACGACCACACCCTCCCCAAACTTTATTCCCTGGATTGGATTTAGAAGCATTTAAAATCTTAAGTTGATAAGCAATGCAAAAAAAAGACTTGTAATCACTTAAGAATGTATTATTGAATTGCTTTGCAAAGTGATCCCATTTAATATGTGCCACATCATCTTAGATTGTTCATATCTTTAGAATCAAGGCATGGTACATTATCAGCATGCTCAACAATACCAAAATATGAAAGATGGACATGCCACAAAGACAACCTAAGAAAACAAACTACTCAGAAAACTCACCAAGACGAATCCAAATTTATTCAAAGAACCACATAAGTTAGCACTAAGGAAAGCTGTCAAGCACGAGACTAATCCAATGATTGACATCGTCAAATTTAGGAATGAATTGATACTTAAATCTTGGTGAATTAAGAGATTAAAAAGAATATAAAAGTCGCTTGAGACTGGAGCTTTGAAACCAAACAATTCACCATGTGGTTCTCTAACTATGATGATACTAAAACAAGGTGGAGGATGTCATATGTGCATCAACTATAAAACACTACAAAAAAATATTATTAAGGATCGATATCCACTCACTCATATCGAGGGTTTGCTTGATCAACTTTGCCATGCTAAAGCATTCTTAAAGCCCAATTTAACGCTAGGACATCATCGAATGCAAATTCAAGAAAGCGGTGCATGAAAGATAGGCATTAAGACAAAACAAGGTCTTTAAGAGTGCCTGATAATGCCGTTGGAGCTATGTCATGCAAAAATGACCTTCGTAAGATTGATGAACGATAGAAGTTTGTAATTGTCTATATATCAATAATACATTTATCTGCGATTGGGAAATGCAAGAATACCTCAAGGATGTAAAAGAAATGTTATTAAAGTTAAAAAGGAATGAGCTCAAAGTCAACATGAAGAAGAGTTTAGAATGAAAAATCTTTTGTATTTGGGTTTCAAAGTTGGGAAATAGAGGGCTTCTTAGTATTGCTTAAAAAAATCTAAGTTATTTGAAATTGGCTGAGAATTCATACTGTTACAAAGGTTAAAAGCCTTATGGTCGCTTGTCCATACCTAAGTTCATCAAACTATTCTTAAATAGAGTCGCACCACCGTATTTCTTATCTTAGCTAAATCAGAAATTTGACAAGCAAGTTCACAAGGAGGTATTTCTCAAATTGGAGATTATTTGTAAAGTTACAATATTAGCTTCACCCAACCTTCAAAAACCATTTCAATTAGAAGCTAATTGCTTGAGTTATGCCATGAGAGCTATTTAGATGAACCAACGAAGAACTATACACTATTAAAAATTGTTAAAACATTCATAGAGAAACTATCCAAAATATACGACAAGTAGTTGTTGGGTATTAGGAAAAATGTCATAAGCAACAATATCTTTTAAAAACAAAAAATGTCATTAGAAACAATATCTCTTAAAAACAAAAAAAGTCACGCATTTAGACCATCAACTTCTCTAGTATTTTTAGATCCAAAATAAATTGAAATAAGCTCAAAACATGAAATGGATGTCTTATCTGCAACAATTTAACCCCATATAAAGTACAAAGGTAGTTAAGCAAGCTAGTAAACATGTTCACTCATCCACCACTTATTGCATTTGTTTATCTAGCATGATGCAAATTCAACCAGAGGTCCATGAGGAATGCTACATGAGAAATATCGAAGATGCAGATTTCAAAGGAGTTTACGAGGACCTACAAGAAGGAAAGTTATGTTAGTATACTCTCAAATAAGGTGAGATGGATCCAAGAAGCACATACCTCAAAAGTTGTAGGAAACTTTGAAGTAACAAAGACTAGAAAAAATTTACAGAGGCATGTTTACAAGTCCCACATACAAACAAATGTTGAAAGTGCATTTGGCATTTTAAGCTGCTCCTCAAAAATTAAACTAGAAAGCAAGGATAATACATGCCTATTCTAATGCCCATTAGACCTAGGAGGGTATCTCAATGGGTTTCATCGGTGGGTTACTTAGAACTAGGCATGAGAATAACTATTGATACATCATTGTAGATAGATTTTCCAAGATAGCTATACTCAAAGCTTATCTGAAAATGTTCTTCAAAAAAGTCTAGATACATTTAGGATTGTCATCATCCATTACATCTAATTGGAATAGTAGATTTCTAACTCATTTATGGTATACACTCTAGTCAATGGACACCACATTGAAGAAGAGTATAATATTCCATCTGTGTTGAAGGCCAAACAAAGATTGTCAATAGAACAATCATACATCTACAAAGCGAATTTAACATTCAATGACCCAAAACTTGGAATGAAAGGACTACATTTAGTTCGCTTCCAACCAATGTTGTATAGCTCAACAAATTAAAGTGTGTTCAAGAGAAGTTTAGGTTTTCATAACGTGAGATCCCTTTAATCCACAATTCTAGCTCGATGCACCTGGAGGCATCGGGGGGAATTCCAACAGCAGACTCAAAAATATTTTGGAAAAATTACGAAGAATCATGCAAAAGTTGAGAGGCAACTCAAGAAGTTGCAAACAAAAATACAAAGGTTGAAGGCATATGATCAAACACCAAATGGAGAAGAAATTCAAACGAGGTTAGCGACCTTGCATAATTACATATCCACAACTAAAGGTTGAAGAGAGGAAGAAAGCTAAAGCCCATTTGACATGACCAATTCAAAATTTTCTAAAAGATCAATGGTAACTATATCAACAAGTAAAGGTTGAAGGGACTAAAAGATCAATAGCAACTCTTACCAGCTAAAGCAACCATCGTACATGAAAATTTACTCTATTGTGAATATTGAAAACTTGAAACCCTTCAAGCCATTGATGATCAATGATGAGTAGAACGAGAACTTACCGCCATTTGATGATCCCATGCTAGGATGTAACTCGGTCTTGCAGGAGAGTAGTAACAAGGAAAAGAAGGTAGCATTCACAAGGCATGGTTTGAGAACTTCCTATCATATTGTCAATAAAGATTAGAAATTTACCTTAGACAAATTGTATAATCTAGACAACATAGTATAATTCTCACACCTAAGTTTTGATGGCTAATTTTGTGAAAGAGATTGGCACAATGTGGCTTCAAGACATGTTCAATTTTCCTATTTGATGATTGTCAAGAAAGTGGAGATGGTGCACGTGATGGTTTTATGGGAATCACTAAGTAGAAAGGAGATAGCAACATCTTCAATCTAGAGGGAGGAGACATGGTGATGAAGCTACGAGGATCGCTGACATGTGTGTAGAACCAAAGGAAATTAGTAAGAAGCATCAATGTGGTTGTACAATAAAAAGAAGAGTGTGGCGAGCATTGCAAGTGTCAGAGCAGCTGAAGAGAAGACAATGATGACAAGTAGAGCCAATAGAATGGGATAAATCAGGATTATGACATGCGTTGAAATGAAGGTCATCCTACACCTTTATTGAGAGAATCTCTATGCATACATGCACCTCATAAAATGATTTTATTCAAATAATGACAAACAAAAATTCTCTTTTTCATTCCATCATAAGCATTTAATAAAATACAAGAAAAAATCTTTAATGGAACTAAAAAGATCAAATATATCCCTCTCCTTTAAAAGCTAATAAAATAATTATAAAAAACAACAAAAAAGAACAAAAGCATTAAAACAAAAATAAGGGGCATACAACTCAATGAAAATTTAAAACTTTTCAAGCATTATTTCAAAGATTTCTCTTTAAGCATTTGACACTACTTTACCTCTAAGTAGTCCTAGGTCAAACCTAATTAGCTCTATTTACACTCAATCTTTTGATGCTACTTGTTCTATAACAAAGTTTAATATTTGTATAAATAATCAAGAAGGTTTTATTTCAAAGAAAGGAGTTGAGGATCAGATAAACTACATAACAAAACATAATTGAGAAAATAGTTAGGCATACATCAAAATATTAGCTGAAAATAAGAGGATTCAAAATCCTTAAAGCAAAAATAATAAGAGGGAGACTAACAAGGTGTGGTAAGATGGGCAAAGCCACTGCAATAAAAGAGAGGCCCAAGGCCAATAATGCTCACATACAATTAACAAGCACGAGCACGTCAAGAAAGGATAACATAGTTCAATCTCAAGTCATTGTAGCTAAAGAACCCAAAAGGCAGCCACAATTGATCAGGGTATGGGCCAATATTGATGAAACGAAAAAACAGCATTGCAAAACCTCGGCAAAAACCAACAGCAATAATGATCATGACAATTCATGTGTAGACAAAGAGGAAGAGACAAAAGGAGCGAAATGAGCGATTGAGAGAGGATGAGAGATAGAACAAGAGAAAAAAGTTTCACTGGCAATGACCTTATCAAGATGTCAGTCTCAACAGCTAAAGCTAAGGTGAGAAAGGGACAAAAACAGAAAGTGAGCAGTGAGAGAGCAAGCATGAGAAGGATCAAGAGAAGGGAAGTGTGTTGTTAAAGGGTGGGGATAAAGCAAGTATGAGAAGGATCAAGAGAAGGAAAGTGTGTTGTTAAAGGGTGGGGATAAAGCAAGTATGAGAAGGATCAAGAGAAGGAAAGTGTGTTGTTAAAGGGTGGGGATAAAACTCTGACACCATGTTAGAGGAAAGGAAAAAAAATTATATTTCATTACTTAAGAGGATAACCTATAAAAAAGAAAATAGAATAAATATAAAAAAAAATAAAGAGAAAATTGTTACATAGTAAATGACAAATAATGACAAAATATCCTTAAGAAATTGGAAAAAATATTTTCAAAACTAATATTCTGGATAAATTTATTTATTAATTCAGAATATAGACTTGAGATTAAAGAAAATTCTATTCCACACAATATTCTAATCAACTATAATATCTAAGCTTACTCTAGCAAAACTATATTTCATATATTTATTTTTAAACTTGCTAAGGAAATACCCATAGAATCCTGATTAATAGGAGAAGTGACACATTTGTATGAGAATACAAATAAGATTTGATGTGACAAGTGATATTGTAAAAAACTAAAGAGATTAATAATACAAAAGTGAACACCAAAATTTAAGTGATTTGACCATGAATATGGCTTAAGTTAGTGGGAAAAGACAAGTCATAATACTGATACCATAATCCTAGCTACAAAAAAGCCAACAAATTTTTCCCTTATCAAAAACATTCACCAATAAGAGAAAAGATCCAAACAAATGCCACTAAAGAAATCAACTTTCAAATCACTGATCATTTAATGAAAAACAATATCACAAAAAAGACACAAACACCAAGTCAGCAATTTTAATCGAGAAGCATAAGGATCACTTAACAGAGCTATAATAACATCGTGATTACCAAATCTAAAATCACTTCAAAATCCTTCAGTAAATATCAAGGCCCAATATTATTCATTCTTGATGTCATGCCCCACTCTAGCTTTATATAAACTATCACTAGCAATATCACATACGCTGTTTAAATAATAATATCATCCTCAAATATAAGACAAGCCCTGAAGCTTTATTAAAAAATTATTAATGTTATCCAATTTGGTTATCAATTAGTGCTAGTGCTAGTTTTTATAATAATACTATCCAAAAATGTAAGATGAGCCAAAGTTTTATTGAAAATCTTTTGATGTCATTCAATTTAGTCATCATTTTTCGTTCTAAAAAATATCTTCAAATAGGAAGTCATTATGAAAATTAACTCTTAATATATGAGATATCTTAATTTAATAAATCTAAATTTTTAGCATTTAGTTTGATTGTCCAAACAAATCATGTCTTAAAATTCAAATTTTGAGAATCAATATTAAAACAAATTTCAAACATTCTCCCATATGGGCTCAATATTATGTCACATGATAATATATATCCTCTTTGTAACCTCTCCTCCAACCTAAGCTATTAAGCTTTCAAGGCCCAAAAGAGCTGAGCATTATGCAGTCTCACAAAGCCCATTTTCCTGAGGAACTTTGGGACAAGGTCAATCAAGGAAAAACAAGAAAAGTTAGACTAAGGTTGAAAGGCTAAGATATGTTGAAATTGTTTTCTAAAACCAGGGCCTAGGCCAAGTTGCTTCATTGAGTGAATAAAAACCATTAAGGTAAGGGACAAGGCCACTTCTACAACCAGCAAGAGATTTTTCAAGAAGGTATACTAAAATCTAACAAGTAACTATAAATAAGCAAAATATATCAACCAGAAAATTTTCCTGCTAAAAAGGGGCAATCTCTTACTCTAAATATTTAAAATTGACCAAACACATTGAGATCTACCATTCGATCTCCCACAGCCATTTTCTCAAAATAGTGCTCCACAATGTTCATGAACTTCATTTTCTCAAAATAGAGCTTCAAAACCAAAAGATCATCAACAAAGTTCCTCACATCTCTAACAATATAATGCACACACATAAATGTGACTTAATAGAAATAGCTTCCTAAATGCATAACAAATACAACATATTATTTCACATTAAACTTTTTTGAGTGGATTTTAATCATTTCTTCAAAACTTTTGTCAAAATCTCATTTATCAAACAAAGCAACATGAAAAAAATTATTTTTGTCCCTCATCTCCTTCATGTCACTCATGATTTCTAGCACATTTAGTTTCTCTATGGACACCTTTACAACAGGCTAGACAAGCAATTCTTGCATCTTGATTCACTAAAGCCAAAAGATCATCAAATTCATTGATCTCACACTGTCATTGCTATTAACAAAACTTTGAAACTAATTTGTTACGATGAGTGACACATTTATGCAAAAGAATAGATATGATGATTAACGAAGTAACAATTTGAAGATATCAATCATACAAAAGAGAACACCAACATCTATGCGATTTGTCTAACAATGTAAGAAACTAATATTCTACAAACAAAAAAGTCGCAACAAAGGTGCATAAGAAAAAAAAAACTTTGAACAAAATCCTCATCACAAAAAAGTCTTTCAATTTCATAAAATAGATTGATCAAAGAGAGAAAATGTCTAAACAAACAGTAGACCAAAGATTTCAACTTTCAAATTAATGAAAAAATTTACAGCATAAAATAATGATAATATTATGATAAAAACCCCAAACATCAAGTCAACTCTAAAAAAAGCAAGCAAATGGTTCATCAAATGGATCACTGATAATAACATGGACATGATAACCATATTTAAATCTATCTTTTAATCCTTCCTTGAATATCACGACCCAAAAGCTTGTTCATTCTTGAAGTCCAACCATTCTAATATAAAAAAGCTCCAACACTATTTCTTGAACTATAGATATAATCCTACATTCCTCAAATATAAGATAAGCTCATCCAAAGCTTTATCAAAAATTCTTCAATGTCATTTAATTGAATTTCTTATTAATTTTATAAAACATACCTATGTAGCAAATTCATGAGTAAATTAATTTCTAATATATATCTAACATCTTAATTTTACAAATCCAAATCTTTGAATATTTAGTTTGTTTCTCCAAACTTTTCATATCTTAAAATCTAAAATTTTGATGACCAATATTGGGATAAATCATAAAAATAAGTTATTAGTAAAATAAAGTTAAGTTTTACAACAAAAATTAAGAATAATAGTAAAGCTTAATATATAATTAATATGATCTCTATTTGTAAACTTAAGCTCAATATCAACCTAAGAGTATATTGAGCTCACATTAGTCCTCCATTTGATACATCTTAACTACTATCAAAGGCATGTTTGGTTGGAGATAAAGTCAAGTTTTGTTGAAATCAAGTGATGTATGCAATTTGTGATTGGGTATTTTGCTATTTCTAACACAGTTGAGCAATCTTTTGGCGAATTACACAATATCAACACACACACAATGCAATATGTTGGATCATTTAGCATCCTAATATTTGGCATGATATTGGACTCAATTAACCCAAAGATTTCAGAGTTTAATAGAAAGTAATAGCCAACATTGATAAAGCTCTCACTTGTAATGAGATTGTGTGGTACAAATAGAACTATAATTAGTCTCATATTGCCAATTAAACATGTTATAAGATTTTTCCATATCCTAAGTAATTAGGTTTAATTCACATACAATCTAAAAGATGAGATGAATCACAGTTGTATCCTAATATTTGACATGACACTCAACTTCTCGAGCTTTTAGAGTTAAATAGAGAATAATGGATTACATGGATAAAGCTCATTTGACAAGGAGATTATTGAACATAATTAAGATTAGAATTAGTAGTAAATTAAGTTGGACATAATATTAGAATGTTAATATATAATTAATGGAACAACTACCTACAGGCTAAAACTTTTAATTTATTGAACATCCAAGTATATTAAACCAAATTAAATACCCAAGTTAATATATCTCTTGATAAAAATTGTCATGTGTATGCTTTACTCAAGATATTTTAACAAGTTGGAAAGAAATTCACAATTAAAGAAAAAAGATAAATGACTTAAAGCATCCTTTGAGTGCTTAAGAACATATCTTTAATCAATCATCATTGAGCACTTGACACATTATGTATGTCTTCAATAACATTAATAAACGCAATGTTAACAACTTTCTTGTTTAAGACTTTTTAAACTACTTCTAGAATAATTTTATCAAACACTTTATCTAAAGCAAGCAAAACTAAATAAAAATCCCATCATGACCCAACGTCACTATTCTGAGGTATTTGCCTCTGATGGTTGTCCCAAACTAGTTTCGTTCTAAAAAATGCATCAATATTTTAAAAATAATATATTATATATATAGCCTAAAATCTTTTCCTTCGTTGTTGATGTAGAATTATTAAAATGTTATGATCCATCTTTATTATTTCAAAATATGATCATATTTTAAGAATAAGATCTTAAAAGAATAACTCGAAATTTTTCCCTCATTTTTCAATGTACGACTATTTAGTTCTATATCCCTTCTACTTCAAAGCCCATAAAAAATCACCCCTATACATTAATTCTTTTTTTGAGACAACACTAATGCTTACTTTCCATTCTTTTTTGTCAAGAGTGATAAAGTTTCACCAACTTCCTCTCAATTTATCCTCAAATCATATCATATTATAAGAGAAACTTAGCTACAATACTATAATGCAACGATTTGACCTTTACCATATCAAGCCTTTAGCAATCTTATAACATTCAATATATATTTTGTCTCAAAAGACATCAATATCTTAAGACTAAAATCTTATATAGATAACCCAAAATCTTCCAATTGTTTTACAATATGAAACTATTTATCTTAGCACCTCTCCACTTAAAAGCTTGGCAAAAATTGCTTCTTCTCCAGTGATTCTTTTTTTTGAATATCACCTAACAATCACTCTCCGCCCTCTTTTTCAATCTAAAAATTACATTAATTTTTGTGTCCCAAACTTTTTCACAAAACATCTTAACAAGTGTATAGTTATTATGGTCAACCTTCTTGTATAAAACTAAATTAATTGTATGATATAATGGTCACATATCATCAAACTTGAACAATTGAAACTATTTATTTAATCTTTAGCATTGATTTTAATGAACTCCAATTCACTCTCAACAAGCTCACAACAAAACCTTTCTATCTATTATGTCATGCATACTTTTGTGCTCCACCAGATTAGTATTACCTTCTTAGGTTTGGTATTTAATTCATTAATTGTCTCGGGCATATACTTGACATTAGATTGTAATTACAGAGCAAAAGACCTTAGATTAAGATTGTGGTTTGTAATGAATACGTTGCTTTGTTACCCAACTTTAAATATTAAAATTACAAGGCTAATGGAAGTCTTCATCCTAGTCCAACATTAGAAATTTTGAAAGAAAAAAAATAGAGGAACATAATATAAAATACCTTTTTGAAGGAACAATACAAATCTATCAAAAGATTCTGCCAAAAAAGAGTTCATTTTGAGGGAAGTCAAATAATAAACCTGCAGTTCCCAGCATTTATAGCATCACAAAATGACCAATAATCTTGCTGAAGAGGGTTTCTTGGATCCTTGTCCATGCGCACCCAGAAGTACAATGCATCCCCGTGTTTTCTTGCCTCAATGGACTCTATGAGTGACTTTTCAGCCTTACTGGATAAGGATAACTGCAGCCATCAATATTTTTGTTAATACCAGAAGTTGCAAGTGTATGGCATTTATAAAGTGACTAAACTCATAAAGTTATTATAACATAGATAAATCTAGATTTAATGTATCTAATTCCTAGAGCTGAGCATCACTGAAACACACAAAAGTTGATTGCATGAATATAACTAGCAGCTAAATGGAGCAAGAAAATGCAATTGCATATACATACTCCACTCATAGGAACTATAAGGAAAATTATATTACATATTGGCCCCAAAGGAACATCATATTACATCTCGGCTTCTCCTCATCTGCCTGTTCTTCAAGAAGACTACAACTCTCGAACCAAAAGGCAACATGGTTCATTCTCCATTCATGCTCACCACATAGTATAAAAAAGATCATGGTGATAGACTCTTACTAACCATGGAATGAAAAGATTAAAGGGGGGTTCAAAAGTGTTCAAACACACCAAAGGTGAAACCAAGCCCAAACCCAAAAAAGTGAACTCACAGATCTATAGAATTCACTATTTAGGACCACAATTTCATGCAACACATTTTCAACTATCTGTGGAATTAACCCAGAATTCTGGTTGCTTTAATGATTCTTCCCCACAAAGTATGAAATATTTGAGCATAAGCGGTGAAGATTGCATTGGAATCAAGATACAAAAGAACAGAAAGATGTTATGAGGATAACTCCTGTAGGCAAATATCAAGTGAAATTTTATTGCAAAATAAGTTCTAGCATTCATAATAGTAAGATGCAAAAAACTGATATCTTGAAGAGTCTTATAGTAGTAGTTTCAAAAAATCTTCATTAATAAAACAAGATAAAAATAAAAATAAAACTTTAAAAAGGATAGTTGTTTCAAATATTCAAGTCAAGGTTCTCACATGATATGCAAAAGGATGAAAAGAACTAAGAGCTTTAGATTATAAATACCATGTATAACATTTATTTCTTTTTAAGGAAAGCTTATTAGCATGAATTAAATAACTCATAGCAATTCTCTACAAAATAGTTTAAGCATATTTGAAAATCTTATCTCAAAAGCCTGGCTGGCGTGGACGCTTTAAGGTTGTTCTCATGTCCAACACTTGTTAAGGTTTTCTTTAAAGGACAGCCATAGCCCATATGTGACAAATCAGATGTTTAGAAAAGTAGTGATCCACATCTAGGATTGCTCAAAAGTCATCTTAGAGGCACAAAGAATGTCACTATATGAGGCCCTATTTGCCACAAGGTCAGCTACCTATTGACATTTTCATATATGTGTGGGACTCTAGCTCTAACAAAAAGGGAGAAAAAAAAATGTGTTATGAATAAAACAACCTCATCACCCCATGTATCCCTGAGTCTCCCAAAGAATAGCAATGATAGTCAATGAAGAGTCACCATCCAATGCAATTTCAGCTCCCTCATAGGTCCACTTCGCGGCAATGTAAGCCTTCAACCAAGCTGCCCTTATCATGCGTGCTAGTGCATTCATCTCCTGACAATCAAAAGACGTTGCCATGATGATCATGGAACATTACTGCAAACTACACGTCCTTTAAAACAAGTCATAGAAGTTGACCTAAATCCACCCTACAAGGGAGAAATCAAAGCTAATAAAGAAGAGTCATCATGTATAGCATAAAATTCAACAGAGAGCAATAGTCATCGCAATCTCCCAGATCATAGGAGATGTGGGGGTGGACTTCATGGAGCCAACAATTGTAGGCCTCCAAGCATGGGACAAGGCTGCCATAACCACAAGAGGAAATCCCCTCTATCCTCTGCAGCAACAATGGCAACATAATATAGAAAAGCAATCAAATCAGGTACATAAAGGAACCTTCAGATGGTTAAACAAGGGAGACAACACCAATGAAGTTTCCAAATAGAAGACGAGATAATGATAAAACATCATCTCTAATTCTAGAACTCACTCTAAAGCTGTTTAACCAAGGAGGATCTACCCTCCACAAGAACATGGCTACTAGAAGTTTCCACATTAATAATGTTGATGTAACTCTTGAGAAAAGTAGGGATGTATTGAATAGTAAGATACAAAGATAACAAGGATAGAGAATATCCACCAATAATGAAAAAAGTACAAGTTGTATAGTAATTGTCATCAACAATTTTCACTCCTTTTAACAAATATGACAACAAGATTTTAGTGTTGTGATATCAAAATGTTCAAAATTACATTAATGGCATAATATAGCTACCAGATATGATAGAAAAATGAACACAGTAAATACTACCATCGAGTTCCTTAGATTAGTTATTGAGAACCAACTGCCTTGTTTGTCATGAATTTCAGAGGGTTTTGCCAAGAAGAGACCGTATGAAACAAGAGAAACAAACTTGAAAGATGCAAGTCAAAGACAACAAAGATCGATCGAAAGTTAAGTATGAAGGCTGAATTTTAAAAAAGAGGTTGTTAGGAAAACCCCAAGGCAACGGAGTCCGACAAGACATGTGTCATTCATCGAATTACAGATGAGAATATGTATTTGAGATCATAGTAGTCAATTTTCATTTTTATTGGCAACAAAATCATTGTCCTAATATTTAAAGTGAAAGATAAGAAATCATCACGTCATTACATTGTAACATGGGACACTATGCATAGTGCTGTCCCTTTTTATATGGTGCAAAATGGGTTTTGAAGTTCCTCTTTGGCACTTGAGTAATCTAAGAAAACAAATTCCAATTTCTTGATGTTTCAAAGAATTGTGATTAGGAAATCCCTAGGTAAGGACAAAGAAAAATAAACAAAAAAGGAAAATAAGAACCCATGAACCACTATCTCTTGAAATATTCATCTTGCCACTAATATGACTCTCAAGTTTGATTGATGCTTCATTGCAAGTTTGGCTAAGCATCCTTCAATCAAAGTTTCAAAAATTGAAGCAACTTCTCTTTGATGGTTATCCTTGCATTTTCCAATGATGATGTCAATGATAAGCCAATTGAGGTGACAGGTGATACTTTAACCATTATTATATCAAGACAAGAGAGTTCCACCAATGCCAAGGATAACACTTCCAAGAGTTTATCTAAACTAGGAGAGCCTACATTATAAGATGAAGAGTTGAGGAATGCACCTCTATTCAAAGGTGAATTTTTCTAATAAAATGCAACAACGTTGCTAGCAATGGCCTTGGAAGAGGCCGCACACACTAATCAAGTAGAGGAGAATTGCACCTTAGTTGCACTGACTCCCAAGCTACATTTAACTTGCCCATTCTCAAAGAAAATCTCAAGTATTAATATTAGTTTGAAAAATCTCGAACTCAAAATCTAAATGTTAAACTAACTTTTTAATTTCAGATTTCAAAATTCATGAGAGATTTTATTAGCTAATTTGCTTGTTGCAATAGCTAATTTTTTTCCCCTAGCACCTTTATTTCCTTATTTTGCAATGCTTTTCCAATGCAAAAAAATTATTAGGAGCTTCAAGGACATCAACGATTATTAGAAATCGACTATAACCCCATTAGACATTTTGTCAACTTCAACGAGGTACACAACCCACCCATACACATAAATTACAACCCATTAAGAGAACCAAGGCCAAATACAATGACCAATAAGAAGTTATACATATCACTTTTTTCTTATATAGGCTCTTCCATTCAAACATCATGTGTTCAAGATCACTAACACTTTAGGATTATTCCAACTCAACTAATATCAAATATGATCATTCCAACTAACTATTTCATTAAGGCTCTCATGGACAATAACCAAAAAGGAAGCCTAAACTTGTACATATTTGTTTTTAGTTTCGTGAGGACAGCAAACATATCATGATTGTTTCTATTAAGGGCCCTGGGAATTAAGCCAAACTTATTCATTAGTGGGATGCCTCAAAAGTGACATGTCATGAAAAATAAAAAGCTCTTCACCACTCCTAAGTTGTCCAAGAACAATAAGGGATTTTAAATCACTTTTTCAATAAGTAGCCAGCCAAGCCATAGCTCTTTTTTGCTTCCGATCTACATGTTTATCTTGTTGAATGGGGAATCTTAGAAGAACCAACTTTTTGGAAGAAATAACCTAGGAAACAACCAACTCAAAAAGATAAGGGAATGTGGTTGACTTACACCCATAAGGGAACAAAGGGGAATAATAGGTCCTATTGGAACTTCCTCAAGCATAGAGGAAACTGAGTCAAAAGAACCAACCAAAAGATGCCAAGCTCAAGAGCATAGAGGGAAAGGAGCATAACTAAACCCAACATCAAATAGTTGAACCTATTGGACACTTTGTTTGGAATAAAAGAAATCAATTTGGATCCTAAGTCAAGTGAAACTGAAAAATTGGCTCAGAACAAGTCCATTCATCAAGAACCACTTAACTTGTAAGAACTCTCATGGCCCAACATTTGACATCCACCTCAACGGTTCCCATGAAAACTTTGTCAAACTCTCCACACTTCGGAACTTAGGTAGGTTCATAAGCAATAGAAGAATTTGTCAAATTTTAAGAATCATTCACTTGGGATTTTAGCTTTCTTTGAGAGGGAAACAAGAAGGATTTCCTTTTGATGTAGTTCTGGTAAGAATGTTTTAGAAGAAAAATAGTAGGTGTAACAAGATAAAAAGGAACTCTAAGACCAACTACAAAAAAGCATAAAAAAGGAGAAAATGATTAAACAACTACAACCTCAACTGAGCTTACTCCCAAGAAGTTGGTTAAAAAATTTCAGGGATCAGAACATTTTGGTAACATCAAAGGATTCACTTGGTATGAGGGCATTGTGGAGACCAAGATCCACATGAAGGAAAGAGGGCTCCTATCGAAGGAACAACTCAAATTACTTTGCACTATGCTTTTGAGCCACTAACAAATCAGGATTTATCAAAGATCCAATGTTTATCAAGATGGCCATAGAAATTAAAACCATGTCAAACTATTTTTTTGATTATATATTTTGTTTATATTGTATAGGCATAAAGAGAACGAAGTGGAGGAAAAATTTTCTAATTGTTGATTTGGATTTAATTTTTCGATACATCAATTTTTTTTATTTTAAACTCAAAATATAATGGTCAAAAGATACAAAAGCCAAACAACCTTATGTTGATAAATAATAAGATTTGAAATATATTACTTTCAAAGATTGACAAATTATTCAAAAAGATTTGTAATGGATTCATTAGAAAGGTGAGATTTCAGATGGGTGATGCAATTTAATATATGAAAAACTACAACACAATCAGTATTTTAGGAACAAGAAAACAACTTGGTTCTTACTTTACAATCACCCTAAATTGTAATAATCAAAGAAAATTGTGTTATTATTTTCGTGACACAACTAGTGACCAAGACATCCATTGGCTCGAGTCCCTATACAATATGAGGTCAAGTTTTTTTTTTTTTCTAAGAAAGGTGTCGATGACCAGAGCACACATTGGTAAAGTTCTTATAGCTTATGTAGTCGAGTCCTTTTTTCCTAAGAAAGGTGTTGATGACCAAAGCACACATTGGCCAAAGCCTATCCTAGAACTTTGTTGTTGATTTAGTTTTCTCGAGACAAATTTCATGAACCAGGGCACAATTAGGTCAAAGCTACCCCCTATAGCCTTTGCAACAATCTATTTTTCTTGATAGATCTTGAAGGCCAAACACACATTGGCTAGAGTCTCTCCTTAGAACATTCATCACTGATTCATCTTTCCTAAGATGGGTGTTGATGACCATAATCCCCCAGAGCTGCCAACATTGCTATTTGTCATGCCCATGATCGTCATGATATTTATAATATTAGTTCCAAATCCTTCGTAGAAACGTAACATTCATTCAATCAAGAGCTCGATAATATCCATTCTCTTTCAAAACACACATGCTATTCGTCATACCCATGATCATCATGATAGTTACAATATTAGTTCCAAATCCTTTGTGAAAACATAGCCTTTATTTGATCAAGGGTATCCCTTCTCTTTCAAAACACACATTACCTTAACTCAAGGATTGGACAAAGCGATGAACCATTCCTTATTACCTAACAGGCCCAAGGAGGCTTTGAGAGATAACATCAAGACTCAAAATAATAAGCCTTCTTCATGATTTTAAGTATAGGTGCAATAGGGATTGTTTGTTTTGCAAATTTCCTTTTTGTTTCATGAATTACTCATTATTCACCTCCATGGATCTCTCCCATGGAATTGGGAGGAAATTAGGATTGGAATTTACTAAATCCCGATCAATCAAAACATGAAACATTGCTACCATCACCAAATTTTCAACTACACAAGAAATAATTTGAAAAACAAAACAGTAAAATTGTTCACATACATCTAGAGTGGCTCTCTATCTTCATGGTGAACAAAAACAAGCTTTTCATCGCTAACATGGGTCATCGTGATGTAGCCAAAATCAACAAAATGACCTATCAAAAATCAATGAATTAGATATCAATCATTTTGGCAAGCACCTGAACCATTCCAAAATTGCATCTTTCCAATATCCAATGAAGAGATTGTGTTTGACTACATTGCAAGCTGGCAATATGGTTATAGTGTCAAAACATGTTGTGTAGGCTTCTACACGTAAATTTTTCTATTGGTTCATTGCCAACAAGGTCCTATACTTTGAAGGGAACTCTTCATCAATAAAGTGCAGTGTACAAGGAGATTTGATAAATACTTTATATAAGGCTCTTTTTAGAAAAGCCTCTATCAATTTCTCCATTGAGATTCCTCATAAGGAAGCCTAGACAAAAGTTGACCTTCTCTGGAGCTTTAGACTAAAGGGCCTACAATAACTACTAAATAACATAAAGAGGTTAAAGCATATGTTAAGAGCCTTTGGTTCAGAGGATACTAGCCAGACAACATCAATGTTTCATTCCTCAACAAGAGTTAGAGTGGGAGAAGCTGAGATGAGCAGCAGTCAGAACATCATACTCATTAAGACATGGTTGTCACAATTGCTATCATGACCAACATGAACTACCTCAATATTTATTGAAATGCCACCATGTTAGCATTCAAGTTCAACAAGAGGACATTGTTTTGAGCACCAACTTTGACAATAACTAGGGTTGAATGTTTTTTAGGTATGAAGTCAACAAGGTAAAGAATTTATAGGCAATGATTGAACAAGAAAAATCATGTCTTCTTATTACTCTTTATGCCTCTCATTTTTTCCACTATCAATGCTAAGAGTTGTGATATGAATTTTGACAAGGAAAGATAGAAAATACCTAAAAAAATACATTTACAAAATAATCGACACTAAAATGCTCTTTCTAAAGAATACAGTAGCACTGAAATCTAGAAGCTAAGATGTCAAAATATCAAATGCCTCATCAATAGCCCGTGGATAGAGTAAATGTAACTGACTAAATTTGGCTAGAAAATAATGATGTTGGCATAGATTTAGAAACTCTAGAAGGGTTGACTTACGAATCAACTACCATTGTTGACATGTTGCTAAATTTTCATGGTCTAACTAAGAAATAGTAAGGAAAAGATACACGGGAGAGATAACATTGGAAGGTGAAGGTTAGAGACAAACAACTTTGGTATCATGGAACCTGAACCAATAAAGAGCTTAAAAGAAGATAAGAAGGGCCAATTGAGGTTGGAAAAAGTCAATTGTACTCAAGAGTGCTAATTTCAACATGGCAAATATCTATCTCCATCAAATTACTAAGAGAATGTATGACAAATTTTTCATACATGTTTCAAAATATTTATGTGAAATACTACATGGACCTATAAAATTATATTTGCTTTTTTTGGAAAATATCAAGTCTTGGGCAAAATAAAATTACCATTCTTCAAATCATGGAAATTTGTGTTGAATGCAAGATAAATGTTGGAAATGATACATTCTTATAAAACCTTATAACATCATAACATTTGGGGGGTTTAACATGGAATGTATGATACTACAATGTTAACCATACCTAATATTAGACTTTTATAGTTATGTATAGGATGGCTCTAGCATAAAGTAAAATTTCTTGGGGAGAATTTAGGAATTCACTTCTTTAATTAAACCAAATGAAGAAGAGAGATTAGTGTTCTAATACCTGATGAACTTCCTCCAAAATGATAATTAAAGACGTAGTGAGAACTCATTTTTTTGCCTCAAGTTGTGTTCTTTGCTCAAGAATCAAACTCATGACCTAAAAAATCTTGAAATGCCATGATTTGATTTTAGAAACATTCAAACTTAAAATCTTGTCATGATGATTTCATGGGCTCTTAAAAAAGACATTATCATACGTCATTGCAAAACTCTCTTCCTCACAATCTTCATGTTTATCGCGAATGGCATTCATGCTTTTTTTCATTATCAAATTAACAAGCTTGTGTTCAATTGCATAAGTTAGAAGCAATCCTAGATTAGATATTAGGCCATAAGTATGATCAATTGCATCAAAAGTCAACAGGTGATGCATGATAAGTACTTCCATTTTGAATAGCACATTGCAAAAGCTCAGCATAATGAGCAACGCATAAAGATTACCCTGAAATTTGCTTAAAATCATAGAAAATAATAGGAATAGAAGACCACCAACAATGATCCTAATATAATGAAATTCAGATTACCAAGACAGCGTATCCAACATACCTTTCTTGCACCAACTCTCCATGACTGAAAACCAGTCCAAGCATTCTTATGTATTCGGTCTATGCGATTGGCTAAAGCAAAAAAGGCTCCATATTCACCTAGTGTGGCTCGGTAATAAGCATCACTAATAAGTGGGAGTCGGGAAGAGGCATCGATGTCATCTGCTACAGATCTGCGCCCTTTTGAGGACTGGCATTCAGAGAGAAGGAGCAGTGTCAGCTGGATAGAAAGGCTTGCTCAAATTGAAATTGTCAATGTGAAATCAAGAACAATTATTAGCAAGTTCTTTTCCTACTTCTAAAGGCAAAGCATGCATAATGGATACAAAATGAACTACAAGAGCAGAAAATAAGTTCGTAACTTTATGACAGTTTATTTTGATTTGAGAGGAATAACATATAAAAAAAGCACATACAACAGCATTAATAAGAACCCTGCCATCCAGGCCATCTATACGAGAAACAATTTTGGAAACTCCTTTCAACAAAAGTTATTAAAATGATAGGCTGCGCTAGTTTGTGCTTGATTTAATTCAGACAACTTTCTCCACACTCTGGGACAACCTATATCCAGTATTCCACAACCAGGAGGAAGGAAAGCAAATATCCATAGTATTCTTGAATACGTGAAGTTCCACATACCAGGCTAATTCCTCGGTATAGTGAACTGTTGTGCAGAAAAGGCCAGGTTCCTTCCCCAAGGTAAGGTTCATATATACACAGTGGCTGGCCTATTCGCTCAAGCTCCTTTTCATCTCGCTCATGTAACTCACTTTTTGCCCTGTCAGCTCGTTTAGCACTTCGATAGACTTCCTCCCATGTGCCATGAGGTTGATCTGTCCTATCCCTCAACTGAAAGAATTTCAATAGATTATGGGTATCTTCTGAAAAAGTAACAAACAAAAGGAAATTAATCGGTTGAGCAAAAATAAAACTTATTTCACAACCCACCTCATCTTCTTCTAGCCTTTTTTTAGCATTTGCTGCCTCAACCAACCTTTGAATTTCCCAGTTTACAGAGGAGTATGATTCATCAAACCTTGAGGTGGTACTAACATTATTTACCATATGAGTTCGATTCCATTCTTCCTCAAGAATTTCAACAATCTCAGGACCTCTAACAGTTTCAGTTTGATTGTTCATGTCACTTAAATACTCAAATAAATGCCACTGCCATTTCTCTTTCATCTCTGAAGGAATATCTGCAATTGCTTTAGGAGGAGAAATTTCAGATGAAAACTTGAGAACGTTTTCAAGTAACCAAGAATAGGATTGAACAGTTTCTGAAACCATTAGGTTTCTGGCTTCCACTTGGCCTGATGTTGCAATTAGTTGAGCAGGAGGAGATAATCCACCCTCCAAAATTGCTTTCCGTACTACCATTGTCAGCTGGCCAAGCTCATCTTTTGGGTAAAGGAATCCATTTACTCCATTATGAATCTAATGAATCATATTAGAAGTTATGGTGAGAGCATATATAAAAAGGTCTACAGCTTGTAGCAGAAAATTAGCAAAGCTTTTGATAACATACATGCTTTTCAATAATGCCAAGGTCAGGAGCAATAACTAACTTCCCCAGACTCATTGCTTGCACCAAAACAGGTGGAAAAGATTGCTCCTCAAGAAAGGAACCATATATTATAAGATCTGCCATAACAAGAAAGCTGTTGTTATCAACATTACCACCAATCTGCTGGACAGTTCCCCTAGGATAACCCAAATTTAAAGCAATTGACTGCAAAAATAGTAAACAAAGTTAAAAAATAATCAACCAACTGCTAAAAAAAGTTCAAATCACCTAAAAGAAACCTTCTAACAAATAGAAAAAGAATGAGGTCCAAACCTCCAAAGCAATACTGTATGTGCTACTTGACTTCTTTAATACTCCAACTTTCAGCATAGGATAAGAATAGTTATTATAAGAATGAAACTCGTGCAACAGTGGTGCCAAAGCTTGCAATACAAGTGCATGCTCCAGCCACATGCCACTATAGTCAAATTGACTACCCACTATAGCAATCAAAAAATCCTCCGGTTTATAACCAATATTAACTCGTAAAGCGCTATGTTTGTCCAAGGCAAGAAAACGATCTGCAGCCCATGCCTCGGGAGCATAACTTGGAATAACAAAGTAGTTGCCTGAATCAAATGCTGAGTATATAATCTGGTAGAAGAGGGAAAATACAGCCAAAATTAGTAAAACATAGGAAAGGTATTAAAAAGAGAGTGACATACATGTTTGAAACTTCTAAAATACGAATTAATAGTCAAAAGTATAACTACTCTGATAAAACCTTACGTCATATGTTGATTTCACGTCTAAATCAAGGAGGTTAATATATCTGTTGAATGCTAAAGAACTATGTCCATGATAGTGCAAAATACAAAATTACATCTACTAAATATCAAGAGAAATAGTAAAATTTATTAAGGTTACAATCAAAATTAATTTCATATCTACAATATGATTCTAATAACAAATATTTCTCACAAAATAAGGCAATGCAATTGCCATAATTCATACCAAGTTAAGAAACCATGATCTATCCATACGTGCTGGAACGCTTAAAAGTGTGCAGTCATCTTAATAGTTCAAGTGTAAATACGCCAGACAGGTACAGTATTCAAATTCACAACCATAATTCAACAGCCTCAAAATACACTACAACAAAATGCATGATCCATCTATTCTGACGTCTTTTCTAAAGCCTTTAAGTATTAAAAAAAAAAGTAGAATCATTACCGGTAAATAATGGCTTGTGAATACTATAACATTAGCCCTGCTAAAGACTTCCGTCCAAACACCAAGAAGCCCAGCTTGACCATTTTTAACATATTGATTTAAACGGACAGCAAGGGACTGATCCTGTATGGTCCATATGATAGGTATTGACTTGAAAGGCTCCTGCAAAAGACTGTAAAGCTGTCCAATTTCACTCTTTTTAAATAAAAGATATCAGGCTTGTATTGAACATTCAAAGACAAGGTCAAAAAAGGAAAAAATATCTACAAGAGAGCAACAAATACCAACACAAAAAGAGGCATGAAACTCCAATCATTTTAGGGGGGCCACTTATGCTGTATTAGCAACCTATAATCTCAAAATCTGAATATGATGTTAATTAATTGGCACCACATTCCAATTTACTCCTACCTCGCATGCTGGCTCAATACAAAGCCCAGTAAGAGACTGAAAAAAAATCTGACAATTTTATGATCCAAATGTCTAACACCACCATAAATTGAGATAACACAAGAAGCATTAATTCCACTAAATGAATCAGCTACAAGACCATCTAAAAATTTTTATGATCCACTGTGTAACAGCACCACAAATTTGAATAGCACAAGAGTCATCAATCCCACTAAATGGGACCAAATACAAGAATCCTCTATCACCATAGAGTTGTATCAAATATTAACTGTGAATTAATTTAAGATACTAACTAGCAGTCCAATTGTCTTTTTCATATTCCGTAATTGAAATGGGTATGTTTTCCTTCTTTGTATAGGAGCATTTTCAATTCAGCTTATTCTAGAATTCAATTTCAAGTGCAATATAAAAGAAATCTTAAGTGATTATCTTCAGCTCATCTCTATTTTTCATTTATAAGAAATATATTATTTTCAGAATTTAAATTCTAAACATTGTATTAGTTTACTTTATTATAGTGTTTGTCACTGACACATAAGCAATATTCCTCCACTTTGTAATTCAAGATGATAATAATCATAATGATGATTTAAAAATCCCTACTTTCCATTTACACGATTCCCTTAATGCTAACACCAAAATTGTGATTGATGCTGACTCCAAAAGATGCAAAACAAAACTCTCAGAAATTGAACATGTCAATGCAATGCCTTCCAAACAAATCCATGATAGACTGATTTATTTAATTATTAATTATGTCCTTAATGATGAATGTAATAGTGATAGTGAGCTATGTAGCTCTAGAATTGAGAAATTAATATATGTTAGCAAACCTCGAAAAACATGTCCTATTGCTTATAGCCAAGTTTGATATTTAAATATATCATTGTCAAGGTCTTAACGTGAGGAGTTCGTCGACATATTGTTTGTAATTTTTTAAAGTTGTTTGAACTTTCTGTAAATTCTCAAAAGCGAAATAAGAGAAAATGATATTTTATTCAATCCTTTATTTAATATAAAAGATAAGCCTTATCCCTTCTCCCCCAAAACTCAATTCGATAACATGCTACATGAGAAGAAATCGGAAAGGAAATGAGAGCTTGGGAAAAGGAAGAGAAAATCTTAAGGGAGTTTTAAAATCTCTACTGTAGCAAAAAATTGTTCAACTTATGAAAGATGAAGAGTTGAGAAAATGAACTCAAATCTTGTTATTGCTAAAAGAGTTGTATAAAGTAACCTTTTGCTTGAGATTTTCCTTAGAATATTGTCAGATTTCCTGTTAAGCTGCTAGAGTGTTGGTTGTGGATTGACCAAACACTTGGGTTGATTTGGTTGAGTTGTTACAAAAACTTATGTCTTGTGTACAGTATGGTCAAACTTATTGTACAATAAGATAGGTCAAACGTACCATACAATGAGTACATGTGAACGATACATTAAATAAGAGATTCTAGACATATCCGTTTTTAGGATGATCAAATAATATAATCATCTCAAATGAACCATACGATCAGTTAAGAAATGTTGTGTCGTGGTTTCTTGAGAAAATTGTATGGTACTTTTAATATTATTGTACTGTATGATTAATGTAAAGATGGGGAGCAACAGACAATTGGATCGGACTATTGTATGGTGCTAAATAACATGTCATACGATGTGCCCATTATACCATATGATCAGCTTCAAGAATAGAATTAGAGCGAGAGATCAATTCATCCAATGTACATAAAATAATGTAATACATAGTTACGATAAGGAGGATTGACAAAATACTATGAGAATTGTATAATAATAGAAAAAGAGAAAAAAATAATAATAACAAGCTAACTATGATATAAATATTTAAATACCTTAAAAAATAATTATGAAATATAATATAATGTGATGTAAACAAACTAAATGACATAGATTCATCTATATTATTCTAATTTACAAAACATATTATTATTATGATATATATACATATTATTATTATGACATATATATATATATAAGTATGTATGCATGTTATAAGAATCGAAATACAAAATAAGAAAAAAATAAATAATATGAAAAAAAATGAGAAAATGAGATAAAAAACTATTAATTTATAAAATCAAGAAAAAAAGAAAAAAGAATACGTTAAAATTTTTCCTACGTGATATATTATGAGACCATCTCTATTGTTATTAGTAACTAGAATGTGAACCACAAATAGGGACACTGGTTTCACGATAGATAATGATAGAATATGAGATTTTAATGAACAAGGACAATGATCATGTTAGAAAATTAGAGTCATAAAAAAAGAAATAAAAAAAATATAAAGAAAGATAAAATAAATTTGAATAGGAAAACAAAAAAAGAAGATAAAAGATATTATATAATACGAATATTATACAATATTAATATTATAAGATAACTATATGCATACATAATTATAATTAATATGAGCATACATGTAGGAATTTAATTTTTTCATGTCTTTACAAATTTTTATCAATTTCTTTATTTATTACTCGATCTTATTTATCAGTTACATTATTACACTCTCATACTATTTTATTGCCTATAACTAATAGTTTTCCTATTAAACATATCATACTAATTATCTACTTACACTACAGGTAAAGATATAGGTATGCATGAAGCTAAGAGTTCTTAAAGGATATATTGAAATATTAAGAATTTTGTTAAGAGATGTTTTATATGTAAGAGCTTAATTGTGTTATTTTAGTAGATGATATGACAATATTCTAATTTAGATTTTGTGTTGTATGACAGTTTTGAGACTACCTGTATTAGCATTATTTGGTTATTCCATCTGAGATGATGTAGAGATTCTGATGTTTTATTGTTGCCCCACTTGATTTTAGTTGTGTCCTCAAAGTGGTACTGCTTACTATGTTTAAACCCAATAGTTTGGTATTTTGGGTTCTTTATCAAGCTTTATTTAGATCAAACTGAGCAAGGTGTGACAACATCCCTATTATTATCTCTTTTATATTATTTATCTCCACATCCCTTAAACTTTCCAATACATTGCTTTTTCCTTCCCCACTTAAATTCTCATAACTATTTTAACTTTTCCTTAAAACCATATTGCCTTACATCCATACATAAATGTAAGTTGACCTTACAAATTCTATATGCTAGATGAGACTTCCATCTATCATGATTTGTTATGTTTCATATTTCAACTTCAAAAAAAGCTCTAGATTTTCCTTTCTCAATTATAGAATCATGCCCCCAGGTTTCATGAATCATTGTTTTATATGTCAAGGTTATATGAATCATGATGATGACGAATAAAGATTAAACAAAAAATCTGGAAAAAGGTGAAATATATGCAAACAATAATGGAAATCTACAGATTCATGCTCTTCCTTGAGCTTATTTTATTGGAGTTTAATGTCTTCTAAGTGTTTCTACAGCTCAGTTTATTTTCAATGCCAATGGCATAGTTAAAAGGCCTTTAGTGTAGCATTCTTCCAACTCTTCCGGCTTTACAAAAGCTTCCATTCCAATTGCATCATTCTTCCCATGGGCACTGCCACATCCAATCAGAGGCTGACACCTCAATTCTCCAATATCATTCTAATTCATCTTTCTAACATCTCAGCTATTAAAGTTTGGATTGTGTCCTACATAGTGTCATGCCCCCACCCAACTTAACTCAATAAAACCCGATGAAATCCCAAAATACCAAACTATCCAGGGTTAAAACAAATGGGCAGCAAAATTCATAATGACACAAAACAAAATTGAGCCATGGTGAAGATAAAATATCTCAATCCATAATCATCTCATAAAGAACAACCAAATAAAAGCACCATGAATAATCTCAAAAATGTCATACAAACATAAGTTGAAAAAGAAAACTGATATAACAACTGTCATAGTACAACTTAGCCCTCACATGCTTAACATCTCTCACAGAGCTCATAAGATATTTTTTCTTTTTAACCCCTCAAACTAAAAGGAGTCCTACTCTACACCTTGGTCTAAATATAAAAAAGGTGCAAGCATGATATACTCAATAGAAAAACTACTAATACAAACAGTAAATTCATAAGAAAATGTAGTAAAATGACCAATAAATTGATTAAGCAATAACTGAGAGTGTTATAGTAGTCTATAAAGAAATAAAAATACTAAATCGTTACATATATGCTTGAATACATCAGAATCATATATACATGTAGTCATCTCATAACATTAGCATTATATAATACTTAATATCTTTCATATATTTTTTTCCTAATTTCATAATTAATTTCATTTTCATCTCTCTATATTTATTTTTCTTAAGCCCTGATTTTCTAATATCTACTATCCCTATCATTCAGGATCCCATGTCATATCATCCAACTATCACAAAGTTACCAACGACATCATCCTAAATCTTATACTTACGATGTGGGACCTCTGACCTACAATGATCCCCAATTTGGGCCTGATGGCACTAGAATGGGACAGAGTCACCGCCCATATCACCAAGCATCCTATGGTCAGGGGCCTTTAACATGTCGTGGGCCCCAATTTGGTCTAAATGCACCAGAATGATCTTATAAATTATTAAGCTTAATAAGTCTTTTTTCTTCTTTGTTCATTCATTTTGCTTCTTATTTATGTTTTAATATTTATAGCCAATACATATATATATATATATATCTTCATTTTCTATACATTATTCATTACTTTATATCAATATCTATACATTCTCTACTTAATATGCATTTGCAAACATGACAGAAGCTATTATTCTATTGCAATTTATTGTTTTATCCTTTGCATTGTACAATCTAATCTCACAAATCATAACGCATGATTATCAGCATGAAACTATTCATACACTAAGTCAAACAAATGAACCACGGGCTTATCCCCTTTCAAAAGCTTATCACAACATCTAATGATCCCATTGTACGATATGACCATCTGATTCCAACAGAATAATTCCATTTCAAACAATTTTCTCTCCTGCTTCTAACAAATTTGATCGTACGATCAAACATTCACAGGCACCGTGCAATGATCAGATCGAACCGTCTTTCCCTTGTCGCTCAAGGCCTATACATATGGCCCAATGAATATTTCTCAAGAAACCAAGATTCAGCACTGAACAATTGATTATACGATACATCCAAAATGGCCATACTATCCAATCCTCTTAAACAAGGAGATTGACTCAGAATCTCCACTACTCAAACTGTCTGTGGTTTTCATTGCACTACCCCTCCAGGCCAATCATATGGTATAATCAGTCTGATCATACAATACACAAGACACGGGTGAAAAAACACAACTTACAAATCTCAACCCCAATTCCCAAACAATCCAAAATTAAAATCAAGTAACACGAAAGGCAACAAAAAAGTAATACAAGGATGTAGGTAATTCCAAAAGAAACATCTTAAGCAATCATTTCTAAACAATTGAGATAAGAATCCCTTTCTTCTATTCTCCCATTTTTCGACTCAAGGGAATACCGAGGTGTTGTTGTTCAATCTTCCCTTTACTCACAAATCTCCCCTCCAAGCCCTTTTTACACACCCTCTCCAAACTCCTTGCATGCAAGTCACAAACAAAAGAGCATGAGAAAAGGTAAGGCTTTATTCTCTTATTTTTAAAAAAGAATTGAATATAATTTTTTTTCTTATTTCTCTTTTTGAGATTCACAAAAATTCCAAACCTCTTAAAATTACAAGCAACAGACTGACACAATTCTTACGCTGAGACATTCTCAACAATAAACTCAAATCCTAACTATGGATGCAAGCAACAAGGCATGATTTTTGAGGTGCACCAAAATAAGCCAATTTTTAAGTCTCAAACCTGCACATGATAAATAAACTATTAAAGACACATCTTTTAATCAAGTAAATTGGGTCGTCACACATAGACTCTTCTATTTTTGTTAGAGAAACAGATCCCAACAAGCATGCAAGTTAACTAAAAATAATATACAATCATTGATAGAAAAACATGCCACAAATAAGATAAAATTAATGTGAATTGATCCCAACCCACTACAACTTCCAACTCACTCAAAGAGATCATCTACTATTCTCAACAAAATAAGAAAATCCAAAGTTTGGACAAACAAAAGACCTCTTGTCACCTCGCTTTCTCCTAGCATGGATTTTTCTAAAAGAGACTATACATATAAAAAGCCCTAACACACTACTCATTTAATTGTAATAACTCAAACCATACATCCCACCTAACCAAAATAAAATTATGACCCAATTATAATATGCAAACCACTAAATAAAAGACACCTCCAACAATTTCTCCTATTACAATTGATGAGTCAAAATCTCAAAATGATATATGTGAATCACTATCCCCTACTTGGCTAATTTATTGACCATAATTTATCATATCCAAGCACAATGAAGAAAATATTGAGTTAACAACACTACCTTTTCCTATGTCTAAACCAACGTGTTTAGATTCACTATTGGATTTGCTCAAGCTTAAGTTTTTTAGATTCACTATTGGTTTTACTTAGAATTTTAAGTTTCGATTTCTAAAATTTTGATAATTTTGAAAGTCTCGGCATTTAATTTCAACTTATTTTTTTAATTCAATTTAAAATTTCAAGCAATATAAAAAAGTAAAAATACATAATATATTAGATATCAATTATGTTAAATGTACACTTTTACATGAAGTAAAAAAAACTTTTTAAGGGTATTTAAAAGAATGAAAATAGGTTTTACTTCTCACCTTTAGTTTCACATTTTAGGGATGTGCTTTACTTGTAGTGTTTTCAACACTCAAGCTAGAATAAGATATTTTCTTGCTGCAAGAGACATGTCAAGATCGGCAAAATTTGTTGGTATTGTATCTAATATTCGTTATCAAACAAGACACTCATATCTAACTTCGTTTGTTAAGGATTTACTAATTTGCCAATTATTTAGGATGATGATTATTTATGAATTGCTTATAATATAAATAAAAATTTTTCAAAATTACTCCTCAAAACCACCAAAGTAATCAACTATACCTAATTAGTTGATTTCAAAATAGATGTCGAAATTAAACTTTGCTAATCAAATTTAAAATCAGCTAAACTTGTGTAAACTAGTTGGTAAATTTCAACGACCAAATGGCTCAATTTCGATTGGTTTTAACAAAAAAAAAAAGCGACTTACTAATGACAAAATTTGAACATTTAATCTTCATGAAATTAACCCATTAGCTCAATTTTCAACCAAACTAGTTGAAAATTTTCAAATTTGTAGTAATTGATTTTTAAACACTTTTGATCTAGATCAAAAATGACCCGAGATAAGAAAAATAGAACATTTTTTTACCAAAAATTGAAGCCATGGTCCAAACATTCTTTGATCCTATCAATGTATTTGCTTTTGAAATTATCAATAGATCATGTTCTTTACTCATCAAAGAATATATGCTGTTTTCTTTTTTTTTTAAATTAAGTTAGGAGCAATACCTTAACACTATTTGAGATAAATCAAACACAATCTTATTTTCTTTATTTGAAGTAGTTTAAGGATAGTGTTTAGATGAATGTGTGGAGTAACAAGATTTTGATAATAATCCTCAAGATCTTTACTAGTTTAGTTTGTTGACATTTAGATATGTCATATTTGATTGACAACATAAATGAACAAGAAAATCAAGATGGTCTAATAATAAGTAAAAAACATTAATGTTGATTTTATTGTGCATATACTATTCATTCAATTTTTGACGAATGCATTCCTAAAAAATGGATTATAATTAAAACAAGGAATTAATTCTTCTTTTATAATTAATGTTTTTATATAAGTATATTCTATCACACACCTCCTTTTGCAAGATATTCAAATAAAACAATTGACTATTTTGTGATGCTTATACCATTTTTGTTTACTCATTAAAAACATAAGAGAATTGGTTTGCATGATATATAACATGTTGATACAACACATGATTCCTATCCTCAATTAAGAGAAACTCTAGGGTCCTTGATGTAAGAGTAATAAACATCAATCTAAAAAAATCTTCCAAATAAAATAATTTAGAAATATTTAATACTATATATAATTTCATTGCATTGCACATTCAATTGAATTCACCCCTTTTATAGATTCTACTAGATTCAATTTTAATTACTTCAAAAAGTAAGTACATCTTAAAAACTTATATTCGTTGTTTTTCATATTTTTATTAGGAATATAATAATTTTTAAAATTATAAATCAAAATACTTTTATAGAGAATATCATTTATTTAATAAGTGTCACTATTAGTAAATTATAAATAAGTATTTGAAAATCATCATTAATTGATGACTAAATTCTTATTTATTGATTTATGATTGTTTATTTTCTTGAAGAGCAAAGTAAATAAAAAGTTCTACCACTAACTACAAAATTTGTTACAATTACTAATACCAGATCGAATGTGTGTCATTCAATATCTTTCAAACATATCCATTTAGTTAACCTCTATATCATCCATATCCATCTACATATCTTGTCCTTTCAACCAATATTCATCACAAAAAAACAAACATTATACTATTTTCATATTTTGTTATCAACAAAATCATATTGGACCTTTTAGTTTTCATAAAACCATAGGATTATCTTGTCCTTTCAACCAATATTCATCACAAAAAAACAAACATTATACTATTTTCATATTTTGTTATCAACAAAATCATATTGGACCTTTTAGTTTTCATAAAACCATAGGGTATTGGTCTACTATTTCCCAAAACCATCTTATGAAAAACTTTCATTCTCTAGGCTATTCCATGCCACAAAATTACATTAGCATAAACAATAGATAAAGAGAAAGCATCAAGACAAAACATGTCATAAAGACATACAATAGTCAAGCAATAACCAAATATATGTATTTTATCATTTTATGGTGACATTCTAACTTTATACAAATGCACAAACATACATGCATATTTATGTGTGTCAATGTGCATATGGTAACTAATTTATATTTTGAATTTCATCCTTTTAGAAGTTTGTACAAATAAGTTTCATCCTTAATTATATTACTTGTCCTTTCAAGCATACACTTTTAGCTCTAATCATACCTTTCAAACTATCTGGTATTACTTGGCAAAATATTTGTTTGATGGAATTGGGTATCAAATGATGGGGGCTATATACACAAACACACACACGCATAAAGGGAGAGTCGATACCACATCTTATTCTTTAGTTGAATGAAATAGAGAATCTTAAGCAAGAATCTTAGTAAATCATTGTGTTCTTTGTGGTGTGATCTTCTCTTGGTGACTATTGTTTTTACAATAAGACTTGCATGCATAAAGATGGAGATTTTTTTGCTAAGTTGTACCAAAGCTATTTCATAGATCACAAAATAACAATACTGCTCTTAGCAACATTGAGTTGACCAAAGTTACATAGTTTCACATAAGACCCTCGCACAATGTCAGTGAAATACCCATAAGGCAAAACCAGATTGTGTGACGATGGCATGCTACTTCTTCAAGATCATCAACATAGTGATGCTCGTTTTAATGACGTTTCGTATAACAATCAAATGTTAAGCCCCATCCAAAAAGTTGATATCAACACTATTGGGGTGACAATAGATTGAGGTAATGTTGTTGCAGATGATTAGAGGTTGCCAACAATACGAACAAGCCTTGGAAGGGAAGATCAATAGAAAGACCCAACAATGGCTCAAAGAGCTCATCAGTTTGAAGACAAAGTAAGCAAAGAAATCTTGCTAAAATCATGGTCTCGGATCGTGCATGCATTGCATAAATGACAGCATAAACTAGAACTGAAAGCTAAAAGAGGTTTCCTAAGTTAATGAAAGGAAATCAATGAATAGCATTGTTTGGATTAGGACCACGACATTTTAGCAAACCCCGGGGTAATTGAGTAATCAATGTGCCATTTCTTCGATTTTTTTTTTAAATTTCCGGGGTGGCAATGAGATACTGCATAGTGAATCTTGAGTTTTGTGCATGTGAAATGACTCATAGATGATCATGAGCAAATGATGGTTGATCATCATTTTTTGTCAATGGAAGGTATTGTAGCACATGTTGAGCACAACAAATGATAATAAAAGGTTTGTACTTAACAATCAAATCTTTAAATAGACAAATTGAACTCGACTTTATGGCAACAAAGTGTAAAGAATGCTTACAAGGGAGGACTAATCAAGGATTTTAAAAAGAAATCAAACAAACCCTCAATAATGATAAATGATGTGCCACAAGTTCTATAGGAGCAGAAAATAGCACAATGCAGTTATTTCTTAAAAACCAACTTTGAGAATTTATTGGGATGGAATTACAGTAGGAAAGGGATAAATTAAAGAATAAATGTATATCCAAATCATTGAAAATTGGTTGTTTTGAAGAATCAGATATATAATTTGAGGATGACAAATAGAAAAAATTTAAAGGCATATTGGGAAGAGTTTTATGATATATTGACAAAGGTTTTTGTATAGTTGACTTTGATGCAATGATTGAGAAGCACAAAGCATTTCTCATGTTGGCATCTTTACCATATTCATTTGATCAAACTGCCACAACCATTTGGAAAGGATGCCTTCAAGTTGGACAAGGAGATCATTGCTTAGGTCATGAATAAGAAACAGTAAAAAAATAATGGTAAGGGAGTGCCCTATACAGTTAATAACTTGAATGCTACAAGTGATTGTTAGAATGGAGGTAGAATAATTTAGAATGGTGGGAAATAAGAAATATATGATTCTCCAAGCCAAAAGGTCACAAGCAAATGCAATTTATTTATTTGTGACAAGAAAAATCATATAACGAAAGAGATTATCTTTTTAAGGAATTAGTCAAAAAGAAGAAAGTGGAGAAAGATGATGAACCATCCAAGGTTGTGGTTGTTCTATTAAACAATGATGATAGAGATCACTTCTTGATTCTCGATGCTTGCTTCACATGTGCACTATTAGAAATAAAGTGAATAAAAATCAAGCATGTGATAATGATATGACCAAGATGTCAAAAGGTACAACTTGTAAAGTTGAAAGGATTCGATACATATTTGCAAATTTAGTAGAGGATCATAAGAACTTTGACAAATGTTAGACATGCCAAATGTAAAGAAGAATTGATTTCATGGGAAAACTGGATTCAAGTGCTTACAAGTATTCAATTGATGGTCATAATCATTTAGGTTCACGTCTTAGACAAATGTTACCTGAATACATACACACACATTCACCCATATAAATATATATATATATATATATATGAAAACCCAATAATGACAAAGGAATCAAGATTAGATCTAGTTCAATTAGTGAAATGAATAAATGATCTAATGCACAAAGCATAAGGTGAAGTAGACCAATTGAAATCCAAACATGTTAAATCTTTGCATTTTCTATAGTGTGCTTCATTGTTGGCACTTGCATGTTTCTTCTTGATTACTTAAGTGCAAAGTGCAAGGAATATTTCCCCAACATATGTCATATATGGTCCTTAAGCCAATTCTTGGTCATTTTTCTCAAATACCTAGCTACTGGAATCGAGAACCCACCCGATTTCAATATACCTGATTTGAAGAACTGCAAGCAGAACTAGCACTAGCAACAATTAGCACCAATAGTTATGTCAAAATTGCAAAAAGAAAAGAAAAATAGTAATCTGCAATATGACAATTGAATTTTTTCATTAATAAATAGACTATTGTAGAACTTTTCAAATAATATGGTTGTTAAAATATGGGTTTTGAAATTACCAGAATATGACCCGCTGAGCCTCAACAGAACTCGCAAGAACGCCACTGTAACTGAATAAAAATTTTCTAATCAGAGTTATCAAAAACCTTCAAAAATTTAAATACAATAAAATCTAAACTCAAGAAACATTCAAAAAAAGGCTAGTTGAAGTGAATAGTATGCTGCACTCCATCTAGCATCTTCCTAGGAAACCAGATGGTACCCTTACTCTAGCCAATCTGTCGTAACTCCTTGTTTCACGTTCAATGGAAGGATGTTAACTTGAATCCCCATATTTCTCCAGACATCATGCACTAGGCCCTCATGAAATGAAAAAACCTAAGCAAAGAATACAAAATGGTAAATGCACTAGATGTATTAAAAAGAAAAAATTCCAAGAAAGCAAATTAAACAAGTACAATTGTCTATTTGACATAAACAATTACCATAAATCACAAATCAAAAGGAACATCCCAATTTGAACTAAAGGTCTGTCTTCCTCACACTAGAAATCATTATGAAGATTATGTTTTGTAGAATGTGCTTCTTTTGGATATAACTCATATCTTATTAGACAAATAGAGCTTAGCGTTATGACCTAAATGTAATTCATTATAGTAAAAGAAATATACCACCATGCTTTTCTCTCTAAAATGTTTAAATAAGGTCATCCATCATAAGCCCTCCACAGAGTTGAAACCAAACAAACAAAAGAACCAAAAGTGATTATGTTTTCCACAAGCAAGGGTTCTGTATCTATTTGAACTTGTCAGCATCTGAAGGACAGCAAAAGTTGGGTTTAAAAGCTCTTTAGAAAAAGTTATCTAAACATAATTCGTTTAATATTCTACATTTGTAGTTATACCCATACCATATGAAACACATACACCTATAGTAATTTATGAACTTAAAAATTTAGTGACATTACACTTGAGGAAATTTTTTATAAACATTCACTTATAACAGATATTCAACATATTCTAGATTTAGTTCCTAAGTCACAATAAACCAATCTACCATATTATTAGATAAATCCCAATAAGAACACTATTAAGTTTCTCATATCAAGACAACTAGATAAGATGGTTGACTCAATTTATGGCTCATACTATTTTTCCAAAATTATCCTAAAACTAGTTATCACCGATTTATGATTAGACCAAAGGATAAGAGTAAAACAAATTTTAAAATGCCAAAAGATTTGTATGAGTATTTATGTTATTTAGATCATAAATGTCCCAAGACTTTTTATAATAATAATACAAAACACTTTTTTAACCATTTTTAAGGAAAATCTTAATATATTTGACATTATTTTGATTTTCAATGTTGATGACATCACATATCTTGAGAATCTTAGATTGTTTCTGGAAAAATTAAGGGAAAAAAGTTATATGTGAATCTAAAAAAATGCTCATTCGTGCAAAAGAAAGTAAATTTTTTAGGGTCTATAAAACCACTACTTAGCCTTCAACCTAAAACCTCCAAAATTAAAGACTAACTAACTCCTAAAATTATCAATGAAATAGGTTTTTTTCATGGCTCAATAATATATTATAAAAGATTTACTAGGAAATTCAATTCTATAGTACCTTCTATTACTAATATAATAAAAAAAGATAAGCTCACTTGAACTAGTCATGATAAAAAGGCTTTAACCAAATTAAGATAATCATGACTTCAATATTAAGAATGCTTAATTTCTCTAAAATACTTGAAATTACATGCCATGCTTCTAATATAGGTATGGGAGTACTTGATCAAAATAATCATCCTATTGCATATTTTTGTTAGGTTAAATAATGCTAAGAAGAGATGTTATAGTTATCATAGAGAATTCTATAAGATCATTTAATTTTTGAAACACTAAAGACATTACTTATTGCAAAAGAATTTATTTTAATTACTAGCCATCACATTTGAAGATATTAAAGGAAAAAAATGTTTAACAATAAATATGTTAAATGAATTTAATATTCAAATAAGTTTTCAATTGTGCTAAATCACAATCTTAATAATGAAAACAAGTCTACAAGCAAATTATCTAAAGTTACTTTTGTAATTGCCTTCTTAGAACCAAAAGTTCCAAGTATTGATAGAATTAAAGATTACATTTTCCTAATTTTCATGTTATATATTTTCAATTGAAGGATAAGGTAAAAACTTTAGAAAGTACATTTAGGATTGTTGATGATTATTTATTTAAAAGGGGTACAAACATACATTTTAAAAATTTAAAGAGATTTTTTTTACAATACATTTGTATTAGGGAGGTGTAGCAAGATATAAGATCAAAGATAAGATTATCAATTTATGATAATTAAGAATTTATTGGTTTTCTTTGAAATGAGATGGAAAGAGGATTCTTACACAAAGGTATCGTCATAAACAAGCTAAAGCAACCAAAACAAAAGGTTAAGAAATATATAGTTATGCCAATACCATATAGACCTTGGTATGATTTATCTATACACTTTGTTTTCCATTTATGAAGAACTTAACACCAACATGATAACATGTTTGTTATTGTTACAAGATTTTCTCAAATACGGCATTTCATAACTTACTCAAAGTCAAATGATACTTCTCATGTTATTTTCCAATCTCATCTAACATCATATCTAATAGATATGTTAAATTTGTTTTAGATTTTTGAAAAATCTTGTTAAAAATTATTTGAAACACAATTTAAGTTTTCTACTCATAAATAGAAGACTAGGCTAAAGTTGTTCATAGAACTTTAGGAAATATTCTTTGATGTCTAGTTGGTAAAAATATAAGAGACTAAAACTTGAATTTCTCAACTTCTAAATGTGTAAAATATAACATTCGTTAAAACAATTAGAAGAACTCTTACTTGAGATTGAATATCTTACAATCTTAAGAGATCCATTGATCTTGTAAATATTCTTACTGATACATTTTTTTTATTTTGCATTTTAATTACTAAATATTTTGCATTACTTACATGCAAAAGAAAGATCATAGATTGAAGTAAATACAATAAATCTTGACTTCATAAATCACCTAAATGTTCTAAGGAATACAACTTTCCTAAGAAATATTCCTCAACTAAATGCAAAAACTTGTATGTGAGAGTATATGGTCCTTCTAAGATGAAGAAAGTTGCCTACAAAAGCTTGTGGTTTTTTTAGGATACTTGAGAAACATAGTTCTAAAACTTATATTCTTGAAACGTCATTTCATATGAATATAAGATCATTTTTAATACTGAGGATATCTTATATAAAAGAATTAAACAATCTATGTATAACTCTTGTGTATGTGACATTGATGAATAATTACTTTTACTATCTAAACCTAATTTTATTGAAGTTAATTAGATTATAACTAATAAGATATCCATTTATTTTGATGCTCCACACAACTTCCAAGTCAGATAAAAAGATCAATCATGATCAAAAGAGATAATTCAAAGACAAACGATGACTCACTATAGATTGCACCATAAATTATAGAGGACTATCTTAACTTCAACTCAACAAGGCACAATCCTTCATGGCCAAGTGGAACTGATGCAAGACAAAAAAGAGTAACAAGATAAGCCTTTGGTGCATAAGAATCAAATATAGGTTCGTTACAAGATCTTAAGCTAGGACAATCCAAATTAGTTTACATAACCCATCTCCTTTATATTGTTTGATTCAAATCATGGTTTAAGATCTTGGTTCAAAACATGGTTCAAGGAAAAGATCTTGATGACTTTTGATGGTTCCCAATGATTCTTTGTGGTTCTTGATGGTTCTTATTGGTTCTATATAATCCTTGGCAATTCTTGATAGTTCATGATAGTTCATGAATATCTTCTTGATATCTATTTTTATTAGGTTTTAAATTTTAGATTATGTTTATATTGTTATATCTATATTTAGTTTAAGATTTTGAATCAAGAACTGTCAAGTATTTAGATCATGCCATGGAATGAATGATGGTAACTTTATGTTTATTTGCAAATTGATCACAAAGCTTTGTACGACAACCATCCTCCTATAAATATTTGGTCTTCTTTATCTGCAACACTAATATTTCATCTCCTTCTCATAACACTTCCCCCAATCAAAACTACAAAAAAATCCTCCCTCTCCTTACAACTTCCCCAAAGCATAGCTCCATCCCCTTCTACCAATCCCTGAAAACAACATTCCTTTTCCTAAACCACTCAGCCAATACTCCTTCAAAAACCTTTCTAAACCTCATAACCAAACCACCTTTAAAAACTTGACCTTCTAAGTTTTTACCCACTTATACTTCAAAACCATAATCTTCTAGTCTCCCAACCCTTCCCCTAAACACCACTCTATCAAATTCAAAATTCTAAACCTCCTCCCTTTAACCTCAGGACCGCTTCACAATGAAAACAACATTCCTTTTCCAAAACCTCTCAGCTAATCCTACTTCAAAAACCTAATTTTCTAAACCTCATGACCAAGCCACCTTTAAAAAGTTAACCTTCTAAGTTTTTACCATCTTATACTTCAAAATCATAATCTTCTAATCTCTCAACCCTCCCCCAAACACCACTCTATCAAATTAAAAATTCTAAAACTCCTCCCTTTAACCTCATGACGCTAGTCTAAACCCTAACCCTAAAGATCATCATCTTTGCAAATCAAAACCCTAATTTACAACCAAAATAGCTCCAAACAAAACCCCAATCCAACCTAATACTAAATTTCACACCAAAAATGAAAACCCAACCCATGAGCAAGCCCACTTTATCTCTCTACTTGAGCCTAACAAGCAATCTAGTTTATATTCCACCACCATCCACCATCAGACTATCATTAGATGATGATTTATTCCATACGAATGTAAAAAAGATTCAAGCTCCATAAGAGTATATCTAACCACATACTTGGTTACAAGAAAGGATTTACTAAATATAGATTGAAGGTAGAAGATCATGTTATTGATCCACGAGCAAACTATTTACAATCATCACCAAGGTCATCCACCATAAGTTCAAAGAGTGTTTTTATGAACCTTCTAATGTACTGCCCATGCAAGCACACAATCAAGACAATGATGATATCACAAAAATGTTAAGAAAAGCCATCCTAACAATTGACATACAGCTTAATATGAAGTCTTTATGGATAATTACTTCACTTGTAACCCATGTCTAACTAGCATTAGGTGTTATTTGCTAAATAAGATTGACAAGCCTAATTCAAACTCATTGGGTGATTGTGAAATGCAAACAATATCCAAATAGAGAAGAAACCATTAGAGATTTACAAAATATGAAAGAGCTCCTAAGAGACAAATATCTACCTCAAAACTATCATAAAAATCTTTAAAAGGAATCATCTACTTTAAGGTAGGATACTTTGCAAATAATTCATTATATAAGAAAGTTTGATGAACTTGTGATCAAGTTTGAAATCATAGAACATCCTAACTTCACAATAGTGAAAATCCAACTTGGACTCCAATCTAATTTGAAAAGAAATTAACTTCCTCACCAACTATATGCTTTAGGTGAATTATTTTAGAAAATAATTCAAGTAGAACATTACTTGAAATTGACAATGGTGCTTATACATGTTGAAAAGGTGTCTACATGTCAGCTAGTTATGTTAGCACCAAAATTAAAACCTAATGCTGGAATGTAGCCATGAGAAAACAAAATATGTCAAAAGTTAAGGCCATTAAATCATATCTATATGAACTTAGCTCAATCATTTGAAAAAAATTTAGATGTGGATATAAATGATTAAGACCTTACTTTACTACTTCTACACACTTTACCTACAAATTTTGAGACATTATTTTAGTGATAGAAAATGTTAAAAATTCACTTTTGCTCAAAGGATTGCATTCTAAGTTTGAGAATGATAGTGTTAGAAATCAAACAAAAAGAGAAGTAATGAGAGAACAATTGAGAGAGATTTAATTATTCATTATAGTAGAATCAAGTTTCGTAAAAAGTTTAAATATATATCTTGATTTTGCTATGGGAAAAAAACATCCTAAAACATTGTAGATCTTTAAAGAAAATTGAACAACAAGCCAAAGAAAATCAAGAAAAGTCAAAGAACACAAGTGTTACAAGACATTTCTTATATTCAAATTGTAGAACTATTTTTTCTATGAATATTGAAGATACATGCATGACAATTGGATCATAGATTTGACTAGTTCGTTCCATATAATTTCACATCTGTATCTTATTTAACCTTATAATCAATGCAATGATGGTTGTGTTTAATTCAAAACACAATGGCCTTGACACAATAAAACTATACTCAAGGAATGAAATATTAACTATAGGTAAGTATGTTCAAGATTTGAAAAAATAATTTATGTCATAGAGAACTCATTACTATGATAAATATAATTATTCTAAAGATGCTAAGTGCCTTCAAGTTTCCATGAGAGCATTGTTTTTTCATGAAAGTGGCAAGAGTTGGTAAACTTTGTGTTGCAATATATAAATATGAGGAAAAGTTATTGAATTTCATCATCTTTAGCTAATTGGAGAAAGCATTGTTATTGGAGTAAGCACAAAGTTGTTTTTGAAGTTACAATTGAGGTTCATGAACTTTGTGGGATACTTGTTGAGGAAAAAGCATCATTACAAGGCATGTTAACCTCAATAGTGGATTGTACCGTGGAAGCATTCAAAGCAATGAGATATCCACTTCTAAGATATGAAAATTCTATGATAAGTGCACTTTGGCTATACAAAATTCATTGTCAACTTGGATCATAACTTTTTAAGTGATTTTCTATTGGAATTAAGTTCTGAAGTGCTATAAGCTTTATGAGTCTACAAAGTGCTCAACCTTTTGGGACTTTGGGAGCTTAATAAGATGAGTTAGAGATTAGTCAAGCAATATGAACTTTGGATATACTCGAAATATTAAGTCAAGGGAAGAAAATTGTTGAAGTTTGCCTCAATATTAGTTATCCAAATTCTAGATTTAAGTTAGGGTTTCTTAGGAGATAAAACTTAATAGATTGATATTAAGATTTTGAATAGAAGTTGGTTAGATATATATATATATATATATATATATATATATATGTTTAAATTTCTTAGAGCAGATTACATGATAGTATATAAATGTTGAAACCATACAGATTAAACCATATTGGGCATGACCTTTAGAGATTTGTTAGGTGATCCTTTCATTCATCGATTTCACAAATGACTAGGAATCGCTTAAATACAATCCAAAACCCCTATGTAGTATCATTGCCTTCGCATATTGATGATCATCCTCATTAGTCAACATATTTGTTAAATCTGTGTCGATCACTTCTCTGTTTTATGAATTTTTTAGCTATAGAGAAATTTGGGAGCTTCTTTGATAGTAAAAATTTGGTTGTACTTTGGAATTTAAGAAAGACATTTATTTGTTGTCAATTTTTGTATAACATTGTTATGATTTCTTTAATTAGTGGAATATCCACGTCTACTCTTGTGAATATAGGTATGATTTATGCATGAACTAGATATTTCATGTTTTTTTAGGTTCATGATCTCTACATATTATTACTTGGCCAATCATCATATTCAATCCATTTGGCACTTTCGCACAAAAATGCCACTCGTCGCAATAATAACTTTGTTGGTATAAACTGATGTGTCTACAAAAAACTCGTTCCAAAGTATTCCTTAATTCTTGAAAGAAAACAAATTATAACATGCTAAATAATTCTATCAAATTTGTGAAGTATAGACCGCAATGCCATTCAAATAACAAGTTAAAAGAAGGAAAGAAAGAGAAAAAATGATGTCAGAAATCAATTGCATACAATAGGAACAAATTACGCCAGATAATCAATTGCATACTACTTGAATCTTCATCAAGGATTTAAGTGACTAAGGAGGGTCAAGAAGGAAATGCACTTAAATAAGAAACAGATGATATGTTCTAACCTACAATAAAACTTGTAAAGCAAATAATAAGAAGCTCAATCGACCACATACCTCAATATCATATCCAATCTCCTTCAGAACTCTAGCAATACTGACCATCTGCAGCAGCATGGCATCCGGTGAGGCCCCAGCAACCACCTACCACCGAAAATTCATAAATCCACCACGTGAAGTAAACGCCAACCACCAAGAAATGCACTAACCCATCCAACACGAAAACATCCTCCACGAATCCCAACCCACCAGCGCCAGCCGCGGCTTCCTGATCCCCGCTCGCATCACAGTCATTCCCGGTGCCATGAAATTCGAATCTGCCTCCTTTCTCTCCCTCTCAAACTTCTCCAGCAGCTTCGTTGGCAAGAATCGAATCCCCTCGCCAAATTCCAATTCCCCATAGCTCCCCGTCGCCAGCCTCCAGTATTCTTTGAGAGAGCCCCGAGTTAGCGACTTCTCAGGGACAGAAACGGGGAGGAATGCTTGGAAGAGGATGAAAACGAAGAAGAAGACCGCTGCCGTGCAGACCCAGTGCAGGTAGTCGACCTTCTTGAAGAGGAGGAAGCGGGCCAACCTCGATCGAGGCCGGTGTAAGAACGGCCTGTCGGAAGCGGAGCGGAGCAGTTGGGCGCGCTTCCATGGAACCGCCGTCTCCAGAGATCCCATTTAGGGAAGGAGCAAGAAGGTACAGAAGAGAACCATTCGTCTTATTTACTCTTCAGCTGAGCACCGCTCCGAGCTGTAGAATGGTCTGTGGGAAAACTGTTGAACTTCGGAGCGATGAGAGACTTGTCTGACTTCTGGTTTGATGACGTGGCCCCTTTCTTTAAAAAAAAGGGTAAAGGTTAGACAATTCAACTTTTGTTTGAAAATTTCGGTGTTCGGTGTTTGTTGCATGGAATGTAATCGCAGGGACGTAGGCCCCTTTCTTTAAAAAAAAGGAAAAAAAAAATTCAACCGTTTGGCGGTCGCTCAGCTCGAAAATGGTAGGAACATAAACTCAGTTTGGAACTACTTTCAAGTTTAGACAATTCAACTTTTGAAAAGCAGTTTATTAAAAAAATTATGTGAAAATATATTTTTGATAAAAAAAATATTTGATTAAAATAAATTTTATAAATAATTTTTTAAGAAAAAAATTTTGAAACTGCATAACCAAATGGAACCATAATTCAAACATAATATTTGAATAGATATAAAAAATAAAATAATTTTATGTATTGTATGGTATATTAACATTTTTTTAAAATTTTTTATTCATCACATGTGAAATCCTCAATGGTGATCAAAAACATAAATGAGTACATCTTATAAATTAATCACTCCTGAATACAACCATCAATTTATTAAATATAAAATTAATTAATAAAAAACTATATTATAAAACAATTATCCTTATATATTAATGAGAAATTATATCTTCAATAAGTTTATTGTCGATAAATACTTAATGAAGTAAAATGATGTATGAAATGGTTAAAATAGTATTATATTTTTTACAAAAAGTGAAATGCAACCTTAATATTTTCTTTAAAAAACATTTCATTTATATTATTTTTTATTAAAATAACATTTAAAATGTAATAAACAAACATATATAATTGCAAAATCCACCACTTTCACTATAGTTTGTAAATTGCAAAACACCTTGCGTAGTTTGATAGTAAACAAAAAAATAGGGAAATGGGTCAGTAATAGAAGCATGAATCACAAAACAATTGTAGATGAAACTCGAATTTGTCGGATAGTAAAATCAAATTTTATTTGATTATTTTTAGTTTTGAAATAGATTAATATTAGATAAAATTTGTATTATCTCAATATTAGATAAATTTTGTGAGCTGAATTATAATTTTGTTAATTATGGGAAAGTATTTTGTGGAATAAGAATTTTTATTTTTATTTATCATTTAAATGTGTTAAAGGTAATGATATATATTGAATTTGTTTTTTTTTTTGTCTAAAAAGTTGTTTTTAAGTTTTTTTTTAATTCATCTTGTTATCAAAGTTGTGTTTTGCTTGAGTAGGAAATACTTGCTTAATAGAGATCACTGCTAAAGTAAGAAAAACTCGAAAAAACTGTTTTAGTAATTTTCTTTTTATTGTGTAGAGTAAAATATTATGTGCAAATAAATATTATAAATTTAATCAATCTCTTTCGATCATTATATAGCATCCCCACTATGAGTTTTTTTTTTTTTTTTTAAATATTACATATATATATATAAATTCATGTTCAAAAGTCGCATTTTTATATACATTTTATTTTATTTGAAAACTATAATCCAAGTAATACTTTTGTAGAAAAATAAATTCAAATGATTCTTTTAAATTTCTGAATAATACAACCAATAGTTCCATCTTTCTTATAGCCAAATTTAGAAAATATATTATCTATTTCAAAATAATAAATTCACATATTAAACTATTTCATAATATAATAAAAATAGAAATTTATAAGAGTTAAATTAAGCAATTTTTTTATTTACCCAAAAATTCAAATTATAATATTTGATCTATAACACCTAAGATTAAAAGGATAATAAATAGTCATAAAATAATATTTTAAAAGTAAAAATTATTGTATAAATAATAAGATAAGAATGAATTATCTTTCATTGATTATAAATGATGAATTTTATATTTTTATGTAATGTTACAATCTTAATAGATTAAAACATCTTTTTAAAAACAAAATCTATTTTGAACGAGATAAGAAACATAAAAAGACAATAAATCAACATAGTAAAATTAGATTGTCACAAATATGACACAAATATAATAGTTTTTCTAGTACAATATAATTGAGGATAAACTAACCAAAAATTACAGGATTATTAATTTTGAACTTTATATATGACATCGATATATGTTTTAAGAACAAAAGTCCAATTAGGTTAGTATCGAGAAAAATTAATTAAATTTATTTTGTTTATCATTTCTAAATAATTTTCTATGTATAAAGAAAAAGAATCTTAATACATGAGTTATATTAAAATTTGTTAGAAGAATTTTAAGAGAAAGATATCTTAAAAAAATATTTTAATAGTTTTTTTTAATTAGAAAAATCAGAATATCTCTTATCTCTAAATATGTCATCATCATCATAAACGAAAATAAGAACCCACATTTCACAAAATCAATTTCTATAATTAATTAAATTTATTTTTCTTTTCAAATATTGTTTTGCCAATCACTTGTCGGCCAAGATGTAAGGTATGCGTTTATTCTGCAGTATTTAATTCCTTAAAAGATATGCTTATAATTTATAAATATTAAAATCGAATAGACCGGACGATAAATAATTCCATTCGACAGGCTGGCCCAGGTCCGGACACATTAAATAGTGGCCGTGTCGGTGAGCCGATCCGGTCGAGCACGGTTTGGAAATGGACCCTGAAAACTTAACCCGGCTTATTTCGGTTTATATTGCTATAATGTGGGGACCGCCACCTGTGCAACAACCAAACCAGGCTTGTCAAGGTGTACCTCATTTTGTACACGTTGATCGGGATCTGTTGGTCATCCGGACCAAATTACTATTTTAAAATTAGACCAAAACTTGTACGGCCCAGCCGGTTGCAAAAGGCAAATAAACTTTGATTGCTTTTTTCTTAGTAAAATTTATTCGAATATTTTTTTTTTTTACTTGCTTATAACTTTATATTTTTAAATTCTGAAAATTTTAATCTAATTAGTTCATTTATAAAATTGCAAAGGAACTGTTTTCAGTCAGATATATTTTAAAATTATTTCAAAATTAAAAACTAGCTGAAATTTTAATGCCGTTTCTGGAATGTGATTTTGACTATTTGAGTTAATGATTTAATTTTGACAACTACAATTTAATTTTTTTCATAATTCATTTTATTATTGTTTTACTTTTTTATTTTAAAATGACTAAATTTTTACAGAAATTAATTTAATTATAAATCAAAACTAATGTTTAATATTTTCTTAAGAATTTAGAGTAAATTTTAGAGAAAAAAAAGAGTTTGAAAAAAAAATGAATGAATATAAATAGAATATTGTTCATTTTAAGATATAAGAACAATTCTTAAAAACAATGCTTTCATTCAATATATTATTTTAATTCCTGCTCTTTGATAATCTTTTAATATTTTTAAAATAGAAAAAGAACCCTTTAAAAAAATCACCAACAAAACATAATCATATAAAATCAATAAAAAAATCAGATCAATTCAGCTCTGGCACGTGTTGATCCATCATTGACCATCAATTGCTTGAGTGGTCAAAACATTTACTCCTGTAAATATCAGATATTTTTATAATATCTGAGATTATAAAAATTTGAAGTATTAAAATTATTAATATTTTAAGAAAGAATATTAAAAATTATAATTTTGTAAATAGAAAAACAATATCCCCACATGCATAAATTCATAACAAACAATGTTGGATTAGAACACTTTCAATTTGATATTTCATCCTCCTAAAAAAGAAGATGAAATTCACACTTAAATAAAAGGGATTAAAGGAAACAAAAAAATTGATATAAATGCAAATATTATTTTTTCACATCTATTTTTTCTTTTAATTTACTCAAAATAAACATGGAGAGAAACACAAGAGGTTGATAAATCATCATACTGATGGGTTGCGTAAACCATCGCAAACCAGAGTTGGCGATTCGGCCGAACACAACAATGAATTCAATCAATGCATAGACTAACAAACAAAGGCAGAGCATAACTATAGAAAGATTGTGAAATGATACAAATACGAATTATTTTTTTTTATCATAGAACATATGAAAAATACTCTTCCATTTTATACAACCTACTTTAATTATGTTACTTAAATCTCTAATCAATTTTACCATCATCTCAAAATACAAATCACAAGTAATAAAATCATTCAATCTCTAATTGGTAATACTTTAATACATTGTACAAAGTCAATTGATTTTATTTTATTTTTAAAATTTATAATTTATTGAGTTTACTAAGACTTTAGACACTTAATTAGTTAATAAGTAATTGCATTATATTAAAAGTAATGAGTAGTTAGTAAATAGTAATATATTATATTAAGAATTATTAGTAGTTAATGAATAATTGTATCTTTAGGAGTTATTGGCACTAAAAAAATAGTAATTATATTATAACAAAAGTTATTCAATAATAGGCATATGTTCTATATAAAAAATAGTTGATTATAAACCTTTAAATTTTTGTGCAAGTAAAACACTGTATTAACATATGAAAGTCAAAACGTGTTGTATAAAATGACCCCCAATAACTTTGTTAAACCAATTATTCTTCACTTTGATGATCACTATGGCCACTAAAGCATGTTGATGAAAACCTATAAAATTCAAAGAGTATTAGCAAGTCATCTACGATAGAATTAGGAAACTAATGACCAACACAATAATGTCAGTTGCACCAATAACAAAGCTAAAAGGGCAGATTTTTAAAGATCTCAAGATAGAATTATCTTTTTCAAGCAATTGACCACTCAATCTTGAAAATCATTCAAAAAACTATCTAACTCAAAGTAATCAACAAGAGCATCCCCATTTTGAAAAGAAGCCCCACACTTGTTCAAAATATGATAATAAAAAAAGTATGAAATAATCAAATATCAATATTAGATTATTTTAAAATATTTGGGTGTTATTCTCATGTTATAGATTAGAAAAGTATAAATTTAGATGACAAAGAAGAAATTTTTTTTTCTTGATATTAGTGATCATTCAAGTACGTATAAATTTTGCAATCATATTCTTAAGAAATTATTGTCAATTATGATATTTTTTTTATGAAATATCAATGCTATTGACTAATTAATAACAATCAATTTGAAGTGAATTATAGAAAAGTTTTTGCTCCTGTTGCATAACACAACATGATCAAACTATTGGAATTAGGAAAATATTAATGACTTATCTCTCAATTGGATGTGAAACCAACATTCTTGAAAGCTAACCTTCAAAAACATGTATTTATCGATCAACCTTTTGGTTATGTTAAGTTTGAAAGTGAAAATAAGGTTTATTATTTTAAAAAGGCATTATATTGTTTTAATTAATGCATTTTTTTGAAGGTTTTAAAAAATATCCTTACAATCATTCATTGTTCATTAAAGCTGGTGTGGAGAAAAAAAAAACTTATTGTGTGTTTATATGTTGATGATCTTATTTTTATTGGAAATGATAGCACCACATTTAACAAAATTTAAAAATTTGTGATGGTTGAATTTGATATGTATAATATTGAAAAAAAAATGCATTACTTATTGAGCATTAAAGTGATGTAATTTGTAGCTATAATTTTTATTTCTCAAAGGTCCATGCAAGAAATTTTGGACAAGTTTCAAATAAAAATTTAAAACTTTATTAGCATACTTATTGAAATGGGTTTGAAACTATTGTAGATCCTAAATAAAGATTGATAACACTTTCAATAAGAAATTGCAAGGTGTTTGATGTATTTGATATCTACAAGACATAACATAATGCACGTTGTAAGTCTTATTAGATTCAAGGACTATACAAGGGAGGCACATCTTTTAGTTGCAAAAATAATCTTTTGATACATGCAAGGTATAACTAGTTATGAGTCGCTCAAAAGGTCAAATTTATTTAGTTTTATAAATAGTGATTATGTTAGAGATCAAGATGATAGAAAAAAACATATAAGAGTAAGTTATTTTGTAATCATCAAAGAAACAACCAATTATCACTTTGTCAACTATTGAAACTGAATTTATAGCTACAACATGTGCTTGCCAAGGTGATTGGTTGAGAAAGTTTCTAGATGAGCTTTATTTCAAACAAAAAAGACTAATTCTAATTTTTTGTGACAACAATTTAGTAATTCAACTCTCAAACAATCATGTTTTGCACGAAATAAGCAAACATATAGGTATATAGTATACTTCTTACAATGCCTCAATAAAGATGAAACTATTTTATTTTGTTTACTACAAAAAGATCAGATTATTGACATATTCAATAAACCCGATAAACTGTTTATGTTTTAAAAACTAAGAAAACTACATGAAATATGCTCTTTTCAAAGTTCATCTCGAAAGATATTTGATAAATTAGATATCTGAAAACTTTTCAATCTAAGAGAAGGAATAAAAAAAAAGAATAACAAATAATTAAATGCATAAACATAGCAAACAAATAAATCTTCTGAAGCAAAAATCATTTGAGTAATTTCTATTAAAAAATGAAAATGACATTAAATGACATAAGATTCACAGTTTGACCAGGAATATTTTGAAAACATCTGTTGAGTTATACCAATTATTAAATGAGAAGAATAAACATGATAAAGATTTCTAATTTGGTTAAAATTTGCTTCTTTTACTAATTGAGTGGAATTATATAAGAAGGGATTTTAATATATGTAGGAAGATTTTAAGGATGTTGTCTTAAAATTGAAAGTGTTGTTGCTTTATATTAATGATTAAATGATATAATATAACTAAAAGGAAGTTGTAAAATGCTTATAGTTGAAAAGAGAATAACAAAAATAAAACTTTAAAGTTTTTGCTTAGAAATGAATGGTCGAGTTATATTGAACAAATTGTTAAAAAGTCTAATAGCAAAGAGTTTGAGATTGAAAATAACTCATAAGATGATTTAATCAATAGACAAAATAATTCAATAGATAGTGATTAAATGATCTAATTTGTATATTGGAAAAACTAACATATGTGTTTGAATATTTCAATGAGGGCTCAAATAACCCAATCAAAGCTATGTTGTGAGAAATTAAATTAAGAAAATAGAAGAACAAAATGATACTCTTTATTTGTTCTTCTCTTTAAATGATCGGTGCGAAATTTCTCCAAAACTATGCGGTTGGAGATCTCTCTCGTCCCGGCCGTGAAGGCTGGCCAAAACAAATCCAAATCGTAAATGATTCGAGATTCGTGTGACTCGGCCGACCTGTTTCCATTTGGACGGACGGACGGACGGACGGACGAAACACTCCAAAGGTGATCTCTTAGCGTATCCATTTGGAGAACCGCCTAAACCTTTTTGACTCTCTCATAGTTTTCACCACTTTTGGTTAATGAATCGATTTGGACCGGCGGGCCTGACACTTTATTTCAAAGTCAAATTTGGTAAAAACATTCATTTTTTATTTTAAGAAATATAAAAATTGCTAAATTTTTAGTATAAACACTTAGTTTTGTGATTGTTATGCCATGTTGAAAAAAATTGTTCATGAGAAGATTATTTTAAAATAATCAATTTTAAATAATTTATTTAATTTGTGAATCATAATTATTTATTTATTCTTTAGTTTGGCTTTTGAAATGTAAAATAGAGAATATTTTGATGATAAAATAGTGCCATCTAAAGAAAATATTATATGTTTTTTAATTTTTATGTGTATAAAAGTATAAAAAGAGCAAATGAATAATAATGATGCATAAATTGATTAAATTATTGAAAAAAAGGCAAATGCGGATATATGATCGATTTAATCAATAACTTACCTTTTTTAAATAATCACAATTAAATATTTTTTATATGTCCAATCAAAAGACAAAGCATATGTTGGTGTATGACCAAGTTCCTTTAATTTATTTTAATATTTTCTTGTACATTTGATTGTAAAGTTGATACTCTTTCAATTTTTTTTTCAATTCTTATCTATTAATTATTGTCAAATATTCAGTATTATTAAATTTATTAATCTAATATTATTTTTTAATTTTATATCATTTATCTTATTTTAATAAATATATGATGTTTACGTGCTCCAATTTGATTTCATCAATTTGCTACAACAAAAATCATTAAAATCTAATATTGTTTCCCATGATGCAAGATTAGAGTTAATTAAGTAATTAATATAATTAGAATACAATAAAATAATTAAAAATATAATAATTTTTATCATAAATTATGAATGATATTTATAAAATAAAAGTCATGTTAATTTTTTTATATAATTATAACAATTTAAAATAATTTAATAAATTATAATAACCATGGAATATGGATTACTGTTTACAATAAAATATATCCATACTTGAAAGCTCGCGTGTCAATCATGATATTAAGAGTTAGATGATAAGGATTCATTTTTCAATCTAAAAAAATTTATTTATATTTTTAAATAATATTTATAAAATTATTATTAAAAATATTGAGTTATCTGTAAATAAATTATTGATTATCTAATGGATACAATCAAATTAAAAAAAAATCAAATAATAAAATAAAACATTAAATAAAAGAAAGAAGAAGAGATTTATGTGATGAATACTTATCCTTATCCTCTTTTGACCATTTATGTTTTTTATAATACATTAACAAAATGTCACATTTCTACATCATAATTTAGAATGTCTATACCTTACTATTTATCATCCATCATTTAAAGAGTCACACAAAGTTTTCATTTATCATTTATCATGCTTATTGTAATCTAGATCTTCAACTAAAATTTATTATTATAAACCATAGAAAACACTTAATATTGTAATTTTCTTTTGGAGATAAAAAAAATGAAAAAGTCTTTTTTTGCATAAATAAGAGAGCATGTAATTTGATAAAATATTTATTCATTTATTTATTTTTTGAAAGTAGAAAAACAAAATTCAGAAACAATAAATAATAATATTGTTTGAAATATAAATTAATGCTAATAAATAATAATATTTGTTGGAAATTCTAAGCCACAGTACACCGGTCGGTAAATTGTGCTATTCTTCAGCTATAAATAATTAAAAGATTAGAGTCATGTAAAGTAATTCCTCGTCTCCCAGCAAACAGTTAAGGGACGGCAGAGAGAACCAGCGGCAAGGCGCGGACGCGGACGCGGAAGGTTGATCATTTATACATCCTCTTCGGTCGTCTCGTATCCAAGAGGTGCATCCATGGGGGAAGGATTGAAGGCGTTGTTCGACGAAATCTACTCGGCATCGCTTGTCGAGGAGGAAGAGGATCTGTTGGAGGACTCCGACTCGGGCGGCGAATCCGAGGACTCCGGTCATGCCCTTTCGCAGCGTAGGGGGATCCAGGGATCTCCCCCCTCCGGTTTCGCTTCAAACAATCCGCTCTACGACTTTTCATCCGTCATCGAGCAGCTCCCTCACACGTGCGTATTTCTTCTTTACTCTCCGTTGTCTGTATTGTTATATTCTAGGGTAATCGAGCTGGAAATTAGGGTTTGGTTGCGCTCCTCTAGGCTATGTGATAAATAGCGAATTCAAGGGTTCTTTGGTGTCAAGAATTTAGCTTGAATCGGTAATTTGATGTTCTTGATGATCTCCATAACATCAGGGATTTTTTCTTTTTGTCGGATGGATTAGTAATTGAAATCTGTGTTTTGATAGAGCATATGTGGATCAAATTACCAATTCTAATACTCCATTATCATCACACAAGCTTTTTTTTTGGGTAGAAATCAATCAACTCACCAGGATAGATAGAAATTGCAAGCCCAATTTTAGCACGCATTGCTAAATGAGTTGGTGTGAACTAGCCATGCATCTTGATGAATTGTTAGACTGTAATTACTATTCAGCCTAAAGTAGAACTTGGTCAAGTTATTAGCTATTAATTAACTGATCAGCTGTTAGATATATAACCTTTACCTAATATAGATTCCTTCAATGAACTATGATCACCTTAAAGCATAAATAGCCATATGGGTAAGCTTGGGGTTGTTTATTTGGATGAGTAGCTATTAATCTTAAGACAGGTTGGGCACGGACGAAAGATCACAATTTTTTGCTTTGAGTGGAGAAGTTGTGGGCTTAACCTATTTCAACAAGGTACTTAGTTATATGTTAAAATTTTAATGTTATGTTTAACTTGTAGTCTGAAATTAAATTTATTCTTATTTGTATTTAATAGTTTTCTCTTCTAATGAGATTTTTATTCATATTATTCATCATTTTATTCTTTAATCTCAAAATACTTTGAGTATCTAAGTCAAAGATATTGTTACACATCAAGAATGTTAACTCGATCCACGAAGCTTTTCTATGTTATATGTCATTCCTTGGTCGTTTGGATGAAGTTTAAGTGGCTCTAGAAAAAATTATCAACAATTTCAAGTATCATACATAACAAAAGCTATTGAAATACATAAAAATTGGATTGATATGCTTTTGTTATGAGAAGGTAGAAATGGCAACAAATGTTAACCCACCTATTTGGTTGATATGATTTAGTTTACCTTATGTTTGATATCATTTGGTTTTGGGTTTTACAGGAAAGGCCTCTCCAAGTACTATCAAGGTAAGTCCCAGTCATTCACATCTCTCCTTGAGGTGAAGCTATTGGAAGACCTTCCCAGGAAGGATCTGCAGATTCCCAGCAAAAGGAAGATCAAACCGTGCAAGAGTTATGCAGGAGGGCTGGACCATGTTCACAAGTCTGCCCTTTCATCCGAAATGCAAAGCAAATCTTTTCCCAACAAAGCTCCTTCATCTTCCTCCTCGTGTGCCTCTTCCATTGTCAGGTCAGGAAGCAGCTGCTTTCTCGGGCATGGTGGCCGCCTCCCGCCCGTTCCATTGCACAAACAGAAGTGATGCACTGGAATTCATCTGGCTGCGGCTTGATTGGGATTCTTTTGTGCAGGTGCGTTCAAGTGATGTCTACTGTTTTAAGTATTTTAGGTGTTCTTTTTGTTGTGTTCTTTTTCACTTTTGTTTAACTATAGCTCAAGTTGAGGTAGGATTTTGTTGGGCTATATGTTGTTCTAAGATTTCAATGAAAGGATGATTACTTAACTGTACGTTCCAGACTTGTCCTTTGTAGTGCTGCCTTGGATGATTAAAAATATTCTATGAAAAACTAATTCATGTCAATAAAAAAGGTTAAGAACATTTGGCATGTCATTATTGTGGAAAATTTCTCCAAAATATTTTGTATAGAAATCCAATTTCCATTCAAATTAAAACATAGAATCAAAATTCCATCTCAAAAAAACCTCTCTACTCGGCTCACAAAACAAACCATCCCTTCGACTACTAATTTAAAAGCATGTATGCATACTAAAAGACTTCCATAGAGATGGCTATCAAGCTTGCACCTCTTGATCATGGCCGGAGGGAGGAGGGCAGCTACTGGAAAATTTGAAGGTGGAGAAGAGGCAGGCGAGCCTCGAGACCACGTCCCGGCGCTGTTTGTGAGCTTCCTCACCTTGTTCCTCGTATCCTATGAGATCTTCTTCTGTGACAAACACCTCGTCGTCCCATGTCCCATTTGTTGATTGATGTGTTGTTGCATCATCTTGGGAGGAAGTATGCTTGCTCGTTGTCAAGACCGCATCATTTGGTGGAGAATTTTGTGGATTGAGGACTTGGAGCGAGGGGAACTCGAGCTTGAGCTTGCAATACTCTTGAACGACCTGTGTGATTCGTCCAAATTTGAGAATGATATGGAAGGGAAGATTTGACACAGTTTGATAGTAGTTATGGTAATTCATTCCAATGGAAAGAGTGTTCATGATGTGTTTTGGAATGAAAATGCATGAAGGGTTTGCTTGTTTTGTTACAATTGGAAGAGAAATAATATTCAAACTCTCAAAAGTGATACTTAAGAAACTATTTAATTGTGTATTAAAAAAAAATATCACTTGATACAAAATGTTCGGTTGAATAGAGAAGAAGAATTAACGTGACAAAAACTGAACAACTTTTAAAGAATAACAAGCAATGAACAATGAACTATTGGCAACAACATGAACATGATTGAGGTATTCACAAAAGGAAATGCATGATTTTGAAAAGCTTAAAATTAAATCAAGGGAAATATAAAAATAACGTCGTTTCCTTTCCATTTATAATGAATCAAACACTGATGTCAAATGTCAAAAGACACATATCTCATTTCCTAGTTTATGATAAAATGGTTCTCATTAAAATGGGAAAAATGCAAACTAAGAAAAACAAGAGTGTACTTCTATGAAAAATGCAAACTAATAAAATGGTTTTCATTAGTTTACGGAGGGTCAAGTTCGATACCAAGAGTGTACTTCTATGTACTTAGCAAAAGAATGAAGCTTTTAAAGCTGAAGTGTTTTTGCAATGGAACTAATTCTTGAGGCTAATTTGAAACTCTTAATTTGGCATTGAAATAAGATAAAATATTCTACCTGCCATTGTGATGGAGCCAGTAGAACTCGAGGCCTCTTCAATCGAACATATTCCAAGGCATCATCAGGGGTCATCCTCCTGTATTCTATCTGTCAAATAAGCATGGAATGGTGCATCAGAACAACTCAAATTTAATACCAGGTTAAGAATATTGACATCATTAACCTAAATGAACACTTCACCAAATAGCACAAAACAATGGTGGCACTCCGTCCTCTTCCAGCTTTACAGTGAACATATGTAGTCCGATGACAGGATGCATTCCCTTATATATATGAAGCAATGTTTTAATAAGTAATCCAAGCGAATTTTTCTAGTTCATAAAGTCAAAATTCTAGCACATGTTAACAGAATAGCAAAAAAGGTACATGGAGAAGATAGATAAGTTATGTTTAACTCAGATCAAAATGGAATCTTCATTTTCTTACTGCAATACATCAAATGAGTGAAGATTAGATAGATACGGTGACTAGTGATTTTTAAAAAAAAAATAAGTAAAGGGTTGAAAACATATTGTGTGACTATGAATTGACTCGGATACTTAGTAAAAAAGTTTTTATCAATAGAACACACCCTAGAGAAACAAAATGTAGGTTTGTAATCATCTGGTCAAAGAAAGTAGATTAATGGTCAGCTCTAAAGACATAGATAAACCAAAGAAAAAAAAAACATATCATAGTGACTTGTGTACAAAATTAATAGTGTGATTTTTCATAGCTTAGGAATATGGCAAAACCATAACTTATGCAGATGGCTAGTCCCAATTATGATTCATTTTGCTACTCATATAAGCAGCAAATATATGTTTTTTTTTTTTTTTCATTTTTCTAATTAGGCTTCGTTTGTTTTAATAGTAGTGGTTAGAATGCAATGAGTCAAAAACACAACAAATTTGATGAGATGGGAACGTACAATAATAATTTAAAAACTGATAAAAAATGATCAGAACATTATATATGAAATAAAATAGATGTATAAAGATAAAATTATCTTTTTGACCTTTTAAGAGTAAGACAAGTAGAAACACAATAATTGAAGGTATTAATCATTAGTTTAGATTTATTAGATTTTTTTAAAAAAAATAGTCATAGACCTCATGTTTAGTCTACCAATGACGTTTAGAATAGCTTAGTTTACAAATGCTTGTGTGTTTCTTTTTTTTTTTTTTTTTTGCCAAATGCTGATGTCAAGATCAGGAAAATGCAAGAATATATTTGTCACAAGGAAGTGAAGAGTAAGGATGGATTGGAGAGAAATTTCATTACACGATTATGAAAAATACACAAACCCTCTTTCTAAAAGTACACATAATTGACAGAGAATACTCAAATGTCAAAAAAATTCCCCTAAAGTATCTCACTAATAGGGAATTCATAGACAACTATTTTAACAAGAAAAATATTTGCAACATGCCTACCATTGAAACTTCTAGGGATCTCAAGAAATCTAATGTGGTAATAATTCTTGAGCAACTGCTTAAGAAGCAAACTCAAAAAAGAACTCACAAAGCATGGTTCAGAACAACTGATATGAAGGCTTGGTTGGAGAAAAGCCTGCAGGCTAATTGGAGTATGTAACCCTCAAAAAATGCTATCTGTGCTTGAGAATGTTTGATTTTGCTCTAAAACGTCATTTATTGAATAACTGGGAAGTTTGTATAATCAAGATCATGATATTTGGAAATTGCATCTTTACTGTTGTATGATTTTGCTCTAAAACGTCATTTCTTCCATGTGTTACTTTGCTGTTGAATATTTGAACACTAAATCCTGCAACTTCTATGCATGTGATACTTTCTCAAGAAGAATATTGTCATAAAAGAGAAGAACTCAAAGTGCAGCTTTTACTGCCACTCGATCAAACTGTCAAGCAGCTCCAAAGCTATTAATGATGCGAACTAGAAGCCCGTTTCAATATTTTGAAGTTCAAGTACTACTTGCTTTGAAGTTTTTCTCTAGAAAACCTTACTATGGCCAGAAAAGATATACAAAAGGGGCATAAGGGTAGCACATCATTGAACGTGTATGGCCATAAGTAATAGATACTGCATTTCCATGTGTCAAAGTCTATTTCGTAAAAAGAAAATATAGTCTCACAGTGAGCAGTAGCATTTAAGATGCAATTGACACAGAGTTCTATGAAAGAAATCAGCAAGCAGACATTGTGTAAATCATGCATATTACAGTTACGTGAGCAAAGATATCATGAACCACATGCATGTTCACAAAGACACCAAGGGTCATACGAGTGCAATGCATGTTAGCCCTACACAAAGATATTATGCATCATGTCCAGTTCGCCAAATGAAGTGTAATTTAACATGAGGAAAAGTAATTGGATACCCTCACGATGATGATATCATTAACTATGAAATAGAACAAATAGAAAAACGATAATTGAAAATCAATAGCAATCTTATTGTATTGTCTAATTTATTTGTTTATATATGCTTAACAACCTTAGACGCAGAAGAACTTAAAAGGAATATTCGTTTATTTGCAAGTCTTATGACAACAGTTCATTTTATCAATAACAAGGACAAATCAGAGTTAAGAATAAAAGAACCTTACTATAGTTTGAGCATTACTTATGAATTTGGAATTGTAAACATGCACAAATGTTTGAATTCACATCAGATACATAATACATAAAAGATAATGTATTCAAAGATTGTCACATTGTATCTTACTCCAAGTGCTCTTAGAGATCTTAAAACTTACTAGGATAAACATGTAATTATTACCATCATGTGATGTTCTTTCCTCAGTATGATTAAATTCAAGATGATAGCAGCAGCTATAAGTTAAAAACAAAGAACAAAAAGCACTTGCACCTGATTAATTGAAATAATGTGCAACAACAAAACATAAATAATATCAACTCATTTACAAGTCAATGGTAAGCACTTACTATAAATGAAATGAAGAGCTTTGGAAATATCAACTAGCGAAGGAGCAAAAAGGTAGTCTCTGGTGGGAATCACAAGGTGATCAATTCCATGAGCCTACAAGAAACCGCGGTTATGGAAAACCATAAACCTTTACTCCTAGTTAATTATCTCAAGTTATTTGCTTCCAGTTTTAAAGGTCTGGCAGTTCAAAAAAATTGGGAATGAGCCCATGAGTTAAAATTAGAACAGAAAAGGTTTAGATGCTAATAACAAGTTAATGATTATGATTTTCAACTCATCATCATCTTTTGCCCTTTTATACATTAAACAGCTTGACCAAAGATGTATTGCAAATTTAAATGTGTAAAAAGTAATACTCACCTTGTACAGAGATGAAGGAACCAAAGTCTCATATGGTTCATTTAAGGTAATAACACCCCGAACCCCAAGTTGTTGCAAATGAAGTACATCTTTTTGGAAAGGAACGGCACCAAGCCAAAGATACTGGAAGAAAATACAGCAAACTAGATACGGAGTAGCAAAATAGAATATAGAGTATGAAAATATTATCAACTATTGTTACTAGAGAAAAAGCTAGAGACAAAAATAGAATGCAGAGCAATCAATTTCTTGGTTAAAGAAAAATGAGAAAATAAGCTTGCATTCTTTCTCTCTTTTAGCTTGGGATGCAAAACATATGGCAGACTTTTATTGAGTTTATTGCCGAAGTTACAAAAAAAAAATCTAAGAAATCCGCAGAAGCCCTACAATAAGATATTTAAAATCATGACCAGATCATGCAGAAACATAGACCATATCACATAAATATTAAAATTTAAGAACTTCCTACGATGTCACCCAAGTATGCGTAGCTATAGGGTTGTAAATAAAAGCTGGAAACACATCATGAACTATTAAAGTTTGAAAAGGAGCTGACAAAAAAGAAAATGAAAATGAGCCTTTTCAAAAGGCTTTAAAAAAGAGTTTCTTTTTTTGGAAAAAATATTTGAAAAGGAATTATTTGAATACATTTGAATATTCTATATATGTAAAGACCAAATCATCACTTAATATTATTTTGAATGACATGAAATATAGGAGAACAACCATGTCCATATTTTTATAAGAAAATAAGGTAACGCTGTGCCCAACGCCAGCTTTCAAATGAGATTGGTAGCATATTTTAGAGTTTGAACGTGTGGTTGGCTGGACTTTCAGAAGCCCTTTCAAACAGAACTAATGCTATGTACTTAAAGAATTTTTAATTTATTAAGCAATGTGACAAGGAACCAATGAGTTAAAATCATGGAAAGAGCTTAGAAAATGCGAGGTGAAGTGGTATATAATAATCCTATCAGATTGACTTTTCCTTGAACCTGGTGCATAAAAAAACTTATGCTGAAAGTGTTCCATTTTTTAAATGTGTTATCAAAAGCATATTTATTATGGACTTCTTGAAACTTAATCAAATTTCTGTTCTAATTTGTTTAGATGTCATCAAATTTCTGTTAATGAGGGTTCTTGGGTGGTTTAAATTTGCATACAAAAATATGTCTTGGCTTCTCAAGGATTAGCAATATTATAGTCTATTGTTTAGAGCTATAAATCACTAAAAAGTTGCCATGATATGCATGCATATCTTCATTTAGGATTCTCATAATATTTGTACACTGTACATAAACTGTCATGATTGTTGACTTATTGTCCATTGAAGGCACAATTTCTTGGTTATAATAACATAGAAATCTTTGAGAACTATGCTTAAGTAGTATCATGTACTTTACAAAATTATGCAGTTCAAAAAACTTCTAAGAAAATCAATTCAAAGAAAATTTAAATTTTCTTTTGGAATGTGCTTCAGTGGACATATATCTTGTTTATGGTAGCTGAGCCCAATTAATACTAATAATGTGGTAGGTTGCAACAAAGGAAATGGCAATTAATTGTCATGTGATTGTCCAATGTGTATTCAATAAACAAGGATCATCTCCTAGCACGATTCCATCCATAGAGGAATTGGGATGGTTAGACCAAATCAACTTGAGAAGAAAAGTTCTTAGTCTAATATGTTGGATTATAGCCTTTAGATGTTAAGATGTCTTCAGCAGAAAAAAGGAAGGAAGAAAACCATGATACCTGTCTGCATCAAAGCAAACAAGACCTAGAAACTTGGGCTCGATTGTTATAGAATTTCATTAAAGTGATATCTGCCCTGGTATGATGTGTTTAATGAACAAATTATGTAAAAAACAGTAGTTTTTTATGCCTCAAGACCAACAATGGTAATTGAACCAATGGGCTTTTGATGTTTGAGTACTAACAAGAGTGATTGCCAAATTATTACCTTAGAAGATTCATGACATGGAGTGACTCCTACTAGATATCTAATTGGAGAGATACATTCATGAATAATTCTACATAAAATGAATGAACATTTATAAATATGATGTAACATTATCTTAAAAAATTGGCACATAGTTTGAGAACCTCTTCAAACCAAAGGGGATACCATCTAGATGCTTTATTAGGGATGACAAAATAATATCCATGATAAGTATACATAAACATTACCATGCATCTAATGTTCAACAATAAGTCTTGCTCTTGTTATACAACTAACGTCTTTTACCCACCAACTAACACTTTTGAGTTGATGCATTTCCATTTGTTTGTGTATTAAGCCACCTTTGAGTCAATAATTTAGTTGAAATCAAATGGTTCAAGTGACAATGTGCTCCTATATATCTTGCTTGTTCTATCATGATTAAGAGAGTTAAGAATATGTGACTTTCATGAAACTTTTACATGTTTGAATGTGGGCTTTATATTATGCCAGTGATAGGATTGGATTATTTTAGTTGGGTGAAAATCATTGATTCAATGTGAATGAAAATATAATGGAGAAATAGCTGAGCACACACAAAAATGATTCTACATTGGATGCTAAACATGACACATATATTTTAGGTTTTTCAAAATAAAAAATGTTGTCCCCTTAACAAAGTTATTTTGAGTCTTCTTATACACGACAATTACTCTCTTTACTGGCAGATCAACCAAAATAGTAAACTAATAATACTACTATTGTTCAATATAAAGCTGCATTTAAAGGTCTTTTACAAACATGGGGCAACTAATCATAATCTTCCAGGCACTTTTGTTGTTATTGCCGTTATTTCCAGGGAATGATGCTGGGAGACTTTCCAATGAGGTGACAAAAATATGATGGAATAAAGGAAAGTCTTAGAAAAAAATACTCTACCCAACTAAACAGAGATGTATTATGTTATTGTATAATTTATGTGATTATCATGCATCATACTAGTTATTTCCTTAATCAAACTTTTAATGAATTTTTTTTTTCAAAGAGAAAAATTCTACTTAAATTGCTCATAGATCTTCTCATCAATAAAATTATTTTCACCAAAGAGTACGTCATAGTGACTGAAATGTACAACACTAGGATGCCAAATACATAACTATAGCAGCCATGATGAACAATTACTAGCAATTGGAGGCAGAGCTTTCAAAGAGAAAATGCTCAGCAACACCATAATCAACACAAGAATCCTATGGGACTGATTGCAGAATATGGAAGGCATAACTGCTCAGGAATAGAGCCATACATGAGCACTTTTAGCACGCCAAACTCTTGTCCACTACTGAACTCCAAATAAACACTTGTCAGACCCTCTAAGGTACGTACAATTTCTCTTGTTTCCGAGTGTATTATGTTTAAATTTTTAAACAATGCAAAAATACTTCTTTTGTATCCAAGCTAAATTCAAGACCATAAGGTAACTAACAACACAAATAAAGATTCTTTTAATAGGCCAACTTCTTAGTTTCATCAATAACACAAGCATTATGAATAATATGAATTTGGGTCTTTAAAGACAGTGCATCATTGATTCATCTATTCCATATAAGCCAACATGGTTAGATTGTATGGTACACAATGGAAGCATTGGCATATATATCGTGTCCTCATAAATTTACATCAATTTACAACACAAGAAACAACCTCTCCATAATTCAAGGAAATGGGTACCAACTTTAGCATCGCAGCAGTCCTCTTTAAGTTATCATGCCTTCAACTTATAAGGGGCCTATAAAACATGCAAAACAATTGCTTAATTCATATATTAATTAAGAGGTGTTGATGCAAGCACATGTTTGATAAAAAATTACAGGCTGCATTAAATTTAGCATTATAGCTTGTTTTAATCTTCCATCCTTGTTTTTCTCTTAGTGCATGACCATTTTTCTGCTCTTATCTTCTTCTAAGATCATATTATATATCATAAAATATTATAGATAAAACCCAAAATGTCTTGAGAGTACTCAAGAGAATGCTAATTCTAATTTTGGTTTAAAGAAATCTAGATCTAGTTTTCAAGTCATCATTTTTGCCAGTCTTAATGCTTTCATACCATGGTCCAGTCAGTTTTTAAACTACATAAAATAAAAAAAAAAGTTTCAAATTTATGACGGAACGAAAGACCAAGGAAAGGATTGATTGACTTGATAGAACATATACCAAACAGAGGTATTTGGCAATATATGTGCAATGCCAAGACACTTTTCACTACAAATCATATGCCGAATTAAATCGAAAGAAATAATTCAAAGGAATATGGTAAACCGGAATGGTTATTTATTGTCAAATGGATGTGTTTATGATGTTTTGTTCACGTTCGCACATGACTATTTGAGGAACAAGACTAAAATTCTCATGCTCTGACAAATAAAAAGGAGACTAAAAGAAAATAAATAGCATAGCAAGTTAACCACAGAAAGCAACCTGAAACTTCTAAAATGAATCCCTGTTAATTGATTTTCGGAAAAATAATCATATGAAACTATAGATTTCGTTTCACTCAGCACTTAATAACACATACTGCATTTCTTATTCATTACAGCAATAGCAAGAGAACTCAAATAGTGATTTAAGATAAAAAAACGAACCATGGTCACTCAAAAACAAAAAGTATGCAAGTCAAGGTTTCATCAAGTAAGCACAATTGCACAACAAAACTAGGTTAGGAAACATCCAATACAAGCAAAAACACAAATTTAAAGATACAAATCAGCGACTAGATTGCAAACATTCCACCCTAAAAGGAAAAATTTGGATAATAACAGCCAAACGAAGATTAAAAATTGAACAACTTGTCATAAGTTTACTAAAAATAGGCACTCCAGAACACACCCACCATTCATGTGAAAACATTTCCTAAAATATGAATGGAATTTAAAGAACTTTAACATCTAAATTGCCATGAACAACAAAATATACAGAGGTAAACCTTCATAGACTGGTTAAGGAGAAAGACAAAAAAAAAAAAAAAAAAAAAAAAAAAAAAGAAAGATTTTGAAACTATCACTATCAAAGGCATGATTCTTGCCATAAAATTACTTGACACCACACAGAAAAATTTAATTTTCTTGCCATTTTCTGTAACATTTCTGTATGCTCTAAATGATTATGTGGCCACAAGTTCAGGGTTAACACTTACGGCTTAAAAAACTACATATGAATACTCATATGCAAAACTGCCAAACCTGTGCAAGTTGAAATTGAAGCAAAGAGACTCTCATGATGCTGTACGCAACAAAAGCCACATGAAGCAAATGCAAACATTGATGAGTACTCCAATTGAGATATGAACTCGATCTTCCATAAAAAACTTCGCATTCTTAAGCTCCAAAATCCAGACAAAAACAGGACGTATCAATTTACTACAGCTATTGAGAATGACAGCAATTAAAAGAAACAACGAACAACCTGATCCACTTCGTCCCACCATCGGAACTCAGCCTGAACCTTGTTGCGGATGACGTTGTAGAGAAGCGTCGGATAGAAGAGAACCCTTGCCCCCGCCCCAACCAGCATTCTCTTGGCACGTATCGCCACATTCTCATTCTTATCGCAGCCATCCGATTCTCCCTCTTCCAATTCCATGATCCTCATGACAAATTACCCCAAAGCGAATGACGAACACAAACCAAACGCAGAAACTACTACCGTCCGTTCCAACCTCTTCTTCAAGAACAATTTTCTTCGACACCATAAGATTCAAAGAATCGTATATAAACAGATCAATCACCATTCGGATGGTGAACATCATTCAAAGATCACTCCGATAAATCCGCTGTTCATAATCGTAAAAGAAGACAAATACCTCTATCGCGAGCTCGAAAGAAGGCGACTACTTCCTTCGCTCTAGGGCATAACGCCACCTTCACCGTTTCAAGCATGCAAGCAAACGACAGGAAGCCGGCTCCGACCGCGGCAAAACTTATAAATTCGAGTTCCGACAAGACAAAGGAGAGCAGTCGCCGCGCCGCGGTGCCGCGTAACTGGAAAACTTTGAACCGCTGTGAGAAACATCGTCGCCGTGCATTCCATCAACGTCGCTGCGGCAGTGTGCGTTGAGCCGGTTCAATCGGTCCGGCCGGTTTGCCAAAGTTCAAACCAAACAAAAAACCAAAAGTAATTTTAAACTGCAATAAAAAGGATACTTTTTTAAAACGTCTTTTCAATAAATGTACGTCGAAACTTTTCTTTGAATAAAAAGGAAAACAGTCGTGCTGGTGTATTTGTTCATATTTAAAACGTATATTTTAAAATAATAGCTATTATTTGCCAATTCATAAAAAAATAAATAAATAAGCTCATTAAATTATATAATTTAAATGAGCAATTTATTATCATTTTAATGAGAATAACAAAATATTTAAAAATAGAAAAATAGAAGATAAATATAGATAAATATTGTTGAAAGACAAAGAAAGAGATGTGGATGAACAAATCAAAATTATTAAATTTTGATCAATTTTCTATTAATTGAGATGCTTGTCAAAGTAGTCAAGGGTGTGTCCTAATTATGATTTTATATTTTTCTAAATTTTAATGAGAAGAATAAAATATTTTAAAAAATAAAGAGATAAAGATTGAATAAATATTATTGAGAGATTGAGAAAGAGACGTTAATGGATGTCAAAATTATCAAATTTTGATGAATTTCGTATTGAGTTGAGGCATTTGCCAAAGTAGTAACGCATCTGGGGTGGGACGAAATAATGATTCCATATTTTTTGGAATTAAGTTTTTAATGAAAATGATACTTGTGATTTTTAATGTGTTTCAAATATGTTGTGTTATAATTTTTATAATAAAAAATTTCAAAATATTCCAAGAGTCGTTTTCAATACTACTTATCAAAATTTTTTTTAATAACTTTATTTAAAACCCTTTTCTAAATAAAAACTATTATTTATTTGGTAAATTCATGACATAAATAGAATTAGCAATAGAGAGAGCACTTCATCTTTAAAAGGTTATCTTAAATATCTTAAAATTATGATATCATATATAAAATTTATAATATTTTTTAAATATAAAAATATACACAAATAATTAAAAAGTTTTAAATATTTTATAAATGAATCAATATAACTCACAATTTACTAAGATAACAAATAAATAAATAAATATTTTATATTGTCTATTATATCAACTCAGTGTTATCTATTAATATAATATATCATACATTATAGTGCATCTAAATATCAAACAAATTTTTAAAAAATAATACATAACTACTCATGCATAATATATATTATTTAAAACAATATATTTTTATAAGAGGTGTTTAGTTAATTCAATGTGGATTTTTTCAACAATATACCTTCAACCCTAAGACTTAATGCAAAATTGGCAGGAAGTCAAGAGCATGATATGGTATTTTATCTTATACTCTCACATCATGATAATTCTAACATCTTACTCTCTAACAAAGATTATGTACCAAATGATTCACAATAATAACCAATAATAAGAACAAACATCGGACAACCCTTTGCACCAAGCAATGAGAGTTATACGACAAATGGCTTCTTGTAGATATAGATATAACAATAAGAGGAAGGATTTCTAAGTGTGACTATTATAGTGAATGAAATAGTAATAGTCATATTAGTGAATCGTATTTAATTATTTTAGTTGTCATAATTGAACCAAATAAGGATTTGCTAACTTATTGCAAGATGCTTTTGAGAATAATGAGAATGACTAACACATTTATTATGACAGTATTTTTTTATTTGCTTTTTAAGTCTTAGAACCTTTTAACATAATATATGATTGTTTTTAGAGGAAATTGAGAATGCTTATATTTAAAATATTTAATTTTTTATTACTTTATAAGAGAATACACATCTCCTAAATATTGATATCTTGAGATTTACATGAAAATTTTTAATATAATAAAAAAAATATTTTTTATTAAATAGAGAAGCCCAAGGATCAATTTACATTGGATTCACAAAATAATGCCTCCAAAGACTCATCAATAATAAGAATTGTGATTAAAATTTAAAATAACTATCAAATATGGAATATTTGGCTAACAGTTTATATTGCTATCAATTAACTACCATTTAATGAGAGATCGACTTATAAGATTATTATTTTTATTGATAATTCGTCATTGATTATTAATAATAGAAAGTCTTCCAAATAAAAAACTTGTATAGCAAAATCAACTATGATAACATTTAGTCGTTGAATAAGTAAATTATCCATTTGAAACTAGTTGCAATGAGAAATAAGTATTTCTAAAGTTTTTTTATTTGGCTATTATGACGAGCACCATATTTATAACAACAAATTTGTTAGTTTCGATAGAACATAATGAATAGAATATAAGGATTTAATAGCCTAAACTAGTCATCAAAACCCTTAATTATTGTATCATACCACTCCTTTGATTTGCATGGTCTTCACTTTTGCTAGCATAAGTATTAGAAGCTTTTTTATGCCGAATGATTTTGGGGTTACCTCTATTTCATATTGAATTAAATCCACTTGCAAATGATTAATATAAAAATGTCACAACCCAATCTTGTAATATTAAAATATAATTCTCTTTAATTGTCTTATTTAAATTCAAATTTTGAGCTAAAAAATTGTCTTAAATATTTTAAAATTATGATATCATACATAAAATTTAGGATCTTCTCTCTTAACAATGTGAAACTATTTATCTTTATACCTTTAAAGATTATGAACATAATTATACATTATTAGATGATTTGTCTTCTTGATATATTATTTAATGATTACTCATTTATTCTTTTTTTATGTTACAAAAATATATTAGATATTTTATCACATCTTACCAATTTTTATGAAACGTCAAATAATAAGCATGAAAAGAATAATTTTATTCAGATAATAAATGCACATAAAATAGTCACATCTAACAATTGGACAGGTCAAACTTGGCATGGATTAAACCCAAAAGAGATTGATGTTGCTATATAAATCTCATGTCAAGTTTAAGTCTTACAAATAAGTGAGTCTTGCTCAAGCTTGTTGAGGCTAATGGGCCACTAAAATGAGATGCATCTTGATGCCCATAGCCCATTTAATGAATGTTTCAAGAAATTGGCAATACATGAGGCTTGGGTTGTATTTGTTACATTTCTATGAAAAAAAAATGTTTTAAAAATAAAAAGCATTATTTTTTTATGACAATTTTATATAGTATTTAACAAAAAAAAAATGAATTAAAAGTGATAGTATCAAGCTATAAATTAAAACCTTGAGATAATAAAAACTATGTTTCATAAAATAAAAATTATGTTACACACCTCAAAAAGTTATTTCCAAGAAATGTTTACTTATAGTTTTGCTTCATAATCTCAAAGTTATACTCATTTTTTTTTATAAATAGTGTGATATATATAATTTTTTTAAATTATGATCCATCACGTTAAACTCTAATTATGATAACACATATTGTAGCATTTTAAAACCAAAAAATATTTGTTGTGTGTTATAAAATTACATTAACATATGTGTAGGAGTTAGTCTTATGCATGTGTAGAAATGTATGCACATGTGAATCTATTAATTAAAAAAGAAGTACAAAAAATATATTTTTTAATTATAAATATGACAAAAAAGATGCTAATATGAAAGATCATAGAAAGAACGAATATCATAACAATTATTATAGAAATTTTAACCATATGAACATTTGGTATTGATTAATTTTACAACTGTATAACTTGAGTTCCAATGAGCACATAAAGAAAAATAAATGCATTCTTAATTGGAAAGAATGTCAAAAAAAGGGAAAGTTAAACAAAACTTTAAAATGAATTGAATTTTTTTTGTTTAAAATGAAAAATAAGCATACATACCAATGATAAATTTTCATTTAAGTTTATAAGAGAAGATATAAAGCATTAACTTTTAATTCATCAAGGTGGGCAATAAAATCTAATAACTAGTAAAATACCTAAAGCATCAAAGTGCATTTGATCTTTAATATAAGAAAATATTTGTGATAACTTATGATCCATATATCTATATAAAGCAAAAAAACAAAACTTATTCTTTTCAGTTATAGTAGCACAAATTTAACACTTGATCAGAACAAATCTTTTATGATATTGCAAAAATTCTATGATTAAACATATTAGATTGAAATAGTATTAAGATGAATAGTCATACAAGAATGACTATTATATAAAAATAGATTAGTCTCACAAACTAACATAAAATGACAATATCATTATATAACTACAAAATAAATGGATACATCATCGTTTGGTGAGATTCAACCGCATTGATATGACCATCAAACAACCATACCTATACGACATGTCGTTAATGTAAATACAAAATTCTAAATTATAAAAAAGAAAATTTCAAATATAATTTATCCACCATCATAGCGTGCAATATTACTCATCAATCATTGTAATGTAAAAGCAAACAATGATTCAAAGTACCTCACCTCCAAAAGCAAAATCCCAGCTGTTAATTAAACTGCACGAGACATGTGACTACTGCCAGCCGGTCTGAATCAGGACCGGTTCATGTTGCGATGATTGAACCCGTACGAGGCAGTCGGCCGAATCTATAATTTAAAATAAATTAATACAGGTTTTTTTTTCTTAATCATAATATAATTAGATGTTTAGTTTGATAATTATCCGTTCTCAAAGCGGCGGTGTTTAAAAGGCCAAGTGCTCTGCATGGCAATGGTTTAAAAAAGCTTGTGATATTATAAAATCATTTATGCTTGGTTAGTGGAAAACATATTTGAAGAGATTTTTTTTATACCAAACTTAAAAATATAAATAATTTATTAAACAAATATTATAAATTTTTCAGAATTTTTTTTTTAAAACAATGAATTTGGAAAGATATTTTTCAAATTCCATTAATTAAAATTGGACCATTCGACTAAACAGCAGCTCCACTTAAAAAACTCTTTATGGTTATCATTGGACAAATACAGACCGTCCGATCAAGCGTTATGGACTTCAAACACGTGCGCCTTTTATCTCCCCACACGTGTATTCCACTTGAAGCCCATCGTCTCGCGAGCCGTGAATACAAGGACTGTCATCCATCCACAGTTTGGCGAAGGGTAAGAGACAGAGACAGCGCAAAGGCTTCGGACCGCGGAACAGAGAAGAGGAGAGATCGCCGGAGCATCGTCGTTGGCTGCCTACGGAATAATGGGAGAGGTCCGATAATTCTTTCCGATCTGTACGAGTCGAACGATTTGTTCTTGTTTCCTGACTTATGGGATGGTTTTTGGCAGGAAGGGAACAAGCCGGAGGAGAAGAAGAAGGATGAGGGCAATAAAACGGAGGATTCCAAGGCGAGCGAAGTGAAATCAAAGGAAGGAGTGAAAGAAGGTGGCGGAGGAGGAGATGGTAGTGCCTCAGCGGAGAAGAAGGCAGGAGGGGAGGAAGGTAAGGCAGAGGCACCGCAGGCACCGCCGCCTCCCCCACCGGAGGAGATCGTTTTGAGGGTTTACATGCATTGCGAAGGATGCGCGAGGAAGGTTAAGAGGAGCCTCAAAGGTTTTGAGGGTAAGTTGCAAAGTCCTAGGCCATTTTTCACCTGTTTGCCTCCTTTTTGCACAAAATGTTGTCTCTTTTTGATGATTTCCTTGTAGGGGTCGATGAGGTGACGACGGACTGCAAAACGCATAAGGTGGTGGTAAAGGGGAAGAAGGCGGCGGAGGATCCCTTGAAGGTGATGGAGAGAGTGCAGAAGAAGAGCGGCCGCAAGGTAGAGCTGCTGACTCCCTTGCCACCGCCCAAGTCCGAGAAGAAAGAAGAGGTGAAACAGGAAGACAAGCCGAAGCAAGAAGAAAAGAAAGAGGAGGTACGTTTGATAATTGCTGCCGATTCCCCGATAGATGCGATTCCCTGAATAAAAAAAAAAAATCTTTTTTTTTTTTTTTTTTGCGGCACTTACCATCTTGTTTGGTGTTCTGTAGTTGGCTGTAATGTTTGTCGTACTTAAAGTTCACATGCATTGTGAAGCCTGCGCGCAAGAGATGAAGAAGAGGATCCTTAAAATGAAAGGTTTTTCTTCGTATCTTTCCATCTTTTCTTTATTTTCGTTCTTTTCTTCTGTCAGCTATTTCAGATTCTTATCAATAGCCACACTTTCTTCTATCTTTTTAAGCCTTCTTTTTTTCTGCACGCCTCCACCTCTTCCAGATCTCAGTGGATTGCTTTCCACCATTCATTACCTGATCTAAAGTTTTTTTTTTTTTGTTTATTTTAGTTATTATCTACTTTTCATGCCATTGAAAGATGAAAGTTTCCATTTCTTTCACGAAAAAAAAAAAAAAAACAGGGGTGCAGGAGGCCGAGCCGGACCTAAAGGCTTCTCAGGTAACCGTTAAGGGGATCATGGACGCCGCGAAGCTGGTGGAATACGTCTACAAACGCACGGGCAAGCACGCGGTCGTCGTCAAGTCCGAGCCGGCGGACAAAAAGCCGGAAGGCTCCGCGGCCTTACCTGCGGACGAGAAGAGCAAGTCTGAGGGTGGCGCAGAGGAGAAGAAAGCAGGGGACGGCGGCGGGGGCGAGAAGAAGCCTGAGGGGGAGAAGAAGGGCGATGATGGAGGAGTTGCCGACGGAGAGGACAAGGAAAAGAAGGAACTTGGACCGGAGGATGCGGCGGCGGGCGGCGGAAAGCTGGTGGAGCTGAAAAAGAACGATTTTTATTATTACTACCCTAGATACGCGGCGGAGTTCCATGCTTACCCTCCACCCCAGCTGTTCAGCGACGAGAACCCCAACGCATGCTCCGTTATGTAGAAAAATGTAAGGAAAAGAAAACGAGATTTTATATATCTACCCCGGACTGTAATTTTAGGATATAAATAATTACCTTTTGTCTGTCGGTTATGGACCTCTGCCTGTAAATTTCTGCTTCGTTGCATAAAATCCTGGTTAGAATGTAATATTTATTTCTCGCTTTTGCTCCTTATATGAATTCAACTTCTAATTTCACCTTTTTTATGGCGCCAAAATGACATTTTGTACAAAGGGCATTATGGTCTTTTCAGATTTACTATCTCAACTTTGTAAAGTGAATGAGACACAAGTGCTTCTTTGGCTTCCTTACCAAACAAAAACCTAACCGCAACTATAAGATAGCATAGTTTTGGTCGTGATTTATTTTTAAATGATTTTTTTTTTATTTTAATATTTAATTTACAAAAAAAATAAATATTTTTAAAACTAATAGAAGAGATAGCTAATTGTGAAAGTCTAATTGTTATTATTTTAAATATATATATATACTTGAATCTTTTAAAAGTTAAGTGGCCCTTAGTGCAAGGTAGGTGAAACATGAATTTTGAAAGCGACAACTGTTGTTTAAAAAATTAATTTTATTTATGATTTATTCTTACAAATATTCGATGAATAAGGGAAATATTTACTAAAATGAGGTTAAATTATTTATATAGAAAGAAATAAGTTTAAATATGAACATTCAATTTAGATTTAGGCACTGCATGTGCTCAAGCGAGGTCTATAACAGGAAACTAGACCGAGAGACCAAACTTGCGTCCACCTGACCAATGTGGTCCCTTGACAACATTAATACGCAACCCTGTCAAATTGGTACGAGAATTGTAAATTAAATTATTTTAAAATAAAATTTATTTGTAATACATTTGGAATTCTTGTGCTTAAACAATAAAAGAAGTCTAATTAGAGATGACGTCAGAGAATAGTCGTTGGATTATTTTTTAAGGTAATGATGTAAAATATAAAAAGGGATTAAAATTACTTCACTTATTATTTTTTTTAAAAAGAAATAATATTTATAAATTCAAAAGTGCCTTGTTTGGTATGTAGATGAAAAAGAAATAAGAATAAGTAATTATATATTTATTTGTGAATCTTTAATAAAATTAATATTTTAAAAGGAAAGGCTTATTATATAAGAGTCCAAATTGCATTACAATTTTAAGAAGGCATTTGTTTATTTATTATTTAATAATATTAATATTAATGATGACCTTATGCAGATATTTAGTATTAAAACAGCTTTCTTTTTTTCCTTCATTTCCAAATAAAGGAAACATTCTTCGCTTTCTTAGTATCGATATATTTCTTATTTTAATTTCTAAATTATTTTTTTGTTTATAACATTTATTAAAAACTTTTCTATATTTGTCCCGCCAACTGCCAGGATGAGTATATATTTGATTGATGGTGATATACCAACTCTCATTATTCCTTATCTATTTAAATTAACCCCAAAGTTGTCAAAACCTTTTTATTATTTTTTTTGCAAATATAATAAAAATGTAAATAGAAAATTATATTTTTACCAGAGTATTCCATAATTAGACTTTAAATGTGGGTCCATTAATACAGCAATCATTCAAACCACATTACTGCCGGAGCCCTCATGTCACGTGAAGCAGGTGGGGGTTTGTTTTTCCCACAATAATATTATTTGTCACGCGGCTCTGCTGTACTTACAGCAGTAAATAATTTTATTTTTATCTTTAAATTAATGAACCCCTATTTTATTTTTAAAAGGTAAACTATATTTTTGATAAATATTTTTCGGTTAAATAATTCAAGCTAATAAAGTTATGCAGGTAACATTTCAATCAAGTTTCCAGTAGTTAGTATTTTTATTTTTTATTTATTTATATACGTTTTAAAAGAAAATGATTGAAATAATTTTGACGAATGGTTGGTCCACGTGTGCTCCAATCACTCAAATCACATTCACCTTTGTAGTGCTTATGTCACGTGAAAGGAGACTATTGCTCTAGGTGAAAAGTCAAAAGAGATGCAAGTAAATCTGAATTAAAAAAATATTTTTTTATAATATTTGTGAAGATAATAGAAATGAATAGTATGATTTTCCATTTTGTTATATGATTAGTATTATTAGATCATCGATTTGAGGATGTAGATTTTCATGACTATCGTTTCAGTTTCTTATTAAGTTTATTTCATATTCATCACTTTAGACTTTATAATTCAATACTTAGTTTAATTTTAATATCATAATCAACTTAGTAATAATCAATGTTTATAACTTTTGCTTTCATTAGTTTATCTTATGAGAGTGATGTATTGGTATTGGAGCATTTGAGGTCAACTCTTGAACATTGCAAGCTTAAGGAGATTTTTTTTATATAACCAAAGGGTCTTCATGAATTACTTAGTTTTAGTATATTAGCAAAATTTAAAGTTTATTATGAAAGTTGTCAATGATAATGCTATGGATTCTCTATATATGTTTTGCATTAGGATTTAAAGGTAGTTCAATAGTTAATTATTATTTGGATTTTCTTTATTTTCTTACTATTTTTATCACTTTTATATCTTTATAATGGTAAGTCCATTGTCATGGCAATTATATGAGGGAAGAGGCAAAAAGTCAAAGGAGAGAGACTCTCTTATGAACATTACAATCATGATAATTCTTCACCCTTCTATCCAAATGACGGGTTTATTTAGATGCACAAATATTTTTGTTATTGTTTTCTCATTTTTCATGCAAGTCTATGTGAAATTCATGTAGAAATTTTGTTTTCTTTAGTTTGTTATTTTGATAATCACTGTAAATAATTATAATAGATTGTTGAAGATGATGTCAATTTAAGAGCATTTTTCTATCATAGTTGATTCTACCATTGTCTTCTATTGATTTCTTGTATTTTATTATATGTAAACGTTGGATATTGTTAAGAAGACTTGAGAACTTTTGAATAGTGAATTATCTACTTTTACAATAATAACAAATTTAAGTAATTCTTTCACTATTGATTAATAAACCTAAAATGAGTAGTACTAATTAAAATTTGTTAATGACGTGAATGCCTAGTGTTACGAGCTTCTTTACTTCGGTTCAACCTTTTTTTCATTTAATTGGCAATTCTCACCAACTCTTGTATTACTATTAAATTGATAATATCTAATATTTATAAGATAACATATCAAATTCTTTTCATCTAAAGTTATATCTTAAAAAAATAACAAGCACATTTATGATCTTTATGATTCAAATCTCTATTAAAAAATGACATTTTTGTATGAAAAATTATAGATTGAACGTCTCACTAATGAAGAATGATCTAAAAAATCAAGAAAATACATAGCCAATTATTAAAAAAAGGATCACCATAGCAAGACATAATTGTCAACATTTTACAAAGTCTAAACACCTTGTAGTTATCTTTCTTTCTCAATCTTTATTCTCTATATTTTTGTACTCTTATATTACCTGAATTGATAAGGCTAGTAACTTGAGGGCGAAGCTTTTGTAACTAACTAGGAGTTAATATTGTCTACTCCAAGCATGCAATATTTTCCAATATCTAAGTTTTTTCATATAAATATACTCATTTCTCTCTCACTCTTATGCCTTATAGACTTCATCAATGTATAAGACCAATAAAGGCTCATCAAGCTTCTCCTTTTGTTATTTCTTTATGGGTTCTTTGTTAATTTTGGATAATGACAATAATAGTGAGTGGATGAGAAGAAAATTGATTTGTGATAAGAAAGTAAATGTGATTGCTAAAGAGAGATAATGCATAGAAAAAAGAAAGTAAAACATACATACCACAATGTATTTTTTATGAAAACCAAAAGTTGAAAAAGCTATGGTGTGACATTCCAAAAATTTAAAGTATTCCAAACATAATTGACATGAAAGCTACTATTATGAAGAGATCATCATAAAAGATGACATGTCATTATCACAAGTGCAAATGGTAGTAAAAAGGGGTTAATCACCTATGTAAATGAAAAATTTTCATAGGGAAGTGAACGTTGTTGTGAAAAATTAGAATTTAAAGTCTAGTGATGACAACTTTGCTAGATTTAAAGGAAGTATTATCATATAACAAATTATTGAAACATTTTTTAAAATAATAACATTTTTATCATAAAGTTGACTTTTAATGAAAGAAATACTTAAAGTACTAAATGATATTAAAATATTTCAATTTTAATATAAAAATGAAGAGTTTGATAGCAAATTATTTCAAGAATACTTTGAAAAATTATTTGTCATTTGTGAAAAAAAATATAAGAAATATAAGAAGTTGTGTAGTTTTTATTTAATTTTTAATTATAAAACTTTCTATAAGAGTGTTGGTAGAGAAAATGAGAAAGTGGAAGGTGAGAGAATTAAAAAGAGAGATTAAGGAGTTGCAGGAGTGAAAAGAGAAGGAAGTTGGAGAAGAAGAAAATAGTAAGAGAAGGAAGTATACTTAGAAAGGTTATTGCATGAGTTCAACTTATGAGAAAGGAAAGTCGTAAGCCTCATGAGCATTCTTAGTTGGTGTTGTGGTACTTTAATAAAGTTGGAAGTATTATTTTAGCACTAGAATACAGCTTTTGTAAAAGATTCAAAGGGGTTTAAACTAATAGAGCACTTTTGTGTAAACTCTTTGAGAGTTGGAAGCCACATGCATGTTGTTTTGACATTCTAGGCGAAGTTATTTGATGGTCTTAAAACAAAATTGAACAATTTGATCTGTATCAAGCGATCATTGGATGGTTTGATAAAGCTATTGAATGGCTTCATCAACACTTGGAAATTTTGGATAAGAATCTACCTGACGTCTATTAGTGGATCTAACATTTTTTTATATACAACAAAAAATTGAACAAGAATTATAAGACAATTTGATAGATATATAGTAGGTTCAATAAAACAAAAATAGTATATGTTTAACAAGGCATGTGTGACAACTCAATTAAACTCCTATATCCTCTAAAAGTATATTTTATATATTAGAAGCTAGTGTTGTAAATCCTCATTGCAAAGAATCTACTACAATGCAATTTGAAATTTTTAGAGGTGAATCAAATTATTTATAAAAAAATATTAATAAAAGATATTTATTTTAATCATCTTATTTAATAAGAGGATAAGATTCTTCCTGTCTTTAGAATGAGTGGCTATATTTGTGAAACTTTGAAGAGGGAAAGTAGAAAGAGATGAGGGAAGAATTGGAGAGAAAGAAAGAGAGAAAAATGATGTTGTCTTTCATGAAAATAAAAGTGATCAGAAAAATGAAGAAGAAAGTTGTGACGACCTATATTTTATTACTTTAGTATTATTATTGACCTGGATGCTTAGTTAAGAATTTTTTGAAATATGATAAAATATAATTTTATATATATCTTAAAAATCATATTTGACAAAGTATTTCAAATTTTGAATTTTTATATATTTTCATAAAAAGCATGTTGTGAGGAATCCAATGATATATTCATTGCAATTTTTTAAAATCATGTAAGCTTTTAACGAATTATTGAAATAAAGAAAAGATAAATTTTTAAATAATTAACTATTTTATTTTTTTACTATTCCTATTAAAAAATCTCGTTCACTATCCTGTAATTCTAAATTCTATCGTCTCCTCAACTTGACGCTCAGCGATTGTCATAACCGCTTCGTGAAAGAATTATCCTGCAAATTGGAGAGGAGGAGGGAAATGGGAGGAAAGAACGTTGAGAAAAATTATAATGACCTAATCATAGTAATTAACCATTTCATTTTTTTTATTATTACTATTAAAAAAATCTCATTCATTATTCTGTAATTCTAAATTCTCCCGTCTCCTCAATTGGACAGTTAGCCATCGTCAATAATCACTTTGTGAAAGAATTACCGTGTGAATTTGAGAGGGTAAGGAGGGTAATCGTGAGGAAAGAACATCGAGAAGGATTCTGATGACCTAATCAATTGAAACCTTTTTTTAGGGAGGCACGCTAAGAAATGTTGTAACTAGAATGAGGGATTTAATGGTCTTTGATGACAACAGTAAGTCTTAAATTGAAATTGGTGTCTCACGTGAGTATTTCATGCTTTCTCAATTTCTTGATCATATGAGATTGATTTTTAACCTAATAGAGCTATGTTGTGAGAAGAGGCCAAGGTGTTCATAAGATTCAAACATTTTGACATTTATAGTGAGTCCTTTTAATGCAATTGATATGTTAAGACAATTACAAGGAGAAGGGAAGAGCTGCTTGAAAATGATTTGGCCAAATCTCATATGTTGTGCATTTATTGTAAGAATTATTGTTTGTGACTGAGAAAGGAAAATATTAAAAAGAAATTGTGGAGTTATGATATTAAAAGAGAAGAATGTTCAAGTGTTATCGTTGCAAATTGCAATAATAAGAAAAGATAAACATATGATTTTTGATTTTCATATTATTATTCTATATACAAATTTTAGCAATCATAAGGTAGGAATTAACATAAAAATGTAAGAGAATTTATTAAATCAATGTGAAGCTTATATAGATTTTTTAAGGGAGGAGACTACAGTAGTTAGTCATGAATCACAACAAGAAGAAAAAGAAAAAAATTAATGTTAGAGTTGTCCTCGAAGATCTAGGTAGATAAACTTAACAAAGTTTGCAATGCAAATAGTAATTTCTTCAAATAATTATTATATTGAGATTCTGTGATATGAATCATTATTTCTTTTATACCATGTATATTACATAATTTGATTTGAGAGGCATGATATAACATATACAAGCATATTAGAGTTATTTATGAGTAATGCTACATAATGGACTTGGTATCTAAATTATGCCTTTAATAAAAAAAGACATGAAAGTGAATATTAAAAATATTATATGAGATAAATTAAATGATATATATATATATATATATTTATTTATTTATTTATGTGTGTGTGTTCATAGTTAAGAATAATCGATTTATAAATAAAAATTCTTATGTGATATGGTAAAGATGAAGAACAAGAAATGAATAAAAATATTTTGATTTTAAATTTAATATTTTATAAAAAAAATAAGCAATGTTGAGAAATGTGTTTCTCTTATGACCTCATCTCATAATATCGCTTATTGTATGATATGATAGTATTAATATAGCTTATTGTGTGATATGATAGTATTAAAAAATATTTTTACAATATTTTCCTTAATATCCCTTTATGTGACAAACCTTGGAATAAGCATAAGATCCGATAGATCTTATCAATTAGAAAATAAAAGTTAAGAATTAGTTCAAAATCAAAGATAAAATTTAAACTATGACCTTATGCTAAAAATATCCTAATCAAACAGCTCACTTAGATGATTAAATAAATTCTCCTAAACCAACAGTGTAAACAAAATCCTCAAAAAAAAAAAAAAGATAATAAGAGAAGAAGTACTACACCTAATGATTATAAATAGAAAACTCTCAGAGATATAGAAACTATAGAAGATATGATAATTCATCTGGTGAATCCAGAGAAGATATTTATAGAAAAAATGATGATCATAAATAAAGAAATGAATTTTAGATGAGTCAAATCAAAATAATGATCTAGATATGTCTAATAAGGAGGAAAGACATAAGAGATGTCAAGATAGAGAGCATAACTTTAATATGAAAGTAGATGCCCCTATTTTTGATGGTATCTATGATCCTAAAGATTACATTGACTAACAGACTAGCATGGATGATTTCTTTGATTGACATCAAATGTATGAGCTAAAAGTATGAATTTATTAAGACTAAACTCACTATTACTGTTAGTATATTCCTTTACAACTTAATATAATAAGATGTTAACAATGATGATGTATCTCAAATTTTGAAGAATCTTAAGATTAGGTTATACAATATGTTTGTTTCAATAACATATAATGTTGAAATATTATATAAATAGTAAAAGTTTTTCCAATATAATAGATTTATTAAGGAATACATTAATAAGTTTAAAGACTATAAACTTAGATGTGATATAAATGAACCTAAGTAGTAATTTCACGATTTAGGACATGTTTAAAGGAATATATAAAAGTTGAGCTTAACTTGAAAAAATATTATTACCATAGAAAAAACCTACTACATAACTTGAAAAGTAAAAAAAGTAAAACTTCTTATTTTAAGAAAAATGATAAGCTAATCCCTCTAAAGGCTCACATCTTAATTTAATAATCCACTCATACTCACATTTCATCTATCTAACCACCATAGTTTATAAATCTCTTAGACTAATATTATCATCCACTTCTCCACATCCTTCTTTAAACCAATCAACCCAATATAAAACCACTTGTTTTAAATGTCATGAAAATGGACATGCAATTGCAAACTATCCAAAGAGATTCATGACTATGAACCTAAAAAGTGTTAATGAATAAGAAGAGTCAGAATAAGAAGAATATAATGCTTAAAAAGAAGCTAAGAATTAAAAAAATATGAAAAATTACATGGTTAGGTGTACCATGATAAACCCATAATAACAAAATGACTAGAAGTGCACCAATATATTTAAAACTATTATAAAAATTAAGAAACAATTATATAAGATGATCATAGATAATGCTAAATGCATTAATACAATATCCTTTAAAGTTGCTAACAAATAAGAGCTTTTTATTGAAATATCCAAACCCTTTGTGAAATAAATAGATACAATTTTTATACCTATTAAGTATGATGTTAGGTATCCTTAAAATTGGGTAGGTATAATAATAAGATTTTATGTGAAGTCATAACTATGTAAGTCAGCTTATCTTTAGCAGACCATGACTTTTTGATAGGAACACAACTTTGAAAGAAATGACTAACATGTGTTCTTTTGTTTATGAAGAAATGACCATCACATTAAACCCTATCCCATCACATGAGAGACCCTAATCGCTTAAGCCTAACAAATTTATAACAAATTCTATACTTATAGATAAATAAAAAGGATAACGAAAGAATTTAGGCTTGATCATATTACCTCAATTTAGGAAGACCCATGATAAAAAAGAGTTAGTTTTGTTTCTTATAATTAAGGAGTTAATTATCACCTTATTAGACTAACCATCTATTATACATGCTCATGGTAAAAAGCAGATGTATCTCATTGAACTTATTCTCTTACTGGTAGATTTTTAGACACTTATCTCTACCTTTTTCTTTGCTTCTCACAAAATATATCTAAAAAATAATATAAGTAATAAAATATATAATAAATTAGTAGATGTTTAAAGAAATATTAGGAAATTTCATGAAGGTAATTATGTTATAATTAGAATTAGGTGAGAATAACTCTCTTTCAAAACTTATAAGAAATTATAAATGCAGAAAGCTAGTATTTTTAGAAATATTCAAAACCTAAGAACTAATACATGTGTTACATTTACTAGAATAGTATGAGATTAGTGCTTTAATATTAAGGATTTAGTTTGTTATAAGACATCACATCTAATACCTAGTGAGTCATTTGAGTCTAATTCTCTTATGTTGAGTGAACATTTTTCTACCACTATATTAACCTTGAGAGCTAATAAAATTAATATAAAAAAGTTTAGATCATGAGATAATTTTAAACAAAAAATTATAAAATTAAAAAATGTTTAGATCATTAGATGAGTAAACCTCTGATTGAGAACTCCTAACTTACTTATGATGACATACCCGTATCATGTTATACTTGTTAGAGCACTATTGTACCCATCACCTCGATACCACTATGCCAAGTTCTCTCTTACCAGGGGAGAATGATTTAGAGGCATTTTACATTAGTTCATAAATACACATCCACTAGCATCATCATTTTCACAAGTTTACTAGTGTAAAATTTGGTTAACAATTACTTAAAAATACTTAAAATTAAAATTTTTATTGATTTTGCTGCTTGTCACCATTCACTATCATCCATTGCAGTAACCATCATCGGTAGTAGTTGTTACTGTGGCCTAAGCTCACTCGTGCTCCCATGTGAGCCTATTGACTCAAGAACACTATTTCACCAATAATGACTCGTTATCTGTAATTACATACAACAACCTCTCACACTAACCCACCATTCCTATTAACTAATTTTGCCTGACCCACTCCTACCCAAAAATAAAATCGATATCTCTATCATGCTGCTCATGCTCTCATTTCATCGTTGGTCATTTCTCTGCTCGTTTTCACTATTGTCCAAAATGCATGAACATTTTGGGAAATGCTTAATTCAATTAATTTTTTATTTCTTTTTTCATTTTAATTTAAAAAATTACTTATGAACTTCTAGGTTTCTATAAATAAGGATGCTCATCAAACTTTAAGAATGAAAAATTTTAAAATAAAATTTTATTTCTTTTGTGTACTTTTATCTTTGTAAACGAAGTGTGTGTATTAAACCTTAGTTAGAGAGATTCTAATTTTTCTTATGAGTGACAAGGATCAAAAGTGAAAAATCTTCCATTGGGAGAGCTGATAACCAAATCCCTTTTGAGAGATAAGTATCAAATGTGAGAGATCTCCTATCGAGAGAACTGGTAACCAAACAAATTCTCGCTTCTACCAATATCATAATCTTTTCTACAAACCCAAATCATCACCACATCGTCATTTTGTCTTTTGGTGCTCTAAAAATCAATACATATAAAACTTAAGGCATCATCATCAAAAAGGTGTATATCTTTTAGTAACTTTTATTTTTTATGTAGTAATCTAAAATTAGAGTTATATTTTTTTGTTGAAGTACTTTACATAAACTTTATCTTAAATTTTTTATTTTATATATATGAAATTATATTTGACAAAAACTGTTTAATAAAATTTTATGCTTAATGCAATTGTCTTATACACAACTTAGTAATATATGTTACAAGTTTAGAATGTCAATCTTTGAATAATTTTAAAATACCACATATGTTACTGAACTTTGATTAGTGTATCATATATTTTTATAATTTTTAATAATTTATTGACTATCTTTAGTAATGTAAGCTCTAATTCAAATCCTAATAGAAGTCTAAATCTATTTTGTATCAGTATGATTCTTTTAACAGAATTGCACAAGAAAAGAATAATAAAGAACCTTTAAATATTAACAAAAAAATCTCTTTAATCATGGGTATAAGAGATTTTTCCCTTTTTTAAGTTTCAGGAATAAGTTTGACTAACATTTATCAAATAAATTTTTAAGTTTTTCATATGCATTTCAATAAGATAATTCTTATTTATCTTTCATTAGATATTAGTTAAATTTATTTTATGAACTCACTACCTAGAAAAATCATGTAGATGACATCTCTTTAATTAGACTTTTTCTTTCTTCAAAGCTCGAACCCTTCCTCTTTTTCTTTATCATGACTAGCCTTATTTTCTCCTTGGTATCCTCTGAGTTGAACACTCCATATTTTTTTATGGTTATGTTATTTTTAAAACCCTTAAATGTATATCTTAAGGGTTTAGATACCTCCTTAAACCAAGATTTTACCTTAATTTAAATAGATTTTTGTTTAGTGTAATCATGACTCAAGCTTTTAAATCGTCATCTCTTAATCAATATTTTGTGGTTGGCCAAATCAAACTCTTAAAAACTAAGAATCTAAAAGTATTTTGGTTAATAGATATATTCAATATCATTTTTCTTTCTCATATTTTTATTTTTTTAAATATTCTTAAATATATTATATATATAATCTTTTTATTTTAATCCTCTTATCCTCAATCATTATTCTTAATTTTTAAAAAATCTTATCCATAACATTTCATGAACTCATAATTAGATAATAATGAAACTAAGAAAAAAATTTAATATTATGAATAAAATTATAGACTCATTTTAAGTATTAAGCTTAATCAAGGCTCATATGCTGCCTAAATCTTATCATTCAACTATGTTTCTAATTTAAAATTTAAAATTTAAATTTGAAATTTCAATTCTCAAAAGACACATATCTTGATCAACAAATTTTGCAAAAATATATCCAAGAACGTTAAGTATATAACTATCTTTTTTTAGAATTGTAGAATATTACTTATGATTCTATAATAAATCAAAGAAAATTAAGATTGTAATTGATTTCATCATCATTCTCTACCTAAATGAATGTATGATCTACAAGAGACTCAACAATATTAGTTCTGTAAAAATTGAAGGTATCTAAACCATAAAACAAAGGATTACATGTTTGTAAAAATTTAATAATAAATTAAATTATTATTCTAAAATCATATCTAAATATTAAAATAATTGTAGCAAGATTATAAAATTTTGAAAAAAATATTTAAAAATAGGAGATTTTTCTAAAAGTCTAATTAAATTTGTTAAAATTGAACTAGTATGAATCATAAACAAAAAAAAAAGTATGGAGAAAATTATATTGAAAATCTTTTTGTGCAATAAATTATTAAAAATTTCAAATGACATTAAAAAAATGTGTTTTGATAATAAATAAAATTCATTATTTGGAAAAATGTTAAAGTTGATAGGTAGACTTTTGGAGTTCAAATTAATTTTAAAATTCACTATAACTAAAGTTTTGATTAAAAAATTAAATAATTTCTACTATTCCTAAAACTCCATAAAACTAACTGACATAAGTGAAATTCAAAGTGGAGTTTAAACGTCAACCATAAAAGCTTAATAAAACATTCCAATGAGTTGAAGTAAATTAACTAAGGAAAAAAAGGGCAAAGGTCATTTGAAATTGTTGAGACACTTTATATTTGATAATACTATGAGTAAGTCTTACTAGTGATGTCTTTTAAAATCACAAGGCAATCTTAATTGATAAAGTTATAAAGAAACCATGATAACCAAGTTTAATTATTTAAGGATTTCTTGCAAAAGATAAAAAATCAAATTCAAAGAGTTTTCTTAATGGATATAGCAATAAATGGTTCACCCTAATTGAGTTAAAATATTTATGGATTTTATTTTAGATGATGAAATCTCAAAACATAAAAGAAAGATGAAAAATTTTCTAGAATCTAAAAAACAAATACAAGCAAGGGAAACAAATTCATACAACTAAAAGGGCATAAATAATTAAGACTTAGTATGATATATCCATAATTTTTATTTATTAATATTATGTTGATTTTTGTTTATGCCATATGTATTCTCATGAAACCCAACATATGGTTGACTCAATAATTGTATTATAATGTATGTCTAATATATAGATGTTTTCCCACCAAGCTTTTGTAGTTGGCTCATCTATTTCTTTATTATAATAATTACTAAGGGAATGATGCACATCATGTGACTTGAAAGAAGAACAAAGGAAGAAATGTCATTGATTTGGATATTTACTTTATTATTTTTTAGTGATCATGTTGAAGGTTTATTGTTATAAGATTATACTATTATAACTAAGCTATATTAGACATGTGTGGTTTGCCACTTAATTTTGTTATAAAATTTGGTTAAACTTTTTATTGAACTTAATATACTAATATGATTTTATTTCTATTGTGAACTATATATCTAGCTTTTGTACTAAAATTAAAAAAGGCTATTTAAAAATAAAAGTTAAAGAAAATTTTAAACAATTTTTTTGGTTCATTTGTAGCCATATCATAAATAAGGAAAAATTGGGATAACACAATGGCCATCATTATAATGCACTAAAGAATGTGAGTCTATGTGAATATTACTGGGCGAGGTTAGTACACTATGGCAATGAAGGCATGCAAATATTGCTGATGAGCTTAATAGCATGTCGTTATGTGTGCTTATTAGTATTGCATGTGTGTTTGATTATGATTAATCATGATTTTATATGTGACATGACATTAATGATTGGTTCAACTTAAGTTTAGAATACATAACTTTAAGTGTATATTAGATAGACATTTGAAAAAAATAAAGATTAAGATGAGATGTATATTAATTATAAGAAAATAATAAAAATATTATATAATCTTATTTTAGATATGTTTAATATATAATTAAATATTTCTTGATGTATCAACAATAAGATTATAAGACTTTTCTTATATTTTTGTAATTAAATTATTTTGGGATATAAAGAAGGAGATCATAAGTTTGTGATCGAAGGAAGAGAATGTCATATTAATTAACATAATCTTCTTATTCAAATCGTACTAACATAATTAAAGCATATAATTGTCTAATCAAAATGTAGAAAGCTTTAAAATATCCTTAATGATAGAAACACTCTCAAAAACTCTTTTAAATCTACTTTAATTCCCAATAAAACTATTGTTAACAAAAAAAATTAAATCTTAAAATACTCACAACTATTAACCACGCTTTATTTATACTATTAAATAAAAAATAATATTTTTAGTTATTTTTTTTTTATCTTTCACCCTTCTAAAACTTTTTTCTTGATTGGTATTACTCGTTCTATCAACTCTCGCTCTCTCTATCTCTCTCTTTCTTTTGTTTACTGTCTTTCTTGTTTCTTTATTCTCCTTATATTTTATCATCATTTAAGTGTGGGAAAGGAAAAATTTTATGTAAATATTTTTTTTCAAATTTTTATAGTAACTTCAAATGAATTTTGATTTTAATAAATACGTCATATTTAAATAATTGAATATTTCAAATATGATAGTAGTCTAAACCTAGCTTTTTTAATATAATCTTTATTATTAAATTTTGTTGTACGTAATTCTACAAACATTAGATGATGAATCTCACATTTGGCCTATTATTAAGTATTTGGAGCTCATAAATTAACATTAAATATCTATAATGAAAAAGCATATTTTTATAGGCATATTTTATTTCAAGATCATATTTTAATTAATAACTATAAAATATTGTCACATTTTAATTCAGTATTATTTTTTTATTTTCGCACGCTCCAAAAGGTCATTTCTACGGCAGCTCCCCGTTTGAGGCCATAAACAGCGTGCAAGAAGAAGCCCACAGAGCCGCAGCACGCCTTCACCCGAGGTCCGGTCACCGCCGGACGGAAAACCCGCACCGCAACTTGCGTCGCGCACCTCGAGGCAGCCCGGTTTGGATCGGTGTGGTCCCGTCGGGGCGCATGTGGCGGCTTTCGGTGCGGGACCCGCCGGAGATACCGCCGGATCTCGCCATTAAAAGGCGCGCAACCGTACGGAAGTCGTTCCTGTTTCCCGCGATCGCCAATTCGGCAAGAACAGTTTTAGCAAGATGACTGTACGCCACGTGGAACGGGTACCACGGTGGTTCTCTTGACTTTTGCTTTGATGGACTTGAAGAGCCCAATCAAAAACAAAATTGGCGGTGGAGCTACCCATAATCGCGAAGATGAACTTATGTGTGCATTTGCCAGCTGTCAAGCATGCACGTGGAAAGGCATCATTGGTGCATTGTCAGCGCATTAGCATTCTGTAAGCCAGCATGTGCAGGTCATGTGGGAGTGGTACTCGCTTGTCTGATACGTCCACAATAGCTGAGTCAGAAGGGTCCCATTATAAATATTTACCGTCCGATCACGCTTTGAGATTGGGATTTGGGTTTTCTTTCCTTTTTCAATTAATAAATGCTATTCCTATGTATGTTATGTAAAAATCATCGCAATTTTGTCACATGAAAAATTACAAACTTACCCATTTCCTTTATGATATTATTAAAAATGTTACATTTATTACCAAATATTTGAACGAATGTTATTTTGACATATCCGATTTGTTTTGGAGACAATTGCTGACTTTTTGACCAATTTTTCAACAGGAATGTTCCTTTTGTAACCATGAGTTAGTCTTGTAATTCAAAATTTTTTGGATAATTTTTGACAAATTTATATTATTTTTAAAAGCCAAACTTTTAAATCAAATTCATGTCACGACTTGTAGGCTACTCTTAGAATGTTAAGTTTGTTTTAAATTTCTTATTATTTATTTCAAATTTATTAATCTTTTAAAACATAGCTTATCGAATATGATTGTGTTTTGATTATTTTAAAAAATAAAAAATTTTATATTATCATCTAATATCTATAATTATTGTATTCTAGTTTTAACCTACATTCAAAGTTAAAAGGCAATTGAATTTCTATGCATTTATTTTATTTCAAAAATTGATACCTTATATGATAAAAGAAACAACACTTTCAAAAGACAATGGCATACAAACTAATCTTTTTTTGGTCTATAGCAAGAGTTTTAATAGAATAGAATCATAAACTAGACTTTAAAACAAAGTAACAAAAATACATTTTTTTAATAAAAAGTTTTAAAATAATAAAAAAAATATATATAAGATAAAAACATAATTAGAGTCTTATTTATATGACATGGATAATTCATAATTAAATAAAATTATAAAATAAATAAATAAATATTATATGACAGATAAAATCATTTAAGTATCATTCATTTATATAATCAATATTATATCATAAATAATCTTAAGGAATTACAATACTCCCAAACCATCAAAGTTCATGTTCAACTAACTAAGATAGAGATATCCCATCTTAATAAAGATGGGTTAAGATAGTGTGATGATGTGAAGCGATGTTAGGCCTTTTGCTCATAATAGTAATTTGATGTTTAGTAGATACTCCAATGCATTTAGTGATGATGGTCTACAAAAAACAAATTTAGAAGTCATAAATTTTTTCTTTCTAATTCTTTCAAACCTAGTTGAGGGTAGTAGCAAAAGTCGTCGACAATTAGTAATTTTCTCTCTTAATGATGCCTTATAAATGGGTTAGCAAAACAAAAAGTTAGTTCAAAAGACTTTTGGCCAAAAAAGCATGCTAAATAGATGAAAAAAGTTTTGATGGTAGAAGGACACCTACAAAACACAAAGCACCAAGTGAAAGAGAAAGTGAGCTAAAATTTTTATGATGTAAGGCATTCAAATAAAATTACATAATCTATATTTTGTTCTAATGACTCATTTTTAGCATCCAATGATGAATTATCTAAATATTTTGAAGAATTAATAAAAAAAACATGAGAAATTAATTAATATATATGTTGTTCTTAAGAAAACTTGCATTAAACATGATAATTGATCTACAAAAGGAAAATGACAACCTTCAAAAAGAGAATATTTTACAGATTGAATGAAAGAGAATATTTTCACAAATACAAAGCTAAAGAGCATCAATTTTAGAGAATGATTTTATCTTATTTTAGCTTGTTCATTATATTAACTATTTGAAAAATAAAAACAAGCTTATAAATGATGAATATGACGATCTTGAAGAAAAACTAATAGAGTTTGCTATGATTGAAAAGGAATGAGATAATTTGAAAGCAAAGTTTGCTAGTTCATCTTCACATATTCCTACTACTCATGTTTACTCTTATTTACATTTGTCTTATCAAGTTATGTTTACTCTTGCTCATGTGCATGCCCATTACATTTTAACACCTAGATTCAATGACAATTATAAATTAAAGAAATGTTATGTTTCTTTGTGCATATCTCATATTTATTGTTTATCTAAGGTTGTATGCAATTATTGTTTTAGGCATCAAGAAGATTATTATGATTTTTTAATTATAAAGTCCATTTTCTTGAAAAAAAAAATATGAATGGATTGTCAAAAATGCTTAAGTAAAAAAAATTGCAAAATCACATCAATTACAAACTATCATCCTTAAACTTAAGAGGGTTAGGATTCTTAAATTTAAAGTTTAGATAGTTATAAAAGTATATATCCATAAAAAGAACTGATGGAAACAAACTTTGGCAAGTGACCTTTATTTGTGAATCACTTGAAAAGATGTGATTTTATAAGTAAATATGGTTCTTATCTTTATAATAATAATAATTAATGTTGAATAGCACTAAATAGTAAAACTAGCTAAATCATGAATATATTCACATATTTTAATGAGTCACTCATATTTTGTGCAATGTAATTAGGGTCTAGATAGTCTTTTATTTTATTTGATTTTAGTTGTTGTCACATGATATTGGTTATTCAATAGAAGGATAATAATTCAAAAGAAAAATTATGCTCTATGAAAAATAATGCAATGGAAAATCTAGAATAAAAAATCAATAAGAAAATATTTTTCAAAGTGACATTCTTTCATTTCAATCATGCTTATGTTTTTATGATTTTCAAGAAATTTATTATCACAACAATATTTCACATCATATTATTATATTTAACTTTTCTTATATTTGTTAACTTAGTCAATTTATTTACTGAGTTTATTAGAGTTTCAATGGTGTTTACATCATAGGTTATATAACCATGATCTTCAGAGATGGGCATTTTAATACTATGGAATAGGACATTACTCTTAAGATGCAATAGTAAGTAGTGTTCTATAAGGAGTTGGGTTTATGTAGCTTGTTAGTACTTTGGTTTTGTATCTACTTAGTTTGTATAATATACAATATTGGTGTTATTATATAATTTTGTAATTGTGAACTTTTAATGATTATGGTGGTTTTCTCAATTTTATTGCTTAGTTAAATTTCATATTTTCTCATTGTTGGTCTCTACCTAGGATATTTGTGTGATAGCTTGCTTAATTAACCCTAAATTTTTTTTGAAATAAATTTGAATTTTTTATATTTTTGCATTTCACATTTAGAATCTAAGAATTGTTAATGAGTAGATATCAAAAAAATTATGCCAATTGTAGTAGCTAAACCTAAAAATTGATCATACTATTATGAAGGTTTTAGTTTAACAAATTTATAGGTATGTGATTTGTATTATTTGAAGGCTATTTAAATTTTTCAGGAATTTTTTAAGTTAAAAAAAGAAACTTGATATTAAATTAATACTTTTATTTAATAAAAGGATAAACACTCACCTCTCCCAAGAATTTGAACTAGCTTTGTATCTAAATGTGAAGGAAGCTAGAAAGGTGAAAGGAGAGCTTAGAGAGGAAAAGTAAGGTGTTGGAGAAAAACTTGCTCGAGTCCTTGAGGATTCAAGGATATAAAAATAGGAGAACATACAATACTCCACATAATATAAATTAATATAATCCAATAAAATATATCTATAATATAATTTTATCAGGTTAATCATAGCTTACTATATGAAAATGATGACATGTGTTATAAAAAAGAGTAAGAGTTACATAAAAATTCATAATAATTTCAAAAAATCATAACAAAAATAGAAACACCTAATAAAAAAGCTATTACACTACCTAAAAAGTTGAAAACCAATGCTAATATAAGAATATAAAATAAAATATAAATGTTTTTATGCACACATAATATCTCTTACACTTTCAAAATACCTTAGTCTCTCAACACTTGGGTTTTGGACTATCCTTTAAAGATATTAAATTTATGAGTGTTAATATCTTGTCATGTAATATAAGTGAAAAATTAGTAAAATATGCTCAATAGATAAATTTTTATTTATATATAGTAATATAAATAACAAATAAAATAATTATGTCATAAAATAAAGTAATATATAAAAAAATGCATGATGATTTATAAATAACATTAATATATTTATGATCATATATATATATATATATATATTGAGCTCAACATAAGCATATAGTACTTTTGTTTTATTTCGTTTTTTTCATATTCATTTTTCTCTTTGTTTTTCTTTTGCATTCATTTTCTTTTCACATATTCATTTTTTCTTAAGATCAGATTTTTTTTATAACCTATATCTTGACACATAGGGATCCCATATTATATTATATCATAAGTCTTAGTATTTTAAAATATTAAGACTTAATTTTTGGATACCATAATATTAGAGAGTAAAGTATCTCATTATCACTAAATTTCATCTCTTGTGCCAACATCTTGTGCTACTAGGGAACAAGGCATTCAAAATATTAGAACATCATCTCTTAGTAACCATGACAACTGAGTGTATAGTATCTCATCACCTCTGAGTCTACCCTAACATAAATATCTTATATTAATGAGAAATAGAGAGCTCAAGATGTGGAAGCCTCATCTTTAGGTATCCATGACACCTAAGAAGAAAGTATCTTATTATCACTAAGTCTAACCAACTAATACCAATATCTTGTACTAATGAGGAACTAGAAACTTGAAATGTTAAAGCTTTATCTTTTAGTATCAATTATATGTAAAAGTGAAGTATCTCATCATCATTAAATTGATGTCTATGTATTCTATGATCCCATCCTGAGCACCATGATACCAAGGGTGATTCATATAGTATATATCACATATATTAAGTAGCCGTCTAATAAGGTCATGTTCGTTCTCATGTTATACTAACTTCTTTTCTTTCTTTTTTGTATTTTTGTTCTTTTTAATTTTTTTTACCTTATTATATGTTTTGGTTTATATCATCACATAATTGATACATCTATATATGTATAACTATATATATTTATATACAATAATAATCATAAAGTGATATATTATAAGAAGAGCATGTGCAAAAAATATTATGTTATAAAAATACTCAAAATATCTTGCATTTCATAATAATAATTATAATCACTTGATAACTCACATCTCAATTAATTAGATTACTTACCTGTTGACTCTATAAGCCTATTTAATCATTTTTATTTTTCATTTATTAGTTCTCTTCATTTTTTATGAAATTCACATCATAATTATCCATAATAATTCATTTTTATTAAAAAATACTTTCAAAAGTTTTATCAATTATGTCATAAAAAACTTATCCTATTTTTATTTGATGTCTCTACATTATACAATATGATCAAATATATAAATTATACTTTACAAAAATCAAAACACTACATTACTCTGATCATATTAGTTTGAGCTTTGAGTCATACTAGTATAATCCAAGATAATTACTAGATTGTATTAAAGATTAAACAAATGATTTATAATAAGCATATTGAACAAATAAATATACTAATCTAATTTATATTTCATACTTGTATGATCCATGACTTTATTGATATTTCTAACTTCATGATGAGATATGATATCCAATATTATATTATATGACTCATACCTAAATTTGCTTCAACAACAAATCATACAAACAATCTTTGTTAATAGTTTGAGAAGTTATCATACAAATCTGGTTTCTTCTTTATAGTAATATGATAACATGATATTCTAACAACTAATAGTAATAGTCTAATTCACCTTGTGTATTTTTACGATTTGCAACACATATAAATAGTTCTATAACCCAATCATAAGTTTGACAAAAGCTTCATATAAGATTAATTCATGATCAACATATGGTAGGTACATTAGCATATCATTTTGATTTATGCATCATACTAATACGATCCATACTCATATATGCAAATATGATTAGATGAGCAATCAAACAAGATATTTTATTGATTATGTAGTATAAAGCATATTATATTATCTAATTTTCATTCCATATTATTACAATAATAAATATCCACTCATGCATACAACTAGTATGATCATCATGTCGTAGTAATGTTATACCCTTAAATTATTAAATTAAGCAAGTTGCATCATTATACTATAACAAAAATTGATTGCATTAGTATGATTTTAAGTAGCCCTTTTCACACTTAAGCTAAAAAACTCTCCACCTCTTGCTACTAGGGTCATATTAATAAAATTTGAATGATTATCTTATACAATCATTATAATAAAAAACTACAATAGCCTCTAACCCATTTCAACTTCTCTTCAAAATCATAATAGCCCTTACTTACCATTAAAATAAACTCACATAGTTTAAGAAGAGAGCTTGGGTAGAATCCTTACTTTTTCATGTTATATTTGCAAATCAAAGCTTAAGTCCTCTTTCTTTCTCATATGTTTTATTCTTTCTTTTTTGATCTCTTTGTTTTTCTCAAAGAATAGCACTATTTTTTCTTTCATTTATTCTCTCCAACTCTCTTCTCTCCCTCTCCTGAAGTTTACCAAACAAAGTTACTCTGTCTCATCAAGAGAGAATATTATTCTCTTATTAAATAAGATGATTAAAATAATACATATTTTTAAATATTTTGTTATAAATTCACATAAAATTTAATTAATCTTCAAAAATTATAAACCATATATCGATGGATTTCTCATAATGAGACTTTCTCAAAAGTGTGTTCAAATATAAAATTTAGCTATTAGTAATCCAACATGCATTTCATGGTGCTTATAACTCAGAATTTTTACATCTTAGATTTGTACCCTTATATTTGATATATAAAACATGTTTTGTGAGGATATGAGAGTTTAATTAGGTGAGCTATCACATTGAGAGGAAAAAGATTTGTTATCTTGTCTTGTCGAAATAATGTATTGAGATATGACCTTACTAAAATCTCTTTTCATGAATCAAATATTTGTTATTGGGAGAGTGTTAAAGAATGAATTTTATAATTTTGTTAAATGTGTTGTTGGGTTGCTCCACCCATCACTGTATGCAACTCTCATACAAGATAATCATACTGATTGTACTTATACAATTAATGTAATTAAGGTTTGTAAATGGCCATCATCTTTGTATGTTAATGTGTTAGTTGGGTAGATTAAGGATCGCATAGTATGATGCATTGATTGAACAAGTATGATTAAGTTTAGAAAATTAGATGAGTCAATCATCCATCTGATTTCTTATCTTATTAGTGTTTATTAAAGATTGTGTAGTATAATAAACAAATTGAACAACTGTGATCAATCTAAGAAAGCCATAAATAATAGTCGCACATATTATCTCTTATCTGATTAGTGATAATTAAGGATTGTAAGAATATGATGTGGTGATTAGATGAGTATAATGACTTCATAGAAAGGCTTAGTAGAGATCATTCATTTGACCCATTGTCTAACTAGTTTATGCCATGTTTTGCACAATATAATAAAGAGGATTAAACTATATAATTTTAAGCCAAAATATGTATTTTAATTTTTTTTGGAAAGATCCTTAGATTGTTTGGTTACACTTTTGTAAGTGTTTTTTGCAATTGAAAATGAGCAGTTTGTGTGATATATGATGGAAAAGAAAGCAAAAAGGCAAGTGTCCAAATCTTTTTAAAAGTTGAAAATAGAAACTAAAATAGTATTAATAAAATATAATATGAATTATGTAATAAAGGAGAAAAAAAGATAAGTGAAATGATAAAGCCATGAAAAAGATATATAAAGCTATTAGATATGTAAACTAAATAATTATGATGTAAGTAGGTTACGAAATTTTTTTACTATTATTATGGAATGCATGGTGATATGAGCACCTATGTGACATGACATCATCTGTATAAATTTTGATTTCATGATGACATTATATATATATATAAATATATACACATACATGCATACATACATACACACATAATATATATGTATCTATATGTGTATATTTATAAGATTATCAATTAAAATATATGATAAGAAAGAAAAGAAGAAAATAAAAACAAAGAAGAAGATTATTATTATCTTATGGTTTGATAGATCACAAGAAAAAAAAAGAGAAATAAAACATTTCTTTTATGACCCAATCCTAACTACCTAATAGCTGAGATAGAGATCGCCCCCATTATCCTTAGTACTAAAAAATGGGATCATGACATAATAGAGGCCCCATCATTATCAAGATAAGATGTTAGCACTAAAGGATGAAGGTTCCATGATAAATAAGATAAATGTTACCTATTTTATCATGGGCACTTAGACATGAAGCCACAATAAGATAGAGGCCAATCTTCATTAGCATAAGTGTTTGTAATAAGAGATGGAAGCTCTATGATGATGAATGATATGAGATTTCTAGAGAGATCATAAGAAAAAAAATCTAAGCCTAAAGAAAAAAAATAAGAATAAAATAAGAAATAGATAGAGAGAAACAAAAAAACTTGAATAAGAAAAAATATAAAATAATATGAGCATTATATGATAGTAATACTATACATTTGTTATACCCAGTAAAATATTATATGTTTAATCTTCAATAATTCAATTGTGGCTTGGATGATTTCAGATCGACAGTAGGATGAGCCAGGAGCTCAATTGGAGGCTATTGGAATTTCTGAAATTTTTTGGGGATTTTTCGGAGCACCGAGATTTTTTTTTAAAACCGGAATTTGGTTTTTTTTTTTAACCGCGCGTGAACCGGACCGGAGCGGTTCAGCGAAGGCGGGGCGGTTCGCCGAGGTGCGTTTGCGCGTGCGTTTGGATAAGCCGCGGATAAGCGGATCGGACGGGCGAGATCAGTGGTGGAGATTGACCGGCTGATCGGGTGTTAAGCGGCGTTTTTGGAAGGTCAACCGGCGCTTAATGGGTCTTAACGGGTTATTACCGGTTTAAGCTGGGTATTTAACCTAAACTGTTCGGCTGTTAGGGTTCGAACGACGGTTAGAGGCGAAGTGTTCGCGGCGAACGGCGGTACTTTCCGTCAGCCTTCCAAGGGGCTTTTGGTAACCGGAGGTTCGCGGGACAGAGGCGAGCATTTTGGTACCGGTTTCGTTCGGCGAGGAGCTGCGGTTGATCGCATGCGAGCTTCACCGTCGCCGGCGAGCAAAGGGTAGGAAATTCAGATTTAAATCAGTTATTTAGCAAATTAAAAATATGGATTATTTTGCAAATAGCTACTTGAGCATGTGGATATGGGTTTTTGGAATTGATTAATGCAATTTATTTATTTTAGCATTTTAGGGTTTTTTTTAGAAGAATACATATATATTCCGCCGAATTGGAATTTCTGTGCATAGAAGCATGCCTTAGGTTTTGATATTATCATATTGCCATTATTCAGGTTATCTGAATGCTAGAATGATTTTAATTTCATGAATTGGCATAGTCGGATCGGACAACACTTCGGCGAAAATTTTTGCATGGACATCTAGCTTCGCGACTTGATTATATGGAATTTTTAGGCTAGTACGAGCTTTAGGCTAGCGTCCCCTTGCGTTCGGTCGCCGGAAATCGACGGGGAAAACGGAGATTTCCGGAAAGTCGACGGTTAGGATTTCGCGGGCGACGGGCAAAGGAAGGGGATGAATTAGGGCTAATTAGGGATTAGTCTGATTATTAAGTGAATAATTATATTAATTATTAATATTTATATGTTAAGCGTCGGCCCGAATTCGGATTATTAACTTAGCCGGCGAGGTTCTCGGCTCAGCGCGTAAGGGTTCCGAACCGGCGACGAGAACCGGTTCAGGGGAAGTGCGGCGCGGATGAGAGAGAAGCGGAAGAAAAAAAATTAATTCGGAAATTAATCCGAATTTTCGGAAAAAGGATATGGGGATTTTAAATTCGGAAATTTATTCCGAATTTCGGAAAATGGATAAAGGGCAGAAATTGATTTTGGAATTTAAAATTTCCTGAAGTGAGGAAGAGGTGATTTTTGGAAATCACGTAGCCAAGTTGAAATTGACTGTTAGAAATTACCCATAAATTCAGTGCAGCTGGATTAGTTGGAAGGAAGTGTGACACTTGGGTGCTACCAGAATAGTCAGAATTTTGGTACAGTTTGTGTTGCTTGGATGGCAATGACATGGATTGAGTCTGTTTACTCAGTGTTGGCATATTTCATGGATTGGCATATTGGACCGGACTACTATAGGCACTATATGATGTTTTAGGGTAGTTGTAGTAGGTAACTGTGCGGTACAGACTTAGCTTCCACAGTATACATGTGGACTGGTATGCGCCTTATTGTATCTGGACACATGTTGCCGAATCTTGGAGTTAGAGCTTGGCAATGACTGTAGGGGCGTGAGCTTCTATGAAAATTGTTGGGAGAGGACTTCTTGGGACGGTGGCTGAGTCGATCTCTTCTGGTCCATGAGTGTAGGCCTGCGCGCCTGAGGGTGGCAGGGGTGTATCGCCGTGGCTAGCCAAGTGTGTAGGCCTGCGTGCCTGAGGGTGGCAGGGGTGTCTCACGTTGGCTAGAGATTTATGGGACTGGTTCTGTCTATAGTCTCCAGGAGATTGATTGACGAGAGACGCTGCGGTGTCGGGTGCCATGCGTGTGCAGAGATGGGCGTGTCCCGCTGGCATGCTTTCTTAGGCACCATGCGTGCGCAGAGATGGGCGTGTCCCGCTGGCATGTTGCCTGGGAGCACAGATGAGAGCTACTCTGGTGTGACTGGGGGTGACCGTGGTTGGTCAGAGTCTGGGACTGAGAGTGCCTTTCCACCCTACATTGTTATGCTGTATTTCTATACTCTTGCTATTATCCTTCTCTTGCATGAGAGTTTTTTTTACTAGCCGTCTTTCCTACTGGGCGTAGCTCATTCCTTTATTATCTATATTTTTCCAGTGGCTCGGCAGACTTGACGCCACCCAGCTTTAGGTGGGATCGTGATCAGTAGGCTAGTGGAGGAGATCTGATCTGTGATTTTCTGAGACATTCTGGTTAGTTTATTGTTGCTGTTAGATGTATTCAGTGAGACTGTTATTCTTATGTCTTGTATTATGTGAGGGTGATTCTGACTCATGTACTCGGATGGATGATGTGGTATTGATGGACTGTGATTTTTCATATGAGTTACATTTTATACACTATCTTATTTTCTATCTTGACGGTATGGTGTGTGGAGCGCCATTTCATATCGGTGGATGTTATATATTTTTTTTGTTGATGGTGAGGTCATTACATGACTATGGAACTTAACCTTGGGGGTTCAGACTTCTATTAGATCGGTTCTCCTACCGGTATGGGTTAGGAGTATTGGGTCTAGTAGGAGTAACATTGCGCGAGTTCATCAATTAATTCAGGAGTCATGAACCTGATTTGACGGTGTGCCCAGGAGATGGGATCCACATAGTTAAGGAAAGTAGGTGTGTAATGATGTGTTATATCCTATATTTTTTGTAGACTACTCAGGTTGGTATGGGACGATCTGAGCTGTCTATATGTAAAAAAAAAAAAAAAAAATGGGGTGTAACAACATTGACTTTATATATACCTAAGTTAGATGCTTACGAGCATAGGTGCACTGATATTGTGTTTTTCTTTTTAGATTTCCTTGCATTTCTTTACTTATTACCTCATTTTATTTGTTAACTACTTTATTGCACTTTCATACTTTTTACTACTTGTAGTTAATAGTTTAACTACGAAGCATATCATGCTTATACTTTATTTATATTACTGATTAGGGTGTAGACATTTATGGAGCTGGGTTTTTCTAAATATTCACTTAAAATCTTGATGTGTGAGGTTATGTTGTACCTCATGAGTTTGAGAGATTAAATTTTTATATATTAAGATAGTATGTACTTCATTATCATTCATTATATTAATACATTATTTATAGTTTTTCATATTGAATAAAATGTAGATATTGTGTGATACTTTTTTATTTGTTATGTTACACTAGATGTTTAAATTTAAGATGTCTGTTTCATCACCCTCACTCATTTTAATTAGTATCTTTAATATTTTGTTGCTTACTCTAATATAAGATAAATTTAAATTTTTACTAGAGTCTAATTTAGAATTTACAATACTAGAGATGCTCAATAGATTATTAAAAAAAATATGAAAGAATATTATTCATTAATTAGGATTAGATGATATGTATAATATTTTAAAATTATTCAAATATTAGCATACAAAATTATAGCATGGATTATTAAATAGAGTGGGTGACAACACATTAAACATTAAGCATAAAATTCTATAAAACTATTTTTTGTCATATCTAATTTTACAAATAAAATAAAAAATTTAAGGCAAAATCTATGTAAAATATTTTAATAAAAGAAAAAACAAGTCTACTTTTGGATTACTACCTAGCAAGTAAAAGTTATTATAAAAGTATAGACTTTTGGTCATAATGTCTTGTAGTTCTAATGACATTGGCATTTAGACCACCAAAGAGGAAAAAGGTGACGTGATGATGATTTAGGTTAGTAGGAAAGCTTAACAAAAATGAGGTAACAAGATAGTAAGCTAAGATTTGGAGTCTTATTGAGGACAATGGTGTTTTAGTGATTAGATCAAGAGAGTGAAAATGTTGGTGAAAACTTTTGGGTGTTAGTAAAAGCAAGATTTTTTTGTTACTAATTCTCTCGATGGAAGGCCTCTCACCTTTGATCCTTCTCTCTGATAAGGAGATTTAGTTGTCCGCTCTCTCAGTAGAAGGTCTCTCACCTTTGTATCTTATCTTTCATAAGAAAAAATGAAATCTCTCAAGCTAGAGTTGGATGCATGTACTTTGTTCAAAAAGTTAGAAGCACGCAAATAAAAGAAATTTTTATTCTATAAATATTTATCTTCAATATAGTGAGTATTCTTATTTATAAAGACATCAAAATTTTATCAGTAATTTTTAGAAAATAAAAAAATAAAAAAATGACAAATTTAATTGAAATTAATGTAACATCATCGATCATCAAATCAGGTACAAATCGACATGTCTCGTAAAGTAGTCAAAATCCAAAAACTAAAAGATTTCAAATATAAAAGTAATATAAAATTTGATAAATCTCATTGAGACAAGTCTAACAATATTTGTTTCATTTTAATCATAGTTAATTTAAAATTTCTATGAATTATTGAAATTAATAAGTGTGTGTGTGTGTGTGTTCAATTTTTCTAAAAATTGAATTTCCTTCTCTCACATTTCCCATGCCTTGTTTCTTATTCCTATGCCAGACACAAGCCTTAAAAAGGGCGTTTTTAGCACAAGTCAAAAGCTTACCTATTTTCCCTCACTAACGATGAGAACAACAGGAAATTTTTGAAATTATGATGAAAAACAAGGAGATAGAGTTAGTGTAATGACAAGGATTCTAAGTTTCGAACCCACCATTTGTGCTTAAGTTTTAGTTTAATTTCTTTAATGTTTTACAATATAAGTTAGAATTTGCTTCTTATTAGGATCCTAATTGGCTATATGATTTATGGTGTACCTAACTCCTTGAGTTTGGAAAATTAGGGTCTCGAGAAAAAGGCAAAAATTAAGGAAGGCAAGTGAAAAAGTTTATTTAAGTGAGTTTTGTCATTCTATATTAAGATTTAACAATTTTCAATTTATGCAAGAATTAACAAATTGAGTTGAGAAAATTTTAATTGACAGACTAAAATTAATAAAAAAAGGAAGTTGAACAACTACAAAACTATCCTAAATAATGAGAAAAAATTATGATGTAAGCACTCTGACATAAATATACATGTGTATATTTGATGTGGTATTGATTTATTAAAATTAAGCCTTGCATGTGAAAAGTTTACAAAGCTGCATTTTGATATACTAATGTTGTGTTATCATATTTAGTTATATGAAAAATTATATTTGAAAAGTGATGTATGCTTTGTCCAATGTGATAAACAGCTATGTGAAATTTTTCAGCATGAGTAATAATACAAACATGACATTTAATAAATTGATACAAAGATACTCAAGGTTTTACATGTAAAAAATATATTTAAAAATTAAATGACATTGATGAATAGTGATTTTCTAAAAATTAATATGTACTATTTTTTGCACATAGTGGCCATCCGGGACATAATATATTACTATCGTGAGGTGGCTAATGGCCATTCAAGCCACAAAAATAGAGAATTTATCACCGTAAAGTGGCTAATGACCATGTAGGTCATAAGATTTAGATAATACCATCGTGAGGTGGTTAGTGACCATATTAGTCACAAGATTGAGATTTTACCATCGTAGGGTGGCTAGTGGTAGGCCACAAAACTGAGATTTATTGCATATATATATATATATAATGTGTCTAAACTTAGCATGATTGTTAATTAGAACATAACGTGACAAATCAATATATGATCGTTTCATTATTACTAAGTAAATCCAAAAATAGTGTGTGCATAAGGTTACTTAGTTAATTGGATTAATAAATGAGATTTTTATTGTAACTAAATAAACCAAAAAAGGTGTGTGCATAAGGCTACATAGTTAAGTTGAAACATGTGTCGATAAGTGAAACCACATTAATAAAAAGATATTTTAAAAAATAATTAAATAACTAAACGTGTGTTATTTTTTTTAATATTTATGAATGGACCTTACATATGATTATCCTAAATTATTATTTATTGTATATATTTATTTATTTATTTATTAAGAGATAGTCTAGTAATCTAATGATTATTAGCTTAGCCTTTTTTTGATACTAACATTTTAGATATAATAGAAACCCAATAAAAGAGGATTACCTATAAGAATAGTTGTAAGAAAAAAGAATTGAAAATGCAAAACTTTTTATTATAAGAATTGTGTTGAATGATTTATTAATCATATAATAAACTTAGTATTGTATTCGTACATGAAAACTAATTATAGTATTGTAATAAATTGTGAAAGCCATGACATGAATAATGTGATACTTTTGGTCATTTATAATTATAGATATAAACTATTTAGTTGTGATGCTATAGATATAACTATTGTATTGTTGTGCTTATAAATTAGAAAAATGGACAAAATCTAGAAAAGATTTTCTCCATTTGAATTTTGAATTTTGAAAAATTAATTGAATATATGAAAAAAATAAGATATGTCATATTTGTGGTATCAAAAATATTTTAATTGGAAAAGAATTAAAATATAATTTAATAAGAAAATAATTTGAGTTAGAATTTGAAAAAATAAAAGAGAAGTCATCACAGTTAAATAGTTCCCAAACTCATCCTATGTTTCAGGCAATGGTAATGATGAATGGTGAAACGGTAGGGCGAGCAGTATAGGGCGGAGGTACCGATCCTATTTTTGGGTAAGCATGGATTGAGTGGAATAACACTGGTTAGCGAAGACTAGTAAGTTGCCACTGGTCATCATGGATCTATGCAAATCAAATAGGTTGTCATATGTGATGGGTAGATGCGGGTCAAACAAATGAGCTAGATTTTTATGTCAATTCAAGTCACATGGGTGGACAGATCAACTCAAGCAGTGACAATAGCTACTAGCAGTGATGGTGGCAAACAAAGTCAGAAAATAGAAAAAAGCTTAATTTTAAATATTTTTAAAGTAATTTTCAACCAAATTTTATACCAGTGAACTTCTGAAATATGTGCGACACCAGTGAGTGTGTGTATGTGTGCTAACATTAAATGCTCCTATGTTATACTTTGTTTTTAACCTGATAATTTTATTTTTGATGTATTTTATTGGGATTAGAATGCATTTGGTTGGGTTTCATGGAATTTATATCAGATGAGGCATTATAGTATAGTATCAAAGCTCAAGATTGAGAAACTAAAATGAGTTTTTTAAGTGAAAATACAATAATAGCATGCACATAGATATGGTTTTATAATTTACTACCTTACTTTTGAAAATTTTAATTACAATTATAAACAGAGACTAATGACGTTATATTTTTAGAGAAAAGAACTATGAGAGGTTTGAAAGAGTAGAATCATGAACTAGCACAAAAAAGAGAAGGAAATGAGTAAGAGATTAGAGGGATAGAGTCCACTAGCTAAGATGCAATCCTTTCTTCTTATTCTTTTAAAAGCCTTAAGAGAGGAGTTTGAGGTTGAAAATTTGACAGAGTAGTTTTATAGAATGCACATCCTCACTTTCGTGTTAGAGTGATAAATCCCTTTAAGACAAAAAATTAGATTGGACAAGTGGGAAAAATATTTTGTAGATCTTGGATCTCTTCCACCACCAAGTTTTTGGTCGAGTAGAATCATGAACTAGCACAAAAAAGAGAGGGGTGTTACACCCCATGGCCTAAATGATAATTTGATGATAACAAAACAGTGTATTATTGTTCTAATTGTTTGCTTGAGTATTTGTTACAGTATTAGAGTGACTTGGAAGATGATTGAAGGAAGTTATCAACAACTTTGATCGTGATAAGCAGCCCTTGGTACTCCAAATGGTGTGGCAGCCATTATGGAGGTGTATAAGTTTTTTTTTGGGACACAATGTAAAACCTACAACTTTATTTGTGTGGCATATTATAAATGTATTTTTCAAGTTTCAATTGCCTAAGGGTTGTACCATACGATTTTATTTATCGTATTAGTGCAACTCTACGTATGAGGCTTACATTTAAGAAGGTGTTGTGATTAAACAAGTCCTTGACTTGTATAATCAACATTTTACACCATATTCATTTTGGTTTAAATAAAAATATAATTATTATTATTTATTAAAGTGTTTTCGAAATTTTATTTCCGATTTTCGCTTTACGCAAAATTAAAAAAAAGGGGGTTCGGTTAAACGCTGAACCGGAACCAAGCCGAACCGGCCAGGCGAGAGACCAAGCCGAACCGGCCAGGCGTGAACCTAAGGGGACGACTAGAAGGGCGCATCCGCAAGCCAGAGTTCCTAATTCGGGTTCGGGTCATAGTTGACCCATTATGCTCTAAACAGGTCGGCTTGGGTAATGACTTCCCAACCGCACCAGGGGGCAGCCAACCCCAATATTTTCGGCTGAAGGTAATAGAGAAGTGAAATGCGCCACTTCTCCCTACCAATAGCCAATGTGGGACTAAAAAGCGTGCTATTTTTTTCGGCGTTCCTTCTCTGCTTTTCCGGCGCAACGGCTATATATTTTTTAAATTATTTTCTTCCCCTCTTCTAGTCGTTGGAACCAACGATCAATTGCTCGATCTCCTTCTATAAGAAGGATTGAATTCGAGGGATTTTGGTTAGAAAAAGAATTGGAAAAATCCCTGCAGAGACGGATAAAAATCACTGGAATTACTGTTCATCGTCTTCCTCAGCCTTCTCGGGCCGAAACGAAAACGCGCTCTTCTTGCTTCAAATTCGCACGGTTTCATCCCTCTTCGTTTCTATTTACTATTGCTTACTCAACTACACCTCATACTCTGCTTAGCTACTTGAATTGAGGTTGAATTTACTGCAAATCTTTTCCGTTATCCAAGTTTCGCCGATCTTGATTTTTCGGACCAATCTTCAACGAATTTGATTGTTGTTACACGCCTTGGAATCTCTATTAGCTTTTCTGAATACAACTTATCAGTATCGAATTTTTGTTGAGTCAAATTTCAAACTAAAATTTCTCCAAAACGCTTCTTCCGCACGAAAACAGAACAACGCCTTCGCGAACGCGATTTGGTTTTTGTCCTGTTTGGAAAGCGCGTTCAGAAGTGCGTTTGGGTTATTTCAATTTTAATTTCGAAGAATAATTTTTTTTTGTGCCACTTTGTTTCACACTTTGTAGGGTCTGTGGAATTTTAATTTTGTTTAAGAAAATTTTGTTGCCAAAAATTGATGACGACGGTGTATTGTGCTCTTGGTTGTGAAAACCAAGCTATTGTAGTTGTGTTTGACCAATCTTGTGATTGGGTGTTGTAAGGGTTTTTGACCTACCTGCCGGTTAGGCAAAAGGCATTGGATTAGTAATGAAGCCTGGCTAGGTTAGCTGGGGGTGGACGTAGGCAAAGGTTTTGCCGAACCACTTGAAATTGTGTGCCTTGCAATTTTATTTATTAAACGAACATATTCAAACTTTTAATTTACATTGTTACGTTTTATTATTGTGAACGGATCAATTCACCCCCCCCCCCCCCCCTCTTGTTACCGGCATTTTCCAACAAGGGGAACTAGTAAGAGATTAAAGGGATAGATTCCAATAGCTAAGATGCAATCCTTTCTTCTTATTCTTTTGAAAGCCTTAAGAGGGAGTTTGAGGTTGAAAATTTGATAGAGTAGTTTTATAGAATGCACGTCCTCACTTTGTGTTAAATGGATAGATCCCTTTGAGAAAAAAATTAGATAAAACAGGTGGGAAAAATATTTTGTATACCTTGGACCTCTGCCACCACCAAGTTTTTAGTCAAGTAGAGTTAAAGTTGTATTATCAAGGCTTAAAGAAGGAGGCTCATTAAAGAAACATGAACTTGATGCTTATGCTATATTTCAATAATTTACTCCTTAAAATGCTTGCTAGTAGGGACTATGTCTTCCATGTTAGACTTGCTCAAACTTTGTAATACCCAGAGAGCCTTATAAAAGTTATGGTTATTGAGAGTTGTAGGGGAGAGTTTGGTAGGCTTGGATTAAGATTTATAGACAATCTCCCTAGCTTCAATGTAAGAGAGTCAAACATCCTCAGACTACAAGTGACAAAAAAAGGAATCAAAGACTCAAGTCCACTCAATAGAAGGAGTGGGCAATGGTTAAACCAAATATACAGGAGGTGTGAAATATTTCAGTTGGTGAAATGGATAAGCACCTTCAAGTTCATAAAGATGTGGTCGAGCTCAGATGACACTTTGGCAAACCATTTTTTGTTGTTGCACTAGGTTGACATAGGCCCCTTGAATAAAAGGTCATGGAGATTAACATGAATAAGAAAATTTACAAGCTCTTACTCTATTATACTAAAAGAAAAGGGCTTATTGCCCTATAATCTTCTTGTGAAAAGATGAAATTAAAATCTTCTAAAACTATAGTCAAGGATATCCCTTGAGGGTATTGATAAAAAGATTCCAAAGAGGTCTTTTGCAGCGGAAACCACTTTTAGTTTAAATCGTGAGAACAATTTAAATAGAGCCATTGTTGTGAAGATAATCTAGAGAATATGATTCCATTAATATTTAACATAACCACTATTACTCCTTATAGTTTTAAATCTCATTAGCTTAATCATCATAGAACATCAATAAATAACCCATGGGTGAAATTATGAAGGGAATTTTTTTTGTTATAATCTATGAGCGGATACTACATCTTTTGACTAACATGTATTAGGTAGAGGTTGTTGTTGCTCTCTAATTCAAGTGCAATAATTTTTCTCTCTTCCCTCAACTTCTCATCCTAAATTTTAGTAGGTTCATAGTTATTTTTTAAAAAACTTCATCAACATCCCTTGATGTCATATTTTAGGAAGGACTTACATATAAAGGATTCCAAGACTAATGAATATCTCTAATGCAAGTGAATTTAGGAGAAATTTAAGTTCTACTTCTCTAAAGTATGTCCCAAAGGCTCCTAAACTATTTTGATGTTTATTATTGTATAACCTCGCAAGAAAAAGCTATTATACAAACTTTGAAAGCCAAAAATTGTGCAATAAATCAAAGTCATCATTCTTATGGTAACAATTACAATGACAATAACTTAGCATCCTTCAACTGTCATTTTTTGTTGGCATCACTAATAGTTTGTAACCTTCAAGTAATTTAGGTTTGATTAGTAATAATTTAATAGTAGTCACCCCTTTCCTTTGAAAGATGTGTATCAACAACCTCTAACATCTGAGTCCTATATATCTGGAATAGCAAAGCTACTTTATCAAGAAACTATAAAAAAATAACAATATCAATAAGGATTTCATAACTAGACATTTTGGAGGAAGGGTTTGAAAACTCACTCTATTATAGAGAATCTAAGCATAACTTTATAGTCTCTCTGATCATGATAACCTCATTGAATATTTTTTTTTCCAAAGTGCAATCCTCTTGTTGACCAAATTATCACGAGTATATGCATGCAAATATGTTATTAAAATTGTTTAACACCACAGTAACCGACTTACCAACTTTTGGCAAAATGATATCTAATTTATTCATTGATGCTCTTATCTTGAAAATTCATCTCGTGAAAAATAAATAAAGACTTCATGGAGATTTGAATGCTCATTGGTAACTTGGTTTTATAGATTGTCTCTTGAAAGAGAAAAAAAGAATTTAGAGAGAGTAAAACACCCACTAACGCCCTGATTTTTGAGATCTTAAGAACAATAAATAAAGACTTGAAGAATGAGCTATTGTCAATGACTATCTTAGTCTTTATGATCCATCTTTAGAAAGATAAATAAAAGCTCATGAAGAGTCATGTCCATTTGTGCCTTGATTCTTAAGATCATTCTCTCAAAAGATACGAAATATTCTAAGGAAAGTCAAATTTCCTTAGAGTCTTTTTATCTACAATATTCCTCACCAGAAAAGGAAACATTATCACCAAAATGTTGAAAACTCATGAAATGATATACTTTGCAAATATTGCTATAATATTTTTTTAATACACAAATTTTAAAAGATTAGAGGGTCCTTATCTTTGTTGTTTTGAACTTATAACATCTTGAGATATAAAATAGTTTTCATGTAACAATGTTTTTAACCTTTATGTCTTAGACAGATCATTCAAACAATAGCTTTACAAGAGTAGGGACCCATCCATGAATTAAGTAGAAGTATCATTGTTTCTAAATTGTTTTAGTATTTCTCCATTAGTTAAAAAGGTTATCAAACTATTAAAATAGAAAATTTTGAAAGGTATCATATAACTACGATGATTTGGGAATACGATGATCACCTCCTTGTATTTGTTTCGATAACATCTCAATATCCATTGTCTTTTACATTTGACATGCTATATAGCGAAGACGACATGTCTCAGCTTTGGAATTTAGTGGCAACTTTCTCACTTGTTTATACATTTTTTTTTTTGAAGAGGACACTTGTTTATACATTTATCTCTTATGTTTTTCAACTGGCAAAGATGGTTCTCGAGTCTTTTGGTCCATATATGTACTAAGAGAAAGCCCCTCAATTCCTATAAGACATTGTAATAACCCTCAACATTTCTCATTATTAACTTATAATATATTGAAACAAAAAACTATTTCTATAAAAATATCATTGTTATTTTTCATGTTATTTAAATAAAAACAATTTATGTATCACACACCAAGATCTTTACAATAAATAGTTAAACTTTGAGTCAAATTCTACAAATAAGTTGAAGTAAAGCATGATTTTCAAACACAAAATTACCCGCTATCATAAAGGAGATTCCAAAAGGACTATTTAAAAAAAATAATAAAAAACAATAGTTTTCGATTAAAAAAAATAAAATCTTTGATAATCTTTTTAATACAAATTTTTAAAAAAAAAAAAAAAGAATAACCCACAGCTTAAAACACTATTAATAAATAATATATAAAAACACTATTAAAATTATAAAAAAAATTTATCACAGCCATTGTTTTCCATATTATGTTTTATAAAAAAATCCAAAAAAAAAAACAAATTCATCATCACAAAACATAATCCCTGTAACAAATCATCTAAAAAAAATCATCAAATAATATTCGACATCAAATTCAAACAAACTATTTCACAATCAGTGCGCGAAAACAACCCTAAAACGTTCAATTTTAAAACAAAATATCCAAAATTACAAATGAAACTACAAAAAAAAAAAAAAAAAAAAAAAGAAATTGCGATGGAATTAATTTCTCAATTGTTATACATGCAAAAATCTGAGCAAAACAGAATCGTTACAGCAGAGTAACTGCCTGGAAACGTCATCAAGGAACAAAGGCTTTTACAGAAAAAGAAACTCAACTCAACCCTACCAAAATCGTTGGATTGCGAAGCACATACCCATGGAAAAGAATAGAACGAAGATCTTTAAATAATACGAAGAAAAAAAAAAAAAAAAAATCTAATCCACAAAATTTCTCAAGGGAAATAGCTCTCTTCTAAATAACAACGGCAGCCATGTCCTGGGAGACCAGTGGCATCGGACTAGCCAACAAAGGCTCGTAATGATCCGCACCCGCACCACACCAACCTGTCAAACCAAGGTATCATTTTATATCTATAACTATTATATTATTATTTTATTTAAGTAATTTTGTTTTTATATAAAAAATTTCAAATAAGCACCTTTCGACAACAGAACTTGAGAAACACAACTCATTAAATTTAATATAAAAGCTTATAGTTATGACAAAGATAAGATTAAATTTTTGAAGTTGAAAAAAAATGGTAATTAAAAAAATGGTAATTAAATAAATATATAATATGTGTATTATGTTAAAAAGTAATGAAAATTGTTCAATATACTTGTAACATACCTGTCCCTTTCATGAATAGGAAAAGGGGAAGTTCACAAATCTCTCCCCAAGGACGGTGTGGGAGAAAGAAGACGCTGTTGTCATCGTCAACCATTGCATCAGAGCCATGGGATTGAACCTAAACAACAAATCGTGAGAGGAAAAAATGAAATGAAGTCTGCATCAGAAACACATTGTGCTTAGTAGTATTATTTAGGGTTTTGGACGTGAGATTCACAACTTCCAAAATATTAATGCAATTAGATTTTTTAGTATGACACAATTTTCTGTAAATTATAATCAATTAATATTTAACTTCAATTATTTGCTTAAATAAACTTAATTGCATTGTGGGTACCAACTTGAGAATTGTTAATATGACCCTGGGTTTCAACAAAATATTTAGTACCCATGTGATTCAAACAAATATTTCAATGCAAACAATCTTTTGTTGTACAATTTATCAATTAAAATAATATATATATATATAAAAACATACACATAATATGAATATAATAATGCAAATATAGAATTTTAAAAAAATCCTTAGATAAATTTAAAAGTTTCTAATTGACATACCATAAAAAATTGTCTATTCACATATAAAATATCCAATTGTTCAAAATTACTCAAAATACCCAGCATAATTAATTTAATAGATATACCATTCTATTATTCAATTAGTGAATTTTAAAAAATTTTACAATGAGTTAAAAAAAATCTTAGCTAACTAAAACAACAAATTGCTTGAAAATAAAACATAAAATAGATACTTTTCTCAAATTATGAATTGAGTGAGTCAATTACTCAAATATCCAATTCTTACTAAAAGAGCAAATCAAGGCTGAAAATATAATTACTTATTTAAATTATTTAAATTTATTTTTAAAAACATTTCTTATTTGATTTGATTATTATTTGGTTTGAATTTTAAGACCACTTGAATCAGAATTAAGTTGTTTAGCTTTTAGTGAAGTTTTTTTTTAATTTTGTGTGAAAGTTGTCACAAAATTAAAAATGGGTTTTTCTTTATTGTATGATCATGCATTACTGGAGAAGTAATGAAGGAAAAGAATAAAGGATTTTTGGAGGAATGTCTAATGAAGGAAAAAAATATCACAAACAACATGCTGTGTGTGCCACACAAAAGAACGAAATAAAGCATCATTGTCTGTTCTGGTTTGGTTTTATGTTCTTTAGAGTCATCAAGTGCTAATTAATGGTACAAAATGTTGAAAAAGGAAAGAACAAAGAAAAATGTATATTTGATTAGGGAAAAATGATTAATGTAATTCCATTCCACAAATCTCTGCAAGAAATTCTGATTTCGAGGTATTGAATATTTCTTAGCCTCAATCTCTATGAAGACAATAATCTAGAGTCATATTCTGTGTTAAGTTACTGAAATTTGTTTAGATGATCCGTCACCAATAAGTCCTTTTTTTTCTAATGTTGCTCTTTTTCTAATGCTCATGTCAGGATCTATCAAAAACTATTTTCCAAATATTAAAAATAATTTTTGTAGGTAATTATTTATACTGGTCACCAATTAAGATTTGTTAGTTTGATGAACCTAAAGATTAAAATATGATCTTTTTGCTTGATTTGAGATGCGAACTTTTGAGTAAAGTTTCTACTTACCTTTTCTTAATTTCAACTTCAGTTTTCAAGATCGGGAAAGTCCATTCCTCAATCTCCGCAAGAAATTCTCATTTTGAGGCATTGAATTTCAAAGACTCATTCTCTATGAAGATGATAATCTAGTGTTGTATTCTGTGTTAAGTTACTGAAATTTGTTTAGATGATCCATCAACAATAAGTCCTTTTTTTCAATGTTGCTTTTTTTCTGATGCTCATGTCAAGATCTATCAAAACTTATTTTCAAAATATATTAAAAACAATTTTTGTAGGTAATTATTCATACTGGTCACTAGTTGAGATTTGTGAGTTTGATGATCCTAAAGATTAAAACATGGTCATTTCTCTCGATTTAACATGTGAACTTTTCAGTAAAGTTTCTACATACCATTTCTTAATTTGAACTTCAGTTTTCAAGATCTTTTAAATGAGTGAGTGCACATAAGAATTCCAACTCCTTAATTGTAGAACATATTTTAAACTAGAGATTAACCTTTGCTTTCACTTAATAAAAATATGATGATCTGAAAAGAAATCATATATTTAGTGATATTCCTTTTAAAATTATACCCCATAAAACTTATGCATTGAGTTTCCTAAAAATTGATATCCCACGACAATATATTCGATTGATATTTTCTTATTACCAAGTGATGTATACCATCAAAGCAAGAGGCTTTTAATCACCAATTGGCTTAAATGAGTAAATAATGAAGCAAAACTATTAGGATTATTCCTTTAGTAAGCAAGAAGAAGAAACATTAAATAGAGCCACAAAAGAATAATCTTAAAGCCCTACCCATGGAGAGTAAGAATAAACCTTAAAAAGGATCCTAAGGAGAAGAAACTAAAATGGGCATGCACCCAAAAGTTTTCCAATTCTTAGACTCTTCAACTCTTCACAGCATAATAGCTCTTTTAGCATTCTCCTTCTACAAAACATCATAAGCCCTACATAATGTTTTCAATAAAGCCTTGTATACCTTATTCTATCATGCCAAAATATTCTCAATAAAGCCCTATATACCTTATTTTCTAATGATTTAAATTCATATGAGATATTGCATTTTGTGAAAGAGAAAGAATTCAAGTGGACAATGAAAGAAGATGATAAAAGAAAAAAGTCAATCATGCAAACATAATGGGCCAAAATCCTTCAAAAAAAGAAGCTTCTCAAAGCAAATAATCAAAAACCTAACAAGAATACCTTATCAAACTAAACTTTCCTATGATATACTCTCAATAAAGTCCTACAAAACTTAATCTCTCTTGTCCATTTTGAGTCACATGACAGAATGTTGGTGTGAAAGAGAGAGATAGAAAGAATGAGTGAGAGAGAGAGATAGGATTCAAATGAATGATGAGAGAAGAAGATAAATGAAGAGAGTCAATCATGTAGGCATAATGGTATAAAAACCTTTCAATATATGTAATTCGTAATAACACATGATTAAAACCCTAATAAAACTACATTATCCTACCCCTCATATCCAAAATTTAGTATAAACACTTAAGATCTTACAGCCCTATTTGCAATGCAAAATGAGAAGGTCCTTTGTATTCAAACCCCAATTATTCTCATTTTTCTGCCCTTATTTAAAACAATACTTCACAAAAAGTAAGATCAAACAAACTCTCAATGTTTTTAAGGAAATTTTGCATCTTAACTGCAACCTCCTTTTACTTCATAACTGTAAAGGTACAGCCAAACAATTCAGGTATACCTACCAAAAATTTTTTAAAACAACTTCTTAAACTTTGCACATTTCTTAATAACTTTTAAACCGTAATAGAAATAACAAATGATAAAAAACAAACAATGATATGGGTTGACAACATTTAAATTATAGTATGGGTTTTATTTAAATTTATTAAGATAAGAGAAAATAAATTATTTGCTAATTGTGAATGACTTTGAAATTTTTGGATAGGATCATTAACATCTTAACTTCATGACCCTTTTTGAATCGGTAATTCAAATGGGAAGGTTCCAAATTTTAACAAGACTAACTTATGGAGAGCCTAAAAGACACAAAAATAGAAATAGCAAAAAACAATAATTGACAATTAAATATCAATCCTATTAGACACTGCTCATGCTCTTGGACCCATGCTTCTTGTTTATTTGTTAATTGTGAATGACTTTAAAATCGATAATTTAGATACAATCAATAATATCTCATCTTCATGACCCTTTTTGAATCGATAATTCAAACAGGAAGGTTCAAAATTTTAACAAGACTACCTTATGGAGAGCCTAAAAGACACAAAAATAAAAATAGCAAAAACAATAATTGAGCTATTAAATATCAATCTTATTAAGCACTGTTCATGCACTTGGATCCACCCACACTTCATGTTTATTTGTTAATTGTGAATGACTTTGAAATTGATAATTTAGATACGATCAATAATATCTTATCTTCATGACCCTTTTTTAATCGATAATTCAAACGGGAAGGTTCAAAATTTTAACAAGACTAAATTATGAAGAACCTAAAAGACACAAAAATAGAAATAGCAAAAAACAATAATTGAATAATTAAATCATCATGACACTTTTTTAATCGATAATTCAAACGGGAAGGTTCAAAATTTTAACAAGACTAAATTATGAAGAGCCTAAAAGACACAAAAATAAAAAGAGCAAAAAACAATAATTAAATCATCATGGCCCTTTTTTAATCGATAATTCAAACGGGAAGGTTCAAAATTTTAACAAGACTAAATTATGAAGAGCCTAAAAGACACAAAAATAGAAATAGCAAGAAACAATAATTGAATAATTAAATCATCAATCCTATCAGACAAGGTTGGATCCACCCATGCTTCATGAAATAAGCCTTCCTCCTTTTGTGGCTTGAAAAGAAACAAAAAATTCAAGTTTGCTCTAGCAAAACATAGCAAAAAGAACATGGAAGTTGACATTAATTAACAAGTTTTTAAAAATCTAATGTCAAACAACAAGCAACTTAATACCAAAATTGGAAATTTCCATTGCCTTCACAAAACCTTAATAAAATGCATTTGAAAGGTTACAAACCTCTGTAGTTATTTTTTCCACTTTAGAAAAAATTTAATCAAAGATTTATGTTTTTAGATGATGCCCAGAAAATATATGAAAATGTGGAAAACCGAATATTTTTGAAGAACTAGAGGATCCCTTTAAAATAGAAAACCACAAAGATAATTTTATACTATATAAATATTATAAAACAATTGAATGGCATACATAAAACAATAAATTATGAAATATGCAATGCATAAGTAAATCACATGAACCAAAAACAAATTATCTCAGCAGACTCACCACATAGATTTCACGCTTAAATTCTGTGGCCAGGCTTTCGATTGCTATATCATCTCCAAAAGCTGCGGCTCTGCCATCCCTGTTTTCATCTATGTTTAATAGACCCCCCTCTGTATACTGCAGAGTGATTATGTCGTATATATCTTCCGGGGATCCTGATATAGACATGTACTTAGCCCAACTATGACCATCATTCACAGCAATACATCTTTCCTTATAGATAGTTTCTGCGGCTGCTTCCCTACACAATGAAATCATAAAAGATTCTTGGAACCTATGACTTCATTTCGGAAGAAAAATAGGAATTGATGCTGTTCAAAAAAAGAATACCTATAAGGACGAAACACCGTAATACAAAAAGGAAATAAATCAACAGATTCAAATATTTGTGAAGCTTTCATAACAAACATAACATAAATAAAATAACAAAAACAGCTACGCAAACTAAATTGCAATGTGAATATTTTCATATAAACATGGTGTTATCATCACAGGACAAGGGAAAGAAATCAATACAGAAAACCCTGATAAAGAAAGGGGAAGGAAATCTACCTTTGTAGACCTAGATCTACAAGCTCTTTGATGGCTGCATCCAGCAATTTCCGATCAGCCTTCTCTGCAAGCAGCTTCACGTCTTGGACGACATGGATTCCCCAACCAGATTCTAGATGAGGCGAATATAGATGACGTATAATGGCATCCTTCCCCGGGCCGTCATCAGATCTGTAGTCCTCCAAGAACCGCCTCACCGCCTTCAGCCTCAATTCCCGTGCCCCAATCTTAGATCCCATCGCCCTCCTCACGGCCGTAAAGAGGCAGTTTCCATCCGCTTCCACGCCGCCTCCGTGGACCAAACGGAACGCCATGCCGGCCACAGGTGCCCCCTCGCTAGGATTCTTCCAATACACTCCCCTCGCGTGGATCCTCTCCAGATTTCTCCGCTGCTGTTCCTCCAACCCGGTAACTGCATCCCATTCCCCACGGCCATCGGGTTCAGGCCCCGCCACCGACGCCTTGTTCACCGGAGAGCACGGATCCCTCCATGGCAAGAGTGGGGAAGAGGATGTTAGGGTTTCAGCAACGGCTGGGGAGTTGCACAGTAATTTCCCCATGACGGATTTAGGTTTTCCCTCCTCCCCCTGCTGCTCTTTTGCTGCACAGAGGAGAGCGCGAGGAAGAAAGAAAGAAAGAGAGAGAGAAAGAGAGAGAAATGGGAAGAACGTTTCCGTTATAGGGCGGGGCGATGGGAACTATGTGCCACGTGGAAAGATCTTGTGAGCTGCCTTGGAAGCAGTAGCTGATGATCCGCTGGGATAGGATAAGAATGTATCCGTTACAAATGACGTTACCAGTTGTCCGGCGCACGTGCGAATCGTACAGACAAACGTTTCCGTTTAGACAGTTTAACGGCGTGAATTATGGCTTGAGTCCATACTCATTTTGATTTTTTTTAAAATATGTTCCTAATTAGGCTTAGAAAGTAAAAATTAAATAAATTTAAATTATTCGATGCTCAACAAATTGTTATTAAGAAGAAATATTTATTTTAAAAAAAATAAATAATATCAACTTAATATTGAAGAGCATTTACATTATTTAGTTGATTTTTTAAAATTAATAACACAGGTATCAAGAATGACAGCTGTTTTTTTTTTTTGTTGATGCCTTTTTTTAAGCTTCCATCGATATTACTTAAAGCCTTGATTTGCCTTTATTTGGAGTCCATTTTTTAAAAAATTTAAATTAAATAATATTATAATTCTAACCAATATTTTTTATATAAAAATTTTGACCCATTAATATAAAACTTTTTTAAAGAACTTATTTAGAATTTCACGTTAAAAAAATTATTATTCATCTAAATCCTCATCTTTTATTTATTTTGTATTAGATTAGTAATACATGCTTGTCACATTCTCTTAAAACAATCATCATATATGTTTTATCACATTTGATTGTTATTAGAATTATATCATTAAAATAATATAAACAGTTCACCCAAAATCATACAACATATCTTTTTTATATAAATTGATAAATTTTACTATATAACATAAATTTTAAATGATATTGATATTTAAATAATGTTAATAAATATAAAAGAATATTTTTTGTATAATAATAAATAAAATTTCTTCAATAAAAATTATTTATGCCACTAAATTAAGCCACCTACTTAAGTCTAGTATACCAAGCATAATAATGATCTGATATTTGAACAATAAACTTTTAAATTTCACAAGATAATTTTTTAATTAATAGTATGTAATGCAATGATCATTTTTGGCTCAAGATTATTACAAAACTTTTAAATAATAAACTTTGTATGTAACAATAAAATTATTCTCTAACTTGGATATCTAAAACAATAATTTAAAATTTTTTTTTAAAGTTTGTAAGTTTATTTATTTTGTTTCCTATTAAGTTAACCTAAAGCTAAAGCATTTTAGAAAGTAAATATAGAATGAGATTGAAAGTCTTGTAATTTTCAACATGGCAAATCAAAATGGCTTTGAAATCCAACCTTGAAATCTACTTCAAATCAATGTTTAATAACTTTGAAACAAATCTAAGACAACAAAACATATGTTGAGCACTTTTGCAAGCCAAAGAAGATCATCATAAAGAGTTTTAAATCTCGATCCCAAACTACTAAATGTAAGCACAAGCATTCAATCATGTAACCAAGTTTGATTTCTCAATAACAATAAGTAAAATGTTCATGCCAAAGCTTTAAAAGATCAAAGTTATCTTCAATGCAACTTAACAATATCTGAAAAGGTGAAAGAAAAAACAAGAGAAGAGAATTTAGAAAGAAAAATTGACCTTATAGAAAGAGAAACATAGAGTCACATTAAGAAATTTACTAGATCTCCAAACATATAAACAAACTATTGGAAAGTTGGAAAATTTTCCTTAATATTTGAAAATGTTAGCTTACATGCTTACATAAAGCAAGTATAAAGTGAGATAAGAGCAATGAGATGATAACTCTTGGGATGTTAAACTAGAGCAATACAAATCCAAATTGTTGACCAAATACCCAAAGTGGTTATAACTAATTGTTTGATGTCATGGATTGATCACATTGAGCATTAAAGTTAACCACTTAAGTTAGTTAAGTAATTGCACGAGATAAGTGGAAAAGCCTCAAACCAATCGATATGGACACAACCACCAATTGTGGTTGCGACTGTTACATGCCGAAGGATATGAATGAATTTAATTTATAATTTCTAATTTTATTTTAAAACTTTATTATATAGCTTATTATTTAATAGTGTCCATCATGAGCACAATGTGGGATAAGTCTCAAAATGAAGGTGCTAAAAAATGAAGATAATTATTTAAATAGTTGTATTGAGGATTTTGAATTATTGGAAGCACAAATTAAATAAAAATTGTGATTTCAAGATTGAGCGAATCTTAAGGAGGGGGGATTATTTAGCATCAAAAATATTAAAAAAAATTATTTTATATTTATATTAAATAATTTAAAATTTTGGATATTTTAAAAAATTATTAAGAAATTATTTTTTTAATTTAAAAAAAATCAAATACTATTAAAAAAGAATATAACATCTCAAAAGAGAATTAAACTGTAAAAATGAGTATAAAAATCAATTAAAAATCAATGATACTAAGTTGGATAAAATTGGAGTTGTATAAGTGATAAATAGAAGTTCATAGGTTTAAAGGATTTAATAATTAATTTATTATGTTCTTAGAAAAATCTATAAAATTATTATAAATATTAAATGAATTAAAAAAAAATTTGATAAGGACAAAGTAAATAAAGATTTACTTAGTAAAATTTTATATTTTTTTTTAGGTAAAAAATTATTAAAGATACTAATTGATGTCAAAAAAATATGAAAATTAGCTAACATTTAGAACTCAATAGAAAGACTCATATGGAATTAGTTAGTAAATTTTTTGATATTTATTTGATTACATGATATGACAAAAATTGAATTTCTTATGGTTTGAATTTAATTTTAATTTTTAATTATAATTATTTCCTAAATCCCTCACCTTACACATGATGGTGGATTCAACCCAACAGTGACTCAAATCGACAAGAAACTGCTGAATTTCAAGAGACAAGAAACTAAAGAGGCATCCAATGGGATTTCTTGAGAAGGCATTGTTGTTTAAAGGGATTTAAAATGTCAGGTATGAGAAGTGACATTTAACAAGTATAAAAGGGAAGGAGTTGAGTATAATGCAAGATTTGTTGATATTTGAAAAATTCTACCAATGCGTGAGCCAAGGAGAGGGAAGAGGAAGTGTAGTTGATGATTTGGTAAGAATTTGTGCTATTATAGAAGAGAAACAATAAAGATACATGTAAAGCACTATAGTAGTGAAGCATTATAACATCAATGTAGTATTTAAAGGGAAAGAGATCACCTTTGTGGTTATGCACATATTTTGAGATCAACTTCAAGGCAAGGTTACAATAAATGAAAAACAAGATAAATAGGCAATGTATCATCTATGTTTCGATTGATGTATTATTACATGTTGTGTATTGACCTAAATAATAATGATAATTTAAACACAAAATGTAATAACTCATATTTTATTATTATAGTGTTATTTATAACATGAATATTTATTAGAGAAGTTTTTAGAACATGATATAACTATATGTTTTTTATGTCTCAAAGACGTGTTTGACAAATTATATTAAAATTTGATCATGAATATATTTTTAGAAAAAAACATGTCATAAAGAATCCAATGATATGTTTATTATAATTTTTTAAAACCATTTAAAATTTTTGCAAATTATTAAAAGAAATAAGATAAATATTAAATTTTAGTAATTTACTATTTTAAATTTCTATTATTATATAAAAAAAATCCATTTTCTCTCTCCCCCTATAACCTTAAGCCTTTTTTGCTCACGACCCAACACTCGGCATCCCATCGAGACGACTTCACAAGGATAAATTTCTTGCGAATTTCAATGAGGAAGGGAATTGAGAAGAGAGAAGGCCACGCAGGATTTTATGGCCTAAGCATTTCAAGCTTTTTTTGGCGAGGGATGTTGAGCAATAAAGTTGAGGGATCCTATGATCTTCGATGATGATGATGAGTTTAATATTGAAATTTATTACTTTGTGTGAGTATTCCAAATCCTTAAAGCGTTTATGTTTTTTTTTTCAAATTTTGGATTAGTTAAACTCCTATATAAAAACTTTTGGAGACTCCATGATGTGGTTTTTGTATGTAGTAATGTGCCACTACTGTGATAATATGATAGTCGTCATAGTATTAATGATTTTCTCATAGTAATATAATTTTATAGTGATATTATGTTTAAGTGATATTATGTTTTAGTGATATTATATTTGGTTAATATAGATTATCGTTGATATATAGTTGATAAAATAACTATATATATATATATATATATATATATATATGAAAAAATTGATAATTTTTAAGAGATGTTTTATCTGTTTGTTTTTTGAATCTGAATCTCCCCTGAATAAAAAATTTGAATTTTTAGAGGGTTAAGAGATATTTAATCGTCATTCCTTACTTAAGTAGTCTTTTGTGTCAATTATTTATTATTCAAATATCCTAATTAGAGAGGATTTATGCACTAATGAATAGATGGGGTGTGACTCAAAACTTCAAAAATGATTTGTGATAATTTCCTGTATTGCTATAGCATGTATTCCTGATATTATATTGTCATTTGATGCATAAATTCTATTATATATGAATAAGTTATAATATCATGTTAATGATGAATAGAGTTAAAAGAAAAATATTTTGAAAATCAATTATTAATTATATTGAATTAGAAACAAAGAAAAAAAATAAAGTGATTAAGAATAAAAGTTAGTTGAAAATGGTATGACACTATTTTAAATAAATAAATAAATGATAATTGTGTGAAATGATTTAACTTACTATAGAATGACCCATTTTAGAAGCAAAGTTATTATCCAAAATTATATGTTCTAGAAATGATATCAAAAGAGTCATCATAGGCATACCTACTTTCAAAATTACATGTTTGTGAAGTAAAGTTATTATATTAATTGACATGTTTGGGAGGTGGAGTCTTAAAAATCTTACAACGTTAATCGTCATCATTCTAAAACTATAAATAAAAGAGTAAAAAATGTTAACATGATTTCTTGAAACTAAAGACTAGATGTTTTAAAGAGAAAAAAATAACATTTTATTTATATGCTTCTCGTTTATAATTTTGTAGCATCCCAAAGTGAGGGAAGTAATAATTTTATAAACTTTTTAAGAATTTTGAATTATCAAAATGCCAAAACATCATGATTTCAAAGTTAATTGGAGATCTCATAAGGATGGAAGAATTTTAGCATCCAAAATATAGTAAAAATTAATGTTTATGAATGTTTGAAATTGTTTAAAATTTTGGAGAATTTTAAAGATTTTTGAAATTTTTTGCAATATTATAAATTTTGGAAAATGTATTATACAATATGATATAAAAATTATACAATATAATTTAGTGAGAAGGACCAAAGAAAACATCTTTAGACACATTATATAATATGATTAAGAATATTATACAAATATAATATTATGTGGAATACTTGAAATGAAAATGTTGAAATAGACTGCACAATATAATAGGGAACATCATATTAGTACTATGCATTGTCGGACCACATAAATTCATGATGAGTTAGATAATTCTAATGAGGTGAGTGAGAGAATATATGACTATTATACAATACAATAAAGAATATTGAATAGTATGATGAGAATGTATGATACGATTGAATAAAAAATGTGTTGTATAATACAAATTGCAATATCAGATAAGTACGAAGACTTTAAGCAATAAATGATACATATAGTACAAATATGATGGTGAACATTGCAGGATATGATGTAATGAAAAAAATTATAGCTAAATACCTTAATGGATCATATAAGGATGATTCAAGGCATTGATTAAGCATAATAAGTACCAATAATTAAATATAAAGAGAAATATCTCTTATTGTATAATATGAAGTGAATAAACTATACAATGTGATGATGTATAACTATAAAGTTCTTAAAATCAAAATGATAAATAGTTGAGAGAATTAATATGGAGAAGAGTCCAATTGATAATGAATTGTCAGATTTGTGTGGGCATAAAGATAAGGAGGGATTTATATGAAAATACATGATCATTGGAGAAAGTTGGAGAGCCAAAAATGTAAGGGGACATTGAATACATATAAAAGAAGGGTGGTCAAATTTAGAAATGAGTTTTGGAGAAAAATATGATAAACATAGCTTTGACTATAAGTTTTAAGTGAAGTAAAGAGAGGAAAAGGGTTTTACTAAGTTTGAAAAGAATCCATGAGGATTTGAGCTATCAATGGAGATCAAAAGCAAACCAAGAAGAAGACTTGCAGTTGATATTGTAATAGTATTATAACACCAATATGATGAATTTGAAAAATTGTAAAATTCTATCCATGATGTGACCACAACTAAGAAAACACAAGATAGACAAACTTGTGTGTATATTCATATGTTTGATGTAATGATGATTGAAAGTTAAGATTTTATAAGAAAATGAATTTGATAAATTCAACTCAATGATGATATATTATCTTATTTTTCTTCAATACAGTCACCTCTAATGGAAGGATGACATGCTATCATATTTTTCTTTATTATAGCCACCTCTAATGGCTGTTTTCTCTACTTCTTATTTCTAATAACCCTCAAATGATACAATAGTTGTTGGAAATGTTTGAGTAATAATATTCACAAGATGAAGGTGAATTGTGTAAATAAAATCTTAATACAATTTAAAGCACAAGACTAAGATTAATAAAAGTTTTTAGCATTCACAAATTGAAATTATTATTCAAGCAAACTCTGAATTATGATTATTTTAAGAAAAAAATAAGTTACTTCAATAACTTTAAAAAAACAATTGTGATAAATTTCTTCACAAACAAATTACTTTAGAACTCAAAAAAATTAAATCACTTTGTTTTAATATGAATATAAATGTGATTACAAATTACTTACAAAAATAATTGATTTATTTTTTAACTAAAATAATATCACATAAAAAATTCTTTTCTTTCAAACACGCAAATACAATTCAACATATTTAAATAAATTTACAATGAATTTCTCTTGATTATATTAATTCCACGTAATGGCTATGGCTTTTATAAAAAAGTTCTAGAAATATTATTTAAATTTCACAAATCCTTGTGTACATATGATAAGAATCAATAATCATAAAATAAGCAAAGGTAAAAGAGCACATCGTATTTTTAAAGGTTCAACAAAACCTTGGGTTTCCAACTTTGTGATGAAAAACTTAACTATAATAATTTTTAAATAATTTATTTTAATCCATAAAAGAAAAAATAATCTTAATTCTTTTAAAAAAATTAATTATTTTACAATTAAAGTTTTTACCATGATAATAATAAAATTAAAATAATAAATTAAAATATAAAAGAAAAATATAATATTAATTTATAGTTAAATATATAAAAAATATATTATTTTACTTAAATATTTAACGATAAGTTAAGAAAAAATATAAAATTTGAAGAACAAATATATCTACTATTTTAATTATTCATGTTGATATCAAACATAGTTTATTAAATTAAATAAAAAAATTACAAAAAAAAACATTTATCAACTTATTATATTTATAAAAAAATATTTGTTCAAATATCAAGTGTAAAGCACATGCATGATGAAGAAATGCAAGAATAAATTTGGATATTTTTAACATCAAACTCACGCTTGTTTTTCCACATAGGTATGATAGCGTAATGCTTCCTTGCCTCCCACTTCAGCTGACCTTCGAGCGGCAAGATTGCCTGCCTAATCACTTCTGTGCATGAATTCATTGATTGTGTGAGGAAAACAATTTTCAAATCATTTTAGCAAAGAAAGCCCTTGTTCAAGGTTTTTCGTCTTGTTCTTTTGAATCCATTGTTTCCTTGGCGAATGCACTTTGCGACGGGTGGAAGTCGGGTGTGTGTGGTGGCCACTGTTGGGAAATTTATCGGAGTCGTAATCCGCACTGTTTGGTCTCAGAATTGAACTTTTTTCCAACAGAATTTGCGATTGGAAGAGGCAACAACCATTTTGGTGGTATAAGGGAGAATCGTTCTCACGTCGGACGGCGGAGTTGCGTTAACCAGAACGGAGGCTTAAGGGTACGATCGAGCGCGAAAGGGTGGACTCACCTGAGAGAGGGAGTGGGAGAGAGTGAAGGAGATCAGCTATTTGCAAATGGCTAGCAGAAATGTAGTCGTTTGTGATAACGGCACAGGGGTAATCACGCGTTTGACTCTTTTCATCGCTATCTGTGCTTTCATGATTGGATCTCAGCAGGATGTGTGAATCATTTTTCCGTGATCCATGTTTCCATGTCTAGATCAACTTTGTTTGGATCAAGGTGACCTTGTTATTTCTGTATCCTTTCCCTTGGATGCGAGGAAGTCATGCATCTCACTACTATTTTCTTCATCTGTATTCTACACCCTTTTGGTTTGTGTAAAACCCCCAATGTTCCCAACCTTAGCTCAACCTCTTCTATATAACACCTTCTCCAGAGTTTGATCCCCACTAATGCTCAAGAATATGTTTAGCTTTGTTTGCAATTTATGAGCTTGCTGGTCAGGACCTCTTCTTTACCTAATTTTTCATATAGGAACAGATAGAGGCACGTCAACCATGTTTAAAGCACAAAAAGCTGTTAAGCCTGCCGAATGTGTTAGATTTTTTAAGATTTATATCGGATTATCAAGCTTCGGGTTCTTCTGGGATTGTGCTTGGTTCATTATTTAAAGATCCATGAATGAACTGGGGCCCCTTTCTCCTTGTTTGCTTGATAAAGGAATTACTTCTGCTGACCCATGAAATGCTTGCAGTATGTGAAATGTGGTTTTGCTGGAGAGAACTTCCCTGCTTCAGTGTTTCCTTCCGTGGTTGGAAGGCCTATGTTGCGGTACGAAGAATCACTAACTGAGCAGGAACTGAAGGTTTGAAACTAAATCTGTCTGTTCCTTATTTTACGCATGGATAATGTAGCAAATTGTTTCCTTTGGTTCAGTTTAACTTGTCTGCTGATAAGCTTTGTCCGTTCATGTCTTCCATCTTCCAAGGATATTGTTGTGGGAGAAGCTTGTGCAGACTTGAGACATCAGCTTGATATTTCTTACCCAGTCAACAATGGGATTATACAGAACTGGGAAGATATGGCCCATGTATGGGACCATGCTTTCTTTAACGAGCTCAAGGTATCAGTTGGATTCTTTATTGGAGCTTGGAAATCATTACTTACATGTCATGAAGCATTCTATCTGTTGTTATTGGTGTTGGCCTGAGATCTTTTATCTCATTTCTCTGTTTTATGATCCTTCAGTTTAGAAAGGAAACTGAATAAATGATTCATTCAATTTGATTGTTTTAGATAGATCCAACTGAATGCAAAATTCTACTCACAGATCCACCTCTTAATCCTTCAAAGAATCGTGAAAAAATGGTAAGCGATCCTTGTTGATGTTGGCCTGGTTTATTCATATCATTTAGCTCAATTCTGAAGAATTGTAAAACAATTTTTATTTCCTTGCCGAACCGGCATTTATTTATAGATGTTTATGCAAATGACAGATAGAGACAATGTTTGAGAAGTACAATTTTGCTGGTGTCTTCATTCAAATTCAAGCTGTTCTAACGTTATATGCTCAAGGTGCTTATAAAATATTCAGCATGTGTGAATCATTGAATCAATTTTCTTGCCATTATTCTTACACCAACTGATTGAGCTCTGTAAATCTCATTTGAACCCTTCAAGGAAATGAATTCCTATGCTGCATGGTTTTAGAACTCTCAACCTCCTTGCTCTTTGTTATGTTTTATTGCTTACAACCTTTTGTTGCACTTTGATAGGATTGCTGACTGGTCTTGTCATTGACTCTGGAGATGGTGTCACTCATGTTGTAAGTTTCTTACGATTAACTTGATGATTCATTGTAGTAAGTGTATTGTTAGGGTTCCAACATGTGCAGAGTAATTCTCATCTATCTTTTGATGAGTTAACGTCAAATTATCAAGGTTAAGATTTAAAATATTTTGTGAATATAGTTAGCACAAATTTGAATATTCTCTAATATATTTTCAAACAAGATTTACTTGTATATATTATCTTAATATTGATGTAATTTGAAGTTTACTTGTATATATTATCTTAATATTGATTTAATTTGAAGAATTCTTATTACTAATTCTTAAGTACTTGATAGTACGATGGTAATTCACTATAGCATGTGCATACTAATCTTTTTGTTTATTACTATTGTTCACACCTAAAACTTTAAGAATATTCCATTTTTTATTTTAAAAGATCCTATAAACTACGGAAAACACAAAATAAATCATTTATGTAAACCATACATGCTTAATTTGTTTTCATTTTGCGAGAAACTGAAATAATGGCAATTATAACCAAAGCTAATAGAGTTAAAAGGTCAAGACCAGTGTTTAAAAAAGCCCAATTTTAATTGATTCGTTTAGCTAAATTCATTATTTTGAATGTACCTTCTCAATTGCCATGGGCCAAATGAAGTTTTCAAATCTAATCTCCCGCATTGATGTCATGATTGAAAGTTAAAACTGATGACCTTATGTTCTTATGCCACCACAACTTTTAGGGTATGATTGTTTTAGTGGTATTTATATTGTAGTGTTCTTAATAAAAGTTGATGTTATTAACATTATTTGTTAATTATGCTAGTTTTGGTTGGTGCTAATTCATTTCAATTGTCAGCTTTTGAAGTTGTATACCATGTTAAATAAAACTTTATGTGAGATAACATCATACTAATTAACACTTTATAAATTTGCCATTAATCTTGACATTTTACTTGAAATTTTTAACATCCTAACTTTTTTTCGAACTTCTTATTAGTTAATTGGTATGTTCAAAATTGTTTCCAATTTTTCCATTTGTTGCTTTAACTTGGCCTCAGTATTCTTGTTGATGGACATGCATTAACACCAAACCTTTAGCTTATGCTTAGGGACTAATTTATTACATATTAAGATATCAATTTTTTGTTTAAATTTTAATATTAGGGTAAAAAATTTTCTCTCTTGTATTGAATAATTTTCTTTTTAAATAAGAACCTCATCCACATTGTTCATTATATCTCAACTCTAAAATCATATAACCAACCACATTAAGTGAATTTTGAACATTAATAATGCTAAAGAGTTCATTTTAGGAAGAGATATGGAGGAATGTTAATTGCTTCATTAGAGTGGCTAATTTATTAGGGCCATGTGTTACTAACTTGCATCCAGCTAAGTGACTTAATAAGAGCTCTTCCACATTATTAGATGTGATGCAATTAAGGGCTACTCAAACTTGCAAATGCAATATTTGAGCTCAACAAAGCTTTGCATAATTATGAAGGGAGCAATCAAACACCCATGTGATCACATGAACCATTTTAATGCAATTAAACTTGATTTTATTATTTGGGTTTCAATATACAATTAAATGGATGCTTTTTAGCTTAAAAACTTAAATATATGAATAAGTTCTTCTTAATTGTATATTAAAGGTTTTAAAACTATATTAACTTTTAATTTAGAATTGATTTTATGCTTGCTTCACTAAACAAGCTCTTTATCAAGAGTTTCATTTACATTTTCTATTCTCAACTGTAAAACTTTCAGTGATTTAAGTTGAGTGTTTTGTTATTAAAGAGGCAAAAAATACCGAAAAAGAAGGTTACGATGTCTACAGATGCATGATGCCTTATTACTACGCACCACATTTTGTCCACATCTTAGCTCCATAGTCACAAGGGATTAAAGAAGATAGTGAGGAATCCAACGAGAAGTTGGTGCCATTAGGTGGTAATAGTTGTAAGAAGATACCACGAACTTGTTTGAGCAAAATTCCATCCATGACAATGCAAGTGCCCTCTCCAAAAAAAATAAAATAAAAAAAATCCTTTGAGAACGTTGATCGACACCTCACCTTTCCTCTACAATTGCCTTAGCCCTTTGCTACTCTTCGTCTACTTGAAGGGCTTGAAGGCTTTGCCTTTGCTTGTAGTACTAAAGTCTTCTCTGTACATATCACCATATCCTTTTTGCCTGAATCTCCCCAAATCTCTTTGCTCTGCTTGCACCTCTATCCTCTTGTGCTGGTGCCTAATCCTTTCTGTTGCTTGTGCTTAATCCTTACCTCTATTCAAAAGTCTTAAATCCCTTTTCTCTTCACAACTCTTCTACCCAAACCACACAAAAAATTGCCTGAAAATCCCTTCCTTTGCCCATGGTCAAATATAATGTTGCTCGAAGCTCTTTAAGCTGCCCTGAAGCTTCTTAAGTTGCCTAGAAGCTCTTTAAGCTGCTCGAAGCTCTTTTAAACCATCGAGAAGCTCCTTAAGTTGCTTGAAGCTCCTTTAAGTTGCTTGAAGCTCTTTAATTGCTCAAAAGTTCCTTTGAGTTGCTTGAAGCTCTTTAAGCTACTTAAAAGCTCTTTTAAACTATTCAAATGCTTTATAAGTTGTCCCAAGCTCCTTTAAGTTGCTTGAAGCTCTTTAATTGTTCAAAGTTCCTTTGAGTTGCTTCAAGCTTTTTAAGCTACTTAAAAGCTATTTTTTAAACTATTCAAATGCTTTATAAGTTGTCCCAAGCTCTTTTAAGCTGCTTATATGTGCTATGAGCTGCCAAAAAACATTTTATGCTACCTAAAGTATTTTCTTTGCCTAGGTTTCAATCGTAAATTGTCAAAAACTTTTATAAGTTACTTAAAGGGGCACGGTGCTCACATGATCAACTTTCTCTTTTTGCATTCTAACTTTATGTTGCATCTCTAAGAAAGGTAAGCTTTCCTTTAATCTCTTATTAACACTTTTTTGCATTGTTTATGGGAACGATCAAGCAAGTTGAAATGGAGAATCAGGACACACTCGTTCTTAAGGGAGAAGCACTTGATAGCAGAGGTTCTAGCATCTCTATCTCAAACCTTGCATGCCTTAGAATTTTTTCCCTCATTTGGTTGTAGTTGTTTTTATATATTTTAATAATAGATGGAGCACTTTATCAATTTCTTTTTCACTCACTCATATGAAGACAAATCAAAATTAGTTTGGCCACCCTATCAAAGGAGGTTATACCAAACTTCTCTCTTTCCAACAAGGAGCTATTCTAACCTCTTTCTACACGTAAATCTCGTTACATTATCTCAATTTTCAAAAATCTTTCATTGTATACCCTCTTACAACATCATTCTATTAATAACCCAATAATATCCTACGATATAAGGTCCTCCAACTCTCATCTGACTAAAACTCTCTTCTACTCTTAACTTAGTCTCAAGGCACCATCAACACCTCAAGAATCTCTCTATTATATCGATGAAGCCCCCATTTACTCTGGACATACGGGTACAACTAACACATTGTCAAGGTTTATTCATTTGTAGAAGAGATTTTCTTGACACAAATGTGTAATATGTAAAATTTTTTCTTATCTTAAAGATGTAGTCTCAAAGTAGTTTTGCAAGTTATCTTTTAGAATATTTTCCTGTACTTTTGGGATAGGGGAATGTTAGGTTTTATTTTGGTCTTTGACTTAATTATATTTCTCTCCTTAATTTGTTGCCCTTAAAACTCAAGCAACTTTCTCAAGTAAATTATTTACAAAAATTCTTGGATGTAAAGAATTAATTTTTATCTATAAGATTATAACAAAAGCTTTTTCAAGGTATGCCACAAAAAACTTTTTTGTATAAATGATGACTACTCATGGGAAACATCCACTTCCTTCTAGGCATATGACATATCGTGAAGGCAACTAGATTAATAATTTTAAAGACATCATCAAATTTATTTGCAATTCTTCACTGCAACATACATGATATTATAAAGAGTTTGACGGCCAATTAAAGGAGATGCAAAAAGAACAAAAGAAGAGGATATGATACTAAATGCATGATGCTTAGCAGTCATGCACCATGCTTTGTTTGCATCTCAACACCACTGTCACAAGGTCATAAAAAGGAGGAAGAGGAATTTGATTAAGATTTGGCACTTTTAGTTAATAACAGCAATAAGAAGACCCCCCGAGCTCGACTTACAGGCATGTGATCTACAATGACGTAAGACCCTCCTTTTTCTCTTCAGAAAAGTCCTTCAATAACCCTAGCCCATGCCTCAGCTTTCCTCTGCCTATGCCTCAGCCTTTCACTTTCTGAAATCCCTTCATTTGTCCAAAGACCTTGAAGGCTTCGCCTTTGCTTACAGCATCGAAGTCTCCTCTACACACAACACCATATTCTCTTTGCTTGAATCGCCCAAAATCCCTTCCTATAACCATACCTTTGCCCTCTTTTGGTCGCACTAATCCTTTCCTTTGCCCGGAAACCTTGAATCCCCTTTCCGCTCACTCTTCTGCCTGAGCCACACAAAGAACTGCCTGAAAATCCGTTGGCAGAGGTCAAATATATGGCTGCCTGAAGCTCTTTAAGATGCCTACCGAAGTTTTTTTTGGACTGCCCAAAAGCTCCTTAAGCCGCTCAGAAGCTCCTGAAGTTCTCCAAAGCTCTTTAAGCTGTCCAAAAGCTCTTTTAAACTACTCAAATGAGCTATAAGCTAGCCGCAAGCTCTTGTAAGCTGTCCAAATGCATTATATACTGCCCAAAAGCTTTGTAAGCTATCCAGAATTCTTTTCTTTGGCCAAGCTTCAACCATAAAGTATAAAAAACTTTTACAAGCTATGCAAAGGTGCCATTTATTCACTATATTAACTTCCTTACTCATTCTAACTTCTTACTACATCTCGAAAGAATTTTTTTTAATCTCTTGAATTCCATTTTTGCATTGAAAATCATACAACAAGAATGCTGAAGTGTTTTCTCCACCACCCTTCTCATTGTGATTTTCCATATGATGCACTCTAATTGTTTAATCATAAGTGATCAATCATGCGATTATGTTCAAATTATGTCTAATTGGAACAATATAACTTGCATCATCAAGTGTTATGCACACAAATGTTATAGAACCAAACATGTAAAAGTTTCTCATTAATTCACCCAAAACTTGTGAATTTTGACAATTATAGTAAAGAGTTAGTAGAGGATTGTGAGAACAATAAATCACATGAACTATTTTATTTTAGTCAAATTTCAATTTGATATCACTTCTTGAGGGAGATCGATTCAATTTAGAGACAAAATTAGACTGAGTATAGTATTTGATGAGCAGTTATCATCTTGAAGGCTTATAAGTTTATAGGTTAAGTGTCGCGTAACTGACGATTTTGTATATTAATGCACCAATGCTATGGATAACTTCCAATTTATAATTAATTCCTATCTTTCAATTTTGTTCTAATTCTACTCCCTTGTAATCAAGTTATTTCTTTGAGGTACTTCACAACATAAGTGTGGGCATTGTGTTTCCATTTGCACAGATATGCTAACATCCCAGGCACTTCAAGAACCTGCACAGATTGTCTGAGGCATATGATGTTTATTTCTGCTTTAATGTGAAAGAAAACTGTTGTGTAACAAATCCTAAAGTTTGAAAACTAAATTTTTGAAAAATGCACTATGATATTAGAAATCAAAATATGATTTTGAAAGTGAATAACATAACTTTGTTAATCCAATAGTTATAGAAAAATGTTGAAAGTTCAAAGTGACAATAAATTGTAAGTCCAACAATGCTGACAACTAATATTCAATTTTTTTTTTTCTGACTCAGCATCTGTGCTCTGAATCGTTTGTATAAATGCTTTTTATGTGTTCATCAAGAACAGGACTCTATATGTTCATAATGGAGTGCCCATGTATCCTTACACAAAATTAAGTGTTACATACCTTTTGCTAAAATCCAATTTTGTAATGCACTATATGCCTTACTAGATCTACTTGTGTATAAAGGGAAAAACAAGTTTAAATTGTAAAACTTTTAATATTTTTTTCAGAGAAACAAATTGCATCCTATCCAGTATGTAAAGAATAATGCCCTTGATTGAAAGTTAACAATTGCCCCACTCCTTAAGATGATTTCTTATCGCATCATATTGTGCAATAAATATCCCTTGTTTAATTAAGTATCCAGTACAATCCAAATAATAGTATTCTTATGGGAAAATTAGATCACTGAGCCTCTCAAGTACATATTGGGTAGAACCCTTCAACATAAACAAAGCATTGGTTAAGATCAATTATTGTTTGCAGTTTGAGTAGGATTATCTTAGCAAAATGTGGACACTTTATCAGATGAAACAAAATCTTTGATAAGTGCTTCGTTTATTGTGCCAACTTATTCATATGCAATTAAGGAAAGTGTATACAGTTTTAATTTTATGATTTTAGTAGTGAAAAAAAAAATGACTTTGTATTGCTAACTTGAACCACAACATTGAGCTTGACTTGCTAGCAGATTCCTTTCGTGTGCCTTAGGGCTCGGGTTGGTTATATGTTTATTTCTTAAAGATTACAAAACTTTTAATGCAATGTTTAGTCAAGATTGAAATGCTACTCTTTTCATGAACCTGATACTTTGTACTAGAGTATAGGGAAACATTGCTGCTTGCTCCTAGATTCACACACAGGAGTGTTTTTTATAACAATTCCTTTACTGTAAGAAAGATGAAGTTTTGAAAAATTTGCCCATCTCATGCGTCATCTCCTTGATGGAAGACCAGAATGTTTTGCCCCCTGAATGGACATGCATGATGACGTTGTAGCACTTGGTGCTTAGAATCTGTTTTTTTGCTTTATCTTCATCACTTTCTTCATGAACTACAATTTGAATAGTTACCTTCGGATGAGTACTTTTTTAACTACTCGTATATCTAGTAAATTAGAACTAAAACTGAATTCTTGTGATACATGTTCTAGATTAATCAAATATTCATTAACTAAACAACTATAGCATGATAATGATATCAAGAATTATTTGAAACTGTTCTGAAGAGGTAAATCTATTTATAAACAACTTATAGAAGTAATACTTTATATCACCATAACTTATAAACAAAAATTACAATAAAGTTATATAATTAACAATATAGAAGAAGCATAAGCATTGCATTAATAGATTGTTATATCAAAATACATAACTCAAACTCTATAAGTATAAAACCTGCCCCTTGATTGGATGAAAGCTCTAGCAAAGCTATTTTTTGTTACCTTATCCAAAACAGAACATGGGATAGGCATTAGCTTTTGAAGAAAAAAAAAGAAATTAAAGAGGAAGATGGTGCAAATCCTTGAGGAGTGTATTCAAATTGATAAAAATAAAATTTAATGATTATAATGCAGCTGAGCCTAAAGGAGAGGGTGGCAATAATGAGTTTTATTTGGGGGTGAAAAGTCAGGAGAATATTGAAGAAAAGCAAAGGGTTAACATAGTATAATGGTGAATTTGCCTAGTAAGGCTAAAAATCGTTTGAGTAGTATCCATAAGGTTGATAATACACATGATGATATCCACTACCCTTAAGGGTAGAGGTGTCATGGAAGGTGTCATCGAAAAAAGGTCTTGGGATATGTCTCAAAGAGCCATTTTAGAGAGTGACTACCAACCCTTACATATAATTGTAAAGTTGACCTTCTTGTTCTAAGATGACAAAAGAGAGCCACTTTTTTATTCTATTTAAGTTCCTTAAATCATATATTTATTTCAATGCTTGATTTTGAGTCACTTTAGTTTGCAATGAGATGTAATTGTATGTGTGATTTCGATTTTTTTGGGTCATAAAAGTTATGTGAGTCATGTGAGTTGTGCCACATGACATACAAATAAGAATCTTGGTATAATAGTTTAGGGTTTTTTGTTTCATAAATAAATAGTGAGTATCTTAAGTTTTGTGAGGCTTTTAGACCTAGGTTCTTAAAGAAGTGTTGCTTGATATGGATTTCAAGAGTGATGCCTGCATAGAGAATGATTTCAAATGAGTTTAGGTTCTCTTCTTCTTTATCTTCTTCCTTATACCTTCCTATTATTTCATCGTTCCATGTGCTTATTTTTATTTTCTATTTATCTTTTTTTCATTGAATTGTTCTTGCTTTTACCTATGCAATTTGTTGCCCTATGTTCATTTTTTCTTGCTTTATCAGAGGACCTTGTACCTATAATTTTTGTAATGCATCAACATCCCTTGTGGAAGATGGTTTCAAATACAACGTATTATGATTATACATGGTGAGGGATTTTAATTTTCAATGCCTTTTATGCATAACTGTTTATTTTTTTATTCATTATGTATTAGACTAATTAGTGTCTTGATAGCATCTTTAGAACGGAACTACATAATTATCATAGCCACTTGAAATTAGCTTTTTATGTTCCTTCCGTTGATTAATCTAGTTAAATACATTGGTTTCAATGTTTTAAAATAGTTTCATATGTTCCTTCTTCACTTACTATTCATTAATTTGATTATTTGTTTTTAATTATGCACCGTCTTTTTTGTGGAACATACCATATCAATTTCTTTATTTTGAAAATTTTCCCCCTCAATAATGATGCTCAACCCCTTGTGCTGTTGATATTATTTGTTTGAATACTTTCATTCCATAACCATGGATCGTAGTATTATCTTCATAAAAGTCTCCTTTTTTGAAGAAAAAAATTTCTGGAAAATTTATTTTAAAATAATTTAATAGTTCTCTCTATGTCTATCTTCCATGTGAAGCAGTTTCAACTTTTCACAGGCATTTCCTTTCTGCTGTGTATTTTGATTTTTTATTTCTTGTAGGTGCCTGTTGTTGATGGCTACTCTTTTCCACATCTAACTAAGAGGATGAATGTAGCTGGAAGGCATATCACATCATATCTTGTTGATCTTCTTTCAAGGCGGGGGTAAGAGAAATGAATTTTTCCTTCTCCAAAAGAATGCTTGAGAATTTTGGTTGGGTTTTTTAATGAATTGCTCCCTTTTTGTGTGGAAAAGGTACTCAATGAATAGGTCAGCTGATTTTGAAACTGTAAGGGATATAAAGGAGAAGCTATGCTATATCGGGTGGGTTCTTCCTCATGTTTTGATTTTGTTGATGGTTAGGAATAACATAATTTCCTCTTGCAGTTATGATTACAAGCGGGAGTACCAACTTGGTCTTGAGACTACCATTCTCGTAAAAAACTATACTGTAAGTGGATTTTCATGAGTTGAAGTGTCGCTTGTAGAGATATCTTCTAAATTTTGATGTTTTTAAACTTTTTTTCATCTTATTGGTAATTCATTACATTTAGGTGTTCTTGTTTGATCAGATTTGTCAAATGTGATTATTGGAAATTACGTTTGTTTTCCTTTACGACATGGAATGTTTCCACTTCACATTGGAGAGCTGAAGAAGAGTTAGCTGGAAAGACATAATTCCTTCATGTTAGTTGATTCTGATAAGAACTAAAGATAAATTTGTTGGCTTCCTAAGTACAAATTTAACATAGCCCTTCTTGCAAAAAGGATCATGGCATATTGGAGCATGCAAATGTTAGTATGATAATGACTTTGTCCAAACTGAGCAAAACAAATACAGTTTAAAGGCGGACTAAGTAAACCAGAAAAATTGGATGGTTCATTTAGGTGTAATCTTAAATTTAACTTTTAACCTTATAATGCATTTGCAACTAATTTCATTCCCAAGTTTTCTTGGGGACCAGATGTTACCAATCTACTTGATGGTCATTTAAACACTGCCATGATGAACCCTTGTTGATTTTCATAATGACAAACATTTTAGATGGTTTGAAAAATCATTATTCTTATTGTGTCAAAATTGATCATATGGCCATACAAAAGTCAAAAATTATTTGCCATTTGAGTAATTGCCATTCTCTTTACCCAAATCTTAAAAGACATTTCGGGCTCAAAGGGACAATAGTTTCTCTGATTCCAATGAAAACTTTAGGGAATTTGGAGGTGTCCGCTGATTTGATTCAGACTAAAAGGTTGATGGTCATTTGTCAATGGGTGACAAGATTCTTGAATCTAAGCAAAATTTTGTTTATCAGTATTTGTTATAAGTTTTGGGAGCGTTTTTTGAGAAATGTTTTTTCCATCAAGCTTTTAGTTGTGCTCTAATTATAAACAAGGATGAATTCTTATTTGGTTAACAGAGTCTCATGTCACTTCTACTCTCCAATGGTATTTTATAAGCATGAATTTATGTCCACCAAACTTTGCAGTGATTTGGTTTATTCATAGGAAAAGTCTTTGATTCATCAAAGTTTTTTTGTAATTTTTTTTAACAATTATTCTACCTAGGAAAAAATCTTTAAAAAAATGCCCAATCAATAAAAAAAAGAATGAAATTTAAATTTTTGTTTTTTTGTTACCTTTAGCCAATACTTTCTTACACCAAATTCACCAATTTAAAAGCAAGTTATGCTCCTTGGTGCCATGGAGCAGTTTTTTAAGTATTGGGTAATGGAAACTGTATTCTTATGAGTTATTACACAATTTCTGGGTTTTTGTGTTTTGATCAAATTTGGCATTTGACACCACTTTAATTTCAGGCGTGGGCTATAAAAATTATTTTCTGCCTTTTCTTCAACTTATGAAAATATCTAACTCGTGCCCCTGAATTCTATTTGAAAGAAACTATAGAAGCAGCCAGACAAGCTCTCTTGCATTCACTTCTTCCCAAAGTGGTCAAACTTTGGGAACCTTTCTTCCGTATTTTTTAGGTGCTTTATTGGTTGCCTTGCAAAATAGGTCTTGAAAAAGCTTTTATAAATTTCTTGCTTCTCACAAACTTCGTACTTCTAAAACATTTAAATCTATATTAGGCTTGTTAGTATTGTGTACATAAGTCCTCACTGTAGATATGTTTACTTTTGATTTTATTTCAATTTGATACTATTCCTCCCTTCATGGAGTGTGTAAGTTCTTGTGTGGATTGTGCTCCTTGCAAGGATTGTGATTTTTCTAGCCTTGTGTGTTGAAAAAGGCTAGGTTATAGGCCGTGCAAGGACAGTTTGGGGGATTGCTAACTCTTAGCTTGTGAAAAGGTTTATAGTAGGTTCCTTGTAAGCTTTTTCCCGTTTGGTGAAAATTTGTTATGATGTGTTATGTAGTGGACATATGCTAAAGAATTACCGAACATAGATCATTGTGTTTAATTTTCTGACCCTGTTATCTCTACTCACCAAATCGTGTGTTCTTACTTGTTTCATTATTCCTTATTAGTATGAGATTGTGTTTGTTGAATGTATAGCTTTTTGTGGAATCTATGTGATATGATTGCAAAGTGCCGCAACAAAAACAAAGCGACCATGTGATTTTTCTTGGAATTAAAGGTGATGATGATGACACTCTTACCAATTTTCTAGATAAAGATAAAACATGCATCTAGTTTATGCTCCCAATGATTGCATCTATTTGCCTGTTCTAGCCTTGAGAAACAAAAACATGTCCATAAGATTGGTTAATCCCCTTAGGGGTTTTTTTTTCTCTCAGTAAAATGTTGGCAAAAAACTTTTATTGATCAATACCAAAGATGACAGCTTCGTCACTTAAAATTTGCTCAAAGGATCCTTTTTGTATTCTATGAGCCCTAGGAATAGTAAGGAAATAAATGTACATTAAAATCTAATTTCAATGGATTAAAAAACAAGTAAAGCATAAATCTCATCCATTTAAAATGAAATCTTAGCCAAATCTTGTTTTAAATTCTAAATTCATACTTAGCTAGAAGACTTTAGCACAATTGCAATATTTTGGACGTAGTTTGTTTATATTTTTTAACTTGACAAAAAGCGTTGCATTGCTAAAGAAATTCTATTTTAGCACTATTTAGAATTCCATCAGCAAGGTATTAAAAAATTGATTGTGTTGTGTGGCTTTTTTTGTCTTGTATTTTCAAGGCTCATCTTGTATCGAAGTTCCAACTAAGTCAAGGATATCTCATGAACCTTTGTCGTCAAATGTTTGCCATGCCATACCTCTTTTATTTTGATGCCTTGGGACCTCTAAAATACTTCACTACACTTGCTGTAGAATCTTTTTGGCACAACTCTTTCTTCTACAATAGCTTGACTATTGTCGGATATTGTTCTTTGAGATTTGCACTTCACTCCCACATCCTGAGGATTGTAGTTGCCTAAGGAGATCCAGCATTTATTTCTTGAGGGCTGTGGTTCCTTCGAGCATCTACTCATGGCTTGGCCTTCATCATTTGAGGGCTATAGTTGCACTTTAAATGCAATAAATATGTTAATGGTGTTTCAAGAGACATGGTGCTTCAACTATCATATGAATTACACTCTTAGTTCATGATTGGATTGTGGGATTCTTCTTTAACGGAATCATATCCAATTGAATATTGTTTCCTCAGTCTCCAAACATGGCCTGATGCGCAAGTTTGTGAGTTTGCTAGGTTTGATCTTAGTTTGGTGTTTATTCACTTGTGCTCATTTGGCCACTTCGTCAATTGAACTTCTACTTAGATGGCTTCTTCATCTTATAAACCTAGATGTTTTGGGTTCTACACCTCACCTTATCTCTTTGGTTATTATTCTTATGAGGCATCAAATTGTTTGTTACATTGTCTCTTTTTACTTATGAACTTCTAGTTGCTTCACCTCTAACAGTTTCTATCTTAATGCTCATTGTTTTTAGGAAACTTAGTTGAGTTGACTTATGATTATCATCTGAGAATATGACAATCATGAAAGGATTTAGTTTTAGATCATTTGCTCTTCTTTATGGAGTTTGAATCCCTCAAATTTCCAAATCCCTTATTTTGTAGTTATGCTTCTAGTTAGAATATACATCTCTTAAATCATCCTATCAAGTAGGTTCTATATATTTGTACACACTTGATTTGATCATGGAGCATCACAATAGAACAAAATGTAATGACACCTTTTTTTCAAATGATATGTGATGATGAAAACACGCCCTTGTTGATTTTTTGGTTCAAGTTGTAATTTCGTCTACTTTTGCCATGATTGAGTCTTATTGTGTTGAAGTATTTTACTTCTTTGGTTGGTAGGGACAACCAAAGTCAGTTTTGTCTTTAAAAGGTACATTAATATCTTGAATCCATAGTCTCACGTATAAGTTTAGAATCGTTATCTCTTTTCAACATGGAATTAATCATATCTATAGTTCTTCGTTTAGAAGCTTGCCCAGAGTTGCTCAAGGCTAGATCCTCAAGACCAAGCTAATTGAGGCTAGACCCTCAATATCCAACTGCTTATTGTTTGGTGAATCTATTCTAGGATATTGCCTAATGATTATTTTTCACTTGTTTTGGTCATCAAAAGATGTCTCAACGTTTTAAAACTATAGTCTCACTATAAAGCTTAGAATCATTCTTTCGTTTTTCTGGATGTGGGACTAATCATTCATGTAACACATGAAACTAACAAGAGCATGGAGTGATTGTTAGGTGATTTTTTAGATGTGGGATCAACAAATAAAGAGTGTCTCAATGTCGAGGGTCTGGCCTTAAGAGGCTTTTTGAGGGATAAAGAGACGATCTGTCTCACATTAGAAAAAGGAGATAATGGTTATGGACTTTAGATGTAAAACCATGATCGTAAGATGTCGATGTATCTTTTGGAGACAATTTATTTTTGTTGGTATTCGACAATCAAAAGGAGACAATAGCTTGACATAGTAGAACTAGTTTGTAACAATTTCGTGCTCCCCAATGACAATATCGTTGAATCTAACTTACGAGAAAAAAGCAAGGGGATCTTAGAGATGGGGAGGAGACAACCATAACGTTGCCTTAGGGTTTTTTTTCTTCTTTATCACACGTGGTAGAAAATAGTAGTGGCAAATAGGCTTCTATTAGTTAATAGCCTAAGTGTTAGTTTAGTTGGCTACAATCTCTATAAGGGTAATTTTTTATAGTTCAAGAATTGTTGGAACAATAAAAAGTAGGTGACATAAGTTAAAATCTAATCTAAACATAATAAGAAACAAATAGAGTCAAAATCTTGATTGCTTAAGATCAAATTTTAACCAAACCTCGATTTAAATCCTAAATCTATGCTTATCTTAAAGGTTTTAGCACAATTGCTACATTTTGGGCATAACTTCCTCTAAAGATCTTGAAATTTGATGATTTGAAAAGGGTCAAATTGTCGACAAGATTCTTTAGAACTTTTTAGTTTAATACTATTCCAAATTCCAAATGTAAGGAATTTGAAAATTGCATACAATGAATAACCTGATTTGTCTTGGATTTTCAATACTCATCGTGTCAAAGTCTCAACCAACTCAAGGATTTCTTTTGAACCTTCATTTGAGCATGTCACTCATGTCATGAGTCTTCTATTTGGATGTCTTGAGATCTACATGAGACTTTATGTTACTTGTTGTAAAATCTTCTTGACACAACTCTTTCTCCTACTTGTATAACTTTACTAATATATTTCGAGTCTTCAACTTCACTCATTGAGGTTGCTTTTAGAAACTTGATCTTTAACTCTCAAGGACTATGTTTGCTCCTTAAGGCAGTGTTAATGGCTTGGCCTTCATCTTTCATAACAAGAGCATTCAATTGATTCACATGATCTATTTGAAATTAATCTTGTGTTCTTTTGAGGGAATTTGATTGATTTACTTGATCAATTTCTTAACAGTGTTGCATATTGTGAGTATTCTAAATTAAAGTAGATAATAAATATTTGTTCTCTCTTTGATAAATAGTTCAATATTGATGCATAATTTATAAGTTTAATTGCATCTTAAATTATCAAATATTCAATTGTACACATTTTATGTATACATTATAGGCCCTTAACTAGCTTAGTATCTTCTTATTGCCATAAATAGTTGGATGAGGGAAAATTCTTAAAATAGAATGTTATTAACAATTATTTATATTAATTATATTGTTTAATAACTTATTCTATAAAAAGAACACATTTAGATATTATTTCTAGTCAAATAGGAGATAAAGTTGATCAAATGAGTAGAAGCCATTAGTGGTTGACATTGTCAAACTTAAAATAATGAAAAATTTAAACAACTAAAAGAATTAAAAATTACAAAACAATAAAGTTGTTGTCATCCATATAATAGAAGATGTCATATATAGCATTTGATATATACATACATACATATATATAATATAAACAAGGAGTTGACATTAGGTGAATTTTGATGAGATAAAACATATAATATTTATAACACATATTAAATTATAAATACAAAAATTTATTTTTTTTTATAACTAATTTCTTTTGATCTCCACCTTTTTCAATATGTTCCGTTGATTCAAATAAGTTTTAAGCAACTGTCTTTTTAGTTATTTTTTTGTGAACAAATTGATTCCATTTGGTTGATATTTAATGATTTTGGGTGGTGGAATCAAGCTTGTGATAAATTCTAAGCGATTTTATCAGAATTAAAAGTTTGATCTTTCATTTTACTGTAGATTTCTTTATGACAAACCAAAGGAATAATCAATTTTAGAATGAAGATCTTTCGAGCCAATGATTCCATCCAATCTTAAAATCTTACTATTATTGGCTTCTAAATTACAAAACTAATATTGAACCAAGCTACACACGCACTTCAAAATTATGTAAAGTCTAGTCCCAATGTACCATTGAGATTCATAGATCCAAAGTTTAAGAACATTAAAATTTTCCTTCTCAACTGAAACAAGTCAACTTTTATAAATATATCAATATGAAAATGCGTTATATTTCATGTTTAACAATTTGTAGATTGTTCTAGAAGTATGAGGGAAAAAGCTGCTTGCTGGTGCTCGCAACAGAGTAAGCTGGGTTATGTAAGAAGATTGGCATAATTAAATTCATCTCTATGTTTCTATGATAATTGTAAGATTCAAGAAAGGCCAACTAAATGTTAAAAATGTGGACATTGTAGCTTGTTAAGGAACGTTTCATTCAACCATTATCAATTATCTCTCCCATACAAAAAAACATTCTGTGCCCACAGGCTGACACAATTTTGTAGGTTTGATTGGTTAATGTGGTCAAAGTTATTTATCTCTCGAGCATTTGGGTACTATGCTTAAGTTCTTTGGAATGCCGTTTTTTTTTTCTTTTGTACAAATGCTTATGAATTTGTATGGTGTGAAGTATTCACATCTAAGTTAATTTCCATATGCTCATCATGGATATGAGATAGAAACATCTCTTGCTGATCATAAATAGAATTTTATCTTGTTATCTCAACATCAGAAATCATTTGTGTTATGGTGTGAATCCTCACTTTTGTGCTGTCAGCTACCAGATGGAAGAACCATAAAAGTTGGCACGGAGCGTTTTCAGGCCCCTGAAGCTCTCTTCACCCCGGTATTTGATTTCAGCTAATAGCCAAGTCTTCTGTTCTTTTCACTGATTTTTTCATTGTCACATCACTTGTTCATTTACTAATTGGAAACTATGATTTCCATATTATGCTAAATGGAAGCAAAACTTAAATGTTGCTTTCAAGCATAGGGCATTTCATCCTGTGATTCAATTTAGTTAGAAAACTGATAATTAGAATTGCATGAAAAACAAAGAGTTAGATGCGTTTTTCCTTAATCACACCTAAATATTTTCCTAATTTCTTCTCGTCTTTTGTAGTGCTCATTAAGGAATGAAGATTAAGCATATGCTAGAGATGTAAAGTTCAACATAGATATATACATAAATTTATTTTTTTCATGTAAGCATTTGGTCCTTCTTTCTATTGAGGCACCTCATTGATTTAACGAATTCCATGACCATTTAGCTACCAATCTGGTACCATAAAACTATAACTAATGGAGGTTCCTCACAGTTCTTCATAGCACTTTGGTTCTTTTATGATATAATGAAGTATGCCTGTGAACGCATAATTTAAACAAACTCAATTGTTTAGTTTCTATAAAGACTTGTTATGGAGGCATATGTGCATGTGAATTAGTTTAAATCATCTTTGTATTTGTATTAGCTGAATCTAACTGTTTAGTTATTCATTTTCTTAACTTTGTATCAGTATTATTTGCCCTGAGATAGTTTTTTCTAACCTTTGATACTCCAAAATTGTTTTATTTCTAATGATTGTTACGGCTATAAAATTGGGCTACTGTATTTAATACTGTCTTTGTTTTGTTCCTTAATAATTTTAGCTACATTCTGGTATATAATTGCATAAACTATTTATCTTATTCAGGAGCTCATAGATGTTGAAGGTGATGGCATGGCAGACATGGCATTTCGATGCATTCAGGAAATGGATATTGATAATAGAATGCTGGTATTGATTTCAATCAAACTTTGACCTTAATAATTTGACAAAGTGTCTGTTTTCCTATATTCTAAGTTGATTACTGAAGCTGAGTTCACCCTTTGAGTTACTTTAAATTCTATGCTTTGGTTCATTATTTTAAGTGTTCTGTTGTATGATGTTTTTCATTGCGTTGCATTGGAAACTCTTTCAGGCTACCACCCACCTCTTCACAATTTGATGAATTGTTACTCGTATTAAAATTGTCATAAGAAAATAAGCGAGAGTGTTAAGATGTAGGGTCTGATATCCATGAAGACATGCCTTGTAGATTATACATTATGGATGCAATCGTGCATAACATTACAAGCATAAGGTATGGCTGTAAAAAATTTTAGATGAGGTCCATTTCAGCCTAAGATCGTGTTACGACAATGCAAAATGACAAAGATTGATGTTGCTTAAGGTTTTGGTGCAGTTTATGTTGTTGAAGAAAGGTTCAAAACTTGATTCTTAGCAAGGTTATATGGCATAAGGTGTTGGGACAGCCCTCCTGTCCTACCTCAAGTATGGAACTTGTACTTCAAATGGCTCGTATTGGGATCTTGATTTGTGGCACAATTGATTTGGTTACATGAATATATAAAAGGCTTGGAGTTTTTGGGTATGGAAAAGACTTAGAGCGTTTGATGGCTAAACCAACATGCTTGGCATTTCGGGTAGGTTTAGAACAACTTTTGGCCAAGTTATGGGGCTTGTCTCAATGATCAAATCAATGTCGAGCTAGACTCAATCCTGGTTTGTAGAATAAAATTCACACCATTGTGTTAAAATCTATCCTATGAGATATGACATTGATTCATTATTTTGCTTATACTTCTTATTTCCTTGTTAAATTTGTATTAAATAAGCTAAATAATGCTTCTTATTTTCAAATTGCTCAATTTCTCTTATAATTTTGGCTTCCAAAAGTATGAAAGAACTGTAAACTAACAGAAAATAATTTAGGAAGCAATGCGTGGAACACCTCATATGTTCATTGGGCTTGGTAAGCAAAATTGCATAGTCTGCTTACCATGTTTGGTGTATGTAAGGATTGCATTCTTTGGAAAAAATGACATAAATTTATTTAAAATGGGTCAAGAACTAGGGTATACAAAATCTTCTTCATATGGATGTGTCAGGACCTACCATAGTGTCATCATCTCAAACATCTAGGTATCATGTTAATTTTGTTGATAATTTTTATCATGAAGATTTTGTTCTAGTTGTCAAAGAAAGTTGGATGTCTTTGTTCGCTTTTAAGAAGTGAAAAAAGGCTGAGGTAGGGATAGAGCTAAGACAAAAGCAAGGCTTTACAATTGAGCAAAGTAGTGAATATAGACAACAAATTTCTCAAGTATTGTAGCATTCATTGGTTCTGATTGACGAATGTGATTCCTTAGAACTATAGAAAAATGTTCATTGAACATATGAATAGGATTTTGAATAGCCTCATCAAAAGTATGAGATTATAGGTTGCATTGCTTAACTCATTATGGACAAATTCCATAAGATACTCCATTAAAGTGTCATTTCAAATTAAGCAAAACATAGTCATTGTGCACCAATGAAGATTGGGAGCTAATAACAAGGGTGTTGTAAGTATTCTAATGTACCCATATTCTGCATTAGATCAGACCTTGTTAGATCCCATGAACCCAAGATAACATTTGATTTTAATGATAACAGACCCTTTATATGTTTTTATGACAATTTAATGTATTTACTTAGTATGTTCTATAGGTTACATCTAAGCTAGGTAGACTTGGGGATCATCTGTTATAGAATTGTTTAATAAATGTTTAACTTGTCTAATCTTCACAAAACTTCAAAGACATGAAGGATGAACAACTCTATTGGTGTGCATGAGTTTAAGATTTTTAGTAACAGCTTCCTAATTTCTTAAGGACTTATGTTAAAGATTGGTTTGATGTTTACCTTAATCATCAAAGTTTGTATACACACAATTTTGTATTCATACATATTATATTTAGAACTTGATCTTATGATAAATTACATATAGTTTGACTAAACAAATCCGATTGATAGTTTTTATGCCAAGTCACGGGTAGTAAGTGAACCTCATTGATTTTTATTTTAATTCATGACTTGGTATTATAATTAAATTGACATTTGGGAAGTAAGAGGGAAAAATTTTAATTACTAAATTTTATAAAGCTTAAAATAAATCTTAGGCTTAAACTCATTTAACTTAGAGCATTCATAAAATTTATTTTGATTCTTTTGAATGTATCTTATACAAAAGTATAAAGTTTTATATAAGTGCTTAAAATGCATCATTATATATCTTAAAAATTGAACTTAATATATGATATATAGTTATCACGTATGGTAGTTTGGGCTTCTTGTATGATATGTAGACTTTGACATATGATACATTCATCCTTTATGTATTATCAAGTCAAGGATAATGTTTAGTACATTAATTATTAGCATACATACGTCATAAATATTTTGTAAGGTACACATCTTGGTAGATGGTATTCGATAGAAATGAATCTGTCCACAAACCAACTACTAGTTTGACCGAACATTTGAATTTTGAGCTAATGTTGGACGTGTTTTAGGAGACTTTTTATAATCCTTAGCTTATAAATATGTCTCCAAACAAAGAGAATAGATTAATGGTCATACCAAAATATGTTTAAACCATTTATCTCTTTGTTTCATATTTAGCTTTATATTCACCATGAGAGGAGATTGCTTGCTATTACATAAAAATCAATTTGGGAGTATCTAAGTGCATTCAAGGAGTTTAGAAAGTATTCAATACTTGTATTATCTCATCAAGATGTTTTTATATTTTCTATATTATCTACAGACCTTAATCTCACAAGCTCTTTGATTCATTGGGTAATGCTTTTACTTAAACATAGCTGCTAAAAAGCACCTCAGTGGAAAACATAATTTGGGTGATGAATTGCTGAAAGAATAAAGAGAGAAAAAAAGGTTGAAGTGTATCCATGTGAGCTAACATGGGTTGTACCAAAGCAACTTGTATTGTTTGTAGAAAAAGAATACGAGAGTAGCATGTAATCTCCTTTCAAATTCTAATGAAGGTTTATTATTTCTATTGTGGCTTTTCTCAGATTTGGAGTTTTTAATAAAAATCTCGAAATTGCTGTGATTGTTCTTATTTTTTTCTTCTTTTCTGTATGTCTATGTTTTATGAAACATTCTCATCACTGTATTCCATGCCTGTTTTGAGTGATAAATGGTTACTTTGTGGATAATCAATTAGAGAGGTGCATATCTGTAGCTATCTTGTTTAGTTGTTTGTATCTTTATTGGGATTGTTTCTGCCTCTACTTTCAAAAGATTGTACCATTTATAATAGAAACATGTGGTCGATTTGTTTAAATTCATAGATATTCTCGGATACCTTGATGCCTCTATTTCTATTTGTTAGTGTTTTTATTTGTTTGCTCAAACCTATTCAGAAGATAAATTAAGGAAGAACACCACCCTGAGAATGAGAATCCAACCTGATGGGCTAAAAGATTTTGTAGTATGCATTGAATCCTTACAAAGGAGAAGTTTAAGTTGATTTTCTAATTTGTGGTTTGATTGAAGTGTAGCTATTAGGGCAATTTGTCTATGTCTTGAAAACATGCAAACACAATAGAAGAGTAACTCTTTCATCATGTTTGATTGACGCTCACCTTCAGTTTAACATGTCCTTTTTCTTATTGCTGTAGCTTTACCAGCATATTGTTCTTAGTGGAGGAAGTACTATGTATCCTGGATTGCCCAGCCGGTAAAATCTCATTAACCCAATCTATTTTTAGTTAGAAAATATCATGAAAAATTCATGTCTGGTTTCCACAGCTTGGAGAAGGAGATACTTGACAGGTACCTGGAAACTGTATTGAAGGGAAACAAAGATGGACTAAAGGTGACGATGATTCATGGTGTTTTATTTAATCAGTTTTTCAAAAAAAAATTCTTCATTTCAAAACCAAAAACATCAAGATGCTGATAAATGTTTTTCGCTAAAAGCCTCGTTTTCGCTTACGTACCGAATGCCATCTTTGCTGAATGCTTGCTTCTTGTTCTACGATGGCAGAAGCTGCGGCTGCGGATCGAAGATCCGCCGCGAAGGAAGCATATGGTGTACCTTGGAGGTGCAGTTCTTGCAGGAATCATGAAGGTATTTAATATTTCGTGCTTGTTGAGATGAGCTTCTTCTCCTTTGTTTACCTGGAACTGATATGTTCTTCTGCTGTGAATCTTCTGCTTAGGATGCCCCTGAGTTTTGGATTAGCCGAGAGGATTATCTTGAAGAAGGGGTTGATTGCCTTCGGAAGTGTGGTCAAGTGTGATAGCCATTTGAAGGCTAATTTAATTTGACTGCTCGACGCTTTCTGAATCGCAACTTCCTCCGGTTCCGGCGATCTCGATCCATCGTTCCCGTTCTCAATACCACATGTAACTAGTTTTTGAATTTGATTCGCCGACTCCAAGCAATCATCTATAGAAGTTTCAAGCTCTATTGCTTACCGATCCCCTGCTTCGCCGCTCATGGAGAGGTCGAGGACGTCGGCTTCTTTACCAATAATTCCACCCGATGGAGACGTCAAATCTTCTTCTGCAGGTATCTAAAATGATAAATTTTAACTAAATCTTAATCTATTAAAGCTTTTATTTTTCCTGAACTCTTACCTTATAACCCACATGACCTTATATTTTGTTCGTTTTTCTCGTATATATTTACAAAAATTCAATATAAATAAGACCTTAACATTTTCATGAAATTATATATCAAGTAGTCTTATAACATTCATACAGCTCTATATGTATAAATTATATTTTTACATGATAGAAAATATAACATAAGTCATACAGTTTACAACTTAAAATTATATCATGATGAACGTTCATAAAAAAAATAATATTATTTTTCATAAAATTCAAAGAATAATGGATTTTTTATGTTATGCAGCTGGAAATTTAGAACATTCATGAAAAATTATTTTTCATACAATTATTCAAAGATATTCAAAAGCATTTTTAATTTAAAAATTAATTAAATACATATATTATTATTTTTGAAAATGTAAGTATTTAATAAATTTGCATGATGTCCAATGAAAACTTGCCACATCAAAGAATGCATACCGTGGTGGCATCTTCTTCAACTTGAAGATCATTATGGAGATATGATATGCATCTCTATAGTGAAGCGATTGGAAGCATAAAACAAAATTAATTATGTAAATTAATACGTTCAATGTAGTATTTGGTTATGACAAGCCTTCTTCTATGAACCATTCAAAATAAAAAACACTCAACACCAAAATGTAGTCGCTTCTTGAATAGTAGATTTGTTAGAGAAATACTTTTTTTGATCGATAAATGGTTTGAAATAATTGAAACATTGATAAACTCACTTTGTCTTTTATTGAAACATTGATAAACACACGTTTTCTATTGTTAATTTTTTTTTTCCTTTAGGACAATTTGCAAACGAATCGTGGTATCGAGATAGTAACCTTTGCTTCCTATCTCGTCTTGATAAGAAGATAGACTCCATCGTTGCCACATAGAATGTCTTATTTAATATTTTTTATATTGTCTTATGTTTAGATATAAATATAGATATATTTTTTAAATACAAATATTTTTAGTTAGACAAATTTGAGACATAAATTTTCATTTAAACTATTAAATCATATTATTTATTTTAAATTTCGAATTAGAGACTCTTTTTACGGATACAAAATATTAAATAAGTAAAAAATAAAAAAAAATAAAAATCTTAAATTAATAGTGCGTCATCAATTGTTAATAAATTATAAAAATCTAAGATATTTTCTAATTTTTTATTTAGTTTTCTAAAAAAAATGTTTTAAATCTTTTTTTGCCTCGACTCTTTTAAACTAAAATTTAATTAAAATGTTTGATTAAGATTTTCCTATTTACATATTTTATATAAATTATTGCCGTAATATGACAATTCCACATTAAAATAAATTACAAACATTAAAGACCATTTTTGGGGGGGTTTTTGAAAATGATCAGTTTTTGGGATTATCTCATTTTTGATAGTTTAATCACAATCCTTAAAAAAATTACAACATTTTCAATAATAAATTTTGATTATAAAAATATTCTTTTCAAACAATGAGATAATAAAACATTACATCAAATTTTTGTTCTAATCTTATAATACAATTCAATTCTGTTTGTTATCTTTTGATTTAATGTAAGCTGATCATGACTTCACATGAGACATGATGTTACAATATCTATAAGAAATTATTTTTTTGTTCATACATACAATAAAAAAAACGTGTTTATCTTTGTTCAATTTATAACATGTGTTATACCAATCTCTTGATAGAATATACACAACAAATGATGTCTTTGTAACCTCAATGTTTTGTCTCCTCATCTTAATTAATTTGTAGTGTATATCAATTAATATTATTTTGGTTATCTATTTTTTTTTTCTTTCATAATAAAGTTAAAGACTAATCATGATACAATAAAATTGTCTTTTTTGATTTTTTTCTTTCTTTCCTATCATTTCTTTCACTTACAATACCCTTAATGATAATGTCGAACATCTTTTACAAACCGTTCATGATCTCTTCTTTTCATTATGTAGATGTTAAGACAAAGTAATATGTTTTAGAACATTGTATTTCTTACATATCAAAATATGAATGTTATCATTGCTGTAGAAAGATTATTTCTTAAGGAATTGTGTTGGAAGTTGTGGCCCTAGATTCATAGTGATATAATATGACATCACTCAAGGAAATGTCAATTTTCTTTTGTATTGTCTTAATTAGGTCAGCTACACTTTGGTCTAAACTATTATGTCTCTTAGCACAATTTGCTTCTAATCTTTTTTACAGTTCTATCTTTGACACATTGAGTGAAATGCCTAGTGTGTTATTATAACATTTTAAAAATAGTTACAATTATTTAAATAATAATTGAAAATTATAAATTATTAATACTTAAATAAAAAAAATAATGATCTTATGATTAATTGTGCGGAATGGCTTATCAGGCCGGTTCGGACAGCTTGCTTTCTTCGATTTTCTTCCGGTCAATGGGGAAAGATTTATGCCGTGCAGCCTAATTGTGCCAAAATATTTGATCACCTTTGATAAACTTATTTATTTAGGTGTTATTATAATTATTGATAATTATAAGTTGTAAGAATTATAATATAGTAATTAAAAAAACTTTCTTAAACCGAAATCCTCCTAAAGGAAAAAAAACTATCAAATATTTCTGATTTACCTGAGAGATTATTAGAGGCAAGCGAGCCATGTAGAGATCACATGGCTCTTTCATTGTCTCGTCACATGGCTAATGTTTGGCCTTCCTTGCCGACGAAAGTTGACTCCGCGAGATCGATGGCACGAGCGAGAGCTGCGGCCTTGTTCTCGCACTCGCGCTGCTCGTCGTCCGGTTCGCTGTCGGCCACGATTCCGGCCCCGGCCTGGAGGTGAGCCGTCCACTCCTGCCGCAGGTCCATCTTCTTGTAGGAGTACATAGCGTTGTAACGCGGGCCGGTGGGGAACACCATCGTCCTCAGAGCGAGAGCTATGTCCATGTCGCCGGTAAAGGACACTCCTCCGAATCCGCCGCTGTACGGTCCTCTTCTTGTCACCTCCAGCTCATCGATCAACTCCATAGCCCTCACCTGCTTCCATGTATGGTTTCAGAAGCAGTCCGTTAAAATTAAAATTTTTCTTAGAAATTTTATTCGAATCGAATAAACCTTAGGAGCTCCGCTGACCGTTCCTACAGGCAATGCAGCTCTCAAAACATCCCAGCAACTGAGATGATCCAAAAGCTCCCCAGTAACCTGCAAAGAAACTTAAAACTTATTTAACTGTAGATTTCTACTAAACCTCTAAAAAGAACCAAAATCGAACCGTGGAACTGATGTGCATGACATGGGAGTATCTTTCAACGTCCATAAGCTTCTCCACCTTAACCGAACCGGGTTTAGATACCTGCAATGATACCATTGATGGTAATAGAACCAGAGGAATCCATTAAATATATGCATATTTCATATACGATTGAACCTTTCCAACGTCATTACGCCCCAAATCAACCAGCATAATGTGTTCTGCACATTGCTTCTCGTCGGCCAGTAGAAGCCGCTCGTTTTGTTTGTCTTCTTCCTCGGTGCTGCCTCTTCTTGTTGTCCCAGCAAGAGGTCGATTCACAATCTTCTTCTGCTCAAACAGGATCAATTAATTGCACAGCACAAAACTTGAACATTGCTCAATTTTGCAATTTACCTTGGTCACACGAGTAAGTATTTCTGGGCTAGACGCTACAAGAATGGAGCCTCTTGCCTACATAAACATGAACAAACAAACTCACAAGTTTAGTAATGGAAGACTTGTAGTGAGCTTACAGATCATACCTGCAAATAAGCCATATATGGACTCGGATTCACTATCCTTAGGGCCCGATAGACTTCAAATGGATCAGCAAAAGTATTTATCTGAAACCTTTGACTGAGAACTATTTGGAAAATATCTCCAGCGAGAATATGTTCTTTTGCCTTCATTACAGCTTTTTTGTAATCATCACTCGTCATAGATGACTTCTTTAACGAAGTACCAAATTGGCGGGTATGCAATTTCACAGAACCGGCACTAAGTCTTGGTCTGAGAAAGAGAAGCAAGATGAAGCTTTATAACTGAAAAAATGTCCATGCCCAGATACAAATGATCAAGTCACCTACACATTGTTATTATGCACAAGGTAAAGCAGATTCTCCAACTGCATTCTACCCTCTCGATAAGCATCCTCGATCGACAAATAACGATCAAGATGAACCCAATGAATCACAAATGCTTTCTGAGGTAAGAAAAAAAAAAAGGGAAAAGATTCAGTTTTAGTGTTTTAACAAGTATTTCCTATCACACCATAAACACTTAGTCATCTGATAAAATTTAAATTTTAAAAGCATTAGAAAATGTAAACTGTTTTCATGTGAAATCTCAAATAAAAATAAAACCTTCATAGTGATCAACTAAAAGTTATGTTGTTGACTAAGGAAAGCATGCATACCTTCTCAACATTATCAAAAACAATAACATCATTGTAAAGACCTAAATGAATATCTGGGAGATTCCTATCATCTTTGGGGGAAGAACAGAAAGGAAGCTTCTTCTTCTCTACATATCTCATTGTGTCATAGGAAAAATATCCAACCCATCCACCTGTAAAATAATCATATATAAAATTATTACCTATAAATAAGTGAAAAAAATTCTAAATTTTTTCACATACCACAAAAGGCATCTGGGAGCTCGTCCATTTGTAGAGGCTTCCAACCCTCCATGATAGACCTTGGAACTTCCATGGGATCATCCACCATCTTCTCAATTCTAACTCCTTTTTCATGGTCCAATATATACACGATATTCTCTTTTGCCACAATCTCCATTGCCGGTTGAGCTCCAACTACGCTGTAACGTCCCTAAATATAACAAAGAATCATAACATCTGTATTATTTTCTTTAACTACTTAATCCATTGCTCTTTCTTGTGAGGATAAATTTATATAAACCAAATAATTTGTGTCATTAAAAGTCTTTTTCTTTTAAAGTTATTGTCAAATCCTTTAGTCCAAATGCCATAGTGCTTGCAGAAACATTATGCAATCAAGTACGCATCTTATTAAGTAATAATGACTTTTCCTATTAAACTTACATGCAACAATAAGTAAAATATAATATTCGATGATGAGTGACGAAGTATTGCTTGAATTTCAAAATTGAATAATGCCTTGCAATCTGATGACGAGAAAGATTTGCCTTAAACAAAACCCAAATAGAGTCTAATCTTATTTGAATAGAACTAAAAAGGCATGTTGAGATATGTATATATAGTTATATGCATGTTTGATTGTATATATTATTTATGAATGTTTGTATAGATGTACATGTATTCAATTAAGGATTTGTGAACGAAAACTTTGAATGAATATTTTTAGGAAAAAGAACTTGAGCAAAAGATGAAAACCCATCAAAATTCAGATATTTCTTTGCATAAACAACCTTATAATATTAAAAAAAAAAGCCAAAATTATCTAGCATAAAGATTGGCATAAGCATTTTATGTTCCATGTGTAATCAAATGAAGTCATGATTAAATCAAGCAATATTATAAATGATCATTTGATAGATTGAAGTGGCTAGACATTAGATAGCTAAAAATTAATTTTTATTCAAACTATGAATACTATGTCCAATCCATGAAAACTGTGCATTTTATGTTCCATGTGTTCATAAATTCATATGCTTATGATTACAAAGCAACATAATGAACCATACCATATCGTCAACCTCAATGATGTCTAACAAACTTGCATTTATGTGTAAGATTAACATAGCTATCAATAAATATGTCAAATGCTCTCCTCCAGTTTATAGATCATTCTTAAATCATTTCATTGTTAGCATCATGTATTTTACCACTTATTAGACAATAAAAATTTAGACATTAAACCTAAAAAATTGTTAAATTTTTAAATGTTCATTATAAACTACTTATAATAGAAAAACACATTTTTTTGCATACCTCTGGTTTAAATCAATATTTAAAAGAAGTAAAATGTCTCCTTAAATTTATCTACCTAACTTGTCAACAAACAAATGATCTCTATTGTGAATTTGTCTATCATAAATCAAATCGACTATGAGATTCAATAATTTCAATACTACAAATAAGTTAATTACTAATTAAGTTAGTAGGTATTTATCACATAACCTCAACATTAATCAAACAAGTTATGAAAATAAGTCATTTAGCTGTTTTGATCATAACCTCTAATAAATTTAGCTTGAGCCAAATCTATGATTTACCTTTCTTATATTGTAGCTTATATAATAACCTATTTCTTTATACATTGATTAAATCTTTCGAATTCTTGTCCAACTTTATGCCAACTCCAATTTTAATTTAAACCTAGAGTAAATTCTTGAATCTTGATTTGTTGATTTCTTTGCCTTTCCATCACCCCACCAAACCTCTTGGTTGCATATAACATCTCATTTTATATGAAAAATGATAAACATTAGCTGTATCAACTTTTTGTTGTCAAAATATCTATATTCCTAATCAATAGCCTAATCTATTTTTGTTAAACACGCATATTCATGTGCATCCATCCATGATGTGTAAAGCACTTATTCCCCATACATGAGCTCCAATGGAGCCATCATTGCTTGTTGTTGTTCTGCTTGGCTAAGAAAGCCATAACGTAGTTTCACAAAACATTAATGGTATCGGTTCAAGAAGGTGATGGATATTAACTATATAAAACAATACGCGATTTCCAAATGAGGCTTAGGAATATCAACCGCAATGTTCAACCTAACCGGAAACAAGAACAGGAAAATAAACAGGAAAAGGAAGGAAGAGAAGGAAATTAAAGCACACCATATTCGTTCCTTGGGAACCTTGCTCCACAGACTCGAACAGGAAGCTAGGCACCTCCCAGTCCCCTTCCTTCACAAGACAGCAGAACGCCACCACGGGCGTCAAGTGATCGCTGAAAATGCATTTGTAAAGCGGCACCAGATTGGCGCCATTTCTCGAAGCTTCCTCGAACTTTGCTGCTCCTGCTTTGTCGACTGTCAATTAGACGAAGCAATGTAAGCGCATTGCCCACATGATTCGAGAAAAATCATCAAGCATTCCATTGCAATGCATTCAGATTAGCGATACCTGAGAGAGCAGAAGGACGAGCCAGACCGCGTCGGAACGAGTGGAAAACCGATCGACGATCACGGTAGGAGGAATTCCCCGTTGCGATGAAGCCATCGGAAAAGGAACGAAGGTGGCGATGCAGCAACGGAGACGTCAAGCGCTGCGAAATGACTAGTGTTCCCATTGGCATTTCTTGGCCGATTGTTAATCTTCTATGAAGAGATCGGCGCACAGCAAAGAAGCAGATTCCCCGCCGACGATCTGAAAGAGGGAAAGGACGCAGAGTCGGCTACCGAAGAATAGGCAGACGGGAAGAAGGCGGTCCTCCTCGCCAAACTCGCTGTTAACTTTGCAGCCTTACGGCATAAGAAGGAGGAATTGCTCTGCGAAGCGATAATACCAAACCCATTCATTGCTCGTATCCGTACACTTTATAGGCGGTAATGGTCGTTTCGATTTGAAATTTCATCTGCATGTGCAAGATATGGTGATTAACGAAGATGTGCTCTAATGTAAACCGCATTTAGCAAGGAAATACCCATAACCAATTTCAGTTTACAACACCTCCTATTTATAGGAAGGAGGAGGGCGGCGAGGTTTCAAATTTTTATCTACAGTTGCCTGGGATTACGAGCAAGGAAGAAGTGCTTTAATGTGCACCAAGTTTAGCAAGGAATTTAACAAAATGGTTGAGGTTTTTTGGGGTCTAATTTTAGCTAAATTTACGTATATGGTCAGACGAGTCCAATTCGGATTCATCCCATTCGATTTGTGGGATTAATTCGGAGAATTGGGTCAAGTCGAGGTCTACAATGATCTGTTCGTGATCAACACAAATCAAGCATTTAGGTCAAATTATACCTCAACAGCACACTTTTATTTTCATATGAACATTTTATGTTAAGAACTAAAAATAATAATAAATAATATGTTATATTGTTTGGAAATAAAAAGGTCGATTATATGTCCACTTAAAAAAACAGAGATTGGTCATAAATAATAATAATAATTAGGTATTTTTTTATTTGGGACAAGAAAAAAAAAATAATTTGAGAGTTTAGTGTGAGTTTGATTTTGGATTAAATCAAAAATAAAAATTTAAATCAGAGAAAAAAAAGGATAAATTTGGCTTTTTAAAGTGACACTAAAAACTTGTTTTAGTCATTCATCAAAATATTAAAAACTATTTTAATCTTTTAATAATATCAAGTATTTACTTAATTATTTATTGATAAAACATTCATTAAAACTTATCTCTTTAATAACATTTGCAATGGCACGTTATAAATCTATTAATTGTAAAAATAATATTTGAGAATTTTTGAAATTTTGTTTTAAAATTTAGTCATTTATTCTATGTGAGATTTATAATTAGTAGTCAGAGTACTATTCTCAAAACAAGTTATGACTAAATACATTTTAATTGAGGTCTATCTATGATGGTTAAAACTCTAAACAAATAAGATTTTGAGTAGCTTTTGACAAATATAGTTCGATATGTATATATTGAGAACATTAGTTTAAATAGATATCCATTATTACTTGAAGTGTTACTATCACGAGTTTTATGCTTCTCCTAAATTAAAGTAATGGTGATGAGCTGTGCAGATATGGGAGAGAAATTTTGCACGTGTTAGTACTAGCCCACATGCTTAAGTAGTAGTCACACACTCACATGCACATGTTAGTAATAATTGAAAAAAGTGTATTAGAGAGAATAGGAAATGCCAAAAAAATGATAATAAAAAAATTTTCAAGTAAAAAAAACCATTGTCACAAATGACAAAAATGTCTTACTATCACTTGTCTTACAAAATGTATTTCAACTCAAACAAAAAATAGGTCTAGTAAGAAAAGAGAGTCACCATTTTGATAAAAGAAGAAAATGAGCTTAAGAGAGTAAAAGAGGAGTCTAGAAAAAGAGAAAAATAAAAAGGCTAATTAAACTATATATCTACTATTGATTTAAGTATTATTTTCATATTTTGTCTCTCCTAAATTAAAGAGATAATGATAAGTTGTGTAGATATTGGGGAGAGGCTTCACAAATATAACAAACGTGTTTCTTTTATTTCATTATTATTCTTAAGTTAGAAATTTAATATTAATATTTTAAATTTATCGAAATCAAGATAAATTAATATTTTTGAAATAGCTCAATAAATGTGTTCGACAAATAATATGGAACTAACTATGAATATAATTTTTTGAAAAGAGGTGCTATGAAGAATCTATTGTTTTATTTCTGGGAAGAATTCCATTCAAGTTTTGTAGCAAAAGGTACTAGAGTGGCAAAATTTCCTTTTGTTTCTACTGTGGGAAGAAGAAAAAGCAAGCCAAGTGTTGTTGATCTAGCAAGAAGAAGGTAATAAAGTAATTTTTAGTTATTTGTTTATTTTTATTAAGTTTGTTAGCTAAAGAAAAAAGGATTTGATATGAAGTTAGAATATTATTTAATTATTGTAATGACTTTGTGGATCTTTAGAGAAAGAAGAGTCATAGTGGCTTGTCTTGGATCATAGTAAGAACATAAAACAAAGTAATTAGAACTATAATATTCCTTTTGGTTTAATTATAGTCTACTTTATAATTATGTTTGTGGTTTGTAGGTGTTGTTTTATTTTGTTTTCTTATTTTGTAGTATAGTCTTATTTTATTTTATTATTATTGAGAAGACGAAGGAAGAGTTTTAGCAGGTCAAGTTATGTTCGAGATAATTATTGTAAATTTAGTTTAGCTATTTTATGCTTACTTGGGTTGGTAATTAAGTTGTGGGGTTAAGTAATCTAATTTTATGAATTCTTAACTATTTTTTGGCACCTTGTGCAATGTTTATAATAAGTGATTTTAGGTTTTGTATTTTTTTTATGGTATATGAAGTAAAAGGAAAAATTGAATTGGTAGTAATCTTCAATAATCTAATTAGATAAATTAAATTAAATATCAATAGTTGCTAACTTATACATTTTTTAAATTGAGATATTTGTGATATAAAATGTTTTTCTTTAATAAATTCTGTATCGTATTACTTGGTGTGAATAGCATTGTATTATCGATAAATGTATCCATATTAAATAATGACATAAGTAGTATCGCATAGGTGACATGACAAATGTTTTTATGTCAAAGAGACAGCTAAAGATGTGAATATCAACTTGCATATGAATCGAGTGTGTGTGTATGTGTGTATATATAATAATAATAATAATAATAACACAACTAAGAACAATCATCTTAATAGAAGTAAAAGTAAAGAAAAAGAAAAAAAATTAATTGTATGTTATGTAATAAATATTATAAAAAAAGAGAAAAAAATTCAGTCAATTGAGCCTAGCATTTTATGAGAAATAAAAATGAATTAATGTAAATATGTGTTTGTCCTGTAGCCTTGTCCATTAGTATCGCTTGGTATGTGATTTGGTACCATTGACATCTAACCTCATGATTAGAGTAATCTACTATGTGATCAAAAGCTATCGCTTATGTGATTTAGCGACTATCATTTGCTGTGTGATTTAGCGACTATCATTTGTCATGTGATATGAAAATTGAAGTATATAAAGATGATGTATTTATGTATGTGTGCATGTGCTTATGTGTATGTATATGTATATAGATGTCGATTATTACGTGATTTGATAATTGATTTAATAAAATGTCATGAGAGATGAGATGCGAATCTCGAAGATAAGAGCTATTTGAGAAAATAAGACTCATGCTAATTGAAATAGATTTTAATTAAATATGAAAAATATTTGAAATTGGATAAAAATTACATATAAATTAATATAAAGAGATATAGAAATGAATTTGCTTAAAAGATTAAGTGATATTGCATGATGTACATATGTATAAAAATTATTGTTATATTTTCACAAAGTTGTAAATAGGTGATGATATCTTAGACGTTATGCATATTGATACAGTACTTGGGACCATATTTTTATTTATTATATTTTTATTTTCTTGTTTATTTTGTTTTAGTTATTAGTTTATCTGTTAAGCCTATTATGCTCCCTTTTTTACTCACATTGAAGGGCATAACACACACAGGTGTTCACTTTGTGGAAAATACTTAATAATATATGAGTTGGACATCGAGCTTAGAAGAAAGGTATTTTAGATAATTACTTAAGTGATGCTAACTTTTAATGTACTAAATAATGACTTTCTAGAAACTTTGTGGTTATACAATATTTTGTGATCTAGATTGTTCATTTGTAATCTAGATTTATCATGGTGGCATGAATTTATTATGTTTTGGTTCAATATATATATATATATATATATATATATATATATATATATATATATATATATATCTGTGTGTGTGTGTGTGTGTAAGAAAAATAGATAATTTTTAAGAAAGATTATATGTTTGTTTTTTGAAGTTTGGATTCCTTATTATTAAATTATAAATAATAAGAGGTTTATGATTAATCAAGAGTTTAATCGTTATTTCTCTCCTAACTAGGTGGTTAATGTTATATTATTATATTAAGGTTTTTATTTTATTTTAAATGTAATTATTAAGAAATAAATTAAAAAATATTATTAGGTAAGACAGGATAATATGATATTATAGTAGTTGATATCATATGAAAAATATTTATATATATTCGAACTTGATAACATGGGAGGGTGGGATTTGATGAGTGAGGACACTTGTATTATATATATTTAGTATATTTTTTTATAATAAATCTCATATTTAATTGAAGACATGGTTAAATGTTGATGAAAATTATTTATTTAACAAAGATAATTAGTTCAAAACTCAAAATAGAATGAATTAATAAATATGGCATATGAAAGATAAGATGAGTAAGAATTTTATGATTAGAGCATTTATTTACAAATACCTTTTGATTATGAGTAATTTTCTCATAGTAGAAAGGATGATATAATTTTTTTATAATTTTGGATATTGTTTAATAATTGTAATATTTTTTTAAAATTATATAGATTAAAAATAATATCATTTTTAATATGATTAATGTCTCTTTTTATGATCAAGTCACTTTTGATTTTTATAAAATTATTTAGATTTTTAATAAAATATATTTTAATATTTGAAATTCTCTTTCATTATTTTAGAACACATAACCTAGTTTGACCAATATCATAAAATTTTCTAGTTTAATAAATTATAAAAAAAATATAATAATTATTAAAATTAAAAATTGATAAATTTACTTGTTTTTGAAGATGTTTATGATTTTTTACTCTTTTTTTAGAACATTCAATATATTTTTTTTATTATATGATTTTTTTGTCAAAAGTTTTAAGAATTATATTTAATTTTAAAAAATAATTATTTAAATATTTTTTTTCTTTGAGATGTTACTTCTATATCTCATAAGTTATGTTTGTTGTTCTCGTAATTCTAGGAGATCAGAAAAAGTTAAAGTGATTTGTAGATTAAAGTATGGATATCTCTCAGCATCTTATGTTTTCATTATGTGTTTACACTCACCTTTCTCATCAATGACCCGTCTCAACTTTAGCTTGTCTTAGATTACAAGTAGTGACTCAGGGTCTTATTATGTGTCATCTCAATTTTATGGATGATTCTCTACTCAGTCTTATCTACCAATATAAAACCTAATGATCTTTTATATATCACAATCAATCTATGAGACCTATATATTATTATTTTAATATTATCTATAATTAGAGTGATTAATATTAATATTTTAAAATTTGTTTAAAATTGAATAAAATTATATTATGTTATGTCTTGAAAGATTTGATTAATACTATAAAACTTAATTGTGAGTATATTTTGAAAAGATGATGTCATGAGAAATTCACTAATATATTCATCATAATTTTTTAAAACTATTTAGATATTATACGAATTTTTAAAAGTAGAAACATATAAGAATATTTTAATTAGAAAGTTTTAATTATTTATTTTTCTTAAAATCCTCTCTCTCACACTCTTTCTCCCCTTGTAGCCCTAATTTCTCCTCCCGCCTCTTCGACTCGACGCTTGGCCTCTGTCAAGAATCGATTTGTAAGGGAGATTGTCTTGTGAATTCGAGGAAGGAAGGGCAGAAATTGCAAGGAATGGTGAGGAGGAATCTGGTCGATCGAGGATAAAGAAGGAGATGGTAATGTGACCGGAAGCTTTGAGTGGGGAGAGAATGTTAAAGACTAGATTGTGCTACAGCTTGAGGTAGAATGTACTTAATTAATTTCTCCTTTAAGCTGCAAGGTTTTCCTTGAGATTTAGCCATTGTAGTTGCTACTATTAGAAAGTGAGGAGGTGTTGATTGTTACCATGTTTATGCTTAGTGCATTGTACAACTATGACCGTTATAAGAAGCACATTGCTTGGTTATGGAAGGTGAAGATCTGAGGAGCTAACGAGACAAAAAAGAATAGAAGAGCAGTTTCTGTTGGAGCTTGGGGGTGCTGTAAAGTTCAGTTTTAACAAGCTGAAGGGGATGTCGCAACAAGGAGAGCTGAGACTATCCCGGAATAAACCTTTTTACAGCTATATGCAAGAAGAGATTTAGCAATTTGAAGGTCTGTTTGCGCTTTTCCTTTTATTTTCTAAAACTCTTACTAAGCATGGTAAAATTCATGTGAAAATTTTAGAAAAAAGATTTGCAACACTTCATCATGGTTCACAACCAAAATGAAAAGAGGAATTGTCCTAAAATTTTGTGTAAGATTAATGGCACTTAATCTTGTAGTTGAAGTATAGGAAATAAATTCAATAAAATCTAGATGTTGGTTTATGAAATTGTTCTAAGTGAGTTTATGATAACTTGATTTAGCAAACTCCATCTAGGGACAAATCGCTTGGCTATATGTTGTATTGTTTATAATGTATTGTAGTTATTAGTAAGTATATAAGCAATTGATAAGTGATTGTGAAATCTTTTGTGGTCATCTTATCATATAAGAAGTGAAAAAAGTAGAAATTGATGATAAATACTCTCCAATTATCCAAGTAGATAAATTGAATAAAATTGTGATGCTAGTGGATTATTTCTATATTTGCTATATTGAGATTCGATGATATGAGCCTCTATTTCGTTATATCTTTTATATTGCATATTTTTATATAAGTAACATAACATACTGACATACGTAAGCATATTATAATTGTGCATGATTAATGTCATAATTGTCTTAGTGTATTGTTACTTGCTTATAATAAAAAGTGATAAAAAATGTGAATGTCATATATTTTATATGAGATAAATAAAATGATATGTATATATGTGTGTATATATATCCACAAATTGAGAGTAATTGATTTAATAAATAAAAATCCATATATTGTATGATAAAGGCAAAGAATAAAAAGAGAACAAAAGAATTTAAGCTTTAAGCATAGTATTTTATGAAGAATAAATAATGTTAAAAAAATGTGTTTCCTCTGTGAACTTATCTCATAGTATTGCTTGTTGTGTTATCTAGCGATTATCATTTGTTATGTGATTTTGTAATATTGGTACACCACTAGTATGAGACCTTATTAATTGAACTTCATGTTACGTGATTTAGAGCTATAACTTGCTATGTGATCTATTGACCACTGTTTACTTTGTGATATGATAATTGAGGTCTATAGAGGTGATTTGTATACAAGTCATTTGCTATGTGATCTAGAAGCCATTGCTTGTGTGATATGATAATTGATATGATGTGATGTTAGGAGATATGAGATGAGGATGTCGAGGATAAAACCACTGATGAAGACCAAGACCCTTATTATTTGGAAAAAATATTAAATGAAAATTAAAATGATTGGGTTTAGTTAAAATATGATAAATATGGATATGTTTGAGTAATTATATTAGTTGGCTATATAAGGGATGTGAAAATGATTGTGTTTTAAAAGATTAACGGTTATAGAATGATTTGCATTATATTTGAAATTTTTTTTGTTATATTCTTATAAAGTTTCAAAGGCACGATTCCCCCTTTATTGATATAATGTATCTTTTCATAGTATTTAAGATCAAATATATCAAATTATATATTCATTTGTCTTATTTATTTATTTATATTATAAGTTTATCTTTTGAGTTTTTGTACACTCTTTTATTTGTATTGCAAGTTATGACATAGGTGTTGTAAAAAGTGTGAGACAAAATGAACAAAAGGAGGGATGAATTGTGTTTTTTCAAAAAAAAATTGATTAAAAAAATTAGAAGAAAAATTTTTTGAGTTTAAATTTTTTTTATCAATGAAATAAAATTGCTCAATATGAAATGAAATGTACATAGATTTTTTAAGTAGTTTGGCCAACTTATGCCTACATCCACCCCAATCCCCAATCGGATTTTCACTAACCACTCTATTTTGTCAAAGCTAGTAGGGGTAAACAAAATACACAACAGTGCTCCAATGAGATACCAAAATTGAAGAAATTTAGGCTATTTAAAAAAATTTGAAACTTTATAATTTTTTTGTTTACAAAAATCTCTATATTTTTAATTCTTTAAATAAGAGTGGTATTATTAATGAATAAAGTAGATGTTACCAAAAAATACATAAATGATTATGAACAAAATCAGAGAATAGAGATCGACAGAAATTCGTAGCATCCGTAATTGCGTAGAAATTTGTTGCTCATGGTTTGAACTTCAATTGAACTGGTATGATAATTTTCAAGTTTGATTCAATAGTTCTTATATTTGATAAATATTCTCTATTTATAGTGGAAATGAAAAATACCAAAAATAACCCACCAACGACTAGAATCTGTTTTTCAAAAAGCTAGCCATTACAGTGGATAAGATGATACAACTGTTGTTTAATTACTCAAATGGATGGAGCGATAGCTGTCGGATTGACTTAAATGATAAAGGGTCCATATCTAATCATAATTAGATAAGATCTGGAGTATTGGATTCGAAAATCGAATAGACGATAATGATGATGAGGTTACTATTCATAAAGGCTGAGAGGCTCTCAATCGTTCGTTCAAGAATCACGGATGAATGGTTGAAGACAAAAGACTGTTCACAAATGAGCGCATGATCTGGATCGTTTGATTACGAAAATGCACGACGGTCGATATAGAAATCTCAAGTTTGGCAAAGCTTATTTTTAGTCTCACATTGCGAAACTATGCAACTGTTTTGTGCTTAAAATATATGTACTGCATATTATTATCAGCCTAACGAGGTTGGCTATCCCCCGATGTTTTCGGGAGGTCATGAACCGAGTCACCAACGCTCGCAGTAGGTTCAACTAGATCTGATTTACATAAATTAAATAACAAGTCTACCCTGTCTCATTTCGTATATGCCGTTTCAGAAGTAATGCCCTAAACCGGTTCACCCAAGGACCACAATAATAGCCTGACTTAACCGATACTCAGGCTTGACCCATCTCAGTTTTGGTCAAGTTCTTGGCCAGCTGGTCCCCATAGCCTGTGTTGCTTTCGGGCCACACAACCCGAGCCCTTTGGGCTTAGCAATGGTTGCTTAGGCATTTTTTATTTATTTTTAAAAATCAAATTTTAAAAAAACGTATATATTCAAAAACTCAAATATCTTCAAAATAAAATTAATTTAAACCTAATTCATATATGCATGAATAATGATAATTCTATGTGCTACAACTACAAAAATTTTAAAGATTTAACATGCTAATCATAAGGATTTAAAAATAAAGTTATTTGTGGATTAGCCATTCTACAAATATTATTGTCCTTGGCTCTAAAGTCAATAAGTTGAGCCATTAAATTATATTCACTGTTTATGTTGCAACAGTCTTTGCTTCGACAAATTCAGATTATTGAAACAACATTAAGCTCAACAAGGTATTAGTAAAGACTTAGCTTTGATTTTGTAATTATCACCTCAAAAGATACAATAATCTCTCCCTTGAGGGTTATAAAACTAATGCTAGAAGAAAATATAACTTAAACAAACAAATCAAAATATTCAATATTTTATTATACCTTGTTTGATAACTATACTCTCTGTGAATTCAAGCTTATTATCCCCCTAAATTCTAGTATTAAGCTCTCTCTTTTTTTGTAATAATTCAAAAGAGTTAATTACACCTAAGCTTAATATAAGTCTATTAAATACTTTGGTAGCTAATGGCTTAATAAAAATATCAACTAATTGGGCAGACTATAGCACAAATGACAATCGAATCACTTTCTTTTTTGCATGCTCTCTAATAAAACAATTATCTTAATTTTAAGTGTTTTGTTCTTAAGTGTTGAATAAGATTTTTAGTTAAACAAATTGCACTTGAATTATCATAAAAGATCGAAATTTGTGTAAATTCTAAGTCATAAGCTAAAAGTTGTTATTTAATCTATAAAACTTGAGTAACACAGTTGCCTTTAGCAATGTATTTGGCCTCTATTGTTAATAGTGTTATACAATTTTATTTTCTACTAGCCCAAGAAATTATTGAACCACCAACCAATTGGTACATACCAAAGCTATTTTTTTTTATCAATTTTGCTATCAAATAAATCAATACCTGTGTAGGCTATTAAATCAAATCTGCATTCACACATAGGATACCATAAGTCTAGGGTCTTATTTTTAATGAGATATTTAAAGATATACTTGAGTACTTGTAGCTATGATTCTTTAGTACTAGCCTGAAACCAAGCACACATATCTACACTAAACATAATATTTGGCCTGCTCGTAATAAGATACAATAATGATCCAATCATTTCTTTATATATTTTGTGTCAATATATTTTCCAATTTTATCCTTTTCTATGATAGTATTTATACTAATGAGTCTTTCTATGCTTCATATTGTCATAATCAAATTTCTTTAATCACTTTAATAAATACTTGGTTTGAGAAATAAATATATTTTTTTCTTATTTGTTTGATTTAAAGTCCTAGAAAGAAGGTTAACTTTTCCATCATACTCATTTAAAATTTATTTTTCATTAAATTGAAAATTTTCATTCATATTTCTTTATTGGAGACTCCAAAAATTATTTTATCCATATAAACTTAGTAAATTAACTAACCTTCTAATGAATTTTGAATAAATAAAATATTATCTATCTTATCTCTACAAAAATTATAAGAAAAATACATAATTGTTTATACCAAACTCTTGGAGTTTGTTTTAAACCATAGAATATCTTCTTAAGTTTGTATATATTATCCATCTTTTCATATATCTAAAATCCTGAAGGTTGTTTCACAAACATTTCTTCATTTATATGTACATTAAAAAATACACTCTTAATATCTATTTGGTTTAATTTAAATTCTTTGTAACATATATAAGCAAGTAAGATCTTACTTCAAGTCTAACTAGAGAAGCAAATGTATCCTCCATATCTACTGCTTCAATTTGATAAAATCCTTTGGTTACTAATCTAGCTTTATTCTTTATAACTTTGTAATTTTTATCTAACTTATTTTTAAACGCCTATTTCATACCAATAATTTTTTTATCATTTGGTTTAGGTACGAGACCCTAAACTTGATTTATTTCAAATTATACTAATACTTCATTCATTGTAATAATCTAAGTCTCATCTTTAAAAGCATTTTTTATCGAACCGGGTTCAATATTAGATACAAATACTACATAATTAAAAGAACTTTGTCTTAACTCTTTTTTACATCTCCTATGGTCAATCATTACGATGATCCTTAAAATGTCTCAATTGCTTCTTAATTTGATTTTCTTTTTTTTATTGATTCATTACTTCTAACTATATCTTCTAATCTTTTTTTTTTCTAAGATTTAAATCTTCTAATTCAACAAGATAATCATCTTGATGATGACTACTAGATGCTTAAATAAGAGATTAATCAAAAGCTCTACTAGTAGGTGAGTATTTTAGAAAAATTCTTTCATCAAACTTAGTATTAAATTTATTTAAATATCTTTTTCTATTATTTAAAATAAAATATTTACATCCAAACACATTTAAATGAGATATCTTGGGCTTCTTATCATAAAGTAATTTAAAAAAAATATATCTAATAAAGGTCTACATATTACTCTATTAAATACATAACAAATAGTATTAATTACCTCTGCCCAAAAATACTTAGAGATATTATACTTACTAAGCATACAATTTGTGGCATCTAGCAAGGTTATATTTTTTCTCTCAACTACATCATTTTGCTAAGAGATTTTAGGTGAGAAAATATATGCTTCACTCCATTTTTGTCACAAAAATCATAGAATAACTCATTCTTAAATTCTCTTTTATTATCACTCCTAATAAAGACTATCTTAACTTCATGTTCATAGTAACCAATCTAATAAATTTTTTAAATATTTTTCTTTTCTTTCTTATAAAAAGAACCTATGTAAATATAATATAGTCATCTACAACTATCAACCCATATTTACTTCTACCAAATCTTTCTAGATGAATATGACCAAATAGGTTTAAATAAATAAGTTCTAATGACTTCCTAGTTATAGTATCTTTAAGTGATTTAAAGTTCTTTTTTATTTATTTTCTTAATTGATATGGACCACATAGTTATTATTTGACCAACTAAGGTTTGGTAAACCTCTAACTAGATTAAATTTTAAAATCTTTTTAAAAGAAGATTTTCCTAAATGACACTATATCCTGTGCCATAATGTAAAATTGTTATCATGTGTTGTAAGACATTTTAAACCATTGACCTTAACCATATGAAAAAATAAAACATATGTATTATCTTTTTTACTTTCAATGATAAGTGAAACATTATCTTTACTAATAATATATTTATTTTTATTAAATAAAATATTAAAATTTAAATTACATAATTGACTAATACTAAGAAGATTATACTTTAAGTCTTGAATAAGGATCCTTTTTATAGGAGTGTGTGAGCCCACAGTTCCAATTCTAAAAACTTTTGTCTTAGAGTTATCATCAAGAGTAACTTCATCACTATCATAAAACTTCAAGTGGATGAATAAAGATACATATTTAATCGTGTGTCTTGAGTATCCATTATCCATGTATCACATACCTCCCCTAATTCTTAAAAGAAATGTCTACAAAACAAATACATCATTAGTTTTTGGGACCCAAACTTTTTTGGATCCACATGTTTTAACTTGATAATTTATTGAACTATCCTTCTTAATCCATACAAATTTAGAAGACTTACCATCAACAATATTTTTAAATTTATAATAAGTAGAAATGTGCCCAAATCTCATGCAATAATTATAAACGACATTTGGAGTAAAAGAATATGTAGTATTGTTAGCGTATCTAAATGTATTCCTACAATGATCATGCAAATTCTTAAATTTATTTAGCTCTTTAACTAAGCACATGTTTTTTTTATAATAATTAAAGTTTTTTCATCTGTCTCAACCTCAATCTCATGCAAGTAATTAGCATTCAACTCATTCAAGTATTCACACAAATCTAAATAGTTTTCATACTCTTCTTTCAATTTATGATATTTAGAAATTAATTTTTTATATTTTGTACAATCACTAATATATTATTCTTCATAATCAACAATAGAAGGTGATGATGAAAAGAAGAAAGAAGAACATACCTCATCTTCTGATGTTTCAAAAAGAATACTATCTTTGGCAATAAGACAAATCAAACTCTCTTTTTTATCTTCATCAATACAAGAACTATCCTAATCATCCACAGATATCTTCATAGTTAGGGTAATTTGGCCTTGTATGCCTGAGAAGGTTGCATTCATAACAAATTATTTCTTCATGGGATACCATCTTTCTCTTTTGTTTATTATTATTCCCAAAGCGTTTACTTACATTTCTTTTATTATATAATCTATATAAATTTTTTGAGATAAGAGTTACCACACTTGAGATTGAAAGATTTAAATCTTTAGAAGAGTCTATTATAAATACTATTATTTCTTTCTTTTTCTTTTTTTTTCAATCACAAGTTCTTCATCCTTTCTTCTTGTAAGCTCAATTTCATTTGTCAAAGACTCACCCAATAGCTCATCTAATAGCATAGCCAAAATATTTTTTATTGTTATCAACATTATCATCAATTGGTCATATTTTTTTAGAAAGAACTCATAAAATGTTTCTCACCTATTCATCAATAGAAAAGTTCTTACTAAGATTAATATTTATAAAGCTTACAAACATAGCCTTAATACTTTCATCTGAATTCATTTGAAATAATTTGTACTCATGAATAAGCATGTTAATTTTAGTCTCTTTAACTTGAGAACTATCCTCATAGGTAACTTCAAGTTTAGACTAAATCTCATGTGCCATTTTTAAGTTCATGATCTAATTATATTCAGAGGAACCTAAATCACAACACAAAAAATATTCATAGCGTGAGAATTAAGTTGCATTTTATGTTTTTCTTTAGGGCTTAGTTCACATAACGATTTTCTTACTTTTTTGCCATTAATAATCTAAGTTAGAATCTCAAGCATATTTTTAATATCCCAAATTTTTAAATCAACAGAAACTAAAAATAAATGCATATGGTTCTTCCAAAAGAGATAAAACACATCTTTAAACAGGGTGGTCAATGTGACGAAGTTCCCTCAGATAAAAATGTATTATCCTCAACACAAGGTAGAGCCAGGAGAATCTTGTTTTAGAAATTTCTTTATTTTGGCAAAAACTTTGCTTTGATACCACTTGCTATAAAACGTGTGAGGTAAAATGAACAAGTGGAGAGGGGTAAATTGTGTGTTTAAAAAAATTTTCTGATTCCAAAAATTAGAAGAAAAATTTTTTGAGCTTAAAATATTTTTCTTTTATAGATGAAATAAAATTACTCAATAATAAATAAAATACACACAAGAGTTTTAGGTGGTTTGGTCAAAACCCATGCCTATATCCATCATCGATCCTTAATTGGGCTTCTATTAACCACTTCTTTTTGTCAAGTCAGTAAAGATAAACCAAATACACACCAGTACTCCAATCAGACATCAAAATTAAAGAAATTCAGGCTATTTGAAAAAATTCGAAACTTTACAATTTTTTACTTGGAAAGTTCTCTACACTTTTAATTCTTTAAACAAGAGTGAAACTAGTAATGAATGAAGTAGATATTACTAAAAAAATATAAAAATGATTATGAATTGAAGCAGAGAATAGAGACCGACCAAAATTCGTAGCTCACGTAATTGTGCAGAAATTTGTTACTCACAACTTGAACTTCAATTAGATTTGTATGAAAATTTTTAAGTTTGATTCATAGTTCATATATTTGATAAATGATCCATATTTATAGTTAAAATAAAAAACACTAAAAATAACTCTCTCAATGGTTAGACTTTGCTTTTCGGAAAGCTAGCCGTTGCAGTAGAGAAGATAGTACAGCCGCCGTTTGATTATACGAATGGATGGAGCGATAGCCATTGGATCAGCTTAAATGATAAAGGGTCTAGATCTAATCACAACAAGATAAGATTTGGAATATTGGATTCGAAAACCAAATGGATCGTAACGATGATGAGGTTATTGTTCACAAAGACGAAGAGACTCTCATTCGTTCGATCAAGCATTATAAATGAATGGCTGAAGACAAAAGACTATTCACAATTGAGGGCGTGATATGGACCATTTGATCACAAAAATACGTGACGATTGGTGCAGAAATCTCAAGTTTGGCAAAGTTTATTTTTTTAGCACATTGCGAAATTGTGTAACTATTTTGTGCTTATAATAGATGCATTATGTATTATTATCAGCCTAATGTGGTTGGCTATCCCTTGGTGTTCTTAGGAGGTCATGACCCAAGTTGCTAGTGTGCGCACGAAGTTTGTCCAGACTCAATTTACATAAGTTAAATAACGAGTTCACCCTTACTTATTTCTCCTAAGTCAGTTTAGAAGTAATGCCCTAAATCGGTTCACCCAAGGATCGTAATAGAGACATGACTTAACCAATACTTGGGCTTAACCCATCTCAGCTTCAATCAGGTTTCTGGCCAGCGGGTCCTCATGGCCTGTATTGCCTTCGGGCCACACAACCAGAGCTCTTCGGGCTTAGCGGTGGGTGCTTAGGCATTTTATTTATTTATTTTTAAAATATAAAATTTAAAAATTTTGTATATTAAAAAATTTAAAATTCCTTCAAAATAAAATGTAACATAAACCAATTTACATATGCATGAAATATGATACTTTTATGTGCCACAATTATGAAGAATTTAAATGTTTAATATACTAACCATAAAGATTTAGAAATGAAATTTTTTATGCATTAGCTACTTTACAAATACTGTTGGCCTTGGTTCTAAAATTAATAAGTTAAGCTATTAAATTATATTTATTGTTTATGTTACAACAGTCCTTGTTTCAACAAATTTAGATTACTGAAACAAAATTAAGTTTAACAAAATATTAGTAAATATTTAATCTTGGTTTATGATCATCACCTCAAAGGACATAATAATAGGTATATATTGAGTGGAGATACTTAAGAGACACACAAGTAATGGGGTTAATAGTAGGTTGTTTTGTAGATAATCTATTGTGATACGGATCTTGATGTAATATCCATGCATATAGATTTTTTTAGTGATTTTGTGACGTGGATTTCATCATAGTATAATAGCTTTCTTTATTGTGGTCTTGTGATTTTATTTTGAAGATGTGATATTTGATATAGTTTTTAGGCTTTTATCATAATGACGTGATTTTATAATAGAATAATGGTTCATCTGTACTTAATCTTAATGTATGTATATATTGTTGTTGATATAATTGAGATATTTAATTATATGTATATGAGAAAAGGGATAGTTCCTAATAAATATTCTATTTGTTTGTTTTTTTAATACAAAAATTTTGTTAGTAAAAAAAAAATAATTATTAGAAGATTATAAGTGTAATTAATTATCAATTTTAACTTAGATTGAATTTTTGTGTCTTTTAATTACTCTGTTTATTCATTAAATATATCCAAAAAGAAAGAATTAGGTGTTTATGGATATGTGAGATATGACACAGTCTTTGCTTAATTAATGACACATTTAAATTAAGCAAAGTCTTCTATTCACTTCGATAATTAAACACTCAAAAAGAGGTAGAAGATGTTAGATAATAAACTTAATTTTGAAAAACAATAATAAGAAATGTTTTTGGGTATCCCTCTCAAGGATCAAAAATCAATATTGAATGACTTTCATAATAATTGATGGCATGACTTTTATATGGGGTTTGAGGATTCTTCATTTGGAAAGTCTTATGGCGCTTATCAATAATAGTTTGGCTTCTATGTAAGTGTAATAAAACTAATTAAGAGATCTATTAGAACCTTCATAAAGAGTATGAATAGTAATAAGAATTCTATCTATTATATTGATTGGGTTATTGTTTGTAGACCAAAGAATTGAGAGGCTTAGGCATTCGTAAACTTAAGTTGTGGAGAGATAATCTGATGGCTAAGCTCACATTAAAGTTAGTTGATAGAGATAAATTTCTATTAGTTAGATGTTTCCAAACTATCTATAATAACGAAAGAGCGGCTCATGTTTAGGAGAAGCGATTCTTAGATTTGTGACTAGTTTATCAACGTTGTTAACTCAATCATTGAAATAAGTTAAAATTTGATGGTTCTATTAGAATTAATAGTCTAGAATCCATTAAGTGTATTATTGACTAGTTTGTCCAAGCCATGGGTTGTCCATGTTAGTGAAATGTAATTGAAAGGTGACATGCATCTTTGATCTCTACTAATTGACTTCTTTATCAAAGCCTTTCATATAATTGTTATCAAAATTTTATCTCTATTTAGGGTTGTGACAGATGCATATAAGAAGATTGATTATGCAACATACTATGAAGACAAGTTTGTTTATTATAGAGCTCCTCGTCAAGAGGGAGAGAGGGAGAAAGAGAGAGAGAGAGAGAGAGGTCCTTTAAATAATTTTGCTTTTATTCAAAACCCACTCAAATATTTATCAAGTCGTATTAAAAAATTGTTTTTCAACCAAGACATAAAAATTAGTATTAAGAAAAAGATTAGTGTCCTTTTAACATAATATTAAAAAAAAATCAATTCATGAGTTTATAAAAATAAATAAACATTGTTTTAATTAAATCAACATCAAATATATTACTTTTGAATATAAGTTCATAATGATATTTATCAAATTATTTATTAATTTATTTAATATTTATCAACAATCACAATCTTAATAACTATCTAGCGTCCAAAGCAAAAGAACAGCACATTGCCCCTTCACGCTTCAAAATTTTAGCTGTCAGCAGTAAGTTTTAGTCTACTTTTAACAAGTTCGTTTAGCCGCTAAGATTAGGGATTTAGGAAAAATGGAAGATAAATTATAAAGTTAATTAAAATATAATAGCTTTTGATATTTTATTTACCTCAAATTACTATGCAAAATTTTCGAACCAACTTTATAAATTTTTACTCCAAGAGTTCATTAGCATAAATTTGTTGTATAATTTTTTAATATTATTTGTTTTTTTAATATTTTTTAAAAATCATATGTATTGAAATATTATTATGATTTTTTTATAAATCTGATCTGACATCTTATGATCAAGACACCTTCTATTTTCATAAAATTAGTTATATTAGATTTTTAATAAAATGTATTTCAATATTTAGAGTTTTTTTTTTAATTTTAGAATTCATATAAACTTTTAACTAATATCATAAAAGGTTGTTAATTTATTAAAAATTTCTAATTCTTATTAAAATTAAAAAATAATAAATTTATTTATCTTTGAAAATGTTTATAGTTTTTTTCTCTTTATAAAGTTCAATCTATTTTGTGATTATATGTTTTTTTTTAAAATATATGATAATTATTTAATTTTTTTTTTGTTTTCAGGATGTTATACTCATATAAGATCAACCATGTTTATTCTTCTTGCAATTCTGGGAATTTAAAATGGGCTTGTAGGCTTACAAATGCATCTCTTATCACCTTACTTTTCAACTTGAGCTCCTCTTAGATCATAAGTGGTGACGCAATATCTTAATATTTGTCATCTCAAAAAATGATTTTTTTTGCAAAATCACATTACAAAAAACATTTTTTTTAATTAAATAGTTTAAAAAAAAACATAAAAAATAAAAAATTATTCTATCCTTCAAAACGACATTACGTTAAACATTATTTTAATAAACTCATAATATCAATCAATTCAATCAACACTCATTAAGAACATATCTATCAAATAAATATTTTTGAATATAACATGAAAACGATGTCTTCTAAAGTTTTTTTTTATTAATCAACTTAATATCTATCAACAATTGTAATTAACACAACCTTAAAAACAAATGTATCTCACCTTTCCCAGCTCTTTTAAAACAGACTCACAAAAGCCAAGCAGCCATGGGAGCCTTTGTCAAGAAAAGCTATGGTTTGAAACATTGGCTCAGAAACAGCTGCAGTAATTACTCATCATAGGAGACATGAGGGGCTGCGGTGCATCCAGGATCGATGGGATCATCTGAACCGCAACAATGCCAGTACTCGAAAACTTCCCCCGAGTTCGGCGTGTCCATGGTTCCTCCACTATAGACACTTTCAAACTTCCTCTTAGTTTCTCCTGGAATCATATATATATATATATATACAGGTTATGTTAAGCATCAGATTTGGAAGACAATAAGGAAGATAGCATGGTTACAGCAGGTCATGAACAAGCAGAATAAAGAGAACAGGAGAGCCTCAACTCCAAATTGAAGTTCTACAGTTGGTTTTTTTTGTTAACAAAAGCAAGGGAATAAGAAATTGTTGCTGAATTTGGATTTTGATCTCAAATGTCAACAAAGGTTTGGGTTTAGCTAACAAAAGGAAGGTTTTCTTTGTTATACTACAAATTTTGCTTGTTAAGTTGAATTATATGTAAATATTAAAAGGTGTGAGAAGTTTCTTGTTTGGATGAATTGTTTGAGAAATTTCAAGCCCATGAATCCTTTCAAACAAAGGATGAATCTCTATGTGTTTACCTTAGGGAGAGAGGTTTACTATACAAAGGAATTTGCTTTTAAAAGATAATTACATCCTACAACTAATAAGAATTGGAGTTCCAATAAATGAATTACAACGAAATGAAACATTTTAAGTTCATATCAACAAAATTTTGGAATTGAATCCTCTAAACAATAAGAATTGTAGTTCTGAAACATGAATTAGAATGAAATAATTACTGTCATTTAATCAAACAAGATCAAAACAACAAGCATTTGTAAATATATAGATAAAATATAGAAACAAAGAAAAAACAATCGAAAGACAAGGTTTGATTAAAATTCCTTCAACTTGAAACATACGAAGAAACATGAAAGCCAAACAAAGTTTTAACATTGTACAAAACAGACAAACGTCCTCATCTCAAATCGAGCAGAAAAAATAATTAGTAGTTAAACAAATTTCAAACAAACAACCGAAATAGCTCATGTAATACAAACTGAACTGCAATACTCTATGTATTTATAGCATAAATAAGTTTGATACAAGGACAACGAGTGATAGAAAAGAGAACTAATGACATAAAAACTTGAAATGGTATTTTGATTAGTTAAAGAATAAATGACAGTTTACCCCTACTTTATATCTACAAATTTTGATTAAGCGTAATAAATACCCACAAAAGCCTAGGGCGTCTTTCAGTCAAACACCATAACAATAAGGAGAAAACACAGAAATTTACATCAAAAATACCTCAAGTTGATTGTAAAACCATTAGAAAACCCTGGGCAAGTTTCAATCAGCTTTTCTGCACAACACTTATGTTTAATAGAAAAGAAAAACTGTTTTAGTAGGTAGATATTCTGAGAAGAAATTTGAGAAAGCCACTTTATAAGTAATCTATTATAAATTGCAGTATTTCCAAGTAAGTTCTGTGGCCTACTACATGAGGGTCTTCTTCAACTTTTCTCTATGTTATGTCAATACAAAAGAACTATTTTATGAAAAAATTTCTCTTGCATGGAAGTCAAATGCTTTGTTTTGACAAAACTTTTACTAGACAAAGAAAAAGCATGTAGGGGACTCAGTTTTCCCTTTTTCGTTTGCTTTTACCCAGCATGTCTCCTTTCCATGTACTTCGTGCTTCTGTGATTTGGGTACCTTCTTGTTGGTTATATTTATTTGTTTAACAGGACGGAAATTAGATAACCAGCTCTACCATTAGCTTCAACAACCCGTGACCTCCAAAGGTGATTTTATTTATTGTAATGCTAGGGTAACATAGGAGCTACCTCATGGCAAAAATGTCAGATAGAGTACAAGTAGGACTGAGATTAGTCACAGATTCCAAATTAAGCATAACATTGGAACTTTTATAAACAATGTTGATCCATACCAAAAGTTTTAAGCCTTTGGGCTATTAAATGGGATACAACTTGAGCCCCATTTGATTAAGATCCATCAACAAGCAGTATCAGAGCCAAGTATCGTTTAAGTAATCAATATAGTTTGTGAATTCCAAGGTTGTTGTCATATTTTACTATTGTTCAGAAGAAATTTGGAGAACTTGCATAATGACTACATGACTTAGTAACTCTTGGTGTAGATGACAATGTTATTGATAAGATTTTGTAGATTCACTTAATCTTCGTTGAAAAGATAGACGAACTCCTCCCATTGTTTTTGGTCTGTTGCAAAGCAATTACAATGTAAATTCACACACAGCATGGAATAACATATTGGGTCCAAGTTGAGATCACATTTGATGACAATCCTCAACACAAATAATAATTAGATTAGATAAAATCGAACTTAGATTGCACAACTTGAAGCCATGTACAACATTTGGAGCCTAATCAAAGGGCATCAGAAGCAAAAAACCAAACCTCGACAGCTGCAGAGGTAAAAGACAAAAGCTAATATTCCAAACAATAAAATAACTCGTAAAATTATCAGAAATTCATCAGTTTTAGGAAGAAAAGCGCAGAATTATGCCCTACCCCCAAAGTGAGCGGTGTGAAATCGACAAGCCCTGGGGTGGTTGAGCAATGGATCAAACTGAGCCTTACAATTCCTGCACGTCCTGCGCTCCTGTCCGATGTTGCCATCGGCACCGACAGCGCAGCCGATCTGCCGGAATGAAGACCTCCGCGGCCAGGACAGACTCGCCGAAACACCGGCGACAAAGGCCGACGATGCTCTTCCGCTGCGGAGGCATCTGAGGGAGAGGCGGGTAGCGTGCGTCCATTGCATAGGAGCCTCAGAGGTCGCCAGATCCATCTTGCTCGTGGTGTTTGTAATCAGGTCCGTCGATTACAAACATTGTATAAATTAAAAATTAAAGCATTAAGATATTAAAAAATAATAAACCAAAAATAATAATAATAAAATGTGTTTATAGCTCGCGGTTTAAGTTGGCTTCGTTTATGATGAAATTTTTATTATATTTAACATTTATGTTTATATTAATGTAAAATACATATAATCATAATTTAAGTTTCAGATAATGATTATACAAATAAAATAAATTGGAAAGAAATAAAAAATAGGCTTAGGAGATGGGAAAGATTTAATTAAAAGAATTAGATATATATCATATTAAATGAAATATAAAATATAAAAATTTTATTTGATGATTTTGGAACTTAAAACAAGACAAATATACATCTTTGGTCATAAGGCATCTCTGTGCTACAACACCACAGCCACCGCAGGATCAGCTTTTAGATTTGTAAAACGGATTAACCAAACTACCTTATAACGGAGATCAGCTACAGGTACACTTAAGGGAAGAACAAGCCACAGCTCCAAGTTCCAAGCTTGGAAGACGGAGTTGCTACAACAAAGCATGCTTTGCTTGTCTGCTCTCTGCAAAGGCAGTGAGTTCCCACCATTATAAATGGGAGCTATCAATGCTATATTAATGTACAACATTGACTTGTGGAAAATTTTCACATGCAATGGGCCATGGATGCACATGCTTGTGACTCCCAAGAGTCTCTTAATAGATTTAATGTTCTTCACTCAAAGGTATTCTATGTAAGAAAAAAAAAAAAAAATCAAAAATTTGTAAAAGTTTTTTAGTATATTTTTTTTTATATCATTGTTGTACCTTGTACTATTTGGGACACATCGGTGTAGTCACAATTAGATGTAGGTTGAGTGTTATTTATTGTCATTTGTTTTGTGTCATAGTCGATCATAATATCATTTTGAGTTTGATTATAACAACTTAGGTAATAAAAAAAACTAGTAATTGTTTTGTTGATTAGATTTTATATGTATTAAGATATTGTTATATGTATTTTTTGTATTTATTAAGTTAGTTATTCTATAAAAGAGGAAGTTTAATGCTTGTAAAGTGATCCTTAATCTCGACTCAAAGTTCTATTCTCTACTCTATATGAAGATTAGATGTATAGTACATCAATTATTATGTACGATATGTCTGTGCATGATAATTTCCAGGAATAATTGTAGTTTTTTATATTGAGAAAATGAGATTTTGTGCTTATTTCAACATAAAAATCAACAAGTATGATATTAACAAAAAATGAAAAGATTATGATAGAATTTATATTATTTTTTATATAAGAATTCAAAGGAAAAGAAATAATAAAAAGGAGTAATATCTAATAAATTGAATAAGTTAATTTGAAAAAAATTATAATGTAAATATGTTAATGGATTATACATAAAACTATTTCCATGTTATTTTGTTATTATGACATTCTTATATTTACATTTCTATTATGATGTCATATATATGAAATGCGATTGATATAATGTTAAATGTGCTATAAGTACAATAATAGTGCATTCTTTTCAGTTCCTTTCTTACTTAACTTCTTCAACCAACTGATCTCACTCTATTTATTTGCTTACCACCTAAACCAACTAAAATTCCTCTTAATTGTCCAAATTGAGTCGATAAGGGCATGGTTTGCAATATTATAGTTATGGTTTTAATAATTAGAGAAATGACATTTATGTTTCTTTAAAATTCATAACTATATATCTAAACCTTCAAAAATTAAAACTTATTATCAATATATTCCTTATGAAAAGTTCTTTTCAATAGTATACTTAAATGATATTTTTAACTTCATGTGAAAATAAAACATCTCTTTAGATAAAATTAATATAGTAATATTTTAATCAACAAATATCATATTTCAAAAAAAATTTATTTTATTGTAATACTTATAATTGCAATCATGTTGGTTGAATATTAAGATTTATAGTATATTACACAAAACAAAAATCTTGAGATGTTGGAATAAAAATATATTAAAATTTCAAGATTGTTTAAGAATGCCTAATTATTTATAGTCAATGCAATGCCTAATTATTTATAGTCAATGCAAATTGTTGTTGAAAAAATCATTTAATTTTATATGTGTTATTCATCTTAGAAGAAATAAATATTATAAATTAAAAAACTATATTAATAACTTAATTTAAAAAAGATGTGATAAAATATATTACAAAATATTTAATATATTAGTAAGTGAAAAGAAAACAATAAAAATCAAATAAATTGTTACAACCATTACCAATTCAATAATACAAATAAAAAATCTATATGTTTCTTAGTAAGTAGAGTAAAATATATTTAATGAAAAAATTGTTTAAGATCTAAATACAATAGTTTATTAGATTGTATAATATATCAAAAGAAATAATATTAAATAAATATCATAAACTTATATTACATATTTTAAAATAAATGTTATCAAGCATTTGATACATAGTTAAAATTAAGTAAAACTTTCTACTTTCAAAAAGATGGATAAACAAAAAAAAATCAATACTCTAGAGCATCTCTTAAGATTGCATTTTAAATTTTAGAAAAGATTTAGGAATCATTTATTTTTGGCAAAATTTGTATATAATAAAAACTATCAAGCAAGTATTAGAATAGTTCTTTATAAAGCTCTTTACAAAAAAAATTATAAATATTATTTATATTTGTTTGAGAGAAAGGTAGTTATTATATCTAATTTTTTTGATGATACAATTTAAAGTAAGGTTGATCACATAAATCATATAAATTTCTTAAGATAAGAAAAATAAATAATTTAATATGAAACACAAAAATGTTGAATTCCAAAAAGGAGAACATATTTTTCTCTAAGTTAGTCTCTTGAAAAGGATTATCAAAATATAAAAAAATCTATTAACCTAAAAAATATTTTTACCAATGAAAGTTACTAGAGTTGATAATGTTTTTCATGTTCTTCACTGAGAAAATTCATCTCAAAACCTTCACTCATTATCAAATATGAGAAAGAAAAACTTTTTGTTAAATATAACATAACAAAATAGAGAAACTGTTGAGAAATAAAATAATTTTTATGACTAAAATATATGAAAAAAATCAAACAAAAAATGATATGAGAAGTTGAATCAAATATGAAATTTAATATCTAGAATTATTTTAAATTTTGAGACACAATCTTTATGAGAGGATATATAACATCCAAAAAATTTGATTTTATAAAATATGTTATATTTTAGGAAATCATATACTAAAGCTTATCAATATTTTTATTCAAAGAAATAAAATTATATTTGGAGAATATGATGTGCTAGAATAAAATAATAACATTTTAAACACCTTTTGAAACAAGCTAAGTTACCACTAGCATTAGAATTTAAAAATGATCATATGATTGGAATGAGCTTAATGTAAGAGATACAAAAAAACTTCTTTTATGTTGTTTTGAGCTCTTGTTGATTTATATGAATTTTTAAAATTAAAAAAAAGTAAATGAATTGATATTAAGTTAGACAACTTTGGAAATTCCTCTTTTTTATAACACTCGACTAGTTACATGAGAAAGATGGAAAGACTCACAATAAACATTTGAAAGATTTGGGCTAGGCATCTTAAGTAGGGTGAAACAACCATAAAGAATATTTGATATATAGGGTCTAAGGGACAAATAGTTTCGCATTAGCTATAGCAGTAAAGATATTAAATGATATAAATACAATTATAAGTCTTGAAATATTATGATATCTTTTGGGAATAACTTATACTTATATCCTATGAGAATTTTATGATTAAACGTGTTAGAATTAGAGTAGTTTTAAGATTAGTGACTAAGTAATAAGGGATACCCTAAAGAAGGATAAAGCCCAATTAGATTGATAATACCTCATTAGAAAGTTTAGGATGTCACAATATGATATTAAAGTTAATCTCATTTAGTTTTACGTAGTTCAAGGATAAACTAAAAAAACTAGTGAGCATATAACATTTGATTGGTTATCTGATAATAATGAAATACTACAATAAGCATCCAAAGGATTAGGGTCTGGTTACATTAAAAGAATGGAAGAATCATAAAGTACATCCAAAGTATGAGTTTGGCGATGAATAATTCTACATCAATTATAAGAAAAAAATATCTTAAATAATATAAGTAATAAGTCTTGAAATGGTGATGTGCCTTTTAGAGGTAACTATTATTAAGATCTCATGAGATAGTTAAGCATACTAAATTAGAATACTTTTAAGATGGTGACCAAATCAAAAGGGACCTTTTAAAATAATACCTCACTAAGAATGCGATAAGTCATTAACATGAAAAGGCATGATTAGTGGAAGAAGATGAAGGGCCAAAATACTTGGAATGTATATAAAAGAGAGTGAGGTAATACTCAAAAATGATTTTTTATTGGGAAAAATTAGAGTATGTTGGCTTTCTTCAAGGGTGTTAAAGTGAAAGAAAGAAGGAAAAGAGATGCCTTTAAGAGTTGAGAAGGAATTTGAGAAGAATTGAGAAAGAGGCAAAGGAAAATTGAGAAAAAGAACTTGGCTAGTACTATAGCACTAAGAAGAGAGGAATGAAAGTGTGTAATTTCAATAATTATATCCATGGTGTGATCTCTACTTCAAATACATAAGGTAAATAATCTTGTATGCAACACCCAACTAGCTATCAAAGAAGAATGAAAAGATTAAAAAAACATCCAAAATATGAGGGCCAAGTGGGTGAATAGTTACACATCAACTATATAAAGGATCATCCTTAGTGATATATGTAAAGTCTTAATCCTTAAAATAAAAATGCTCATTTTGAGGGTAAGCTAAGCTTGAATCCAATAAGAACTTTATAATTAAGCATGTTGGATTTAAAAAATTGCCTTTCTTTAAGCCAAGTCTCTAAAGAGATTAAATGCTAAAAGAAATAAAGTTGATTCCTGATAAAAAACATAAATTATTGAAAGCACATACATGGCAAATTAGCTTTTTTTTAATAATATTCTTTCACATGATATTTATATTATGTTGTTTGTAATTACATTCATCACATGATAAGGCTAAAGTTATATATTTTACATATATGTATGTATATTACCACTAAGCTAATGACTATTGTCTCAACTTATTTTATCTTAACGCTTTCAGAACAAAACAAGGCTTATCATAAGGCTATCAAAGAACAGTGGGAGATGGTACATACATCATGACATATATGATGTTTTATTTACTTCATTAGTTGTGTAGCTATTGTGGTAGTAATATACTTTAGTAAATAGACATTTAATTGAACTTTATTCAATGATGTTGCTTCAATCGATTTTGTTTTAAGAAATGTTAGAACCTTGATTATCTCAGAGCTTTGATTGTTTCAAATGTTGAAATAATTTTCTAAATTATGAATGACATTTCAAATGTAATAGTTATTTTAAAAGTGATTTATTTTAAAGGTTTTTAATTTTATTTTAATTATAATTTAAAATAATTTATTGATCAACTTTTTAATTTTACTTTTGTTATATGATTTAAAAATTAAAATAAAAGAAAAAATTACATACCTTCAAAATGAAAAAAAAGAAAAACTTCAAGGAAATAGATGACGTGGCACCAAAACAGGGAAATGTTAAGCAAAGGGTTCCACAACATATAACGCCTCATTGCTACTCAAGAAGGATTGAAGCACCATCATGACATTCAAAGGATAGTGGCTAGGATTCTTGAGAATGATCAAAGGACTATGAAGAACATCTCATGTATGGGGTCTAGGAAGAGAATATTGTCCCAAATTAGTGAGGTTTTGCCTTTATCAAATGATGTTGACTAAAATCTATTTTTTAAACAATGTATGAACCATGAGATTTAATATTTTTTAAATTGTGAATGTGATTTCAAATGTAATAGTGGCTTTAAAAGTGATTTATTATAAATATTTTTTTATTTTTTCTATTGATTATAAAATGGTTATTGATAAAGATTTTAATTTTATTTTCACTACATAGTTTAAAAATAAAAAAATATAAAAAATTACATATTTTTCAAAATTTTAAAAACAAAAGTTAAAGGAATTAAATGATATGCACTAAATCACAAAAAAGTCCAATAAGAGGCACCACAAAATATAACACCCGACTCACTATCTAAGAAGGATGAAAAAAACACTGACATTCGAAAGATGATGTCCAAGAAGCTTGAGAATGATAGAAGGATCACAACAAATATCCAAAGTATGAAGATAAGAGGGTGAATAGTTGCACATTACTTATACAAGAAAATAACTTAAATAATATAAGTAAATTTATAACATGTTAGCCATCATTTTGAGTTATTATCTCAAACCAATCATATTTTATCCTCATCCTGGGGTCTCTCTTGGCTACCAATCCCAAAACTTTTCCAACTCTAGCTTGTCTAATCTTGGAGTTCTCATGGACATAAGTTCTCTTAAAAGATACCTCATGAATTTCAAGCTTATGAATTTATTTCAAAGCTTATGATTTATTCTTCTATAGTTAATATAAGACTTATTAATCCCTATAATCTTATACTTAGAAGCCTATAAGGATTTATTTTTTATTAGGTAATTTTTTTATAAGACATCACCTAAAGATCATTTCCCATCTTCTTCAATCCTAAGTGTTGTAGATTCACCATATATATTTGGTTTATCCTTGAGGTATATTAGACTAAAGGAGGTGCCACTTTGATGTCATATTGTAATATCCTTACCTTCATTTGTGAGATATTTTATTAAGCTAATTAGGTTTTATCATTATCTAAGAGATCCCTTCTTGCTTAATCAGTCATCTCAAAGTTCTCCAAGTCAAAAATGCTTAACCATAGAGTTCTCATGAGATTCAAGTTTAAGTTATCCTTAAAAGATATCTTCACAAATTCAAGACATAACTTTACTTATAAATCTCATGATTTATCAAACTATAATTGATGTATGATTTATTCATCCATATATCACTTCACACAGAAGCTTAACCACTCATTGTCTAATGATTTCCCTCTTTAATATATCACTTGATGGTCACTTTTCACCCTCTTCAGTCTTGAATGTTACAAAATTCATAACTCTTAAAATAGCAAGACATATTTTGTGGGTAACCCAAGTTTGGATCCTATAATAACTAATGAATAAGCATGTTAAAATTATAGTAGTTTTAAAATAGGTGATTAAGTGAGAAGAGATCCCCTAAGAGAAAAACAAAACTCTATTAAATCAACACAATATCTTATAAGAAAGGATAGGATGTTACAATTTTAGTAGAAAAATTAAATTCATATATTTCCTTAAAAATTTTAAAAATTATTAAATAAGTAATGAGATAGGTAAAAAGAGTGATTAGTAAAGAAAACTTAAGTAAACTTAAATAACAGTGAGATTGCATAATAAAGAGTAGAGTTTTAGGGAATTAAGGTAACAAGAAGTTAGTTGTTTTGTTATATAGAATATTTAAATAAGAAGGAGAATTATAGCAAAAGGAAGCTATTCCTAAAAGTGAAGAAAGAATAAAAAAATAAGAAAAATAAAAATAAAGAATGTGATTAGCTTGGCACAACAATGGAGTAGTTAGAATCTTAACATATCTAATATGGAATTATTCCAAATTATTACAACCATAAATAGTAGAGTAAGGTTGGTATTTTATATTGTTTTAAAAGGATTTGATAAAAGTTTATTCCTAGCATGTTTGACAAATTCATATTAATTATGAAAGTTTTGTCGGAGAATTTAAAGATTAACTTTTGGTTTTATTAGAATTCTTAAGATAGTTTGCAAAAACCATATATTTTTATAATACATAATATTTAAATATCATAATATTTGGGTAATACAAAGTTTAGAAATCCAATTAAACATGAAATAGAGGATAATTGTCTAAATTTTGCCATCTTTCTTGAAATTAGATGTATGATACACTGAGCTTGCATATAATACACAAAGCTAGATGTATTATACCTCGACCTAATAAATGGTACATTTTTTATTGTATAATATGGTGAGTCAACATATGGTATACAAAGGGCAAATATATAATGTGTTGATTCTGTAATATGATACATAATTTTAAGGAATAATGATAGTTTTATATTCGAAACATGGAATTTTTTCTTAGAGCAAAATGGAACTAACAATAATTAAATCAATAAAAGAAAGAAGAAATCATGACAAAATTTGCATAACTTTTCTTATGTTGGAAGCCAAAGGGAAAGAAAGATTAAAGAAAGATTAATCTTTTAAGAATTAAATATATTAATTTGAATTATCTATCTAAAGTAATTTAGTGGTTTATACATGACAATATCTTCTAGTAATTATGTTAGTATGATCCCTTATATTTTGTGTTTATGATAAAATATTATAAATATTAAATGCAACAAAGATAATATCATATATGCTATAAGCATAGTGTTGCTACATTATACTTAATATATGCTAGGTGATACAAATATCATAATATAAAAAAAAAGAAAGATAATAATGATAAATAGAAAATAATGAGAAAAATAAAAGAAAAAAATATGATATGTTTAAATTATATGAGTTTATAATCAATTATGATATCGTTATGTATGATATGATAAGAGGTTATAGTTATATGACATGATATAAAATAAAAAAAATTATATTAGATTTTTTTTCTAAGATATTATGCTATGACTAACATTATCCATGAAGAGTTCCTAACACATGATGTTATGCTTGATGGGCATAAGTTATAAATTGTTTAATGAGATCACATAAAAGACCTCATGCTTAGTCATCTCTAGTACTATGTGTACAATATAACGTGCAAAGCTTCATAATTGCAAGTACTTTTATACATAACTGATATGTGAGGATGATATGATTGACATGATTGGCTTAACTATGAAATGACGACCGACTAAAGTTTAGATATAATATGATGAAATGTTAGATGGAGATAATAAATATAATGAATTACATAAAAAATAAGATAATGATTATTAAAAATGATTAATAAAAATAAATATGATAATAACATGAAAATCATGATATACTTATTTAGGTATAATATAAGATAACACATAATATTTATTTATACCTTTGAGATATGTTCATATATAAGCTTTTTTAAGATGCCATAATTTTATTATTATACTTAATTAAAATTTTAGATTGAGATACTATTTATAAAAACTCATATGCTAAGCTTTGTAAATCTCATTTTTTTTATATTACAAATCATGTCATAAATATACAAAGAAAGAATATTAAAATGACATATGAATTGTGAGTTATGCTATAGAAAGACATAATATGAGGAATTTTGTCATATATATTTTGATATTTTGCATGATATGTTTATGTTTAGAGATTTTAAATAAAATGTGTATACATATACATATGTGTGTGTGTGTGTGCATGTGTGTGTGTGATAATTGTTACTTTAATTTATGATGATTAGCTTTAAAAATAGTTTTAAATTTAGAATATCATAATTTTCACTTGAATGCTAGATTTATATCTCTTTCATTTTCATTATGTTTTTATTTAACCTGATTATTTGTGATTAGATATATTATTAGATAGAAAAGATTGATAGGACACAACAAATATTTTTTTCTCATTTAAATAAGTTTATTAGTAATGACTAATACAAATATTTTAAAGTAAATCATATCATTTCGAAAATAAAATTTTAAGATAAAGATAAGTATACTTATTATTACCTAAATTAATAATAATCACATAGTTAATATTTGGTTAAACTATAGTTAAACTTATTCCTAAATGCTTAAAAAATCAAAATAAAATAAATAAAACTTCTCTTTATCAAGAATGATCAATACTCACCAAATACTAGGTGAATGCACATAATAAAGAAGGGCTATCATGGCCTAAATCTTTTCTTTTCAAGGAGGGTGCGAGCATTAAAGAACATGTTATTATTACTCTTACAAATAATAGAAGTTCATTTTTTTGTTGGTAAAATAATTTTTCTATTTTTAAAATGTAATAATCGTGATCTTAATTCTAAAATTATTTAATCATTTTTATTCCATATTTGTATTGATTCACTATTCTCTTATGGGCAATTTTGATTTTATAGATATGGAATATACCAAATTGATTTAGGTTATAAGAACTTTAACAAATTAGTACCTATAAAGGTTTACAAACATTATAAATATATCATATACACACCATTAAGGTAGTCTCCTACGTTAAGGTAGAATGTAAATTTTTATATTTCTGTTTAGTCAGGATATAATAAAATATCATATTCATTTGAGCCACACAATGCATAAACTAATTGATCCCAAGTAAATATAGCTTTTCTTCTATATGAATATTCAATAACTAAAATTCAAAGTAATATATAACTAATATATTAAAATTTAAATATTATATTCAACTTATATTATAAAAATTTAAGTAATATTGCATATGCTTATGTATTTAAGATTGATATGTTTATAAAAACATAAAATTAAATATAATTGAACTCAAAAGATATGTATTTTTGTTCCTGTAAAAAAATTTAAATGATGGGCTTATAACATATTGAAATGTGTGAATGACTTGTGTGTTAATAAGAGTAATTCTAAATGCTTATGGAAGTGCACACATTGTAATTAAGCCATGTTTAGCAATTAAAAAATACATTCATAACTCAACAAAGTAGTTTGTTTGGATTTAACAACTTCTTAAGTGATACTTGTAAGGTTTTTAGGCTATGAATTTTTGATAATCTTTTGTAGCTTTGCATGGCTTTTAGATCATGATTTGTAAAACATTGATGATTTCTTTTGTTATTTCAAAGTCGTTCTAAGGGCTCTTAATCCATTGTAATTATAATGATATATAATGATGTTAATTTTAGATAATATTTTTCATTCTCTCTCTCTTTAATTTTCTTTCATTTACATAATTTCATTTAGCTTTGTGAAAAATTTTGATGAATAAGCATTCTTATTTATTTGAAATTTTGGATAATTGATAAAAACTAGTAATATTATGACACATAATAATAATAATAATTGCATTGTTGATAGTTATCATCCTTACTCCCTTACTAAGGGTTATGATTCTAGAAGGGAGTTAATTTCTCTAAGTTTTAATAAAATATTGATCCAAATGATTTTTACTTTTCCTTTGATTTGCATCTTTGATGACATATTTGACTTTATCATCATTGTAAACTATAATTGTTGAGTAAATTCTTAACAAGATTTTATTTTTTTCTCTTCTTAAATATACAACGAATATATAATTATTTTCATGCTTATAAATTTCTTTTTTCAAAGATATTTTTTTATATCTTGCAAAAATATTATTAAAACAAATGACAAACAAACAAAACTTGATCAAACAAGTTTTTCAAAGTGAAATAATAGTTTGATTATCTCATGCTATAATATGTTTAATAAATACTTAATACTCAATCATTAAACACCTATTTATAAAATTTTTTAACAATCTTTTTTCACAAATATATTTGTGAGAGTTTAGTTTTTCATATTTTTTTTGATAGAAAGATTAACTTTTTTTAAATAATAAAAAAATATAAAGCCTAATTATTGAACTGACTCGTCAAGTAGCTTTGATCTCAGATGTTTTGTAATTTTTTAAACTAAGAGAACCTGATCAATAAACTTGATTTAAAATTCTTTTACACTTATACAAACTATATTTAAAAAGTTTTTCTAATTCAATCAAGTTTCTCTGGTGGAGTATAATAACTTTTTATAAATATTACAAAAAATCATAAAAAAATTATTATATAAAATAAAATTGATTTTTTTAGGTTTTTAAAGAGGATAACATAATAAAGATGTAATCATTATAAGAAAGCGGCAAAGAAAAAACGTTAAGTATGAATGAAAAGTTACACAAGAAGCCTAATAAAAGCCTAGGCTTTGTATGCGTGTCATGTTTCAAATAATTTTCTAAAATTATATTTTTTTAATTAATTTTTATGAAAATTTTAATTTCACTAATATAGCTTTTTTTTTTAAGTTTTTACAATATCTTTTTTTTTCAAACTTTATTTATAATTCTCAAGCTATTTGCAAATAAAAACCTCATATTTTTATTATCTTGTAATTAAAATTTCTGTAGTTAAACTTATTATTATTGTTTTTAAAATAATTTTATTTCAGAAATTACGTTTTAACTGTAGGTCATGCAGCTCACATTAAATGTGTGACCAAAATTTTAAAATAAAGTTAAAAATTATAAATCATTGTTTAATATCTATAATTATCATATAAATGATGCTAAAAAATATAAAAACTTCAAAAAAGTTTTTTTTAATTTTAAGAAGTCCTTTAAAAACAATCCATACAATAGCAAGATTGTTTATTATTTTATAGAATTTTTCAAAAGCAATTTTCTCATTTTTAAATTTAAAAATATAAAACATTTATCAAAAAAAGTTTTATATTGTGAACTTTTTTTTCACATAAAATATATTTTTTTAAACAAAACTTCTCAAAAACATGCCAAAAACTCATTTTTAATCGCAGAAAATGAAGCCTTTATCTAATTCTCACAATTCATCTTTATCCATCTATTTAAATTTTCATATCATATTTTAATCACATATTTTCACTTTACAATAATAATTAAGATTATGTTTAATATTTTATTTGTAAATTTTTCTTTTATTTTTAATCTAAAAGCCCAAAATATTTATCAAGCAATTTTTATAAATTATTTCTTTATTTGAACATAAAAAATCTTTTAAAATGCTCATTTCAATAGCAAAAATTGTTATTGAGATTTACATTCCCAAACAAGCCTACCGAAGTGTTTAACCAAAGAGACCTTATAAAAGCTCACACCTTCAAGTGTGTTTTACCCGTCGTCCTCGGGAGCAAGATGAGGTCTGAGACAGGTAAGCTGGCAAAAGGACGAGCCTACGCTTAGAAGTAGGGTGGAAGATGAGCGAGAGGCCCGTCAAGTCGCTGTTGTTCCTTTACTGATTTTTTTACAATTAACCGTCAAATCACATCATGGCTTTCTCTCTCACTCAGGTCATCCATTTTGGCCGTTGGATAGCTCTTCCCAAGCAAGGCTCAACAGATTTATACACGAGGAAGCGGCACAACAGGATGGGCTGTTGATTTGAGGGCTTAGCGGTATCGATTGCTTCTCGGGAGGAAGAGGAATCCTAGGAGAAGAAAGCAACTAGTTTCCTTCATTCTACCGTTCTGCTTCCTACATGTGAGGTATGTATAGGAAAAGAGCCCTCTTTTCTCTCTGGTGTACAGAAAGAGCAGTGTTTTCTCCTTTTTTTCATGTGTTTTCTGTTGTAGCTTTGGGCTTCTTTGTGGAGCAGCTCAGATGACTAATAATAAAGATGAAGACTTCAAGCTCCTCAAGATTCAGGTATCCGGCCTCCCAGCTAGCAATGCTTTTAGGGTTTTTTTTTTTCTTTTTCTATTTGGGTAAAGGAAAGGGGCCGCGGAATCTTGAGGTTGGCGGTTTTGATTTGCTTCTCTGCTCTCTTACAGACCATAATCCTCAAAGTGAACATACACTGCGATGGTTGCAAGAAGAAGGTGAAGAAGCTCCTTCAGAGAATCGAAGGTATTTTGGCCCTTCAAAAGAGCTCCTCTTTTTTGCCATTATGCATAAATGCTTCGTCTTTGTTTGGTTGATGCCAACTTGTTTGAAAAATATAAACAAATCCACATCTTTCTTTTAGGGGTCTACACTGTCGCCATTGATGCAGAGCAGCAGAAGGTTTCAGTCTCAGGAAATGTGGACTCGGCCACCCTCATCAAAAAGCTCTCGAAATCTGGAAAACACGCAGAGCTCTGGAATCTCAAGTCCAAAAACTCCACCAATCACCAAGCAAACAAACCCACAAAAAATCCTCAGCAACCACCGACGCAACCCGTCAAGAACGGTTCGTCCAAGACCAACAATGGACAATCCAACAACGTGAATAGCAGCAAGCCTCAGTCCCATGGACTCGACTCTCTCAAGAAGCAGCATGCTGATCTCGATTCCTTTGGCTCGGACGACGACGAATTCTGCGATGAAGACGACGAGGATGACGAAGAAGAAGGTGATCTTAGCTTTCTTGGAGATAAACTGAGGCAGCTGAACCCAGCAGCACTTGCAGCAGCCAACGCGAAAGGCAGCCATGGAGGAAGAGGAGTTGGAGGAGGAGGTGCAGCGATTGGTTTCTTGGGTAATACTGGAGGAGGCCTTGGCGCCGGAAAGAAAGAGGCAAACGTTGCAGGAGGGATGATTAACAACCAAGCTGGCTCAGAAATGAGAACCATGAATGGTACATCAAACAACATCAAGGGGATGAGCAATACCCTTGTAGGAAATGGGATGATGGGCATGGCAGTTCCTCAGGGCCTCAACCATGGCTTTCCACAGGGGCAGAGGCAGCAAACAAACATGATGAACTTCCAGGGAAGCCACGCCCATCCTTCTTCCATGATGAACCCGAGAAACATTAACCCCAACCAAAACTTGGCCACCCACCTGAGCAATAGTAGCAATCAGTTGATGAATGAGGCCAAGTACATGCAGCCACAGCTCATGTATAATAGGTCTCCTCAGATCCCACCCTATACTGGCTACTATCCTTACAACAGCCCAAGCCCTTACTACTACAACTACAGTAACCAATTGAGTGACTATGGAGCCCAAAGTGAAGAAAACACAAGTGGTTGTGCCGTCATGTGAATTAAGAGGAAGAAGAGTGTTACTCTCGTGGAGCTGTCATGACTGTTTACTACTGCTCTCTTTGTTGTTTTGTTTCAACTCTTCTTTTCTTAATGTTGAGTGCTTGTTTGTTCTGATCTACTGTTAAATTTGAATGAGAAGGGTTTGAAGAGGAAGAACTGGTCAATGCTATGCCTTTTTTTTTTTTTTTTTTTCTTAACCGGCAGATTTTTGTCCCTTGCATTTTGTTCAAGGGATATTATATAGCAACAGGAGTTGAAAGCTGGCTTCCATGGTCTCTCTGTGTGAGCCCTTGTTTGGGATAAGGGTGGGCAGAAGCCATGGGGACCATTAAAGTTGGTGGTATGTTGTTTATTTGATTTGAGGATGGTGTGCATGTGGAGTTACTGTAACTATCATGGCTTATAAGTTAAAGAAGGAAGTCTTCTCTCCTTGGAAGGGCGCATAATGAGTATAATATTGACAACACGCCAAATGAAGTATACTGTACTTAAATATGCATTGTTTCAAAATAATTGGAGAAGTTTAGATGATTTTTTTATTTATTGTAATACAATTTATATTAGTAAATTTATGGTTGATGTTAGTTTTGACATTGGAGAATAGGTTCAGTGCATGTGAAGGTGTTGATGTCAAAATATGACTGGGAACATGTTATAATAAAAATTGGTAACTTGGAGAACAAAAAATGGCAATCCCAAAACCTTATTACATTGTTTACAACTAAAAGGGGGATGTGGATTTTACAAGAAACACTTGATGAAGACTAGTAATGACGATTATAAGTAAATTAAGGATTTGGTAAATTTAAGAAGGAGAAAAAATGTAAGAGAAAGATTTACATGTGAGAAAAAAATGATCAAAATGATCTAATTGGGTTTATAAGATAAATTGTCAAAGGATAGGTTATGTTTGAAATTATCAAAAGTTTGGTAGAAGGCATATGCTCCTAACTCATTTGAAAATCGTATAGCAAGTCTAATGTAAGATCTCAATATCTTTTGTAAGATATTATTTTGAACTGATCAAATTTTACCTTTATTTAGGGATATCTTCTCGTTTGGTCATCTATTTTAAAATTACTTTAATTTAGCATATTTAATTATATATTTTTTAAAAAATTAAGCCTAATTAACTTCAAAAGACACCTCATTAATATAAGAATTTTTTTTATCTTATATTATTTAGGATTTGCTCTCCTATAATTAATGTGAAAAAATTTATCATTGTATTCTTTTACTTAAAAGTCTATTATAAGTCACTTTTTGTATGATGATTTTATTTTTTAAGATATTATTTGGGGATCATTTGTTTTATTCGTTCTTAGGTGTTACATATGGTACACAAAAAATTCACTTACCACATTTATAAGACTATAAACATGAGAAAAAAATGACATTAAACTTTCAAAACACCTTGATCATGTGAAACAATTTGTTGTCATGTCTGATGGTACAATGGATGTTAGAAACAATAAGAACAGAGTTATCTTAAAAGTAAATAGAAGTATACTTTCCAACCAAAAGATGGAGCAATGAAATAACAACTTTGTAAATACGATAAACATATATGTGTGAACCCTTATAACAACTAATCACTCACCATGGTAGTGCTACAAAATCAAAACATTATAAGTTAATTCAAATTGAAAGACTAAGCTATCAAAGTAAACTATATCAAATCTGTGATATTCTTTATGAAATCTATAATCTCCTTTTCAACATATAAAAGTTTTGTTTTTTTCATAACCATCATTTCTATTACATATGTGGATAATATAGAGAATTTCTATTCACATTAAACTATAGACAATTGCCTTTGAAGTTGCATGATTATGTCATACATCTTTTCTCAAGTAAATTCTATTATAAACTACTCTTAAAATACATGTCAAGATTCTCTCAATGATATTTCTAAATTTATTAGTTTAACCTCAGAGGTTAGTCTTTATTTTTGTTGTTACTAGTAAATAATAATATCATCTAATGTCAAAACCACCAATAAGACTCTCACATGCTCCAAGATTCTCATGCTATGAAATAACATGTTAATTTGTTCCAACCAAACAGTTGCTTACATTAGATAAATTGTCATGATTTTACCATCTAAACAATATTCAAATATGATAAAATGATATAAAATTATTAAAATATCAAACTAACATAGAGAATATAATAAAGTCTTACAAACATCGTTTCAAAATAACTATCGATGATAAAAAATATTGCATAATCTTATTCCACAACAAATATAATAACTCAATAAATTGTCACACACAAAATCTCAAAATTACCAACATAATAACAAAAACTAAAAAATATTCTTATATATCACCTACTAAATAGATACATAATAAATTCTTTTTATACAAAATTTTTAAGAGTTCACAAAACAAAATATTTTAAGTGATCTTAATTAGATTTACAAGAATGTGCAAGAAAATGAATTATTAAAAAAGGGTGTAATTACAAATTGTAATTATGATTTGTGCTCATTTTTATCCCCTTTGCAATGTTAACATTTAGAATGATAAAGTGGTAATGATTAATTATAAATATATTGAATATAAAATAATTACATCTTTTTTTCGCTTATTTAATCCTTTTTTCGAAGTTAACATTCCTAAGGGCTTTTGTTTCATTATAACTTTTTTATTCGATCCTTTTAATAAGCCATATTCTACTAACATTAAAATTATTAGAAAACTAAATTTTTTTTATTATTGTACCGAATAGTTTGCATATTATAAATATTGAATATATAGAAAAATTATATCTTTGTTTAATGTAAGCCTACTTTTGAAATTAACATTCCTAATACTTTTTTATTATAAATATTTTATTTGATTCTTTTAATATGCCATATACTAACATTAACATTATTAAATTATTGTATTCTATTATTGATATATAAAAATACATTAAAAACCATGATAAATAATATTTATAAAAAATGTTTTTTGAAGATTACAAAAACATACATTTAATGTTGATTTTTATTTTTGTACCTAAATAGTTTTGCATATCATAAATTATTTATTTTAATATTGTTTTTTATTTCTTGTTTTGTTAATACTGATTTTCATGTGTTATTAAAATTATTTGGTGTGTTATGTTATTTATTTTTTTATGGTTTTAATTTTTTTTTTCAGTTTAGGCATCTAAATATTTCATTTTCATTGTTATTAATTAAATTTAAGTTAGATATTCTTTTTTTCTTATTATTTAAAAAAATATGTTATTGTTGTGTATTGCATATTTTTCAATAATGAACATCGATGTTAAAGCAAATTGATTAAATATAAAAATTTTGTTGATTAAAACACATTCTTTTATCTTGTTGAAAGTTTTTTTTTTTTTTTTTTTTTTTTTTTTTTTTTTTTTTTTTATATATATATATGCTTGACCAAAGTATTGATTATTTTTTTAAAAAAAAAAGAAAATACAATAAAAAGGTGGTCAACCTGAGTCACATCGGGAGGTCCAATAGAGGAGAGTAAAAGAAAAAAAAGAGAAGCTTTGGTCTAAAAGTGGCTTGAGATGTGCGGTTTGTCAGTTTGGGAGCAATTATACACGTGTTTGTTTTCCACGTTTTGAAAGTACTTTTCAAAAGATGTTTTTAAAAACAAGATTTTAAAAAATTATAATTTTACAAAATACAATAAAAAAATTCTAATATTTTACTGAGCTTTTAGAGAAGTTTAATTTCTATAAAAATTCTTTTCCTTTTTTTTTTTCATTTTTAATTTAATAAAATTTTTATAAATTCCGAAAGTACTCTTCTCCAAGACATCAATCTCAAGAGAAAGCAAGCTCAGTTGCTGCCTCCATAAGCGAAGCGTGCTGAATAATAATAATAACTTCATAGCCGTGCTGTAGAGCTTAAAAGCTATGGTGGATGATGTCGATTGAGCATGAAGATAAATAATATTTTTTTTTAGTTTTTTAAATTATTAGATTTTCTAATATATTTTTTAGAAAGAAAGAAAAAATTTATCTCTGTTTTTTTTAATTTTATGCTAGAGTAAAAATTACTGATAATTTTATTTTTTTAATAATATTCTTGATATAATATTTTAGAGAAAAATATAATAAATTTTCTTAATTCATGTATTAAAAAAAATGAGAAAACATGTCATAATTATTTTAAATATGCCTCTCTAAATGAATTTATAATGAAACAGTTATTATATGTATTGATTAGAAATAATTAACTTGATTGATATTAAATAAAAAGAAGAATAGCATTGACATAATGTGAAATTATTCATTGTTAATATTGTGTTAGGTTATTCATCAAGTGATCATTCGTTACCTTTTGCAATATCATGTACTATAAGAAAAATCATGAAATATTAAATGTTACCCATATTTTAAAAATAAAAAATAAGATTATGGATTAATGACCATGATATTGATAATATCAAAATAAGTTTATAAATGATATTATGATATTAAATTGATACCTTAAACACAATATGCTTCGAGGATGAACAAGTAAGAGCCCATAAGCTAATAATACCAAACAATGTTCATGAGATTTTGTTACATACTTTATGTTAGGTTAATATTTTAATATTTTATTATTATTTTATCATGTTTGATTATTATTTAGCTGATAAAGCTATGACAATTTATCCAATCTAAGCAAAGGATTGGATAGAACAAATTGAGATATTATTTCATAGCATGAGATTCTTGGGACATGAGAGTCTAATTAGTGGTTCTAACATTGGGTAGTATTATTATTTACTAGTGACAATAGTAGTATAGACTTTACTTTAAAGTTGGTCTAAATTTAAAAATATCATCAAGAGAATCTTGACACACATTTTAAGAGTAATTTATAATAGAATCTAATAGGGAAAATATGCATGATGAACTCATGCAACTTCAAAGGCAATTGTATATAGTTGAATATGAGCAAAAGTTTTCTATGTTATCCATATATATACCAAAATGGTGGCTATGAAAAAACAAAAGTATTATATATTCAAAATAAAATTATAAACTTCATCAAAAATATCATAGATTTGATGTAGTTTACTTTGATAGCTTAGTCTCCAAATTTGAATTGATTTGTAAAGTTTCGATTCATGAGCATTATTATGGTGAGTTATAGTTTTTGTAGTGGTTCATGCATATATGTTTGTTGTCTTTGCAAATATTAAAAATCGAGGTGTCAAATTACTAGAAAATATTAAAAAATATGAAAAAAAGAGAAGTTGCAAATACTCAAGAATGAGGTACAATAAAATATTTTATTTCTTCTTTCTACTCTTCTCCAAGATAAGCTTTATTGTTCTTCTTTGTTGGCTTCCCCTTTTGATGGAAGGCTCAAACACCTTTTTATAGAATGATATTTTAGATATTTAGCATTCTTTTACAATTATTTTTCTTTGGTTTGCTCCAATGTGAGTTGGTACACCTCCCACACATGTGTGATGTGGTAGACGACATGTGCAACACCTATCTTACTTGCAAAACATGCTAGTGATAAGTGGCACAAACTAAACAACCTCACATGCGTAGGTTCACTCGTGCATGGCTAGTGCATGTGACACTTACTCATGTGTGGATCATGTTCTTGTGGTTTATGGTGCACGCTAACCATCTATGTGTAGATAGGCTCATGCACACATAAGCACTATGCATCTGCTTCCTACAATGGTTGTGCACGCCATTACTTGTACTCAATTTGATGCATGGGTTCAATTTTGCTACACACCCAATTCTACAAGCACATGAAAATCTATCTCACATTAGGGGCTATGCATTAGCTTTTGCACATAGGTTTACCATGGGCATGGTTAGCTATCCATGAGCTCTATCGTGTGCCCAATTCCTTGCACACACAGTTTCCAACATGCACCATGCCATGCACATGTATAGTGTTGTGCAAGTGCTCAGTAGCATTACCTACTATAATGCATGATTACACTTACCACATATGTTGTGTGTGCCTTGCATGCTACATTTGCTAATTCTTAATATGTGTAATGATTATTTTATCCAATTTGTTTCATGAAAAAACCACTTTCTTCTTCCAAGTATTATGTACCCTTTTAGCAATTTCAATCTCTTTGAATCTTCTTCTTTTGCTTCAAATACAACTTGATTCTTAACTACATTTTTCTCAACCTACAATAAATGTTCCCGATATTATCATCCTTTAGAACTTTGTGTATCACCTCCTTTTGACGATTAAGTGTTTGGTTACATGGTTTCCATTAAGATAAGGTCAAGCCAATTCATGTTTCATTGGTTAACCAGCTCCTACTTTTATGACCAATGTTATTGAGTTTATTATGAACAAAATATGACATGTACCTTGAACCATATCAAGATGGTGTTGCATTGCTTACCCAACCTTTCTTAGGTGTAGTGCTACATCATCTCTTTATTTTTACTTTTTTCTTGGTTTTAAAAACCGTTTTATGTATAAACAAACAATTGCCTTGCTCATATTCTAAAAAACCATAATGGATGGAAATATCAACTCTTGTTTTTTTCTTTAAAATTATAATGGAAGAAGCAAAATTTAAAACTTTTACTTACTTTTAAAAACATTAAGTCTAATGCAAGTAGTATGTCACGACGAAGAGGGGTATTAAAAAATGATATTTTTGGTAATCTTATTGATGACATGCATATTTATACAAATACAACATGTCTCATCTTTTTTAAGTTCAAGAAGTGCAAGAATAATATGATGGATAATACTCTCTTATGAATTTTTTGTTCATTAGTTATTCACTTGATGCGACAACTCAATATGGGCAGTTGGATTAAGACAATAGTGTGGCAAATTGTGTAAGGATGCCATTGGTATTAAGTCAATGACATACTAAATTTTCAAGCATAGGTGAGAGAGCATTTAGAAGATTTTCAAAGAAAATGTCATGAAATTAAGCAATGGCTATACTAATGATTGGATACTTAACAAATTAGGACTAATCTTCTTAACAACAAGCATGCATATGATTTGGCCCTTATTCATATTATGTTCTAACTCTTGTGAATTAATTATCCCAAGAACATTCTCTTTACCTTTTTTTGATGGTGCAGTTAGAGATAAGTTTGAGCTTTTATGAGTGGAAAGTTAGTGTAGTATTTCCTTGTTGATGTTAGAATGAATAAGTACTGGCTATCCTACTAAGGGTGGCATCTCGATTAAACAACCTAAGGAAACCAAGGATAATGTATCCAACATTCATAAGAATAATATCACACAAAATCTCATTGGAATATGAGTCAAGTTTAAATAAGACTTGGCATCTCTTTTTAATGAAGATAGATAGTTTATCAATCCATGACACTATATAAAAGTGAGGATGGTTGAGAGAGGTGGGCTCATATTTAGTAGAGACATTGATAGCTATGGCATTTATACAACAATGCTATCAATAAAAATTTTAGATGGTTTATCACTAATGTATGTGAAGGTACAAAAAATGAATGTGTCACTAATCTTTCTTTACTAGTGGTATATTTAGAGTGCATCTAACCACTTCAAGTAAAGGGTTATTATGACATACCAAGATATGCAATTATGTCCTTATAAATCTTACCTTCCACATCCTCTTTTGAAAGGATAACTTTTTTCTTTAATATGTACTCTTACTATTTCTCATCTACTATAATTAATATAGCTTGAGTTGAGCATTAGGTCAGAACACCCTTCTTATGACATCTAAAGCACTCATTGATAGAACTTGAAGTAACTCAAGTTGAGTGATCTTTTTTTCGTAGGTGACATGGGTAAAACTCGCAAAGGGGTGGTGTTGGGAATGAATAGATAAATAACTAGTGTAGTAGGTGGATTTGTAATTGGTTTAGAGTAAGATCAGATGATAATGATAATAAAATAATTAGATCTTTTGAATATAATTGATTAAAATAATTTGTTCTCAAAAGAAACCGTATATGCTTCTTCAGGTATTATAACATCCCAATAAATATAACTTAGCTTAAATGTAATCCATTAAGATAAGTCTAAAATGAGATAATAAGATAGGACTAGATTTGGACACCACTCCTTGAAGTGAGAGATGCACTCATCCATTAATTGAGACCCTTGTGTATGGAGTGGGCACATACTTTCTTTAGGTTAAAGCTTGATTTCATTCACAATGCATAATAGTGGCACTCAGTGGCATAATGTTGTTTGTTTTAAGTTGTGAACAAACAATTATGCTTAAGCTGTGAGTTTTGTATTCACAAATTGGAGTTTTTTTACCTTCACTCAAATGGTATCAATTAAAGTAGTATTATATCCCCATTTCCAATCCAAATAATCTTTGAGGTCTAAATTCATCAAATGAAAGCATTTCTAGCTTAGTTGCTTTTACATAATGGTCATCATCCTCATAGTGTTCATGTTTGCATCAATAACATCGTGTGTTTGTTTGGGAATTTGTTCTTCAAGGGTGTTGATCAACTTTAGGAAGTAAGGTGAAATCATACTCATTCATTCTAGTATTACTGCTTACTTTTATGTTTGTCTTCTCTAAATGAGTAACATGAGTATTTATTTTAGTAACTAGCATTTGTAATTCATGATGAGATGTTTTAAGAATTTGCATATCATATGCTTTCGATAATGCTTTAGATGGTGTCCATTGGATAAGAATGACTCGAGCAAGTTGGTAAACAAGTGATGTCCTAAAGTTCTTCAAAAGAAAACTATTAATGAAATCTACTAATAATATTGTGGTGTAGAGTCTTGATCCTTCCCAGAAGGACCACACAACCACACTATTTTTACGAAAGCAACTTGTGCACAATTCATAAGATAAAGAAGCTTAAGGAAATTTAAATAACCTCAAGTGAATGTGTGTGAAGCAAACCCTAAATAAAGAGATTTAATAGGTTAATAAAATATGTAATCTTTCTCTTTTTATTAGAAAGGTTAATTTTATCTTTAATATTCTCTAGAGTCTCTAGCAAAATCTCTTTTTTACCTTTTTATTTTGAAATGAAATTTGGTTTTCTTTTTGTGATGTGAAAATATGACAATTTTATCCTTTTTGTTAACAAAGTTAAGCACAAGATAGGATCAATAAAGTAAATGTAATAAGTAAAAAAAATAAAGCTGAAACAAAAATAAAATATGGATAAAAAAGAAAACGTCTAAAAAATAAAGAAAGATTACAAAAATTATAATGGAAAGAAAATAAAAGTATTGCAAAATAAATTACAAGTAAAGAAAATGGTTTAATTAAAACTAAATAACAAAAAAATTGTTCTAATAAAATTACATAAATAAAATATGTATAATTTGAAACCAACTAATAGGCTACTTGAGCTCTCAAGTTCCATGAAATCATTAATTTAATAGTGAAATATTATTCACAAAATACTCAAAAGAGGCTATCCATAGAGAGCCTACACCCAAATAGATGTACGAAAAAATAAATTTTAGCAAACTTAAGAAGTAAATCACTAAACCTGTAAAAAAATACTTAACCAAAGCAAATGCAAAGTGTAAAAAAATGCTTAATTCAAATCTTATCCTCTATATTTTCTTACCAAAGTTTATATCATGAATATGTCATGTGAGTTAATTAAATATCATGTGTGCAAAAAGTTGTAAGGACATGCTCAAAAGTTGGCATTCTTCCATGTCAAGTTTACAAGTCAAATCTATAAAGGGAATAAGAAAAACTAAACTTTTTAAAATATGAAAGCATTGAATAGTTGATAGGTTAAGAAACCTATCAGAAATAAAGACCACACTTCTATTTAAAAGAATGAATAAAACTATTAAGGATAGTGGCTCAAACCAGCCACAAATGATGCACACATATAAAGTGAAGTTCATAGATATACAATTCATACAAGAATCACTGATGGAGTATTAAATCCAAACCATATCCATGTATGATCCGACAATCATAAACTTGTATAAACTAAAGAAAAGCTCTTATTCATTGATGAAAAATACTAGGGAGGAAATTTAATATAGTGAGAAAGTATGATAAATGATGGAAAGGGGGTTATGGAGTGAAGTGAAGACAAGACAAATAAATAAAATAAAGAAATGAGAAAAAAGATGAGACTTGAAGGAGTTCTAAATTATCTAAAAATAATATTAAAGACAAAGAAAAGTAAAATAAAAATATAAACAAAATAAGTTAAAAAATTATTAAATGCATTGAAAAAGCTTAGGTAGGGACCTCCCCTTTTATGCTTAATGTCCACCATTCTTAGATCACTATCTGAATCAGATTGATCGAATTTTTGCCAATCAGGAATGAAATCTGTGCACACTTGGAAAGAGTTGATGTCAAAATAGTCAATATCATAATCTTAATAGCTCTCTTAATCTTTATATATAAAGCTTATCCTCATAAATAAAATATATACAAGTGATGTGAAACTAAAAAGATTGAAGTGTAAGCATGAATAAATGATTTCTTTTTTATATAAAATTTTCCAATAAGAGCTTCTCTATATGACATAAGACTAAAATATTAAATGTAAGAATGAACAAAATGTCTCACATAAAAGAATTATGAAATAAAATATGAGGGTGTGGCTTTGATGGAGACCAACACAAAAGACTGATCCACCTATACAAGGTGGTCCAAGAGCAAAATTGACTAGTGAACAGATGATCATGGTTAAGTGAGTCTCATGATAAGTTCCAATCAACATTGTTGTCAACTTTAACAATTTGAATGATATGCTAATTACTCCATCCAAATGGAATATACTTGAGAGCAACTACAAGTCAAAACTAGCATATGTTTAGAGTGATGATATTTAGCATTTCTAGATGCTCATGCACCAACTCTCCTAGGGTGGGTGGAACTTGTCATAGAGGACAATAGGCCTCAACTGTGCTATCTTTCCAAGATATTTGGATGAAGACATTGAAATTCCATTTTGCTCTACTCTCTCATCTTACTTGATGAGCCTTATGAAATGTATGAGATTAGTTTGCTAAAAAAAAGATAGTAAAGGCTCAAATGAATTACTTGAAATCATGAGTGGGTCATTATATAATATAAGATTCCTAATCTTAAATGTAAACGTAATCCTTTAGTCTTTTGGTAGGTCCAAAATTTATGTGTTTGGCCTTAATTGTCTTTAATATTTTAGACAAGCCAACTCCTCTAACGTGCAACTTTTGAATGGTACCTGAAGGAAACCATTGAAACCTTATACAAATCATGGCATACTCACTTTAGTGAATTCTCTTCTATATTTATAAACATTAGCCAATATTTTATAAAGTTCATTATTGGTATTTATTTGTTCTAAAATATGTTTTATGCAAAGATCATACATGATACGTAAAAGACTTAGTTGAGTTAGAAACTCAAAAATTAAAAAAAAAGGAACAAAATCCATAGGTATAAGTACGAAAACACAAACATGTCTCAAATGAACTTATTACAATAGCATGATTAATAGAGTTTTTATAAGCAAATTTAGTATGTTGTAAAAGCAAATCCCAACTTTTTTGCATGGTCTCCTATTAAATATCGTAAGAGTTTATCCAAATTTTGATTGACTACTTCGATTTGGCCATGAGTTTATGGGTCATATGCAAAAAAAGCCTTCAATTTTGTTACAAGAAAATGCTATAATATTTTTTAAATAATAACTTTATGAAACACTCATCAAAATAAAAAATATTAGATTTTGGGAAATCATGGATCTTAACATTCTCATCCATGAATAATCATGAAATACATGCAAGTCTAAAGTCTTAGAGCATTGAATAAAATATGTAATTTTGGAAAATCAATCTACTACTACAAATATAGAATAATATGATCTGGTTATTTTGGGAAGTCCTATAACAAAATTTACAATAATGTCTTCCCATGGTTAATTAGGTACTAGAAGTGAAGTATAAGAACCTTAGAGGTTGTTTCTAAACTTTTTAATAGCATAAGTTCAATAATTGATAATAATCTTATTACTAGTGAACTAATGTAGTGAATTCTTGTTGAGAATTCTGAGAGAATCCACCGCTAGTGAGATAATCTGCATTACAAGTTGTTTGTGATGTACTAGACAATTGGAAGTACAAATGTGTAGCTAGAGAATAGGCACTTCGTGAAGGTTTCTATACTAAAATGCTTCAATAGAACTAAGAATGCGAAAGATTTGGAGAATTTCTTGTGGGACTTAAAGCAATACTTCATCGTTGCTCATGTACCAAGGTAAATAAGGTGATAATTTTCAATATGAGTCTTGTGTGAGATACCAAATTATGGTGGAGATTGCAAAGCATTTGATGATGCAAAAGTTAGAAAGAAAAAAATTGATACATAAGAAAAACTCAAGAGAGATGAAGGATTAATTTCTCTCTTGCAACACTTCATGGGTGGCTTTTGAAGCCTTGTACAAGGTGAAGCATAGCATATCCATGTGGAATTATGTTAAGGAATTCAATTTCTTGATATTGGATATTCAAAATATGTTCGAGGAAGATAAGGTTTTTTAACTTCTTGTCTAGGCTACAACCTCAAGCATAATTGAACCTTTAATGATAAAATGTGAAAAACTTGATTAAGTTTATCATTGCTATCAATGCTCTTATAAACTTGAGAATGTCTAAAGTTTCAAACACTTTTTAAAATTTAAAGAAAAAGGCAAGAATAAGAAAGGGAATTGGAAGCGGATGCCAAGAGGCATGATGAGGGTGAGAAGAATGATAATGTCAACGAGAAGCAAGAGTCATATTCCTTTTAATGTATGAATAACTCTAACAATTAGTAAGATTGTATCTTGTACAGTTGACCTAATTGTGCTTGAGATTTCCTAAAGCATAAGTAACTTAATGCTCTCTAGGTTAAGTGATCAAGAAATTGATACTTTTGTTAATCATTTGTAATTGCTCAATCCATTAGTAACTCATTCAATCAAAACTTTGAGTAGTGATGCAATACACTTTTTATTGATGCATGTCTTGTTGAAGAGAAGGGCCATAAGATTGTGACTATGGTGGACAAATGTGACACATATTTGTGGCTACTATGCTTATCTAGAAATATTGGTTGTGGGTAAAAAATGTCCTAATTGTTTTAAAGTTAAGAATGCAAAGGCTCAAGTCATGCTCGCTTATGAAGTACCATTGATATTAAGCAATTGGATGATGAAGGCCAATTTGTTGGTTTTGATTTCTTTCTTGTAGTTAGTTTTTGTGGGAAGTCTAAGATAACTCTTATGCCTCACCTTGAAGGGATCATGATGATATAAGAAAGCAAATCCTTATTTTGTTTTTGCTACCATTCACATGGAAAGAATACAAATATATATATATATATATATATATATATATATATATATATATATATATATATATATATTAGCAATACAACTAGAAAAGGTGTTGTTAATTGACAACTATACATTCCTTGCTACACTGATCAAGATCCACGACAATTAAATCATTGAGTACCAAATGCAATAATGAAAGTTATTAAAGAATTTGCAAACATTATTGCCTAAGAATTTGTCTCTAATAAAGAAAATTGATCACAAAATTAGGCTATTATTTAGTATTATTCCTTGTGCACTATCTTTATGTTATATGTCATTATTGAAGTTTGTGGAATTGCACAAACAATTGAAAGAGTTGTTAAAACTAGCTTCATTCAGTCGTCTAACACTCCATTTAATGCTTTAGTGCTATTTTAAATAAAACAAGATCATTCCTTTTGGATATGGATGGACTATTGTGCGTTGAATAAGGTGGCAGTGAAAGACATGTACTTGGTTCCTTTGGCACAAGATTTATTGGATCAATTATGCAAGACAATGAGTTTTTCCAAATTGGGATTGGATATAGTATATTGGCTAGTCAAGGTTGTGATTGGAGATGAAGCCAAGCTTACTTGTATGACTCGATATAGCTCTTTTGAGTTATTTGTCATGCCCTTTGACTTGACAAATGCCTCTATTATATTTTATAATAAACAATGTTATCTATGAATATCTTGATGAGCATGTTACAACTTATTTGATTGATATCGTGACCTACAATAACTCCTTTAAAGAGCATGTGATTCATTGGAGGAAAGTGTTGTTTCAGTTAAGAGAATTTCAACTCTATGTGAAGATGGATTGTTAAGTAAATGATCATGTTTCTTAGGCACTTGATTAGCATTTGCCAAGTGACAATGGATTGGACAATGCATGTCATTATGGATTGTCGAGTTCCGACAAAGGAACATGAGTTAAGATATTTTCTTGGTTTAGCAAACTATATTGCAAATTCTTTACTGGATACTTTAATACTGCCTCATTGAAGAATCTATTTAAGAAGTGTAAGAGGTGGAATTAGTCTGATGCTTGTTATGAGCATTTGGCAAACTAAAGATTGTCATTTCCTATAAACAAGTGCAACGACTACCTAACTTTGAGTCACTCATTTAGGTGCATACAAATGATTTAGACAAGGCTATAGGTGATGTCATGGTGTAAGAAGGCCACTCCAATGTTTTTGAAAGTAAGAAGCTAAATTCCACAGTGTAAAAGTAATCATCACATGGAAAGAAAATGGTTGTAGTTATGCATTACCTTCAAATTTGAATGGTGTACTTATTGGGAACAAATGTTATGGTGCAGACTAATAATATTGACAGTACCATCTTTAGAACTTAGATAAAGCTGTCACCAAAGCGAGCTTGTTGGTTGAAATTATTGGTAGGATATGACTTTACTTTGGTGCACAAACTTGGTAGACACAATTAGGTTTCTGATGAGTTAAGTTAAAAATGTATTTGTTGCTATCTAAGCAATCATGTAGATGGAAACAAATGTGAGCCAAAATTTAAGTTTTTGGAGCTAACGATTAAGCTTATCATAAGCCGTGGAAATAGGCCATATACGAGGTTTTTTGAAAATATTGAATTAAGGTTCGACTCTTAATGTTTGAAGGTGATTTACTTGGAGATAACTTATGGAAAAAAATAATCAAAGTGACATAATTAGTAATGTACTAGACATGTTGACTTTTTTATCATGTTTGTATTATTGGCTTAACATGGAGGCAGATATTGAGTTTTGTGCTAAGGTGTTAGCAAGACAATTATGAGAGAAGGAACGAAGTAGTTTTGCAGCAACCTTTTTCAATTTCAAAAAAATTATAGGTTTTAATTTTCATGGAATTCATCAATAAGTTCAAAAAGATCAATGACATGATTTTAGTGATGGTGGTTGTTGATTGTTTGTTAAAATACGTAGTGTTTGTTGCGTTACCTTCAACTTGCTTATCTGTTGTAGCTGTTGGCTTATTCTATCACCAAGTGGTTAAGTATTTTTGTGTGCCTAAAGACATTAAGATTGATCAAGATACAAAATTTACTAAAATGTTATGAACTTTGTTATTCAATTTGATAATAACTAATGTGAAATGTTTGACAACTAATCACCTACAAATCAATAGAAAAATTAAGATGATAAATCAATTTTTAAAAGAATATTTGAGGCATATAAAATACTTCATTTCTAGATAAACTTCATGTCAAATAAAATCATCTTAGATTTCAATGAATTGCAATTAGTTTATTCCAATGAATAACATGACAAAACAAATATAATTTCATTATTTCATATTTATACCAAAATATATGTATTTAAAATTACATCTAACCACCCTTAAATTAAATCCAAAATTGTTTAATCATAATTATCATATTTTGTGTTTGTTTATTTGGCTAGATTGAAAGGCAACAACAAGATTTATTTTGAAACACTAATAACAAATCATTAGAATTTATTTGATATGATTTTTATAATTAAAAAAGTTTAAAAACAAAATTAAAAAGTGATTTTTAAAAAATATTTTTCCACGTTTGAACTAAGATTTTTTGTGAATGTCAATGGATGTATTATGTGAATGATAATAATTAAAAATGATAATGCATTTTGTGAATTGTTTTTTAAGAACATAATTCAACTATTAATTGTTATACAACAGTTAATTCATAATCATTTGTGCTTTCTTCTATTAATTGAAAAATAGAAGCATTTTTAAAAATATTAATATCAAATTATATAGAAAAAAATAAAAAAAACTAGCTTTTAGATTAGAAATATTTTTTTTTACGTTTTTTAATGTACGTTGCTCAAAATAATTATGTCTTATATAAAGTTCAACTTAAGAATTAGATAAACATAAATATAACTTCGTATATATAATTAAAAAATTATTAATTGGAAAATTTTTTAATGCAATTAATAGGAAACTTTAAGTTTTGTTACCAAGTATTGATTATGAGTTAATCGAACAAACAATTTTATAATCATTTAATTTTCATTAAATAGTAAAATTATATGACACGAATAGTCAACTTTTAACGACTTTGGTTTAGCTAAAACAATTATCAATTTTTAGTAAGTTATTTTTTAATTTTTTTTTCTTCGGTTTTATTTTTAAATATAAGTTATTTGGTTTAGCTTTATCATTTGCTTGATCAAATTTCATGGTTTTTTTCGGTTTATTTTTGTTCCATCATTTTGTTTGAGTTATTTAATATTATCTTATTTTATTTAAATTTAATGGTATTAATTTAATTAATATTAAAATTTGTCATATAAAAAACTCATTGATTGGAGTGAATTGTTAGTCAAAATGACTAGAACAATTAAATTTAAATAATTATCCAATTTAAAGATTGTTTTTCGATTTCTACTTTTAAAAAAAGTTCTGACGGTACAACTTATATGCAACTTCTGTGGTTGGATCCAAAAAGTAGAGAAAAGAGATCAGCTTTCTCGATCCGATGTCGCCACGCGAACACTTCTTGCGGACCGCCTACTTTTTGACCGTCGAAACTCGTCGAACCGCGGACCCACGCGAACCGACATGGGGCCCGCATGGTCTCACGAATCTCCATCTTGTCTTGAGATTTTAAACTTTTCTCGAGATTAGTAAATTCTTTTCACCATAGCCATTAGGATTCGTTTATCCACGATCACAAGGCTGCCGTTCGATGGGACTTATTTTTCGCCCCGATTTATATTTTAAAATAAATACAAAATAATTAAAATACGAGTATTCATAAGATATTCTAAAAGAAATATAAGCATTTTTTGAGAAAAAAAATAAAATACTTACAACATAATTACCAAAAATGGAATTTCAAAAGCATGCTTGGAATGTTGTGAACTTTATAATATATTATCAGGAATAATTTGTAAAAATAATTTATTTTATTATAATCAAATTGTTCTTTGACTTCTATATATAAATTTGATTGAATAAATAAAATGATTTTTTAAATAAAAATAATAAAAGAAATAAATGATGATTGATTCATCTCATAGTCAAAAAGATAGCTCTCCAACTTAGCGAGTAGCCTCTACCTAAACAGGTTATTTAGTAGGTCCACTAATTTGAAGATGTGAAAGCTTTTATTTAGCCCATTTAAGATGAATAGCCATGGCCCAATTTCCTACATGAGTTGGCCCATCACAAACCTTTAAAATGGTTTTGCACAATAAAATAGAATTGTTATTAATTTGATATGCTAAAATAAATTACATAGTCATCATATTAATAATAATAATAATAAACTCATAAAAATATGCATATATCAAATATCAGTTTTTTTTAAAAGAGTCATCAAATTTTTAAAAATGTTTTTATTTTTCTTTTAATAAATGTAAAATCATTAAAAACTTTTGAAGCACTTGATTCTATTGCTCTTAACAATTTCTAAACTATCATTGGGTGTAATTAGTGTTCATGGAATGGTGTCACCTCTCTTATATAAGAGACTTGTAACATACATAAAAAGGCATATGTAATCTATGAACTTCTTAAGTTTAAATGAGCTCAAATTTTATATCACTTTTAATAAAAGTAAAATCATAAAGAACTTTTGAAGCACTTGATTCCATTGGTCTTACCAATTTCTAAACTATCATTGGGCGTAATTAGTGCTCGTGGAATGGTGTCACCTCTCTACATAAAAAGTTTGTAGCATACATAAAAAGACATGTAATTTTATGAACTTCTTGTTAAGCTTAAATTAGCTCCCATGATCTACATCATTTGCATTGAGGACTACATGAGACGATGTGTGAGCAAGCTTCTAAACACTCAAAGACAAAGTTCCTTATCAAGAGCTATGCCCATCAATCAATGGTTGTAATTCCAATAACATGTGAAACATCTTTAAAGGGATAAATAAAACGGTGACACAACTATGTTTCCTCTTGAAGTTGTTGAATAACTTGCGCTCTTGATGTTCCATATGATCAATGATGCTAAAGTGGGTTATGAATCAATGGTAGAGCTTATTAAAAGTATAAAAAAGAGTTGGCGAGAAGGCTATTGTTTAAGAATATTGGAATGTCATCTATAGTTGTACAAATTTTTGACATAATCCCTTTGGGTAATGGGTTTTTGCCTTTAGTTATCTTAAGTTGGTTATATTATTCATCTAGAATGATGTGCTAGTGTTGGTGCAAAATGCCAAAATTGCAATTAAAAAAATGATGCTCACCCTACAAATTGAACAAATGCATATTAATGATTAATTTAAAGCAATTTTAATACAATTTATAGATTAGGTTCACAAAGCTATCTTGAATTACTCTTATGTCCATAGTCCTAATATATGCATTTAGCTATTAGCAATAAACTACAAATTTAACTACATGATTCAATTTAGTTAAGTAACTATGTAATTTAAGTTAGGCATTTAAGTATTGCTATAAGAATTAGGCACAATCATGTGCAATGCCTCAATGATCATTAAAATTGTATACCAATGTATACATTAAGAAGTGTATGTGTAATCTCTTAATCAATCGATGGAAAACATTGACTCAATCCTCAATGAAGTCTCAGGTAGAATTTGACCAAGTCCGCTTGATGGATTCATATTGTAGTTCTTCATCTCTTTGTTCTACTTTATAACTTTAATTAATTTTGTTCAAGTGTTATTTGGCTTCATGAGATGACCAACAACCATTTTCTTTATCTATCTAATTTGTAACTTAAAACATATATTAGATATGCATATTATATTTCCATCAGAAAATATTTGAACTTGTTATCATAAAAGTCAAATATAATCTTTTGAGCTCGTGGGTCAAAAAATTCTAGAAATAAAGATAAGTTAGGCAGTTTAATTTCAAAATTGATTCAATTAACAAACTTGTACTATTAAGCATTTCATCAAATATAAGATTTTTGTTTGTATTAAGTACGAATTTCTATGGTTATTTTTTATTTTATTTTTATTTTATTTTATTGTAAGACCATTATAGCTTATTCTTTTTTGTTTTATTATTGTGAGAGTTTAACCTTCCTATTGTTTGACTAAATATTTATATAATTGCTTGCTACCCAAAGCATGGTCATAAGGTCTGATGGATATTCTTGAATCATATGATTTTTTTAAAAAATCATAGTTCAACATTACTTAATTAATCATATTGTAAAATTGAAATGATTATAACGTATGATTCTCTCAATTGATTTAAAGTCTTCATCTATTGAATCACCTTTAGTTCTCATTGCAATGTCCATGTGGGCCAATTGTATGATATGATCAGTTCTATCATAAAGTATGCAAAACTTGAGTGATAAAACACAAGTTAGAAATCTTGACCTAACCTTGATCGATCTAGAACTATGTCTTAAGTAGCATAAAATACAACATATGGGTATTCCATGGAAAGAACAACTTGAATAAAAGCAAAACCATTAACAATTTTTTTTCTTCAATCAATTCAGGCCTTCCACAAGCACTTTCCTTTCCCATAACTCAAAACCTTTTTGCTTCAACTACGAATCATGCAAGAATTGTTTAAGGGCTTTTCTTCCTCTCCTAATCACTTTCTTCTTTCTTATCTACTCTCCTTTACTTCTTAGGCTCCCTCTTTTAATTGAAGGATACAAAAGAAAAGTCACTCTTATCTTTTTTATATTAAGGAAAGGTATCAAATAAATTATTATATTATATTTTTTTCTTAAAAAAATCATAAAAAATCTAAATGACTATAAAAAATTACTAATAACATATTAGCAAATTCCTTACATTGAGACTAACTCAATGGTATTCTTAGATCTCAAATTTAGCTATGGTCAATATGACATGCTTTTTCAAGTGATCTAAAAAAAGTTAATTCTTAATTATAATTTTGCACAATCCAAAGTGAATATTAAATTCATAATTAAAGACTTAATTTATAATTAAATTATTTGGGATGTCACAAGTCATGTGAGGGATAATTATACAGAACATGGTTGTTTAATATATTTATATTTAGGCATCTTGCATGTAACATGTTTAACTTTTCATATTATGACTTTATAGATTAAGTATTTTATGTTGGCCCAATATATATTTATTAACATGTACAGATATTTATGGTGCACATCATAGGTCATGTAATAAATAATGTTGAGAAAAGATTATATTGTTAATGAGTATGTCAACTTCAGAAACATAATAACTTAAGATGAGACATGTGGGAATATGTGATTTGATATAGCAAGTAACTCCAAATTTTTTATTATTTTTTTTATTTCGTTAGTATTTTTGGAAAAGAATGAAAATATTATCTATATTAAATAGTTATAAGTGCATAGATTTATATAAAAAAATAAAGTTTGATAGTTATGAGTGTAATGATAGTGCTAAATTCAATTGATACTTGGTAAAATGTAAACAAGATATTACAAGTTTCATATAATAGTTTATTTAGATACACGTTATAAGTCAATATGAATTGGGTAGTAGTTATCGTGGAGAAAAGTGCATGCACTTTTAGTAATAAAATAATATGTCATTATATTTGTTGTTTACTATATATTTTTTATATAATTTAAATGTAATCAAGATTATTATCATCATTCCTCATTTATATTATTGTACTAATTACCAAAATAAGTGATTATTCTCAACTCAATCAAAGTCATAATGCATAAAATGAAAATATAACTAATCCTTACTTTAAATTCCCATTTTTTCAACAATTATAATTACTATCTTACCATCTAACAAAATGTATAATTTCACTAATTATATGTTAAATTTTCTAAAGAGTTCATCAAACATTACATACATCTCAAAACTTTGTAAATATATATCACTTAAAATATTTTAGTGAGAAACTATTCATTCTATTATCATCCTAACTTATCTCTTTTTGTATGTCAATTACATATCCTGTAATATAAGTAGAACAAATAATAAACATAATTTTTATCATATAAATCTAAAAAATAAATAGCATCTAAATAAGAAAAGAGTAAGTAATATTGATAAAATTAAAAAAACATCACATTTGATCATCCATCACATAATGTACTCAATATGCATACAAACAAATTATTATTACTTTGCTCGAATAAAATAGAGCATAGTATCATATATATGTGTGTGTGTGTGCGTTATCATTTCTTTTTTTACGTTATGACTTATTTATTTAATTTCTTATCCTTTCATTCTCTCTTTTTTATTCATATATTCATCTTTTTATTATTTTGGCTAATTTTTTATTCAATATTATTATCTCATTTATTTTATTTTTATTTTTTATTTTTACATTTTATAATTGTTATCTCATCATAATTTAAACCTCTATCTATAGATATATCTTTATTGTCTAATAGTTACTTCATATCATATCATACCAACAAATCAAAGTCTTACACAAAGTATTAATAATGTTAGTTTAAATCCATTCACCTATATAAAAAATAAATAATGTTTAAATATCTTAATTCTATTGTTCTTAACATATTTATCTAACATATAGTATGATTGATGTATATATTTTACATTTTTATCTCCACATATCAAGACATTTCACAATATATTAACAATGTAAGAGAAAAATGTCTATATTGTTAAGTCACAATTTGATATACATCCAATGCTTCATAATATGATACATCTTACATGAAGGGCTTATGAAGTTTTATTAGAGATATTGAAGCAACTTGACACAGAGAATAATCAAGGTTTGGTAGAAACTCATGCTAAGGGTAGAAAAAGAAAGAAGCATGTATCATAATAAGAAGAGGGCATAAATATGAGAATAAGATGATTAATGGTGCTAAATCCTAGGATTCTACTCCATCATCTAAGTTTGATGTGGAAGATAAACCAATATATAAATCATGTAAGAAAGAACATTAGATATTATGCTATAGAAAGAAACCTATCAATTGTTTCAAACGTTATGACATTGGTCACATTGTAAGGATCAATCAGATGAGCGTGCAGTATTTGTGGGGCTATTGGTGATATTATATAAATAATAGGGGAATCCGTTACAATTGATTATTACTAGAAGAGAATAAATACAAATGTGGATAATGGCATCAATGTTGTAGATTTTAATAAAAGTTAGAAGGTATCATTGATATCTAGTTTATAAATAGAGAAGTTAGTGATATGGGTTAGAAATGTTTCTTTGCCTCTGTACATGCTACAGAGATAGCTTTAGGATGTACCTATTATGAGTTTTGATCTAAACGAATTTCAAAATAATCTATCAAAATTATAAATTGATAGAGAAATGACATTTGGAATATATCTAACTCTTATTGTTAAATATTTCAAATTCATCATATCGAATGACTCTTACTGAAACTATAAGAAATGATAAGTTAGTTACAAAAATTGATTAGAAAGGGATTCATTAGAAGAAGCATATCCCTGTGTGATGCATTGATCTAGTTTTTTTAAAGTAAAATTATGATTATATACAAATATACATTGATTATAGAGAATTGAACAAAGTTATTATTAATAACAAATATCTGTTATTGAGAATTGATGAACTCTTAGTCAATTGCATGTGGCAATGATGTTTTCAAAAATGGACCTCTATTTGGGCAATCACTAATAAAAAGATTCAAACGATAATATTTCAAATATTTCTTTTAAAATAAGATATGGGTATTATGCATTTTTAGTGCGATTTTTTAGTTTGGCAAATGCTCTTCTGGCATTTATGAACTTGATAAATAAGGTCATTAAATAATTGTTAGATTAGTTTGTGATGATCTTCATTGATGATATATTGATTAATTAAAGGTAATAAAAGAAGCTATAAAGACATATGAACTTAATGTTACAAAGATTAAGTGGTTATCAGTTATATGTAAAATTTTCAAAATATTTCTTTTGGCTAAATACAGCCTTTCTCATTTTTGGGACGTGATAAATGTAAAAGAAACTTTTGTGGATTCTCAAAAAGTATTTATAATTTTAAAATGACCAAGGCCAACAAATATTACTAAAATAAAAAGCTTTGTTGGATTGCCAAGCTATTATGATAGATTTATTAAGCATTTTTCATAGATTATGATGTCTTTAACAAGGCTTATGCAAATGATAATCTAATTTGAATATCATGTGATGTGTGGAAGGAATTTTTAGACTCCAAAAGAAAAACTAATATTCATAAAAGTTTTGAATTTACTTTAAAATGATATTGTATTTCAAATTTATAGTGATGATTCTATATAAGGATAAGATTATGTACTTATATAGAATAGAAAAATGATTGTTTATGTTTCTAGAGTTGGCTATAATTATATTTGCATTAAAAATATGAATGTATTTTTTGTATGGAGTGAGGAGCTAATTTATATAGAATATTAAAGCCTAATATATATATATATATATATATATATATATATATATATATATATATATATATATATATATATATATATATATATATATATATATATATATATATATATATATATATATATATATATATATATATATTATCAAAAAGAGTTGAAACTTAGATCATTAGATAAAGAGCGACTCTTGATCGGCTTCTACGTTGAGAGATAAAAATAATAATCTCATATTTGTTACAATATGAAAGATCTTAAGTGTGATAAGTATAATTATAAGCATTGAAATGACGAGACTTATTTTAGGAGTAAAAAATGCTTGAATCTCATGAGAAATCTTTCATTAATAACATTGAAGTTTGAATAGTTTTGGGATGGATATTACATGATGCCACAATATATGATATGAGTATTGGATGGTGATAATGTTACAATGAGGTATACATAATCTAAAGTGATAATGATTTTATAATTAGATGACTTGGCATGAGAGATGATGATGTCACAAAAGATGTAATATAACTTACTTTGAAATAATCTAGGAATGATGAATGATTAATGACTATTAAGTCAAGTAAGAGATAATTCTGTAATTTTTTAGTAAATATTATTTATTTTTATGCACTTAATATGTAACATTTTTTATTTTACATATTTTTATGTGATATTTTAATTTTGTTTATTGAAAATTTAATGTTGACTCATCATATGGTCATTAATATGTGCAAATATAGATCTTACATATCATGGGTCACGAAGAAAATATTTTTGAAAAAAGATTATATCGTTAGTGAGCACATCAAGTTATGAAGTCTAATATATTATAATGAAATAGTAATATAATAAGTTAGTGTGAAATATATGATAATTATATGTTATCTGAGATAACAAGTCATTTATACACTTTTATCATAATTTTTATTTCAAGTTTTATTAAGTTACTCTAATGAAAAAGAGTAAAAATTTTATCTTTATTACATAATCCTAAATGCATATATTTATATAAAGATGAATTTTTAGCATGTATGAGTTGAAAGAGAGTATTATCTTTATTTTAATAAGTTTTAATGATTTCTTGTAATTGTTTTGATGTATGAATCATTGTTATTCATGAAAATATAGAGTTATATATTGCTTATTGAATACAAAATAAAACCTCAAAAGTTTTCCTTCAATTTTAATTCTTCATGTGGACCAATTTATTTATTTTTTTATCAAGTTTTACAAACATTAGACTTGAATAAAAACTTTGTTTTTATATTTCAAAACTCATAACAATTAGTTATCGAGCCTAATTTGTAGAAAATAAACACTTCTTCAAATAATTAAAAGAGCAAAAAATAAAAAAAAAATTGACTTAAAAGATACCTCAGATACCACAACGTTGTAAGGAATCCTTAAATAAAAATAGAAAAAAGATTAAAAAAATATTTTTTGAATTATTTTAACAATCTCATCTAAAAGATAAAAAAGAAAATCATCACACCGTTCACAATATTCATGCACACATTGAACGGCTATCGCATAAAGAACTAAATCTTAAAATTGAGCAAAATATAAAATAAGTAAAAAAAGGAAATTCAAATAAAAAAATAATTTTAAATCATATTTCTACTGAAAATGTACATAAGAGCGACAGTCAACGCAATTATACATCAGCCTAATTCAAGTAATTAAGCATAATAATAATATCTTCACATCTTTGGTTTGTTTTTATAAAGAGAAAACAAACACAGATGTGAAAATATTAGTTATTATTAAAATAATTTCTTCCAACATAGGATTGTTAATTATTATAATAATAACTAAATAACTGCGCTATCAAACGAGGCCAAATATTTTGCCCCTGTGATGCTCCACGGGAAAACCCTTCTCTATTAACCGGAAAAAAACCCGAGAAGAAAGCAAGCTGTCCGGACCGGCCTGATGAGCCATTCCGTACGGCCGCACAATGTCCAACTGCGCCGCCATCCTCTCGAGTCCCCCGTGTAGCCCTCCCTGCGACAGACTCATCTGCTTGATATCATATATCTTCTCCCCGAAAACGCTCCTCACCTCCGAAAGAAACTCCTCTCTCCTCTCCGTCAAGCACTTCGGCACCGTCATGGGTTTCTTCCATCTCTCCTGGATCAACTTCAGCAAGAAAGCGAAGTCATACTCCCCTTGAAATGTTATCCAAGTAACCTCCCGAGGGGACAGCACCGGCGGCGGGTCGATCAGCTCCAAATTCACGTAGCCGGCGGCCTCCTCCTGGGGAAGCCTAACGAGGCCACAATCGACGAGCAACCCCGCGAGAAATGAAGCCGGGATACCCTCGTGGCGGCTGGTGTTGAAGTCGAGGCCAGCGCGCTTCAACATCTCGACGGAGTCATTGTTGTGTGGATGTAGTCGGGGAGAGAAGTCCCTGAGGGTGAACTCCCAAGTGATGGCATCGCCGCCGCGGCCGTTGGAGAGGGTGAGGCCAAATTGAACGAGTTGGAGACTGTCGACGTTGGCTTTCACAATGGCATAGCGTCTTTTTGGGTATTCGTGGAGTGAACAAGGCCAGATTACGCCAGGGTACTCCGAGTCAATGGCAGCGAAGGGGCAGCTGCCGGAGGAGACCAACGACCGAATGGCTTCTCTCTCTTGAAGAAAATTATTAATGCTTACTTTCCTCACGTCGATCACACTCCTCGGCGCCGAAGGTATAACGTCTTCCTTCTCTTCGATGGAGTTCGCCATTGGAGAAAATTACCAGTGCTCAAAGCTTTTCTAATGAGAAGCGCCGCACAAAAGTTGAAGATAGGAGACGAGTGATTTCATACATATATCTATATATATATAATGGAAGGAATTTAAATCTATTTAGATATGTCCATCTCCATATCTAAAAGGTTTAAGATAAATGTATCTAAAACTTATATTTAATTGTTTTTTAAAATTAAAATTTATAATTTCGTTTGCTTTGTATAGAAAAAGATTATGTTCGTCTTATTCGGCGATATTTTAGCTGTTGTGTTTATGGAGAAAAAATAACTAAAAAATTTACAAAATAATTAATATTCAATTATTTCGTGATTTAAAATTTAAGAGAAAAAGAAAGAAAGTCTATTTTATCATTTATTAATATATTTTGTTTCGTGTCAACAAAGTTAAAAAATAATTTTAATTTTATATATTTTTATTATTATCATAAATGCTTTAGAAATGAAGCATTTCAAAGCTACATTTGAATGCTAAATTCAAGGTTTAAATCAAAATAATTAAACCTTAATAAAAAAAAAGAAAAAATAAAATAGAGATCTAATGTTTAAATCTTAAATAAAATTCTTAAACTCTTTTCAAATAAAAATTATATCAAATATATTATAAAGTTTATATAAATTATCTTGTTAAATTGATAATATCATTATTTTATCACTTTGTGTACGTCATTTTTATCCCTTCAATTTGTTAAAACGAATAATCAAATTACAGTATAGTGATGATAAGATTATTTTTTAGTTACAATAAATTGTAACTTTATTGAATTATTATAATTTATGAAAAAAATATTTGATATCACAAATTTTGATAAATGTTACATAACTTAACAATCAAATAAAAAAATAATATAAAAATTATAGCAGCTGTTTTCATTGTTGCAATTTGAGAATTGTTTCATTATTTAATTATATACAAAGAGTTTTTTTATGTTAATTAAAAATTATGAAATATATTGTTATGTTTAAAATTAAAAATATCAAATATGTATCAACTGTTGCTCATTGTTTTCCTCTCTTTTTTCTAAAAAATTATTTATATTTTTTATTTTTTGAAGTTTCATAAATTTTTAAACTGAGGTTCTAATATTAACAATTTAAAGCATCATAAAAAATAAAAAAAAATTAATCTGATGTAAGAAGCAGGTACATTCTTTTATGTTTATCTCATATATTTTTTAAATTAATTCAAATTTATAATTATAAAATGTGAAAAAAATAATAAATGATTTAAAGAATTATTCAATTGTATTTACTATATATTAGATAATTATATTTTATAAGAATTTATTATAGGTTAGTAAAACCTAGATTTGAATACTTAATTCAATATTTAAAAAACTGATTATTAAAATTTAATTTATAAAACAATATTGGATGAAGCTTGAATTCGATCAAAATATTCAAATTTTAACAAAATCGATCTAAAATTACTGAAAGTTTTACCGAAATTCCACAGGAAATTTTCAAATTTTCGAATTTACCATCGTCTTCTTCCTGTGCGGCTTTTTTCCCTCGCTTTCTTGTTTTGCCTTTTATTAACGAGGGGAGAAAAGCGGCGGCAGAACAGCGGTCGACACAGCAGATATCGAGCAGCCTCAATTCAGCTAATCAACAACAATACTTAGAGGCGGGAAGGAGACGACGACGCGCCGACGAGTTGTCTGAAAACCGCTCCACCGCGCGGAGGCTTGGCCCAAGCACGTTCTGCTCCCAAGCCGCCTCCACCGCTACCCGTCCGCGGGCGGCGAGTTTCGCCTCCACCGCTTCCGTCGCATCAACCCGAATCAGCGGCCATCCAATCTCCTCCAACCGCCTGATCTTCCTCACCTGCTCCCCCGACAACCGCCGCGTGTTCTCCTTAATCGCCGCCACAGCCTCCTCGTAGCCAGCGGCCGTCCTCCTCCTCCGAAAGTACTCTCGAAATTCCGGCACCCCGATTGCTTTCCCCAACCCCGGGTGCCTCTTCTCTGCCTCCTTATCTCCGGCAAAGTACCGCTCAAGCTCTTCCACCATCCCGGCCCCCAGCATCTCGTCTACTCGCCGATCCAGATGCTCCGCCAGCGTCGCCGCCTCAACGTCCACCCAAATCAGACAACTCCGGTATTGTAGGCTCCCCTGCTTCGATGCAGGCTTTTCGACAAAGGGGTTTTCTCCGGGATCGTATTCATCGACCATCATCGCGTGGATGTAGGAGTTCGACCCCCCGGCAACCACCGGGATCCTCCCTCGTGACGTAATCCCCGCTACCGCCTCCTCCGCCAGCGATCGGAACTCTTCCGGCTGGAGTTCTCCCAAATCAGGGTCAAAGTCTCCGAGCAAATGGTGCGGCACTCCTCGGCGTTCAATCATCGGCATCTTGTTTGTCGTGATGTCGAGGCCGCGGTAAACCTGGATCTTATCGGCGTTCACAACCTCCGCGGGGAATCTCCCGGCGATGTCGATGGACAGCTTAGACTTCCCTGTTCCGGTTGCTCCCATGATCACCACGACGTCCTCCCTGCCTCTGGCTCGCTCGCCATAGACTCCAACGTACTCCGGAGGCTGTTTGAGGATCCGTCCCTCTCCCGCTGAGGCCACAACGGCCCCGTGGAAGCTTGGGAGAAGACCTCTTTTGATGATGACTCCGGTCGGGGAAGGAAGTTTCATGTAGAATGGGTGGCGTCGAATGCTCTCAAGGTGTTTGTGGAAATTTCCATTCCCCGCAGAGCGGCAGAGATGGTGAGCGTTCGTTCCACTCTCAGGTGTTCTTACGGCTATTTGCTTGCTTTCTGCTTTCTCTCTTTGAGCTCGCTTCTGCCTTTCTTCCGAAAGACAAAGCCGTTGCCTTTTTATTAGGTTTAAAACTCCGCAATGGAGAGTTTTTTTAACATATGGTCAAAGACATAATATTTCTGAAAATTATAAAATTAGAGGTCCACATCAACAATAATAACAAAACCTTTTAAGAAACACATTATATTTTTTTCATGTAAAATTCTTCTAAAAACCTTAGGTTAAAAAAATCAATACAATATTAGTTGATCATGATACATGAAAGATTAAGATATAATCACAAACCACAAATACTAAAATCAAGAGATATAACATATGTTATAATCATCATGTCAAACATGTTAGAAAAAGCATACATGTGAACTTAGGCAATTGCAAGAATTTGACCATATGACAACCCTAATAAGATGCAAGTAAGAGATTTTCTTATTAAAGTTAATTTAGCAAGATCACATGTTAGATCTAAGGTTTTATCTTGTTTATTAGGATCCTGCTGACAATCTTATATGTGATAATGCATAGATTAATGAGAAAAAATCAATCAACGTAGATGACTCTTATTGTCTTAACAATGAGGTCATGACAATATCTTTCAAATGTTAGGACTTTATGTCAAATAAAGAAGTTGTATATAATCAAAACGAACAAATAATTTTTTTTTGTTATTGATAATTATGTTTGTTAATGTCTTTATATTTGGTTATTTTTATATTAAGTATAAGTTTATAAGTTCAAAAAATTAAAAAAATAAATAAATTTTTCATAATTTAATGTGAAATAAGTAGAAAAAGAGTTTTTTTAAATGAGGTTTAATATTTAGTTTAGAGAAGAGTTTCTAAATTGGAGCTTTAAGAAGAATGAGAGCTAATTTAAAACCTTTATAAAGTCAGTTATAAATAAATTGATGAAAATAATTTTGTTTAATATAATTAAATATATAAACTTAATACTAATAACAATTTTAGTTAAAAATAAGTTATTTTTATTCAAAACTAATTTTTAACTACTAATTAATGATTTAATCTATCTCAATTATGTTCAACTCAAATTTTTATTATCCAAAATCGAGATTAATATCGTATCGAATCGATTATCTTTGATTAAAATTTGATATCAAAACTTATTATTATGCATATTTATAATATGAATAAAACAAAATAAAATACTAAATTAATCATCAAATAAATTTTAAAAAAAAAATTAAGAACCACAATAATAAAAATAATACCCAACTTAATTACCAATAAATTTTTCAACAATATTTCTCAATCAAAATAATAAAAACCAAACATGTATCAAAACCCTAATCGGCCCACTTGCAATGTAGTCATCATGACATGGAAACAAAATATATTTAGCTCAAATGAACCTTTGGTTGAAAACCCTAATCAAGATTATCACCTCACAAGAAACCCACAAAACTATCTCTTCCCAAATTAACAAATGTCTCACATAGTACTCATGTGCTCCTCAGCTGTTCTCTTTACTCGTCAGCCTGATGTGTTCAAAAGAGATGTCTTTCCTTTCTTTATATGTACACCTCATGGCCCCTTCTTAGAGTAATGCATGCACGTATTACTTACAAAATTAATGGGAGTTTAGTATGGGGATTAGCTCAGCCTTGCTTACCTTAACTAATTTTTTTATTGCCATATCATAAGTACCTAAATAGCCATGTCTTGTGTCCTAATCTCCATTCTTTTACCTTTAAATAGTTAATTAAGCTATTAGGTGATTAGTTGGAAGCAAATTAAATAAATCATCAAGAGTGGACCTTTTCAAAGAGAACTCATATGTGGACATGCTTAGGCTCTCTTTGCTTGGACTTGAGTTGTTTTGAGTAAGATGGCATCTCATGTTTTCTTATTGTCATGATACTTGTTTGCCATTTTATTCATGCCATGTGACTGTTGTTCCTTATCATTGATAATAAAAAAAAATATTATCACTCATTAAGCAATTTTGAATAGTTAATTTGATTTATGTAATAATAAAAATAAAATAATATATGACAATATTATTAAATTACTATTATGATTTCAACTATAGCTTGCATATAAGTGCACTGGAATACAAGTGCCGACGGTACCATTGTCGAGGATTCTATTGTAGTTGATGCTATTTTGTGCTACATTACATTAGCGATATTGCGTCGATGTTTGGTTAAGATAAGGAAAAACTAACTCTTTAAGTTTCATGATGGTTCCAATTGTGATCTTTCATTGTTTTCATGATGCATCCATTGAGAAATACAAGTTTATGATGTTAAAAATAAAACATGTAGGAAAGCCACACTTGAAGGCATTTTGATTCCAATGTTGAGACGAAGATGAGATAGTTGAGGGAGCAACATAAGGGGAAGTAGCAAGATAAATACATCAAATAATGAATGGGAAAGAAAGAGATTAAATAGAAGATAAGATTAACAATTACGACTTAATTTTTTTTCTAAAAACAAAAAATGATAAGATCTTTCTTGTCAATATTTTTGAGGTTTCACATTATATTTTACAAAATTCATTTTTTAATTAGTTATAGAAGACTAATTTTTTTTTGCAATGGTGATTACTAATGTTTTGACGACTAGAACATTTGTGCATGAACATTAGCAATATCACATGCATTAAATGACAAAGAATTAACAAGCATCAATACTTGTGGATGAATGATGAAGATCATTGGCATTCATTTATCAATGATGAAAATTCAAAGATTCCTTACATATCCAGTCAATTGATTCCATGTCTTTTCAATAAGTTTAAAGGCTTTAAGAAAAATTAGGAATCTAACATTACTTAGAGTCATCTCGAAGAAATTCATATGATCCTTATCTAAACTTCACTTATCGTATTGAGGTGAATTTTCTATTTTGAAAATTGATCATAAAATAATAATAATAATAATCAAGTCAACATTCATTAATATCTTTAACCAAACAATCTCAATAAAACTTAAATTTTTCAATGTATTATAGAAATATTCAATAAAAATATTTATTTACATAATTTTTTAACAAATTCTCAATCAAAATATTTAGTATTATTTAATCTTGTAATCTCAAATTTATTTCAAATAACAAATAACCTAAAGAAGGATCACTACTCAATTGTATAATCATACACTTCATCCATTCCTTCTTGCTTTGAAAAGTAAGAAATGCCACTTCTCACCAAATTAATAACACAAAATGCTTCCTTTGATTAATTAATTAATGTGAAGTTCATTACTAGCTTTTTAAAAGAATCAAATCAAAGCATATATTATGATACTCTTAATGGATAATCAAAATCATCAAAATTTTCGATGTTTCTTGTCGAAGTATCTTTTAAAATTATTTTTAATATATTTTTTTAATCATAATTGGAAAAAATAAGGTTTCTTAGTGCAAACTTGACTATGAGGATTGGATGCTTATCATTGATATGATACAAGTTATCTTTGGTAGTTTTTGAAGATGTTGGTTACATCTTTTTGTTGTTTATCAAAATATTTTTTTATTATCTTAATCTCAATATATAAAATGCATTAAACAACTTATGTAATTTCTTAAAAATAACTTCAATTTTTTTATTCTAATTTTTTTTTTCAGTTTAAATGGTTCTTCATTTTTTTCAACAAACAAACTTCCTTTCCATCCCATAGTTTTTATTAAGGAATCATTTTAAAATAAGCACATCAACTATTCAATCTAAAAGAATGGCACAAGTGGGAGTTGGAACAAACTTTTTAATATTAAACCATGCATAAAAATGAGCATATCATCTCTAGAAATATTATTCATAAGAACTTTAAAACTTATTATAATATATCTTGCTTAAATTATCTTATATAACTATAGATAATTCCACTTACTTTAATCTAGTTGGAATTTTAAAATAAAAAAAAAAGTAAAAATAAGAGCACAAAACAATATGCAAGCAATTGTTCTATAGTAAGAAAGCTATACATGTTTCAAGATGTAAGAATATTTTTAAATAAGTTATTAGAATTAATGTTAATATATTTGTAAAAATAACTTGAATTCTTGATATAGATTACCTAATGTCAAACATGATAAACTCATAGTACTAATAACAAATAAATGAAGATGATTGATGTTGTTGACATGAGGATGCATCTCTCACATAAAAAAAAGAGTTGTTAAAAAGAATCATCTGTCATGTGAAAAATAATTTTTTTTTTTTTAAAAAAGAGAGTAAGAAAGAGAAACACTACAAAAAAAAAATTGATGTATAACATGAGTCTTTTAAGTCGAACAAAAAACTTATAATAATAATTATTAATATTTTAGATTTAAAGTAAGTTGTAACATAAGTATTTTAGTATTATGTTTTAAAAAATGAATAAGACATTTTAATTTTAGTATTATGATAATTATGCTATTTTTTTTTTGTTTTTTGATATTTATATTAAATATATTTGAAGAATGTGATCACTTTAGTAGAATTATAAATGGGCAAGTTATATTTTTTCAAACAGCCAATCCCTTGCTAACTTTCTTTCATGACGTTGCTTGTTTCAAATCAAGTTAGCAAGTCTTCAACAAGACTATGAAATGACTATTAAACTAATATATAGTCTTTTTTAAAATCTTCAATTTATTATTTTTGTTTGAATATTAAAAAATGTTAGTAATATTTTTATTGTAATTATTACATCATAATTATCTAAGCATGTTTATAATTTATTGAGATAATAATTATTTTAAAATTTTAATTATCTTATTTGTAGTTAAATCTCTAAACTCAAAATAATTAAATCTAAATGCTATATGAGTGTATCTAATATGCATATTCATCTTGTTTGTCATATATCTAAATATAATCAGTTTTATTAAAATTAATCTAATTAATTAAAATTAAAATAAATCAATCATATATATAATTTAATTTTTAAAATTAAAAAAGCCAATCCAAATAAAAATTTCCATAATTCACAATTATCCCCAATTTCATATTTTTTTTAATTCTTTTTTCTTGAATATATATATATATATATATATATATATATATATATATATATATATATATATATATATATATATATATATATATATATATATATATATATAATTAATTTTTAAAATTAAAAAAGCTAATCCAAATCAATATTTTCAATAATTCACAATTATTCCCAATTTCATATTTTTTTAATTCTTTTTTCTTGAATACATAAGATTAGAAGATTAAAACTCCTAAACACTTTTGAATAATGATATATTGTTACTTTTGATAAAACAATAATAAAATGAGTATCAGTTATGTTTATATCAGACATTAAAACAAAAAAAAATTAAGTCCTATAATGGGATACTACAATGCATGGTATTATGATGAAAAGAATTTTAATTAATAATATATTTTCTTAGAATATTTTAAAAAATAAAAAGATGATTTTAAAGAAGAAGAAGATGAAACAAAAAAATATAATTGATCATACTTTTTACAATCATGATGAGACAACTTTATGTGTTGCTAATAGTGGTGTTTTAAGAAGAATGAATTTTGATGAGATGCTTAAAAAGAAAGTTTTATGGCTTAACAAATGAATTAGGAGAAGCTATATGACATGACATGAGTAAAATAACAATAAACATTTTGGGTATTTTCTTTCTAGGATTTGTTTAGTAAAAGCTACACAAAATGAAGCAAACACAAAGATAAAACAAAAAAAAATAACTTAAATAAGGAACTAAATCTAAATAAATATAGCAAAAATTGAATTGCAATTCCATAGTTAAATATATAAAGGTTGAATTTTAAGGCTTCAATGCATAAGATTTTAGAAAAATAAATATAACAAGGAAAATGATTTCAAAATATAATGCAATCCAAAGTCACAAACAATTGTTCAAATTTGGAAAATGTAGAGTTTTATTCTATTTTGAACTATTTTATAGGCCAAATAATTTTAAATCATGCAACAAATTTCAAAATTAGAATTTCTATTTCATCTAATACAACTTATGAAAATAAATCATTCTTTATTAATCTATTCAATTTCTAGTTATGCCCTAAATTAAGTAGTTGTTTCAAAAGATGCAAAAATGATAAGTTTCACTTTAATTGCACTTTAAATGATAAGACAAATTTTGAATATCAAATATCATAAATCTTGCCAAATTTGCATGGATTATGCTCATAGCAATAAAGCTCATATTTTCTTTGCAAAGAAGTAAAGCACTTAGATAAAAAAATTTGTTGCAAGCACTTAAAAAAGAAATCTAAATTTTTTCATGAAATTTGAAACATTTTTTTAATATCATTTTATAGTATAATATAGCTAATAGCAAGTTTTGAAATGAAAATTCACCTTAATCTTCAAGCCTTCAAAACTTTAGCATAAAGATTAAATGCTAAAGTTTTTATAGCATCAAACTTTTAATAAGGTTTGAAATGACTTTTAACAAAATATTTTATCTTAAAAAATAGATTTTTATTCAAAACCTCTTCTCTAAATTGAAGATAAAATCAAACAAAATCAAACAAATCAAACAAACTTATGATTGCCAAACTTGTTGATAATAATCTCAAAGCTGTTTTTGGAGCTTTCCAAAAGATACAAAAACCAATTGTTATCCAAACATTATTCGACATCAACATAAAATAGAAGAATATTGGACACCTACTTAATCTTATATTTTGTTTTGATTTGAGAACAATAAAAACTTAGTAAATTTTTTAAATCAACTCCACGATTTCACCAAAGCATCTTTAATAATTTAGACATATCATTGTTCGAGCATGTTTCTTCTTCGTTGCAATGACACTGCATTATCACATCAAAGGAGAATAAATTCAAGACATATGGCATACAAAATCTCATTCGTGACATCCCAATTCAAAAACAAGTTGCTTTTAAAAAAATTAGGGAATATGATGGCTCACAAAATGGAAAAAATCGAATAAAGAGCTTGATTTTGACCATTAAAGTGGTTAGAAAACTACATCGAGAAATCTAGCTTGACAATATGATCAACAACAACTTAAGGCAACAAACAATGATGGTTTGGCTCATCCAACCATCTTAAACTAACGATACTGCTATATAAGGCTGCAATACACATTAAAATAACTCGTAATCTATCTAAATAGGCCCCAAGGTATTTGAATATACATGTATGCCTATAACCCAAAAAGCAAGAAAATAACAAAAATCTAAATATCTTTGATGAAACACATGACAATTATGTTAATAAAATTTGAAAGCTTATTTTGCTAACATGTGCATCTTTTTCTTTATAAATCTACAATAGAGAAATATATTTTAGATTAATTTGTTATATTGTTGACAAATTGTTTTGTCTTTTTCTATATAAAAAGCTACTAAATTAATGACTTATTTATGATGGTTTGATAAAATTGATAATTAGAGAGACATAACTGAAGGTCATGCTATGGGAGAGCTAATAAAGATGATAAAGTTAAGACGAGAAAAACAATGTCCATGGGAATGATCCTAGTATAGCTTACGAGATAGGAAAAATCGATAGTTAACAAAGTCAACAAAGTAAATAGTGATGATTTCAATTGAGTTGATAGAATGACAATGTTAAGATAATATTACATAACTAAAAAGCATAATAGAACTAACAAGTGCAACAAAAACAAGTGCTTTTGGCAAAGCTAATGAAATGAAAAAGTCAATATGGTGTAACAAAACTAACAAAAATGAAAATGCCACTATGAGCAGTAGAGTCGATGATAATAGCTCTAACATGAGTGATTAGTGACAAAAACATTGATATGGAAGACAAAACTAATATGAAGATTGATAGAATATATATATGAGATTCTTATTTAAAAAAAAGGGATAAAGATTTAGCCTCACTCTTACGAAGATAAACTTTTTAGTTCTTTGATGTTTATCCAAGTTTAAGATCAAATTTAAAACCCAAGATGATGCAACCCTACTTAAAAATAATTCAAACTTCTTTCCTATCCCAAATAAGCCTAACTAAAAGAAAGGGTTAAGTTATTAATTTTTTTTTACAAAAATGAACATCTACATAAATGTGTTATTATATTTACATTTAATCATCATTTTAAAAAAATTTCAAAATCATATTTTTAATCACAAGAGTCCTATCAAACAAAACTTGAGTCAACATGATGAAACCCTATCAAGAGCTTTTCAACTTAGCCACAAGGGATATTAAATTGATGTAACCAAGAGATTAGCTTAATTGCATCACTTAATGAGACAAGACAGGTTCTTACTTAATACCAAAACATTGCGTCATATTTTGACTTAGTTTTTCAATTTTCACCGGTTTGTTTTATTATATTCAAGTGCCAACAGCATCCATTAATCTATAATGTTTAGGTGGTGATTTGATGAATTTAATATCTTACACAAGTCAAATACTACATTGTTCCTTTTTTAACTACTAAAACTTCTCATCTCTATCATTCCCCCCACATCAATTTGTGTATATTTGTTTTTATGATCTTAGCATTAGTTTTTCTAACAATTAAAAATAAATAGACAAATTATTATAAATATTATAAAATTTTCAAACATCAAAAATTTTGAAGAGTTATTTGATTTAGTTTTTATAAATATAAGATGAATAAGTTATTGGGAAACATAATTCATAAAAATGATGTTCTCTTTTTAGGATTTTCTCTTAAGCATTTGGCCATTGTTGCAATATTTGCCTAAGGAAATCATGTTGTGCTTTTCATTTTTTTATATAATTTTGTTTGTTACAACCATCGTCACTAGTTGGATGGTTTTGTTTGTCGTAAATTTGCACTAGCAAGACATTGTCACCAATCAATCTAGTAGAGGAATCGAATCCCCTGGCCTTAAATGCACATTAATTGACATAAATAAAATTTAAAAAATAGGATGATGCACTATCAATGGTTAGGATAACTCAATTGATAAAAAAGAGGAATGAAAATCCTTGTGACCAGTTCAAATCTGGTTTCTAACACATGAATAATGGATTGGATATCTATGAATACCTCATCCTTAGTTCCAATCCAAAGGGAGACCATTCATTAAAGGCTATATCAAAGTGCACATATTGTTTCTTGCTTCTTGCTAATTGCTTCAATAAATCGAATTGATTTGGCAATAAAGTAGATGCTAGATGCTTCCATCATCAATGCTGCCATCAATTATGCCTCATTAGTAAATGAGATTACCAAAGTATAGCACCAAATCACCTTTTCTTATTGTCATAGGATCAACTTGTAAACAAGGTAAACCTATTGGGAAAAAATGGGAGGGTATCACATTAGGTAGAAGATGATTCATAAAGTGAAAGTGAATACAAACCATAGTTTTCTGTTGGAGAAAAGGTACTACTTTGGAGAACTTTTAGATCAAAATCTAACCTTATTTTTAGAGCAAGGGACAACCTATTTGACAAAAAATATCTTAAAGTAAAATCTCATAAATTAGGATTAACAATCAAATGTAATGTTGGGTTAAATCTCATAAATTTGAATTTATCATAAAACAATATCTCTTTATTGATATTCTAACTCAATATTAATCAAATTATATTAACATTAACAAAACTCCTTACAAAACATGGCAAAACTTCAAAAAAAATTATCATTATTTTTCATTTTATTGAGCTTTATATTTTAATTATACTTCAAACTCATTGCTTTATTATGTTTAAATATTATTGTATACTAACTTTAGTTTTCAAAACAAACCTACCCTTGATAAAATGTCACTAAATCCATGAGCTTTTGGTTTAAATCTTCAAATTTTGGTAAATAAAGATGATGAGGGGCTCACAATACATCTTACTACTTATCAAGACATGTTATATCTTAGTTCTTCATTCAAGTATTATATATATATATGGGATGATTCAATCTCCTCCCTCATCCCAAATTACAAAATTTTTATAAATTCGAGCCTTGTTATAGGTTTTGGTTTTTTATTTTATTTAATAAATACATTTCAAATTTTAAACATTTTCTTCATACAACTTTAAAAAGTAATAGTAATAATAATTTAGAAACAATAAAACAAAAATTTATGTTGCACCAAAATGAACTAAAACAAACCAAAATCTAATATTGTTTTGGAATGTAACATCATTGAGACCAGACTCCCTTTAACAAATATGAGATAGTTAAAATGTGACAACATATATGAATAATTTTGAGTAAAAAAATATTAAAGAAATGTCTAAAATATTGCTAAAGTGTCAAATAATACTTAATCCTTTTAGGTGTATGCTTGGTGATTCATTAAGCAAATTGTTAGGTTATATTTCTTTACAATGGTATATAGTAACTAATCTAGTTAATATCAAACAAACTATAATGTCTTTAACAAAATCAATTAAAATATTTAGAAGTTTATTAGAAGGCTTGACTTTTCATGCATTATTTTTGGAATGTCTTTACAATCCATTTCAATGTTGATGCTTTATAGAACTAGATTAATGTATAGTTGAAGAGCTAAGTACAAAGTTATTCTTTTAAATTGAATCATTGATATGATGCCAACAGAATTGGAGTATGTTTTCACTATTTTATCATGATAGTTATGGATGATTTCTCCACAGCCACTCTGGTCACTATTACTACACACAAACCCATCAATATTGAGTTTAAATATTCTTATTAGGGAGGAAAACCATCTAAAAAATTTATAATACTTATATTATAAGAATGATAAAGAAGGAACCAAATTTAGATATACAATTTTACAATCTATTTAAGATAATTGAATGAGTAGAAAATAATAAAAAGATATTATAATAATTGAAGATCAAATTATGAATAATGTTGTTTACTAATTAGTTGGCTTCCTTAAATAGTTTTAGATTCTTAGCCTTCTATATGTTCTAATAGATAATTGAGGTTAGTATTTGTAAAACCTCTTCTTTAGTTGATTAGTTGTTCTCATGACTCCACCAATGTGACAATAATTTGGTTATCTTTATAATGTTGGCTTCTTGAATGTTTAGATTGTTAATAAAGGCAAACCAAACTTTACTGTCATTATAACAGCTCACAAAATGCATGATATAGTGAGTCTTTATTTGAATAATATGAGCATTTTGATGCCAATTATAGGTTATGTTTTCTCAAAATCTTTGGGAATGAAAGCAATTTGTTGAGTATTCTATATATTTGTATAAATATTTTTTAAAACATTTTAAGTTTTAAATTCTTTGTCTTGATTTCAAAATAAACCTTTTATTTCTATTCACTTCCCAATCCATCTGAGTATTAAAATTTTCATTAAATGTGAGTGTCCACTAGCTCTATTAAGTTGGACACTTTAGAATGCTTCATGACCATGTCTTTGATCTTTATCTTACTTTTCTATATGGTAGATATGGCACATCTTTAGCAACTAATAGAATATTCAAATTAGTTCCAAGCATGGAAACAATGCTAATAGTATAGTAAAAGAAGGAAATAATTTTTAAAATATCAAGCATATGCTATTCTAGAAAAGTTATTACTTACTTTCATAACAACTACCTATTGGTTATGACCACATATGCAACCAATGAAGGTCATAACAAATAAATATTTGAAGAATATTCTTAATATATTAGAATTGCTTAATTTTCTTCAAAAGTGCGTAATTAACCTCATGGAATTTAATATTGAGTTCACTTCTTATACATCTATCAAATCCCAAAATTTTGGTAGATTTCATGATGGAAGTGGAGCCTTGGAGTGATGAAAAGATCAAACTTCAATTGTTTGTTCCAGTACCTCGAGACTAAATCCTTTAGTCAAACATCTAAAAACTAATCCCTTAAGGACTATTGTGATGGTCATACCATCTCCAACTCATTATTAATGTATATATCCAATAATTTAGGTATTAAGTTCATTTAACCATGCTTTGATATCTCCTTTGATGTTCTCATATTTGTCACCGCGTAAGTATTTTCTTATGAAAATATAAAGACATCAAGTCTATTAAACTTTATTAAAATATAAAATATATATGAGTAAACCTTGAACATCTATATAATACAAATATTAGACCAACATTAAATATATCTTAATTATCATAACAAAAGACAAAATGAAATATATGTTAATATTATGTCTACAATGACAATTTATTATTATATCAATTTAAATGTCTCATTTTGCTAATAACTAAGTTTTATTATTATAATATCACACCAATGACCCTTACTTAGTTGTTTTTTCATCTCATTATCACCTTGAAGTTCTATGTTGTATCTTCAAAGCACTTAAAAATATAAAACATTAAAAATAGTTTGAGTCATCATCATAAGTTTAGCAAGCAAAACCAAACGCAAACATAGTCATGCAAGACAATAAAAAATTAGATCATGTCTCATGTTGAGTCTTTACCACATTTAATCAAGATAGTATTATATGCATTGCAATAATAATGGGAGACATCAAATTTCATGCCTTGCAATATATTTACCATTCATGATGCATATTTATTTTCCCATATGATCATTTTATTCTCTAATGATCATTTAATTTTCCTTAAAACCATTTAATTTTCATATCATCATTTCATCTTTATATGATTCTTTTTATCATAATATTAATTAATTGTGCCAAGCCATCGTATTGTTCTCATATAAAAATTGTATACCCATTTGAGACATATTCCCACTTCTATGTATATGCTTAGGGATATCATAAATCATATACTAGATATCTTTTTTACTCTTTCCCATATTTCATGGCATTTCTCTTTAATTTATGACATATTTTTCTTATTAAGAGTAATTATAATCACTTCATATTTAGTTTCTCATAAATTACACATTATCCTATTTCATTATTAACATGCTTTACTTATTCCACTCGATGATGCCTTAAATTTCATGCTTTATCATAAGCAATATGAAATCTATAATCATACAACATGCCGATAATAACATCATAGAAAATAACTATTAGATGCTCAACCATTTTATTATATCAAACAATTACTCAATCAATGAGTTTAAAATTATATAATATGTGAAAGGAATTTTAATGTCATCAATTATAAAATAAATCACAATATCCAATTGTTGAGCATGCATATATCAATTATTATAATAGTTTTTCTTTTTATTTCTTTTCTTGATTCCTTACAAAGTTTGGTAATTCATATTTAATTAGTTTTCCTTTCATGCATATTCTACATATGTTGTACCATGCCTAAATTTGTTCTCACCTCTCCCTTTGTGTTCACCAAGCTTTCATTATATTATTTGGATTGGTGACCCATAAAACAAGTTCATAACCATAGATAATACCATTTGTTAACCCATCAAACTATATGACCCAAGTCATTGGATGGTCCAATGTGTGTCCAACAAGTAAATTGCCTAAAGCATTTGTCTAAATTACTATTTGTTCCCTCCTCATATCCTAACCAAGTCATTTATTTTTTTTTCAAATTGTCCATAATCATTAGATTGTCAACAAATCATCCATTAAGCATTCAACAATGATTTAGAACTAATTGTATGAAATATTGGACCATCCAATCTCTATCAAATAGACATTAGACTATTTGTCCATTGTTTAACAAAGTATTGTGCCTCTTTTTTATATATCTAGTGAACCATTCAAGTTGAATAATGATAACATCAATGCATATTATTACATCAATGTTATCATTATTCAATTAATATAATGTACACAAACACACAATAACTATGTTGTTTACCTACAATTTAACATTCTACATAGCTTATGCAACTTTTAACTATACAAATCGACTACTTTTAGCATAACAATATTATATCGTAGCATACACACATATTAACTATACAATTTTCTTACAATTTTGTATTTTAATTTATCTCATGCACATATAAATTGTGTAATTTTCTTATTATTAGATAGAGATGAACTTGTTATGCATAAGAACCATAGGTCTCATGGTCATGCAAGGGGATTCAACAACACAAGCATAAAGTTAGTTTCCAAAACCTTGAGAAACTTACTAATCATCATTGTGAAAACTACGTGTTGATGTTTCCACTTTAATTTCAATCTCCTTGATTGGGTTTCATAAGTCCTAAAATTGTCCTTTACAACTTTCTATCTCCTCGAAGGCTTCCTTTACTTTCTCTCTCCCAAGCCTTCTTCTTTTCTTTCCTCTCTTTTGATCTTTTTCTTTAATTAGGTTTACAAACCCAAATTTTCCCCTTTTCAACTCTCTCCCTCTCCTAAGTTTTCAATTTTTCTCTTAACTTTCTCTTTATCTCTTGATTTCTAACTATTAGTGACACACCTCTCGTGGTGATTTTGCTATCAAAATCAAGTAAATGATTAGGGATTTAAGGGGACTTTAAGGGAGAATATAAGAAACCCCATGTGATCTATGGCTAAATGGGACAATGGTCATCATCTCCTCCATGGAGCTCTGACAGCTAGACAATAATAAGTGGTTCAATGGCAAGTGATTAAGGATTTGAGTTAGATGAGAGGAAGAGAAACTGGGAATAAAGAGAGCTGGCTTGAGCGAGTAAAGGATTAGGTTAGGGTATTAAATGTATAAATATAATAAATAAATAATTAGTTTAGTTTCTTATTGAAGAAATCTCAAAAATATGTAGTAATTCTAAATAAACTTCAATCATAATGAAACAAATATTATTAGACATATCTCAATAAGTAGTGTCTCACGATTGAGTTATTTTTGCACCAAAGATGAAACTAAGACATATTTCCATATTTTGGAGTACTTAATTTTGAATAACTTTTGACATAATTTATGAGACATTTCACATGTTTATCAATTTATCCTAAAATATTAATATAATTTTATTACCCTAAAAATTTGTGAATGTTACAAGTATTGAGCCAAAGTTAGGGTGTACCTTAACATTTTGAGTTTAAGATCTTTTATTATTACGTTAAGATGAAAAGTCAAATAATTTTTAATAGATAATATTGCTAACTTTTATTCCTTACTTCTTTGTATTAAACAATTATCTTAGTAGTCAAGAATTCTTTTAACTAGTAAAACATCATAAACAATATGTCTAGTAAATTAGGAGACTCATGCTAATCTAAAAAAAATATATATTATCTAAGTCATCCATGTGTTAATTTCTAAACTCTAGCATACATTTTTGAATAATAACTTCACGCCTTTATTATTCTAATGACACAAATCAATTAGTGTATCAAGGAATAGTATAAGCTATCAACTAGATCGAATGCAACTCTATATTTGCCCATACAATCCTCATTATAGTAATAAACAAAGCCACAATTGATGCCTAGTTTTGGCAAAAGGGAAACAATTAAGCTATGGTTAATAGTTATGCTTCGTTCTAACTAGAGTACATAATTAATTAAATAATATAGATGATAATCTTTTAAAGAAAAATAGATAAGCAAATAATCACATATTCTCCTCCAATTATTATGGATGAAAAAAGGATAACTATGGCATGTCTTAAAGTTAAAAGTTGGAAGAAATATTAACCAAATGTGGTTATATTAAGAGCAATATTTTTTTGTACTAAGCTAGTTTTCTCCTATAAATGAGAGAGTTCAATGCTCATAAAAGAGATCTATAACCTAGACCAAAAAAATATTTACTTTATTTTTATTGAAGTTCTAAGTCTTTTTCTCTCTATGATGATTATCTATTCTTTATACATATTTCATTAGTTATTAAAGTTTTTTAACTTAGAAGCTATGCGTGTAATAACTTGAAAATAATATATTATTTGCAAACTAAAAAATATTATTTAAAGTTTCTATATATAAAAAATTTACTCCATCTTTATTAAAACTCTTTCTCTTTCTCTCTCTCTCTATAATGATTATTTATTCTTTATACCTATTTCATTAATTGTTATTAAAGTTTCTAAATAACTTAAAAATAATTAATTATTTACATTCAGGCCACTAAAATGATTTTTTTTAGTTTAAGGGTTTTTCATAAGTTTCTTGTGCTATCTTTTTCTATATTATGTATGGTGTCTTAGTTTTCTTTGGTTATCTTTAATAATGGATGATATTGTCAATGGTCATTTTAGGCTTAATAGTATTCAATTAAGCTAAAATGAAAAATTAAGTGATTCATAATCTTCTATTAAAAAACACGTATTAAATTAATTTTTGTTTTGTGATACATAAAAGTAATGTAAAGAAACATTTACAATAATTTTGAAAAGCAAAACTATCTTTAATATTTTCAAGATAACCTAAAATAATAAACAAGAATTATAAAATATAATTTTTTAAAAAAAAAATAAACTTCACAATCTTATTGTTCCAATGTTTTGAAACAATTCAAGTTGAAATATTTATCTACAACAGAAGCTTAAGTATTTAAATTCTTTTCACAAATAGATTTCTATGAAAAAGCATTTTTTTTTATTTAACTTCATCAATAAATTAAGAAAACAAACATTATTTAAAATCCTACTTTTAATCACAATTAATCACAAGAGTCTTAACAAACAATACTTGTGTCAACATGATGAAAGCTGTCCAAATTTTTCAACTTAACCACAATACATATTAAATTGATGTAACCATGGGATTAGATTAATTATATCACAACACCTTGCTACTTAATACCATTACTTTGCGTCATACATGACTTAAAGTTGTTCAATGTTCACTTGTTTGTTTTACTATAGTAGAGCACCAAACCACATCAATTAGTATATAATGTTTAGGTGGTGTGTTGCTAAATACAATGTCACACACGTCAAATAGAACATTGCTCTATTATAGATACTAAAACTACTCTACTTGTCTATTGTCCCACCTTATTAAGTTGGGTATAGTTAACTAATGCATTTATTTTAAAAAAAAAAATTGAAAAACCCACATTAATGCATTTTTTTAATATATGTTTTAGTTTAGTGAAGGGCCAAAATATAAGCTTTTGGACTTAACTAGTTAAAAGTTTGTCTAGAATTTGTTTATTTTAATGACTATATTAAAATATAATAAAATTTATAAGTACCATTGAAATGATATTTAATAAATAATATGATTAAAATATATTAATAAATAAATAAAGATGTCACAATGATTTAAATTTAAAATAAAATATTATTTAAAGATATCAGATTAAATATTTAATTTCTTTAAATAAGGTTATATTACTAAATACGAATTGTTTTTTTTTGATAAATTTAATATTTATAACAATTGCATGAAATACTTAATTAATATTTTTGATATTTTTAATAATTTGTAAAGAAAAAAATTAACAGCTATACTAAAAAAATTTAATTACAAAAAAATTAATGCTAAAAGTGTCAAGGTGATGATTCAACCCTCTTGAATTGTTGCTGAACTTACAAATCAAAAAATAACATCTTCAACTCATGATTTCCAAAACAATATTTGATTTTTCAACCGAGCTCAAACTTAACATCTCCAGCTTGTTTAAGCTTCAAAAACTCGATCGAGCCAACTAGCTTGGCTAATCGATCTCAGTGACATACCAATGGAACTCTAGTCTCAACTTCATTCATAAGAGAAAGCTCTATATCTTGGAGTTCCTTAGAACAATAGCCATAACATTCAAGCCTTAGACTTCTATTGTTTATAGCAGATGAGGGTCAGGCTTGTAGAACTGTCTTACATCTGTTGTCTTGAGCTGGAGATCTATCTTTTGGATTCTGCAAGACCTGAGACTTGATTTCTTGTTTAATGGACAATTCTGTAATCTTCTCCTGGACTTCTTCCAATAAGTTCAATAAACTTCAAGCAGCTTAAGCCCAGTTTTCTTCTCAAGCCACAGCTGCAGTAGATCCTTATCTTCTTATTAATGCAAAGGTGACCTGGATGAAGCTCAGGCCACAGGCTTTCTTCCAGCATCTCACATTAACAAGATGAATCATCAACCCTAATCTTTGACAGGTTAACAACGGTTAAAAAAAAAAAAAACTAAAAGCCCAACACAATGTACGAAAAAAATACTAATCTGAGCTCATCATTACCAACATTAGCTAAAAATTTCCAGCATATTACAATTGCTACCAAAATGTTTTAAACATTAACAATCTTGAATCAAAACCAACAACCTGTACTTAACATTTCTAGCCAAGAGTTAAAACTATAAATCTAGAGTAAAACAAAACTAGCATATTGCATTCAACATTACTAACATAGACTAAGAACAACCCAGTGTGCTCAAACTTTGCAAACCATGCAAGAGAGTAAACTTGATGCAGAATGGGATGAATTACAACAAAGAGTACATTAAAATCATTTAAGGAGAGCATAACTCATACAGAAAGATGAATATATATATATATATATATATATATATATATATATATATCCACCAAGTGAGAAAAGATAGTAACAATGCTCAAGTACTAAATCACTCAAAAATTTCAACTAAATACATCCCTGAAGACCTTTATTTCTTTGCGAGGGACAAAAGAGGGACTTTGACAGAGGAGAAGCCACATGGGAGAAAACCTTCTATGTCACTTCTACGTCTGAAATAATTTTGCTCCTTTAATTAAACAAACAAATGTAAGCAAAGTCAATCCTTTGCTTTCGTTTCTCTTACATGCAAACCAATCCATAAGGTAAGATAAATCAATTTAAGGGTCAATTTGACATGGTTTCTAGGATTGAATTTTTGTTTGAAAAGATATTATCATATGCGTTTTTGTTGTTGTCAAACATGACCAGTAAAACTATAGTCGTCGAGTAAATGAATCAGGCAAATTGCAAAAAATGAAAAGGGCAATAGCACAAGAAATTCATCATGGAAAACCCTAAAAATCAGGGGAAAACTACATTAATGATGTACCTGCAAAAGTTTCACCATCTTAAAGTTGTTATAGGTACAACTTCTGACTTAAGAACTTTAACAATCAATGAAGCAGGCCAAAAACAAAAAAAAAAATAGATTGGGAATGAAGTAAATGACAAAGAGATAGCAGTAAGGAGATTAATCTCTTAAGTTTGTAATCTTGGTTCTTTTACAAATGTTGAATTTCTATTTTTTGTGAAAGAAATCTAATAAATAAAATAATATAATTATTATGTTTGATACAACTATCTTTGTTTGTTGATTTGATATTTATTTTTATGTTTATGGCTCCACGTGTCAGCAACTCAAAACATATCTAACTTTTTGTTTTAATGAAAATTCACAATAACTATATTATTTTGTTTAATTAGTTGACTTTCTCTATAAATAGAGGAGCTCAACATTTGTAAGGTAACCCTAGATCGAACTTTTAAGAGATCAATCTCTTTAACATTCTCTCTCTCTCTCTCTCTCTCTCTCTCTCTCTTCTCTCTCTCTCATGTACTTCATTCCTATTCTATTTTTTTGTTTTAACCTTTACTTCATTGATAATTAAAGTTTTCAACTCAAAAGTTATACCTATAAAAACTTGAACATATTGGAATCTTTGCAGCCAAACCATCAATGTGGTATTTTGTTTAATTTATTGGGTTTTTAGCAATTTCATTTTCTACAATTTGCTTGAATCAATAGTTATAGTTCTATTAACAAGTTCATTCAATGCAAGACAAAAGCCTTTTTTCTTAAAAGCTATGTGACAAACTTTTAACTATTTTTGCAAAATTTTAACAAGTTGAAACAAAGTAAAAAAAAAATATATCCAAAAGCACATTCGAACTATGACTTATAAAGTAGGGATGGCTATGTTATTGCACGTGCATGAGTATCTATGTAAAAAAAAAACTTCTCATAAGGTTGCATCACATAAAGGCCAAGTTATGTCCAATATATTCTTAAGTGAATATCCAACAAACTAAAATTTTATATTTATAAGGATTACATTAATTACATATTAAGAATACAATATTATATTCAACTTATAGTATATGATTAAAACAAATGTCATTTTAATTCAACAAATCTCTTTGTCAAATAAAATCTTATTCATATTGTTCATTATTTTCTTCTTTATCTCTAAAATCTTTAAATTAATCAAGTCAAGTGTTATATTAAACGTCAAGAATGTTAGTATGTTCTATCATGCTTTTTGCATTGATGTACAAAAAACCAATTACTATATTATAAATGCTCAAACCCTGAGATTCATGCATTGATCACCCAGATAAAGCCTATGCATTTTCATAAAAACTTATTAAGTAAATATCATACATATTAAAAGTTAATAATATAGACATTATGTGAGTTCATCAAAACTCAGTCTAACACTGACAAAAAATACAAAAGACCTATGGGAGCCAATAATTGTATGAATCACTTCAGCCTAATCGAAATATCTATTCTAATATCACTTGTTAAGTGAATTACAAGCCCAAAATAACACCAATTTTTAGCAAAACCAACCAAAATAGTACCTCAAAGGTCTCAATATTATTACACTAAAAAATAACCCTTTTGTCCTAAAGAAACTATGACATACTATTGAGAAAAATTCTTTATAATCTAATTGTATCTCTTTTTGGTTCTAAGTACCATGAATTCAAAATTAATAGATATAAGATAATTAAACTAAAATTGTTGAATATTGAATGCATGTGTAACATAACAACAAAGTATGCAATCACTTCATAAGTAGCAAAAAGTCAGATATTCTTACATTCAAAATTGAATTTGTACTATAATCAATCCTAGGTTTCATTTATGAATTGTTTTGTTCTAATAAATCTAAAGCTGCTAATAATTAAATTTCAATGAAATTTAACCTCATCTCAAAACTAGATTGGAGCTTTTCAAATCAATTATTCTTTGAATTATAAGGGTTTGATGTGGTCTTAACTAAAATTAGACTATATTCATTGGAAGCATTATATGAAAATCTATAAATATACATGCACATATAACAAATATATGCATATAATATATTTATTTATATATATAATATATATTTAATTATATGTATATATATGTATGTATATAATAGATGTATAAAAATTATTAATTTATTTATGAAAATTTATTCAATTATTAGTATAAATACATAAACATGCATAAAATGAATTATTTGAACTTGATTTTCAACTAGTTTAACATGATCCAAAGTTGACAAATTCACATTGCATATTAATTAAGGGTATTTTCTTAGTTTATCTACTTTTTTAACAATTCAACTTTGAAGAAGTCTTGAGAAAGAAAGTGACTTTTCTACGAAGGATTGGTAAAAAAAAAGGACCACGACAAGATATGTAAGACGTGGTAGCATTTGCATGCATCATGATACATGCATGTGCATGGGTCCAATGTAGCAATCAGGAAAGTGCACACAATCGTGTGCATGAGCATGTTGAAAGCATGACCACATGACACGTGTGCATTGACAGCAACACCATGTGCTACGCAGGGAGTAGCTTGTGCACATGTTATAGGGCCCAAGCAGGTCCATTACGAGTAAATGCCCATGTATGTATTGGAAAATACAAAATATAACTCGTACAATACTAAAAAGAAGAAATCTAATATTATTACAAGTAAAATATTATATCCAATATTTAAATATCGTAACTAGAAATGTAACCTTTATCTTTAAATAAAGGGATTGGGGACAAAGGAGTTCCATTTTTTGGAAGAGTTTCATTTGGTAAGAAAAAAGATACATTTTCTTAAATCCCATTCTAACAACAATAATATCATTGCAAATTTTTGAGAAGACAAAAATTGAAAAATTATATTATTGTGAAAATTCCTTATGAAGGAAATATCCCTAGTTTTGTTGTAGTTCTATCTTTCATTTCACAAAAATAATCACATCATAAATTAATGGGTATTTAACAATAACAAGCTTTTGTTGTTGTAGATAGAAAACAAAATTCTCAACATTGTTCCATTTTTTATTACCCATCAATCACCCTTCTCATTGCTTGCTACTCGCCCCCATTCTATCATGTCTTAGATCTCTTTTACGCACACTCTATCTTCTAGATTTGATGACATCATTGAACGATGAACATTCAGCATCCCCTCTAAAGTCTCTTCAGATGTAAGAAAAGTAGTTAGAGTATCATATGGTGTTTGGAAATAAAGGAGAATGGCTTCAAATAGATGAAAGAGAGTGATCACAATGACTATAAGCAGTAAAAAACATGCAAGTTGATCAAAGCCATAACTAGTTGATAAGGTCTTGCTCCCTTTAAATTCTTGCACTAATCCTCCCACAAAGTCTTCTTTAAACTTGGGTTTGGATAGGGCCTAACACCACTTGGAATATCACGTTCCCTCATCCTATGGAGTTCTCTTTTAGCTTCTAACTGAAGATTTCTAAAGTCTAAACAATAAAGGGGCTCAAAATGGTCTACCTTGTAAGGTAGCAACAACATCACACATTCACAATCACCTGAGTTAATGCTTGTATTGAATTATTCTTAAATTGTGCCCACTTACAACCATTTCATGAATTCGAATATAGAGTCAAACTTTATTATCTTCTAAACAATAATGCATATTCCATATTTAAATATGCATACAATTTGATTGAAGTAATTATGACTATAATAGACTAAGTATGAATATAATTATAATCTTAAAATTTTTGATAGCTATATGTGCCTTTTGGAATATATAATATCATAGACTTCATGAAGATGATGAGAAGCAATAATAAGAGAAAGATTCTCATAAAGAGGAAGGGATATTACTCTATTGATTTCTTTCTTTTATAAGAGATTAAGAAATTTTGTTCTTTTTATAAATGATTAAGAGATCTTTTTTTTTTGCAAGAGAGTCAACATTCTTCCATACTTATAATATTAGATATATTTGAGTTAGTTTATTTTATTCTTGTATGAGATTATATATTGTTTCTATAGTTTTGATTATATAGATATTTTCTCCTCTTCTATGGACATAAGATTAACATGAGTTAAACCACATAAATTTAGTATATATATATCTATATATTTTTTCTTTATTTTGTTCTTATTGTTTTTATTAATCGTATTTTCATTGCACTTGGAACAAACTTGTGGGATTAAATCCTAATAGCTTTCTACTTTCATAGACATTCAAATCACACCAAATTGTATCCTCATAAAAACGCTTTGATGAACATAAGACAAAGTTACCTTAAGCCTAATAGTTCAAGATACTTGATAAGGATCAGGTTGGTCAATTTGTTCAAGTTCTAGTCAATTGACTATGCTATTCGAGATGGTGTTAAGACGATTGCCACTATTGATGATGATCTTGCAAGTTTTGAACCTTTATCTAATTAAATGTGTGGAATGTGGATGTTTTATTAGTCTTCAAATTATTGAGATTAAGTTTTAAGATATAATCCACAACTAATTAATGCCTTATCGATTGGTCATGTATTGTGCCAGGATGTTTAGTAGTACATTAATATTACTTCAATTAACAAACTAATCTTAGAGATTATGATCAATGGCTATTCCTTCTTGATAACTTTGTTCTGGTCAAGTTAATTGTCCTTAAAAAGCTCAGTCCATAAAACGTTGCTTAGGCAAGCAACACACGTGACTAAATTTTTGACATCAAAAGCATTGATTTGGACGAAAAAGGGACCACCCTAAAGATGGTTCTACCATTAGAACTTTATTTTTATCGTCTTGACAAGTCGAGAAATAATACTAGGTTGTGATAGTACCATCTATTTAGTTAGGGGAGTCAAATGTAGCAATGGACAAAATTAAAAGTTTTAAGGTCTAGTAGGCCAAAGATGTCTCTCAACCTCAAAGGTATGTTAAAAAGCAATTTCAAGGGTTGCAAACTCTTAGAGATTAAGCTCTCATTGGACTTTCGTATGTGATCAACTTGAAATTAGAAAGATTCACACCACCATGATCCTTGGCCACACAACACATCAAACTCCATGGTGTAGTCATTAACTTATCCAGATACCAATATTGCTACGAGTTAACCATTGGAAGAATGAGGCAAAAACATTCTTTGTGAAGGGTTATGGCATACAAGGGAGAATTGAACTGAGCTTGAATTAAATTAGTACATGTAATTAAAAAAATAACATCATAAAAATATATATATATATATATATATATATATATATATATATATATATATATATATATATAAGATTTTAGGTGGCTTGACCTTATAACCAACTTTATACTAATCTCCAATTAACTAATCAAGGTTTACTCACATTCTTTATAGAAACTGGTGAACAAAAAGTTTACGATACTTTGTTTAGAGGAGATAAGATTTCAACCTAAAAGATGTACAATCAAAATGCAAAGGAGAAACTAACAATTGCAAATAAAAATAAAAAATTGCCCCAAAGGAGGCACTAACAAGGGGCCCAACGAAGACAAAATACTAAGTTGTTCCAAAAGAGACTAGTAAATAAATAGTAGGAGCAAAATTAAATGATTTTACACATCAAAGAACAATTAACCAAAGAATTTCTTGTAAGATACTCTAGCAATAGGCTCGACAATTTCTTGAAATAGGCTAAGCATGACCTCATAAATAATTGTAAATAGAAGTTCACTCTAAAATTTATTTCTTGAATTTTTTATGGATTCTTGAGAATTTTAATAAATTAAACTATTCAAAAGCATTTGTATTGCATTTATTGTTAAATGCTAGGATAAAAAAAATCATAAATATCATTTTCGTATTACCATTTTAACTGAAAGCGATACAAAAAAAATTTAAGGTCTCACTGTATCAATAGAATTGTCAATTTCATAATAAAACCATTCAATGTGCACAATCCTACTTGAATCAAAGTTTTGATTCCATAATCCAATCACATGATCGAAACGTCCACGGTAAGCCTATACTTTCACCTTAAAAAGTAAAAGGTTAGCACAATCCTATCTTTGGAACACTTTCCAATTTTGTTAAATTATAGATGATCAAATGGTTAGTAAACTTAACCAACAAGCCATCCAAAGGCTAATCAAAGTTGTCGAAAAAGAATATCATAGCTATTATTTTCACAAATTTGGAAAAAACATGAAATGATTGTAATATAATAAAACTTTATATGTAAGCTTAAAACATATTTTTAAATATGTTGAGCTAATAAATATTAAAATTAGAATTTTTGCATATTTAAGAGACAAATCAGATGCAATTTAAAAGTCAATTTTGCTATTGTCTCTTTAATGATCTTAGCTAAATACGTCATGAGTTAGGTATAATTACTAACAATCTTCACAAATAATATCCTAGGAACACATACAAAAAATAATTGTGTGCCTTAACATGGCTCATAAGTGAAGTTCATGTCTTATATCCAAAGAGTTAAACATGTTAAGCTATATGGTCACCTTATGAAAATTTACTTTCATCGATTTCTTAAAACCACTTAGACAAATAATTAACTAAGATATTTTAAAAGTTGTTATCATCAAGAAGCAAAGGCCTCATAAGACTAACATGCTTCACCCTAAGTTTAGCCTTGAGTACTTCTCAAGTAGCTTAGGTTATTGTTAGCTTCCTATCCTTGAATTGGCATTCAGTTTTCTGTAAGTGCAAACATGTTTGTGCAATTCTAGCTTTAGTTTAGCAAAGTATAACTTCTTGGTCTCAAACAGCTCTTATCATTCAAGACAATCCTCCAAGCTTGTTACCTATTCAAAATTAAAGTTGGGGTTAATTTGATTGTCAAAGCAAGAAGTTTTTGCCTTCAAATTTCTAATTATTCTTTTGACACCCCACAACTTATGAGGGGATGGAATGATCGTTAGGTGATATCCCAGAGAATGAAATTATTAGATAGGGAGTAGCTCCTCACAAGCCTTTAAATAGAGAGGTACATGGATGAATAAGTTCTACATAGACTATAAGAGGGTGGATACTGAGTGTTTAAGAACAGTCATGCCTTGAATTAGAGAGACAACTTTTGGAGACAACCCAAACTTAGATCACATAAGAATTCCAAATTTAAATATGTTATAGTTGGAGTAATTTTAAAATGGGTGATCGAGAGTGAAGAGGTCTCCTAGATAAGGACAAAACTCGATTAGTTTGGGATAATGCTTCACCAAACAGAAGCTAATGAACCTGTAACACCTGGGACTAAAGAGAACGTAGAATGATCATTGTGTAATGTCATAGAGAGAAAAATTATAGGACAAAGAGCAACTTTTAGCAGAATTCTAGATGAAGTATAGATATGAATAAGTTTAACATCGACTATGGAAGGATAGATCCTAGGCTTTATAACTATAATCATAAACCTTGAATTAGGGAGACATCTTTTAAAAACAACCCAAACATAAATCCTATAAGAACTCCAAAGTTAAATGTATTAAAGTTAGAGTTGAGATATGTGACTAAAACGATAAAAAAAAAACCCAATTGGCTCGAGACAATACCTTATTATGAAAGCTGGGTTATTACAATTCTCTTGTCTAAGTCTACAAGCTCTCGAGAAGCTTATGCAAGTGGTACCCTTTCTCCAAATAGTGATAGAGGATCTTGGAGTCCTCATAAGTATTTGAGTAACAAGTAAAGGTACTAATAAAGATGTTAATTATGAAAAGTGGGAATGTTCTCATTCATTTAGGTCAATTAAGCAAGAATGACATCTCGGGAATGCTAAGATTTTTCCATTTAGAATGTGTGATTTATATAGGAAGTACTATTGTTTCAAGCGAGCTAATGCACAAAAAAAAAACAAAACTACAAAAATGTCACATGAATGGTGAAAGAATGCAAGGGAGAAAAATAAAAATATGCATGTGTATATCATGAATCCTATGCAATTCTATAAGTGAGATGTAAGAGCACATGCTAATGTTGTTGCCTAACTATATCTAATGCTCTAATATGACAAATGATACAAGTACAACCCTTAATGTGTTGTATCATAAAATTGAAAGGTGATTTCGATACCATATATTTAGTGAATTAGCCGTGAAATTTCAAATATTGTTCTTTGTAAGAAACTCTTGAATTCAAACTCTAAAATATGGGAACAAATCTTGTTGGTTGCACACTCATACTTAAAGGAATTTGATCATTACATCTCTCATTAGAGGATCAAAATAGAACAATGACTGATAAACTCTCTCAATAATATAAGACTTGATAGAGTAACAAGATAGCAATAGTGATGGGGTCGAGTATGATTGAGGTGTTGTGGACATGATGTCTGAGATGCATATAAGACGGAAGTCTTTGTTGCACCTATGATTTATGCATCCCTTATTTGATGGAAACAAAATTATTTTCTTTTTATATTAATATATTTTCATATTATATTGATATATTTTCTTAAAATATTTTTAAATCATATATCTCAAAATTAAAAAGATAAACAAATTAGAGAGCTTGATGTTGACATAATGATTTTATTAATGACATTTAGTAAGAAGGAAATTGGTATCAAATATAAAACTTGAGTACACTTAATGAAAATTTTGTGTGAAGTCTTTTTTATTTATTCTTATAATTTTATGACTGATGATAACATTCTTAAGACACTAAGATAATGATAAGATTTTGAATGTATGAGTTAAAAGTGTTTTAAATTTACTTCCACTAATCTTGGCTAATTAAGACACATTTTTTTGACTTGTAGAATTGCTTTATTTAAATTTAAATATAAAAGATTGTATTCATAGAACATGCCCGAAATACTCATAATAAAAATTCTAAAAAATATCCAAAATTAAATATAATGTGATATACATTATACTAAATGTACAACATGTTTAAATTAACTTAGCAAATACATAAATTAAGAGAATGACACGTTGAGTAAAAAAAAGTTTTCAAATCTTTATGTATAGTATGTTACCATCAACATATAATATATTTAATTCAAGCATCTTTATAAGCAAAGGAAGAGATAGTATTTTGAGTGCTTAACTTAGAACACGAGGATTGTGTATGGTACATTAATCTTTAATATGTATTACATTTAATTTACTTGAGTTTAAATGCTATATTTGAGATCTAACCCAAGAATAAAGTATATTTAGTACAAATTATAAGCTAGGATATAATATGGTTCTTAAAATATATAATAAGTTTAGTTTATTTTCTACAAATAACAATTAGTATGGTCAGAATCTAAACTATTTCAACATAACTATTAGAGAACCGTTTAAAGATTTTTTAAATTTTTTAAAAGGGTCCAAACATAATGAAATAACTAACGAGAATTTGCATATTATTTAAAAGTAATATTTCTTAAAAATATCTATTATTCTTGAGAATTTAGATAAAAAACTTTAGTAACAATAGACAATATTTTTAATTATTTCTTAACTTTCTTTCAAGTACTTGAGAATTTATATATATTGTTTAAAACTAATAGTTAAAAATCTCTTATTTATTCTCTATATGCTCATCTTATATTTGGATTGAAAAGAATAACAATAATACATATGAAAATATTGAGATTATTGATTATATGTTTGTCAGACCCAAATCTTCAATTTCCAAAAACTAAGTTTTAAATTTTAAGCTTATGTGCATAAGATGTTATGATCTAAAGATATTGGGATGCTTTTGAAAAATAAAACTCACTTGGGGGGAATGGAACGACCTAAAAGGATAATAACTCAATATAGCAAAGTCGAGATATTATAAAGACATTTGATCTATATTTTTTTCTAAATACCATTTATATGTGATATTTCTTATGCACTTATTCATTACTTATCTCAATCATTAATTTATTATCTCAACTAATCATTTATTTATTGAATTCATTAATCCACATAATATTTTTTGGTTGTAGCATTAAGATATTGACTAACCATTGATAATCCAATAATAATAAAATAAATTAATAAAATAAAAAATTTTAAATGCAAAATTAGAAATACTTAATTAATTAAGTTAAAGAATTTTTATAATAGTGGTACTAAGTTTTAAAGAGAATTAGAATGAACATGCTAATGTATTAAAACAAAAATTTACAATAATCATGGTATTATATAAAGCGACAAACAAAGAATTTTATTTACCATATATTATGGAGGAGAAAAAAATTCTAATCATGAAATTATTAATTAAGATAAAACTTTTAAATGATTATTGTATCAAATGATAATGAGAATTTCAATAATCATGAAAATAGATAGAAACAAAGGATTTCACTAGTAATAGTATTAAAACTTGTTTGAAACAAGAGTTTCAAACTCTTTTTTCCAAAAATTGTTTCTCAAAATGCATTTCATTAAAAAAAGTTTCGTCAAAATTTTATTTTCTTTTACATAAAACTCTTTTTCAAAATCTCTATTATAAACCATATCTTTTAAACTGACATACCCATATACAAACAAAACAAAAATAAAGCTTTTGAGAAAAAGAAATTTAAATGTTAACAATATATTTTGAATACTTTACTAATAATATAAGTACAAATTTGTTATTATAAATACAATCAAATTATCCATCAAAAAGAAAAAGCATTATATTTTAAGTTTTTTACACTCCTTATTAAAGCTGCTAATAAACCAATTTTGAGTCGAATCAAACTTATTTCAAGATCAAAAGAAAAACATCTCATTTGATCTCTATCCATTCTAAGCTTTATATATATATATATTAATTTTTGCACTCATGAGACAAACATTTCAATTCAATATCAAATCAAGAAAAAAATTGATCCAAATTTGAAAATTTTTTTGATCTTTATCTCTAAACTCTCACACACAAATTAATTTCTGTAGCGCCACATGAAACCTGGTCCACGGAAAAAATTCCACCCATGAGCCATGCGAAATTCGGGCCCACACGTACATGAGCCCACTAGCTGCTAAGCACGTAACCAACTTTTGCGCAATTCCCAAAAAGCCCATACCGAAAGCCAACCAAAGAAAATATATAATGACTTAGAAATCCGTAAAAGAAACTCTATACCTGAATTTTTCCTCTGGCCGCCGGCTGCTTTAATCACCATAGAGGTTGCGGCAGTCACCGACCTTCTTCACGTCTCGTTAGAGGGCACGCTGGAATCACTACCCACTGCAACGTGATGGCAACGACGGCGACTCATCGTGGAAAGCCCGAATGTCACCTGCCCCATCGCGATCTTTCCTCGAAGGTACTGAATCATTGGGGAGGCCAGCGGTGCGACGGTGTAGATGACAACCGAAAAGGCGTCAGCGTGAAACGGCGATCCGTACCGACGGCGCCGAAGCCGACGAGGGATCACCGGCGCCAAGCTCCTCGAATCGGAGGTCCCGGTTTCGCTGTAAGTACCGACGACGGTGGTCTCAAGGAGCTGCGGGTGAAGATTCTTGGCCAACTTCGCAACGCTGCCGACAGGATAAGGATCGAAGCACGCCCCATGGATCGGCCGGCTACCAGCATGGATCAGGAGGCGCCGGAGCCTGCTATCCCTTCCGCCGGAGGTGAGGCGGCGATGCCGTGGACTCTGAGGACGAGAAGCGCTGCGCAGCGGGCGCCGTCCGAGAGGATGGCCCGATTGATGTCGGAGGAAGTGGAGAAGAAGGAACAGCGGAAGTTCTCCATCTCCCTCTCGAGGGAGGAGATCGAGGAGGACATCTTCGCGCTGACCGGATCTCGGCCACGCCGCCGGCCCAAGAAGAGGGCGAGGATCGTGCAGCGGCAGCTCGACGTAAGTCGGAAACCTAGATCGCTCCATCTGCCTTCCACACCTCTCTCTCCGAGACAATTTCTTTTTAGCTTATTCTATAATAGGGTTTCTGCCCTTCGCAGGCGATCTTCCCGGGGCAGTGGCTGTCTGATATCACGCCGGAATCGTACAGTGTTACAGAGTAGTCTTTCTCCGGCGCGTTTTATCTCACCATCGGTGATCCCATCTGAAATCCGTCTTTCACATGAATCTTGTTTAGAAAACAGTAGCATGGATGGCTGAAAAGCGATTCATCGACGTGGGAAAAAGATAACCGTCCATCGTTGGCTTTTAGAATTCCAAAAGTGATTTCATCATGTGATCATTTTGATGAATAAAAATACTTGTTTATAACATTTGTATTTTGAGGGGTTGAAAAGTATGAAACCTATCATTTAATTTAATTTCAGTTGGTTTTAAAACTCAATTTTTTATAAAAAAAAAATATATACCTTAAAACATATTTATCTATCTGATTATATTTAAAACATATCTTTTACTTTTAAAAAATATTTAAAAATTGTTCTTTAAAATAAATATTAAAAAAATCCTTTTTATTTATTTATATTAGTTTATTTTTGTATAACATTAATTATTTGTTAAATATTTATTAATGATAGCTTTATTTAATATTTAACAATATTGTTGTCAAAATATTAGTCTTAAATCTCTTTAAAGTTGCTCTAATAATCGATAGTTTTCACCATAAGTATTTTTTTTAATTTACTTTCTCTTTAGTTCTAATTATTTTCATCAAACTTCACCTTTAATCTTACAATACTTGCTTGTAGGTTGTTAGTCACATTCACTATCATTATTCTTATTTTGATTGATGCCAACCATTTATGATTGAAGATTATAAATTTTAAAAATTTTCAACTTCATTTAATAAACTATGACAATTTATTCATAATAACTTTAATAGAAAGCAATTGGATCAATAATGTGCAATAAAATCATAAAATAAATAAAATCTAATTCTATATTTAACATATTAGATAATAAAATAAGTTATTATATAATGCAAGTTTATACAAATTATTTAATATCGTATTAAGTTAATCTTATTAAATGTAAGCAAAATTAAAAACTCATGCACATTATTCCCAATCGTGCTTATCGAAACACAGTTAAGCATTAGGTCAATCGTATTTTGAAGCTATATTTTTTAATTATAAAAATAAAATATAAAATATAATTTTATTTTTAAAAATAGTATTAAAAATTATTTAAATATTTTATTAATGAGTTATAGAATTTTCATTCCTTATGACTCTTTAATGGTGAGATTTGCAATTGAGAGAAAAGTAAAAAGATTATGTTTTTAAAATTACAAAAAAATATATATTTTAAACAATCTTTAGCCAAATTATTTCATCAAATATTTTATACTATATTTGCAAATAATACTCAACAATATTTTTCAAATTAATTAATTAATTAATTAATATAATATTCAATAGCATCTATTCAATAAATTTAATTTTTGTAAACCCAAAATAAGAAATTTTAATTTCGTTTTTAGTTACTGTTGGACAGTGAACCCTGAACTATTTGTACTGCCATGGCAAGCGAACCGCCCAGAAGCATGCCCAAACCCGACCCGAATTGGATCGGGTCTAATTAGACCCGAGCATATGCAATTTTTTAACCTATTGTGTACCACCAAATACTGCTTTAAGCAGATCAATGTTCGTTAAATTTAATGAATAATGGTTTTATTGTTTGAATTCAGTCGAATATTATATATTAGTACAGCGTGTACGACCATGAGGATGATGTGCAAATGACAGATCTGTCCACCATCGGTTCGAGTCAAAGTTGGGCTCGGGTCAAACAAGACCGGTCCAAGTCGTATTATTAAATTTCATCGCCACATCTCTTGCCAATGCTATTCTCGAAGGCAATTAAAGTCTGTTAAGTATTAATAAACAAGGTTTTTTGAATTATGATTAACTTTAAATTGTAGAGTTTATCACTGTTATTTTACATTATTTTAAAAAGTCAAAATATTTTTATTCTTTAAAAATATAATTTTTCTTTTTAATTTATTCTTTAAGGTTAGTTTGATTAAGTTTTTTAAATTAATATTCTTAATCATAGATTATTATACACATAATTTTCAATAGTATTTTATTAGCAAAGCATTTCACAAGTTTTTTTAACTCTTTTATTTTTTTAATAATTATGGTATTAAAGAAAATTTAAATCACATATTATTCTCTATATTTGATGAAAAAATAAAAAAATATTATTTATAGCATGATTCATATAATTCAATTAGCATATTACAATTATATAATAAAAAATTATTATAATAGAATTATTTAATTTTTAATCTTAATACATCACATGTTATTTATATAATCTAATTCATGTTATTAATTGTTAAGAGGATTGTGATTTAATCATTTATTTTTAATACTTTACATAATGTGATTATGTAGAAGTTTCATGATCAAAATAATATCATATCTCATTCTTATCATTACTAGTACTTCAATGTAGAACAATAATAAATGGAGATACATTATTTTTAATATTTTAATACAAGAAATGATAGATAAAAGATAGATGATTAAGTGGCCTAATAAACTATTCATGAAAGTTTAGAGATATAATTAATGTCAAAAACATAATTAATATGGGAACTTAAAAAGTATGGATAATAGTCATTAGGAGTAATTTGGATTCAAGAAAAAATAAATATAAAAAACGAAAAAAATGTTACAAAAATATTGAGAAATGAGAAAGTATAAGATATGAAATGGAAACAAGTACTATGTTATTAGCATAAATATAGCCTTTCTAAAATATGAGAGGTAAATTGTATTTTATAAAAATTTGAGCAAATAAGTTTAGACTAAATTGTGTAATCATTTTATTAATGTGAATTAAATTAAATAAAGGAAAGATAAATGAACACAACCCTCATGTTTAGTTGTTAATAAAGGAAAGATAAATGCAACTTCTTTAAAATAAACTTACATAATAATTATCTAAAATCTGTGCAAATCTCAAGTGACATGCTAAATGAGAATGTACAAAGATATCACTAATTCAATGCTAATGGAAAGATAGAAGATTTGAGAGCATACTAGTGTTTAAAAGAAGTTCAAAAAATTTGAAATGATAAAGCCTTTATAATTCAATAGGATTGATGAATCTAATCTCTTGGAATAAATACTTTTGTATTAGAATCTTCTTTTAAAGTTTAATCATCTATTTAAGATAAAGGATTCATAACAGGTCGAATATGACATTGTTAACCATTAAACAAAGGCTATAGCTTATTTCCCAAAAACATTAAAATCTCTATTACAAGTTTTCGACAATAATTATGATGTACGATCAATAAGATCGTATTGTTCAAAGACAAAAATAAATTTTTGGATTGTACATCAATGTTACTATACTTTTTAAAATGTTAAGATTTTGTTATAATAAGATAAGTTTATGTACTTAACTTTATCATATAATACAATGAATTAATACTATAACATATGAAATTGCTATGTTTTCTATATTTCATTTGTAACTCCTCAGAATTTAGTTTTATGTGTATCAATATAAAGCTTGGTATTTTTAATTATTGATGATGATTTTTTATCTTAGAGCATGTCATAGTAAAATATTAATTGCTAAAAACACCTTAGGAAACATGCCAACTTGTAGATATGGTAAATATTGGATTTGTTCACATATTTTGAAAGAGCTCCTTGAGAGGAAGTACTTGATATGTGGATTGTTTTGGAACTTGTATAAATTTAATATTCATTAATGAAATTAGAATAGATTTTGGAATTTATAAATACTTAATTTGGCTTTCTTTTTTCTTAAAGAGCTAGAAGAAAGATTTATATGGATTTAATTCATAGAGTTAAGAAACATTTCAGTGGCTATAATATAGTTTTGAGTTAAATTTTGAGGTTTCTAAAATAAGGATAAAGAATTTTCATATGTCCTTAAGAAAGGACTTCTTAAGGAGTGAAGGCATCGATAATAAGCTTCTTAAGAGAGTGAGAATAGAGGTGCTACTGAGGAATAGCATGAAAATGTAGTATATAATACAACATGATTTTAGAGTGGCATAAAGGAATTTTTCATGCTACGACTTTAAGTATGATTAGTGAGGAGCTTCAATTTGAAAGAATCTTATTTGATAGCTATAATAAGGAAAACATGAGAGTAAAAATGGATTCCCTTTGGTTTTGTAATAAAAAGAAGTAAGAGCAAATGGGAGATTGATTATTCTAGCCTAAGAAAAATAAGAGTTGGGTGCTACCTTAAAAAGATTTATTATAATTGTTGTGCTTGAATCAAAGGTGTAAAATGAAGGATTATGTGCTACAAAGATTAGTTCCTAATGTAAGGGTTTGTACAAAGAAATAATTAATAATTGTGACATCCTGATCTCACTATGTTAAGCTATTATTCTTTTAGGTCATCCTATCATGATCTAAGTGAGTTTTGTCTTTAAAAAACTTAATAACTAAAGATCACAATATCTCATATAAACACCAGTATCACTCTCTTAGTAATCAATGTGATACATTTTATTCCTATGTCCCTCATCTTAAAACTTATTAGAAGTCTCTTCTTGTCCAATAATTCATCTCTCAAGACATCACCAAATATTCAATCTTTAGAGTTGTACCTTTGGTTGTTGCATTACTTATTCGACGACAACAAAGCCATTATGTTATTAGTATTTTTAATTTTTTAATTATTTTTTACTTCATGCATCTTAGGAGCACATAGGCTAACAATGTGGACAGCTTGATCAAATTGACAAAAGGAGCTTAATGAAGGTATTTTGAAAATAAGCATAACTAGTGCCAAGGGAAACATAAGCTCAAGCAACATAAAAAGAAGATATTTATTGAGTCTCTTTATTTTTGTAATTAAAATATCAAAATTTATAATAATTTTTTTAAGACACTTAAGATTCAATGAGATTGAGTGAAATTATTTAAATATTTTAAAAACATCTATTTTACTCATGTTGTTCTTAGTTCAATGCATGTTTTCTATTTAGAATAATTGTATACTTTTTGTCATAGATTATTATATTGATAATAAGTTGTACTAGTTATTATTATATAATCAAATAGGATTTGAAGAGTGAATGATTTAAGTGAACCTGAGTGAGTACTAATTATATATGTATGATATCCTTCATCATACTATATGATTAATTTATCTATAGATTGAACAATGCATCAGTTAAAGATCTTGAAGAATATGTTATTTATATTATTCATACATGTATAATATATCTATCTTATAAATGTATTAATAACTAATCTAAGAGATGTATTATTTTGAGGTTAGTATTTTTTTAGCTTTATATGGGTAAATATTACTTGTCATATTTATACAATATCTTATTATGGAGGATCAAACAAGGATCAAATTGAGCAATGTTGTATAAACTAGAATATCATACTTTGCTCAACATCAATCAACATAACCCAATATAATACATTTATAATACCAGTCTATTAGATCAATCAAAACTTATAATATAAAAAGGATGACATATATTACTAAAATGAATAAAGATAATATAAATAAGTCCATAATAATCTTAAAATATTCTAATAAACTAAAAAACACATAACTCAAATACTTGTTATATAATATAAAAGTTTGAAACTAATATTGATATAAACATCTAAAATAGAATACAAGTATATACACATGTATATAATATCTCACACACTTATCCAATACATTAGTTTTTCAATACCTGGGTTTTGAAATATCTTCTAAGGACTTTCAACTTGGTGAGTATCATAAAAGTATGATCCACTGAGAAATGAACTAATCATTTAGTGATGATTGATTAGATAACACTAATAGTTTTGCATCAAACTTATATGATCTCTTGGATTGAACAATATAGTCAATTTAGAATGTATGTAATCACTAGTTTGATTGATTTTTAGCATAGCTATTAAAAGAGATTTTGGAGTTATTTTTGAGCTTAAAAAATGCTATATAAAAGGCATCCAAACTTAGTAGAAGAATCTTTATGATTAATTTGATTATTTTTCTAAGGGAGTTTCATTGGATTCATTATTTTTAAGAAGAGGAAAGTATAAGGTTATGACATTTAACTTGAAACATTCATCATAGCCTTTCTTCATTAAGTTAAATTGATTTATATTATGAAATTACTTTCTTTGAGTTTTATTACATACTATTTCTTATTATTTTAACATTATAATAGTGTCCTTCTTTCTTAATTATTTATTTGATTTTAGGACTTTTGTATTGAGTCTTACTTGTGTCTCTTTGTCTTATTATTGAGACCTTTTATTTAATCTTTTGCTTGTAAGATTTTATCAAGACAATGTTTATAAACCTTTTATTAAGTTTTTATCAAGTTGATATTAATAAACTTTTATTAAGCTAATATTGTAAAATTTTATTATGCAAGTAATATAAACTTTTACTAAATTAATATTTAATATTTTGTTGAGACATTTGTCCTAAGATGAATTTAGATCCAAGTTTAAATTGAATAACTTAAAATCTCTTTTGTGTTTATTGTATTTGAATTCTTACATAAAACAAGTGTTATAAAAACTAATAAGATTAAGAATAAGAAAATTCTTTTATTGTAACTTTATTTGAGTTTTTGAATTAGCTTGATTTTTATAATTTGTATAACTTTCCCATCCTCTCTTTTTTTCATTGTGCTCTTATAATTTCAATACTCCTATTCTTTAGCTCCTTGTGTCACAAGCCACCATCTTTCACTTAGTTTTTCACAAACCACATTAGAGAGTTGGCTTTGATACAAAATATGACATCATAGACTTGTTATGTTGAGATATTATCTTATTGGGTTGTCTTATCCCTAATCAAATGAGTTTTGTCATCAAAAGATATTTCAACATCATAAAAGAGCATAACATCTTATGTAAATATTAGAATCACTCTTATAAAACTTATTAGGAGCTACTTTGTATAGTAATTCTTCTATTAGGATACACTAAATATTTACTCCCTGTCCTCTTTAGTCTTAAGTATCACAATAATAATAGAGATAAGTTACTTTGAGAAGTTGGTTGGAATTACTATTTTAGTATAAGGGGATTTGTAATTAGGAGTTATTTTGAGGAAATGGTAAGATATTATAATGAAGAGGAGTTTTGGAATTTTTTAAAGAGGTTATGAAGTGAAAGAAAAGAGCTTCTAACAAAGAGAGACTATGAGGAAGTAAGGAACAAAGTTGTAACCAAAGAAATCAAGTAAAGCATGCTACAACAAATGAAATTAGGTTAGTGAGGAAAGAAGAATGGTTGAAACTTAATGAAAGGAGAAGAACATGCAAACAAAATTATGCATGAGTTTCCCTATGGTTGTCTTGTGAAGGTAATCCTACAAAATCAAAAGCTTGAGTTGTATTATTTTGAGAGTCTGTTGGTATATTAAGAGGTTGATTAGTTATAGCAATACTATTTTTTTAAGCAAGAATGCTAGTAGAAGTCACAGGAAGAAGCAAGATAAAGAATTAAATTTCTACAACAAGAAGGTATTTAGAATTCTAGGAAAGTTTGGAAATTGAGTCAATAATTGTAAGAATTTAGAGTTATATAAAGGTATGTATTTTATTTATTGATATCTTAAGTTTCACAAAAGTTTAGCATGAGTTTCTAATCGAGTTAGCTATACAAAACTTGTTTAGCTTGCATAGGATGTTGACAGTGTGAACGATGGCTCCATGATATATAAGAAAATATTAACCATGCTATGATGGGAAGTCAAAGATTAGACCATAGGTATGATAGATGTCCCTATCCTTGTTAGCATAGACTGTTGACGACATGAGAGTGGTGGCTTCGTGATAAATGATTATATGATATGAGATCCTAAAGCATGGAGATAGTGGTCATATGAGAAAAATTGGGCTTTAAAGAAAGAAACAAGAAATAAATAAAAAAGAAACAAGAAAAGATAAAATAATTACAAATATAAAAGAAAGTAAAAATATATCAGATATTTTGAGTATTATATGATACTAACATTATCTGATTACTATATATATATATACATAATCATGATGCATACAAATATTCATGTATTGATTTAGTGCTTTCATATCTTTTATAGCTTACTATACAATATTTATCGATTGGCCATTCCTTATTTATTGGTTACACATTCACACTTTTACATTATCTTTATGCTTGTAGCTTATAGCTTGTTTATTGAACATATTAATACTTTATAAGTCATGATGCAAACATTCACCAAGCTAAAGGTTCTTAAAGGTTTAAGGTTCTAGAGTTTCAGAGGATGTTATATTTTGAGAGCTCAACGAGAACCTTCGTATGAGATGGACTTGTGTTATTTTTGTATCACAATTTTTGTATGAAAATACTAGTTTAGTTTTGATGTTGTTATATTATTTATGATTTAAGATGCTAATTTTGTTTAGTCTTTATCTAAACTTGAGGTATGTATAGCTTTTATATGTAGGTTTTTGTCATTATACGAAGTGATGGTTGTAATAAGTAGAATTGGTGATATATGTATGGCTCAAACTATAATTGTATCACTTGTAATTATATTACAAACTAAAATGTTATGATTATTGAATCAAGATAATGGATACATTGTATTATATAGTGATGGGTGTGATAAATGTTTTATACAAGGAAGAAAATGACCTTTTCAAGAGAGATTTTGTTTATTTGAATGCTAAAATTTTAAACCAATTTACTTAAATTTAACTAATAAAATGATAGTAAATAAGTATTATTGTTAGTTTTAGTATCACCCTCACATGAAGGATTGATAGTGTCATTTACTTGATCTGTTAATCTCATATAATATTATTAGATGCATTATTAGGCATGGTAGCCAAGTGTAGTGTGATATTGATCATATTACATAATGATGATCATTGTATCATATAAAGTTCTCAGGATTTTTTTTATCATTTATTTTTTTATATTTTACTAATTGATTATATTTTATGATTATATGCTATTGTACTATAAAAAATTCTCAACTTTTAACTTTCCTTGTAATGTATAAATACACTTGTATTATGACTTAATTATTTCTCTATGTCAACTTAGGAGTACATTGATACTGCAAATCAAACTATTCAATATGATCTTAATATATTGTATAAAATGAAAGGTCTTACTGTATTGTACAAAAAGTCAAAACATCTTTACACACACTCAAATAGATTGTTTTATTCTGCTTCAGACACAAAATTTAATATCGATCGTACTATACAATAAATATATTCTATCATACAATTAGTGTCTTTAACCTATTTAAAAATTCAAAATATTTTTATACTCACCTATATAATTAAGTTTTAAATAATAAAAGTTTACTCATAAGACTTAGATATCACAAATTAGTTCATGAAAATGTAAATGAAATAAAGATGGCTTATGATAGAGCTTAAAATTAGTTTGAATAAGAATAAGATTATAAGTTCCATAAGTAAATATTTTATAAGTCTTGACATTTTAAGCATATAAAAATTAAGTAAATAGTACTTTTAACTATTTTGATACCATCAAGAGCAGGTTCTTCCATAAGTTGATCATTTGTAGGAAGCATATTATTTAGTAAGTTCTCATGATGATAGTTATCACATCTTGAATGATCATCTTATATTCTTTCTAAGGCACTACCTCATACAACACATTAATAAACTTAATAATATGATTTTATTATTATTAAACTCCTATATAATGCCATCAGGTATTATATGGTAAGTATCATATATGAGCATATTACACGAGAGCAAATATGTGATGATTCTAGCATATTTTATATTCTCATTAGATATCATATATTCTTGTTATTGATCTTATTCTATATACATGATATTTACTACATTTCATACCACTTATATACATGTAGTTGTTGTTTGTCTAATGAGCATATTATGCTTATTATTTACTTACATTGCAAATCAAGATATAAATCGATATAGAGTTGAGAATACCTAGTTGTTTATGACATAAAACCCTGAGAAAAAAAAGAGATTTTTTTTGAGATTTTTCTGAAAACTTTTGTATGAGTTGTATTTATAACTTTGTGACTAAATATTAAATAGATTTACTTTACAACTTTTATTAAGACTTTTGACAAGTTTGTGGTATATTGAGTAATTACTTATTCAATTCATTTATTTATTGAGGATTATAGATTTTTCAATTCTCATCTTAGCCTCATTTTAAATTGTGTTTTTCAGATTTTGATGCCCACTCCACAATGACTCGATGTTTTAATATTTTTGAATTGTATTATTAAGTTTATTATACTAGATAATTAAGGTGTGGTAATTTTCATAGGATAAACCTTCAAACAATACTCAAGTTCTTATAGTAAAAAAAATTCCATTATTAACCATAAATGATCTATGAATCCATGTCTAGAGGTAGGAGAAGAAAGCAAAATCATGCACAAAAAGAATTGGACAACCAAATGTTCTTTAGCTTATTTTGTTCCTTATTAAGGATATGACACACTGTCTTATCATTGTTTGAAGTTGTGTACGAAATAATGTTGGTCTTGTGAAATTATTGACCCTTGAGGGACACCAAATAATTGTGATTGCAACCAAGGTGATTTGGAATTAGATTAGTGCATTCAAAACATACACAAAAATACGTGATATTCTTATTGATCCAATGAATCCTAACGCATCCATTTCAAGGCACTTTTGTGAAGTATAATCAAAATTATGACACCTTTTATGTATATCATTGAATACATATTACTTTCAATGTTAAAAAAATACTATAATATAAACCTAAAGATTAGAAATCACTGCTTCTAAAGCTACACAAGTTTGAGAGATTGAATACAAAGCATACTATTGCTAGTTTGGAAGAAAGAATCAATTTCTCATGGATAATCATTTTTATTTTGTTATAATTGTAAGTATTCATGGTTGTGTTTTACTAAGAAAAATTACTTTTAATATTTTTAAATAACTTTAAAATTTATTTAAAAATTTTGTTAAATTTTAATTTTATAGGTGATTGATCAAATTCATATGCTAATTTCCTAAGCAGAATTGCTTTGCAAGATTTGACCCATAAAACCTAGGCATAGTGAAGTATAGAATAAATTTGTATTCCTTTTGGAATCAATCCAACAAGAATCTATTTATAGTTGTTTAATTAGAATTGTCACATCAAACTTTGTCTCTAACTTTTTAACTTTTTTTTAATATCAAATCTTATTATAAAGATGTCCAGGATTAAAAAATCTATTAGATCAATTTTCAAATCTTTTTTTCACTTATTTTGTAACAATTCTTTACCAAAATTTTCTTTAAATAGATCTAACATAGCCCTTTATTTTACGTAAATCATTGTTATTTTACACTACAACCCTAACAACTTCATTCCATTGCCAAAAACTACTAAGTGGTCTAAGCTCTTTCATAACTCTAAGATAATTTTTTGAAAATTTGATTTGAAGTTTTGGTACATTCTATGAAAGATATCAATTTTAATTTTCTCTCTTTTCTTAATAGTTTTGTTTTTGCATTTTTTTTTTACTCCTTAGCTTTAAATCCTTTAGTTCTCATTGCAAAGCTCTTTACCAACTTAAAACCTAATTTGATTAAAGTTAAAAGATTTTTTGAATTACCATTATAACTTTTTTGAACTATTGTTCTCTCAAATTATTATTTGATTCATATGCACTAGAAAAAATTGTAATACTCTTGTCATCACTTTGGACTTAAGTGCCCTTATGTCTTTGTCTACATTTGTGTTTTCATAGCAAGCTTCTAACAAGAAGTATGTGCATTTTCTAGATTTTGGCTTGAGCAAGAATAACATAAAATGCTTCTTATAAAAGTAGTTGCATGGTTCTTGAAGCATTTAACCCATACATAGAAAAGGCTTATATCACTTCTTAGAAGTTGAATTATGCTTGAATGCCTCTGAATAAACTTGGTTTTATTAAACCACTTGATGAGCAAATATAGATCATTAATAAGGTCTAAACACTATTTTTAATTGCCTTTGCTAATACCTTGTGAAATAGTTTGAATTTTGATTTTTATCAAACTCATTTAAAAATTGATGAATGTACTTACAAAGTAAATCTTGTTGATAAGTTTTTCACTTGTAAGTCAAATGCCCAACTTTTACTTTATAGAATGATTTTAATACATCATTTTTAAAATTTATGACCAAACTAATTACCTAAAGATGCAAGGTACTTTTATACCCTAAACACACTAAAATATCAAACACAAACTCTTAAAAATCAACATCCTTAACCCTACTATTTTAGAAGATAATCTAACTCAACAGAACTAAATCTTCAGTAAATTCAATAATGTCAACAATTATTCACATGAGAAAATGATAAGAAGAACAATGATAAATGGCACACAACAGATCAAAAGCATATGACATCTCCAATAAAATTTCATAGAAACCCTAGGTTTAAATTAAGGCATGTAACTTTCAATTTTTTTTTCTTCCACAAACAAAATAAGCAAAAGTTACTTACCAGATATGATTTCAACTAAAATATTCTGAAAACTCTCAGTATTTACATCAGATATTAAACTAAATTTGATGGCCCCATTTTTTGGGTAAAAATCTATCAAAAACAAATAATATTCCAATAAATCAAAAATATGTATAAACATTTTAATTACATATTTCCCTAATCTCAAGTAAGATAAACCTATGAAACAAAACTGGAGATACTATGCCTTTTGCTTCATCTACCTCAACAACAGATCTGGGTTTGCACAGATGCATGCAAGAGGAGGAAGAAAGGTTCAAGTGTTGGAAGTCGAGCAGTGTGTATCTGTTTTGATCACCCGAGAGTTATACGAACCGCAGAAACTGCACTTGTGGTAAAGCCAGTGGAATCTGGACGTTCCCTTCCTATCGCAGTCGTTGCAAAGTATATCCTATACGACGCATAAACACGAAAATTCTCAACACTTTAAGTCAAGATTGTTAATTTGTATTGATAACATGTTCATCTAGAGATCAACATTTCAGCTCAAATAGGCACTATCTGTGATATAAGATGTTAAGGTGGAGTGCAATTGTTTAGAAGAGCCTTTTGGGCTATTTAGCATTGTTTAGAATTAATAAAGATGAAGGCTTTCACCTGGCACTTGTCTTTGTATTCCTCAGGAAGCTCTTCGGCAGCCAGCAATGCATCAAGCATGCCAAAATACACCTGTAGACAACAGAACAGCTCTGCTTAAGAAAGAAGTTTGACGAGTAGATGGAAAAAAATATGTTCATCCCCGGAGAATAACAATCAATTGGTTCTTAACAAAATCTTATAAGAGATTGTTTAAAAGACTCAATCAAAAACGCATACATTTATTTCAGGAATGGAAGTATCAAATCTGGATCACTGTAGGTGTGTTAATTAATAATAAGCAAAGCAAAAAGAAAAGATACCAAGATAATCATTATTATCATTAACAATTTTATATTTTCTTTGTGAAAATATAAAACACAAGCTACATTAAAAGAGTAAAAGTAAAGATGACAATAACACAAGTATCAAATCTGGATCACAATTGTAGTAGTGTTAATTAACATTAAACAAAGCAAAAGAAAAGGTACCAAGATCATCATTATTATCATTAACAATTTTATATTTTCTTTGTGAAAATATAAAACACAAGCTACATCAAAGAGTAAAAGTAAAGATGACAATAACACGACATCACCAACATCAAAAGAATGAAGAACTAAAATAATATATAGGTATAATAAAATAAACCAGGAAAGGAGAAAAATCAAGAAACTGCAAAGGTATGCTATCAGAAAAGAACATAGTGGAGGAAAAACTTGTATTATTTCCTATAAATATAAGACATAATTCTCTACTTTTTTTTTCTTTCACCATCAAAGAAAGACAGCGAGACACTATTCCAACAAAAAGGAACAATAACGTAATGACAGCTGAGTAATGAAGTTGAAAAGCAGAAGAATCATAATGAAGAGGAAAAATAGTAGGGATTAATATCATAAATAAAAAGGCTATAGACAGTGATTTGATAACCAATCTATTTTGAATCAAATGGATTGAACCAAAAGCTGATGATCTAGCTGGAACAGTTATCCTTTTGAACTGTCCTTTGCATAGAACAGGCAATTCAACAAGGATACCAAAATGGTTCATTATTACTCCTCTGAAACCAACACATAAAAAGGGCAGTAAAACAATAATACACAAGCTATTTCCAAATTAAAACATAGATAAGTGAAGCTAATCACTTGTTACTCTCATGCAATCGGCAACCCTAGGCTGCATCCATCTCTTGATTCCTGTGAATCAAAATGGCTAGTTTGTGCACTCCTGTGTCCTTTGTTTTCAGCACAAGTACAAGAGGGCCATCGTATAGGAAGCCAAATCGTCTCCTCTTTAATTTGGTTCCCATGATCCTCACCTAGGTGCTTTGGTTCACAATTCATCCTCTTCAAATCAGAATCCAACATCTTGGCCACTTAAACACTTGTCCTATATAACTTCAATATGTCAAATAATTATTTTTTTTAATTTTGATGGCGATTTTGCAATTCTTTCTTAAGCAAAGCATTTGCAATTTTTGTCCTACAAGGATACTAGTAATTGTTTTATTAATATCCTTATCACCCCAAACTCTAACATCGTACAGCTAACTAAAACATGAACCATTTGTCAACAAGATGCCAAACAAGCATATGAGAGATATTTTGCGACAAAAACAAACGAAAGGATTCAACAAAAGATATCAAAGAAAAATACAAGGGTTCATATCACTAGTTTTATCCAAACTCAAAAACATGTTAAGAAAAGATACCTTCGATTCCCTTTCTAGATGATTCTCACATCAACTAAATCTCCATGGATAAGGTATTTTGGGAAGGTAACTCGGGTACAATCTTGGATACCTTTTTGTACCATATCTTTGTATTTTTGTTACATCTCAAAGCCTATTGGGAAGACTTTCACAAGTTAATTCCATATAAAACAACCCACTCAAATAACTTTATCTCTTTCAATCTCTACTTATCTATTTATATAAATTCCTATCTTTATAAAGTAATTCACACCAAATCATCAATTCCATGCTAGCCAGATGATTAGCAATTATAACCATCACAATTCAATAGTTGAACCAGCTATGCCACATTAACGCCTCTGTAAAAAATAAATAATGATTAGCAATTACAATTATCAAAGTTCAATAGTTGAACCTGTTCCATCATATTAATGCTTATATAACTATACATAAGACATTCATAAGACCATTTGAGTCATGTTATCCCCAAAAGATATAATATAAACTTCAAAAACAAATCATAAAACCATGAAAGGAGAGAGGAATAAAATAAATGAAACAGAGTACTACGAATTTATTGTCCATTAACATAACCTCACAATGAAAGTTCTTTTGTACAAAAAAAAAAATTACAATCGAGAAATGACATGAAGAGTACTAAACTCCTATTGTTGATTAGACCCTAATGATTGGAAAAGACACCTTCGTTAAGGTTGTAAGCTCTATTATCCATAGACCCTTTTCATATCTATTTTATTCTTGAATATACCAAAAGTCCCCTAAGTAATATAAAATGACCATTTTTTTGCTACTTTCAACCTTTTACCCTCCACAACAAGTCAACCATTAAGAAACTAATATATATAGTTCGATGCTGATTCTGTGAGCTATTCCTTGAACACAGCTATAAGAAAGCTTGGATCATTATTGAGCATGAGAATATAGCCAACTTACAAGATCTAACCAAAATATTGGGCCTTAGACTTCTTGTGAGCTTTAAACAAATTTTTCATAAATCTAAATTAGTCAAACTATCTCATTTTCAAACAAGCTGATTTAGGATGTATGTATTACAAATAAAGATCAACCTTATTCGATTATTAGAAGGTCTAATCGAGCCACCTTAGTCATTTAACCTATGAGAAATTGCTTCATTGGCAACAATATTTCAGTTTCATCAAATTCTAATTTCTTAGTAATATCAAAATAAATACTGATTCGCAACAAAATTTTGTATGATCATCAACCTGCTCCTTTGGACATTCATATATATTGTCCCATTCGTTTAGGGGTGATGGAAGCATTTAAGCTCCTTCCATCATTGTTTTATTATTAACAAAAGGCCATGTTTGATACAAGTTTAATGGTTTGAATATACAAACCCAGTGCCTAGATAAAATGCATTTAAGGTGAATCCATTTGATTTCCAAAGTTACAGCTAGAAAAGCCCAACTTTTGGCGCAAATCGTTCAACATCACTTTTGTGAAGATGAAATGCATTTCATCATGAATTCATAGGTATAGGCCACCAAGATACATGACAAGTTACAGCCCCATTTACTAATAGTCAAATAGGCTATCAGTTTTTAGGAATTTTAGTCGAAGGAGACACTTCATATTTTGACAATGATATTGGAATTAAGAGAACCTAGAATTGATATTGTCCAATCAACCAACTTACCCTTTGATTCTTTTATCAACTATATGGAAATTTTCCCAACACAAAAAGCAACGAAATTACGAAAGTACCACATTTATGAAGTGCCCATCCTTATAATTAAACTATAAGACTTTATGCAAATTAAGGAACCACACAAGTTGAACCTACCAACAAATTTTTTCCAGTCAACCTTGACAAATTTCATAAAGAATTTCTCCAAAAGATGCTTATAATAAATCACTTATTGGCAAAATGTTCATACCTCTACGATTATCTAAATAACCATAACATCAGCTAGATGAATTTTGTGCTTTTTAATGCTCAAGGGATATAACAAATCTTGAACTTTTCAGCAAAATGCTTGATCTTCTTCAATTCTTTCATAACTAATGAGGGTAAGTAACAAGAGCACCAACTAGTAGGAGTAGAAAACAAAAGAAGAAAATTAGTAGACCAAGATGTCGACATTTTAGTCCTTAAAAGAAGGCTAAATAAGCAAGAATGGTTAGGATTTGGTTATGAATGATTAATGTTTGAGATTTAGATTTAACAAAGAAGCATGATCATATTTGCCAAGTATGATTAAGATTAATAGTGACGATTTCAACAATATATGAATTTTAGAGATTGAGAGTTAGATAAGCCTAACAAATTAAAAGACAATCTAACACATATATGATTATTGATGTGAGAGGGTCAGATTCATGTAGACGATGAAGCTCTAAGTTCAAGAGAAGATTCGGTTAATCTTAAAGTTAAGTATAAAAACTAAATGAGACTACTAAGAAAATTTAAGATGTAAATATTGAAGATTATAGGATTTGAAATTTAAATGTCTTAAGAGTTTGAAATTTAAAAACTTAAGGGTTCAAAATTTAAAAGTTCTAAGTTTGAAATTTAAAAACCTAGGTTTTGAAATTTAAATATATTAGGGTTAAGAACAAGAACCTATAATACTTGGTGGGCTCTTGAGGACCTTAGAGAAGCCCTTGAATATGAGAGATTCTCGAGTTAGAACCTAGATAGAGTTTAGGGTTGAAAGAAAGCTCAAGTATGGTGTAGGCCTCAGCTAAGGGGCTAAAAAAGCTTTGATGTTTCCTACTAAACCTTACGCATGGCATGGATTTATTAGGTAAGATTATGAGTATCTCCTTTAGGATCTTAAGCCAATGGTTGGACACCTTAGATGATAATTTGAGAGACGTGTGACTCAGGAGAGACTTTAGAAAAGAGAATAATGACTCAAGTTAGCCTAAAAGACATAAAAGTCATTAGTAAAACTTATATGAACCTCGATTAAAAAGATAGTTCATGACTTAGAATTATACCTAAGAGTTAAAGCTAAGGATTTGAACTCGAGTCAATGCTCAAGTGGAAGCTCAAATAGGCAAAGAGACTTTAGTAAGAAACCTTAAATAATTGAATTAAAATTTGAAAGAAACCTTAGGGTGTCCCAAATAGCTGATTACCTTAGGATCATCCCAGATAACAAATAGATAACCCTAGATAGTTTGAGTAAGGTCTTGAAGAAAACTTTACGATCATCCTAAATAGCAGATTAAGGTTAAAAGAATATCCCAGGATAAACCTAGATAGTTAGTAATAGTCCTTTGGAATAATACCAACATAATAAGCAAAAGAATTTTGATGAATTGTAACAGTTGATGCAGTGGACCCTAGGTTTTGAACTCCTAAGCCAAGAAATAAATGGGTCAATTATTTGGCTTCAAATAAAGAGGTTATAATATTGTGTGATTGGCAAAGCCCCGGTTTTTGTAGTATCAGACATGTGTTTAGAGATTTCAAGTGCGGTTGAATGTCGCTTATATAAAGCATCACGGGAGACCATAGATGTACCAGAGCATATGGTAAGGAATGCATGTGTTTATTAAGGACTCCTAAAGCTCTGAAGGGACTAGGCCACATGATTGGCAGAGTCCAAGTTGTAAAGTGCTAGATTATGTAATGATTTGGGAGTGTTAAACCTTGCACAACAATTCTCATGGCTTAAATGGAGTGCCCAATTACTAATGAGACGCTGAGCATCTAGTTAGCTGCATCATAGGCAATTCTTTGATAATAATAGCCTTGATTATGCATTGATTCAATTTAATAGGTTAAGATACTCCTATATGATGTCATTATATATGAAATTGGTTATAATCTACTTATACAAAATAGATATTTATTATGTTACTACTAATTATTTTTATAATATGACTTAAAGATAACATATAGATCCAAAGAGTTAGAAACTTGTATTAGAAAATGAATTGAGAGTGACATAATCAGTGTATTTAATAGCCTTGATATTTCAACTTTGTATTTTATGATATTTTTGTTATAGTAATAATCATATTTTATTTATGACAATGATATTGTATTTGATAGACTTTTGATTGTATCAAACTTTTATTATAATTATTAGACATTTATATCTTTTATATTTGTCTCTTATATGATAGAAATTGAATTTGAACATTGTATGCGAGTTATAATGATACATTAGCCTTGTGGATTATGTATAAATACAATGACAGGTTTTGGCAGGTTTGGTTTAATACCATGTACATGCTAATATAGTTGGTGAGTTACCTTAACTTTAGTATGAACTAGTTTCTGAATTAGCTAGTCAACCAATTGATAAAAAAAATGATTCATTTTGGGAGGCACGTCATGAGCATGATAATCAAATTGGAGGATTGTGACTTTCAGTTTCAATGTCAAGCCCAGAGAATGAAAGATGGCTAGCCAAGTACATTGATTGATGCATGGGTTTTGTTACACCAAAAAATTTTTAAAAAACTATTGCTAAAAAAGTCAAGTGTGACAAAATTGATGAACATCTGAAATATGAGAGCTAGGGAGTGAATGGTTCAACATCAATTATAGAAGGTAAGATCTTAAACGGTATTATAAAATCATAACCCTTGAAATAATAAGGTGTCTTTTACGGGAAACTCAGGCTTAGATCATATAAAAATTCTATAGTTAAACATGTTGGAGTTAGAATAGATTTAGGATGGTTAACTAAATGAAAAGAGACTATCTGGATAAAGAAAAAACTCAATTGGTTTTGGACAATATCTTAAAATGAAAACTAGGACATTGCAACTAAAACAAAAATCAAGCAACAAAACAGCCAAAACAATAGACACCCAAACATCAAGGAATTCCAAAACCAAAAAAAATTTTGAACTTGGTTTGTTATTTAATTAAATTCAACACGTTTAACGTTTTCAGTCTAATTGATTCCAAAAGCAGCAAGAGGCCTAAATACGTGGCTTCACAAAAGCATAGGAAAAGGGTACTTTTTGTTAAAAACATTGTATGTAAAACAGGTAACTTGGAAAAGGTTATTGGACCATATCACAACCATACTAATAGGTTCAACTTAAGAATGATAATTAAGCAGATAAAAGATAGAAGACTGCTAAAATAAAGCTAAAAAATGTTATTTGCAAAACTATACTGACGTCAAAAAAGAAGTCCATCAGCAAGGACAACAACAATATATCAGAATACTGAACTGCTTGCATTTAGAACATATGAACCTAAAATGCAGCACATTTATACTGTTTAAACAAATTATTCTAAGACATAAAATAGATATTTTCAACTAAAAGTTCGATAAATTACCGCCATATTGCCTAAAGACTTGCTACAGATGGGACAGGTGTAGTGACTGCATGTGTATGCCTGCAGAAAAAAGTGGGAGACGGTCAGCCATCAATTTCTCAAATTACAAAGATTAAGACAAACTAAAAGATAAAGGAAATAAGAGTGTTATGGTAATTAAATGTGACACGTATGAATTGGTCACTGATGATCCAAACAGCTAAAGGTAACAAGTATGATAATTGGTTACCTGAAAGCAAGCTGAGTGCATGAAGTGACCACAGGGTAGGGCTCTTACTGCAGCACTTGATGTGAAAAGAAAATCACAACAAATAGGACAGTTAGTTTCAAGTCCTCTTTCTCTGCATTTATGCTCCACCAGTTTCATTCCAAGGCAACAGTTACACGTCATACAATGAAAGAAGTCCACACCAAGTCCCCTACCAACACGGCATAAGTTGCAAAATGGACAGTGATACACCGCTCTGAAACAATATTACATATCATGAGTATAAAATTATGTATTGTCAAACACAATGCATGTGTATAAAATCATGAACATTAACGTTTAAGTATGTCAAACAATATTACATATCATGAGTATAAAATTATGAACATTACCGTTTAAGTATTGTCAAACACAATGCATGTGTAATGCAGCAGTAATTTACAGTTCAAACTGTTTCATAAACATTACAGCTATCAAAAAGTGCATAGTAGAAATCTAGGAATGAACAACTTTACATACCTCGCCCTATCAGTGTTACACACTTTACAGGACATGATGTCGGATATACCAAATGGCTTATCAAAATAAAAAAAAAATTATCACTTCAATGACACACATCAAAAAACATTGATAGTATAGCTTGAAAACTATAGGTATGGTTCAAGAGCATACACTAAACTGTTTGCATCCAACCTCATGCCAAAAGAAGGTTTAGAGTTTATCATTTCTTGACCATCTCCCTTGTCTCAATTTGTGGCACACATGCATTCACATTTGGCTCCCAACATTATAACAATTGACTCCAGAACCTCCTCTATTTTCAATGGAGATTGCTTCATCACATCTTGCCATTTAACACATGCATTTCAAATATCTCTTCCAATTGCTCAAAGCTAGCATCTTACTTTGGAGTAATGGCCTATGTTCTAAAAGAAATAGTGGCTTCAATTCCTTAATATTCCAGTCTTGTTCCCTTCTCCATCAATCTTCAATGTGATGAACTATAAGTAGATGCAGCTATCATATATCCCACTCTGGAAGGTTTGAAAAGCAACTTGCGAGGGAGTTGTGAGGTTGACAAGAATGAAACTTGAGAAGTTGTTCTCAAGGGATATTGAGGTGGCTCAAGTTGTACTTGAGAGGATTTCTTTTGGTGCAAAAGATATCAAATTCATATGAAAACTCACATGAGGAAAGAGCTTGAGCAGGTATTGGGAGATGTCGTCTTCACTTGAGAATGATGCCTCAAGAAGAACAAAAAACCTTTATCATTTATAGTTCTTGAAAGGCTTGGAGCTTATTATAACCTTTAGAAAAGAAAGTTATATCTTGTGAAAATCTCTAGAAGGCTGGACAAGCTCATGGAAATTCAAGATAACAAGAGCAAAGCTTGAGAGGTGTTTCAAAGGTTCATCAGGCACATCAAGCTGTACATTATCGGCCATTTTCCTACCTATTGGAGTTGTATTTCGATGGAAGCATTAAATAGAAATTTCTGAAGCATTTCGTCAGCTTTCCGAATGCACTTTGAATTGTTGAATTCCTAGTTCAATGGAGTTAAGTAATGCCAGCTTTGGTACCATTGTATAGATTTGGGATTTAAATAACATAAAACTTAGATTTGAAAATAGTCTGAATTCAAATAATCGAGATTTGATTTGTTTGTTACTTAATACTTATCTTCTATATTGTTCCAAGGGCTCTTACATGATAAAAGGGACACTTGAGCAGAATTTTGTGACAAATGCATGTTTTTGGAGATCTAAAAAGCATCCTCATTAGTGTGTTCTTGTTTGGGGCCAAGAGTATTGAAAGAATTTACTCTAGGTGAGCATACTTTTATGCATTGGGGAGTGGCCAAGGGGTTTGAGAGTTTGGGTCTTGAACTATTATCGAGAGAGCTTTGAATCCAATTGTAGTAGATTTGTTTGGTTTTCTTTAATTGAAAATTTCAATTTTCTTGTTATTTTGCTTTATTTTATGTTCTTTTCTACTATGCCTCTCTATTAATTCCACTATTTTCCGATTGTTTCTACTTTGAATAACACATCCTCGATACAAAATATTGGATTTTCTACGTTGAAGTGTTTGGTATCGAGTTGTCCATAGGGTGGAGTTGGATAAACAGATAAATTTCATACGATAATAATAGAAATTAACCTTTCAAGCTCAACTAATCATGACTAAACCACTTGACATCTAAAACAGTAGAATACATAAAATAAGGTTGAAGAGAAAGAAAAAAACAGAGCAAAACAAGAAACAACAAAAAAGACACTAAAAGAAGAAAGGACACAGATTTATCTGGAAACTTAAAATAGAAAAAATATGCTAATTCTCTAGAAAATCTTAGGAGATTACAAACACTTCTCACAAATTTGCTCTTACAATTATGGATGATAACAAACTCATAATAGCCTTTGGAAGGAAAAAAGAATACAATTTTTCTAGCACACACATGCATGCAGCTCTTCACGTTTGCACCATAACTTCTCATCAACCCACTTTTCAAAATTCATGCTAGTGTTGTCGCAGAACACTCCCGCATTATAATTCTTTATATCCATATAATCAATGGACCTTAGAAACACATGCATTGCTACACATTACCCATTCATAATATGACCAACGACTACAATTTTTGAAGGCATAATGCATCGTCCATTCCATATGAACCTTCAAAATTATATCATATTCCATACCTTAACATCTCTCACTTGAAGATTGATTATTTATCAATAAATTGTGCCCTGATAGCCAACATCTTTCATAGATTCTTCATAATTTCAATCCAACATCCTTGTTCTTATTCTACACGTAAGATAACCAAAGTAAAACAAACAGTCAATTTATTGATGATAATCACCTTGGTTAACATATTTATTAGATCCTCTCTACTAAGAATTGAAAAAACTCCAATCAAAATCCTTCTATGATGACATCAAAGTTGAACAAGTTCTATATTTGAGTAAAATGTGCAATTATTTTCAAGACACGATATTACCGAATACAGTGCAAATTATGCTACTCCACTTCTTTCAAAAGAATTTTCCTTACAAGCTTTTGAAAGTTGTGACATTCATCTTAGTATAGTACCACCAATAGCTATTATATATGTAAGGACCCTTATGACTACCTACATCTCCTCTAAGATCAATATGGACATATATAAAATTATGTTGTTCTATCTAAAACATAATCTTGTTTATGTAATTTCTTTTAGATAATAAAAAAGCCATTTAACCATATTCCAATACTTTTATCCTATATAACAGCACTGAATAAGTAATATTCGGCCCATTGCAACCCATTGTGTACGTCAAAGTGCACAAGACTAAAGCATGCGATAATTTTGCCATGAACACTCACTCTTCCATTGTAGCACCCTAGTATAGCTCCTTTAGATTTAGAATCCAAAACTTTCATCCTATCCAATGACTTCATGTACTTTATTATGGTAACTTTAAAATTCCCTCAGATCTAATCCTTAAAATCCTCATTCAAAGAATATGATGTACAGTCCATAGATTCTTCATGTTTAACCCAAATATTTCTTTTGCAAATGAATCTTCTCCATGCTTAACCCAACAACCATCATGTCTTTCACATAGAATTACAAAATTAAACAACAGCCATCGAAGCTTAGGTAATAGAAACAATTGTCAATATCACTCCGTCCATCATAATCAACTCTCTTTTTGCTAAAAGCCTTTGACCATGAGTTGTGCCTTACAATGCCACTTCATCAACATCTTTTAGTCTATAGATGCACTAATTCCATAAAGCCTTCCTTCCAATAGCATAGACAACATGCAAAGACCATTCATCTCAAGTAATACAATTTCATCCCACATTGCTAACTCTCAATTTAAATATCCTTTAACTTGCTTGGCCTAAGAAAACAACTTAGGGCTCCAACATTTGTCAACAATTAGTGAATATAAGGTGAACACCTTTGAACAAATTGATATCTCTATATAACTGTATAAAATACTAAACCTCATGCAACCATACTTCATTAAATGCAATGTCATTAGTTTTGATGATTTTACATCTTACTAAACCCCAAAAATGAAAATCAATATCAATTAGCAGAGCATTGCATAACTTTGGCGTCAAGTTTGACAAGGCATAGAGTTGGCATGTGCATATGACAAATATTTAAAATCCCTTAGATGTTCAAACTTACCCATCCATTGATCCTCATATGGCTTGAAGTCCACTTATATGGAGAAGTACTTTGTTGAATATATATGGAGACATTTTTACGATATCTATCTAGAATTATTTGAGAACAATCGAACATGTAATCCAACACTACTTGCACACTCATTCAAATTCTTGTGCATCCATTGAGGAAATTTATTTTGTTGTAACCTATTGGGAATTAACCATCTTTTTCATTTGAATCCCATGAGTACTATAAAATTGAAAAAATCCATTACTTATTTACTCAATGTAATCGTTTGATGATAATAAATCTTTGATTGTACAATTGGCTCTTGTCTCCACTTCTACCTTCCACCTCTTAAGGTGTCATTTGATTTATTTTTCAAGTAGCCGACCTAAATATTACATGTTCAATCATAAACAAAGGTATCATAGTAAAAGATCTTCTAAATGATGGCATAGAAGCTACACTCCATTCATAAGACTTTGTTCAAGCTTCCTTGACCATAAATCCTGACTTGCCTTAGAGAAGCTCACATGTTACCTTCTAAGAATGCAGCCTTTCAAGATTTTTATCTTTAAGGACTTCAAATTTTGTAAGTAGCCTTTGCACCATAATCTCTAGCTTTTCTCACTCATCTGACAAAGTGAGTTATGACACAAATAAAGAAGTACAAAGAAATTCAAAGAATATACGATTACTGTTTCCTTATGGCATCCACCATCATGCACAAAGTTTGTAGGTACCTTGAGCAATCATCAATGCGCTTTTGACACTCCATATACTACCTCCAAATATGGAACAAAATCTAGAACTATTTAGATGACTAATTGAAATAAAGATCTAACTTATAACCAAGATTTTGTTTAATCCTTGACCACCTGTTTGACCTTGTAATTTGAACATTTTCATCCTTCATGATAAGGGGTGATACTTTGGCACAAAGATTGAAGATTGCACAAGGATTTTCATTCATCTTCACGAACTTCAAATTTTGTAAGTAGCCCTTGCACCATAATCTCTATGCATTTCTCTCATGTGACAAAGTTATGCCACAAAGAAAGAAGTATAATAGAATTCAAAGAAGATACGATTACTATTTTCTTAAGGTATCCACTATCATGCACGGAGTTTCTAAGTCCCTTGAGCAACCATCAATGCACTTTTGACACTCCACATACTACCTCCCAACTATGAAACAAAACCTAGAACTATTTAGATGACTAATTGAAATAAAGATTTGACTTATAACCAAGATTTTGTTCAATCCTTGACCACATGTTTGACCTTATAATTTGAATGTTTTCATCCCTCATGATTAAGGGTGATACTTTGGCACAAAGATTAAAGACCACACAAGGATTGAACAAAATTTTGGTTTTATTCATGCTTGATCCAAAGATTTTGAGCAAAGCGACAAGTTCCAAATGTCTCAATCAACACTTTGCGCAGATTATGAACCTAAGTCCAAGTGACCCCTCAAGGCTCAAAATCAATTATTATGAATGACATTTTCATTCTTTTAGTTTCTTTAAAATTATCAATCTATATTTGATGTATTTTTTCTGTGTTTTATAGCCTTTGGCTCACATGTTAATTTTTCTTAGGTTTTCAACTTAGTTGTTTTTTTATTTACCATTGTTATTTCCAATGTAAACACCTCTTCACGTGTCTCCATAAATGCATTTTGATACCTTCAGCATGTAATATTAAAGTTCTTGAGTAAATACCTTTTATATGAGTTAAACTTGCATGCAATGAAAGCATGCCCTCTCTACCCAACGTACCATGCACATCCCTAAAATAAGTTATGCATCTTTGCTGATAATGTCTAGTCCAATTTATTTAAGTATTAATTTTGCCAAACAACCAACAAACAATGGAATAGTTGTCACAAGTGCCACAAATGTTGTTATTATGGAGGAGGCAATTAAGGGCAATGCTACAACAGAAATGAATGATATTGCTCAAATAGAGAGGTAGAAGGGGATAAAACACATCAATTTGATATCTGGGATCATTTTATCTCTATATTAGTGACAACAAATGGCAAAGTATTGGAGAAATACAAATGCAAGTATTGTTCAAAGACGTTTCTCAAATAAAAAACTTGAATTTCATAACTATGTATACACATGGATGGATACAACTATAATGAAATAGATGATGAAACCAATATAGCCAAAAAAACAAAAACTTTCCAAGTTCACTACCTGCCATTGTGATAATGATTTTGTCGTTGGAGAAGTACATTCATCAAACTTTCTTTTTTTGAGAAATAACTGTCTTGTTATAATCCCATTGTTCCCGATTTCAAGGACAATTCAACACACGCTTTAGCTCACTTGAGCAATTTTTTGTATTGTAAACTGCATCATAGACATTTTTTTTATCATATGATCTCGTTCTTAACATTGTGTGAAAGAATTTGTATGTGAATACTAACCCTCCACATTTTACAGGCAGGTTTATAATATTTAGAAACTCAAGTTTATACAATTGTAATTTTTTCTGTTTTGCTAATCTAAACAACCCCTTAATTTCAGTTTCTAGAATCATAAAATAATTTTTAAAATTAAAAAAATAATATTTTAGTAATTTAAAAGATGATTTTAAGAAAAAAAAAGTAAAACAGGCTAACTTGAATGGGTTACAAGCTAGCTCGTACTCAAGTTAAATTCACTTTGAACTAGCTTGACTTGAGTCAAATCAATATATAGGCTGAACTCTATCCAATGAAAAAAGTGGCAAACCGATTTCTATTCACTGCAAACTCAGCTCAAAATTGATACAATATTAGTCCTACCCATGATATCTAGAGCTTAGCATCAACCAAGTAAATCTTATAGTTATTTCTTGCTACAAAGCCTCTAGAACTCTTTGCATGGCACTAATTGGGAAAAAAACACTCAAAGACAAGAATCCATGACTTGATCAACATAACTTCACACTAGAGCAACTTCTAGGCACTCGAGTATTGCAATTAGGGAATGCACTCTCCTCTTGGTCTAAAAACCTCACACCCTTGGTACTTTTTAGTCCTATTTCAGAAGTCCTTACCATAGCTCCAACACACTAACTCTATCGGACGTGAAGTGCCACATCTTTTGAACCTTGGCTTGGCTGTATTGGTACACCGACATGTGACAACGAGCCTTCCACCTTTCGTAATTAAGGCAAAACTGAATTGTTATCATGTTCTCATGCAATACATCCTTGTTGAGGATCTTGAACCTCATTTAGCTTCAACTTTTGGTGACCAAAAGCATTGCTCATGCAATTATAGTTGCATTTCAACCACCACATTAGATGTACATTGATTGATGTTGAGGACTCCTCACGTATATTATAACATGCCTTCATCAAGCCCTTGGTCTGTCTTCTTGCCTACATTCTAACCAAAGTTAGCTGTATAACTCCCAACCTAATGATCAAGAATGTCTTATTCTGTTTTGAATCATAAACTCAAGCTTTTGTCTAACAATGGTAAGTACGAGTTCTTTTGCTTAGAATAAGTACTTTATTTACATCTTTCGGAAGTCAAAATATTTGCCATCAAAATTCTCAATCTTGACTATACATCCTCCATTTCATTCTCAAAAAGATACTCACCAACCTTGCCAAAAAGAAGAAATTCTACAACACAAACCTCCAAACTTACTGCTCTGATGTTGATTATATGGTGATGCAACCATAGCAAATATCAGTTAGGTTGCAAATGAACAACTCAAGATAATTGCATAGATTAACATCTTATGTTTACTCAAATTAGTGTAGCACACAATGTAAGTTGAAGAGAAAAGTAGAACGAAGACCACACGTTAAACAATGAGTGCAAATATTTATGTGAAAACCCAAACTCAAGAAAAACAACTAATGCACTCTAAATGATTTCCACTAAAACTTAAAAAAAGTTACAAGCTTCTCTTACATCATCAATATTTGCAATAATGATTTCAACACTTTCAGTAATAATTTGAAGAAAGAAAACAAAAGTTTATCTTGCACACAATTCTTTGCTTAATTCTCATATTAATAGACTTCTCCTTATATAACCTCAAAAAAGTGATTGCATACCAAAGCACAAACTATTGATATGCTATAATTGTCAGCTACTAATGCGATAAATCACTTGTTAACTGCTTTCTAGAATCCAAAACGCATCACCACCTCCTATATTATAAATCATTAAGTCTATAAAAATTAAATTTTTCAAGACACAAACATATGGCTAGGTGATGTCCGTTAGTAAAAAAAATAGGTTACTTAAAGCCTTTATAATTTTATGCTTTATTATAACAAGTATGATAAAGATAATTGAATAATCATACCATATAAACTCACACCTTTACCAAGCACTATAAAATTGAATATATCCGAAAAGAGATATCAAGATGATGTAACATTTTACCAAAGTTTATTTTATCTATATTATTTGTCTTTTACCTAATCAAAGCATATTTTATGATGATATACTTTTATTATTTATGTTCTTATATTTAGAAATTTTTTGTTTCATGTTTATAAATATATGATATTATTTTTTATCATATTATAAATATTGGCTCGTATCCGATAGTGCTCATGTTGTGTCTATGTTTTATGCATAAAAAAACAATGACAAAGTGGACATATAACATCAAGTTGCTAATCAGAATAATCAATACATGAAGCTCAAAAAAAAATATAACTCTCGGGAGCAAATACAAGTTCATAAAATCAATATCACAATTAAGGATAATAGCTAAAGTCATCATAGTTGCATTTAGTATAGCCATATCAACGAGGAGGCTCGTTCCGCCGAGGCAATGTTACCCCGGGTAAAAATTGTGTTATTCACACTAAAAATACAACTAGTGCTTTTTTTTCTAAGAATTAATTTGATTGCATGTTTTTAAATTTATGATTAACAAAACAAAAAAAGAACATAAGTTCAATTAATAAGATTTGTAAATTTAGACAAAATTCCAAACTTATAAAACCATTCAAAATCAAAGCTATCATTTTTTTAAAAAAACATACAGGAAAACAAAATCCTTTTTGTATTGCCACCACTTCAAACAAAAATCGATGCTATCAACTTCTGTAGTTGCTGCTTGTCAATCCCTCCCTTTATCTAGTGGGTAATCAATTATCAACATGCCATTATTAGAGAATTCATCCTTGAAAAGCTAAATTTCAAATGAAAAGACTAAATAATATAAATCAATTTACAGCAACAGTGCATTCTACCATCTTCTAAACAAAATATTCAACCAAATAACATGATATGTAATTAAAAGTCCATTTATAACTTTATGAATTTGAAATTCACAAGGTGTTTATATTATACTCAACCAAATGACGTCTAAAAAACAATTTGCATGAATCAGTATTAAAATACTATGATTAAAACATATCTGTCAGATGATGTAAAACAGGAAATGAGGAAGATTAAAAACATATAACATTAATCAAAAGAAAATTAGAGGTTATCAAGGGCAAGACAGGTTTCTTTTATTTGGTTACAAAAACCATCAAAATAAACACAAAAAAAGCTTGTACATAAAAACTTCCAGACTAAAAACATCTAAGTTACGAATAACTTTTACCTTTCATCATCAAAAAATTTACAGATGCCGCAGAAATATTTAGCCATGGAAAATCCATTGCAGGAAGGTGTTTTACAAGTTGTTGCAACTGGTTGGATGTTTAAACACTGCATGCACATCATTTCAGAAGTTGATTTTCTGCAGTGAAACCGTATAATGTCAAATTCATTCTAAGGTCATGTTTTAGCTAGTACAATTGACATAAACTTACACTAGAGACGAATCACAACACTTGTGAGAGGAATCATAATGAAAATTTCAACATCGCAAATCAAAGTTTGACATAAACATGCTCTAAAAACACCTCAAAACCCTAATATTCTTCAAGTAAACTTGAAAGATACAGATAAAGCACTCGTTTCAAAACCAAGGAATCCTGATTATGTGATAATGAGTTATTCAGTTATTAACTTGTACAGTGAAGCATTTTTTGGCTTTTTTTCTTAGTATCATACTCGACACTAAGATTATTCATTCCTTTTGAAACAAAAGGAAGCATTGTCACTATTGGATCTTTGGTTTTTCCGTACTATATCATGGAAAATGGCAAAGCTACTTTTAGCATTCATTTGGGTTGATGAAGTGGATTGCATTGCAATTAGTGTGTTATGTGCACAACAAATACAACTCAATATCAGTGAATGCAGTGAACTATCATGCCTATGAATTGGGTGATTGATAGAAAATTATAAGCAAGCATAATGAACAAGTGGCAGTGTGTTGCTGTGAAAGCTCCAGTGTACCTGAGTCTGAGGAACAGTCAAATCCAGAAATTTTATTGTATGCAGAATTGGCCCATTTTTTGCAAGAGAATATTTTTATAACTCAGACTACAACTTCCAAAGTGTATTGAAATTATGAAATTACAGACTATAACTCAGTCTGAGGAACAGTCACATGATAGCAATCCTTCCTGTTGAACAAGTGTATTGAAATTATGATGAGATTGCATGCAAGTGGCTACATACAAAGTAATAAGATAAAAATTGAGTACATCAAATGGAACCAGGCGTACATTCCAGAGTAAAAGGATTTAGTGTCCTCATGGCTCAAAGATGTTTAAACAAAGACTGGAAAATATGGTTCTCACATTGAGCCAAACTTCTTAGTAATTTGAATAAACAAAAAAACTGTGTTAAACATAATCATGCTGCACCAAACACTTATCAATGTTAAGGAAAGCCATCAAATTTTTTTAAGTAGTTTGAAACACAAGTCTCACAACAAATCAATACCAAACAACAAATCAACCCATTTTAGGGTAAACAAAAAAAAATGCAAATTTAATGCATTGTAGGAAGCTACCTATCCATCGTATGATCACTCATTTTATCATGGCAGAACCGACAGGTGAACAACTTGTTACAACAAGATGCCACAAGCTTGCAATTTCTTTTGTAGTGTTCACAGCCAAATATTTTCTTCTCTGGATCCCGGAATGATGGACAAGATCCTAAGACAAAGTCTCCTACAGTTTCTTCTGTTGTAGCTTGTGGAAGCTTTTGTTGAGCAGCTATCCAACGGCTGTTAATTAATGTTCAATAATTTCTATGATCATGAAAAGGAGAAAATTGATTAACATAAAATTAAAGCAAAGTAAGTACAATTGATGAGATTTAAAACCTTGTCATAAGATTTTGAATAAGGTATGCCTTTCTTCGTGGATCAAGTGTTGGGTCTCTTGAAACCTTGCGTATCTCAGCCTCAAGTTCATTTTGATTCATTCTAAAAATCTCTTTCCAGCCTGGCTTGAACATCTGATCCTTTTGGTCAATACTTTCATGACCAGCTCCTATATAGCCAAATAAAAAATTGTCAAAAATATAAGGCTGAGAAAAAGATAAAATAAATTTAGAATATAAGTACTAAGGACCTTCTGGAAGAACACCAATTTGTGTTGCAGCCTGAGAACAAACTGGATCACCCTTCCACCACTCATTTAACCACTCATTGAACATAGTATTTCTAGTTGCCTGCCTCCAAGTTTCCATCATCATGTTCTGCTCCTCTTGTGTAAGAGCAGATGTAACCCAGGGCAACATTGACTGGAGAACCTCAGCTCCAGTTGTTCCAATTATGCGGCCAACAATCTTATCCTGCTCTTCAATAGAAAAGTGTTTATCAAATAAAGGCCATAACTCAAGTTCCTCTCTAAAAACATGCTGATCCAGAGTAACTCGAATAGATTTACACATCCCCTGAAGCTTTGTAACAAGTTCATTATGCTTCTTTTTCCAATCAGTGTCAATTCTTGATTCAGTTGTTGCATTTGTCCTTTTTACGCCGTCATTTAACTGTGAAAGTTCTGAAAATACGTCAGATATATCTTCAAAAAGCTTCTCCTCCTGCTTGTGATCAAGAGTATATGAATGGCTGACGTTATGAAGAGCCTCTTTAGACTCCAAAGCAGGAAAAACAATTTCATCTTCAGCATTACTGTGAGCTCTATATAAACCCCACAGTAAACGAAATCTTCCACTGAATTGCCGCAGAAAAGTCTCATCACAATTTATTAGCTTTCCAGATTCAACATCAAGATACTCCAGATCTTTTCTAATTGCTTTATGAAAATTAAAGATGTTGTCAATTGGTCGCACCATGTTCTCCATGTTGGATGACATTGTATCATTCTCCCAAAGAAACAGACTGGAATTAAGACAGGGAGCTGTTGGGTTGTAAGAAAATGAACGTAGCAACTTTCCACATGAAAGTGAACTAACTCCCAAGTTGTTGCCATCAACTCCTAATCCAGGGATACGGCAAGTAGTAATGCATGACAAATTCTGAGTCTCTATGGTTCCTGATTGACCTCCATCACCATTATTTGGGCATGATATTGGCATACCACCTTCAGAATCCTTTTTTTTAATCTGGGATTCTGATTCAACCTTCTTTTTTGGCTTGCAGGTACAAATGCAATTTCCTGAACTAGAAGTTGAACCTCTCTCATCGTCTTCTGACAAGCAATAACCAAAAGCCTCTAAAGACAAGCATGTGAAATTGTCAGAACTAGAGATGCTCAGTGTGCGACTCTTGCATGCCCAACCAGAGAAAAGAGTCACTAGCGCAATGTCAGATGATGGTGCTGCATCACACACAAATAAGATTATGCTCGAAAAAGGCCACATAGCATTTAAACAGCAAGGAAGGCATTGCAACCTGCCAAATATAAGTTACGTAGAAAACTCTTTGCCCCCTCATCAGTAAGCTCCACAACCAACCAGGGTAGAACTCTCTCTAATAGTCTTAAAGGCATCACACACAAACTTCTATAAAGCAGTTCCCGCTGCTTATCTGGAGAGAACTGCATTCTAGCCAAAGGAAGAACCTAGAATAACATAACAACATCAATTTTGTAGCCTCATTTACTGCATGGTAATTCATTATGTTTGTTGAGACAAATTTCACCTCAACTTCCTCTCTTTGGAAGTGCTTATGTATGACTTCAATAACCTGATCAGAATGTGAACATAACTTTGAATAGGCATCAGCAGTAGATGAATTTGTTCCTGCAGTTTTTATTTCTCCAATTAGAAGCCTAAATTTGTTAAACTGGCTTTCCTCTTCATCATGCTCCTGTACAAAAGATACTTCTGCATCTAATGCTGGGAAAATAACTTGATCTTCAGCAATGCTGTATACAATATAAATATTTCTCATGACAATCGTCCTTTCCAAAACTATTTTGTATAGACTATATAAATAAATAATTACACTGATCATTACCAAAAAAAAAACAAATTATGAAACAGGAATTTCTACCCGTTGTTAGGATGAGTTCTTATTCTTTCAATAACAATTTAGTTCAAAGGCTTTTCTCATCTCATATTAATGTACTTTTGGTAAAAGGAAATAAAGAATAAGCTCACGAAAGAGGCATTCTAAATGAACCCATTTCGTTGTCACAAAGGCTCCCTTTGTATATGGAAAAGAGAATCTACACATTATGTTAATGTAAATGAACCCAAACCACATAAATATAATAATCAAAATAAAATGAGGTGATATAAAAAACTTTGGATGGTTCAACTAAGAAGTCAACATCTACAGGCCGAGCTCAAAATCCAACATCAATATCATCCAAAAGCATAGGCAGAACATAAAGAATCAAAGCTCTTTCTACGAACGAAACAGAGAAATAAGAGAGATCTCCCCAACAATGGAGGTTGATCTCTTATTCAATTTCAATCCAAGTCACTAAACAATAACTCCCTTTGTCTTCCCCTCTATTTCACAAGAGTCACAGTAAAAAAAATCGTAAGTCTAAATGTTGTGTAGATACCAACCAAAAAGGTTTTTCACATAAGAATTTCAGTTTCACGTCCTCACGGCATAATGCTTTCACTTTCCTTTTTTATTTTGTACTTACAAATAATTAAGATGTGTCTAATTGAAAAAATTAATTAATATTAATCCATATAATCACCTTTTTGAATTTCTTCTCAATATATTTGAAGTTTTTTATTTGATTCAAATAAAATAATATACTTAATTTAGCAAATTAAGATAATTATTTTTTATTTTAAATTTCAATATAACATTTAACACATAAACTTAACAAAAGATAAACAAAAGCTTGGCATTAAATAAATTTAATGCATCACAACCAGGCCTTAAAGTAAAGCTGGCAAAAGAACGCAAACTACACATCCAATTATGTAATTGTTACCATTTGACAAGGTAAATATAACTGAGCATTACATATTTGGCAAGAAAGCAACAAAAACTGCATTTATATTTCTGCCGAGCCTTCACAGGGAGTTTAGTGCTCTTAATTATTACTTGTAATGTTGATCTTTACACGAACAAGAACCGCAGTCAGTAGCCTCTCAGAAGACAAAAAAAAAATGTATACCTTAAGATGGCATTTTAGTATATGATAGTCCATCAAGCATAATACTCTAATTCCAAAATATTACTTCAAGTAAAACTTAATACTTATGCTTGGTAGATTGTGATACATTAAATAGGAAAAAATGACAAGATAATATTAAATTATATCTGCAGCAGAGAATCACAAGGAACCTCATACCTGTGATAAATGCAAACATCAGCAATAAATTGCAGCCTAGAATCAAACTTGGAAAGATGACGGGAATCACTAGAGCATTGCATTCTCCTTGCCTCTTCTGCGATATCATTCAACTCATTCAAAATAGCCTTATGCCAATGTAACATCTCATTTATGGGATGAGGTTCAACAAAGCCCGTAGTTAGGGACTCCAATTCTATATGTTTTCTCTTTCGAGATGCTAAGGCTTCACATGAACAAATCATTTCACATATTCCAGAATCAGGATTGCCCTCAAAATGGGAATCAGTGCTGTGATCTTGGCAAAGTGGCACATGTTTCCCTTCCAACCAATTGAAAATCACCTAAGCATTTAAAACAGTTTATGCATACGCTTTCCATGATATATTAATCTGACACAATAATTGAAAAGAAATTTTACTTGTTGGAGAAGCTTTTCTCCTGGAACAATAATCAACAAACATTTTATCATATCATGACGTTCATCAGATGAAACGCTAGAAGAAAGCCAAGGGAGGAATTCAACCATCATCTTCACAGGGATGCTACAAAAAAATTGCCATACAAGATCAGCCTGTTCTTCACATGAAAACTTTTGTAAAAGCAAGGGAAAGACCTGCATCATGCATACATACAAATGGAAAGTCAAATTAACACAGAATGTGAAAGAAAGTCCAATCAATAGAGTCGATTCGGATAATTAATGTAAAATAAACAGAAAACAAATTGCATAATTTATTCACATCCATTAACAATCACATTAGAAAAAATGCAAATTGAACATATTAGCTAAGACCCACCACCGAGTAGAGCAATGTGCAATTTCAAGACCAACAAAAAACAAATAAGAGATGAAAAATACTATTCTTCAAACTTATATTAAGCAACAATTTGTCTGATATACCAAGATTCCTCCAATCTATTCCTGATTCTTGCCTTTTATCCTCCCAAATATGGTATAACATGACTGCCCTTCTATGGAATCTTTCTGATCCACATTGTCACCATTTTACTACCTTGCACTAAACTCCATAAACAATAACAATACTTTTCAATCCCAGCGGATAGGTCACTCATTTCAAAATAGGCAGATGGGCTTTCAAGTTTTGCAAAATCTGCAAATGTTATTATTCATCAAAAAACAAATGACAAAATACCATTTTCCAACCCTTACACTGCCAGATTATCTTGCACTGACAGCGACTATAGCTCCGGTTGCCAAATGCAGGTCTCTTCATACCCAATTGACTTATTCATCCTCAAAGACATGGTTGAGAATTGACAAGCTACACAAATTCACCTCCTGTAGATGTATCCTTGCCCACTATGATGTGGGGTGGGATGGTAAATGCCTGCATTAATTTGACAACCAATCCCTATTCGTTGGTGTCATGGGAATAACCTGCTGGTGGAAGCATTAAAATAGAAAAGTAACAAGACATGCTTGCAGCTTATGCAAAACTAAAGCACCTAATTGCAATTTTTACAGAGTTAATGAACATAGTTACAACTTCTAAAATGAGATATTTTCAGCATTTCACTCAAATTTTGATGATGATAGGACAATAAAGGATCTAATTGCAGATTTTGCAAAAATAAGGACATGTTGACCCCTTTTAAGGCTAGAGAAACCTATCTATAAGAATAGACAAATATCAATGATTATATGCAGAATGCGATAGTCAAAGCATGAGTTCAATTCATTCAATCCTTCTGACAGAATTTGAGCTAAGCATTTCAAAAACAAAAAATTCCCACAGTTTTCCTTTAAAAAGCATCATAAATAAGTAGCAGTTATTCAATGGTTATCATAATTAAAAAATCTTTAATAATTCAAATCTCCCCCCACAGCTTACCTACAAGATCATTCTAGGGCTGTATTTGGTGAAGTTATTCCATTCAAAAGATGCTTTTCTTAAAAGTTATGCTTACCAAAATGAGCCTTGAAAACAATTGACTTCCATCAAAAAGATGGTAAGAGTAAGAAAATAAGCACGTTCAATCACTTGTGAAGCATATTCATTTCTCATAAAAAATACTATCATCACTCTCTCCCTTGAAAGCAAACATATAGTCAAGCTTTAAAAGTGGGACTTGTCACACTTTTAAGAGATGAAGATGCAAAAATGTCCAAAGCAATCTCAGTTGTACATCAACAGATTATTTCCGGCTCCATTGCACCACATGATTATCAAGAAAAACTGTTGAATCCTCAAGCACTCAAATGGCTTCAATATGAGCATTTAGTGCTAGACAACAAATCTCAAAATTCCTACAATTACCACATGTCTGCTAAGAGCCGAAAAGGCTTTGAGATCTTCCATGCCAAACATCACCTCAAGGGGCTAGTTGACTATGAAGGCAAAGTTGACATTAATTGTTTGACTAGGATTTGAGACCTTCCACACCAAACATAAGCTTAACAGACATTTGCCAGTTGACTATGAACTTATTGGTTTGACTAATAATTTAACATTAGATGGTCACAACTGATTTAACCATCTCAACTAAAACACAAAGTCACTTTAAATGTTATAACATGTTAAGGGTACCTCTACATGGAAGATGATGTTATCTATATTCAATAGAGATATTTTTCCATAAATAAAGCCCAATGCTCTGATTTCGGGATTTTCTTTCTATTTAATCTTCTTCTCCTTGGAGATCTCTTCTTGGATTTTTTTTCTTTCCTTGGCTAACACAAGTTTGTTAACTTCAACAGGCCATCATCTCTATAATTCCACCTCATTAATAGTTTGAGTGGAGTATATCTCTGCTTTATTCCTCAGCCAAAATCTTGCATCAACAAGCTGGGTTCTTGTTCAAAAGAAGAAGCATCGCACAAGAAATGAGATGGGACAAGTCTCTTTCTATAAAACAAAAGGAATGAGAAAGTGATTGCCCTTTTCAATCACAGCATTAATAATTCATTTTCTCAGTTTGGAAAAGCAAAACATTTATGTGGAAAAAATAAATTCCTTTCACTTTTCACTTCCACACTGAGTAAACCAGTTCCTTCACTTTACTGTATAAACAGTGGATTTTCCACACATGTCAGGGGTCATCTGGGGCCTCCAACCGTAAAACAACACAAATTGAGTTAGTGGGATTAAGTTCTTGCATTCCAATGGTAACAACAACTAATTGGAGAGTAACCAAACCATCCAAAAATAAATTATATTCGGCAGTAAATCAAGATTGCATCCTTCATTAAAAATGGTTAGCTAAGAAACAAAGAAATATACTCTCTGTACTACAATTTAAAAAAAACTAAATAACTAAAAATACAAACAACTCAATTCAGTGCAGTTCTCTAACTTTAAAGAACAGGCAAACAACCGAGTGAATACCAATAACAGTTAATGAAGGTACCAGTAACAGTGCTATCGATAGGAGGCCAGCAGAGAGGGGAGACAGAGAGGATTTAAATTTTATGAACAGAAGTTGGACAATATGACATATGCATAGCAGGTAGCTGACAAAGTAAATGGAGATAAAAAAAAAATTCTTGGATGAATAGGTCAAAATAAGATTACAGCTAGGAGGCTACAGTTCATAAAATCTTAAACTCCACCCAAGAAAGACAATAACTATGTTAGACTTGATGTATCTTTAAAGGACAAATACTCCAACAAAAATTGCGTCAAGAGCAAGAGATAAGAGGCCAACACTGCCACGTTCATATGATGTCCCAACAAAATGCGGAGGGAATGTTATAAGAATTTGACTCTGTTGAAGTATAAAGCATGCCAAGTATTGAGACTACATTTCCAGCAATCTTATAACCTAGCACATCAATCAGTAATGCTTTGATTTCTATCCTTTTTCTGCATTTCACAAGATAATCCTACCAACAGAAGTCTACATGGTACTCATACAAACAATTTTCAATTTCCTGTAAAAGTTCTCTTTGTTATCATAAATCTATTACAAGGTAAAATGCTCAAATTTAATTGTATATCTCAGAAAAAGCTTGGCTCACACAAAATAATGGATAAGTGAGCAAAAAACCAACAAAATCAATCACATCTATTAAACAAGCCTAGGGTTAATGGTCAAATTAATTATCATTCCATTTGGTCACAAACATATGGTTCTAGACCAACAAACTTCCATAGATATTTAGTTATTGAATTTGATAAATTCTTAGTTTCAACAAGCTTGAAAAACAAACAAATGCACTGTTCAAAATTAAAACAATCTAAACCTTAAAACAGTAGAGTAAATTTTGCCCGTTGGTTTGACTAAAATTATGTTAACGGGAATTGAAGCTGGAGACATGACCTTAAACTGCTGTTTAGCAAAAAAGAATTAACTTTGCAAATAGAAAATAGTACTAGAAACTTTTCCATATACAATCCCTTCCAAAGAACACTGAAAACAAACCTGTTCCTCCTCTTTCGACATATGTTGACTAAGTGATGTCTTGATGGCTCCAGTACGTGAAGCAAACTCCCGCCAGAATCTATCATCAACTTCCACTGTAGCGCTTACTAAGTCAAGCAATTGACCAAAGAGATCACTTTCTCCTTCATGCTCAAGAGAATAGGTCCTCGCTACATTCTTCACCCTTATATCAAGAGCAGGAAAAATAACCTGTCATTGCGAAAAAGAATTATTAATAACAACAGAAATATTTTATCCAAATATTTCATTAAACATGCTTTAATGAAATAATTTTTACACTTTGCTTAGTTATTGCAATTGCATAAGATGTTCGCCTGAACAGGGTGGCCAATTCAACTAGATGCTTATAAGTAAATATAATTTTACGGACCAGTAAATATCCAGCCATAAACATTTCAAAGATACAGTATGTACTGGATGAAACCTACATTAAATTTTTCAAATCAATCAGCTGCAAACACCAAAAATGTTCTTATGCAATAGCAAATTAACAAGCTCTATGGATATTTTGAAATTACGAATACATTTAGATTACTCTGTCAAGGTACTAGAATCAACGGACTGATCCCTCATTTAATTCAAAGGACTGCAGTTTTATCTAGTTTGAAACAATCCAATTAAACTGAATCGTTCAGCTCTTGAACAGTAGGACAAGGGATTGAATAGCAAGTCTGCTCTTTAGTGGTTATGATACTAGATCAAGTATGAAAAAGACAACATGCAATTCAGTTCAAATATACAACTGATTGAGGACAAATGCTTGCAATAAGAGGTGCCACCTGAACCAGTAACCAAATGATTTGGTTCAATTGAGCACGTAAAAAGTAATCAGAATTAAATGCAAAAAAAATCATATCCTGATACAACAACCACGTCAAGTATACCAGAAGAGTAAGGTACCAAACACAAAGCTCTCACTGGCAAAAAGTTACCTATTTACATTAACCATAGTTTTCAATTCTGTGCCACCTTCCTTAAGCATATCAAGAAATCTCCATGACCATTCTACAAATTACAGCTATAAGATTTGACCGCCTGCCTGATTCTCATCAAAATAAAAGGAACAGCATTCATAACCATGAAAACGATGCAAAAGAGAAAAAGGGGACGACGTGGAGAAATATGGTATGGATCCTAATAAAAAAAATAGTTAGAATCTTAAAAAATCACAGACAAAGTGGAAAGATGATAAGGATAACTAGATCTACAACAAAAGATCACATCAAACCTCTAAGAGTTTACCTGAAATCTTAACCAAGAGACAACACAATGGAGCCCTCTTTTAAGACAAAAAATGGCAGAAAAGCAATATTTGAATTTACATAATATCATCATAAGTTTGAAGTAACTTAGAGATACACACGAAAAAACACATTAACATGAAAGAACTAAACCCAGTGATGAAACAAACTTGGCTGCCGAACAAAAAGAGAAATCGATTATGGCTATGGCTAGAGCTATCCCACACAACATGACAAGAAACAAGAAAAGACTTGTGGCTAACTGATAACCCAAGGAGTATTGGCCTCAATGGTGGTGGTAAAAGATATCTGTTATGCACCCGGTCAATCTACAGTAGCTCTTAGTGGAGCCATATAAGAGAACCAGCTGCTTATGAAGTCCAAATCATCAACTTAGAAAGGAGCTAACGACAATCACTATGTTGTACTCATCAAAGTCAATCCATCCAAACTAATGCACACAAGCAGTGGGAAATTTCCACACATGCTATGATCATTGTTTGAGCCATGGCCCCTCCAATCCAACCACTATCTAGAGATGCTGTGCCCATAGTTAAGAGCTGAAGACCATGAAAGTAGAAGGAAAGAATCAATCAAATTCATGCCAATATTAGCATTTTAACATATTAGCATCTCTTTCAATCAACTAGAATATGTTCCCCTCAACTTCCATGGACTCCCACTAATTGGGTGCTCTCATTAATCTATTTTGTAAATCTCAATTCACTCTTCAATGAATTATTGATATATAATACTTTGAGACAGGCTTTTATGGATTTAGGAGCTAAATTAGCCTCTTAACTCCTAATTCATTGATAGCATGCACTGGTGAAGTATGGTTTATTCTAAATTTCACAAGAGAAAAAGAAATACCCTAAGAATTCAAAGATACCAAAGAAAATGACGTAAGAGGCAATTTTCTAGTCCTAAAATGGAAAAATCATTCCAAGCTCCATTTTCTATTCCTCAATTCCCCCAATGGAACATATAGAATTATCAAGGATAATATAATCACTTTAGACTCAAGCCAATAACTATTCAAATAAACCCTGAGATTAACCCCAAAATGTGACAGGCTTGGACAATTACTAGCTCATCCAAAATGAAACATAAAGAGGCATCGAAATTGGTGTAGTTTTGAGAAAGAATCTCTTAAAGAGCACACTTCCTTAAGAGGTGTACAACCTTTGAGGGAGAGTTCATAGAGGTCTCAAACCAACAATGGGGCCTTCATAAACAACTTAATAAGAGCACTCAACAATGAGGTCCCTGGAATGAGTTACACCTATTATTCTCTACCTACATCCACTTGAGATCTGCACAACCTTGAGGGAAAATACAATTTCAAGGGGTTATTATTTTGAATATTTTCTCTTAAAGACTTAGATGGTCTTGAGAACATAAGGTTGAGACTTGAGCCTTGTGGATGAATCCTTGATGGTTGGTTAAACCCAAGAATTGACTTCTCTAAGGGTAATTGACTATCTTAAAGTGTTTCTTTTATTTATTTTATTACCAATAGAAGAAAGTCTTAGCATAAGAATAATTTTTGATAAAAATTACCTAATCTTAAAAAGATTAAAATAAAATAATTGAAATATGATAAAGTCATACAAAGAGGGGAAAACAGGGTAAAGATAACTAGATCATTAGCAAAAGAACATATCAAGCTAATAAGAATTTACTTAGAACTTCATTAAGAGCTAAAACCATGGAATATAGCCACAAAGGAATTTTTACATTCATACAATAACATCATAAGCTTGATTGCAAAATTAGGCAACTGAAAGAAATAAGACATTGAGTCCCCACAAAATGATTTTATTACCACCAAACATGACATGACAACAGGAGAGACATGCAACTGACCAAGTGCCCAGGACCATTAACCACAATAGTAATGTCAACATACCCACTTTGCGCCTCATCTTTGCTCTCAAGCTACTAGCTACTCAAGCTCCATCAACATTTCATCAAGCACCCTTCAACAGATGTCAACCATCCCATCCAGTTGAAAACTTCACAAGTGCAAGAGAACATAATCTCAACTAAAAAAATAATGGGCCTTTTGCAGGTATAGTTTATATCCTAAAGGACACCTTGAAAAGATGAAAAACATAGAAATTGAGATAATTGGTTAACCAAGCATTCCCCTCCAAAATGATAGGTCAAGGAATCTCAATCGAAAACTATTGAGTGTAGTGATCAAACCAACAATGAGGTAACTCAATTTAGCCCCCATTCCAAGGATGCTTAAATTAATCTAATAATCATAAATAAGGGATGCATGACTATCTTGGGCTACCTCATGAGACACATCAACTGCCAGTAAAAAAAAAGTTCCACTACCTTCTCAAATAATTATTCTTTGGCCAACAAAATCTACAGGAAGCTTCCTTCCACTTCTTTACAATGGGATTTTAGCCCATAACAAGGAAAACCCAAAAATAGAAGCCATTTGTTAGAGCTCTCAAATGATCTTATTTTCTTCTCATCATATGTGATCACCACCTATCCCAACCTCCTTGAGTAAGAAGAATCTAGTAAAATCCTCTCCAACATAGCCCCCAACAACTCCTCCTTACAACCATGTCACTGTTCCCACAAATAGGGTAAGAACTAGGAATGGCCTTCTCTACCTCTTTATAGTATGAGCAAGAATCCACTTCTAGGTAAGCCACTCACTGGTTCAACAACATGAACTCTATTACTTGTAGTCTCTCCTACCTCCTTTAGTTACTTCCCCCAACCTTTGACCAGGATCCTCTCATGAGTGCTTAAGATATGTGAATGCGGATTGATGAATTCTCCAACCAACAAAGCTATTGCCAACCTCTACAAATCATTTCAATTGGTGGAAGGAAAATTTGTGCTCCATTAGGAACATACAATCCATCTCGCACATGTTGACATCTAGCAATTTGGCGGTGGGGACAAGGTCTTCATAAGCACATTCAAGATGTCATAAAGCTTGAAGGCAACTTAAGAAAATCAAGTTCAATGTCTCCAATAGCCAAACAATGGAGAATCAACTAGTTTTTTTTTGTCAGCTCAACCGTGGAAAAAACACACTTCTACCAATTTAGTTTACATCCTTCAGTTTAAACCTGTGTCAAAACCAATTTAGCTTAATTCTTTTTAGTGCACCTTCAAAACCAACTCAAACATATATGGTAACAATGGTGTTCAACCCTAATTCATCAATACAAAACCATAATGGTTATGGTTATTTACCAAAGCATCTTGAAAAGCAAGGTAGAAATCCAACAACAATAACTCTACAAAGATGCGTTCCGATTTAGGAACTCATTACACAAGCTGGCCAACACTTGAATCTCAACATTCTACTTGAAGACCGATGGAACCATCATAATAACACTTAAGGTAATCATCAAAACCCTCAACTCATTGTCTCCTTTAAAACACTCAATTTGACCGATCATTAAAGGCAAATCTAAGTAAACCACAATAAAAAAGGAGAATCAATCAAAATGAAGACAATATTGGAAAGAGACTAAAACCTTGTTAATGCAAAAAGTAAGAAAGAAGGTAAAAGAGAAAATTTAGGAGTCCCATCACCTTTATAGCTCTTATAGAAGTTTTAAGTTATGCAAACCATATAGATCCCAAGGTGCATCGTTACCAAAGTAACATGTTCTAATCTTAATAATAAAAAACTCTCATATCAACATCATAATCAAGAATTGTGATTTTGTAAGGATTTACACCTACCGATCTTTTCGCAAAATATACAGTATGAGCCTGTCATTGTTGGACAAGGGGTGGATATAGATCTAAGTTTGGATCGAAACATCTAAAAATATCGATATTATTTATTTTTAAGCATTTACTGTAATGACTCGTCACCGTAAGCACTTAAATATACGAGTTTTTCATATTTGACAAAATAATTATCAAATAATTGAAATTGAAATATGAATATAAATTCAAATATGACAAATTTAACGACTAATTTCGGTCATTATTGCAAAATTTTTAAAACACTAGTTGAATTTTAATTAATTTTTGAAGTTAGTAGAAAAATAACATTAAAATATATATATATATATATATATATATATATATATATATATATATAATAAATAAATTCAGGAACATAAATACCTAAAACCCTTTTTGCCTTGCCATTTCCCAAAGCTTCCCCCCCCCCCCACCCAAACACAATTAAGGTTTTGGGGGAGACGATTTTGGGAAACAAATTGGAGGATTTTAGTCACTGGATGGCCACCGTGAAAGGTCGAGCCAACGATCAAGAGAGAAGCAATGTAAAGAATCTGCGGCAACTGTAATCAAACGGAACCCTAATTGAGTAGACCAAGGGGTCTTCCATCGTCAAAAATCAAAAAGAACGCACGCCGTGGCTGCAATTCGAAGCACAAAAGAGGGGAAGACTGAAAAAGGTAAGCTTCTCCTTCAATCTTCCGATTTTCCTCAAGCATGCATCACTTAGGGCTTGTTTCGTGGTTTCTCCGACAAGCATGTAGTCTCTCCTTGTTTGTTAAAAAAGAAATATATATATATATATATATAAAGAAAAAAAAGACAACAAAAGTGATAATTTTGTGAAGATTTTATTTTTAAAAAAAATGATAAGTATGGATATAGTTGAATAAGCATTTGTATAAATTAGGTGCCAATACAAAAAGATTTATAAATTCATTTAATGCAAAAAAAAATTGGTGCCTTGTAAGTCAAAAAAGAAAAGCTTCTATCAGTTAAGAATAAGAAACTCTACTGAAGTAAGTTTAATTTCGATATTACTCAATAAAGTTGTTAAATACAGTAGTTGATAAATTACCTAAAAATATTATTATTATATTTTCAACAAGTGAAACTCAAAAAACTAAAAAGTATGTAACTACATTTGAGAATGAATACATAAAGATTGTATCTCCATATGATTTATCTTTTATGTTGATATATGTAACTAAAAGAATTAATTTAGATAGATTACAAATTATTTGCAAAAAATGAGAGAGAAAAGGAAAGACGAAAGAAAGATGTCATCGATAACCAAGATAAGTGGAGTCAATTATTTATGATATAAGTATGTATGATTAAATTTTAGTATAACATTATATTTATGATACAAAATTTGCATTTTTTTGATGTTGTAATACACCTTAAAACAAAAAATAAAAAATAAACACATAGCATGATATATGATGTGCGATAAAGAAAACAGGATTAAATATCCTACTAAAAAAGAAAAAAACAAAATGTAAACTTTCTCTGGACTTATCCCCATGATTCCATAATTATGTGACAAACACCAACAAAGGATATTGGGCATCATAGGAACTGATTTGATACTAGACTATGAGATTCCATAAGATGTGACGAACACCAACGCAAGATGTTGGGCATCATAAGCACTGGTTTGGGGCCGAGTTATGAGAGGACATCAAAGATACCGCATGCACTTACCCATTTATGCTTCCGGCAAAAGATCTAGAGATGATGAGATGCTGTACATAAGATGAGACATGGTTAGGGTATGAAATAAAGTCCTATAGAAAACATCTACAACCCACTTATATAAAAAAATATATATTAAAAAAAATAAAGAAAAAAAAGATATGTAACACGTAATAAAAAAACAAATATGTGTACATATTTGATTTATATAGCATGTCGTTGTTCCAATTTTTATATGTATGAGCATTTCTAATATGTCATATTGTTATGTTATCATATTTGATATTATGCTTTTATCATTTTTTATTATTTATTCATGTAGAATTCACATGCTGAGCATTTTATAATCACCACCTTACTTACATTACAGTACATGTCACAAATCAGCACAAAGAGGTTAGATTGATACCTAAGATGTGTGAGTTGATAATTTACACATGTTGATGTTATTGTAATTATCATATTTCTGAGATTAAATAAAGAATAAATATGCATGCATTTTATTTAGGAGTAATAAAATTGGATAAATATCAAAGTAAATGCAGTTTATTATTTCGTCACACCAGTCTATAATGGTTTATGTTCTCACTTTAAACTATGAATGCTCTGATTTATAATTAATTAGTAAGTAATAATAATAAATGATATGTGGGGAGTAACATTTACTTTACTTATTATCTCACACAGAATTTGAAAAATGATCAAAAGTTTTTAAAAGCCACAATTCACCCTCTTTTTATGATTCATTCATTAAAACATCCACAAAATTGGAAACATACATGAGCACATGCACATCAACTCAAAGACTCAAACAAGGAAGAAAATGACCATCACCTAAAAGCATTTAAATTAGCAATACCCTCATTTGATGGAAACTTAGACCACAAAGCTTACATATATTAAGAAATTGGAATAGACCAATATTTTGATTATTATTAATTGAGTGATTACCAATCTATTAAAATGAGTAAACCACCCAAACCCATTTGTTTATACATACCATAAAGAAATGGTTTGCTGACATGGGTAAGCTGCCTCTTAACTAATGAAAAAAGCTTAAGATTAGATTAAATGTCAAATACATCCACTCGTTCTATCAAAGGCAGCTCCTTAACTAGTGGCAATGCTTGTCACAAGGAACCAAGTTTGTAAACAAATACATAAGTCGTTTTGAGAAGAATATGCTTAGATGTGATGTGAAGGAACCCAAGCTAGAAGTTCTTTCATAATTTTGTGCAACACTATGATTTTATCCAAGTAGAACTACATCTCAAAGATATCACGAGATTTAAAGAAGCTTATAGGATCACACAAGAAGTAGAGTGGTTTTGCTCAACCATTTTCCATAAGGAAATCCCACTTTCTAGATGTCTACTTGTGAGAACCTCTATATATATTGTAGCTAGACCTTCCATTGGCATAACACCATATGCTTTACCTTTGCCACCACCAAAAAAAGAGTCCACTCTAAATCATCCCTCCATGAGTTCAGCTAGTGATTCTTATATGTATCATATTTGGGACATAATGATGCTCAATGTCCAAACCAAGCTTTAGTTATTAAGGTTGACAAAAAAATAAGAGAAGAGGATAATTTAGAACTAGATGAAGAAATCGTGAGCAAAAAGGTGTTCAAGAAAATTACAAGCCCTAAGAGAGGCTTTATACTTTATTAGTGCACCACTAATGCATCATGATAACTCGTCCTTCGAAGAAATTAAGTGCATCCTCACTACATTATGGCCAAACAAAGAATAGAGACAAATCTCTATCTTCTTCATCCAAATTCAAAGTAGTAATACAATATGCAATATTGTGATTGATAATGGCAACTGCATAAATGCCATAACCAACGACATTATTTAAATTGACTTTACAATTATTTCATTCTCATTCATATATGGTCTTTTGGGTTTGCAAAAACCAATCTCCATCAAAAAAAGATGTTCACTACCAGTAAACTTGGTAATTATTCCAAAAAGATTTAATGTGATATCACTCTCATGCATGTTAGGAGCATTATTCTTAGATGCCTTCGGTTATATGAAAAAGGCGCTATCCTTAGTAAGCATGCCAACATTTGCTTTTTCATACATTATAGGAAAAAAATAAATCTATATTCATCCCAATCTTAAAACTAAATTTACTACCGCTAACCCAAAAGAATAAAGGGATAGATAATATAATTAAGTACCATCACTCCACACAACATCGAACACGAGTCTGATTGCATCTTGATCCTAGGAAGCAATGAAATTAGAATTTAAAACTAAAGACGGCATGTGTGAGTAGTGGTGTTTCCTTTGGGGCTAACCAACTTATTGAGTACATTCATGCGTCTAATGAAATAACTCTAACCTTAACTTGAAATCCTTGTCGTTGTTGATTTCGATAACATTCTAGTATATAATGTCATCAACCAAATTTGCACCACTATATAAATAGAATTTAAAAAAAGTTGCCTTCATAACACCTTAAGTATCTTTTCTCATATTTATAATACCAAAAGAAGGCATATCTATCAACTCGAAAAAAATCAAGGTAATAGTAGAATAGCCCACCTCCACAAATGTTCATGAAACATGTAGCATCCATGGGTTGGTCACCATCTACTACTAGTTCATTAAGGGATTTAATTAGGACAAAGCAATAGATAGTGCCTTTCAAGTCTTGAAAACCACTATGATACCTGCATCAATGCATAAATTGCCATTTTTTTTTATTACTTTTAAAGTTCCTTGCAACTCATTTGGCAGCAAAACTGACAAAATTTTGAGCCGAGGACATCACATCACCTTTAGCAAAAAACTCTATAAGACTAGAAAAATACATTCAACTTACGAGCAAGTGCACGCCATAATACAAATTCTTCGACACTAATGAGACTATTTACTTTCATTGGAGTTTGTACACTATTCAGAACATGAAACTCTAAAATATTTGAAATCGAACCAGAATCTAAACTACAAGCATGCCAAATGGTTTGAATACCCTCAAGGATTTACTTTTGTCATGAAACACAAGCTCAATGTCAAAAATCATGTCACAAATGCTTTAAAAGCATAAAGAGTACTCTTGCTCTTGAAGGTATCCATTTTGGTCCCCAATATCGACCACTTCCCTGACCTCCATACCGACTACCCAACTTCGGTCACATCTATTTGTCTTTAATTTTCCAACCAAAGTTTACAATGAGAATCATATCTTTAGATGGTTTCTTTTTAAAAGGTAATGTTTGAACATTCCATGAACTTCTTTATGTGACTTCCTCATTTGAAAAATCTACACAAGTGGATTATTTGCCCACTTTGGTTGAGAAAAGACGGCATTCTATTGACGACAAGTTCTTTTTGGCCCAATCTAAAAAGACAAGTGGCCTAATTCATCGCTAGTTCATGTACATCTGTGTTATCTAAGTCTACAAACAAGCTCCGAGGTCCTTACACACCTCTCCTAGCTCTTAGCGGAATATTGAAAGACATTTGCATGGATTCCACTTTAGGACTACCTAAAACTACAAGATGTTAAGACTATTTAGAGATAGTAAATCATTTTTTTTTAAAATGATAAGATCTATCCATGCTTCAAAACACCTGATGTTATACATGTTGCACGACTATTCTTAGATGAACATGGTTTACTCACAATAATTCTTTTCAATCACAAAACTTGCAGGAGTGTGTCCATTGGCATATATCAAAGCAATATGTGGCATGTATTGTACATGGATGCATGATGTGCAACACTTGCAAGCCTTCCGAATATAAAAAATGACTCTAAATCCAACTGTCAATATCGAGTAAACCATTTACACATAAACATGGATTTTCTTGGAAGCCTATCTACTACCCATACAAACAATAATTATGTTCTTGTTACAACAGAATTTTCAAAGATAATACAAGTAGACCATTATAGGAAAAGAATCAATTTGTTTTTTTACTTTGATATGGTGTGCAATTTAGTCTTATTAATATGATTATTTCTAATAAAGATTCAAAGTTCCTTAGTCGATTGTTGAAAGGCCATATCTCCCATGACAAACACTATTTTAGAGAGGATTATAGCATTCCATCCACAAAAGATAGTCAACTTATAGTCAATAAGAACATAATGTTCCTACTACAAGGATATCATGCTCATCATCCAAAGAGTAAGGATGTGATCCTGTCACGCAGACATTTTTGCCTACTACCAAGTAATGCCTAAGTCCACAAAGCCCATTCAAGTAAGCTTGAGAAACTTTCCTTAAAGTTCAATTGGTTTAGAGTTTTTCTTTGTTACAGACTTAAAAGGAGGCAGAGATGGAGCAAACCATGCTTTGCTATTTGCTGAGAATATTTGACTAGTCCAATGATAAAGTTCAAGAAAGACGAGCAAACACATAATGATAAGCATGACTAGCAAAATGTGGATAAAAGGTTCAAGATTATCGACTCTGTAGTTGCATATCAAGAAAGACAGACTAAAGAAAGGAAAAGGCTAAAGTTGATCAAATAAGAATCATTTAAGATGTTCAAGAATGTAAGAAACGATGCATATCAGTTAGAACTTACTCAAATAAGCACCTATTCAACGGTGAATGTTAATAATTTGAAGGCTTTTTGGCCTTCAATGCTCAACAAGGAGAATAAAAGTTCTACCATCCATGAATTATTTAGCTTTGGACAAGAACAACCTTTGCAAGATAATGTGATCTTGGAGAAGAAGATGAACATATGACAAGGCACAAAAGAGACTTTCAAAATTGGCAAAAAAAGGTAACTTCCAGCCAAAGCCTAATTCATAGGAAATGAGACCAAGCTAAGTTCGTACATTTATTTGATTCATAGGATGAGCCACCACTTTTAAAATGGAGACTCGAGATCAATAGATTAGTACAAGTCAAACTTCCAAAGAAAAATGCAACCTTCCAATGAGTACAATTAAACTATAGTGGTAGGCTGCAAATTTTTCCAATCCAAAACAAAGGATACCATTGAACAATGTGTTGGGCCCATTAGATCTTATAATCTTTAATCACATTGTTCGATTAGCTCCATTGAACAATAGTGGTTCAGTTATATTTTTTCATAATTAGAATCGAAAAGAGAGATTGCATATCCAATCCTTATGATTGGATTGTCGAATAAGTTGGCACTAGAAGAGGAAACAAACCAAGCAAAGATGATCAAACCCTTCACAACTTGATCAAATAGTCTAATTCGATCAACGAAGCTCATCGATCTAACAAGATGAGTTATGCAGATTTTTATAGATTCGTTGTTTCAAATCTTTCACACACCAAGGACCATTCGAACTTCAAATTTAAATAAAAAATTGGTATTGGTCCTCCAACATGTCTAACAACTAATTGGATAGCTTTGTAAGGGATTTTGATCCAAGGTTTAGATCTTTTTAAAATTTTAAATTTAGCTTTATCCTTGAGACTGCACTTATCTTATATCTAAAATTTTGTTGCCAATGTCAATCCTCTGAGGTCTTAAAGCCAAGAGATCCCTAAAAGATACAAAGGTGTTTGTTTGTAATTATCAAATCTTGTGAAAAAACATTTCCTTCAAGTTTAACATAGTCACTTATTTAAGTAGGCACGCTAATCACATGAAATATGCTTTTTGTAAAATCATAAAATATGCCTAAAAGGGAGAGAAAAAAAAACTAAATCATCAAGATCCCAAACCATTAATAACCAATAAAAAATCTAAAACATAACGAGAAAATTGACAAATTTGGTAATCTATTTCAAAATCTCCAAACCATCCATAAAACTCGCTAATGCCCTAGTACATAGGTCCAACTACTTCAGTTTAATTAAATGATTCACAAATAAAGTATTCATAATTACACAAAAAAACACGGCCTCAAGATAACAAAACTACAAAAAGATAAACAAAGCTGCATGATGACCAAAGCACTCAAACATTAAGAATAACCTAAAATGGAACCTAACCCTTAAATAATTAAATGTTCCTTAAGAAGGAGCTTCTATACCCAAAATACTCCATGGGTCCCTTGGAATAGTCAAATGTTCCTTAAGTAAAAGCTACAATAACTGAGGTACTCCATGGACCTAGTTGGAACACTCAATTATTCCTAAAGTAGGGCTATGATGGTTAAAGTAATAGTTGGGCCCAAAATGACCAAATATACTTAGGATGAGAAACAATGCTAAAACATTCCACCAACACAAAATCACAAAATACCATTGCCTTGCACTTATCTCCACTTCCATTTATATATGAAAATCATAATTTAAATCATGAATTTTTTTATTCTTTTTTGTCATACTAAAGATTTAATTAAATAGTCAAATATTTGTGTTCAATAACATGGCTAGCTATGAATTAGGTATATAGCTACTCTTTAGAAGTGATTTGTTTTGCTAGTTCAAAAATAGTGGATTATCCTCAACTTTTTATTTACATATAGATACAGCTCAACTCAAACCACAAGTCCACCTCAATTCAAGTTTAGAGTAAACCAAGATCACATAAATTGCATTGTTTAGGTTTTAATGATTTTGAGTTGCCATTTTAGATGTACATAAGTTCTTACTCTATCTTAATGCAATCACTATGTTATTTTGAATGAAGTTTTGTTGAATGTTATTTAGATAACATTGACATATAAATTACGATATTATTTAAATATTAATATTATATAAAAATTTATCAATATTTTCTTATTGTTTAGCTCAATATATCTAAATAATCTTTTAATCTTATTTTTAACATTTAAATTACTAAAATTTAAATGTAGTTCAAATTTTTTAATATCATTTTGATGTTATTTTCTAATAATAAAATTATAACATTACATAATATTATTTAAAAATTATCATTGAACCAAACACTTAATATCTTTAAACAACATTATATTATGAAATCATGTTGTTAAACCAAACACCCTCCTCAAAAAAATTAATTAATCTAATTCAAAAAGGACAAAATAAAAAAAGTCAAAGGCCTCGTTGCTTACGACGAGTTTTTTTTCGCATTTCCTAAGCTCGTCTTATTGTAGTTGAGATCACCTTTTCTCTAAAACATAAGCATGCGTTAAATAAATTAATAAGTTAAAGATTATACAGTTCATTTCAAACATGCTTGCTTGGTTCAAAGTCAATATTATTCATACCAATTTCCAAGGAAACTGGCATACCATCGACCAAAAAACAATCTAACTGTGGATTTCTGAGGATTAGTGTTACTCACAGAGTAAACAGCGGCCTTCTTGGAATTATTGCAGTGATTTTTTCACAATCCACCATTCCGTACGCAATTATTAAAGCAAAAGTCTCATAGGCTGGAAACAGCATCCACTGCAAACCCACCTTACCTTCCCTCCTGAATCCAATAGAAACTACCACCAAGTTAAACCTCACCACGTGTCTCATACACTCACACGCAGCTCTTTCCTTTAAACAAAACAAACATACCATGGCCAACGCAAAAACAAGCTCCTTAAACTTGAAAGCCCTAGAAAAATCCAAGCCATCAAATAAAGCCTAACAAAGCAAACGGATTCATACCGCGTCCTCGGCATCGCAGTGGTGTCTGTAGACATCAAAAAGAAATCTACACCGCTCCAATAACCACCGAACGTCGCCACTCCCATCTGTAGCAAACAACAGCGCAGCGCGGTGGAGGTTGTCCAGCTCAGATCTGATGGCCTTGTGGAACAAGACGAAAATCAAAAAAGGCGACTTCTCGGTCGACTTCCTCCCAGTGGCCTCCGAGTCGAAGGAGGTGGAGGCGGTGGAGGACGTGGAGGGTATCGCAGCGGGATCGACTGAGCTCACCGGCTCCTGAGGCATCAGAGCCACGACTCCGTCCCCCGCGAGTGGCGAAGTCATCGCGGCTTCGTTCGTTCGCTACGGATTGCACTGAACCTGCAACTTCCCAATTGGCGGATCTCTTTGCCTTCCCGCCTCCCGTTGAGGAAGACCAATAGAGCCAAGCGTAAGAGCAGAGGGATTGAGAAGGCTTCGTTGATGCTGATATGAGACGAAAAATCCCATTCGTCGGCCGACCTTTGAATAATAAATACAAGCTCGACATTTCAACGGAAAAGAGTAACCGGTCAGGGGTATAATAGGAATTTCTGCATTTTTCATTTAAGTTGGACTATCCTATCTTCCAGATTCATCCGATACCGATACCGACACCGGATTCCAGGAGTAGGAATCCACGTAAGCAGTCCAACGTGGATGGACACGTGTGGGCCGCATATCGGTTCATGGATAGGAGGAGCTCACGGTGGTGGCTTCTCCTTTCGAAGAATCATAGTTAATATTGGCCTTCGAAATACATCTAAATATCACCAAGTTTGTGAAAACATTTAGAAATCAAGATTTTTTAGGTTAAAAATATATATATAATAAAATAAAATAATAAAAATATGATTATAATTTTTTTGAATTATATAATAGGCAAAAGAAATTATAATTTTTATATTAATATTATATAAGTAATATTTTATTAAACATTTCTTATATTATAATAACAATATTATTTTATAGTAAAAATTCAAAGTGTATTAATCAATCAATTATAAATTATTTGAAGCTTAGGAATCACTAATCATCTTTCTAAAATATCACAAATTAAAATAAAACATAAAAATGATTACTAATTGACTAAATAATAAATTCTACTTATTAAATGTGATTTTAATTATTGTTTTAAAATATAAGTTGAATTTTCATGTGACTAAAGCATTAAGCTCAAGAATCTTAGTTTTGTTTATTGAAATAGTTTTTTGCTTTATCATAACACAAGATTTAAAATTAAAGATTTTGATGTGATGCGTCTGGATTATAAAAATGTAATGGTTTCATTAGTTTTGTGTCAGCTATGTTATTTTGATTTTCAAATGCATTTTTTTACTTTGTCACAATTAAATGTTTTTTTAGTATATTTGATATTTTGTAATCATTTGTTATCTTTGGATATATCAAATTAAAGTAATAATTCTTATTATGCATTTTATGTTAATTTTTAATTCTTTATAGATAATTTAAACTATATTAGAGTACAAATGATTTTTAGATTAGATAGTTTAAAATTAGCCAATCATCAAAATAGTCGACACAATCGTCCAAGCAATTGTTTGATAACTCTGAGTGTAATGTAAGGATTGCAAATAATGTTCTATATGAATTACTTAGTGTAATCATTGTTAATAAAGTGGAGATTATACTATGTTTAATATTTATTTAAAATCTCATTATAGTTCTATGACTAATGGTCGCCGATTTGCACATTTTTGTTTGTAGGTTTATTATGGTTTAACAAAATCAAACAATTATCTAATTAAAAATTTTAGGATGATTTATTTTATTTTTTAATCTGTTGATCCAAATGAATTCTACAAATTATTCGCTAAAATTTAAAATAATTTGCTATAAAACTCTATAATCTATAATTTTTTTTATATTATTTAATAATTAACAAAATATATTTTTATGACTTCTAAGATATATCAAATTTTCATAAATTTATGCTATTAAATTCTAAATAAAACAGACTCATTTTTATAATTTTTAATTTTTTTTACAACTTTCAATTATTTTAATAATTTCTTCTTTTAAAAAATATTTATAATAATATATTTTCTATGATTTTGATGTTTTTATTATAAGATTGATTCAAATCTAACTATATTATATAATTTGTAATAGTTTAAAACTCTATATTTGATATTTAACTTTATACTTAAAACATAAACCCATTTTTTAAAATTATAAATTTTTTATAAAAAATAAATAATTTTATAAAGAATCTAAAATTTTTTAAATAATTAAAAATAACAGATAAACTCATTTCTAAAATTTTAAATATTATAAAATTTTCCTCTTTAGAATTTCTTATAGATCCGTAAAATCCTAATTTTTCATTTATTTAAATACTCAATAATTTTTAAAATTCTTAAAATAATTATTTTATTTTTTGAATGGAATGTGATACTTTGATTCCCTCTTTCATTTCTCTTTCAATGTAATTATAACAACATTGTGTCATTGTCACCACTAAATTATTTTTTTATCTAATTTCATCCTATGGCACTTGTAAAATAATTAAATTATTTTTTAACTTTTATAAGAATAATTACATATTTAATATTTTTAAAAAGCAAAATAATTTTTATCATATCATATAATTCAAAACCTTATTCAGCTTATCTTGCTGACTATGATTATTACAGCATCTCTTAAATTTTATTATACATACTTTATAATAAAAGACAATTGACATAAAAAAATATTCATAATGCAATGACGTCACAATCGCACGCATTCAGGCTGTCAGTAAAAGAAAAGTCCGTCCGTTATGGTCGGCCACATAAAGCAAACCTTCGTGATAAGATAATCCGCCTTTTGACTCGCCACAAATAATAATTTTAATAGATAACGGCATGATTATTGACGGTTCGTTAATAAATAAATAAATATATATATATATATATTTAATTATTGCAGGCATATTTCATTCGGTTTGGAATGGATAAATTTATGATTAATTAAAACCTTTTATCAAATTATATTATTTTTATATAGTTTAATGCCTTTGTTGTTTATGTTAAAAGTGTGACTAGTATAGATAATTGCATATCAAAATAATAAAAATACAAAAAAAAAATAGGAGAAATGGAAATTTTATCAAGACTAGAGAAGAAAATCATTATTATCATAGGTACAATTTTGAAAAGAAAGAAGTTATTAAAACATGATGAAATGGGTAGAGGTTAAAGCAGTCTAATATAGAAAAATAATATTATTATTAGTCTTATATAAATAAAAATAATATTTAAATAGTTTAATATATTTAAAATTTAATTAATAGCATGATAATTATTCTTTTACATGCACGTTGTCATGTCATCATGACCAAAAAATTGATTATCTACATTTTTTTGATGTGTTTACTTAGAAGCACTTTGTTGCTCTTTATTGTGTGATAGATTGGTTTTTAAAAGTAAAAAGTCTATTTGATGGTAGAAATTATTATAAAATCAATATTTTTGTTTTTTTGTATTCATGCGTGACACATGGCATTGAGTTGTAATTATCAATAAAAGGGCGAAAAAAAAGTTAGGTAATTTATTGGTTCATCTATAACTCCTTTATTCACTCAGACATGCCTAATCTAAGTAAAAGGTATTATAAAAACTTTTGTATGTCCTTTAAGTGCAACGTCTCCAACACAAGGCCTCCTTCGTTTTTGAGTGGCATTTTACTCCTATGATGAGCTCTCTATCATTACTCTCTAATTACTCCCTTAATAACATAGTCTCCTCACAAACCAAACAGATTTACTACATCATCAAACTTCAATTTTTTACATAATCATTGAGTTGGGCCACGTTGTCTTCACCTTATCAACAATGCAACTAAAATCCTTTTCCATAGTTATGATCAATCTGCTACCAAAAACTAGGTCAAGTCATATCGCATAGTCTAAATTTAACTATCAATGTTCAAGGTTCATTAGTCAACATTAAGCTCTTAGCCAAACCAAATTCCCTTAGCTCTACAATTAGTTTCAACCTTGGTTGCCTTGAACTTTTAAGCTTAACATTTATTGTTTATCAATTTTTATTAATAATAAAATATTATTCTTAAATATTTGACTCTCATGTGATTAGTTTAATGATAATAAAATATGTTTTCTTGTGATTTTATGCTTACATTTTAAGTTTTTAGATTGTGCCATGTCCCACCTATAAATCTTACCCAAATACCAACTTAATTGATTGACATCAACTTTTTTAAAAAAGATTTATTGGTGAGGCATGAAATCATGCTTATTAAACTTAATGGATTGTTTAGAACATTGGTGTAAAACTTGAAGAGCTCAAGAACAAGATGTTTGAACAAAACTTAAATATCCCAAATATAAAGATTAACAATAAAATCAAGATGACATAATGATCAATCAAGGGCATTTATGAAGTCATCATCCTCTAACGTACTATAGGTTTGACCTTTTATCTTACATATGCTCTTATTGATCATCTCACCCAATGACATATTGGACTGTTACATGAGTTGATAAATTGTACATTAATTTTAAACAAATCATATAGTATCATTGGTTTGCTCTATCTCACATACTTATTATTCATTTTGAAGTTAAAACATCTTACAATATTTATTAATATATTATACAGTTCATTCAGGTTATTCAATCTCATATATTATTCAATTGAGATTGACATATCATATGGTGATATTAATATACCATATATTAATATCAATATATTATACATCTTTCTCAAGTTTAATCTAAACTATAATATTACTTATTATTCTAAGCATAACGTACCATAAATTATTATTAATGTACTATACGTTTCTCTCAGTTTTCCCATCTTTGTTCATTTTTAGGGTTAGCATACTATACGAATGTCATGACATATTATACGTAATTGTCAACATACATTACATCATTAATATTACACTATGCATGATTCTTTATATTACTTCAAAGTTCATACTTTATAGACCTTATTTAATGTATAATATTGTTATCATACTAATGTTAGGCTTATCTTTAGTGCTATAATTTTAAAATTTTCTCTATATTTCATAAAGTTCTTGCAACACATTCAATATAAAATTAGCAACATATAACAAAATTAAATATAGAACATATGTGCTTATCTTCTATAATGTCTACTCATGCTTCACAAATAAGTTGATTTTATTATCATTAAATTAATCACATAAAAACAAAGGATTTATATGATATATTAATTTTATTATATTGATATACTGTCCAATTAAGTAGTTTTATATCAACCCAAGTGAATTTTACCTTTAAAATATATCTTAATATCTTAAAACCATGATATCAAATATAAATATCAAAATTATTTTTTCAATAGCTAATGTGAGATAATTCATCCCTATGCCCCTTTACTTAAAAGTCTACTAAGGGCCACACGTCTCCACTAATTCCCTTCTTAAGACATTACCCTATATCTTTGATCTTAGGTGTTATAGTCTTATAAATTTTCACTTAGTTCACCTTCAAATTAGGTCAAACTAGCATAGAGTTGGCTTTGATATCAAATAGCACATATTGATCTCACTATGTTGATGTATTATCTCCTAAGATAATTTTATATACCAAGCAAATTTTGTCATAAAAAAAACTCATCAATATATTAAGACTATGACATCTTATATAAATACCAAAATCATACTCTCAATAACCAATATGGGGTAATCCATCCTTACATACCTAGAAGCTTATCATGAGCTGCTTATTTATTAACTTGTTATTTGTACATTATTATATTGAAATGGTTCACCTACTTTTGCATGACATGCTAAATTCATGAGCAAATGCTCATTAAAGTAAAAAAAATCAATGAAAAATACATTTCTCCAAGCAATTATTATCACACACTTAACTATATTGAATAGTTAAGTACTCGTAATAATATGTTTCAAAAAACAATTTTATAGCTCAACCTAAAACTACAAAATTGTAAAAATGAATAACTACTTAACATAAACAATACAATTAAAGTTAATTGCTAACATATGTATTAATAAAAACATCCCATGCTAGATTAAAGCAAACATTGATACTTGTCACCATAATGTGCATTGATGTTGTTATGATGTGTACAGTTACCTTTGTCATATGAAAATTGTTTAATAATGATTTCAATTCTTATAGTCATTAATAAAAAAACTTACAAAAAGAACAAAGAGGTAAACTTAGCTCAAATAAGGCTCTAGCAAGAGCAACCCATGACTCGATGTTGAACTAATGCTCTATAGAGCGAGAATAATGATGATAGGTTATGCAAGAGTGAGAGGAAGAGAAAGCAAGAGAGAGATAAAATAAGAATTAGAGATCTGTCTACTAGACGTCTTACTTCAATCCCTAAATACTAAACCTTGTATTGGAGTTACAATAAAGGAATTAAAACAAGAAATTATAAAGAATACTAAAACAAGAGAAAATGAGAGATAGAATTTGTCAAATATTAGCACTTAAAATTAAAGAAAGATATTACTTCTATAAGAGATTAAATTATATGTTTGTAATAATAAAATAAGAATATTATAATACATGCATAAATATTTAATTCTTTGTATATTTTGTTCAAATTTTTATAAAAAATATCAAAATCCTTATTTTTTTTCTCCATGTGCAAAAATCCTACCATGAACTATTACTATCAAACCTATCATGCATGTGACTTATGTGTTGACGATAAGTGGTCCAAGCCTCATCTATCATGTGATATGTTGCACATGTGAGTAGTGTCGCCCACACAAGCACAATTTAATGCGCATGCCTTGATTGTTTCACATCCCCCTTGTGATATTTCTTAATATGTGCAATACCTAACTGTGACAAAATATTCCTATCATAAAATATTTATTATTAGCTACAATGGTTTTGTTTTTTATTTTTTTAGAAAAAAATTAGTTTGAATGCCTAATTATAATGATAAATAAGTTTGTCACAAAAGGTCTAGCTTGAGAAGTTCTACAATATTCTTTCTTATACTCGTTTTTTTGTCATAGAAAAGCTACGATAGAACATTCATTATGATGCCAACTTTTAGATTTCTAAGAAACATATTGTTTGTATAAAACCATTTACAAATGAGATCAATCATTTGTAAAAATACTATCTCTTATAGTTATTGACATTCAATGTTTGTAATAGTGCAACCCTAGATAAAGATTAAAAAACTATTAATTGTTGTAAAAGATCATAGCATTCTGATAAATATCAATTTACAATGATTAATTTTAAAAACTAATAAAAAAAGCATTATATAATAAAAATTTTCTCTTAATGATATTTGTTTTTTATGACCTATAACAAAAAAAAATCAAGAAAAGAAATAAGCTAAACTAATATACGAGGATTAGATGGTGTAATTCAAAAAACGACAAAAAGAGATTTTTTTTGAAGGATTTTAAAAGAACAAAATCTGGTCTAGGACGATGTTATTGATTCTATTTGCAAAGTTACTAAGCATGCACTTAAGAATGTTTTTCAAATAATAAAGATATTTATTAAACAAGAACATGTATTGATTTAAGAATAATTTGATCTATATTAAAATATGAATTTATTAAAAAAAATGCTAATGCACATAAACTAACGTGACAAGAGGTTCAAAAAATGTTTAATGATATTATACTATGTTTTGATAAACTTAATATGAAATAATAAATTGAATAATAAAAAATAAATTTCAAAAATATTATTATTAAATATTATTAAAGAATTATATCTTTGTTATTGATAAATATATAATAAAATAATTAATATTATAAAAATGAATAAAAATAGTTTATTTTTTATAAAAAAACTGAGGCAATATTTCAAATTATTTAAAATTGTATCTGCCCTCTTTGTATTCTTTTTACGTTTTATATTGAGAAATTCATTTTGAAGCATAATTAGGTAAAATCCCAAGTATATTTTGAAAAGCACTCTCATAAAATATTGAGTTTGATAATGATGCATCAAATAAGACTAGAAGCTTGTCAGGAGTTACTCATATCCAATGATTCCTTCTCTAAGACATCATTTGGAGATTACTCCATATCCTCTTCGATTTCAAGTGTTACAAGCATACTAGCTTCTACTTGATTTGTCTTTCAACCACATAATGTTAAAGATACTGCTCTAATACCATAATGTAATATCTCATCCTTTATTAATAAGTTATTGTCTCAAATAAATTAATTTTATCTTTATTTAAGAGATTCTTTCTTGCTTGATCATTTATCTCAAAACTTCTCTAACTCCAACATGCTTAATCATAAATTTCTCAAAATCTAAGCCAAAATTGCTCTCAAAAGATGACTCGCATTGTCAATATTTTTTTTGTTACTTATAAAGCTCAAGATCTATCCTTATAGCTGATGTGAGATTTATTCATCCCTATCCTCTATCTAAAAGCCCAAAATAAGTCATTATTTGTCTGATGATTCCCTTTTCAGGATATCACCCGATGATCACTCCTCACTCTCTTTGATCTCAGTGTTATACAATATTTTTTTATTTTTACATCTAGTTTAATTTTTTATAATTTAATTAAAATTTTCTTTTTTAATTATTATCTCTTAAAATTTTTTTTAAAAAAAATTATGAAAATCTAGGCCTACAATCATCTTCATGTGTCTCTACACCAAACGAGGTGGTGCAACATGAGAACATTGAGAACTCAACCCTTTTACTTGTGATGTGTTAGCTCCTTGAGTCATCATCGATGTGATTGAGTACGAAGTTTGAGTCAAATGGGTGATAAGCATGTAAAAGTGCAATTTAGATAACAAAAAAGGTAAAAAGTTAGAATTAAAAAGTTAAATAAAGATTAAAGCTTATGTTAAACATTATTTAAATTAGAATTTTTGTTGATGCATATCTCAATATTTTGTAATGATTTGAAATCTCCTTTTCAGATACTACTGGTTCTGTTTCAATTAAGTCCATTAATGAAACTCTCTTTATCCTACTCTTTGAAATACATAAAATTTGTCTCTTTCAACTTCCTCCAAGGAGTTTACAAAAGCCTAACCAAACTTTGAGTAGGGGAGTTAAAACAACACCAATAACACGCGTTCTTTCAATAAATATATTTTGAACAAAAAAAATTTCTTTTTGATATTGGTGACATCATCAATTGGATTATTGGTTTTGTCAAACAAATAACCCAACAATTGCTTTAATTTATGGATAGCTAATCGACTTGTAAAATTTGTTGTGCAAGTATAAATGACTCATTAATAACAAGATAAAACATAAAATTAATGCCCATTAATATCACATGAATAAACTTTAGTTCTTTCCAATGTGAAACCAATCACAATTGAAAAATACTATATTGTTATCATAACTAAAGAATACAAACTTTGTTATATTATTGAGGATATTATAGAAATCACATAATGATCGCAATGACAAATACCTTTGACAATACACCACTATGCATTATTTTCTTGTCTTTTTCATTACTTCGTGTATGAAAATTAAAACTATTGATTATAGTATTGTATTAAATGAGATCATCCTCACATCAAATAGATAAATCTTGAGTTTATATTATTTTATTGATTGTTAGCATGATATTACATAATCAAATAACACGTTATAATTGGATACATCACTACAAAAAGATAATGCATTTAAAATAATATTTACCAATTTCTTAAACTTTTTAATGAATTAAATCTCCCCAAATTTCTCCAACTACGTGTTCATAAATAAGGAATTACAATAACACACCTCCTCATTATATGCCTATAATTCTTAAATTCAATATTCAATAAAACTCTATAAATAACAACATTTTAGACATAGACATATTTTTTGTAATTATAAATACACTTTTGTTGCAATTGAGAAGAACATAAGAATGTATTGTTCTTTACCAAACATCAATGTAATACTCAATTCTTCCAACTGACCAAAAAATGTATCCTTAAGGCAACCAACCTTTAGAAATATCATCCCCTTCATTATTTTAAAAACTTGATTCAAATTTTGGGAAACATTTGGCTCATAATATTAAAAAAAATGAATGTGTACAACTTGTTATTTGCACATTATTATATTGAAATGGCTCACCTACTTTTGCATGACATGCTAAAATCATGAACAAATGCTCATTAAAAAAAATCAATGAAAAATACATTTCTCCAAACAATTATTATTACACACTTAACTATATTGAATAGTTAAGCACTCATAATAATATGTTTCAAAAAACAATTTTATAGCTCAACCTAAAACTACAAAATTGCAAAAATGAATAACTATTTAACATAAACAATACAATTAAAGTTAATTTCCAACATATGTATTAATAAAAACATCCCATGCTAGATTAAAGCAAACATTGATACTTGCCACCATAATGTGCATTGATGTTGTTATGATGTGCACGGCCCATTGTAGTTACCTTTGTCATATGAAAATTGTTCAATAATGCTTTCAATTCTTATAGTCATTAATAAAAAAAACTTACAACAAGAACAAAGAGGTAAACTTAGCTCAAATAAGGCTCTAGCAAGAGCAACCCATGACTCGATGTTGAACTAATGTTCTATAGCGAGAGAATAATGATGATAGGTTATGCAAGAGAGAGAGAGAGAGAGAGAAACAGAGAGAGAGAGAGATAAAATGAAAATTAGAGATATATCTACAAGGTGTCTTACTTCAATTTATAAATACTAAACCTTATATTGGAGTTACGATAAAGGAATTAAAACAAGAAATTATAAATAATACTAAAACAAAAGAAAAAGAGAGATAGAGTTTGTCAAATATTAGCACTTGAAATTAAAGAAGGATATTACTTCTATAAGAGATTAAATTATATATTTGTAATAATAAAATAAGAATATTATAATACACACATAAATATTTAATTCTTTGTATATTTTGTTTGAATAATATAAAAAATATCAAAATCCCTATTTTTTCTCCAAGTGCAAAAATCCTATCGTGGATTGTTGCTATCAAACCTATCGTGCATGTGACTTATTTGTTGATAACAAGTGGTCCAAGCCGCATCTATCATGTGATATGTTACACATATGAGTAGTGCCGCCCACACAAACACAATTTAATACGCATGCCTTGAGTGTCTCACGTCCCCCTTGTAATATTTCTCAATATGTGCAATAGTTAATTGTGACAAAATATTCCTATCATTGTTTTTTAAGGATTGGCATTAAATTTGCAATATTTGTTATTAGCTACAATGGTTTTGTTTTTTTATTTTTTTAGAAAAGAAAATTAGTTTGGATGCCTAATTATAATGACAAATAAGTTTGTCACAAAAGGTCTAGCTTGAGAAGCTTTACAATATTCTTTCTTATACTCATCTTTTTGTCATAAAAAAAATCTACAATAAAACATTCAATATGATGCCAACTTTTAGATTTCTAAGAAACATATTGTTTGTATAAAATCATTTACAAATGAGATCAATCATTTGTAAAAATACTCTCTTATAATGACTGACATTAATAATGCAACCCTATATAAAGATCAAAAGTATTAATTGTTGTAAAAGATCATAGCATTCTAATAAATATCAAATTACAATGATTAATTTTAAAAACAAAAAAAAATATTATATAATAAAATCTTTCTCTTAATGATATTTGTTTTTTATGACCTATAACAAAAAAAAATCAAGAAAAGAAATAAGCTAAACTAATATACGAGGATTAGATGGTGTAATTCAAAAAACGACAAAAAGAGATTTTTTTTTTAAGGATTTTGAAAGAACAAAATCTTGTCTAAGACAATGTAATTGACTCTATTTGTAAGGTTACTAAGTATGCACTTAAGAATGTTTTTCAAATAATAAAGATATTTATTCAACAAGAACATGTATTGATTTAAGAATAATTTGATCTATATTAAAATATGAATTTATTAAAAAAAATGCTAATGCACATAAACTAACGTGACAAGAGGTTCAAAAAATGTTTAATGATATTATACTTTGTTTTGATAAACTTAATATGAAGTATTAAATTGAATAATAAAAAATAAATTTCAAAAATATTATTATTAAATATTATTAAAGAATTATATATTTGTTATTGATAAATATATAATAAAATAATTAATATTATAAAAATGAATAAAAATAGTTTATTTTTTTATAAAAAAACTGAGGCAATATTTCAAATTATTTAAAATTGTATCTGCCCTCTTTGTATTCTTTTTACGTTTTATATTGAGGAATTCATTTTGAAGCATAATTAGGTAAAATCCCAAGTATATTTTGAAAAGCACTCTCATAAAATATTGAGTTTGATAATGATGCATCAAATAAGACTCAAAATATTAACCTCTAAATATTTATATATTAAATTTGATGTAAAAGAGGATATATATATATATTCCCCAAAGTAAAAGAAAAAGAAACATATAAGATACAATACATCAAAGATAATGATCAAGATAAGAATATTAAATCTAGACAAAAGAATTATTTGATTAGACTTTTCAACAGAAGTAATAATAAATATAATTTATGGAGAACGTCTTTGTTCAAAAGAAATTGCTGATTTTTTTTTCATTAAATTGTTCATAAAAAGAAAAAGAAGCACTATGAAAGATAAAGCTAGAAAAAAAAAAGTAGGATCCTCTATCATTTTTATAAATGATTAAAAATATTATATAAAAAATTATATCTCTTAATTTATTAAGTTATTTAATATTATTTTAAAGATAAAAATAATATAAAATAAATAAATAAGTAATATTTATACTTGTTTATAAATTCAAAAATGATGTCTATAATTATGTTAATTATAAATAAACTAATGTTTTATTCAATATTTTATCAAGAAAACTCCTTTTAAAAAAAGTTATTCTAAAAACCCCTTTTCCACTAAATGATACAACAAAAAGCTCATTTTCTATACAACCATTTTTTTAAAAAGTTTCCCTTTAATTTTTTTTTATAAAACTCTTTTTTAAATCACAATAGTTACATCAACCAAACTTAAGTTAATAAGTCTTCAAAATTCAATGGTGACATGACAAAGCATTGATTAAGATGTAATATTAAAAAAACTTCGTAATGGATTTGCTTTTATTTGGCCAAATTGATTGTTGATGTTATAAACATGTTGAGTTGTTATATAGACAAGAATGAAAAAATAAATAAATAAATAAATAATAATCCAAACTTAATTTTCAAAGAATATAATAACTAATTAGCAACATGTAATAATATAATAACTTATTTAAATATTAAAAAAACTTGAATAAAGAGTTATTAATTATAGCCAAATGTCATAATAGTTTTATATTAAGTTCTCATCTTTTCAATTAAAATTTGATGCTCTTACTAATAAAATTAAAATGAAATACGTCAGTTTAAACTTATTACTAATAATATTCTAATTATTGATAAAACTAGAAAATAGGGTTAAGCAAAACAAGCCTATCCATAAGTGTTTTGTACTTCGAAGGATATTTTATTTTCACTAGAATTGAAAATTAGTATGCATGTTACAAGTTTAATTAAAATAATAATATAAATGATGAAAATATTATTATTAAATATTTTAAAATACTAAAGAATAAAATAATTCATTATTATATTTATAATACAAAAAGATAATAAACTTAAAGAAAATATTAATAATATGTTCAAATATATTAGTAAAATAAATCCTAACTTTTGATTATTAGATAGAATTTTTTTACTTCAAATTAAAATTAAAGTTTACAAAAATAAAATCAATATAAATATGATAAGATATCTAATATTAACCAATAAAATTCAATCAAACGATAAAATGAATGCTATAAAATGGAGTTTCTAACAAATATGCCTAATTAAATGTAAAATGATAATATCAAAAACAACACATGCATTAGGTAAAGCATTTATGTAATGCTAATTATGGATAAATTCAAAAAGAATTAGTTTAAATAATTAGAACATATTAAATTAATATTACTCAATATCCTAATTAAAAAAAAGCCTATTAAATTTTTTTCCCTATAAATAAAAAATAAAGTAAACCCAAAAAAATGTGATAATAAAGATAACTAAAAAACAATTTACATGTTTGAATATAATTGAATAATTGTTAATAAATATAACATAATAAAACTAAGAATTATTGTTTTTATATAAAAGTTAGGTTTAATTATGATGGAAATAAAGATAAGAAAGCTTATTGCAACTTATCTTAGGACTTGGATGACACTAATGAGACTAGCTTTATAGAAAGCTTTGGTCATGAGACACCACTCCATGTTGGCTTTGGAGTTTGAATCACCACCAACTACATGTCTTACCTTTGATTTGGCTTACATGTATGGCACCTTTGTCGGCTGTGATGCTTAGTTTAGGTAAGAACATTTTCTTATTTAGAGTGTCAATTTTATTATACAACAAAATATTTGTTGCTACTGAGATAAGCTTGACATTACATTTATTTTTTACCGCTTAGTTATGGGAAGCAAGTTTTGAATAAGATTAGGTCTAAATTTACACATCGGAATTAATTTAAACTTCTCTAAAATATATTTTTTTTCACATCTAATATTTTATCTTATAATGTACTACTAAAAATAATTTGTTATTGACAGCTTAAAACCATTATAACTCCATCAAACAAAACCAATTATGAGCTAATAAATTTTTCTTAAATAACAAAAACATGATTATAACAATTACATTTTTTTGGAAGGAAAATAAATAAATTTCTTTAATGGCATTTTCTTATGCTTATGGGATGAAAATGTTACACAGCCCACATGGTTTAAAAACTTTTTTTTTTGTCAAAAACATATGAGGCATGTCATAATTTCTTGTTTATATAATTTTAAATTAAAAAAATTGTCATTAAAATATCATATTTATTTTATTTTATTTTTTATATATAAACACTTTTTTAAATATGCAAATCCAAAGTTAAAGATTTAAACTTCGTTTGTGAATTTAAGAGCACTTAAAGAAGTACATTAAATTACATTGGATGAAAATATCTCTTCCTAGTTATTCAATTCCCTAAAGATTTTAATTGCCAATCATATTTTAGCATTTAGTTGGAGATGAATCTCAAATTATAATTTTTTATTTTCAAGTTCATATATTCATAAAAAAAAAACACTATCATGTTATTTGTCTTGGTGTTATCTAGATGTTATTATTACATAAACAACATTCAATTTTGTCACATCAAAATCTTTATCTCAACAAATCCAAAATCTAGATGACACCCAAATTTGCATTACATGAGAATATCATCACTTTGTATGTTTTCCATTATCTTATGGCTTTAATCCCTAGTTGGTTGAATGTTATCTTACATGTTCTATAACATGTTTTTAAGCAAAACATGGTTTGCAAATGCAACCGTTGTTTGAGTGGTTACATTTGAAAACATTGTTCTGCCCAAAACACAGGTCTTACCATCCCTTATCATTTCTTTTCTAATACTATTTTGCAGCTATAAAACACTATTTTTGTCTTCTAAAGGCAATTTGATCATCATGTGATAAATTAATCTAATAAATACTTTTCAAAAACATTATGAAATGTAGTTTTATATACTTTATTAATAAAAATTTCTATATCTAGAGCATGCAATTCTAGAAAACTTTTAACTAAAGAACAACTTCTTATTAGGCAAAAGTAGGTGTACCTGTTGAACCAAATTTCCAACGGTAAGTATAAACGGTCTACATGTTGGCTTTCCTCTCCCACCTCTGCTTTGCTTCAAGACCCCAGTGCAACTTCTTCCTTCTTTTCTGTAGATAATTAGCAACCATGCATTAAGTTAGCATTTCGAAGGCACATTAGATAAGATGAATTCAAAGGGGAATACACTAGAAGACGTTTAACTTCAAAACCCATTAGCTATCTATCACTTAAGAATGACCATAACAATCAAATCTTGTTTACAATAGTAGATGGAAGTGTTTAGTCCCAGTTTATTTGCTTTTGATCTTGTTTGCGTTCAACTTGTGTGTATTGCCGTTTGCAAGTGCCCAAAAGTGAATCGAACAATGCTAATAATTGCATATAGTTATCTTGGTATGATTTTATATAATAAATATAACCATATGAACACATATAATCCAATAAATCTTTGTGTTTGGTTCCTTGAGAATCTAACACGAAAGAACCGTTCCATCTCTTCAGTTGGCTTATCGAACAAATCCAAGAAATGAAAGTTTTTGAAATGAGCAAGAAGTGATCAAGGACAAGAGGTTAAATTGATAACTCTAATTAGAACATTTGTGGTTAAAATATTTGATTTAATGATATTTTTTATAATGCTTTTGTCACTAAAAATGATAAATACAATATCAAGATTTTAATCACATTAATATTTGAAATAATAATAATAAATTATTTAAATAATATTTTTGACAAATAACATATATAAAATACTAATATTTAGATATCACTAATATTTAGAAGTCTTGTTATCAAAAGATCACTCAACCAAAAACCTTCTTGATAAAGATCTTGAGGCCTAGATTTCTAAGGAAGACACTTATACCATAACTTTACTAACTTTCCAGTTTATTACTTAACAACTATTATAAAAGGTTTTGTCGCACAAAGCAAATATGTCTTTACATGTAACTTGAAAAAACCATCTCAAACAAGATTAGCACCATAACAAAACAAACGAAGATTAAATCATACTCCGAGAGTTTACAACACCAAATTGAGATCTTTGGACATTCAACTAGAAGATATGCTTAAAAACTAAAACTAAGTGGATGTTATGAATCAAGATGCAAGGTGTTTAACTAAATAGTTACATCATCCCTGTACATTTGATGATACAATGCAAAATGAGGCTTGGTCAAACAAAGGAGATGACCAAATATATAAGAGCAAATTTTATTTGGGGCAATGTTGCTTGTTCTACTTAAAAGATAACAAAGTATGCACATAAAGGATCTTAGGAATGTGTTCTAAATTACAAAAAAACCAGTAAATGAGAACATGAAGTACAATATAAGTTTAAGAATACTTAGTTCTATTAGAAAATGTGATTCCATTAGAAAAGTGAATAAAACTATTGTAAAATATTAAATTGATTAATAAAAAATAAGATTTAAAAATTTTATTATCAAGTGTTATTAAAAAGTTATATAGGCGCTTCAAACCAATGTTGTTCCACTCCTTAAGGTCTTGTACAAATGCAAACAATTGATTGATTAGTAATCAAAGAGCCAAAGGTGCTTAAGCTAGAATTGTTTTGGAACAAACAGATTTGGCTTTTCTTTCCATTACTGAAATTTAGATTTTGTCTAAACACTTGGGAGGAGATAGTTTCTACATTCAAAGGAAATAGGGCTTGCCAAACTTCCAAATTATCGATAGAATTGACTGATACACAAAAAGGAGTTGAACTGTGCAACTACTACTAAAATCTTGAAATTAACATGAAGTACGATAAAGTTGTAATGTTCAAATAAAAAAACAAAAAACACAATGGCTTTTAGGTGATTAGATGCTAACTACACACATCCATCATTTCCTAGTATTCCCAAAACTCTTCAAGTTTTAACAAGCCCAAGACTCCATTCAACCTTGTTCAAATCTAAGAACCAATAAGCCCACATAACCAAGGGCTTCACCCCATAAAAGGTTACAAATAAAATTGCAATAAGTATAAGTAATAAATAAAAAAAAATGAAAAAAACAAGGAGAGGGGGAGGAGCATATACAAATTTAACGTATGCTTATCATATTCATGTTTGACAAACAATGATTTGATCCAACTGTATGCAAAATACACAAAGAGAAGAGGGTTCTGAAATTTAAACTTAATTGGACTAATTGACCTTATTTGAACAGTAAGACTTAATTCGACACAATTAGACGCAAATGAACTTTGGTTTGGTCCGTTTCGCAACCCAAAAAGCAATGTGCATTCAGAGTGTGAATGACCATGCCTATGTACTACCCTTGTTCAAACAGATCAACTTCTTTCTCTCTCATAATGGCTTATCTATCCCAACCCTCCAATTTTTTTATTTACTCCAACTCATTGACCTCAATCCAATGCAAAGTCTATTGAAGTGACTCCGATCCCCAACCCCTCCAAAGTCACTACCTTTTTTTTTTCTTCTCTTTTGAAATTCCTGCAAACTATTTCAGCAAACGACCACTCAATAGAGTAATGAAACTTGTGGGCAAACACAAGTTGACTCCAGATTGGATGAGGATGATCAAAAACATGTACCCAATCGAGTAAGTAGCTTGGTGAACAAATCTATCATAGATCATTTCGTAGACCTTGGTTTATGGAGACCCAAATATCGTATAACAGCTTAATATTGTCTATTAATCATGAGAACGAACAAGCAAACCAATATAATTCAACCAAATAATCTAAACATTTAGCTGGTTAGAATAAAACAAAAAAGTTTCACGAATAAAGCCGTTGATGAGTTTTACCAGAAGTTTGGTGCCCTCAGTTGACGAAGGATTTGATGGTTTAACTTCGTTAGTGGCAAGCTTGAAACCACTTCCATCTTCAATAACTTTCATGCATGTCTCTATCCCTTCACTTGTACTACCTTGAGAGAATTAATCATATAGGAATGGCAATAATTTAGTCTTATCAGAACGAAGAAGACTAACCTTCAGGTTTTCTTTTGCCCTTATATTTACACTTCAGCAGTAACCTTCTTTGCTGGAGCTCCTGAAACATCAAAGTAAGAAGCTGATGAAAACTGAGATAAATGAAAAAAAATATAGTGCATAGTAGAACTATTGAACATTTTATGATATGCTCTTAGGATGATATTCATGTTTACAATTGCATACTTGCACTGAAAATTTGCACTCTATTAAGTTATCCAGGTTGCAAAAAATGAACAATAACCCAGGAAATATTGCTTATGCAATCCTAAATCATATGTGTCTAATAGTCAGCACTGATGAATAGTAACGTTGCAGCTCCCATCACCACAGAACAATCACAAAGATTGCCCCATACGATGAAAAATCTGCTTTACTCCCATGCTTAGATTCAGGCAAGATCTTGAATGTTAGCTTGTATGATGTTTTGTTGTACAGTGAAAACGGTTCGGATATATGGACAACATTTTTCAGGTAATGAATTTGAATCCCAAATCAAAAGCTTATTTGTGTTTGAAACCTAACAGGCTTGTGGGCAGAACATTACCTTCGTTAACTCGAAAAATCCACTTGGTTAAGAGAATTGCAGACATCATTTGTATAATTTGCTAAACAAGTTCAGCCACTTTCTAATTAACTTTATTGGAACCTGTGATCATACCATGCAGATTAATACAATTAAGGTCAATTAATATCTATATATATTGCTTGAGATAACACCATTCAAGACCATGTTTAATTGCATACAGTTTGGTCCCATACCTAATGACATTCCATTCAGAAGAGCAAAAGCATACATGACTTGGCCAATGTGGTCTATATGATGATTCCAGCCCTATAAAGTTGAGTTTAGAAGATTTACCGTGAACATTTGACTTTAGTTGGCTGTAAGTAGACAGCTTCCAAAATACTTTATAGTATTTCCTAGTTTTAAGATGTTTAAATTGCAGTAATAAGCCCAATTCAAAAACAAAAGGTCATCATTTGTTGTTTGGGTTTGTAAAAAACTTGTGAAAATGTGACTGCATAAATCACCTTGTTTAGGATTAGATCAATTGCTGCTACATAGTAACTATCAACTAATTAGGATTTGATTGAGTGGGTTATTGGTAATTCTGAGTTGCTCAACATTAATTTTCATGTTCTTGATTTGAATCTTGATTGACTTCCTTCCCTATATTTTACCTTCATAGATTATAACCACAATGATTTAGTAGTAAACAATTTCCAGTTCAATTTAATGGAGAAAGCGCTGCTAATGTCCTTTAATTGTTTTAAATCCAAGCGTTCTTGTCTGCGAGCTTGCAAATCTTGCTCCATCACGTCCAAAAGTGCTTGTGATTCTAATCCAAATTACCCCATAGGAAGTTATTCATCAGAGATTCAACCTATTTTAGTGTTGTAGGAGGATCAGTCGACATAAGTAGGTAAGTAGGAATAGAGTTTAAAACATGCTTAACCAAAGCTGACCAACCACCCATAGACAAAAGTTTCTTTTTCCAACCAACTATTTTTTATTGAAGCTTCTCAATTAATCCTTGAAAGTATCTAATTTTTTTTTCTTACTATTGAATATGAGATATCCAAGATATGTCATTGGAAGTCTACCTTGATAAAAACCCAAAAGATCTATTAGTTCTTTTGCTAGCAGCATCATCTATGTTTCTAGAAGTGTAGAACTTTCTTTTTTGTGAATTGATCTGTAACCCAAAAGCATGTTGAAATTGTTGAAAAAATATTCCCATGTGTTTGACAGATTTCATATCACCTCTATTGAATATGATAATATCATCTGCATAGCAAAGATGTGATATTATTGGAAATCTTCTAAAGATTGCCTAGTGCATAATTTTTCCTTTTGTATGTAGATTTTTCATTCCTCTACTAAATGCTTTCATAGAAATAATGAAGAGAAGTGGAAAAATAGGATTACCTTGCCTTAACTCTCTTGTTGGTTAAAAAAATCCATGTGGGGTCCCATTTATCATTTTGGATATCCAGGAACGACGTGTGATAATTATATAATGAAATGCTAAGAGAAGTTAAATTTGGTCACAACTCAATTAACAAAGTCCCATGAAAAATAATCAAAAGCATCTTTGAGGTCTAAATTAACAATTAAATTCTTGTCACTAGATTTTTTGTTCAAGGAGACAATAAGCTCTTAGGTCATTAAGATGTTATCTATGATATCATGACCTTTAATGAATCCAACTTGTTCAAAAGAACATACCTTAGGGAAAAAGGTCCGCAATCTATTTGTTAATAGTTTTTATAGAATTTTTTCTAAGCTATTACAAATATTGATCAGTTTAAAATCTTTAAAACATAGTGTATTTCCAGTTTTTGGAAGCAGAACAATATTGGAGCTTGCTGATCCTTGAGGAATCGAATTCCCAGCCATGAAGCCTCTCGCTGCTTCTATCAAATCAAATGCAACAATATTCCAGCACTTGATGCAAAATTAAGCATTAAATCCATTTGAACCAAAAGAGCTATCCTTGTCTAGTTGAAAGACAATTTCTTTTAATTCCTCCATGTCAACCTGCTGAGTAAGCTCCTGATTTTCTTTCATCTGTTATTATGACACGAATGTTATTTATTAAATTCTCATTTACCTTACAAGCTTAATATAAAAATAGATTATTAAAATGTTGGACTTCAATTTTTTGAATTTTTTTTTGATAAACTAGTAATTCCCCATTAGAATCTTTGATTCTATTTATTCTCAATCTTAATCTTTTGTCATTCATGATTGCATGAAAAAACTTGGTGTTTTTCTCCCTCTCTTTTAGTCATTTAATACCAGCTTTTTGTCTCCAGAAAGACTTTTCTGTATAATGTTCTTGCATAAGGTGCTGTTGGGCATTATGCAATTGTAACCTATCCTACTCCCATTGAGTTTAAAGAAATTTTTTCTCAATCTCAACCACCCATAACTCAGTTTGCTTAATTGATTGAAAGCTATTGTCATATGTGGTTTTGTTTCATTGCTTAAGAGCTTCTTTCAACTTTTTTAATTTAAAGTCCAATGTAGGCATGCCTCTTGATGGAGTGAGAATTGACCAACTAGTTTCAACCAATTTATTAAAAGAAGGAAGCTTGTCTCACATGTTCTGCCATCTAAATTGCCTAGATCTCAATTCCTAATTTTGATAGAGTAATAGCAATGGTGAGTGATCTGATCCGATTCTATTTAGATGTTGCATATTGGTAGTTAAGGATGTGTCTAAGAATTTCTTGTATATTAGCACCCGATCCAATCTTTTCCATTCCCACTTGCCATTTCTTTTACCCATCCATATGAATATAGATCCTGTGAATGGGATATCTTTCAAGTGACATTAATCCATATAATTGTTAAACTCCAAACAGTAGCTAGAGAAAGATTTGAAGGGCCTTTGTATTCCATTACAATAACAATAACATTAAAATCACGTCCCACCTTCTAGGATCTTAATGTATCCAAAGCAAGGGAAGTTAAGATGTTCCATAGTTCTCTTCCACCAGATCTTAAACATTTTGCATAAATGAATGTGCAATAATAAGCTTGTTAAGATGCATTGATAGTAATACATAAATGACACGTTGCTTATTAGATTGAATGCAATCGATTTGCAAAATCTTTCCAAATAATCGAAATTTTATTCGATTGATTTCCCATGCATTGGTCAAAATCCAAGAAATATTTTAGGCTACATATTTATCTTTATGCGCCATTGGTTTTGAGAGAGCAATTAAAGATATCTTATTGGAAACAATTAGATTTTTGAGACGATTCATTGACCTATAATTCATTACCCCTCTGGTGTTCTGAATTAACACATTATCCATGATGGAATATCGAATCAACAATCTGAATAGCTCTTGTAGTTCTGCATGTCGCCTTTGAACTTAATCTGATCTCTTAATTCTTTTTGCCCCTCTTTTTATACCTCCTAGATTAGATCATGGTGAAATCATTACATTCAAAAAAATTATGGATTATTTGTTCAAACTTGATTGGATTTCATGTCCAAATTCTTTAAGTTTTTGTAAATTTAATATTTTCCTAACATATTGTAATGAGGTTTTAGAATCTAACATAGAACATCTACTACAATGGCTATAATCTTTCTTATCAATCATACAATCATCATAAATTTTCTTTGCTATGATTTGTCTTTCATGATACAGTGAGTGTTGAGGATCCTTTTCAACATTGATTATCTTGTCTGATTTGGCAGAGTTATCACTACTAGCATCCGATGTGGAAGTTATCTTATTTACTTTATTGTCCATGGTTTGAGGTGTTGGTTTTGCAATTGGCCTATAGCCCAAATTTTCTGTCGAAGAACCAATTTGAGCATATAATTGTTTTTGTTTGAGTTTCAGCTTGCTCATGATTAGCTTGTAGATGCTTACGCATAGAATTGTGTTTGCACATAGTAGAAGAGTGACCTTGTTTGTTGCAGCCTACATGGTAGAGTAGTAAACTATCGTATTGAATACTCTGCCAAAAACCTTTTGTGGAATTACTTCTTTGTGTGGTGCGAATTCAGTAGTGTATCTCCTTAACAAGGTCAATTTTAACACAAACTAGACTTGTTAGATTTCGTGCAACGACATGCACTTTTAGAGGATTCCAGATTACAGATGCAATCAAGTAGAGTGCAAATTTGTTGAATAAGTAAATTGGCAAGTGTTTTAGGGAAATATACATCAGTGCTACTGAAGGCTCAATGTTGAGATGAAATTCAGTGTTCTATTTGAACACCCACATCTAGAAATCAGCAATTTCCAAGTCTAATAATGCTAGTAGTGAAGGAAATTGTCTTCATTGTCAAAGCACAATAAGATGTGTCTATTGTCCAAAACTCCAATTCTAACCTCACCTATGAATCCAACTATAACAAAAGTCTTTCGGATCAAATCAAAGCTCAGCCAACCATAGGAAAATTTTCCAATAAGGGTTGTTTTGAACAATGCTGCAATTTTATCTATTTCTTTAGCTTCAAATACAATTTCTGGCTCCCCCTTATAAATCGATGGTGCTTTGATCTACATTGGGGATTTCTCAATTGAACATCCCAACACATTGACAAAAGACCAATTTGGGGCCGACACATCATTTGATCAATCCAAGCAATAAAATTACTCAATTTAACTAGGGTTTAGCTACATACATTTTTCCCAATGACCACATTGTCAAGGAAAGAGAGCAGAAACAATGCAATACTAAATTGTATAATTCCAGCTACTAAAGATGCCCTTATTACAATCTAATAATGACTCTTATTCTTGCTTTCCCCCAAATCTATGATCAGCTTCCTCGCAACCCCGGTGGTTCAAAGGCAACCTCAAGTTGTCCTCTTCCCTATTTTTAAATCATAAAAGTTTTGAGTTAATCGATTTCCGACGTCAATGTACTTTCCCAAATAATCAATGCACAATGATTGATCATCGTTGACCATCCTCCAATGATCGCTCGTTTCCCATTCGCGGGATCGCCTGATTGGCCCAAAATTCCAATCAAAGAAAGAATATAGGTTTAAAGTTTAGAATGCTAGATCTAGAGATAATATGCTTACGAAGTCATCCCAAATTGAGTAATGAACAATAATTCATACACTTCTAAAATTGACAATTTTATATATGTCATGGTTTGTATGTCAAACATTACAAACGCAACTGGATTTGTTAGTCACATTATGACCAATTTAGCTAAGAAGAATTTGGACGTAGTCAAGTGATTTCTTTATTATCTGGAAAGAACAACAAACATAGGCCTATGTTTCAAAAAGAGAAATGCTATCATATGGGGTAAACTAAAACTAATCATGAAGATGTAAACAATTGAAAAAGCTCATCCCAATGCATTTATACTAATGATGGTTCGACAATAAACTGGATGCCAAAAGTTCAAAATAATGTGATGCTTTCGACCACATAGGCTGATTACGTAACCATTTTGGATTTTAGCAAAGAAAATGACGGTTCAAAATCTTCTCAAACAAGTCAAGAAGCAACAATTGCACCTTGTTCAATGGCAATCAAAGCATGGTGTATCCCATATTTCATTTTAGGTTAGAGCACATTTAACCCCAATAGTATCATCACATTAAGAATTTAACCAATGAAAGAGCAAAGAAAATTCGTTTTAAGTATAATTTAACATACATATTTAAAAAAAATAGCTATTATCAATGAACTAAAGTTTTGTTTCACCTCTATTGACTAGTTGACTCGTGTATGGATTAAGTACAAATGTTCAACATGGAAGATACATATGATCTACCAAAAATACTCATAAAGCACAAATCTCTTTAAAAACAATCAACTTCCAAATAGAATATTGTTAATGTATAAGCTTGATACGAATATGGGATGAAAACTATACGAATAAAAACAAGCACACATAGAAATAGGCAGCATCTTTTTCAGTACTACTAATGTGTTGAATATAATCTTATAAATGAGGTATGCATAGGCATATCTAGTATAGATACGTGAGCATGTATGAACATGGCAAGCACTTACAAACATGACAAATAGGTGTATTGTTGCAGGCATTTACAAGAAGTAAAGAGTAAACTTAAGGCAATTTCTTTATAAAGGGGCAAAACTAAATAATACATAGCTTCTACAAAAGTGGTCTAACAAGTAATTATGGCACAAAAGTTGTAGTGTCTATAGAATGAGTAGTTGCAACCAAGCAACATATCGTGTTCTGGTGTGCACATATAGCAGCCAAAATTAGTCAATATGAAAGAAGATAATATCGATGAAAATTATTTAAGTGAACTTTATTGTAAGTAAAGCCTTAGTCTTCTTTTCTCTAAGCTTTAGAATATTTTAAATTTCTAAAGATCTTGGTAAATGTGTCCATTGTTTTTTCCAACTTTAGATTCTCACTAGAAATATTTGTTTTGGTCGTTTTTTTGTGTTTTGTTTTATCCTTCCTTCAGTTTCTTCCAGGTTTGTAAGTGTTTTGTAGTTACCAAATCATCTTTCATTATCTCTTAAGTCATAAATGCAGTAATGTGTGATCAAGTTTAAGGAGCTTATTTCTATGAACATTTCAAGGAATTCATCTCCAACTCATAAGTGGTGCACCTAAAATAGTTGATAGCATATCATCCTAATATCCTATTTTATGAATGCTACCCCTATGTGGATCTAATGTCACTTCAAATAGAACAAGATTAATCTAGGGACTCATTTGGTTCAATACAATTAAAAATCCATGTAAATTTTGAATTCATGGAGTTCTAAATGACATAATCACAATTTAATATTATGTTGTTCAATTAAATGCATTTGTTATAGAAAACCAAACACTATCATTTGATTTACTATTTGAAATTTAGTTTTTGAAAAATCAATTTCGTATATGTGGATCATCGATGATTGATTGGTAGACACCAGAGGTAAAGAAATTTAGCTAGTTATTCCACGCCCTACAAAAGTGCTTGTGATTTAAGAAAATAAGATTCAAGTCCCATGTTCTTTTAGAGAAAAAAAAATTCATGGTTTTGAATACTCTAGTAGATTTTAAATTCTATTTGAATTTACAAACACAACCAACCAAACAATGAAATGGTGTTATGTCCACTGTTCTCCAAATCAATAATTGAAACAATGTGCAACCAAATGAACGTATCAATGGTCATGAATTGTAAAACTGCCAAAGAAAATAACCTACTAAGACGGTGATGCTAATTTGCACAAATTAAATCCATAGCAGAGCATTCCCTTCTAAAAACATATCAGATAAAATCTGAGTAGGTGGCATATGCCTGTACAATAGTACTCAGCAATTCTCAACTTAAAAGGAGAGATAAAATGCAAGATCAGGATATGGATTGCTGCAATAAAAGGATAAAAGAGGAAAATCTGTAATTTATTCACCATATTGTTAGTAATCATTTCAAAGCCAGTGGAAGAACAACCGCAATTTGCTTCAGAATTAATCTAATGAAAACTAATCATCAATAAGTGCCGACAAATTAACGAACAAATATGCTCTTCTCCATTAGAATATCAAACGGATTAGTATAATAGCTAGAATCGTAAACGAGATTAGGAAAATAAAGCGTTTCGTAGATAACCTAAAAGCACAAGAGGCAACGGGACTCGGGAACAGCACGACCGACTGAAAGAATAAAAAATGAGTAACACCTTGAATTTGTCTATTTGAGCCTGAGTGACCTTCGAAGGCTTGAAACCTGGTTGAAGAATCGGAGCAGCAGCAAGCGCCGCCTCCCTCCGATCATGCTCTGAAAGCTCTTCGGCCATGAACCCGAAGTTCTGTCTCTCTCCCTCTCGGGCACTTTTTAATGGACAATAAATACTCTTCTTCAAATATTCTGGCTTCTCAAGGAAAATTTGATGAAAATAAATAAATAAATTATTTGAAAAATATTTATTAGATAAAATAGATTTGCATAAATAGATTAAATAGAGTATTGTTTTTCTTATTGTAATAATGTAAATATTTAAATATATTATATAAATACATTTAAGTGTATAAGATTAATGATTATTAGGTGCAGTCATTTTTAAGAAATTATTCAATATACAATTGAAGACAGTCGTTTATTAAAAAATTTTTGATATGTGATTTATATTTTTAAGATTTATTTGAAATTTTATAAAGTTTTGATGAATAGAGTTGATATGAAATTTTTAATTGATAAATACTTATTTTAAACAAAAATAATTTGCTAAATCCTTTTCTAACTGAAATCAAAAGAGAGAGATATGGTGAGAAGAGAAGAGAGCTTGAGAGAGGAGGAGAGAAGATAATGTAAAAAAAGGCTGAAGATCTATTGTAAGCAAAGGATTTTCCCATAAAAACTATAACAAGAGCCTATAATAATTGTAGGGAGAAGGAAGTTTGAGAAAGTTTGATCTATTATTAAGAAAAAGTTAAAGCAAAAGGTATTATTTGAGCTGTGTTCTTCCTTTTTTTTAAAGTACCTTTGTGTTGTATTTTGAGTTTCTTTAGAGTTGGATTAATTAGAAATTGATTGAGATTTGTGTGGTTGTATCTTATCATTGTCTTTCTTATTATACATAAATGGTTGATGTATCGTTTGTCAGATCTAACGTATAAAAAATTTGATGTCAATGGATAATACATTTAGTGTTTTGTATAAGATTGATCTTTTTAAATAAGAAATAGAATAAAAAGCATCATTATTCTAAACATACTTTAAGCTAATGTAACATATGTGAGGTAAATTAAATAATACGTGTTGACTTAAATAAAGGAGCAGTTATCGGCACCTAAGTTCCTGGAAGAAAATGATCATATGTGAATTTCTCATATACTATACGTTATGTTTTAAAGTAAGTGAAAGAGGTTTAGAACAGTTCATCTATTACACAAGATACAATATAAATAATAACAGTGTATCATACATTATAACTTAACCTATTATATGTTAAGTTTAATGTACCACATGTAAGCAAAATAGAGAATATGTGAAAAAGGATTTCAATAGTTTTTTAGAGGCTTGCAACTATATTTATGAATCCTTTTGATAAAAAAACTTGTATAAATTGTTAAATCATGTTGAAAAGAATAATTTTAAATTGATATTCAAGAATTATATAGGAAAAAAAAGTTTTAAATAAAGTTTGAGAATTGTGAAAAGCATTTTATTAAAAAAAAGTATTTTATTGATATTTGCGATGAATTTTGTGCAACTAATGAAATGAAAGGAATTTCATCAACCATCAAATATAAACACTATAAGGTCATAGGTACCTACCTTAATATGATTTCATGATTATATAAAAAGATGACTTCTGGTAAGTAAGGCTTTCAATGAGCATTGTCAAATTAAATTCCTCCTTTCACTCTTTGTTTCTCTTTTAAGAGGATCAATTATAAAATCACTAATTTGGTTGCCTTTATGACAACCTAACCATCCAGTTCTCATAAATTCCAATACAAAAATTCATAATTCTTTGTAATTCTCTAATGTAACACTAAAATCTCTCTTCTGCAACTAAATATCTCTTTTTTGTATTTTAATTTGGATCATTCATATAACATTCAAAAATTTTGTTATGTATGATATATTGTAAATCTTAATATTATGTTAATGTAATTGTAATTACATATATTTTAACATAATAAAGTTATTTTCTTAATATAAAATTTTTATTGATTAAAATAGTATTAAATTAATATGATTTTGGAAAGCATGTCATAGTTTTAAACAAAATTGTATTTAAGCATGTCATTGGAGAAAGCCATTCAAGATAAATTTAACAACTATGAGTTTGTAATTTTTATAGATCTAGATAATTTATTTTGAATTTTTAAAGATAAATGATACAAATATAATTTTATTAATTGATAGAGGGTAAAATAGTAAATTAGCTAGTTATATTATTATTGCCTTAATTAAACCAGTATTTAAAGATGATTTTGAGTGAGAGACAATAGTTGAAGGAAAATAAGAAGAGAGGAGTATAGGTTGCTAATTTAAGAGAAATGCTTGATGAAAAGGAAGAAAAGTAAGAGAAGAAGAAGATAGTTCGTAGAGAGACTTGGAATTCATTATTGCAACTCAAAGAGTGTGAACCTAATAAGCAGAGAAGAAGTGTACTTAGGTGGTGGTTGTAACAACAAAATCAAAATGCAATAACCATATAAGTTATAATAAGAAGGTTATTAAATCTTTGTTAATAGAATTATGGTTTTTAGATGAAAGTTGAATGAGGTTTTATTTGTTGTAAGTATTAGTTCAAGTAAATATCATAGTAGAAGCAAATATTTATTCTTTTAAAATCAAGTAGTTGAAGCATCTTTATAATCAAGTGGAAGCATAAGATTTTTACATTTGTCTTCAAAAACACATGTGCATACATTATCAATGGTTATAATTTCTTTACATATCGTTTTTGTTCAAAAAAATATACAAAAAATCATACATCTAATATTAATTATAACATCTTTTAAATTATTATGTATTATTATCTATCACTTAATCTAGTGGCTTTATGAATTGTCTTCTTTTGACCTAAAATATTAGGTCAAATAGATATAAGCCAATTGATACTTAATGATATAAGCATGTAACACAATGTAAAAAAAATATTTTGATATAACATCATGCATGGCTTATAAAAATAATTAAAAGATTTATTATTTTTTAGATTTATTTGAAGCATAATTTTCTCTTACAAAAATTATATTAATTTTTTTAACCTTATTTTTTGTTTATCTGAAACATATATTCTTAAATGACATATCTTTAACAACACTCATACAAAAATATTATTCTGAGTAGTGGCCTTACTTCTTAAGAAATATAATTCTAGATAGTAAAACACTTATGAAGAAATATTATTCTGAATTGCAAGCTCATTTTAAAAAACCATTATTAAAATTTTATCTCTTGTTTTTGTTATATCACTTTGTTATCAACATTTGCTAATTACTCATCTTATCTTTTAACACATGTGATATAGTATATATTTAGTATATAACTAATTAAAATATATAACAAACTATATATAATAATATATTATAATAATAATACTTCATAAATATAATATTTTCTCATATCAATTTAGGCATTTAGAATACAATGGATAATATAACAAATTCAATAAACTATGAATAATGTTTGCCTACAAAGGTATTTTATATTTATTCTTTTTCAAATTTTTTTTAGGACTCTAATATAGTATTACATGTCACATAAAATCATATACAGCATGTACAAGTTTTGCCTACTAATACATATTCCAATTAATGAAAATCAAGTTTAATAAGCATCTCTAAATATATCCCTTTTATATATCATTAAGACTTTTAACTTAATATTACACATCATATCAAATCATACACATTATGTATAAGATTTTTTTTACCTCTTAAATATGAGTAGTGGTCATAATAAGGCTTAGATTATTTTTCTCAAAGACTCGTTTGTTATAGTACCTAAGAGCTTTTCGTATAGATTTTGTCTTTTTCTCTTGCATAACTCCTTTTTTAAATCTCTTGAAACACTTGTATGTGCTATCTTTTTTTCTCTTCTAATTATGGTTAAATATTACATCTCTCAAATTTCTCAAAAATAGAACTCTTTAAGTTATGATCAATGCTTTATTTATACTTTTTTTTAATAATTTTTCATATACCCAAATCTTCAAATGTCTCTAATTATTATGTCCTTTCATATGGATGTCTTTTCACCTTCTATTTTTTTTTATTTATAAAGGCTTATTACTGATTAAACTTGCCCTTATATTAGTTTTTTTATTCATTTTTATTTTGGGTTTTAAGTTTTTTTAGTTTTTATTAATCATAGAAGTATGACCACTGATTCATACTATAGATTTTTTAATTAAACCCAAATCTTCATTTATTTCTTCCAATAATATTATTACAATCTCATCATCATGTTGTATAATAAATCTCTATAATCTATAACTGATAATAATCCATGTTTTTATGTTTTAATCATACTAATATAATAAATATATCATATTATATGATTATTTTAAGGTATATTTTCTTAGATGCTTTTACATTAAGCTTACTTTATTTTCTCTTTGATAATCATATGATATGATATATTTATGTCATATTGTATGATATGATATATTCGTAGATATCTCCTTACATATTATGGTACTAATATGTTTGTCCTTTTATACCTATACTATCAAGCATTGGAAATTACACTCTATTATACTTGTACATTAGTATCCTTCATATTGTGTAATGTTATGTTATATGTCAAATATTTGCTTTTATGCATTAATGATTTAGTACTATTTCATGGTCGTCTTACATGATACTAAGCTCACTTTTGTGCTCTTTCACACTTGTTTTGTATTCATTCTTTATCTTACTTGATTGTATCATATGATTATCATATGATACTTCATTATCATACTATATAATCAACCCCTTAATTGATCGAACTACTCTGACCTACAATTGACTATACTTGTCATACTTATATGTTGAGTTAATGGTACTTGTACGATAGAATCCCATATAACCAATATATCTACCTGATTAATTCTCTTGCTCAATGATATTGTATAATCATATCTTATCATACTGTATAATACCTTATAATCTTAAAACATCTTTAAAATTTATAAAAAAAATTAAAAATATACTTTGATCAAAATTATTATTTTAGAAATTCTATCTTCATAAGATCTTCAATTTTTTTAATATTGTTTTTAATATTTTATGATTTAAATTTATTAAAATTTCTTTCCACTCTCCTAAGATGTTATATCTTGTAAATTAAGTTGATCCTATACAGTTAAAGTTTGTTATGTTAGATGATGTAGATAAAGGAAAGGGGTTGTGAGGCAAATGATGATACATTAGGATAAAGATAGTTCTTGTTAGTGGATGATACATTAATGGGATAGCAAAAAGTAATTATGAAAGTATTCTTCTAGAGATTTTATGCTTAATAAAATAGATGATATATAAATTTTAAAATAAATACTTAGTGATTTATGTACATACATGACATTATTGAGAACTCAAAATATAGTGAGATTAGACAGGAAAGCTTTATATTAAATTTAGGTAAGTAAAATTGTGATTATAATATAAATGTACTATTAAATTTATACATGTTTTAAATGATTTCACTTATGGTTATTTTGTTGATTACTTTGATATTTTATTTGGCATTGATTCTATTTACATGTGCATTCATTTTGGTATTGTGTATTATTTGGTTTATATGAAAAAAGATAATAATACTTAAATAAAAAAGATTACCTAATGTGGTGACTCCTCACCTTTTTTATTAGATTTTGATATCACAAAATCTTTTTTTTCTTTGTTTCTTAATATTTTGAAAATATATAAAAATAAGTATCTCTATTTTATAAAAATTATACTGAAACAAACCTTTATATTTCTAAAATAAAATAACAAAAACATCTTTTATAATCAAGTGTAATTATCAAATTTTTCATATTTTCTTTTAAAAACATAAGTATATACAATCTTAGTACTAACAAATCTTTTACATATTATTTTTCTCAAATAAAATAAACATAAAATTACAATTCTAATGACAATTATAATATATTCTAAAACACAAGTGCTAACTCTGTTTACACCCTGACAGCTTGATGAAATGCGTTCCTTTTACTCGAAAGTGTTAGATCAAAATAAGTATGAGTTAACCGACACTGACTCAATGATAAAAACATATAACAATAAAAAATAAGAAATTATTGAATAATTACAGACATGATTAACATTAATGATAATATAAATTAATGAAAGATATATTAACTATTATTTTCTTTAGATTTATTTGAAACTCAATTTTTTAAAAAAATTTGTGTTAATTTCTTTAAACCTCTTTTTTTACACATTTGAAATATTTTAATTATAATATCCAATAATATCTCTTTGGCATTACTTCAGAGACATTAATCTGAGTAATGGTATTACTTATGATTAATCTAAATAACAAAACTATTATTTTTAAGACATTAATTTAAATAACTTAACATAAGAAACACTTGTTAAAACTTCATCTCTTACTCTATTACATTACTTTTTTAGTAATATTTATTAATTACTTATTTTATTTTTTGATACATGCCACATGATATACATTTAACATGTGACTAATCATAACAAAAATACACATCAATATATTATTGAAATAAATATATCCAAATATAACATTTTCTTATATTAGTAAAGGTATCAAGCCTATAACATATAATGCATCAAATAATATACACCATGAATAAGATTTGCCTATATAAGTATTTTTTATTTAATTATTTAAATAAAAAAAATATCAGTTTATAATATATATTATATCAAAAATATACACAATTACTAAGTTTTGCTTACATAAGTATATTCTATTTTATATATTTTAATCAATAAAATATCTAGTCTACAATACACATTACTTCAAACATTATGTCATGAATAAGTTTTGCCTATACAAGCATCTTTTATTTGGTATAATTACCATAAACAAGTTTTTTCTCTCTTAAATTTAAGTAATGGTTTCACCAATGCTTAGAATTTTACTCCAAATCTTAATTATTATAGTACCAAGAATTTTTCCTCTTGAATTTACTTTTGTTTATTATATTACTCATTTTAAAATTTATTAGAGTTTTGATGTAGAAACATCTAACATTAGCTCAAAAAAATACATTTGCTAGCATCACACTAGTTCCACAGTCTATCAATACAAAATTTGGTTGAAAAGTATTTTAAAATGCTTAAAATTGAATTTTTTTTTATTGATTTTCTCTCCTACCATTGTCCACCACTTTCTATCGTCATCACCATTGTTGTCAGCCGTCGCTATCACAGGTCGAGTCGCCCTGCATACCTGCTTGACTCGATTTGACCCATGCCAACCCATTACTAGTGACGATGCTCTTGGCAACCTAGCTAACCGTTCTCTTCCACTCCACTCGCACCTACTCGAAACCCAAATCGGATGTGCCGAGACCTCTTCCTACACCACACTAATCACGATCGACTATTTCACCACCCACCATTTCATCGACCATCATTATCGCCACCAAAAATGCATAATTTGTTTAGGAACTACTTAATTTAATTAATTTTAATTCTTTTTCATTTTTTTATTTTAAAAAATTATTAACGAATCTTTGAGATCTCTATAAATAAGGATGCTCACCAAGCTATAGAGAGAAAAATTATGAAAAAAAATTCTTTTGTTTGTATGCTTCCACCTTTTATGAATAAAGTGTGCATTCTTAACCCTAGTTAGAGATATTCCAATTTTTCTTATGAGATACAAGTATTGAAGGTGAGAGTTGTTAATTTTTATTAGAGCATTCTACTTAAAATTTGCTTAAATTTTGTATTTTATATGCATAAACTTGGATGTGATAAAAACTACTTTGTAGAGTTTTTTGTTTAATACTTAAAGGGTTGCTGTCTACTCAACTTAATAATCTATACTATAGTTTTGGAATGTTAATTTTTGAATAATTTTAAAATATCACACATGTTACCTAATCCTAATTATTACATAATATCTTTTTGATATTTCTTAATAACCTATTGAGTATCTTTAAGTTATAGACTAGTTTAGATCATAATAGAAGTCTAAATTTATCTTACATCAACTTTAGTATAAGAGTATGTGATTTTCTACAAAATTCTTTTTCTTTTATTTAGTACATAAAGTTTAGTATCAGAGAATATGATTTTTTATTATGTTTTTTTTATTTAATGTATCCAATTTTTGTATGAGAGCCTAAGATTTTATAAAAAAGTATTCTTTTATTTAGTATATTCAACTTTGGTATTAGAAAATATGTTTTCATATTCTACATCAACTTTGTTATTGGATAATATTATTTTCTTCTAAAATTTTTTTTACTTAGTTTATTTACTAAAAACTTCTTAACTAGTTTTAGATAAATTTTATCTTAAGAGGTGGTACAAAAGCAATAATAGGACTCGTTATTATCTTTCTTGGGAAATATCTGGTTCTGTCTAAGAGGTGTTCTAGCAAAAATAGTACCTTGATCACTCATCATTTTCTTAGAAGCACATCTTATCTTAGTTTTGTTGGTTTGTAATTACAATTGCTTTACTTTCATAATTTTTTATAAAAAAATAAAAGATATCTCAAATTATTTTCTTTCCTTGTTATCCCTTGTATGACAAATCTTTGAATGAACATGAGATCTCATAGTTCTTATTAAATGATAAATCAAAATCAATAATCAAATAAAAATTAAAGGAAAAAAATTAAACCAATATCTCATGTTAAAAATATCCTAATCAATAGCACAACTCACCATGATGGTTGGTTAAATCCTCATAAACCAATAATATGAACCAAATCCTAGAAAAAAATGATAATAAAAAAAGTGTCACACCCAATGATTTAGAAGATGAAAATCCTAGGAGACATAAGAATCATAGAAGATATGATAATTCTTCTGATGAATCCAAGTAATATATCCAGAGGAGAAATCATAATCATAAGAAAAGAAATAAACTTTCATATGAGTCAAATGAAAATGATGATCTAGATCTATTTAGTGATAAGAAAAGACCTAAGAGACATCAAGATAAAGAGCATATTCTTAATATAAAATTGAATACCCTAACTTTTGATGATATCTATGATTCTAAAGATTAGTTTGATTGGTAGAATAATATGAATGATTATTTTGATTGGCATCAAATGAGTGAGTAAAAAAACATCATTTATTAAAACTAAACTTATCGACACTGTTTGTAGGTTTCTTAGAAACTTAAAGAGATAGTATGCTAACAATAATGAAGAGGTATCCCAAACTTTGAAAAATCTTAAAGTTAGGTTGTTTGACAAGTTTATTCTAATAACCTATAATCTTAAAATATTAGATAGATTACAAAAAGTTTCTTAATATGGTAGATCCACTAAGGAGTACATTAATAAACTTGAGGATTATAAATCTAGATGTGATATAGATGGACCCGAGCATGTAATACTTTCCCATTTTATGGTAGGTTTAAAGGAATATATACATGCTGAACTTAACTTGAGAAATATTATCACCTTAAAGAAACCCTATCGCATCGCTAAAAATATGTAAAAAAATAAAACTTCCTATTTTAAGAGAAATGATGAGCCAAATCCTCTAAAAGCCCACACCATAATTTCTCAGCCCACTTATACTAACACTTTATCTATCCCATATACTATAGTTTTTAAATCTCTCAAATTTATATTATTACCCACTTCTTTACAACCTTCTTTAAGCCAATCCAATCAATTTAAAATTTTTATTTTAAGTGACATGAAAAAAGACATGTAGGTATAAACTATCCAAAGAGATCTAGGATTATGAACCTAAAAATATTAATGAACAAGAAGAGTTAGAATAAAAAGAAAATATAATACCTGATAAAGAAGTTGAGCAAGAATTAAAAAATATGAAACATTTTATAGTTAGATACACCCCTATAGCCCCACAACTAGCATTAACATAAAAATTAAAGAACAATCATATAGGATGATCATAAATAATAATATTTGTATTAATATAATATCTACTAAAGCTTTTAAGCGAATAAGAGTTTCTTTATTGAAACACCCAAACCCTTTGTGTCATAGATAGATAAAACCTTTATACCTATTAAGTAATGATGGTTATACCTTTAAAATTGGGTAGGTGTAGCGACAAGGGTTTATGTGATTTTCTATTTATGCAAGTCATCTTATCCTTAGAAGACTATGGTTTTTTGAGAAAGACATAACTTTGAAGGATAAAACTAACATGTGTTCTTTTATGTATGAAGAAAAGATCATCACATTATATCTTACTCTATCTCATGAGAGACTATAATCACTTAAGCTTGATAAATTTATACAAAATTATAAGCTTATGGATAAAGAAAAAGAAAAGACAAAATTTAAGCTTAATCATCTTATCCTAAATTAGAAAGATTCTTGATAAAAAATACTTAGTTTGAGAGTTAACTACTATCTTATAAGACTCACCACCTATTATATAGGCTCATGGTAATAAACCAATGTCTCTTATTGATATTATTCCTTTAACATTAGACTTTTAGTCTTCTATCTCAACCTTTTCTTTTACTTCTCATAAAATAATATCAAAAAAATTAATTTAAGTGACAAAATATATAAGAAACTAGCAAATGCTTAAAGTAATGTTAAGAAATTTTATGAAATAGACTATGTTATAATTAAAGTTATGACAAAACAGTTTCCTCTCGAAGCTTACAAGAAATTACAAATACTTGAAGTTGGACTTTTTAAAAATATTAAAAAAAACAAAGAACTAATGCATATGTGTTGTATTTACTAGAAGAGTATGAGATTAATGTAATCTTTGATATTAAAAATTTAGTCCATTACAAAACATCACATCAAACACCTAGTATGCCATTTGAATGTGATTCTCCTATATTGAATGAACTCATTTCTACAACTACATTAGCCTTGAGAATAAATAAAGATAATATAAAAGAAATTTTATATCATGAAATAATTATAACCAAAGATAATAAACTTTAAAAATTTTTAGTTCATTGAAAGTGAAAACCTTTAATCAAGAACTCCTAGCTTACCTATGATGATCTATACCATATCGTGTCACACTTGTTAAAATACTATTGTACCCATCACCCCAATACCATCGAGGCAAGCTCTTTTCCACCTGGGAAGGATGATGTAAGAGCATCTAATATTAGCTTAAAAATACATTTACTGTGGTAGCATTAGTTCCACAAATCCATTAATATAAAATTTGGTTCTAAAGTACTTAAAATGCTCAAAATTAAAATTTTTAATTGATTTTGTCGCCTACCACTATTCGTCATCATTTGTCATTTTTCTTGTCGTCGTCTGAGTTGTCTCATGTGCCTACATAACCATATTTGACTTAGGAACACTGTTTGACCAGCATCGACCTGTTACCAAGGACAACCCATGTTGACCCGTTAATCCTGCTAACCCGTTCTCTTCCACTTGACCTGTGCCTACCTAAAACCCAAACTAGATGTACTGAGACCTCCACACGCATCACATAGATCATGCACAGTCATTTTGCTAGTCGTTGTTTGGTTGTCTGTTGTTATCATCGTTCGAAATGCATAATTTATTTAGGAATTACTTAATTTAATTAATTTTTAGTTTGTTTTTTTATTATTTTTATTTTTTAAAATTATTAGTAAATATTTAAGATCTCTAGAAATAAGGATGCTCACCAAGTTATGGAGAGAAAGATTTTAGAAAAAAATTTTATTTGTTTGTGTGCTTCTACCTTTATGAACAAAGTGTGCATGCTCAAACTTAGTTGGAGATATTTTAATTTTCCTCGTAAGATACAAGGATGGGATGTGAGAGACCTTTCATCATGAGAGTTAATTATCAAATCCCTTATGAGAGACAAATAACAAAGGTGAGAGACCTTCCACTAAGAGTGCTAATAACTCAACAAATTCTCGCTTCCATCAATGCCTACATCATCGTCAAAAAGGTGAATCATTCTAATAAGTTTTATTTTCTTTGTAGTAATATAAAGTTAAAGTTCTATTTTCTATTAAAATACTTCACATAAAATTTATGTAAATTTTTTATTTTATATATATGAAATTGGATACGATAAAAACTATTTTATATGATTTTATACTTAATACTTAAGAAATTATTGCCTGCTCAACGTAGTAATCCATGTTATAACTTTGGAATGCCAATATTTGAATAGTTCTAAAATATCTTGCACATCACCTAACCCTGATTATTGCATAATATTTTTTTATATTTCTTAATAATTTATTAAACATATTCAATATTGTAGGGTCTAATTTAGACTATAGTAAAAGTCTAAATCTATCATGTACTAAATATATTCACTTTCTCTCCTCTTTGTTCTACTAATTATAGTTAAGTATAGATTTCAAAATTTCTTAAAAGAAAACTCTACAAGTCATGGCTAGTCCTTTATTTCTACTTCTTCACATGACTGTTTGTATTCTTTGTCCTTTAAATGTTTGAAAAAGTTATGGATGCCTTTCAACTTTTAACTTTTTATTTATAAAAGTTTCTTGTTGATTAAGCATGCTCCCATATTAGTTTTTTTAATCATTTATCATTTTGAGTTTTAAGATCAAATTAGTTTCTATTAATTGTATAAGTATAATCATCAGATTCATTTGTACATTTCTTAATTTTACCTAAATTTTTCTTAAACTTTTCTTATCATATTATTACATTAACATTGTATTAGTATGATACTCCTATTTTTCTAATATTGTATAAATGATTTTATTTTTTATACTAATATTCATATTATTACATTATATATTATCTATTATCATACTATATGACATTTTTTAATTCATTATTTTCAAGCATTACATCATACTATATGATATTTCTTATAGTATATTTGCGATTAATTCCTTATGTCTTCTTATTGAGTAATGATTGATGATAGTTCTTTATGTAATTCTCTAATGAGTTAATTATATTGATATAATCAATTTATTGTATTATATAATCATTCTAAGATATATTTCTTTGAATGCTTTCAAACTAAGTTACCTCATTTTCTCTCACGTGATCATATGATACGATATACTTTCGTTGTATGGTACAATCCAATACTTTTATGAATTTATTTTTTATGTAATATCATATTGATGATTTTGTATTGTCATACTTATATGATCTAGTGTTGGGTTCTATACTCTATCATACTTATATATTTATTATTTTCATATTATATGATATTATATTGCCTATATTGACATTTGCTATTATACATTATCTACATAGTAACAATGGCTTAGTCGTTCTCAGCCTAATTTTGCTTATGTTCATACTTTTGTCAATTTTATTCACTTTTATTTGGTTGTACCATACGATACTATATAATTGTACTATATGATCAACTTATTCCTCACTTAACTTGTTAGACTGCTCAAACTATATGATACCTAAAAACTTTGAAACCTCTTTAGAAAATTTTAGAAAAAATTGTAAAAAATTTCAAAATGTATTTAAATCAAATTCATCATTGTATGACTCCTTATTTATTAACATTATCATTTTTTTAATATTATTCTTTCTAATATCTTATGATTTAAATTCATTAAATTTTTTTTGTCTCACTTTAAGGATGTCATACCTAAATAAATAAATATATATAATGTTTAAAATAATATATATATATATATAGTTCACAAACTTATTTATAAAAATAAATAAAAGATAATAATTAATAATTTTTTAAGATATGTTTATATGATATATAATAAAGATACTATTATATGTGCCATGATCTCATATGACAAGGTAGGAATACCCTTTTATATATTAGGACTATGTAAGGTGGCTAAGGTGAAGACATCATTTTACATATGAGCCTATGAAAAGTGGTTGAAGTGAGGCTATCTTTTCTTGAATGGATACTATCTTATTATATGTGTGGATTAATATCATATAAATATTAGTTATTTGATCTAAAAGATAATAATCAAAAGAAAAATTAAATTTTATAAAAAATATTATATTAAAAACTAGAAATAAAAGAACAAATAAGGAAGGATTATTTTTACAATTTATTTTTTTCACTTATAGTTATTGAATTTATTGGATTATTAGTATCAGGGTTTATTCTTTCATAATTATCAATTATCTTATTTTTATGATTTTATTTAATACTTGATTATCATATTATAATATTTTCTAAATTTTTAATCTTTGATTTCTTTATTAAGTTGTTTAAAATCTTACTAATATTTGCATTACAAGTTAGGTATCCATCAACAAAAATATAGAGGTTATGATACTATGAAAGATCTTGCTCCTTAGATAGGTTAATAGATGAGTCTTGTGTGGAATTGGTTTTATGTAGATTTATTCTAAGATGGTTTGTTATATAGTTCGTTTATTACATTTCACTTAATGATTTTTCATATATAATTTTGTAGTTGAGGTATTTTATCTGCAATCTATTTTATATATAAGTGATTTAAGTTGGTTGTTTTGATGGATAGATTTTAAATTAGTCATACTATCATGTCCTTAGAATTTGATGTATTCTTACATATTTTATTATTTGCATTAATATTGATTATTATTATGGATTAGTCACATGAAAGCCATGATAGTTTAAGCTTCTCGATTATTTTTGTACTTGTGACTTTCCTGTTAAATTACTTTAATGTACCAAGCATGAATAAAAGTAGAGATTATGTCTTGTTTAATATTTTACAGAAGTCTTCCATCACTTTCATGGATGACTTTGGCTATTTTACTTCTTCTAAACCATTGGTTTGTTAATGATAACCTAAATTTTAGAAAATTAGAAATTATCATATTTTAATTGAAACTTCAACTGATTTTAATTTTCTAAATCTCTTACTAAATGACCTCCAAAAATTTTCAATAAAATTTAAAATAAATTATGCATCAAGCTGTATTATTTATAAAATTTTTATGGTTTTTTATATTGTGTAGTACTTTTAATAGTTAAATTATATAAATAATATATTTCCTCTATAAGTATGGCCTCTTAATAATATGAATCTTTTATAAAATTAATATAATTGGATTTTGAATAAAATTTGCTATTTTTGTATTTTTTTTAATTTTTTTATATTATTTGATATTTTAATAATTTTTCTCTTAACAAATCTTTATAATAATATTATTTTTATTAACTTTGTCTCTCTATTGTATGTTTGATTTAAAATTTTTTTTTATATTTGCCTTTTATCTTAGAATTAATGATTTTTTTTGAGAATGTAATTTTTTTTAAAAAAATACAATAATATACCAAAAATATAAAATTCTATAATCATTCTTTAATCACATTTATCACTTATGATGATAAACACTCATATTTTTTCTTCTCTAAATACTAATTCATTATTTGATAGATATAGTTTAATAATTTTATTACTGAATAATAAAATTTTTCTTGATAAAAATTAATTAAACAATACTTATATCTTTGCGATGTTACAAATAAAAATAATCGTACATACTTAAGAAATAAATCTCTTTTTGTTTAATGATATTATTTATATAGACATGATTTTACTCTTGATCATCACAATCCCTACACATCGAACTAATAGTTGCCTCATTTGCTTATGTGCGCATCATGTATTATATATCATTGAGACAATTAGGGTAATTGCAAATATTCACCTCCACCTTCTTGAGCAATCACTTGAACTATAAAAAAGTTAATATTATGATTTGAGTATATTATTCAAATGTCATTACCTTTTTGACACTATTCAAATATTATAGATGTATTATTTTGTGTTTGACTTCTTATTATTAAGGTATTTAAAGTGAATATAATGGAAAGCATATCATTATAATGCTTTTACTTTTCATGTCATTAATCTCAGAGAATCATCTTCTCGATTACTATTTTTGTTATGTTTATCTTACAAATCATTAAAATTATATATATATTATAGCTTGTTGAGAGCTTTTGTGTAATTGATTGATGTTCACTACCCTTGTTATTTGAGCCCACATTTGTAGTAGTTTTAGTTCATTTTTACTATAATATCATTATTCTAATGTTTTAGTTAAAAATTACAAACTAATATTAATGAAGAAAATATTGCTACTCACTACCCTTGCTATTTAAGCTCGTATTTGTAGTAGTTTTAATTCATTTTTACTATAATATCATTATTCTAATGTTTTAGTTAAAAATTATGAACTAATATTAATGAAAAAAATAATATTATTTTTTTTGTTTAAATGGACATATAAAATTTTGCATGTCATATCAATATTGGTTAGTGTAAAATCACCTAGAATACTTTGAATCTTATAACAACTAGTTAGCTTATATTTTTTATTTAAAATTTGCTATTTAAGAATAAAAGCCTCCATATCATAGATGGTTTTGAAAAAAATAGTTGAAATTTAATTTTAATATATTTATTTATACACAAAATTATTTAACTTATAATTTATTATATACACTTTTTTATTAACTATACCTCATAATTCATCACTCATAAAGAAATTAATTAATCACTAGTGAGGTTAGGACAACAATGATAGGTTAGTAAACCTTAGATTTAAATTAAAATCAATTTCGCATTTACTTATATATAAGTTTTAAACATTACATGTATGCTATAATGTAACTAACAAAAATGATTATTAAAAATTAGTTGTGTAAGATTATTATAATAGATAAATTAGTTTGAAAATACTAGTTCCTAAGAAATTTATTTGATCTTATGTTATATATAAATATTTAACTAAATAATTAATATTATAAAATAATATATTTTTATTTTTATTCTTGAGTTTTATGACTTCTTTTATTATTTTAATGTTTTTTTTTAATTTTTTATATTGGAAACATAACTTTGAATAAAACCATTTTACATTGCATCCAAACGAAGGCACCAACGAACGTAAAGAAAGCTGTCCATTTCTTCGAAACGAAGGTTGTCTCGATACCGCGGAATACAAAATCTCCGTTGGACCTTCTCGTTGCCTGCTTCGTTAGGACCTATCTCAGCTCCTCTCGATGGCAGGGAGGCTAGGTTTTGGCCCCTCAAAGGGTGCCACCAAGATGGCGGTGGTCAGCTGTCCTAATCAGGGACTCGCCCTCACCAACATGGCGTACTGCTCTGCCGGCGATCTGCGGAAGTTCGCAATCACTGGATCGACACCGGTTTTTTTGCTAGTTGGAGATTCCCTCGTTTTCTCCTTAAAATATCCTTTCCAGGCATTTTTAACATTCATACCATTCAATTCTGCATCCAAATGTTTTAATTAATCGTATAATTTCGATGGATTAGATTGTATTTTATTGGTTTAATCTTGACAAATCCTTACTAGTCATAGCAGCATTGCCGATGGTCAAATTGCATTGAATGCTATCCAGCGTCGTAACTTGAAAGTTTCCACTAGCGATCAAATTGATGTTATGACGTTAGACATCTCTGCTGGTTCACTTGTAGATTTCGAAATCTTCAGAACCCTCATCAATAGTTTTGTTCTTATTGCTTTTTATGAACTCTTTTTCAGGTTTATTCCACCTGATGTTTTTTCACTGGCATTGCTTACATTGGAAGTTGACCATGTCAAACCAAAAGCCAATAGAAATGAACAGGTTTGTTCAATAGTGAAGTCAAACGAGAATCAAACTGCAGATTTGGAGATAGGTAGGGTAGTATTGTGCCATGATTTTTGATATTAATAATACAATTGCCATTTGCAGCTAGATGCCGTTGCTCTTGCGCAACATATCCGAGAAAGGTTTATTAATCAGGTAAGGAAATCCTCTTCCTGTTGATTTTTTATCATATTTTATGGCCCTATAACTTTTATTCTTTAAAGTTGGAAACTTTATACTAGAAGTTTTACAAAATAATAACTTTTCATTGTTCATTTTGAAACCATTATAGCAAACCTGATTGTTCACTAATTTGGAGAAATGTAGAAGGGTTCTTATTTGCAACTAACTCAGTTGTAAAATCTTATGTTAGGTACTCTATTTGTCCTTTGTAAACTTTCTTCTCAATCTTTTCTTTTACTTTATTTTTTATTCTTTATCGATGTTTCCTCTAGCTCTCATGAATTTGTGCAAAGACACATCCACGTTCTAAGATTGTCTTTAATTCCTTTTTGGAAGTTTTGTGACATAAGTGAAGATTGAACATTCTTGGCATTTACTTTACCTTAAACTTGATTCTAGCCATCATTTGAACTTAAATTTATGGTGAAAAAAGTGCTAGAACCTATTTTAGGTTTTTTGTTAGTAACTTCTCTATACTCTAATGTTTTATGTAGGAAACTACCTTCATTGACCTTCCTTCATTTTAGTTGTGCCTTGTTAAAGGGGCTTTGCATTAGTCTTTTTCTTTACATTTTTTTTTCTCAATTTATGCACTCAAAAGGGAAAACAATGACATACATGCAGCCATCTCATTTTTTTTTTTATGAAAACCTAAATTGTAATCTTGACATATGCTAGTAATGGAATCAAATGGCAAAAAAGCTTCCGCTTATTAGACCCAGTTGCCTTGGTTTGGGTCACATAGATGACAAAAAAACCCCCAACTCAAAATGGGTTCATAATTTCATTGAAATATGTGTTTGTAATAAATTTTGATTGATATATTTGAGTTTCTTCTACTTTTTTTTAATTAATAAAACTTAGAATTAAGTATCGAGGGACGATTGTTCAAGACCCAAAGTTGAATCCAATACATAATAGGTGACACCCATTAGCCCTAAAGTCCAACGTAATGGTTGAAGCCACCACCTATGACTATTATATTATTGAAACATTTAGTATGAGACTATTCTCATATCTCATATGTATATAGCAATCTTTCTCATATAAGAAGCCATCTATATTGAATCATCATTCCCCCTCCAATGGAAGTCTTTTGACACTATCAAGTGCATGTTGAAAGAACTCAATAAGTTGGGAGTTATATGCTCTTAACTTTCTCAACCATGATGGCAAAAAGACTCTTGAAAAGTTAAACTACTAAGCAATTTAATCATAGTTTAGCCATCAACTTAGGGGGAATAATACTTAGGAACTTAATGATATGTATCCTTCTGACACAAGATATTTTAAGAAAAATCTTTGTTCGAACATGGACTTGTTGAGGGGAAGTCTTGAAGATAGTTTGTAGAATAACTTCAAATGAGAGAAATGCTTTGTATAAGAGTTCTTCTTTCTAATGCAATGTTCTTTATTTGATCTTATAAAGAATTCAAACACTCCTACAAAGAAATTTCATAGTTTGCATAGAGGTTGAAGAAGAGAAAAAGTAGAGATGAAGTATTAAACTTTGTTAATTTAAAAATGTACGACATGTCAAACTAGTGGGCTACTCTTTTGTAAAATTAAGTTGATAGGAGAAGGATGAACTATTCTAGAATTTATGCCCTCTACTCCCCTTATTTATAGTGAAGCTCCAAGGGGTTTACGTCAACAATATAAAATTTTAATTATAAGATAAATGCAATCCTTAGGATGAACATGGAGATGAAATTTAAAAAGATTCAGATTTTGCAATTTAAACCATATTAAACCTTCTAAATAAATTTTGAACTTGTTGGTGATTCAAATTTATCAAATCCAACTCAAATTTGGCAATTTGGATGAGTATGTTAGTTCACAGATTAAAGTCAATTGACTTTGGATCTTAAAAATCTATTTCTTATGCTATCATATTGTCCTTTGGGTTGATCAAATAGTTTGATTGGGCATGGGATACTCTTGTTGACCCTGTGGAATGTTCTGACATCTCCTGAGCTTCCAGGGGTCAAAAATCCCATTTTGTCAGGCCGTCATAGGTCAATCTAACATTCTCAATTGGAGTTCCAATGGGACCATTAGACAGTTTGATTTGGTTTAGGATTATTACATAGATTTTCTATCTTAATAACGAATTTTTGCCCTGTTATTAAAATCTTGATTTTTTATTCATTAGAAAGTTAAGATATTCTATAGCTTCATAGTTAAACCTTTGCTAAGATTCTATTATTCTATAGTGAAAAATTGATATGAAGTTGTGGCCTCATACAAATTCATGATATGATATGAGATGGCCTCTTACATCCTGTTTGTTGATAATTGTGGTGGATCATACTACCAAATAGCAAAGAGTCCGAGATGGCCTCATACATCCTGTTTGTTAATAATTGTGGTGGATCATAATACCAAATAGCAAAGAAGGGACTCACTTTTGCAGGTTGAAATAGCTTGGATGAAGTAGCTCTAAACCCACTGCGATGTTGAAGCTCTCATTGGTCTTGTCTTACTTTTGGTAGAAGTTCCTCAACTCTTAGTGCCATTGCAAACACACTTCTTCACTAGAAGTTGTGTAGCAATGTGCTTTCTAACTCTAGATATTAGAATTCACCATGTTCATGATTCTTATTCACATAATGCAAGTCTTTGTTTCAAGCAAGGAAATTGCAAAAATTCGAATTTTAAAATGTGTTAAATACATATGATTAGGTATGTGATATTTGTATTTTATTGTGTGCACATATGCTCTATAAATTTGTTGATTTTTGGTGCATCTTAAAGTATATGTCAAGTTGCAAATGTCTCAGAATTATGGTTTGGGCTTACCATTTGAAAATACTTTGCATAAGGATTAATCAATTTGTAGTTGCAATTTTTAGAAATCATGTGATTTGCAAGAATTTTTAAAGAAAAAATTTAATAGTGGATTTATTAAATCATTATTAGTTATATTATAAGATAATGGATTATTTAATCTTACTCTGAGCTAAAGTTGTGGATTTGGAACAACAACAGCTTTTTCTTTGTGACTTGCATATTGTATGAGATGGCTTGATGTATCATACATTAGGTCCCATGTATTGTACCTCAGATGCTCACTGATGGTTTGCATGGTTCTAAAAAGTAGGCTGACCCTTGCTTGAAGATTTTAGGTTATACGCTAATAATTTGATATGTTGTCCTTGGGCCAATGTATAGTATGTGAGGACCCTTGGATGGTAGCGAAAGCTATAAGAGTAGGGCCATGTGAAGCCTTTTTCTCCAAAGGATTTTGGACAATATGTGATTTTTGCAACATATTATGCTTTTGGTTGATCTATCGTAGGTCGAAGCAAACGAATGATACACAAAGAAGGAAAATAGCAAATTTTAAGAAATATTGAGGGTTTTGAGTTGTATTTTTTGAGAGTGTTTTCAATATAGAAAAGTATGTAGTAATTGAGTTTTTGTGAAGTGAAGGAAAGTCTTATACAAACTGTGAATTGTGAAAGTGCTGTATATGGAAAGCAAGCCTGCTATAATAACGGTAAATGAATATCTTGTTTAGGAAGAAGAAAAAGATAAAGATAAAGGGAAAACAATTAAAAGAAATGTCCCAAAATCATCAATTAAGTAAATTGAGGTAACTATGATGTAATTTGGTTATTGCTCTGTATATTGATGTGATGTATTAACGTAACAATATAACATTAATTGATTGTGTGCATATGTATAAACACACACATTTGTGGTTTTGAGTATCAGAATATAAAATGAGAAAATCAAATAAAATGAAAAATAAATGAGCTGAAAAAGAATATTGAGAGAGAGAGCCTGATGCTCTTTATGCTTATAGGACATGAGAAGACAAGAAAATATTTATATTTTTCTTATGACATTATCCCACAATTGCTTGATATCATGAGATTATTTTTGGTGTTGTTGGTATTCTTTATAGGGGGACTACAGGTAGAGACCCTATCATCACTACTACTTTATGTAGGGCGATAATAGGTGGAGGTGATATGATTGAGATGATGTCAAACCTAATTTTTGTTGTCGTTAGTAATTTGTGTAGGAAGATGATAGACAAAGACTCATTATTGCTAATACTCTGTACGGGGCAATAATAGGCAAAGGTGATGTGATTTTGGTGGCTTAGCTAGTTACTAATGAAAGTCTAAAAATGTGATTATGTCACAATGATATGATATGATGTAGGAACACATGGAGTGTGGATAATGGTCATTAAAAAATCATAACTCTTAATAGTGAAAAGATAAATGATGAGAAAAGTTGTGAAATTATGAAAAATATGAAGAACAAAATGCAATATAAAGAGAAATATTATATGTTATGAGTGTTATATGTTATTAGTGCTGCATGATATGAGTACATGCATAAGTGGGAGTTTTACTTATAGCGCATAGATATTTATATTTCAACATATTTTTAGTACATCTTAGATGTCATGTATACTTGTTATTACTCATGTCATTTATATGCTTTTTATTGTATTTCATACTATTTTATTATTTTGTGTTGTTAATTGTCTGTGTATTAATTTTATTTAATAGTTAAGTAGACTTTACTATAAGCTTTTTGCAAGATATGTTCTTAGAAGGCAAATCTCGTCTTTCACCTTCATCTTCTTGAGGGTTGTGCAAAACTAGATAACATATGCTATCTTTTATGAAATAGTACTTGTGGTCTTAATGATAATAAGTTATATCTCTTTCCTATAGATACAGACAACCAAGTATCATATTGTAGACTTGAAGGGATGCAACATTGCAAATATCTTATCAATAAGATCCCTTAAAATTGCAAGCCTAATGGTGCATTGCCCCATCTTCTCATGTTGCAAGTCATTATACATCCATCCAAGTATATATAGGCTCAGATGTGGTTGTGTCGCCAAGTTTAGTTACTTTGCAAGATTAGCTAATGCCAAGGTGATTGAACACCTTGCATCAATAATTGTTGGTGCCAACTTATGCTAAACTTGGACTCAAATGTGAAAATGCTCCTTTCCTTGTTTAGCAACAAATGTCCCCTTTTGCTTGCTTTTGTTATTAGATTGAGTCTTGGATCAATGGCCTTTAATCCAACTAGATCCTTTTCTCCTTTAGCAATGAGGTTGGTCTTCTTCTCTTGCTTCTACTTCCTCTTCAATTTAGGGTAGAGTTCCCAACATCTTTCCTTGCAATGCTTAGGCTTCTTGCAATACTTGCATACCTGATTGGAATCTCCTATAATGGAAGAATTAGGCTTAAAAATTTCTGGTTCTTCTTGTTATTATTGTCATTATTTTTGTGGTTGTGGAACAATTCTCCTCTATTCAGTCCTTGTTTCTCAATCATCATGACATATGAACAGGCTTGGCTAATCATTGAGATGGGAAATATGTTCAATTATCTGGCAATACAGGCATGCAATTCGAAAAGATGCTTTCCTAGCATTGACGAATGATCAATTTTTATTCCATGTGCCATTGCTTGTGCATGAAACTTTTTAGTGTACTTTTGTACCTTTGGTTCTTATTGCATCAAATTATGTCACTTTTCTTATACTCTTTTTCATATCTTATATGATAGAATTCTTTCTACACGAGTTTTATGAAATTGCTCAAATTATGTTATTATACTACTCTAGAATGTAGAAGTTTGTTCCACTACGTCAAAGAATGATGGCTAAATTTAATGCACACAAATGCAACCTTATCTCAGCTAGATTAGCCATACATGGAGAAATATATCGCTAACTAATACATGCAAGAATCCAACTCTCAATGTCGATCTCTCTATCGTTTCTTGGTAGTTTTGTATTTGTCTCTAACTTGAAAGTTTTGACGTGGCCTTCAACTTGTTGAGTGATGACGTTGAAGATTTCATCTCCTATATGAGGGCATTAGGGTGAACCTAGCACCTTGGCCCCATTTATGTTCCCTTCCACATGACTAGCAACCTTCTTTTAATGGGGTGCATCAATCTCCATTGGATACTACTATTTCAATATCTCCATCAATGCTTGAAATCATTGGGTAAGGGCTGCAAAAGGCCCTTCCCATGCCATTGGTGACTCATCCTTTTGAGCCATTGCTTCTTCGCCTTTGTTGTTGCTATTACTCGAAGTGTGATCTATTCTTTGTCATTGTGCAACTATATTATATGATTCTATATAGAACCATAAAAAGGAAACTCCTAGAATATCTAATGGATGGCAGGATTCTACCTTCAGTCTAAAATTGTGGCTCTGATACGAATCTCGATCCACATCCCTCTAACACGACTTTTTGAGTGTGAACTCCAAGATGATGAGTTGTTGAGGGGTAGTCTTGAAGATGATAGTTTGTGGAATGAGAGGAGTTTTTTGTGCTGGAATTCTCCTTGTTGCTATAGTGTCCTTGATTTAATGTGATCAAGAACTTAAACATTCCTCTCATGAAGAAATTTTGGAGTGTGTGTAGAGATTAAAGATAGAAGAAAGAAATGAAGTAGATAGAGAATGTGTTGAATTTTTTTATTGGAATACCATACAATAAGGTGGGTAGAACCTAAGGGATTGCTCCTTTACAAAATTAAGATAATATGTATGCAATGAACTAACTCTTCATGCACTCCACCATTTGGGACACTCCTAACTATTTATAGTTGGGTCCCAAGTGGGTTTACATCACTTATCAAAAATTACAATTACAAGAAAAATGGCAATCCTTTGGATAAACATTGAGATGAAATTCAAAAATATTTAACTTATGAGAATAAAACCCAATAAATCCTTCCAAATAGTTGTTAAGATTGCTTGAGATTCAAATTCATGAAACTTGATTCAAATCTAACAATTTTGGAGTATTGAGGTTTCTGGATTGAATTCGACTGCCTATGGATTTTAAAAATTTGTTTCTTGTTTGATTGGATGGTTTGACCATGCATTAAATGGTCAAATCAACTTTATAGGATAGTTTGATGTCTTCTAAAGTTTACAGGGGTAAAAATTCTCATTTTGTTGGACTAGGCTATAAGTTGGTTCGACCACAATTAGTTGATGGTCCCATGGGACCTTTGGATGGTTTGATTTGATTTAACATTACAACATAATTTTTGTATTTTGGTCATAATTTTTCACCGTCTTATCAAATTTTGATGATTTTTGTAGTGTAAAGTTAGAAGATGCTTTATAACTTCATAGTTTAAACTAGTTAAAATCCAATTACATTATTATAAAACAATTGCTGTCAAGTTGTTGTCTTTACTACAAGTTTTGTAATGTATGAGATCCATAATGTTGAAAAATTAAATACAATTGACTTTAATGAAAAGGAAAAATTGAAATCCCTTAAGATAGGAAACTACAAATTTTAAAAAAAAAACTTCTTAATGATCATGCAAAAGTTTACATGCAATTGCCAAATAATTGAAAACAAATAAACAAGTAAAGTTGAGACTTACTACTTAATTTTCTAAAACAAGTTGAATGAATGGACTAATAATAATAGTAAATATGGAGATATCTTAAATAAGTTCAGAGATATTCAACACTCCCCATTAAGCTAATCTAAAAATATTGAGCATGCCAAAATTGGAATAGAAGTCATTAAAGCAAAACTTTTCTTTGAAAGATCATTATTCAACGTGTCAGCAACTTGAAGGCCTTTTAGAATATAATAAAGTGAAACTATTCCTTCCTCAAGTTTTTCTTTAATGAGACGGCGATCAATTTTCACATGCTTCATGTTTTCATGATAAACTAGATCCTTAACACTTTAAATAGCTGATTGGTTATCACATTTAAGTGTCGTAGGGATTTTGTTTCATATGAATTTCTTCTAGAATCCTCCTTATCCAAACTCCTTCATAAATCCTATGAGTTAGAGCTTTGAATTCGGTTTAAGTAGTATTTCTGTAAACTGTTTCTTATCAGACCATGTTACTTAGTTTCCCCAATCATAAATGCAACATTTGAAAGTTCATCTTCTAACATGACTTAAACTAATCTGTGAGACAAAGTGCTTCTATACTTATGTTTGAGCTTGTTGTAAGTTTGAAGTATCTCAAAATCTTATGAACTATTCTCATATGCTTCTCCCTTTGGTCATTCATATGTTGCTTGATTGTATTGACAAAAAGACAAATGTCAGGTGTTGTATTAGAGAGATAGATTAATCTCCCAACAATCCTCTAATATTGGCCTTTATCATTAAGAGTTGACTCTGATTTTCCGAGCTTTTGGGTATAGTTCATTGGCATTGGATTATAACCCAGCATTTGACACTTATTCAAGAGATTGAAAACATACTTCCTTTATGAAATCAAGATGTTATCTCTAGATATAAATGCCTCCATTCTTAGGAAATATATCAAATTTTTGAGATCTTTGATTTCAAATTCTTTAATTAGTAAATTTTTTTAATTCAAGAAGCTCTAACAAATCATCAGTTATAATATCATTCATGTATACTATTAAAAAAGAATAAGGTCATATGTAGTTGATGTTTTTCATACATAAGATATGACTAGTTAATGCTAGGCATAATTGTACCTTTTCAAAACCTTGTAAACCTTTCAAGTCATGTGCATGGAGATTGTTTCAAGTCATAAAGAGATCTCCTTAGCATGAATGCCTTATACCTTGTCTTCTTAGTCTCTAGACCTAGTGGGCTATTCATGTAAACTTATTCACTCAAGTTAGCATTTAGGAAGGCATTCTTTATATCCATTTGGTTAAAGCAAGAGACAAAAGAATCCCGATGGTAATTTGGCCAGAAAAGCAAATGTCTCTTGGTAATCTATACCAAACGATTATATAAAACTTCTAACAACAAATCTCCAAAAATTGATCCGCATTTCCATCTTAAAGTATCCATTAACTATTGAATGTTTTCTTTCCAGTTGGCAAAATTATGACCTCATATCTTTTTTCTTTCAAAAGCTCAAATTTCTTCTTTAATGCTTTCTTTTATTTGGGATCTCTAAGGACTTTATTAGTAGACTTATTAATCTAGATGTCATTAAGGCTGGAAATGAAAGCTTGAAAATCTGAAGAAATGTGGGCATATGAAACATATGTTTGGATCTGATGTTATGTCAAGATAATAGGCCAACTGAAATAATCATTAAATAAATCTATTAAAGTTTTTTCAAAATAAATGTTTTCTTTAAGATTACTTGTGTTTTGAATCAAGTTTTATAAGGTCGTCGATGAGTTGGCATTAAGTTTCAAGTTGTTTGGTAGAACATTATGACTAGGATGACTTTGAGTATGATATGATTTGAGTCGGTCTTTGAGGATACTCGGGCTATGCATCAGAATGGATTTTAGAATGGATTCGAACTGAGTAGATAGATTTTGTGGTGAGAGATTTTCTTTATTGCCTCAAAGATGGGATTCTTATGCATAATTGATCTCATCTTGGATGTGGTTTATAAATGTTGACTCATAAATTATAAGATTCATAGAGAAATAGTATTTTTTAATGAATGAGGAGTAACATTTATTTCCTTTTAGACCATGAATAACCCATAAAATGTGCTTTATAGTCTTAGGATTAAGTTACATTTTATGATTATGGAGATATACAAAAGCATAATAACAAAAAGTTTTTATCAGTACAGAGAAAATTATCCAAGAAAAGGGATAGAATTTTTGTAGTGTTTAGCATGATGTTTCAAATTTGATTGGTTTAGAAGACATCTAGTTTATATGATAAATGACTATAAAAATGGCATCTCCTAAAAATATTTTGGAACACTAATGAAGAACTTAAGTGACTTAAGCTATTTCAAGGAGATGTCAGTTTTTTCATTCAACAATCCCATTTTGTTGAGACATGTCAACGCATGAGCTTAGATGTATATACTTTATTTTGATAGATATTCTCCGAAAATCAAGTTAATGTATCTTGTCCATTATTGGTTTTAACAATTTTGATATTGGTTTGAAATTGATTATGAATCATTGTATGAAATTATTCAAAAGTGAAACCAACTATAGATTGTTCTTGCATAAGAAATATATAAGTGAGCCTTGTATGGTTATCAATAAAAGAAAAAGACCAATGTGACCCAAAAACGTGTTTTACTCAAGAAGAACCTTAAACATCACTATGGATTATCAAGAAAGTATGAGAAGCAATGTACAGCTAACTCTACAAAAATTATACAAAATGCTTTGAATATTGATAATTTTCACTTTACAAATTATTTGGATTTTTACTTTTAAACAATGAAGGAATAATTTTTCAATATACCATAAACGTGGATGTTTTAATATAAAATGTTATAGTATGAGTTGACAATTATTTAGAGGCAAAATATTGAATAAACATTTTGGTAGATGACTTTTTGATTCGAAAGTCCCATCTTATATTATTCAGTTGGGAGTATTGTTACTCTTTAGGTATAAGTTCCAATGTTCTTTAGTTCTCTCAATTGTTGTCCTCGAATTCCAAGTGTTTAAGCTCACACAACTCAAACAATTTAGTGATATAGTGGTGATCCTTTGTCAACTTATTAATAGAAAACATGTTACAATCTAATTTAGGAATGAATAATATAGGGTGAAAGATAAGAATATCTGATGGCTTCATGGAAGCGGTCCTTGTTACCTTTTATCTTAATTTATTTGCAACATTAATCATTCACTTCTTATGGCATATTTTGAAGTTGGTTAAATCTGAGGATCCCAAGTCATATGAAAAGCTTGCATAAGATTTTCTTTTTGAGCTATTGATCCAATAAAATTTGAGACAGGGATTGTGTTTGATTGACAAATAACTTTTGGATGGAAATGCTCTTTGCTAAACAAAACTGTTGTACAATCTTCAAAAGTATAAGTTGTATCTTTGGGGTTAGTATTGTTTTTTTCCACAAACTTCGTTGTTCTAAGGAGGTTTTGCACATTAGTGAATGATGTTTCTACACTTGTTGTGACAGTCCCAAACTATGGTAATTGTTACACTAGGGATAACCCTCTTGTTGTTATTTGATGTCTGTCCTTGCATTGAGAGTGTAGAAAATTCTATAGTAGTTGGGTTAGGATTTTCCAACAAGTTTTTGTCCAAGTCTCTTTTTTTTGAATCTTGAAAAATGCTTCTCTAAAACTTGTTAATGGCTTGGAGGAGAGAACTCTACCAAGAACATCATGAAGGCTATTGTCTAGGCCAATCAAAACTAGGTAGCTATTTCTTCTCCATGATTATCTTAAATTTAATGCTATCTTTGGGGCTATCCTAGTTATAGTTGTCAAACTCGTCGAATTGCTACCATTGCCAATTGAGAACATTGAAGCGTTGAATCGCAGTATGATCTCCCAAGGGTTAGTCAGGGATAACACTCAATGTTGAATTATCTTGACATATTTTCAAGATGAGAATAAGCTTCATTGACTGCATCCTAGATTTCTTTAGTCATTTTTTATAGAAGAAAAATATCTCTTATACTGTTTGTTATTGAGTTGATGAGCTTTAACATGACCATGATAAGTTTTGGCTTCCAAACAAGGAACTTGGTGACTTTTTCCTCCTTTGACTTGACTCTAGCGCTAATGAGATGGTTGTCTTTTCTTTTTTTGTGCGTAAACCATGATATGTGTTGACTTATGATAGTGAATGATGAGCTTTGACATGACCATGATATGTTTTGGCTTCCATACAAGGAACTTGGTGACTTCTCCTTTGACTTGACTGTAGTGCTAATGAGATGGTTGTCTTTTCTTTTTTTGTGCATAAGCATTATAACAAACTAAAATAATTGAAGGTAATTTTGTCCAGTTTAGTTTTGACTTATGATAATGAATGATGTGCTTTCCATGGGACATGCATTGTTGTTTTGAATTGAGGTGGTATCAACAGTAATGATTGTCTTCTTGGTAGGTATTAGGGATTTTTGGCTGATTTAGAGTTTCAAATAAGGCTTTGATATTATGTAAATTTTGAAAAGAATGGGATGGACTATGTGAAAATATCAAGTACAATCGGCTTTAAAGCGTAGAAGGAATCAGAATTCCTTATAGGAAATTACAAATTAAGAAACAAATTTCATAATGATTATGTAACAATTTATGTTCAATCTTGACTTCTTCAACATCTTGTTTGCTAATTACCATAGTAGATCATATCACAAAATAGACATTGGTTGATCTTATTATCACCCAAGATGGGCTTAGTAGATACATGCTCATTAATACAAATTCTTAAGATAATAGTAAAGGTTTGTTGCTTTATATTAAGATAATTACTTGTTTTTGAAAATCCTATTCGACGGTTCTCATATGTGCTTCACATCTAGATAATAAATTTAGTTTAAAGTATAGATGATTCTATTTTTTGAGAGTAATAATTGTTATATATATACAGTATGTTCATTACAAATCAAATGCATTATGTTAATAAAAAAATCATGGACAAATACTCACAAGATAGATTATTAATCTATAGAATCTCAGCTAAAATTTTATTTTCATATTTCTATTGTTGTAAGAAAGCAATATTTTCTACATTATATTGGGTAAAGTTAAAAAAATAAGCTGCTGGTGTGCTTTTGAAGTTTAAAAGGCATGTACTGTTGTCATTTTGGAAAAATATGGAAGGCGGGAGGTTTTTTGATAATTCTCAACAACGTTTAAGTTGCTTGTGTAATTCACACATTTAATAGCCAAGGTGACAACCAATAAACCAATTTTTTTTTTGCAAATTTCAGATTAAGATGATTTAAAGCTTCACATGCGCATAGTTTGCCCTTAACTATGTGTAGTAATGTATCAAACTTCTATATTTAATTATTTTGTAATTAAGGCTCCATTGTTGAAGTCAAGCATATTTTAATTTTCGTGTTTATATTTTTAATTTGTTCCATATTTTTTTTGAGGTTGTGCTTATATATGAAGGAATTATGTGGCATGCAGGTTATGACTTCTGGACAGTCAGTATCATTTGAATTTGTTGGAACAAATTACACCTTTACAGTGAACCAGGCTATGGTAGAGGGGCAGGAAAAAAATTCTATTGAGAGAGGAATTATATGCAAGGAAACGTACATTGTTTTTGAAGCTGCTTCAAATTCAGGAATAAAGGTTCCATTTTATGCTCATATGCTTCATACATTCTTCTTTCTGGTTTTGCATCTATTGAGTTTATGTTTTTATTCATGGTAATATGTTTATTATAGCCCACTATTTCTCATCAGATTTCAAATATCCATGATGATATTGTGCAGCTGTCTTGATGAATGTTCATGCAGATTATCAATCAACGTGAAGCTGCAAGTAGCAACATTTTCAGGCAAAAAGAATTTAATCTTCAGAAACTTGGGATAGGTGGACTTAGTGAGGAATTTACTGATATCTTCCGAAGGGCATTTGCTTCTCGTGTTTTCCCACCTCATGTTACTAATAAGTATGCAGATTTATGCAGACATTCTGAGTGCAATGAAGCTTACTATGCACCTTGTAATTTAGAATGCTTGATTATCTTTGTGCATTGCAGATTGGGTATCAAGCATGTTAAGGGTATGCTGCTTTATGGCCCTCCAGGCACTGGGAAGACATTAATGGCTCGCCAGATTGGAAAATTGCTCAACGGAAGGGAGCCAAAGGTCTGTTTTATACAGAGAAATGCATGAATGTCAGCGATCCATTCAGTATTCTTTCAGTAGCAGTAGAATTAATCTTTTGCAAGAATGTGACTGCCATGTTATATCTATTGTAGACTTACTAGATAATTTACCAGATTCACTTAAGCATCTGAATTGCGTTTAGTCTCTGGAAGACATAGCTTTCCTTTATATACAAAACAAAGAAAAATGTTTTTGTAAACTGCTATTACATAATATCGGCATATACCTTTCAATAAGGTTTGAGTAACTTGCTTTGAACCAGGATTCCATAAATTTGTTGTGCTGACAGTTCAAACTAAAGCAGCTCATGGATGGAATGACATACTTCGTGACTTGTTTAATATGAAAGAAGATTTACTAGGGGTATGCTGTTTTCACATGTTGGAATGCAAAAAAATCCAGAAAGTCTTTATGTTGTCTAATTAGACGTAAAACCATTGGTTGATCTTTCAAATTGCAAATGACTTGGTTTGGTATCTTTTTCAAAGTGCTAAATTCAGCACAGTATTATAGGCATTCACATGTGAAACAACAAATGGATATTAGTTTAGTTTTGTAACACTTTGAGGGTTGTAGATGCTAATGTTGCAAGTTGTTTCATAAATACTTTTTACTCTAAAAATGCCTGAGGCTTCTACAAAAAGAATGTTGCCCTGTTCATTATGCTATTTGTTTTCTTAGTTGCTTAGTGAATTCAGTGTGTAAGTTTAACTCTTCATGAATTTCTAATAATGAACATTGATGTTTTAAAACCTTTAGATTGTTAATGGACCTGAAGTATTGAGCAAGTTTGTTGGAGAAACTGAGAAGAATGTGAGAGATTTATTTGCAGATGCAGAGCAGGACCAAAGGGCACGAGGTAGAGAGTGATGCTACATTTTTTTTACATTTCAGATGTCATATTTTGAAAATTTTTATTATAGTTGATACCAATGGTGCTTTTAGTTTCTTTAAACCTTTTTTTCTTTTATTATGCTTTCAGGTGATCAAAGTGACTTGCATGTAATTATTTTTGATGAAATTGATGCTATTTGTAAGGTATGGGATTGTTGGAATTTCTGTCTTCTCCAGCAAAGTCAAGGATAGTTTTTTTACTAAAAGTAAAGATGTCATTTCATCTTTTACCCGAAGCTACAAGTTTCCTTTGAACAGCACGAGAAATTTATTGACACCTTTTATCTGTTCGAAGTTATTTTTTCTATTAAACAATTTCAGTCGTTGTTAGCTTTTCTAACCATGGTATTATCCCCTGCTGCTGGTTTACATTTTCATGTGATATAATTTTCTCAAGTAGTTAAGGCACGAGTTAAATTAGCCTTTGAACAGCACGAGAAATTTATTGACACCTTTTATCTGTTCGAAGTTATTTTTTCTATTAAACAATTTCAGTCGTTGTTAGCTTTTCTAACTATGGTATTATCCCCTGCTGCTGGTTTACATTTTCATGTGATATAATTTTCTCAAGTAGTTAAGGCTTTCTCTTATGATACTTATATTGGATTCTGAAGAACCTTTGAATTGACATTTTTTTATGCTTAGCAGATATTGTACAAGAATCATTCTCTTCATATGAATATTATCTCTTTGTTGTACATTTCATAAAATCATGTTTCTATTTCAATTATTGTTTTCTTAGGTAACTTACAGTTATACATCAACAGGCTAGAGGGTCAACCCGAGATGGTACTGGCGTACATGATAGCATCGTGAACCAGCTGCTTACTAAGGTGACGATTTATTCAATTCTATTAAGTGGTGATTTTATCACTGGTTTTAGCTCTCACAAATTGACCATTGCTTGGTACAGATAGATGGCGTTGAGTCCTTAAATAATGTCCTTCTCATTGGCATGACCAACAGGAAAGATTTATTGGATGAAGCACTATTAAGGTATGTTCTCTATAGAAGAATTTTGATTACATTGTCTATTTAAGTTATCTTTCAAAAAAAAAAACCCATTTGAACCCTTAATAGTAAGGTTTATTTTGTAACTTGCAATTTTCAATATTTGAAATAAATTAAACATTTCTAAGATAAAAAGTAGAACAAATTAATTTCGAAGACCTTATATAATATCATATAGCTAGCATTTTGAAATGTTATCTCATATGTTATCTCATATGCCTGAATCAGAGTAGTATGGTAGATTACGTGCTAAGCATGTAGTAGAAAAATATGAAGAATCATGATGTGCACTACCTTACAAATAAAACCTAAGTATCTAGAATATAAATTAACAAGATTTAACAAGATGAATAAAAAATTCAATAGGATTAGTTGCTTACTTAGAACTTTATTAGCTCAATTCACAAAAGTTGATAAAGCATCTAAAAAAAGGTTTAAATCATGATAATTTAATATTTTGTAACCATATTTTACATTGCATATGGAGCAAATATAAGAAATATAACCATTACCAAAGTGGATCACTTGTTCAGCATATAGTCAAACAATGTTAAGAATCACCAAGTGCACTGCAACCTTACAAATAAACCAAACCTTTCTCAAAAATAGATTAACAAAGTTAAATGAAAAAGCAAAAGCATGCCATCAATTGCAATAAATTGCTTTCTTAGTGCTTTATTAGATTAATTCTCAAAGTTGATAATAAAAGTAAAAATAATGGTTTTAAATCATTATAAGTTAACACTCTTTACAATAAAAGTTTACATTGCATGTTGAGTAAACTTTAAATAAATAAAAATTTGACTTTGCTCAACTTATATGTCATTTCAGACTATGATCACATGAAATATTACCATTGAGGTACTGCAACATATTTCTCTTTAAAATTGGATTCTATGTAAGCCACAAGTCAAGCTTTTGTATGCTAATTTAAGCACCTGAAATGCTAAGGCTGTGGAACATCCAAATATTTATGCCTGCATGTTCTAAGCTCTTTGTTTAAGTTGTTATATAAAAGGCTTGCTTGTCACTTTCTCATGAACAATTGACCATTTGCATTATTTCCAATATGTTTGGCCTTTTAGACTGAAATAGTATGGTTCCTTTGAATTTCTTTAATGAAGATGTGTATTGGAACTAGTAGGTATATGGTTTTTGTTTAGTTTTTCATAAACAAGCTATTAAAAGTACATTTTGTTTCTCTTTTAACCTTTATATATACTCAACTGCATCTGTAGGCCTGGGCGATTGGAGGTGCATGTTGAGATTAACCTTCCTGATGAAAATGGGCGTTTGCAGATCCTTCAAATACACACTAATAAGATGAAAGAAAACTCCTTTCTTGCTGCTGATGTAAATCTTCATGAACTTGGTATGTCTTTAAGCACAATAGATGATACAATAGTCTTTATTTTCATAGATCACCAAATCTAAATAATACACTCTTCGTTCTAGTTTGAGTTCATTAGGTAAAGATTTGTTAAATGTAACCTTTAAACTTGTGTTTTTGCTCAAATATGTTGGTGCTATGGAGAAGTTATATGGAAATAAGGTAATGGAAGGAGAAAAGCCAGAATGATATGGTGATCACCTTCTAAAAGGCTAATGTTTTAGGTATTGTTATTTCTTATAAACATCAGCTCCACCTAATTGCAACAAGTTATTAGCTTGCTTATTGGTTCCTTGGAGTTGATTGTGATGTGGACTACATGTTTTTAATGGGGTTAAATACATTTGAATATTTATAAAGAGAAATTTTGAGACCTTTGATCCATATCTTTATATCATAACTTTTTAGGAGATGTGAAGTCAAGTATGGATTACAAGAGGCCATCTTCAAGAAACTGAAGGCAAAATAGTAAATAAAGAAGGATATGTTGATTTACCACATGGAACTTTGTGTCTCAATTGGATGTATGTCACCTTTTTGCTTTGTATCTCTATGCACAACTCCAAGGTCTTTTCTTCCTCAAGGTCTTTTGTTCCTCCTCTAGGTTGATCCTTCCTTTGTAAGGACAGTGGATTCTTCCCTTCCTATGGAAGGGCATCATAGTATGATGGGAATTATGTGGAGAGGGAAAGAAATTGAGAAATGTAGAAGCAATGAAAAAAGCATCTTTATTAATGCACTAAAGATCTCTCTTAGGATGGAACCATCTTATCAAATTAAAATGATTTAGAAAATGAATATCTATTATGATATTATAGATGAAGGGTGATCTTAGATTAGGAAGTGAAGTTTCATGAGTGCTATCTAATTTTCCATATATATCATTGCATAATTTGTTTATAATCTCCATGTATAAGAAAGTTTATATCACCAAAGGATTCGCAAACCAAAGTTCAAATAATTCTGGTATTTGTACTTTAAAATTCAAAAACTCTGTTTTTAAAACAGTTTAAGTGGTTTGATAATAGATTGAACTTGGTCAAGATCAAACTTAGAAATGCAAGTTATAATTCTATAATTCCATTGTAAGCTCAAATGGTTCACAAGGTCTAAGGTGATGTACTTCTTGCACCACTTTCCAACAATTCAATACATTTTACAAACAATTCAACTAGAAACAAAGTATTGCCCTTACCTTTTATTAGCTAAACTTGCAATTTGAGTTTTATCCTATCCCTTAAAGCCATGGGCTAATTTTAGGTTCTTTTCCACATGACTTTATCCTTATTATCATACATCCATTTTTATAATAATTTAGCTCATTGAATTAACTCTTTGTTTGATTGACAATTTCATATTCTTGGTCGTGAACTTGAATTGTTTTTTTGATAATATGCCCCTTTTGTGGGTTATCATGGTTGAACTCATGGAAGTCAAGGGATCCTAAATTCCATACTCTTTTCTATCCCCAATCCAATTAGCCTCACTTGGCCTTGTGCTTCTTTGATTGTCGGGTGACACATTATCAATGCTGAGGTCGTCAAGTGGAATTCACCTATATGTCCATTACACCCATCATGTCTCTTTATTGTCAAAATTTCCTTATTTTTTCCCTTTTTATAATAAAAACTATAAACTACATAATTATGAGAGGTAATTAGAGAGCACGAGGGATTAAAACTAAAGAGGGATTGAATAAGACTTTGTAGCTTTTCAAGTTCTTCCTTGCTTAGAACATTAACTTCCTCCTTTTTTCATTCATATTTGGCCTCCTTTCTTGCATGGTTAGCCATCCTTTGATGTTGCTTTTGACCCTTGAACCCTTTGGTTCTACTTGAAACTTAAGTCTTCCACGGAGCTTGAAACATTTTTCTTTTGTATGATGGGGCTTCTTGTAGTAGGTATACCAAGATCCAATTTATTTGAAGTCTCAACAAGTCCTCTCCATGTAGAATTTGTTGATATCGTAGTTGATTCTTTTTTTGTTGTTGTGGGTTAAGCAGTACTAGTCTTTTGCTTTCTTTAACTTGGATAATGAAAAAAAATTGCACTTAATGGTAGTGATTTTCCCTGCCCCACAATTTATTGGATCAAACTCAAACTTTAGTTGGGCTAGCAATTTGAATGCCTTGTCTTTCTTATTGAACTTCGTTATCTTTCAATTTTAGGTTTTGATTGTGTTCAAGCTCTAGTCGAGGTTCACTTAAAGTGTTGTAGGAATATGAGACAAAGAGATCGCCTTTCTTTTTGGAAGATATTTTGCTATTGATCTCAAACATACGACTCAAATATTGTATTTTAGTTTATGTCCTTTGCACCATATCTCACATTTTTTTGGTTGTAAATAGAAACATGCTAATGCAGCTGATTTTTGTTGTATGGAGTTCCTTAGGCATGGCGTAACCAAGGAATTTTCTTCATTTCATGCTGCAAAGTTGGGATCATCAGGCCATATCCAATTTCATTGACATAATTTATCTTTTCTCCCCTTCAAGAAGGTTATCGTAGCTTGATATCATTACAAGTAATTATTTTTCCTTCCAATCCATAGGAAGGGTTCAATGATTGAAGATCACCAGTTAAGCCTCCATGGACAGGTTTAGTCTTAGAGATAACAAATCATTATATTATTAAAATTAGAAATTCCAGAGGTTGATGGCAATGGAGAACCTGTCCATGCTTGCAAGCTTGTGATGCTGGAAACGTATTTTCTAATGGGGCTGATACACTCTAGAATTATCTCAATGGCCCTGGATTTTTCACACAACAAAGAAGAGATTTTGATATGATGAAGAGAAGAACTTGAATATAACTTATTGTATTCAAAATATTTCATTTCCTACTTATGTACGACTAGAATACAATACCGCACCAAAAAGGTAATACGAATAAATCATATGAGAAAAGATAGATTTGTATATACAAATTACAATAAATTTATCCACAATAAAACTAGAAATCTTGAAAATATATGGAAAACAAGTCTATGTAGATTCAGTATCAAATTTGCATAAATAAGACAACAAATCAATAATAGATTAATGCAAGAAAGCACAATATTAAGGTAACATAACCAATATATCTCAAAGTGCACACATGGTTTAGAAGGTGACTCTAATTCTAATGTCTTAGTGCTTTTTAGATGATGTTTACAATTTTATGTGGTTAAGTGTAAACTTTTTACCCTTGAATGTGAATGTATAGATATTTGGACTCTTACAGTAGGAGTTGTCTAATGCTATAATCTAAGCTCTATCCAACATAACATGTGCAATAAGTATATCACTTTGGATGGCACATGGCCCAACTAGGACTCTATCTACATAAGCACAAGGCTTTTTGTACAATATAATGGTGCTATCATGTAGAATGGTTTTGTAAGAATGTGAGCTGCAATAGGGAGGTTCATCTGACCTAAAGATGAAACATTGACTAAATTGAAAATGTTCTTGTCACTAATGACACACTTGCATGTTTTATTCCTAGCTTTATAATTGTTGTGGAATGTGGATGGAGTGAGATCTGAATAGACAATCTTAAAAGTTTCTCATGGAGTTGGGAGGTGCTTTTGGGAGGTCAGGACATCATAGGATTGGATTGGATTTGTGAGGGTCTAATGTTGGAGACTCTATTAAGGCAACCCTCCAATTTAATAAATGTTTTTTACTCGAAAATGGATATATGCTTAAGCTGCTCATGCAACATAAGGAGAATTTACAAAAAATGGGTAGTGTGAACTAGTTTCTTAGGAGTTATGAACCTATTAAAAATGCAGCTTATGAACTTGTTGTGTTATGAGTAGTCCTTGTATGCCATGAGACCAATTTTTTAAGAAACCTAGATTGACTATGCTAAATATTACGTGGGACCTATAGAAGTTATGTGGGCTAACAATAGTACACTTATTGAGTACTTCTAGGGACTGGTACATGGAATTGATATGATACCACTTTGATGTAACACAAAATCAAAGGAATGGGATCCTTCTAGGGTTCACGTGAAATTGGCATGAGAAAAAATGATAAGAAGAAGCAATTGAAATTCAAAATTATGCATATAAAATGATGAACATGGAACAAAATTATGCATATAAAATGATGATATATGAAGAAGATAGGGAATAAGATAACTTTAAACCATTTGAAGTTCTCTATGCTAGAATCACTCTTGGAATTTGTTCCAAACAGCACTTCTACAAGAACCTAATTGTAAGAAGTCTCTCAAAACTCTAAAGCCCTCAATCATTCATGCATGAATAAAATTTCCTCACTACTATACTGAAATTCTTATTTTTGGATTCCATAATATGATTCATATGGCTTAGAATACATCAAACACTCACATATACAACAATTTTCTTTACTACATAATTACTCAAGCACTATAAAATTGCTGCTAACTCAATTAAATAAAACATATACATCATTCAACTACTAAAATAAACTTGAAAAGAGGATAATTTATTTCTCTCATCTGCATATGAGGAAAGAGCAACATGCATATTGGCCTAGGTTTGGACATTTTGAACCTTCATGAAGCCTTTTTAAAATCCTCTATATCTACCCATGGATAATTAGTTCGTAATTATAGACAAGTGTGAGATATTTTAGATCCCCAAGAGAATTACAAATTTAGCTCAAAAAATTCCCTCTGTCATGTTGTTGAAGTGTTAAATCCAGTTTTAAACATATTTTGAGTTTGCCATCGCCTGATTGAAGCAACAAATGGTCACATGAAAATGCAGAACTTCAATCAATTTACTAATTTGGAATGGATAATTTGACTCAAAATATATTTCTGCCACTGTTTGATCATGCCAAACCCTGAATTCCAGGTTCTGTCGCAAGCTTCTGATCAAGAAATTGGATAGCTTTTTCAGTTCACAATCTGATAGAAAGCTCTTTTCCATGCAACTTATCCCATCCCCAAATCAGATTCTCTACCTTTTAAATTGTACTTTTTCCCTTGACAATCTAACATATCTGATCCATTGGTCATTTATGAGGCCTTCCAACTTATTCTTGTCCATTTTATCTTTAATTCATATTTGGTACTAATGTTTTGAAGATCCCTATGATAATGCTTAAGATTATTGATATGTTTGCTGAAAGGAAAAAAGTAACACTTCACTGGCTGTAAAGCTTGCAGTGGAAATAGTTTTTTGGGCTCACAGCACAAAGCTACTTGACCTCTTATAGTCTCTTCTCTTCTAATCAAAGTTGAGAATGAGATTGGGGGGAGTCTGTATTTGGGGAGTGTGAATGTCAGTTCACAAGCCAATGCTTTATCTGTTTTGCAAGGCTGTCCATTTGTTCTACTAAATGGAGAGCTGAAGGATAAATGAACATTTAATTTGTTTTTTCCCAGGCATGGGGCACCTGCTTTATAAGTCGTTGATCTTTTGGTTATGCAGAAATTTTACTCAAGTCGAAGTTTCTTTGACTAATAGGTTACATGACAAATCCCAAGCTCATCTATCTTTTGCAATGTATGATCGATTTATGAGGACAAGCTTATAATAGAAGAAAAAGGATTTTAAATGATGTGTGATACACCTACACAGCCCTCATGATGGTTTAAGAAGATTTTAATTGGCAAAGGTTTCTTGGATTAGTTATTTTAAATGCAAAATATGGCTGTTTTCTTAAGAGTATACAATTGCTTTTGTGTTTTTCTAAAGAGGGATGTTTCACAGTATGTCTTACATTCTGTAGGTCCTGCAACAAAAGTTTGATGTTGTTGTAGTTGTTTTATTATTGTGCTTACTATGATTATGTACAGATCGGCTCTCTTGACGCTTATATGAGTACATAGGACTTTTTGCATGGTAAACCTAAACCATGCACTGAAAGTGTTTCATGGTTCTTAGTTTTTCTGTGCCTATCTATTATATGTTCCTTTGAATGCACTCCAGGTAAATAATGGACCTATTTTGGATTAATTGAATATTTGTTTTTCTTTTTCATCGTTTTTTCCCAACTGCAGCTGCAAGAACGAAGAACTACAGTGGAGCTGAACTAGAAGGCGTTGTGAAAAGTGCTGTTTCATTTGCCTTGAATCGGCAAATAAGCATGGATGACCTCACCAAACCGTTGGACGAAGAAAACATAAAAGTCACAATGGATGACTTTTTGACTGCTCTTCAGGAAATTATCCCTGCTTTTGGTGCTTCCACAGATGATCTCCAACGATGCAGGTTATCATTCTCTGATATTTCTATTTATTTCAATTGGATAGAATATAGATGTCATGTTGGTTTTTGCTTTTTGCTTGAAAGCAAAGAACAATAATTTTTACCTTTGAATCGTGCACACATGAAATAGACAACTCAAAAAGCTGAACAAGGTGATGTAAAAATCTCCATAAAATAACATGTTTGGAGGACTTGGAAATTAAGCCAGTGAAAGATGAATTTATTTTATAATCTACTTAAGAGAGAGATGATATAAAGATAAATGTCAAAAGATCAATAGGTCAAGAAAAGCAAAGTACTTCTCGTTGCATCCACAAGTGATCCTTTTTTGAAAGGACATTAGTCAAATTAAAAGTCAAATGAAAGGAGATGAGTGATTTAAGTAGGAAGATGAAATGGTGTTTGGTGAAGAATCAAACTAAAGAAGAGAGTAGTGGGCAAAATGAGGAATAGAGGCAAAGCTTATATTTCTATTTATATTTTATAAAAAGGCATCCCAATGTTACAATACTTTGGCATGTATGGAGGCTAGGGAAAGTTAGGAAGGTTGAAATAGTTTATTGTATGTACTCTTATGTTACATTTTGTAGAAAGTTATTTCCTCAACTTGAATTCTTAGCCCCTAAGTCACTTATATTTTGTTATATTGTATTTCTATAATTCAAATCTATAACCTCCAAGTTGCATGACATTGTCTTTTGTTGTGGTATTAAGGCTTCAATTCTATCTATGTTTGTATAAAAGAGTTAACTTTTTTTTTATTGAGAGAAATATATTTGTATTTAGAAAATTGCCTAAGCAACTTAGATTTTTGTGAGCACCAAATCATGCAAAAATGCCAAAATCAAAGCTTTAATACATGCTCTTCTTATTGATTTAGTTAATTGTTATGATGTATTAATTAGCATCTTGTTTGTCTTAATCTAATCATTCTTGAGTTTTCCAATCCAAGTAGACCCCATTGTGGTATTTTATAAATTTTCTAATATTTTTATTATCCTTTGATATTGATATTTTTATAACCTTTTATATTTAATAATAATTGACAACGAAAAATAAAAATTTTGATACCAAAATTGATAGAGAATAGTGAAAGAAGAAATAGAGAAAGAGAAATAAGCCCTTCTCTACTAATGCATGCATACACACAAAACCTCCATGAAGAAGTGATTAAATATCCAAATACTATTTGTATTCTCATTTTATAAATATTTTAAATAACTTATAATAAGAATCCTTCCACTAAAAACAAAAAATGATGAAAATATCTTATAGAAAAAGATAAGAAAATATCATAAGGATGTTATATATGGCTCATTATGACTCAAATAAAATAAAAATGCTATTAAACTAAAGAAAATCACATGTAAACATAATGTTGATCTCTTGATGCTTTCGATAGTCTATCCCATCAAGATAAATTCTATCATATAGAGTTGTACTAAAGAATATCTTTATTAGAGTTAGTATTAATCTCTCTAAGTTCGTTTGATCAAAATATCCAATAGAGGATGATATTCTTAATACATATGAAAACTGAGATAAACAAAACACCTTGCAAGAACATCACCTAAAAGATAAGAATCAGAATACTCAGATAAAAACAATGATCAAAATATTCAAGAATTGTTTATTTATATTTGTCATTTTTAGAGTTTATCTGTAATTTTTTTTTCATACACCAACCTTTTATAAACTAGAAAAAACTTAACATTAAAGACTTTTTAATGAATCATATATGAAAAAAAATCTAAAAATATATTGAAATACTCAAGTTTCTACGTAATTTAAATAATCTCATATAAACATTTTTTAATTATGGAAGGGTTAACTTTCTAGGTAAATATATATCAATACTTGATCATTATTATCTAATTTTCTAAAATACCTCATTTGTTTTAGTGATTAAAATTATTATACATAATCTATTTCTTGATTAAATTAAGAATGTATAAAAAATTATTTTTTGATACACATGAAAAAGAAATATCAATATACATAGATGTGTACATAATATTTTTGAGATTCTTATGGCTAAAGTCATATCACTTCAATTTCTTTTCTTTCTTTCAAGGGATTCATTTTTTTTAAATCAATCTTCTTATCCTCTATTTTTTTATTCTTATTACTAAAGAGAATCTAGCATAAAGATAAATTTTTTCATCTTTTAGTTTATCCTTAGGGTTAGAATTTTTCTAGTCAGCCTTAATATGCATAGATAAACTTTGGCAATTTATGGATCTAATGTACAACATATGGCTTCCTAAGGGTCTTGTTAAGCTAAAGAACTGCTAGTTTTAAAGAGAAATCTGTTGATATTATTTTGACAACCTTTGTCATATTATATAGGACAATATTTATCTCTTGATAATTTTTTCATTTGTAATTAGGTGCAAACACTTATAAAAAATTTATTCTTATATAAGAAATCTAATCAAAATTTTTTGGTATAACTTACTAATTTTTATTTTGTAAAATTAACTCTCTCATAATCATCCATACTATAATAGTCAAAGAAATATCTTGTATATTTTAACTATTCAAGAAATTTATAAATATCATATGAAAAACCATGTATGAGTGCCTTAATTTTAATATTTTCATATAGGTCATAATGAATAATTTTATGATTTTTAAGGATTAGTGATATGAGTATATTAATATTATTTATAATTTTACAATATTGGCCAATGTAACTTTTATCTTATTTAGTTTAGTATTAAAATTATTTGTTTTTCTCATTGACATGATTATAAAGCTATATATTGAAGATGCTACAATTATAAATTCTTGCATTATTTAACAAAATAATCAAGCAAATATAGTGGTGCAAATATAATTAAATTAGCTCGATAATATTTAAAAAGAGAAAAAAATACAAAGCTATGCATTTGCTTAATACCACATGAACCATTCATAACAACATAATTACTATATAAATATCATATGAACCATTCCTATCACCAGATCCTCTCGCCAATTAGGTTTGAAATTTTTGCATGAAAGAATGAATACATGGATCATCTTATTGGTCTGTTTCATTGCAGATGTTTATCAGTTGGCCTCCATTCAAGCTATTTGTGCATAAAATATTTGCTTTCTTAATGAATTTATGTTTTGTAGTAATTTCACAAGGAAAAAAATTTATCAATTGAACCATTTTGCAGGTTATATGGAATTGTTGACTGTGGTGAAAGGCATAAGCACATATATCAAAGAGCGATGCTGCTGGTAGAACAAGTTAAAGTGAGCAAGGGCAGCCCACTTGTAACTTGTCTTCTGGAGGGTTCTGGTGGAAGGTACGGGTAGTCTTAAGTTTTTATAAATTTTTCATGTACCTTTGTCTGTTAAACATTTCTAATTTTTTCTTCTTTTACAGTGGTAAGACAGCAATGGCAGCAAGCATTGGTATTGATAGTGATTTTGCATTTGTCAAAATTGTAAGACCCTGCTCTAGCTTTCAGGTTTTCTAGATTAAAAACTGACCAATTTCTGTTACTGCAGGTTTCAGCCGAATCAATGATTGGTTTAAGTGAGAGCAGTAAATGTGCGCAGATAGTCAAGGTGTGTTAACTTTTGTGAAATAAACACCTTGTGTTTTTTATCCTCAAGAATACAGAACCCCACAAAAAGTTCATTTACTTCCTATTAGTTATAGAATCCTCTGTTATCTATATTTAAACTGTTGGCTTGTTTGTTCAATCTATTTTCGGACCTAGTGGGAAACTTCTTGTGATGGAATGACTATTCCTCTTTTACTGTAAAGTACTATCTGTGGATTTTTCCTTTTTAGATTTGAACTTATATTTTTCTTTAGGTTTTTGAGGATGCCTACAAATCTCAGCTGAGCATCATCATTCTTGATGACATTGAAAGGTAGTCATGATCTCGAATATGTATTTTTCTCCTTTTTATGGCTTTTGTTGTTGTCATTGTTCATTGTGCTTTAACATGTTTATATATTGGACTTTTTATAGTATGTAATTAGACTTAAATATAGTATTCTCCATTGTCAACCTTCTGAATCTGATTTTACTGCTTATGTTAGTGAACTTTTGCTTATGAGCCTTTGAAAGCGTGCTTCCAGATTTATTGTGAATAGAACTCTTTATTTTCATATAATTTATAGGTCTCTTGCAATCATCATTTATTGTTGTATTCACCTTTTATATAAATTTCTGAAGTGAATTTTAAAATTTGCACCTCAGGCTATTGGAATATGTTGCCATTGGTCCTCGTTTTTCCAATTTGATCTCACAAACATTGCTGGTCCTTCTCAAACGACTTCCTCCAAAGGTTTGCATCTCAATTTCTCTTTTTATCCACAAATAAAGAAATTTCATTTTAATTTTCTTAGAACAGAAAAATGTTTCAGCTATATCCACAAATGTGAAGCTTTTAGCCTGAATTTGGCTTTGCTTTATCTGTCTTCATTCTTCTTTGAATATCGTCAAATCCAGATTCGTGCAATTTTCAGAAAGATCTATTTCGTGGGTATTTTTTGTTTTGTGATGGCTAATGTTTTATTTTCTTGTTTTCTTGTTCAACTCGGCTTTGGAATTGGTTAAGTGCAATTAAGCTGGGCCATATTGGCTAACTTATATACAATTCTTTATACCATCACATGGTCAATATGATGCTAACTTACATCCATAAAATGCTACGCAGGGTAAGAATTTGCTTGTTATTGGAACTACAAGTGAGGTTGGCTTTCTCGAGTCCCTTGGAATTTGTGAAGCTTTCTCTGTTACGTATCATGTTCCAACATTGACCAAAGCAGACGCCAAAAGGGTATGATCTTTTGCAAGAAACAGTTATTACATGCTTAGATTAGACTCTCTTGCTCATTACTTTCTCATCACTTCATTAACAAAGTTAACCTTTACAGCACGGCTGCTATTTAGCAAATTTTGAACTTAAGGCTTCCTAGGATTCATTTTAAGTTTATAGCAACAAGAACCCAATTGTTGAAGTCGTGTTTAATTGCTAATTTAGAGTATGTTACGATTTATTTGCATGCATCAGTTTCACGATGTCCAAATATATATTGCTCTTAAATTCTATTCGTACTAATTTTAGGTCAAACTAATTTAGAACATTTATGTTTCAAAAGATATCAAAGCACTCCTTTTTGGTGTGAGAGCAATCCAGTGAGAGAGGCTATTAGGAAGTTGATTGCACATTAAGCGAAGGAATTGGCTGGTTTTTGGTTTGCTGGAGGAGATAATGGTTGGGAAAGATAGAGAGGATGAAGTACAAAATTTTGTCTAAGCTTGCATGTAATATGTTAAAAATCAAGTACAAATATTACAATCTCTATCTATGATTGTGTGAAAATCATCTTGGAGTTCCGTTCTCTTTATCTCAGGAGAGAAATCAAAGGATGACACACTAAGGTTTGTAGATCTATATGCATGTCATAAAGAGTATTTTACTATTAGGATCAGAAAAATGGGTTTTTGTCTTGCAAGCTACACCGAACAATGTTTAAATTGGGTGCAGTTATCTCTGATCTTTTTATTGCTTAGATGAATATATAGCTAGAGGAATAGAAATTGTTGTTATTCTTGCTCCCTTCTGCTGCAGAGGAGAACCTGTAATTTTTAGTATAATGTTGATTCCAGTTCATTAAACTTTGATGATTTTCTTCATCATTTCTTATCAAGATTAAAAAAAGAAACATAGGGTAACCTTCTGGAGTAGAGATATGGGTGAGGAAGAGCATAAGAAGCTTGATGCTTCTAGTCAACTCCTTTTAACTTGGGGAATGGCTTGGAAAGCGAAGTGGCTCACTACCGGTGCTTCATTACTGATGATATAATTTGATAATTTGAGATTAAAGATCAAATTAGTAAAAAAAAGTCTTAATTCCTTCATCCATGGATGGAAATAGTTGCAATTTGGTACATTTGCCCCTGCTTGACTTCGCTTGGTGCATACATTATGGTTCTCTTACTTTGCTTTATTAACTTTCCAATATCAGCATTTGATTATTGGAAAATACTGTAGAAGAAAACCTTATATTGTTTATACATGCACCATCTCCAAAACCTATTGTTTTGTTCTCACTACATTTCAAACCAAAAGATCAGTGTCTCAGAACTTTCCTGCGATATCAATGCATTAAAATAACTGCATCAAACAAACGAAAAGTTTCACACTTCATTTTAACTTGGGTCTCGGGCATCCAATATTATACCCAGAATGATCGTCCTACAATCTTTATCCGTAATAGAAAGGAACATTTGTCGATTTATATAAACAAATCATATGATTGGATACAAATGGGGAGAATTTGCACCTACTCATAAAATTATACATAAATATCATATCATGAATATCCCCATGGAATCAGGTTTCTAGTGACAGAAACTAACATGTGGTAAATTTTGTAAAAAGAATTGAAACAAGACAATAGGATAGGAAATTACTTACGATGTTGTGCAAATGGTAAGCACCATTTGAGTTGAGAAAAGTTATTTGCTTCTGAAATCTCTTAACTTGGTCTGCTTTTTGGTACAGGTTTTGCAACTACTAAATGTCTTTGCAAAAGATGATATTGATTCAGCTGCTGAAGCACTGGATGGAGTAAGCTTTCTTTCATTTTCTATTTAGTGTATTAGCTTTAGTCTTAGGAACACTTTTAACTTCAACAGATCTGTATGTGCCTTCCATTCCATCTTTCCTGCTTTGCCACTGCTATGTTTGACCACAACTTATGAAAAGCATTTTTTTTTTTTTTTTTTTGGTTTTAACATCAAAAACATAATAACCTTCATGAGTTCCTCTTCCTCACATAAAATTTGTTTTGAAAAGTAGATGTGATTTGCTTGTTTATGCTTCAGCGAGTTGGGATGATCATTGCATTTCTCATATGTTGCAGACACCATTGAAGAAGCTTTATATGCTGGTAGAAATGGCTGCACAGGGAGCAAGAGGAGGCAGCTCAGAAGCCATCTACTCAGGTAAACAGAAGATTGATATCAATCACTTTTATGATATCTTGAGCGATGTCGTTTTGGTTTCCCGCTGAGCTTTAGTTTTGTTGCTGCCCTTTTGAACTGCTTCTTTCTCGATGCATTTTTTTTTAATTTTTTTTTTTTGCCATTTATATACCCTTCTTGAGCTTGTTTTGTTTACATTATTATATCTCCAATTTGATGTTCTAACAGATAAAAATGTTGTGATGTATGAACTATATTCTTAGGATTTGGATTAACCATGTTTTAAATAATTATTAAATATGATCATAATATTTCATGATGCTCATGTCATATTGTAATTTTTTTGTTGTGTGTATGTATATGTGTGTGTATGAGATGGTTATGTAATTGTTTAGAAGTTCTAAGGTAGAAAACTCCAGAGAACATTAAATTGACAAGGAGGTGTTGATATTGAAATAGAATACTAAAACTACAAACTAAGGTTAGTAGTTGAAGGATGAGAAGGATAGTCTAAGTAGGATAGATGGCAAGGTGTTCGATAGAAGATTTTGTTGAGAATTAACATATAAGGGTTTTCATCTGACAAACTTAACCCAATCAACCTACCTTCAAATCATAGAAATAATGTCCAATTCAAGTGAAATTTGAATTAAGATTCATAATGATTGCTCTTGATCTTATATATAGAATATATAGATTCAAGCTAATTATATGCATATTTGATCCAAACAAGTATCATAGCATGCAAATGGGTGTTTCTTGAAGTTATCAACTCTAAGGTTTAAATCATTAAATCTAATTTCAGATAAGTTTATGTGGATTATGGACTTATGCCAAAGTTTTGAACAAGGTTCTAATTTAAGTAAGGTTTATGTTAGATAACTTTAATTTAATTGATTTAGTTATTTATTTTAGGTTCAATATAAATCTTTGATGACTAAGCAAATAAGGGTTTACTTATGTTTTGATTTATTATACAACTAAATTATGACATATAATAATGATCTAAGATTTACACGTAAACAAGGTTACTTATTTTAACAATTGGATTGGAGCTATATGAATATCACTTAAATGATATGTAAAAATATTAGACGATTCTACGCATACATCTGTTCTTTAATAATAAATTAAATAATAATAAAGTTTGGTGAAATTGTCAAGGAAATATTTATAATGTGGTTAACATTCTCGTTTAACTTGATAATTCCAAATTTTACGTAATAAAAAAAATGTCAACCTTTGATAAAGTTCTTAATGAATTGATAGAAAATATAACATTTTACTTAACAAAAAAATTTCAAGCAATGTTTTTAAAAAATTATAAATATACGTATAAAAACAATTTATCCGTACTCGCATGATTATGCACAATTATATTCATGCAAGTGCATTTTAACTGATTAATAAACAATATTATTTAAAAAATATATTATTAATAAATATTAAAATATTGTTTTTATTTTTTTAATAAAAATTTAAAAAAATGATGTTATTTAAAAAAATAAATGTATTACTTTTTTATTTTTTTATCAAACAAATATCTAATTATATTTTTAAAAACATTTTTATAAAAAAAAAACTAAATTTTAAACCAATATTGCTAAAACAAACATTACTTCAATCAAATATTAGATTATTAGCCGAGATACATACACAACACATGGTCAAATCTGGGTCACGGTTGATGAACAAACACAAAAGACTGCATTAATCGACATCTTGAAGAACACTAAACAACCATGTCAAGAATTAACATAAGCACAATTTCTATCAAACAAAGCAAAACCAACAATAATACTCCAAATTTTTTATAAAAAAAAAAAAAAAAAGAAAGTCCAAGAACGATCTTTTTATCACTGAAAGCAAAACAACTCGTATTCCATTTTATTTTATTTTAATTTTGTTTTTTTGAATCGGTTATTTACAACAAAATTGAATAGAAAACACTTTTGACTCCCATCAAAAGAATACAACTTTTGATCTCCATAAATATGCTCTAAACTACTACAACCCACCAAGCAATGAATTGTCTCACAATCATTGAGTAAAGAAACATGAAACTTGGAATCAGGCAGTCTCTTTCAAATTAACATTTTTGGCACGATGGCGTCGTGATCCCGACTTCCGGTGCCTCACCGGAGTCTTCCTCACCGGTGGAGCTTTCGCAACCGTAGATTGGGCTGCTGGTTTGCTTGGAGCTTCCCTTGCAGACATCAATGGCTGATGATGGCTGGAAGTAGCAAGTGCAATTCTTTGCTCCAACAAGTCTCTGTGGTATGACTGAAAGCAGAATCATCAGAAAAGGAGACCATATTGAAGGATGTTATGAGCAAGCAAAGCGAAGGATTACAACATATATGGTGTAAAATAGTACCTGAACGACGAAATTACGTCTCTCGCAGTCCATGAACATGCTCACATTCCAATTCACCCTCGACATGATCTTGTCCCGAACGGTGCTGAAACTGAGCTGATCTCTCGATGTGAAACGGTCGACTTCGTTGAACCAGAGACAGGTAAAGAGATTGGTAATGGGAATGTGTTCTCTGATGATAACACAGCCTTCAGGAACATCTGCAGCAAGCAAAGAATGAGATGACTTCAATAAGCCATCGATAAGTGAGCAGGGTGAACAAACTTTAAGTTGATACATACCACTAGTAATAGGAAGCTTGGCCTCTGAATAATGGGTAAGTCCTTCTCCCTTGTAGAAGTCGATTTGGTGATCGATGGAAGCGTTGTCGTACTTTCCTGCAGCTTTATTTGCCTCTGCTTCCTCAAAAACGTCGAACCGTCTGTAGTGCCTCGATATGGCAAAACTAGCGTTCATCCGCCACAAGAACCTGAATAACCATTTCAACAACATACATATGATGCTCAAAAGTTCTTGAGGTTAATTCAAAGATCTCACTCAATTAGGTCTCTTCATCAATTTCCAAACATGTAAGGAACAAGATAAAGGTGTGAATAAAAAGTTGGTTACCAAAAAACTAAAGGGGCATTTCATAATAGAGTGTGTGCAAACTAATGAAGAAAAAGATATTATGAAGAGTACAATTTTTTTTAATTTAACCATGCAAGGACTTATATATGAATTATTGTATGAAAAGAGTAACTCTGAAATTCTTAGTTAGAATTGTAATCTAAAGAAATTTATGCATGTGTCAATTAACTAATATAAAAATTTTTTGGATAGTCATGCATGAAGTTAGTTCCATAAACATCCTATAATGACCCATTTGGAGCAAATACGGTACATCATGACAATGGATCATGTATTATGGGATCTCTGTCAAATTTCCTCCCTCCCTCGTATAGGAAGTTGGAGGCTACCTGCTCCTCTCTTCTCTCCATAATATATATTTATATATCTATGCACATATTTATGTATATTTGCTAATCATTTGTAATAACTTTATGATATTTGTTGGGGTGGCCAACACCTTCTTAAGAGTTTGGTAGATACTTTATGTTGAAGATTTGAAGGAGTTTCAACACTATATAATACATACAATCTACTCATGATGACAAATTCTCATAAAAAGATATTTATGTCATGACTCTTAAAATTTTAGCAAAATATAGCCAATTCTATTATAATTTCATTAATCGTAATGAGCTCTTACAATGTTTGCAATCATGACAAGAAGAATTCCTTTAATGAATATGACCCTAAGTATCAATCTCCTATATTCTCCTCAAGGGAGAATCCATTAGCTTTTTGAGCAAGAGATTTCCAAACTCACCCTATCTATCACATCACAAAACCATCTTTTCAAAATCCTCTATCATAAGGATTAGTAAGACTTAATCTATCTTTTCATCATATAATCTAACAATTGGGATAGAAAATCAAAGTCTTACTTCGATTGGGTTTAAGTGGATTAGGTAAAAGACTCAAGTTGAGTGGAATAGTGGTCTCTGAAGACACTCAATGTTCTAGGATAGCTATTAAGATGCTCTCTAAATACTATATCATATGTGAATAATTATTATTATATTATACAAATAAAACATTTTAAATCTAGAAAAATTCACCAAAATATCTTTAATTAAATCGTCACAAGAATTAAGAATTAAATTTAAAACCTATCAGTAGTATATTTTACCAATGGTTGAAAAAATATCAAAAGATGTAAAGAATGTATTTTTAGTAGATTGTGAATAATGAGGCACTTTATAGCCCCGTGATTGATCATGAATTCTGACAAAATTTTTATTTTGGAAAATGTACCAATGATCTTAAATACGTTCAATGCTAAAATAATGGTTAATTCTAATCTTCTTGTCTACAAAAAAATTTTTTTTGTATCTATACAACTATCAAACCGGATAATGTCCTTTTCATGCTCCTAATAACCTACAAGCACATAGGTTATTAAATATTCAAAAAATAACCTACAAGCACATAGGGATCCATAACATTGTATTATGGACAAATTACACAATACAGATGCTCAAACTTGATCTTATTCTTAAAGGCTCAACAATGCTATTAGACTTATTTAGTGTAGCATTGTGATGTTAGAAGAAACCTATTAAATAACTAGAATATCATGATACCATTAAGCATTTGCTATTTTGCAGTTCATGATAAGAGGCTGCATATAATCTAAGAATGACGACAATACTTAAAACTTGTTACTGGTTTAAAAGGACTGAAGTCATGAGCAAAAATTTCAGGCTTGGAACATACTTCCTAATCCAAATTGATTTCAAGTTCATGATACTTTTCACTCAATTTGAGATGTTAGACAACATCTCAATCTTTAAGGCTCAAGCAATGCTATTTGGCATTCTTTGGTGTAGCATTGAGATGTTCAAAGAAACCTACTAAATGAATAGAATATCATGATGCCATTAAGTATTTGATAACTTGCAATTCATGATAAGGCTACATGTGATATAGGAATGCTACATGTAATATAAGTATGATGAAAAAACTCAAATATTTTGACTGGTTTAAAATTCCTTATCGTTCTTAAAGGTGATCCTCAAATTTGATTCATATGTTCAAGATTATATAGTTTAATTATAAGTCATCTCAAATTTTAGTTTATACTTGAATCATAAATTTAGTACTTGGCCTGCAAAGAACCCCAGAAAACTTCAACAAAAGTTATAATGCTTTTGAAAAATTAATCAGTTTATTGGAGATGATTGTGAAATCAAGTTTTACACATGAAAGACATCTGCCACAGAAAAAAGTTCAATATACAAATTTCTAACATTTGATTCATCCAGGGCAAAATATCTAAATGGTACTAGATGAATGAATAATCATAAAAGGAAGTTACAGTACAAAACTAATAAATTACACTAAATCCTAACAACAGAAAGCTTGCAACTGAACACTCCAGCATCGTATAACAAGAAGAAAAACTTTTGCAGTATCTATAATTTGTAATAGTACGCTGAAAATTAAGCTTGATGTGAATCACAATTTCTACCTTTCCAACACTTGGTAAGGATCTACAACGAGCTCAAGTTTTCCATCTATCCAAAGAGAGAAGCGAACATTTGGAAAGAGCCTATGCAATAACAGCTTAGGGACCTGTAAGTAGAACACGTTATCAGAAACGGGGCAATGAAAGGATACAGCAGCAATTTAAATAATCCAAAGCATCATACTTTTTTCACAAACAATTTAACACTATGTTGAACAATGGTTATGAAAGCTATAACCAGACCAGACCAGGAAATACCACTGCAGGACAGCTCAAGTAATCAACAATAGTGGACTTTAATTAAGTTTGAATCACAATTGCCAGGAAACCTTTAAAAGGCTTATAAGTAGTAATACAACAATGATAAAGTTCAACAATGGCAGACGGCTCTTTAAATGAAGTTGCAAACACATTTACTAGATACATTATGACAATTACATATAGGACTCTCTTATTTATTACTAATTACACGAAGGCCAAAAAATTTTCAAATTTGGACAATTTTTTTAGCTGATAATAAATCGCTCGACCAATGCAAACTGATAAGTTCTGCCATTAGAATAACTTCAAGGATCTAAATGTGATTCAAAAGTGCAGATCATTCGTTCTTTCCCCAAAATTTCAATCAATAGAAATTTTACCATAGGTGGCAACCGGTGTTATGGCAACAAGCTCTGAATGTGAGAGATGACTAACAATATGAAGGGCCTGGATAAAATGGCAAGACATTTTCCTTTTATATGATAGTGTAATCAAATCAAATCAAACGTTAAGTGCATCTAGATTTTAAAACAAATTAGGACTAGTTAAATCAATTAACAGAAAGTGTTTGTATTTGTTGGACCAACATGGAGTATGCATATATCATTTCATGTTTATCACATCCATCCATGAAGCCATCATAAAACCTAGAGAAATAAATTTCTACCTATATTTTTGTTTACGATTCATAACAATAGGATCGGTATAGATTTGAAGTTCAGTGGCCAACAAATGACCACTTTCTTATTTGTAGGAACGAAGTCTATTAACTGTATTAACTTTACATCCTCTTACATTTCATATGTAAAGTTCAATCATAGTAGGAGGATAGCTTCGTTTTCAGTCTGGTTCTTTCCTAATATCTCAAAGACAACAACAAGAAAATTGAATTTCTTCTCAATCACTGAACAAAATTATGATCATTCATTACATTTTTCTTTAGTTTTATCAGAAATTTGACCAAAATAAGAAAAAGAAAATTGCAGGATCAAACCATTTAATGCTGGGTAGATCAACATCAGTGATAATCATTTATGTTATAGTTACATAACCAAGACTTAATTAATAGAAAAAAATAGTAAGAGACACTCCATACACAAATGCAAATGATGAGCTAGTCACACATCAAGCATAACAAAGCAATGAACAATGTAACAAAAAATGTTTGAAAATAATATGCTTGAATGATGCTTTGCAAAGCAAACAACATCTAATATAAAGAAAAGGAAACACGTACATCAAAATTTCATTTAATTTGAATATATTGATATACGAAATTCAAACTCTTCTACAATCATATCTACATATTTCAAAAATAAAACCTTGATACATTTTTGTCCACCATGAAATGAATACAAATTTAATAAACTTAGTTTGTAATTATGTTTAATAAGATATTTTAGGGTTAATGTTCTTGATTTATATTAACTAGTTTTGAGCAATAATTGAACTTTTTCTCACTATTCAATCTTCCCCATTCCTAATTCTCTTGATCAAAATCCATATTTGAATCTTCATATGCTAAGTTATCTTGATGGCATACCTCTTTAAAGTGAAATCCAACCTTTACTTTTTCCAAATCTTTCTTATCTTCCCAAAAATAGTAAGGGTTTTATCTGGTGTCATGTTCATGTTTGATCTCCTTCACTTAGAAAGTTGTTTCTTCATTGTTTTTTTCCCTTTCTTTCTCCCCTTCTTGTGCTTATGAGGTTTCTTTCTCTTTTAGCTTATTAGTGTAGATAAGGAGCAATATTCTGCTTAATAATAAACAATTATTAAATTAAGAAATACTAAGGATGATTTATCATATTTAGGGGCTTTATTATTGAAACTATCAACATCAACAAATTTTTTCATGATCACTTTGACTTTTCATTTTGAGATTACCCAGTCAAAACAACTTACCAAATCTTTTGCATGACCTTAAAGAGCTTGATTTCCAACTTTACACTTCCATTTTAGATTAGGTGCCAAACATATGCTTTTTACTAATTATATTTTGTTTTTAAATAAAATTAAAGGGGTCATGACAAAGTTCTTGCTTATGGAACAGTTATAGGATCAAGCATTTTTAACTTAGTGGACTTAAAAATGAATATATGCAAAGTAATTCTAGAAAAGGTAATAAGACTACTATTGATGATTTTCTAATAGTAATTAGAAGTTTGTCCCATTTTATAAAAAGGGTAATGTAATATATGATAGTAGCACAAGTAGGTACTATGTGATATCAATATAAGTGGAGAAAATATGCAAAGAACAAGCATAAAAACAAAATATGTTTTGCTAAAGGATGATAATGTGAATAATAACATAAAAATAGTAGTAGAACTAATAGGTTCATTAATCAAAAAGTTCAAATAGTCCCAACTTTTGATAAGCTCATAGAGAAAAGTAGGAGATTTGAGCTACGTAAAATATAGACAAGTAGATTCTCTAGCAAGAAGGGGAAATTGATGGAATTTTCTCATGTTAATAAGAGAAGAATAAAATGAAAAATATAGAGAAATAGATCATTAAGAATTTGATATATTTGGAAGCTTAACAAAAAGTTGCTATTTAATATAATATTGTAGCATCAATGTAACCAATTATAATTAGCAAGATTATGCTTCATTATTGTTGTCAAAATAGTTATTTAGGAAATATGTAGGTGGAATGCAAGAAAATCTCTTAATTTGAATCCAAAATGACTTTCCATGTAAAATAAATAACCTAAACGACGAATATTAATTCACATAGGTTAAATCTATAAAATATATTTAAAAGACAATCAATCATCCAATGCTCAACTAAATTAGTTCATGAAATATTGCTAGATAAATTAACTCTATGGAAGATATTTTACTTAAATTAATTGATCATTATTATTAGTATATTTCATATGACACCAAGATCTCATTAATTTATAAGCATATAGGAATATAGATAAAGATGATTTTATGGGATCATCACTACCAAAAAAAGTTAGTAGAAATATTATTACAAGTATATTTCTATTTCAAAAACCAAAAAACCTCAAGATCCACTTCAATATTGTGGTTCATGTTCATTATTATCAATACGCAAAAGGCAGTGAAAAAATGTCTTGGAAGAAATTAAAATCCATTCATGAAAATCATCACGGAAATGGCCAAAGCACTTGAAGTAAACCAGTAATTATCAAACAAAAAAAAACTCATAGGACATTTATTCAAATCTAGACAAAAGATAATACCAAAACATTTCAATCATGCACATTGCATACTTAAAAAAAATATTTAAATGCTTCATTTCAATATTTATGTTAGCTATCCAAATGATTAAATATGAAATTTGTATCCCAAGAAAATGGGAGCTACCTTTCCATTGCGCCTAGCATCAGCATAAGGAAGATTGCGAACAACTACTAGTCTCCATAACCCAACTTGTTTTGTACCATCCAAAGTACTAGTGTTTCTAATATAGGTATTTGTTTCCTCATCAACGAACATAAAAAAGCAAATGGTTCTCTTTGAAGTTTCGCTAACATTCTTTGGGTGTTGGATAACATCGTAATTTCCTGATTAACAACAACAATGTAATTGAAAGCCATATGATAGACCATAATAGAAAGAACAAACACGAAATTTTTGTTGTCGTACCAAATATTGCAGACGCAACCACTATACCATGACATTTCTCCATTTCTAGAAAATCTTCGTCTTCAATGTCAAATCTAGTTCCATTACCTGACTTCTTACCTTTAACAAATCTGATAAAATGTAATGACATAGAATACTTTTATTATTTCATGAGAAAAAAAGAGGAAGGTACAATGAAAAGGTATGATAATAGATTTTTATAGGTTCTTTAAACATTGAGTTGGTATTTTTGAACAAGTGTTTGTGAATACATATACACATCAAAGATGTAGGAGTTGGAATATACCCACAATTCACTGTCATTGATTCCTTTATATCAAAAGATTCATTTCTCTGATGCAAGGATGGATATCCCCCAAATACCGATCCACCGTTTAACTCTTGAGAAGTTGAGTTCTCTTCAATAAAATAAGTTAAATTTTTAAGGATTGGCGACTCTGATGGCACAAGAGGCATGTATGCCATGGCCTGATCCATAGGAACATAACAAACTGGGCATGCTACAAAAGCAAAGAGAAAAAAAGTATCATTAAATTAAGCTTACATACAATAAAAAATTACTTAGTTTCTTCTAAAATCAAAATAAAAACTTACGTCGTGGACCTCTATGCTTAATGTCAACTGGGAGAGGAGGAAGTGGAAAATTCTCACAAGGATGACTTGTAGAAATAGAAGGAGGTACAACAATTGGAATGGGGTCATGGGTTCTATTAACAGTATCCATAGGTGTTGCTATATTTTCATTTTTATTCAATGCAGAAATTAAAGGATGATTGAGAGCAATTGGAGATTCACTTCCATGGTCAAAAAATGCCCAAGTATGGTCAGACAAACTCAAGTTAGTCTCAGGGCCTTCAGGTGTATCATCATCTATAAGAAACATAAACAAAATTATTTTACATCATAAAACAAGTCAAAGACTACACAAGTCTAACTACAATTGACAAGCAATGAATTTAAAATGTTATCATGTACAACATATGCAAAAAGAAAAGAAACGAGCCAACATTTTCTATTCAAGTAACAAATAATATTTGAATACAACTAGTTTAGTCAATCATTCCAAAACCTACCATCGATACCATACACATGTATATTTCAAGTTTATACATCTTTAGTGAGTTTTATCAAATTCTTGGCATAAACTCAAACGGTAACACACAACATTGACTCATTGATGTCAATTAAATTTCAAGAAACCAAATATATTTTTAAAAATTATTCATATGAGTGGAGTAAAACCTCCAAAAAAAAATACTATTTTGTTTTACACATAAACATGGAAACTATGAAAAAATATCTCTAAAGAAGCATGCTAGGCTGTACTTGATATCTTTAAAGACTATGGTAAGCTTGAACCTACATAAAAAAATGTTACGACACAGCTCATGACGATTTAAAGATTAGAATAAAAAAGTATATGTTTAGAAAAAAAAATTCCAATTCAATCTAATATATCAACTTATGTTAAATTAAGGATTAACAAGATTAAATAGCATACACAAAAACAAAATCATTTATTCATATGTGCATGTTTATGAAATTTGTAGACAAACTTGTAAAAACTTCATGTTCTCGTATCCTATAACAATTTAATTTGTGTTTGCACGTGCACATCATCATAGAAGCATAGCTCCAGATGTAAAATTACTTCTTTTATAATGCCTTTGGAATATATATCCATGTCTATTACTTCAGAACTTTTTGCAAACCCACAACACCACATTATGTCCTCAAGCATGTCCAATCTTCAAAACACAAATATCACTAGAGTCAAGGAAGAAGTTACACAGGAGTTTAGAGACATTATACAAAATCCTTGAATAAGTAAGATGAGGAAAACCATTTCATCAAATGAACACTTCTGATCATATGCAGCTATCATACCAAACACTACAACCTATTTGATAATCAGGGCAAAAATTCTGATTCTATTTGGTAATTGTACATAGCTTCTTTCTTTATATTTTTCAAAATGATAATTTCCTATCTAAAAATAAACTATTATTTTATTTTTAACAACCATATCCTAATAAACTTCTCAGGATATCAATAGGAATTTTTTCTTGTTTCCATATTGTTACTTTGTTATGCTCATCCTTAAAAATCTAGCTAAAATTGTATACATTATGGTTTTAGGTACAAGTCCTACAATGTCATCATGCAAGCCAATGTCTACTTAAATGGAAAATTCTCCTCCTCTCCATATCCTTGAGTATAGAATTGCCATTGCAGAGGTTGTAAGATTGTGCACAAGTAAAAATTCCTTTAGCAATCACTTTAATGTGCTTATGCTTGCATATTATGCTATCTTTTTAGAAGATCCAGTTGCATGCCAGAGTTTTAATGTCCACGTAATCCCAAGCCATGCTTCACCGCAAACCCCCCACGTGCACCCACACAAGGTAGTGTATTTCTGCCACCACAAGGATTTAAACACTGAAAATATCCACCAAGAATTTAGCATGTCCATGCCACCGTCGTCCAGCTTTAACCCACTCAGAAAAGAGTGACCCTTAACCAAAGAAGGGGAGCTACATTGCCAACAAAACATCATCAAGTAGTCAAATATGCTATAGGGAGGTCAGAAAATGAACTTGAATCAAATGTTCGAATAACACAGCCTAAGCTCCTTAATGCTAAATCTTCCTTACGAATCTTCCACAGTAGTGGATGAGAAAGGATAAGAAGGCAAAGGAAAAAAAAAAAAAGACGGAGCATTACACAGGTAAATTGGGGAAGATAAACCAGACCTTTATTAAGAACAGAAATGAAGGACAAGATAACAGCTACTGAGGCGACAATCAGAAGCAGCATTCCAACCTTCCTCCTGCAACAGAGCTTGCAGATCCAGGGCAGGATAACCCTCTCCTTATCCCTCGAACCCAGCGGCAGCATTTTCGCAGGCTTGCGTGAAGAGGCCGGAGACGACTGAATTGGCAATGCAGCACCGTTGTGTTGCTGCTGTTGCAGCAATGATCCATAACTCCCCGTCCGAAGACCCAATGACCCTCCAGACATTATCCCACCACAACCAAGGGCCTCCCTCTCATTTCCCCTCTCCGTTCCATCTCCCTCCCGCGCCAATCAACCAAGAACAAGCAAGCCGACGGACCATCAAACTGAAGGGATCAACCTCCACCAGTCAGAACGAAGAGATCTGCACCTGACAACCGCTTCAGCACCATGCGGATGCTCCGCGGCCCTTCTTCGGCCAGTTAATTCCTCACAGATCCGAACAATTCTCTAGTGAATCCGCCTCCTCCACTCTCAAAAGCAAGAAGAATTATGCCAATCGGAGGTCTACTCGTCGTTTTCTGCAAGAACGGATGGATCCGCCACTGCTTCCAATCGAAGAAGAATACCGGATTTCGTACGGAAGACTAATAGAGATTCCTCGTCGATCGACGATCTCTCGAATGCTTCTCCGTCTCCGGCGACGAGGTGTGGAGTTCCTCCACTTGTGTTGAATTTAGAGAGCGAGAATGGAAATATTTTCAACGCAATAATGATCAAAAATAGTTATTTTTTATAACTTCCAAATCTCCATTTTAATTATTAAAGAATCAAAGAAGAATTTGGTGTCCTCGATAACAGCTTTTAATGTTATAATTAATTTTGCTTTTCAAATAAACTCACAATTATTTTTCGGAATTTCTCATCTCCGATCGCCTCATGTCATTAAATGATGTGCATTTTTGGAATTCACCGACCCGATTGGACGAAGGATAATAAGGCATTCGAATCGCTCAATACAGCAAAAGAGGGAAAAACGGAGTAAAAGACTCTTGGATGCTGTTGGTGGGATCTTTTCATGATTTTTATTAACGTGGGTTGGCAAGTAGTAGAGATTTTATTTGTTTATAGTTTGAAAAAATATATATTTTTTGTTATTTTAAAATTTTAAATCTGTTAAAGGTTTAGTAAATATTTTTATAAACTTTTTTTCTTCTCACAAAAATATTTTTTTATTTGTTTTATAAAATATTTTTAAATATTTTTTAATAGCAAAAAATTTCAAATAAATAAATTCAAAGATCTATTTGCACATAGTGTAATCAAATATTAGTCAGATTGAACTAGAGAGTTAGTGATAGAGAGAATAGGTATAAAATTTTTATATAAAAACTCTTAATATTAAAAAAAGTATAATTGAAAGATAATAAAGAAAAATCATTATACTAATAGAAGTACTAAATAAAAAAAAATTGAAACTTACATCATGTTAAAGAATAGAATCTTGGGAAGAAACCCTATATGACATTGAAAAAAAATATAGGAATAATGACTCAATTGGATTAGCAAGTAATAGATTGTGGAATGTTAAGAACAAAAAATGAACACTTATTTAAATTTTGTATTTTACATAAATACATGGTGACTAATAAAAAAACTTCTCATACATGACTTATATCTTTTTACATGAATTTAAAATGTTGGTAATAACTCAAACCATGCTCCCCTTCATGGTCTAGAGCATGATCATCAACATGGGTAAAAAGATGTTGATGTTTCTCAATACCTTCCAAAGTTGAGCACAACATGGTGAATTACTAACATAATCAATTAAGATAGCATTTAAAAGAGGATTAGAGACGTAGGATTGAAGATAAACTTCCCAATGTTTCCTCATGTTGGAGGGTCTTGTCGATGGACATTGATAATTTGAAAGGTTTATTTGTTGAAAAATGGTTGAAGAGTCTTGGGTGATATTTTAAGCGCCAATATTAGTTGTTTTGATCAACATATTTTCATTGTTGTTCTAAATGATTTAAGAGAAAAATATAAGTTGTCTTCTTATATAACTCAATCCCTTATATAATGCATCATTAAAGATTTAATATCTTTTATTTTTTTTAGAAGACTCAGAATTAGTATTGTAATCTAATTTTCTTTTAAAGATTGAACATTTTCTTCACATGTCATATCTCATTCAAATTTTACTTATTTTTATAAAATTATGATGTCATATTATATGCATATGCAAATTATTTTTTTCATTTCAATTATCTTTCATATTTACATTGCTAAATTAGATCTTTTTATTTGATTTTTTTAGGATAAACTTGTTTCTAAGATTTATTTTTCTTTTAATACCTATATCACATATTAGATGCAATTAATTAATATTAAATTATTCTTAAATTTCATTTATCAATCCTATATTTTATCATATTCAACTCATTTTGCTTCATTAACTTATCGTATTATGAGGTGATTGTATCATACGTTATGGCTTTTATTTAAACTTAAAATATTATTTAATATTTTTCCTAGATTATTGTCGAGCTCAATATATTGTACATTATTTATAAAGTATCATATATTATTTAGCAAAATTGGCTTCTACCTAATCAGTCTATCATCTTCCTTTACAACACATTTTTTATCCTTATTGTTTCAACCAAAGTATTATTGACATATTGTATTATTCTCATAGGAATCTTAAATTCTTTTTTGTTGAGCTAATTATGTGATCTATTATTTATTCTCATACTATACAATTCTCATAAAAATATTGAATTATTTCACTTCTTAGCTTAATGTATGGTATGTTAGTTCAAAGGATATAATTCTCTAAGTCAAAACATATTATTTTTCTCATTAGATTTTGACCTCGCTTCAAAAAGAACAACATCATTATTCATTGACAATTTCTATGTATCAAAAACACCACTCAGATGGTGCTTACAGAGTTAAACCTCATGCCAACACACATTTTACACTTTTGGTTATTTCAAACCTTCTTTTCTTTTATTATTATTCCTTGTGATTGTTATTCTTATTGTTCCTCCTTTCCTTTACTCTAGTCCTCCGAATTAACCCTTCTTTTCTTCTCTTTCTCTCTTTATATTTTCTTAGGTATTCTCTTTTATTTGCACCAACTGCTTCTCTCTCTTCACTTCTCGAAACTTCACTTCACTCTCATCGAATGATCATCATCTTTTTTATTTTTTAAGATATAAAAATAAAATAATATATTAATAAATTTTATCATATGATTTTGTTATCAATAAAGTTTCACATAAATGCAAGAATTTAATATCTTTTTTTACACTTTTGTTCTTGAGAATAAGACATCTCTTTCTATTTATTAATTGTCTTTCTTATCTTAATGGTTTATTATTCTACCTTGTTGTCATTGTTACCTTTAAAAATCTCTTCACCTTAATCTAATTCAAAAACATTTGATCTTATTTTGTATTTATTTTAACTTTCAATGTCTACTAATTTTATAATTTAAATTATTATTAAATTTGTATTTGTCTTTAACTTTTTGTTTTATAGTTTGACACATCTAATTTATAATAACTTATTATCTTGACTTTTTAACAATTTGTACTTCTATTTTCAAAGTTTATCTTTCTCCTTTTAGGTTTTGTAACTCATTTTTAGTGATGTATAATTTTTGTAAAAATTAAATAAAATTTGAAAAATAATTAATAAGATAATTATTATATATTTTAGGATGTTACAGTATGTAACCTTAGTTCTTTTCCTAAAGAATTTTTAATTTGAGATCCAAAAAAAAACTGTCATTTATAAGGGCTTAGGCTACCTATAAAAGAAAATAATATTATTTTTGAATTTGTAACATATGTTGAATGTAGTATAATGCCAATCTTATCATTGATGTTTTTATCCAAATATTGTAAATAAGTTTAAGTGTTATAGCTACATTTTGTAATTTAATAAATAATACATATTATGAGCACTTTGGTGAGTTTGCTGTGTTATATCTAGATGATATCATCATCTATAACAACTCTCTTAAAGAATATTTGATGTATTTACAAAAAGTGTTGTCTCTATTAAGAAAATTTTAGCTTTTATATGTAGATAAAAAAGTGTAAATTTGTTAATGAATATATCATATTTCTTGGTCAATTAGTCAACAATCATCAAGTGAGAATAGATCTAAAGAGAGTGTAAGCCATTGTAGACTAGCAAGTTCCAACAAATGTATCTAAAATATTTTCTTAGTTTAACTAATTACTATCACAAATTCATTACTATATAGTCAAGGAAGGCTAACCCATTAATAGATTTCTTGTTAAAAAGTGAAAGGTGGAATTATTCTTATTTTGTTAATGGGTATTTAACAAAGTATAGGTTGTTATTTTCTTTGAGTCAATACTATGGTTACCTAACTTTGAGTTACCTTTTAAGGTGCATATAAATACATTAGATTAATCAATTAGTAGGGTTTTAGTGTAAGAAGGTCACTCTATTGCTTTAGAAAAGTAGGAAGCTGAGTGCTACAGAGCAAGAGTATTCAAAACATTAAAAAAATGGTTGTATTTTGCATTACCCTCAAATTTGGAGGGTGTAATTATTAAAAACAAAGTTCATTATGTGAATTAATAATATTATTAATACCTTCTTTAGAATAAGAATAAAGTTATCACTATCACAATAGCATGCTCATTGGCAAGTGTTATTAGCAAAATATGACTTTGCATGGGAGCACATACATAATAGGCATAATCAGGTTATTAATACATTGAGTTAGAAAAAGAGATATTTCTAATCATTTATGTGATTACATAGGTGACAACAAAAATTATGAATCAAATTTAGGTTATTGCTACTAACAATAGAGCTTATGACAGGCATTTGGAGTAGGTTTGAGATGGGATTAATCAAAGATATCAAGTAAAAATTAAACTCTTGATGTTCAGAGGTGATAGAGTATTTGTTCTTTTTAAAGATGACTTATAAAGATAACTACTCAAAGAGTTGCATGATTCACAATGGGTTAAACATCTAAGAAAGAAGAGAATGTTGGTTCTCTTGTCTCGTTCATATCCCAATTCACATTATTGGCTCAGGATGGAGGCCAATATTAAGTTCTATGTCAACACTTACTTGGTGCGCTAGCAAAACAAGACTGTGAGAATAAAGAAAATATGTTTGGTGCAACCTCTTCCAATTCTAAAAAAATAATGGGCAACTATTTCCATAAACTTCATTCACAAGTTCCCAATGATAATGACATGACTTCAATTATGATGATTGTTAATCAATTCTCAAAATATGTGGTGTTTGCACCTTCAACTTTTTTGCCCAATATAGTTGCTAATTTATTGTACCAACATATGATTAAATATTTTGATATACCTAAAGACATTATGAGTAATCAAGATACTAGATTTATAGGAAGGTTTTGGATTTCTTTGTTCAACTTGATGGAAATTGATTTAAAATTTTTGATAGCTAGTCAACCACAAATTGATGGGTAAACTATGAGGATAAATCAATTGTTGGAATAATACTTGAGACATTGTGTTGTAATTAACTCAAAAAATTAGTTAAATTTGTTGGATAGTGCATAGTTTTATTATTATTTACACAAGTCATAAGTAATAGAGCTAAATCATTGAGTTAGATTTAGGATAATAACCCAACACTCCTTTAAGTATTGTATCATAAATATCAATTAACAAGTACATTGCATCAAACCAGTATGCTAAATATAAGCAAGAGATCCTTGAGAAAGCCCATGATAACTTGAGAAAAGCTGTCAAAAGGATGAAGAAATATGCAGATTATAGTCGTACGTGGGTGGAGTTCAATGTTGCAGACAAAGTTGAAGTCAACTCCTCAAATTTAAAGAAAACTCAATTGCTAATCTATACATCATGGACTAATTTCTAAGTATGATGGATCATTTAAAAGTAGTTTAAAATGTTAGTAGTGTGACTTACTAATTGAATTTATTAAAAAGACTTAAGATCTACCTAATGCTTTATGTGAGATTTTTAAAGAAGTATCATGAAGATAAGATAAAACCCTCAAAGAGTAAGGCCAAAATGTGCTCCTTTGATTGTGCTACAATAGTTTGATTTAGATGTGGAGAAGATCCTAGATCACTAGGTGTTTGGGTAGAGCAAGAAGATTCATAAGATTAAGTTTCTTAATAAAAAAAATCAGAAGTTAGAATATTCTATGAATAGGGTACTAATTTAAAACAATTTAAGAGATAGATTATATAGTACTTTTTAATTAGGATATTAGATTCTTCTAATAGGAGTGGTTTGTTACATTCTTAACTTTAGTAGATTTTTGCCAAGAATATATAATGCACTTGTAAAAATAAATTTAGGTTTTTACTGAAGATTGACCATGTTAAAGAAATTATCTACTAAATTATTAATTACTTTTTTATATCATACAAATAGGTGCTTAAAGGGTTTTTGGAATTATTATTATATCTATGTAATTCCTTTTCAATGTGCATTACTATCTCAATAAAATTTAAAAAGAAAAGTATTTTCTTAATCTTAATTTTATATACTCTATGCATTTTGGTGTTTTTGTAAGATTGGACTAGGGATTATAGTTCTTAATTGTTACATAAGAAGATGATTGTTACATAGCTCGAGATTGTGAAAACACCAATATGATAAGCATAATATATATATATATATATTCGTAAAACCATGATTATGGAGATTATATTGGATGATCCTTCAAGGGTTTAAAGACAAAGAGTTAATGAAGTTAGGTGTTAAGGATTGTATGAGTATAATGTATGAAATCCTATTATATGATAAAGATTTAATTAAGACATCAAACAAGTTGGTTAGAAGGTATACAAAAATCTTATACAAAAGTTAATGTTAGACGATATGGTCAATTATACTGAATGTTCAGTAAAAAATGCATGAAAAGTAGAATAGTTAAGTGTCGAGCGAAAAGAGATTACAATTAGACTTATTTGTTAAGTAACATCATTTTATATAATATCTTGGTGGTAGATTAATTACAAAAGCATACTATATGATCAAAGACATAGTATGATATAAAGAGAGATAATAAATTGATCATACTATAAGATGGAGTATCGTAGTAGTATGGTTGGCTGATAATGTAATAAGATGGATGGAGAGAGAGAATAGTAATAATATAATATGATGTTAAGAATTATATTATATAATATAAACTATTTTAAAATAGAGTGAGATTGTATAATACAATCTTGATGATCATAATTATGTTTAGAAGCGAGATGAATAATAAAGCATTCCTTTTAAGAATTGGATAATATGATCATGAGATTGTACACATATAATGTAGTTTAGAAAGCTTAATTTTGTAAAGATGTATGATACAATAGGGCAATTATATAAATATGACCCAGAGCATCAACTTAAGAGTGTAATATAAATTATTAAGATTTTAATTACATACTAAACATGCTGCATGTATAATATATGTTGATTATTACACGTGTATGACATTATAACAAAGGATGATAAGAACATTCTACTGTCAAATTCAAATAGATACATTTAATAATTATGATATAAATATACTAGTATATTATTTTTTATGTCATTTATATAATGATATTCTTGTTACATCCCTTTTTTTTTTTTTTTTTTTTACATATAGACAGCTCAGATCGTCCCATACCAACCTGAGTAGCCTACGAAAAACATAGGATATAACACATCATTACACACCTACTTTCCTTAACTATGTGGATCCCATCTCCCGGGCACACCGTCAAATCAGGTTCATGACTCCTGAATTAACTGATGAACTCGCGCAATGTTACTCCTACTAGACCCAATACTCCTAACCCATACCGGTAGAAGAACCGATCTAATAGAAGTCTGAACCCCCAAGGTTAAGTTCCATAGTCATGTAATGACCTCACCATCAACAAAAAAAAAATATATAACATCCACCGATATGAAATGGCGCTCCACACACCATACCGTCAAGATAGAAAATAAGATAGTGTATAAAAATGTAACTCATATGAAAAATCACAGTCCATCAAATACCACATCATCCATCCGAGTACATGAGTCAGAATCACCCTCACATAATACAAGACATAAGAATAACAGTCTCACTGAATACATCCAACAGCAACAATCAACTAACCAGAATGTCTCAGAAAATCACAGATCAGATCTCCTCCACTAGCCTACTGATCACGATCCCACCTAAAGCTGGGTGGCGTCAAGTCTGCCGAGCCACTGGAAAAATATGGATAATAAAGGAATGAGCTATGCTCAGTAGAAAAGATAACTAGTAAACAAAAACTCTCATGCAAGAGAAGGATAATAGCAAGAGTATAGAAATACAGCATAACAATGTAGGGTGGAAAGGCACTCTCAGTCCCAGACTCTGACCAACCACAGTCACCCCCAGTCACACCAGAGTAGCTCTCCTCTGTGCTCCCAGGCAGCATGCCAGCGGGACACGCCCATCTCTGCGCACGCATGGCGCCTAAGCAAGCATGCCAGCGGGACACACCCATCTCTGCGCACGCATGGCACCCGACACCGCAGCGTCTCTCGTCAATCAATCTCCTGGAGACTATAGACAGAACCAGTCCCATAAATCTCTAGCAAACGTGAGACACCCCTGCCACCCTCAGGCACGCAGGCCTACACACTTGGCTAGCCACGGCGAGACACCCCTGCCACCCTCAGGCGCGCAGGCCTAGACTCATGGACCAGAAGAGATCGACTCAGCCACCGTCCCAAGAAGTCCTCTCCCAACAATTTTCATAGAAGCTCACGCCCCTACAGTCATTGCCAAGCTCTAACTCCAAGATTCGGCAACATGTGTCCAGATACAACAAGGCGCATACCAGTCCACATGTATACTGTGGAAGCTAAGTCTGTACCGCACAGTTACCTACCACAACTACCCTAAAACATCATATAGGGCCTATAGTAGTTCGGTCCAATATGCCAATCCATGAAATGTGCCAACATTGAGTAAACTGACTCAATCCATGTCATTGTCATCCAAGCAACACAAACTGTACCAAAATTCTGACTATTCTGGTAGCACCCAAGTGTCACACTTCCTTCCAACTAATCCAGCTGCACTGAATTTATGGGTAATTTCCAACAGTCAATTTCAACTTGGCTACGTGATTTCCAAAAATCACCTCTTCCTCACTTCAGGAAATTTTAAATTCCAAAATCAATTTCCGCCCTTTATCCATTTTCCGAAATTCGGAATAAATTTCCGAATTTAAAATCCGCATATCCTTTTTCCGAAAATTCGGATTAATTTCCGAATTAATTTTTTTTCTCTTCCGCTTCTCTCTCATCCGCGCCGCACTTCCCCTGAACCGGTTCTCGTCGCCGGTTCGGAACCCTTACGCGCTGAGCCGAGAACCCCGCCGGCCGAAGTTAATAATCCGAATTCGGGCCGACGCTTAACATATAAATATTAATAATTAATATAATTATTCACTTAATAATCAGACTAATCCCTAATTAGCCCTAATTCATCCCCTTCCTTCGCCCGTCGCCCGCGAAATCCTAACCGTCGACTTTCCGGAAATCTCCGTTTTCCCCGTCGATTTCCGACGACCGAACGCAAGGGGACGCTAGCCTAAAGCTCGTACTAGCCTAAAAATTTCATATAATCAAGTCGCGAAGCTAAATGTCCATGCAAAAATTTTCGCCGAAGTGTTGTCCGATCCGACTATGCCAATTCATGAAATTAAAATCATTCTAGCATTCAGATAACTTGAATAATGGCAATATGATAATATGAAAACCTAAGGCATGCTTCTATGCACAGAAATTCCAATTCGGCGGAATATATATATATTCTTCTTCATAAAAAAAAAACCCTAAAATGCTAAAATCAATAAATTGCATTAATCAATTCCAAAAACCCATATCCGCATGCTCAAGTAGCTATTTGCAAAATAATCCATATTTTTAATTTGCTAAATAACTGATTTAAATCTGAATTCCCTACCTTTGCTCGCCGGCGACGGTGAAGCTCGCACGCGATCAACCGCAGCTCCTCGCCGAACGAAACCGGTACCAAAATGCTCGCCTCTGTCCCGCGAACCTCCGGTTACCAAAAGCCCCTTGGAAGGCTGCCGGAAAGTACCGCCGTTCGCCGCGAACACTTCGCCTCTAGCCGCCGTTCGAAACCCTAACAGCCGAACAGTTTAGGTTAAATACCCAGCTTAAACCGGTAATAACTCGTTAAGACCCATTAAGCGCCGGTTGACCTTCCAAAAACGCCGCTTAACACCCGATCAGCCCGTTAATCTCCACCGCTGATCTCGCCCGTCCGATCCGCTTATCCGCGGCTTATCCAAACGCACGCGCAAACGCACCTCGGCGAACCGCCCCGCCTTCGCTTAACCGCTCCGGTCCGGTTCACGCGCGGTAAAAAAAAACCAAATTCCGGTTTTAAAAAAAAATCTCGGTGCTCCGAAAAATCCCCAGAAAATTTCAGAAATTCTAATAGCCTCCAATTGAGCTCCTGGCTCATCCTACTGTCGATCTGAAATCATCCAAGCCACAATTGAATTATTGAAGATTAAACATATAATATTTTACCGGGTATAACAATTCTTTACATGTATAATATTAGAATATTTCTCATTAATAGTATATAATTTCAATAATAATATGATTATTGTACTATGTTATATTTTTATATCACTTTATTATCTAACATTTTAATTATGTATTATTCATTTATGATATTTTATACTTAGATATTTTACATGAAAATTAATATATTAACATATAATATAATAAGATGTTTTATATGTTAATGGATAAGAAAATGATTTGAAATATAAATATTTAACATGTATAATTATAAATCATAATAATAAAATAGAATATCCTTAAAGACATTATTCTCAAATATTTTAAGATTACATTATTACCTTTATATCTATATGATACAAAATGAAGATTATATTTATTACTTATCTCATATCATAACTTATTTCATTATGATCATTAATTTTTTATTATTATAACATAATTTATATATTTTTTGTTATAATATTATTTTTATATATGTTATCTTATTGATATATTTACTAAGCTCTTTAGAGTTTTATTAAGCTTGTGAGTATTAGCACAAATAGTTTTTAATAATATTGTATTCTAATAATATTAAATCTCTCAATCATGCATTGTCAATTATCAATTAAATTTTATCTTATATCAACTTAAAGACATCTATACCCAAATCTTGAACTCAAAGAAAACAAATGTCATTCATTTAACTTCTCGTTATGGATTTGGTGTCGACCAATCAAAATATAAAATGTAATATAATTTGTAATTTTGTACATAGATTGTCATGTTTAGTTGGAAAGGAAAAAAGTTTTTATCTTAAAAAAGGAATGATGATGCTAAAATTTTTAATAAAGAAAACTAAAAAAAGAAAAAAAAAAAGAAAAGTTCCATTCCCTTTAAGTTCAACATCTCTTGAGCTTTTTTTTTCAACAATTGTGTGCTTTAATACATATTGATGTGTTTATAACAACCCTATAAGTTTTGCATCCCACAATTCAATGCAACGCATAAAGATAATGCCATTACATCAATGAGCATCTTTATGGCCTTAATCAAATTTGAATCATGTGTATATTTAAATTAAAATTATCATGTCAATATACCAATCATGTTTTAAAAGATATTCCACCTTCATAATTTTCATCATGTCATGATCTCTTAAGCCATCTCAAAACTACTCTTTTAGATGTTGATGGATCATGGTCCTTATTTTTATTTGGTGCCATGAGTTTTGTATTGAGATCTTTTGAGACTTTTTAATATGTTGTTATCTACTCTTAACAAAAGTTATATTCCTTTGAAGGTGTTAATGCTTTATTTACAAAGATATAAAGAGACTCGCTTTAGCTCTTAATAGGTTTAAATAAATATCTTGATCATATATATCTTCTACAAGGGATTCATATCTTTTAAATTTAATAAGCTTAATGCTATCTTTAGCTTGTCTCAAACAAACTATAAGATGAAGAATAAGATGATTAAGGGATTCATTATGGTTAAGGATAAAAAGATGCAAAAGCACTAATGGAGTAAAAAAAAGGAGCCAATAGCATGTGTAAAGAATTTTAGCCTAATTTCAATTAGAATTAGTTAAAGTGCCTAACTAAGAAGTCATATATCTTTCTTGCAGCTTTAAAATGTATTAACATTTTTTGAATTTCAAAATACATGTAAAAAATTTGTGGGCAAAATATAGAAGTTATCTTAGAAGCTTATAGTTGATTTGATGTTTCGATAATATAATCAAATTATTTAACGAGGAAAAAATAGATGAATTTTATTTCAATTTTGAAGCTATTAACTTGTAGTTAATTGGAAGTTAAAAATATGTGATAAGGAGGTTATTTTTTTTAATAAAAATATGAATTTTATTATATAAAATTTGAGGATATTACCATTTTTAGAGATATTTACATCCTTGATGTGCTATAAAATTGGCTCATATGAGTACAAGTTGATCATCTCATTTAACTCATTTGAGAAATCAAATAGAGACAATTATGATGCAGCAAGGAAAGATCAAGATTGAAGTAAAGAGAAATCTTTGTGAGATGCTTGGTGAGGAATTTTATAAAAAGAAAATTTGACATCTTAATAATAAAATATGAGAGAATTTATCAAGAAATACTGAATATGTTTTTTAGAGATAAGTTATGATCCAAGTTTTTAAAATGATAGTTTAAAGGGACAATGATATTTGTCACTTAAGTATATGTCACTCCGACTCTTGTATTTCTGAAAATTTATTAGATTTTTTATTAGAATTAGAATTTTTATTGTATTTTTGACACTTATTTCTATGTGATAAAATTTATATTATATAATATAATTATATTTTTGGTTAAAAGACAACACTTAACTTATTTTTCATTGCATTTGTTATGTCAATCAAATGTACCTTAGGCATTATAAGGATTAGGTAGGTTGCACCATCATAATCTTGGGGTGGCATATGAGTCAAAAGAAGAGCCCATCCATCTTGCTATAGCGATGCCTTCTATGACATTGTTTTATGATCTTTTAAAATCTCCCCAATTATGCACAATTATTGAGACATATTTTGTTTCTTAGTATATGATACATTAACAATCTTTTTGTTAATAAAAATAACTAAGCAACTCCCACATCTCAAGAAATCTAAGATCCTGCTAAAGTATGGTCGTCATAATCATATTAGAGTAATTAAACTATATCCTTTATTTCATAATCAAGGATTACTCCTTAGAAACTTCCTTGTTGCTCATGAATAATCCATTCAATTTATTCAACAATACAATTGATAAGCCCTAAACAATCATAAAGGAGTAAAGGCTTCCTTGATCTAACAGTTTAATGTAGAACAATTCTTAATACTTCTCAAAAGAGTTTAAAAATTGTATTAGAAGGTCAACACAAATTATTTAATGATAAAATAGACAAAAAGAATATTTTTCTATAAAATACATTAATAACCCTAATTTGGTCTTAATATGAGTTCGAAAACTTCCAATTACAAGTCAATTAATATTTATATTGATAAATAGAGATTTTTAGCAATAAATCTGATCGATCACACCGTCGATAACGATCAATGGAATTTGGACGATCACAATTGCTGCTGAACCTCTAGGGTTTCTCTGGTTTTGCTATGTATATATATATATATATATTTATATGCCTATAGACCTTGAAGGTCGAGGCCGTCGATCTCCTCGTGTCGTCTTGCTCGTCTCCACTAGGCGCATGTATCCTTTTCTCAATCTGAGGTTTTTATTATGCTATGTACATGTCTAGTTTTGGAGGGAGACGATGATGAGAGAAGTAGGAACTTTAATGACCGAATTTGGAGAATGATAAAATCAATGAGTTCGCTGCGTTCTTTCTGAGTTTTCCCTCCATTTCTGATTTCCATTGATCATTATTTCAGATTTTGTTTGTTTTGTCAATCATCATTGAAGCCATTTAGTCGTCCACTACTTATTTTCGATAATCATGTATGTCATTTATCGATCTTCTTTGATGCCATTTATTCTGAGTTCGCTGCGTTGTTTCTGAGTTCTACCTCCATTCCTGATGTCCATTGATCATTATTTTGGATTTTGGTTGCTTTATCGATCATGATACCATTTATTCTGATTTCTCCATGCTTTCCTGATTTTCTTTGATTATTATTCTGGATTTTGTTTGCTTGATCGATCAAATTGGATGCCATTTACTCGTCCGCTACTTGATTTTGACAATCTTCTGCCATTTGTTCCGAGTTCTTCCTCCATTCTTGTTTTCCCTTATCATTATTTTGGATTTTGTTTGCGTTATCGATCATCTTTGACGCAGTTAATTCGTCGGATACTTGATTTTCTGTTTCGTTTTTCTTTTCTTTGAGAATATTTTTGAGTAACATCATTTGCCTGATTAAATTGTTGAAATGACTTAATTAATTGGAAGGAATGGGATCGAAGCTCGTCGGTGAATGACTTTATCTTGTTATTTAGTACATTAATTTGGACATGGCTTTATATTACTCGGCTTGGACAAATCTGTTGAATTAGTTTCATATGAAAAATTGTAATATTCAAATACAAAAAATGTTAATGATTTCATAGTTTAGTTAGATCAAATGGATTTGTTTTTCTTTTTGTGAAATATTTTTATATTTAATAAATGTTTTCCATTCAAATATAATTTTCATTCACACGCTACTGTTCAAGATAATTTTTAGAGATGTAAAAAGATATTTAGAAAATAGCATGGAATGGTAATGTTGTTTTACAGAATATTAGATTAAAATTGATTATAAAATAAAGGAGTCAAAGTTCTCTTGTTGTTAATGTTTTTTTTATTTATAAATTATGTGCCAAAAATTTATATAGTTTGTTATTGTTTTTGTAGTTGTGTAAAATTTTATTTATGTATGTACAAGGAGAAAATCATTTTTTTTAATTTTTGAGAAATTAAGTTAACTTTTCTTGTGTTGTGAAATGTGTAAACTTCGAAATAAACATATTCTAACAGGTTAGAAGAATTTATTGAAATTCTTTTTTTTAAATTTGAAGATATAACTATTATTATCCTAAATTATATTTTCCTTTATTATCGATTTTTTTAATGATACGACTACAACACTTCATTAAGATAAGCAATATATAATGCATCAAAGTCAATTATCTAACTATTGCATGAGGGATCATTAAATGTTTTTCTTTAGTATTTTTTATTATAATTTTATCTAAAATGTTAATTTCAATAATTTAAAACATGAGTGGTTGAAGGTTATCATATTTGTTATTGTATGACTTCTCAGATAAAAGCTCATTTTGAAAGAGAGATTTATCAAATTTTATTATGAGTTGCAAATTTGTCAAATTATTTAATTTTTATTACATTTTAAATTAAACTTTGAAGGAATTTTTTCTAAATTATATAAGAATATTTATTAAAAATCAGTAAATTGTGATGAAAAAGGTTATTGGAAAAAAAAATTATCAATTTTGACTAAAATGGATATCTATCAAAATCAGAAGTGGCAATCTACGTTGTACATTTCAGTTGAAAGTTCGTCTAATTTAAGTTTGGAGATGATATGAATCTTTTATAAGTTTTATAATGAGTTGAAGGAGAGTTGACTTGACATTTAAGGAAGTGGAAGGGATTTGCTTGAAAGGGATGTGGTTGAGAATATGATGGATAGATTTGCAACAATTTGAGATGCATTGGAATAAATAATTGAAATGCTATGTTTGGGTTTGAGGCAAACAGTAAAGGTTTTGAAATGGTAAATAGATAAGTGTTCAATAATAGTTTTATTTGTGCTTTTTTTAGTTGTAATTTGATTTTTGTAAAATATTTATTGCATATAATTTTTTAGTTTTATAATAAAACTCATAAACTATCATCCTATGACACATAACAGATAAAATATTGTGTTATTCAAAAGATAATTACTTATTTTTCTCATATAAAGCAGGCTTAATACACTCATTAGGTTAAAATAAAAATCTCAGATTCATTTAAATGTAAGATAATTGAAGGTTAAAGATAATTAAATCTTTAATACAAAAGATTTAAAATTTATTTTATTTAGTTATTTTTATAATTTTTATACTAATAAAAACTATTTAAAATCATCATTTTTATTTTATTGCAATCTATTGTTTAATGGGATAAAAACATTAATAGGCAAGAGTTATCATTTAAGAAATTCTTAGATCTTAATAAGTCTTGATATTAAAATGATAATTTATCTTCAATTTATAGTGTCTTTATATAGATGAAATTTTAGATGTTATTGATCATCCGTTATTTTATATTATTTGACCACTAAATATATGATATTTTATAGTTAAGTTAATAATATAATTAACTATTTTTTCAATAAATGAAAAAATCTTAATGTCATTATAGATGTACATAGCTGTTATCATGATTAATTGTTAACTTATAGTTAATCTTAACTTCTTAAATTGATTTTATCCTTTTTTTTTTTTTTGATATCTTAAGATTATGATTTAACTTATAAAATTTAAACTCTTTTAAAATTATTTAATTTTATAATTATTTTTTTTTAGATATCAATTTTTTATCTTCTCCGATTGGATTGTGCTCACCTTTTATATGTTCAATATTATTTAATTTATAATCGAAATCAAGATGCCTTCGGACGGACAAAAGCCTTAAAAGTCCAAGATAACTAGTAGTAATAGGAAGCGCCACTGGATTCTTGCTCTCGCTTCTTCCACCTTCGTCTTCCTTCTTATTGTTGTTAATGCACGCAAAGTAGAAGTTCGATCGGTGATCCCGTAGATGGAAGGCTTCGTAGACCCTGGGGCCGTTGCAAGCGGACGTATGGCCATCATTAGTTCTCATCTCATCGGCGCTGTCGCCGGCGACGGCGATGGGCTTCCGGGGATTCTGTCCTCGCTATCATCCCCACACTAATGAATTCAGAAGAGATAAACAATAGTTCTCAAGCTTGTCATAAATCTTTGAACTTTTTGCCATTAAGGTTTAGCTTTTGTGACAAATGCCCTCTAAAAGGAAGAGGCTTAACTCTCTTTATGCAGTTTTTTCTTTAGAGGTTGAAACCAAAGACAAACAAGGAGATTATTGCTCCTTTGGTACAGCAATCAATGGTCTCTTTTCTTTCAGGAACCTATTATCCCACCTTTTGCATTCATATGAGTTGAAAATAGATCAAAAGTATGGAGAAAGAAGAACAATTCATAGCATCAGCAACTAAGAAGAACAAATCTTGCAGCATTGCATTATAATCTGCAGGTTATCTTCCTCATTATGGTAAACTGGAAAGCTTTCAAGAGCAGATATATGTATTTGATGGCAAAGCTTTTGGTTGAACTTTCCTATCAAACACCATGGATATCATCTTTCAGCCAAGCTTGGAGGCAAGAGTTATATATCTTTTAGCTTACTTTGATGGCTGAGTGAAATTGGTAATGAATATATTTTCATCTTTCTTATTTATTCAAAGTATAAGAAGATTTAATCATTCCTATTCATGTATTGTTCTTCTCATCTTTATGATCTGAATAGATTCAAAAGGAATATTGCAACCAACAAATTCTTGTTTTTTCCCTAATTTTTAGGCATTTTAATGATCTTTAATTCTATTAATCCTCTAGATTCCAATTCAAAACCTAATTTCAATTCTGTTGACAAAAATTGGCTTCAAAAATAATTTTTGTAATAAGAAGAGCAAAATCATAAAAAAACATTTTAAAATATGGTCTTCCCTCATTGATTGAAATTTCATTGTCATTTATTGCGTAATTTCTTCTAATCTTGTATCTTAATTTATTAATTAGTTTTAATTTGATTAATTTCAATTAATTGAAATAAGCATTCCATTGTCTCGTTTGCCCATTGTCCATTTGGATTACCATTAGAATCTCTTAAGTAATTTCCTTTTGAAGTTAGCATTTGAAAGGATTCCTCTTGCAAATTTGGGTAAGCTTACCGGAGGTTTTCGCACTTAATTTCTAACATGCTGCAAGTTCTCCACGTGTCGTCCTCAAGGCGGGAAATCAGCAATAGATGCCGTTAGGTAAACGTGCCGGCCAGCCGCTAGAACCTCAGTTATTATTTTACCCCGAACAATAACTAAAACTACAGGAAGACCAATGCTCGACGACCAATCGAAAGGGATATAAACGTAATCGTGGTACAACACGACGGCCAATTAAAATCACCGTTAGGATTCCAACGGCGTCAAATCTGAGAGAGAAAAGGAGGCAAAGTCGTACAGTCCGCTGAGCACTTCTCTGCTTTCTCTTTCTCTCGTATCCGCCCTCCCGGAAGCCAGGGAAGGTCCACCTGCCATATACAGTAATCCCGATTCCTCCGTCGAAGGGAGAGAAAGAGTGAAGAGAGGGAGAGAGGGGGGGATGGAGACGGAGAAGAGGAGTAAGAGTGAGAGAGGAAGAGCGAGACCAGTCGGTTTGGAAGCCGAGGTGCGAGGGATCCGCCGACCGACGTCACCGATCCGACATTCTGCATAGCGCTAGGGTTTGGACGATCAGGCAATATCGGGATTTCTACTTTTTCGGCTTGGACGGCACTTAAATTTAGTTAAGATCGGTTGCTCAGGCTTGATTCAGTTGTTGTTGCTTGATTTGCTGTTCCTCGAGCTGATCTTTGGGCTCATTTGGTGTGGATACGAGGTTCTTGTCGGCATCTCGAATATTTGGTTGTTCTGGAGTTAAAAAGCTCGATTTTGTGCCTGCATTGTGGTATACAGTATATATATTTTTTATTTATCTGAGGGAGGAGAATGGTGACTTTGAATCTTGCTATGTGTTGACGCGTCTTTTCATGAAAAGATACCTTACATGGGAAGCATGAATCCTGCCGATCTGACGGGTAAGCTTGACTTTTGTTTGCCAATTTTTTTATTTAGAATTTTCTACGCGATTTCCTCCGTTTTTAATCTTTCCTTTTTCGGTTAAGCTAATAAGCGTTTCATTTTTATCATATGATTGAATAGTAATTCAGGCCTTAACGATCCTCCTGGAAACGTCAGAGATAGAACTACATCCGAAATTGTTTGATGGAATCTATTAGGTTTTGTTGCGGAGAAGCACTATCTTACTTAGTTTTTTGTTTTGTTGGCAAGGGCCAACTTATCATTGCAATGTTTTTTCAACTATCTCCGAAGATGGAGCTGTAGGAACCAGCAACTGTTAATTCATGGGAGAACTGACTCGTTGATAAATTATTCACAAAAATTGCCAGAAGTTGAAAGCAAGAGCATACAATACAAGTTATTAAACAGAAGTATGCATAATTTGCACTTTTCTTTGAATGAGGAGCCATTTTGTGTAGGTAGCTATCAAAACCCTAGTGCTTTTTTTGTTATCATATTCGTTCGGGCATAAGAAAGAGATATTTCATGGAAATATCAATTAGTAATAAAATTGAAATTTCAGTGATTCTTTTAAAGATTTGGTTGTATGAAAAATACTATTTAGCAAGAATTATCTATGTTGTTGAGATACTTGACGTAATCAAAATGCTTCTTTTATAATAGCATGAAAGCATACCAAAGATGAGAATGTCAAAGATGATGCATTAAGTTATTCTAGAATTTTTTTCTACAAAATTGCGAAGATCTCTAGATAGAGAGTTAGGTTTCTGACTTTTATTTCTTTGTTTCTTTCTTGAACATTCAGATGAAAAAGAATCACATGCATTATTAAGGGAGAGATACTGCTTATTCCTTAATCCTTATTATTTTGAAATAAAAAATGTTATAAATTTCGACATTTGTGTCATTAGGCTATGGAACTTTTTTGTATATCAAAGTGGAGTCGAACGAAGAATGATATTAAGCACTATCATGGAGTTTTGAATAAGAACTGCATAGCTAAGCCTTATTTTCTTTTCTTTTTCTTCGGTAAGGAAGCTTAAGTAGGATCTAAGAGTGGTTTAAGGCCAGATGTAGTGACAGCTCTTGTCAGCTTAAACCATGGATGCAGAGCAGGCGTGAATAGATTTTGAAGAAAATAGGTTATATTTTGTTAGGCAATATATGAAAGCCACTAACAAGGGTTTGTTATGAGCATGTGAACATGTGACAAATTAGTGAAAAGTTTCACTACAAAGGGATGTATTTTTGGGGAATTTTACTTTCAATAAAGATGTTGGAGAGCTCGCAGTAGGGATGATTTAGGCTATCAATATGTTTCATTATGACTAGGTGTTGTGATTGTAAGATCTATCAATGAGATGTTGTGAGACAAGTTTGAGAAACAATGAAGAGGGTATGAAATGAGCTTTGTAGAAAACTAAAACAAATTCAAATGATGTCAAAAGCTAAGGTCATGAGCATTGATGAAAATGCTTGCATGTAGACTACTTTTGCTTTGAAAGTATGATATTAGAAGTTTTAAAGGTTTCTTTTATTTTTCTTGTATGCATTGGTTTGAGATCTTCTTTGATGCAGGATGACCTAGCATGATGTGGTAGCTAATGTAGTATGCTCAAAGTTACCTTTGCAACATGGTCCTATAGGTGAAGGGGACTACTTGACTGTAATGGAGTATTTATTATAGTTAGGCAAGTTCCATACCTTAATATCTCAGACTAATTGATGAGGAAAGAAGCTTTTGCATGTGCTTGTAGGATGGGAGTATTGAAGGAACTGTGAGGAAGGACAAGTCATGGGATGGCTTATGATGAAGCAAGGGTCATTAATAGTCCAAGGATGTCAAACAATGATTGATATGAGAAAGGATAAATAAAGTTAGGTTTCTTGCTGCTATTTCTTTGTTTCTTTCTTGCACATTTTGACATTTGCATCATTGGGCCATGGATCTTTTTTGTACATCAAAGAGGAGTCGAACGAAGAATGATATTAAGCTCTGTCATGGAATTTTGAATAAGAATTGCGTAGCTAAGCCTTATTTTTTTTGTCCTTTTCCTTAGGTAGGAAAGCTTAAGTAGGATCTAGAAGAGGTTTAAGACCCCATGTAGTGTTGGCTCTTGTCTGCTTAAACTATGGATGCAGAGCAAACATCAATAGAATTTAAAGAAAATAGGTTATATTGGTTTAGAAAATATATGAAAGTCACCAACAAGGGTTCATTATGAGCATGTGAACATGTGACAAATTAGTGAAAAGTTTCACTACAAAGGGATGTATTATTGGGGAATTTGACTTTCAATAGAGATGATGGAGAGCTCATTAAAGGAATGATTTAGCTTATAAATAGGTTTCATTATAACTAGTTGTTGGGATTGTAAGATCTATCATTGAGATGTTGTTGTGAGACAAGTTTAAGCAACAATGAAGAGGGTATGACATGAGCTTTGTTGAAAAATAAAGCAAATTCAAATGATGTCAAAAAGTTAAGGTCATGAGCATCAATGAGAATGCTTGCATGTAGACTATCTTTTGCTTTGAAAGTATTATATTATAAATCTGTAAGGTTTCTTTTACTCTGTTATTGTTTGCATTTGTTTGAGATTTTCTTTAATGTTGAACAACCAAGCATGATGTGGTAGTTGATGTAGGCGGTCAAACCAATTGATACTTAGGTGAAGGGGACTGTTTGACTGCAATTGAGTATTTATTACAGTTAGGCAAGTTCTATACCTTAATCTCTAAAACCCATTGACAAGGAAAGAGGCTTTTGCATGTGCTTGTTGGTTGGGAGTATCAAAGGAATTGTGAGGAAGGACAAATCATGGGATGGCTTATGATGAAGCAAGGGCCATTGATATTCCATGGATGTCATGCAATATTGGATTAATAAAAAGCATGGAACTAGATTGCAATTTATTAAACAATGATTGATATGAGAAAGGATAATGTTTAGGGCTTCCAGGTGCTAAAATCTTGCAATGTACATTGGTTTCTTAACTTAATTTAGCTTATGCAAATAAGATGGAACCCAAGTACATCATAAAAGGGGTTTTGAGCTAGAAGATACAGCACTAAGAAAGATTATTTGAAAAATCTGAAAGGGAAGGTTGACACAACTCAGGTAGAATGTGTTGTAAAAGTTTGCTAGTTATAGCAATTGTCATCCATGTGTTTTTAGGGGAATTATGTCAAGGTGAGGGCTTTTCATTGAGCCCCTTATAATTATTAACTCTTGGTCAATAGTGTTTAAGGGTTGCTATGGAGGTTTTGGTTGTTATTGATGTTGCAAGGTTGTGGTTGTAGTCAGAAGGTTGTCATTGAAGTTGTAGAGTTGTTGATGTTGCAAGATTGATGTTGGTGTTATGAATTTGTTTTTGAAGTTTTGGAGTTATTTTTCTTAAAGTCATTAGAATCTTCATTGTTGGTGAACTATGTCATTGAAAATTATTTAGTGTTGCTTGTCATTGTGAAGAGTTGAATGTTGATCCATTTGCAAGAAGCCTTGTTGGGGTCAATGGGAATGATGAGGTTGTAGTGTTGTTGATGCAGAATCTTTTTTGGTGTCCTCGCCATTCTATTGTATTGACTTTTTTATAGTGGCTGTTGGTGATCATGTTGCCAATAGTGTGAACATGCTTTAGAAGTAAAGTTTGTATGAAGTGATTTATGAGATTGTATGAATTCAAGATTATTTTGAGGGCATCCTGATATTTTTTTTGTTTAGGATTGTATAGTCTATGAAGGATATCATCGAGTGCTCTAGTTCAAGTAGAGGACATTTTTGTTCCATGGTAAACTAGATTTCTTATGTTTATAATTTGATTTATATGCATATGAATATTAAGTTTATCTACAATGTTATCTTTCTAATATTTATCTACTAAGTTTTTGTTTTTGTATTATTTCTTGTAAACATTATAATTGTTAGTTATGTTTATTTTGAAGTGTGCTATGTTATTCTATTGCATTATTTTTAGCTTCTCTTGAAAGGATGATATAGTAGCTTGCTATTTATACATTGAAATTTGGTATGTTTATATTATGCGCTGATCTAAATTGCATTGTCCATTGGATCAATTTATGCATGACTTGATTCCATTACAAATATTTGAAGCTTTGAGATTGTTTAGTGCAACACATACACAAACACGAATACACACACACACACATATGAAAGAAAATTTAAAATATTTCTATACAAAAGTTAGTGGTTGATATTTTTTTATTCTTAGATTTCATTCCATCTGTTTTTGTATTATTTTTTGTTTGTAAAGCTTTGGTCTTTTTTCAGAGAGATGTGTTCTCTTCTCTTCATAAAGGCATGGCCTTTTTGCTTAAAGTGATTTGGGTTTGATTTTAGAGTTCTACTTGTTGTACTTGTAAATCACTAAATTGCTTTTAGATGCAGTTTTGTTTAGGAATTGTATTCTGACCGTTTGTGGCAAACCCCACATGGATTTGATTTTAGAGTTCCAATTATTATATTTTGTTTTATTTGTAAATGTAAAAGACAAAAGACAATTATGTATTTATAAATGTACTTTATTTGTAATGATGTATTTTGATCTTAGTTTATCATAGATCTTTGTGTTTTGATTGAACATTTCCACCTCGCTAATCTCATTGCCTTTGGAGCTCTACTGTTCAAATAAACAAAGTCCTTGTCTCTTCTACTTTGAGGACTTTGGCCCTTTTTATTTTGAAAGATGTCTTTTGTATGAATAAACTTAGATCCTCTACCAAGAATGCTATATTAGCAAAAGTAGTTATGTGCTTACTAAACATTGTATGGATGAGGCTTTGTTATGCAATGCAATATAACCAATGAATGGTAACTCATTTGGCATTGGCCTTATCTTTCAAAGTTAGGTTCGAGGTTCAGATCTCTTGCAAAGCTCTCAACCTCATTATAAAGAAGGAAAAATATTCTATAATGTGATTGGATGCATTTGGGCTGGGGTCAACAAGGTTTTTTTGGAACCTACGATTTACCTTTAAGCCTGTTGATTTTGGACATGACTGGTTATGTAGATTAGCCTTTGTTAGGATTGATGGGTTTCATTTTGGTTCTGTTGAGTCCTTTTCTAGGCATTTGGACTATTCTATTTTGAGTTGCTGGCTTATTTTTTTTTTGCAGCCTTTGATTTACTATGCGTTGAGATCATTGAACTATTATGTGTCATACTTGATACTCTGATTTTGTATAAACTTTGTTTTATTCTGTACTTATTTTTGGATATTTTCATGGCATATGCTAATTATCTATGTGATGAAATGTGAGAACAATTCATTTTTTATTGAGATCAGTTTCTGTTGATTCTGATTTCATGTGAAATGAATTTGGTTTAATTTCAATAGATTTATTAATGCCAGTCCGGCTTTTTATCATTCAGTATGATTTATTTTGACTAAATAATTCAATTTATTTTGATATATGTCAGTGTGGTTTTAGTTCAACTTTGTATGATAATATAATATAATGCTTATTGATTTCACCATATCTCAATAGGATTCTATTTGACTTAGTGTGGCAACATGATTGAGTACCATTAAGTGTGATTCATTTAGATTCATCATGATAAAAATAAGTAACGAATTTTGATGGACTTAGTCTTGCTTTTAGTGGAATGATATTAATATTAGATTTGATATTTTTAATCCTTTTATTTCTTCACAGCCATTGTTGCATATTTTGCTTGAGAGCATGAAATAAACCACATAATTTGTATTGGTGTTCATATTTGTTTTATTATGGGTTTGCCTTGTTAAGGGCTGATTACCATTAGTATTTTACTGAATTTAAATACTCACTGACATTCTTAGGTGTCAGTTTCGGGATTTATGAGTGATAAGAAGAAACATAATCTTGTGGAGTGTGGTTAATAATTGTTCAAATGGTTTAAAGAATATGAATGAATAAAGTTAGCATTTAGTTTGGGATTTGTAGTCCATACATTTGATTTTTGTTTGCTGGGATAATTGTGCTATTTTATTTCATATGGTTAGTTGCTCTAAGTCATCAGTAGTTGGATAGATTTTGTGGATATGCCACTTTTGTTTATATCGAGCACATTTAGCTTGGGTGGCAGGAGAAAAAGTGTGGCATGGCATCTGACAAAGAGGGTGGTGGTCAATGTCTATGGTTTGGAAGGGTTGGAAGTGGTAAAGCAGATGAGCTAAAGGGCAGTGTGGTGTTTAGATTATGAGTTTTGGAAAATAGTAGAACTGCATGAGATTGGAGTTCCAATCCTAAAGTGGAGCAATCTTGAGTCAGGTGTCTACTCCTTGGACTTACTCCATAACTTACACAAACAGACCTCTAGGTGCTGGCTGGACAATTAATGGGGTTTGAATACATGTTTCCATCCATTCAAAAAAGGAATTATTGATGTCTACTTGAATTGAAAACTGAGTTCTTTGTGCGTGTACTCATACTCATATGGATGCATCTAGCTTGCTTAGATTCTACCCTTCATGATTGATTTGAATTTTGTCTACATCACCTTTTGAAGTTAAATCAATACTAGGATAAAAATTCTTAATCACCCATGAACATGGTTTAGAAATGCATGCATGACGTGCCTATTGTCACTTATCTTTAAAAAAAAAACTAAATTGATTTTTCAATTTAAAATTTTTTAAAACTATTTAATCATCAAACAAATAAATCATGCTTTCTGTGATTGGCTTTTATTGTGCATTAGTTTAGTTGGGTGCCACAGCATTTAATATTTTCTCATATTCTTATTTAACATGTAGTTTTCTTTTGCATTTAACTAAGTCTTAATTCTTTGATATTGTAGAGCCATTGGCTTTCACGTAGATTCATGCAGGACATAACGTTCTTGACACCTTGCTAAACAAAAATCAAGATATTCAGATATAGCTGCGGCTATGATTCCAGAGATAATGAAATCTAATGGTTTAGCTGTACGTCTTACATTTTACCTATGATTTATACTATGCTCTTTTGATCAAAAGTTTTCTAACTTGTAACCTTTTTTGAACTTTTCTGGGTTCTTTTTTGTCATCTACAGAATGCTCCTGTCCAATCCCTTCTAACTGTCATTAATGGAGTTCTTGATGAAAGCATTGAGAAGAAGAGTGGGGCAATACATCTTGTATATCTCTGACTGAGATTTTGTGGCATGAGGATGTTTTAAATTGTTGCATATGACTTCTGTCTTTTCAAATTTTCAACGTTCTTTATTCTCTTAATACTGAGCTTATCTTGTTATTTCTGTGCTTTGTTGTTGTGATCATAATTACTTATTCTTTTAACCAACTCAGCCTGTTGCTGGTTTGCTTATAAAAGTTGTGCAAGAAATTGAGCAACGCATTACAGCACAGGCAGAGCTTATCAGAGATGTAAGATGAGATTAATGATCCTCTTCTTCAGTTCTCCTTGCAGACAGCTATTTAGTTTTTACTCTTTTTCTGCAGTTGCATCATCAAATTAGATCACGTGAGGACAAATATCAATCAAGAATGAGGGTGCTTGAGGTGCTAGCATATGGGGCAAATGAAGAAACACAAGTAAGTCATTGTTTATGTATTGTAGATGCTATACTCTTTCCCAGCAATATGTGTTTTTCAGATGTTTTTATTTTCTGTGCATATTGCAGATACTTTGTAACCAACTGCAGATTTTAAAGGTTGGTTTTTACATAAATCTATTATTATAATATTTGGTGTTCTGTCTTTACTACTTTCGGAATTCATGTAATGCTTACTTAAATGTGCCATATTTTGGTGTTCTTGTACTTTTCTTTCCCCATCACGCCTATTAAATTGCCTAGTTACGTCAATAATATTGCATAGAATTAGTATTCTACCATTCTTGTCATATGCATAGATGTTCATATACGGTGTAGAAATAGGGGTTCTTTGTTAACCATAGATGATTGCATGTAGTTAAATGCCCAACATTTTTCATAATTCTTCTTAAATTTCATTTTTTGGATGTATGGTAAAATGTGATTTCATTATTACTGCACCGTTCATTATTAGTCAATCCATAAAATTCATTAGAGATAAGCTTACAAGTAAGGAACAAGTTTCTAAAGACTATTAATTCTAGGGACATATTGAAGTGTATCAGCAACAATTCAATGATCATTCGAGAACCAAATAGTGAAGTTAGAAACCAATCGAAGGGTTAAGAGGTATTTAACAAGGCTTGACTATCACATGTGAATCTTGGAAAACACCTTCCTGAATTCAGGAAAATCCTCTAGGTCTCAAGTCACCTGGCATGATAGAAAAACTCATAAAAGGACCAGTCAGAGAAGAAATCTAGAATCATTTGCAACTAAAAGGTTGGTGTGCAGAGCAGCCAATGGAAAGCAGGGCAAGTCTCAGAAGATATTCTCCAAGAGAGTCATCAATGCAATTGATATTGCTAATCACACCACCTTTTTGGATGGTGTTCTTGGCAGGAATTTTTAATCAATAAGATTTATCTGTGTACATCTAGTATGGAGTACACTATGAGAACCATTAGGCTATCTTCATTTAAGTGGAGATTATCATTTGTCTTGACGAAAAATGTTCTAAGTCTCTCATAATAGAAGCAGAGCATACAGATGTACTAGGACATCTCTTTTGTTCTTGTTCTCTTTCTCTCTCTCTCTCTCTCTCTCCCTCTCCCTAGTCAATCCTATTTTTCTAAATCCCCAGCTTCTCCTTGCAATCCAATAGTGCAAGATGTGGATGTATCAAAAACACTTGACCAGTTCAATTTTCATACTTTTTATCGGTTCAGAAAGTTAAGAAATTGTCATTCTTTTAGAAGTATCAGTACTCTTAACTCATACATTGTTCATTCTTTGAATCCAGTTTGTTTGTAACGGTCAGCTTCTCTTTCTGTGTTTGCACAGTTTTTGGTGGCTTTTTTTATCTCACAGATAGCTGATCACAGTAATAACAGCTGATCTATCTTCCAATTTCTTGATAGTATGGTACAGACAACCACCAACTTTTGTAGCTGATGTTCTTTACTTGCGGTTGTTAAAAATACTGGTATTTGGCTTGCTTGGCTTTTGTTTGGATGTCGTATGTACATAGTTTTACATTTCAACTGGGTGACAATTTCTTTGTGCTTAATATGGTGCATATAAAGTAGTAAATTTATGTGCTTAACGTATAGCATAGGTTTCAGTTTTTGCTTAGTCAGCTTAGATGCTCTAAACGTTTTTAATAGGTGGTATATTTGTTTTGTTTTGAGTTTGTAATACTAATTCTAGATCTACATAAACATTTTCTTATATTTGGGAATATATTATGGACCATGGTCATATCTTATTACATATAAATAGTTATGATGTCATCATTATTTAGAGCTGTCCCATTATAGCATTTTCTTGGAAGTTTGAGTTCTTGTTACTTAGGCTTTGTAAATGTCTACTTTATCACAACAATAATGTGCTTGTGCTCAAATTTAACGTGGTTGTATTGTTCTTCCAAACATTTGTTGATTTTTGTTGTGTGGTTGATAGAGTTGTGTTCAAATTCTTTTTTATTAATCATTGGTGAGAGTGAAAATAGAAGACAATATTTGATGACTAAATTATGGGCTTATCTTGTTATTTGTCATGCTCGTTTTACACTTGCTATAGATAATTATCGAGAATGCAATAAAATTTGAGCATAGTAACAAAACTGAGGACACTATTATCATAAATGGATAAGGGTGATAGAAAAATTGATTATAAATTGTATTCAAATCATTTCTATTAAAATAAATTATACATAATATAATACATGTATATCTTTTTTAGTCAAAACTTGGTGATATTATGTTAACAAAATTATAATATACAATGCACAATACTCACCGCCTTCTTACATGTCATTCTAAATATCATCTCTGTGTGAATCTGTGACACATTCTGTTAAGGAAACGAGTTATGCAATTCTCAACAAGTGAATTTTATATATAACAATTAACATGATATAATAAATGAGTAATAACAAATAATATATGTGTATGTATGAACATAATATCTCTACAATACTCAGAATATAAATGAATTACAATTAGCAATGAATAATATGCTTCGTAACATCAGTGTGCACATGTAAATACATATTTTCAATTTTTTTATATATATATTGTATAGCATTTTTTATTCATTTTTTTATTCACTTTAAGTGGGTTCAGATTTTTCACATGATTATCCCATATTCTTATTATATTTCATCTCATCTCTGTATGGTATATAATTATATCATCTCTAGAGTTTTATCTTTATGTATATCAGTCACATCATATCATCTCCATACGATATTCTTGCACAAAAGTTTCGTAATAATAGTTGAGTCTTTGATACAGCCTCATGGCACTAGTATAAAACTAGTGCCTATCATAATGAACATTATGTGTTAAAGGTCATCATATACCATTTTATCATGGGATAAGGTCTAAGAAAATTTTCACTTTGTATTCTCTTTTCTTTTTATATAAGATGTTTGACTTTATATCATACTATTTATTTACTTATCTTCTTATCTTTTATATTTTTTGCCTTAGAATATGCAACTGTGAACCATAAATGTTATGCTTAAATGTTGAATAATTACCATTACTTATATTCAAATTATTTGAATTCACATACCTAGTTTTTGATGATCTCTCTATTTTTGGTCCTTTCTTTTTACTTTTTTATTTTCTACAAAGAAATTTATTCATAACTTATTAGAATCTATTATTTTAATAGTCTAACTATTTCATTCCTACAGTCCTTAGCGCTATGTATAAATGTAACAAATAGAACTTCATTCTGATGTTGACCTTATCTACCTGTTTCCTGGGCTTCTATTATAACATAACGCCTTTTAACAAGCAAAGCAATTTTTCTGCTTGCTGAAAACAAACGGCAGTTTCCCACATTCAGAATAACTATATGTAAATATTTTGTTAAGTACAATGAAAATTATAACTTTTCTCAATTGGAGCTTCCCTTACCAGCTTGGAGGAACCTCTGTTTTCTACTAAACTTAAGTTTTATTGCTCTAAACTGGTGCTGTTTCTGCAGCAAACAAGTTTTTTTTGTTGTTTCTTAGAAGCATAGCAGAAGCAACAACAATAAAACCCTCAAAATCCAACACCACTGTTTCCTTGCTTTCTAGCAATGACAGCCACACTAATATTAAATAATAAAAGAAAACTCGGCCAAGACTAGCAATGGCTACCCAATTACCACAGCAATGCAACGAGTTTTCTGCTCAATGTTTCTAGTTCCAACTACAATTGTACAATTTCTCCTTGTTGGGACACTTGTAGGAAAAAAGATATAAAAAACAATAAATGAAGAATTTGACCTCGAGTATGTTGGAGAAACAGGAGACTGAGAGAACAGCATTTTACTTGCTGCTTTTCAATTTTTTTTTTCTGTTTAGCTTCTCCCTCGGCTACTTCCTTTAGATTTCCTTCCCTGTTCTCTTGCCCAAGCTTCCTTTCCCTTCGTCTCCTCTCTTGCTCCCTAACTTGCCCTTTTAATATAGGTTTTTTTTTTGTTTGACTCGCTCTCACGAGTCTTCACAACCTCATCCACTTTCGCTATCCTTGCTATGGTTTGCGAAAGTCTGTGAGCTTGAACGGACAAAAAAAGAATTAAATGAAAAGTTGCAATTAATTAATCTAATTAACTAATAAACAAAATTTATTTATTTATTTATTTTAAATTCAATAACTTTGAAAATTATTTAAAAATAACCAAGATTTACGGAAATTATGCGACAAGGATCATAATTTCTCTTAAAGAGCTCAATTCAAATTTATGTTCATATCTAAATTTCAAGTTATTTGAAATTAGGGATTTCATAGTAGTTGCAAACATTGGGATGTTATATTATGACTCATTGCATTGGTTATTCAGTAGATTCAACTCTCTCCCTTGTTATGGTTGAAGGCTTCTTCAAGCTAAGGATATTCCATGATGTATCAGCCAGCTAACATATCTTATATAGTAATTAACTTGGGAGCAAGTTGTCTGTTGGTTAGAAAATGAGAAGATACCCCACTACCTCGTGCATCTTCCATGAAACATTTGTAGGAAATAAGGTTGTATTGAGTCAACTTCTGAACAACATTCTTGAAAGTATCCTTATTGTACATAACTGCATGTTCAGCAACAATTCAAGTTTCTCGCAGATTTGTGTTGAGATAAATTTTCATACTTCTTATTCCAAGGGCAATTAGGCATCAAGAGTAGGGAAAAGTGGTAGAGTATCAAGGCGCATGTATTTTTTCATATTTGTTGCTTGACAATACTCTCTTTATCAAAACATCTTTCTCTGGCATGATAAGTTCTCACACATTAGATCATCAAACATAATTGGCATGTACGTCGAGCTCATTCAACTATGTGGGGCTATAATTTGGTTAGCCTGTGCTTGTACTTAATTTTAATGGAAGCTAGAATGATCCGTGGGATCACTGTCTACATTTCCTACTTGGTCTCCCGATTGAACCATTTTCTATCATGTCACTTGTCATAGAGTAGATCACTTGGGGCCCAAGTTGGGCCCAATACATTGGTGGATGGATTCTTATATAGCCAAAAGCTCAAATAATAAGGATTATTGCTAATATCTTTTGACTTCAACATGTTGTTTCAAATGTGATTTCACATAATTCTCACATGTACCTAATAGCTGATCCCTTATGAATGAACCATCTCTTTGGAAGTCTCCTTGATGGGTGCTTAAATTTTTAAATAAACAACTTTGTTTCACCATGCACCTTTCTTGGTGGTTCTGCTGTTCAAGAGATTCATCTGGTAGCTATGGACCTGCGGTTTGGAAGGAATAAAAGTTTCATTAGAGGTTAGCACTTGGAAGGAATAAAAATTTCACTAGAGGTTAGCACTTTTCTACTTTATGTTCTTTCATCTTTTCTTCTACATGGGCCATGAGATATTGAAATGATAATCCTTTATTATGAAACTAGAGTGCTTTATGGAATGTAGTCATCTATTTCATGAAAAAAAAACAACCGTAGCATAAAGGTAATCATCTGGTTGTTCGTATCCGTAGTTTCAATGTACCACTACAGAAAGTAGGTTAGGTTCATATTCTGTAATACTTTTTTTTGCTTTGAATAAAGTATATCCAGCATCTAGTTGAAGCTTGAAAAGTATTCTTGTTAGGTAAATACTTTTAAATGATATGTATGAATCAATTTAGTACATTTAAAGTAGTTCATTAGCACATACCATACATTGAGTTTTAACATTGTCAAACACGTGGACCTTGGTATTGAACTAAAAAGAAAAATGTCATTAGACTAACTAATGATTATTGTTGAATATGTTGTTATAAGATTAACACTATCCACCAAATTTTTATGAAGTGAATTATAGACTTTTTAAGAAGTTGAGAAGCAAATTGAAAACCAATTTCATCTATCTTTATGTCCTCACTTGAATATCAAGTTTGGTTCTCAAATCTTACTCTACCTTTGTGTTTCACTTTCAATTGAACCACTTGTCGAAGTGTCAAAACAAACCCATTCTGTCTCATAATTGGCATCCTCGACCCCCTTACCTTGCCTGGATTTGGCACTTGTCATGTGGCTAAATAATCACTGTTCAACCCTATCATTCTCTAATGTATTTTGCAATTGCTCTCATTAGAGGTTCATGACATCCTCATAGTTTTTTGCTCGTAACTATGTGGTTTCCTATTTCAACTTGTACTCATCCGAGCATTTCCTTGTGACAAAGGTTATGATGCTCTCCCGCACATTAAGCATTGATATAATATGCACTGCTAGAGTCTTCAACAACAATCTCAAGCAACATATCCAATTTGAGAAGATGTACGAGGAATGGAACTCCATCTTTATTCAACTACGATTAATGTCCCCTCATACTCCTTTTTAAATTAACTTATCAACATATTGTGATTCCATGGCCCATGAGTGCTCTTATTTGCAAATCATAACATTTTGATGCAACTTTAATGTCTTTGATGCACCACTTTACTGCAATCTCCTTTGAATATGGTATTGTATCATACCTGCTGCCTTATTAACTTTAAGGTATTCTTTCTCCAAGTTTGTTCTTTGGCTGATGGTCTCTACATTAAATCTGTTGCCAATCAGGAAAAGTCCTAAATGATTTTCCTCTTTTCTAGAACAATGCCTACTTTTGGGGACACCTCTTAGTATGCCAATCACCTTGAACCCATTCATTATATTCCCTTGACACTTGACAGTCAACCCCATAAATTGCCTTAGCTTATAAGCCCGTGTGATGCTGCCCTTTATTTGTTGACATCTAGTGCATTTGGTACCAACAACCCCAACATTTGAAGACCAATAAACCTGATTGTCATGGGATGGACTAAGAACCATGACATAGATGATGTCAATTTTGGTTGATTGCAGATTAGTAGCTCTCTTTGACATCATCTTTATTCATTTTTATTCAGAATGATATCTACTCAACCTGTGTCATGCGTGAAACATACCTTTGTTGATAACCTTCTTTGGTTCCATTAATACTTCCAAAAGAGCTAGGGCTAGCCATAGTTTCCTTGGTTACCGTAACTCTCACCCTAATGAACAAATTAGCTACAAACAAAAATTTTGGGAATTCAAATATTTTGTGCAAGACTTCCTGCAACATTACTTCTTTTGCAATACGTCATTCTTAACATCATTAGCACCTGCCCATTCCCTTGGCACCAAAAGTAGCATCAACGACATTACTTCTCTTCCCTTTGGAAGCTTTTATTTGTCCCATGATTGCTAGAAGTTAACTGCAGACACCTTTCATGAGTGAGCAATGTTACCTCAAAGATGTTTCATTGCTCAATTGATTGCCTTAACATGATTTTAAAGGATACAACATTTTTCCAAGCATTAACACTGGCTTTAATTCCACGTCTCCTCACAGAGTATTGTCAATAACATCCAATGTATTATTGTGAACCAAACTTGAGTCTACGATTGCTTGATCCTCAACACCCATTGGGGCATGGAGTTGCCTCTTTGACATAGCTGTTGCAAGTCAGCTGTTTTGACATGATTATGGACCTCAGTTCAACAACAACATGGTTTTGGACTTAAACCTTTGATTACAGCCAACGTTGCCATGATACTATTGCATCCACAATGACATGTTTGTCTCAACTTCGCATGTAAGAAGCATGTCTCCTCATTTTAGGCTATCCCTTCGAGAAGACATCATGGCAAAAGGAGGTGGAATTCTCAAATGATGGGAGTTCTATTCTATGCATTTTGGTTTAACCAATAATCTGAAGGTTCTTATTCAACAAATTTGTCTTACCTTATCTTGTCTTCCACTTTCATCTTTACAAGATAAAACGTTGACCGTCTAATGATTTTATGAGTTTGAGAATGATGTTAAACATTAGCAATTATTTTATTTTTTTAAAAAATTTGAAGGCATTGTTTACCTTGTTTGCTATGATTCAAGACATTATTGCATCATGGAGGAAAGCCAAGACATATTAAACTTGTTAGATCTTGCACTTGTACATTCTTATGTCTTTAAAGTTCGTGAATTACCTTTTTGATAATTTATTGATAAAGCATATTGACCTTCTAAGGATTGTATGAGTCTGAGGATGATGTTAAATATTAGCAATTATTTTTTTTTTTTGAAAATTTTGGAGGCAGTGTTTACCTGATTTGGTATGATTTATGACATTGATGCATTATTTGAGGAAAGCCACGGCATACTATCCTTGTTTGATCTGAGGCGTTATTGGTCTGTTCTGAAGACAATGTAGGCAATAGTGACCTACTTTAGGATGGTCAGAGGCTTCTCTTTTCTTTTTTGAGGTAAGAAAATATAAGGGTTATGGTGCTCAATGAGGAAGATCCGAGGCATTGCTACTCCAGTTCATTGAAAAAAAATTGTCATTGAACCATTTAGCAAGTCCCGAGGCATTTTAACCTTTTGCAAAAGGCGAAAGGTTGATTTTGTATGAAGTTTTGGAGGTTGACATATTTCTGCTTAGCTTAGTATCCTCATATCATAATCGTCGGGGCAATGCAGGAGTTAATTTTTGGTACGCCCACATTTTTTCATCATGTATTAAATATGAAATCATTCATCTTTTAATACTTTTATAAATTGCTGCTGTAAAAACATTGTTGAATTTTTCTTGGTGGAGAGACAATCTTAAAGTACAAAAGGATTGATGGAACTCAACCCAGTTTGGCATTTGAACATCTTTTTCAAAGGTATTCTAGGCATAACCATGCATTTGATAGATATATTTGGGAGTATGTTACAAGGTCATTAAACTTGGAGGGGGAGAGTTTGTGTCCATGAGCATGAGACCACTTTGTTAGGTTGTTATAGGTTTGTGCAGTCTTTCTTTTTTTAAATTGATTGATATCCTTGAATAGTCCTTAATCCTTTAAAGTACGTAAGTATTTAATCATTCTAGCTTAATGCTTGATTGGATCTCATCGAGTTTGTTTTTGAGCTTTTGGAGCTCATTGAGGAAGACAAGTGAAACATTAAAGGTCTACATATTCAAACAGCGTGATGAATAGCTAGCATTTCATTGTGTCAAAAAGATGACAAAAAGACACCACAAAACTAAATTCCATTAAGAGAATTGTGTATTCTTCTAGTCCGTTGAAGCACACGTTGACCCATGGTTGAAATCATTATGCGCCGACTTTCCTTTTTTTTTGTACTACTCTTCCTTGTTTCCTTCCACGGCTCCCCTAGGCTTGTGTTTCAAAAAAAAGAAAGGCGACAAGAATCACTTCCTTTCGTGGACAGCAACAAAGGCAGGCTTTTTTGCACACACAATTGGCGTGGTCAGTTGACATGATTGATGCAATGTTAATGATCATGGTTTGATTGCCATAGTGGAATACAGTAAAAACAATAAGGGAGATGGTTGTTAGAACTTTATTTGATATTACCCAACAGAGGAGGCAGTTTGTTAGCTTAGGGCATTCACAGATGTTGTATCAACTAAAGTTTGAGGTGATATCAAGGTTATATAAGATGTTGATCTTTTAATTGTGCCTTCTGGCAGCTTGGAGTGGAGTATGAAGTGCAGCAAACATGTTGCTATACTTCGTGAATGGCTTATTAATCCTTTCAAGATGGTTTGCTAATGAGAAACACATGTAAACAAGTTTCTACTTGAGAATTTTCTAATTCATCTTCTTCATGGTCATGTATTTAACAGTGGATTGCTTTTCAATGTCCATTTTGAATTATACTTTGGCTCGCATGTAGTTTTCAACTCGGAGAAGAGAAAGTAAGCTCTAAACAATAGCATAAAATTTCTTGCAAAAAAAAAAAATTGATAGAACAATCAAAGGATTTTTTATCAATTTAGAAGGTACAAAACTTGTCTTGGATTACTTTTAAGTGTGGAAGAAGAAAGCATCTCACGGCAAGTTTCAAGTAAGGCTTAAAAAGGTGAACTAAGTAGTAGGAGTACATAGAATTGTTGAAGGAGAGGTTTAGAAGGATCTCAAAGGGCTTTAGAGGTGAACTTTTGGTATTTGCTTGAGTTACTTGTAGAAGGTTGCATGTGCCTCATTTTGTAAGGTATTTTAGTGGTTATTCATATTTGTAGTATTCCAAAAGAGCAAATTTGTGCTCACATAACCAATTAAAGCTCAATTAATAAGGGTTTATGTAAGGAAAGATAAGACATTAATATTTGAAAATTATCATCATTTTAAGAGTTTTTCTTAAGTATATTGACCACATTATGTGAACTGAGTAGTAGTACATAGAAAATTATTAGGACTTAAAAAGGTGAACTGAGTAGTAGGAGTACATAGAAAGGTTGAAGGAGAGGTTTAGAAGGATCTCAAAGGGCTTTAGAGGTGAACTTTTGGTATTTACTTGATTTGTAGAAGGTTGCACGTGTCACATTTACAAAGTTACTTTAGTGGTTATTCATATTTGTAGTATTCCAAATGAACAAATTTGTGTTTACATAGCCAATTAAAGCTCTACTAATAAGGGTTTATATAAGCAAAGATAAGGCATTAATTTTTGAAAGTTATCATCATTTTAAGTGTTTTCCTTCACTGTATTGACCACATTGTGGTTTATTGATCCTCAAGTTGTTGGGATTGTGTCAAGTGAAAGTTGTTTTAAGACACATCAAGCTTTTGGAATTTGCAATGTTGAGTGGCTGGTTTATATCTAAGTCGAGGGTGGATCTCAGTTTGGATTATTATTGAGGACTTATTGATTAATTTGTTTGACTCATTTCATTTCACATTTGAGCTAGTCATTTTAGAGATGCCTTTATGCATGAGAAAATGGATTTCATTGTCCTTGCACAATATGTAGGCTATAAGAGAAATTTTGAGATTTGGAAAAAAGTTAAGAGATTGGTTTCAACAAAAGGAAATTGTAGGAGGTATCATAGACTTCTAAATAGTTTTCTAATATAAAATCAATATGACTTCTAGTTTTTAGATTTGATGAATTCCCGTTGTGCAGTTGAATTTCAAAGTGGCTTTTAGATTCTACTACTAATATTAGTTATGGGGTGCGAATGGCTTTTAATTATGCACCTTTTTTATTATTAGATTTTAAGTAGAGCTGATCTTTAAGTAAGTTGTAGAGTGCATTATTCATAAAGCCTATTATTAAAGCTGTTATAAGCAAATATGTTAAATATGAGTATTTTAGTGGCCTTGCACAAATGTACCTTCTCATTTTTTTAATGCTTAAATTTTTTGAGCATTGTAGCAAACCTTACATGTTTCTTTCTAAGCCATCCATTTATTTTTGTTATTGAACCTTGGCTTTATTATTGCCAATGGTTAATAGTTTATAGAGGCCTCTAAAGCAAATGAAATTATAACATTAGGTGCAGAAGATACGATGGCTTTTAACAGAGTTCTAGGTGAGAGATACAAGAGTAAATAGTCTTACTTAGAAAAGTTGGAGAATGATGTTGTGTTGTATATTTGAGATAATGGTTTTAGGACACCATGCGGCGCGTGAAAGCTTTTGCATGCATGATTTCCAAGAATGATGGAGCTTCTAGTAGAGAAAAATAAGAATATTATTAGTCTCACTAGTGATTTTTTTTATAAGTATTGCTTTTGCTTAAAAAGAGAACTAGTATCTGAGGGGAAAAAACAATGCAACTTTGTAGGTAACTAGTATTGGTATTGTGTTTACACAAAAAATGGTTTGGTAACGTATCCCCTAATTGTATTCAAGTTAACGTAGAGAAACTTGCTATTTTGAATGTTAGGAGAGTTTGTAGCAAAGGCGGCCCCTCTATGCTATTTGTCAGTAAGAGTTGAGAGAACTATGAGTTGTGTGGAGGAGCTCAATTTGAGAGAGGGAGGAAGAAGGAAAGAGGGGGGTGAATGCCAAATGTTGGAGACAATCAAAGCCCATCCAAAGTAGAGTACATGCAAAAAATGAAGGGAGAAGTTGGAATGAATAAATAGAAAATCAAAAAGTTTTTAAGTGGAAAGATACAAAGGGGGAAAAGTTGAGGTAGTACAACTCTTCATTATTGCTTTTTAGGTTGCAAACAACAATCCAGGATACATACTCTCTTGGAAAAAGATATAACTACAATGCAACGAGGTGAAGAGGTGGATTTTGATAGTGTGACCCCCCCAATTGGTTGCAATGGTCTTAATAAGTTGACCTTGACAACAATTGATTATTCGATTCAAATGTGTAATATGTTGATCTAATGCCTTCTAAGGGAAGCTTCTTAGTTTTTAAGGAAGGAGGATGCTTTGGCTTTTATTTAGAATGACACGTGTATTTATTGAGCGAGGGAATGCCTTTGATCGAGCTCTTTTCTAAGTCTGGAGAAGGCTCGTCGAATGACTGAGGGTTTTCTCCATAATCAACGATTGTTGGACCTTGCCAGATTGTGGGAGGTGCCTTATGACTTTCGTGCATGAGTAGAAGAAGGCGTTGAGAAGGATTGTTCAAGTGTGGTACCAAAGATGTCATCAAGGGACATTCAATAGGATTTTGTCAATAAGAACTCAAAGGTTGATGTGCTTATTCAATAGGATTTTGTCAATAAGAACTCAAAGGTTGATTTGCTTAGTTTGGACAACTGTTCGGAGATGCCACACTTATTATATTGTAGTTGTTGATCATGGCCCCACTACCACATGCTTATTGCTTATATGACCAATCGATCAACTTCATTAAAACAAAGCTAAACTTGTTAGGACAACTGTTGGGACAACTTCATTCAACAGGACCTTGTCAATATGAACTCAATGGTTGATGTGCTTAGTTTGGACAACTGTTGGTTATTGCCACACACTTATCATATTGTAGATGCTGATCATGGCCCCATTACCACATGCCAATTGCTTATATGACCAATTTTGATCATGGTGTAATATTGATTACAACTTCATTACAATAAAGCAAAACTTGAATAACATATGGACTAGAATAATGTTCGCTTCAATTGCAAAACAATTGCTAATATATCTAATCAAGAGATTTGTTCATGGTCAAGCAAAAGATTCAAAGATTCGACTTCAAAGAGACTTAAATGAAAATGATTGTTCATCAAAAAATTGGCAAAAGAATCTCATTATGGACATCAAGAAGCACACGCACAGTACATGGGAAACTTAAGGCATGTGTGTTGCACAAATCAGTTGTCCTAGCACGTCAAGTGTGGCAAAGTGTGGCAGCACTTCACAAGCTATTAGAGTGGGATCCACTTTTTGTAGAATATGAATTGAAGCAATAACAAGAATCTTTCCAATAGAACAATCACCAGAGAGATAATTTTGTAATAGAGCTAGGGATAAGGAATCTAATTAATCGACTTTCAAATCATGATTGTTTGGAATCCATACTATGCAAGGAGACATTGTTTTTTGCAAATGATATTGATAGCTCGCACAAAAAATTGACACTTGTGACGGACCTATGTGTGCATGGTTGACCTTGTGCATAAATGGCATAATTCCCTTGTAGTAGGCGTGGTGCACCACATCTACTGCCAACACTTTAGGGACGCATGCAATAGGTGCAATAGCAATAGCCATGGGAGAGAGTTGGTCAGAATTTTGGTGATTTTTAAATTATATTGAACACAGCATGAGAATTAAAGAAATGCATGTATTTAGACTAAAATATCATTGTTATATTATTATAAATATGTATTTGAACTTCTATTGTTGGAATAAAAACTCATTCTCATTTTATTCTTTTGAACTTTTTTGGATCTATTATTCTTTAATTTTTGTTGTGTTTAACTCAGAAGTAAGGTCGCTCTTACGTAATTATCATATTTTGGTATCAAAGCATTCGATTTGATGGTAATGGCAAGAGCTAAGAGGGGAGTTAAAGAGTAAATCAAGAAAGTGAAGAAAGAGTTGGAGAGGCTTTGGTAGTGATGATTGTGCTAAAAAATCAACCAACAGAATCAAATAACTTTTTTTACCTAACAAATGCATTTAATAAAGATAATGTTGAAATTTCAATCCTCTTCGGTCACAAATTCGGAAGATAACTTACAAAACAAAGAAAATTCGATCAAAGGAAATTTAGTTAAAATATTAATACAAGATTAGCTATAAATGACGATGATGATGACATCTTCCATCTTGCTCGATTGACTCTCAGGAATCAGTAGCATACGTTCAACGTTGAAGCTAAACTTTAACCATCCATCTACAATGGTACAACCTTGAGAAGGGTGAATTTTTATTCTTCCAACTCAATTTCTAACAAATTTGAAGAATTAATGTAAAGGAAATACTAATTTAGTAAGAGAATCTAATTAGAAAAAGATTTGATAGGATACAAATCACCAAAATAAGAAACCTATAATAAGGGGATTTATTCTAGGTTGAAAAAATTACAATTGGGGGATCAAATTATATTTGAAGGAAAAGAAGATTTAAATTGACTTAAATCATTAAAAGAAGAGGTGTATGATAAGTGAATTTATTAATTATTAAGAAATTGAGCCATCCAATATTGAGGAAACCTTAGCAAAGAAAATTATATTTTCATAGGAAAATTTGCAAAAAGAATAATTATGTGCATTGTGAAGCACATGCAACACGCAGGGCACTTGTGACACGTGCAGCGCACGCGATTGCCACAGACTTGCATGTGTGCGTAAATCATGCATCTTGCATTTAAGAAATGTATATGCATGGAGTTAAGTACTTTTGTTGTTCTATTTTAAATATGTAAGTGAACCTTTTATGTGTAGGACATTTTCTTTCATTCCTGATTCTTGGCATAAAAATTCTTTTTCATTCTATTTTTCTCTTTCTTTACCGTTTATGTTTCAATTCCACTGCACTTAACTCGTAAACAAAGATCGTTGTGAGGGCTTGGAAATGGTTCTCTTGCAGGTAGATCACTATTTCTGTGCAGTGGATGAGGTTCTGTATCTTAAAAATAAAATCTGCAATACAATGTTTGCTACACATTACATTTAACAGTTTCCTGCAAATAATTAGCATTCTTGCTATGAACAGAGTCCCCTTAGTGTAAAAGAATTTTTCTGAAGTACTGCCTTCTGTACTGTTTTTCACTCCATTGTTGGCTCATACACAACATATTGTTAGTCTCTCCAGTAATGAAAAAGACTGTGCCAAGCTTCATATTGAATACTACCTGCTGCAGGCAGAAAAGACATCAGTTGAAGAGAAAAAGAGAGTGGTGCAGCAACATGCCTTGAAGTTAACGAAAGAGAAAGAAAGTTCAGACAAATTGATTTTAGAACTTAGGAAGGAACTAGAAACAATGAAGTACACATATGAACATCATTGTCAACAATTAGAAAACGAGGCAAAGCTTAAAGAATCAAGATCACAAGAAAAAATCGAAGAACTCGAGCTTTTGCTATCAGAGTCAAGGAAGAAGGTTAATGAACTTGAGGCAAACTCTGAGTCAAAGTTTCAAATTTGGAATAAAAAGGAGAATGTGTTCAACAATTTCATGTCCTTTCAACTAGAATCTGTAAAGGTGCAGAATTATTTTATTTGTATCTTTTTCGTTGTTTATTTAAACAGATCTGTTCTAGGAAGAACATTGATTATTGTCTGTTTCAGGGCTTGAGATTGTCATCAGAGTCTGTTAAGTTAGAAGTTTTAAATTCTCAGAGGAAATGCATGGAAGAAATAAATAGCCTAGGTAGGACATACTGCTTGAAAAACTTGTTCTTTGATTACATTTCTTTATTCGCTCTTTATGTCTATATGCAGGTGGGAAACTGAAAGCATTAGTAGGTGCGGCTCAAAACTATCACACAATTCTTGCAGAAAATAGAAAATTATACAATGAAGTCCTGGAACTAAAAGGTATCATATAATTTGGAAAATCGCATCACTATCTCTTTATGCTGTTGTTGAAAGGGTGGAGATTTATGTATGCTTCATATCGGTTGGTTTGGGATGAGGGTTGGGTTGGTTGTGGGTGAACTCTGCTGGAATGACATAAGAAAGTAGAATGCACACTTGATAAATAGTATACACTTAAGAATTTGCTTTATGCATCCTTCAGTATTATTGTTGTCAAACTAAGAGAAAAAGGAGCTGAAACTTGTTCAACATTTTGTCAGGAAATATTAGGGTATATTGTCGTATAAGACCATTCCTTCCTGGGCAAAATGACAAGCCAACAGCAATAGACTACATTGGTGAGAACGGTGAGCTTCTTCTCGTGAATCCCTCGCGACAAGCAAAAGATGGCCATAGGATGTTCAAGTTCAACAAGGTTTTTGGTCAAACTGCTACTCAAGGTTTCTATTATCTGTTCTAACTTGTCTACCTTAATCCTATTATATGATATTTTTGTTGAAAATTCTCCTTATTGTGATGGGCATGGGCTTGTTAGTTGTGGTTTCTGCTTTCTTGTGGGCTTTTAGTTCTAGATTATATGTTACTTGGATGGCTCCATTATAAAATTTATTTCATTGAACAGCACAAATATTCTTGGATATCCAACCATTAATTCGCTCAGTTCTTGATGGCTACAATGTATGCATCTTTGCATATGGACAAACTGGGTCTGGCAAAACATACACAATGGTTTGTCTGTTATTATTTGTTAATGTTTCCTTTTTATATTCTCTTGATAAACATATTGTGTTGCGTCCTTGAATCTAACAAACGTATTAAAACCATTGGATGGCAGACTGGATTGAACTCACCTTCAAAGGAAGAGTTGGGGGTCAATTATCGAGCCTTGAGTGACTTGTTCCATATTTCTCGATCAAGAAAAAATGCTTTTGCATATGAAGTAGGCGTTCAAATGGTCGAAATCTACAATGAACAAGTTCGGGATCTACTTACCAATAGTGCTTCACAGAAACGATATCCTTGGATTGCTAGAGTTGTCTAAGTGAGCTACTTTAAGTTTTAAATGGAATGCTGCAGTTGCATTCTTCACTTCGCTTCGTTAGGTGTAAAGAGAGTCATTGTTGTGCTAATTGAAGTTTTTAACTTGGTTTTGAGTTTGGTGAAGACTAATTTGAAACTAGTTGAACATAGAACAAAACTAGTTAAATGCAATCAAATAAAGATCAATTTTGTAGGGCAATTGTTGTTCGTTTAAAAACATATAAAATTATTTATTCTATCTTTTTTTTACATTTTTGTAAAATTGAATTGAAACATTAAGCAATGCTAAATGCAAAACTACTTAAACCTTTGAAACGGAAACCTGAAGAGCTCAACTGAAACCAAGACAAAAATTTATGGTCTTAATTCAAAGATGACAAATTCTTTAAAATAAATGATAGGGAACTATAATGAAAGCATTTCTAGGAAGACAAGACAAGCCTTTTTTTTATGCCATATTTTTTTATCCTGGATTTTATCTTACGATTTTGTATTAGAACAAATGCTTCTTTGACTTGCATACACTTGGGATTTGGAGTTCTACCCTACCCCATGGTTTAGCTGTTCCTGATGCAAGCATGGTTCCAGTCAAAACAACCTCAGATGTTTTGGAGTTGATGCAGCTTGGGCAATCTAACAGGGCTGTTGGCTCAACTGCTATAAATGAAAGAAGCAGTCGTTCCCACAGGTTTTCTTCCTTATCATTATCTGATTCTTCTCTTCTATATGCACCTATGGTTTATGTTGATTTTAGTCGACTTCCATTTGCAGCATTCTCACAGTTCATGTTCGAGGTGTAGATCTCAAGACTGGTTCAACATCAAGGGGCTGTTTGCATTTAATAGACCTTGCCGGAAGTGAGAGAGTTGAACGCTCTGAAGCAACAGGAGATAGACTTAAAGAAGCACAGCACATAAACAAGTCTCTTTCTGCTCTTGGAGATGTTATATTTGCTTTGTCTCAGAAGAACACTCATGTACCATACAGAAACAGCAAACTTACTCAAGTTCTTCAGAGTTCACTAGGTATCGTTGCATTGTTTTCTTCAATGATGATTTGCTGAGTAGAATTCCCTATCGTGTGATTGTTCAATGAAAAGTTTCCAGTTCCTTGAGATCTGAGAACAAAGTTATTGCAGGGCTAAGATTTTTGTAAAAGGTACTTTTTTCTTTGTGACATTCCTTCAAGTGGCAATGCAGGTGGGCAAGCAAAGGCGCTTATGTTTGTGCAGATTAATCCTGATCTGGAATCATATTCTGAGACGCTAAGCACCTTGAAGTTTGCTGAAAGGGTATCTGGAGTAGAGTTGGGTGCGGCAAAAAGCAACAAAGAGGGAAAGGACATAAAAGATTTGATTGAACAGGTTTGAGCTTTATTATTTGTTTCAGAGAATGTCTTGTAATTTTGTATCCATGGTCATCGATCTATGCAAAAGCGAGCTCAAATATGTTCATTGTCGGCGTAAAAGCCATGCTAATCTCTAAAATGTAATATAAACCTAGGAAACTCTTCAGTGCACTTATAGGTCATAAAAAATTCCATGTCTAATTCAAAATGCCTTGCATGTTATTACTATTTGCATTCTGTGTTTTGTGCATAGTTGTTATTTTATAAAGCTCTCCTGCAAAACGCATATTACTCTAATATTTTAGATACGTGTTAAACAATACTTGATGCTACTTCAACTGACTTTAATCCTTATTTTATGTTTTAGCTTGTTATGGATAATGACCACCTTGGTATTCTTAAACTTAAAAGCTGTTTGTCAAGTTTACTTTCTAACCTATGTGAATATTACCACAACGTATGGTCAACTTCATGGCTAATAGATTGTTCAACTATAGTGCTACCATTTATCTTCTGCTTGTTTATTTAATGGGAGGATTGACTGCAACAAATTTGATGTAATTTTGATTTCTAAAGTGTCTAAAGAGGATTGAAATCATGACCTTATTTTGATTTTATTAGCATGGAATCCACATTAACTGTCTTAAATGTGATTCCTAAACAGGTGGCATCTCTAAAGGATATGATAGCCAGAAAAGATGAGGAAATTGAGCATCTAAAAATGCTAAACGATCTCAGAACACAATCACACAACAGCTACTCATTGTGCCAGTCTACTTCATCTCCTGAGTGCTCCTTCGGCGGGATAAGTAGTCAAGCTGGTGGTAATGATGTTTAATTAGCTGAAACTGGTTTTCCTGATCTCAAAATGATGTCTAAGTTAAGCAACATAAATTCAGATGCTACCTCTCAGATGCTGATGTTTAATGGAGGGAATGTATATGACAACGGCAATAATGATGATGGAAATGGGAGCTCTGGTAATGCAAAGTCTAATGGAAGGCTGAGTGATGCATCTGCTTGTGATCTTTCCTTGGATGAAGAAGGTGAATATTCAATGGGCAGCACCATTGAATCAGGAGTTCCTCCATGGACTGGTAAATCATCAGAGATTATAAAAGAAAAAATGTGAGTAATTCTATATGTCAGTGATTCATTTTGGTAGTATTTTTCGACTTGGGTATGTTTGTTGATTTACCTTAGTGATTGATGTTAATTGGGAAATACTAGGATTCCATGAATTTATTGAATTTAATTGAATAATTTATATCACTGAAATCTGACAATTAAATTGTTGCTTAGAGTGTGCAAAGTGAATATATGATGAACTGTTTTTAATGATCTGTTCCTCTTGGATTACCTATGCCTTAGTTGATGACCTAGAAATCAAGATGTCGATTAGAGTATGCAAAGCGATTATATGATGAATTTGAGTTTTGTTCCTAGTGAAATATGTTAAATGTATCGAACAAGCCATTAATTGCAGTGATTCATGAATTGAAGTGTTGCTCCTATTATCGAGTTACTTCAATTCTTTTTGTGTAATTTATCATGGTAAACTTCATGCATAAAATTGAGTGTTGCTCCTATTGAAGTGTTTCTTAATTCTACCTTTTTTTTTTCTTTCTCTAATGCAGTACAAAATCTTCATCCCGGATTCACAAATCGCTTCCATATCGAACAGGCCATGGGTTTCCAAGGCGAGCAAATTCAAGTGATTCTTTGAGTTCTCTCTGTAAGTATGCTCTTCTAATTGCCCTGCAGTTTTGTTTGACTTTGAACCTAAAACTGCTGAACTATCAAATGAAAAAAGGAGGAATGTTAAGAATTTCAATATAAATCATCAGAGGATTGTGAAGCTTTGGAATTAGCACATTAAAAGATGCTTGAAAATAGATCATGAGTTATGGCTTGTTCCTTGCGTGTGACGCGTGTATTGGTAGGAAGGAAAGTTTGACTTGCTTATAAGGTTCATAAAATTTTTACTGGAAGTTGATGCAGCAACAATAGAATTGTATACAAAAATATGTTTTGTTAACAAAATTGAGCTCTAAAAAAATTCTAAGAATGTAGAACTCAAAAGATTCATAGCTCTCAACACAATCTTTAGTCTTAATTCAGCATATGACATCCAATCCACTATATTACATAAAATGTATAATTATCTGATTTTATTACATGACAAGAAATTCATTATCTGGGATCATTCCTATATGAAATAGGTAGTAATTAAATTGGATTTTGATTTGATGATTACATTATCAGGCATATAATGTTCAACTCGATCTAATTCAAGGACTTGATTCGACTAATGCATCATTATTTGTAGAGTGAAAGTTTTGCCACTGTTGTGGCAGTACTATAGCAGAAGGATATGATTATAAATCTGTGCATCTTAAGAGAGAATAGCTCAAGCTGAGAAAAGGCTGAAGGTAGATGGCAAAGATTGCTTATTGAATTAATCATGCCAAAAAAGAAGCAAAATGATATGAAGATAGGTTTTTCAGAGTTTTCCTGCATATTTTGACTTACTAGTTGATAGCATAGTCCCCAGTGTGTGATGTTAAGGACAAAATTTATTTTTCTTTTATACAAATTGAAGAATGTTCACTAAAATTAGAAGAGATATGCAGATTTAGGGTGTCATGTTGAGTTGTCAAAGATCATACTATTTAAGCCTTTTTTTTAATTGATGCTTCTAGGGACATGTTAATGATAATTTATAGTCATAATCATTAAATCTTCTCGCCTTGACTCAAATGTTGGAATGGGTATTGGATCTCAAAATTTAACCAAGTAAAACTTGTTCTAGGGCAGGGCGGGTTTGGATTAACGTAGCAATACCTGCATGAAAAGAGTTAAAATAAATAAAAGCTAAGCCCTCTTCTACACACATACATATAGAAAGGGACGTGATATACATATAGAAAGGTTTAAATTGAAATAAAAAGTTAAATCTTTACAAAGAGCTAAAGATTGTATGTGCAAAAATTAAATGTTTGTTCAATACTTGAAGCTGATCTTAGGGGCAGATGTTGGTTTAGTTGAACTTGATAACAAATCTATTCCAATGTCATCTTGATTTACAAAAGGTTATATTTGTTTAAGAATGAGTAAGCTTTCTACCCTCTTGCAAAGTAAGGATCAAAAGGCTCCAATTGTTTTAAAATATTCATCATTGTAACTTTATTTTTACTTGTATTATTTTTATTTCTTTTATTGTTCATTAACCCCTTTTTTTAAAAATTTCATTGAACTTCAGCAGTTTTGAAGAAACCCACATCCAGCCAGGTTGCAACATCCAACCAAATGAAAGGTTAACATGACAAAACCATCTTTCACAAAACTTAGATCTTACTTTAGTGCAACAATGCAACTATACTCTTTCTTTCTTGTATTCGCTTCATATACTCTATTATTCATGTAAATATGCTTATTTACTGAGAATGGCATACGAACTTTTCATCAAAATGTAGATGAACCTTCAGAGATTCTTCTATGGGCTTAAGGAGATGTGTAAGTTAATTTGGTTTTGTGTTTATATGAGATAAATGATGATTTTGTTTAGTTATATTATCAAACGTTGAGTTTTTTTTAGGATTAATGATTTGGATTGATGCGGCTGATCAAGTAATTCTTGGGTTAAGTGTTTGTGTTTGATGCTTTAAAAATCATGGTACATGATCCAATAATTTTGTTTTATGATTTATTTTTAATGACTTATTTGGTCAATTGATGATTTTAGTTTGGAATTAATATATCATGCAGGGTCCTTAGGTTTTTTGTTTGTTTCAATTGGTTTTGGTGTTGATTTTAATTTCAGTTTTTATTATTTTAGATATATTTAATTTAGTTTTGATTGTTTTATTCATATTTTTTTCTTAAAATTTAAGAAAGTTCTTGAAAAAAGTTTGTGTATTTATGTTATTTCAATTATATTAGAAATTTATGGTTCTTGTTCGTTTTATAAATTCAACCAAATGATAGCTCAAATTTTTTTTTATTTGATATTTTCATGTTTTTAGAAACCAATCTTGTTAAAGTCTGCAAACATTACTTTAAAAAAAGAAGTGCTTTATGTGATAAGATGGAATTTTATTTGAAGTTATTTTTAAAATGTTGATATTTTATGATTAAAATATAATTTAAAAAAAAAGTGAAAATAACGATGAATTGCTTCTCTAATGTAAATTATTTTATCAGAAACATAGGAAACAGTATTAATAGAAACGTCAAAGGTATTGCCCCAGAAAAATAGACTATACTTCAACAAAAAGAGATTCAACCTACTTTTATATTTATAAAAATCATATTCAAATTTAAATAAAAGAGTAATGCTTAAGGGATTAGAGTAATAACTACAACTGATGATAGCAAATCACATGCTTCCTTCAATAAGCCTTAATCCTCCTCTTAAGTCTTCTATATTTGCCTGAGTTCTTAAAGAAGAAGGCTAAACACACTTACCAATAATATCTATTGGCATGCCCTGTCAATAGAACAATAAAACAACTCGATAAAATGCTTACAAAAAACCCAAAATATTGGGTAAATAAAAAATTTGCAGTAAAATCACGAGGACAATTTCAAAAGAGGTGATAAAAAATTTCATAAAATTATTATACACAACAAGTAAACAAATTGAATAAATAGTCACATATAAGTCTCAAACATGTTATACAATAACAAAAACTAAGAATATTTTCATACATAATTTGTCAAACAAATATAATATAAATTTTTCTCATGCAAAATTAATTATTTTTTTCACCCAAGGTCTCACGTTATATTTTGTAAGAATTCAAACTCTAAATCCCTACACCTTGATTTGTAATGTTTTGTAACAATGTGCTGCTCTAAGCTAGACCTCATTATCTACACATCTTCTGCATTTAATGATATGAAGCCATCACCTCTTAGGAATGAGACAAAGGAAAGGGCTAAAGAAATCTCAACAGAAGAAGTCCTAACCCATGCATTAATAGGAATATGTTGATGGCTCCTTCCCCTGCCTTCTTCCTTCATGGCTCCATCACTAATCTTAATCATTTAGTCTCCTCCCATTTCTAAGGTTGAAGAAGCCTTCTGCAAAAAGGTTACCTCCAACAATGAACAACCCTTTTGTAGCCCACCAATCCAGTTACACAGCAATCACTGACCACCCCAACAAACCTTCTATTTTAGCTGAATTGTGCAATGGAGCCTTGACAGAAGAAACTCTCTAACTCTGCTACCAAAATTGATGGTGATAGAGTGCACAAATGAAAGGGAAAGAGAAGGAGATGTGGCCTCACATAAGGTTCACGTTGAGAAGGTTGGCCAACAAGCCTTAACCTAGGAAAGAAAAGCTCCATAAAGAAGCAAATCTCAAATCCAAATTCTGTTTTATTTCATTCCATACAGGAGTATTATAGCCATCACCGATTTCATTACATTCTCACCGTGACAATCGAAATAAATGAGACCTTAACTTGTAGGAATACCTACATGCCATTTGCAGTCGACACAATCTCCTCTACAGTAATAGTCCTCTACCTCCAAGCTTAACCCCAGTTAACACTACACCAACCTCTACCACTAAAGAAGAACCCTTACTTCCGCGATGGATAGTTGAAACTAGCTATTGACCAGCTCGAGGGGTGCATCTCCCTCCTACTTTTCTTCATAGGTGTCAAAATTATCCTAGCTTAAGAGTTCATAATGTTGATGCCATTTGATAACTTCTCAAGGACAAGTCTTGATGTATCTTTGATACCTTATTTTCCAATACATAACAGAAAGAAATCAGGAATTCTCAAACGGTTGTAGAAAATTTCAAGGCATATCTCTACAATTGAGATAGTAAAATAGCTTTTCAACTAGACAAAAGAATAATATTATTGCTCAGAGGAAGACAAGTACCTGTTTCTTCTGCTAGTAGAAACAATTCAGTTTGAATTCAAACTCAACCATGCATCCACTACAGTATATTGTACTGAACTCAACATGCATTGGTGAAATAGCTTCACAACAATACAGAACTGTAGTAAAGAATACAATTGCTCAAACAAAAGAAAACTAACTGCTTCTTTCCTGTTAATAGATAATTCACATTGAAATCAAACTCAAACAAGACACACACTACTGTAAGTTGTATACTGAACCAAAAAGCATTGAAGTGAACTAAGGAACATGAAAAGGAAGCTGTAAAGAACTCTGAAAATCTAGATTACCAAAACATTAATGCTCGATGCACTTAAGTATTCATCACTTGTATTAAACTTTCACTAAGATCCAATTGTTAGGCCTTTATACCCAAGAATTTAAGCATATTGCTATCCAGCGTTAACATACACACATGCATCAAAGCAACCCAGTTCGCCATAAATTACAGGCAAAAGAAACCATCACCTTATTTATCATGGATGACGGTATATTCAAAACGTATTTATATCCATCAAAGAAGGATCAAGCATTTAACTAGAAGATGAACAATTGCATGTCAAACGTACAGTAATGTTTAAAAAAAGATTAAATGCATGTTTGGCTGCATTTGTTACAGCTTTAAAACAATGCTTTTGAGCAAAACGTGGTTTCAAAACTTAGTAGCAATTTGGAAACTGCAGTTTGGCCAAAGCATGTGGGAGCCAAAATCATTTATTGTTTCATGTTATCTTGAAACTACAAAATATCATTTCAACATCCAAAAATACTGTATATATTTTTCACTGTGTTTTTATAATAAGCCAAAAGACAATTTGATATCACAAAAAAAATCAATTATGTTGTCCCAAAAATTTGTCAACTCTCAATAATTGTTTGATGTAACGAATTAAATCAATTACAATATCATTATGGGAATAGTTAAGTGACAAAGACAAGATTTTAAAGTAGGAACTCGTCGAATGGGAGAAAATCATATTGGTGATATACCTAGAGAACTCTTCACCATCTACTTGTTAGGGTTGCATAGTATATGAGAGGATCCCATGGAAGAGAAACAAGAAAAAGGAAAATAAAGAAGGAAAAGCAAGATAATCTCACCAGAATTATATAATATTCTCCACAATTAGTCTTGCCATGCTTCTCTTCTAGTTATTTCATTTATAAAATTTGAGAGATCAAATTGTAAATTTATAAAAAATCCATAACAATCATTTATTTATCATTGATTGTTTATATTTATGACATAATAAATAGATATTTTATTTATGGAGTAGTATTGTATCATAAACAAAATATTAGTTTTTATCATTTATTATTATTTACATCCTTGTGATGTCACTGCCTTTACGTCTAAATCATTTATAGTAAAGTTTTACTTACACTTGAGCCCATTACACTCTTAGTCATTTGCCTTCAAAATGACTTCTATATGAATTGGTAGAACAGTGTGTCACTTTTAGAGATTAACATCAATTGGCAGTCATGAATGTTATGTCGGGTCATCAAACCAATGCAATAAATGACACATAAATAAAAAGATCTCATGTTATACAAGAAATTCAGTCTATGTTTACTAAAAAGTAAACCTACTGGCTTGAGATTTTTGCTTTCTAATTCCATGTATTTTGTCGACATCTTCAACACCCTCCTAAGTAAGAGTTCTTTGAAAGGGTCTTTCAAATATGAGGAACCTGCTTCTAAAAGAGTTAAACTCAATAATCCAGCTACTCCATGATAGATTTAAACATTGAACAAGTGACAGTGATTGAAGAATAGGAAAGCATGACTAAAGAGTAGAAGAGGAATAACTCTTTTAGATATAAGGATAAATAACCATAACATTTCAAACCTAAAAACCTTGATAGGTGGAAGAAACATATCATTGATAGAAGAAGGGATTGAAATTAAATATGAAATTCCAAGAACTTCCCAAAAAATATCTATTGTTAATGATGAAGAAACCACTTAGAAATAATTTTTGAAAAAGACTCAAGCCAACACAAGGTGAAGAGTTCTATTGAAATTATTCCTCAATACAAGAGATAATAATTCCAGATAATAGGGTAAATGTGACAGATCTTTCAAAGGAGTTGTCAAACTGCAAGCACCTTAAATTGATAACTACTACTCTAAGGAACATTGCCCTAATATTCTAGATACAATTTACGGATCAATCCAATAAAAGAAGATCAATTATATCTACGGAGGTATCAAGCATACAAACCTCAATGCATAGAAAAGAAAAATTGGATAGAACTTTTTAGATTAATTTCTTAGCTAGATAGCATAGAAAAATTTCAAATTGACTTGTAGAATGATGTATCTAGCTACTAAAAGAAATAAAAAAGAGGATTTAATTGCAAAAAATATTCTAATTGAGGCAAAGTTAGATCTCCTACAAAGGAAAGTCAAGAAGTACCAAAGAAACTTAATAAAAATTGAAGATGCACAAGTTATTCAATATAATATAAATACATGAATACCTCAAAATAAAAAAAGAAACATAAATCATTCAAAGTTCACTATTAATGAAGAAAAGGAAAAAAATATTAGTTTAGAAATGATGAATTATGAATTTTGAGGAAAATGATTTTAAAAATTACAAAATAAAATTATAAATTATCTATATATGTAAGTCAAAATTTTGAAAGAGAAAAAAAAGTTGAATAGATAAAACATTGGATCATGAGTCATGTCACATCACTTATTTTAGGAATCATGCAAAACCTGTTAATGCATGACACTTCGAGTTTGATCATTGGAAAGATTCTCCTTAAGTGAAATGGCCTCTCATATGTTAAATAAGGGTATTGATGGTTATTTATTGTGGCACATTAAATTGTGATCAATTCTAACATGGGAGATCAAATTATATATCTGTAAGTCAAGTCATAATTCTATAATTAAAGCATAATAAATATTTATTAATCATTGATTGTTATAATACTAACATAATCAATGACGACCTAAGTTTACAAACCAATATGATATCATTAACAATGCATTATTTTATTTTTACTATAATTTATTCCTTTGTGGTGCTGTCACTTTTACGACTAACTTATTTACAGAGAAATTATGTTTATACTTAGAGTCCTTTATGCATTGATCCATTGCTTACAAAATGACATAGATGGATGGCTAGAATAATGTGTTGATTTTAAGAATTAACAAATCTAATAAATTATTTCTAAAAAGAGGTTATAAAAAGGAAACTTTTTGATAACACAACAAAAAATTATTTCAAACCTACATTTCATTAATCAACTTAACACTCAACAATAAATGTGCCAAACAAACTCTGAATTGCATAACTTCTAAATCCAACCAAGATTACCTATCTAGTTGAAATTAGATTTTTCAAACTAAAAAAAACAAGGAACAAAAAAACCCATACAAAGACCCTAAAACTCTCACAAACTATGAGGTCACACTTTAGCACATATTTGCAAGCACAAAAAAAAAAAAAAGAAGCATTCTACAAAACAAATATTAGCATGAACTACTAGAGAGTTCATTATGCCCCAAAACAAAGGGAGAATAGCATAAATATAATCCACAGCCACATCTTTAAGTTAAGCATCAAGCAACCGTAAATAAAACCGGACATTACAAAAAGTTATTACCATCAAGATCACTCTGAAAGCTTTTTCTCCAAGAAAGTGTTGTTCAGCCGTTCGATTGCAAGAATCAGTGCTTGTGTCCCCAACCCACCCTCTCCGTGCGCCATCAACGACACATAGAGCTGCTGTGCGAGTGCAAGTCCAGGAAGTGCAAGCCCCACAGTTTGGCATTCCTTCAAACAGATCCCCAGGTCCTTCACGAAGTGATGTACGTAGAACCCAGGCTGCATATCCCTGTCAAGGATCCTTTTCCCGTACAACTCCAGTGATTTTGACCCCGCTGCCCCCGTCGAGATGGCCTCCAACCACTTGCCAACGTCAAGCCCTGCCTTGTGCGCGTACATCATACCCTCTACCAGCCCCACCATGGTGGATGCGATCACGATCTGGTTCCCGAGCTTGGTCCGCTGCCCCGCCCCAGGCCCGCCCATGTACCGCACAGTCCCCAAGCACCGGAAAAGAGGTGCTAGGCGGAGGACGGTTGCCTCGTCGCCTCCAGCAAAGATGGCAAGCGTAGCACTGCGGGCCCCACGGTCGCCGCCGGAGACGGGAGCGTCGACGGAGGAGCAGTTGAGTGATCGGGCCGCCGCGTAGATCTCGTCCGCGAGGGATGGGTCGGAGGTCGTCATGTCGACTAGGACAGATCCGGGGGAGAGTCCAGGAAGAACTCCAGATTCGGGATCTAGCGACGCGCGGCGAACGTCAGAGGGATAACCGACGATGAGGAAGACGACGTCAGAGGCGCGGGCGACGGCCAGGGGGGAGTCCGCGAGAACGGCGCCGCGGTCGATGAGCGGACGGGCCTTCGAAGGGGTACGGTTGAACACGGTGAGCGAGTAGCCGTCGGAGAGGATATGGGAGGCCATGGAGAGGCCCATGACTCCGGTGCCGATCCAGCCGATGCGAGTGGTCGTCGGAGAGATCTCCACCATTGACGACATTAAGGCTCCGCAGGGGTGAATCTCTTGGAGACGGAGGTGATGGAGGAGCCGAGCAGATCGGCAGAGAGCCCGACGGACGGCGAGCATCGACTCAAAGAAAGGAGTGGATGAGTGGGCTCCGATTTTACAGATATACCCCTGACAAGATTTTAGACTAATTCATTATAAATTAAACAAAACATGAGGTGTTTTATGATTTTTCTAATCTTTTCATTTTTATTTTAATTTACAAATTATTTTGTTGTTGGGTACTCCAAAAACAACTACTATGTTGGATCGGACATTGTTAATTAGTGCCTATTGTTAACGAAATAACAACAATTCTTAATCTTCACATCATCGATTATCATCATTGATTACAACAAAGCATTGTTGTTGATGTCGAGCAACCATCGAAACCATATTTGATTATATTTTATTGATATGCTCCTATCAATATTAGACTTTTTTTGTCTGAATGAAACAAAACTTAAAGTTTCTTATAATATGTTGTAATATTCTCATTTTTATTTTGATTTAAAAGCTAATTTGATTTTGGGTCCTCCATAAACAACTATTATATTAAATTAGAGAGTATAAACTGTTATTATTTGTCGTTTTGAAATAATATCAATCCTTAAAAATTACGTCATTGATTGTCGTCGATGATTACCACGAAGTGTAACTTGAGATCTTCAGTTGTTGACATTGAACAACAATTATAGTCACACTCAATTTTCTAGATATGTCCCTAACAAAATTAATTATTTTTCGTGTTAATGAAACAAAAGATGATGTGCTTTATAATTGTTCTAATATTCTCACTTGCATTTTAATTTATCAAGTTAGTTTTTTTTTGAATCTTTTATTATAAGTGAATGTCAATCATTGTCACTCACCGTTTTGAAACATCAATCATTTTAAAAAACTATTTTCAAAAAATGTTTAAAAAATATAATTATGAAAACCTCTTATATTTGAAAAAATACATTTAAAAACTATCACTCAACAAAAACAAAGAAGCGACATCTCAAACTTTAATTTCCAAAATAAAAAATGAAATTTCTTGCTTTTAGGAAACAACCTGACAAATTGATCATAAGATTATTATAACTAAATCACTTCAAAAAAACTTATCGAATCTATAATACACAAATCACATAACACAAAAAATACAAAATGCATACAAAATTCAAACATATGCCCATGATCATATATGTATCATCAATCTAATTACGTGTCATCATCTCTCTTCATTATCTAAGCACAAAGCCTAAACCATACAACCATGTCAAAACACTTAACCTTAGTTATAACAAAATGTGCACAACAAAGTGAAGTATGCAAAACCCAAAATGCAATATTAGCAAGAATTGCAATGTGTAATAAGCTTTAGTTTCATAGATAGTAATGAGCTTTATTTCCCCCAAAAAGTGAGATTGTTCAACAATTGTTACATGAATCATCATCATTGAGCAAAACCACAGTAAACTCCCACTTTTATTCCTCAAGCAAAGAAAAAGATTGCATAATTGAGCAGAACAAGATGAAGAAAAGGCTGCACCATTGAGCAGGCAAACACAAATTCACCCATCTTATGCAGCACTTTGGCTAGAAAAACTCAAATGCTCTCATATATGAAGGAGCACAAGAAGCTAAGAAGATAGCCAAAACAAAGATGAGACAAGTGTTTCACTACTAAGAAACCTCCAGCTCAGAATACTGAGAGTTTGAGGCTGCAATGAGAGCAGCCCCGAGACCCGATCCGTCGTTGGCATGAATGACAACAACGAAGGGCGCAACTTCGTTGCCGAGGATCTCCGCAAGAGTGCTCTCGAGGGACTTCCTGAAGAGGGTGTAGTGCTCGAAGAGTCCACCATCAAGAGCAATCACCGTTCTCTGCCGCTCTAAGGTGAATTCCCTCCCCTGCTTCTTGAGAATGCCGGCTATTCCAGCGGCGGAGAGGCGGGCGGCTCGACTGGATATGATGTTGCAGAGATCGACCACCATTTTCCTAGTCTTCAAGGCGGTGCCTGTGATCTGGGATGGCGATATGATGTGAACAAGTGTTGTTTATCTTGCAGGAAATCTATGTTTGAGGAGAACATACCCCCAAAACATCTTTGAACTTGCTTGCAACAACATGCAGATCAGATGATGTATCTTCATGCATGGAAGACATGTGTGGGGTTCTGGAAGAAGATGAGCCCAGTTAAATTATGTTTACAATGGTAAAAGGTAACATACAAGTTTTTGAATCTTTTATACAAGCTTCAGTTATAACAATTAGTACACAAACACGTGATGGATGCAAAATTTATGCACAAACTCTACAAAATAAAGGGACAACACAACCTAGTTACCTCCATAGATAATGTAGTGAGCTGGAGAAAAAATGTGCCACATAGGAAAAATTGCAAAAGATGAAGGTTTATTTTGAATCTTAGTAGTTTATTAACTCGAGCACTAGATCGCTTTTACCGTTTTTTGTTATGAAGTTTAGCTTTTCGAGAGAATTTAGACTGCTTTTTGAAACCATAAAATGGTAACAACAAATAAATGGGATATAAGTAACAACTTCAAATATAATGCCAATGTGTTTTTGAAAGATCAAAACTGTTGAAAGTAAAAGTTATGCATTTTCAAGAAAGATAACTCACTTTTAGCTTTTGCATCTACAAATAAACTAAGGCATTTGACAACACTTGAGTCAATCATTGATCATTCTTTTTAGTTATTGATTAACTAAATAGTTGTGGAATCCAACAAAACTTGAAATCAACCTAATTGTTTAATGTGGGTGATACCATAAATACATTTGTACAACCACAACTCTCTCATGCACACTTGAATTTTATACATGCTTATGCCTACGTATGGATTCTTGACTTGATCTCTAGTTATCTTGATTCAATTCAAAACCCAAAAATTGCATTAAAACAGGCCCATAATGTTAGTTGGCTTTGTCATCATGATCAAAATTTTCAGGTTTATCTCTCAGAATGTAATCAATTTCAGATACAAAACAATTGGTTATGCAAATGTTATGGATTCATTCACTGAGATACTAAGAAAGGACAGCTTATGCCTATGTATGGATTATTCTTGACTTGATCTCTAGTTATATTGATTCAATTCAAAACCCAAAAATTGCATAAAAACAAGCCCATAATGTTAGTTGGCTGTCATCATGATCAAAATTATCAGGTTTATCTCTCAGACTGTAATCAATTTCAGATACAAAACAACTGGTTATGCAATATGATAGATTCATTCACTGAGATACTAAGAAAGGACAGCTTATGCCTATGTATGGATTATTCTTGACTTGATCTCTAGTTATATTGATTCAATTCAAAACCCAAAAATTGCATTAAAACAAGCCCATAATGTTAGTTGGCTGTCATCATGATCAAAATTTTCAGGTTTATCTCTCAGAATGTAATCAATTTCAGATAAAAAACAATTGGTTATGCAAATGTGATGGATTCATTCACTGAGATACTAAGAAGGACAGCTCACCGCAGTATAAAAGGAATTCTAAGTTTTGGAGGAACAGTGTCCCCAAAGAGAAAAGCCTCCTCTGCCAGTTTCAAGAGGACCCTCCTTAGAATTTCTCCCAAGTACATCCCAGAAACCAACTTCTCAAATATCTAGAAAATCACAATTAACATAAATTTTAAGGCCAGAGATGTCATATTTCCCAACAAAATAATCTAAAAAAAGTTTAAAAATGCCCATAGCATGCTTAAGTGCTGGAAGTTAACAATCAATAAACACCACACAAACATTGCTAAAATTGAAACTCAAGGCATCTTGGTGAGATGCACGAGTAAACATCGAGAAGTTACAATTGGAAGCTCAAAGATCTCCAAGAGAATCGTACCTGTTCACCCGGATTCAAGCTTTCAGCATCTAAGGAATCATCATAGTCTGTCAGTGGAAGATGAGAAGATCGAAAATTTCCCCATTCCATGTTGATGACCTACATATATACATTCGCAACTTCAACTTAATGACAAGCTTTACAATGTTTGAGAACATATATGACCCAAAATATCAAATAAAGGGAAATGCTCCAAGTTCATCAGCCCATTTTAAACTGTAATAATATTCACTTAAAGCTTTTTTCTCCTTTGCTAACTTCATAGAGCGTTTCTCATAAAATCTTAGAATCATGAAAAGCTCGAGCACAAACAAAATCACAAAATGTTCGTACCATCTCTCCTGAATTTGGAAATAGACCATGCCACTTTGGGATAGCATGCACCCGTTCAACGTATGCTGCATTTGTACCAGTACCCAGTATAACAGCTGCAACAACGTCCTTGTCATAAAACCTTCCCCCAGCAAGAGTCCCAACAGTATCATTTACCTGAATCAAGATCATTGCACATAAGATTGATATACTAGTTTAAAAAGAAGCTCCTGAAATGTAGACTGTAAAGCTTACTAGTGCTGCAACCCGCAAATCAAGACCTTGTCTATCTATAGCTTTGGTCAGCTCAGACACAACATCTTCCCCAACCTGGTTTTCCATTGCCATACTACCACAAGTTAGATTAACCAGAAACTATTTGCAATTGCTTTTTACAAGTGAAATAGTGAACAAAAAGCAGAGGTTATTGGAACCTTGAGCTAATAAGATCATTAATCATGCTAGGAACTTAAAAAAAATCATTTCAAAAGCAAAACCAACAGCTTAATTCACAAGTTGGTCACTTGAAATTCAAAAAAATAATGATGAAATGCAACTTGCAGTTTTTGGTCAATAAGGGACCTTCAAAATCTAGCTTAACATATGGGGTAACGGGTGTGGAACTATCTCAAGTCCCAACCGAGCCATAAAGTGTATCATCATCAAGATTCTATGGCTCATAGACCAAATGATAGTAACGACTACCTTTTGATTAATTTGAAGCCTATAGTTTGAATACCTCTACCCTTTGATTTGGTCCCACTAATGCATATTCTTTCCACATCTTAGAACAATTCCCATGGTAAGATAGACTTCTGCATTGGTCTTATTCTCTTTCTATCTTGAATTTCTATAATTTTGGATGAAACTCCCAACACCTAAACTTGGTGTGACCAATTTTCATTCAAAGAAAAACCCTTGCAAAGTGTCCTATATTGAACAAATTTCTTTCAATTTATCTTTATACATTGGGTTCTCATTAAAGACATATAATTTGTTTTCCATAACTTGCTTCACATTTTATTCATCTTTTCAAAGATCATAGGAAAAACACTTTCTTCGCCATATTGATGATAATGCAAAGATGGCATTTTGTGATAATGTATGCATGCATCCCAACCAAGTACATCAAAGTTGATTACTCTCTCAAGATTTATCCCCAAAGCAACATTGTTCTCTAATACTTAAATTTGTATTCTTGCACCAACTGCAATTGTCATTGTCAAAACCCAAGACCCTTTCTCTATCATGCCTCGTCATACATCATAGGTTAAAAGTCTTCCAAAATAATTTTTAAAGTTACTCTAACTATCACTGAATTGTATCCATGTTGAGAAGTGCATGATAAGTAAGCTTTAAACTAACAAAAGAAAAACTATAAAAATAGGAAATATCATACAAGGAGAGGTCTACAACTCATTGAGCTACGCATCATCCTCTGGCATTCAATTTGAACCATATAGGTTAGTCATTGCTAGTTGGAATCACAAGAATATTCTAATTTTTAACTCCAACATATAGGGCCTTAAGATTGACTAATGCAATCAGATCATGATGTGCTCCTTCTCCCAAGAAGAGGAATCTCCTATGGCTAATTCCTTCTACATCATGATCTTCGTCAATGATTGAACCTGTTTTACAACTTGACAACCTTTATCAACAATGTCACCATGGGTTCTTCCTCTTGTGACGTGCTTTCTCCTTCAATGCAACCGTTGTTTCTATCCCCACTTTTCATATTCCTTCTACTTTTTAGCTCTATACCATTCCAAATACATTCACTATTTGCCAACGTCCACAACAAGATAAACATGACTTTGATACTAACATCATACATATCTCTGCCTTCTAAAGCCTCCTTCATTTTAGAAGATTAACCCAAAATGCATGATAAAGGTTGAAGAGGGGTGAGCTTAAAGTTGATTTATAGATAAAATATTAAAGAGGTTTCTCAATTATCGCAATGAAAATAGCGTTACTATCCCATGCTTGATAAAGGATGAAGAGAGACATGCTTGAAAAAAACTTAAATGTAAACAAAAAAAGAGAAGGATTCTTGAGTTTATCCTAAAGAAGATCGTCCTCCAGACTTAGATAGCAGAAGTCATTCTTAAACCTTCAACATCCATTTTGGAAAAATACATCTAGAAGAGCATTTCACATATGTAGTAAAAAAGAGACATTGTTTTGATCCCCAAGTCTACAATGTACATTTGCCCTCCCATTGCAAACACAAGACAAGGCAATTTGTAAGCAAGTTTTTAAAAAAAAAATTATAAAAGTTAATGTAGATAATGTTATATAGTAATTAAAAAAAAATCACAAGTTCTTTTGTTTTTTGGTCAAGTAGCATGTCAAATCTCCTTTGTACAACTTTTCATTTGTCCTTTTTCATTAGAATTCCTATCAAAAGAAATTCTAGGCAAACATGAAGAAAGGATTACATAGGAAAAACTTAATTATTAATATAATAATAAAAAAGAAAACCTTAATGACCTCACCTACAATGCAGATCTCTCAAACTAAAACAAAGGTCCCAAGTATTCCATAAAACAAATACATTGTGAAGGTAAGCCTAAGTCATTTACATGGCCAAATAACATAAATGTCAACCAAATCAAACCAAATACACATAACGCTACTCACTTTCTAGATGATCCATCTAAAAAAAAGAATTTATAGATTTCTAATCCAATTATTTCATTCTCTATTTCTACTGATCAAGTGATCAAAATCCAAAGAAAAAAACACACCGAATTCGGGCATATGCCAAACTTCAAGCGACAAGCATCGAAAATAGGCGCCCAATTTTGGGCGCCCAAATTCGGGCACCACAAAGCGCAGAGCAGGTGCCCGACTTCGGGCGTTGCAACTACAAGCACTGGCGCACACACTTGCAAGGGCACGCCTGAATTGGGAGCCGTGTGTTGATTTTTCATGCGGACATATTTGCCCCGATCACAGCACCTAACCAGGAAAAAAATGTAGGCAAGTGGAAGACGCGCGTGAGCGAGGTATCCAAGTGCTCAGGGAATGGGCTGTTCAGCTCAGCATTTCAAAATTTGGCCAAAGACTTTTGATTTTTTGTAATTTGAAAATATATTAAAATATTATATCCAAGCCTTATATAAAGGAATAAAAATACTTAGTGAAGAAAACTTTTTAAATGAATTTTCAAAAGAAGAATTGTCTGAGAGGAATTTTCATGAGAACTTTCTAAAAGAAATTTTCAAAAAAGAGGCAACTGAAAATCAATCTAGAGAAGAATTCAAAGTGAATATGGAATATTATGAGAGTTCTAAAAAACAAAACTTTGTAAAATTCAAAAATCTCTTGAAATGAATCTTTTGGGGATTATTATCCATTGTGGTAAAAAGTATTATTATCATTATTTTTTTTCTTTGCTCCTAGCTATTTCACGCTTCCACTTTCGCTGTGACTACTCTGAAAAAGGTCTACTGACTAGGATTCAAAACGAGAACAACCTCGCAGACAGATCATCTACTCACAGGATCTTAAGGAAAATAATTTCTACCAAGTTGAAAAATGAAGTCGAGTGTTCTAGTAAACCCAAAATCCTATATTTCTCCTAATCATAATACCCTATAACACATCAAAAGATCTTAAAATGATTCAAAAAGCAAAGAAAAAAAAAAGTATGGACATTCAAATTCTAAAATAGAAATGATGATGAGATTAATAAAAAATCAAAAATTCAAATTACAAAACCACTATTAATAATATAAAATGAATCATACAATTCGAGCTCTTCATCAACAAAAAGTCATATAACCACGAACAAATCCTATGCTGGATGTCCAACAAGTCAAACTTGTGATCCCTAAACAATGTCACCAAAACTCAATGATCTATCAAATGACCTGATCAAGCAAACATTCAAACATTTAAGACAATCAGATTATTCCATTCCTAAAAGGTGGTAATTTGACTACCACTCAGGGATAAAATAAATTCATCAACACCAAGTTTTATTTCAAGTGAAACACTCCTAAGATGTCACCATAATTTTAATGGGATTTGTACACACTCCAATGAAATATGGTGGTGTCAAAATCCTTGAAAATTCAAGTTTATTGACACCCCAAAAACTATACCACTTGAACACACCTCAATTCCTAAGGTTTTGTTCACATCATTGTAAATTGCACTAATTGTGAAAATGCTCCCACCAAGAAAAAGGTATAATTCAACAAACCAATTTAGAATTGAAGTCCTTCCATACAATCAAGATTAGAAGAACTAATATGTACACATAGAAATAACTAATAATCCAAACTCAATCCCATCACAAATTATTATTTCAAAACTGATGTTACAAATGTGCAGCTACTAATTTAGGAATTACAGTAAATCCCTATAATAAATTCAAAATTGTATAAGCTGAGTATTGACAAGTCAATAAGAGCAACATTAAAATTACCGTCTCGTCAATGGAGAAACCCTTTGTCCATTTGATAAGGGTGCCTGAAGAAAGTGAAGTCTGCCGCACTGGAAAGGAGAAAGTAAAACCAAGTTCCCTCTGCCTGCCTGTAGGAAGCTGAAATTCTTCACTTTCAGAAGAAATGAACCTTGCCACCTCTGCGGCAATAAAATCAAATAGTTCCTGAAAACAAAACAAATTAAGCAAACAAAATAAAGACAGATATATAATCTTAAAAACAGATACCTAACATGCTAGAGCTTCTCATACATTGGAACTCCCAATCATCAAATGTGGTGGAATAGAGACCTCCTCAGCCTCCTGTTTAATAACACCTAGTTCCTTTCCACCCAATTGTACACGAATTACCCGGAAGTTGGTTCCTCCAAGGTCCAATGCATAAAACAAGCCCTTCTCATCTCTGTAATAGGAACACTTGTCTTTAGTAGTCTTTCATAACCTGTTGTGATGTAAAGTTTACATAAAAGGTGAATCATCAAATATGCAAAAAAGTTAACTTCTGTAAAACAATAATGCTTGTCTAGTCATTGAATGTGTTCTACCAAACCAAACTAACAGCATCTACACTGCATCTTTTTCGATGCAATGTACTTCTTGCCAGTAAGTAAACCATCAAGCAGATGCACTTGAACGGCAATGGCTTGCAAAGCAGCATCATCCACCGCAGCCATTTACCATATAAAACCTTGTTATCCAAAGGAAACAAAGAAAATATATTATATCAGAAGCACCAAGAGTTTTCTTTTCCATAAAAGTTAAATCCTCAAAACCAAAACAATTTCCCTTATGTTTGCTTCATATTAAGTTTTTACATCCCTGGAAAGACCAAAAAAGATATATTTCCCAAGTGCAATGGCAGAAAGGTCGTAAGACTTCATTTCTCCACTTCTTACAAAGACCATTGACATTTAAAAGAGGAAAGACCTGCTAATACATATTGCCCTATTAGTTTCATGCACCAATGAAGCTAAATTCCAAATCAAAAGAAAATGGTTTGTAGAGATGAGAAAAATATACAATCAGAAAGACATATATCTATAACGTAATTAATATTAGTTGCAGGATATGCCATGATTGCTATCAAAAAATTATAATGAGACTATTTTCAAGTTTACTGTCCATTTAATAAAGACAGAAAGCATTCAATTAAAACTTTTACTGACAAAAACTCATCTAACTCACCTAAACTTGACGCATATAACATACGCATTGGTTTAAGTTTTTCCTTTGCTAAAGGAGTATTAAGCACAACTGAACTTTCAGAATCCTAAAAGGGAGTATTAAGCGCAACTGAACTTTCAGAATCCTCCATATTGCACTTTTCACCTACTAAAAATATTTTTGTTCATAGTTTAATTTTATATTCATAATTTAATCTATGCAATATTGTGGTATAATAGTGATCAATACAAGAATGTTAAAAATGATAACTTGATTTATAATTTTAACCGCTGAACACATTATTTTGCTCTTTTATTTTTTAAAGTCTATTAAAAATAAGTAATCCAAACCAAAACTGCATCAATACTATCGAAACTCAAACTTTGAGAGCTGGATCAATGCTGAAAATGAAACTATAAACCAAGTCAAATGATATGATGACAATGACTTAATAAACAAATCAGAACAGAAGGACAGATGAATACAAGACAATAAAAAAGAAGACTTCAAAAAACTAGGACCTAATAAAACAGATGGAAAAGAAATTAAGATACAGTAACAAGCAGGTACTGTGAATTCAAGCTGAAGGTAGTTAAGAAAGGTCCGGCCTAAGAAAGAAAAAGCTAATAAAATAAAACAATGGATAAGATCAACAAAGCTAGCAAGACAAAATGACAGTAAAAAGGAACTAAACAAATTTGCAGATGACATTGAAGTGGACCCATTTCTTTCCTTGAAAGAGGACCCATTTCTTCAAAAAGTATCTTTGAAGAAGTTAAGAGACGACATCATTGAATTTCCATAAAAGTAAATCTACGCAACTATGTTTGCATGGGCCCAAATCGAACAAACGAGGCACGCGTAGCTAAACACATCCAAAAGTCTTCCATAAAGTAACGACTGTAACGATAACAAAAAGAAAGAAATCGGGAAAAAAGCTTCCGACTGGAATTTCCCAAATCAAGAACAGCTTTTGTCCTTCGTAACACAACAAGAAGAACCATATCACCGCAAACATCAAATCTGCAACGATTACTCAACATCAAGACATGACGCACCGGAGCAACAATTTATCGACAACAGGAAAGATTGGATAATCTGAACACAAAAACGAATTTTCGGCAAGAGAAGTATAGCCGATGCATAATCTCGTTAAAAACAAATGAGAGAAAAAAGCAAACAAATGCAACCAGAAAATCGTATTCATGTTACGCAATAAAAAAAAAAAAAATAAAAAAAATAAAAAAAAAAATGTAGTAACAAAAAATTACCCAGTCGGAAGGTTATCTACATAGGTGATAAGCATCTTAAGCTTACTCCCGCCTTCCGAGGCGAGGCCGGCGTGCATCTCCATCGTCATCGCATCCGCCACCTGCCTCAGCTTCCCGATCGGCGTCGCACACTTCTCCTCGAGTTCCTTCAAGATCGCCTCCGCTCTCGCCCAGCGGCACGAGTTCCTCATCCTCCGCCTCACGATAAGCACCGACACCGCGCATGCAGTCGCCGCGCACACCACCGCCGTTCCCACTGCCGCCTTCCTCATCGTCCTGCCCACGATACTCTCCCTTCCCTCGATAAATAATACCCCTTTTTTGGCGTTTTTAATCCCTCCTCCCCCGTCAAATCCCTTCCACCACTCCAACGTCTACCTTCGATCCCACCGATCGAGAAACGAAAGACCAAACCCTCGCAAGATTACGGATCGTCTTGTTCCTAGTTCCCACCCTTGATCCTCCACAACGCCCTACCCCGCGCTCTCTATCTCTCTCTTAAATCCCCTTCCTGTGCTGAATTAAACGACAGATGGAGACGACCGTAGCCGCATTCGGAGGAGCTTCTTCCCTCCGCCTTTCTGTTGGATGTTGATCGATAAATACACTCCTCCTTTTACTAAAAGCACCTCCTATCCGCACTCCACATCCTTTCTTTTGCCCGTTAAAGCGTTGATTTGCGTGTAATATGCGAGTTTGACCATGTAGTTTGTTGTGTCAATAATTAGATTAGTGGACAGTTTTAGAATATGTTATTATTCTCTTTTAATAATGCAAATTAAATTTATTTTTAACGAAAATTTACTCAAATATAAATATATTTAAAAAAATATTTTTTCAAGTTTGGTGACAAAATGTAACTCAATCACCCAAGAAGTTGATAATTGAATATAAAATTTAATCATTAATTATAAATTTTTCACATCAAATGACTTTTTATGAAGAATGTGTATAATATATAAGTATTATTGTCTCTTATTACAATTTTGAATTTGTCAAGTTGATATTGGGTGACAAAGCTCATAATAGTTTTCATAATTAATAATGTGCTGATAATAACAAAGTTAATAAGATACTTAGTATAAAAGAATCAACAAAGACAATAAATCTAATCATGATTATTCTAACATAGTTGTTAAATTAATTTAGTAAATATATGAAGATAAAATTAACATATAAACTAATAAATAATATAGATAAAATTTTCACTTAAAAAGAAAAATATATTAACTGTAACCAATATTATTTTTATATATAATTGATGATAAATATAATAATTTACATCATTGATCCTAAATAAAAGAAAAATGTAAATTTACAATTACGTTAATTATATATCAATACATTGAAATTATTCTTAATCTCTAATATAAAATTAAATCTAATTTTATTAGTATTTAATAATTTTTTTCTTAACTAAAAATCTCATCTATAGTATATATCAATCGATAAATAAACTCTATCTCTCAATTACAACAAGAATGATTAGATAAAAGAGTTAATACAATATAACATAGTCGTCACGAGTTATATAATTCATCACATAAAAGTTATTGTAAGACTATAAATATTAGTTTGAACATATTACTTTTTTATCTTTTTAATTTGGAAGATATTAAAAAAATTGTCAAATATTTGTTTATTTTTTTAATAAGATGAATATATTTTTTTTAACTGGCATGATTAATTGCTTGGTGTATAAATTTTTTATTGAATTGCTTCAGTGAGATAATATTTAAAATTCCCATAATAAATAAAACTTCAATACAATGCCAGATCTGAACAAAGAAGAGATTAATAATGTAATGGATCGAATAAAGTTAAAAATTCGTGTAGATCCAAAACAAAATCATATAAATAAATTATTATTATTGTCATTTTCATTTTTTAAAAAGCAGCACGTAAAGTTGATGTGGAAAAATTATGCAAAGTATATTAAATTATTTTAATATAAAAATCTGTTTATTTAAGTTTATTTATGACTGTTTGAGCTCCTTAGGTAATCATTTTTAATGATATGAATGCAAATTTACAAATTTACCCTCATGTCATGTGGTAGACAATTATTCTTTTAAATAACAGATTTAAAATAATTTTGAAAATTTTATAGTAAATTAATTACGAAGCTTTTTTTATAAAAAAAAATCATTTTTAACTATTTTTTAATTAAAACAGAGGGCGTTGGTTATGGGTTATATATGTCCAATCCATCAAATCACGCGAAGAGCAAGTCAATGAGATTTCTTCAACGTTCTGATTTTGATTAAAACTTTTTAAAAAAATATGAATTTTCATTTTAATTTTAAAATTAAAAAAATAGATCAATCAAATTTTATTTATTTTTTATGATATCATTAATTAACTTTTTCAAAACCTTATTAAGGATATCTTTTAAATTTTTTTTTCAATTGAAGCAAGTAAAACATAAGCTTTGTGCCCAAAAGACCATATGACATGTTTGTTATTCAATTTAGGTTGAATTTTTAATAAGTTTGATTTTGTTTTAAATATTTTTTTAACTAATTTTAGTTTTATAGGACTTAAGAAAATAATAAATGTCCTAGAAAGACAAAATAAAAAACTTAATTTTAAAAAATAAAAATAAATATGCTAAAAAGATGAAAAACTCTTTTAAAAATATTATATTAAAAATCTCATGACCAAACCAACATTCATTATATATTTGCTAAAACATTTATAAGAGGATTTTATGCCAAAATCAAATGTATCTCATCAAACAAAAACCAAATCCAAATGGGTCGAAGCATGAGTTTTGACCCAAAACTAAGAATCATGATTAAGATACAAGAACCCTTCATTTGATATCACACCAAATTGATATCGATATCAAATAACTCCAAATATTACATGGCACGACAAATATGTGTAAAAACATTAATAAGATAAAATGTAATGATTGACAAATTAATAGTTTATAAATATCAAGAATAAAAATAAGAATATAAAGATTTATATGATTTGATCATAAAATAAACATAAATCTACAAAAGAGATGAAAATATTTTACTAAGAAAACAAAATATTAATATATAAAAATATATGTTAAAAAAATCTCTTTTACAAATCTTCAAATACCCCTGAAATCCTCTTCACATAAGAAACATTCCTATTCTCTTTATGATCAAAGAAAATTAGTAAAGACAAAAGATCTAAATTTATGATTTACTAAAGATTTAGACTTCTAAATTAAGCAAGTTCACAAACATTTAATGCCAATAATGCTAAAAGATGAAACCCTAAACAAGTTGAAGAAGTATCTAACAATTTGACAAAATTGGTGACATGAAAAGTATTCCCAAACATATGGAGGCCAAAATTCCATTAATACCCTTTGTGACCTTTATGTTATTATTTTTAGATATTAAAACCATTAATAGCTTACAGATATATCTTATAAAAGATATGTTGAGTTAATGATATATCTTTCAATTTCATTATATTTATCTTAAATTCAAATATTTAAATATAAAAATATTAAAAATATTTTCTCCAAAACAAATAACATCTTAAATTCAATATTTGCAAATATTAATAGAGAGATAATATCATAATAATTATCTTGAATTATATTATGATTATATTCAAATGATATCATTTTTTTAATTCTCTCTTCTAATCTTAACTATCAAGCTCCCAATGTCTTAAAGAATTGGGTTTTATGCAATTTCAAAAGTCTCATATTTTTTTGACCTTAACACCAACAGATGACTTTTTAACCATAATTATTCAAATTTGATATGAATTTATAAAATCTAAAGTGAACCTATCATAAAATCTTCATAAATGATTATCTCCTTACTCTAAATGCTACAACAATACCATCCAAGACTAAGATCAACACATCACATCAAGACTTATCACTTTGTTCTAACAAATGTCACATAATGTTTATGAATTTCAACTTAACTTTAAAACAAATTATATATTTATCTAAATCATGATACTTTCTTGAATTAATAAAGAAAATAAAACTGACACAACTTTGCCCATGATTGCGTCTTATAATATGGAGTTCAACTTCTTTGAACATTCAAGACAACTAATGCACTATTACAAAATTGAAAGACCTTAGCATTTTCAAAAACCTTATATTACTTAAGACAAAAAGTACTTATAACATAAGATACTTTATTAGATTTGAAATATAACATAAATTAATATCTTGGTCATATTATCATAAGTCTTCAATTCTATTATGTTAAAACAAAAATATTACAAATAAATATTATTTTCCATGTAAATTTGACTTAATCATATATCTTTTAATTTTATTATATTTATCTTAAATTTAAATATTTAAATATGAAAATGTTAAAAGTATTTTCTCCAAAACAATATAATATCTTATATTCAAGATTTAAAAGTATTAATATTGAGATAATATCATAATAATTTTCTTGACTTATATTATGATTATATTCAAATGATATCATTTTTTAATCTTCTCCTTCTAATCTGAATTATGAAACTCCTAATATCTTAAAAAATTAAGTTCCATACAATTTTAAAACTCTCATACTTGTTTTGAACTTAACACCAACAAGAGACCTTTTAACCATAGTTATTCAAATTTGGCATTAAATTATAAAAACTAAAGTGAACCTATCATAAAATCTTCATAACTTAAAAGTGATTATCTTCTTACATTGAATGCTACAATAATACCATCCAAGACTAAGATCAACACATCACATTAAGACTTCAAACTTCTTCTTTAACTTCAACTTAACTTTAAAACCAACTCTTTACTTATCTAAATCATGATACTTTCTTCAATTAATAAAGAAAATAAAACTAGTGCACCTTTGCTCACGATTGTGTCTTACAATATGGAGTTCAACTTCTTTGAGCATTGAAGACAACTAATGCACTATTGTAAAATTGAAAAAACTTAAACATTTTAAAAAAAAACCCTATATTAGTCAAGGTAAAAAGTACTTAAAACACAAGATACTTTATTAGATTTGAAATATAACACCAATTAATATCTTAGGGCATGTTATCATAAGTCTTCAATTCTATTATGCTAAAACAAAAATATTACAAATAAACATTATTTTCCATGTGAATTTCACCACCATCATATGACTTATAAATGAAAAACAAAGCTATATAAAATAAACAAACTAAATCCCTGATCTATTGAACTATATTTGTCCCTTTAAAAAAATAATATAAAAATCCAAATCAAAGAAGCTTTTTTTCAATATTGATATTTGTTATCTTGTCCTAATTATCTTTGACTTTTCACTCATTTTTCTTCAATGAAACTTTTACAATTTATCATTTTTATTGAAAAAATAAGACATCTTCTTTCCCTTTATAACAATCGCTTCTACCCAAATTAATTCCTCATTGTAAGTCTCCCTCTCACAATCAATCCTTTTCCAATGAATAAGATCATTCTCGAGCTTAGAATTCACTTTCTTTTATAAGAGACAAATAAATAATATAAAAACAAAATTTAATCATCCATCTTTACAACTAAATTTCCCATATCTCTAACAAAGAAATTAAACATCTATATGACTTAATGTCCATGTACTCTTATATGTATAAAAATATAACTTTTATTTGATATTATGCTTATTGGACAAGCTCTTGGTTATACATGAAGATTCTAACTTATGTCATAACACATATATAGTAGTTTTCTCTAACAACTCTATAAAAATCTCATAAAAAAACAAAGTTAAATGGTTAAAAGCATTTTTTTTTCTTTCATCTCCTCTACCTCTAACTCGCACAAGGCTTTGACTTGTTTTATAATTCAATGAGCGTGTTTATGCTTCATTGTTGAACAAGTAACATTTTCATGTTAATTTCCCAAAGCCTAAAAGCTCTTTAAACTTTATGATTTCATAATTTGTTATATCAACCAAAGAATTAATATCAAATTTTACAATAAGTAACACATATGTGTAGAAACGCTAACAAAATCAAACATGAAAATTGATAAAATAATAATTTGCAAAGAAAAAAAAATACAAGTATTTAAGTGATTCAATCATAAATTAGATCTATACTCATGAGAAAGAAAAGAAAATATTTACTAAATAAATAGTTATTATAATAATGAAATAAATAGAAAAAACTTTTTATTTGAAATTCCAAAATATATCCAAATCTTTACCACAAAAGCTCTATAAATGTTTATCTTATCAAACAAATTCAGTAGGAGTAAAAAGATATAAACTAACTATACTCAAAAGACCCAGCATATTCCAATTAAACAAAACCTAAATTCACATAAATTAAGCACAATGGAGACCAAACAAGCACATCCATGCCAACTTGACATAGATTCTTCGATAGCAAAATTGCATTTACCACAAAACAATCCTTCAAAGTCTTCTAAGTGGTAATCTCCTTGCCCAAAATATAGTTGTAATACATTGAAGTGAAAAGTCCGACAATTTTTATCAAAATCTATCATCTTAGTCTCTCAAAATCTTCTTCAAAAGTGCCCCAATGGTAACGAATTGAAACTTAGCCATAACTTCTCTATGTATTTTCAAATCTTGTATCCTCATATCCAAATAAAATTAAAACTACATACATTCAACTTAATAGGCACAATTTCCAATATGTTAAATCCATACACCTTTTATTCCACATAAATCCTCAATAGAGTAACTCTCATCATATCTTGTTCTCAAAAAGATCCAAAAGTCATTAAATTTCTTGATCTCTAACTTTGTGTGTCTAAGAAAATTATGAAAATTTGAAGTTTTTTATTACATAAAAAAAACCCTCAAAATATCACTTTAATCAAGAATATCACTAAACACAAAAAGAGTTCTAAGTAGGTGACATACCAATGGTCTTAGTCTTTTAAATTAACAAGTTTACTATCAAGCACTAATAATCAACATATAAAGATATCACAAATACAAAGTGAGTTTCATGTCATCTCCAAAAGGTCATTACATTTGTAAAAGATTATAGCTCAAACTTTGTCACTTTTGGCCATTGTTCAAAAATGATTTTTATGACCTATCGTAACTTATCACTTACAAAACTCTCCTTTTGTTACATATTGAGATGAAATTTTTCTATTAAAGATAAATTATTTAAATGACCCATAAACATACCTTCACACTATATCACCGAGTAAAAACTCCAAGATGCATGAGTAAATAAATTTCAAGAAGAACAATTTACAAAATGCATTATTTGAAACAAACTTTCTAACCATTGTTAAGTGATGTGTGAAAGATATATAAGACATCAATAATGTTAGCGACACATAACAAGAAAATAGATAACACAAATTACCAAACCTGAATGTTATTTGGGTCAATCCAGGTCAACATCAACACTATCTGAACCTAACCCATTTATAAACCTACAAAAAAGATAGAACATTAAACAAAATACAACAAAGTCAACTATTGCTTTTTCAAAATTCTTCATAGATATATTTAAGCAGCAAATCATTTGTTGAAACGTTCCTGTGCAAGATTCGAAACAATATGCTTGTTTGTATTCAAGTGTACTACATTTTTCAGTTATGCTAAACATTGTGGAGTCTGGAATAAAGTCAAAAGAATCCAATAAAGAAGAACTTGTAACAGCAAACCAAAGGATAGATAAATTTATATTGAGATAAAATAACCGAAAAAGAACAGAAATAAAAAAAAAACTTATGATATTAATTAAATAAAATCTGACATATAAACAACATTTTTCAAACTAAATACAATAATATACAATTATTATGTCAGTTTCTCATCTTAAATGCAATAACAAGAATATGAAGATTGATTATTGTTCACCCCTTCCTCTTCCCAACTTGAATTTTAACATCTAAGCATAAGCTTTTTCTAAGTTGCTGAACACTTTTTAGGTATATGATAATAAGAAATTTAAAGACTTTGTCAATAACTTATTGTTTAATATGAGAGCATTTTTAAAAGTAAATTTAAATTTGTGCTAAGAATATTATAATTTAAAATATTATCATTGATACTTTTGACAGAAACCCAACACATGTGCAACATTTTGGTAGGAAAAAAGAAAATCAATGACTACGTTAGATAAATAAAATAAAAAAAATTTGACTTCAACATGTGTTAATTTTGCAGACACCAGGAGATATGAGAAAAGCAATGCAACGATATCAAGCATATCCATTTCAACATTATTGTTGTTTGAATATTCATAAATACCAAACTACAAAAATATATATTATGTATAGAAAAAACATTACTTAATATGCACATGATAACTAAACATATTCTCTCTCTCTCTCTCTCTCTCTCTCTCTCTATATATATATATATATTGAAGTTAGTTTTGAGCTCTAAAAAAGGTTTAAAATTATTTTGATCATCTCTAAACCCAAAAAGAAAAATCTAAAAAAATCATCAAATTTCTTCCCCAATAAACATCTTGTTTGTTGCCTTTGTGATTTTAGTCAAGTTTCTTCCAAAAAAAAATCTGTTAATCAACTAGTTAGCTATATTTCTGATTTCAGATTGGTCGAGAAGTATCAACTGAGACAGAAGTATTTTACTTTCTCAAGGGAAATGTTTCACAACACTTACCGCGTTATCCATTCGCATTACACCATTATTTAATTCAAGCTCGACATGCCAAACAAATTATCTACTAAACATGTGTTTTGACGTTACTGGCCTCTATAATAAGCAGCAGAAATGTGTTTTTCACCAGTTTTATAAATTTTTGCCTAGTTCTCTTCGATGAGTTTCCAAGAATTTTACTAGTTTTGTTCTTGTAACTTATTCTATTTCCTCTCTATGCCTAAACAATAAGAAGAAATCCCATTTCATGCCCTTAAAAAGATATGGTTACAGTTGAAGGATATCGCATTAAACCATTGACTATCAACACAAATACTTTGGATGAAATGAAAGCAGATTTTGATCATGCTAAAAAAAAGTTAGTATATGTAACTATGCTACCAAAAAAGATAGATAAATCCTGGAATAAATAGCTAAAATGGAAAAACAAAAACAGTTAAAGAGTGGTCTGAGAAGGCACCATGTTATCTTTTTCATCACTTAAATGCAGCTCAGGTTTCAGTGGGCCACTTCAATCTAAACTGGACAACATCAGTTCAAAGTAACAGAAGCACCAAGCATCTTCCTACTGCCTTGTAAGTTCCATAAAGCTCATTTAAAGTGTCTGTGGAAAAACCTGCGAGCCAAGAGACTGCCAAATCAAGTACAGAATCCCACGGTTAATGTAAATAAACAGGAAGAAATTATTCTCACCTTGTAGTTTGCAAAATACAACCTGTAGTCAGTTTGCCATATGATCACCTGCTCATAGTCGTCGAAAGATAGAAGTTCCAAAATATGGAGCAGGTCGACATGAAAGCAACACGAGCAGCAAGTGGGATCACCCTATATAAATACAAATGAGATCTAGCGATCACTATTATCTACATGATGAATGAAGGAATGAATTTAACTTTACATTGCCGGGTGGATAAGATTTTGAACATCCATCTTTTTAGCTCAATGCTGAAATATACATGATCATGGTCTCCAATATACAACAAATCCAACATTTCCAGATCCATCAGGCAATAATGCACTCAAATAACATTAATGATACATGAGAAACAAAAAGTGAACAAGAGAAAAGGTATAGCTAAAAGTTTATTGATTTAAATATTCATCATAACTTGTCTCGACACAAAAGAAATTCCATGTATATGAAAGGCAAAGGAATGAAAGGAACGTTCTAATTTATATGATCGTGAGCAAGGCCACCCAGAGTCAACATCAAGTACTTGTGTTTAACAAGTCCAGTGTAATCACTGCAAAAATAAAGCATGTCACTAAGTTTTGAAGGTTTTGGCCCAAAACAAAAGGGTTTCAATCAAAACTAGATTTAACAGGTTTTAGTGTTTTCAACCATTTTTTTTTAAAATAGTTTTTAGGAATATCTAATTTTATATTATCAATCAACTTAACTAGCTTAGACCTGGACAATTGAGTTCATAATAGTCCATGACCCTATTGTAATTGATCATTTAGTTATATAGTTTGATTTTATATATACCCAATTTATGATTTAAAATTTAAAAATAAGGATATTGGCTATAACATAAGTAACAAAAATATTTTAAGCTCATGATTATAATATTTTCTCATTAGTTGTTACCTTTTAAAACTTTAAATTAGATCAAAAAATTAATCAAATTTGAAAATATAAATCTAAATTATCAAAATTAAAACTTGAGAAGCTCAAGCAAAACCAAACCCAAAACCAAAGCATAAAGCCTTCGTATGGATCTAGGGTCGTTTCTTATGTACGCATCTCTAGAACTGACAAGCAACCCAAATATTTTAAACACAACAATACAGGAAATGAAACCAACCTGAATTTTAAAATTCGTTACATTCAAGACAGTTCTCCATTTTGACCAAAATTGAATCCCAATATACAATACAAAATTAATAAATAAACATCAGTTTTCTAGGCCAAGTAGAACAACTTGAAGAAGCTATGGATTAGCATATTAGAATACAGAAAACAGTGAATAAAGTTCTTGAAAACTGAGAGGGATGCAACCAAAATAGCATGGATGGTGTGAAGCAAAGTAATTAGAGGTTTAAGAAGAAACTATGCATGTGACACGGACTAAACTACAATCAGAAATGTCAACTGACATCAACTTCTAAAAACTATGAAACCATCGCATGGTCATTTAAGCAACATTTTTATTTCCAAAAGTCAATTCAGCCATATTATATCATACCATACAAGAGCCAACATCCACTGTTTATGACATTCACAAACGTGTCACAGAAGAGCTAGCATCAACCGTTTATAGCAATCACATTGTATCACTTACCTAAAGCCCTATTACATTGATAATTTCTGCAAACCTTCCAAATTTAGAATAAGCATTACATACTATAAAAATAATATATTCAAGTAGCATACTTATATTTCTTGATTAAAGTAAGATTTCAACAAGACATAGGTTTAACTCACTACTTTAAAACTCTTCATCATAAAAATTCTTTTCATTGAATTCAAGATAAAGCACTATGATATCTTGTGTATTGACAAGACTACAAAAGTCACTTTAGCAAAGTTCAAACCATAAAGGACAACCCTAAAGTCTATGGAATCCCTACTAAATAGATTTAAAACTAAATATATAGCAACTTTAGGCAGAATACAAGTACAATGATAGAGAAATTATAACCGATAATCATAAAATTTAAGAACGAGGGATTTCACTCTTATATCCATACTTCAGAAGAATGAGGAAATTAATAGACATGTCTACTATGATTCAAATTGAATGAATGAAATAAAAGAGTACTTTTAAGTACTATGTGATTGAAATATCATACTTAAGATTAAATATAAGTTTTATCAAAGTATAATAACTTGATAATATTTTATGATAATATATATTGACTTATGATGTAGAAAAATACAAATAGAATGCGAATAAATGGTTATGCTCTAAAAGATATGACTAAAAATCAACATAAATGGGAGATAATTGGAGATATGGGTGAGTGGCATACCTCATTTTCAATATCTTCAAAAACCATCTCAAAAACAAATACAAAAGATTACAGCCACAAGATCCTTTGCATGCCACCACAAACTTGAAAACTCTTTATCTCTCTCACTCAAAGGCACGATGGAAGGTAATCAATGATTCTTCATTTACATTTTTAATAAGTTTAGCATCCCCATGAGACCTACCACTCCTCCTAGCCCATGAACATGACACATTTTTTCATTCAAATTCCCTTTTAAAAACAATGGAAGAAAAATGAATATTATTTCATAGCTTTAGTAGAACTAGTACACTTTAGTTGATGTAGAAGCAAAAGAAAAACTCCTCCACATTGAATTCTATATAAAAAGCTAATATGTCATTATTGATGTTTTGCTTTCAGATTCTATTTTATTGCATTCCCATATTCCATTGTATGTTGTTCACTTTGATCTTATACTCTTGTGCCAAAAATAATTATTCTTAAGTCAAATAGCATCCCATCAGATATTGAAACTATAAAAAAAACAATAATAATGTAAACAATAATACAAGATATCTATCATAGCTCCTAAAATTTATCTATCCCATCATAATATAATGCATAACCATAATGACTTATACATAATTTAATTGGGCAAATGAGTGGGTGGGACCGGGTGCATGCATCTTCATTTATTTTTCTATAAAGAAATTGTTTTTGAAAACTTTCAAAAGTAACAAATTTAGACAACTAATACAAAATTTAGAAGAAACTGACTACTTCAAGCACTTTTAGTAGTCATGTTATATCATATTTGTTGTAAAATATTACATGAGATTCTTAGTCAAAACTTTGTTGAAAGGAAGAAGATGACTAACAACATTGCACATGTAAGATGGATCTTATATTTAACTTAAGTTCTAAGGAAGATTTTTCAACAACGCTCAACTTAAAAACCAAAAATAATTAAGAATAAACAAATAAAAAACATTGTATACAATGTATTGTGTGTTTTACTAATTGTCTCACATTTTAACTCTAGTAATCAATTAGTACAAAGTTTAGAAGAAATAAACAAGTTTAAGTAGTTTGATATGTTAACATCACCCCATAACTGTCACAAAATGATACAAGGTTTACCACAAAACTTATTTTGAAAGGAAGAAGATAATAATGAAGAGAACAATAGATGTAAAAGAGATATTGTTAACTCTACGATCTCAAGTGGTGATTTGATGATAACAAAATCATATATCCTTCTTTACTAATATTATGCTTGAGTATGTTCTTATCAAGGTTATTTGAAAGAGGATAATATTGAAAAAGCCAATGCACTCTACCATTAGAGAAGCTATGGTCAGAATATTTTACATTGGAGATGCCATAAATGGTACTTGCTCTTGATGGTGTAACAATCGTTCTAAATTTCTCTTATTTTATTTTAATATGTTAGAATGTTAAGACTTATGATATTATACATGTGAAACTTAAGATTCTTAATTTTTCACAAACCAACTTGCATATCAAAGAGATTTTCATAAAATTCTAGTAGCTTCGTAATGGTAACATTACCACTCAATGATTTATAAAGTAGGAGATTATAAAAGAACAATTAAAATCAAAATTGATAAAAAAAAAAATTTATACTAATTTTGCAGTACAATAAACTTATCCTAAGTCCAATTAGTTCATATTCACATAATATTGTTGATTAGAGTATACAGAAGTGGTTTTAATTAGAAATCCCAAATCATTTGTATGGTACGAAACTTGTCATCGTACAATATGATTTGTCTTAAAACTGAGTATGGTGACAGAAAGAAAAACTAGAAATTTTTTTACAATATGATACATACTCATCATACAAGTACGATCAATCTTTAGAACAATTATGGTAAGAAAATTTATAGTATGACATATGCTAATCCTATATTAAGATTAATTTTTCGATTAACAATATTGTAAGAAAAAAACCCGAGAATTTCATATAATACTATATATACTTATCATACAATATTATCAGTAGTACTGTGAGAAAAAAAAACAAGAATTTCATACAATATAATATTTTATTATAATACAATCCAAAAAATTCATGTTATAGTCATCATATGATACGATTCTATCAATTGTATGTACAAAAATATACATAAATTTGTAATGACAAGTTTAATCTTTTCAAAAAATGAAAAAGAATAGTTGCCTACACGTTGAGATTTGTTAAATGTTCTTATGATGATTCAATGCCTAAATATTGCTTAATAAATATTTATAGAAGTTAATACAAGATTTTCAAATCAAGAGATTGAATTTTTACTTCAAACAAAAAAACTTCAACATTCCAAATTCTTGAGATCCCTTTCTAAAGTTGCATGTTCTCTCATTCTTTAATCATTTTCTCTTGGTGATTGATAACAAATTTTCATTCATTGATTTAGTGTGCTATTTGTTTATGTTTTAATCGTAAGTGAATAATGTATGTGTTTTACATGCAAAAGTGCTAAGTTATTTTTTTACCAATAACTATTTAAAGATTTTTGTTTCTTGATTCTTGTAAATCATTTTATTGTATAACTTTTTTTGTCTTGCACTTAGATCCTTGTGGATCCTCTTGTAAAGGCGTTCGGTTTCCTAACTTGTGAAAAAAAGTTGGTCGTATAGTGCAAGCTTCGCTTTCGTGGCTAGGGGTGGATGTAGATTTGCGTATTTGCCAAACTACATAAAAATCCATAAGTATTTAGTTATTGCAAACCACCAAAAACCGAGCAAAAAATTTCCAAAAATCTTTTAACTTAAATAACAATATTTCCAATATTTATAAATATATATCAAATGTACTTAACTGATTTGAAAATAAGTACAATTCATCCACTCTTGTAATAGGGTTATTCTTATAGGTATTGTGTGAGATTTATCATTAAGATTTTTGTGAGCCACTTCCAACCCCACATCCCTAGCATTATTGACCCCTCTCAAGCAACTTTCACTGAGGGTATCATTGGGCAACTAATTTCACAAATAAATTCTTTTGACACTTGAAAGAAGAATTTTCATGCAAATGTGGATGTCTCTAAGTTCTTAAACTCCATTAATAGGGAGAAAACATATCTCAAAAAACACTTCAAAAGATTTTTCCCATAATCTTCATAAAGTAGATTTGACTACACACTTTTGAGGCTTCTCAACAATTATTAAGGAGACCTTAGAGAGATGTATCTCTTCATCTAGAGAGCTTCACTAAGTGTGTTTTTTGTCCTCTCTATTCAACATTATCATGAATTGTCTCCTTTGACTTGGAAAAGCTCTGTTGTAAAAACAAATCAATGATCTAAAGATCAACAATGTGCCCATCATGCACATCATCTTTGTCAAGGACTTAATTGCCTTTGTTAAAGTTAAAAAGTCTATTGTCCTTTCCTTAAATTCCATTATAGATCACTTGTAAGCATCTTTTTGGGCTTGAGATAAACAAATAAAAAATTTTATCAATTGTTTTAACATGTTATTAATAAGGAGATGCTTCTTAGATATCTTGATTTCTCAATGAATACTTTTTCTATAAATTTTACGAGTCTTTCTCTTTCTTCTATGAGGTTAATCTCCAATGATTGCTTAAATATGCAACAAAAAATTTCAATGCAAAATTGGTGGTTGGACCACTTGCTTCCTCTCTTTAGCAAATAAGCTCCAATTGTTAAAGACTACCATATTTGGCATGTCTCACTTTTAATGTTAGGCACTCACCATCCCTAAAACTATTCTCAATAAGATCAATAGCATTTCTACCCATTTCATGATGCATGAAGTATTGATAAGAAATAGATCATTGTTTTTTGGAAAGGCATCTACATACCTGAACATCTTGGTGGGAGGGGAGCCATGACGTCATCCAGATTAATATAATATAGTCCATGCATGTTAATCTTTCTATACTCTGCCCTAATAGCATTTGGATTTCTTGGATGAAGAATAAGTGCCTAAGCCATCTCAAGTTTTTGGAGCTCCATAGCAAATTAGGATCTGCTCATTCAAAAGCTATTTGGTTATCACGAAAGATCTTATTCTAAAATTTGATCACCCTCTTCCACCCTTCTTGAAAATGAGATGTTGACCAAAGTCTTTTCTTTTTTTAATCCCTATGCATTGACAAGCTCATGTTGATACTCGAAATATCAATTCATTCAATCAAGGAAATGCAAAAGTAGACACAATATCTAGATGTGACTAGCACTATATGGGTTAACCTAATTATGAAGCAAAGCTTGGCTTCATTATTCACTACACTTATCTTTTTTGTGCTTGCTCTAAGGAATCCCATAATCACACCTTTTTTGAGTGTAGCATCAACTAGAACATCTTAACTAGAGTTATTCTAAAGACTGCTCAGATGCATCATGTCAGAAATCACATGTTGAAATCCACACTACAAGGAAGAATAAGGAATATTAGAATGTTTGGGGTTCACTACTCTTCCTGATAGCTTGCATTGGTACATATTAAAGTCAATGTCAACACCATTCTTCATTTAGGAAATCTAAAGTGATTTCTTGGTACCTTCAGTATTATTTTATGTCATGTCTGGATTGTTTCCTTTGACCTAGCCTTGTAATGTTTTCTTGTATTTATTTCAGCTGTTCTGATTTCTTAGGCCCCTCCCTCTTTATTTTTTTGTACATTTGTTGATGTAGTATTAATCTTGGAGCAATGTCCTATTCTTCTCCAAAAAAAAAGGAGGGGGGACTTCTGTGTTTCTTCACCCCAGTGGAAGACGTCTTCACAAAACTCAAAAGAAAAGCAAAGGGTAATTAAGATTACATAAATAATGAACTCTACACGTAATGCACTGAGACTTCAATAAAATGCCTGACATTTTAACCCAAGAATAAGGAAATGTTATAATTGAAATGTTTAAACAGAGATAATTTTATAAACTTCAGAAATATAACTTGGGTTTGTTCAAGTTCCATAACTAACATAAGCATATACACAATCCACTTAACAAGGTTAGTAAGTAGCTTACCCAAAGTTTAATATACTAACAGGAATCCAAAACCTAAAACCTGCATCATGTTAAATTTACGAGTCAGTTAACTCTATGGAAAATGAAAGGAGTTTATACATGATGTTCTATTACCATAGAGAAGAGTCGGAAGAGCATCCTTTTGATACTTCTGTGGAAGCTCAGATAATTTCCCTAACCAAAAATTATTCCATGCAAATATAACAGCAATAACACAGGGGCCAAGTACAATCTGGTTTAGCAAAACCTGAAATAGGATGATTAACACAATAGACACGGAAGACTCCTTGGCTAGTTATTTAGTTTACAAGAACAGAGCAAACTTGCCTTCATTGAGATTGTAAAGAATGTTTGTTCAGGCATATATTGATCAAGGAGCTGGTACCATGCATAAGAGCCGGGACCATACAGAAGAAACCCATAGGAAACCATCCGTAGAGACCTAAGCCAATCATGATTTGACACAACGGATGATTCCTGGAAACAAACACATTTATCAGGTCCACCGCATAAAAGAAAAATGACGAAACACAAATTATTTATGTAAAAATCCAAAATAAACACTAATCCAATCAAAAAAAATATACCATGTAATTGTGAATATATTTGTAGAGAAAAAAGATTTGAAATTTGCTGATCAAAAGAGAAGCATTTGGCACCTTTTATATAGGATTCAAAACAACAGATGCACAAGGAAGAAACACTAAATGAAAACCAAATAAAACAAAAATATTAGACCTCAATTGCAACTTCAGTATCTGCGGGTTCTTGAGTTGCTGATCTGGCGTATATTCAGCAGGTTTTGAATCTCCTACTTCATCTGCACTTCTGTTTTGCTTATGATCTAAAATGGATTGCCCTACATTGTAAATTTCTAGGTTTCAAGCCTTTCAAGACAGTGAGCAAAAGTCTCGTAGGCTTTGTAATCAATCAAAAGATCCCGTGTCAAGTCAACATTCTGGAAATAACTACATTAATGGTATGATAATTAAGACCTATTATTATATCATGACACACTCTCTCAAGCTATAACATAGGTATCAAACATGCCAAACTTGTCACAATTCTTTTTAAAGGGCATGCATGCTAAGGATTTAGGACACATACTAGCCAACTGGAAAGGAAGCAAATCTTTTGAATGAGAGGAAGCAAATATTTTGATTCATGACAACTTCTCTAATATAATGACAATCAACTTTAATGCCCTTGATTAGTTCATGAAAAACTAGATTACTTACAATGTGAATAGTAGCTTGATGTTCATAATACATAAGCAATAGTTATGCTAAAAACCAAGTTCTTCAAGTAAATGTTTTACCCAAAATATTTTATAGTTGGAGGCATGGCTTAATTTTCAGCCTCAATGGACCAAGTTAACACAATTTGTTTTTTGCTTCTCTAAATGACCAAATTTCCTATCAAGAAAATGTAGTGGCATTAACTTAATCGTCTGTCCTTTTTTTGAGCTAGCATAAGTGATGTAAAAATATGTCTCAATCTGTTCATATCATGCTTTGTAATTAGCAATCTCTTTTTAGGAGCCCATTTTAACATAATTTAGTATCTTTATACAATATCCCAATGAACATGTTAAGACTTGTCTACAAAATGACTAATAACACTTACGATAGAGGAGATATTTGCTTAGGTAACCATTAAATAGATTAATTTATCCACTAGTTGCTTGAAGTGAGAGTTATCTTGTAAGAGTTTTTCCTTATCTTCCAAAAGATATACATTTAGGTAAATCTGAGTGTCAACAAGCTTAGTAGCAAGTAGAACTATTTCTTATAATGCATAATTCAATCGAAACAAAACAACTCCTTGCTTTTTATGAGCAATCTTATTCCTAAAAAGTATTGTGAATGCACATACCTTTAGTAAAAAGTATTGTAATACCCATGAAGTTATTACCAATTATGAGATTATCATCCACATACACAACTAATATGATAATAAAACAAATGCTTTTCTTGACAAATATAAAATAACCATCTTAACAATATTTTTCATCAAAAATTATTGTCTTTGGAATAATAGTGAAGTTGCTACCATTTACGAGATTATCATTCACATAAACAACCAAGACGACAATATCACAAATGTTTTTTTTTCATAAAGAATACATAATAATTAGCTTGGTACTTCTGAATTCAAAGACAATAACAATCTAACTAAATTTTCAAATCATAAAAAGCTTTCTTCAATTTATAAACATGATTTGCTTTCTATTCCAAAGACACAAATTCAGGTGACTACTCCATGAATAAAGCCTCATAAAGACCATGCAAAGGTATTCTTAATATAAACATAAGGATGTCCCAAATAACTACAAAAGAAAACAAAATACAAATTAAATTCAGGTATGCAATAAGAGAGAAAGTCACATGATAATTGATATCATCTAAGTAAAGCCTTTAGCAAGCGAGTCCTACACTTGTTAATGGTGTCATATGAATTTTTTAGCTAAGAATAAATATCCATCAACAGGAAACAATAGTTGTAACAGAGAGTGCCAAAACCAAAATGTACAACTCACAAGAATTAAGACTAGATATTTTTTCGACAATAACTTACTGCCATTTGGGATGTATTCTTGCTACATCGTAAGTCTCGCAAATCAAAATAGATGAGAGAAATGTGGCAAAGGAACAATAAGAAGACTAATATAAAGAGAGATATGAGCATTTATATAATACGTAATACAAAACCTTTTTCCATACAATAAAACAATTAGCAAGTCAAAATCCAACGATGATGATGGAGGTGGTGGATTGGTAAGAAAGATAACAGATAGAGTTTTTGAGATAGGAAACCCATTAGTTATTAATAATGAGACAATCTCTTTTGTTCATCTAGATTATACTCTAAGAGGAGCAAGAATAATATGGCCATTAGAAGGATCATGAGTAGAATTTGACAAGTTGTAAAGGAATATAAGGAGAGTTGCCTTAGGAAAATATGGGATTACTTCAAAGAAAGCGATATTCGCAAAAGTATAAAAACAATATCCAATTGATCACAACAATAATACCTTTTTCAGGAATAGGAATATCTAAGAAAGACACATTTAACTACTCTTTTAGACAGCCTATCAAGTCTTGAAGTAAAAAGATGAACAAAAGAGGTAAAACCAAAAACTTTGGGTGAAATAGCAAAGAGAGTTTTATTGGGATATAAAAAACTAAAGATTATAGAACTTTCCAATACAAAGGCATCAAATTAACAAGATAATAGACTATGAGAAAAACTCTCTCTTAGTATTTGTTAGGCATGTGCATCTAAATCAGCATGCAAGTAATATCAACTGTGTGTTGATGCTTACATTCAACTATGCTATTTTGCTAGGAAGAAGTGCTTGGAGAATAAGGATTCAAGGGGGATCTAAACTTTTAAAATAAAGGGCCTCTGATCAAGAAATCTGTGGCAAAAGAGCAAACAAAGGATGTCCAACAAAATTCAAACCCACTGAGCAACAACGTGGTGTACTATGGAGCAAGTCACGTTAACCCAAAGGGACTGATTTAGAGTAGCCCGAACAACCTAATTTGAAGCAACCAAATGATTAGTTTGGAGCAACCGAATTGCTGATTTACAGCAACCAAACAGCCTAATTTGGAGCAACTGAACGGCCGATTTAAATCAGACGACCTGATTTAGAACAACCAAATGGCTGATTTGGAGAAACCGAGTAGCCTAATTTGAAGAAGGTTCTTAGAGTCAGGATCTATCCATATTTTGTAAATGAGTGCTATATAAACTCTTTAGATCTACTATTTGAAGAATAGTACGCAAGAGAAAGAAAGAGCACAACAAATAAATGCTGAATTAGGAGCCTCTTTGTTTAGCAATCGAATTACTCTCTCTATTTTTCCTTCATTTTCTTCTCTCTAAAATTCTCTTATAACACCTCCTAAAATTCCTATTCTATAGACTCAACCATCTTCTCAAACAAAGGTGTAAGAAGAAAATAGTGTATCCCTCAATCAAGGGTATAAGTGGAGAAGACCAGCGTACTACATCATTCGCTCCCTATATGTTCAAAGCTTCTACTTCTTGGCTTTCATGACTCTCTTGCTTCTCCTGCTCTCAAGTCATGTTTTTAATGGAGTAAACAATTCACCACTTTATCAAGATCAATGATTACAAAAAATCAACCTTCTATAAGCACGACATCTTGATGGACACGAGGACATAAGCCCCTTATTGAGAAATGTTAATTAAAGCTCTAGGAAATAAACCTAAGGCAAGATTAGGTCTACCTCTTTGTTACGTTCTTTCTCTGTTGACCCTTTATTCCATTCCAAAACTATTTTTCGAGATTTTCTAATACCTTAAGAATTTGTTCATAATAGCACTAATTCACTACTTTAGATGAATTTGGACAAAGTAGGACTAAAGGCTAAACTAGTTCAAATAGATTGTAGATATCCTCAAAAACAATAAATATTCTAATACAATTTTCCTATGAAGTTGCTAAGGAAAATCAATATTCAAACTTACCTTACTCCTACTCAAATACTTAATACTTCTTTTTAAGTGGATTAACTTAGGAGGTTATGTTAGCCATTCAACAAGAAAAGGCCTTTACTGTTTTAAAACTATTTAACAATGAAAAGGCCAATTTAGATGGCCCTTTCAACAAGTAAAGGTTTGTAGAAAGAAAATATTTTCCATCCACCACAAACCAACATGACAACATGAGAAATTCAACATGTCACCACTCATCAAAAGAATAAGAAAAGAAGGATTAAGGAACAAGAAAGGGAGAAAAAAAAAGAACAAGAGAAGGAGAAAGAGAAATAAAAAAGAAGCAAGACAATCAAGAAAGAACCAGTTTTGAAAAGGCCTAAGGTGGAGCAAGGAGTAGAGTTTGACACTTCCTTGAATTCAAATGGAGAAACTTCATTGGTTTAGAGTCTAGTAAAACTCAAGAATCAGCATGGGACCAAATCAAACCACAAGAGCAATCTTCAACACCACAAAAATTGATTGGGGCGCAAGATTGTCACTCATCATATCCTAATACATACAATAACAAGCCTATCAGGAGCTAACTTGTTATCTCCAACATCAGTGATTCATATTGAATCTCAAACGAAAACATAATGCAATCAAATTTCATGCTTCATTTACCTATGACTTCAATTTCCTTTATAGTGAAGAGAGAAGCTATTAATGATTATTGTTCTCTATTTCTTTCTCGTGGACACCAAGATTATCAAGGACTATAACACTGACTATCTACTTCAAAATTGGGTTGGGAATCTAAACAAGACATGTTACCTTTTTAGTTGATCATTCATCCAGTGTATTAGCAAGTGCTCTCTAGCAAATATTGCAAATTTCGATCTTGATCATCCAATTGTTACAATGGGAGGCAAAAGATGGTGTGGCAGTTCATGCGTCGATTAGGGAGAGAAACTAGTATAAATATACATTAAAAAACCTAATGATTGACAATAGAGAACTTAGATAGAAAATTGAGAACCTTCCCAAGAATTGAAGGCAACAGGCGAAAAGAATATTAGGTTGAAGATAGAAGAAGAGAAATCACTGGAGTTATCTCTTAACACGGTAATAGAAAAAGAAGAAAAAACCCAAAAAAATGAGGATCTCCAAAAAGAATTATTGAAACAGCATATTGAAACTAATGAATTAATTGAGAAACTCAATGCTTCCTTTGTCAAGTGTACTAAATGATATAATAGATTGGCTTTAGAACTTCATCTCTCACTAAACAAAGAAAAAACTTATGACAAATTCTAAGACCAATAAGTATAAAATATAAGGATTTTCCAATAATTGCTTAATCTAAAAGGTAAAGATAGATAACCTTTTTAGATAATGAAACGCCTCCAAAAACTCAAGAATCCATTCAAGTTTTCTTATTTCCCAAAGGGTTTTACAAAAAATCTTCAATTTATCCTCATGTTGAGAAATAAATCAATTGAGGAAAGCCATCATTCCATTTAGACATTAAACTTTATGAGTTTATTTTGGAAATGGTTTCTCAAGAATAACCTGGAACTTCTCAAGATTTAATTCAATTCCCTTCTCCAATACTATAAATCTGAGAATTTTCCCAATAAAGCACTGAAAGTACACTTTGACAGATTAAGAAGCATATTATTCTTTCAAAAGGTTTCAAAAAATTATACCAATCCTTCAAATTGTTGAACAGTGATCAACTCTTTACCAGGATGTCATGGGCATGCACCTCGACATGCTTTCTTCGTTTTAGAAAAACTTTACCTATAATCCATTGGTTTGGTTCTAGAGTTGTAACTCCAAATAGCATAACAATGTAATAGAATATCTTGAAGTTTGTTAAAAAAATGAAATCTTCTCTTCATCAACATTTTAATTTTGTTGTAACTGGAGAAGGTGCCAAGGAAGCTCAAACATAGGTGTTTGGACAAAAAAGGCACCTTCACTATTGAAAAGGCACCTTCATTATCAAAATAGAGAAAACCCCATACTTTATATTAAGTTGATGCCCAACAATTTCTAGATCATGGCCAAGCATATACAATGATAATCATGCAAAAAGCATCAAAATAATACAAAATGATTGAGAAGATAACTTTCCTTTCAACTTCACTTAAATATCGAAAAACTATTGCAACTTTGTATTTTTCAAGTCACTCAACATTTTGTTTGCATTAATAGTTAAACTCAATAAATAAATGGCCAAGCTCCTTTGCCTTAGCCACCTTGATGTAGGACTAGACGAAAATTGCTTAGTTAGAAAACTTTTTTTTTTTTTTATTTAAAATTTATGACTGATGCACAACAAAGGAGCAAGGGCGTCACCCAAAGGGACACACACCTAGATACGATGAGGGTTGAACGCAAAAGGCACCAACCAATGAATCCTAACTAAACTTGGGATCGATAGCGGCTAAGAAGTCGCTAAATCGACTACGGCTACACACTTTCAAACACGCAGAAATAGGGAGTACTTAGATTGGTTAAGTACCAGTTGAACTTAAAATATAATTTATAGTAAAAGTTGCACTTCGCAGAATGAAAATATATTGAAGACAAATTAATAATCTAGGAATAGAAAATACGAATGAAGATGGTTGAGCGGTGATGGAAGATGATAGACTGGAGTGGCGTCTCACCACTTGGACCTCGCGCCCCTCCTCCCAGTATCAGAGCTTTGACGAGTCGGCACGCCAAAGACACTCAGAGCACTCGCGAACTCAGAATGGAAGCAATGAACACTCAAAGCTTGCATTAACTTTTTCTCCAAAAAATATATCTCTTACAACAGAAGAGGACTTCCCCATATATAGGAATCCACAAGGGTACAAAAGACATTTTGACTCATAACATGGGAATACTAAAGGACACATGGATAAACTAAAAGTCACCTAAAATTACAAACAGACTCCTAAAAATCTGAGAAAAATAATGAAAATTAAGTTCATTCATTTATCTAAACACTGTTTTACGGATTTCGAAAGTGACTTCTAGAACTCCGAAAAAAATGCAAAACAAAACCCTAATTTCGGGTGGCTGGCGGCGCGGAGAGCGGCGTCGGGTCCGGCGGGTCGGCGCGGGTTGGTGCGGGTCGGCGCGGGTCGACCCAGGTCACAGGACGCGGGTCATCTGGGGGTAGCTTGGGTCGGCGCCTGGCTGGACTCAGGCTCAGCGGTTCGGGCTAACCCGGAGCCGGTTCTGGCTCGAGCGGTTCGAAATGGCGACGGGCGGTTCACTGTGACGGCAGAGGTTGCGGCGGAGGCGGCGGCCGGCGGCAGGGATAGTGATTTTGGCCTTGTTTTTGCTCCCAGGAAGCCATTCGGACTCCGATTTCGAATCCGAAAGTTGTGTTGGCTTCCTAAAGATGATAATAGGTGTTTAGCGCAAGACCTGGTCCGTGGACGTCGAAAATCCTTCTCGAACATGATGTCCTCATCACACCTCCTTGTCCTTTGTATCCTTGAGAGCTATCAGGTATCATTTCCAAGACAACAATGAATTTCCTTCAATTGTTGTGATCCCAACAAGAGCTGGAAGCTTGATGTTAAGCTGAATGGAATGCTTTAAAGTACTACCACAAGGAGAGTTGTAAGTTGATGGTGCATTCATGACCACAAAATTAGTAGCATATAGTTCAATTCAGTCATCAATTCTTAGTGCAAGTGGTAAAGCAATCACTCCAAGATAGCAAACTTTACCACAAAATCTAATTAAGAAATAAGATGCCAAAGAAAGCAGGTTCATTGATAATCCATATTTAGAATTCTTTGAAGAAGAGAACATCAATGGAGCTTCCAAAGAAGACAATGACCCTCCTAGCATCAAAATTTGTGATTATCATAGAAATCACAACCATGCCATCGAAGAATTTTCAAGAGGTAAGAGGACCTAAACAGAAAAGGTGATGTCAATTTTGCATGATGGGCTACTCAACGACTCAAAGATTAATGTTATCACAATCGTCTTTAAAGTTGACTTCTATGAAACGGAAGGCTTTCCACCGAAGATAGCATAGATGATGCTCAAGGGCTTCTTACCCTTATTTTAATGAGGTGGTGCTAGGGCCAAAATAGTTTTTATGGAAGTTTTAAGGGTAGAAGAACTTAGCTCGGGCTTGTTGGTAGTCCAAGGTCTATTTTATCAAAATTCTTTGAGCTTCCTTTTCTTTAATAGATTCTCGATTAGCTTCTTTAATTGCCACCAATGCTTTAAATCATGTGCATGATTCTCATGATATTTGTAGTCTTTGCAAGGTTGTGGCTTGGTTAGAGAAGCCTTTACCAAGTCATGAGCTCAAATGTACCTCTTTTCCTTAATCGTTGTCAAACATTTGACATGATGATGGGCCAAAGAGTGAACTACACCTTAGCATGAAGGGCCAAACATTTGACAAAAATTGACTTCAACATTCAAAATACTAAGCATTCTTCTCGATTTTAAGCTTGGGAGAAATTAGAGGTTCTTTCTTTTAAAATATTATCTCTCTCCTCTATCTATTTAAAAATTTCCTCCACAAAGATGGCATTGAATAGCCCTTTCACTAAATTCTCCCATTAAATCCAAAGGTAATCGAGAAAGTGATTTGCTAAATCCCAAGGGGGCTAGTCACAGAAAGAATGCTGTCATCACATGGCATTCTTTAGTTCATAAACATAGTGTACAAAGTCATTGAACCTCTAAATATATCTTCTAAGAGGCTCCCCATCAAAAAAGCTAGCTCAATTTTCATGACTCAACTGTAGATTGCAAAGATCTATAAGAAATACAAAAATCAAAATATAATTGATTAAATTTTTTGGAAAGCAACAAAACCATTCAAGCACCTTTTCTTTGAGAAATATGACCAAAAGTTTGCAAATAATAGCATCTGATGCAAATTTCAACATCAAAGTTGTGTGAAATTCAATCATAAAGACATCAAATGTGTTTCCCATACAATATTAGACCAAGGAGTTTTGTACTCTAGTAGAATCTTCTTGTCCAAGATGTGTTTTGCAAAGGGATTTTCACTAATTGCTCTACAAGACTCTTTTTTATTTCAATTTTCATCAAAATCACCGAAGGATGAAGCTTGACTAGGGTTTGTCCTCTTGTGAGGCTAGCGGATAGATGGCCCCAAAATGCGGTAGCAAAGCTATCTTAAGTTTAAGGATGAAGCTGGACATCCTCTTGATTGGGAGGGCAATGGACAATGGGAATCAAAATTTGATTCCCTAATGACAGATGATTCTAGAAATACCAGAGAAATGATGATAGTCAAGACCATGGTTAAAATTGTTTATTATGCAATGGCAGCTAATGCTACAATCATTTCTAGAATTGTAAGTCATGAATTGCATCATTTTTGTTCAAATACCAACATTTTAGCATTCATATTCTATGCAAGTGCATTTTGTGTTCACACTTCTATGTCTATCCAAATCAGGTAGTCATTGAAGATTGGAACAAGAGATGCTAATGTCGGATTATTTGAAACAGCAATAGAATCCAAAACTTGGTTGTTCCTTACTGCTCTTTGTCTACCAACCATTTTCCCACAAATGGCACCAAGGATGTTGATGTGAATTTTGGGAAAAGAAAGTAGAGGCATGTCAATCACATGAGAAGGGAAAAGAAAAAATATAAGATAGAGAATTCAGTATGAATGCGAGAAGAGTACAAAAGGCCAATATTAGTATTATCATGCTTTCCTTAGAATTCTAACACAAACATTAGAGAATCAGAATTCCCAAAAAAATCCCCTAAATATTCCACAAATGTGGTGTTTATAGACAAAAGCATTTGCAAGAAAAAATATTACAACCCTCCAGCAATTAAAGCTTCGAGATAATTCGAATTTTCCCAAAGGACTTGTTGAGATGTGAGTTCGAGAAAAGCCTCCTATGGCAACATCAAGAATGATTGAAGCAGTAAGGAAAGAGCCCGAAAATTGGTCAGGAGAAGCTAGTTGGATACAATTCTGAAGACTGGTCGAGAAATGCCATTTATACAAAAAAAAAAAGAACAATTCTCCTAAAACATGTTGTCCATCAAATGGTAAAGGAGGTTGTGCGCTTGGAATCAACAAGTTTGGAAATTACATCTTCAGTGTTGTCACTTGTGCCATTTGTACCATTTTAAATTGGTTTGAAGATTATCCAAATCATTGGTCAGACATTCTTTTCAGAGAAGAAGCAAAATTGGTGGTTCAATATGTAGTTTATCCAAACCAATCAGAAATCTATCCAACCAATCAACCTGGCTCAGGTATACGAGTACCATAACAGCAAACTCACATGATCAGGACAGTCTGATTATCATAACTATGGCAATACTCCTATTAGTACGCAGCATTCCTAGTAAAAAGCTTCTGAATTCACCCAACAGCAGAAATATGGATTTTGGGTCGAATATGAGAAGAAAAGACGTACAAATAATGCAACCATCTCTAGATGGCTTTCTTCTCTTAAAAGATAAATGCTACAGCTGCCTTTATTTCCAACCAATTTCTTATACATTGTCGGCAAATCACGATCAAGAACGAACTGTGATTAATCAGCTTTGCATTGCATCCAACACCAAACATAAAGAAACGAAACAACAGTGAAGGAAACAACCTTTTGGAACCCATCCAATTGATCTTGAGATTGATCGACGATCCGATTTCTTAGCTGCGCGATGGTATCACCAGAGAGGGCGAGGAAGGCAGCGACGGTCGCCTGCTTGACCGGGAACTCGAAGGGGTGCCAAACCCTCCTTTGCGGGAGGTTGACCGACCCTGAAGAAGAGGAACTCGGCTTCTGGTGACGTCGGCGGTGGCCTCTGTTGCGACCGCATCCGCCATCGCCTACACCTGACGGAAAATTCCACCAATCCCCCAAACTGCCGAAGCCGATGGCTCCCATTGCAGCGTAACTTAGTTGGACTCGATCCCACTAGAAAGGATATGCTATATTTTTCAAATGTTTGTAGGATAATTTTTCTCAATTTAAATTAAATTAAAATTTTACATAATTGATTTTAAAAAATTACAATGTTTCACGTTGTGATAATATTTTTTTCTCTAAGTAAATAATCCAATTTTAAGCATAAACAAATAAATGAAGGATATTTAGCACTTGGAAGTTAAATTCTTGCTTAAATATTAACATGGAAATTAGGAAACTATCAAAAACTTATAAAGAATCATAATATAAAGTCCATTTATTAAAAAATATTTTTTATGATTTTGTTTGAAATTAAAAAACTACAAAATTTTGTTTATATTTTAAGAACTTTCTTCAATTGAATATAAATTATATTTATATTCAAAATAAGTAAAACTTCAAAATATAATAAAGCTAGCAATATAAGATATCGTTTTTTAGATGTTTGCATTGTTTCTCATCTATTTGATTGTCCAAAGTATCTAAAAATGGAATGCTAAAATATAAGAAAATAGCTTGAAGGAAACAGTTTACAAAACATAAGCAATGATCATATTTGAAATTCTTAAAAGAATATCACATAAAGTACCACTCTTTGTATAATAATTTGAAATTTTGTTAATAACATTTTAATGGTGATGGTTATATTAGTAAAATATTTTATAATCTTGAAGATGGTGAAAAGTGATTATCGTATGATATCCAAGAAATAAATCATTATATAATAAGTAACTATTAAATGCTCTTAAATTAAGAGGTATATGAATAAATTATCCTATATAATTATTAAAATAATAATTTTAATATTTATATGAGATATTATAATATTAAAATATTTTTTCATAATAAAATATATTTAAGTTGAGACATAATAACTTAAAAGGATAATATATCGATATAACAGAATTGTGATATCATATTTTATATTAAAGATATTCTCTATTAGTTTAATATAGTTTAAGAATGAATCAAACAGAAACTAGTAAACCCATATATCTGAGACCGAAAAGAGTAAAGAACAAACATCGAGTGATGTCTCAAACAAAGAATCACCACGCAAGAAATAATTTTTGGTAGGCTTCTAAGTAGAAATATATATTAAAGACTTATTAGACATTAGCTACTAAAAGAATGATTTTAAAATACTAAGGTATTTTTTAAGACAAAAATCTACTTTGAATGAGATGAGATGACCTAGATGAACATTATCTTAACATAGTGAGACTAGGATGTGACATTAATATTTTCATGATAAAATTCATCACACATCATCTAAAATCATATCATATTAAAACAAAAGTCTACAATTGTGCTCAACTATCTTATGAACCCAAAAGCTAATTAGCACATTAACATAGTCTTGGATATCACACTTGAGTCATGGGATAATGTTATAAGAAAACTCATATCTCAAATTATTATATTATATCAAATTAAAGCATAATATTAGCTTATATAGATAACAAATTTATATAATCATTATATCATATTAGTTCACCCATTTTCATTATTTTAACTAATAACTCATACTCAATTTATCAAATGCACATTTTCATTTTTAGTAAAACTCAAAGATTTAGATCTTAAGAATAACGAATCATATAAAACTACATAAAACAAAATACCCTCTTGGACAAAGACATAAATAAGATCATATGCTATTATCATAACTAGTTAATTATTATTATCACAATATGCTTAAGAAATAATATAATCAAGTATATTTACAATATAGCTATTTTATTTGTTCACTTGATTTGCCTGATAATATTCTAACTATTATTTGAAGTTTTCTTTATGATCTTATAAATCAAATAACAAAATTTTATAATCATTACATGTGTATGACTTTCTATGTTTTCATAATTCTTAGTAAACTAAGTTTCATCCAACTACATGCTCAAGCTCACTATTTGAAATACATCTTAATTTCTACAAATTATATAAATGAATTTGAATTTAATATTAAAAGAATACACAAATGCTTATTTGATCACTCCTTTTTTTTATTACTCTCATTGAGTTCAACTTTATTTTCAAAGTCTTCTTTCATCTCATAATATTTTTCTTAAATCCTTCTTATAAAACTTAACATTTAATCTTTATAATAATTATTTTTTACAAAACTCAATAGCTAAACTCCCCTTCTTCTCTACCTTGATGATTTAACCAAATAAAATACAAAAAAGAGACAATTAGGGTCTTTATGAGACCCACAATGCATAATGTTGTAATAGACTCAAGCCATTCCTCCTTTACATAACTCCGTAGTGACATGAAAATAAATTGAAAATGTAGTCTCGATGATGAGGCCTCAACGTGACATGGAAATGAATGGACCTCAAAATGTAGTCTTGATGATGAGGCCTAAACGACACTATAGAATAATGTCTAATGTTTCAAATTCCCCTTATCCACGGTTAGTCTAAGTACAATAGAGACGAAGGGAATGCAAAACACATATGATATGAAGTTGAAAAGTTTGCGATATAGGAATTTAAATCACCATTCTACTTAAATATTAATAAGGAATCATTTTGAATCTATTAAGTTTAAAAGTCCATATTAAATTAAAATAAAATCTAAATAAAATAAATTAGGCTTTATTAAACTTATCTTAATGAAATTTATTCATTTTACAAATTTCAAACATTTTTTCTATGAATGCTTTTTGAGACATTGAAAAAATTATTACTTTATTTTCAAATCACATCTTATATTGAAACTATTAAAATGCACATAATGAGAACATTCTCAATGTTAATTATATATTACATTACTAAATTAATTAATCACCACAAAAATAAATTTTGGGGTGTTACAACATGCATGTAATAATATACTAATGTCGTACATATGTAATAATAACATTATTATATTCATATATATTATAAAAATATTAGAAATATTTATGTAACACATTATTTAATGCATTGTTTATTCTTTCTAAACACAAGATGCTTAGAACTTAGGTATGTCAACTACAATTCATCAAATCATACACATGAAATCATCATATAATCAAAATTAGCCTTAAAATAACAATAATACCTTACACTTATGCACATAATACTTATTGAGAAATTCCTACAATTTTCTATTCAAATATCTTTGTCTTTTTTATTTTTAAGCAAAACTTTTGGTATTCTTTGCCAATCTCCCCCTCCTCCTCCTCTAATTTAATTTATTAAGAAGCAACAAATTTTATCATGTGTAAGATTCATGGATCTCACAAGCAATAAAAGAGTAAATCTAAAAAATACATAACTAGCACAAATCTTAATTTTGATTCATGAATTATGATTTCCAATCTTCCTTTTTTGTTATAATTTGTTTGTGTTAATTATATTTATTTTACTTTTGCAATTTTTCGTTATTTCAATGCAATTCTAACAATAGAATAATACTTTTAATTATTCTTTGTGATTTATGGATCTCACAAGCAATAAAAGAGTAAATCTAAAAAATACATAACAAGCACAAATCTTAATTTTGATTCATGAATTATGATTTCCAATCTTCCTTTTTTGTTATAATTTGTTTGTGTTAATTATATTTATTTTTACTTTTGCAATTTCTCGTTATTTCAATGCAATTCTAACAATAGAATAATACTTTTAATTATTCTTTGTGATCCTTAAATTATCCCAATAATCTTATAAAATATAAAAGTATTATATTATATTTATATCACCACTAAGATTCTTGTAAATTCTATTTATTATTTATCTTTAATTTTTATTAATTAGTAAACTTTTTGAAATCATTTGTATCAAAAATACATCTATTTTTGTTGTATTTGGATAACTAAAAGCAACATAAAATAATCTATTAAAAAAAACTTAGTTATATTTGTAGTTTATATAATAGTTGGTCAAAATAATATAATTTTTTATCTCAAGTAATATAAATTCCATAACTTGATTGATTAATTAGTTGTATTAATTTGTGAGCAATACTCATATAAAGATTGTTGACATTCAAAGTTGTATTAATAATAAAATGACATGAATATTATTCATCTCATGAACACAAAAATTTATTAGTTAAAAAATTGTTAACATTTGAAGCATAGCATTAGATTTATTTATATTATTTTAGATGCATAAATTATAATTATGATATGCATTTATTATGATTTATTTAATTCTTGTGCTATATTAGAATTTATTTGAGAGATCATTTCAAAGAAAACATACATCTAAAACAAATAAGTAAGATTTCTCAGATTATTTTACATTTTTGTTAAAAAATTATTATATTCAATAATACTGAAAATTATAAATAAAGACCCAAATAACCACTAATTGAAATATTATGAATGAATATTAAATTAATTATGCAAAAAATTTTATTTTAAATCAATAAATTTATTTTAAATCAAATTTAAGCAGTAATTAAATTGTTTTTAAATAATAAAAATGTTTCTGAAGATTCTTAAGGTTTTGCAACGGTTGTTCTTTTTAAAAACTCATTGTTTTCTACAAGATTTAAATAATATTAATATTTAAAATGTTAGACAGCAAATTACGCCACCCAAGCCCCCGCCGAGCTCGAATTCCGGCGCAGGCATCTCCCATGTCGATCGAGCAATGCGTCGACTCTCTTTTTCTGTAGCTTTGGCGATGAAGCGGCGTCTCCGCAGTTCTATCTTCCTCTTCTTCTTCTTAGCCGTCATCGCCATGTTCAGTTTTGGCTCTGTTCTTCGTAGGGGCCTCCGCGGCTTGCCACAGTTCGACGATGCCGCGCTCCTCTACTCCTCCCTTCACGCTTCCATACTTTTCATGTCCACCGAAGACCCCGGCGCGGATGATCTGATGCGCGATGTCGACGCGCTCCTCTCCAGCGACCTTACCTTCTCCGATATCGGATTCGGGAGGGACCACTTGCCTGCTCTCTACCTTCGCGGAACCCTTCCGGCTACTTCAGCCTCCAGGATCCGTTTCCCCATTCGCATCGGTATCCCTCGTGACTTCGGCATCGTTCCGGTCATTCGTCGCTCGCTGCGCAAGTGGTTGGCTAACACGCAATTCGACGCTGAGATTCTCTCCCATCTCCCTCACCTCGTCAAATCCCCTCTTGATGCTTACAACCATCGTGCATATTCTGGCCAACTATACGCATCCTGCGCCGTGGTCGGTAACAGTGGGATCCTTCTCGGCTCCGGACACGGCAGCCGCATTGACGGTCACAGCCTCGTTATCCGCCTTAACAATGCCCGCATTGCCGGATACCAGGACGATGTCGGCGGAAAGACCTCTATTTCATTCCTAAACAGTAACATTTTGCACCTCTGCTTCCAGAGGGTGGACTGTTTCTGCCAGCCATACGGCGACTCGGTTCCCATCGTCATGTATGTTTGTCAGGCCTCGCATTTTGTCGACTATGTGGTGTGCAACTCTTCCCACAAAGCGCCGCTGCTTGTAACCGATGCAAGGTTCGATGCGCTGTGCGCGAGGATAGTGAAGTACTATTCTTTGAAGCTTTTCGTGGAGGAAACTAGAAAGCATCCAGCGGAGTGGATAGATGTGCATGACGAGAAGCTATTTCATTATTCTTCAGGTATGCAAGCGGTTATGCTCGCATTGGGTATTTGCAAGCAAGTTAGCGTTTTTGGCTTTGGAAAGTCCAAGGCTGCTAAGCACCATTATCATACTAACCAGAAGATGGAGCTTGGGCTGCATGACTTTAGGGCGGAGTACGCTTTCTACAAAGATTTAGTGGAGAGACCGCAAGTAGTACCTTTTCTAAAGAATTCCAGCTTTAAGATCCCTCCTGTTACGTTTTACAATTGAGATTTTCATTCTTTTAGAAGCTTTGAACTCCTGATTTTGCTAGAAGTTATTTGATGCAATTTGAGTGTCTAGGTTTTCCCTGTGATAATATTCACTAAGGTTCGTCCTTTGCTGTTTGGGCCCGGTTTTGGCCAAAACCGGGCTAGACTGAATTTGGTCCAAAACGGGTCCATACTGGAGTTTTGACACAACATTGGGAACTATTGGTTGCTGTTGATTGGAGTGATGGTATAATGTACATGTTGATTGAAAATACTTGCTTTGGAGTTTAGCTTACATTTAAGTGCATATGTTGCTATCTCCACCGCTTGTCTCCAAGTGTATTAAATTGTTGCTTATGTAGCTTTACTCCAGGGTGATGAATGCAATAAAATTCAATTGATTTGCAGTTTGATAATTTGATCCTACCATGGAATTGTTTTACTGTTCACAGATCAGTTGGAATAAAGACAACAAAGTAACTTGTTATTGTTGGCAAAAATATGATTCAAGATTATAAGCCACTTCAACCAAGGCACTTTTTTAATTTCTATAGTGATGGTCTTTGTTCTTATATTGGAATCATTTAATAGATTTGTAAGATCTTGGTTGGTTCTAAATATATTTTTAATAACTAATAATTAATGGTTTGTTAGATTAGTGGATTAGTGCCATCTATCAAATAACAAAATAATGTTATATAGCATATGTTTTAGACATAGCAATATTATCTCATAAGCAACAACATGAGTTTAGTGAATGATTTTATGTTTAGTTGTCTAATTGGGTCAAATATAAAAGAGGAGGTTTTACTCCTTAGTTTCAACATGGATGCTTAAATTCCAATCTTCATAAACTAAATAGGCGATAGTTCTAATAAAGTTAAATAATATAAAAGAAAAATACTTTAATTCTCTTAAGGCTTATCATCTGAAATCCCTAGGTTTTGAGGATAGGCAAATTTGTAATAGTTGCCATTGTCAAGTAAGGCACTCATATTGAAGGTATTCTTGATAGAGGTTCTTGAACAGCTTACGATCTTGTTTGATTTGACATCAAGGTACTGATTTTGTTTTTTTGAGTTGGCTTAACCATTATCTTGACTAATTGGTATTTGTTACAAGTTAATCCTTATGGGTCACTAAATTCTTTTCTAATCATGTTCCTTAACTTTGGAGAAATAATGGCTAATGCTATAGTTATCACAATTATTGTAATTTAAATTATGCTAGGTTAAGCACCTTTGAAATTGTCAAATTCTATTGATTAGAATTTGTTCCATGATAAACTTCTCTAGTAGATATCTTCAAATATTGAGATACAAGAATATTTTATCTAATTATGCCATTACTATTCAGTAAATCGTTGATAATTGTATCATTAAATGTTCTCGACGGAAAACTATTCTCTTGGTTAATGTCAAGGACAAAATATTGGGTAATCTTGAGATTGAGACTTCAGAAGGGTTGCTGCAATGACATATAGGTTTAAATGCAATGCAATTGAGTTTACTAGCTTCATGATATTTTTGGCAATAGCCATCCATAAGCATGAGAATAAAATCTCACACAAAACATATAAAAGAATAGCATGAAATTATTTCCTATTTGTGTAACCAAAGAAATGAGTGGAGTTCTAATAGAATGTGTAATACTTCAAAACACTATCTAAAAATATGAATGCCACAGAAGTAATTTGTACCCTAACCTAAAGGAAAGTTGTTGAGAAGGAGATTGAAAGCTTAAGTGAATTATGATAGCATCAAGATACACTTCTTATTTGAGGATACTAATGGGAAATAAATAAATTAATAAGGAATCGACCCAAGGAAGAAGTCATAACATTAATTTCATTAGATACATAGTTTACAACGTTTATACAAGAAAGTGCTTACAAAGCATGCTGATGCAAATAATGGATCTAAGGGAGTTTAATTAAAGCTTGTTTGAGATCTAGTAAGACTTTATAGACAAAAGAGAGTGGAAGTTAATTAAACTCACCAATCGAGGTAGATCAAGAGAGAAGAAGATGAAGAAGATTTGCATAGGGTCTTACAAGAGAAAGACAAAAGAAAGCTCTTAGAAAAATTGGAACTTTCTTCTTCTAGAACTAATCAAGAATAGATTTTCTCCACTCTTGAGACCTTTAGAAGTACATTTATAGTTGACAAAATTAATAAACTTGTAGATATAAGATGACTTTAGCTTTACACATGATGAATTACAATTGACATTCTATTATAATGGCGTAAATGACTGGACTAATATAGGCTTTATGTTGACATAAACAATTTAGCCATAACTGTTTAGATCTAGAACAACTAGTAACTTCCATATATTCTTAAATATTCTTGAACTTTGTTTGAGTATTTTGTAATACCATCTTGACTTCCACTTTTTAACTATATAGATGAAGAAAGATTGGAAGTGCTATGATTCCCATGATAGTTAAATGTCTTTCAAGCTAGACAGTCCCAAGATACGGTTCGTCTCAATCGTGAAATTTGATTAAGCTTTCGTGAGCCATATGGCTTTTGAGTAGAAGAGATTTGATCTATGGCTGAAAATCAAATCAATTTTTGTATATTCATGTGATCCCAATCCATTTTGTTACAAATAAAGAGTTGATCCTATATTTTATGTATTCTCAAAGTTAGATGAAATAATAATAAATAAGATATAATTATAAAGAAATTCAAAATTTGATAAGTGAGATGACTTATCTTGATATGAGCAGATACTTTATCATCTTATGAAGTGAGTCTATCAGTTAGACCCAAAGTGACCTAATTGGTGATCAAGTTAAGTTTTGAGAACATAAGATTTCACCATGGATGGATTGAGTTCCTTGCTTAGCACTTGGGATGACCTTTTATCATTCGAGGAGGGGTTTGCTAAAAGGAAAAGGAAAGAAGCTGAAGTGAAAGAAGAGTTTGATGTATTGGATGGAGGACATCTTAGTGGCATCATTAGAGAACGAACTAGAAAACCCTTTGCTAGAAGAGCTATTGTCAGGACCTAAAGTTTTTATTAATCATATGATAGATGGTTTAACTTTCGCTATAGTTGTGGTAGTACTTAATCATCCTTTAAAAGATGCTATCATTGAACAAAGCAAACAAGTGATACGGAGAAGATGCCCAATTTTACAAAAGATTTTGTAGACCAAATTCTTCTTTTTATTGCTGCATTTGCATAAATTTAAGGATAAAACTATTCCTCATTTTATTAGAGTAAAATGATATCCTTCCAAAGATCATCAATCAAGTTGTATAGTTGACCAAAAACATTGCAATGGCTAAGAAAGTTTGGAAAAGTAAGAGAGAAGAGATCAAAAAGAGACTAATTCACTTGAGGCAGACATGGGAATCGTTTTTAATGATTGTCTACCAGGGGTAGGAGGGGCAAGTATTCCATTTCAGATTTCTTAAGAGTGGAAGCCAATTTGATTGCTCATGAGGACAATTTCGTTTCTAATCTTGTCATACCTCCAACATCCGATTTTGAGTGCAATGACTTTAGCATTACTAATTACTTGAAGAGGTGAGAAATAGGTTCAGGTTCAGGTTCTGGTGTTCTCGGGTGCGCGCGTCCTCTCTGCGCGCAGTGCGCAGCTTCCCTCGCACACGCGGTCTCTCCGCGCTCGTCTTCTCGCGCGGTGATTTCTCTGCGACGTGCAGCTTCTCTGCGCACGTCTCGTGTTTCTTGCTGTGCATTTGGGCTCGTCAGGTTCTGGTGTTCCATGTTTTTCGAATTATTCTGCGAATCTTGAGGTAACCCACAGTGTTTTTGGATTGCTGTTGTGCTTTTCTATCCCTTGGTGCTTGGTTCCCTCTCTTGTCTTAGTGTGGTTTGATCTTGATTGGCATGGTAGGAGGAAAGGCTACTCGGAGTGGTAAAAAGCTTAAAAATAATGGCAGTGTTTCTCCTTCTCTTCACTTGGATTCTGGAAGTGCTGGGCATAGTGAGAAAAACAAAAGAAGTGTTCTCGGGCTCTCCACTGCGGATAGTGATGCAGTTCAATTAAATCGGTGTTTAATTCCAACCAATTCAGTAGGCAGCTCCTCGAATGAGACCTTGGCAAGTATTGATAAGGACACACAAACTGATGACACGGGTGGGAGTCAATTGGCTTCATATTGTGTCTCGCCTCGGGCCAATTTGGTTGGTCCCACGGACTCTCGTGCTTCGCCTTCACTGCGCGCTGCGGGTGCGTCGAAGGAGGTTGACGTGCCAACATATGTTGAGCGAGATGTTGTTGTCGAGCAAAACCATGTTGATGGCGTGCCTTTGGCACGTGTTGATGATGCGTATGATATGGGGTTCATGGAGCGGTCTGGTGACATCTCATGTGGAATGCAGAATACGAAGTCATCTTTCAAAGATGTTTTAACAGCAAACAACAAATCAACTATGGGTGTTGCCACTTCTTTCATTCCCTCTAAGATGATTGATGTCAAGGATAGAGCGGCGGCCTTGCCACGTTGCTTGGAGGCTGATGCTATTGTGATGTCTAGGGAGGCGTGTGATAGGAGGCGTGCTTTCCATCAACATGACTTGGTTGGGACGGTGTATGGCAATTCACTTCCATTTCCCATTATTGCTAGGATTCTGACAAAGAGGTGGGGCCATTTTGATGATTTCCATATCTTGGAGCTTCCATACCATTGTTTCTGTTTGCATTTCAATTCTATGGAGGATCGTAATAAGGTCTGGTTGGGTGGTCCATGGCAGGTTGCGGGGCAAGCCATGGGCCTCGATGCTTGGTTTGCAGAATTTAAACCATCTGAGAATACAACGATGTGTGCACCTGTTTGGGTTTGTTTTCCAGCTCTACCATTGTTATATTGAGACATTGATAATATCCTCAGGATAGCAAACAATGTGGGGGAACCCATCCTTTTAGATGGATGGATTGCGGAAACTCAACGTTCATCCTTCGCTCGTGTATGTGTAAGAATTGACTTGACTAAGCCTCTGAAGCCTGGCGTGTGGCTTAGTGGGGACCTTAGGCGTACCTTTCAACCCTTCGAGTATGAAGGGCTCCCGCGCATATGTTATGGTTGCGGACATGTGGGACATGCGCATGAGCAATGTCCGAGGGGGATCACCAAAACAACACACGTAAATGCTACAACTACTATGACGGGAATTCCTTGTGCTCCTGCCCCCAATGTGGTGCTACACATGGCGGGTGCATCGCGCGGCAAATCCCCTAAGGCGGAGGAGCCGTAGCGTGCGCTGAGTGCTTGCGTGCCCAATGCGGTGCCACACGCGATGGGTGCATCGCGCGGCAAATCCCTTGTTGCGGAGGAGCCGCAGTGCGTGCTGAGTGCTTGCGCGCCTCTTGGGCAGGCGGAGGAGGTGAGTAGGGAAGCCCTTGGACTTTGGATGGTGATCCAACCTAGGCGTAAGAGACAGAGTACGTCCCAGAGGAAGGAAAATGTGTCACAGGCTATCTCGAGAGGGACCTCCAGAGGACCAATAAGAGGGGCTGGGGGCAATGGCAATAATAGGAAAAGAAGCACATCGGCCTTCCGTGGAAGACAATCCTCAAGGGAACAATGGGCCCCTAGGGTTGGTGTTCGTGGTGGAAACTCCTCCCACGTCTCTCCCCCGATGAGTGTGGGCATGGGGAAGCTGTCTAATTTGGGGGAAGATATGGCTAAAAGGAAAGGGAAAGAGATTGCTCAAGAGTCTCATTTTGATGGTTCGGGGGGCAGTGGAAGTTCTTATGATATCCACATGGATGCGGCCTAAGAGGATGTCCTCTTCGCTGCAAATTGTGGATTGCAGCATGGACGGACGTTTTGGCATGACTTCTTTCAGTAAGGTTGGTGCCTTAAGGGTTAGTTTGAAGGTGCTGTTGAATCTACTCTGGAATTTGATGCAGGTCTTGCTGATATATTCTTGGTGGCTGTTTTTTGGCTGTGGTGGGCATTTTGGTATGAGGGATGGTCTTCCTTGGTGCGCTATGGCTGTGCTGTGCACGGAGGCTGGTGCGCTGTGGCGGGGGATGGAGATGTGGTGTCTTGGTGCGGGGGTGCTGTTGGGGCACATGTGGATGCGGCTGGATCAAGATGTGCTGTGGATGCATTGGCAGTGGTTTTTGGGGTCTTCATTTTTGCAGGTGGGTGCTTGTGCGCGTCTGTGGGGTGCCACTAGGTGGTTGCGCCTATTGGCACAGCCTGAGGTGCACTTCTTGCGCGCGCGCTCGCTTTGCTTCCCCCATGCATCACGGCAGGGTGCGTTTCGTGGTGGAGCGCATGCTGCGGGTACTCTTGGTGGCGCTTGCTTAGTGTTGTGGGCTGAAGGCTATGGCCGAGGTGGGATGGGCGTTCTTCCTTCTCTATTGATGATTAAGTTTGCAGTTTGGAACATTCGTGGGATCCATGACCGCAAGTCCAGATGCTATTTGCAGAGGTTTGTTAGGGATGGAAGTATTGATGCTGTTGGGTTGGTGGAGACAAGGGTTCAGACATTTAGCAAAAGAGATGCCGACCTTTTACTTGGGAAGGACTGGGAGTTTGCTGTTCAGCATTCGTTGGGTAGGTCTGCGGGCATCGTCATTCTTTGGAGGAGGCGGTTGGATCTTAGGATTACACGCCTCTCCGCTCACATGGTGATCGCCATGGTCCCAGTTGTGGATGGTCCTGAGATCAGATGAAGTGTGGTCTATGGCCCGAATGACCCTTATAGGCGTAGAGCGATTTGGCATATTCTCAGGGAGGAAGCGGTGCTTGGGGGTCCTATGATTTTGGCTGGTGATTTTAACATTGTTATCTCGCAGGATGAGAAGTGTGGGGGTAAGCCTTTTTGCAGTGGTGTTGGCCAACAGGAGTTCTTGGATTCCATGCATGAATTGCAGCTCACTGATCTTGGTTTCATGGGGAATAGGTTTACTTGGTGTAATAGTAAGCAGGGGAATGCCAGAATCTGGGAGAGACTTGATCGGGCACTTATCAACCTGGATGGTCTTACTGCTTTTCCAACGGCACTTGTTACTCATCTTGCTCGGATTGGTTCGGACCACTGTCCTATTATCATTGATATCGGGAGGGAGTTTCCGAAACCCACCAAGCCTAGGAGATATTTTGAGAGTATCTGGTTGGATGATCCATACTCGGCTATTATTGTCAGGAGGGCCTGGGATAGGTATGTGCGGGGTAGCTGCATGGACAGACTTAACACCAAATTTTGCAGGAGTCTTACGACTTTGCGTCACTGGAGCAGGGACGTCAAGTGGAATGTTGGGGCTGCGAATAGAGACTGTGGAAGGAAATAAGCTATCTTTAGAGCAAGGAGTCTACTCACGGCCTTAGTGATGAGGAGAATGCCCATCTCGGTATGCTCGTCAAGAAGTTCCACACTGGGTGTGCCTTGGAGGAGAGGTGGTGGTGGCAGAGGGCAAAGCTTCAGTGGGCTAGGCTTGGCGACGGCAATACACGTTTAAGCGACCTCCAGATGGTGCAACAACCTTATCACTCGGCTTATTGATGCCTCTGGTACTGAGGTGGTGTCTATGGATGGCGTGGGAGATGTTCTATGGAGGCACTTTGACCAACGGTGGAGGGGTGACTCGGGTGACGGGCCTTCTATTTAGCACTTATCCCACTGCTGCCTGACTCTTGATCAGAGATCCTCATTATCTTGTCCGATTGCTACTAATGAGGTCACGGCTGCCATTAGGTCTTGCAGAAGGAACAAAGCACCTGGGATGGATGACATTACGGCTGAGTTTATTACGGGTTACTGGGATATCACTAAGAAGGACATTATCAGAGCTGTGCTAGATTTCTTCGAGGAGAGATGCATGCCCTTGGCTTGGAAGGATACACTGGTGGTTCTCATCCCGAAGAGGAAGGGCGCTTGCAAGCCGGATCATTTTAGACCCATCAGTCTTTGCAATGTCATTTACAAAATCGTGGCTAGAGTTGTGGTTGGCAGGCTTAAAGGGGTGCTTCTAGATATTATTGCTAGGGAGCAGGGGGCTTTTGTTTCGGGCTGTTCTATTTCTGACGACATCTTTATTGCTCAGGAGATGGGGATCAGGATGCATTCCTCTTCCTCTAGAGTGGGGCTGATGGCTGTGAAAGTGGATATGGAGCAGGCTTATGACAGTGCCAGATGGCCGTTTGTGCTGGAGATGATGCGTTTGTTGGGCTTCCCGCCTGTGTGGTGCGATTGGGTTAGGACCTGTATTGTTTCCCCCGTTTTGGGGTGCTGCTCAACGGGGACAGATTGCTGTGGATTGAGGCGCATAGGGGCCTTCGTCAGGGGTGCCCTCTCTCCCTCTACTTATTCACTATTGTTTCAGAGTTCTTCTCCCTTCTAACTAGGCATTATGAGGATCAGGCTCTTTTGGGGTTTCAGTGTTGCCCTACTGCCCCCGTTATTTCCAACCTACTGTATGTTGATGACATCATTATTTATGCGCCGGCTTCTCGTGAGTCAATGCGCACGGTGAGGACCATCTTGTGCCAGTTTTGCATGCATACAGGTCCCGGTGTCAATTTCTCCAAATCCAGGGTGTATTTCCGTAGGGGCATGAAGGGCAAGAGGAAGAAGCTTGTGGCAAATGTTTTGAAGATTCCACAAGAACACCTGCTTAATTACTTGGGTGTTCCGATTTCTGTCACTCGCCTTAACGAAGGTGATTTCAACTTTCTCATTCAGAAAATTAATGATTAGGTTGCTAAGTGGAATGTGCGTCCCCTTTCTTTGGCGGGAAGGTCCCTTCTCATCAAGACTGTTTTGAGTGCAATTCCCAACTATGTGATGAGCCATTGTGTGATTCCTATAGGTGTTTTGGACTTACTTGAGCGTAGGATGAGAAATTTCCTTTGTTGTGGGACGGATCATGCTCACCACATCCATTATGCTGATTGGGAGACAGTTACCCTCCCCAAGGACATGGGTGGTTAGGTCTGTTTGACCTCAAGCTCTGGCGCCACGCACTCCTTATGAGACATTGTAATAGACTCTTACAGCGAGATAACAGCTTGTGGGTGGAGATCATGAGGTGCAAATACCCCCTTGGAAATAATCCGTGTAGGCCTCCTCGGGGTGCCTCGCATGCTTGTAGATTGGTCAAGGAGGGCCTTATGGTGGCTTTGGGAAGCTTTGTGTGGCGGTTGTTTGACGGCAAACGCACTGATTTTTATGAAGATAACTGGTTGGGGTTTCTTCCTATTAGGTGGTGGCTTACTTTCGTGAATATGGAAGCCCCGTGGCTGAAATGTGTTGATGATTGTATTGCTGCTAAGGGCAGGTGGGACTTCGCACCATCTAAGAGGTGGGCTAGCTCCTTGCTTATGGAGAGGATCGCCTCTCTCCCGTGGGGCCCTAACATTGTGAATGATGAGCTTAGACAAGTACATTCTGGTTCTATCATGGTCTCAAGTTCGATTTGCTATCGGTCACTCATTGCTACTGCTAGGGGGGAGATTGATGGGAATGTTTCTTCTCTTGGGAATCAGCTGGGGTGGATTTGGAAGTTGAAGACTAAGCCTCGTACCCATATGTTCATTTGGAGAGTTGCTAAAAACCTTATCCCAACTACTGTTTGGATGGTGGCAAGACACTTGGGGGATTGCAGCGATTGTGTGTGGGGATGTGGCGCGGCGGAGTCCCTGCAGCACGCTCTTATGGACTGCAGAATGGCGCGGAGTGTTTGGGCGGACCCCACGTTGAGTGCTTCGGCGGAGGCGCTGGGGCTTTTATGCGGGACGCACGCGGGCGTGGTGCCGCACTCTCTCGAGAGTTTCTTGGCTCGCGCCGAGCAGCGGGGTGTGGCGCACGGGGGCGAGGCATTTCATATGGCTGTGGTGGCTGCCACCTTCTACTACATTTGGGAAAATATAAACTTAAAGAAGCACAATGGGGCTGTTTTTAGCAAGCTCATCCTGATCAAGAAGATTAAAGTGGAAATTGCAGTAGCAAGTATCTCCATTTCCCATCCATCTACGTCCAGCGGGGAGCTTTACCCTTCGCGGTTTTTTGTTACCTATACGTGGCTCCCTCCCCCCCACCCCCCCAATGGGATGGTTCTTAGTGAATTGTGATGCAACTGTGAAAAGTGAGGTGGTAGATGTTGGTGTTGTGGCCCGTGATCACTTGGGGTGTTCTATCTACATCTTGGGCAAGAGGTTTATCTCTTAGGCTTGCGGTGCCATGAAGGTTCAGGCTATGCTGGAGGCTATTGTTTTGATCATGACTAAACTCTACTATTTCCAGGCGGTCGAGATCCAGACTGACTCTACTACTGTCTTGCACGAGATCATGCAGTTAGTCAGCTGCCCCAGAGAGGGGAATGTGTACTCTGACGCCCTTCTCTTTGCGAGGAGTATGACTGCTTTGCGCTTTTCACATGTTAGGTGGGAGGGTAATGCCCCGGCCGATTGGGTTGCCAAATCGGCCTGTTTGGCGGATTTTGTGTGGGACAAGGGTATGCTCCTGCCAAATCCATTTGTGTGATCTTTTGATGACTGATTTTGTTTTTAAGCCTCCATGATGGAGGTCATTTTGTAGGCTTTGGCCATTTTCTTTTATCAGGAGAAAGAGGCCTTGTAGCTAAACTTAGGAGAAGTACATGAGGCCTTAAGAGATCTAAAGGTTGTTAACACATGATGGCTAGTATCTCATGAGCTTGCGGGCAACAAATTGGTTGAAATCAAGAATGTAATGAAAGAGTAATTTGATGAAATTTAGTTGGTAAGAGTTGCCAAGAAAAATTTGGAAAATGAAGTTACTAAAAGAGTGAGGCAAAGTTGAAACCTTTCGAAGGGCAAGCAAGTGCTACCACATATTGTTTATGAAGGAAAGAAGTAAAAGCGATGGTACAACTTTGAATTCAAAATAGCTTGCAGATGAGATAAGCCTCTCATTCCTCTTAACAATGCTATGGAGATCAGTTGGCTACCAAAAAGGCATTAAGAACATTGTTTTGTACTTTGCTGAACAAGGAATGACACCCTTAAACTGCCAAAAACTAACCTTTGAAAATGTTACCTCAAGATGCAAGCACAGAAAACTAAGCTTTGATGGTCATAATGTGATTATGTTGTTGTGTAGAATGTAGTTTTTTGTTTTAAATTTATTGAAAAAGAAATGATTACTTGTACATTTCTCAAGTAGAATGATGGTTTCAATTCCTCTTATATAGCTCATTATTTGTTTTTTATCAAGATATGTTGATAAATAATAATATTTTAAGTTGATGGAATATAAATCATTTGATTCATTTACAGATCGACAATAGAAATATTTAAAAAAGGCTTTGATAAGAGAGCCTTTTGCTCTAGACTATTCAACTTCCACCTCTTATTTTACCTTTTTAGTTCTTTGAGAAGGAAGTTCAATGATGATAGTAATGGTGCTCAAAAGGAAGAGTCCAACAAAGGTAGAGATTAAATCAATGGATTTTCAATAACCATGAATTTCATCAAAAGTGAAAGTTTGTTGATCCTCAAGTGTTTATGTTGCATGCAAGATAGCACTAATTGTTCCTAAAGCAGACAAGTAGCCATTCTCAGATAAGTAGGAAAATATCTACAAATTTATTGATTTTTTTTTGTATTGGTTATTTATTCCATTTCATCTATATTTTATTAAAGTTATAGATTATTTAGGAGTTGTTCCCACACAAAAGGAGAAAAAGGTTAATTGAAGTTTGAAAGGGAGAGCTTGATACAGTAGATATTCGAAAAGGCAGATACAGTAGATGGAGTACAAGTGTCTATTGACTATCATAACGAATGAAAGAAGAAGTGGAAAACTTAGTTGTTGTCAAGTTGACTAATCCTGGAAATCGAAGGATTATTTATAAAATTTAGTGTTCCAAGTGTTCAAGCCTATATGGCAAGGAGAGCTATGGAAATACTGCTCTTCTCTTTGAAGATTTTCAATTATCCATGGATAATATTAGAGTTAAACCTTTATCTAATTTTGATTTGATCTATAGAACATTGAGTCAATGTCATAATGTAAACTAAGCTCAATTCCATGGCTCTTTTTTTTTTATGGTTTTTATACATTTTTTTGCTAGTGCGTTTTCTTCTCATGTTTACAACATGGGGGATATTTTGCAACTCTTTGGAAAGCTAGGATTGATGGAGCATGAAACTAAATAATGCTCAATTCAAGATCAAGGAGCTAAGGAGTACCATGGTTACACAAAATAAATTATTGTTAGACAAAGGAATTGCAACAATGGTGGAGAATCATGCCATGGTATTATTGCAAGGCTATGCTTGAGGATCAACTAGAGGAAATTTCTTTCTTAATTGAAGAAGAAAAAAGAAGAATAAGTGGAGAATATGAAGCCCAAATAATAGCTCACAAATAGATAGTAAATTAGGTTTGTAATTTGGAGACTACTTTTCTTGAAACAACACTGAACCAATTTAATTATCTTGTATGTCTTTTAGGATAAGAAGGATGAGGTGAGCGAGATTCAAAAGGAAGTGAAAAAATAGGAAGGTGATGGAAGAAAATGACAAGGTTATCAAAGAATCAAGGAATTGAATGAGACAATTTCTACCCTTGGAATCATTTTTAATGAGTTTAAATTGAAGAAGCCTTGCAACATTATTTTTTAGTAAAGAGTTGACATTAAATCTATAAGCAATCATTGGGAGGCCAAATGAAATATACTAAGAGAATCTTTAAAGAAATTCTTGAAGGAATGATAGTGTATTTTTTATTAATACTGATGAAAACTTTAGTCTTTTTTATGTTGTTATGTTATGTGATTGTCTCCGCTTGATTGGACTTTGCACAAAAGAGCCTAAATATGCTCATTCTTGTTACACCTTTGTGTTTGATGAGTCAAGAATAAATGTTTATATTTCATATGGGCTTGTTCTAAATAAAATTGTTAATATTCAATTAAGACAAGCATGAACTTTAAATGCCTAAAATAGTGGTCTTCAAGGCTCTTCGAGTCATGACAAGCTTTAAGGAAATTGAAGACATGTACTAAAGCTTTTATACTTGATTTTCTTTTTATTTTTCTTAAATTTGATATGTACAAATTTTGAGATGATGTGACACACTAGTAGTATTAATATTTAAAAATGTTATAAAAAATTAATAATGATTGAATTTTGATTTTTGGGCCAAGCTTTATTGACAAAAAGTATAGACATTGGTATTTGATTTTTTAAAATTATTTAGGAATTAGTTTTCATGAATTTCTTTTCATAGTCATTTAGAAAACTTATAATATTATGATAATATAAAATTATTTTGGTATACTAATATTAAATATTTTGGCACAAAAATTCCCACAAAACACCCTAAAACAACTTTATTCTCGGGAATTTTCACTGTAGCATTGGGTGGGTCGACCCGACCCGACCACTGGCCCGTCCAGGCTTTTAGAAATTAAAAAATAATAATAAATATAAAAAATTGGTGGGCTGACCCAGTCGGGGCGCCCATAGTCCAAAGTAATTCAGGCCGCAGGCAATGCCGAATGGAGCACGACAATTTCAGGTCGTAGGCGACGATGGAACAGTGCAAGATCAAGTCAACCCTTACCAGGTGATGAAATCCTGGTCAAGGAAGGGGGGAACCAACCCCAAAGAGGCTCGACAGTAACAGGAAGCGAATTAGCTTTAAAGCGCAATGACAAAACATTTTCTGCAATGTGGGACTAAACTCCAACCTTACTATCAAACAAATCAGAAGAACTAGCGCAATCGGACGGCTGAGATTATTCAGCTTAAAATGACATGCAGAAGAATCGAACCCAGGCTGCGCGGATATGCACCAGGACGCGAAAGCATTGAGGTAAATTGTTTTAATTTGAATTATGCCAGAACACATTTTACTAATACATGCAGGGTAGTATGCGTGCTGCTCAGATCAAGCCCGCCCAGATCGAACGGACGGGATTAATCTCAAACGATAAATTCGAGATTTAATCCTTGCCGTCCGTGTTTGGGCTCGAATTGGACTGTAGCTGTTTTCCGTCCGTTACCCAAACGGCTAGTTGATTTTAAGAGCCGTTGGGAGTGATTTTAGAGCTCAAATTTAAGCTCTATAAATAGGGAAGAATGAAGAACTTCTAGGCGTTATATTTTGCTAAGATCTCAAAGCTTTCAGATCACGACTTCGAGCAAAATCAAGTGAATACAGTGCTTCCAATTTCATAAAGAGAAAGTGGCAAGAAGGATTCCGAAATTAGAGGTTATTGCTTCAACAATCTCTCAATCTTTATTCCTCTAATTTTTGGTCGTGTGTGCCTCTTATTTCACCTCAAGTTATTTTAAGTTTTGCCAATTTTTTGTATTCTATTCTTTGGGGTAAGGGCATTCCGACATTGTGCAAAAGCCCGGGGTTTGAGTTGAGCCCGGAAAAACTCAAGTAAGTTCGGGATTAGCCGTAGGAAAAATCCCAAGTAGGTTTGAGGTGAATCGTACGAAAAACCTCGATTGTAATTTGGTATTTTTAGTGTTGTTTTTCCTAACACTTGTTGGGGGTGGATGTAGGCTCGATTTTGAGTCGAACCACCTTAAAAATCTTTTGTGTTATATTTCTTCTTATTCGCGCTCAAAAGATTTAATTTTTAATTGAAACCGAAAATCGAAAGAAAATTTTATTTACCATAATTCACCCCCCCTTTTATGAGATTTCCTTAAGCACAAAGAACTTCAATTCTCCAAGTCTTAATCAATTATTAGAAGTAAAAATGGGCAAGTAATTATAATTTGGACCGTTTCGAAGTAGAAAGTATAGTCTTTAACAAAATGGCATGGCTTGAGAAAAATAATTTCAATCGAACAAGAAAGAGGGTGTAGGATAGTTGCAATCATCGAGTGTAACTATATACTCGAGGAGGGGTAGAGAGGATGGTATCAAAGGGAATAATTTTCAATGTTTGATAGCAAAGATATGGTACAATGACAATGCTTCCTAGAACTTATGTGCAATGAAACTGTGAGAAAGTTAATAAGGAGAAGATGTAAGGGCAATGCCTCTTGATACTTTCACACAGAGGAATTGTGACAATGATGAGAGGATGCAAATGTCATGTCTCTTAAAACCTTCATGTGATGGAATAATGATGATGTTTAATAAGGATAAGAGGTTAAGATAATGCTTTTGAATACTTCATGTGATAGAGCAATGATGAAAGTTAATAAAGAGAGGCTGCAAAGACAATGTCTCTTGAGTGTTTCATGTTATGTAACGATGATGAAGGTTAATAAGGAGAAAATGCAAAGACAATACCTATTGAGATCTTCACATGATGGAACATAGATGAAAGTTGATAAAGAGATAAAGCATAAGTAAGACCTTTCAAGACCTTCACATAATGGAATGGTTGTGAAGTGTGATAAAGAGAGGATAGAAGTGCCATAATGACTCTTGAGATCTTAATATGATGGAACAATGGTGAAGGTTGATAAATACAACATGTAAGAAAAATGTCTCTTAAAATATTTACATGATAGAATAGGTTGATAAAGAGATAATATAAGGATAATGTCTCTTGGGATTTTCACACACTGGAATAGTAGTAAAGTTTGGTAAAGAAAGGATGTAAGGATAATGCCTCTTGAAACCTTCACACAATGGAACAATGAAGGTTGATAAAGAGAGGTAAAGTGAATGACAATTAGTCAAGAAAGATCGATTCAAATTTCAAACAAATATTCAAGCTATGCCCTTTAGTTATAGCAATGCAAGGGCAAGTAAGGTAGCTCTGCACACAATGAATGCTTTTGTTTCATACCTCAAAGAAGCTTCAATAGATGATTTGATCATCATGGATTTGCTGTATGAAAGTGAAGAAAAAGGTCTTTATATGCCAAAGATTTACCAAAAAATAAGGTTGTACTAACTTTTGTCGAATTTTCAATGTGATGATTGAGTCTTAAGCAAATAATTGGTTGAACAAGAAGTTAAGACTTGTAATTTTGATATGATCATAAATTGCTTAAATCAAGTGGTGTAGAGTTTTATCAACTTGAATGGCTAATAGTATTCTCGATGCAGATAAATTTCATGACGTTTGAAACGAACGATTAGTTCTTAGGATCATCATTGTTGGGTGGAACAAGAAACTAGAGAAGCATTATGTTCATTTTAGTCAACATTGTTTATATTTCATCTTGAGGATAATGCAAACAAATGTAGGATAGCTGTGAAGCATGGAGTTCATTGATAGCTCAAGTTGAGTTAGTTCATATTTGCATTGGCTGGAAGGTGGTAGAGTTTTTTAACTTATCATGGATAAAATGTTTTCAAATTGACTCCATTCTATGCTTTTGGGATCTCTTTCCCATATGTTTGGAGTTAATTTGCATTCAATCCAACTATAGCCTTTATAAGGTTTGGTCCTTCCCATTTGGAAACGAGCTTGATGAAGCTTTTTTGTTGGAAAGAGACCTCGCATTTTCAGCAAATCAAATCTGCAGCCATGAAAGGTTTCTTTTTAATATGCTTATTGTAATATCTTTCCATGCTTTCACTTTCTACTTAGTTAATTAAGATAATCTTGTAGTTACGTTTATTCTAAAAGAAAAGTTCCAAGTACATTCTACAAGCCTCATCATTGAGTTGGACATTTTCGATAAGCCCTCTGAACTTCTCATCTTTTGAGTCTAATGAGTTGAATAATCGATTTCAAGAAGGGAGCTTTGCTACTTCCATATATATTAAAGAACTTGTAGTAGGGAATGTAGTGGTCAGTCCCATAACACTCTATGGAGCTTATTTAACTATTGCCTTTCTTGCCTTCCAATTAAGGCTTCAAAATTTTCAAAATACTTTCATTGGTTGCCCCTATTTGTCCATTTGTTCTAGAATGAGCATTGAAAGCATACCTAATATACAACCATACTTTTTGCAAAATTTTTGAATTTTCTTGGCTTGGAATATTGACTACTTTTTTTGTTATAATAGTTGAATAAACTCCATAATAACAAAAGTTGCCTAACCAAAGAAAGCTCAACTTCACCTAATAACCAACAAGAGGTTTGGTCTTGATCCTGTTACAGACTTAATCAACACCAATCATAGGAAACTTCTTTTCACTCATGGTAGTGGAAATAGTCCCATAAAATTTATTTTCTAAATTGAGAAAAGCCATGCTTTAGAGATTGTTTTCATTGCTTCTGCTAGTTGAAGAGGAAGAGCTCTATAGATTTGATAACCTTTACACAGTTTGATAAATAAAGCAATATACTGTTGCATAATTGTCCAATAGACAATAAGATGCATGACCTTCATAGCCAAGTTGTGACTTGAAACATGGTTTCCACATCCCCAAATCGAGTTAATGATTTCTTGTACTTCAAGAGGATGAACATGTTTGACCAATTTTCCAAAATAGAATTTCTTGAAGAAATACCAATCTATCAAAATATATCAGTCTGCTTGCTTTGTTACTCTTCTATTAGTGATTTTTGAAAGGGAAGTCTTTCTAGTATCAAATATGGCTTTATGGAATCCATCCATGAAAGAGGCCTCTCAAACCAATAAATGTGAGCATCAAGGACATCAACACGTTTTCTTGAGAAGGGAATACCACAAATGGATCTCCATATTTCCTTAATGTATCCATATTTCCTTAATAACCAAGCAATGAAAGGATTTCAATGTTAAATCTTTGGTGTTGTTCGATTCATTAACTTGATTAATAATGAGTTGAGAGTCATTGAAGCTTTGATAGCTTAAACTTGCCGGCCAGAGGAAATCCGAGACTAGCAATTAGGGCTTTAATTTAGTTTTGATTATTGGCGATGGGGAAATAAATCTTAACAACTACTTTTAATTTGATCTACTTTGGACCAATGAGAATAAAATAAATTTTAGAAGTTTCTTCACCCGATGCCCTGTTAATATACAATTGCCATAATGTTGTAGGTGAAGATGGATTGTCTTCTGCAGAATTTCACTTAGCTAAGACATCTGCTAAAATTTGCAACTAGAGAGATGAATGGAAAATGTGACAGATTGGTGTGAAACACTAAAGAGGTCGATCGGATACGATGTTGATAACTTGATCATGAAAATATTGCCAAATCTTCCAAGCTGGCATTACTAAAGCAAGAGCAAATTGCCCAAGAGGTAGATATTTGAGTTAACAATCTTTCAAAGAGCAAGAAACATGATAAATTAGGCTTTGGATTCCATTTTATTTTCAAGCTGGAACTGTGCTGACATCTGATTTTAAGGAGGCAAGATAAATAAACAAACTCTCTAGGAATGGGATCACTTATGTTTTCAATTCTAGAAGGATTCCTTCATATTCTGCAGTCCATTGGATCCTCTTTTTATTCCTTAAAAGCTTAAAGAATGTTGAGCTTTATCTTTGGGCTTAGAAATGAATCAATTGTGACTAGTAATTCTTTTTACAGCACATGCATATCTTGCTAGATCTTAGGAGATAACATTTTAACCATATCTTTCATTTTATTTGTGGATTGGCCTAAATTATTTTTTTTGAAACCTTAACCCTTAGCAACTTGGCGGAGGAAGCATCTAGTGTGCTTTTAAGTGGATTAAGAGTTTCAAAATTTTCTTTCAAATTTTGAAGATAAACTTCAAATGACTTGCTCTTCACAGGGAAGTCATTGAGAATGGCTTTTAAATTTGTCCTTTTTATGCTAGAACAATACTTTGAGCATTCACCTACATGTGGCACCCGCATTTTTAAGCCCAAACAACAGAATTGCATAACACCAAGTTCCAAATTTAGTGATGAGTGAAATTTTTTCATAATCCTCTACAACAATTTTGGTTTGATGATGATTATAATAGGCTTATAAAAAGCTAAAGTGGTTGAAACTAATGGTTGAGTTGACCAAATCATCTATCCATGGGAGGGGATAAGAGTCTTTGGGGTAGAAACGATTGAGATTGGTGTAATTAATACACATTCGCCCATTCCATTACTCTTTTAAACATGCACAACACTAGCAAGCCAGCTAGAATAAAATAAAGGTTGGAGAAAACCTGTGCTAAGAAGTTTAGCATTCTCTTCTTTAATGGCTTGTTGTTTTCTAGTTCCAAAAAGGTATGTTTCTTTTGACAAGTTGCTGGTAGATAGAAATTTTGAGAAAACATTACGATCAATACTAGGCATATCACAACAGAGTCAAGCAAAGATATTGACATACTCAGTCAAAAGATTTAGAGTAGCCATCCTCTCAACTTCTTTAACTTTTGATGAAATGTTTACAAATTTGGAAGCATCCAAAAGATCAAGAGGAAAAGAGAAGGAGAGACAGTTTATTGTAGCTTTGTTGGGAAGTCCATTTATTGAAATAGAAGAGTCAAGGATATTTTTTATCAAAGTTTATATCATCTTCTCTTTTTTTTTGTTCCACTTTCTCTTATCTTTTAATGCCTAGCTTAAACATCTTACTAGTATTAATAGATCTTTGTCTTAAACTTTTATCCCACTTTCAACAAATATTTGGAGAATGTGATTTTTTTGGGCTATAATAATAATCATGCTTATTAATAAAGTCTATGTAGTTCTCATGCATGTCTTAAGCATCAAGCAAATGGTAGCATCAAGAAAATGACAGCAGTTCAAAGGACAAACATAATTCTCTTGTTGTTTTTCTCTTGTATATAACATTGAAATTGTTGTGTTTAACTTTAGTTTTCTTCATTTCAACAAAAATTTAATTAACTTCGTAGTTTTAATGTATGATAATCAGTGCCTTTTTGCGAGCATGATGGTAAAATTTGAAACAAGAGCTCAATAATATAGAAGTGATCGATCTAATCAATATTTTCTTATAACACATGAAGGATATATGCTGAAGATTGTTTCCTAATCATCTTTACTCTACAAAGAAAGAATATATTCTAAATGCATAATTACAATTATTATAGTGACAAATATTTTATCTAACAATCCTCTTCTTTGTCTTTTTTTGGATAAAGATTCTCTAAGATTCTATCCAATCTTCAAAACTCTCTTTGATTGGTGAATAAATATGAATTATCTTAACTTGCTTATGATTGATTCAAAGTTTTGTTTTTCCATGATCTTTAGTCGAAATAGTTGGTTTTTTTCGTATAAATAGAATATAGATCAAATTTATTCATCCCTCTATCTCCTTATTTATGAAGTTCTTGTCAATTCTCACATAATTTCATGCAATCTTATTGAATGGGATTGTTAATTATGCTAATTAAAGAATTATTACTATAGAGGGTAATAAATTTAGTAAGTAGAGGTTATACATCATATTAACTTATTGGTTCCTTGGCCAATTATCTATACACAAGCATCAACATTGTTGTGTGCAACTACTGATTGCTTCTTACTCCAAATCTCTAGATTTCCCCATGCTTTGGTAAAATAACTTACTAGCAATTTGGGGTCTTTATAGCAGCCACACTTTATGTTTACAAAACTAATAGACTCTATCTTTATTTTTCTTGAATAATAGCCACTTACCATGAGTTCCCTTCAAGCATCTCACAATGCACATAACTCTCTTGAGGTGATTTTGAGTAGTTGAGTGCATGAATTAACTTAGCATTTATTGTGAAGAAGAAATCAAGTCAATGAAAGATAACTAGATTATTTTTCTTACAAACCTTTAATTTCTTCCTTCATTGTTCGAACAATCATCTTTTTTACCCTTTTCTTTCTAGCCACACTCCAAGGGCATGATTGCTAATTTGTATACAATCACATTAGTTTCTTTTAAATGATCTATGATGTGTTTTTTTTGGAATTTATATGCACCTTGTTTGTTTCTTGCCACCTTTATGCTATGAAAATATTTCATTTGACCACATTCTTTTAACTTAAATTCTGATTTTAGGTACTATTTTTGGTTCATAATTTTACCACTCATCACCGATAATAAAAATATCATATATCATGACATTTTCAATTAGTTCACTTTTTCTTTTTTTTTTCTTCGAACCTTGGTGGCATTCTCTTATATATTTTCTCTTCAAGTTATCCATTTGAAAATGCATTCTTTGTATCAAGTTGATTCAACTCCTAGTCAAGATTAATACAATTAATAATAGGATTTTAATTGAATTTGACTTTGTTAGTGATAATTTTTTCATAACCAATCCTATAGGTTTGTGTGAAATTTTGGGTTAACAAGCATAATTTATACTTATTAATGTTCTCGTCACTCTTGCATTCAATAGTGAATACTCATCTGCAACAATTTTCTTTGTATTTGTAGATAAATGAACTACATCTTAGATTCCATTCTTTAATACAAAATCATATTTCTTACTTATTTTTTTAAAACTTTTATGTTTATATTGGATCTCCAACAAAATTAATTATCTTATTTATGTTTTTGAATGGAGATTCCCAATGATTATATTGGATCTCCAACAAAATTAATTATGATCAAGCTTATGTATTTAAGTCCATTTTTTATTGATGATAGTGCATAACAGCATTGAATGAAGACAAAAAAACTCCATCCATAATACAAGCAAGAGAAAATTCAATGTGAATTATAAAAAGTTCATTAGGACAATCTTACAAGACAATATCAAACCTCTCCAATTGTAGTAATGGTAGACATTCTTGCTTATGTCCCCTTTTGAATTTGCAATGTGGACAACAAAATCAAAAACGTTATATAAACAAAATGAGATAGAAAAAAAAACCAACAAAAAGATAAAGAGATAGACATATGATAGGTAATGGTGGGTAGGTTGGGTAAGAAATTAGGAGCTTTTGGATAAAAAGTATAGCAAAGGGAAAAAAATATAGGCAACTGAACTTAAGATGAATCAAGATATCGTCAATGAATCCTATATATAATTGGTTTCTAACAAAGAAGAGGAATGTATTTGACAAACGCAAAGACGACTAAAAAATTGAGACTTAGACACTAAACAATCTTATAAAGTAATTGCATAACATTGTACTATCAAAATATATTTCTTTTTTTTTTTTCTTTTATTCAACTAACTTGCAAGAAAACTTGCATAAACCTGGTAACTTTTGGTGCCAAATTGATGTTGTTCAATTAGGTTGGTGTGGGAATCCTTTCAATGGAGGCTTCAGGTCAATTTTTGGTATGAAAAAGCTTTATTGGGGTGGTGTGGTGTGGGGATGGGGATATTGGAAAACAAAATAGATGAGAAGGAAACTTCATGACATGCTCTAAAGTTTGAATGACAATAACTATCATGGTATAAATGCAATGAAAAACCATTCTAATGCCAATTCATGGAGTTCAAGATTGTGTGATCATTAAAGATTGAAAAATGGAGGAACAAATTGCATGGGTGAACAAATTTGAGAGGAATGCAAGGCTAAAGAAACGAGAATGTGATAAGGTGTATAGAAAAAAATGGCAATCAAGAAATTTGAGAATTTGCAATAAAGGTAATAAAAAAAAAAAGATAACCAAAGGTAACCAAACCTATTCAAAGATCTGGTCTTCACAAAATGAAAAAAAAAAAGCCTATTCATGCTCAAAATGATTGCAAGAAAATTCCAACTATGCAACAATTTATTCATAAACTTGGCATTGTTACACTAAAAAGAAAGCCCAAGTGCTCGGCTTGATAGCTACTCTAAGAAAATAAATCAGGATTTGGACAAGAGAATCAATAGGAGACCAAACAAGGTGTTTACTTGTGAAAACAATTATCCAACTCCTTTATTTCTGTACAGAAAACCTAAATTTAGCTACTTTTTAGTTCATCAAAACTTGTCAATTTTTCACTGTTCTTAGTTTTAACACAACTATTGATTGATTGCTTCTCTAGATTGTCATCTAAATGAAGATGAATTGAAAGCATAGGAACGCTATTTGATGTAGGCCAGGGCAGATTCAATTCTTAAGATCAAACAAAAGATTAGCCATATGGAACCATATTGGTTTACATAGGCTTACACAAGGATTGATCTCAATCTCTTGTATATGGAACAACATTGCTTCTCTTGTTGTACTAAGTTCAAGCTTATATTTGAGTTGATCTAATTCTTCATTCACTGCAAGGTTCAAACTTCAAAATAGTTGTCGATTGACCATCAATTAGTTATTTTGAATGATTGACCATCAATTGTTCAACCTCATGTATTGGACCTTACCTAGTTATAAGAAACTAACACATCAAATCTAAAAATTAATGCAATTAAAATCACGACTTTTTTTCAAAGTCTTATCAAGGATCAAACCATAAGAACACACAATAGTAAAACCTCTTCATTTATGTAATCAATCAAACATAACCAAACTCATAACACATAAACCACATCAGAAGAACATCAATAAGCAGAATAACAAATTGTTTAGTACAAATACTAGTAGAAAGTTAACAAAGTCCAAGAAAAGTGTAATCCGCTCTGTATTACACAAACAAAAAAGCTTCAATGATCAAAGTTGGCTCATCAAAAGAGTTTACTGTCAATTAGACAAAGACCATGAACTCAAGGCGAACCAAAGACCTCACTTTGGATTTCTAAGAACAATTATAACCGAGTCACCTCGAAGAAACATCTTGCTGATAAACCTGTCCTTGTTGACAGGAAGTGCTTTCTTCTTGCCTTTGCCTGCCTTTGGTATCTGCATCACAGCAGTTTGGCATCATCATTACTATCGTCAAAAAGATCGAAAGAGTTAAAAAGATTTATACCTCAGTCCACATCTCTCTAACGTTTTCGAGAACCATGTTACAGTGACGATCAAAAGCCCTGACTCGTCCGAGAAGCTTTCGGTTGTTTCGACAATTGATGAGAACCTGTAGTATCATATACCAACAAAGTAAAGCATTTACCAAAACATAGTTTGGTTAAGGACATTTTTAACAAAGGGTGATTCTTTTTTATCATTTTATAATAACGATTATTTTTTAAACATTTTACAACACATTTAAATTGTTCATTATTGTTTTCCAATCATTATTGTGTTCTTCACGAGTGTCATATTTTTGTACTTGAGTGGGATATTATAGTAATTGCAAGTTTGAAACCATTAAAATCAGCCAATTAGAGAATGTCAAATATAATTTGTTAAATATTCAATCGGTTCATTACCAAAACCTAACAAAACTAAACTAGTTTAAGCCAATAAGAATAGAATCATCAAACTAAATTGCATGAAAACAAATGAAACTACTAAAAATAAGGCCAATGCATGTATTTATGCATCTCCTATCCTAGCTTTATCAAATTAATTAAGGAACAACTTAGAATTTATTTTAAAATATATGTTCATAATAATAATAATATAATTACAATACACAAATGTATTTACATGTTTTGGTATTTTAAATTAATTAAAAAAATCGACCGAAACCAAAACAATAGTGACTAGGAGAGTTCGATTAAAACCAAAATTAAAAACTCTAACTAATAGTAACTGTCGAAGCATGAAGTGACAAAAAACTATTATTTTGCTTTTTTAAATTCTCTATGAAAAAATTACACTAAATTAACAATAATTGAAAAGGAAAAAATAAAGAAATTTGAGAAAAACACAAATACCAAAATCATAACCAAATGATAGTTCAGATAGCAAAACATTGGAAGGCTTAATATAGTCTTAGGATAAAAAAAGGAAAATTTTATAATCCTCTAGTCGCTGTACTAAAAAATGGCCAATCTTATAATATCTCAAACATAAACACAGATCAACATTGAAAGTTCAAAGGATTGTCATAAAATTATTATGACTAAATAAAATGAGTTTGTAACTATACAAAAAAAAAAAAAAAAAATTGTATAATATCCCCTAAAGACCCGTCCCATGGCAAGGATCTTAATAAAGACAAATGGGAACTGAAAACCAAAGTAATCTTCTAAAACAAGAGGGCAAACCAAGACAAAAAAAAAAAAAAAAAAAAAAAAAAAAAAAAAAAAAAAAAATCAAAGGATTGCAATAAAATCAAAATTATTTAAGGATAAGTTTGAAAGGGACAAGAAGGGAAAAAGCATTATTCTATCCCAAACAGGCCCCAACCTCAATGGTACAGATCTTAATCAAAGACAAACGTAAACTGAAAACACTTTCCAACCAGCAATTAAAAAGGCAAAATTTTGTTAAATTATAAAATATGGGCTGAACCTTTGGCTACCCTGGGTAATAAGCTCAAGGATGTTGGTCTAAGGGATTTGAATATGTTGGCCGTTCATATTTAATGTGAACATTTCATGGTTGTCTGTAGAACCAAAACTTGGCATATCCATCTATGATAATGTAGTAAAAGGCAGAAAAGGCATTTTGCCTGCCACCAAGAGTGTAGCTATGGTGATGTGGTTGACAGTCGTCAAGGAAACAAATGGGGGTACTCAGTTCTTCAGGGAGATAGTCATTATAAAAGATAGGATCATTGATTTGTCGTTGAGGGTAACCTGTGTTCAGTGATTTCAAGAAGACATAAAATGTCAATCAAATGCCAGATAGATAAAGGCAAATTCCACAAGGGGAAGCCTATACTAAGTTTGAAAGGTGAGTGTTGTGATCAAGTTTGGAGAGAGTATAAATTCAGGTAATAACCTTATCATCATCATCAACAACTAATCTTGATCCCATTAGATGAAGTGATTTTATGAATTATTTAATGCTATATCTATCAATAAATCTTTCTTAATATCTAAGAATGCTAAATCTTTTCCAATAACTTATTTTTAAGCTTTTTTGGATCTACTTCTCTCTAATCTTAAAGAGAAAATCTTAAAACCTCAAATCTTCTATTGTGGGCTTAAAGTGGCTCACATTTAAGAATGCTCAACCCATTTAAGTCAACACTTACAAGCTTATCGTCAATCGAAACTACACCAACCTTTTCCCAAATATACTAATTTATAAACTAATTTTTTCATGTATAGTAACTCATTCATCTATTATTCTCATTTCTAAAACACCCATTCGAATTATATATCTAAAATCCACAAGCCGATATTTCGTGACATACATATGCCAACTTGATGACAATATTACAAAATTTAACTTTAATATCAAGTGTGCTAGTTCAACCACTCAACTACCAAAAGCATTCAATTTCGAAAAATGCATTTGGATCCTATTATTAATATCTTTACTAATTTTTCCATCATCTTGGAAAACCATCCTAAGACAACAAAATCTTTTATTCTTTAAAATTTTATGATCCCTAATAATAATTTCTAATACTCGCAAAATAACTAAACTGGCATCCATCCATTTACTTGCTTTAGATCAACGAAAATGACACCTCATTGATTCTGAAGTCTTTTTTCACAAGTCTAGTTTGTTTTTAATCTCTTTTTTAATCTTATCAACAAGTACAATATACTTCAAAACATACACCATAACATTTAATCTTACCACCTATCCATTTCATAGTCCCCATTTTTGTAACATTCATTACATTTGTGCTTTATCAACCAAATTTTGATATCATAAAAGAAATTTTTACTCATTATAACTTAATAAAGTTTACTTTTAATATTAAAAAAAATAAAATATTTCAATGACATACCAAAAGGACACTTGCATTTCATTCAATTGGTGACATCACAATCGATTTCTCATCATTTTAAAGCATAAGACGAACACCACGAAACTTTAAATTCTTCAATAATTTATGGTCGTTCAAATATCATCCTATACTCATAGATAAATTAAACTAGCATTTCAAATATACAATTTGAGAAGAAAAATCTATTACAACCTAGAGAATTGTTTTCTTTTTATTTTTCTCTATTTTATCCTTTTATTCATTAACTGTCAAATTATATATGATTTCTTGGTCAATTTATTTGTAGAAACTTATTTTGATATGTTGTCTTACCATTTTGTGTAGCATTAAGGCTAAGGAATGTCCAACAAGTCATTTGTAGAAGCTTGTCCATTATGTTGTCTTCTATATTTAAATTATTGATAATATATTTATATACCTTTGCAAGTTATCATAATCCATTTTTTAACAAAAAATTTTAACCATTGCTTGATAGGTTTAATATTATTGTGATGCAACAATTAAGCATTTTTTATGTCAGCGTTGCTTAACATTTTTTGTATCACTTTTATCCTATCCAATTATAATGGAATGAAAATAATTTTTTCATTTGTATTTTCTTATTTTTTTATTTATATACATTCTTTCCATAATTGATCATTAATGTTTCATTAGAACTTTTGACTTTCTCTTGCCCTTCTTTTCACATATTATCCTAACTAGCCACGGGGATGACCATGTTGTCAGAATTGTCTTATTAACAATGGGTTTTACGGTGCTGCAAGATGGGTTCTATTACAACAAAAGCAAATGGAACTTTGATCATTCCCATTTGCATCGTCTTACCATTGTTTGTCAATTAATTCTTTTTAGACACTAAGTACTAATCTTTCTCTGAACCTTGTGCATACTAGAGTTTTTGTAGGACTAGACTGCCCTACACATGGTTTGACATAATTTGAAATTTTATTATCACAAATCCTATATTTTCATTATGAAATGTCAAATGACCTGTGGGAAACATTTCTAGTAGTCAGTTTGCCTTTAGATTTTAATGCTTTGTTTCTTTGGGTTGTACTCGATGATAGAAAAGTATCACTAGATTGAAAAGGTGAAACCTTGATGCAAAAAATATGTTATGTTTGAAAGACTTATAAAAAGTGGTCAAAATTTTCAAAACCTCTGCTTTTCAATTTTTGTTTTTTTTTTAAATTAAAGATGGAAAAAATGTTTGGATAGTACTAAACTTAAGATCTCAAATGAGTCTAATAACGGTTAATTTGCAGTTGGTCTTATGTTTGTTGACATCCATAGGAAAATTATTTTGGTTTATTGATTTGATTACCACTACACAATTAATTACGAAAATGGGAATCACTTGGGAACTTATCTCACTCTCTAAGCCTGCTCCAGCATTTCAAAAGGTCTCATAGATGATCCATTTCAATATAGATCTAAATAATAAGAACTAGGCCTAAACATTGGTTAGGTTACGTTAGTAGGTGCTGAGGGATCGGATTAAAACTTCAAAAACCTAAGCCTAAGCATGAGTCCATGTTGGAAAATTTCAAATTGTGGATGTATTGGATCACAAAATGAATAGCAACACCTAAGCTCATCCAAACACATGATCCGGTTGTGTTGGGTAGGTTGCTATGAATGAACCAATTAGACTGTCTTGCCCAAATTAGTCAGGAGGGTCCTCATAACTTTTACCATCTCCATTCAACTTAGTTTGCCAACGATCACAATTGCATGACATGAAGACAATTTGGAAAGTGATTATTGAATTCTCACCAAAACAAAAGCATGTCAAATGGTTCGTATTAAAAAGCGCTTTCTACTCATACAATTAGTCTTTTTCAAAACAAGTTTTTAAAGGTTCTCCATTACACTCAAAATTGAAGAGAGTGGGAGTAGACAAGTGATTTCTCAAATAGAAAAATCACCAAATAAGTAATAGATCGTAATAGGCTTTTGTGCAATAAGGAACACGAGTGTAAGGTCCCTTTATTGAAAAAGGAAACAAATTTTAGATTATATATGTAAGATTATAATCTTAAGATGCTAAAATGACTTTTGAGACAAAATCTACTTTGACTAGTATCCAACAACTAAAGGTAAACAATACCTCCACATAATAAAGTTGGGTCATAACATTATGACATCAAAATAGTACTCCCATAATACGATGCAATTTGAGAGCAAACTAAATATAAACTAATGAGCCAATAAAGCCCACGACTAAAGAAGGTGAGAAATGTTTATTAAGATAAGCATCTCTATTAAGCCATGCCAAGTAGCTTAACAAAATCTATTTATTTCTCAAATTAAGGGCCTAAAACTATCATTTCTATATACTAGTTTGACAAAGAAATTCATCATTTTATTCACATGAAATAAAATTATTACTTATTTATTTTTCTATCCGTACCAATTTTTTTCTGATCCTTCGGGAAAAAGATTCACTCTCCTCATAAAAAAGAGGAGGTAAAACCAATAAAGATTTCTTTTTCGGTTCAACTCTGGAGTTGAATACCTCATTCAAGAATTTTTGTCTCAGTTTCTTCTTTCATAACCCAAGCTCGTAGAATGAGGATATAAGAGGGCCCTATCCAAAGGAAATGGTATTGCCATCACCTTTTCCATAGTAATTACCAGCATATACCGTACTATTAACAAAAAAATACATTATGATATATCTTTAATTTAACCATACAAACATTCATAACAAATGCAAAAACACAAGGAATCAAATCGGAGTTCTGAACAAAAAATACAAACAAAATTTTCCTTTACAATCAGCTTAACTATGTTCATGAATAAAATGAGTAACTTTAAGGAATTGCATAGTAACAGAGAGCTCAGCAAAGAACAAAGTCAACAAAGGCTTACACAATGGAAAACCAGCAGTTCAATGAAATTACGACGGGGAGGCAACAAGATGAAAGGTGGAAGTAAATAAATATCAGCAATGGTGAGAATTAAAGAAGTATTGCATTCAGGTCAAGTTCAAGATTCACTTAAAAAGAAAAAGGTTCAAAAAACTTGCCAAAGAGAATACAAATGGCAAAAATAGAAGTGCAGCATGCTCGAAGGATCACAGATGTAACTTACCTGCGTATTTTGTTTGACACTCATCATCAGAACAGACAAAGGACCAGTGTTAAACTCTTCTTCCTCTTTCTTTCCGGCCTGAAAAGAAAAGATTTTAACAAATTCATGTCAAATTAATTAGGTTACCAATCAATGAGCCAATCTAGCATTTACACCAGACTGTCCAAACTACTAAGAAAAAAAAAAAACAAAACATTTGACTATTATTTATGCAAGAAAAAAACTTACATTTGTCTCCTCAGCCATTTTCTAGCAACCTGCAACAGAAATATATAGAAAATGTGTCAATTCGAGTGCCAAATATCTATCAAAGCATTAGAGAAAATATATCTCACCCACCCATCTCCCATTATTATTCAAGTCATTACAAGCGTATCACATAAGAATAGCAAATGAAACAAATTATTATGCATTTGAGAGGAGTGGAAGTTAAAGATCAGGAAAATATATGGATTGTTAGTGTACATAATGCAATATTTCAAACATTTAAGCCATAGGAGAAGCAGGTCTCATTTTATTCAGTACATACATATGCTCAAATTCCCTGTACAAGAAGGTAATGTAAGTTCCAAAGGGCCACGATGCAAGTAATGGGACAAAACTTCAACAAAAAAAGGAGATCACCATTGTAAACATGATACCATCCATTTAAGTTTGCCTGATGTAAAAAAAATTATGCTAGAGAATGAAGCAGGAAAAATCAAAATCATTTCTATCATATGAAGAAAGGTGTAGTTTCATGTTTCCTCTAATGCAAATGATCAAATAATACATAAACATGAAAGAAATACACGTTACAGACTAGAGTAAAACAGGGAAGAATATATGAATAGCTAAGTAATGGTGTTCCTTTCACGGCAGTTACCAAACTATTTGTATTTCTATGGGGAATCCGCATATAAATTACTCAAACCTAAACATAATTTCTCTAAACCAAGCCAACTCCTGCTATTTGGACAAATGTACAAATGTTAAGTCGAAACCAATTTGTAAACTATGCATCATGAATCCACTATTGCAAACAAAAATATTACGTACCCTACACTGTTCACCAAACAAGAAAATGTCATGCCTTCCTTACTATGCAAGGTCATGGCTAGTTAACTAAAAAAAAGAATCTGTTAACATGTGCCTATCAATCTGCCTTAATGCACGTTGCAAATTGACTCTACAGCTCCTTACTCATCAATGAGTTAGTTGAAACTTCGTCACTCCTTTGGTTGTACTGTTTCTTGAAGGCATCCATCTTTGGAAATGTGCGATAATTGTTTTCTTGCATGACCATTCACCGTCGAATTTGTCAAACAATACAATCCAGACTGGTATGGCTTAATGTGCTTGCTAAAATTTTAAAATTTTTACACATCAGCAAACTGTGCAGTAACCATTCTTGACTTTTAAGTCCAAGGCTCAAAAAAATGGTAGTGTAAGACAAAATATACTTTTTCTAGATTTATTTAGTTCAATAATTTAGGTGAATTTCAAAACTAACAAGCCAAAACTTCAGCAACGAGAACTGAAGACGATGGCAGTCATTCCACGACTACATTTTTCCAATTAAAAAAATAACAAAAGGATTGAACATATTAAAAACCGATTTCATACACATTTAAGCTAATGTGGAGATTAAATTACCACAAAAACAACAAAAAAAGCAAGAAAATTTTGAGCAGAAATAAAGAAAAATAAGTAAAGGGGCATGAAGATTGCATTAAAAAAAAACATTGATGCAAAGAAAATGATGAGCTTCACTATGACAAAGAACATAAACACTTTTCTTCGTTGTACATCAAACTCCATGAGCAAGATTTTTTTTAGCAAAAACAGGGTGATTGAGGTCTTTGAATGAGATTCCTTTGTGGAGAAAGGAGAAAAATAAAGATGTCAATTTTTCCATGCACCTGCTTCTCTTAGTGTTTGCATCTACATTCGCGCGTGTGTGTGCAAGTGTGGGTGCCACTTGTGCATATGCATGTGCGTTTGTATGTGCATATGCGTGTTTGTTGCACATAACATTAACACATGCAAGCTGCAACTATTAGTACAATTGAGTTTGTAAAAATAATATCCATAGCCATCATGACCAAGAAGCCACATAGATAGTAAGTGTATTGACAATGATTTTGAATCCCAATTGGATTTATAAATTCAAAAATTCATCTTTTTGAAAATCATGAAAGAAATCCCTTAAGAGATTTATTTGGTTGGATGTAACTCAAAATCCATGCAAATTTCAAATTGAATTAAAAAATGATCATTCCGTAATTCTATATAGCATTATTTGGTTGATTCTATTTCTATTGGTAATTTGAAATTTACTGGTCGATCACTTCATTTTGAAATATAGCCTTTTTCAAACTAGTTTGACAGCTCGATTTTGAAATATGGCTCCAACAATATGAAAATGGTGCTAATATTTTGACAACAATTGTTGAAGCATCATGTGCATCTATATAGCCATATAGATTTAACGATAACAATGCTCGATGTTGATGAGTTTCGATTGAAACTGTGGCGGTTCAAAGCAAACTTGATTTTTTTAAACCTCATTTTTCTACACAAATTCAGATATTGATTTTGATTGCTAGTGATGTTTAATTTGATGTGGATTCACATACTCATTCAACTAAACAAAGAAGTTCAATTAATTTAAACATTTTGAAAAACTTAATTTTAAAATTTCAAAGAACCAAATAAACCCTTCATGAATTTTCAATAATAAAGTCCTGTTTTTTATAGAAACTTTTAACAAAATCAACTATATTTATATGAATGCATGAATACAAACTGAAGAGTTGTAACACACATGAGAGATGCATGAATTTCGAATATTGTTTCGATAAGAAATGAATTAGACTTTAGTAGAAAATTAAACTACAATAACAAAAAGGGAAAATACAAGAAAGACACCAATTTTTAGACAATATAGCCAAACTAAAAACCTGAATCCATTGCTAACAATTTTTAAAGAAATTACGATTATGTTAAGTAAAAGTATAAGAATTTCATAGAGAACATAATGAGAGTTTTGACTTGAAGCTTCGAATGAGTATTGGAAGAACTCACACACACTCTTATAACTATCGGCCTATGCAACAACTTGTTCTGTTGTTGACACATACTTTGTGTCAGCTATTAAACCACAACCCTCTAATAGATTAGCTAACCAATGAAACAGCCTGCTGAAATTTAGAAAAAATTGTACGCTCTTTTATCATGTTCCTTCATTATCTCAACTACCTAGAAATGCCTTGGATAAAACCAATCGTACATTCTATTTATCGATACATTCAAGAAAGACCTAACTTCCTCTACAGATTTTTTAACTTGTTGCTCTTCTTCATCCGATATTTCATAGTTTTCTCTTCAAAATAACTTGTTAGATCTATTTATAGAATAATAGAAAATGATATCAAGAGTTATACTATATACAAATTTTACAACATACCAACAGAAAACTGATACATTAACTATTACATTACTGCAATAAAATAGTTGATAAAGTACAACACAAACATGTTATATCTATCTCATAAATTATAGTTTCCTCATTCATAGTAACATTTTATGTGTTTTTATCTAAAATTTCAATCCCTCTCCCTTTAAAACCATCAAAGTTGTACCTTCACTGGATTAACCTCAATGAAGTCTCCATCACCATGAAACTAGTTTTGGATAGGTTTTCAATATTTTTGTAATTTTTTCAATGTATCCTCATAGATATATCAAAAAGCTTTTGTTAAGTGTAGTTTAAACATATGTGGAGCCTCTACTCATTTCCTCAAATGTTTTCTCACCATCAATACTATTAAAAGCCTTTTTATACTTTCATGATATTGCCTCACTTGACAGTCACTTCCCACAACTGTTGAAGCTGCTAGTTTCCTTACTTGACTGAGTAATAGTTGGTGAGGTGTTATCATCATCTAACATTTGAATCTCTAAGAAATATGTATAATGTATTAAATCCAAACATAGTAAAATCATTCAATGAGTTCCTTTGGTACTCATTGCATAATTGTTCATTAAGTGGGAAATGAATTACATCAGTGTTTTGCTAAGAGAATCTACCATGAAAGCCAAATGCAAATGTGTTTCTCATCAATTTGCTAATGAAGCAGTGGTATAGAAAAGGCTTGTAACGTACTGTACTTAGTTCTAAGTTGCTCTGTGGTGTGTTTCAAAATTAGAAGATATGAACGTATAAAATGTTTTATTTGTTTTATAGAACTTTGCATACCTTTAACAACATTCAAACATCGTCATTTGCTTCCTATAATCTTGTTTCATATTCTCAACCCCTTCCACTCCTCTTGGCAAGGCTGTTGAATTTCAGAACTGTCATTTTAGATTCTAATAATCATCCTCAAGTTGTGTTATTTTAGTAACATCCGTTGATCAGAATACAAGCATAATTTTTTGCCAAATAATGCTAGTGAGATTGCCATTTACTAGACAATCATTTATAAATTGTTCACATAGTAATATAAGTAAAGTCTTATTATCAGTTTCATACTAATTTTAGGCTCAAAATCAACCAACTTTTGAAGGTGGGTGTTCTAGTACATTGTGCACTTCTATGACACCATTGTTGTCAACAAAATATATGTATGTAAACCCTCAATTAATAATAAGAGATTTAAAAGGATGGCAAGATAAGATAAAATTCATGATATCTCTATTATATTTCCATTTTTCAAAGAATGACATATCATAGTATGACAACAAAATTAAAACAAAAGTAAATGTCAAGCACGTAATATATAGAAGTCACATACCACACAAAAGGTATAATAAATTTAATTGCATCCAATCCACCAAGACTCTACATTAACATATGAAATTCGAGAAAAAGAATTAGACCTCAAAAATGCATCAATGAGAAGTAAATTAGGACACAAATGAAGCAAATTAGAGCATAGATAAAAGGTTTATATGATGGCATTCCATACAAATTTCTATGCAAGGATGCGTGGTTGCATCAAATATAACATTAACATAATTAACCCATATAAATCAACACTAATCAAAGCTAGAACACACATATCCAAGTTAAGCAGTATAACCAAAACAAAATACGACACAAAAGAACGAAATTAGGGCACAAATCTTAAGTTAAGGGAAGACGAGAACAAATGCCAAAGATAGCAAACAAGATCGCTAAGAAGGAAAACATAGGCATGAAGAAATATAATTAAATCATAGTTCGAAGAAAGCTTGTCGACCATATGATGGAACACACACGTTCAACGATGATAGCTACTCAACTGATGCAAAGAAGTTGATCGTCCGACACTGAGAATGGAATTCAGCACAATGGATCACGCAGAGGACGGCTCGACGTGGAAGAGAAACGGCTGGGATAAGGTTAATGAAGTTAACACGTGGCTCTGAGTTAAATATTTAACTAACCTTATCTAGGGTTAAATACGATTTGGCAGCTTATTTGAGATTAACTAGAGCTGGCAAATCGAGTGTCCAAACCACGATGCATAATTGAGCGGAATACAATACATGAACAAACCACGATGCAAGTTGAGGAGAAACGAAATACATGTGTTGCTGTGCTGGAGAAGGGATGAAAGCTTGGCCACGGAGGCCCGGGACAGGCTCGTGACGGGGAGAAATGGGGTTAATAGGGGTGACTGTGGCTGCTGCAGTGCCCAGGAATGTGCACGAATCGCTGAGGGAAACAGAGAAAAAGAGATAGGGCGATACCTAACGACGTAGCGCGGCAGTGGAAGTCAGTGGGACAGCGTCTGTGGGTTGGATGGAACTGGGACGAGGAAGGAGGATGCCGCGACTGGGGCTCGAAGGAAAGGATTGAGGGAGGTCGGCTTCTGTAGCGAATACGGCGGGTCGAGATTAGCCGACGGTGTCGATGCGTGCTGGGTTGGACGGCAGCGTGGCCATGGGAGAACGGCTTGAGGTGCCGGGTAAGGAACGGAAGCCGGTTGGCAGATGGGCGTTAGCTTGGGGAGGCGAGCAGTGTGAGCGGCGACAGCTTCGAGAAAGGGAAGGATTGACGGGTGGGTTTTTTAGGACTAGGGTTTTATTTACTTCGGTTTTAGGCATTTTAGGAAAATTGGAATTTTATTTTTCGGAATTTTAATATCTGCAATTTCAGTAATTGAGGGATTTTAGGAGGTTAAATAACTAAATAAAAATCAAATAAAGTTGAGAATCATATGGATCACACTAATTTGTTTTTTTTAATTTGTTTATAATATTTATAAATAAAAAATCGTTGTTTTTATAGTTAATTTTTATTTTAATTTAGTTTGAAATATAAAATGTCATGTTAAAACCTAAAAAAATTTGATCAATAAATTCTAAAAACATGAGAGAATGAAAACCTCCTCATTCAATTATAGCCGTCAACTTAACACGAGTAACAAATTACTAAAATCGAAATTAACATATATTTGTTTATAATCAAAAAAGAAATAAAATGTTAATGAAAATAAAAAAAAAACATTATAAAATTTTATGTTTTTCATCTGTTATTATATAAAACTACATTTAAGCTCAAGTAAAAAAGAGAGGTATGCAAAAAATCACATGAAGAAAGGAATATTTTTGTAAAATAAAAAAATAATAATGAGTAAGGCACAATAAAGTATAAAGAATTGGTCCAAATTATAAAAAAATTAACTTCTTTCCCTTATCGCAATAGTACAAGTGAGCATAGAATCATTGGGATGACTGTTTCAAGAGTTTCTTTTGAACTAAATAGAGATGACTTCTATAGAAGTTAATGAGGCTAAAATAAACTATGTTGTGTCATATAAGAGAAGTGAAGTAGAAGTAGAGAAAACAATGGATTCATTCATAAAAGAGTTGATCCTAAACAAAAGATCGACGAGCTAACGAGTCATGATATACTCAAAAAGTCAAATATGGTCAAGCAATGTTATGAACTCGACTTTATAAATATCGATAATGACGTTAACTTTCAAGTCACAATTCAAAAAAATATTTGTTGTGAACATGAAAATGATACTTTGTAAAGATCAAGGCTAACTAATATGTTTGATGATACTCTTGTGATATAACCAACATGAAATAAAAAAAAAGCAAACATAAACCCCCAAAACAATAAAATATGTCGACAAAAGGAAGAACATATTTACTAGTTAAATCTTCTTGCAATCGTTCGAGTACATTCTAACCTCATCAAGTTATTAAAACCATTACCAAAGGCAAACAAGTTCACACAACTTGCTTGTTAGGATAAAAAAAAAAATCTAAGTTAACATAGTAAATCCCATTTGCATATCAAAGGCATCATTCTTTCCAAACTCAAAACCACAAAAACAAAGCATCCTCAGTAAGCAGAAAACCAAAAACTTATTGTTAAAAGCTGTATCAGAACTTTAAAGGTTAAGTTGGAAAAACAAACCATACCTTCCATAAAACCAACAGAGCTTTGATCAAAGTTGGCTCATCTTAAACTCATCATGAGGTAAGGAACATGAATCCAAGAGAAGCCTTAAGCTTCACTTCGGATTCCTAAGAACAATTATGACGGAGTCGCCGCGTAGGAACATCTTACTAATGAACCTATCCTTGTTGATTGGAATTGCCTTCTTCTTGCCTTTGCCCATCTGTGGTACCTGTTGAGAGCAGCTTAGAATTGCATAAGTGATTATTGAATGATACCAGAAAGAAGGTCGAAGATTCGCACCTCGGTCCACGTCTCTCTAACGTTTTCGAGGACCATGTTACAGTGACGATCGAAGGCCCTCACGCGTCCAAGAAGCTTTTGGTTGTTTCGACAATTGATGAGAACCTGTGGTACCATGAAATGTAAAATCTCAGATAAGTTTCAACTTGTTAAGGAATTGTCAACTTATGAATCATCTAAAACTTTCTAGGAAAACATTTGAATCATAAAATATTATTATAGTGTATTTGATTTAATGATAATATCAAATGATAAATTTAATGATTCTGTCACTCAGAAATGAGATATCATTAAACTATAGAAAATATCTACAAGATTCAGATGACACTGAAATCTAAATAAAAAAAAGAAAAAGAAGAGAAAACAGAAGAGGTAGCTAAAGCTAAACTTGAATATAATAAGCAGGCTTAGGTCCTGTTTGAGAATAGTTTATTAAAGAGATATGAAGGAAAAGTTTTGAAAGAAGAGTTTTCAAAAACAAATTTTATATAAATAAAAATTGGGTTTTGGTAAAACTAATTTTTACAAATGAAATTTCAAAAAGAAAACCTTTTACAAGATTTGATTTGTTAATCAGTTCCATTCATAGAAACAAAATCCCTTAGGGTTCACAACGGGCTAGACCACATAAATCACAATTACAGTGAGCCAGGAAAATTAGCTCGAGACCAGAAAATATTTCTATGTCAATTGTATGCATATATATAACTAAACAAGAAAATGCATACAGACCGCATGCATAAAGGTATGGAAACAAATCTTAAAGAACCAAAAAAAATGAAAAAGAATGCATTCTTGACTCAAAAATAAAAAGCTAATCTGCTTAGGAGGCTCTTATCATTTCATTCAAAATAAATTAACTTGGCTCAGCTAAATCTTAACCCAAGCCTGTGATGTGTGTTGAGATTGGAACGAGCCGTTTTGATCTCACCTTGAGTCGGGTCAAATCTAGCGTTTTTCATTATCCTAATCTCCATAACTTGTCTTTAGTAGCAGTCTCCATCTCCAAGCCCAACATTGATTGCAACATTACAAGTTTAAGACTTATAATTCTTTTAAAACATATTACCTAAAAAATACACTATGTAATAGAAGAGGGAGATTTTTAAGTCTCTTTCAAATTCTTCTGCGTGGTGGATTCTAGCTTTAGTTAAATTAGGTTTTTTTCATCATCTTCAACAAATTCATGAATTAGTGAATAAAAATTAACAGAACAAACTCCCCAAAATTTGCGAGAATTGTCATCGAACTTATGAACAACCTGAAGCAAGTTGGCCCACTAGTCGTGTTTCCAAACCTTTCAGATGAAGTCAGTATAATAAGTCAAGCTTGGTTGATATCTTCTTTTCTTGTTTAGGGATTTTTTTTTTTTTTTTGTATTAAATACAGTAATATCATTATCTTCCAATCCATAGTGTGTTCACATGTTATATTTTTGTACTTTAGAGTATGGTTGTTTCTTAGATTATGGTTTAGAAAAGCACAAGGCGCTAGCTAAAATAAAGTAACAGCCCACTTTAGACTATAGTCGATTTGCCATATTGATTTGATGTTCATTAGGTTACAAACAAGGTTGCTCGATTCACTTTTCCAATTTCAAATCTTTAAAAACATCCAATATCTCATAATAAGGCAGGTTATTGAAGTTTATCCACACTGTTCCAAATGAAATGGGAGATCACATCATGCTTTATGACAATTTTCTGAACAACATATCATGATTTTGCAAACAAAAAAGGTATTTGTGAAGAGTTTGTTTATTCTACTTTTGCTTCCAAATTCTCAAGCTAGTACTAAAAATGGGTTTTCACAAGCCTCCGCTGTAACACTTTGCATGACTTCAATGAATGAAATGAGAGCTTAGTTTATGTTTGCTTTCTTGGTATGTTTTCAAGAAGGTTTATGAATGGGGCAGTTGATCACCCAACATTAAGTCTATCCAACAACCTTTGCTCATTATAACAACTAGATATCAATCTTATCCAAGCTTTGAAAGATAGGTATTCAAAGCCGGGATAAGGCCACGGTAGTTCGTTATTGATTCAAAATTGGTTCCAAGCCAAAATCTTGCGTGATATGATTGTACATTCAATCATGCTAGATTTACAATTGAATTTCAAACATGAATTTATTTGTACGTTTAATATGCCTATGAAAGTGAATATGAAAAAAAATCCATATGATTTTTGAGCTAATTTGATTCAATCAATGCTTAGCTCATAATTAATTGGTAATATTTTGAGTCGAGCTACTTGGGGTTAAAATTTGCTCATATCATTTCAATCAAAGGTTTAAGGCCAAAAAGCAAGACAAATTTTGGGTGAACATCAAAGTAGCTTCACAACTATAGCTAACGCAAACATATAAAAACTTAAAAGCTAACTCTAATGAAAATAAAAAAATTTCTATGCATACACATATCATTGCTTCATTATTTATCATTAAAAACTTTAATTTATGTAACGTAGTTTCTTTTGAATTAAAAAATCCTTCAATGTACATTTTTTGGCACTCTATCACCTTCAATCAATAAAATTAAATGAAACCATTTTTTTCTCGTCGTAATCTTCTTCATTAAATCTCTCAAAAGGTGTGTATCCTCTATGTTCGACTTTATTGACATAAGACCAAATTAATTCTAAGAAGCTACTCTCTTATAGAGTTTCCAAACACGACTTCTAAACCTAACTTCTTTAAAATTAATAAAATTTTAAATAACCACTTTGTTCTTATCAATAGATATCATAATACTTTTCATTTGGCATCTTTTTGTCTTTAAAATAATTTTGAATAACTTATAATGCAAAAGATACTCTTCGCCCATTCAATTTTATTATTTAAACAAATAACACGTTGACATTTTTCTTACACATTTCATCTTTTATGCTTCAAAGTTGAAATTTTGAGCATAGATAATCGTTGTTTTTTATCAAATAACTGCCCATAATGCTTAAAAGTTCAGTTTTCAAAATTCTTAACAAACCTTGCAATGTTTATACTTTAGAAAAGAATTTTCATAAATGGCAAGTATTTTGGAGACCTTAGTTTGAAAATTGTAGTTGTTGGGCCCAAATGGCTCAAAGCTCAACATGGAAGCAAGAGCTATCTAGAAGTTGGTCATTGGCATATTAACAAGGGTGGACAAGAAAGTGCTCATATTCTTATAGATAATATGGCCATTCAAACAAGAGTTTTTAGTCTTGTACATTTGTCTACTCTTTTACTCTTTCAATCAAAGTAATTGTGACATAGGAATAGAATGATATTTTGTTAAAACTATGTTAGGAGGTATTAATGAAGCCAAAGAGTGACAAACCAAGAGAAAACCAATAAAATGGTATGATAAGTGGACCATTGTAGATTAAGGTAACAAAAAATTTATCGTATCAAGAGGGTCGAAGTCTTGTTGAGCCTGGCACCTTCATCTAACAAAATATAATTATTATTTTGTCATTTATTTTTTTGGTAAAAAGGTTAAGAGTCAATTTGGGCATTGTACAATAAATTCGTTAAATAAAACTTCTAACCAACAAAATATCAAACACAACCTTTAAATAACAAATTACAATAAGCACTTTTTAAACCCAATTTTTCAAATTAGCTTAATCATTCAACAACTATTGCCCAATAAACCCAAAGGCTATTCTCAAAAGGATACAAAATGATCTTCACATCTTCCTTAGTATTATCATATCCTTACAAAAAGGCATACATTATGGCAATTTATCTTGAATTTAACTATTACAAACATCAATAGATAATACAAAAAGACAATATATCAAATAAGAGTTTTGATGAAACTAAGCTATAACTTAAAAAATTTTAGTTATCTTAATCAATATACACTTGATATTTCATGATTTTAATATTGTCAATATATATACTATAAACTCATTTCTTTTCCAAATCCTTTCAAATTAGACCTCCAGCACCAATTCATATGTTTTTTTAATTAATATAAATCAAATGAATATATTTTGGAGCCCTAAATTTTCAATTTAATCTCTCAATAAAAAGCTTTTAGAAAAAGAACTTGCATTTTCCTAATCTTGTTACCAGACCTCTAATGCACGAAACTTTCATATTTAGTTGATCATGAATGATATTTTCTAATTTTAGATCTATTTGTTAATAGTGCTTGCAAAGAGAGTATCACAACCCGACCATACTATGTTAAAGTAATGTCCATCTTTGGTCATCCCACACAAACCAAAGTAGGTTTTATCTTGAAAGACATCCCAAAATTTTAAGACTAATCATTAATATGACAAAATATTTTTCTCATTTTCAATTGTAAAATCATTTATCGCTATATCCCTTTAACATGTTAAGAGAGACTCCTTGTTCGAGATTCCTCTCCTTAGAATACCACTTGATGCCTACTTCATGTCATACTTGATTTCATGTGTTATATGCCAATTAACTTCTATTTGATTTGTCACTGTATTGGGTACCATACCACTATAATATTATAATGTCACGACTTGACCTTACTATTTTGAAGTATTATCCTCTTATTTAGTTATCTCATATTAGCCAAAATAGATTTTATTTTAAAAAATATCTCAATATAGCAAGACCATAATCTTATATGTATAGTTAACAATTTACTTTTCTTTTTCAAAAAAGTATCATTCATCTTTGTACCCATATGCTTAGAAATCTAATAGTTATTCTTATATCCCTTTATCTAGAAGTCTTCCAAAAACCACTCCTTATTTAATTATTCATCTCCTTGAGATATCACTTAGCTATCACTCTCACCTTCATCAATCTTACGAGTTAGAAAATTTTTTAGTTGTTTTAAAAATGAATTTTTAAAAAAAGACAACTTATGTGAATAGAAAATGCCTCTTAATGTAAGTCATTTGACCCTTTTTTTTCGTCAGAATGGTTAAAATTCATTATCCACTTTCCAAAACAAGATAACAAAACATTTGCCTTCATTTATGCCAAGCAATAGTTATTGTTAGCAAAGGAATTAAATTGAGATGTTTGAGTTTTGAGGACCCTCCCGACTAAATAACAACACTTATATTGACTAATTTGGATAAGTCATTCTAACTAATTCATCCAAAGCACTTGACTCAACACAGCCGTATCATGCTCTTGGATCAGCGTGGGTGATGCTATTCATTTATGTGATCAAATATGACCCCAATTAGTCATTTTCCAACATTTATTTGGGTTTATGCTAAGGGTTTTGATGTTTCAAACCGACCCCTCAACACTAAACAACAAAAGCTACCCATTGTGCAGGTCTAGTTTTGATCACCTAGATCTATACCAAAATGGAGAATCAACACTACCTTCTAACACATAAGAATTAATTAAAGAGAGTGAGACACAAAGAGAGTGTTCCCAATTGATTCCCATTTTTATAATTAATTGTAAAGCATGCCAATGTATTAAAAAAAAAGGATAATGTCAATAAACAAAAATACTCCTATTATAATAGCCAACAAATCTAAGGAAAATTAGAAACTCAAACAGGCTACCAAGACATTTGAAATCTCAAGTTTAGTTTGATACAAATTTTTTCCTTCTTTCTTTTCAAAAAGGATAACTGTTGAAAAGCACAACAAAAGTCTGATATTTTTTATCCACTTTAACAGGTGTTCAAACATGATTAACTGTTGCATAAAGATTCCATCTTGTTAATCTAGGAATACTTTTCTATCATAGAGCACAAAGAAACAAAGCATTGAAATACAAAGGTAAATTGGGAACTACAAAATTTTCCTAAGGATCATTTGAAATTGCTAACAATGAAAAACACAGGTTAACAACAATAAAATTTACAATTAGCCAACGCAATGCTCAGGGCAGGTTATTTTGAGAAAAGCTCTTGGATCTGTAAGGTTCAGAGAGAGTATGGGACCTAACAGTCTATTAAAAAAAATCAATTGAATAGCTATTGAGAAGACCCGGGAAATGAGAATGATCAAAGTTTCATCTGCTTTTGCTGAAATAGAACCCATCTCGCAACAACTTAACATCAAAAGGGCAATGAGAAGGCAATTTTGACAACATGGAGCTATCCCTACAGCAACTAAAGATAATATCGAACAGAAAAGTTTAAGAGACTCAAAAGTTCTAATGAAACATTAATAATCAATCATAGAGTGTAAATAAATCAAAATATAAAAAAACACAAATGCAAAAATTATTTTCCTTCCATTATAATTGGACAGGATAAAAAAGAAACAAGAAATACTAGGAAGTGATGAGAAACATAAGGTAAAATGAAAAAAATGCACAATTCCTAAATCCCAAGAATTTAAACACATCGGACAAGGGTAAAAGTTTTGGGAAAAATGAAGAAACTATGACAACTTACACAAGCTTATAAATATGTTAATTGAAATATATAAGGCAACATAATGAACAAGCTTCTACAAAAAACTGGAGGATCTCCAAATCATAAGCCTTAATACTGCATAAAATGGAAAACAAGGAAAAATAAAAAAATATGTTTCTACAAATAAATGGACCAAGAAATCATATGCAACATGACAATTAATGAAAACATGCACACAATGGAGAAAACTTATTTAAAAAAAGCACTTCACCAAAGCATAATATCAGACATAATTAATAACACAACATTTTAATTAGCAGCCAAAGTCAACATCTATATATCGGATTTTTTTTTATAATTCAATAATTCAAGGATAAAAAGAGGTTAAACGTCAAAGCTGAAAGAAAATGAAGACAATTTAAAAACAAGAAATGGGAATACAAATTCAATGGACCTAGAAATCACATGTAATGTGACAATTAATGAAAACATTCACACAATGGAGAACGTTTTTTTTTTAAAAAAAAAGCACTTCACCAAAGCATAATATCAGATATAATTAATAACACATAGATAACCTAAAAAGATAACATGAAGGAGACTAATGGAAATCTATATATTGGAATTTTTTGTATAATTTAATAATTCAACGATAAAAAGAGTTTAAATACAAGAGCTAAAGGAAAATGATGGAGACAAATTCAGAAGCGAAATTGGAATGTAAAACTTTTCCTTTCCAACCAGCATAACTGTGTTCATGAATAAAATAAGTAACAACTTCCAGCAACCACACCACGCCAAAGAAATAAGCAAAGAACGAAGTCAACGAAAATTGACAACTGACAAAGGCATAGAAGCTGGCATGCCAGTAGTTCAGCGAAATTACAATGGAGAGGCAACACAAGATGAAAAGTCAAAGTAAATAAATATGAGCAGTGATGAGTCTAATAGAAGTATTGCATTCACGTTAATTCAAGATTCAGGAAAAAAAGAAAAAGGTTCCCAAAAGTTGCCAAAGAGCATACAACTGCCAAACATTTAAGAGGAGCATGCTCACAGGATCCAAAGATGGAATCTTGCCTGGGTATTTTGTTTGACACTCATCATCAAAACAGACAAAGGGCCAGTGTTAAACTCTTCTTCCTCTTTCTTTCCAGCCTGATACAAGAAAATATCTTAATGAACTACATGTCAACTCAATCAGGATATCCATCAAAAAGACAATCTGGTATTACACCAGACTGTCTAAAATACTAAGAAAAAACCCAAAATATTGACTATTATTTATACAAGAAAAACTTACATTTGTTTCATCAGCCATTTCTAACAACCTGCAACAAAACATATACATAAAATGTGTCAATTCAAGTGGAAAATATCTATTAAAATATCAAATCTGAACATAACCCTGTACATTCTTCAATAATATATATATATATATATCAATGCTTAAGGTCAATAATTCAATTCATTACAAGTGTCTCACATACCCATAGCAAATGATACAAAATATTATGCATTTGAGAGAAGTAGAAGTTAAGGATCAGGAAAATAAATGGATTGCTAGAGCACACAATGAAATATTTCAAACATTAAAGCGTAGGAGAGCTGGTCACCTTATATTCTCATCACATAAATATACTCAAAGGTCTAGCACGTTAGTAATGAGACAAACCTAACTCTAGAAAAAAGAGAGATCACTTTTGTAAACATGAAAACATCTATTAAAGTTTGCCTGATGGAAAAACATTTATGCATACAGAATTAAGCAGGAAAATTCCACTTGTTTCTATACTATAAAGAAAGGCATAGTTTAATGCTTCCTTTAATGCAAATGATCAAATAAATACACAAGGATAGAAATAACACACTACAAAACAACAGTAAATCAGGGAAGAATATATTAATAGTTTAGTAATGGTTTTACTTCCATAGCAAGTACTCAACTACTTGATCTTTCTATGGAGACTTTACAATTAAATTACTCCAAATCACACAATTTCAATAAACCATTTCAAATTCTCCTGCCAAGCCATGGATATGGCAACTTCTGTGGTTTGGACAAATGTGCAAATTTTAAATTGAAACCAATTATCAAACCATGTATCACAAACCCACTCCGGCAAAACAAAAATATTGCCTATCCCATCCAACATTGCTAACCAAATAAGAAAATTTTATAGCCCCCTCCTTATGCAAAGTCATGATTAGTAACTAAGAAAAATGAGTATTTTAACATTTACCCATCAATCTATACCTTTAATGCATGTTGCATATGGACTCTCAAAGCTTCTGAATCCTCCATAAGTTATTTGAAAAAAAAAACAGGGCATGTGTGGGGAAGGTATGCTATAAACCCTATTATCCTAACACAAGTAAGCTTTTATTATTTGCAACCCATCCTGGGGCCTAGAAATTTTAAATGGGTTCAAGCAAAAATTTCCATCCTCTACATTTGAAAAACAAGCGTTCTTCTTCTGTAGGTAATACAAAATTAGAAAAGCGGTGCATGCACACTTAAACATTAATTTTTTCTTGAAAAATCCAAATTGAAACACCATCATGAACAAATGCATAAAGGCAAGGGCCATCTTTATGGATGCCGTAAATGCAAAACCATCAATACTGACAATAAGTTTAGGTAAAAGGCTTGATTCATGGAAAGAAAAAAATTTTAGAAACACAGATGATGGCAAGCGTAGAACTAAAATTTCAATTTCATCCAACCATATGACCACAACGTACAAAAAAGAATTAGCTTCAAAACAATTTGTTTAAAAATAGCTTGAAAACAAATTTACATCCTGAATAAAAGAAAACTCCATTGAAAAGAATAACACAAGTCCAAAATGAATAATAGGCAACAAGAGGAAAAAGAGGCTATCAATAGAAAGAGGTGGCAAGGACTAATTGCAGGTTGATGCTGACATGAAAGAGAGAAGAGTACCTCAAAGCAATTTTCTTGTACATTCAATTGTTGCCAAGGGTAGCAGGAAGAAGAGTATCTCAAAGCTAACCCATGGTTTTAAGTTAACAAGGTCCACTAAGACCTTAGAATCGATAAAAGAACAAAGGGTTCAAGGTTCAAAGGTTCAACTAGTGCCGAACCACAATCATGTAACATCATTCATCACATTATATGACAATTATGGTCACACTTAATATAAGTATGATCCATACATAACCTCTTAAAAAATAGCATCACATATGCACCATCAAAAAACATTACAATTACCATCAATTTGATTAGTAACTAACCGATAAAAAATGAGCCTCTATTATCAAAATAACAATCTATATAGAGTAAAGAATTCAATATTTGAATCAAGTAGTTGTTCACATAATAAATAGTCCATAATAAAAAAAAATAATCATAAAAGATTTAAAATTTTTAACAAACTTTAGTTTATTTTTTGCATGCCTTAAACCTTCTCAAACATGTACTCATATAGATTTACGAAAAACAAGTACAATCATCTCCATTATTAGAGTAATCCCATTATAAAACATACAAAACTGTAAAGTTGAATGCAATATTAAAAATCAATGGCATCTTAATACAAATAAAATAAAATAAGGGGAATTAAATATGAAACCACTAAAGGGTGAAACTAATCTAAATCACAGAATAATAAAAGCAATCTGCCCCACGGGCTGCAGCCAAATTCCTAGACAAACCCTATACTGGAACATTAATGAAATCAATTTTAAGAAGAGCAGAATGATGAACAAGATGCATGAAGGCACATAACAAGGGCAAAGGACCTAAAAAATTAAGAAAATAAAACCATGTCTATTCCTAACTAGAGGAATCCTAATATAACTCGTGGTTATGGGCTTAAGGGTGAGAATAACAATTATCATGGATAGTTGGACAAAAGAAGGGAAGATAGGGTCTCACAGCAAAGACATTTGTAGCCAACAAAACGAGAGGCAAGAAGAGAACCTGCTTATGGATTTATCAGTCATCCAATAGGACCATTGAAGTTTATATTTTATTTTTTAATAAAAGAACACTGGTTTGGTATAAAAATCAAATAGATGCCAGGTCTCTCATAAAGGTGTGTGAATTTTATTTCAAATGACCATTTTAGTTCAGGTTGTTATTAAGACAGTGGATGTCCTAATGTTTTTGCTAAAATTCTTAAATTTTTATGAGTCAACAAACTGTGCACTAAGTATTCTAAAATAACGTTTTCTAATTTTACTTGGTTTAATGACTTGTATGAAATTCAAAATCCCCAGGCCAACATTCCTGGCAACTGGAACTAACAGTGGTTGGCAGTTGTTTGGCATTTCAAGGACACAATGGTTTCCCAACAACATAGATTGGTGGCAATCTAGTGGCTAAAAACTGATGGCAGCACCTGATGAAGCCTGGAGTACAATGGAGGTGGTACCCAATGGTGTCAATGGATGACATTGATTGAAACCATGGTGGCCCAAAGAAAATGAAATTTTGTTCCGCCACCTAATTTTTCCAATTTAAAAAAAAATTCTTGATTTTGAATATCTATTGTTGACATCAAAAAGTGACTAACAGATCAAAAGTAAATGGCATGCACTTTTAAGCTAACATGATTGCTATATCATGACAACAATGAAAAAAGTGAAAAAATTAGAGCAAAAAAATGGAAGAATGAGAAAAAGTAATGGGGAAGTAAGATTTACATTGAAAACCCTAAACTAGCAAAAAGTGCCACGAAAACAAAGACAACAATGAGTTTCACTATAGATGAGAACAACTACAACACTTTTCTTTACATCAAGCTCTATGTAGAAGAAAAAAATAGAAGAGAGCCGTGTAAGAAACAAAGGATGGTGCAGGTTTTTGAATAATAAAAGCATGGAGAAGAACAAGTAAAAATGATCATTTTGTAATTATGTACCACATTGTTTGATTGAATTTACTTATTTTGACACATTGAAGTACATTATTTAGTTACTTGAATTTGAAGTTATGTTTTTTAAAACTTTAAAAGATAGTTTGGCAACTCAAGGACCATCTCTAGTCATCAGCTAATGGACTAATGAACCATTGGATGGACTAATGAACCATTGGATAGCCAATGCCCATTGGGCAACCAACCATCTACAATGGTGGTTTGACAAAAGCTTCGACGGTATAGCGATGATGTTGACTGTCCAATTGAAGTTGCTACTAACATCATGCAATGAAAATCAAGTAGCATAGGTTTGACAAAAATGCCCATTGATGGTGAGTTTCAAATACACCGTGTAGTTCAAGGCAAACATGATTTTGATCAATCTCTTTTTAAAAGAAATGAAATCTTTGGTTTTGATTACTCAATAGTGATTTTTAATTCCAAGTGAACTTACAAACCCATCCATTAAATGGAGAGGTCTTGTTAATTTAATCATTTTGAAAAGTTTGATTTCAAAATTTCATTGAACCAAATAACCAACAAACGAATTTCCAATAACAAAGACATGCTTTTTATACAATAACAAACTCAATCATATTTAAAAAAATACATTAGTGCAAGTTGACGAGTAGTAACACGCGTAAAGGGAAGTAAATAATGAATTTTGAAAAACATTTCGTTATATAATGAATTAGACATCAATGGGAAAATAAAACAAAAATTGTAAAAATGCAAAAAACAAAAAAGAAATATTGATTTTTAGTTGGTTTAGCCAAACTACTAGCCCACATCTACCCCAAAATTGTAAGGTTAGGCTTTCATTGACTCGTGCCATTTATAAATGCAGGTCAATAAAGGCATTACACCAATGACTTAACAGCACTTCCACAATGTCACTAGCTCAAGAGAAGTCTTACACTCACTACCTCAATACAAGCCCAAAAAAAGTCTTACATTTAAAGACAAAAAGGCCTACACAAACTAACACGAAGCCCAAGAACGACACATAGTGTCAAAGGAATTTACACACTGATCCCAAAAAAGATATATGCAGTTATCATTGGCCTAGAGAAGTCAAAACAATTAACACAAAGAACATAAAAAGAGAAAATAACATATAAAATGGGAAAACAATAAACCTGTGAATCAAGTTAGACAACTTAACAGTTCAAAAGAAAAGAATTTAGAGAAGGATTTGGGTAAAGGGGGTTTAGGGAAGGAAGGATCTCTCGAGGAAGAGGTTAGTTCACGAGGTTGTTAGTGAGTATAATGGACAATGCTTAGTTACATTAAGAGTTGTACTGATGTAAGACAACATGAAATATGCAAGATAAGTAATATGCTACAATGTGGTTAATTAGATTAATGCCATGATTACGTAACTCATGTTCATTCTCATCAAGCAAACAAGTATATCCAACCGGACACTAGAAATGCAAGCACGTTTAAAATACATTTCAAGATAAGACTGCCAGCATAACTTAGCATACCAAAACGTTAAGGATTGAACAAACTTGTTAACAATGTTGATCAAGGTGATATTCAGAAAACGACTAAAGCCTGCCATTAATGAACATTCAACGAAAATAAAAAAAAAGAGAGAGATAATGAATCCAGGTTTCACTATATAATGATCGGACTCGCTTAGTGCAATAAAAAGACGAACAAACCACCACACAAGTAGAGGAGAACCAAGATACACTGTATATTAATGGGCACAAGAAGGAAGGAAAGCTTGGCCGGGCCGGCACGGGAAGTCTCACAGCGGGCGGAGTGGGACTAGTAAGGTCGAATGGGGCTAGAAAGTTCGACTCGCTGAGGGAAACAGAGAAAAAAGTCTATGGTGATACCTAATGACGTTGCGCAGTGCTGGAAGTCAGTACGCCAGCGGCTGTGGCAGTATGAGAGAGGAGGATGCCGGCAACCGGGGCTCGAATGGAAGAATCGCGGGAGATCGGCTCCTGTACTGAAGTCGGCGGAGCGAGATTAGCTGACGACGGCGTGGCCTGGGAGGTTAGGATATGACAAATCGGGTGGCGGCTGGAGGAATAGGGCGTAGGAAGAATGTTCGGGCTTTAGGACGGCGGGGCGGCGGCCGTTAGCCGTTGAGGAAGGATGGGAAGCTGGCTCGGAAATCGGATTAAGCTGGGGGAGGGGAACGGTTGAACCGTCGACGGTTTGGGATTCGAACCGGCAGGTGAGTTTAGGACTAGGCTGAATTTTAATTTGGCTTTTGTAACATTATGGAAGTCGTGATTTTTTTTTATTTAAATCCCAATGTTTTATGATTTAAAAAATTTAGGAATAACAAATCAAAAAAATAAATTGATACGAGATTAAAAAATAAAAATTAAATATAAAGCCCTAACTATTTATATATAAAGCTTTCATGTATAATATAGATATTTTTATAATATAAGAATAAATAATAAGAAAGTATTTTATAAAATATAGTTGATAGGTAAGAACTATAATCAAAATATTATAATTATTTTATATGTACCAATGAAATATAGTTAGAATATTGATATTTTTAAAAGAATGATTTGAGATAATAATGCATATCAAATCATTTATATTTTCTAAATTAGATGATACTATAGTTGATATTGTATTATTTTTCATGGTTAAGATACATAATTCAAAAATAAAGTATGATCAATAGTTGGTTTGCTAAAGTTGATGACCAAAGTCTAACATGACTATTGTAGAAAAAAAGGAAAGAGATTGTGCGGGCATAAACTATTAAGGCACATGCATGCAGTATATACTTTAATTTATTGCATGACTTCAATTTATATCATTATAGATTTCAAAAATATGAATTCTTTGTGTTTGAGAATTAAAGAAGTCTATAAGCTTTTGCAAGCATGCTCGAATTCGAGTTGTATGATTTAGTTATTTTATAAATTAAAGTTAAAAAATTTTACTTAGATTTAGAAGTGTTATAAAACTAATCACAAATCTATTTTTTGATTTGAATTGTCATCATGTGATTAGGAATGAATTGCTTTTGCTTTAAATATTAATGTTCTTTAAAAAATATTATTAGGTATCATCTTTTTATTGAGTATAATATGTGCCATAAATTTATTATCAAGGCATTTGCTTTTCATTTTGTGTTGTCATTAAAAGTCAAATAGAAATATTGGTTAGTTATCCTATCCTATTGAGATAACTTATTAATGGGATTCATTTACCTAAGATTGATAATCACATCTTTATCTTAAATAAGGATTAGAATACTTGATACATTTTTAAAAGACATTAGTTATATCCTTTTAGTAGATAAGTATGGTATGGATAGCATATGAGTAACTAAAGGTAGGCATCTTAATTAGGATTGCATCCCTTATTAACATCTTATTGACTTGAAACTAAACAAATAATAATGGATTGGTCATAAAAATTTTCAAAGACTAAACTATATTATGTTTCTTAGTTTGATGCTAAATGGATTCATCTATATTTTGTCATAGATGTGATGCATTACGTATATCTTTTGTACTATATTTTGCTTTTTATGATATCCTAAGGATTGTTTAGATTGGATCATGACAATTGGAATCATACATGTATAGCTGTTGGTGTGTATCATTAAAGGTTGAGCTAATTAGTAACAAAAATTTCTTATGCAATTCTATTTGACTTTTTATATGGTTAAAAAAAACATTAGGATGCTTTTCATATATTGCCCAGGTGTGTCTATTGATCATGTAGGGTGTTCAATGTAGAACAATTAACTTGTAATTTTAATGATTTTAGGGATGTTTCTTCTCCATTTAAACTCTAAGTAATCTTTGCTATACAAAATTTTTAATGAATATATCTTTGAGACGTCATTATAGAACCTCAAATATGAAAATCTTATGTTGAGTCTTGTTTCCAATTCCTTTGTCATGGAATTTTACATGGTAATGAAGAAGAAAATCTAAGCCTAAAATTTTGTATAATACCAAGGATCTCATGGTGAAACATTGCATATTAACATCTTAGAGTTTATTCAACATTGTCTTTCTCATTTGGCAACATTTTATGAGCTATTATTATTCTACTAAGTTGTTGTTTGGATAAGCTTTGGGACATCAAATATTGTTAAAAAAATTTGACATTTTAAAATTTCAATGTCATGCAATGCTCTAAAATTTTTATATCTTGAGTTTTTAATGATTCCTTCATATTATAAATGTTTATGAGCCATAAACATAATGTTGAAATTCTTAGATTGAATTTGGTATGTTGTAATTTGAATGTAATTTATCTTTTTTTTTTTTTGAGAATGTATAAAAGTAATTTAAAAATACATAATTACATTTCGTGTTTATGTAGCGTGGAAGATATTAAACATCATGACATCTCCTTCCATACGTGCGATGTTGATGTGAATTCATGGTAATTTTGATATAAATTGAAATATACAACATAATATCAATGTTAATTATGAAGTATAACATGATTTAAATATGTTTTAATTTCATAGTTATATGATTAGATAAATATGTTATCACATGCCCTTTAACATTGAAAAGTAACAATGCTTATTTTAGTATTATGTTGGTTGAAGATTTGTCCATTTAGCCTATAACAATTAATGTGGCCCATAATTGACTAATACATTTCAAGTACATCAAGATTATAACATAATAATAGTGAAAGAAAATAATAGAAAGTAATAAACAACATTTTATATTATAATGAAACTATAATAACTATATAGTTGTATGGATAGTCAAGAATTCTCAATATTTTTAGCTTCAATATCAAGATTGTTTACCAATTATATGCTTTAAAATATTTTTACGTGTTGATTTAATTTATACTGATGTCCACTATATATTATCTTTACTTATGTCTAATTTTAAAATTTTGAAATTTATAATCTTAAATGATTGAATCAATTTTTTGAAGATGATGATTTTTGGGAAATATATTATGAATTTTCACAAGCTAATAATTATGTGGATGACATTTAGATATTATAATTGGATGTACAAAATGTAACTATACGAGATTATTGTTAATAATTGCATGAGTTGAATACATATAGTAAATTATTTGAATTACATTAATTTTGATGTGTGTGTGTGTGTATATACATACATATATATATATATATATATATATATATATATATATATATATGAAAAAATAAATAAAATATAAGAAATATTTGTCTGTTTAAAGTCTAAAATTTAAGAAAAATAAAATTAAATTATTTTAGGATTAAAAATTTAGACCTTAAGTTCATAAAAAAGTAATACAAAGTTATATTGGGTTCTAAAATGAGTTACTATAATTCAAAAACAATATGTAATGATAAAATTAAATATAATTATAATGATATTTGGTATAATTTGGTTCAAAGAATAGTTTGTAAGGATGTACTTGATATTGATACTATTCAATAGGGGTAAACTAATTCGAAAAATAATTCATAAAGGTGCACCTTAAAATAACACTCAAATTATTTAGCATGAAACTCGTGACTTGACTCTCGATTTAATAGTAAATAAAGCATGTTTTGTCATCTATAATGGGTTACAAGCACCAAGTGAAAAGATATTATCTTAGATCTCTTAAGAAGTCATCTATGATACTAGAGATGCTTTATTTCATATAAAGTTTCCCAAGTTCCATGTTGTGCAACTACACTTGATGGATGATCATAACACTTCATAATTTCATTGGGCCTTTGAGATCTCTGGTAAAAAAAAACTAGCTAATGTTTAGACATGATGAGAAATAAAAACTTATCATAAGTGTCTACGAAATAAAGGATGATGTCGTAAGAGACCATGAAAGAAAGAAGTATAAAACTATTCAAATTTGTGAACATCTGAAGTACATGTAATGAATTAACTAATATCTTGTTCACTTTAATTGTGACCTGGCAATTATATCCATTGAATCATATTATAATAGATAATGAATACTCTATCACCATTGTTAATATTTACTTGATAAAAATTATTCAATATTTGATATTCTTAAAATTAAAATTATTTTATTTAGGTCTATATTTTGTCTTGTATAATATCAGATATCATAAAAAAAATCAAATTATGAGTGATTCTTTTATAAATAAAAATTCAAATAATTTATAAAAAAAATTTTATATCATGAAGATCAAAATATTTTTGCTATTATTTTTACACCAACAATACTTTGTCGTGTATTTATTATTATATTTTTTTGCCTTTTTTGATCATCTAGAATTCCAAAAATCTTTAATCCAATTTGACTACGGAGCATTGATGGGTTGACTCCTATGTGAGGGCGGCGGTCAGTAACTCAGTGTGCCCGTTACCCGTTGCTTCCACCCGAACAATTACGTGTCGAAACAGTTCGGTTAATTTTACAATATTTTATTCACTTTCTTAGGACACTCCTGCCCTAAAGCTTCTCGAAGCAAGAAGGGCAATATCGTAAATACGATCCGGGGTTTACTAAAAAGTTTCTTTTTAGATTTCTGGCTTTGTATGGGCTGACTTATAATGTTTTTTTAAAATGTTCTTTTTGCAAAATAAATAATTTATTTCAATAAAAAATAATTTTTGTTAGGTATAATTTATTTCTTTCGAAGCTGAAATCACGATAATATTTTTTGAAATATGCATTAAACGTATTATTCCAAAATGAAATTAGCCATATAGAGTTAGGCTTTTTTAATATTTATTTAATAAAATTAGTCATATATTATTATAAACATTAAGCTTATTAGAATAATTGTTACTATTTCAAATTTCAAAAATATGCCAATATTTAATGCACTAATCTTTGTTCTCACTTCATCGTTTTTTTTTTTTTCATTTTTTGGATTTAATAAACAACTTAAATATTATTATCATTTTTTCTTCTAAATTGCATTTGTACTAAATTAAAGTGTGTTCTTATGATTTCATTGCAAGAAACAATGTAGCATCTACATAACATGTTCCATCAAACATTTCATTCAAATCAATGCAAGCAAAATCGATCATCCTCAAAATTAATTAATAACATAAATTCTAATCTAGTCTTTAAGCAATCATTTTAATAATACATTAATCATATGCACAATGATAAAAAAGTTGATATATCTCTTTTTCATGATTCTTTCTTCTCTTTTATGTTATAATATTTTCTACAATACTTACTACAATATTTCCAAAATTTTACTTTGATTCTTTGTCAATTTCTCTTGGAATTCCTTTCATACTTTAGCATCGCCTTCTCTCTCTCTTTCGCTCTCTTTCTTTATCTCCTCTTCTTTTCTCTAAGATAAGATTAGTGAATATTTCCCAAAATTCTATATGATTGAATTTCGATCCCTTTTCACCTTTCAGCCTATTAGAATTCAATGGTTTTATTGTTGATTGGGCTTTTCATCATGTTGAATTCCTTCACTAATCAATTAAGTTAGGTTTAGAAAAATTTAGAAATTAATTAATTTATATTAAAATCAAATGTTAAGAAAATATAATATTATTTTATTTTCAATTCAATTTGATCTTTAAAAACTCATCAACTAATTGTGTTTGATTCCTCTTGATAAGCATTACTTGTAAGCCAAATTTCATATTTTTTCAATGACATTTAGTATTTTTAATAATTTTAAAATTTTAAAATACTCAAAATGATTGTTAATTATTTTCTTTAAATTCCATTTGCCTCTTCCATGCTTCTCACACTTTTTTGAATGAGGAAAATTTCATCAAACTTATTATTTTAAGTTTTACGTCTTAATAGATTCTTATAAATTTTTAGTCCATCAAATGTTTTTTTTTTCTAATTTGGCTATTTTTTTCAAAGTTGTAAATAAACTCCTATAAATCTCGATTTGTTAATTTTTTATACTTAAATACTTTTAAGTTTTACCAACTTGGAGTAGTTGGCAAATAGTTAGTATTATGTATTTTTCAACTTACCAAACTCCTATAAGTTATCATACCTCCTTTTAATTTGGCATGTTTTTATTACAAAAATATTATTATCTATAAAATTTCTTTAAAACCCTAAATAATTAAAAATAACTTTAAACTCAATTTTCTTTACATTTTTTATGCCACAAATCCTTCCTTATTAAGATCATTGATTAAAATTGATATAATTAATTTTTAATTTAAATTCTTCAAGTATTTATTAAAATAATATCATAACACACACACATGTTAATCATGCAATTTACTTACTACATATAATTGCATCACAACATCATAACTAACGATCAATAGTATATCAAATTTAATTCACTTATGACATACAATAGTACTATCGCAATATAATAACCATAAAACACCATATTGAATCTAATCCATCCAATTTGAAGTTAATGTATAAATCCTTTCCAAATTTTCTTATTTTTCTTGATCTCTTGTATCAGTTTCTTAGAATCTTTCCAAAAATCTCTTCCAGACACTCAATTTCTCAATCTCCTTCTCATTACACTTCCTTATTGTTTGCTTCTTTCTCTTACCTTCAGCCACTTCCTCATTTCTCTTTTATTATCTCTCTCTTTCTCTCTGACATATAGATATATTATATTCAGATATTGACATCTTAGGTCCCCATCACGACTCAAGTGGTTTTATCTTTCTCAAAAGGATCTCAACATCTTAAGATCATGAAATCTCGTATAAAAATTAGAATCACCCTCCCCTCTCCCTCTCGAGTATCTAATGTGAGATAGTTTATTTATATATAATTTCACTTAGAAGTATGATAAGAATCACTTTTTGTCAAGTAATTTTTCTCCTAGGATATCACTTAATATTCACTCTCAGCCCTCTTTATATCCAAATATTATAGGTTCACTAACTTCTACTTGATTTATATTTAAACTACATCATATTAATAAAGAGTTGAATTTAATACTAAATATGATGTCATAAATTCATTATATAAATTATTTCTCTTAGGTTCATCCTATCTTAACTCAAGTGGGTTATGTCATTCTCAAAATGGCTCTCGACATTTAGAATCATTAAATTTCATATAAACAACATATTCTCTCCCTTAGTAATCAATATAGAGCAATCTATTCTTATACCTCTCCACTTATAAGCATATTAGAGTTACTTGTCCATTGATTTTAAGCTTATTGGAGTTACTCCTTGTTCATTGATTTTCCTATTAGGATATCCCTTGATATTCACTTTCTACTCTTTTCAATTCTAAGTGTTCCATACTCTCTCCTCAAAGTATTATAACCATGGTCATTGAGAATTCTATTATAATGATCCTTGATGGTTCAAATCTTTAGAAACATTGATTATTGTTAAATTTTAAAATCCAAAACAATTCCAAGGCTACAATAAGGATATTCGAAACCATAGACACAAACTGAATTGAAGGGCTTTGGAAACTCGTGAAATTAACATGCTAAGAGTAATTGTTTGGCTCTTCCTTGATGCAGCCTCAACGACATGAATAGTGGAATAATGACAAAGTGAAAGCTAGGGATTCAATATCATTGAAATCATTTTTCATAACCAATCAACCAACATAGCAAATAAATATAAGAGGTGGTGCTAAGGTTCGAGAATGGATTTATGACACACACACACACACACATATAAAATAATTTTCTTAATTAACATTTAAATTTTAACAATGCATAACTATTCCAATTGAAATCTAATCGAGATAAAATAAACTTTGCTAAATTCATCTCAGTGAGCTCTATCAATAATATTTCCTTTGAAATTTTAAATTTTTATTTTTAATTAATTTATGTTATTTTATGAGACATCTAACATAATTATAAATTAATCTCATAATATTAATTTAACTTTATTATCATAAGAAAATTTAAAATATTACATCAAGAGATAAGAAGTCATGTTTGAGACTAGAGTACAATGCAATGTGTGAGATACAAAGGTGATCAGATTGTGACTAAGGTCATTAAGGAGTAAGATGAGGGTTAAGACATTGGTGAGGGGTGCGCAGTTTGTGGCTAATAACGAAGATGATAGTGGAAGCTTTAACACAAAATGCTAGATGCTATCAAGAGAGAGTGAACCTAGTGATCTTGATAAAGCAAGAAAATTTAAATCACAACGTGGGTAAGGAGAAAAAAACTATACCTTCTTTGAGGAATCATCCAATATGTGCATGGACCTAAAAAAATTGAACCAATTTAATGATAAAATTATTATTCCCTTTTTATTACCAAAAAATTATTTGATGACTAAGAGCACTTTAATTTGTAATGTAAAGATTAAAATATTTTCTAACCTAAAATGATAGAATAAATAATAATAATAATAATAATAATAATAAAACATTATCAAGCACACAAAAAACATAACATAAAACATCTTTAGGTCTTATGAATAATCAATTACAATTTATTAATGATTTGAAAGTTTTTAAATATTTTGTGAAGGCATAAAATTTTTTCTTCATAAATTTGGCTCTGATTTTCCCCTAGGTTAATTCTAGATTAAGATTGATAAACTTTGCTTACAGTTATCATTATGATCCAACATGCACTACATCAAATAAATAATCTTATATAGGATTTGTAACTACAATTGAAGCACCTTTCTTATATAGGATTTATTTAATGAGTTCTACTTATAGAGTTTGAATGTTGAATAAACAAAAGCCTTACTTGATGGTTTGTATAAGCACAAAAATGTTTACTTACTTAAATATTAATTGAAAGCTAAGTAGCTTTTATAATCTTTCTAAAACTTTCATTTAATAATCAACATTTTATTTTATGAAATGTAGGCATTATACTCATTGATGAAAATCATTGAAGCATGAAATAAATGCATTATAATGGCACAATTATTACTTTCATAAATTGAAAAAAATAGAAGTTAGACTTTGCAAATATAATATATCATGTTATTCAATCACAATAGTATAATGATTGAAATTGGCATGTTGTTGCTTGAGATTCACAAGAACAAGTGGCACATCATTCTTGGATAGTCTCATTTCTTAATGAAGAATCACAAATACACAAGCATAATGTTCATTCCTTAACAACTATACTTGATACTTGAAAAGGAATTTATCCAAAATACTGACAACCATTACTGCCTCATTTGTAGCAATGGTCATTGGGTTTATTCCTTAAAAAGGAACTCATCCAAAATGTTTTTTTTAAAGATATTCTTTGAAAATGCCTATACTCTATCTCTCGAGATCTTGAGCCTTCCACATCGACCACTAATATAATTTGCTAATGAAGTTGTTATAAGCATCAAATCTCCCAAAAGTGCAATGCTTATAAAAAATGTTGGCATCTCAATATTTCTAAACTTTTAAAACTAACAACTTTTTGTTGCGTTTATGAACTTAGTGCATCATCATAATGAAACAAAAATCTTGATAATATATGACTATAATTCATTACAAAGAATGAGAAATAATAAAAGTATAGAAACACATAAAAATATTGAAAATAACTAATAATTATGGATGTGACTTTGGTATGACATTAGATTTCTAGGTGATCCCATCAACTACTATGCAAAGAGAACTAGCTACGGTGGGTCAATCAATTCCTCTTAGCCCTACATCAATGCATCATATTTCAATTCAAATACAGGGATAAAAATGATCCAATTAAGTATATTTTTAGATTATATCATATATTAGATCAAATCAAATCAAATCCTTTCATAAGTTCTTATAATATGCTTCCAATATCAATTATTAAATATTATAATAATTAATAAAAATATTTTTCAAATAAATTATTATTATATTTATCTTTGATAAATAAAATATATGTTAAGAGAATATGAGAGTTTAATTAGGTAGGTTGTCATAAGAATAGTTTGCACATCATTCTTAGATAATCTCATTTGCTAACAATTAGTCTTATTTTTTTTAAAAAAAAATCATAAGTTTAATATGAACATAAGTTCTATTCCTTGAAAATTGGACTTGATGTTTAAAAATGACACAATGTATATCCTTCTAAGGAACCTCATTTGTATTCTAATTCCTTAGGTTTATTCCTTGACAAGGAACTTATCCAAAATATTTTTTTAAGACATTCTTTGAAAATTCTTGTACTATCTGTCGAACTGTTGAGCCTTCCACATCAGCTACTAATAATTCGCTAATGAAGTTGTTATAAGCATCAAATATCCTTAAGGTTCTGACTATTTCTAAACTTATAAAACTAACAACTTTTTTGGTGCAGTTATAAGCATAATGCATCGTCATAATGAAACAAAATTATTTATAATATAGAACTATAATTCACTTAAAGATAAGAAATTATCAAAATATAAAACATATGTAGAAATGCTGAAAATAGTCAAACCTTTCGAACATTACTTCGGTGTGCTATAGTGAACTAACTATAATGAATCAATCAACTTCTTCTTAATTGTATATCAATGTGTAAGATTTCAATTTGAGTAAAAGTATTAAATAAGTGATCTAATTAGTTATGTTTTTTAATCATATCTTGGATTAGGTCAAACGAACTCTAATCCAATAATAATTTCTTATAATTCATTTTACATATTAATTATTAATATTATATTAATTAATAAAAAATAGTTTTAGATAAATTATTATTAAAAGTCTAAATAGTTTTACTTTTTTATTAAAACGTCAAAATAAATAATATTATTTTAAACTAACGGAATTTTTCTTTTTCTCATCCAACCTTTTTTCTTTTGATAAAACACGCGCTGGCTGTCAAACCCGGCCAAGGCGATCCAAGACAATCCAAACGAACCGCTGGTTTACTGTGATTTGTCTGCACACAAAACGATACAAACTGAAGAATCATTCCAGCATGTCAATCTTACTAATGGACGCCGTTATCCCTTAACAAATTATATTGAAATGATTAAAATAATAAAATAATGTAAAATAAAAAAAATAATTGCGGCTAAAATGAGACAAAATAAGTTTCCATTAGACAAATATCATTAATTCATGTCAAGCAAAGTGACAGAAATATTTATTTTAAAAAAATACGAATATCAAAATAATAAAGTAAAATAAGATTCAAGAGCATCCACCTTTAAAAAAAAACATTTGCTTCTAAATGAAATCAAATATTAGGATGAAATTATTAATAATTACATTATATTGTATGTATATTAATGTAATAAAAAGTGATCATAAATTGATTTTTATAATAAAAAAACCAATATTTAGTAGTACGAAAATCCTTAATATGAAATTAAGGCTATAAATGACATAATGATGTATTATGTTTGAAGGAAGAGTATAAAATTAACTTACATCTTGAAATTAAGGCTATAAATGACTTAAAAAGATCTTATTGATAAGGGGGTGATGAGACAAGTCGATGGCAAGGCCTACAAAGTTGAGATGGATGATGATTGGGTATTTAATGAAGGGTAGAGGCAAGTGTTAGGTGAGTGTATTGAGGAAGATAGATCATGTATTTTTATAACATATTGATAATTTAGGTACATATTTATATAATATAATAAAATATAAAAATTTGTGTTATACAAGAGAAGTATCTTGATAAAATAAATTATAATGATTGTAGTATATATATGAACTTTAAAAGATGGAAAAAATATACATTGTTATAATAAAAAATATCTGAAGTACAGTGAAGTTAATTTTAAATAAATCAAATGAGTATTAACAATTAAATCAAAAGACAATTTTATAAATCAATAAATAATTTTTAATAAATTAATAAAAAGATATAATAAATTCATGATTAAATAAATGTGGGTTTAAGCATCATTTAAGAAATGATAAGAGAAAATTATAAGAGATTTTTTTTTATGACAAAGAAATAGATTGTAGAAAAGGAATTCAAATGAAGAATTTGATCTAGGAAATGTGAAAATGCAAAAAAAAATCCTATTTTTATTCTAAGGTTAATTTTTGTCCTTATTTTAATCTAATTTTCTTAGAATTTAAGAAAAAAGAGATCTTATTAATGAAATAGAGTGTTGTGAGTGAGTGAAATGATGTAGAATGTTTTTGTAATGTTAATTTAAATTTAGCTAAATCATATGCAAAACAAAACTATAACTTGTAAGAAAAACTCATTGTTTTAGGATCTTATAGAATAATTAGATAAAATAATTGATAGTCTAATAGAACATTAGAGAGTAAGAATAGTTTTGTTAGACATTCATTTAATGGTTCAACAGCCATCTAATGTATGCTAAAATAGTTCGATAAGGACAATTGAACCATCTATTAAAGCAGTTGAAATTTAAGTAATGGGTATTGGATTATTCAATTGAAGATCAGAAAACTAGTGAAAACTTAAGAAAGATTAGACTACATATTATATGACAACCCAATCAAAGGAATTGGATGATTCAATGGTGCTAACAAAGAGTCCAATAAATAGAGCTTTTTAAATTCCCCTTAACTTTGAAAGTGCAAATAACATAATAGAACTTATGAATTACAAACAAATATGAATATAAAGTAAACTTTATACGAAATTATAAGAAAATAAGTTGATAGAAAAAGAGAAGTAGAAGCACTTTAATGTTAAGCAATCGAGTAAGTATTTAAGTACTTATGTTATATATTGTAGTATTATACATTGTCTTTGTGAATTATCAAAGAAAAATCTTTTATGTTGATTTAAAATCATAAAATAATATATATATATATATATATATATATAATAAGATAATAATTTTAATGATGATGTTATAATGAGATGAGAAATAATCTTAAATAATATTAATATTACAATGACATAAAATAATAATATTTGATAATGATGATACTGTTAGAAGTGATGATATATGGTTTAAATAACAATAATGTCATGATGAGATGTATATGATTAAGAGTGATTTTGATGTGATGATGAGATATATATGACTTAACTAGTGCTGATGTCATGAAAGGCATGGCAAAATCTATTGAATAATAAAATATAGAAAAAAAATGTACATGAATAAGGCTATTAAATCATGTAAATAATGTTTTAAAATAGGATTGTTAGTTATTATTGTTTTTTGTACATTTGCTTTATTTATTATGCCTCTTATGTTCTTAATATATAACTTATTAAATATTTTTATACCAATCTAGCAAATGTTTGTCAACATATGTGCAGAAGCAAAAAAAAATCCCTTGAAAAAGTATATATATATATATATATATATATATATATATATATATATATATATATATAGTGCAAATGATCTATTGCTCTCTGTCGTATTCTCTGAGAAAAACCTCAATGTCAAATTAAAGAAGGGGAAGCAAAATCTAAAGTATCTTGGTGCTATTTACCAAGCACCATTATAAGTTCTCCCTTCTCGCTTACTACAAGGAGGCGAAGTGGGAAGAGGCAAACAAAGGAAGAGCAAGCTTCGGGAAGGCCCTCTGTCATAGTCAACGACCTTTGCCCTCGCGACAGAATCATACGCAAGGCAAGTTACCTTAAAACAAGGCTCAAAATCTTTGAGTTCACAATCTAGACGTCATCGGAAAGCCAACTGGTCAACTCCTCTCCTTTGTTGCTATTTACTAATCATAATAATTTTCATTAAGATTGTTAATTTTTTCATAACTATAGAAACCCTTTCATAATTGTAATAATAATTTTCATAGCTATGATGATGAATTTCATAATGTAAAAAATTGTTATGTTGTTATTGAGCATGTTTGATGTTTTATTGATTTAGTTATGATAAAATAATGACGTAATAAAATAAAGTAAAATATGTGATAATCTTATGTAGGTGTGACAAGTTATAACTTTTATATATTACTATTTATTTTTATGAAGGTTTTTAGCTATTTAAAAAATAATATTACTTTATTGTGTGGTTAAAAATCATTGAATTAATTATGTTAAATTTTTATTATATGGGTGATTCATAATAGTATTAAATATTTATGATACTTAAAAAAATTTGGACATAAACTTAACAATTTTAGGTGACAATTGTTTAGACCAAAGTTATCTAGATAACTTTAATCCAAGGATCAAAAAAAGATCTTATGGTGGCTTAATGGACCAAACGTTATTAATTGACTTGGAATAGGTCAATTTAAGCTATGCATATTAGGGTTAGATAATAGATTCAAATACTGACTAACAATAGAAAATAAGTTTATGAGAAAATCATCCATAAGAGAAGTGTATAATCATACAAATGTTAACACTAATAAAAATAATCAAACAAGTAAGTGCACATGACTAATTAGGAGTGACATGATAAATAATTTGATTAAACAATAATACAAATAATACAAATACATATGTATTTATTGTTTTGTTTCATAGATATATATATATATATATATATATATATATATATATATATATATATGAGATAGTTTGTGTTGACTAGTCAAATTTAATTAATTTAAAATTAATTAAGTTTAAATTATATGTTATATATAATATGATTTCAAAATTTCATTTATCAAAACTTATATTAGAAGATAATGATGATTTCATAAAATATACTTAAAATTTAATATTAAAATTAAAAAATATTATATAAAAAAATTTATCATTTGATTTTTAAAGATTAAAATAAAATAAATGTATAATATACTTTTAAAAACTAAACTAAATTTGAATAAAAATTTCTATATAAAACTCATTACATGAAATAAAAATAATCAAACATTTCAAACATAGATCATAGATATTGATCGATTTCAATGATCTAGCATTAAAAAGCAAACTAAACAAAATATTTGATAGAAATTAATTTTAAAAAATAAAATCCAAAAGAAAAAAGACTTTTATTGTCGGGTTTCGTGTTGCTCATAATATTCAAATATATTTTCCCTAAAATAAACTAAAGTAATAAACGAACCAATCCAATGCAAAAACCAAAAGAAATATTTAAATTTACCTGCTTATTTACTCAGATATTATTTATTTAATTTAAATCAACAGATGAAAAATGGACGTTCTTTTCAAAGGAATGGGTACGGCTTGGACTTTCGAGCGGGCTGCTGTTTTTTAAGCTGGCAAAATCGGTTACGGAATCCTTCGCTAAAATACCAACTTTACCCTTCTCCAGTCCTCCCGCCGTCGTGTTGCTCGACATTAAAGCTTTTATAACCCAGCTTCCCCTCCCCCATCCCCTTCACATATCTCTCTGTGTCATTTCATCAAATGCCTCGGGTGGAGCTCGATTCCGTTCTCTGCGGCGGCGAAGGCAAGATTGCATGCGAGACGGTCAGCACCGGAGCCGCCCCGGCGCTGCCGGAGGAAGACCCGAACATGCCGGCGGAGTCCTTCCAGGTGAGGATTGGCGAGGACATCGATTGGATCGACTTCCACGCTTTGTACGATCGCGAAGATTCGACAAAGGGAAGCACGAATCCTAAATCCCATCACACGAAGAATACGCAACAGCATCCGCCGTCCAGCTCGCAGCGATTCTCCGGGAATATGAAGTCCAAGGTCCCCATCATCGCCCTCCCGAATAAGGTCCGTCACCCAAGCCTTCTTAGCCACAGCGCGCGCCGCCAGGCGAGTGGCCGGATATTCCCCAAGAAGAGTGCAGGCGGCGGGAAATCCGCAGGGGCGGTGCCGGAGCCCGGATCGCCGCAGGTGTCCTGCTTCGGGAAGGTGCTGTCCAATCGGGAGCGAGAGAGGAATCAGCAACGAGGAGGTGCGTCGGCAGAAGGGAAGGTGGATATAGGCAAACGATCGGCGGGCGGAGGGTTTTGGGGGGGCCTGGCTGCGCTCTTACTATGCGGTCGGCCGGCTAAGCGGGAGTTTGCGGAGGAGGATATGAGGCATGGATTATCAGAGGTGAGGGATATTAACGGGAGGTCGTCATCGGCGGCCGAGGAGCAGCAGAAAGCGGTTGTTCCTCCGATGGGGTTGGAGGCGATGAAGCGTTTCTCCTCTGTTCGGCGGTCCTTGTCTTGGGGAAGAGAGGAGGACGGTGATTTTGATAGATTCGTGTCGAGGTCGGAGCCGTTGGAACGGGACGGTATGCCGGACCACCGCAGGTTGTAGTTGCAAGGCCGAAGTGACGGATAAGCTTTACTCTGCACGTCGGAATTGGATAGGGTGACTTGATCCGGCGGGGTAATTTCTTGTGTATTTTTTTTTTTTCTGCGTATGTATTTTTGTAACTTTTTTTTCCCACTTCTGTTTGCTATTTTTTTCTCCAAATATGGGTTCGTGGGAATGTTTTTCAGGTTTTTGCTCCGGGTTTCATTTTCTCATTTGCTTCGGTTGATTTCAGTTTTCATTTTAATCAATTATTTGAATATTTATATCAATTCTAAATATTTTTGAAGTAATATTATTTTCACATAATTTATTCAAAGTATTAAAATAATTTAATAAAACATAAAATAAACTACATGTATATAATTCTAAAATAACTCAAAAGATCAAATTATCAGTATTTTGATTTGTTAAAAATTAAAATAGAAATATAAAATGATAAAAATAAAGGTCCAACAATTAAGAATTTTGATAAAAAAATGATAAATAAGGGATTAAAGAAAAACTATGGTGAATTTGTTTACCTCTTCTTTTTTTAACTGGCATTTTATTCGTAATTTATTTTTGTGGATTTAATTCTCAAGTTTTTGTTTTATCTTGCTTTATTAAGGCTTTCTTTGTCAAAATTAATCTCATAAATTTTAAAAAAGGACCTTTCAAATGTTAATGTCCGGTTCAATTTGGCTGCCACCAAGTTTTTGAAACCAAAACTAAGACATAACAACAAATAAACAACATTTATAATAATCATAATATAAATTTTTATTTTTAAAAAAAATTATAAATATATATATATATATATATATATATATATATTATATTTTTTCGCCTTCTCATTGGAAAGATTGAAATATTTGTGCTAATATTAAAGCGATAAGAACGTTGATGAATAACTATGGTAGGATACTTAAAACAAGTAGAGATAATATTTTGTATATATTTAAGAGATGTTGTCTTGTTCTTAATACAAAATAATTATGAATTTAAAGATTGGACATAATTTGATGTAAGCTATGTTGATATAGACTTACTCATAAACTAATTAATGTGAAAAGAAACTTAAAAAAAAATTGCAAACCAATGTTGTCATCCTATATTCTTGATTTCTCGGTAGTCTTCTCGACTTTTTTGCACGAGAAAAACATTAAAATCTCAATCTGTACTCTTAATTCCTATCTTTGTGATTGTCAAGTTTTAATAGTCCTTTCTATTCGATAATACATATATAATACTAATTTTCTTTTCTAAAATACTAATCTTTTATTTAAAAGATTGTAAATATATTTATTTGACCTTTTCTTAATTTTTGTTTCATTTTTAGTTGGTTTTAAGGAAAATTTTTTTTTTATATATTTTCAAATATTTTATGCTCTGCTTTTTGAAATATGTTATTTATGAATGAGTAAAAATCATTTCAAATAATCATAATTTATATATTTTTATAAACACACATTGCATTTTTTAACCAATTTTATTTTTCTACTTATTTTATTTTTTTTCTATTGCATTGCTAAATAATGAATATCATAATAGAATCATAAATAAGCAAGTTTTAAAGATTGAAGATGATGAATTAATGATCTACACAGCATTTTGGAGTGTTCAACAAACATCATAGAGATTAACTTTGGAATATTAGCTTGTTAATTATTCATCATAAGATACATCTCTTTTTCATATCACTTTGAAATCGTACTTAAGCATCTAAGTTATTCAATATTTTTTTATTTAGAAAACAACTAGAATTATAATTTTACTTATTTAACCAACCCTAATTACCTATTTCAATCACCCACAATATAGTTAAATTCTACTTATGCATTTTTGCCAAATTCTATATTAGGTATATTGTTAAATTTTAGTTAACAAGAAAAATAAAATATAACAAAAATAATTATGTTAAATTTTTATAATTAAAAAATATATATCATAAGCCACAACCCCAAGCATTGCTCAAGTGCAAGCATTTGGGCTGACTAAGTCTGAGTGGGCTTGAGAAGCCTCAGATCAGGAGATCAACTCGAACTAAGTCGGATCGAGCTCGAACTTAGTCATGGTGTAATCCTAAACCTTATTAAGGTGAAGCAAAGAAAGCATCATATCATGTAAGACTCGTTTGAAGTGTGTAATTGATTGAGTAGGACGTGAAATGATAACCTATTATCCTGTTTTTATACGAATGGCCAAAGTGATGAAATCTCAAGCACACAAGGAGAAAGCCAACCCCATGTATCAGCTCATATTATGCGTGTACAAAAAGCTTTATAAGTAGCAAAACCTTGAATACTTGCATTATATGAGACTAAAACATTTTCCCACATCCAGCATTATAGTGTTTGGTGAGTTATTTCTCAGTATCCAAACATTAAACAAACAACTTTGATTGATTCTACTATTTTAGATGATGTATTCTTAACTTGGATAGCCTAGATCAATCCATTTTGAATCCTATAGTCGAGATCATTCTTAAGTTTATCGTTAATAAAACAAATGATCCATATCTCATCTAATCCGATGTGTTCGGATGACCTAGATCTAATCTACCACAATCTAATTATTCATAACTCATATATTTTTACATTCGTTGATTTAATGGCCTAAAAATTCTTCAATCATATCCAATGACTCTGTTTGTCCACTTAACAGCTATTTCCTTAATCGTTATTTGACTTATTGCACATGTTGTTTAGAACAGACTTTTTATGCTGTTAGATTGTAGCTTATGTAAGTATTTATTCTTGACCTTCCAACAATTATGATCACACTAGTTCTATAAAAATCCAATATTTATGAATGAAATGACTAATGAACGTGAATAATCCTTAAGATCTCAAAGAAGTGCTGCATTATACTACTTTGGTATAAAATTTTTCGATAGCATTCTATGAATTAGTACTTCTCAAAATATCAATTCTTCTAGTTAAGTCTAATACTTCTAATATTTTATTTTCTTATTTCTTATAATTTTAAATATTTTGTTTCTTGCTTTATTCATCAACAAGAATAAGAAGATGTACCTTTCTAAAAAAAATTATTATCATATTTTTAGTTTTCTTTTTGGGTTAAGCAGCCTTGCATTTGTGAAAGCATAAATTCTATTTGGTCTCATTGTAAGTTAGGGTTAATCTCATAAAAATTTGAGAAGTTGAATCTATAAAAGTTAGTAATTTAGGATAAAACTGTAAGAAAAAAAATCTCAAGTTATAATTTTTTAGTAGTGTTTTTTGTAAAATCGGTTATGGTTGAACGTAGGTTTTAGTTTGAATCGAATCATCTAAAAATTTTGGTGTACAATTTTTATTTTTATTTTTTCAATATATATATATATATATAGTTTTCTATAAAAATGAAAATAATTTTATAAAGAAATTTTAAACATTAAATATGATGTGAAAATTATAAAAATAAAAAAATAAAAACCCACAATTCACCACTCACTTTTAGGATTCGCACACTCTTTATTCCTTCGACACCTATAATCAATATCTAGTAATGACAGAGAAACAAGACCACTGATATGTCAAAGTCTTATCTTTGAGTACCTATAACACCCATGAGTGAAATATATCATCATTGCTAAGTATTACCCCTTAATTATAATATATTGGTTTACTAGGATTGAGGCATTTGAAATGTAAAGCCCACCTTTGAGTTACCTATTACATCGTTACATAGTTTTTGCCCCTTATAACAAATGTTTAGTATTGACAAGAAAATAAGACAACTAATAAATCATAATCTCATATTTGAATACCCATGATACCCAAGAGTAAAGTATCTCATAATCACTGGTTGAGACATTTGACATATAATGGCCATATCTCTGAGTACCATGACACTAAGAATAATATATATGATATCAAATTTATTATGTCAATATTATATAGGGTCATGCTTTTTCTCAAGTTATGCAAACCTCTTATCTTTCTTTTCTTTTCTTTTCATTTTATTTTTCTTAGCACATATTCTGATTTATAACATCATATAACTCATATATTATACATATTTAGTTATATATATATATACACTCACGCACATAAAATATTATAATGAAATTAGAATATATGCAAAAAATATTATGCCATATAAATACAAATGTCATAATGTATTCCATAATAGTAATAAATGAGTTTTTTACAACCTATTTATATCATAATTAATTATTTTTCCTATTTAACAACTTTATGAAGCCTCTTCTATCATATTTTATTTTTATTTATTAGTTTATCTTACTTTAAATAGAATTTATATTAATTTTTTATTAATAATAATTTTATTTTTATTAAGAAAGTACTTTCTAAAAGGTTTACAAATAATCGTAACAAATTACTTTCTTTTTCATTTATTTTCATCACATTATATAGTGTGATCAACTTTATCATGTTGTATAGATAGGGTTTTATCAAGGTTAAAACACTAAATTACTTTGATAATATCAGTTTAATCACCAAGTCATACCAATAAGATTCGTGACAGTTATTAGATCGTTCTGGAGATAAAGCAAATAATCTTTACAATAAGCCTATTTTTCAAATAAATGTATTAATACCATTCCTATTTCATAGCCTTTATAATCCATGCCTTATTGATATTTTTCACTTGGCATCGTAAAGTATGATATCCCATATTATACTATATAACTCATGTTTGATGCTTGTCATACAACAAATTATATAGCCAATCTCTATTAAGTAGTTTATGAACTTATCTCATACATTTGGTCTTATCCTTAAACTAGTATAATAATATGATATTTTCAAAAACTAATTATACTAGTCAATTTCATCTTTTGTACTTGTATAATAAGTAATTTAAATTTATTATTTCATAACCAGATCATACTAATTCAATAAAAGCATCATGCAAGTATGATTCATGATCAATATACTATGAATTAGCGTATAAGTCTAATATATGTGTTGTATTAGTACTATCCATACTTATATATGTAAATGAGGTTGGGCATATAATTAGACAAGATGATCTCTCTATTAAGTAGCAAGTGAAAAAATTAACACACGACGCTCATTCACTGTTCCTACAATCGTGGCTTCCAAAGTAGCACGTGCGCCCTACGCTTTGCGGTGCCAGAAGTCGGGCACCTGCCTTAGTTGCATGGCGCATGAAATTGGATGGTTATTTTTGGCAACCGTCATCCAAAGTCGAGAGCCTAACTGTTTCTTTAGGTTTTGATCTTCTAATCAAATAATTTCTTAACCTTTTAACTTCTCATTAAAACTTAAATGCAACTTTGCTTGACATTTAAATAATTTAATATATATTTTAAGAAGAAAGCTTAATCAGAACCCATACCTTTCCAATAGGCGTCCTTCTCTTTTAGATCTCTAGTTTTTCTCGAAAGATAATATCATTTTCTTCCCTTCTTTCTCCATAACTCTCCTCTCCCTCTCTTTTTGCGCTCTCTCTCTCTCTCTCTCTCTCTCTCTCTCTCTTCCTCCCTCCCTACCTACCCCCCTCTCTTGAAGCTTCCCAATTGAAGCCACTAAGTCTCCCAAACTTTATAAATTTATAGAAAATTTAATTCACCTTTAAAAATTACAAACCAAATATTATCAAATTTCTCATGACAAGATTTTTGAAATAGTATGTTTAAATATAAAATTAGGTTATTGATATTTTGACACATTTTTTTATGCACTTATAACTCGATGTATTTTTTAATTTTTAATTTGTAACACTTATTTTTTGATACATAAAACATGTTTTGAAAAGATATTAAAGTTTAATTTTGTGGGTTATCACATAATCATGGAAACAAGCTTGCATCAAAGTAGATTAAATGGGTTTAGACTAGTAAGCACATGCACATGAGACCCATGACAGGTGCTAGTCCAACGTAAGCTGGTTTGGTCGAAGCATTACACTAGCAAGTCTATGTGGTTTATGTAAAGGAGAGAGAGAAAACTAAGAAAATCAATAATTAAATAAAAAATAAGGAAAATAAAATAAAAATATATAAAAATAAAAAGATTAATGAAATATAATAAAAAAATTACAAAAATAATATTGATATAATAAAATATAGAAAAAATGATAAAAATGAGAAACACAGAAGTTGGAAGTTAGAAAGCATTTTAAAAAGCTTGTGGAGGTAATTATTAATGGTTTGGTGTGATAATTAGTATGAGATTGAGTGTAATTAAGTAACAAATACTAAGAAGATTATGTAAAAATTCGTGTACATGCTTAACATTGTAGGAAACTACAAAGATAAATAGTTTGGGCCATGAAACTGCATCCTAGATTTAGGTAAATAAATTTGTTAACTTATGATATAATATGTTATTATTATTTTGTATATTTTTTCTATTTATTTTGGCAATCTTATATTAGTAACATGATTATGTTCATAATGTTTATAGTTTTCTTTATATGGTTTGACATAATTTATATGATATTCAATTTTACTTATTATTTGATAATATTGAGAATAGTTTAAATAGAATAAAATGTTAATTGGTTTAAAAATGACTTCATAAATTGGCATATTTGGTTCATATGATATTATGCACATGTTTTGAGTATTTTAAACTTAAAAAATGAAAAATGAGTTTTTGGAGACATTATCCTCAATATCAAGTCAGCATCTCAGAATGCATGATGTAATCTTTAAATCATACATGCCTTGTAAGATTAGGCCTAGCATATTGGATCTCAAAGTATTGGTTTTCAAACTATACTTTTCTAGTGCGAGAACTATGATTTCAGGACTATATAAATAGATGAAACTAGATGTACTATGTGGATATCAGGGAATTATTCTTCATACCATACTTATCAAATAATGTTAAACATAACACGTTGGATAGTAAGGTATAGGTCTTCAACTATATTTGTTTAATATTTTACTTAAAGATCATTGATGCATATGATTATTAGTGAATATAGAAAGGTAATTATTCAAAGAGAATTAGGTAGGTAATTATTGAAAATTAGAAGTAAAAGAGATTAAAGATATGCATAGCTTATGTGTTACACCCCATTTTTCCTAGGCTGATTTTTGGCATATATATTTTTTTTTTTACATATAGACAGCTCAGATCGTCCCATACCAACCTGAGTAGCCTACGAAAAACATAGGATATAACACATCATTACACACCTACTTTCCTTAACAATGTGGATCCCATCTCCCGGGTACACCGTCAACTCAGGATTCATGACTCCTGAATTAACAGATGGACTCGCGCAATGTTACTCCTACTAGACCCAATACTCCTATCCCATACCGATAGGAGAACCGATCTAATAGAAGTCTGAACCCCCATGGTAAGTTCCATAGTCATGTAATGACCTCACCATCAAAAAAAGATATATAACATCCACAGAATAAATATATAAATATGGCACTCCACACACCATAGCACCAAAACAATAAGTAAGACAGTGAATGGAAACTACATTACAAGAATAAGATCCAAGTCCAACAAGTGCAACATCATCCAACCAGATACATAAGTCAGATTCATCCTCACACAATACCTGACATAAGAATAATAGTCTCACTGAATACATCCCATAGCATCAATCACACTAACCAAAATGTCTCAGAAATCACAGATCAGATATCCTCCACTAGCCTGCTGACCACGATCCCACCTAATCTGGGTGGCGTCAAGTCTGCCGAGCCGCTGGAAAAATATAGATAATAAAGGAATGAGCTACGCCCAGTAGGAAAGACAGCTAGTAAAACTCACATGCAAGAGAAGGATAATAGCAAGAGTATAGGAATACAGCATAACAATGTATGGTGGAAAGACACTCTCAGTTCCAGACTCCGACCAACCACAGTCACCCCCAGTCACACCAGAGTAGCTCTCCTCTGTGCTTCCAGGTAGCATGCCAGTGGGATCGCCCATCTCGAAACATGCATGGCGCTTAGGCAAAGCATGCCAGTGGGATACGCCCATCTCGAAACACGCATCATAACGCCTAGCACCCGACACCTCAGCGTCTATGTAGCATGCCAGTGGGATTGCCCATCTCGAAACACGCATGGCGCCTAGGCAAAGCATGCCAGTGGGATTGCCCATCTCGAAACACGCATCACAACCTAGCCTGGGGTTCCAGGTAGCATGCCAGTGGGATATGCGCATCTCGAAACACGCATGGCGCCTACCAGTCACATGTATACTATGGAAGCTAAGTCTGAACCGCACAGTTACCTACCACAACTACCCTAAAACATCATATAGGGCCTATAGTAGTCCGGTCCATTATGCCAATCCGTGAAATATGCCAACATTGAGTAACCTGACTCAATCCATGCCATTGTCGTCCAAGCAACACAACTGTACCAGTTACTGACTGTTTTGGTAGCATCCATGTACCATACATCTGTCTGACTGTTTCAATTGTACTGTCATCACTGATAACATTTTTTCCCTACTTCAGAAAATTTTTCTCTACATACGGATCTCCAGAATTTTCGAGATCGCTCAAATCCCAATTTCTCTTTTTTTGAATTTTTTTCAGAATTTAAAATCCCGAAATTCTAATTACTGCATTTTTTTAAATTCCAAAAAAATCAAATTCTGCCCTTTCTCAATTTTCCGAAATTCGGAGTTAATTTCCGAATTAAAATTTAAATTCACATATATCCATTTTCCGAAAATTCGGATTAATTTCCGAATTAATTTTCCTCCGCGCCGTTCGTCCGCGCCGAATCCCGCTGAACCGGGTTTTCGCTGCCGGTTCGGCTTTCGCGCCGTTCGTCCGTGCCGAATCCCACTGAACTGGTTTTCGCTGCCGGTTCGAGCCTTCGCGCCGTTCGTCCGCGCCTAGTCCCGCTGAACCGGGTTTTCGCTGCCGGTTCGGCTTTCGCGCCGGTCGTCCGTGCCGAATCCCGCTGAACCGGTTTTCGCTGCTGGTTCGGGCCTTCGCGCCGTTCGTCCGCGCCTAATTCCGCTGAACTGGTTTTCGCTGCCGGTTCGGCTTTCGCGCTGAACCGAGAACCCACCGACCGAATAATTAATCCAATTTCCAGCCGACGTTTAACATTTAAATTATTAATAAATATTGAATAATTTTGAATAATTACAATTACTTAATTAACTAAATCGAAATTAATCTCATTCATCTCCTTCCTCCGCCCGGCGCCCGCGAAACCCTAGCCGACGATTCCTCCGGGAAAATTCCGTTTCCCCCGTCGATTTCCGGCGACCGAGATCAAGGAAAAACAAAATCCGATGTTCGTACTATTCTAATGTTTCAATAATTGCCACTAATTTCTAAGGTTCAATCAAAATTTCCGCCGAAGTTTCATCCGATCCCCAATTTTAACAATCTATGAAATTAAACAAATTTTAGCATTTGATACTATCTTAACATGATTAAAGCACATAATCAAATTAACACATGCTTGGTAAAATTTCCAAATTCGGCGGTTATAATTTTCCGAAGAAAAACCCTAAAATGCTAAAATCAATAATTGGCATTAATCACTTCCAAAAACCACAATTCGCATGCTCTGGTAGCTATTTGCAAAATAATCCATATTTTTAATTTGCTAAATAACTAATTTAAAATCTGAATTTCCTACCTTTCTTCTCCGGCGACGGTGAAGCTCGCACGCGACCAACCGCTGCTCCTCGCCGAACGAAACCGGTACCAATCGATTCTCCTCGGTCCCGCGAACCTCCAGGTACAAAAAGCCCCTTGAAAGGCTGCCGGAAAGTATCGCCGTTCGCCGCGAACACCTCGTCTCCGGCCACCGCTCGAAACCCTAACAGCCGAACAGTTTCGGTTAAATACCCCGCTTAAACCGGTAATAACCCGTTAAGAACCCATTAAGCGCCGGTTGACCTTCTAATAACGCCGCTTAAACCCGATCAGTCGGTTAATCTCCACCGCTGATCTCGTCCGTCCGATCCGCTTATCCGTGGCTTATCCAACCGCACGCGCAAACGCACTCGGCGAACCGCCCCCCGCCTTCGCTGAACCGCTCCGGTCCGGTTCACGCGCGGTAAAAACCAAATTCCGGTTTAAAAATCTAATGGACCGATTTAAATAGATTTTCGAATTTCCAAAAATCTAATAAATCCAATTAAACAGGGAAAATTACTTAAAAATTTCCTCGGTGCTCCGAAAAATCCCCAGAAAATTTCAAAAATTCCAATAGCCTCCAATTGAGCTCCTGGCTCATCCTACTGTCGATCTGAAATCATCCAAGCCACAATTGAATTATTGAAGATTGAACGTATAATATTTTACCGGGTATAACAATCTCCCCACCTTATCAAGAATTTCGCCCTCGAAATTCAACAAGAAGTTCCGGCCACTTTTCCGCAACATCCTGCTCCAGCTCCCAGGTTGCCTCCCTTTCGTCATGTCTATTCCACAGAACCTTGACCATAGGAAACGACTTGTTCCTCAGCTGCCTGCTGCTCTCCTCGAGGATGCGAACTGGCAGTTCCACATAAGAAGAATCTGGTGCCACTTGCAAACCAGGAGAATCATCACCGATACAATGAGAAGGATCTGGCACATATCTCTTGAGATTCTAAACATGAAACACATTGTGAATCCCAGTCAGATGTTCAGGAAGTGCCAATCTGTAAGCCACTTCACCAATCCTCTCCAGAATAGGATAGGATCCAATGTAACGAGGTCGAAGCTTAGAAGACTTGCCAAACCTGAATAGACCTCGCATAGGACTGATCTTCAGGAATACCCTATCTCTCAGAGAAAACTCAACAGCTCTGTGCTTAGGATCATAATATTTTGTCTGGCGATCTTGCACCGTACGTAATCTGTCCTGCAATAACTTGACTTCAGTTGCGGTCTCCTCCATAATCTGGGGTCCCCACACTCTCCTGGAATCACCCTCTTCCCAACAAAGAGGAGATCTACACCGACGTCCATACAGTGCCTCGTAAGGTGCCATACCAATCGACGCCTGAAAACTGTTATTATACACAAATTCTACCAAGGGTAACCGTCTGGCCTATTCTGCTGAGTAAGTCTGTACGTTCAGGCGTAGCAAATCCTCCAAGGTCCGAATAGTCCGCTCAGACTGTCCATCTGTCTGAGGATAAGCAGTACTGAACTTCAACTGTGTACCCATGGCAGTGTGTAAGCTCCTCCAAAACTGTGATGTGAACTTGGCGTCTCTGTCAGAAATAATAGATCGGGGAATCCCATGCAATCTGACAATCAGCTGAATATATACCTCTGCCAATTGTGCCGCTGAATCCGTCTTCTTAATTGATAAGAAATGGGCTGACTTGGTCAATCGATCCACGATGACCCAAATGGCATCAAAACCTTGTCTGGTACGAGGAAGACCAGTCACAAAGTCCATAGTGATGTCATCCCATTTCCACTCCGGAATCGGCAAACTCTGCAACAATCCTCCAGGTCTCTGGTGCTCGGCCTTAACTTGCTGACATGTAAGGCACTTCCTAACAAAAGCAGCAACATCTGCCTTCAAACCTCTCCACCAAAAAACACTCCTCAAATTCTTATACATCTTGACTTCTCCAGGGTGTATAGCCAAGGTTCCATAATGAGCCTCTCGAAGGATCCTCTCCTTGAACTCCTGATGTGATGGCACACACCAGCGACCTCTGAAAGTCAAAGTGTCGTTTCTGAGAGCAAAGTCTCCTCCCAATCCCTACGATGCCAACTCAAACTTCTCCTTCAGCTCTTCATCACAAAGCTGAAGATCACGCATCTCAGATAACCAGTCAGCCCGAATAGTCAACGAGCTGAGTCTGTGAACCAGTCTCTGAACAGACAACTGTTCCTGACATCTTTCAACATCCCAATCCAAGTCTAGTATAGAGTCACAGACTAACATAGTATGCATAACTGCGTGCCTGCTCAAAGCATCAGCAACAGGATTAGCCTTACCCTCACAGTAATTTATCACCAGCTCATAGTCTTTTATCAATTCCAACCATCTCCTTTGTCTCAAATTCAGTTCCTTCTGAGTGAATAGATACTTGAGACTCTTGTGATCAGAGAAGCAATCTACGGATACTTCATATAAATAATGCCTCCATATTTTTAAGGCAAATATGATAGCAGCTAACTCCAAATCATGAGTGGGATAATTCTTCTCATGATCCTTCAGTTGTCTCGAAGCATACGCCACAACCCTGCCATCCTGCATCAGTACAGCTCCCAAGCCTATATGTGAAGCATCAGTGTACATCTGATAAGGCTTCCCTTGAGTAGGTAAAATCAATATTAGAGCGGTACTAAGCCTCTGCTTCAGCTCTAGGAAACTGTTCTCACAACTCTCTGACCACTCAAAAGATTTTCCCTTCCGGGTCAGCTGTGTCAGTGGAGCGGCCAGCCTAGAAAAGTGAGGAACAAATTTCCTATAATAACCTGCCAGACCAAGGAAACTCCGGATCTCAGTGACAGAAGATGGTCGTTTCCAATCAGTAATAGCTCGTATCTTGCTAGGATCAACAGCCACGCCTTCTGCACTGACAATATGTCCCAAGAATGCTACTGAGTCTAGCCAAAAAGAACACTTGGAGAATTTTGCATACAGCTCATTCTCCTGCAATATTGTGAGCACTGTCCTCAACTGATCTGTATGAGCCTCACTATCTCTGGAATAAATCAATATATCATCTATAAATATGATCACAAACTGGTCCAAGAAAGCATGAAAAACTTGATGCATCAGATTCATAAACACTGCTGGAGCATTAGTCAATCCAAAAGGTAACACTGTGAACTCATAATGTCCATATCTAGTATGGAAGGCTGTCTTGGGTATATCAGAATCCCTAATCCGGATCTGGTGATAACCCGAACGCAAGTCGATCTTGGAGAACACAGTTGCCCCATGCAGTTGATCTAGTAAATCATCAATAAGTGGTAAAGGGTACCGGTTACGAATCGTAACCTTATTCAATTCCCTATAATCCACACACAGTCTCATACTACCATCCTTTTTCTTGACGAATAAGACAGGGGCACCCCAAGGTGAATAACTGGGGCGTATGAGTCCCTTGTCTAGTAGGTCCTACAACTGAGTCTTCAACTCTACTAACTCGGCTGGAGCCATCCTGTAGGGAGCTCTAGCAATAGGAGCTACTCCTGCCTCCAACTCAATCGAAAACTCCACTTCCCTAGCTGGTGGAAGTCCAGGCAATTCCTCTGGAAAAACCATAGGGAAGTCTCTCGCCACTGGAATATTTGACAAAGGGGTAGTGGTGGCTTGGCTATCTGCCACATAAGCCAACCAACCAGTACAACCCTTACTCACTAGCCTCTCTGCCTGAAGAACTGAGATCAGGGGAATCTGCTTGTTCAGACCAAAGTATATCACATCCTCCGAACCAGGCACCCTGATCCTAACCTTCTTCTCCCAATAATCCAGAACCACTGCTGGTGCGGACACCAGTTACATTCGAGACTTTCGACGCGCCCAATCCCGTCAGGCACGATATAGCTCGAGGGATTTATTTTTGTGTAGGGTCAATTTGGAGCTCAAAAATAAAATCTATGCTCAAAAACGGACTTTTAAAACATTCAAGACGCTCACCGGCGACTCAGGTCCCACCGCCCCGCCGAATGCCGTCTGTTCGCCGCCATCCGCCGGCAGTCCGCCGGCCGCCGCCCAACAGCCGCTCCGCAGGCGCGCGCGCGCGCTCAGCCAGGACCGCGGCGCGCCCCCGCGCGCGGGTACTTCACCATCGGCGCGACGGCCCCTGCGGGCCGCCAGCAACCCGTCCGCCTCCGATCGGGTCCGCCCGTCCCGATTATGCTTTCGGGTCACCCGCCCGCCCTCGCGGGTCGGCGCGACCCGAACTCCGCCGCACCCGCCCACGCCGCGCCGAAAGCGCCGACAGCAGTGCCCTGCCCCCCCCCCCCCCCCCCGCCGCCCATACGCGCGGCGCACGTGCGACAGCTCAAACGCCCCCTTGCAAGTTCTAATTAAGTTTGGAAACAGCTTATTTTAAGGCTTTTATGTATTTTTGTACCCTTAGGCTCCCTATAAAAGGGGAGGCCTACCCTTATGTTTTAGAAGATGCTTAGTGAATGAGAATTTGTGTTTTCTTGCATCTTGTTGAGAGCTCAAGTGTGAGTGCATCAAGAACTTCGACGTGCTGATTCGTCGAGGCTCCGATACTGGAAGGAGGGGTGTGAGGCCCAAGCGGTGAGACGCCGTGCCAGTCCATCAACCATTCTGAAGCAATTTCTTCGCGCATCACCCACGAAACGCAAGTCAACTTCCGTACTAACGGTACGCTCGGAAACTTCCCGCCACTTCCCTTACTTGACGTGTTTCCTTCGTGGATTTTGGATTTCCTCGCTGTTCACTTTCCTACTATCCGATTTTTTTCGTTGCCTCTGGTTCACTCTTTTCGCGTACAACTTACTTCGTTATCCTCGAAACTAGTGTTGATTAGTTCGATCATCCGACTCTTAATTCTGTGTTGAGCGATCTTTCAAAATTTTATTTTTCGAGATCGGTATTATTAACCCATCCCGAGTACCCCGTGTCTGCGCCGTCGAGAGGTAGCGGGCCTAGCATACGGAGCAACCTCTGTGTTGCCCACGGTCCCCTCTTGGCTAGGATCGCCTTGGACGGGTGTCTCAAGCGTGTTACCTTTTTCGAAATTTCACGTAACTTCCCACAAGTTTTCTTTATTTCCCTAAAAGTTTGCAGGTTAATCGCTTGTATTGCTCAAAAAACAAAAGCTTAAATCCGTCCGACATCAACTGCATGGTAGCACAACCAATCCATCCCTAAGATGATGTCGAACTCTGTTAGTGGTACACATATCAACTCTGTCATGAACTCGTGTCTACTAATCAGAATAGACCCATCAATCTTCTGAACAATGGGAATCTCTTTCCCATCAGGAAGCCTAACCAGTAAGGGTTCTTTTAAATAACCCTTGGATCCTGATATCTGATTCCAAATCCTCTCAGCAACAAAAGAATGAGATGCACCAGTATCAAACAAAGTCACACACTGCACGTTGCCAAAATAAAGCATACCTGTGATCACCTCTGGTGACTCTGAAGCCTACTGCTGAGTCAATGCAAATACTCTGGGCTGTCCCCCAGATGAACCAACCGGTCCTGTGATCCTCTGTTTCTTCCTTTCTAGGCAGTCGTACCTTATGTGTCCTGGCTGCTGACAGTGGTAGCAAATAATTCCCCCAGTCCGAGTACCTGTCTACTGCACTGGCCTCTCGGAAATAGGCCGTGGCTGGAACACGCCCTCCTGAGTACCACGGTGGCCTATGTGTCTCTTGCCCTTTTTGTTCTGTTGGGCATTTCTGAATTCCTTCCTCTTGTTGTGATCCTTTCTCTGGGCCTCCATCCGGATGTCAATAAGCTCAACGGATCTCGCAGCCTCCACCAAGTCACGAAATCTGGCAAACTGGCTCACAACCAACTGACGCTGCAGCATAGGACGAAGTCCCTCCAAGAACATCTCACATCTGCGCTCCTCAGATGGTACCAGCTCTGTGGCATACCTCGCCAGATAAGTGAATCTCGATAAGTAGTCATTCACTGACATCTGGCCCTGCCTGAGGTGTATAAGGTCCCTCCTGAACTGAGACATGGCAGAAGCCAGAATGTAGCACTCCCTGAATGCCTCAACAAAGTCCTCCCAAGCTATCTCGCTGTTCTGGACCTCCCCAAACACAGCGCGCCGCTGGCATCTCCACCAGGTAGCAGCCTCTCCCTTCAATACTAGAGCAGCAAGTACTACCCTCCTGCCGAGTGGACATCCCAAGGCATCAAACAGCTCAAGCATATGAGCCATCCAGTCATCTGCCACCGCTGGGTCAGTCGACCCACTGAAGCTCCGCGGACGCAACCGCATAAAGGCATCGATCCAACGATCCACGGCTGGCTCAACTGGCAATGCTGGGATCGTCTCCGGGGTAGGAGTAGCAGATACAGGTCTGCCTCTAGCTGCTCCACGAAAGGGAAGTCTCCTGGTACCAGCCATACTGTCAAAAGCAACTAATCTGGCATTAGAGTCGTCATTTGGTATTTGGCATACGGACTACCATAGTATAATAAAATGACCAACAGTTCTCCCCACCTTGGGTTGAACTTCTATACATGTCTAGCCCCACTATCCTAACCTAGGGCTGAACTTCTATACTTGTCTAGCCCCACTATCCTAACCTAGGGCTCTGATACCACTCTTGTTACACCCCATTTTTCCTAGGCTGATTTTTGGCATACATTTTTTTTTTTACATATAGACAGCTCAGATCGTCCCATACTAACCTGAGTAGCCTACGAAAAACATAGGATATAACACATCATTACACACCTACTTTCCTTAACAATGTGGATCCCATCTCCCGGGTACACCGTCAACTCAGGATTCATGACTCCTGAATTAACAGATGGACTCGCGCAATGTTACTCCTACTAGACCCAATACTCCTATCCCATACCGATAGGAGAACCGATCTAATAGAAGTCTGAACCCCCATGGTAAGTTCCATAGTCATGTAATGACCTCACCATCAAAAAAAGATATATAACATCCACAGAATAAATATATAAATATGACACTCCACACACCATAGCACCAAAACAATAAGTAAGACAGTGAATGGAAACTACATTACAAGAATAAGATCCAAGTCCAACAAGTGCAACATCATCCAACCAGATACATAAGTCAGATTCATCCTCACACAATACCTGACATAAGAATAATAGTCTCACTGAATACATCCCATAGCATCAATCACACTAACCAAAATGTCTCAGAAATCACAGATCAGATATCCTCCACTAGCCTGCTGACCACGATCCCACCTAATCTGGGTGGCGTCAAGTCTGCCGAGCCGCTGGAAAAATATAGATAATAAAGGAATGAGCTACGCCCAGTAGGAAAGACAGCTAGTAAAACTCACATGCAAGAGAAGGATAATAGCAAGAGTATAGGAATACAGCATAACAATGTATGGTGGAAAGACACTCTCAGTTCCAGACTCTTACTAAATAACTAATTTAAAATCTGAATTTCCTACCTTTCTTCTCCGGCGACGGTGAAGCTCGCACGTGACCAACCGCTGCTCCTCGCCGAACGAAACCGGTACCAATCGATTCTCCTCGGTCCCGCGAACCTCCAGATACAAAAAGCCCCTTGAAAGGCTGCCGGAAAGTATCGCCGTTCGCCGCGAACACCTCGTCTCCGGCCACCGCTCGAAACCCTAACAGCCGAACAGTTTCGGTTAAATACCCCGCTTAAACCGGTAATAACCCGTTAAGAACCCATTAAGCGCCGGTTGACCTTCTAATAACGCCGCTTAAACCCGATCAGCCGGTTAATCTCCACCGCTGATCTCGTCCGTCCGATCAGCTTATCCGTGGCTTATCCAACCGCACGCGCAAACGCACTCGGCGAACCGCCCACCGCCTTCGCTGAACCGCTCCGGTCCGGTTCACGCGCGGTAAAAACCAAATTCCGGTTTAAAAATCTAATGGACCGATTTAAATAGATTTTCGAATTTCCAAAAATCCAATAAATCCAATTAAACAGGGAAAATTACTTAAAAATTTCCTCGGTGCTCCGAAAAATCCCCAGAAAATTTCAAAAATTCCAATAGCCTCCAATTGAGCTCATAGCTCATCCTACTGTCGATCTGAAATTATCCAAGCCACAATTGAATTATTGAAGATTGAACGTATAATATTTTACTGGGTATAACATTATGGTAGCTGCATTTTGATCTAGTAAAGGAGAGTTTTTGGAAAACATTTGTTGAAGATTTTGAAAGATGTTATATCTTTTTATCAATCAGATGAAGATGCCTAAAGAGTTACATAACTTGAAATAGGGTAACATTCAGGTATCAGCTTATGAGCTCATATTCAATTATTTGATCAAGTTTTACCATAGTTAGTTACACTTTAGAAGCAAAGATGTTACATGTTTCATTGAGGAATATGAGATGAAATTTAGATAGAATTGATGATGCTTAAAATAACAAATTATGTGGAACTAGTGCAATATGCCCACATCATTAAATTAGAGTATGGATCATGCAAAGTCAGAAAAGAATTAAAAAGAAAGGGTTTGAATCTCAAAAGTTTAAGCCAAATTTTTTTGAAAAAAGTCATACATTTACTGCATCCTGAGGAAGTGTTTCTCATAATGGAGGGTTTGGTAGATCTAAATCTATAAAAAAAGAGCTAGTTATATCTATAGTTTTAAATGTAGTGTCATTAGTAGGTGTGGAATTATGAAAAGTTGCATCATGAGAAATGTAGATCAAGAACATTTAGAGGTATCAACTCTATTGTTTATGATGAGTTAAGAAATATTGCTAAGGATTATTCTAAGCTATAGGAATGAAAGCAACCAGCAATTCAACAAGTGGAGATAGGTGTAGTATAGGGTATAATAAAGGTGGTGAATCTTTTATAGTATAAGACAGTACAAAAAAAAGAAGAGTAACAAAAAAGAGAAAGACAAGCCAGAGTAAATTCTATTACTTAACAAGAAGATCCCTACTCTATGAATGTAATTAAAAGCACTTTACATTTTTTAAATATTACTAATTTCTATTTTGATTAATTATAGAGTATCTTATTCTTCTTTTATCTCCACTTGTTTGCTAAGTAAATTGAACATTTTATTACAATTCAACAATCATATTAAAATAAAGAATTATGTTGAGAATGAGATAAAGATTAAAAGAAAGAAATTCATAATCTTGTTGAATACATTGTCTATAATATAATTTGATATGATTCTATGCATGAATTGATTATTTAAGTATTAAGTAAAGATAGACTATTAAAAAAAGAGAATAGAGATTCCAAAATCTAGAGATAATAAATTGCTTTATTTTGGACAATAAAGAAGATTTCTAGTTATATGTATGATAAAGGTATAAAAATTGTTAAATAAAGGTTATGAAGACCATTTAGTGTTTGTCTCCAATTTGGATAAATAATTTTCTAAATCATAAAAAATTCTTGTAGTTAAAGAGTATTTGGAAGTTTGTTCAAATTATTTTTTAGGATTACCTCTTGAGAAGGAGATAAGATTTAACATTCAATTGATTACAAGTGTTGAACCAATCTCCTAAGTTTCTTATAGGATGTCATAAGCCTAATTACAAGATATTAAAGTACATATTCAAGAATTATTCATAAAGGCTTCATCATACCTATTGTGTCACCAATGGGGTACACTTATCTTATTTGTGAAAAAGAGGATGATAGTCTTTAACGTGAATAAGAGAATAAATAAGATTATTATTAAAAATAGATTTTTAATCAAAATAAAAGACTTATGTGATCAATTATAAGGAACAACAATATTTTCTAAAATTTAAGATCTAGATATCATCAACAGAGAATTAAGCAAAATGACATACCTAAATCTACTTTTAGAATGAGGTATAGTCATTACTAGTTTTTAGCATTACATTTTAGGTTAAATAATTTACCAATAATATTTATGAATATAATAAATAGAATATTCAATAGACATTTAGACTACTTTGTTATAATATTTATATTCAATTTTTGATATATTCCAAATCTATAAAAGAGCATATTATACATTTACATACAGTGTTACAAATTTTGTAAGCACATCATTTATATACTAAATTCTTCAAATGTGAATTTTAGTTATGTATGATTATATATTTGAGACATGTGATAAATGAAAAGATTTTAATAATTGTAGATTGGCCAAGACCTATATGAATCATAAAAATTAGAAGTTTCTTAGGAATGACAAGTTGTTACAAAAAAATTATGAAAGAATTTTCAAATATAGCCTCACTTTTGACTCACTTTAACTTATAAATGAATCAAATTTATATGGAATTATGATAGAATGGTTTTCAAATTTTAAAGGATAAATTACCTTCAACCCCAATGCTAACATTATCAAAAGTCACAAAAGGATATTAAGTTTTTAATGATACATCTATGAAAACATTGGGATGTATTCTTATACGGAATAAAGAAGTAATTATGTATGTATCTAAAAAATTGAATTCACATGAAAAGAATTATCTTATGCATGATTTAGAATTGATAGTTATTATTTTTAGTTTTGAAGATATGAAGATATTATTTGTATTAAGTAAAGTACATGATTTTTATGTATCAATATAGCTTAAAATATCTTTTTAACCAAAAAGTTAAATTTAAGACAAAGAAGATGACTAGAGTGTATTAAGGATTTTGATTTAAAAATTATTGAACACCAAAGGAAGGTGAATGTAATAGGCAATATTCTTAGTAGAAAGGTCAATAGAAATAGTGTTTTGTTGATACAACGAGAAAAGTAGTTCATTTTTTAAATTGATATATTGATGTTGGAGTTAGATATATAAAAAATGTTATAATGTTATTGTAATTATCTGTTAGAATAGATTGATTAGAAATTAGCTAATAATTATGAAAACTTTGGAGGATTTGTTAAATTATGAAGTGATTCAAAAATGTCATGTACTTTTAATGGAATTTTCGTATAATAATAATTAATAATCTAGCATTCATGTACCTTATGAAGCATTGTATTATAAAAAATATCACACTTATGTTGGAATGAAATGAGAATGAGAAAGAAGTATTGTGGGTTTTGAATTACTAAAAAAAACTACAACCCAAGACAAATAAAAAATAAATATTTTGATGCTAAATATTTATTTATTGAATTCTAGGTGATCATGTTTTTATCAAAGTAAACTTAATAAAAAGAATTATGAGATTTGGAAGAATAGAAAAAGTTAAAACCTAGGAATATTGGTCCATTAGAAATTTTGGAGAAAATTAGACAAGTACTTATTTGATTGCTTTACCTCTCTAGTTAGTTAGATTCCATAATATCTTCTATCTTGACCCTAAAAAAATATGTTTTAGATCTTTTCTATATGATTAACTATGCAAATAAAGATATTAAAATTCATTCAGATTAATCAATACCTACAACTTTTCTAAAATTTTGATCCAACATTTTTTGTTAAGGGAAGAATATAGCAACCCACATTTTTATAAAGTTTAATATATATTAAATCTTAAAATTTATCTTATAATTATAATAAATGTTTTTTTGTGAAAAATTCAATTTTTAATATATGATATTTATATATAAAATATTAATATAATATTAGGATCATGGAAAATGTATTATGATTTTTAAATTTTTTTTAAAAATCTTAAGTATACCAATGGATAGAGCTCTTTGATATGAATTTAATAACTTTGAATTTGTAATTTTTGGATGAATAATTAAATTACTATGAATTTTTTAAGTTTAACGATATTTTTTTAATTCTTAGATTTGTGCTTAGAATACATTTGAAATTTAAAAACTTTTTTCTTAGATGTGATTTACTTTGTAGAGGGTAGAAACAAAAATAATGAATGTTAATTGTATGAGGATAGATTTATAATTTTAAGAATTTTAGTATTATTACAAGTGGGTTTGGTGAATGATAGATTTGTAAATAATGAGTGATAGATCTTTAAGCAAAAGAATACATACATATATATATATATATATATATATATATATATATATATATATATATATATATATATATATATATATATATATATATATATATATATTCTTTTTGATAATAATGATTGTATATATATATATATATTCTTTTTGATAATAATGATTGTAATTTAAAAATAAACAAAGATTTTTTAATAGAATTATCATAATAAACGACATTATTAATTTTCTCGTGTGATTTTAGAATTTCCTTTTTGTATAAATAGGAGAGGCTTGATTTACTCTGGTGAGCTAGTGAGTGGTTAAGAAGTCAAGGGAAGTGTAGGTACTTGACCATTTATTGAGAGAATTAGTCAAGAATTTATTTGGTTCTTTAGTTCATTATCTTCGACGAGATTCCAATGAGATAAATTCTATAAATAATGCCATCTTATTTTACTTTGTTGTGTGGTCTTAGGTTTTGATGAAGAGAGAGTAGTAATAATGGAGAGAGAGTAAGAGAAATGTTAAAAAACTTAGGTTTATCATTATAGTTTTGTTGGAAAAATTAGAGCAAAGAGAGAGACCAGAAGAGGATAAGAGAGAGAGAGAGAGAGAGAGAAACAAAAGGTTTTGATTGGAGTCAATCGCACTGAGCTACATTAAATGAAGTCAGACTAGTGCACAAGTGCGGGTTGGACCCATGGCAAGTGTCATCCAACATGGATGGTTTAACCCTTGAGTCAAAGCTTTAAACCAACTAGTTTATGTGTTTTAAGTAGAGGAGAGAGAACCCAAGAAAATCAATAATTGAATAAATAAGTAAAAAATAAAGTAAAATAAAAATAAATAAATATAAATAAAAATTATATAAAAATAAAAAAAATAAATAAAATTATAAATGAGTGGAATGTAACATAATAATGTTAAAAATTAAAATATACAAAAATTACAAAAGTTAGAAAAATATAAGTTAGAAGTTAAAAAACATTTGAGAATACTTATAGAGTTAATTATTTATTAGGGGATTATGTTTTACAGTTAAATAAAAATATCAAGTAATTATTTATTAAGATAATTATATAATAATTCATATATGTGCATGATATTGTAAGAAACTAAAAGGACAAAAAATAAACCAAAAAATTACATTCTAGATCACAATAAATAAATCTATTAATATATAATATAATATGTTATTACTATTTCATATATTTCTTTTGTTTATTTTGTCATACTTATTTTAGTAGCATAATTATGCTCATAATTTTATGATTTTCCCTACATAGTTTGGCATAATTTATATGATACTCACTTTTGTTGGTTATTTGTCAACATTATGAATAATTGAAATAGAATAAAATATAAATGGGTTTGAAAGTGATTTCTTGAATTGGCATAATTAATTCACATGATATTATGTATATGATTAAAATATTTAATATTTAAAAATAAAAAATAAATTATTTAAGATATTATTCTCAATAATAAGTCAGAGTGTTAGAGTACATGATATAAGTCTTCAAATCATAATTTGTGATAGCTCTAAGCCTAATGCATTGGATCACAAAGTATTTATTTTTGTATCATACCTACTTTTTGTGAGTGATATGATATCAATATATATATATATATATAGTTTGCTATGACCACTAATGCATCGAGTATAATTTAGTTTTTTATATATCAATATTTTGTGCGTTTCATTTATATTGTTTAAATGGATATTAAATTTTATTATGTAAATATAATGGTTTCTATTGGCTTGATGTTTTAAAATGTTATCATATTCTTTAGGTTTTGATTTGGATTATGGTTTTTAGTTTCAACATTAGATCTTTTCCTAAGGCTTGTGTCCTCACCATTGTTTAATTTTTATTTAATATTTGATTATTTTGATTATTAAATGATGAAATGAGACACTAATAATAATATTATCATTTGAAAAAAATATAGAAATTTTACAGAGTTATATTGAATGTCAAGGTGAACATATCATTGAGAAGAGTTCACCAAAAATTAATTTATTGGTTCTTGTTTGTAAATTTTTGAACCAAATGGAAATTATTATGAATTAAAGAAATGGTATTAAAGTTAATAATTAATACATATATTTGTATGTATGTGTATGTGTATGTGTGCATGTATACATAACTTAATAACCTATCTTTAGTGGTACTATAACTACTTGAAGAAGAAAAGAAGATAAAGTTTAAAAAGATAAGAATAAGAATAAAGGAAACTCAAGAGGATTGATAAGCAATGATAAAGTTAGAGAAGGTAAAGGCTAAATAGGTGAAAAAAAGAAGTTTTAAGTTGAGGATTCCTTATCTAGCTTCACTTATTAAGAAAAAAGAAAAAGCAAGAGGAAGTGAGATCTAAAGCAAATAATCAACAATGGTATGCATGCAATTGAATTTGAATGCATAAGGAAAAACTTTACGTGATGCTTTTGATGTCTTAAGGACCATGTATGTCCACTGTGTTTTGGCTTAAAGGATAATATCCATGAAGTTAATATACAATGTGTTGTCATGCTTAAAAGAGAAGAAATCTAGCATTATCGAGAGGAATGTACAATACTTGAATATTTAACATAGGATACATTCAATTCAACAAGATAGGAAATATGATTTTTTGAGAAAATCATATGATACACAAACATTATTTCATTTAGAATGTTTAGTTCAAAAATAAAGTGGGCTGAGAAATTGTACGATATGCTAATATGAACAATGGGTATTATACCTCAGCTTATTGTACATAAAAAAGTAATGAATGATATGTTAGGTGAAGAAAGAAATGTGCAGTAGAAAGAAAGAAATGTGCAGTAGAAAGAAAGAATTGTTAATAAGTTTAAACTTGTTTTTCTCAAAGTTAAATATGATATGCAATAAATGATACATTGAGCTTACTTTAGCCATCTCGGAGAAGAATCAGATAATATGCTAGATAGAGAAAACTCTTAACGTGAAATATGGCCCACTCAATGTATTGTACATTTAAGAAACAAATGATTAAAATATCATGAAATGTAAGAACAATTAAGAAAACTATACAATAACTTGATATTAATCAAATTACATCTAATTTATGATGTAGGTTTTAAAAAGGGAAGAATATTGGAATGAAACTTATTCTTGAGATTTCAAATAGTTAAATCTAAATTTGGTAATACAAACAAGAATATTAATTAAAATAAAAATGAAACATTATATATGTATTTAGCATTATTATCTATTTGTATTAGATTCCTCACTTCACAAGATGAAAACATGAAAATGAAAATGAGAAAAAGAATAAAAAAAGGAATGGATAACTATGAAAGCGAGCTAAAGAAGTCATAGGACAAACAAAACTTTAGTTTACACAAAATGTACTATTCTATTATAAAAAGAAAATAAAAAATAACATTAATAATAAACTAAGTAATGAATGGAAAATATAAAAAAAATGAAACTGATAATAAACCAAGCAATGATTAAAAAAAATAACATTTGTAATAAATTAGGTCATGAGAGAAAAAAAAAGAATATGGCACTAGCAATATATCATTTCAAAATAATAGAAATTATGAGCAAATAATATTGAACAAAAACAATGCATTAATAAAAAAATGATAGAAATATGAGAAGATGTGAAAAAGACAAAATTGACAAAAGAGAACAAATAAATAATAACAAAAAAGAAGAAAAAATAAAAATTACATACGTATATACATACACACACGTGGTCATATTCAAGAAGCAATTATAAATAAAAATATGTAGTGCTAAGCTCTGTTTTGATTGGCAACGTATTAACGATTTATGAGAACATATGAGAAGAATAGTATGTTATTTATGCCAATGATGTTATCTCAGATCATTTCTTTTTTATTAATTATTTTTTTAATTTTTGTTAAAGTGCTAATTAATATTTAGAATTATTTGTGGGTAATTTGTTAACTATTTCTTTCACTTAAATGATAATGCATGTCATTTGCTTATAGGGAAGGGTTGAATAGATTGGTAATGAAGATGAGTAAACTCTTATCATGAGATTTGGAAAGTATGCATATGCCTAATTTTGGATAAATGAAAGAATTAATAGTTTTTTATCATATAAATTTATACTTATAGTAAATAGCAATATAAATGTTACATAAAATTATATTAAAAAAAAAAGAAAAACAAGAGCAAATACTATCACTATTAGTCTAAGAAAAAGAATTCAATGTGCTCAAATTTCTTACATAAATATTTTTATTTCTAATAAATTAAAAAATTAACAAAGATGGGATTTCTACTTCCTAAAACTTAGAATCCCTCAAGATAATTCCTCTTTTTCTCTTGGAGACTTTTCTTCTTCTCTTACCATTCACAACCATTCCCTTTAAAAAATTTCCACTACTTGGACTTGTTGACAGGTCAAGTTTTTTTGTTGTTTACTTTTATGGGTTTAAAAATTTTAATTAAATTAAGTTTTTATTTTTTTTATTAATCTGACTTTCAAAAATTCAGCAGCATTCAATATGACACTTCTCAACAAGTTTCTATTCATCAGCTAATTTTCCTGTTTTTTTTGTGTTATTTAATATTTTTAATCACTTTGCAAAGCTAAAAATTCTTATAACATTTATTTTATTATTTCCTTTAAAATTTGTTCTATCTTTAACTTTTATTTTATTGCATCTCTTTTTTGCACAAAAAAATATTGTAACTATCTTTATAAACCTTGTCTTGATCAATTTTTTTTTTTAGTATAATTAATATTTTTAATAATTATTTAGGCTTTTTTAAGGTTTAAAATAATTTATTCTTAAATCTTTCAAATCTCCGATCTTCTTTTTTTCTTAGCTACAAAACTTTGATTTGAATTGATTTGATGTTTTTGAATTTCAAGTAATATATACATTATATTTTTCATTTTATCTCTCTCTTTTGAGATGAGATGTTATTTTTCTTTTTAATAGTGAATGATTTTTCAAAAACTAAATAAATAAATTTATAAAAGTTAAAAAAAAATTCTAAATAATACAAAACCATGATAAAATGTAGTCTCATTATAGTTTGAATATTATAATAGACTAATTTAAATATATAATATCTTTTTAATACTGATTAAAAAAAATATTACAAAACATCTATTTTTATTATAATCAAATATTATAATTCAATATAATATTGAATGATTTACTTCAACAAGAAAAACAAACTAGAAACATTATTACTAACAAAGAATTTCAAGATTGTACCAATTAATCTATAATTTTTTTCTTTCCTAATTTCATTATATCTATTATAAGTCTTTATTTTTCATTATTCTTTTTTTGTATTCTAACTATATTCTATGGCTCATATTCCTTATTCTTAACACTATTGAGCTTTCCTCATACTATCAATTTTTGTCCTTTCATTTTCTCCTCTTATAGTCAACAATTTCACCCTTTTTTTCTCGTTTCTCCAACTTCTTACAAGTAGTAACAACATTCTTGTACTCATTTATTTTCGTTCTTCTCCTTGATTTGCTTATCACCTCACCTCAATTTCCTGATTTATCCATTAATACTCTTTAGAGGAAGCTATTTATTTGAATGATTACTACAATATTTCTCACAATTATCAAAATTATCAATTAATTTTTATTTATTTTAAAAATTCAAAAAAAAAATTAAACATCAAATAATTATAAATCAAACATTTTAGATTTTTCTCAAAAAGCTTTTCCCAAAAATATACTTAGTTTTAAATCATGATCTAGTTTTGTAAATTGGTGAGTGTGTTGAAAAATGAGTAAAAACCAATATTTTAATATATCTTAATTAAAACTCCAAAATATCAATTTTATTTCTCAAAATATTTATATTTAAACTCAAGATATGTTAACTTCAATATTTACAAAGGGCTCCACATTATAATATAAGGATGTGCTTGCTTCACAAAATTAAGGATCTAATCCTTTATGAAGAAGCTTACAAGTGAATTCTATAATAAGATCTAAATTAAAAAACTATGATAAAGAGAATAACGATGATGATAGAGATAAATCTAAATTGTAAAACCGATATCTTATGAATGTAACTCGAAGATATGCACATATGAAAAAGATATCACATTTAAGTTTATCAAACCATATTCAAGTTTTTTTTTCAAACTTCAAATTCAATCACTATAAAAGCCTTCAAAGTAGTACATTTTTCCCCACCACATCTACCTTTTTTCTTTTTGAAATGAAAAATAGGCATCTTCTTAACACTTTTGTCTTTCATTTCAAAAAAAGTTCTCTCCTTTATATGACAATTATTGCACAAAAGTATTTAACACTCTTTCCAAAAGTTATTATCAATAATAACCAAAGCCTTTTTAAAAAAATTGATAATAAATATAATAAAAGAAAATATTGCCTTCAACTTTCTAAACTTTATTATAGTGTTGGGGGTCCATTGTTGAGTAGGTATTATATGCACATTTATATTTCATTCAATCTACATAATTGAACTATATAATAACATGTGAAGATCATATGAACTTGTCAAAATAGGTTATGATACCATCTTTGAAAATGCAAGAAATATCTCGTGCAAAAGAGGAAGAACTATTGGTTTAATAAATGTACAAATATAAGTATTCAAAATATAATCATGTTACTTTTACATAAAAATAAAAAAAAAGGGAGATTCCAAGGGAACTACATCAATAACTTTTGAAATATTCTAATATTTTCAAAAAATGTATTTTTTATTCATAATTGCTTTATAAAAGAAATATTCAAATACTTTTAAAAGGTATTATTCATATAAAAAAACTTCCTACGCTACATAAAAAATGCTATAAGATATTGGTACATTCTTACAAAGTTATTTTTGCAAATGGTTTACTAACAACATTCGAATACTTACTAAAATTAAATGAATAATGCCTTGTTTCTATTTCTTATATATATATATATATATATATATATATATATATATATATATATATATATATATATATATATAAGGTGCTACAAAATTATTTTTAAAAGATGTCAACAAAATATTAAAATAACTAATATGCATTTTTTTTAAATTATGAACAAATAACTTTGGATTTGATATGGTAGAGAAACACCATTAATTTCATGTAAATTAGAATTTAAGAGTTGATTTCATACAATTGTTTCTAAATTTTAAATTTATTAATAATTTTTTTGAAAAAATATTGTTGAATATTTTTAAGAATTGTATTTGATAATATGATATTTCAAAATATTTAATTAAATAACTAACATTTTGGGTGACTTTTAAAATATAAGATGATTTTTTATATGTTTCTTTTGTAGATTGGTCAAAAGATATATTATACAATATATGATTTTTATATGAATATTCGAAGGTATCGATCTAATTCAAGAGGATGCTTTGATATGGGCGGTTTGTGTTAATTTCTATAGGTAATCAATTAATTGCACTAGGAGACTCTTGATTTGTCTATAAAGAGACTAATAATGAGAACACATCATACAAATATCTATAAAAAGATCAAATACTAATCCAAAAAAGTTTATATTATAAAACCATAACTCATGATAATTTAAGTAATCATCTTGATATTATAAGGTCAAAAATGTTGGAACTTGTATAACTAAAATATAGCTTAGATGTGACAAATACAAATAATTTTGAAACATCTAAATCATGTTCCATTAAAAAAAAGAGGTAAGAAATCATGAAGAAACCAAAGTTTTATAAGACTCAATCAATGAAACTTTATTTTTTGAGAGAAATAAAAATCTTTAAAATTTTAATTAATTTTACACCCAACATAAACGTTATGATTGATAAGATAATCTTGTATGAATCTATACACCTATATTATTCTCTATACCTTGACGTGACGAACTATTAGTTCCACTAAATGCATGAATGTCATAAGTGACAGAATTCTAACTATAAGGAGAGCAGATGAATTTTAGAATTAATGCAAAATTTATTTTACCCATTTAACTCTATAATCTCACATCAATTAAAAACAAATACAATTCAAGATCAATAAATTATATATAATTTTTCAACATGCTAGAAATCTGTTAAGTATTGAAAATTTCAAAATAAAATTACAATTAGATGACCAATTTATTTTCAATAATAAATAATATATAATATATAAATAAATTTAAATTTAATAAATTTGACAAAATTATCATAAATCTTTGCATATAATTCATTCATCAAATATACATGAGAATCATTATATATAATAATACACCTAACTAGAATATTTCTATATAGGTTCTCAACCTTTATAGGTAAAATAATTAGTCATTTGAAATAAAAAAAACTATTAATTGAAGACATATCACCTACAAAAGATAGTAGATATGACCAAAATCTAAAAATACACTATCATGTCTTGATAAAGACTTCCTCATCTTTTCATAAACTAGTGGTCCTTATATTATTAATTTGGCATCTGATCTAAAGCACCTATCCATACAAAGGAAGAGAAAGAGGATCAAACACATATGAGAAACTAACAACCAAAGTGAAGGATTGAAAAAGAAAAGATTCCCTTAAAGAATATTGGTTTTAGGTATTTGACATAGGTGTCAATGTTGACCTTTCAACATAATATCTAACAAAACCATCTCAAATTTGGGCTAAGATACAAAATACAAGTATTGTTTATTATTAGTGATGTTTACTTAATGAAAAGAGTAAATTAAATAAATTATAATCATGGTTAAATTAATATAAAAAATTTTATCAAGATGTAATTTTGTAATAAAACTTTATTTTCGTTCATGATTTATATAGGAGTGATTAGGATTATTTAAAATAATTATCAAAAGTTTTGTACAATATCTTGTACAAATAAAATCAGCATAATAAAAAAAAGAATAAATCAATATGTTCTTATTATGCTAATTTATAAAAGAATTATTAAAACATTTCTATTGCAAAAAATTCATATATGCATATATATATATATATATATATATATATATATATATATATATATATATATATATATATATATATATATATATCATATATCATATATAAAGACCATTTGGATTTATAATCTTGCATTGTCATATATGAGCAAAACAAATAGACTAAAAAAATTAAAAATATTAATAAACAATATTTTAGGACTAATAGAAAATGAGTTATATATATATATATATATATATATATATATATATATATATATATATATATATTATAACAATCTTAAAAACTCATTTTTTATTATATAAGATTTTTTTGTAGAAATAGTATATCCAAAAACGAAACTTTAATGCCTATTTTTGGATGAATACTTAATATGTTTGGTAGAGATTAACAAAATTATATTTGAGTCAAAAATTACATCAATTAGACTCTATCAAATGGCTTAATAAACATGTCAATGTTGTTTTATTGTACTATTTTATGGTAGGAGATTATTTTTGTTTTATCAAAATATATATTTTTTATTATTTTATTTTATTTTGTACTTAAAAGTCATAGATGTTGTTGTCGTTCTATAATAAATATTTAAATGATTATTTTTAAGTCATAGATTATCAAATTAATAATTTTTAACAATATTTTATCATAATGTATAGAATACACTTAATTTAACATGTTTAAAGGTTCAATAATTGATGGAATCTTATAGGCTCCTTAAAGAAAAGGTCTTAAAAATGGCATGTTAATTATTTTTTGTAATTTTTTGAAGAAAAATAAAAGTTTTGTGCATTTATAAAAGAGTTTATATGTTTAAACGTAAAAATTTGATATATAAAAATTTCAATAATTACTTGTATAAACACTTTGAAACTGTAATAGTCTTTAATTTGAGGCTAAACCTTTATTTAGAAAGCAATTAAGAGCTTATTAGTGTTTTTATTAAGGATCTATTTTTTAAATATAATATTAAAAACTCATTAAGTCATTAAGTTATATTTGGAAGTAATCCTTTAAATAAATTTGTGTTATGATACAAGTGACGACTCACTATTACATTTTCATACAAATCATAGACTATCATTTAATATTTATATTTTTTATATTATTATATTATTATATTTTTATTATAAAAACTTAATTATATTTTATACATTTATTTTATTTTAAATATTATTTTTTCACTCATATACATAAATTTTATTAATATCATTGTATTCTAATTATAACTAATAAGATGAAGGACCCAAAACAAAATAATAAATAGTTGCCTAAAATCAATCGATAAATAGTTCTATGATTAATTATTTATATAGAAAAACATTAGTTACATAGATAAGAAAGTTTGTGAGTACAAAAAAAAATTGAAATAATATTTTTCAAAATAGATTTATGTGTAAACAAAAAATGCAATTTAGTGAAAAATAATTTTAAAAAAAGTATTTAATTTTAAATTTTATTTTAAAAAAATATAAAATGATTTTTGTTATTATTTTTATTTTATAAATTATTAAAACTAATTTGAAAATATATTCACCAAATGTTTTAAAATGCTCCTTTGCTAATGTTCTCTCCTAAGAATCAATGGTTGTTCATTTGAGCAACGTGCAGCTCACTCATAGGCACAATATTATTACAATATAAATACTATAATAAATTTTTAAAAGAATATATTAAAAAATAAAATTTGGAAAAAAAAAATTTAAATAAAATAAAGCTTTAAAACAGAAGGCGGAGTGGTAGACTCCTATGGGAGACCTATAAATGGTCAAAAGTCCAAATCAACTGCTTCAAGGGTACGAACTGTCCACAATATTCCACGGCAAGCGGTTCCACTCTGCTTCCCTTCTTCTCCACCGCTTGGCGTCTGTACTTCCCCTGTTCTCCCCTGCTTCGGTTCCTGAAGCGAGTGTATGGTCTTCTTCTTCCAAACCCAGAAAGCTTTGAGCGATGGCTGATCACAGAGCTGGCGAAACAGGGCTCTGGGATTCAGGGCCATCCAGCCAAATACCATCTCATCCTTTCTCTCCTGCACCCACAAATTTCTTGTATTGTTACCCATCTCTTGCTTCCTTCGTCTTCCTTTCTCGTTCTTGATTATTGTTCTCTGCTCCATTCGTAGGCCTTTCCAGCTACTGAACGAAATGGAGTTTGTGCAAGGAGGAGGTTATTTTGGGGAACTTGAGGAGGCTCTCATGCAAGGGGTTCCTCGAATAAACGACGGAGATACGAAGGGTAAACAAACGAGCATCCATTTCTCTACCAACTCTCTGTAGCAGCTGCAGAGAAGAGGAGAAGCTCCATGAGAAACGCCTAACCTTTAATGCAGGCTAATAAATGCTCCAGCTTTATGTGATCTCCCGAATCGTCTTCTTGCAGGCTTTCACCCGGGCAGGATGCCCACACTCGAGATGTTCCCGTCGTGGCCAATGGGGCAGCACCAAAGGACAAGGGTATGGTCTGGGTTTCTTCTTTCCTGACCCTTTTTTACTGCTTGCTTGTGGGGAAAGAAGAGTTTGGGGAGAAAGGGACGAGCTTTGTGATGTCCCCACCTCATTATGGTCTGCAGGGGAACTCTCAGTCAGCAGAGAACAGTGAAACAGAGCATTCGGTGAGGAGAAGGGACTTCGCGGAGCTTTTTCCGGAGAAGCAGGGAGATCAGCAGATGATGAACTGTGGTGCCTGGAAAGCTGAGGCAGGAGAAGAGGCAAATCAGCAACCCGGACTCCAAGAGAAGGTGAGTCCCCAGTTTATATTATTTAAGAAAATATATATTTTTAATAAATAATTTTTAGTAAAATTTGGTGGCGTTAAAAAAAAAAAATGATCTTTTATCTATTTTAATGCTACAACATTTACATATTTATGTGGCCCCACCGTACCAAAAACAGAGCAACTGCATATGGCTTTATGTATACAGCTCAATCAGGTTTCTTCTTTTCTTGCATCATCAAATGCATGTTAATAAAAAAATAAAATATATTATTATTCCTTATAATTATTATATATCCATTTTATCAATTTTTCAAATAATTAAAAAAATTATGAAATCATTTTTTTACCAACATATTCATTTTATTGTTTGCGTACCATAAGTCCGTATGTTCTAACGGTTGAATCAAATGAAACTTTATTAAAAAAGTTTTTTGGTTTAAAAAATGTTTTTACTAAACATCATTAAATATCGAATTATGGCATCAAGAGAAAATTTTAGATTTTATTGTTACGTTTTAATTAATATTATATTTATTTTTATATAATTTAATTTAGTTTTTCTTTCTCCTGTAAAATAGCTAATACCAATTCTTTTATATTTGTTTGCTGTAGATGAAGCTGAGTACAGGGAAGGATGGAAAGAATGTGGATGCAAAGGTCACTCAAACCTCTCTCTCTCTCTCTCTCTCTTAAAAAGATAAAAAAAAATTATAATAATTTCGTTTTTGATTAATAATTCATAAAAAAGTTAATTATTTATCAAATAAGTTTCTTGTCAATTTTCATTCAATAATCTCTACTCTGAAAAATCTCTATTCAACAAGTGAATGCTTTTTTAAATATATTTAATTATATATATAGAATTCAGTATAACATTTATATAAATTTAAAATAAAAATTAAATTCATGATTTATTTACTTTTCTTCCTTTCTCTCTCTTGAAGATAGAACTATACTTTCATAATTTCATTATTGATAATCAAATGAAATGGAACCATGAAAAAAAGTTCATCATCTATGATATTAATTTATTATCAATTTTTATGTAATAATCCCTACTTATTATGATAAATCTTGAATATATATATATATATATATATATATATATATATATATATATATGAATACTATATTTATCCCTCTCTCTCTCTCTCTCTTTCTCAAATGGAATTATTATTCTATCATAATTTCATTCTTTATTATTACTTAATATAAGTCCATAAAAAACTCATTATCTACATAGTTAATTAGCTTATAAATTTTCATTCAATAATGTCTATTCACTATGAAAAAGCTTGAATGAAAATTCTTTTTATTTTCATATATATAGTATGAAATTTATATATAAAATTGATAAATCAAATTTAAGTGTTAAAATAAAATCAAAATGCATACATGACAAACAAACAAACTAGATAAATTGAATTTAACCAAGTTTCTATTTTCTTTTTTAAGTTTCATTTTTCATTCAATTTTTGTTCTCTCTTTATTCACTCAAATCAAACACACATCCTTTATGTTCAAGGCTCAAGAACTGTTGTTCTTCAATGCTTTAAACCCACACCTTTTAAAATTGATGACAGACATTGAGAAGATTAGCTCAAAATAGAGAAGCAGCAAGGAAGAGCAGGCTAAGAAAGAAAGTGGGTTCTATTTTAATTCACCTGTAGCTTGCAAATTACTTAATTAATTCTTCATTTAAGTGATTGTAGAAATATTTGTTTGATCTCTTCAGGCATATGTACAGCAGCTGGAAAACAGTAGAATGAAGCTAGCACAGCTAGAACAACACCTTCAGAGAACAGGTTCACAGGTCAGTTTACTGTGTATACAGAGACCTCAACTCATAATGGCCTGAAGCAATACAAAATTTCTTGAACAATTGCTGTGTTATGAACTGAATTGATGTCCTTAGGGCCTCTTATTAGTTGGAGCAACTACAAGTGGAAGTATCAGTTCAGGTAAACTAAACATGATTTTTTCTAAGTGTTTCGTGTTTTAACATGTTTTTCGATTTTCCTAAACTTCATGTCATTTCATGAAGAGCTTGTCTTTTTTAGCGAAGTTATCATATTGTGTAATGCAATTTAGGGTGTATTTAGTTTAATGATGTTGTTATTTAAAGATTTTGGGAGTTTGATGTAATGACACTTTTAGATAATATTTTCAAACCTTAAGATTTTCTTACTTAAGAGTGAAGTTTAGATGTTAGTTGAGAAAATAAAATAAAGTGTTATTTAAATAGTTTTGATTCACATAATAATAAAATATCAACAAAATTGATAACTAAATAACCTTGATTTTTAAATGTTAATGTTATCTAAACAATAATCAATCATATGTTATTTTCAAGTTTTTGAATGTTTGGCTTGGTGACTTCTTTAAATTGTATTAATGAAATTTATGAATTTGTTATATACAAAAAGAAATTATCTAAAATATTTAGAGGTTTCTACCAAATTTAGTTAATCAAATAGATGTCTCTTTGAAATAGAATGGTTAGAAAGTTTAGACATGTTTGCAATTGACTAAATTTATGTACAATTTATGTATGGATTCTTGTATTCCCTAAAGGAGAAGTATTGGTTGATGTTTGTTAACTTCTAAGTAAACATCGCTTTGGCACAAAAAGCTTGCTCTTCCAAGGACTACAAATATTTGTACCCACTTGAAAGAAGTGAAAGAACTTACCAATATAAGAATGGGGAAGATAAATTATTTACATTTTTTAAAGGTTAGTTTAGCGTAATTATTGTTAAATATTAAATGATTAATGGATAAGTCAATTTGAAAATGGTATTGTTAAGTGATATTGAAAAATTGAGGATTTAGTAACATGCTATCGAGAAGTGTTTAACAAAATAATTTGTATTGTAGAATGACTGAAGTAACATTTGAAATTTTGGAAACATGAATTTTGTTGATATTATTTTGAAAGGATGAAGTAATCCTTTACTTTCATCATATTTTTTTGTTTTAAATTGAAAAATGTGGCTTCAAAATACAAATCAACCAAATATCTTGTCATGTTTTAAAATGTATGTTTGAAACAAAAATTATTAGCAAACATAGTCCAAAATAGATTGTAAATCTAATGGTGGATGAAATAGTCCTCATGCATGAATGACATACACACACAGATGCAAACATATTTAACATGGATTACACGAGGTGGTTGGAGAAGAACTACAAGCATATGACAAATCTTCGAGACGGGTTGTATGCCAACCTCCCCGACAACAACCTTCAAGTCATTGTTGATGAATGCCTAATGCACTATGATGAGATCTTTCAATTAAAAGGTATTGTAGTGAAGTATGATGTCTTCCATCTCATCACTGGAATGTGGGCTACTCCAGTAGAACGATGCTTCCTTTGGATTGGTGGTTTTCGTCCATCAGAGCTTCTAAAGGTATCTATTTGTCATGCATTAAATTGATTGTCAAAGTTTTGATTTGCAAATTTATTGATCACCTAATATTACTTGAATGTGTAGATACTTATGCCTTATGTGGATCCATTGACTGAGTCACAGTTAGTGGGTTTTTGCAATTTAAAGCATTCATCACAACAAGCTGAAGATGCTCTCTCTCAGGGGATAGAGCAACTCCAAAAATCATTGGCTAAGACTTTAGCGGGTGCATCTCTCTCTATGAGTGAAGATGGTAATCTTGATGAGAATTACATGGGATATATGACAATGGCTTTAGGAAAGCTATCAAAGCTTGAAGGATTTGTTAAGCAGGTCAAAACTCTCTCCCTATTTTATCATCACAATTTGCAATGTTATTATTTATTTTTCTTTTCTTAAATACCATTCGAATCAACTCAATTTTTTATGAAAATTAATTTTTTATATGGAGGGTTATAAGAATAAATAATTTCACTTCAAATCAATTTAATCAATATTAGATGATCAAATTGGACAATATCTTGATATTATAAGATTATATCATGGCAATATGATATCAGAGCAATGCATCTTATAATATGATGAAGTTCATTATATCATGGCAATATGATATTAGAGCAATGCATCTTATAATATGATGAAGTTCAAAGATGAGACAAGTAAAAGCCAATAGGTTATAATATCTAAAATTAATGAAGATAATGAACGATTGTTGAGTAATGTCTTAAATATAAAATCACCTAATAAGGAATGAGTGTTGTAGATTTCTAGCTAGAGGAGTATGCAGATAAATAGCCATTTACTGAAAATGTAAAAAAACTATGCTATGCATACAAGATTATATTCTTAAGATAAGTTATAATTTAAGACAAAAATGATTTTGACTATTATAAGATGGTAAGAAAGGGGATAATACTTCAACAAAATAAACTTAGCATAATAATTGTTTTACTTGGGTCAATAACTTTGTATCTCATGATATGAAGATCAACAAAGGTGAACTCTATAAAATCATGTCTCAATTATTGTTGTTTATTTTGAGGTAATCAAAATAAAAAAACTTATGATGAAATATACATATGCATATATATATATCATTTGAATTATGATGTTGAGAGATTTTTTAATGACTATATACTTTGTTTTGTAACTAAAAATTCCAATAAAAGTTACAAGGGAAAGCATGTCAGTGGACTTCAATGACACTTATCTTATTGCAGTGGTGGATAATTTTGAAAGATTGCAATTTGTGACCACGTTGACAAAAATCACAAGTGAAAAAGCTAATCCTTTAATCTTTAAGATTTGGTAGATACACTTTGGTGTTCTATATCCAAAAAGGAATAGGAAGTTTGTGTAGAATTTGATGTCCACTCTTGTTGATGATCAACATGACATTAAGTTGGAGTATAATCTTAATGTCAAAACAATGACTATACAAAGTTCATGAATCAGACAATTTTTTAACCAACTTTAGGACATATTTCATGCAATCCAAAAGTATGGGATGAACTCTTGCCATATGTTTTTGCATGTTTACAACCAAGTATTGCATGGAAAATTAGTGAGAAATGTCTATGAAAAAAATATGACCTCATTAATATCAAATAGATAATTGATATGGATTTAGAGATCTAACTTGGCTTTACAAGAAGCTAGAATATGCTCAAGAAGAAGGAAGTTCAAACTGATATGGTAAGACTTGTTTACTTAAAGAAAATCAATTATAATGCTTACTTGAGTTTCCATCATACATGGAAAGAAGCTTAATAGTCATTGTTAAAAATTTAAAACCATGTAAACCTTCAAGGCTGTATGGAGAACCTCACAAGACAATATCTTCAATGAGTGGTCTCATGCTAAAGCACTAAAAAATACTATACTTTTGGAAAGAAAAATCATGACGATGAAATAAAGAACTAGGTCAACTTAGCATGTTTGTAACAAGAAACAAAAAATTTTTTAACTTTTGCATGCTAAAGCAAGGAATGATAGAATTTCCATATTTTAGTTTTGACAAAAAGCAAACCTCTTGAGATAGCAAAAACTAGAAAATGATTAGGATATTTAGTTATATTCAACAAAGATGATTTGGTTGGACATGAATCACCAAAAGTAATGGACTAATCATTAAGGGATAATGCTCGTAGCGTTTCCTCTTGAGACCATGAATATTACTTAATAAACTTATGAAGTTGTTTCTTATTCTCAACCATGAATTTTACTAAATAGGTCTATGAAGTTTCTTATTCTCAAGACTTGAATATTGCTCTCAAGACCATAAAGTTGAACTCTTAGGGTAAGTCTGAGATTTGTCAAGATTGATCATGGATATGTTTGAGACCTAGTGATATCAATATAATACACTATGTTCAGTGAGACATATGAATAATTTACCTCTAAAAGGTCAAATGTAAACATCAATGTCATGATTAAAGTTTGAATTCAAACCTTTACAATTTGGATTTAAGATCCAAAAAAAATGTATATGCACTTAAATATTTTTGGATCTTCTTTTGATACATAATGAGAAATCTTCATTGCGATCATGAATCCCACATTATTCAAACATCTAAGAAGATATTTGTGAAGTAATATTCTCAAGTAATCACAAATTTAATTTTCCAATCTTTTTACTTTCTTTCTTACTAAATTTGATCTAGCCAACAATGCATAATTGGGAAGCTTAAGCATCTAGATTCAATCAACTGATTTGTCAATCTGATTCTCATCTCTAAAAATCTCTTTTATAATGATTGTTCATAAGCGATATTAAATGTTTCGCATTGTGATCAAATTGTCAAATCAAAAGTGCCAAATCGTGTTCTACTTTAAGAGAAGAAACTCATAAATTCATCATTATTAAAGGACCAACTTTTTGATATAATTCAATTTTACTTATTTTTCAACTTGCATTATAGGCTGATCATCTGAGGCAGCAAATCCTTCATCAATTGAGGAGGATATTAACAATTCGACAAGCTGCGAGGTGTTTGTTAGCAATGGGGGAGTACAACAATCGGCTACGCGACCTCAGTTCTCTTTGGTCCTCTGGTTCTCGAGAGTAAGTTTGCTTAATCTAACCATGAATCACAAAAAATTGCGTAGTTCATACATTTCTTAGTTCATACAATACAAATAAATTAAAAAAAAACTTTAGTTCAAATGCTTAACATATTTCTTTACCATTGATATGAATTTTTTTTAACCATTTATTCTACTTCAGAGTGCAGAATAGTTAAAACTTTAATTAATTTGCAGGAGTTCCAGAAAGAATGAGAGACCTTTCTTTACTACTGAAGCAAACCTCCATATCCTTCAACAAACAATATATGCTCATTTTCTCCCTTCTAATTCGAGTTGTTGACATTTTAGAAGATAGTTTATCTTCTCATTGATCTTTTAGCACTCAAAGAAAGAGAGAAAGGGAAGGAATGAGGGAAGGGGAAAGAGAGAGAGAGAGACCAACATTTGTTGCATTTCAAGGTTTTAAAATTTGATTAGGCAAAGAAGGAGATTATATTTTTGATGGGAAATCACAAGGTTTGCAATATTTCAAATGTATATAAATTCTATTTTATTGGATGAACGTTTCAAATCATTGTATATTTTTAAATTAATGTTTTTAAGAAGTTGAATTACAAAACTGTGAGTCATGATTTGTTTGTTGGATACAAAAGTTTTTATAAATAATGATATTGTGATTTTGGCATGAAAAAGAAATTCTAATGTGATTACTTAGATTTGAGAATTATATTGATTTTAGTTACTTGTAACCAAATAAAAGTATTTAATGGTTTTTTTAAGTTTGTTGAATATGAAATATTTCAATCGCGAATTCATTTTCTCTACAATAGCTTCTAGATTTGTTTACAATAGCCTTTAGAGATTTATCTCTTAACAAGTGGTGTCGACTCGTGTCAATGGCATTCAAATCCCTTCGTTGGCGAATAATCTTATTAGCAACAATGATCCTAAAGTTCACTCAACAAGATTGGTATGACAAATACATCAAAGAATTTCTGTTGGGGCCCTCAGGGGTTCTACCACTATGAGTGTTAGCATCTCATTCACCCCAAATGCTATAAAAGTACTATTGGGGGTTTATTTAGGACATATGTGGGGAGACAATCTAAACTAAGTTTCAATATTTGTTGATCAATCAAAGAAAGAGAAGGTGGAGGAGAGAGAGAAGGAGGGGAGACAATGCTAACATCCTATTGTCATGTCAGATTATGACTAGAGATTCACAAGGTTCTGCTGTCCTCATTCTTTGTATTAGTATATTCTCTATTTTCAAGATAAAACTTCATCTTTTCATTTATTTGTTCTTGGTTATTTTGTTCCTTCTTTTTTTCTTATTTGGTATGTAATTTCTCTAGTCACATTTTGATTTTATTCTCAACATTTCTTTGCATCATTTGTAAAACAATAGCAAGAAAATAGAAATATAAGAGAAAGCGTGATGTCGAAACCCATAATTTACGAAGTATTATGCCACCCTTGGAATCGTGAATGGAAAAAACAACAGAAAATTCCCTTAAACATTAGTATGATTAATCAGACAATCAACCTTTGCAAATGTTAAACAACGACATAATATCTTAAAAATAAAAGTCCAGGATAGTACAAAATAAGTTTTATGAGTGTAAAGTGAAACCATAATAGAGCTTGGACATTGTTGGCATCAAAGAGAGATGGTTAATGTGTTTGGAGAGATGGTGTTTGGAGAAAGCTTAAAAATGATTTTGATGGGGAGAGTATAAAAAATACGATACAACTTCAACCAATAATAAGGTTTATGATAACAAGGTTGTTAAAAATTTAGGTTTGATTGACTCAGATGAAGTGAGAATCAATTAAGTGCAAGAAAATAAAAAAAGTAATGAAGTGTAATGTGCATTTATTATCAACTTTAAGTGCCTTTAGCATACTTTTGCTACGGCATAGTCTTCACATCATCGAATAAGCCTTCTCCATCTTTAACATTAGTTGTCCACATGCCTATCTCCTTTTATGATTAACTTAATGCATTTGTTTGCAACTACAAACTTGGAGTTGAGCAAAGTCCAATGAGAGACCCTCAAGACCTAATTAATAATGCCTCACCAAAGTTGGGAAAGTAGTGTAATTCCACAAATTGACGCCATTCAATCAGTGCTCAACACATAACAATTGGTCTAGTAATGCAACCATGATAAACACTCGAGATATTGTTTGACTATTACTTTGACATCACATATCAACATCAAACCCTACTTATTAAGCATTTCACATTGAGTAAAATATATATCTACTCATCTATATTCTATATTGACATGTCATTAAGTTCAACTTATCTTAAAAACACTTTTCATCATAAACAACTGGCTAATAAAAACATCTCCCGAAGCTGTAGCTCAAAATTTCACAACACCTTGGTCTCACCTTGAATCCAGACAACTACAGATTCATGTGATCTGGAAGTTTAACAGCCTGAAAAGAAGCAAGTTTTGTTTAAAGTACTTTGTTTATTTAAACGTGCTGTTATACATTGAATTACATAACTAAAAGATGATAGGTTGCTTTTGTCTTCAGCTCATTGTAGTGAAAGAGATACTGGTGCTGCTTCAGAGAAGTTAAAAAACATTTTTGAAGATTACAACCAAAGCAACAAAATTCAAAACTCTTGCATATGCTCTTTTTGTTGCAGTTGCGCTCCACAGAGAGCAAATTCACCAAAAATGACAAATTAGCATATGTTAAAACTTTTAGACTCGTTGTAGCCAATTCAAGGTTTGAGGGAAATGAAGCAACTTCAATTTGGAAGAAGCAAGAAAATAGAACACATGAGGCAACCAAAAAGTTTAGAAACATTGTCTTAATCCCATCATCGTGCAGTAGAGCACTCAAGTAGGATGACAGTAAAAGCTTTAGCTTTTATTACAGACAAGTGGAGGCTGAAGATGATTTGATTCAATACAAAAGGGAGTTTCATGATTGTGTCATTCTTATAATGAGATGGAGCTGCATGAGCTTTATTTGGCCTGTGGATGGGCTGTGATGTAGTCAATGAGCTGAGAGGCACTTGAGATCTTGTTGAACTCACCATTAGGGATTTCGATAGCAAATTCCTTTTCTGTGGCTGCCATTATTAAAACGTTGTCCATCATATCCAACTGTAAATCTTTCTTAAAGTCTGCAGCAGTGCTCACCTGACAAGCATCAAACGGCAAACAGATCATTTCAATCTTCCTATCTGAGATTTGGTGCCTTTGCATGGGCTAAACAGTTGTCCAAAGACACAAAGCTCTTGAATGCGTGGAATTCAGAAAGAAAACAAACTCATATGTTCTAATGTATGGAGCCTTATCCTATTTTTGGTAAGGTTAATTGCAAATAAAACCCTCATGTTTGCTTCAATATGCAAATAAATGCCTTAGATTTTGACAATAGTCATACATGTCCTTATAGTTTCGCAAATACAGTAACTAAGTTCTGAAAACATTTGTTTCCCTGGACAATGCCATTGTATATAGGAACCCAATAAAAAAATCATAGAATCCATAAAAACTTAAATGGGTATTTTTGAAGGGTGGTTCGTGAGCAAAAAATTAGTTACAAACCTAGTTGATGTATTTACAAAACCATACAAAAATATTTGAATATTGTTAAAATTCAAAGAATCTATTTGCACTATTAAACAAACACAAAAGACTTATTTGTAATTGACCCATTTTTGTAACCTGCGACTTTTAAGTCACATGATGATTTTATCGTTGTGACTAGGCTCAGATGAACCTGTAAAAGCATTCATTTCTTTGTTGCAAAGAATTTTTTTTATTGTCCTAAAAAACATTAGCAGAAAAATGTTTTTCTCCAGACAATTGTGAAGATTGAAATTGCTTTGTGAAGTAGTATGTAAAACGATCCTTGAATAATAGCTTAATTTTTCATCATTAGTTTCTTTCTTGTAGAAAACCACATTTTCCATCTTGATGAAAATGGTCAGATTTATCCATCTGGCATGATGGATTTTAAATGAATATAATTTGAAAATTAATAAGGTTCCAAAATATAAGCTGGTTCAAAATATGCTTTACTAAGGCTGTTTCAAACCTTTATCAATATCTCTTGATAATAGATTGCTAGAACGAAAGAGGCATAAGAGAAAAGGTATGAAATATATAATCCTAAAGAATACTACGTATTAAAGAATGAATTACATTGAATAAAAAAACATTTAAATTGATCATACGCATCGGCCATATTATTGCTAGTCACTTGAAAATTATAAAGCAAGATCGTATAGCCAGAACCCAAATAAATAATTACAAAATTTTTTAAAGATGCAATAACATATGTTCATTCAAAGAAAATCCTGCAATTTCAAAGGCAACGCCAAAAGGGATTTTCATTTTATTCCAAATCTCATTTCATAGGGACAGCGCAGTTGAGCGGATACGCAGGAGCTTTGTGATTCAATCAGAACAATGGCTACGAGAATGCTGCTATAGCCATAATATTAGGTCTCAAACTTTTGGAGAATAGTCAATGCTTATAATGGAAAAGTTAACAACAAATGATAGATTTTTCTAGCTTAACGTGAAGCAATTGAACAATAACATCAAGGAGTTCACAATCATAATGCAATTCACTAAATATTTGTTCATGATGTCAACCTTAACAAATATATACAAACATCCTCTTCAACTTTCTTGTTCCAGATCAACAGCTTGAGTCTCCAATTTCAAGCTGGTTTGAACCCTGATCAAGCTGGAACTTAATCTTATCTTTCAACTTTTATGCTAAATATACATTTGGTATTTTGTATACAAGAACATATGCATAAACTATACACCCACAATAACGACACAAACACACACACAGATGAACTTGAAATTTTCCATGTGACTTAGCACCTTTGGCTGAATTCAATTTCAATACAACTAAAAAATCAACTGCAAAAAGAAGCCTATACAAGGAGTCAAAATCAACGCTATACACAAGTGCCATCAATAACATCATTTCAAGCATAAAAATAAAGGGTATGATGTGTTATTAGCCCTGAAACTAACCTCGTAATTATTTGTGCCATTAACTAATCTTAGTGATTTATTAGAGGAAGATTCTAGATCTCACAAACTTTGCTATATAAATAAATGCTGGCTCTCTAGTGCTAAGGCAAGAGGGAAACAAAGCAAGTGCTTCAATTGTTTATTGTTGTAAAAGCATTAAAGCTAGTCAGTGTAGTCAAGGAAACATCTTTTGTTAGGGCAAAAACACTCATCCCAATCTGGTATCATCTTCCCAATCTAAATCCCAACTCTATCATCGCTCCCTTCCCATAGCAATATTTCACACTTTCTTACCATAAAACTCAAACCCATTAATTATCCCCTTTGGAAAACTCAACTCCCATTCAACTCTCAAATGTTGCTTGGACACATAGATGGAATTCTGTCGCTGCCACCAACAAGATTCAAATTGGATCTGATTCACAAATTTGGCATATTCTGCTTGTTATTTTCAAGATCAACAAGCACTCACCCAGATGCATGGCTCCCTTGCTGAAGATGCTTATTCTCACATTGGTTAGTGTTACCAGTACTCATGATGGGTGGCTTGCATTTGAGGTTGCATTTGCTAGCCCATTCCAAGGCTAGATGCTTAAACTACAAATGCAACTTCACTACATACATTAGAGTGAGCTCTCATTGTAGCTTGTCTCCAAGAAACAATGCATTTTTGAAGATTTAGTAGCCATTGGTCATCCTCACTCTCAAATATTTTAATTTGTATTTCTTGAACTTAACCCCAATTCTCTAATATGGTGATTGTCCTCACTATCTATAAGACTCTTCTTCCTTACTCAATTATTGAGCTCCCTCTAAAGCCATAAAATCAAGAATTAGCCTAGCCACTTGTTACTTTAAGTATTAGCCTTATTTACATCTTACAACTACCTTTCCATGAAGATGATTTCAAGTCAAAGTCTATGAAATTTATCCTCCTTGCCCATTTTGGGAATGATCTAAGCACATTGCTAATCAAAGGTTCTTTTGTCGATCAACAATCATCCAAAAACATCCCTCAACCGCTTTCCTAACTCAACAACCACTTCTTATATGTATGTAGTGCAATTAATCTCCTACTATCTCTGATGCTGCATATTTTAGTGATCTTCACTCCTATGGCATGCCCAATTTCTTCGTTAACAATGGTGCTACTCACCACATCATGCTAGATATCTTAACTTCAACTCTGAATCAAGACCAGTATGAAACTATACATTATACATTAAAAATGGCTCAGGGTTGCATATTAAAGTCACAAAGCCTACTCTTTACCTATAAATTTTACTATCATAAGCTTAATAACATCCTTAATGCTCCATAATTGTTGTTATCCTCACTCTTTGTTTACAATTAACAAAGCATAATAATATCCCCATTGAATTCTTTGATGGTGGCTTTGTTGTTAAGGATGTTACTAGGAGGACACCACTTCTCATTGAAGCCCCACTTCTCATCGAACATCCTTGTGATGTATTATATTGGGTACCAGCGACAAACTCTGCCTTTATTCATCATTCACATTCCCTTTGAGCATTAAAATGTTCCTTTCCTTATTAGCACTGTAGTATAGGACTAACATTGATATCATTGTGCAAACTCTTTCTACTTTCTACAAATCGTGTGTTTCTACCTCCATTGGTACTTATTTTTCTTGTTGTATTGCCAAGTCTCATTGATCTTCATTATTTCTTGTTGTCTACACCTTTACTCTTTCATGATGACTATACACATTCTGTTTCCTTGTTAGATAGTCTTTTGAAAAGATTGTAGTTTGTTCCCTAAAAAAATAAATTTGAATTTCTCCGTTGAAAGCCATTACGATAACAAATTTTTAGCCAACAAAATGATGGTGTGGTTGAGTTTCAACCATTGAAATATTATTTTTTAGTCACAAACATCCATTATCATGTCATTTGCTCATATAAGCATGAACAAAAAAATGGGGCTCCCAAATGAAGTAATCATCAAATGATTTAATTGGGCAAAGCCGTTACCCCACTCGTCAGTTTTCATCAATAGATTTCTATGCTCACGATGAACACACATCACTCTATTTTCTATAGTTCCAATATATACTCTCATTTTTTAAAAGTTTGTTTTTTTTTTTGCTTTCCTTGCATTTCCTATTTACAATCTTAAAACAAAAATTAGAATTTTGCTCATCTCATTGTGTATTATTAGAACATCCACCGAATTATTATGGTCATCATTGTATGGATTTTACAGTCTTGTTGCATTTATTTTTGTGTACATGTTTGTTGGTAAAGATACTTTCCTCATCAAATCTACACCTACTACTCCTTTATTAAACTCTACTCTCTCTCTCTCTCAAGTACCTTGCACCCAAGCTCATTATCCCATGTTTCCACCCTCACTTCCTATATCGACTACTACGTACCCATCTGATAATGCCTCCTTAAACCAACAACATGAAGCACCTCCACCTACTTCTCACACCTTTACTTCCCATTCAAACATCTCTTCCGCCACCTCTATCAATACACAACCAATGTCATTTAGAATATGGACAAAATCTACAAACCAACTGAAAAGAAGCCTCACTTGCTATTTTAGACTCTTCAAAATTGAAATAAACAAGTTTTAAACAAGCAATCAAATCTCAACACTGGCAAGTTTCAATAGTTGAGGAATTCGACAAACGTCTTAAAAGCAATACATTAATTATTGCTCCTCATTTAAATAAAAATATAGTGGTTGCAAATGGGCTTTTAAATTAAAGTAGAATTTTGGCAAATCGATCAATAGGTACATGGCGTGCTTAATTGACAAACAACAACTAGGCTTAACTACAATGACATGTTTAGTCCTATTATTAAGCCCAATAATAGTCAATTAATTCTTTCTCTTGTTATATCTCATGAATGGGTGATTCGATAATTGGATATTCAAAATGCCTTTTCATATGGTGATATATTATAAACTTCTACATGACTAAAGACCTTTCATTCATTTATTCTATCCACTACCAATATATTTGTTGACTATATAGCTCATTTCATGGCCCATGATACTACAAATTCTCTTATTATTTCTTACAAATGGTATTTACAACTTAAAAACGTTGCTATTTATTTACAAAGACAAGAGACTTTTCACCTTCCTTCTGAATGACACACCACTTACTGGTGGTGACACTCTATATATTTAATTTGTGATTTGGCCTCTTAATAAGCAATTTCTGTTTGAGATTTACAGAGTTAGCATTTTTTCCTTGGTCTTGAATTACTTCCTACAATTGATCATTTTCTAACATTCCAACAACAATGCATACAACAATTACTTCAGCTCAATTTGGCTGATGTAAAGCCTGATTCAACACCTAATCCATCTTCTACTAGTATGTTCAGCACAAATGGACATTTCTTTGCAAACCCTCTAAGCCATAGAAGGCTCATGGGAGCATTCTAGCATCCCACTAGTACTTGAATAGACAATGGCTTTGCTATGAATCACATGTATCAATTTATGCAAGTTCTAACTATTGGCCATTCACAAATAGTGTTACCTGAAGCAAACAATCCCCTATGGCTTATGTTTTTTATGATCGCTTTCCAACAGCTAAATGAATTTTCCAATGCCAATTGGGCAGATTGCTCAACTGATCAGCGATCCATTGGAGGATTTCCTATCTTCTTATGTGATAGCCTTATATCATGGTCTTCCAAAAAGCACGAAACCATCTTTAGTATGGACCCATTGCAGAAGTTACTGCACATGTCGATTTTTATTTTGTTCAAGAACGCCCTGCTTGTGGAGAATGCATTGCCTGGTTTATCTCTTCCAAAGATCAATATGTTCCAAATTTGAGCTCCTATATGCACAACCAACTTCATGTGCAGCATGCCAGCATAAGTTTGTGGGGTGGGGTGGGGGTGTTGTTAACAGTGAAACTAATCGTATAATTAGTTGTGCCCATAATTATTAGTTAGAAGAAGGTTTTATATCGTACAAATTTTGCTCTAAAAGTAAATGCTTGCTCTCCCATGCTAAAGCAAGAGAGGGAAGGAGCAATTGGTCCAATTCTTTATTTTTGTCATGTAGATATATAAACAATCATATATCCCAATAGAAGATACCATTAAAAAGCTAGTCTTCTAAATAAATCATCAATGACCATATATATTACAAATGGCTTTACACATAATTAAAGCATTGTAATTCGACCATCTTAAACCATAGAAGCTTCCTATCTCAAGTTATTAAAATGAATATCGCAGAAAAGTAAATGAATCTCAGAAATTCTCGCAGAGAAAGCGCAACGGGCAAATGAACTAATTTGAACAATGCGCTATCATTTATCCATGGAAACGAAGGAGAAAAACAGCGTAACCTTGGCGGGGTCAATGAAAGGGGAGGAACTGAGCAGATTAAGAACTCGATCAGTCACCTCCTGCTTCTCCAAGTAAGTAGAAGGGGTGCACAACGCCGATCGAGCGAATGCCCTCAATCCGGACGGCGTAGTTCCCAGGAACACCGGAGAACGAGAATATCTTAGGCAAAGAATAGAATTTCTTGCCGCTTGCATCGTTGCTATCCCAATTAACGGTCAATCGCAGGGAGGACGGAAACCCTACTCCAGCCGAGTATGTAGAATAATGCGCCGAGTTGAGCCGTACTCGACGACGGGTAACTCCTTTGGAAGCAAGCATTTTTATTGGTTTGGATTTTGCTGAGTTGGACTAAAGTCTTGATTTGATGATTGATGATTTTGGTGTTTGAGTTGTGCTTTAATTTCACTTAATGCTCAATGAGATGCTTAATTGGGATATAAATTAGACCTAAGGTGATAAATATGTCACTAAAAAATATTAGAAAATAGTTTGAAATTTTATTTGATTAATGATAGAATCAAATTAAATCAAATTATTCTTGAGTTATAAAGATAGTAACAAACCAAATTTTAAATTGGGTTTTAGTTTAGTTTAGTTTAGTTCATATGTAATAATTTTTATTAGAATGAAATCTAGTTAATTAAATTAAGAATCTATATAAAGTATCAAATAAAATAATATTTATTTGAGAAGATGAGTATTTGATTTTTTACGAAAGTTTTTAATTCAAAACTTAAGTGTTAACATCAATTTTTATACATATATTATTACTATCTAATACCTATAAACGAAAGAAAAAAACAATTCTTAAATGTGTAAGGATAAATGTTTAAGGGATTTTATTAGATTCTCAAGAGTATTTCTTAATTCAAGAAAAATAAACCTTTCGACCCTCATTGTGGTTGTTGTTACCTATTTTATATCTTTGCTAACATCAGACTTGTTATTGTTCCTCAAGCTATCATCCTTGATCATCTTTTGTCTAGCAACTACACTCCTTCAAGTTATTATTCCTTAGGTTGCTAATTAAATTTTCTTTTCATTTGACTTCCCACATCAAAGCTATTGAAACTCATCTTCTGGTTTACTGCCACATGTCTAATCTCCCCTTCCTTCTCAAAAATGTCGCTAGACTTTCTCAACTTTATATCTTCTTTGGCATCTCCTCACTACCTTCCTCCTATTTGCTTAGCAAGATCCTCTTGTCATCTATTATTTGGACATCCAAACTATCATCCTTATTGTTACTTATTTTGTTGACTATTGTTACTATATGATAATGTTATCTTGTGAGATGATATTGTCCAGACATTTTATCTTTTCTTATTGGTCACTCCCTTTATGGTATTTGAGTTGTAAAGGGTGATTTGTTCTTTATTAGCAGTTTTTTTAATGATGCTTATCCTTCTTTGGTGACCATGATAAAATTCAAATTATTACATTTCTCAAATTTGGTGTCCCATTAAAGATTACTATTACTTAGATGAAACCAAGCTTTCTCTTACTTATCACTTTCAAGCGTACATTGATAGTTATTAGTGGGGATACAATACCATGTTTAACAACTCGATCAAACACAATAAGCTAATATACCCAAATAAGAGTGACATTGTAAATGAGAAAGGTGATTCATTATAAATTAAGTTACAAACACAATAACATAAAAAGAATTTTAAACTTTTTTGTTCAAAACTATGGTGTGCCTCACCTGGCCCTTTCTTGAGATTGATGTCATGTCGTCTATATTCTTTGATTTTTCTTTGATCTTGAGAACACCTTTTTTGAAGTAAAATCATGATAAAATCATTCAAAAATATTGCCAAAGTTCACAAACCATATTTGAAATGTAAAAGAAGGAATTTAAAACTTTTTTAATTTTAATTTGAAATCATATTAAAACTATTTTAAATAAATCTATCATACTATATTAAAAACACATTATTCATACAATTACAATAGACTAAAACACTGCAAGTTCAACTTATATAACATAAGAACAAACTAATAAACATAAAGTTAAGTGCTATTGTTCTCACCATCTCTTTGGAGTCTCGCGTTATGTTCATTTTGTCCTAAAAAGTTAAGAATAAGTTAAGTCAATTGTTAATAACTTAATAACAAAAATTATATAATTTATTTGCAAAACAAATAAATTCTAAGTCAATGATATATGCTAGATTAAAATCACATAATATATAATATAAACAACATGCGATGAGCATGTAAAATAAATGTTAATTCCATTTGACATTTAGTTTTATTCTAAAAAAAGAGCTTTTAGTTTTTCATTTTTTTACCATATTTAGAACACTTCATTTTTTATAATGACTTTACTTCTAAAACATGTCATTCTGAGAATGTGCTTTCAAATTCTTTGATTTTCACAAACTTATAATTATGGATGATAGCCTTAATTTTAAAACATGTCATTTTAAAATGAGATTTTTTTTAAAGTTTTTGAGAATAGTGTCTTACTCTTTTCAACCAACTTATTTTTACTATTTATTTATTTGTTTATTTATTCAATAAAGCGAATAATTAATCTTAAAATAATTGCATTTTTCTTTATTAGCCATTATCGTGATATTCTGCTATCAACATACTCATAAATAAAATGAATTGAATAATCTACTATCAATACAATATTATGCTTGAAGTAAAACTAAACAATTGATGATAGTATAAACAAACATCACAAACATCTTATAAACTTTTCAAATTAAATTGTAATTCATAATGATTACTACACATCAATTAGTAGTACATCAATTAGTTGTGTATAATATTTTTTATAGTTTTTCTCATTTTTCATATTTTCTTTTTTTAATCAACTCTAATTTTTCTTAATGACTATTACCCTCATTATATGGTATCCTATATCAAATCACATCTCTATGACATTACCATCTCTTTAAACATTTATCAGTAATTGATTAGGCCACTGAATCACAACACTTTATTTACACTGCATGATTCGTATTACTGTATTGTAAGTGTCCTACAAAAATTAGCATTTTATAGAAACAAATTAGAAAACTTTATAAAATTTACAATTTAATGATTAAATACAATTTATTTGATTCCATACCATTTTTCTTATGCTTTTTTTTACTCTTTTTCATTAATTCTATATGACCAATAATTTACTTTCTCAATTTTGGCGTATATAAGAGATAGTCAATTTGCCTAATTTTCATATGTATTAATATCATTTACCTTTATTTGTTTCTTACCTTTTATAGGAATTATTTCTTCATTTCTTTTAGATCCTTAGCCATTTTATCATGCATATACATATTATCATTCTTATATATCTAACATTATATATATATATATATATATATATATACACACACACACACATGCACATATATACAAATGTATATTATGTACATAATAAATATATACTTATATATTTCTTCATGAGCATAGGCATCTTCATGCATCAATCATCATTCAACAAAGTATCAGTCATCCCTTGCTTTGTATAAAGCATAGTCATATATTATTGAGATTGAATGTAAATAATTGACATTACATCAATCAAATACACAAAATATATAGTACACTATCTACTTTATTGTTACCAGTTTGTCTCTACTCTTTGTTTTTCTAAAATCACACATATGTACATGCATTATAATTCCTTCATATATTCAATACATTAATGCTTTAACATGCATTGCTTTTCTTCTCACATTGATGGTGTTGGCTCTCATCTTTTATTTGACAATTTGAGTCATAATTGACCCATTATATTAATGCATATAAAGCATTATTAGATCATCTATTAATTCATTGGATTATCAAATTCTTTTATTAAAGCATCTAATGCATGATTGATGGACATTAAAAGTTTGGATGCATATGTCCAAACCATCTTTTGATTCTTTCAAGATACTTATCAGATTATCCAATGTCCTTGTTGGACTGTTTGATACACATTGAATGAATGCTAAATCATCCGTTGGTCATCTTATAGAGACTTATGTCCATTTTCACAAAATTATCGAAATAACCAATGGCTTAGTCAGATCATTTGGTTGGCATCAAACCACCGTCAAATTGTCCATCAAACATCCTATAAAGACTTAACTCCATTTTGCTAAAGTTATAGAACCATCTAATAATGCAATTAGAGTGTCTTGTTAATTCCTTAGAGTTACAAAATTTACATAAATGTAGTTATATACTTTCCAAATTTTATACACATGACTTATAAGGATTAATCCCTTACGAAAAAGTAACATAAAACTAGTATGTAAAACCATATGCTTGCAGTCAACTCAGATTCAACTAGATCATCACAAAACCAAAAAAACACAACTTAAGAAGCAAACCTTGCTTCATATGCTAAGTTTCTCTAGTAATCTCTATTTTATTTTCATATCAAATTCTCTAATCTCTTTTCAATTTTCTATATTTCCTTTCCTTACTAAGTTGATTGCCCTATTTTTAATCCCATTGAATTGCTTCTCGCTCTGTATCTCTCATTAGTTGACCCTCTTATATTATTTTTATAATTTTTTTCAATCTTATTGATGTTTATTTTTCTTTTTTAAACAAATTTTAAAAACTAATTAATTATGAATTTGATATGTTTAGGAGATCTCACAAATTTGTGACAATATTTATATTAATTTTTATTCAATTATTTTTTATTATGATAACTCTTTGCAAAGTAATCACAAAATTCAAAACAACTTTCCTCCAACATGGCTATGCATCTTAGATGACTCATAGGTTTAAGAATATTTAGTATTTTTTTTATTGCAATCTGCCGCTTGAAAAAAATGTCAAATATTGGATTTCACTCCAATTAAAAAGTTATTTTAATAAAATTATTAATTTTTCTTTTTTTGTTTTACAAAAGAAAAGTTATTCAACCTTTTTCCATCTAAAAATTAAATAATGAACACATAAATGATTTCTTTACTTTATATAATTACTCAAATAATCCAAGAGAACATCAATTTTTAAAAAATATTTTTTTTAAACAATAAACAATTAGAAAATAATCAACAGTTAAAAAAAAAAATAAAAAAAAAGTCAGTTAGCCGCGGCTCAAAGATGGGGCCGTTGTTAGGGTTTGGTCTTGCAAGCTGAGCGTTCAAGCTCTGCTACGGCGGGACAAGGAGGTCAATTCGCCTAGATAGCCATGACTCGCTTGAGCTTGGAGCAAATTTCCCTCGAAAATCAGGACGGAGAACTCGATCAGGTCTCTTCAATTCATCTTTCGTATCGAGCTCTATCCGACGTGAGTGCTCTTTTTCTCACACAAATTGCGGTCCTGTAGCATTTGCTTATCATGTCTTTTTGTTGTGATTCATTTATACCTTTCTTGTGAAGGTCTCTTGTTTGAGCAAGTTCCAGAACTTGGAAAGGCTTGATCTTAGCTACAACTGTCTCACGTCTTTAGAGGTAGGCCATTTTTGGCTGTAAGAGTTTCTTATGTTTTTAAGTTTGATTCTTATTGTAAATGAGATCGTCGTTTCCAGCAAATTGAAGCAAGCTTTTAGCTTTATTTAAGCATACTGGAGTTAGCGTATTTTTTTGTTAGGCTAAATTTCTAGTCATTCCTAATATAATTAAAAACACATCTTCAATGTGATGTGCTGGAATTTAAGAAAACCTTGAAGCACATACATAGTTTTTGAAAAAAAAACTAAGAATAATTCTTACGAGAAAATAAATTTTAATGTAACAAATATTGATAAAATTGTAATCTTTAGTTTATGTAAATAATATATGCATGGCTGATCTTAAGGACAATAATCTTTGTAGTCATTTTGTTAATCTTTTTTTTTCAAGATAATTAAGCTTTATTTATATATTTAGCAAAGAGTTGCTTGGTACCAAACATATTAGTTTCAACTATTATATTGCAGATTTGAAAAGTTAGAGTGAATAGCTGAAGTTCATAAGATAGAATATTATTCATTTATTTATGTAGAATAAGCTACTAATCATTTTGTTTTTCATTTTTAACTATTTTTAGTTGACAACAATTTTTAACCAAAATTTGAAGTGTAAATTAGTGATCTACAAATAAGCATTCAGGTTTTCTGTCCTATTTCAAAGTAAAATTACAAGTGATTGAGAAAAACATTTTGAAATTCATCCCTATACAAAAACATATTACATACATGAATAAATGTTACATAAATACATGCATTTTTGCAGGTGTATATATATGTATGCATACAAATCGTACATGCACTTCATACATATAGACATGCATACATGCATATGTATCATATATGCACACGTATAAAAATATATACATACATAATTATTGCCCATGTTGCCCATCTTTTTGGAACTTTTGTGGTATCTATGTTAGCCCTCTTCTCTTCCAATACTTGGTTCTCAATATCAACATCTTTATGTTCTATATGCAAAAACTAAAACTAAGATTTTCATATCTTTAGCAAAAATAACCTGAGCGGCTATGTTCATGCTTGCAAAGAAATTTAAATAAAACAATTTCTAGCGTGGATGATCAGAGAAAAAGACATTCAAATATCGTAATGATTTACATCCTTAATCACAGGTGAAAGAAAAAGGAAAGACCACGTCATTTTCACTGTCCTTGCCTTTGTGGCCTCCATTTTTTATCCTAAACTGAGCAAAATGGAAAGAGAGCAATAGATGAGAATGATTATAGAGAAAATAGCTAGTTGAACAGGCCTGTAGATGTATTGTTGATTATAAATTTTTTTGGTAAAAATTTGGTTTATTGTATGTTGTTGGAAATAAGACTATTCTTTATTGATGGAAGTGGAGATGTTAAGGTGTTTAACTGGCAAATGACGCCTATAATGGGAGAACATGTTAAGGGGTTTAATGGGCAATGACACATACTAGAGGAAGGAATGCATGCTTTCTTAAGCAAGTCACTTTACCTCACAAGCATTCTCATTTTTATAAAGTCTATATTTGAATTTGAATTTAAGCATATTTGCTATTCCCCATATTTTGAACTGAAGTCTAAGTCAGTCTTGTAGAATACATTTTACATGTTGAGATTGCGTTACGAGTCAACCTAGTTGAATTTTAAAATATTCGTGATATCCCACATGTTAATCTTAAAATACTGGTTGATTGATTATTAGTGTTTTCTTAGAATTGGGCTAGATTTTCTTAATTATAAACCTAGCACTTAGTTTTAACATTTTAAGGTTTTATCTATTTTTTGGCGCCAAAAATAAGCATAGTATTGGCAAGATAAAATGAGTGCATTTTGGGATTTAAAATTATTGTTTGTACTAAAAAAACAGCTGCAATTTATAACCAATTTTCTCCCCCTATGCAAGACCAAAATTTGCCCTTATATTTTGATTTGCAATCATTTCTCAATTTGTTATGTTATCCTTTTAAGTGTAAAATTTATGTTTTTTTTTATCAGGACTTGTCATCTTGTGTCAATTTGAAATGGTTATCAGTGGTGGAGAACAAACTCCTAACTTTAAAAGGTGTTGAGAGCCTTTCGAAGCTTATGGTGAGTGTTTAATGAGCTATTCCATGAATTGGTCTTGTAAAAGTAACTCAATGCTTCATCATTTGATTTCTGATTCTTCTTGTTAGGAGCTTAAGGGAGCAACTTCAAAATCTGTCTGTTTATAAATTGAAAAAAAAAAATACTTTTAATACCCTAAGGAAATCTTGATTTTTTACTCTTGAACTCAGGGACTAGGCTTCTAGAAATAGAATTCAGCATTTTATTTGCTTCTCTTTAATTGAAGTTTTTATTTTCCCAAATAAAAGAACTATTTCAAGTTGATTTGAGTTTGATTAGCTTAATTGGAATGTAATTGAGATTAATGTTAGTTTCACATTGGAAGTTGAGCATATCCATAGGCTTCAATTTGAAGATTGCATGACCATCAAAAAATATATTGGGCTCAGATGTGTGCTATAATGGATGCATCTTCTATAACTACCTGGGTGGCCTGTTGCTATTTGGTATATCTCCTTGGACCTCTTGTTGATTCAATTTCCTCACCAATTATTATCAAAACTTGGTTTGGTTGGCTAATGTGATTCATGCAACTTGTGGCTTCCACTAGTCGTGTTACCTTTTATCATTGTTGTACAATTTTTTTGTAGCTCATACAATTGAGTAATTCTTGGTATGAGTAATAATACTTGATTGTGTTGAAAAGTTTTGTAGGATCACTTAGATTTGGTTTATGACTCATGCTTTGATTATCAATAGTAGTATAATTAGAGTATTATTTACATATAAGACGGAAAGTGTAGTGGAGTGTGTTGATGTTTGACATAGCACTCGATTTGGTTTGTTGAAAGATTTTAAAGTTAAGTGATAGATAATGTGGATGAAACTCTTAGTTGAGGAGGAGGTTATTATGTACAAAAAAAGATTAATATCAATCACACTTTGAAAGTTGTGGTATATTGGGTTAACTAGGGCCCAAATGATGCATTGCCAATAAAAGCTTACATAGGTGGTCTTCAATGCTCTATTTACCTTTTTCTGCCACTCTTTGTTAGATGCCTTTCTATGCTTCGCTTTGTTTGTTTCTTGGTCCTTTTTGTGTGATTGTTCTTTCATTCCCAGAGTTCCTTTTCTTTTCTTTTTTTTTCTTTTAATTGCCTATTTTACCTATCATGAAATGACATTAGTTCACAAGTTATTTTACCATGTTTCATAATAATCAGGTCCATTCTCTGAACCAATGAATGTTTCTTGTTACATAAGGGGTTTTATTGTTTTATTTTTCATGCACTCTCTACTTTCCAATGAAAACTTATACAGTCCCAAATCAATTGTAGCAAAATTTGTATCGATATGTTTCCAGTTAGCAATACCCATTAGTCTATATTTCAATAGTCTATTCCCTTTGTTGTACATGTTTTAGAACTACCAATGATTGTTGACAGGTGTTAAATGTTGGGAAGAATAAGCTTCAGAAAATGGATGAGATTTGTGCCCTTGCAGATTTGCGAGCACTTATTTTAAACGGTACGTGGTTATGATATTTTAGGAATTTTTAACTCATTGGCAAAAGTTAAATTAATTTATCATAAGGAAAAGATTACAAGACTTGCAACTGCGTATTGTTAGTCTTTTACAGATAATAGCATATCTACCATTTGCAAGCTTGACCAGATGAAGCATTTAAATACACTTGGTATGGAACTAATTCCTTTCATTCATTAGCATAACATATTTGCATTTTGTTATATATTATGCCATATTTATACACATCATATGATTTTTATCACCATGTTGGTATTCCTTTTCATCAAAGCTTTCAAAACATGCTATAACAAAGGTTGTAATTTTAATCTATGGTTTTATAACTATCATTTTTTATCCTTTTATAGTTTTTTCCCTTAGCATAACTAATACTAATTAATTTTAGTCAGCTAGTGTGTTCATTCTTTTGTTTCTGCCTTCTGCTATGAAGTGCTTTCCAGAAACCCAATTCATGACATTGGCAAGTCTCTGATGAGAATCACAACCATCAAGAAGGTAAGTGGGTGTTTGCTTTACTGCATCTTTTTTCTTCTTCAATTTATATAAATTTTAGTGTTAAGTTTTGCTGCAACATAGGGATACTGACGTTGTTTCATCCGATGGATGTTTAGTTGTCACTTTCCTACTGTAAACTTCAAACAATTGGGTCTGCTCTTGTGTCATGTGTGGACTTGAGGGAGGCCAGATTTGCCCATAATGAGATCACTGTATGTAGTTCTCTGAGCTCAGTTTCCTCACTTGCTTTCATATTACACATAGGCTCATGTCACCTTATATTTAACTTAATATTTTTCTTGAGGTACCCTTTTGAATTATACAAACTGTCGGGATTTATGTGTCTATTTTTGAAAGACAGTTTAGGAATTCTAGTTGGTAAACTAATGATAGATCTCTGAGTTCAAGAAGAAGGGTAGACTGTTTTATCTATTGTAATTTACTCTGCCTTATCGTCATCAGATTCTCCCAGATGAGCTTGGCAAGAATTCTAAGCTTCAAACTTTGGATATTGGAAACAATTTAATTGAGAACGTATCTGATTTAGAAGTCAGTAACCTCTTTGCATCAATCTCTCTTTACTCTTATTACAGATATATATTGTTTTCCTCTCAAAAAGTTAACAAGTATTGAAACCACAGGTCCTTTCTCAGCTGCCAAATCTGAAGAACCTCAACTTATTAGGAAACCCAATTGCTGAGAAAGAAAGATTAGCTAAAAAGGTTCTTCATTAAAAAGATTACTACTCATCACGAGTCTTCTTCTTCTCATCTCAGTGATTTGGTGTTGCAGGTGAGAAACATGATCCCCCATCTATGTGTCTTCAATGCCAAACCCACAGAAAGCAGTGAACATAGAAAGCATTCCATAAAAGAGTCATTGCATAGAAGAAATACTACTGATGTTGAAGCTGGGAAGAGGAAAAGAGCAAACGCAGCCATGATTTCTACTGTGAAGGAGCATATAACTCCTGATTACAGTGACAGAACAACTGCTGCAGTACTCGAAAAGCTAACGGAGAAGAAGAGCAAGTCTACCTCAGTTCTTTCTGCTCATAAAACATCTGACAAGAGATCGAAGAAGGTCACCAAAGAAAGTGTCGAGTTCGATGAGATTGATGATTCAGAAGTACCATTCGAGGATCTGGTATTCTCCAGCAAGGCGACCGAAAGGGATAAAGCCCGAGAAAAGCTTGGCGATACCCAAATCTCTGGTGTAGTTGTGCACCATATCAAGAAGAAGAAGGGGAAAAAGAATGAGGAACCTGGACTGTTAGCCATCCAGCTCTTGTCCTCAAAGCATGAAGTTGGCCTTGGAGGCTCTTCAACATGGGATTCTTGATCTCATAGCTTTTTTTGGTAACAATTTTTGCAATTAAAAACGATTTTATAGCCTGCTTAGATCAATATTTTGGTGAAATGACAAGTTTTAAGAACTATGAAATCAATATAAATTGCAATTATTAGTTTAATACATATAATTTTGTGTTTATTGGATATTTATTTGAATTTTTTTATTGCCTCCCAAGAGAGAGAGCAGAGAGCAGAACCGAAAGCAGGAGCAGTGCGGTCCCAGCGAAGGATGCAACCACCGCGCCGCTTGTCTGATCGCAGAAGACTTGAAAGCTTCTGCAGATGGCGGCCCAGTTTGTTGTTGCATTACCGGCGTGGGCCAAGTGAACCACAGCCGCCGCGGCAGAGCCCGCAGCCGTCGTCAAAGCAACCGCTGCCTGTAGAATGCTATCATTACAACAAATGAATTGAAATCCAACAACAGAACATTATCAAATCTCATTCCAAAAATCGAATCAAGTTGATCAAACATCATTGGTTTGATTCGATTTTTAGATTTAAATCGAACAATTCTCACCCAAAAATACGTCACTCATTTTGACACCTACCACTAAAATAAGCAAAATATATGTAGTTAAAAATGGCGAGCGTACGAGGTCGAGGACGAGGAGGAAAACCCTGAGGTTGACCATCGTCGGCCTGGCGATGGTGATGAGGGAGAAGAGAATGGAGAGACAGAGGTATACGACAACGACGATGTCACTAAACACCAATAACCTGCAAATCAAGTCTAAAAGTTTGCTGAAAGATTCATCTCTCGGCATTTGATGACCTAATAAACAGCTTTTAAAAAGTTCTAAACAAACAAGCCTTTTGTGGCTTACGCCAAAGCCGGGAAGTCTTCGAAGCTGGCGTGGAATTGGAAGTCGTGAGTGAAGAAGGGAAGGGTCTCTTCAGCGGATCCCATGGCACCGGCCGCTGCCACTAGAGCGGTGGTGGCGAAGAGCCTAGCGAAGAAAACCAAGAGGCCCAACACAATATTGCACTCCGGAGTAGCGGTGATGTCTTTTGCTTGGACTTCGATCGTCCTGCTGCCGTCGTCCACGGCGGAGCTCATCTTGCGGTGGTGTGTTTTGGATTGGGATGTTTGAGCTCGTTTGTTTGCTTTCCGGCGAGCAGAGGCCTGGCTTTATATGAGAGGATGCGCCGGAGGAAGATGAATGCTTGATTAGATTTTTAGTTTATTTTTTAATTTTATTACATATGCAGTTATGCATTTTCGGATAAGACATTACATTTTATTTTACTTAATCTCTATATTTGATTATAAATTAAAATAATAATATGTCAATTTTAATCAAATAAATATGGATTATAAGTTATTCTTTGCAAAGCTGTTGATTCAGTTTAAGGAGTAGATGGCATAGCAATGTAGATTGGTTTTGAGCTAATCCATTCCAAACAACTCTTGTATGAGAAAGCTCTTAATATTATTCAAATAATGTATTAAAAATTTATTAGAAATATATTGTTTTATTCAAATATTATATTTCAATTGAAATAAGTTAATTTGTTGACGTATTTGTTAGGCAATTACAAATTTTTACTAAAACTTTATTGATTATATGTATAACAATCTTCATATTTTTAATTTTCTAGATATTTTATTATCTAAAACATAAGATAAAAAAGTACAATATTTGTACAACAATTATAAAATAATAATATCATAATTATTTACTTAATAATGTTCATTTTAAATTAATATGTAATAAAAACATATTACATGTCATATTAATGACTTGTTTTAAGATTTTATATTATTACAAAGTTGTAAACCAACTAATCTTGTTATCATTCATAACTTTGTTATAATATCTTGAAAATTATTTAATGATAAATTGACATAATTAATCTTACTTGTAAATAATTATGATTTAGATGTATAAAATACTATTTTTATGTATATTATGTGTGAATTGAATACATGCTCCAATATGCATGCCAACCTAACTTGTAAAATAAAATAATTTAGAGATTACAAGATTATTGTTTGATAACTACTAATCATGAGAAATCCAAAGATAGAAATTATATTAAAATATAAAAAAAACACTTATTTACTTTTCCCTTGTCCTCTCAAAGGTTTTGGGTGCAATGTTTTTCATAATCTTAACATAAATAATTAATAAATTAATTAAAAAATATATTGTTATTCAATAATAACTTATGTTGCATAACATTATGTCTAAAATTTTTTAATAATTTCTATCATGACATTCTCCAATGTCTTATTTTTGGTTAAAAGAGTAAAACTCGGTTTCCACCAAAAGGGGTATGAAAAAGTGATTTAGAAGTTTTTTTTTGTAGTAGTTTTATATTAGAGAAAAAAGTATTTTTAAAAAAATGTGTTGTTATAGTTGATTTTAAACTTAATTTGTAAACAAGCCCTAAAATATATTTTAATATTTTTAAAATAAAAAATTTCACTCTTTTTTTACACTTTTATTATAACATTCTAAAATTTTACTAAATATGAAATACTATAAATCTTGAGATTAAGCTAATATAAATATAAACATGAATATTTTAAAAGAATAATTTTTTTAAAAAAAAATTCTATTTTGAAATGCAATAAAAATTTTATATAAACATACAATTAATCATTAAAAAAGAATCTAATTGTGATGAGTATGATTTTTTAATATTTAATAAAGTTTTGAAAAAAAGGTTCAAATATAATTTTGTTAACTACATACCTTTTGGTGACTTGATTATGACAAAAATAAATATTTGTGATTCTAAATCTTCAACTTAATATTTTTTTATTAACTCTAACCAATTTGTTCATAGTGATAAATTATATAATAATATTATATTTCTTTGCACAATTTTGACACCCTGAGATATAATTATATTGTACAAATTTGTAATTTAAAAAACTAAGAGTGTAGTTAGATGCTACATAACAAATTAAAGTTTAAATTTTAAGGTCAAAATATATTAATAATAGTTTAACTTTGTTTTGAAAAACATAAGATTTTGTAAAGTTACATTAAATATCAAGGTAGATAGAAAATTGGGAAAGACTAATTTAAAAGGGTTTGGTAGTTCTTGAACTATAATTTTTTAAGCCAATCAAAATTATTATGAACTAAAGAAATCATGCTTATTAAATCCCAATGTTACAAGGGATCAAGTGAGGAGAAAATCTAAGAAACTAAGAGAGATAAGATGGGAAGGAAGGAGGATGTCATGCCTCACCTAAAATAAAATCCTAATTTTACTCTATTAGTTTTATTATTGAGAAACTTAGAGTTTAAATATAACTAGAGGATACCAATAATTTAACTAGATGAAGAATCATGGTTAAAATATTCATTCCCACATTATTATTCTTTAAGTTCTAATTAGGAAAGTTGTAAAATTTGAAAACTAAATGGATGTAGTCTTCCCTAAAGCTATCTAATTTTTCTTTGCATTTATAATAACATTTCACCATAATTTTTATCACATAACAAATACATATAAAAAGAATATTCAACAAATTCAACATATTTCACTACAATTTAACTAATCATATAGTAAATAAAAAATAAATAATATTATAAAATACAACCATAAGCATTTTCAATGAAACTATATATATGTTATATTAATAATAACACCACATATATTTGTAATCTAAATAACCTTTCTATCAACTATTTTTACAGTACTAACTTAGGCATTAATAAATTCTATTGTTTAGTAAAAACCTATGTGATGCCTTGCAATGCACCATGAGGAGATCCTTCTCATTTAATTTCATTTGATATCTCGTCATATCATATATTTAGATCTTATGATCAACTAGCATCTAACAATCATGACCATCTCATATCAATTATACCTTAACAACTAGCAAGTGGTGGCTATTATTTACACTTTAATGTTAACTAGTATCTAGTAATCACATCCATCTTAGATCAATTCGTTTAAGCATCTAGTAAGTAGTGGCTATAGAAATGAGATTTGTTACCAATGCTAAAACCTTATATATAATGGCTAGTTATCACATATTAGTTATGATAAAGAGATCAATTTCAAGCTCATTGAATCCAAAATTGTGAAAAAAACAAAAGGAGAGACAAAATGATGAAAATCGTTATCGCAACACGAAGCAATAGCAACCACGTGTTGGGCCACTCGTGGAGGCTTGCTTGAGGCGTGTTAACCAAGAATCCATTATCATACTGTATGAACCCCTTTATTTCTCATTAGTTAACTTGTTCGTCTGATCTGATACACAAATTCTATAATTCTATCACATCATACGATTTAATTTTGTTAATCAATCTATTTTTTAAACTCTAAATATATCATACAATATGATACACATATCATCCTATATGATTAACCATTCAGTGTGATAGTAAGTATTCTAATGTGGTCTAAAAAATCTTCTCCTTTGATTAATTTTGACAACCATAGCTCTGTTAAATGCTCATCGTCATATATGATTATACCAACACACTTGTATGACACACTCCTTCGATGAACCTAACATTATCTCCTCCTATTCCAATGAATTTGGCACTGCATAAATAGAAAGTAATTATAGAACTTACCTCATCGACGATGACAAACCTTCGAACCACACTCCTCAAATAGTACAACAACTTCTCTTCCCTTCTATTTAAACATGTGAAATAATTTCATTAGAGCAAACGCTCCTATGAGCTCACTAAAACATTTTCTCACATACATTGTAAATAACAAACCATTATATATATATATATATATATATATATATATATATATATATATATATATATATATATATATAATAAATTAAGGTGGTAATAATATCAATTTAAATATTAAATCATTGCCAAAATAATATTATTTTACTTATATTATGTCGTTGTCGTTGGACAATAAAAATTCTATTCTCATGATTTTTGACATGATATTTTCACAAAATCCTATAGTATTTTATAATTTATCACTAGATCCTCCGCATTTTGTATTTCTTTATACATGGATATTTAGAAATTATTGATATACCCAATATTCTTATATTCTCAAATATATCATATGCCAATTAGTATTGATTTAAACCAAAATTTTTTAAATTATAAATCTATCATAAGTGATTTTTTAATGATTATATTTATAACCATATCTTCAGAAATTTATAAAAAATTCTTTAGGTTTTTAAAAATTACAAATTCAACATCTTTAGAATTATCCCAAAGCATTCTTTCTATTGATATATTCAAATACTATTTTTGGATAAAATATGAAAATATGACATAATCTATAATACTTTATTATTATTTTAAATATTTATATATATAAATAATATATTCTAAGAAATTAACAAGATTTATCATAATCACATCTTTTTATAATTCTCTTGGCTTGATCTAGAGTTTATGATTTTTATTTGAGATAAAATTATTAGATGTTATAATTTTTTTGATAGAAATTTTATCCTAAAATTTTATCATAATTTGTTTATAAAAAACAATGTTATTATAATTATACTTGAAGGTAGGGTCATGACATATATATGCTTCAAATTATGATGATGAGATATTTTATTTTTTAGTATTATAGATATTTAGAGTAAGATTTTGACATGTTATAGTGTCTTATTTTCTTATCATTAAATAAAGTTAGTAATACGGGGATAAACTAATGATGATTAGATACTTCACTTTTTTATATTATAGGTATTTAAAGATGGGACTTCAATATGTGAGAGTATCAAATTTTTTTATCAATACAAAATATTAGAATTAAAGAGAAAGATTAGTGATAATAAGATACTTCACTCTTTAGTATTGTAGATATACAAAGATGGGGCATTGGCATGTTAGAGCACATTTTTCTCATTAGCATAAGATGTTAGCATTAGGGACGAGAGTGATGATAAGGTACTTCACTTCTTGATATTATAGGTATTCAAAGATGGGGATCAATATGTTAAAGCATTGATGCTTATGATGATGAGATATATTATGAGAATCCTCTTATGTTGAGAAAGAATGAATATATAAAAGAGAAGAAATAAATAATTACTAATTAAAATTGAATGTGAAAAGAAAATACTAATTATGAGTAGTATAATATATTAATACTATATGATGATTATTTATATATACAAGTATAATGCACATAAAAAAAGTCGCATTAATAAAATATTTTTATTTATAGATTGTCATACATATTTTTATTTATTATTTTATTTTTATATAAGCTATATTATTATATTTTTATATTAGTTTATTATTTCCAATTAATAGTTTACTTATTGAGTATCTTAGGCTCATTTTTTATTACATTATAGGACAAAATAAAAATATTCATAATATTGGAGTTCTTATAAGTTTTAGTATGGGTTCAAAAGTATAAGAGGTTTATACCTTAACAACTTTATAAGGAAGTTTTTATAAGAGAGACCTGTGTTGTATCTATATGACCATTATTGTATGAGATCATTTTTTGAGCTTTTTTATTATTATTATCAATTGTAAGTTATAGATACTCTTATTATGTGATCTTTTATCTAACTATGAGAAATGTATGATATTTTTGTATATATTTTTATTTGATATACAAGATTATGATTATAGTAATGTAGATCTTGCGATATCTATGTGATTTTAGTTATAGTTTTTATGCTTGTATTTATATTTCAATTAAAAAATTATAATTATTAAGTTGAAATATTAAATATATTACATTATAATGTGATAGATATGGATATATAAATATTTGTATAAGAAAAAAATAAATATTTTTAAGAAAGATTTCATCTATTTAAATTCCAAAATTTTTTATATGTTTAGTTAATTTTAAAATTGTGTGAGTAGTATAAAGAAGTATTATTAGTTGTTTTAGCATTACTCTTAACTGATTAATATTATCATTCCATTGATTGTTTACTTCGATATTTAACTTGAGTTAATTGTTAGGTGGGACATGATAAATATCCTCACCTTACATCACATAATAATATCTTATGAAATATAAATTATTAATTTTTATTCTAATCCTTATAAATAACTTTCTAAATAATATCATATATAAATGTCATAAATAATATATATCCATATCCCATTTAAGTAAACCTTTTCATGCAAAGTATTTTAATTTTCATATGAACCAGGTAATATACAAGCATTTATGTATGAGTTTACTAATGTATTGATATCACAATGACTAACTTATCTAAATTCAAGATAACATTTTGTTGACAAATCATTCTACTTTCTAGATTCTCTATAATGTCTTGTAGATATACAAATCATTAAATGTCATTTTAAATATAAGTATAACACCTATACTATTAATATAAAACTCTCAATATATTTTTTTTATTATTTTATTACTATCCCACTAATGTATCATATATTGACCTCCGCGTATGATATGTTTCTCTCAAATGTTCATATCATATTATTTGTAAGATATATCATACAATATGATACCCTAGGTATTTGTTATTGCCCATTATTAAGTATCGTTCTTCACTCTTTATTACCATCTATTATTAAGTATCATCCTTTCTCTTAACCCTAACTATTCTAAACCTAACTTAACATATTTTGCATCCTACATATCAAATGCTCCTCTAATATTCTAGTTTTTTTTTATTTGTCTCACCTAATATACTATACTTTAATACCACCATATGATACATTTAATTATGTTAAACACTCTATTAAATGAAAGAATCATTCTTTACCCTTACAAACATACTTTAGGTACTATATTATCCATTAGAGCTAATACATCATATGTTTGACTTAATCAAATTGGCTTGTTGAACCAACTTAACATGAATAGACTATACATTCAATCCAATGCATGTTACATTTTTTATAGATGAAAACATCCATTGAACTCACTCTATTCCAACTTCAAACTTTTCTCAATCTTTCTTAAATCACAAAGATTTCAACTCCTGCAACAACCTAACCACTCCTAACTTTGAAAAATAGATTTAACAATATTAAAGAATACAAATCGAACCCTTATCTTTTCTAGTTTGCTTTCTTTCTCTACTTTTACTATCAATCCACCCCTCTATTGCTTGACTTTTATTCCTTTTAACTTCTATTCTTCTCTTTGAAAAATAGAAAATATTTCCAAGCTTCCTCGACATTCTTTCTCTCTCTTTCTTGTTGATTTTTCTTCTAGAAGAGCCTCTCTCTTCCTCTCCTTTTTTTCTCTCTCTTAATCTCACTCCTTTTCTTTTCTCCCTCATTATTACCTCACCCAATCACAACATTCTTTTAATCTTATCAACTCTAAGGTGGTAATGCATGGATTTAAAAGTTACCATCAAGTCCTTTAATAATTAAAAAAATATATTTGTATCATTTTCTTTAAAAATCTATAATTAATTATCAATACTTTAAAAAATTACAAACTCATAATCTTGGATTTCCCTTGAATATCTCTTTCCAATTATATATTTAAATAAATTTTTTAACTTTATTTAAAATCATGACACATTTTTTAATGTCTTAATATTTTAATTTTTTAACCAATAAACATCGTAATTTACAAAAAATAGATTTATTGTATTAAAAAAAATATAATAATAATATTATTAATTTAATCTCATAATTTTTAATATATTATTTATTATAAAATTATGGGATGTTATAATTTTGATAAAGTATATTAGGGATATAAAATGAGGAGCTAAGAGATTGGTTAAGAGGAGAGACAATTAAGAAAAGTTATATAATAAGAAGCTAAGAGAGAAAGATAGATAGAGAGAGAGAGAGAGATGAAAAGAAGAAAGGATAAAAAATAAATCTCATGAAGAAAAAGTTCAAGAATAGTGAATTCAAGAAGGAACATAAGTGTGGTTGCTTTTAGAAGTCAAGGAGGAGGAATAGTCACAAGGAAAAATTAAAAAAAGGAAGTGAGTTGGTTAAAGAGATAAGTAAAATTTGATTAATTTCATTAATTTAATTGATTTTATATTATAATTAGCAAGAGTTTAGTTACTTCACGTTATCAAAAGATATTTTTAATGACTATAATATGTTTGAATTTATTTGAAATAAAATCATGTAAAAATTTAAATAGTTTATTCTTAACTAGAAATGAATATATGTTAAGTCAACATACAATATATTAAGTATAGTTAACTGGTTAATGTACAATATATTTAAACTATATGTACTATGCAATAAAGCCAACATACTCTACTTTAAGCTAAAAGATAATATGGGTTAATATAAAGTTGTGGAGTCGACAATATTATAAACTAATGTACAATATAGTATAAAGAATTTATAAAGAACATATGATATGTTAGTCATAAAAGATGGTACTTTGGTATTGTAATAGAAGAGAAAAATATTGAGGATGCTTTGAGTTATGTAAGCATAGAAAATATTAGATACTTACAATGAAAATAATGATGTAGTAACTTGTGTACATGTATAGTAATTATAGGGAATTAAGAGATAAAAGATTATGGAGAAAATTAGTTTTCTCATATTCAGTTAGGTAAATCTAATAAATAGATATAAATATATCAAAAAATTAATATGTGATAAGTTTTTTAAATTATATGTTTAATATATTATTTATTATTTATTTTACTTTGATATAAATATGATGTGATTTTCTTAGGATATTTGTATCTGATCAACATATGATTTTATCTTTGTGATATTTTTATTCACTTAGTTTATATAAAAATAAATGTGCATACATGGATTTATTTATATTAAATAAAATTTAGTTTTATGCTGGGAAAAAGAATAATTGTTTATATTTTTCTTATGGTATAGCAAATAAATTCATCAAAATTTACTAAATAGAATTATAACAATAGAATCGAGTTTTCCTTAATATATTATCCTTAGCTCATATGGATAATGATATTGCATGGATCTAGAATCTTATATCCTTATTAAAGCTATGATGTAACAGTCTTAGTTTTCTTTATTTTATTTATTGTATTTTTTAGAAAGAGCTCTTTGAGACGAGTTTAATGATGTTTAATTTGTAATTTTTGAAACTCTAATGAATAAATTATGAATTTTTAAAGATTTGAGATAAATTTGTAATGTGGAGGATAGATCTGTAATTTTTAAATGTTAGAAGGGGTTTTTTGCAAAAACGCGGTTCACGAAGGTTTATCGGTTTCGACCGCGTCTATAAAAGCCGACCCAGGTACGTTTGAAAAAGCACTTCTGCGAACACGGCTGAGGGGAGGTTTCCTGAGTGCGACGACGCGGTTTCCGACAGCTGCTGTTTTTGCATAGCGAAGTTTCGGCACGCCACAGTAACATCCAACGAGGATTTTCGTGAGCATTAGCACGCGACAGTGACGGCCGGCGAGGATTTTCGTAAGTTCTGGCATGCGACAGTGACGACCGGCAAAGGTTTCCATAAGGTAAGAAATAATTTCTTTGTTGTCGGGGTTGTGTAAAGCTTTTCGGTGACCGGGGGAGACCGAGAGGCGGAAGTCAAGCCGGATTCGAACGATTCAGCGCGTGAAACGGCCGATCCAGAGCCGGCGAAAGATTTCTGTTTTTGCCGAATGCACAGGAGAAAAATATGAACCGGTTCAGTTGGACTGGGTTTTCACTGCTGAACCGGGCGCGCTAGGAGCTGGCGGTCCAGCACCGCAGAAGAAATTTAAGGGATTTTGGGATTATTTTAGCTGTTAGGGAAAGCTTTTAGAAAGCAGTATTTGGGATTTTTGACTGTTTGGGAAAGCTTTTAGAAAGCCAGAATTTTGGCACTGAGATTTTTGGCTGTTTAGGAAAGCTTTTAGAAAGCAGGATTTTTAACTATTGGGAATAATTTTTAGAAAATAACTTTTGACTAATAGGTATATTTTAAATTGATTATGTTTATATTTTTGGGCTTGTAGGACATCAAGAAAAATAAAAAGTGAGCAAGACAATTGACACAACAAATGCAGGTAGATAAATTCCTAACCCTGTGATGTAGTACATTATTATATGTTTTTACATGCTTTTCTTACTGTTATAGTATTTTTATTGTTACATATGTTATTTATAGCATAAAAAGGAAAGAATACTATGGTATGAATTACTTATGCATTTGCATTAAAACTAAAAAGAAAGAAATAACATGGTATGATAATAAAATCAAAAGAAAAAAACAATATGAAAAGAAATATCTTTTGATATGACATAATTGTTTGGAATTATGATTGAAAATGGTAATAAAAATTGGATTCCTAGATAACATTATCCTCACCACTAAGCTTAGCGTGTGGGATCGCAGGGTATCGATCTTCGAATCAGATATCTGCCTAGTGTTATGTGCTATGACTCCATGATGATTACACCAGGCTCAGTGTGTTGGATTGCAAGGTATGGTACCATACCTGCCTGGTGGCACTAGGCTCAGCCTGTTGGATCGCAGGGTATCGATCTTCGGATCAGATATTTGCCTAGTGTTATGTGCTTGGTTGGATGCCGGCTGGAGGTCATGATGATGATTGGATCCAGAGGATAATGCGTCAAAGGGAATTGGGCTCGATAATAACACACTATATAAGGAATTGATATTTCTTTATGGTTTTCATTTGACATTACCTTATATATATGACATATGGTATGATTTTAGCTTGATGCATATGATTCATCTTTATTGTTTATGGTATTTTGTTATGCCTTTTTATTTACTTGGTTAACTATGTGGAATTATCTACTGAGATGTGTAAAATCTCATTTAGTGCTTACATCATAGGTCATAAAACCACTGCACCGAGAACTGAGAATGATGCTGTTACAGGACAGCCCTTTTCACGAGATGTGTGAGAAAGGAGAGAGCTTAGTGTGATTAAAGTTGAAAAAAAAACATGTCTTTATATATATATTTTGGATTTTATTTTAGTTAGTTTGTCTCACCGTCGGGTCCCCACCTTGGTTTTTCTTCATTGTCCTCACTCTTATGGAAATTTTGTTATTTAGAGGTACTGATTTAGGTGGGGGCTTGACATATGATCTTATTAGATAATCACTAATTATATATAATGATTGAGATATTAGTTTAAAATCTTAGACATTTATAGATATTTGTAAAATATTAGTTTGAAATCTCATACCTAAATATTGATTTAGGATCTTACATATTTAAAGGAATGGGTGCCAGCTTACTTATGATTTTGAATATAGATCATTTAGATATTAGATCGAGAGAATAATAGTAAAAAAATTATGTCCAAAGAGATAAAATATAAAAAGTTGTATAATTAATTAAGAGTGAAATAGTTTATATATTTTATTGGTTTTTATGTTTCAAATATTAGTTATTAGGTTGTACTTACATCGATTTGTAACGCTATATGTATAAAAGTTATGTTATCATCTTATCGATTTATATATTAAGCTCTATAAAATCTTATTAATATCTATATTATAAGTCATTTATCTATTATACATAGAGATAAAAAGTATGATAACATAAATAAGAATAATATTAGATAATTTAATAAACAATATATTATATAATTTTTATATTATATAATACATTTTTATCACATATCCATATTAGCCTTAGTGCTTTATATATATTCTAATTTGATATGCTTTTTTATGATATGGATTAATTGTTAGATTGTTTTATATAGATATGTTAATAAGTAATAATTTTATCTTGGTTTAAAAAATTGTTATGACATTGGATTAGATATCTTAAGTTTTACTTAAGAAATTTGTGTATCCTCAAATTTTATTTGAACAAAATTTATTTTTTTGTTATTAGTATATTATATGAATAACTTAAGACTCTAACATTTGTTTTAAAAATATGGTTAATAAAAAACTAGGTATTAAATTATTTTGTCAAACCAAGCCTAAATTAAGAAAGAATATATATAAATAAGACAATTGAAATATCAACCAAACATTAACATTATTTTTTTCTTTATTAACTATTATATTATTGTTTGCAAGGGATCCTTAATAGTTTTTTAAAGACCCATTCATTGTTTTCATTGCATAAGTCACTACCATCAATATAATCAAATAATAATGTGAATTATTGTTGCATAAAAACTCTTCAAAGTTGACTAAACCCATCTGAAGTTAATTAATTAACAAAATAATTTAAGAAATATTATTTTTAAGTATATAAAAAATTTGTATTTTGTAATATTTTGCATAATTATACTTTACAAATTAATTATCATTGAGAGATTATCTACAAATCATTTGTTTATTTGTTAATAAGACTATATCTATTTCAAAAAATAGATTTGAAAATGTGATTTTGTAAAAAAAAATTACATGAAAAACTAAAATAATAAAATATTTATGAACATTAAATTTTATAAATAATTATAAATTTATTTTGTAAACAAGTTTTAAAGTTAACTTGAAATAAAAAAAAATATCAATCACCCTATTTTTTACCAAAATTATATTTCGAGAATTAGGTTAATTAAAAACCGAGTTTTAAAATATAATGTTAAATGAAGCTTAAATCAAAGAGGATTGGGGGAATAATATTTGATAACTTATAATAAAAATATTTGTTAAAATTAAGATATAAATATTAAAAAAAGGTCACATGATATTTTTTGAAAAGGGATAAAAATAATAAAATTATTATTATAAATTTTTTTTTTTTTTTAATGGAACACATCTCACAATCGTTAAAGTCAATGTTGGGCCACAAGCATTCCAGCCTGAACCTACTTCGACTAACTCCGGGTCCCACAGTGGTTCAGTGATCCCAGCTTGGGACGTCGTTAGAAATAATATTTTCGATATTGTTTTTCAAAAGATTTTTTAAAAAATAGTTTAGAAAAAAAATTTAAACAAATTATAAATAAAACTTCGGAATAATTTTTAACCAATTTCAGTAGCTTTATAATAAATAAAAAATTGAAAATATTACCTAAATAAAAAAACAAAAAATATCCGAGAGTCAAGTGACGCAAACCGGGGCCCTGAAAGATATGACCCGCTGGACCGAATCTGCCGAGTCATCTAGGCCCGCATTCAGTTGTGGGTTCAACGATTTTATTATAATTAAACCACATAATACAGATAAAGCAGAATTTTTTTTATTTTTTTAGTATTTATTTTATTAACTCTAACCAGCGACCATGGAAAATATGAAATTTATAGATTGATAAAAACCCAACGCACATGATGGAGACCCAGGCTTTGCTTATAGCGCTTGACATGATCAGGGACCTTCTTCCCCTGTACCGGGCTGTGGAGCTCCAATCTGACTCTATGATGGCCATTCAGGAGGTACGCGAATTGATGTCTTTAACCCCGGGATCGGGTGTCTTTGCTGCTATCATCCAGTACGCTTCGGGTCTTGAGGCCGTTCGCTTCTTACACATTCTCAGAGACAGGAACAAGCCTGCTGATTGGGCTGCTCGGGCTGCGTGCTCTAACGATTTTGTCTAGGGCCTTGAGGATCCTATTCCTGAGCCCTTGCTTGATCTCATGTTATCTGATTTCACTTTTGATCTCCCTTGAGGGTCCTTTTGTAATTTGGCATTTGTCTTGATATAATAGATATTATATCCTTTTCAAAAAAAAAACATGACGCTAAACTTACGGGGAACGCCCGCTAATGAACGAAAACAGCTTCCTTCAGTATCCTCCATAGCCACCGCCGCCGCCGCCATTACCTCCCCAGCAGTTGCCACCACCACCACCACCTCCGCCTCCGCCTCCATAACCTCCCCAACCACCGCCGCCACCTCCACCTCCACCTCTGCCTCCATAACCTCCCCAGCCACCGCCCCCGCCGCCGTCGCCTGCGTAGCCTCGCCACCTTCCGCCTCCACCACCGCCGCCACCACAGCAGTTGCAAATCAAGATCCCCTTTGTTATCCCCAGAAGGGGCCCCTCCCCATAGTCTAGTTCCCAATATTGTGCCCCGGCCCCCGGTGGGAAAGCGGAGAATGGCAGTACGAAGGGAATGGCTCGACGTTGCCAAAGGCATGGCCAGCTACCTATGCCTCCTCCTCCGCCTCCAATACCAGAATTGCCCCAACCACCGCCTCCTCCGCCCCCACCTCCACAGTTGCCCCAACCACCGCCGCCCCCTCCTCCTCCTCCTCCACCACCACCTGAGTTGCCCCAACCACCGCCTCCTCCACCCCCGCCTCCGAAATTACCCCATCCACCTCCTCCTCCTCCTCCGCCGCCACCTCCAAAGTTTCCCCAACCACCTCCACCACCTCCACCTCCGCCGTAGCCGCTCTGCACCGGAGAAACATAAGTCAAAAACCTGAACTATCGAGCATAAATAACTAGATCTAGCTTACCATGTTTCCTCAAAGGCCGATGTAACAGAGCTCAATGATTGTTTTCCAATGAGCCGGCTTTAACTTCCGACGTCCATTTATACAATCGAATCGGAGGTCGAGATGTAGATAATGCGACAATTGTGGTTAGTTCTAAGGAAGAGGAAATAATAGGAAAAGACTTGGTTTCGTTGACCTCTCGAGCGAAAAGACCACAGCAAGCTAAGAGTCTACTTTATAAGCTAATTGAAAGACGTGTTTGCGACAGCTTTTCCTAAGCACTTTTTGAATCTTTTCCGCTACTGATGATTGGTGAAATTATGGTCTTATAATAAATAAGAAGGATTTATTAGTTTTTAATAATCATTTATCTTTTTTTAAAAATATTTTCTTTGGATAGCTCATTTTGACAAACTAATACCTCACATCAAATCAATGTTTTAAGTCTATGACTTGCTTACATACCTTGTTAATGCCTAGAGAATAAAGTAACAAATTAAAGATAATAAAAAAATTAATAAGTTGAATTTACTTAATAGAAAAGGTCTAATATTTTTTAGGCTCAATTATATGCCATATGAGTAATAATAAACTTAAAATTCATATGTTGTATCATAATAATTTCATTATTGACTTATTTACTATGTTGTAAGTAGTTTGTTTCATCGATGACTATTACAAGATAGGTTTGACCATTCTGTGAAGATTTATAATAATTTAACATTTTAAACAAATAAAAAAACACATTAAAAATTTGATCTCTTTTGTCTTGATCATTCTAAGATTGCTTTCTTATTGCTCTAAATATATATTTAGCAATTATCTTTGTCTTTTGTATTTTAAAATATGGTTGAAAAATATTCTACAAAAAACATATATGTATGAGTGCAAACTAATTCAAACCCGCTTCTTAAAGATAGAAATCCTACCTTGTATTCCAAAATGGCCTTACAACCTCCATTGAATAGAGAACTTTTGTAGGTTACTTGTAATTCCCTTCTCATTGTTGCATTAAAAATATTGCTTTTGTTATCAATGAGCTAGCTCAAATACATGCATCATCCTAAGATTGACGATTAGGCCTCAATAAATGTCTAGTTAGAAATGAAATATTTCATTGATTTCTCAAAATCTTGATACTCGTCTCTAGTATAACTTTTTTCTTTAAGTCAACTTCTCTTCCATAAGTGCTTATATTATCCATATCAACCTTATTCTCATTTGTTCAAGCTCAAATTTACAAAACTCTTATCTTGCTCATCCATGAAAACTTACATCACTTATAGTTATTACATATGAGATCAAGAGTATTTGTCCACTCTTATCACAACTTAACATTTGACTACCACTTCTTATGATAACCAATTAAGATTATGCTAATGTCACTTAACTATATGCCAAACCAATCTTTCACTCTTGAATAAAACATGTTTCTATTGACTATCATTCTATATAATATTTTGAGCAATACAAGAATTATTCACATTGCACAGTTTTCCATTTTTGTCAATTAATTTATATGATATCACAAAAAATACTTATAATATAAAAGTTTCTCACTCTTTATAATAAGTTCAAATTATTTTATTAAAATACAATTTTTAATGACTTTAACATGTTTGAATTTATTTGAAGTAAAATCATGTTGAATTTAAATAGTTTGTTCTTAACTAGAAATGAATGTGCTATACATTAAGTTAAAATACAACATGTCAACTATAACTGATTTGTTAGTGTATAATATATTTAAACTATATGAACAATACAATAGAATCAGCATTCTCTACTTTAAGCTAAAAGATGATATGGTAATACAAATTTGTGAAGCTACAATACTATAAACTTATGTACAATATAGTATTAAGAATTTATAGAGAACATATGGTATGTTAGTCATAAAAGTTGATACTTTTGGTATTGTAATATGAGAGAAAAATGGTAAGTATGCTTTGGGTTATGTTAGCATAGAAAATATTATATACTTATAATGAAAATAATGATTTAGTAACTCATGTATATGCATAATAATTATAAGAAATTAAAAGATAAAAGATTATAGAGAACAACTTTTTCACATATTCAGTTAAGTAAATCTAGTAAGTGGAATTAAATATATTAAAAAAATTAATATATGATGTATTTCTTGAATTATATGTTTAATATGTTATTTATTATTTATTTTACTTTGATATAGATATGACATGATTTTCTTAGGATATTTGTATCTTATCGACATAAGATTTCATATTTGTGATATTTTTATTCACTTATTTTATATAAAAATGAACTTGTATACATGAATTTATTTATATAAAATAAAATTTAGCTATATGTTAGGAAAAGAATAATATATTATATTTGTTTTATGATATAGCATATAGATTCATCAAAATTTGTAAAATAGAATTATAACAATAGAATCGAGTTTTCTTTAATATATTATCCTTAGCTCATATGGATAATGATATTTCATGGATCTAGAATCTTATATACTTTATAAAGTTATGATCTTATTAGATAATCAATAATATTTATATATAATGATTGAGATATTGGTTTTAGATTTTTATAGATATTTGTAAAGTATTAGTTTGGGATCTCATACCTAAATATAGATTTAGGATCCTGCATCTTTAAAAGAATGGGTGCGAGCTTACTTATGATTTTGAACATAGATCATTTAGATATTAGATCGAAAGAATAATAGCAAAAAAAAATTATGCCCAAAAAGATAAAAAATAAAAAGTTGTATAATTGATTATTATGTTGTTTTTACATTGATTTATAATATTATATCATATAGGTGTTGCTTTATCATTTTATTGATTTATCTATTAAGCTTTATAAAATATTATTAATATCTACATTATAGGTCTGTATTAATTATACACTGAGATAGAGTATGATAACATAAATGTGAATCTTATTAGATAATATATATTTTTATCACATATCCATATTTGTCAAGCCCCCACCGAACCAAGTACCATTATATAACAATATTATCATAAATTTGCTTAGTTGTTACATCAAGTGAGGACATATAACCAAAAATCAAAGGTGGGGACCCGACGGTAAGACAAACACACACTCCAAAATTCGCAATATATATAAACACGAACATGTTTTTATAATGTTCACACCAACCCCTCCCTTTCTTTTACACATCTCATGAAAATGGTTCTTTTGTAACAGTATCATTCCCATCTCTTGGTGCAGTGGTTTCATGACCTGTGATGTAAGCACTAAATGAGATTTTATACATCTCAGTAGATAATTCCACATAGTTAACCAAGTAAATAAAAAGGCATAACAAAATACCATAAACAATAAAGATGAATCATAGGCATCAAGCTAAAATCATACCATATGTCATCTATGTAAGGTAATGCCAAATGAAAACCATAAAGAAATGCAAGTTCCTTATATAGTGTGTTATTACCGAGCCCAATTCCCTTTGACGCATTATCCTTTGGATCCAATCATCAATGACTGTCCTCTAGCCGGCATCCAACCAAGCACATAACACTAGGCAGATATCTGATCCGAAGATCGATACCCTACGATCCAACACGCTAAGCCTAGTGCCACCAGGCATGTATGGTACCATACCCTGCGATTCAACACGCTGAGCCTGGTGTAAATCATCATGGAGTCATAGCACATAACACTAGGCAGATATCTGATCCGAAAATCGATACCTTGCGATCCCACACGTTGAGCCTAGTGGTGAGGATAATGTTCTCTGGGAATCTCATTGTTTTATTTGTCATTTTCCAAACATCAATCAATGTCATATCAAAAGTCCTTTCATGTCACATTGTTTCGTCTCTTTCTTTAGCATATTGTACCATATTATTTCTTTTCTTTTTAGTTGTCATGCAAATAAAATAAACATCAACATATAGAACAACCAAAACACTATGTAACTGAAAGAAAACCATGTAAAACAAACACATAATATTATGCTACATCACAAGGTTAAGATTTTATCTACCTGAATTTGCTGTACCAACCGTCTTACTCACTTCTGATTTTTCTTGATGTCCTACAAGCCCATAAAATACAAAAATAATTAATTTAAATATGCTTATTAGTCAAAAATTGCTTTCTAAAAGCTTTCTCAAACACACCCCAAAATAAATCCCAAAAGGCGGTAGACCGGCCATGGTCTATGCTGGACCGCCCGCGCAGAAAAACATTCTAAAAGCTTTTCCAAACAGCTTTCTAAAACTGCGTTTTCTAAATTCCGAAATTCCTTATGCCGTCGCTAAACCGCCCGCTCTCGATGCTGGACCGGGCGTGCTCGGCGCGCTGGACCTCGTGCGCTCGGCATCCGGTTCAGCAGCGTAACCCGGTCCAAAGCCTGGACCGGTTCACGCCGCCCTCCCCCCCTCTCTCTCTCTCGCGTCCGACGAAACCGTAATATTTCGCCGGCGAACTTCGAAATTTCTTGCGTCTCTCACCAGCCAACTGACCGCCGCTCCCCGAAAAACTTATAAAAACAACAAAGCAAATAAAAATTCTCACCTTCTTTGGCTGTTGTCGTCGCGTGCCGAAAATCAAGAAAATTCCTCGCCGCCGTTTTCGCAGAAACGCGTTTCAAACGCGCAGAGTAGGCTTTTATAGCCGCGGCCGAAACCGACTAAAGCGAATGGTCGTGAACCGCATTTTGCAAAAAACCCCCTCTAAATTTTATATTTGCAAATATATCCTCCGCCAATCGGATTTGAACTAAACCGACATTTAAAAATTACAGATCTATCCTCTACGTTACAAATTTATCCCAAATCTTCAAAAATTCCTAAGTTATTCATTAGAGCTCCGAAAATTACAAATTAAATATCGTTGGATTCGTCTCACAGAGCTCTTTCGTTTAAGCAAATAAAATAAAATAACATACGAAACACTGAGGCTGTTACAATATTAGTCTTAATATCTTATATATTTTAGTTTGATAAAGTTTCTTATGATATGAATTTTATTGTTAGATTGTTTTATTGAAATATGTTAGTTATTAATAATTTTACTTTAGTCTAAAAAATTATTGTGATATTGGATTAGATATCTTAGGTTTTACTTAAGGAATTTGTGTGTCCTTAATTTTTATTTGAACAAGTTTTTTTGTTTAATTATTAGCATGTTCTATGAATAACTTAAGACTCTAACATTTTGTTTCAAAAATATGATTAATAAAAAGCTATGTATTAAAATATTGTGTCAAACCAAACTTAAATCGAAGAAGAATATATATAAATAAGATAGTTGAAATATCACCCAAACATTATCATTATTTTTTTCTTTATTAACCATTTTATTATTATTTGTAAGGGATCCTTTACAATTTTTTAAAGACCCATTCAATTTTCTCATTGCATATGCTACCATCATTAAAATAATCAAGTAATAATGTGAATTATTGATGCATAAAAACTCTTCAAAATTGATTAAACCCATCTTAAGTTAATTAATTAAAAAAATAATTTAAGAAATATTATTTTTTAATAATTTTTGAATAAATTAATTATCATTGTGAGATTATCTACAAATTATTTGATAATTTTTGAATAAGATTATATCTATTTTAAGTTTAGAAAAAGAGATTTGAAAATATGATTTTGTAAAAAAAAACTAATTACATATTGAGCTAAAAGAGCTAAAGTTATTTTGTAAACACGTTTTAAATTTAATTTGAAATAAAAAATATAAATCGCCAATTATTTTTTACAAAAATTATGTTTCAAGAATTAGGTTAATTAGAAACCGAGTTTCAAAATATGGTACCAAATAAAGCTTAAACCAAAGAAGATTGGGAGAATAATATTTGATAACTTATAATTAAATTTTTTGTTAAAACTAAGATACAAATTTTAAAAAATATCACATTATATTTTTCAAAAGGGATAAAAATATAAAAAAATGATTATTATAAAAATAAAATTATTTAATTTTCTTAGAAGGAACATCCCACAATCGCTGAAGTTAATGTTGGGCCACAAGTATTCAAAGCTGGACCAACTTCTACTAACTCCCGGTCCCACACCGGTTTAGTGATCCCAGCTTGGGACGTCATTAGAAATAATATTTTCGATATTTTTTTTCAAAAGGTTTTTTTTAAAAATATTTTCTAAAAACAATTTACACAAATTATTAATAAAACATCGGAATAAATTTTTTAACCAATTTCGGTAGCTTTATAGAAAATAAAAAATTGAAAATATTACCTAAATAGAAATACCAAAAAAGTCCGCAAAAGTCAAGTGACGCAAAGCGGGGCTCTGAAAGATCCGAGCCACTGTAACCGAACCGGCCCAGTCATCATGTCCCAAGCACTCAGTTGTGGATTCAACAATTTTATTATCATTAAACCACAAAATACAGATAAAGCAGAATTGTTTTTTATTTTTTTAGTATTTATTTTATTAAATCTAACCAGCGACCACGGAAAACATGAAAATCATAGATAGATAAAAACCCCACACACACATAACGGTACACTTTCGGGAAACCCCAGCTAATGAAGGAAAGCAGCTTCCTTCAATATCCTCCATAGCCACCGCCACCTCCACCTCCGCCTCCATAACCTCCCCAGCCGCTCCCACCACCGCCACCGCCGCCTCCATAGCCTCCCCACCTTCCGCCTCCACCACCGCCACCGCCGCCGCCGCCGCCGCCGCCTCCACCGCCACCGCTGTAGTTGCCGCCCCCTCCTCCTCCTCCGCCTCCACCTCCAGAATTGCCCCAACCACCGCCTCCTCCGCCCCCACCTCCAAAGTTGCCCGAACCACCGCCGCCCCCTCCTCCTCCTCCCCCACCTCCATAGTTGCCCCAACCACCGCCTCCTCCGCCCCCGCCTCCGAAATTACCCCATCCACCTCCTCCTCCTCCTCCGCCGCCACCTCCAAAGTTTCCCCAACCACCTCCACCACCTCCACCTCCGCCGTAGCCGCTCTGCACCGGAGAAAAATATGTAAAAAACCTGAACTGTCGAGCATAAATAACTAGATCGAGCTTACCATGTTGTCTCAAAGGCCGAAGTAAAAGAGCTCAACGGTTGTTTTCCGATGAGCCGGCTTTAACTTCCGATGTCCATTTATACAATCGAATCGTAGGTCGAGATGTAAATAATGCGACAATTGTGGTCAGTTCTAAGGAAGAGGAAATAATAGGAAAAGACTTGGTTTCATTGACTTCTCAAGCGAAATATCCAGAACACGCTTAGATTCTACTTTATGTGCGGAATTGAAAGACGTGTTTGCGGCAGCTTTTCCTAAGCACTTTTTGCTTCTTTTCCGCTACTAATGATTGGTAAAATTATGGTCTTATAATAAATAAGAAGGATTTATTAGTTTTTAATAATAAATTATCATGTTTAAAAAATATTTTCTTTGGATAGCTCATTTTGACAAACTAATATCTCATATGAAGTTAATGTTTAAGTCGATGGCTTGCTTACTTACCTTGTTAATACCCAAAGTATAAAGTAACAAATTAGAGATAATCAAAAAATCAACAAAATATTTTTTAGACTCAATTATACACCACATAAGTAATAATAAACTTAAAATTCGAATGCTTGATCATAATAATTTCATTATTTACTAATTTGCGATGTTGTTAGTAGTTTGTTTCTTCGATGACCATTACAATATAGGTTTGACCATTCTTTGAAAATTTATAATAATTTAAGATTTTAAACAAATAAAAAAACACATAAAAAAGTTGATCTCTTTTGTCTTGATCATATTTCTAAGGGTGCTTTCTTATTATTCTAAATATGTATTTAGCAACTATTTTTCTCTTTAATATTTTAAAATACATTAGAAAAATACTCTATTAAAAACATATATGCATGAGTGAAAACTAATTCAAACACGCTTCTTAAAGATAGAAATCCTATCTTGTTTTCCAACATGGCTTAACAGCCTCCATTGAATAGAAAGCTTTTGTAGGTTACTTATAGTTCCTTTTCTCATTGTTGCATTAAAAATATTGCTTTTGTCATCAACGAGCTAGCTCAAATACATGCATCATCTTAAGATTTATGATCAGGCCTCATTGAATGTCTAGTTAGATATATTTCAATGATTCCTAAAATTCATGATACTCCATATCTACCTTATTGTCATTTGTTCAAGCTCAAAATTACAAAAGGTCTTATCTTGCTCATCCATGGAAACCTACATCATTGAGTTATGGTCATTGCATACGAGATCAAGAGTATTTATCTATTTTTATCTCAACTTAACATTTTACTTCCACTTTTTATGATGATCAATTAAGATCATGCTAGTATCAATCAACTATATGTCAAACCAATCTTTCACTCTTGAATAAATCTTGTTGCTATAGCCATTCATTTTATATAAGAATTTGAGCAATATAAGAGTTATTCGCATTGAACATTTCTCAATTTTTGTCAATTAATTTATATGTGATATAACAAAATTACTTATAATATAAAGATTTCTCACTCTTTAGAACAAGCTCAAATTATTTTATTATAACACATTTTTACAAATCTTAATATTAAAAATTATTTTTTTAATGTAATATGTTTTTAATTATTGAAAGTCTAATAAATATCATTATATATGTATACATAATATAAAAAGAAAGAGAGAGAGAAAATTCTATTGTTTGTTGAGAATATATATTTTGTAATATTTAATGAATTATTTGAAATTTTATTAGTTAAAAATATAGATAATAAATATAATTTAAAAAAAAAAAAAACAAAAGAAGTTTCAATCCTCTCATGGAGTGTAAGGAATATGCACGCAATCACGTTGTCACAGGCACAGCTGTAGGGAAACCAATAAGAATTGGAAACAAGGCTTAAATTATAAAGAGAGAGAGAGAGAGAGAGAGAGAGAGAGAGAGAAAGAAGACAAGGGCAATTTTGTCCGATCACAATTTCCAAGTCATTTTATAATATTGTTTTACGTCAAGTCAAATTGCAATAATGGCCATGTCATTGCTATTATTTACATGCTTAGCCAAGTCAAGTCATCGGTGGTAGGGGCTACGTATTTGATGATATCAATCTGTTGATTTGTAAAATTAATCAATTTTTTATTAAATAAAGTCGAAAATCATAAGTAATTAAATAGTGCAAAAAATCATGTAAGACAAGAATGATATATTAGTTTGAAAATCAAATCAAAACGGTAAAATTTAGTTTGCTATTTGAACCTACCTAAAGTATCAAATTTATGATTGAGAAACCTAGCTTTGACTGCATTAATGCCAAAAATAATAAAATTTAATAAAAAATCGAAAATAAAAATATTAAATATCTAATTAAAAATTGAACCAAATAGATTGAAGTTTTTGTTTCAATTAAAATTTTTATTTAAACAAAAAATATACTCATTCTACTATTAAAAATGATGGATAAAAGATTAATTTTACAAAAGAATATTAAATAAAAAAATAAATATATTTTGTAAAGAACTGTCTTGTATGAAGAACAATATGACAAAATAATATTTGATGCCAAAAAATGGATACCATACAACTATTCAAAGAAATGACTTATTTATTTGTAATTACTTGTATTTAAAATATATTTTTAAATTAAATAGAAGTGATTTCTAAACCTGTCAACCAAAGGAACCAAAAGCTGATCTACATATGTAAATATGTCAAAAGTTAAGGTCCTTAAAGAAAATTGGCTACACAAAATATAATATGGCTTTGACGTCTATGCAGCGTTGTTTCCGCTTGGTCAAACTTGAGCTTAATTCGCCTCTTTCGAATCGCAATTTTGTCTCAATTACCTGTTTTGTGATTTCCCTATTGCCAAAATAATATTGAAACTATTTTATTTTAAGAAAAAGATTATTATGTGAACTATAAATTTCAAAATCAATTACTCATAATATTATATATATATATATATATATTCTTTAATTCATTATATTTCTTTAACTCTTGGTCATCTTTATTCAACTCTTTTATTATATTTCTTTGGAAAATATTATTGCAATTGTATATTACTTTGGCTTAAAGCTTGAAATTGTCATCGCCTCATAAATGATCTATTGGTTTTGTTTATGTTTGTTGGATCTTTTTATGTAAAAATATTAGTTTTTTAAGATCTATTCATGTATTTATGTCAACAAATAATCATTTCATAGAATTTTTAGGTTTAAGATTTTTCATAAATCTTAAAATTTAGTGTTTTTAAAAAATATTAAATGATAATCTTTCAATGATTTTATAAATATTTGTGGTATGCAAAATTAGTCTATGATTAAATTATTCTATTCTTATATAAAAAAAAAGCTTATAATTGTTTTAATAGTTGTAAATTATGCTTTCATTATTTTTTATTTTAGTTATTTCATTTTTTATTTCATAAAACAAGATATCTATTCAGTACAATTAGCATCCATCTCAGATAACATTTATTATGTATTAATAAATTTTAATTTATTATTTACCATTTATAATTCAAAGCACTCATAATCTCTATGTTATCTTTAAAGGTAATTTTTAAGATTTTTTCAAAAAGCATCTATCACTTTTATTTTGAAATTTCAAAGACTACCAAACTAACATCCATTACTTGCATTTTTAAATTTTGAGATTATCACACTAGCAACTAAGGAAGATTGTTGGAGTCATCATGCCATTTTGTATCATACTACAACTACTTCCAACATTAATTAATTGCCCACTCATGAGTTATAAGGAATTCTCTATTTTTATACATTTTTATATTATTTTTTTGCCTGGAATATCATTATTTCTCTAGTTTAAAAGGAAAGATAGTCATTTCTTACATACTATCGTTAATCTAGATAGATATTTCTCAATCTCATTTCTCAAATTTTATAGGTTATATTATCTTCTCATTATCATCCTCAATATTTCTTAATATTGTTTATAAAAAAAATAATGTATTAAAGCAAATATAAATGATATAGATGTTTTAAATGTCATTATAACTAAGAAGAGCTCAAACACACCAATTTTGTTGGAGCCAAAATCCTGGTCTCTTCTTTTGCCAAGTTTTGTTAATGTGGTAACTCCTTTCTGAACCATTTCTTTTAAACATTTAATGTTAATAGAAGATCATTTAGGTACGTGATGCAAAAGTTCACAACAAGAGTCTTAAGAATGGTTTTCATGACATTAGTTGTTAGGGCTGACCTAACTACCATAATAATAAATCATAATCAATACTAATAATATATATTAAGATATATAAAGACAAATAAATCTCTTAGGTAAGGATATGAGATGAGACAAATCTAAAATCCATTAAGATACTCAAAACAAATCATATAAGTAGTTGACATATAAATTTAAGTAAAATAAAAGAATAAACAAAAGATCTCAAAATATAAGACTATATATATATATATATATATATATATATATATATATATATATATATATATATATATATATATATATATATATAATCATTTTATGATTAAACTTTATAATGACTACCTTTTTATAAAACATTATATATTTTCTTAGCAATTTATAAGACTATCATTCATAGTATCATGATAATGGCTTTTAGGTACATGATGCAAAAGTTCACAACAGGAGTCTTAAGAATGATTTTTATGACATTAGTTGTTATAGTTGACCTAACTATCATAATAATAAATCATAATCAATAGTAATAATATATGTTAAGATATATAAAGATAAATAAATCTCCTAGATAAGGATATGAGATGAGACAAATCTAAAATTTATTAAGATAATCAAAGCAAATTATATAAGTAGTTGATATATAAACTTTATGTAAAATAAAAACATAAACAAAAGATCTAAAAATATAAGACTACATATATAAAACCTAAGTACAATATAATATACTAAATTGAATTTATATATATATATATATATATATATATATATATATATATATATATATATATATATATATAATCATTTTATGATTAAACTTTATAATGACTACCTCCATATTAAACATTCTATACTCTTTTAACAATTTATAAAATTATCATTCATAGTACCATGATTCTCACCTCTTAATATAATTGATATATAATATGCGATTAAAAAGTAGTGAAACTCGTGAGCTCAGCAAATAAATCATAAAACATGATATAAGCATAATAAACACATGTGGAAATGATATACGCACACAAATATATCTATAACCCAATGTCTTTTTGTGACTCTTAATTATCTTCTCATTTCTCTAATTATAATTCTTTGGAAGGTACTAATTCTTGTTAATATTTGTTCGTTCTCACTTTATCAAAGTATTGGATTTTTTTAGATCTATCCAGGCAAATATATCAATGAATTATCATGTCATAGATTTTTAGATTTGAGATTTTTTTTATAAATATTCAAGTTTAATTTGTATTAATAATTAAGATATTTTAAGTTATACAATTCGCTCTTTTCTTGTACTTAGTGATAACCTCTAATAACAATAAAGCCATGCATTTTGTTTTTTTATCTTTCATACTCATACATGATTATTCTATTTATCAATCATGAAAATGTATTGTGTTTGAGAGTAAACAAAATTTCGAAGTAACTTATAGTAGAAACTTTATAGAATATATTACAAATAAGAGTAAAATGAACGCACATCTAAATATATAGTGAAAAGTTGAATTGTATTAATCATACTATCTAATACAATTATTACATAATACAATTAGTTCAACTATTCTAATTGGACAAGGAATCAAACTCAAAAATCTATGTTTAAGTTTTTATGCTATGATGTTCATATAGTTTGATGTTTGTGCCATACTTATCAAATTTGTGTCTTAATAAAGGTATTGAAGTATAAGGGAATGATTATTATCATATAATATAACAGTATTTATCATATTTGTATGATTTATTTCAAGCTAAAAAATAGTAGAGTGAAATAAACAAGCAATGAGTTAAAAAAACCTCATATAATGTGATGTTGAATATCGTATTTGCACGATTCAATTAAAACTAGAGCATTCTAATTGACTCTTAAACAAATATAAGGTTGAAGTATTTTGTACAATATAAATAGCTCATTATATTTTTACAATTCATACAAATCCAAAAAAATGAGAGTTGAGACTTAGGTATGTAATGGTTGAGCTACTTATATGTTGTCTATCATGATAATTTTATGATTTCTTTTAAGTTGGTGCATATGATAAGCAAAATAGTGATTAATATGGAAGATTACTATGAATGTGTTTATCGTATTGTATGATATTTTGATTATATAAGTTTAAACAAAAAGAGAAATACGTAATGACTAATTCCCAACTAATTCAAAAAATTAATATTTTTATTAAAATAATAGTATTTTCTAATAAGTTTTACAACTTATTTTATGATTAAGATGTCTCTAATTTAAAAAAAATGATATTATCGGTTTCTTATAATTTTTTTATAAAATGTTTATAATTTTCTCTTGTAATTTAATATTTTATTCATCACTTTTATTTAAAAATCAAATACATTATTAGTAATACTTTTCTTATAATTTTAACCTTTTCTTTTATGCTTTATATCAAAATTTTATAATCTTTTTATTATTAAAACTTAGTATAATTTTTTTCTTTTCTTACAAGAGTCACTCATCCTATAGTTTACCAAAATATAATAAATAAATAAATTTTATAAAATTATTACTTAAATAATTAGTTAAATAATTTATGATACCTTTTGGGAGGTTAAACCTAAATTAAAGAAAGGTCAAACAATTTGACTTTCTCAATTTTTTTTGCTTACAAACATATTCCAAACTCATTAAAATGTGTAATAAAAAATTTTAAAAAGTAAAAAAAACAAATACAACAATTCAAAAAAATACGAAAATTTAGGCATAAATTATGACCAACTATACAAGAATGTCTAATAATCATTAGGATGATTTGCCTTTTTTGTAATTATCAATAAGAACAAATCATATGTCACATCATTCTAAAAAATCACTTAAAAAGTTTAAAAATAATAATATAGATAAAAGCTTTCAATTCCTGAAAAAAATGATTAGAAATATAACAAAAGGTCTTTGAAAAAAAAAATCTCAAAATAAATCTGGGAAAAATTAAAACTTACTAATTCAAATATCAAATTATAATTATATTCTTAATTATGTTTACATAGTGATTAAGATTTTTTTTATTACATAATTCTCCTAAGAGTTTTCCTTTTACAATCTTAAAAATGTTAAAAATAAACTAACAAATTCTTTCCAACATTGTCCTTCTAAAATAAACCATTTTCTTTTTTTTAAAAAAATATATTGTCACACATATTTTTGCAAATAAACACGATATTACTAATCAAAACAAGACATCCTACATCCCACCATCCATACATCCACAAACTGACATCATACACACATCATACACATCCGATCCACATGAACCCCACTCAAACAAGCTTCTTTGCAAAGCTCTCCAAATCAAACCCTCCATGCATGGCCTCCATGGCCCACACCACCTCCATGAACACACAAACCTCGCAAGGAATCGCCAACCCGTCTCTCTGTTTGAAACCATACTCCTCATACGCCATCTCCAACAACGTCCTCAACAACAGGCGGGAGAGATAAGCCACCGGAATCACGAACTGCCGCCGCTCCGCTCCCACGTAAACCGGCAGGTGACCCGGCGCCGGCGCCGCCGGAGAAAGCTTCCCGTAACCTAGGGCTTTAGTGGGCAGAATCGGAAGGGAATGCTGCATCTCTGTTGTTCTCTTGTAGGCCAAGCGAAAGCCTGGTATTTATAGTTTAGGTGATATGGCTGAAAGTGTTTAACAAACACGCCGTCTTTTGATTTTTTTTTTTTATTAAAAAGTACGAAATATAATTCTTATATAATATTAAATTATACATTTGATAAATATATCATTGCTAAGTGTCTAATTGAATAATTAATATTACAAAATAAACTATTCAATCTAGATTTGGGTTTTTGTTAATCTACTTTCTTAGCACTAATTTTACAGTACATCATGGATAATACAGGTAACAAATTGTTCTGTATTAGGTTAATTAAATGGAAATCGTGTTCCATGCGTTTAAACTTTGACTCGGTCCGATTTTTTGTCAAACTTTGACTAGGTTAATTAATTGAAACTTCTTTTGTAAAAAATAAAAGAAGTTTCAATAAACCTTTATTTTTTACAAAAATTAAGTTTCAAGAATTAGGTTAATTAGAAATCGAGTTTCAAAATATGATACCAACTAAAACTTAAATCAAAGAAGATTTGGCAAATAATATTTGATAACTTATAATTAAAATTTTTGTTAAAAGTAAGATATAAATATTAAAAAAATATCACATGATATTTTTGAAAAGGGATAAAAAAAAATAATTATTATTCTAAAAATAAAATTATTTAATTTTTTTAAAGGGAACATCCTACAATCGTTGAAGTCAATGTTGGGCCACAAGTATTCAAACCTGGAACTACTTCTACTAACTCCAGGTCCCACCTGGTTTAGCGATCCCAGCTTGGGACGTCATTAGAAATCATATTTTCGATATTTTTTTTCAAAAGATTTTTTTTAAAGATATTTTCGAAAAACATTTACACAAATTATAATTAAACCATCGGAATAAAATTTTTAACCAATTTCAATATCTTTATAATAAATTAAAAATGGAAAATATTACCTAAATAAAAAAAAACAAAAAATATCCGCTAGTCAAGTGACGCAAACCGGGGCCCTGAAAGATATGACCCGCTGGACCGAATCTGCCCAGTCATCGAGGCCCGCATTCAGTTGTGGGTTCAACAATTTTATTATAATTAAACCAGATAATACAGACAAAGCAGAATTGTTTTTTTATTTTTAGTATTTATTTTATTAACTCTCACCAGCGACCACGGAAAACATGAAATTCATAGATAAAAACCCAAAGCACATAACGGCACACTTTCGGGAAACCCCAGCTAATGAACGAAAACAGCTTCTTTCAGTATCCTCCATAGCCACCGCCGCCACCGCCGCCGCCACCTCCATTACCTCCCCAGTTGTTGCCACCGCCACCGCCGCCTCCGCCTCCGCCTCCATAACCTCCCCAGCCGCTGCCACCACCGCCACCGCCTCCGCCACCGCTGTAGTTGCCGCCCCCTCCTCCTCCTCCGCCTCCAGCTCCAGAATTTCCCCAACCACCGCCTCCTCCGCCCCCACCTCCAAAGTTGCCCGAACCACCGCCGCCCCCTCCTCCTCCTCCCCCACCTCCATAGTTGCCCCAACCACCGCCTCCTCCGCCCCCGCCTCCGAAATTACCCCATCCACCTCCTCCTCCTCCTCCGCCGCCACCTCCAAAGTTTCCCCAACCACCTCCACCTCCGCCGTAGCCGCTCTGCACCGGAGAAACATATGTAAAAACCTAAACTGTCGAGCATAAATAACTAGATCGAGCTTACCATGATTCCGCAAAGGCCGAAGTAACAGAGCTCAATGGTTGTTTTCCAATGAGCCGGCTTTAACTTCCGATGTCCATTTATACAATCGAATCGTTGGTCGAGATGTAAATAATACGATAATTGTGGTCAGTTCTAAGGAAGAGGAAATATTAGGAAAAGACTTTAGTTTCATTGACTTCTCAAGGAAATATCCAGAACACGCTTAGATTCTAGTTTATGTGCTGGATTGAAAGACGTGTTTGCGGCAGCTTTTCCTAAGCACTTTTTGATCCTTTTCATCTACTAATGATTGGTAAAATTATGGTCTTATAATAAATAAGAAGGATTTATTAGTTTTTAATAATCATTTATCTTTTTTAAAAAATATTTTCTTTGGATAGCTCATTTTGACAAATTAATACCTCATATGAAGTTAATGTTTAAGTCAAACTTGTCTTGTTAATGCCTAGAGAATAAAGTAACAAATTAGAGATAATAAAAAAATTAATGAGTTGAATTGATTTAATTTTAAGGGTCTAATATTTTTTAGACTCACTTATACGTCATATAAGTAATAATAAACTTAAATTCATATGCCTTATCATAATAATTTCATTATTGACTTATTTGAGATGTTGTTAGTAGTTTGTTTCATTGATGACCATTACAAGATATGTTTCACCATTCTGTGATGATTTATAAAAAAAAGAAAAATAGTTTCAATCATCTAATGGAATGTAAGGAATATGCACGTAATCACGTTGTCACAGACCTATAGGGAAACCAATAAGAATTGGTAACAAGGCTTAAATTAAAGAGAGAGAGAGAGAGAACAAGGGTAATTTTATCCAATCACAAATACCAAACTAATATTCATTACTTGTATTTTTAAATTTTGAGATTATCACACGAAGCATCTTAAATAAAATGATTGTTGGCGTCATAATGCCATGTCTTACAACACAATAACACTACTTCTAACATTTATTAATTGCCTACTTATGAGGTGTAAGGAATTCTCTATTTTTATACATTTTTATAGTATTATTTTTCTTGAAATATCATTATTTTCTCTTGTTTAAAAAAAGAGAGTCATTTCTTAGATCCTACCATTAATTGAGATAGATCTTTCTCTATCTCACTTCTCAAATCTTATAGGTCATATAAGTGGTATAGATGTTTCAAATGCCATTACGACTAAGAAGTACTCAAACACACCAATTTTATTGGAGCCAGAATTCTATGCTTTTCCTTTGCTAAGTTTTGGTGATGTAGTAATTGCTTTCGTAGCCATTTCTCTCCTTTAAACCTTTATGTTAATAGAAGTGCATTTATGTACATGATTCAAAAGTTCGTAACAAGAGTCTTAAGAATGATTTTCATGACATTAATTGTTATGCCTGACTTAACTATCATAATTAATACTAATAATTTATATTAAGGCATATAAAGAGAAATAAATCTCCTAAGAAAGGATATGAGATGAGACAAATAAAAAATCCATTAAGATAACCAAAGCAAATTTTATAAGTAATTGATATATAAAACTTATGTGAAATAAAAACATAGACAAAAGATCTCAAAATATAAGACCATATATATATAAAACCTAAGTACAATATAATGTTTTAAATTAAATATAAATAAAATCAGTTTGTGATTGAACTTTATAATGAGTACTTCTGTATAAAACATTATGTGCTCTCTTAACAATTTATAAGATCATCTTTCATAATATTATGATCATCATCTCTCAATATAACTGATATATAATCAATGATGAAAAAAATAATGAAACTCATGAGCTCAACAAATAAATTATAAAACATGATATAAGCATAATAAACACATGTGAAATTGATATATGCACACAAATACATCTATAATACATTGTCTTTTTATGGCTTCTAATTGTCTTTTCATTTCTCTCATTATAATTATTTGGAAGGTATCGATTCTTGTTAATATTTTTTTGTCCTCTTTCTATAAAAACATTTATTTTTTAGATATATTCAAGCAATGAGTTATCATGTTCCAGACTTTTAGGATTGAGATTTTTTTTTGTAAACATTCAAGCTTAATTTGTATTAATAATTAAGAAATTTTAAGTCATACAATTCACTCCCCTCTTGTGCTTAGTGATAACCTCTAATAACAACAAAGACATGTATTTTGTTTTATATATTTTATATTTAGGCATGATTATATATTCTATGTATCAATCATGAGAACGTTTTGAGTTTGAGAGTAAAACCAAATTTCAAACTAACTTGTTGTAGAAATTTTATAGAATATATTATAATCAAGAATAAAATGAGCCCGCATTAAAATATATATTGAAAAGTTGAATTATATTAACCATGCTATATAATAGCATTATTATATATAATACAATTAGTTTAGCAATTCTAATTGGATAAGGAATCAAACTTGATAATCTACTTTAAGTTTTTATGTTAGGATGTTCATATAGTATGATGTTTGTGCTATACTTGTCAAATCTATCTTAATGAAAAGTATTAAAATATAAGGAAGTTATCGTACAATACTATAATATTTATCATATTTATATGATTTATTTCAAGCTAAAATATAATAAAGCGAGATAGGCAAGCAATGAGTTAAAAAACCTCATATAATATAATGTTGAACTTTTTATTTGTACGATTCAATTAAAACTAGAGAATTCTAATTGACCCTTAAACAAATATGAGGTTGAAGAATTTTGTATAATATAATGTAGTTAATTATATTTCTACAATTCATATAAATCGAAAGAAATGGATGTTGGGACTTAGGTATGTATTTGTTGAGCTTCTTTGTACAATATGTTGTCTAACATGATACTTATATGATTTTTTTTTTAAGTTGGTGCATATGATAGGCCAAATAGGTGATTAATATGGAAGATTAATATGAATATATTTATTGTATTGTATGATATTTCGATCATACAAGTGCGAACAAAACAAAAATACATAATGACTAATTCTCAACTAGTTAAAAAAATTAATATATTTATTAAAATAATATCATTTTTTTAATAAGTTTTACAACTCGTTTTATGATTAAGATATCTTTAATTTAAAAGAAATGATGTAATTGGATTCTTATTATTTTTTTTATAAAACGTTTTTAATTTTCTTATTTAATTTAATATTTTATTTTTCACTTTTATTTAAAAAAATAAATTAATTAGTAATACTTTTCTTATAATTTTAACCTTTTCTTTTATGAGTTATGTCCAAATTTTATAATCTTTTTATTATTAAAACTTAGTTTTTTTTTCCTTTCTTACAAGACTCACTAATCCTATAGTTTACCAAAATATAATAAATAAATAAAATTTATAATTTAATAATTTAAATAATTAGCTAAATAATTTATGATACCTTTTGGGAGGTTAAACCAACACTAAACAAAGGTCCAATAATTTAACTTTCTCAATTTTTTTGCTTATAAACATATTCCAAACTCATTAAAATGTGTAATAAAAAATTTTAAATAGTAAAAAAACATATTCAACACTTCAAAAAAATAAAAAAATTTCGACCTAAATTATGACCAACTGTACAATAATGTCTAATAATCATTAGGATGATTTGTCTTTTTTGTAATTATCAATAAGAACAAATCATATGTCACATTATTCTTCAAAATCACTTAAAAAGGTTAAAAATAATAATATAGATAAAAGCTTTCAATCCCCAAAAGAAAATGATTAGAAATGTAACAAAAGGTCTTTCAAAAAAAATCTCAAAAATAAATCTGAAAAAAATTAAAACTTACTAATTAAATATTGAATTATAATTATATTCATTATTATGTTTATATATTGATTAAGATTTTGTTTGATTACATAATTCTCCTAAGAGTTTTCCTTTTTCAATCTTAAAAAAGTTAAAAAAAATTATCAAATTCTTTCCAACATTCTCCTTCTAAAATAAACCATTTTCTTTTTTAAAAAAAAATATATTGTCACACATATTTTTGCAAATAAACACGATATTACTAATCAAAACAAGACATCCTACATCCCACCATCCATACATCCACAAAATCACATCATACACATCCGATCCACATGACCCCACTCAAACAAGCTTCTTTGCTAAGCTCTCCAGATCAAAACCCCCATGCATATCCTCCATCGCCCTCACCACCTCCATGAACACGCAAACCTCGCAAGGAATCGCCAACCCATCTCTCTGTTTGAAACCGAGCTCCTCATACGCCATCTCCAACAACATCCTCAACAATGGGTGGGAGAGATAAGCCACCGGAATCACGAACCGCCGCTGCTCCGCTCCCACATAAACCGGCAGGTGACCCGGCGGCGCCGCCGCCGGAGAAAGCTTCCCGTAACCCAGGACTTTGGTGGACAGAATCGGAAGGCAATGCTGCATCTCTGTTGTTCTCTTGTAGGCCAAGCGAAAGCCTGGTATTTATAGTTTAGGTGGTACGGCTGAAAGTGTTTAACAAACTCGCTCTTTTGCATTTTTTTTATTAAAACGTATGAAATATAATTCTTATATAATAGTAAATTATGTATTTGATAAATATATAATTGCTAAGTGTCTAATTGAATAATTAATATTACAAAATAAGAGGTTCAATCTCGATTTGGGTTTTAGTTAATCTACTTTCTTAGCACTAATTTTACAGTACATCATGGATAATACAAGGAATAATGGGTATTAGGTTAATTAAATGGCAATCGTGTCACATGCGTTTAAACTTTGACTGGGTTCGGTTTTTTGTCATTTAGCCCCTCTTTAGTTTATTATTTGCATCGCTTGGCCTACTTGCCTTGGCCGCCACTCCGTTTTCTGCAGTACGAACATTTATAGAAATTTCGAGAAGAAGGATGTACAATTAAAGTACAAATTTAGGAGTAATTTGGAAATTGCTTTTGTGATTTGGTAATTAACGATAATGATGAAAAGCACAATGTTCGACTTCCGTGGAAGCAATTAATTGAATAAAATATTATATATATGTATATATATATATCTTTGTATGTGTGCGTGTGTGTGAACAACGAAAGCAGAATAATGAAAAAGTTTAAATTTGTAAATAAGAGAATTAGCAATTGAATTTCGTTGACTAAAAGTGGTTGGATATGATTACTGAGTGATCAATGTCTGTTTATTGAGTGGTTGTAGATTTTTTGTTAACGAGAAGTTTTAATTGAATCTTGTACTCATCATTAACACAAATAATGATTATTTAGTAATTAAGTATTAAGGCAATTGCTACTCATTTGCATTGTAATTAAGGATTGTTGGGTTGTCTTTCTTCATTAACTTTTATTGTTCACTCTCTCAATTACCTTTCTAATTCTACTTGACTCATTTGTTCAATTACTTGAGAGAGACGAAGAGAAGAGTGAAGGGATAATATCCTAATCTTACAAATTTTCTCCTAAATGGTGTCTTACTAAATCAAATCTCATGATTTTAATTATAAAGTTTAGGATTTGCTCTTTTGTAGTTAATATGATATTTATTTTATACATGTACCCTTGAACTAGATTCTTGCTAGGAGTCGCTCTTTTATCAATAATTTTTCTCTTGAGATGTCACTCGGTTTCTATTATCTTTGATCCTCGGTGTTACACAAGGTTATTTCAAACCATTAACATCAAATAACACAAAGTAAATGGTTTATATTGATAGCTAATCCTCAAGTCATGATTTTCACATAATTAATCTTTTCTTAATTGGTTAAAAACTAAAAAATTATGGAATGATAATTAAAGATGTTGTGCATATCCTATTATATCAAAGACTATTTTTGTTGAAAGAAGATATTAAGCACCATCCTTCATCCATTAGAGTCTTCATCAGTTGTTAAGTTGTTGGGTCTATTACCTTTACTAAATAGTGTAATGCTTTGGAGTTGAAATTATGTTATTAATTTAAAATGTAAATACTTTGCTAAATTATTAAAGCTTTTATTTTAACAATTTTTTATTTTTAATATGAAAAAAGATTTTAAATAAAGAGCAATTTTGATTATTATTATTATATATTTAAATAAATAAGTATTGGAGAAATTTTTATGGGTTTTATTTTAGTTTTAAAATTATTTTAAAAATTAATGAATGATTTATTTATTAAAAAAATCTAAAAAAAACTATCCAATGACCTCTATGGTTGATCAGATTAATAGAGTAAAGTAATATCAAAATTAGTCAAGAAGACAAACTATTATTAGAGCTTGAATGCTTTATTAAATGTAGTCTTATAAGATGAAAAATAAGATGTATAATCAATTTAAATTTACTGTTTTTATGTATGTTAATATCTTTTTAAGTGATTTATTATTTCATAAAAATGGTAAGGAGTCATGTTAAAAATTTAGAACAAAATAAATAGGATTGCATGCCTATTTTATAAAAGAAAAAGTTCATAAAAGTTTGCACTTAGAGATCAAAAGTATAGAACAACTAGTTAAGAATGTTATTATATCTAGAGCACGTCAAACTCTAGAATGTTTAGAATCTTATAGTCTGATAGATACATATAAGAAATAAATCAAATATGAAAGTGTTATTATAATATCTCATATTGGGAAGAAATGATTTAAATAATTATTTTAAGATATATAGATTATCAAATACTTAAATCAAACAAAAATCATTATTTTTGAAATTAAACAATATGTTTACAACATATAAAAACTCTAAATATCATTAGCAATTTTTAATTATATTAAATGATGATTTTATGATGTTAAGATAATTAATGAATTATTAATTTTTCTAAAAGCTTGTACATAAATAAAATGAGTTATGACTTCTAAAATATAAGAGACAAACATAAAAAATTAAATAAGATTTATCTAAAACTCAACAATACCACAATCACAATAACAAAAGTATGAGATTTTTTAATGATAAGCTAAAAGATTAGATGGTTGTAAAAATTTAATAATAATTTAATTATATAGCTAAAATTAATAAAAAAAATAAAAAATAAATACTAAATGATATTAAAAATTTTCAAAACTAGATTACAATTTCGAGAAATGCTTAAGTTAAATAGATAACAATAAGGTCACAAAAAAGTCAAACATCAATAAAAAAATAAATTATTAAAATAAAGATTATTTGAAATAATATATATATATATATATATATATATATATATATATATATATATATATATATATATATATATATATATATATATATATATATATATATATATATATATATATATATATATATTTAATAATAAGTAATCTCATGGTGTAATAATTTTTACATATATTTGAAAAATTTTTAGAGGCTAAATTGATTAAAAAAGTTGTAAAATTTAATAACCATAAGTTCTAAAAAAATAATTCATTAGTTTGTAACTCAACTAGTAATAACATTAAAACAAAGATGTGATTTTGCAAAAAAAAAATTACATAAAGAGCTAAAAGAGCTAAATTTATTTTTCAAACACGTTTTAAATTTAATTTAAAATAAAAAATATCAATCACCCTTATTTTTTACAAAAATTATGTTTCAAGAATTAGGTTAATTAGAAACCGAGTTTTAAAATATGGTGCCAAATAAAGCTTAAATCAAAGAAGATTGGGGGAATAGTATTTGATAACTTATAATTAAAATATATATTAATATTAATATATTAATATTAAAAAAAATGTCACGTGATGTTTTTCAAAAGGGATAAAAATAATTAAAAAATTATTATAAAAATAAAATTATTTTAATTGTTTTTAAAGGGAACATCTCACAATCGTTGAAGTCATTGTTGCGCCACAAGTCTTCAAACCTTAACCTACTTCTACTAACTCCGGGTCCCACACTGGTTCAGTGATCCCAGCTTGGGACGTCATTAGAAATAACGTTTTCAATTTTTTTTTCAAAAGATTTTTTTTTTAAAGTATTTTCGAAAAACAATTAACACAAATTATAAATAAAACTTAGGAATAATATTTTTAACCAATTTCAGTAGCTTCATAATAAATAAAAACTTGAAGATATTACCTAAAAAAAAATATCAAAAATATCCGCAAGTCCAATGACGCAAACCGGGGCCCTGAAACATGCGACCCGCTGGACCGAACCGGCCCTAGCAGTTGTGGGACTCAACAATTTTATTATCATTAAACCACCTAATTCAGATAAAGCAGATCTTTTTTTTTTAATTTTTTTAGTATTTATTTTATTATCTCTTAACCATCGACCCGGAAAACATGAAATTCATATATAGATAAAAACCCAACGCACATAACGGTAAACTCACGGGGAACGCCAGCTAATGAACGAAAACAGCTTCCTTCAGTATCCTCCATAGCCACCACCGCCGCCGCCGCCTCCATCACTTCCCCGGTCGTTGCCACCCCCACCGCCACCTCTGCCTCGGCCTCCATAACCTTCCCATCCGCCGCCACCGCCACCACCGCCGCCACCGCCTCCATAACCTTCCCATCCGCCACCACCGCCACCACCGCTGCCTCCGCCTCCTCCGCCGCCCCCGCCTCCATAACCTTCCCATCCGCCGCCACCGCCACCACCGCTGCCTCCGCCTCCTCCGCCGCCCCCGCCTCCATAACCTTCCCATCCGCCGCCACCGCTGCCTCCGCCTCCTCCGCCGCCACCGCCTCCATAACCTTCCCATCCGCCGCCACCGCCACCACCGCCGCCTCCATAACCTTCCCATCTGCGGCCACCGCCGCCGCCGCCACCGCCCCCGCCTCCATAGCCTTCCCACCTTCCGCCTCCATAGCCTTCCCACCTTCCGCCTCCACCACCGCCACCACCGCCACCACCGCCGCCGCGACCACCGTAGTTGCTCCCCCCTCCTCCTCCTCCGCCGCCGCCCCGTCCAAAGTTTCCCCGACCACGTCTACCTCCGCCGTCGTCGCTCTGCAACGGAGAAACATAAGTCAAAAACCTGAACTATCGAGCATAAATAACTAGATCGAGCTTACCATGTTTCCTCAAAAGGCCGAAGTAACAGAGCTCAATGGTTTTCCGATGAGCCGGCTTTAACTTCCGATGTCCATTTATACTATCGAATCGGAGGTCGAGATGTATATAATGCGACAATTGTCGTCAGTTCTGAGGAAGAGGAAATAATAGGAAAAGACTTGGTGTGGTTGACCTCTCAAGCGAAATATCAAGAACAAGCTTAGATTCTTCTTTATGAGCAGAATTGAAAGACGTGTTTGCTACAGCTTTTCCTAAGCACTTTTTGATTCTTTTCCGCTATTGATGATTAGTAAAATTATGGTCTCATCATAAATAAGAAGGATTTATTGGTTTTTAATAATCATTTATCTTTTTTAAAAAATATTTTCTTTGGAAATAGCTCATTTTGACAAATTAATATCTCATATAAAATCAATGTTTATGTAGATGGTTTGCTGACTTGCTTTGTTAATGCCTAGAGAATAAAATAACAAATTAGAGATAATAAAAAAACTAATAAGTTGAATTGATTTAATAGAAAGGGTTTAATATTTTTTAGACTCAATAGTACGTCATATAAGTAATAATAAACTTAAAATTCATATGCTTGATCATATTAATTTCATTATTGACTTATTTGAGATGTTGTTAGTAGTTTGTTTTATCGATGATCATTACAAGATAAGTTTCACTATTCTGTGAAGATTTATAATAATTTAATACTTTTAACAAATGAAAAATATTTCAAAAAATTTTTCTCTTTTTTTCTTAATCTCTAAGAGTGCTTTCTTATTATTTTAAATATATATTTAACAATTGTCATTGTCTTTTGTATTTTAAAATATATTTGAAAAAAATTCTACTAAAAACATATGTGTATGATTACAAACTAATTGAAACCCGCTTCTTAAAGATAGAAATCCTACCTTGTATTCCAACATCGCCTTAAACCTCCATTGAATAGAGAACTTTTGTAGGTTACTTGTAGTTCCCCTCTCATTGTTGCATTAAAAATATTGTTTTTGTCATCGACAAGCTAGCTTAAATACATGCATCATCCTAAGATTGACGATTAGGCCTCATTGAAATGTCTAGTTAGATATGCTTCAATGATTCCTCAAAATCCTGATACTCATCTCAATTATAACTTTTTTCTCTAAGTCATTTCTCTTCCATAAGTGCTTATATTGTTCATATCAACGTTATTCTATTCTGATCAAGCTCAAATTTACAAAAGCTCTTATCTTGCTCATCCATGTAAACTTACATCACTTAGTTATGGTTATTACATATGAGATCAAGAGTATTTGTCCACTCTTATCTCAACTTAACATTTGACTTCCACTTCTTATGATGATCAATTAAGATTATGCTTATGTCACTCAATTATATGCTAAAACAATCTCTCACTCTTGAATAAAACATGTTGTTACTAACCTTCATCCTATATAAGTCTTTAAGGAATACAATAGCTATTCAAATTGCACATTTCTCAATTTTTGTCTATTAATTTATATATGATATCACAAAAAATACTTATAATATAAAGGTTTCTCACTCTTTAGAATAATTTCAAATTATTTTATTAAAACAAATTCTTGAAAAAACTTAATATAAATAATTTATTTTTTTAGTATAATATGTTTTTAATTATTGAAAGTCTAGTAAATATCATTATATATATATATATATATATACATAATATAAAAAGAAAGAAAGAAAAAGAAAATTCTATTGTTTGTAGAGAATATATATTTTCTAATTTTTAATGAATTCTTTAAATTATTATTAGTTAAAAATATAGATAATAAATATTATTTTAAAAAAAGAAAAGCAGTTTCAATCATCTAATGGAATGTAAGGAATATGCACGCAATCATGTTGTCACAGGCCTATAGGAAAACCAATAAGAATTGGGAACAAGGCTCAAATTATAGAGGAAGAAAGAGAGAGAGAGAGAGAGAGAGAGAGAGAGAGAGAGAGAGAGAGAGTTAGTGAGTGAGAGAGAGAGAGAACAAGAGTAAGTTTATCCAATCGCAAATACCAAACTAATATGCATTACTTGTATTTTTAAATTTTGAGATTTTCACACAAAGCACCTAAAATAAAAAGATTGTTGGAGTCATAATGCCATGTGGTATCACACAATAACACTACTTCCAACATTTATTAATTGCCCACTCATGAGGTTTGAGGAATTCTCTATTTTTATAGTATTATTTTGCTTGGAATATCATTATTTTCTCTTGTTTAAAAAAAGAGAGTCATTTCTTAGATCATATCATTAATCTAGATACATCTTTCTCTATCTCACTTCTTAAATTTTATAGGTCATATTATCTTCTTATAATCATCATCAACATTTCTTAACATTGTTTATAAGAAAAATAATATATTAAAGCAAATATAAGTGGTATAGATGTTTCAAATGAAATTACGACTAAGAAGTACTCAAAAGCACCAATTTTATTGGAGCTAGAATTCTATGCTTTTCTTTTGCTAAATTTTGGTGATGTAATAATTGCTTTCGTAGCCATTTATCTCCTTTAAACCTTTATGTTAATAGAAGTGCATTTATATACATGATGCAAAAGTTTGTAACAAGAGTCTTAAGAATGATTTTCATGATATTAGTTGTTATGCCTGACTTAACTACAATAATAATAAATCATAATTAATACTAATAATATATATTAAGACATATAAAGAGAAATAAATCTCCTAAGAAAGGATATGAAATGAGACAAATCTAAAAGCCATTAAGATAACCAAAGCAAATTTTATAAGTAATTGACATATAAAACTTATGTGAAATAAAAATATAGACAAAAGATCTCACAATATAAGACCATATATATATATAAAACCTAAGTACAATATAATGTACTAAATTAAATATAAATAAAATCATTTTGTGATTGAACTTTATAATAAATACTTCTGTATAAAACATTATGTGCTCTCTTAATAATTTATAAGATCATCTTTCATAATATTATGATCCTCACCTCTCAATATAATCGATATATAATCTGTAATGAAAAAAATAATGAAACTCATAAGCTCAACAAATAAATTATAAAACATGATATAAGCATAATAAACATTTGTGAAATTGATATATGCACACAAATACATCTATAACACAATGTCTTTTATGACTCCTAATTGTCTTTTCATTTCTCTCTTTATAATTATTTGGAAGGTGTCGATTCTTGTTAATATTTGTTGGCTCTCTCTATAAAAATATTGATTTTTTTTTGGTATATTCAAGCAAATATATCAATGAATTATCATGTTCCAGACTTTTAGGTTTGAGTTTTTTTTGTAAACATTCAAGCTTAATTTTTATTAATAATTGAGAAATTTTAAGCCATACAATTCACTCCCTCTTGTACTTAGTGATAACCTCTAATAATAACAAAGACATGCATTTTGTTTTTTATTTTTCATACTTAGGCATGATTATATATTCTTTGTATCAATCATGAAAACGTTTTGAGTTTGAGAGTAAAACCAAATTTCAAACTAACTTGTTGTAGAAATTTTATAGAAATTATTATAATCAAGAATAAAATGAACCCGTATTAAAATATATAGTGAAAAGTTGAATTATATTAACCATGCCATATAATAGCATTATTATATATAATACAATTAGTTTAGCAATTCTAATTGGACAAGGAATCAAACTTGATAATCTATGTTTAAGTTTTTATGTTAGGATGTTCATATAGTATGATGTTTGTGTCATACTTGTCAAATCTGTCTTAATAAAAGGTATTAAAATATAAGAGAATAATTGTTATCGTACAATACAACAATATTTATCATATTTGTATGATTTATTTCAAGCTAAAAAATAATAAAGTGAGATAAGGAAGAATTGAGTTAAAAAAAACCTCATATGATATGATGTTGAACTTTTTATTTGTACGATTGAATTAAAACTTGAGAATTCTAATTGACTCTTAAACAAATATGAGGTTGAAGAATTTTGTATAATATAATATAGTTCATTATATTTCTACAATTCATATAAATCGAAAGAAATGGAAGTTGGGACTTAAGTATGTATTTGTTGAGTTTCTTTATACAATATGATGTCTATCATGATACTTCTACAATTTTTTTGAAGTTGGTGCACATGATTGGCCAAATAGATGATTAATACGAAAGATTAGTATGAATATGTTTATTGTATTGTATGATATTTTGATCATATAAGTACGAACAAAACAGAAATACGTAATGACTAATTCTCAACTAGTTTAAAAAGTTAATATATTTATTAAAATAATATTATTTTTTTAATAAGTTTTACAACTCATTTTATCATCAAGATATCTCTAATTTAAAAGAAATGATATTATTGGATCCTTATTATTTTTTTATAAAATGTTTATAATTTTCTCATTTAATTTAATATTTTATTCATCACTTTTATTTAAAAAAATAAATTAATCAGTAATACTTTTCTTATGATTTTAACCTTTTCTTTTATGAGTTATGTCCAAATTTTATAATCTTTTTATTATTAAAACTTAGCTTTTTTTTCTTTTCTTACAAGACTCACTAATCCTATAGTTTACCAATATATAATAAATAAATAAAATTTATAAATTAATTATTTAAATAATTAGTTAAATAATTTATGATACCTTTTGGGAGGTTAAACCAACACTAAACAAAGATATAACAAATTGACTTCCTTGATTTTTTTTGCTTACAAACACATTCCAAACTCTTTAAAATGCCAAATAAAAAGTTTTAAAAAGTAAAAAACAAATACAACACTTCACAAAAATAAAAAAGTTAGGCTTAAATAATGACCTACTATACAAGAATGTTTAATAATCATTAGAATGACTTGCCTTTTTTTTAAAAAATCACTGAAAAAGTTTAAAAATGACAATCTTAATAAAAGCTTTCAATCCTTGAAAAAAATGATTAGAAATATAACAAATGGTTTTTCAAAAAAAAATCTCAAAAATAAATTTGACCAAAATTATAATTTTCTAATTAAAATATCAAATTATAACTATATTCTTAATTATGTTTGCATTGTGATTAAGATTTTGCTTGATTACATAATTCTCCTAAGAGCTTTCCTTTTTTAATCTTAAAAATGTTAAAAAAACTATCAAATTCTTTCCAACGTTCTCCTTCTAAAATAAACCATTTTCTTTTTTAAAAAAAATATATTGTCACACATATTTTTGCAAATAAATACGATATTACTAACGACAACAAGACATCCTACATCCCACCATCCATACATCTACAAACTCACATCATACATACATCATACACATCCCATCCACATGACCCCCACTCAAACAAGCTTCTTTTCAAAGCTCTCCACATCAAACCCCCCATGCATGGCCTCCATGGCCCACACCACCTCCATGAACACACAAACCTCACAAGGAATCGCCAACCCATCTCTCTGTTTGAAACCATACTCCTCATACGCCATCTCCAACAACATCCTAAACAACGGGTGGGAGAGATAAGCCACCGGAATCACGAACCGCCGCCGCTCCGCTCCCACATAAACCGGCAGGTGACCCGGCGGCGGCCCCGCCGGAGAAAGCTTCCCGTAACCCAGGGCTTTAGTGGACTGAATCGGAAGGCAATGCTGCATTTCTGTTGTTCTCTTGTAGGCCAAGCGAAAGCCTGGTGTTCTCGAATTTATAGTTTAGGTGATACGGCTGAAAGAGTTCAACAAACACGCTATCTTTTGATTTTTTTTTTATTAAAACGTACGAAATATAATTCTTATATAATATTAAATCATATATTTGATATAATTGAATAATTAATATTACAAAATAAGCGATTCAATCTCGATTTGGGTTTTAGTTAATCTACTTTCTCAGCACTAATTTTACAGTACATCGTGGATAATACAAGGAATAAATTGTTCGGAATTAGGTTAATTAAATGGCAATCGTGTCCCATGCGTTTAAACTTTGACTCGGTCCAGTTTTTTGTCATTTAGCCCCTCCGTGTTTTATTATTTGCATCTCTTGGCCTACTTGCCTTGGCCACCACTCCGTTTCCTGTAGTCCGAACATTTATAGAAATTTCGAGAAGAAGGATGTAGAGTTAAAGGACAAATTTAGGACTTACTTGGACATTGCTTTTGTGATTTGGTAATTAATGATAAGGTTTAAATGCTCAATGTTGGACTTCCGTGGAAGCAATTAACTGAATAAAATAATTTAATACATATATATATATATATATATATATATATATATATATATGTGTGTGTGTATATATACAACATATATATATGTATACATATATATATATACATATATATAGATATATATGTATACATATATATGTATACATATGTATATATATATATACATATATATGTATACATATGTATATATACACACACACACACACATATATATATATATATATATATATATATATGTATGTGTGTGTATGTGTGTAAACAATGAAAACAAAATAATGAAAAAGTTTAAATTTGTAAAATAAGAGAACTAGTAATTGAATATTATTGACTAAAAAAGTTGTTGGACATGATTAGTGAGCGACCTGTGTCTGTTTATTGAGTGGTTGCAGATTTTTTGTTAACAAGAAATTTTAACTAAATCTTGTACTCATCATTGACGTAGACGATGATTGTTTAGCAATTAAGAATTAAGGCAATTGCTATTCATATGTGTTGTAATTAAGGATTGTTGGGTTGTCTTTCTTCACTAACCTTTATTGTTCACTCTCTTAAGTATTCTTCTAATTCTACTTGACTCATTTGTTCAGTTACTTGAGAGAGATGAAGAGAAGAGTGAAAGGATAATACCCTTATCTTACAAGTTTTCTCCAAAATGATGTCTTAACAAATCAAATCTCATGATTTTAATTATAAAGTTTATGATATGCTCTTTTGTAGTTAATATGAGATTTATGTTATACATGTACCCTCATCTAGATGCCTGCTAGGAGTCGCTATTTTATCAATAATTTTTCTCTTGGGACATGACTCGATTTATATTATTTTTGATCCTTAGTGTAACACAAGGTTACTTCAAACCATCACCATCAGATAACACAAAGTAAATGGTTTATATTGATAGCCAATCGTAAATTCAAGAGTTTCACATAATTTGTCTTTTCTTAATTTACTAAAAACTAAAAAATTATAAAGTGATAATTGAAGATGCCATGCATATCCCATTATATGGAAGGCTACTTCTATTGAGAGAAAATATTGAGCATCATACTTCATCCATTAGAGTTTTCATCAATTGCTAAGTTGTTGGGTTTATTACTCTTACTAGATGGTGTAATGTTTTTGAGCTAAAATTATGTCATTAATTTAAAATGTAAATACTTAGCTAAATTATTAAAGCTTTTATTTTAACAAAATTTTGTTTTATTTTTAATATGAAAAAATATTTTAAATAAAGAGCAATGTTGATTATTATTATATATTTAAATAAATAAGTATTGGAAAAATTTTTATGGGATTTATTTTAGATTTAAAATTATTCTAAAAATTAATCAATGATTTATTTATTAAAAAAACTAAAAGAAACAATCTAATGAACTTCACGATTGATCATATTAGTAGAGTAAAGTAATATCAAAATTGGTCAAGAAGGCACAAGCTATTCTGACAGCTTGGATACTCTGTTGAATAGTCTTATAAGATGAAGCATAAGATGTATAATCAATTTAAATTTACTATTTTTATATATGATAATATCTTTTCAAGTAATTTAATATTTCATAAAAATGGTAAAGAGTCATGCTAAAAATTTAGAACAACATAAATAGGGCCTCTTTTATAAAAAGAAAAGTTCATGAAAGTTTGTACCTAAAGATTAAAAGGATAAAACAACTAGTTAAGAATGCCATTATATCTAGATTGTGTCAACTCTAGAAGGGTTTAGAACCTTAAAGTCTGATAGATACATGGTAAGAAATAAATCAAATATGGAAGTGTTATTATAATATCTCACATTAAGAAGAAATTATTTAAATAACTATTTTAGAATGTATAGATTATCAGATACTTAAGTCAAACAAAAATCGTTATTTTAAGATTAAAAAAATATTTTGATGGCTAAGAAAATCTATAAATATCATTAGCAATAAATAATTATGTTGAATGATGATTTTATGATTTTAAGATAATAAAAAAATTATTAATTTTTCTGAAAACCTGCAAATAAATAAAAAGGAGTTATAACTTCTCCAATGTGAGAAACAAACTTAGAAAATTTAATAAGATTTATCTGAAACTAAAAAATACCAAAATAACAATGGCATGAGATTTTTTAATGATAAGCTAAAAGATTAGAGGGTTGTAAAAATTTAATAATAATTTAATTATATAGCTAAAATTAATCAAAAATAAAAATAAATACTAAATAATTTTAAAAAGTTCCAAAACTAGATAACAATATAGGGAGATTTTTAAGATAAAATTAGATAGATAATAATTCAAAGTGTAAGGTCACAAAAAAAAGTCAAACATCAATAAGAAAATTAATTGTCAAAATAAAGATTATTTAAAATAATAAATAAAATAAAAATTTATAAATTTAATAATAAGTAGATCTCATGGAGTAATAATTTTTAAATATATTTTAAGAATTTTATGAGGCTAAATTGATTAAAAAACTTGTAAAATTTAATAATCATAAGGTCTTAAAAAATAATAATTCATGAGTTTTTAACTCAACTAGTAATAACATTAAAACAAAGATGAGAGGGGTTAAGAGTTAACTAGAATCATTTATTTAGTTAACAAATTTATTAAAATCGTAATAATACTTAAAATTAATATATAAACTATAATATAACATAACCCTAATATATTTTATTAACTAACCTTAATATATGCAATGGCCTTGATGATTGATTAGAAACAAGAAGATTAGAAAGCAATTAAATTATTTATGCCAATTAATTTTGTATGTAATCTAAACATTAATATTAACATACCTAAAATATATAAATAACCCTAACTTTTATAGCTACAACTGTGAGATTCACGGGGAAGATGGGAGAGAACTAGCTAAGAAAAGGGAAAAAGAACGCCAAAAAATTTTATAAGATTGAGTTGTAAATGTCACCCATTCTAAGGAATGTTAAGCTCCAATGTAATATCTCACAAATAGTGATAATAATTTAGATATTATTTTAGAAATATTGGTTTATTGGATATTTAGATTGAAGATAAAAATCATGATTTTAAAATTAATTAGAGAATCATTAAGGGAGAGAAATTATAGCATCCTAATTATGAAAAAAATATATTTTTATAAGTAATTTTAAAGTATTTTAAATTTGGATAATTCTTGAGAATTTTAATGTTATTTTATGATTTTTCAAAAAAAAATTCTTAAGGATTTGGGTTTTAAGAATGGAGGTGAATATCAAGCTTAAAGTTTTAAATTACTAAATATTATATAGTACAAAATTGTTGCAATTTAAATTTTAATTGATCTTATAATGAAAGATCAAAATTAAGGAAAAAATATTATTATAAATATTTTTGAATAAAAAATTATTAAAATTATCAAAAGATGTAAAAAAAGTTTAAAATAAAATAATAAAAATGGTATATTTTATTTTGAATTCAGTAACAAAAAGTTTATGAAAACTTGATATATTTATGATACCATACTTTATAGAAAATATATCATTTAAAAAATTTTTAAGAATTTTTTAAAAATATTGAACAACATATAAAATTTATAAAAATTTTATGGATGATGAAATTTTATAAATTTATTGAAATATTTCTTAAGCTTATTTAATTAAAAATATTTAAGAAATCAAATATAACACATAATTTTAATTAAAGTTTAAATATTTTCTAAAATTTAAAATACTAAACTAATTTTTCTAATAGATAACAAATAATATCATGATAAAATGTTACTAATGGTCATGGAATCATTAGGAGATTTTAAAGAAATTTTTAGTTTAGTGCAACCTTTACTCTATTAAAATTTGGTGTAATGAGGTGGAGTAAATGATTAGTTTTGCTAATTTGCAAGCATAAGACATGGGAACAAATTAGAATTCAAATGGTCTAATTTAAAAATTATAAAATGAGGGATTATTCTTTTGGAAAGAGGCTTTTAGTGTTTTAGTAAAGAATTAAAGAGAATCTTGGGCCATTGTGAGAGAATCAAAGATACTTTTGTGACCAAGCTTTTATGAAATCCCAAAAAATTATGATATTTTTTATTTGAAAAGTTTAACAAGCGAAACTAAGGTGAGAAGGAAGTTATGAACTTGATGATGCTTGTGTCAAGACTTGCTTATAATAATGCAACTTTGTGTGATCATAAAATCAAATATTGAGATAGATGATAATGAATCTTATTGTGCATCTGGTTAGTAATTAATACTTATAAATTAGAAGACTTAGGAGATATGTGTGATGAATCTATAAAAATTACATATTAAATATAAATTTTATACTCTATATAGTGAACTCATTTTTTATTACTCACATCTTTAATGTGTATTCATATTCTCTATTATGATAGCATATTTCAATACATAAATTCATATTCACTTATAATTTTACAAGTAAGATGAGCTTTCTATAAATTTTAAAAACAATTAATGATATGAAAAATAATACTCAATAAGAGAAAAAGAGAATAATATAATTATAAAAAAATAAAAATGGATTGGTATCATCACTATAAAAGAGGGATTTTAGATAAGAAGAGAAACTTATATAAAGATTAATCCAAAGAAAAAATATTATGGAAAGATACAACTAGGGTGTAACTCATGGACCGATAATAAGAGGTGATTTTCTTTCTTATTTTGTGTTGGCAAAGGATAAGTTTATTAAGAAAATATTTCATATTCTTATTCTTTTCTTTCTTATAATCTTCTTGATTATTAATCTTAATAGTCTTTTCTTTTTTTTCTCTTTCATATCTTTTTATTTTATTCATTTCTTTCTTATCTTATGTTCTAACTTTTATAACACACACACACACACATATATATATATATATATATATATATATATATATATATATATATATATATATATATATATATCATAATTGATATCATATATATGTATATCAATTACTCAAAATTTTTATACTCATTACAATATCTATTGACTTCATCAAACTATATGATTAAGTTTATTATATAATATGGTTGATGAGATTGTATAGTGAGGCTTTGTTGAAAAACAATAAGTTAGGGATTTTGACCCCAAATCAACAACCAATTTAAAACAAACTTCAATCTTTTCAACATAAGACTTCATAGCATATTAAGAAAGATATTAAGTAGAATCATACCTTACAAAATCCTTTTTACTAGAGAAGGATTTAAATTCCTTTTCAAGTTTCCATTATATTGTAGCTCCAAAAGTCTTTGACACAGCTATAGATTAAGTTAAAGCTACATAAAGGATTTCTTCTTTCCCTCTCTCAAATCTTTTTTTTTCTCTCTTACACTTAAACCTTCTCTTTTTTTTTTCTTGATCATCCTCTTATAGTTGATGTGTATGGGGAGAAGGATTAGGTTCAAGTTTATATATTAATAAAAAGATTTAATAAAATATTCCTTATTTTCTTTTTTTTTGCTTTTAAAGACTTAAAAGTAAACTTAAATGATTTTAAAAATCATAAACAATTTGCAAATTTATCGAGTTGAGACCTTCACAATAATATACTCAAATCCTAAATTTGCATATTGACTCCTTAGCACATATTTTGAAGGGTGATAAATTATATTAATTCTTAAGTTTTAGATCTACACAACTTTCATCTAATAATATAATCATAACTAAGGATATATTCTATGATTAATTAAGTGAGCTATTTCAAGTCTTGTCTTATGAAAATTTTATCTTAAAATTTTGAATTATTTGAAATACTTAACCACCATGTCATCTTTAACTTATCATGTTACTTCTCTTTTAGTTTGATTCTTTTAAAGTATTTTAATTATGAAATTGTCTTTTTTTTTCTTTATCTCTTTTCTTATTTTATAAGAATTTTGTATGGTCATTCTTACTATGACAAGTTAAGTTAGATTTAAATTTCTTTTAAATCATATCGTACCATATGGATAGATAAAAAGCTTATGTCATTAATGAAGATATATAAAAAATATTATGCACTACATATTCGAAAAGGCTTAATATACTTGAGTCTTAATTTACTTGTTCTATTAAATCTAATTACTTTTGTAATTTTGATATTCTTATACTTTTTATCAAAATATTTCTTTTGATAGTTTAAGCAATCTAAATTCTAACTCTACTAATTTTTATCTTGTATGTGACTTTTTGAACAAAATTATGTTTAATTAGTCTGTTTTCCTTTCAACTAAACACAAAGGCGATTGACACTTTTCTTCGATATAATGCTTCATAATGAGCCATTATAATACTAGCTTAAAAACTATTATTATATACAAATTATATTAAAGATAAATAACCCTTCTAATGCATCTAAAAGTCTAACACATAAAATCTCATTAAACTCTTAAGAGTCGGAAGCGGAGGCGTGAGTGGTGGCGAAGTAGCAATCGGAAGGGGTTGCGGCGCAACGTATTGAAGGGTCGTGTGGCCGGCGGGATCGCGGCCGGAGATCCTCGCTGGGTCCTCTCCGGCCCCGGTGCGGGGGCAAGGTGGTAGCCGGTGCATCAGCAACGGACGCTGCGGCTGGTGACGGGGGAGTGGTCTCCCATCGGGAACTCAGAAGGAAGGCTTACGGGCAGTGAAGCACAGCAACTCGAAGCGGCGGCGAATCTCGGTGGTCAAATTGGGCATTGACCGCGTGGTCCCGAGTCGGCACATGGGGCCCGGTTCGAGCTAGTGTTCGAATTCGAATTTGGCCGGTTCGCGGGAGTGCTCGAACCGGATTAGTTGCACCTTAATCCGCGGGTTATCTAACCGCTTCGTCCCTGAGCTCGGGCTGCGTCTCCTACAGCCCTAATGGCGGGAGGAACTACCCAGAGGAGTAGCAGAAGAGCCCAATCTTCCCAGAGCGACTCTCCCACTCGCGAGGGTTCTTCTTCTTCTGTAGGTGGCCTGTCGGCCTTGAAGCTTCCCCCTCCGTGTGCCCGAAGTGGCTGTTGGGGATGACCAGGAGGGAGACTCGTTGTGCAAGACTGTGCAGGAGCAGCTGAAGCATATTGGGGAGGAAGCCCATGGAGTCAGGATTGGAGCTGAGGATCCTTATATCCCTGAGGAGACCCGTCCTGCCGTTGCGAATAGGGTGAGCTTTCGGGAGGCCTTAACTGCCAGCAGCGCTCCCAGACACAGTGACAAGATGATTTCGCACGTGCGGCCGGCGGATGTTGATGTCAAATTGTGTGCGACGGATATCCCCGAGTATGTGGAGGGAGGGGACGTGATTATGTCATCAGAAGCTTGCTTGAGGCGCCTGGATTTCCACAAGTTTGACCTGGTGGGCCGTCTCTACGGAAATACCCTTCCTTTCCATGTCATTGAGAGGGTTTTACTCAAACGATGGGGCCATATTAACAACTTCAAGATTTTTGATCTCACGGCCAACTGCTTTTGCCTTCATTTTGCATCGATGAGTGAGAGGAATGACATCTGGTTGGGCGGGCCTTGGCAGATCGTCGGCCAAGCCATGGGTCTTAATCTGTGGTCGCCGGAATTCAACCCTAACTCCACATCTGTAATGCGCGCCCCTGTCTGGGTAAGGCTTCCTGGTCTCCCCCTTATCTACTGGGATGTTGACAATATTCTTCGAATTGCTAAAGCTATCAGCGATCCGTTTCTTCTTGATGGCTGGACGGCGGGCTTAGAGCGCTCTCCCTTTGCGTGAGTTTGTGTTCAGGTGGACCTTGCGAAACCTCTCAAGCCGGGCATCTGGATCTCCGGAGACTACGGGAGGGTTTTTCAACCCTTTGAATATGAAGGGCTGCCACGCATTTGCTTCCCTTACGGTCATGCCGGACATTTGGAGAATTCTTGCAAGTCAGTCAAAGCTGGAGGAGCTGACATCAACGACACCACGACCACAGATGAGGTGCGGGAGGAATGCCCAGGGGTTACTGAGGCTCTCGGCTGCAATATGCTTGAGGGACCTGAGGATGACCACCGATCAGATAGGCGGGATGTACACGGCGAGGGGCACGGTCTGGGCCCTTGGATGATTGTGCAGCGGAGGAAGAACAATCGCAAGAGCCCCGGGGGTTTGATCAAGAGGCCTCTGGATGTCGTTCATAGTTGCACAGCCAGGGGATATGACGGGGCCAGCACATCTCGGGGTAGTAAGGGTTCGCCCAGATTCTGGGGGAGAAGCAGAGTTCGTGGGACGGTCAAGGTTGGGGCACAGAGTCCTATGCCGGCTAAGCCTTCGCAGGCTGGGAATTTTGCCAATGTCGGCCAGGCGAATTCGCCATTTCGGCAGAGGGGATCAGGGGTTGATGGTGCACCCATCCCGGATGGGGGTGACCATTAATCGAGACTTCTTGCTGACCGTGCTTCGTGGGGCACAGAGGCCAGCAGCTGTTTGCTGGAAAGCTGTTTTAGTTTGGGTGGGGATGTCGTAAGCAAATAACCATATGACTACTATGCGGATCATCACGTGGAACATACGAGGTGCTAAGAAGAGCAAATCGAGGGCCTACTTGCAGCGCTGGTTCGGGAGTGGGATGTCAAGGTTGTTGTGCTTCTGGAGATCAAGATGCAATCTTTTTCCCTGCGCGATGCTAACTGGATCCTTGAGAAAGATTAGGATTTTGTGTTTCATCCATCTTTGGGTATGTCGGCTGGAATTATTGTGCTGTGGAAGGAAGAGATCAAGTTAGCACTCACGGCGGCCTCGGCCTTTATGGTGGCTTGTTCGATTACCCCTCGGCAGGATTGCACCCTCAACTGCTGCTTTGTTTATGGTCCAAGGGTGTCTCAGGGACGCCGCGCGATCTGGGACGCTATCCGCACATCATACTGTGACAATTCCCCTCTCCTGGTGGCTGGTGACTTTAACTTTATTATGGGCCAGGAGGAGAAGCGGGGAGGTCGGCCTTTCTTTTATGACAGTGAGCAGCAGTGCTTTGTTGATTTAATGCAGGACCTTCAGCTCGCTGATATGGGTTTTTCTGGCAACCAATTTACCTGGTGCAATGGGAAGAAGGGGGCGCACACATTCTGGAGCGGCTTGATCGTGCCCTACTCAATTCTGCCGACCTGATTGCTTTTCCCAACTGTTCGGTACATCATCTGGGCCACCTTGGCTCGGACCACTGCCCGCTGTTAATCAATCTGGGTGGCGACAGGATCTGGCTGAAATCCACCAGGCTCCTATTCGAGAGCATTTGGCTCCACTATCCCCAGTCCTACCATGTGGTGCAGCAGGCTTGGAGCAGACGTGCGTTGGGGGACCCTAGGGAGATGGTTTCGATGAAGTTCAAGCGGTCACTTATGGCGTTGCGCAGTTGGAGCCGCAGAGAACTGGGGAGTTTGATTAACCGAAACCAAGTACTTTACGTGACATTGAGGAGCTGCAGGCAAGAGAATCGAGGGTGGGACTCACTGAGGAGGACCATGGGCGTCTTGCGGATTTGATCACTGCCTTTCACAGGGATTGTGCCCATGAGGAGCAGTGGTGGTGGCAGCGTGCCAAGGTCCACTGGTCACAGGTCGGGGACACCAACACGCGCTTCTTCAACAACATGGCTTCGTCTCGGGCCTGCATGAACCGCATCTCCATGACCGGGTGGTGGATTCCTCGGACAGCATCGGACAGGTTTTAACTGAGTATTTTGAGAGTAAGTGGTGTGGCGGCATCTCCAGGGTAATGCCACAAGTCATCTCCCCCCCGGTGGTTGTTAACGCTGATGTGGCTTTCAGGTTGGGAGCTAGGGTCACCGAGGAAGAGATCATCAAGGCTTTGCGGGGCATCAAAAGGAATAAGGTGCAGGGATGTGACGGGATCTCGGCTGAATTCTTGCACGGCTACTGGACCATTGCGCGCCATGATGTCATTAATGCTGTGCTGGCTTTTTTTGAGGACTGCAGGCTCCCGAATAAGTGGAAGTACACCCTTATCATCCTGATTCCAAAGAAGCAGGGCGCGAGCAAGCCGGAGCATTATAGACCTATTAGTCTCTGCAACACTGTGTACAAGGTGGTAGCACGGGTCCTTGTCGAGAGACGGAAGCCCTTTTTGCCGGACCTCATTTCGTGGGAGCAGGCGGCATTCATCCCTGGTCGTTGTATTTCTGATAACATCAACATCGCACAGGAGATGGTTGCTAGGATGCGGACTTGCAAGGGTGCAGCTGGACTTATGGCAGTGAAGCTCGATATGGAACAGGCCTATGACCGTGTCTGTTGGGACTTTCTTCTGGAGATGTTGATGGCTATGGGGTTCCCTCCCATCTGGCAGGACTGGATTGCTGCTTGCATCAGAAGCCCTAGATTCAGCATCCTCTTCAATGGTATTCGCCTCCCATGGGTGGAGGCTCAAAGGGGTCTCCGGCAGAGCTGCCTGCTCTTCCCGTAGCTCTATGTCATGGCTTCTGAATATCTCTCTTGCTTGGTGATGAATCATGAATCCCGGTAGCTTCTGGGGTTCCAGCAGGGGAGGCATGCGCCTTGCATCTCGCACCTCCTCTTCGCCAACGATGTCATCCTTTTTGCTCCTGCCTCCCGCATCGCTGCCCGTCTTATCAGGAGGATTATCCGTGAGTTCGAGAAGGCCGCTGGTTTGCAGGTAAATCTTGCGAAATCGAGGGTCTTCTTTAGCACTAACCTTTGCAGGAAGAAGTCCAGGTTAATTCTCAGGAAGCTCAGCATGGAGGAGGGAATTTCTTTTACATATTTGGGGATCCCCATCACTGCCAAGTGCTTGTCCAAGACTGACCTCAGCTTCTTGCTTCAGCTGTTCGATGCCATGCTGCTCAATTGGAGAGTCCGGCCTCTTTCATTAGCGGGCAGGGCCATTTTGGCTTCGTCAGTCCTTAGTGCCATCCCCTACCACGTGCTGAGGTATTGTGTTGTGCCGGCGGGGATTATTGAGGCCATGGAGATGTGCATCAGAAGATTTTTGTGGGGAGGGACTAATAGTGCGAATGCCATTCATTATGCGGCTTGGGAGTGCATCACGCTGCCTAAATCTGCGGGTGGCCTGGGCCTCCGGGACCTCCGCGTTTGGCACCGTGTTCTCCACATGGAGCGATGCCAACGTATTCTCAATCGGGAGCCTAGTCTATGGGTGGATTTGATGCGGAGAAGATATGCTTTGGAGGATCCACGGATGAAGGCCCCCCGCAACGCGTCCCCGGTCTACAAAATGGTGCTTGGAGCAATGCCGGAGGCCATTTCCCTCTTTGTTTGGCGTATTGGGGATGGGCGGACGACGAGATTTTTGGAAGATAATTGGCTGGGGGTCCTTCCGCTGAGTTGCTTGCCCACTTTCATCAATGTTTACACCTACTGGCCAGCCAGCGTCGCCGAATGTCTCCTGCCCGACGGGAATTGGAATTGGGATCTTATCAGCGCTTGGGCAGATGGGGAGCTTTAGGACCGCATCTCGCATCTTCCGAGAGCCTTTTGGTCCTCACAGGACGTCTTGCTTGTCCCCCTCACGGAGAAGCCCCGGGCGGCCAGCGGCAAGATTTACTCGAGCATCGTCTGCAATGCTCGGAAGGGAGGAAATGGCAGCAGGCCCTTGGAGGAATTTTGTGGCATTTGGAAGCTTAGGGTCACTCCCAGGGTCCACGTCTTCATGTGGAGGGTCGCCGATGATCACCTTCCATCGGCGGTGTGGTTGACCAGCCGCAAGCTTTGCAATTCTCCCACCTGCTAGTAGGGTTGCGAGGAAGACGAGTCCTTGCAACACGTTTTCTGGCTCTGCTCGAAAGCCCAAGAAATTTGGGCTAACTGCACTGTTCGGGCAGCGTTGACCTGCTTGGACCAGCATTCCAGGTTTGACCAGTCTACCGGGGCCGATTTACCGTTCATTGACCAGATCCTCCAGTTCGTCGGATCTCCTGCTGCTCGCCAGGGTGCCGGGCAGTTGGTTGCGGCCACCATTGCAACTACGTTGTATTATATTTGGTCGAGAAGGAATGCAACAAGACACAACATCCTGATGCCTCTCCCGGGTTCTACTATTCGGACCATCTTGCTTGAGGTTCACTCGTCTCTCAACCGAAATCTCTCTCTCTCCTCCCTGTCCTGCGGGAACCCTGGCAAGTCCACGGACTTGCTTGTTACGCATAGTTGGATTCCCCCCCTACAGGTTGGATCAGAGTGAACTGCGATGCGGCAGTTGGTGATTCGGTGGCCGGGTTGCGGGTGGTTGTGCAGGATTGTTTAGGTAGACCTTTCCTGGTGGCTGGCAAACGGTTGTTGTCCCAGGCTGTTGACATGATGGAGACCCAGGCTTTGCTTATGGCGCTTGACATGATTAGGGATCTTCTTCCCCTGCACCGGGTTGTGGAACTCCAATCTGACTCTATGATGGCCATTCAAGAGGTACGCGTTTTGATGTCTTTACCCCCGGGATCGGGTGTCTTTCCTGCTACCATCCAGTACGCTTCGGGTCTTGAGGCCGTTCGCTTCTTACACATTCTCAGAGACGGGAATGCGCCTGCTGATTGGGCTGCTCGGGCTGCGTGCTCTGACGACTTCGTCTTGGGCCTTGAGGATCCTATTCCCAAGTGCCTGCTTGACCTCATGTTATCTGATTTCACTTTCGATCCCCCTTGAGGGTCCTTTTGTAATTTGGCATTGGCCTTGATATAATAGATATTATATCATTTTCAAAAAAAAAATTAAACTCTTAAGGGTCTTTATTGTTTTTTTAATCTTCTCATCAATTTGATGGTAGAAAATTTTATTAAGTCTCAACTAAGTTTTAAAGGCTTTGCACACATTTCTGTAAAATCGGTAAATAAATTTTGCTCTATAATTGATAATGACTTTTGAAATTTCGTGTAATCTTACAGTTTGCTACAAATATAGTTGACTTAACTTTTCAACATAAAAAAAAGGATCATTCTTATTGCTAAAAAGTATACAGACTTAATCAATCTATTTATAATCACCCATATTAAAAATAAGTTTTACATTAGTCTTATGTGCACTATTAACTCATAATATCAAGAAAAATATGTTAAGGTAATTAAAAAATATTTGTGTTTGCATATATGTAAAAAGATAAAATAATAAGGATGATTTATTTTGGTATTCTTTTAAGTTTAACTTGATCTATGAGATATAAGATTGATGTAATAATAATCATTAATAATTTCAACTACATAAGGTGATCATCTCCATAGAAATGATTGGACCATCCACGTTGGTAAGACACTTTTAGATGAGAGCTACTACTATGACAAATTATTTAATGCAAACAATCCATTATCAACACTAAAGGTTGTCTAGGGAGGTGGTAAACTCCATATTAATGATAAGAATATCTAAGCATTTTAGACACTAGTTAATGAGTGGTGGTGTGATGAATAATTAAGAATCTAGTACTGTGAAATTTGAAAGAAAAATTGGCATGAGTTTAAGATGATAATGTCATTATGATGAGAGATTTTTTTTTTGGAATTATTATAATTTTAAAAAAATAAAATGATTATGAAATAAAACCATTTTATTATTTTTGTTCTTTATTACCTTTATTGAAAAGTAATTAGGTGAGGAAATTTTGAGAGCAAATTAAGGATGATAATTTGCAACTCATGATCATTTAACTTAACCATCTCATCCATAATGCAACAATTATAAGTCTCAAAATTCAACCCATTGTATAGGTAAAGGTTTAGAGAAGTAAAACTTGTCATTAGCCAAGTCGACATTTTGGGTTTAGTATAACAATAATCACATAAACTTGCCAATTAATAAGTCTAACATAGAAAAAATTTAAATCTAAAAACTATCCAAGTACTCACTCATGATTCATTAGAACAATTAAAATAGCTCAAAGATCCATCAAAAAGTTGAATTGAATTTTGAATCATTTTGAAATTGAACAAAAAAGTGATGAGCGAACTAATTAGCTAATTTGTTGGTTCTACCATTATTTCAACTCAAACATGAGCTACCCTCAATTTGGATTGGGGCAAGTTAAGATTGAATAAAAAATAACAAACATTAATTTGGTATTAACATAAATTAATATGTCCATTCTTTTGAATTTATAAAGCCTTCTAATTAAATAGTGTGTGAGTTTATGTGTTCCCCTCTTTCAAATGCCCTTCTTAACACCCATCTTAATTTTTTTTAAGACTTCAAATGATTGGATTGGTTTGAGATAGAACCAACTTTAAATTAATAATATTGAACACTAGATGGCTTGAAGTTAATTGATTTAATTCATGATCTAATTTTATATAATTCATTATCAATCAATCTGATCTCAAGCCTACATTGATTGCATAATTAGATTGATAACAGCCTTAATCCATTGGTATGCTTCCCTACAATCTATTTCCCATTTCTTTATCTTAATTATTAGATTGTATGATCCATGGATCATCTCATCTTAAGACCAACTAATTTAAATGTGTGATGGTGTTGATCACAAACCCCAATAAATTGATTGAATGAGCCGATCAATCATCCAAAGGTACAAAATCAAATAATCTAAAATATCAATAAATAAAATGAATTATTTGATAACTTAAATGATTTAATTATGTCTAATAAAATGTTGGATATTCTAACTTGAAGAAGATTTGTGAGAAATGGAATCTTTAAAGTAAATAGGGATAATTTAATAAATAAAATTTTAATGTTTAAGAAAATGCATGTGAAGGAAAGATTCATAATCAATTAAAATGAGTAATTTCTGATAATTGACAAAACAATAAATTTTAATAATACAAATCAAGTTAAGTGATTCTAGTTCAATATTATACTTTTTTAAATTGTTGTTATAGTATTTGTATGTGGTAATTTTTATGTGCTTAATGCTATGATTTTATTAAGATTATTATGTACATGCTAATGAATTCGTTATTTGATAATGTTGTTAATGTAATATAATGATTTGATTTATAAGTTAATGTGAATCAATGTTAATTAATAATATGATAACATATGATAGGATATTATGATATAAGAAAACAAATTTGAAAATACATACTATTCCTTAAACTTGAAATGAGATATAAAAATATGATGCGATGATTCATTTTTCTTTGACACAATTCAGTTAGCTCGAGTTATTATAATATGATAATCGGTGATTATGATATAATTTAATCTCATAAATTAGGACCTCTTAAGTAATTAGGAAGATGAATATAATCATATAAGATATGATATGACATGATACTATCAATAGATTAATATGATTTAATATTATGATAAGATATATAAGTGAAAAGTGGCATAGAGCAACTCGATAGAAGAATTGGACAAATCAAATATTTATCATTAAATAGAGGAATATAATCCCATTAGACATAAAATGGGTTCAATAGTTTTATTGTGAAAACAAAACCTTATTAACAAGTATAAAATATAAAATGAAATAAACTTAATAAGTTTTGTAGAGATATTATTGTATATTATATTATCATTTTTTGTTTTAAGTAATTTTATATTTCAATATAATTTGCATTGTACCATTTACATTATAATATATAAATTTTATTCATTTTAATATTATATTATGTTATTTTATCTATTAAGTTGTTGATTCACTCCAATGTTATTATAATTCAAATCCTTTATATATACAAGAATAAAGAGTGAGAGAAATGGAGATTGATGTCAATATTTCATTTCTTGGATAAATTGTATTACTTATAATGTAGATATTATTGTTGTATTTTGTTATATTAGAATTATTATTTTTTGAATGTTAAAAACTCATATTGGATTATAGTTATATAATATTTACATGTTGTTATTGATTAACTAATAAAATGATACTAATAATAATTCATTATTATAATTCATCACTAGATAGATTAACTATCAATAATTGTTATTACTCTAAATATGATGTGATATAATAGTATCAATCCAATTAATTATTTTCAAAATTTATATCAATAACTAAAGAGTAAGGAGATAATCTCATAATGAATATAAGTAAAATAAATACAAATACGCAAAACTATTTAATAATAATTTTAAAAAATCAAGAAACCTATTAAGAAATCCCATTTAATTTTTTAACTTGACGAATATATTTTTTAAAATTTAACAAAAAGCGCAATTAGCGCGAAAAGAAAACTAAAATGCCCATAAGTCGGCGGATCATTATTAGTCAAACGTGTCCGTCAAATCAATTTCGCAGTTGATAAGATATTAAAAAACGGTTCATTATTAATTAATTAATTTTAAAAAATAACCTCCTTTAAAGCTTCTCCATATCGAAGTCCAAGGGGCATCTAAGTGCAGCAACAGCAGATAGCGAGCGCCGCCGATCACAACGCCTTCGCCGCCCGATTCTCAACGGAATCCCGCTTCGGATGCTCCCAACTGTCCTCCGATTCGATCTATTTATCTCCGACAGATCTCCAACGATCCTCCCCTTCATTGCTCCTCGAATCGATGGCAAGCGAGGCCAATTCTCCCTCCGGCGACGTCGTGCTCCCTCACTGGAGATCTCGGCCGATCCAACGGCGGACCTCCATGGGGAGGAACGACTCTGCCATTCCACAGGACGTGAACGTTTCTTCGGTCGAGAGCGGCGATGCCAATGCCCGCGATTGCAAGGGCTCCAGCTCCTCTCACACCGCAGATGCGGAAGTCGGCTATGTTAGTCTCCGGGATCTCATCGCCGCCTCGCCGCCGGGTAGCCTTGTATTGCAGGCGGCCGATATCCACATGCGGCACCCGCTAGTGACATTTATGGTGCGTACCTACCTTCGTCTAACTCCGTCGTCTGTGGAGGTAAACCCCCCTCGCCAGAGCTGTCTCCAGCGATTATTGGCGTGGATCTCGTCCTCATGCGGGCCGGTATGGGGTTGCTTCTCATTCGTCGGGCGGTGGTTCAACTGCACCTTGGGGGGCACCGACTTCTAAGTCTTCAATATGGTTCATATTTGTCTATTTTTTCGATTTTTTTTTTTAGTTTTTCTGGATTCGATATGCAAGTGTACATACCACGGATGCAACACAAATCCAAGTAGGTCTTTTTATTTTATTTTTTCTTTTTTTTTCTTTTCTTTTTTTTTTTTTGCATATTTTGATTGAAAAAGTCTCGTGTCTCATCTTGCTCAATTGGACTTAAAAAAAACTTTTTTAAAAAATTATTATTATTATTTTATATTAAAAAATGTATTTAAATGATCTTTGAAAATTACAACTACTTAGATATTGAGGAACGGTAAGAGTTATGTAGATTAATGATTATCTAAACACATAAGCATAATAATATATCATGTAATGATTCATTAGAAAGACATCATATTATAATCACAATAATAACAAAGTATGCATTGTCATTGAAAGATAAAAAAAAGATCATGCACATTAAAAATACAATTTTGATGTTTCCTTATATTATTTTTTCTTTTGGCTTTGAACTAATGATTAAAGACCAATAATTATCCATTGTTGATTTTTCTTTAAATAATTGATCAAACATTGAACATAATTTTTATTTTCTACAAAATAATATTGACTTGGTTATTCAATATTAATCTTACTTATGCACTTCTTGTACCACATGTGCTAAGACCAACTAAACCACTCCTTGATCATTGTTGTCCTTCGAGCCTTGCACGCAACATAAAACGTTTTCTTTTTTTTGTTTGAATGGTAGAATTTATTAGCTATAAAGAAGGTATCAAACAAAACTTAAGAACTAATGATCATTGATCAATGAACAAATTTTAATGATCAATTACTATTAATTGTTGATTTTCTTCATATAATTGAACAAATATAAACCCGTTGACACAATTTTTCTTTTCTACTAAATAATTGTCGAGAAATCATCGTGGTATCATTTTCCTTCCTCAAATACTCACTAAGACCAAGTAAACCTCTCCTTATCCTTTGTTGTCTTATTAGCCTTGCACCTATCACTTACAAGCTTCCATGAATTCGCATGATCAATGGTTGTTATTTAATAACCACACAATAGCAACTAATTATATTATTAGCATGCTTTTTTATGAATTCATCACTCTACAAGTCAATGTGTCCTCGAGCCCATGAACCATGCTCCCTTAAGGTCACAAGTGTAGGCACACTCAAGGTTGTTGACTTACAATAATGTTATAATAAGATGTTTGAATCTTTACAAAATAAAATAAAATAAAATAATAAAAAAAATAATAAAAAAATAATGAAATATCTTAAAAGTTTCAATAATAAGACACAAATCTAATATGTTTAAGATAAAGTGTTAGTTATGTATTATGTTAGACATATGCAAAAAAAAAAAAAAAGAAATTAAAATTGAAAAAATTAAAGACAACAAATGGAATACTATTTTAATATAAAAATATATTAAGAAGGTCTTAAGAGATCAATATACAAAATTCCAAAGCTTAATATGTCATTTTTTTTATCATTAATCGTCTTTATTTTTAGATGAAGAGAAATGCACGATTAGTATAAAACAATGGAAATCATTATATTTGTCTTAGTTTTCATCATATTAGTTTTCATCATATTAATATTTTACGTATTATTATTATTGTTAATGGATATATAAATAATTCTAATAAGACTTATTATGGAGTAGTGAGATGATTTTGAGTTATTTGAGAGAAAAACGTCACAAATCTATATATGTTTTATGATAAAAAAAGGTTTTGTTTGTGATGTTTTTTGGATTTTAATTTAGATCATGTTAGTTATTAGGAAAGAGTATATAATATTTATTAAAATAACTATACAAACAATTTATTTGTGAGGTTCGATTGAAGATTTAGAAATGTTATAGTATTGCACAATATTTATTTGAATGATGAAAGTGATAAAACTTGCTAAATTTCGAATATATTATAAAATAATTAAGCATATCAATATTATGTATTATTTTGTAAAAGAGAATATTAATTATAATTTTTTAAAAATCATGTGTCGTCTGACAAATTTAAGCTATGCTTATCCAATCTTTTTTACAATATTAGGAATTCAAAATAAAAGAAACATTTTATATACATCATATTGAATTTTAAAATTTAAACAAAGAATTAATTATTTTTTACTTTTAAAATAAATCTAATTAATTTTAATTAATTAGTGGAATGCAAAATCTTAATGAGAGTTTTTATGAGATTATTACATGCATCTATCATTGAACCATTCTTTATTTTATTCCAAACTTTATTTTATTAGTCATGCAAATATCAAGTAAAAAGAATATTATGTATTAAAAAATTCAAAATAATTAAATAATATTTTTCTTATTAATAATGTTTTATGTGATATGCTTCTATAAATTTTATGATACATTGCGTTCATTTGGATGACTAGAATTAAATGCCATTTTTAAATTAATAGAATAACTAAAAATAAATTATGCTTTCATATTATCATCTTTTTTAAAACTTTGAATATGTTTGATAAAAATTATTAAGAAAAATATTTTCATCAAATGTTTTTTAAACAAAAAACATTAAAAAATGAATATAATGATTTTATTATTTAATATACTTTTTTTTCATTTTTTAAAATGTTTCAAAATATGTAACAGAATCTTTCCATATAAATAGAAGATAAAGCAGGGGGTGGTCCTCACTCGTGCCACTCTTTTTCCTTCCATTTCCGCTTCTTTACCTTCATCATCACCACCCTCAGCCATCGCCCGCAATAAATGCAGTAGATGGGAAAACCCACCCGCGTCCGCATCCCCAACAAGTACGACGCAAACCCAATTGAAAGTACCCGATCATGCCACAAAACCCTCTTCACCTTTCCCTCTCCCTTTTCCAATGTCCTTCTCCGGCGAGCTTCCCGCCGCCTCTTCCTCCGCCTCCGACTCTTCCATAACCTCCCCGGTCTTGGCCTCTTCATCCTCCTCGGTCCTGCGAAACCTTGGAAATCTCGGTCTGGGCTATGCTATTGCCATCGCACTCGGCCTACTCGTCCTTCTATCGACCCTCCTTCTCGCCTCCTACGTCTGCTGCCGCACCCGCCGCCGCCAAAGCCCTGCCACCAACATAGCTTCAGAGGCCTCCGACGGCGTCGTGCTCCCGCGCATAATCTTCGTGGCGGAGGACGATGCCGAAGAGGGACAGGGCTGCGGGTCAGGGGCGGGACTTGATCCGGCGGCCATTGCGTCCTACCCTAAGTTTCCGTTCTCGTCGGCGGCGGCAAAGGCTAAGGGGGAGGGGGACAGCACGTGCGCCATCTGTCTCTGCGATTACAGGGAGGCGGAGATGCTGCGGATGATGCCGGACTGCGGCCACTTCTTCCATTTGATGTGCATCGACGCTTGGCTCCGCCTGCACCCTTCCTGCCCCGTGTGCCGCAACTCGCCGATGCCAACTCCGCAGTCTACTCCGCTATCCACGCCCCTTTCGGAGCTTGTTCCACTCTCCCAATTTGGGGCCGACCGCAGACGGAGGTGATTCTTCTGTTGCCCTAGGTTTCGGTTGCACATCTATCTCTTTATACCTATAAAGGCGGTTCTTTTTGGTAGATCTGATAAAGGAGGAGGTCGCTGAATGCTGGTTTAGATTACTTGCGATTTAACTAATAGGCGAATGCTTTTCTTTCCTCTTGTATTTTCTGCCTTGCGGTTTGGAATCTTCATATAGTTCGCTAGTTGTTGTAAGTTGGAAGATTTTGTACCTGCAATACAAATAGGATAATAGATTGGATTTTGTACGACATAAGAAGAAGGTCAGTGTGGTTATTTTGATTGTTTGTTACTATTATTGTTTTTTTCTCTTCTACCAACTTTGAAATTTGACATATAATTTGGCAGCATAAGCAGCTTTAAGGTGGTGAAAATACATGGTATAACTGCATACTATAGGTTGTGAGAAAGTCAAAGGAATCATTCAATTGCTAGTATTTGAATCGTGCCCCTTTCTTTTAAATTTTGTTTACTTTTATGCTGTTGATAGGCCTATCAAGAGAAGGTTGATGTTCACTAACAACTTATGTTCTTCTTGAGAATTTCTATTGTTTTTTTGTTAACTAAATGAATCAAGCTTGAAGCGAAATTTTATTGTCAATTACTTAACAAGCCAAATATTCGGATTTGTAGTAATTAATAGTTCATTAATTTGTTAGCATAATGTATACATTAATGAACGTACTTCAACTTCATACTTGTTTGACTTCCTTTTATTTTTTTGTATAAGTTTGGTTTTGCATATCAAACCGAGCTCAAGCTAAACAAAAGAATTTTAAATATTTGTGAATCTAGCTTGAACAAATTGAATGACAACAATATCAATTACGAGATGAAGATGAACAATATTATGTTCAAAAAAGCTCAAGCTCAAGCTCAATCATTAGCAAAGCTTGTTCATTTTCAACTCTTGCACACCCCTAGTTGTTAGGATTCGAGATGTATATAAATTTATAAAAAAGTGTTAAGGCTCTATTTGATGGTTGCTTTTGAAGGTTTTTTCTTCTTTTTCAACCTTGAAAGCATAAACAAAGTTATTGAATAACTTTCATAACTACTACTTTCTTGTCACATGAAATGCATTTTTCAAAAGCTCTTTTTTTAAACGTTGTTTTCAAAAGTTTTCTTAGTCACAAAAGCAACCATCAAATGTAATTGAAATCTAGCTAGCCAAGTAATGAGCTATGATATGGCTGATACATCATTTAATCCTTGTTATTTATTGATGAACTGCTCATGTGCTTGATATTGTTGTACTATCAACTGGTGACTTGGTTTCAATCATCATGGTTGTTGAAACTTCACATGGTGAAACGTAAAATAAGTTAATTGCAAAATTTTAGACTAATTTATTTAAGAGATGCTAACGCCACTTATAGATTATAGTTTTGTCCAATTTACATGGCACTTTTTTTATTTAAATATGAAATGTCTATAGCCTTTATTATATAAGATATTCTGAAGGAGTGGATTCCAAATGGAAATTTTTTCGATTTCTTAGGAAGAAATATAGCTAGTGTGGTAGTTGCACTTGCATCGAGCAAATATCCACCATGTTTGCGTTCAATGCAATTGTTGTTTTGTTGAATTATGTATGTTTTATAGGTCTGTCAACGTCAATCTACATCTTGGGGACATGTTTAAGATCTAATCAAGAGCTAATATGGTTTTAACTCAATTGTGCATTGAAATCATTCAATCTGCCTTTGATCCATGAATCTTGATCCAAGTGAAATTGTCTCTTTATGCATAAAATTAAGCTCGATTCAAGCCAAAATGGTTCCATTTGTTTTGTTAGTTTATCTTTTAGTGGAATTATGAGCACACAAACATAATGCATGTTAAATGTTGACTTCTCATGGTGTTATTCCATATTAAATTTTTTGTATGATTTATGCAAGTAAATGAATGTACATGACTAATTTAAAACATGCATGTATGTGTTATTCTACATATAAATATTTGCATAGGTTCTCAAGATAGTCAAATTAATTGGCATGAGCTCAATTTATGTGTGTAATGTACTAATCAGAAAGAATGACAGAAATAATACCAATTTTTTTTTTTTTTTCAACACATTTTTTTTGCCAGTTATGGTTTCATCATCATTTTAACTAACCCCGATGAGTTTTTTTTTTTCATACTAATTACTTTTAGAAGTCATAAAACTATGCCCATCTATCTTAATGTCGCATGATGGATTTGTACACCTTCATTTACTACTTTCATGTTACTCTGCACTATATTACAAGAAGGAAATCAACTTCAATTAACTATTAGTTGTTGAACATTTGTTGCAATGATTCAAACAACATTTGGACTAGAATAACTGTGAAAATTTCTCTCATGAGCACTTTGGCTTCTATTTGTCTAGTCTAACACATGCTAACTTAGGCAACTCAAATTCATTTCCAGCATTTTATAAAAAGGCTTTTTTATCTTTTCGTATTTTCAATTTGTATTGCTTTTGTTAGTCACTAAAATGAATTGGTGACTTTCTTTCCATCTATTTCATCCAAAGGTTCACTCTAAATTTGATACATGTTGAACAGAATTGTATTTTCAAGAATAAGCTAACCTTGCAGCAGGTGATTTACTGCTTTGCATTGCAATTCCTACACATTGTGATTCCCTTCAAACACATAAACCTAGGAATTCTATGAAGCATTTATCATTTATCTGTGTTGATGGTTTTTGAGTTGGCAGCTGCTTCTATAAAGAATGTTGTGGTTGTTCATTCTTGAGAAAAGTTCTACTGTGAATTAGTAGCAATCAAATAGTGCAGTTCTGTGACGTTATAACTCATTGATTCAATGCCCTTATGTTCTTGTTTATCTTAAGTCCAGTATTTGTAAGGATAACTGCACAAAAGTATAGTTTTTTTTAAACCTTTTCCTCAGTTATGTATGTTCTCTTGAAGGTTTCTTATTTCCAGTCTTCAAGGGACTTCAATGACTCGAGTGTCACGCTAGGAAATATATTATTCGATTTGCAGGTGCCATAAAGTGGAGTTATTGAAGCATTAAGTGTCTTGTCATCATTTCTTAGGCTAAGCCATGCAATTAATGAATAGGTACCATGTATGATTTGGTGGTTAGTTAATCATATTACCCAAAATGATTGTATATGGTTGATGATAATTAATTTTTGTCTATGGATTAGGAAACTAACTTTATTGAATCCTAAAATAAAGCATTTTTTCTTCTTGTTTTGGCCACAACAATTATGAGGAGTAAGCCTAAAGAGTTGAGTTTAAGTTTATGATTATCTATTGTAATTAAATATTTAGGGAAGATGTTTTCTTTAGCTTTTGACATGAAGGGTTTTCTCTAATGTCCATAGTGGGAAAACATTTAAACTAAGGGGGTAGTTTTTAGCGATGTTTTGGATCTCTACATCAACTTTTTAACACATCAAATTAATTAATATTTTAGATATATTATTCTTTATTCTTGTTTTATTTCTTAATAATATAGTATGATCTTTTAAAAATGAGTAATTTATATTTTATCATACTGGTACGTTCTCATTATTGTATCGTGTGATCCATTATATTTCTTGTTATATAATTTTTTTTTGGTGTGATTATATTTTTTTGTAAGAGTATTGTAGAGTAGATACTTCATATCATACTAAATGTTCTCATGTAATTTGTAGGAATGACGTGTCTATCATCTTATACAATTCCCTTTGCTCTTTGTTTTTTAAAATTTGCACAGTATAATCCCCTTAATTGTATTGTATGATCCTCTAGTAATTTTTCTCTCTTAAATATATTGTATGGTACGATAACTACAATATTTTTGTACAATTCAATTGACTTCAATAGTAACTTAATGTTCCCTGTGTTATTGTGGTCTAGCAAATCGTCTAATATAATATTTTAGTAAGTCGTTACGTAGCTCCATTAATAGCCTTACTACCCAATACTTTCGTGTCATATGATGCATTAAATTGTACAATTATGAAATTTTCTTTATAATCGTCACCTTCTTTTTGTGACAAACCTAACACTCTTTGCTTCCTTCGGCAAACCTGTCATTGTGTATGTCTTTCGTTGGCAAAACCAACATCATCTTCATCTCTCTTTCTCTTATCTCATTGGAATCACAAGACTCGCACGACATAGTAAACATAAAAGAAAAATAATTATAGATCTTATCTTGCTAGCAACGTTGATCCCACAAACCAAAAAGCCCTTTCAATCGCAACTCATCTTGGATAGCACAACAGCTCTATCTCTCAATTTCTCATACCATGTAAGCTTATTAATGCAAAAGGCTTCTTATGAATTCACCAAATCCTTTCTAATAAGAACACATTCTAGCATAAAGCTTCAAAACAATTTTTTATATACAAATATATACTTGTGTTATTGACATTTTTATATTTGTATCTATTTTCTTCCAAAAACGACTAAACTTGAGCTAAATTTTTTAAATTGTAAATCTACCCTTTTAGAACAATTCAAAAATTAACGTTGCTGAGCTTGTCTTGAGGAGTTTTATCTATGAATATGTCCAAACAATGTGTTTAATCAATTTTAAAATTATAACATATTTTTTTAATATATCGTATAAATTTTATATTATCAAAATTTGATTTCATTATATTATAATATATTCTTTTATAATTACATGGGATCAATTTCAAGGTTTATTATATGCTAACCTTTGTATAGGCAAGGGGTTATTATAATATAGTTATCAATTCTTTTGATTAGTTAGATCTCATTATACTTAAAGGTTTTTTTGTTATGTAGAATTTGGATGAAGGAAAATTAATAGAAGTTTATTTTATTAATAACTTAATAAGATTACAAAGGAGAAGGGAGAGAGAGAGAGAGAGAGAGAGAGAGAGAGAGAGAGAGAGAGAGAGTTTAGATTTCACAAACTTACGAAGATTAAAGAAAAAGCAAGACAAAAAAAGAAAGAAAAAGCCTCTCAAGTAATTGACTACTAAAATTGAACCACCATTAGTTTATAGTTGAAGCAAATATGTCTTGTTATCATTCATTATGTGGTGAGAGATTGAGCTTAAAGATGAAACCTCACAAAGTTGATTTTTAATGACTTGGCGATGTAAGATAAGTTGTATTAGAAGATTGATTGTAAGTTTACAGTAGTAATTCTTTTAGCTATTTATTCATTGTTTGTTTTTATGAGATTGTAAATGAGTAATGCATAAGGCTCACACATCATTTTTATCATTTTTTCATACTTATTTATGTATTATTTTCTTAATTAGGGTTATATTAGCTTTTTTTTATTGTTTTATAAATAAGCTTTGATTGGATGGAAATAAGATATATTAATTTAGTTATGAAAAAAATATATATTTATTGACTTTTTCAAGCATTGAAGATTGTGATATCTAGAAAAACACTCGTTAAGAAAATCCTTACTAGTTGAGTAGAAATCCCTACTGTAAGATTTTAATCTTTCATCGATATGTCTCACTTTGCCTTGAGGGTTCTGATTCAAACAATTAAACCTTAAGGGTCTTGATTCCATTTTCTTGGTCTTGAAAATCTTGTCTTGGGTTACTTGGTCTAGAGACTCTAACATCGAACAACTTCATATCAATATTTGTTACATGATTACATTCCTCATGACAACTAAAATTTAACTTAAAAAATGTTTACATCTTCACTTCTAAATGAGCATTTTTTTTCCCAATAACTTTAAAAGACCAAGCTTTCTCATTGACCTCCAATATCTTCATCTTCATTCTCTATTTCATTTACTATACATTTCATTGTCTTTATATATACTTTAGACCTTCCACATCCATCAACATCATCTCTAAGATTTATATAACCAATCTTATATTTTCTCTCATAATATACACCTAACTAATGCTCAACTTTTAAAGATACATAAAACATTGATTTACATTTTCAATTATAGAGATAATCAATTAAATTAATAAAATTATATCTTAATTATAAATTAAATTTTCACTCATACAAGTTTCACAAAAGCTTAAATCAACTATTTTATAATACATATCTTCACTTTTTAATGACTCTTAATATACACAACCATATAATCATTATTCATTAATGATCAATAACTCATGATATAATCATTATTCATGAATAATAAATATAGCTATTATTCATTAACTAACAAAGTATCTGAAAATTTAATCGATTTAATAAATTACAACACTTAAAATTAAAATCATTGAATTTACAAAATTAATTTAGCATCCAAAGTTTTGTTCCATAGGTGAACCGTTGTAAAACATAAAGATGATCAAGTTTTACATAAACAAAATTTTTCCAGTGTTTGTTTTCCAAAAGCTAACCTGCCCCTCCCTGCAGCCCGCTCCCCTTCCTCCCTTGGTATGCACTCTCCAAAGAAACTAGTCTCACCACTGTTGCTCCTCCGTCGGCGCTCCTTCCTCCAACGCCACGCCTTAATTTCCTCCGCCGTTGGCGATTCCTTTCCAAACGATGTGCCCCTTCGGGAAGACCTCAGGTCCCAAGACGACGATCACCTGCGAACCCGCCTCTCCTCCTCCGATCGCATTTCCCCCTTCGACCTTCTCCATCTCTTCCGCTCCATCTCCTCCTCCTCGGCTGCACTCCGTCTCTTTGACTACTGCCGTCTTACAGGTCTGGAGGCCGCCTCGCATTCCCACGGGCCATTCGCATTCCAAGCCATATTCGAACTCGCAGCCCGCGAACACGACCCTGTCGATCTCCCTCGCTTAAAGAAACTCCTACTCCTCTCCAAGGAGCACGGGTACACGCTCACGCCGGAATCCGCGGCTTTCCTCGTCCGCTCCTTTTCCCATGGTCGATCACCCTCTGACACCTTCCTTGCCTTCCGCTACCTCGATCGCTCCCTCCGGCGAACTCCTCTCTGCAATCATGTGCTCTCCTCAATCCTCCGCTCACCTAATTCCAACCACCGGGCTGATGCCCTCTCCCTGCTTGGCGACATGCTCAGCCCTGACTCCCCCTGCCCCCCGGATTCCTCCACCTGTTCGATCTTATTCCTCGCTCTTTCCCGGGGCAACCAGCCGGCTGATGATGAGATGCTTCGCATCGTCGTTAAAATGGCAAAGAACTATGGCATTTTTCCCACCGATACCTCCCAGTTCACCAAAGTGGTCGTCGGTCTCTGCCGCGCCGGTCGCACGGCCATGGCCTGGGACCTCGTCCACGCCATTAACAACGCTGGCGGAGCCGTGAAAACCCCCGTCTGGAACTCGCTCCTCACCGGCCTCTCCAAAGACAGGGATACTTCCAGGATGAAGCTTGTTTTGTCTGCGATGGAAGCGTCCGGGTCAGCCAACGTGTTCACCTATGGCATCGTCATCAACCACTTATGCAAGTCACGCAATATCGATTATGCACTCCAGGTGTTCGGCAAAATGACGCAGCCAGATTCAGCCGCCAGCCCGGATGCCGTTATCTTCAACAATCTCATCGACGGCCTCTGCAAGGTGGGCAGAACAGGCGACGGCCTTGCTCTCCTGAATAAGATGAAAACCCACCATTGCGATCCCAACACCATCACTTTCAACACCCTAATTAATGGTTTCTGTAAAGCAGGCGATATCCAAACCGTCGAAGAGCTCATGGCTCGGATGGACAAAGAAGGGGTTGCTCCCAACATAGTCACCCTAAACACAGTCATCTCTGGAATGTGCAAGATCGGCATGGTCAGCACCGCTTTGAGCTTCTTCCACCAGAAGAAGGCAATTTGGGACGACGCAAAGGGAAACACCGTTACTTACTGCACTCTTATTGGCGCTTTCCTCCATGCCAACAACCTCGGCAAGGCGATGGAACTTTTCAACGAAATGATCCACGAAGGGAATCCCCCCGATGCCGTCACCTACTTCACTCTCATCTCCGGCTTGTCCATGGCAGGAAGAATGGACGACGCGAGCTCCGTCGCATCGCGGATGAAGAGCGACGGATTCCAGCTCGACACCAAGAGCTATAACATCTTGATAGCAGGCTTCGGCAAGAGGAAGAAAGTCGACAAGGCACGGCAAGTGTTCGAGGAAATGAAGGAAACAGGAATCAAACCTGATGTTGTCACCTACAACACTCTCATCGACACATATAGCAAAGCCGGGGATCTTCCGACTGCTCAAACGCTACTGACCAAGATGATGGATGACAACTGCAAGCCTTCTCTGGTAACTTACGGTGCCCTTATCCACGGATTCTGCAAGAATGGTGATAGGGATGGAGCGGTGAAGATCTTCCAGAGCATGCAAGACTCAAAGCTTCAACCCAACTCTGCGATTTACAACATTCTGATCGATTCCTTCTGCAAGGGTGGAGATATCGGGTTGGCTTTCGAGCTTTTCGATGAGATGAAAGGCTGTGGCCTGCATCCCAATGCCATCACTTACAACGCGATGATGAGAGGGCTGTGTGAGAAGAACATGTCCGGGAAAGCTTTTGAGCTGATGGAGGAGATGAGAGGGGAGGGATGCGATCCCGATTTTACCACAATGGAGATTCTGACCGGATGGCTGCCGGCAATTGGGGAGACGGGGAGGCTTACAAGGTTTATGCAGGGGAAGGAGGCTTCAAGTTCGTAAAATATTATTGTTGAATGAACAAGGTTTTATTTATAAAAAAATATTTATTTATTTATAATATTTTTATTTGAGTATTTTATCTTTAAAATGTTTTGAAAATTAGTAGGAAACCAAGAATTTAAATAACTTTGGGTTGAATATAATTTAAAAAAAACAAATCCAAACATAATTTATAGTATAATTTTAACCACAACTATAAGAAAAGCAAATAAATTGCCTCATACAAAGAGAAAATTGTGCTTATAACTGAAGATTGTAACGCTCTCTATGGGCAAAGTCAGATGACATGGCGTATGTCAAACACTTTACCCGAACCCAAAGACTATGGAGTGAGGGGGAAATTTCAAATTTCCTGGCGGCGGGAAGGCCGGCGGTGGGCTCTGCACGGAGGCGGCGGCTTCATCCGGCTGGCGGACGTGGGTTGGCGAGACACCAGACTTTCTCGCCATTTGAGCTTCACGCGGCAGCGACGGCCTGTGCGCGTAGACAGTGGAAGGCGGTTTTTTCTCCATTGGCGGCGGGAACGTGAACTTATGCTGGTGTTTTGAGCTGGTTGTGATCAAAGGAACGTTCATATCTCTAGCCACAAACTACTCCCCGTTGTGGCAACTGCAGTAACTTACTCGACCTGCGGCGATCACCGGAGAAGTGTAATTTGGACTTTATTTGCAAAGAAGTGACGGGAGGTTAGTCTTCACAACTTCAATTTTATTTCATTACGTTTTATTGGCTGTGGCGAATTACAATTATTCGTCACTTAAGTCTGCCCAATTTGCTGGAATCAACAATTGTTGATCTCTCATCCCCCTGCCTGCTGCTAATTTGAATTGTGCACTGCAACTTGTGAATTGCCTTTATCCCTGCTTGCGGTTTTATTCGAACTGTGCCGTGCTTCATATATATGTGCGGAAATTTCTGCTTGAGCTGAACTCAATACACATGGCCGGAAACAAATCAGCCAAGAAGCATATTAAAAAGACAAAAGAGGTGATGCTTGGTTCACCGGCAAATGTAATTAACGCAGATAAGGAGGAATGAGGAAGAAATTGCTGAAGAACAGAGTATTATTCTTGCTGTTGCAGCTCAGGAAGTAAAAATGCGCAATCACCAAAGGCAACACAACATGTTGGAGGGATTTTAAGTGAAAGCAGTGAATCAAATGAAAGCTCCCTTCATTTGAGCTGGTCTGAGGACGAGGATGTAAACTTGGCTGGAGTTCCAATGAATGCTATTGCTGAATTGCAGGCTTGTGCTACGGAAATTGAAAATGCTGTGGAAGAAATTGATGCAAGATGTGTGGGAAAGTTAATTTCTAGTTCCAGAGTTTGTAATGTACCCAGCAATATTGAGAACATTTTAACATGTAATATTGTTTTGATGTCAGCCGAATGCACACAAAATGCTTGCAGAAATACTGAGACAACAGGACACGAATATAACCAAAATTCGGAACTGCAAATTGGAAAGCAAGGCAAAGTCTCAAATTACCAATCACAAAAACCAAGCAATGTGGATATCAAAAGAATTGCTCAACAAACCGTTGATTTCATTGTTGATGATGAAATTCATATGTCTAATGCAGCATGTGAGCGAAGGATTATCTACCACAAGTACGATCTAGTGGGTAGAATCTATGGTAACGATCTCCCATTTGCACTTATTGCCAGAGTTTTGCAAAGGAGGTGGGGGCATTAGGATTTAGAATTCTTGATTTAACTGTTGGATGTTTCTGTTTGCATTTTGAGTCCATTGAGGATCGTGACCAAGTGTGGTTTGGGGGCCCACGGCAAGTTGCAGGTCTTGCCATGGGGCTGTACATGTGGATGCCTGATTTTAGACCAACTTCTTTGGCAATCATGTATGCTCCTGTATGGGTTCGGTTCCCTGCTCTTTCACCCTTATACTGGGATATTGAGAATATTTTGAGGATTGCCAAAGTTGTGGGAGACCCCATTCAGCTGGATGGGTGGACGGCAGATCTCCAGAGATCATCTTTTGCTAGAGTGTGTGTACGGATTGATCTTTCAAAACCACTTCAAGACTGGTAAGTGGCTTAACGGACAGTTGGGGAGGACTTTTCAGCGATTTGAATATGAGGGGATGCCTTTGATTTGCTTTGCTTGTGGCCATGTCGGACACGCGGTGGGGAATTGCTCCATGGCCAAGAAGTCAACCTAAAGTACCTCTGAGGAAGACCAATACAGCAATGGTGAGAAAGGAGATGTACCAAAGCATAGTGGGGAACAAAAATTCCAGCAAAATGCCGAAATGGAAGGAGTGGCTGAGTGTAGCAAGGGACTAGGTCCATGGATGCTTGTTCAACAAAGGAAGAGAAATGCTACGCCACCACAACAGCGAAACATACAAGATAGAAGACTGATGAACATGCAGAGAGCTGGAAGATCTTCTGGAAATCAGCAAAGCTACGCCTCAAACAAAAGTAGAATTCGGTCCACTTCAAGGGGAAGAAGAGCCGAATGGATACCTAAAAAGACATGTCAAGAAAGTAGTGAACATGGTTTAAAAGAACAACAATCGCAGCAGTTTATTAAGGAAAAAGATGAGGAAAAAAAATGAAGAAAGGCACGGACAAAGCAGGCTTGGAATAAAGAAAAACATCTTGGGAAAAATGAGTGTGGATAAGGGCAAAAGCCCTATAAGTGCGGTGACATGATGAGTTACAAAGCTGAAGGAAATAAAGGGAAGGAAGCTTTCCATGGGCAGCCAATCCGCGGCTTTGTTTGGTTTATGTTTTGTTCTGTACTGGTGTGTACTGCACATTTCCATTCGGCACAAATGCTGCTGTTGCTGGGGGAAATTGATGAAATTTTGTGGAACGGAATTGCACGCCTTATGAATGAACAAAGAACATTTCATATAGATACAAAAGTGCTCCGGTGTTTGGAATGGACTAAGGGGATGTTTTGGTCACTGATTTGGGGCAGAAAGTTGTTGCATTTTAGCAAAAAGGATTATAAAACTTTTGGCTATATGGGTGCTGCAATGAATCACGCTTTGGTATTGATTGAATGGGGCTGCAATAGTGGAACTTTCACCATAACTGTAGTTAATATTCAAACCAGCTTTGCAATGATCCAAATTACCACTATTGGTTGCTTGCAATGTGCATATTGCAGTAGCTGTCAAACATCGTGTGCCTCCTGCTGCAGCTACTGGGATGATGGCAGCGGAAAATTAAGGCACAATAACATTTTCGAGCTGAAGTGTTACATCAATTTCAGCAAATTGAAAATGATGTATGTGGTCCACAGCGACATGTTCTGAGCCTTCATTGTCGATGTTACAGGATGGGCTAATGTCACAACCAACTGCATACGTGCTACAATTCAATATACCACCACAGTGAAAGACTATGGATGTGGTTACAGGAATTTTTCTGAAACTGGAGCTAATAAAAGTATCTAGCTGGAGATTGGCTGCTTGCAAAGTTATTTGCTCAGGAAGTGCTCGAATTTGTAGGCAACAAGAGGGTATTCTGGGCTTCAATATTAAGTCATGCATTTCTTATTGCTCCCACATTCGGTTTGCTTTATTAGGCTGGCTGAAGTTGATGCTTGTCATGTCTGTAATGCTATGACACTGAAGTTGGAATATTGGTGCATTTCGATGATGGTTTACATGGCAAATTCAGATCAGCAAAGATGGCTGAAACAAAAATATTCTCCCTATGATCTTGACTACACTATTATCTGGAAACAAATATGGTTGCAGGTCATTCCTTGCTGGAGATTAAAGATTTGTTGCAACGTTCACATTTCAGTTGCATTTTGACAATATTCATCGAAGTAGCTCTTATTGGATGGGCATGAGGCAATGCTGGGGAAGGTTTATAATGCTGAATGGTGTGCGTTTTGATAGCAAGAACCAAATTAAATTGGCTATTCTGTGGGAATCTTGGTCTCAATACTCATGTGAGCATTGTGTGAAGGCAAGTCCGCGGAGTGATTATATTGGGCATGCTGGCAGCATTTATGTTTCTTCCTGCAACTTGAAACTGCAATTAGTATGCTATTGCTGCACAGGGGGGATAACTATATTCAAAACAAAACTGAGACATGATGAGACGTTGGGACACAATTGTCCCATATTCACTTTTGGTGTATGCATCAACAAGAAGCACTGCAAAATGATTCTGCTGTTTTCGTTGTGCTGCTGCACTTGGTGGATTGGGGGCACTGTTAATTCAAAACACTATGGGGCATTAAGGCTAAACTATTTCAACCTTAGCTACTCTTCAAACAACTGCGACCTAACAACTGCTCATTGCTGCAGCTCTAGGATCAAACTATACTTTGAATTAAAAAACAACTGCAGGATGTATAATCTGAGGAGCGAATACTGCTACAGCAACAGGGCCAAGCAAAATACAAAGTCGGATATTGATATTACTATATGCTACCTGCGGGCATGCCACAAGAGGGGCAGATGCTGGTCCAATTTTCTTCTGGGAAGCAAACATCTGGAAGTACTGGTAATAATATGGAATTCTTGGCTACATCATTCAGGTCTGCAAAGTACAAAGTTACTACCAGAGATTGAGCATGCGGAGCACTACTGCACCATGAATCTGATTTCCTTAGACTGCTGCAGCACTGCAAGCTAGGTAGGCAAAGCAGAATTATCATACTGTATGATATTGGGGCATAACTGGTCCATCTACAAATACATTACAAAAGTCCACATTACAATTGAAGACTACTGCGTGTGCTGGATAAATACATACATGGAACTGGGAATTAAAAGCAGGAAGGATAACAACAAGAGGAGAATACAGCAGCTTCAAAGACTTAAGTGGGTCGATTGCTGTGAAATGGGGATCAGGAACAAAAACTGGAGCAAAATGGGTACATGTGTGAGTAAGCTCGTGCTGGAAAATGTAAATAACTGCAGTAAGCTATGCATTTGGCATTACATTGCAAGGAAAATGCAAAACTATACGTGCTGTAAGGTTTTCCCAATGAGACAGTCCAAGTGTGGAGGATATCGTATATTTTCCATAGTTTGGTCTCACAATAGTTCAATTGCTTCAAATTTATGCAGAAATAGTGCAGCAGCAACATTGTGTGGAGGAAATTGTGTGGTTGCCAGGCTAATGTGAAAGTAAATTCTACAAGTGCAAGTATATTCCTGGAAAATTGGATCAACAACATTTCGAAAACTACCTACACTATATTTAGCTGCAGGATGACAGAATGTATGATGGGGATCAGGAACAAAAACGGGAGCAAACTGTGTACTTGTGTGAGGAATCTGAAGCCGGAAAATGTAAATAAATGCAGTAAGCTCTGCATTTGGCATTACATTACTAGGAGAATGCAAAATTGTAAGTGCTGGAAGGTGTACTCAATAAGAAAGTCCAAGTGTGGACGTTTAATTGCTTCAAATTTATGCAGGAATCGGTGCAGCAGCAACATTGTGTGGAGGAAATTGTGTGGTTGCCAGGCTAATGTGAAAGTAAATGCTTCAAGTGCAAGTATATTCCTGAAAAATTGGATCAACTCTCTTTCGTGGAGCTACTGCTGCAGTGCCTGGGTCAAGAATATCCATTGTCAAATCGAAGTGCAAATAAGTGAATGGAAGGCTGTGAAATTACCAGGGAGTACAATGCTGCTAGCTGCTGAATATTTCTGAATGTTTTGGCTTATTATGGAGGCTGCGGATGATGAAGAGATGATGTGGGTGCTCGGGAGATATGTTTTGAAGCATTACTCAATTACTTATAGCTAAGGTTGCTGTGTGGAATATTCGGGGTAGGGGATCAAAATCATGTGGTTACCTTCAATGCTTTGTGAGGGAGCATGGGGTAGCTATCGTGGCTCTACTGGAGACTAGGGTGGAGATTTTTGACAGAAGGGATGCAAATAGACTGTTGGGCAGGAATTAAAACTTTTGTGTGCAGCCGTCAGTAGGTTTGTCAGGAGGGATTCTGGTGGAGGAACTCCATACTGTTGGAGATTGTAAGTACCTCCTCTAAGATGGTTTCATTTCTTGTGAGTCAGGGGAGTAGGGCTTCATGCGGTGCTGTGTGTTTTATGCTTCAAAAGACCATATGACATATCGGGAAGTATGGAATCGCATTAAAGATTTTGTCAAGCAGGGTGGGCCACTGGTTGTGACAGGGGACTTCAATGTGGTTATGACACAAAAAGAGAAGAAAGGTGAAAAAAAATTCAGTTGTGGGCATGCGCAAAGTGATTTCACTTTATTTTTATAGGATTTGGGACTTCATGACTTGGACTTCATTGGAAACATATACACATGGTGCAATAACAAGGAAGGCAGTGCACGGGTTTAGGAGAGGTTGGATAGGGTTCTAATGAATGATGAAGGTATGAGGGCTTTTCTTAGTTCAATAGTGAAACATCTATCCCGGATTGGGTTTGATCACTGCCCGCTGCTCATCCAGTTTAATTGTCTGTTATTCAAGAAGGAGGGTAGGAGACTTCAATTTGAGATTGTAAGGGTGGCCTGGAAACGTACTGTGAAAGGTCTGTGGTTGGATCGTCAACCAAATTTCGAAGAACGTTGATAGCATTAAAAAGGTCTAGTAAAGGTGAATTGGGAAATATTCTGCAAAAATCACGTCAGTTGGAGCGGAAATTTAAAGACTACAAATTAAAGAATTTGAACAGGGGCTATCACAATTGGAAAATGATCTATTGGCGACGAATATTAATACATATCATAAAGCTTCAGCCTTGGAGGAGGCTTGGTGGTGCCAACATGCTAAGATCAAGTGGGCAAATTTGGGGGACTGTAATACACGATTTTTTCATGCTGTTGCTATTTCCAGGTTTAGGAGTAATTACATTCATCAGCTTGAGAATGTGAAGGGGGAGGTGTTTGCCTCCCCAAATGATATGAAAGAGATTCTTATGAACTACTTTAACAACAAATGGTACAGTGTGGAACAATATAGCTCACCCCGCCTTTTCAGCCTTTAAATAAAACTAGTATTGAGCATGCTGGGCTGCATGTCAGCTTTGTTACTGACGAAGAGATTAAGATGGCTGGCTTATCAATCAGGAAAAATAAAGCTCCAGGTATGGATGATATATTAGCGGATTTTGTACAAGGATATTAGGGTTTTACTCAAAGAGATCTTTTTATTGTTGTTAACTTTTTCTTTATTGAGAAATGTATGTCCAAAAGTTGGAAGGATATATTGGTTATTCTCATCCCAAAAGTGTAGGGGATAATCAGACCTGAGCAATTTGGATTGATTAGCCCGTGCAATGTGATATACAAAGTTATGACAAAAATCTCAGTATGTTGTTTGAAGATGGTGCTTCCTTACATCATTGCAAGGGAACAGGTAGCTTTTGTGTCTAGCCGATCTATTTTTGACAACATATTTTTGGTGCAAGAGATGGCCACCCATATGCACTCTTCGACATTGAAGGAGGGGATTATGACAATTAAGATGGATATGGAACAAGCATATGATAAAATAAATTGGCTATCTGTAATTGATATGCTAAAGTAGCTAAATTTTTCTAAACTCTAGTGTGACTGGGTGGAGGTATGCATTTCATCGCCTAGATTTGGGATCCTTTTGAATGGTTCACGTCTCTCTTGAATTGAGGCTTCCAGGGGACTTCAACAGGGTTGTACTCTATTCTCGTATCTCTTTACAATTGTATCGGAATACCTTACATGGCTCATTGGTATCAGAATTAACCCATCGGCATCGATCATGACTCATTTTCTCTATGCGGACATCTTGATATATGCTCTTGCTATTTGTGCTGCAACATGGATTATTGGGAGCACTATGGAAAGGTATGGAGCATTTTTTGGCCAAGTGGAAAACTTAAAAAAATCAACAGTTTTGTTCAGCAAGAGAATGAATAGCAAGCGTAGGAAAATGATTGCAGGAAAATTGCATGTGCCTGGCTACCCATTTCAACTATCTTAGTATCGCTATTTTTGCAACTATGCTTCATAGTAGAGAATTTAAATTTCTTATTGACAAAGTTGAAAGTAATGTGGCTTGGTGGAATATTCGATCACGATCGTTTGCTGGGCGAATCACCTTGATTAATTTGGTCCTTGCTGCAATCCCCAATTTTACTTGACGCATGTATTTATTCCAAATGGTATTATGGAAAAGCTTGAGAAGGTGATGCGTAGATATCTATGATGCAGGGATAGAGACAACAATTCAATACACTATGCAAGCTGGAGTTTGGTTACCCTTCCCAAGCAATGTGGTGGGTTGGGAATTCGCTGTTTGCAATGTTGGCAAATTGCTCTTCTTGCCAAACAATGTAGAAGGGTAATGGCATGGGAGGATGGGTGGTGGACTGAAGTTTTCAGATCAAAATATTGTACAACCCAAAACAAATTGAGCATGATGCAGGGTCTTCCCAGGCTTGTAAACTACTGCCGGTGGCATGACCATATGGCAGATTGCAAATGAAAAGCATGTTTCTTTCAGCATAGGTAATTGGTTGGAGGAGTTTCCAATTGCTGCGTGACATACGTCAATATGGACATTGATCATCCTGCTGTTGTGGCTGAGTTAGTAGACATTTATGGGGCCTGGAATCATGAAAAACTGCGGCAGCTTTTTGATGCAACGTTGGTCGATCATATCCTGCATCTTCCTTGGGCAAAAGTAAGTGACAGCGATGCTCTTTACTTTCAGGATGTCGAAAAGTAAAATGCTGGAAGCAAAAGAGGTAAACAGGGATATCAGCAGCTCTCAATGTACAATGCGGGAAGATGCAGTCTCGAGTATGTGCCTTCATGTGGAGATTTGTGTTAGAAATTCTGCCCACTCGTGAATGGCTATATGCAAAGGGAATTCATGGGGAGAATGCAGCGGCACTTTGGAAATCCAATCTCAGCAATGTTAATTTTGGAAGAGCAGGTTCTCAAGGTTAAGGAGCCTAATAAAGTCAAGATGGCTGCTGCAGTGTTGTGCCATTTGTGGAGCCATAGAAATTTGCATTTGCATGAAGGAGTGTATGATGTAGGTCTCAAACATTTAAATTTCAAGACATAAAATGTTATAGTGACTTGAAAGTTGGTTAAGTAGATTCTAATTTATGCTAAGTAAAAAGGTGTTGTATATCACAATCAGTGGTACTAAGGATATTGGTGGAGTTTAGCAATAGCTTTGGTAGAAGGTTCAAAATGAAATTTTTGAGTTAGGTTTTAAAGAAGTAAAGGTTGGTTTTAAATTATAGGTTTAGGTTTTGTTGTTGTGAGTGTAGTTTCTTGATAGAGATAGTGATCATGTAAATAATAGATTTAGAACATAGAGATTGGATAGAAGTAGGATTGGGATTAAGTTGCTTGGGGATATAAATGTGACGTCGTTCCCATGTGGTATTTGAGTGTTATATAAATTTAATATCATTATTTATACATGTACACACACACATACGTATGTATGTATACATACAGATGATTTATATAAATTTCTTACAACATCATTCAATCATAATGGTTTAGTTTTTCAAAATTTTACAAAATGTTTCATATCATTATTATCTCTATTTTTAAATTATTCTTTGTGTGTTTAGTTTTATGAACCATCAATATATATAATACATTAGTTAATATAGATTGAATAATTATTACAAACTAAATAGATAAAATTAATACAAACCTCATTTATAAATATAATAAATAAATAATTATATATTACAAAAATATGTCATATAAAGAGTGATTTTCTAGTCACTTGAATTCTTATTAGATATTTTTAACTCTTGATATTCATTTTTTTGATGATTGCTCATCACTTAGGCTATATAATACTATTGCATGGCTTATAAAGGCTCATGCTAACTCTTATGTATCTTATTACTAATTAGGCTAACTAAATTATATAAAACACTTAATAATTAATATATTCAATTTTTAAATAAATTTATTAATAACAAAAGTGAATAAACGATCGTCCCGAAAGCCAACTTGAAAAGAACTACTGGGGAACAGGAATCAAATCCGGTTCGATTACGATCCAATCCGTGTTTTTTATCAGCGGGTCAAGATGAATCAGATCCAACCTGGTTTAGCTCTCGGCTTGGACCTGTGGAGCTTAAAAAACCTAGACCTCCGGGCGCCATCTGCTCCGTCTCGCCTTAGAGCTCGTTCGCTCTCCTTTCTGGTGTCATGGGGACGCCGGAGACATCCCGCGAGCCATGCCCTGATAGAATATTAGACGATATAGGTGGCGCCTTTGGCATGGGTGCTGTGGGGGGATCCGCCTTTCACTTCATCAAAGGCATCTACAACTCCCCTAACGGAGAGCGTCTTGCAGGAGGTGTGCAGGGCGTCCGTATGAACGCTCCCCGCGTCGGAGGCAGCTTTGCGGTATGGGGTGGTCTCTTCTCCACCTTCGACTGCACCATGGTTTATATTCGGCAAAAGGAGGATCCTTGGAACTCGATCATCGCCGGCGCTGCTACAGGTGGATTCCTTTCCATGAGACAGGGTCCTCTAGCTGCTGGAAGATCGGCGATTTTTGGTGGCGTCCTTCTTGCCCTCATCGAGGGCGCAGGGATTATGCTCAATCGACTCCTCAGTGTGCCCCAAAACCTGCCACCAATGGATGATCCTAACCTCGCGGCGATGATGGCAGGTGGAGGAGGCGCAGGGCTTCCTCCAGGTTTCATTCCGCCTGGGCAGTTTCCGGCTGGTCCCTCTCCACCAACGCCGATGGCGGGGGATGCTGGTGCTTCTTCTTCCTCTTCTTGGTTTGGAGGCTTATTTGGTGGCGGAAAGAAGCAGGACGAGGTAAATAAAAAAGGAATTGGAAGTACAACCGAGGTATTGGAGAGTTTTGATTCGCCAAGCTCCCCTATCCCGACGTTTGAGTATAAATAGAAGTGAAGCGGAAGGATGGGAACTTGAGGGGGTAAGTCCTTTCATCGGGAATTTCCTTTCCTTTTTTCTTACCTTACCTCTCTCTTGCTTCAATGCAGAGCACTCGAGAGCAATTTATATATGAATGCAAGTTTTCTATTTCAACTTATGTTACAAAATATAGCTTTACTTACTCGTTCAGTAGTATGTTAATAATTTTTGTTTTCTTCTCAACATTAATAATCTTTTTATGGTTTCAGTTGGGTGCATTAAGTATCAAGTCCTTTTGGTTCCTGAGATGTAGTGTTTATGTTGAACTAAGAAGTTATTATTAAATTGTATGTATGAAACTGTTTAATTTTAATTAATCTCTAGTTTTGATCTGGCAATTCTGTGTTTCTGAATGGAAATCTTTACAGTTGTATGATTTGTTGATTTTGAAATCTAAATGTTTTAAATGCAAAACTTTTTGTTTATTGGCAAAAGCAACGATCCAATTGAAACCTGATTCCTATAAAATATTCTTTTGGCCCCATAGCAGTATATGACTTATACTTTTCTAATTTGCCTATTTTTTTGGGACACCTTCTGTAAAGAGATGTTCTTAATAATTCATCAATAGCAAAGGAAGCAATCACATCACAAACTAGGATTGGTTCAATTTTTCAAGAATCACAATCTTTTTATTTTCTTCTAAGATTTTGAAAATCGGGCAAAATCTCACCAAGGTTTTGTGCTAGCTAGCAAATCATGGACAGCTCCCACATGAGTTTGGTACTAACATTGTAGGTATTCTTGCCTTGAGTGGGGATTCAAGGCACAGGGCTCAATAAATAGAGGCTTATGTTCCTCTCTTGCACCACACCTTCTACAGACCATTGTTTGAGTGATCAATGTGAATTTGCAATCACAATGCCTTTGTTTTAAAATTCTTTATTCTTTTTGGCATTGTTAAGATAAATATTTATTTATTTTCTTTTCTTTTCTTTTGTTGTGTTAGTAGGGTTAGGTTTTATGATTTAGTTATGTTTTGCTAAGATATGTGAGATCTGAATAAGATGTGATTGAGAATTAAACTGAAATATTAGGTAAAACCTCTTAAATTCTTTATCAAGCTAGTAGGCACTCACAATTATGTTATATTTTTCACAAATGAAAAACAACATAGATGACGAGTTTCTTAGTTTATCTTATTGTTTTTTGTGGTGGCAAACTTGTCATTTCTATAATGATTGACCTTTGCATGAGTTGCAAGGGAAAATTATGAAATTTGAGAGTTGATACAAGTTGACAGATGTTGAGACTTAGGATATATTTTAAATTGCATGTTGACATGCAGACTTTTGATGTTAATTGTTTGTGAACATTCAAATCCTCCAAGTTTCATTATGCAGTTGATTGGAATGAAGAAGATCATTCAATTATATTTAGTGCAATTATGTGAAAATGAAAGTCTTTTTTTAACCATAATATTGTATTTTGAACGAATGTTGGTGTTCAAATAGATAATGAATAATGCAACTTTTTGACCAAAGGTTTTAATTTGAATTTTGTTACTTGTAGAGAGGATGACACATTATTGTTCATGGATGTTCAACTTCAATGTGACACCAAGTTTTCATAGATTCCCATCTTAGGTTATTTTATAAGATTTATTTTTTAATGAAATTCATTTTCATGAAAAATTGTTGTTTTGGTCTAAAATTATTGCTTTAAAGCCCCGCACTTTACGGCATGGCAATAGTTTAGCCCCATTAGTGCTATACAGGGAAGGCTTCAAGTTACTAGTTCGAGAGTTGCTGTTAAAGTATCGTCAATGTGTTTTAATAATTCACCTTCTTTTGAAAGCTCATTAGAATCAGATGATGGTGTAGGAGAAGTTGTGATCATACATAAAACATGGGTGCAAAAATTGCAATCTTGTAATGTTGTTTAGTTGACAAGGGATTTTCAAGGGCTATATAAAGGTATAGAGGTTTATGGCCCAAACATGAATGTTAGTAGACGTTATTTTTTGTGTATAATGTAATCTAGAAGTGAATAATATTTTTTCTTTATTTTTTGTCAATTATCAAGTGAGTGATAAATGACAATTTGTGAAATGAAGCTTTCTTTCAACACAAAGAAATTAGTGTTCATTTATGTTTTGGTGGATGCCCCTTACAAGCCTCGTCTATGGTGCATTTGATACTCAACATTCAAAAGGCTTGGTTGTGCAATTCAAGTGAACCACATAGTTGTAGCATCTCCATCATGCAAGCTAATCATAGACAATTTAATTCTTGATGTTTCATCATCCTAACTAAATGGATCCATATTTTGACGAAATCATCGAGCGTATTGAAACACAATTCTTTTGTGGTTTATTTATGAGAAGGCTTAAGATGCATGCATGAAGGCAATTAAGGCTATTTTAGGAGGTTGGGAGGAGCACTTTGGAAATCATTGGTTGAAATCCTCAAAAAGGGTGAAGAGTTATCGCTAGGTGAGATCTTATGGAAAGAAGTCATTGAACATGGTGCCACTTCTGTTAGCATGCTTTGAGGGGTGTAGAGACGAGTGTTCTTGTCTCAAGTCCTTGTCAGCATACTTTTTTTTAGAGTAGTCGCAGTAGAAGTAGAAGAATGGCTAAGATCAAAGGAATAAGAGAGAGATACTTTTTGTCACAAATGATTAAAGTCCCTAAGAAGATTTCCTCCAAGTGATTCTTGAATTTCAAAGTCTTTTCTAGAATGATCTTTAGTCTTTTCCTCTGAAAATTTCTCTTAAAAAGTTCTCTCTGAAAATTTCTCTAAAAAAGTTCTCTTTGAAAATTTCTCTAAGAAAGTCTTGTCTTCACTCAGCATTTTTACCCCTTTTATGTCAGGCTTAGATATAATATTTTAACACATTCAAATTACAAAAAGATGAAATTGTCGTTTGTCAAATTCTTAAATTTCGAGCCTACCCGCTTGTACCCATGCCCGCATATCTTATGCTTGCGTTTTGTGGCGCCTGAAGTTGGGCACATGCCCTGCGATAAACAGTGTTTGACGTCAAATGCATGCAATTACCAACGTCACGAGCGGGGCACGTGCAACTGTGCATAACTTTTTTTTTCTTTTTGTGTTTTTTTCTCTTTTTTTTTGTTTTTTTTGGGCTTTGATCTTTTGATTAAGAGATGAATTTTTCTATATCAACTGTTAAGAGGATATTTTTGTTTTTATGTGTGATATCATAATTTTTAGATTTCAAGGTGTCTTTTGAGGATAAAATTTGTTTGGGTCAAAATAGAGAGTAATATTTTGATATAATGAGATCAGGTCATCATAGTTATGTTATCAATGTAATACATCTTACAATATGATGTGATTCTATCATAGTTATGTTATCAGTGCAATACCTCTTATAATATGATGTGATTTGAAGATAAACCAAACAGAAGCGAGTGGGCTTGTAGCTTTTAAGTAGAGGCGTATGGGGTTGAATAGTCTCCTGTCAACTACAAATGGAATGATCATAATTTATATAAAGACTATATTCTTAAGATATCAAGATGTGTTTTAAGGACAAATCTTGTTTTGGTTGTGAAGATGCAGAAAAAGTCACCAAAAAAAAAACTATAGTGCGGAGACCTACCACACTTCACCGATATGGATGGCCTATCGCACTTCACAAGGGAAAGCCACAATCTGGTCTCGACGAGTACCGTTATAAAACCCTCCTCCCGTCGACTACAAAGAGGACCGGAAGAAGGAGAGACGAAAGAAGCGGAAGCAGAGAGAAAGAAGAAGACAGTTGGAGAAGCTCCTTCAATGCCGTCGGAACCTTCACAGTCGTTGCCGAAGAGTGATCGCAAGACGAACAAGCTTCATCTTCCTTCGTCCGCAATCTTGACTTCGCCAAAACATCATCGATTTCTTCTCCTCTGTCGTCGATCTTGTTCTTCGTCGTTTCTCGTGTGGTCACTACAGACTCGTCTTCCAAACTGTCGGCAGCATGAATAGGTAATTAGGAAAAATTGCATTTGGTGGGAGCTTTTAAAAAGCTGCCCTAATTGACTTGCATCGACCTTCATTGACCCGCATCAGCCCAAACCAATCCAAAGAGACAAGTGTCGACTTGCTGGCCTGCATCAACCCGTGCTGACATGTGTCGGCCTATACTGACATGCATCAACCTGTTTCGACTTGCAGCAAAACGCGTTTATCCACACACCTGTGTCGACCTGCATCGACCCACGCCGACCCATGCTGATCCATACCGACTTGCGCTCGCTCGAATTGGCTCGTGCATACTCGAGTCAGCTCGCACCCACCTGAGTTGACCCGAGTTGACCCATGCCTGCTCGCACTTGACCAAGATGAGTTGTGTCGTCTCACGCCGACTCGAGCTTGTTGAGCTAACTCGCCTTCGCCGCCAAACCGACTCAACACCTATCCCGAGCGATTCAGGATCGATCCCAGCAAATTCGGGACGCATCCTTGTTGCTTGGTTGTTGATCCAGCCGACTCGCCTCTGATCTAAGCTGATTTGCTGCTGATCCAGGCTGATTCGACATTTAGTTTGAGTCTCTATCGATCTGACTGAGCCTTCACCGATCCATTTGAGTCATTGCTGATCTAAGTCGAGTTATCGTTGATATCTATAGAGTCACAGTCGATTCCGACTGAGTTGTTGTCGATCTCTATCGAATCGTTGTCGATCCTGATCGAGTCATCGAGATCCTGTCCGAATCATCGTCTATCAAAATCGAGTCACCATCAATCCAAATCGAGTCAATGTTACACAGTATTGCACCATCTCAACATCAATCACGGTGCATTTAACATTGATGAGACAATAGTAGAATTTCGTCGCATCATGTCAACTTGTCCTAAATATGTGCTTAATATTCTTCCAAACAAATAGGGAATTTCGTCCATTTGAGATTCCTCGTTATTGTCCTAAGTTTTTGTTTAAATTCCCAAATCTATTTTTGCATTAATATTTTCTAACATCGTCTGTGGGAACAAACAAGAAAGCTGAAATGAAAAAGATGAAGTTTTTTTATTCCCAACAAGGAAGCATCTGATAGTCGCAGTTAAGAGGTGATGCAGATCTTTACATCTCTCCTTAAATTTCACAAACTTCAGAACCTCTTTAATCGTCTATTGGTTTATTTCAACAGTAAATAAAGCATTTCATAAGATTTATTTCCACCCTTCCCATGTTTATAAGAAAGCAAATTAGAATAAGTTTGACCACCTTACTAAGAAAAAGTTTGTTAAATATACTAAATCTCTCATTCTAATAAAGAGTCATTCGAGGCTCTATCCATGACACCCAAACCTCATTACATTACACCATTTTAAAAAATTTGCAAGTGTGCACCTCTTCACACCATCTTACCAATCTATTTGTATCATACGACCCAAGACCCTCTACTTTACACCAAACTTAAACTCCTTTTTCTTGAGCTTCTACTTTTGATCATGGGCATCGATGTCTTCTCAGTGATGAGCTTCACCTGTTTTAGCAATAGGGATATAACCTAAATATTATTGAGGAGGTTTTCCCATTTACTAAAGAGATTCTTTTGACTTCCTTACCTTCAAAACTTCAACTGTCTAACTCCACATTTTATTACGACAACTCAGATCCTTTTATTTTCTTAAGATAATTGCTTCTTTACCTGTCATGATTAGGGTCATCCGATGCAAAATTTTCTCTATTTATTCTTAAAGATGTAGCTTTATAATGATTCTAGAAATTGTCTCATAAGTCAATTTTCTCATTTGATCAGCTCAAAAGATTATTCTTATCCTTCTTCATCGATTATATTAGACCTAATAAGATCTCTGAATCTCTTCTTAATTTAAAGTAACATTAATTGAAACCACTTAAAGTCTACTTCCAACGTTTCAGAGAAGCTCTTAAAGAGGTTGAGCAGGACTCGACTCACTCGAGCAGCTCTCATCAGATCTCTTCAATCGAGAGATTTCCAAAAACATTTGGTCAGGTGTCCGTCGAAATCATTACAAGAAATCTTCAACAGAGCTATTTGTTTCATCAACGAGTTCTCTTTAGCTCTGTTTGGTAGACTAGAAGGGAAGGCATTATTACCTCAAAGGCCCCACGATTGAGGACAAAAAAGGTCGCGAGACAACAAAACTACCCCCGGAGGACTCCACATGACAAACGAGGGTACCAAATAGCATTTCAATACTTCCTTAAATGTACCCTCAAAATAAATTTTGGCTACCATAAAAAAAGATGAATTATATCAAAAGTCGAGACTGCTCTTGGAGAATAATTGAGACAACGAAATTCTATAAATATGATGAGGATCATGGTCACATGAGCTCCGAATGCAATGCTCTCAATGTCTTAATCAAGAGATTGTTAAAAGGTCAGCTTCAAGAATATAAGGTAAAAGCCTTTAAACTAAATCCTATCTCTAATAAACTTGTAGTACTAGAAGTCACCAAAAAAAAACAGAGAAAGATGATCAGAATCTTCATATGGCATAAAAAGACGAAGCCAAGGCCATTTTTAGGATTGTTTATGTCATCACTGAATAGAAGCAGTCCCACTCAAAGAGCTATACCCTGAGAATATTGGGATGAACTATGATTGCCAATGTGACAAGACATCATTAACTATCAGTTTCAATATCATTCGGGCCTAAAGACATGCCATCTCTTGGCAACCCTTACGATAATGCCATGGTAATTTTGGGAATAGTTGCTGACTTAGAAGCCCACCACATGCTCATTGACATCGGAAGGTCAGCTGATATCTTTTTTTCTTGATGCTTTCGATAAAAGCGATATTAGTCGAAATATTATTCTCCCAATTACAGGATCACTTGTAGGTTTCTCTGCAGAACCTCCAAGACCAGAATGGACCATCATATTGCTACTTATAATGGGAAATCCTTCTGATTCAACCATGCAGATGATCAACTTCATGATAGTTGATGCTCTTTCTACATATAATGCTATCCTCGGGAGGCTAATAATGAACACATTCTAGATGGTTGTTTTGACACCACATTTATGTGTGAAGTTTAATACTCATTCAGGGGTAATTCAAGTGCAAGGGAACCTTTTACAGTCAAGGAGATGTTATTTGAACACCATGAAAATGGTGGTTCAATCATCTATCACAATCCCCAAAAGAGAAGTTTCTAACCCTACATTCCTTTGCGTCTTAATCCCGCTCAATCCATCTGATTCGGCCAAGCTTGTAACTATTTCTATTGATCGAAATGAAAAGGAAAGGGAAGCAAGTCTCAAGCTTATGGCCAAGTACATTGATATTTTTGCATAAAAACCATCAGACATGCCAGGGGTATACACTGTAACAGCCCAACACTCCCTCCATATAGATTTGAAAGTTTCAACAATCAGACAGAAAAAATGACTATTTAGTATTGAAAAGCAAAAAGTAATTAAAGAGAAAGTGTCAAAACTCCTTGATGCCAGTTTCATTTGAGCAGTCCACTATCCTGAATGGCTAGCCAATGTAGTACTCGTAAAGAAAAGCAACGGTAAATGGCGTATGTGTGTGGAGTACACCAATCTTAATCAAGCAAGCCCAAAAAACTCATATCCTCTACCTCGAATTGATGATCTCATTGATTTGGCTGTTGGCTTCATGTTTCAGTTTTTTAGATGCATTTTCAGGATATCATCAGATTAAGATGACTAAGAAAGATAAAGAAAAACCTGCATTCATTACCGATTTTGAGACACTCTGTTATAAAGTCATGCCCTTTGGATTCAAGGATGTCAGGGCAACTTATCAAAAAATGATCGACACTGACTTTTAGAGTAGAAATCTTGAAGCTTATGTGGACGACCTTTTGGTGAAAAGCATTTCTTTTGAGACGCATCTACAAGACCTAAGAAACGTTTGAGACTTGTCAAAAATTCAATCTCAAGTTCAATCTCTTAAAATGCACTTTCGGTGCATCCTCAGGAAAATTCCTTAGTTATATAGTATCAAAAGAGAGAATCTAACCAAATCTTGACAAAGTGAAAGATATTTTAGAGATGACATCTCCAAAAATTCTAAAGGATATCTAATGTCTCGTTGGACACATCGCAGGGCTTAGTCGTTTTATCTCTAAGTCAGGAGAAATAGCTCAACCATTCTTCAAATTATTGTGCAACAAGGCCAGGCTAATATGGACAGAGGATTGTGAAAAAGCCTTTCAGGGACTCAAGGTTTACTTATCTCATCCTCCAGTTTTAAGTAGTTCGATACCTGGAGAGCCATTCTTCATCTACTTAGTGGCCTCAAACTTAGCTGTTAGCGTTGTATTAATCCGAGAAGACAGAGGTATGCAATGACCCATTTATTATGTCTCACACTTTAAAGGATGCAGAAACAAGGTATTCTCTCCTGGAAAAGATGACACTAGCACTTCTCATGTCTGCTTGATAATTGCGACGTTATTTTCAATCCCATATTATTAATGTCATCACAGACAAGCCTTTGAAACGAATACTTCAGTCAACTTAAGTCTTAAAGAGATTGCAAAAATGAGTCATTGAGCTCGACAAATTTGAGATTGGTTTCATACCTCGATCATCCTTTAAATCTCAAGTAATTGCAGATTTTTTGGTCGAAGGGATCTCCTTTGAACCTGAGCTCCCTTTAGATTCTTGGAAGATATTTGTGGATGGAGCATCGAGACAAAAGTCAAGTGGTATCGACTTCGTTCTATTAAGTTCGGAGAATTTTAAGCTAAAACGAGGGATTAAAATCAACTTCGCGGTCACAAATAACCAAGCCGAATACGAACCTTTGATTTTTGGATTGAAATTTGCTGTGGGATTGCGAGTTAAATACCTACAAATCTTCGGTGACTCATGACTGATCGTCAGCCAAGTCAACGGTTCATTTGAAACCAAAAGATCCAATTCTCAAAACATTGACACAAACTCTCATGCAAAAGTTTGATCAAGCTAGTCTCACCCAAATCTCTTGTGAGTAAAATCAAGAGACATACCTACTGGCAAAATAATGGGACCCCAAGGAAGTTTTCCTCTTATTGAAAAATCATCTGTTGAGAGTGTAGAAGTGATAATTCTCAACCATGAGAGGCTTACAAGCTGGATAACTCCATTGGAGTGGGTTAAATTTAGTTCAATAAAGTTATTGGGATTGTTAGTGCTTGTTGATCAATAACACTAGAAAACATGCATTGAGGCTCTCTCGAGAGACTAAGCTCAACTTTGAGAGGTGACTTACAGATCAAAGGATCATGCTTTTCCTTTAAAGCACTAATCAGGAGACACCTGCAGTTGTGAGTGCTTTGAGAGATAATCTTAAGCTTAGGCAATCTATTCAATGTGACACGTTCTAGTTAGGATGAATAGAGGATAGAATAAGGTTAGCAAGACAATCTTCATGTATCCAACAATCAAACCAGAAGGTATAATCACCTTTTCCCTCTTTCTAAAGATATTTTCTTTCACGTCATGCCTTCGATAATACGTTTCGAAGCATGACTATTAGGCATCTAAGGATGTTCTCAGCCACATTAATTAAATGACAACACTTGTGCATGAACATGGACCAAATTGAATTTTTACACCTAAGTTTTCATCAAAGCAAATGTGAGTTCATGGTTCTTCCCATGGGGGTTACTATTAGGTTGTTTTTGAGAATGACCCAGTTTACCATTCTTTTTGTCAGTTGTTTGTTCTTGCCAACAACAAAGCTTTCGGATCGGCACTCATCTTAGACCAAAGCCTTCACCCAATGAAGGAAATACTCACCCCTTCTAATCTACTTCCTATTACATGAAACCCTAACACCGATATTTTCTTGATTGATTATTCTAAGACCTCGGATGTTTTGTTATTGTTAGCAGGAATATTGATCTAAATTTGGCTAATGCCAATCATATTACTTCTCATAACTCTGGTAACTTTTGTCAAACTAGTTCTTATTCAAGCAATGAGATTATTCAGGTGGTCATTTTGCTTGATCCTATTGATATGGGTCCCATCAATGTTGAATTAGTTCTTAATCTATTATCATCTCTTTGAATGGAAGCTAGTGTTGCTTCTGGTACAGTTGTTTGTGCTCATCATAATCTCTCGTTGCATAAGTCTGCATGAAATTTTGTTACTTGCAGTCAAGTCCACACCAAGTATCAACTACAACGTACATAGCGCAGTTGAACACATCACTTCTAACTGCATTTCTGTTGTTTCTACCATGAATAGTTTTGTTTTTGATATGGAAATTTCAATTCTAGTTACTTAATTGACTCTATACATGCTCTCTTTGCATGTCTCTATCATTGACTATAATAGATTGGATAATACATAATAGATAGGATAGTGATTTTGGATGGCTATGTCTAAGAAGCAATCAATTATATGCTTAGCCAATCAATGCATATGGCTCGGAGCTAATGAATTCTCAAAAGATAATGGATAATAGAAAGGATAAGCTCGGTCATCAAGTCAGCTAATGTTAAAGCAAGTAAAACATTTTTGATTATTCAGAGTTTGTATAAAAAGGATACTGCTGTATTAATTGTTCAGATTTCATTCCCTAATGATGTCCCAGTTTCTCTGGGTTACAAGTGCTTGAACTCAATTCCCCTTATACAAAAACCTTTCCACCTTCTTCTGTTTCTACCTATAATTTTAATGTCTTGTCCTCACAATCTATCTGGACAACTCTACTAATGCTTTAGATGAGGAGGGTGTATTAAATTACAAACGATAGGAATGTCTTCCCAATCCAAGCAATTTACAGGAGCTTCTCCACAAGGTCTCGAAAAGCTAATAAATGGCTCTAAGTTTGTTATGCTAATCAATTCATCCACTTCAATGTCACATATTCTTTCAACCTCTTTTTGCCCATTGTTTTGGTCAGTAATCTTTGTGTTTTACGTCATAGCTTTGGGGGATCTATGTTTAATTCTACCTCTATTTCCCACCCTTGTTTTGTTGATGGTGATTCTAATGTTGTTCTTAACCCATTCAAACGTTTGGGGTGAATGGTCCTCCATCGCAGTGCCAACTTTGATTGTTGCTTATCCGACCTTTCCTCTTCCTCCTCACGGTTCACTTGCTGCAATGGTTGCAAATATCTTGTTTGACCATGCTGTAACTAATGGCATGTGTTACAATATTTTGAATGCTACCTCTCTATGTCATCTAAACAAAGCCACTTCACATCATGGTTCTCTGATGAGCTATAGTAATTATCCCAGTAACTTCAGTAAGTCTTTTAGATTCCTTAGTGTTTGGACTATGGCAGTATTCCATCTCCTTTCGACATTCTACTATGCTAGAGACCGTGTAAATGAACTTTGGCACAAGCAAAAAAGCTTTGCAGCCATAGTTAAGTTCTGGATTTAGACAGCTTTCGTTAACATTTTCAACAATTTCAAGATTGTTGAGGATAACTTTACTAACCTTAAAATCAACTAGAAATTCTCTTTAAACATCTGACATAACTTGGCTTAATAAAGTTACTGCTAATAAATATAGGATTCTCCACTTTGAAGATGAATTCTGTAAAGAAACGTCCAATATCAGATAGAAACTTGAATAGTCTGCAATATTATGAAGAATACTAAAACTGTCGATGGAAAATAAATTACTTCTCATATACTGATCTATAGTGAATCTGCAACATAGTACTTGGCATTCTTAATGGCAATAATTTCACTCTTCTGGATTTAATTGGTCTAGTATACCAAAGTTAATTAATCATGATGATAGATGTAGTTAAACTTACTACAATTATAAGAGTTTAATCTTTCTATTAAGAGTTTGTATTTAATATAGTTTTCATTTAATATGAATTTGATTAATGAAAAATAGATTTGAAAGGTATTCTTGTTAAGTAGTATTAAGGGATTGTGTTTTTAATAAATATGTTATTATTAAGTACTTAATAAAATATTTGGTATTATGAAATAACTAAAATATTATTTAATATTTTAGTTAATAATAAAAACGAAAGTCCTTTTTAGCAATTTTCATTTGACACTCTTAGGGTTTGATTTGGCATTGCTGTTATTATGGAAAAAACTGCTCATCTAAAAAATCATTAAGATGTTGCAAAGTTCATATGATAATGATCTTGTCTTTTGGTTATCAATAAACATTTCTTTCTTTATTCTTCCATTTGCTCATTGAGCTAAGCTTTTTCAAAATTTCGATTCGGTCCTTTTAACTGTTGACTAAGTTAAAGCTTCTTTAAACTTATTTGTTGACATTTCTCAAGGTCTTTCAAGGAGCTTGATGAGAAAGATTTGGAGGAGGTTGTCTTCTACTGTGCTTTCTGAGATCTGATCTCACACCACCTCAAGCATCATGCAGTACTTAATGCATTTTTTATAGCTTATTTGCTTGCTTATTCCTCATCTTTCAGCATTTGTTAGATTAGGCTTCTCTTAGTAGAACATACATTAGCTCTGTTTGGTTGTAGTTGTGAGACATAAATCTTTTGAGTAGATGTAATGAAGAAAAGCTTTTGAAGAAGCTTTTTTATGCGAGTACAAAATAGAGGTGAAAGTTGTTTGGTATGCTTTTGTTGCATTTGAGGTTTAAATGCTTAATGTCCTTTGAAGAGAAACCAATTGCATATATACTAGCTTATCAAGCCAAGTATTTATTGCTTCAACATGTAGCCAAATGTATGAACAAGGGGGATTGGCCAACCTTTTCATTGAAAATATGGTTGAAACATTCATTATGGCATTTCAATCAAACCCTTTGAACTTTAGAAATGGTAGTTTTGAAAATTATTATGGAAAAAATTGTTGATAAAAAGTTTTTTTTTGTGGAAGTACCTTTTTATGGTAGTTTTGTCTATTTTTTGTTAATAAAAGGAAAAAAAAAGATTGCAATTAAGACAAATGATGATTTTAAAAAATTATTTTTTTATATAAGGTGGTTTATAAATTTTTTTATATGATCTTTTGAAAAGTAGTTAAAAAGGTTTTTTGAAGTACTAAAATATTGATGGTACTGAAACGTTTGGATTTGGCTCAAACAAAAATCAATGATTGTCTTTGAAATAATATATTTTTGTTTTAAGTAGGCACAAGAGAAAATATAGGTTGCCTCTAAAATCTTTCAAAATTTAGTCAAAACTAATTAGATATACATGAAATTATAAAAAGCATAAAACTAACATTGATTTTGTTAAATAATTCAATCCTATTGTTTTATTTTTCTTGGGTTGTTAATCTATAGCCTTATTTGAATTTGAATTTATTTAGTTATAGTGAAAATTTTTATTATTTTTCATCATGTTATATGTAAATATTTTCAATATTTTTTTACTTATCTAATTGTTTTTCATCATTTATTTTTCTTTTTCATGGCCATTAGCCATAAGGCATTTTGAGTATATTATTTTAAGTGATTGATAAGTTATTATATAACATTTTTTTTATAATTTTAACAATATCATTACACATTATTTGTATCAAACATGTAATTATTTTTCACATATATAAATTTCGACATATAATCAAATATCATATAAGTACTAAGATATTTATGTTAAACATGCTTAAACATAATATCGTCATTCTCTTGCATATAGTAAATATTTAGGTTTAAATCATGCATCATACTAATTATTATTTATTTTTCTAAGTATATCATGTGATCTTACATATCTATGATATCAATTAACATAATATACTCATAAACAACTATCTTATGCACATATAATTTAATAGTCTGTATAACCTATGTAGCTAAAAATTATATTGATTATTTTTTAACATGACAACAGCACATCGTAGCATACATATTAACTATGCAGTTTATCTATAATTTTATATTACAATATATCTCATGCACGTATACACATATAGCATATATATTATTAAAATAACAATAATACATCATAAATGTACACAAAAATTATGCAAAAGCATATACTCAAGGTCATACTATCAACCATTATTATAACAAATGTGAACTTGTGTGTGTAAACCCTTCCGAGATGTGAGCTTCCCTTTTGATAGTTAATCTTGTGCTGAGCCTTTCTCCATGATGATGCAAACTACAAGTGGTAAGAGATTAGGTTTAGGATATCATAATAAAGAGCAACCAACCCGAGCAAGAGGGTTTAACCATTTAATTTTCAACAAGTTATAATAATTTCAAAAGACTAATAATCAAGACGAAGCAAGCATCATAAGAATCATCTTGATGAGTGTTATCTTGATTTGTTTTAATTTGATATTAATAGCATGAGCTAAAAAGAAAGTGACAAAAGAAAATCATTAGATTGACAAGATTTCAGTTAAGATGATTGTGTCAATTATTAAACTATTAAACATGAAAGCACAAATAATTATATCAACCTAATAAATATAAGTGTTAATAGAGACGGTGTTAAATCTTAATTCATTCTTACAATATATTCAAAAGATAATATTTCAAAAGTATCACAAAAATTTTAGACTAAATATTAATCTCAAGAAAATTAGAGATAAAAGTGAAGATGATATCAATCTCATGAAGGCTCGAGAATCAACACATCTTTTCAATGTAAATGCTACACTTTATTTATCAATTTATGATAGTGTAATAGATGCAAATAAATTAGATACCTAGTTTGAGTAATTAAAGACATTTTCTTTGATTATTCATCAATTGATAAAATGATATATGCTTGATTAAAAAAGATAAGACCTATATTAGCTTTGTGAAATACTCACTTAAGAACTAATACAATTATAGAAGTAATATGTAACTAATTAAAAAAATTAATATAAGAAGAATTTTATCCAATAGTTTATATGGAGGAAAGATAGAGGAAGTGATATTGTTTATGATACTAAGTATGAATGATGTAGGAATATATCATAGAATTTGATAATAAGATGTGTTTAAAAATATCTATGAACGAGATACAGAAATTGTTAAAGTACATTACAGGGTTGTAATATTCTATTGTCACTAAATTATTTATTTTTGCTATTCAAGTTTTAAAACAGGTTAATGCATTCACATTGGTCATAAATAATATCAAAATTGATTCATGTTTTTTAAATAGTATGAAAATATTATTATTTTATTATGATATATTCAATTCTTAAAATACTAATTTTATCATATGAAATATACATAATTATAAATTTATACACATATGTTACTTATTTATACATTATACAAAATAAAAAAAATAATAAATGGGCTCAGATAGACACGTGAATGACAAGATTGAAAAGATGAAGGGAGAGAAATAGAGGAATAGAAAAAATTAGAGATAGAGATAGAGAGAGACGGACACCAAACCTCCCTCTATAGGTGGATTGGTCGTCAAACATCACCAAATATAAGATATTAAGTTATGCAGTAATTTTTCATAGGACATTATAAATCCACTTTTATTTTTCACAAAAGCTCTTGTATACATTTATTCATGAAATAACATAAAAAGAAAATAAATATAATAGCATGATAAATAAGAGACTATCTTATATCATAACAAGACACTCATTTAAGAAAACCAAAATCAAGCGATGATAATTATAATTCTTTACATATAAAAAATCTTAATGATAAGTCAATCCTCCATGAATCATCATAAAAATTAAACTAGACCAAGTTCTTTCTTAAACAACAAATAATCCAAGCTAACAAAATCATGCCATATGTTGTTTAATACATCTTATTCTGCATTAATAGCTAACCAAATATGAAATAATTTATCCCTAAGAGAATATAAGAACACTAACAAAGCATAGAGATTTGGTTCATGCAAGCCATAATAAAGGGAGAAATGAGGTTCACATTTGATCTCTCTTCTATGACTAACTTATAGTTTTGTAATTTAAATTTAGATTGGTGTAATAATAGGCTATATATAAAGAGCTTATTGGGATCAAATTAGGTACAAAGAGAGACTTACAATTCTCATGACTAAAAAATTAGAAAAGAATGTAGTAACAAAAATTATATTATTAAAATGATAATACAATTATTTTAATACAAAAACTATTATGACACTAATAAGACATGATGATATACCTAAGCACTTAATATCAACTAAAGTGAAGCAACAAAATGATGATAATAGATTGTATTTTATAAGGTGGATAGTGTAATGTAAGTAATTTTTATTATTTTTTGGCTTGATTTAATTTGTAGAAATAAATATTTAAGTAAACTAAGATATTAAAAGAATGATAAGGAAAAACTAAATGAAGCAAATAAACATATGTTTAAAGTCTAAAATGAAAAAAATGATCGTAAGTTAAATGATTAAAGAAAATACTAAAAGATGTATAGGAACTGGTTTAACAAAACTCTCAATTCCTAAAGTTTATACTAAAGTAAAAAATTCATATTCTTCATCCAACAATTTGAGAAAATGAAAAACTCTATTAAAATAGCTTTGAAAGGAAAAGCTATCTAAATAAAACCGAGATGATTGATCATTTGCAAGATTTATGAGCACAATTTTGTTGATAAATAACTCATAAATAGATATTATGAATTTATTTATTTAGCTCAAAAAATATAAATGTCAAAATATAAATATATTGTGAAGTTGATTGCATTTGAATAACATTTGTTTTAGCTTGAAAACTTGAGATATAAAAAATTTGTTTTCAAATTTAAGATTTTGTTCCAATTAATAAAAGTTAGTTTTAAGTTTCGAATGAACAAAATCACAAAATACTAAAGTTGAAAATGACTACACGAGTAATATCAATATGAAAATTTATAAAATCTCTCATCCATTCAATACCTTAGTTACATCCAACAAAAAACAACAAAACTAAAAATCTGATAACTTGAAAGAAAGAATGCACTAAAATTACTTAAATCTTTAAACAATTTTACTCTTATACCATAGTTTTTCAATGATCACTTGATCTTTTATAAGCATTATTACAAACATCTAAAAGAAGGATTCTCTTATCACACATGAAGAAAAGAACAAGAGGAGTGACATAATCCTCAATTCATAGAACCAAGTCATAACAACATTGGAATAAGTTTTAAATTAATGGTGTTGGGTACAAGATTTAGGGATTAGTAATTAGAATGCTTCTTAAGTAGCTGAAGGTGATAAATAACAAATTTTGAACAAGTTTGACTAAACTTTAATGCACGATATAACTCATATTTCAAAATAGATTTCAAAGATTAACTATTGAGAAAAAACAAATGTTTCTATCATTTAGTCCAACAAATCATCCAAAAAGGGATTGAATAATTGGGTGATGATCCAAGAGATCATCTCTTATTAATTGTTTGGTTATCGACACACATCCTAGATATTCTTGTATTTCTTTGAAATAAACAATATTGTTTCACAAATGAATCCTCCCTCAAATAATTTGTAAACCTGACAATACTTTGTGCCTTTTGGGATTCATATGTTAAATTGTCAATTTGTGCATTGCTTGTTAGCAATAGTTATTTGAAAATATCATCGACAAAGAAAATCAATTGTGAAGGATGCATGTTTCAAAGCACAGTAATAATATCCAAGAAATGCTCAAATAGTTATTATTATAATTAATTAAATTTATTTGATACAATATTTGACTCATTTTGAAAATAATAAATTGATTAATTAATCTCATTTTTCAATATATATAATTCCTTTTTATTTGTAAAATATTCATATAATTAATTTTAACTAAAATTTAATAAAATATATCACAGAAATCAACTGAAATAAACGAAAAGTATCAAAACCAAAAATGAAGGAAAGCTTAGATCGATGCAACGAGGTCAACATCCACCGAAGCACATCGAACGGACGGTCAAGATGACGCATCCGAATACCCTAACCCTAAAAGCTCTATAAATATTCTCATCACCGAGCAATAAGAGGCGTCGCAGCGCTTTCCCGGCAAAGCTTCTCTTCTTCTATAAGTTTCTGCGACGTTCTTTTGCTTCGTGTCGTCGATTGGCTTCGCGCGATGGAGGCGATTCGCTTCGTTCAACTGTCAATCATCGAGCCTTTTTATACTGATTTGAATAGTCCTGACTTCCAATGTCTTAATGCATTTTTCGTTAGCGTTAGATGATCGGGCGATGATGATTTTTAAAGGTCTCGTTCGTCGTAATGGCCAATTCGCCTTGACGACCATCCTGTTATATCACCACCCATATTCTGAGCCGGATTCGCTAATTATTCTATGAGTTCCACATTAGCGTTGAGGGATCTGTTGGTTTTATTAGCTTTTTTTAATTTCCTTGTGATTTACGACCTGAGGCCGATGATTATATTTAATGACAAGCATATGTCTGAAAATTTCTTTGTGGAAGAAGACTAATCTTCTCTATGAGGCCGTGTTTTCTATCCCTTGTTTGGTTTATTAAGAAGGAGAAGTAATTAATCGCTAAACTTCTTATGCTTTCTTTTCTTTATTTTGTTAAGAAAAATGATTTTACCGAGGTCGCGTGATGATTCGTGCATAGTTCAAATGAATATTTTTGATTAAAATCTATAAAGTCTTTCGCTCCTATCTGATGACCTCCATCTGAATTGTATCTTAACGTGTTTGTCATCTTTGTTTCTGATGTTTTTCACTTTTCTCATTAAAAGTTTTTGCTATTATGGTACGAATGTGGAAGTGTCTTCACGTTATAAAGTTTTAAAAGATGTAATAGATCTAACCTTCGAGCTTTGATGGTGCAAGTTACACACGAACAAGGTTTCTTAATGCTTTGGCATATTGAATTGCTGAGTTACAAAACTTGGATTGCATAGCTTACAACGTCTACTACTGTTGCTGTCGTCTTGTTAACCCAACTAGCGGGAATCATCGGTGCAGAAACATTAGCGGCTTGCCATTGGCCTTGGTTCGGATGTAGCCTCCTGCTCCATTTGTTTTTTATTGTGTTCTTTCTTTCAAACCCCTTGTTTCATCCTTTACGTGTTAGCCACCGTTAGACTTGGGGAAGACGATGTTTAGGTTTTCTATTCTATCTGGTGGTAATGCCTTTGTCATCTCAAATGCCCTTGGTTTTTGTTCCAGTTTTTGGTTGATGTGCATTGTTTAGGTCTAAGTTCTTTACATCAAGGTAAATTAGAATGCATTTTGGATAACACGAGTTGTCTTAAAAATCAAATTAAGAAATAACAGCATAAAAGGCTCAATAGAAATAGAAAAACCACAAAAAATCTACTTATTTATTCGCATAAAATTGTCATTCGTACAATGTTACCAAGTAGCAACAGCTAGCACATAGATGAAGCATACTGGATTAATTCATTGAGCGAAAACATGGGCCCTTGTGGAGTTTGGATTTGCATGCTCTTTATGCAAAGTAGATGGTCTCCATGAAGCACGAAGTCTTCGTGTTTGGAGGATCCTTTATTAATAGAGGAATGGACTAAGATTGAAGAAGCAAATTTTATCCTTTGCCAACCCTTCATAAAAACATACTAAATCTCTATCATACTCTTAAACTCCACAAAGAATCCAAAGCCATATCCTACTGAAAGGTACCTATTATTCCTTAAGTTAGATCTCACAACATGTAATAGTGTCGTCCCAACCATCTACATGTTTCAAGCAATGTTGGCCAATCCCAACAGTGAAGCAGAAAGACTTGAATTGCACAAAGACTGAAACAATGGTGCAAATCGAAGTGAAAAAGTTCAACAACCAAAGGTTCGGTCCAAAGGGATGCCTCATCTTAATATGCATGAATTGGAAAAATGGGCATAAAAATAAATTATCTAAATCTTCATCATTTAAATTAAACCATTACCTAACAATTGAACCTTGCTTCCTTAGAGACTTGAGGAATTCACTTTGCTTATAAAGGAAGAAATTTTGCTAGGATCCTTTCGAATACCATCCAAGCTGCAAATACCACTGCTCACATCGACTCCATCGGGTCTCAAAGCAACAATGGCCTCCATCACATTACCAGGGTGAAGTCCTCCAGCTAACAACCACCCATGCTTGCTTCTTACAGGTGGGAGACGAAGTTTATTCCAATTGAATCCTTTACCACTGCAAAGGACAAAAGATGCATGTCAATAGAAATCTCCAAATAAGCCCAAAATCAATTGAAGTTGAGTTGTTTTGACAGTAATATAATGATCTGGGAAGAGCTCCATCTTAATACCTTTGAAAAAATAGGATTTTGATCAAAAACTCTAATTGATTTCGAACTCTATCAATCAAAATGTATAGAATTGTTTAATACAATCCAACTCCTGGACTTATCCTAATTTACTTTTGAGCGAATTCAAATTGGTGTCAATACAATCCAACATATTTCCAAGCATATTTGTGATGAAGAATAAAATATATTTGTAATTATTGAATGTTAAATTATTCAATGAAGGGGAATAGCAAAACAATTAAGCAATCATAGGGAAGTTTTTTTTATAAAGCAAAATTGAAGAAAAGCTTTCACTGATATGAACTTGGCTAGTGAAATTCCTTAAATTGGTTTTTCATCTTATTACAATCAAGATTACTCATGTTATATATTACATTATCTGCCAATCAATTGTCAATATCTTTTGACACACCAATGCATCAATTAAATTAATAATAATGAAACCAACTTAGGATTGGTTTAATGTTGTTATTATTGAATGTTAAATTAATTAATGAATAAATTAATTTGAAATATTATTGTCATTAAATATTATAAAAAAGTTGTTTATTTGATAATATGCCACAATGAAACATTTATTGAATTAACTGATATAATGAAATGTCTAAAATTTCATTTGATGTTTTGATTAAAAAGTAATATGAATATTTTTATTTTAGGAGGTTTGTTTTACTCGCCAAATATTTTATTTGGTCATCATGCAAACCAGCATTTCAGAATACAGTCAACAAAACAACTTGATTAAATTCAAAACTCAACTTTGCAAAAAAGCAAATTTCAAAACTTTGTGCCCAACAAATTTCACATTTGCCGAATTCACTTGAAGAACGATAAATCAATTGTAATAGGAAATTAAATTCATCATCAGAAGTTTTTTTAACTCACCTGCCACCTTCTGCACTGTCCACCAAAATCCAATCTACCACACAAGAGTCTACTGCATCTGAAAGATTGTTTAGAAGCTTTCCATCTGCATCAACGTGAAGAACATATATGATCTGATTTGCTCTCACAAGTTGCAGAAGGGCAGATCGAGAACCATCACCATGCAACTGCAAAGACACAAAGATCAAAAAGATTGCAACATATATGATGACTGAAGGGCAAGTAGTTACTTGCAAATACTCAAGGTCAGCTTCTTCTGAAGCCCTTAGCATTGTGTTCAGATCATCATCAACAAATACGCCTACAGGCATGGCTCCATTATCTCGCGCAACCTTGGAAATTTCCTTTGCCACAGGTATTGAAACGGAACGTCTTGAACTCGGCCACATAATCATTCCAATGAGATCTGCACCAGCCTGGGCAGCCAATTCTGCATCTTTGGCAGAAGTTATGCCACACATCTTCACAATGGGGTGAGCTCTAAGCTTTTGCTTCTCAGAAAGTGAGCATTCCATGTTGTGATATACGATGTCAACCTTGGTCATCTTGCTGCATGATGGCAAGGAGAGTTGCCTATTGCTACCAGCTGTAAATGTACTGTCAAACACATCGGCTTTTCTAAAGCTCGCATGAATAGAGAAGATCTTCATATAAACCCATAAGATGCTTTATATAATAATCAATAAATCACTAATAAGGGGTTCACAAACAAGTGATGATGTATTTATAGTCAAGTTCAAGAACTCAAACAAACTTAATATTACGCATAAAAACAACATTGGCTCTGTGGTTTCCCAGCTTACACACTGTCAATCGTGACTCCTTTTCTATCCCTTGCTATTGTGCATGCAGACCTTCAAACTGTTTGCTTTCACCCCTGCTTTAGCTTGTTTAGTCTGGTTAAATATTCCTTTTTCTAAAAACTATGTTAAAGCATATAATTTCATTAACCATGCTTATGAAGCATTGCTTGCACATTTAAATGACAATACAAGTGTTCATTGTGTATTTAGATTCTAGATATCAAATGTAACTGTTCCAAACAATATTGTATTCTATGAATGTTTAGGATGAACACAAACATTGGAATTTTATTAAGTAGTATTAAACAAAAGTTTTTGTAATGCATTACCATGCTCAAAACAATTCATTTCAGAGCCAACTCGAAAAAGATTTCGAGCTAATTCAGAATTGAGTTGAACCAAGTTCACTAACTCGACTCAATTGAAATGCTAATTCAAGCTTGGGCAGAGATCATGCAAAGCAATACCCAAACATTATATGGTTTGAGGCCAGGCACTCAAAACTCGATTAGAAGCCACCCCTAATCTTTAAGTGAACTCCATAAGGTCAATTAGGGAATAAAATTAACCATACTTGACATGAATAAACTCATGAAAATCTGCACCTTATGCAATAAGGTTTCCATGCTAAAATATGATTCAAAGGAGAGAAGCCAAAGAAGATTACAAATGTGTCCAATTGGGATTTTAAAGGGCAAACTTGAGATTCCAATCCTTTCCATGTCTTCAATCTGAGAGGCTATAAAAAATGTGAAGTTTGTAGCCTGCAATACCAGAGAAAAAATTCATGTGATATTTGCACCCTTTTTTCCTTTGAAGACAAAGACACCTAAACTGTGTGCATTGCATTGAAACCAAAAACTTAATATGCAGAATTAATCATTAGAAAAAAGACAAAAGCATGGAAAAAATGCATATTAAAAAGAGATTTTTTGTAATTAGATAAGCACCATTTGTTGCAATTCATCATGCGTATTTCTTGTGCTTTTACAACCAAAAAGAAAAAACATATATCAAGCTTTTAAGTAGCAAAAACCACCCATAAGTTGGCCACCATTTGATTGGATGTTCTTCAAGTAATGCATTCTAAAAGCAAATGCATTAAAACACACTTCTACCTAAAAAGAAAGTGTTTCATTCAATTTCAATAGAAGAAGAGGTGATGCAATTAATTTGATTTGACATATTTTACAAAGTTATTTCAAATAATAAGCAGTTATTAATCATGCAAACCAAAAAAGATTATTCACTCTTTATCCCCAAAATAATATTATAATACTTGCAGCAACTGAAACCTTGTAAACAACTGAACATGCCATTATAGGTCACCAATTGCATACTAGTATACAAGAAATTGGGTTTAGCGAACCACTTTAATGTTATAACTTAGGGTTTAGCTAACCACAATGCATTAAAGCTTTAATGTTAAAACATAGGGTTTGCCAATAGGATCCTATAAGCGAGTCCCAATATTCATGAACTCTAAAAGGCTGTTTTTGTGGCAGGTATTGTTTATAATTTACTTTCTGAACGGCTAACACAAAATGCTTGTCTTTTTACATGGAGGGTTTAAGATTAAACTAGCATCACTCTTGCCTAGCTTATTAGCATTCCAATAGTAAGCAATATTTGTGAATATAGTAATGGTTTTATTTAGTATGAAAAAGTAAGTAGAGATAGTGTACAGCTCAAACAGCAGAGCTTAAACCATCCAACTTTGGATACTAGGGGCTTAATCACCAAACAGTTCAGAATCACATCAATGTTTGTGCATATCACTAGGTTTTGAATTTGTTCCATGCTTTTCATGGAGGTAATTATAGAATCCTTTATAAAATGAACCATCCAAACCAGGTCCTAAAGCCAATACAACACAAATAACAGCATATCAACCGCTAATACAGCTTCTTCTGGTCTGTTGATTTTGTTACGGTTGATCAAATATCAAATCCAGTTTTATTAATTTCCTAATTGACAACACAAAAGTTAAAGCATCCATATTATCATTTGAAACTGATCATCAATATAAGTCTATTTCCATACAAAATAAGCTCCACCTGAACAATCATCTTTTTATGTTTTTTGCAGTCTAGTGGACTAGAATCTTGAAATGATATCCCTTCACTATGCGTCTCTCGTCTTAGCAAATTCAAACTTGAGTTTTAGCAAACTTAATGAACAATAATAATTTTATTTTTCAAAATTGATGCCCAAGGCAACTTCGATGACATGTAGTATGTAAGCTAGAACTTTTTTTTACCTCTGATACTAAAAGAAAATTAATAGCTGGTGCACGTGAGCGTTCCTTATTGAAATCTTTAGAGCTCTACAACAGCAAGACCACTTGTGGAAATAGACTCAAGCTTTAAAAGGTAGCGACCATTACCTAAACAAATAGTTGATTAAATGTTGATTGGTGCAGTGTATTACAATATAACAAGTTCACAAAGAATTAAGTAAAATATCCACTTATAAATTGTTGTGCTCACTTAAAAGAAGGGATAACACAAGAATGTAGGTCTCCACAGAGGTGAAATGCCAGTTTATCACTAATCTATCAATGCTTATGAAGCTAACTGCAGTGGACACTCATTAACTAGATATTAAAAAACATTTAAGGAAAAAAAAATCTTTGGAATCATTTGGAATAGAAATAGGGTTTGGAATAAGATCAAGAGCTAGTTTGACATTACTTAAAATTACATATTTTTTATTACGAAAATATTTATTTTAAATAGTGCCAAACTGCTTACCAAATTTTACTTATTATATAATGAGTAGGATCCACAACTATTCTTTTAGTATATCATTTGAATAGTTTAGAACAATCTTCTATTTTCAAATTATACAATCATTACTTTATTACTTTTTTTTTCTAACCAAAAATATCACAAGATAGTTTGGTCAAATTCTCCAAAAATAGTACTAAGCATACAATTTTTTTAATAATACTTCAAAACAATACTTTTCATTAGTCAATTAAATGTTCAACAACAAATATACCAAACCATATCTATGTTGCTCCAAAGTAAGAGCCAGATAATGCCTCAACTTGCCTTGCAACTAAACCTACGCTGAGGTGGGAGCTAAATGAGCCATACCTGACCCAAAGGTAACATTTTATATTTACCCCAATTAGCCTACCAAACCACAGTAAGGCAATGTTTGCTTTGACATTTTTGATAAAGAACGTAGTAAAGAATTATGGCTATTATCGGCAAGGTGTGCCCTTTAAGAAGGATTGCATCCTGGGTCTGTATTTAAGGTGAAGCACATTAAGAAATCCCCTACAACATATGCTGAGATGTTTGGAATGGCATAAAAATTCATTTGAAGTGAATATTAACAATTAATTAATTTAATGATTTAATCAATTGTCTATGTTAACAACTAATTAATCTACAAAAAAAATAGAAGCTAACTGCATTTTTTAGACAAAGGCTAGATCAAATAAAGGAGATGAAAGCAATCCTAGGTTGGGCAATCGTGAATGCAAACTTTGGTGGCATTGATAGCGTACTACGGCTGTAGTGACAACATAATTAGCAGTAAAGAAGATAAGACTAACGCCGAGGTGATCGAAGGGAAAGGCGAATATGAAGGAGACAACGTTCTGCAACCTTAATGTTAATGAGTAGGAGGCATTGGACAGCGAAAAGTGAAATAGGAATCGGTTGCGTACGTTCGAGGAAAAGTGATCGGAATGACAAAAGAGAATGCGGGAGATGTCCGCTGCGTGAGGGACATACTAGTATCCAGCATATAAATTGTTTTTATAATCTGTTATACTTGCATCGAAATCCCACCGATGTTTGGCAAATTGAAACAACAGATTGTGCAAATCGAAGACGAAATTATAATCAGGCAGACACAGACATCATTCAAGGTTGAAGAGAAACGGAAAATGATTACAAACCTATCCTGCTGGGGATTTTATGCCATGGCTTTGTTACATCAGCCATCTGACCATCGCATTGCCGAGTTTTTTGGTGCACTGGCTACCAACCATGCTCTAAGGTATCACCTGGCAATTTGTCACCACACAAAGAACGAAACCCTAACTACCCTGAGCTGGCAGACAGTGGCAAACGAAGATTTACTTTAAAATGGGAGATACCAGCCTACCTTAAAATAAGATGGGAATTTCATGAATAATTTAAGATGTAAAACGACCCAGAATTGCACCAAACAAAACAAATAAAAAGAAATAAATTGGTCTAAGACCTGCGATGTAGCAATAAAAAAAATTCCAGGATGAATACCTCAAATGCCAAGCAATCGTTTCTAGTAGATATAAACCTCAGGCGATTGAATTCAACGATTGTTCATCCGGAAATCACTTCTTCCAGAACGAGCAAACTTCATCCTTGGGTAGATCTTTAAAAGAAATTCGTCACCGCCAGGTAGAGTGACATGCGGAGCTCGAAGGCATTTTGGTTTTTGTTTATTTAAATACTTTTTATCATATTGACGTCATATATTAACCAAGACGCCACCGAAACCTTAATTTTCGTAAACATGTTTAAATAATTTTAACATATAAAAAAAATTCTTTCATTACAAAAAATACATGTTAATAAAGTCTAACAAAATAAAATACAAATTCTAATAAAATTAATTTTCTTCAAATGCATATATTCCAAATTATCACACAGGCTCAATTTGTTTCAAAATCCCTCACAATGCAAACTTGCCAAACAGTGGTCGTTTCAAAATAAATAATAAAAAAATAATACATAATAATTATAATTCTTATATTACCAAATAATTATTCACTGATCCCATCAACAATGAGCCAATCGAACCAAATGCCATCAATTTTTGTGCAGAAATGTAAAATTTTGGTTCGAGATAGAAAAACAAATTAAGCCAAACATGCAGACGTCTCAAAATGTTTCGGGTAGGAACGAACACAAGAATAAAAAGACATGAACACATTGTTAAAACGGTTAACAACTCAAGCAGAATTACCAAATACTACAGAAAATGTAACTTGAAGCTTCATAAAGATCATTCTAAAGTTGAGCATATATTGTACGGCCAACGAGAATCACTTCTTCGCCTTCTTGGACCTGTAACGAGAAGCATGTTTGTTAGGTATAAAGGTTTGCTTTAGCATAACGTTAAAAGATTCAAGCACTAAAATCAAAATGAACTTATAATAATGATACTTACTCGGCTGGAGGAGGCACAACTGCAGCTGCTGCTTTCTCCCCTGGGCCCTGTTCAAATGCGACGGCAAATCTAATAATTAAACTTAGAAAGAGGAAATCCTCATAGAAGAAAAAGAAAACATGCATCATGTCAACTAAATTAACTTCTAAGGATTGGCCTTGAAGGATGATTATAAAGGTCTGACCTTGAAAGATTAGTCTCGAAGAACTTGAGTGCTAATAAAAAATAACATACTTGTTTGAATATGAAATAACAAAAAATAACATAAATTCAAAATTAATAAGATAATTTAACTGATATGATATGGCTTATTATCCTTTGCTTTAAACTAGGGCAATTAAGATAAGAACCCTTACCAACTGATGTTTAATCTTCTAGAGCAAAAGAATGATAACAAGAATCCATTAAGTGAAATAACTAAATGCTTTAAATGATCTTCCCTTGATTGATGACGAGTTCCTCAAGAGAAAAAGAGAAGAAACGGCAACTAAAAGTCTTGAAGAAGAAATTTATGAAGATTTAGAATAGAATCAATTACAAAATATAGAGCATTCGGGCCCATTTTTTTGACGAACCTCATGGTACTTTAAAAGAGTTTTTTTTTATTGCAACACCCATGGAGAATAAAACTACTAATGCCAGTGAAAAAACCTACTTAAAAAAGATTTTGGATGTTTTGACTATGCCTTTCTCAAAAGCCTTCATAGACATTCACAACAAGAGACTATGCCTTCAAAAGATATCATTGTTGAAGTCTCGAAGGAGCTTGAGGAGAGCAAGAGAGAATAAAACTATAAATGCCCCCAAGAAATAGCTGGTGGCAATTGTCAATCAAAAACTAAAGAAATGGAATTGATATGACGAACAATCTTTCTCCAACTATGCATGCGAAGCCCTTTCTTGAGGCTTCAAATTACAACAGACAGTATACAAACCTAATTTCCAAGTACAACCTTATTTTTGAGCATTTTGATTCTCCCTTCTATTGATTCTGACAAGGCATCGGTCATAGTCTTAGACAATCTAGGTGAATCTCTAAAATAGAATCTCGTGGAGTTCAAGGATTTAAAGGACCTCAAAAATATGTGTTGGCTAATTAGTCCTCCACAAGTTTCTTGATAAAACACTAGTAGAGATAAAGAAAACTATTAAAGATCAATGTGTGATGAGAATATTATTCTCTAAGGATCTAAAAAGAGAGTTTAGAACATCTCCAATCGAGAGAGGTCAGCTCCACTCAAGACAAAGTCAAAGGGAAAATTGAAAACAAGTATATTGGAATGATTGAAGAAAAAGATCAAATGACTAGGGTTCTTAAATCCGAGATGAAGTAAACTACAACCTTGGAAAAAAAATTTCAAGAATTTCAATAGATCTCACTTTACGACAAGTGGCAAATGATGGGAGTTATTGGGCACCAAGATTAGTTCAAGACAAAGCAACAATGAACAAGAAAGAGCTAACAACATTGCGACTAGAGATGGTCTAACACTACAGCATGTTAGAGTAATAAAGGAGTCGAGGACTAAGCTATTGAAAGAAGCATTGAAAGATTTCTTGAAAGATTACCTACGTAATGTTTGTTATTACTGTTTTTGGAATAAAACTCTACGTATCCCTTACATTCACCAATAAAACAATTCTTTCATCTTCTTCATATCATGTGTTTGTGACAAAAAAAATGAATTTTCGGAATACAGCATCGAGTACCAGCATAAAAGCTAGGGAAGAACCCAAAAACAACCTAGTTCTCAAGTGTGAATGGCCCAATCAAGGGAAAAATAATAAGAACAAGCCAAATTTAATCTAAACAAGGCTGGAATTGGTTAATTATCTATCCCCAAGTGTTTATCATTACTCTTGAGGGAAATGATTACACAAAAATAGAATTTCAATTTTATGTCATGAAACAATAATGAAATTAAGTAGCATAAGAAAGGATACAAAGATAACACCTCTCAATACTTTCACACATTAGTTCAACGATCAAGTTACGTTGAAAAAATAATATGCCTCTTTATCCTAGTGTCGAGAGCATAGCTTGACAAACTCGTGAGACAATGAATCAATCAAAGCTATTCACATCAAGAACGATTGTTGGACCTATTCTTAAAAGCTATTGACATATAAATATGGCTTTATCATAAACACCATAAACAATTGTTATCCTGCTTACATAGAATCTAACAAATGAATCTTCTCTTCAAGTTCTTATGTCTCGAGTTAGTGTGGCCCACTAGTTTGGGCTTTACTACAAGTGTATGACAAGGTTTTTTAAAAGAAATATAATCTAATTAGGAAGATTCATGTCACAAGAAATAGCAAACTTGTATAGATTTGACTTGTGTTTTCTTAAAAAAATTTCATGCCTCAAGTGATGATCCACACTCTACAAAGTTAAATAAAAACATTAGTAACATATGAACTAGGCTTTAGGTATTTAAATCTTTGAGTGCATCTCAATAAGTGAATAACTATTGTCAGATTGACTTACAAGGATGAATCATCAGTGAACTAGAAGCAATTGAAAGATAATCAACTTGGGTATGTTTCGAGATTGGAACATGAACTGTTAATGTCCAATAATAGATCTCAAACGAGTTAGAATTTGACAAAAGAAATCAAATAAATTTTGATTGAAAAACTTCAAAAAATAAGAGGTAACCTTTCTTGGCATAAAAAATCTAATTCATTGTTGCGTGAAAGACCTAATATTTTAGTTCCAAAAGTATTCTATTTGTGATTAGCAGAATTTGGAAATTTTTTTCTTCTAAGTAAATTAAATTTTGAAAATGCAGAAGTATGATACCAAATCATTAAAGTTATTAATATATTAGGCCATGTTAAGCCATACATTTGCCCATCAATAAACTAAGGACATAAGAAGCCTATCATAGATAGAATTTCTTCAAGTCATCTCCACTACACGATTAAGCACCATCCTTTGTCAAAAAATGATTTGCATTCAATCGGACAATGCTTTTGGTTTAGTATGGTCATTCCCAATTCAAAGTGAGCTTAACAATGCCTTCCTAATGTTGAAAGACCTCGCACTTATTGAGACCCAAATCTCCAACCTTGAAACGATGTTTTTAATGCACTCGTTATAATCCTTTTCCACATTCCACTTTCAATTTAGCTGCCTCAAGTGAGCCAAGAGGCGTTTCACCTCCAATAAATATGATTCTAGCCTTTAAGTTTCCTTATTGGAAAGTTAAACTTTATGCATGCAAGTTTTATTGTGAAGCTTCAATAGATGGAATGATCAATTACAATTGAGAGCATATATCTGAATCCATAGACTAAAGAAAATTGTGACTCACCTATCACTACAAAATGTGTGGTTTAATATGCCCACAACACACCAAAAAGTTTATCAATCCACTTATCATTCTTCTCATCTAGATAATGCCATAGAATCTTGAGAAGGCTCTTGCTTGTTGCCTCAATTTGGTAATGAATTCTTAGGTAAGCAACTAAAACATACTTCATAATAGCCATATTTTTTACAAAATCCTATAATTCTTGAACTCAAAACATTGTCATGTTAATGATGTTAAATGGTTGTGTGCTTTGGCTATATAGACCAAAGTAAAATGTGACCCACATGTGGCTACAAAAGTTGTAATTCAATAAGCCCACAACAAAACGAGAGGTTCTTTAGAAGAGTATGATTACGATAACCTCTACATCATCTTAAAAGCTAAGCGATGGCTTTCTGCATAACCGATTAGAAAAATTCTTGACACATAATCTTCAAGGCCAAACTACAATAGGATGCCTGATCATCACACTTTCCTAAATAGATCAACTCAATGATTTCATGATCTTATGAAATATAAACACACTTGAACAAAGGCTCAAATAAAGACTTTTTATACAACCATCCTTCAACCAAGATATATCGTTGAGCTTGACACTTAACTCTCCTTGCATCGAACTTCTAAAAAGGAAGAATTCCTGACATGAGATAAGCTTCAAGGGAGTCCATTGAGTAAGGAAGCTATTCAAGTTGAAAAAAGATTTTGCAATTTAATGTTGGGTTTCTTGAGAGAAAGGAACCATCACGATGGGCCTCACGTTTGGCCAATAAAACGTCTTAATTATGCTTTCAAAAAATTTCAACAAAATCTATTTTTTAAAACTTTCGGAGACAAGACTAGTGTACCCAAAGACCTTTAAACTTTTGACTTGGAACCCCAAAGCAAACATAAGACCAATTATCAAAGCTTAGCAAGCAAGGAATGCAATTCAAATTGCTCATTTTAGCTTGACTTGTTATTGGTTGAAGAGAATAAATCTGACCCCACAATAACATTTATCGAATGCACCATTGACAAACAACTACCCCAGTGTTCTCAAGTGATACTAGCTCCATTTCAAAAAATTCCCCTCCAACCAAAAGTCAGCCAACACTTGAAATTTTAAAGATGAATAAGAAATAAAATTGATCTTGAATTCATTGGGTTTATCAGCCACTTTAGTAACGTTCTTGAGACTTTTGTCAACTAGAGAATGCACTTCATAAGTAGGGAATGCAAATCAAATTGTTCATTTTAGATGGACTTCCTCTTGGGTGAAGAGAACAAAACCGACCCCACAAGGACCTCAATCGAATGCACCATTGACAAACAACTGTCCAAGTGTTCTCAAGTTATACTAGCTACATTTTAAAAAAATTCCCTTCCATCAAGAAGTCAGCAAACACTTGAGATTTTAGATCTGAATATGAAATAAAATTGGCCTTGAATTCATTTAAGACAATTGTCAACTAGAGAATGCACTTCAAAGGTTGATCAATCACCACATTTATGATGTGAAACTGAAAGCATTGGTGCAATCAACAAGCAAAAACTATTAACACCAGAGTTAGCTTCTTGAGAGGTGAGCACCTAAGTTTTGCATCCTTCAAAATACAACAATTATAATAAATAAATCAATAAACTCTGTTGCCTTCTCAAATAATAACAAAGCTGCCTACTTAGCTAGATATAGCAAAGTAGATGAACAAAGGTTCCCATATGCATGAAATGCTTAGAACTAGAGAATAAGATTTAAGCCCTTGAAAAACTATTTCATAGTCTTTGGTCTCTTGAACTATAGATTTGTAATGTAGTTTGAACATCTAAACTTTCTAGGCTAACTTGGAGACGTATCTGAGTCCTACAATTTGTTCAACTAGAAGTTAAAAATCTTGATGAGTCTAAGGAAATTTTGCCATGTCTTTATCCTTGTCAAGAATATCTTGAACTGCATCTTCAAAAACAAAAAAGCCAACAAAATTGCATGTCGAAGCACCGAATGTGCACTTCAAAGATTGACCTCATGTCAAAGGTGCAATCAAGTGTGAGATTTGGCATGTTTGCCACAATGTTGCTCCCACTATGAAGTGACTGAATATACATGAACAAGTTTCAAACATCAATTATTCATGTGGCTATAATTCAATTGAATCTATTGACCACATATTACAGTCCTGCTTATTTGCTCATTCATTTTAAGCAAATGTACTACATAATATCAACACACTCCTCACAAACATCTCTTTGCACTCTCCATTTTGCTGGATGAAAGATAATTATAAAAAATATACATCTTTACACCTTGCTTCATACACTTTCTACCATCTCAATAAAAATACAAATAAAAAAGTTCATTCCTATCCCTCATAATCTTATTGGATAAGACTCATTCACAAACAATGATGCAACTTATTCATTGCTCATTTTGAATCATTACAAAAGAGTAGATAAAGGTAAACAATGATGTTACTATTTCTATTAATAGCTTAATAAAAATTACTATTATTGTTTATAACATAGACCAAACTATTAAATTTGTAAGGTCTGAAATTTTTTTCATGCTCTTCTATGATTATGGAGGAACTAACACTTAAACTATCTCTCGAAAAATCTGCTATTAACACTCTTCTGCTAGAATTTAGTTCGAGATTGATTTTTCATAGATCTTCAACCTATTACATGTGATGAAAAATTCTAACGTCTTCTGACAATGCAGCCAACCACTACTATCAATCTTTTGTCTAACAATAAATTTACTTGCACTTTCCAATGATAACTTTATAGTTGATTGAGTAGCCAAGAACGTATTAATTTTTCATTTCACCTATGTTTGGAGGATGTCTCTACCACATAACCTCTTTTTGACATTTTGTATAAACCTACTTCTGAGCTTAACATAACCTTCAAACACTAATTTTAAAGAACCCTAAAACTTTGGCAAGTTCCACTCATGATGATACCCTTCTATCAATTCTTTTATGTTTCAACCTTGCAACAATACTCTCTCAAAAATCAAAAACTTTGGTTTTGAAAGTTTTAACATTACAAATTCCAACGGGAAGTCAATTTCCAACAAACAAAAACTTTTAATTACGACGAGAACCTAAAGATAAGGAAGACCAAATGATGGTTGTTAGTTAAGTCGTAAGTGGGCGACAGAGGGGTGTTGTCCAAACTAAGCATTCACTCATTCCAAATTAAGGATATCTTACAAGCTTATGAGAAAGGTGGTGCGTCAAGAGTGGCTAGTTCAAAAGCCAAAAATAACATGAGTAGTGCTGATAGGACTCGCCAATAATAAGAAAGTGAGGAGCTCTAATCTCCATGATGTTTTGGTTGTCAACATGGTTGGTCAAACTATAAGGCAACAGCATGTGCAAGTGGCCATTCCAAGAAAGACTATAGAACTTCGAGCCAATCACATTCGAACACAAGGTATTGTTTTGGCAATGCAAGCAAATGCTAAACTTGACAACATGATGTTGAGGAATGTCACAATAACGGATGTGCTTCCATCCTTTATTCCTAAGAAGAGCAATAAAGCAATGCTAAAATGAAGGATCAACATTGAGCTAAGATTGAGAGCGAGAGTACATTAAGGAGCTAAACTTTGAGAATAGAAACGATCAAGTGAGTTTAAGCCTATTGTATAAGACTATATCTAGCCATGAACTAATTCAACAGATGACCATTTTATCAAATCCTACATATGCACATTAAATGCTCAAAGAAATGCCATAACTTACTCTTGTCTTTCCAGAAGTATGGCTGCAAGTGGTCTCGATTGCACTGGCCCCAAAAACTATTAAAAACATTAAATGGTATGCCCACAATTTAACAAGGAAAAAATAGAAGTGTTGGATTCAATCGTAGCATTCAACTCCCCAATCCAATCAATGATGAATGCTAATGCAAGATCATCATTTACATGGACTACAACAAGGTTAAGGCCTCCAAATCTGGATGCGAAGAACATGTCTACAAAAAAATAACTACCATAAATTTTTTTTGGTCTTCAACCTAACCATTCTCGTCGCACAACTTTCTTTAGAAACTCGTAAGATATTCCTAATCTAAAACGAGTGAATGCTCAATATCGGCAACACATCTCTACACCCAAAAATATCCTACCCAACAGTCATCATTTGATCTCCCAATCCTTAGATTATCATCAAAAAGAAAAGTCCTTGTCTACCAAAAATCAGCCCACCAAAAGAATTCGCAATGCCAAAACTTTCAAAACAAAAGTCTTTGGGTTTTGTATAGAGTATAGTCAATAGGCTCAAACTTTAAAGAATTGTGAGAAAGGCACCACTAAAAGTGGATCTTGCCAAACGCTTTCGATTCTTCCACATTAATCGCCAAAGCTTGTATTAAGATTTTAAAAAGATTTATAGAAAATGTCATGCTAAGTAAAAGAAAAAGATCATAAGATAAGAGATTTCCTCAAACACATAAGAAATTAAAAACAAATACTTTCTTGACAACCTAATCAACAACAAAATTGCCTTCATAAAATATTCAAATAATTTTTTAGTTAAACAATAGCAATGATAATAATGACTGACCACAATTGTGAGAAGAGGTCAAAATTTTTCATCATATATAACAAGTTGAAGAGACTATGTGAAGAATTAATATCAAACCAAATTCCTACAAAATAGTGAGTAAAAGGCTCTTAATGAGATAGCTTAAGTACAAGAAAGGTCTTCTATAACTATAAAAGAGCATAAAAATTTTTTCAGGCCTCACAAATGTTGTAATTTAGCTCATGTTGTTACAAACAACAATAGAAATTCCCACAAGCTATCAACAAGAACAATAACATAACAGTTTAGCTTTCTCTTATTGGGTTGGGGTCAATCTAGAGTGAGTGGGCAAAGATGGTTTCAAAAATGTATCCAAATGGTTCCAACAATCCAAAAAGGGTAAGGAATAAGCAACAAAACTATGAATGAGTTTAAAGCAACAAGATTAAGAGTTGGACAATGAAACTTGCTCTTCCTATTTCTCTATTGGTAGTAGATGATGAAGATGTATCATTTCTATAATTACCTTTCATCCATCAAAATAGCGTGCCAAAAATTGTTTGAGAAAATTGTGTTGATATTCTATAGCATGTTCACCCAAATCGAAGAAGCAAATGAGCAAGATAGTAGTATGTCATCACAAGACTCGATAAAATTATAACCCCATAAAAAGTTGATGCTTGAAACAACTTGCACATATTCAACCACTCCATAGTAAGAATAACATTGTGGCAAACCAGCCAAATGAAAGCTCTCACCTAAGGCCAAAATCATCAATGGATTTGCTTTTAATGAAGTTCATCTACATAATTTTTATCTCTCTAACTTGAAAAATTTGAGTTGAATCAATCATCCACTAATAAGTAGCACATGAACTTTAAGCCAAAGTGCACAATAATGCAACAAAATGCTCCAAAGACATTAATGAAGGAAGTTTTTTCCATGTCCTCTCAACTAGTTTAATTTGATGATAATTGGAGAAAGCATCTAAGCAGCTAAAACAATCAAAACTAGTGACTGAATCTATAAGATCATCCATACATGGAAGAGGACAAGAATATTTAAGGTTGGCACTATTAAGAACAATATACTCCAAGCCTATGGACCACTTCCCATTACTTTTCTTGACAAAGATGATACTGGAAACGAAATGGATAAACTATGTATTGAGAAGATTAGCAATTTCATCCTTTAAAATAGATTTTCTTTTCAAAACCAAAGACATGCTTTTTGAGGAATTGCTAGAATGAAATTAATTAAGAAAATGTTGAAACAAAAAATATCAATTCCAAAAATGTCTAATGGTGTCCAAGTAAAATTATTAACACACTTAGCCAAAAGACCAAGGAATGTTACCATTCCACACACATCAATTAAAAAATTTGCAACCGAATCCAAAGAGAGGTAAATAGAGAGACACATAAAATTTTCGCCCATCTTGACTACAATAGATCTTAAACTTCAAAAATACTGAGTTGAATTTTATGCACAAGTGAGGCATCAAGATTGCCATCCCAAAATTATTCATGATTGGCCGACTAAAGCCGACATTATAAGAGGAAGCAACCATAACCAAAAAGCCTATCTTGTGCATCACTGAACCACAGAAGTTTCCAAATGCTATAAACAAAATAATAATTGCCTTCTAGCTTCATTGATCACTTAAAAAGTTAATTTGGGAAACAACAAAAAGAAGGCTCCAACTAATACATATTTTGTAAATGGCAACAAGGAATAGAAGAAAAGTAGAAATACCAATGTCTAAAAGCATTTGATGAACTTCAATATTTGCAAACCATCTAGATATGAATATTGTATCATTGTAAGGATTGTTGTGAAAAAGTAGATATTCTCAATCAATGAGTAATGAAGCTTCATCAAATAGTTGGTGGTCACATTAGCCATTTGACACATCTTAAGGGACTTCAATGTTGACCTTCTTAAGTGGTCCTAGTTTTCTCCTCAAATAACATACACAATTTTAAAAGTAGCCTTACTCATATCTTGAAACATCAAAGACAAGTATGGCTTTAAATCCTAGTTGAGCAAAGAAATGAGCAACGCAACGAACAAAGGCCAACCATTTTGACATGGAGCCATAAGGATTGGATGTATTCAAAATGGTAAAAGCTAAGGAACTAACAAAGTTGGCCCTTTAAAAATCGATGTAAGGTGGTGATGCTTGGGCACTGTTGGAGAGGACAATGATAAAAAGACAAAGATCAAGTGACAAGTGATCCTTTGCAAGTTTGGATGAAACAACTCGACTTTAAGCTATTACACAATCAAAGAGAGAAGGGTGAAAAATACCTTCAAGAAACATTCCATCATTTGGAATTGATGGAAAAGAGACTTAAGATATGAAATAGAAAGTTTAGAAGTTGACGATGGCAAAGGCAGAGATTCTGTGACTTTTGCTACCTCTTGATTATCAAGATCAAGATTTCTCCTTCGAAAAGCAAAGCATTAATTTCCTTGGTCATCTTTCAATTTTCTTATTAAATCCCCATGAAAGCTGCTAAATAAATGTTAGTGCTGAATTTAGATTCAAGGGAATATAATAGAAACAACCTTTATTGAGAGTTTTAAGAGGGTTATAAAATAGAATGAGATAGTGCTTAGGATCTTTGTAGGTCAAGAATGACCCAGAAAGAAGAAAGTAAGAACTTTCCAAGGAAAAAATGGATAGGAGCGGATTGGTAACGATCAACATAAAGTTGCTTAGAATAAATTGTGTCCCACAAACTAGATCATTAGGGTTTGTTTATTAATAAAGAAATAAATAATTATATGCTAACTTACTCCACACATAACATATTTAAGTTTCATTTTCTTATTTGGTTATAACAACTTAACTATCCAAGGCCAATTTGAGTTTTTCGTTAAAATGCCTAGTTACGACTACAAATAATTATTTAACTGTTAATAATATCACAAAAATCAATTATAATCACAAAATATGATGCTTCACACTCAATGATATGGTTGAGTTAGCTAAAACAACCAAAACTATCATAAATTGAAATATTAAACAAAATACCACATCTTAAACGTCAATTCAAAGGCGACATGCACTGTCGAAGAGTGGTTTTAACAAACTTGCTTTTAGAGAAATGACCTCAGGAAGTTCACTTCAATGGTTCAAACTTCAATGACTAATCTCAAGGGTCTGAGGCATGAGACTCTAGCCTCAAAAAACTATTATCAAGAAACTTTAAGGACCAAGGGTAATATTCATCACAATGATGTACTATGAATCAATATATACGATTGAATACGAAATAAAACTACTCTCTCATTAATGAACTATTAAATAATTGCATTATCAACTTCTAATGAACAATTACCTAAACATTTTCTTTGTCAAATCTACAAGGCTAATGAAAACCCCAATAAAGTGAAGAAAAAAAGAGTAATGCATCAAGAATCACCCAATCAAATTCCTCAAAAAAGACCATCAAGATTCCAACTTATTTGCATTAAAGAAAAAAATCATAACCAATAAAGAAGAGACATGCAATTCTACACAATGTAAGTATAGCAAGATGAGCAAAGCATACAAAAAAAAGAATTCTTAAAGAGTTATCTTCATGATTAAATGTTATCATACAAAAATGAGAGTTGAAAAAAAAATGTTCCATTAATGATACTTTGTAACCAATACCAATTACAATGAAAATTTTCTTTATACACCATCAACATGACAGTTTCTTATTTAAAGAATTTTCCATGATGAACATGTGTATCCACGTACCTTTGGGAACTATTTTCTTTGTTCTTTATTTTTGCATTGCATGAATGATAATCATGTTAAAAATAAATTATGTCAAAATAAACATTTCCAATAAAAAGCAATAACGCTTGACATTGAGTCCACAACATATTACTCTCCAAATTTTTTTCATGTTTAAATATATTATTTTGGGACTCAACTTTTTTATATAATCTATCTCTTCGTTAATATCTCTCTTAAATACCAATCACCGGCCTCAATTCCATCTCCCTCATTCTTTAAGCCCCAAGATAAAAAAAGCCATTAATATTTGCAAAAAAAAAGTTTCACTACAACATCTAACAATGAATACTTCTTTAAAAGGATGATCCCATGCACCCCATAAAAATTAATAACAAAAAATGAAGGTCATATATCACTTCATTATTAGCCAAAACCCCAAGGTCAAGCCATCTAAGAAAGGAATCATCAATCGAGTATATTGAAGGTGAGCTTTATGCTTGTAATCAAAAACACAAGTCACTTCAAGTTAGTGGCAAATATTATATAAAAAATTGACCACAACATATCAATATGGCACTAATATTATTATATGAATGATACTATGCAATAATAATACGGATATTAATGTGTTTCGTGATGACGAATGAATGCTACTTATGGAATGATGCATTCATAAGATTGTGCGATAACATGGTAAACCACATTTCATTTTTCTTATTGGCATTGCCACTAAGATTGTTGTGCTAGTTAATTCACATTGTTGGTTGCACGGATTAATCAATATCATAGTTGACATATTCATTCCATGCTATTTAGGTTATTGTATTGTTACATGATTACGTCTCAATCCTTGCCATTCATGCTTCAACAAAAAGTTTCAACTAATAGTTTGCTCGACAATCTCAATTGATGTGGCTAAACATATTCTCAAATTCAATCTAGCCAAATGAAGGATTATTATGACATGGTCATTGTCATACATTTCTCATGGATCAACTAATAGACAAGTTTTTATTTCAATAATATTTTGTTGAAGTTGAACATTTGAATTTTATTATTCTAATTTTAGAATGGCTTCAATTTCAGCTGAGATAAAAAGATTGTTACTTCTACTATTTCTTGTACACACAATTCTTATTTTATAATACTAAAATCCTTCATTCCTTAACCTTGGAGCTTTGATATAAATAAAGTTTATGATACCTCATCACATCTTATGGGGATTGAAAAGAGTTATTGGATGGGGATCCCACAAGAGTTCATCCTTGTGGACACAAGGTATGCATCCAACTCATAAGACATAAGAAAAAAAGCAGGAAACAATCACTCTTAAGATATCAAAAGGGTAACAAACGAGCTATCCATCTATTCAATTCCAGAAAAAAAATTACTATTGTGAAGGCTAAGGTGGACAACAGGAGAGAACATACCAACTCCATTACATCAAGGTAAACTACCATGCATTCTAGTAAACAGTTGATCTTAAAAAACCAACCCAAGAAAAAACAGCAAAAAGCTTCAATACAAATAGAAAAATCATTAAAAAAAAATCAAATTGTTTATTCACATATAATTTCAATCTTCTTGCAAATGTACTATAATTATCTTAAAAAAAATCAATCTTATGCATTATATACACAATGTTTTTTATGGTGACATTTATTTACAGCTTCAACGAAGAAAAAAATCTATTTTTTGGCCCCATTCTAACAAGAGCAACATAACATGCTAGCAAGGACCATCAGACAATAACTAATGATAAGTAATAATAACACAGATAATGCTGAAATACATAGATGAAGCATACTGACTTCATTCATTCACCAACAAAATGATTACAAGTATGCTTCTAAAATATGAAAGACAAAAAAATATGGTTTTAAAAAAAGATCAAAAATCTGAAGTATTTTTAAAGAAATGTTTCATGTAATTTAGCAGAGATTTTGTAGCTCCATGAGCAAGGCCAAGTATCGCCCAAAGATCAAGGTCAATTAGCCAAAAATTGAAGCCAAAAAATTGCTACAACAAACACCAAAATAAGTTATGCAACAGAAAGATAAGATATTTTAACCTCGATACCATTTTATCTATAATATACCAAAAGTAAAAAAATTATGACTTACAGGACTTAGAAAATATTTGACATAACTACATAACAAGATAATTCCAAAAACAGATTGTAATTCATAGAAAAAAAACTCGACACCATAGTGTTAGTTTTAAACAAAGAATAAAGACGGGTTATCAATGAAGAATTGTGAATGTGGTATATTATCAAATATAAAACTACCTTATCTATGAAGGCATCAACTAAAACATTTAGCCTTGATGAATTAATTGCAGCAAATAAAAACAAAGTGCAAGCACATACAAACACATGCAATTCTTTACATTTTGAAATCTGCAAAGCTTTATTTTTAACAATATATACATGCAAACATATACATATACATTACCACAAATTTACCTTGAATTTGAACTAAAAAAGTTCAGTGACTATCCCCCTAAAATTATGCAACAACATAAACAAACAACCACAAAAAAATGCATTAAATTAAAAATTGCAAATTGGATCACAATAAATGCAAGGTGACGTCACCTGAGCAAGTCTTTCTTCCCTCCTAGCAATCTTTCTCTCCCTACTAGCCTTGCTCTTTGCCCTCTTGGCCTCAAACTGATCAGACAATGTCTTTTCTCTTGCTTTTTCAGCCTTGGATTTGTGAATACTCTCCATAAGAACCCTCTTATTCTTGAAGACATTACCTTTCACCTTCATGTACATATCATGATACATGTGCTTGTCAATTTTTTTAGCTTCTCGATATTTCCTCAGTAAACGCCTCAAAACCCTCATCCTCCTCATCCACAGAACCTTTGTTGGTAGCCTAGCCTCCCTAGTACCCTTACGTTTACCTAAAAATTTAAATTGGGAACTTATGCAGCCGTCCACCAAACTCAGGCAACACAAATGACTGTTCTAAAATAAACTACAGAAAACCATACCATATCCAGAATGACGACCCTTCCTCTTTGCTTCTGCCATGCGCCGGGCACGGGATCTAGAATGGATCTTCATAGGTTTCTTTATAATAAAACCATCCTTAATCAACTTTCTGATGTTTTGGCCTGCAAATTATTAAGCAAACTAAAAGCTTATTACAACCACCAAAGTCGCAGGCGATTTACATGGTTGTATCTTTTAGCATGAAAGCAAATCAGCTTAAACATAAAAAAAAACAATTTATTCCACGAAGGCGTGAACATAAGCACGCCGAAACAATAAAATCTGCAAGACGCCGATGGATATAAAGCGCAAAGGAAGCAATATTTCCCTCACAATAACACTCGCAAAATCTCAAAGACAACAAGAAAGGCAGCTAGAATTTTATCCAAGTGCTGGAATCGAATCTATTTCTAAAGATAGAAAAAGTATGAAGCATGCAAAACCATGTGTCGGAAGGAACCCGAGAGTGAACGAAGTGAGAAACGGAGGTGCTTACGAGAGTTGGCCATGGAAATCTCGCTAGCCTCATTTGGATCGAGCCAAACCTTTCCCTTCCCACAGTTGAGAACGCTTGCGGCGAGCCGCTTCTGCAGCTTCAGCGACACCATCGTCTCCTCCCTCTTTGCTCCTTCCTGATTCACAAATGCGGCTAGGGTTTCAGATTCTTCGTAGATTAACTTATATCAGTCGGCATCCTAACGATCTGTAAGTGGGCTTGCTGCATGCATTTGGGCCGTAAACAATTTAAAAAACTGAAACAATTTATTTTGTTTTTATAAAAAGAAAACATCTTATTTGCCGTTTATATTTCAAGCTAATATTACCATCATATTGTTTTTATGAAACAAAACTATATTTTTTATATATCTTTAATATGTTTTTATATTCAATATATTTTTTTTGGGAGACTTTGATTAATTCTCTGTTTAAATAACATTATTAAAGTTTATAATTTTGATATTTAAAAATAATATTTATCATACATATCATTCAAATTTGGATAACATCAAAATGTAAAATCCATTAATGTAAAAAACAAAGACAAAAAATTATTTTAATTAATACAAAAATAAATAAATAATATGAACAGTTTTTTTAGAATATTAACATATCAATAATATTAACATCTAAAGAGCTTCTATATAATTATTAATTTCTCCAAATGTATTAATTACTACAAATAAGTATTTACTATAGCAAAAATGGTAGTCTTTATTTCATAAAGAGCAACTTGGAGATAAAATATAACAATTGAGATTGAAAGAGTATGGAGTGATCTCTAAACAATGTTTCAAGTGTAGAATTATTGGATAATGAGAGCTCCTATTTGGCTTTTAAAAAAAGAGTATAAAATAAATAATCATATATTAAAAAAGAATGTAATATTTTTAAAATACATGTTAGATCATAATTTCAAAATAATAAAATTTTTTTGAGGATAGAATTCATCTTTAATTGTATATGACAACAAAAAATGGATAACATGAAATGGATAAAATATGACAATAACTTCACATATTAAGTTCATGTCTTTTAATGGCCTCCTATTTAGATCTATATTTGCCATCTCTACAATCTTTTTATCCTTGATGTATTTACCTTCTTTAATCGTTAATTAATCAACTATGTTGACAACTCTGATTATATTATCTATTATCATTAAAGTTTCTTATTATTTGTTATCCATGGATTTCTTGACATGATTTGCCCATATTGTGTTAGTTCATTAAGATGTTTTTGTCTTTATGTCTTCTCTATGTGCTTTAATTTCATATCATTTTCATTTCTCTATGACAATTCCTTACACTTGTAGACGCGACATTAATATGAAAGTTAACAAACTCAATAGCAAATATGCATATGACATTTGAATGTAATAAAAAGCCATGCATTTTAATATATAAACTTCAAATCTTATGTTTTTTATTTGGTACATTATTTATGTATGTAAGCATATGTTATTATTTTGTAAAAGCTTTAATTATCATGTGTGTATAATTATCTTAAATTAAATTTGACTAATGCTATTTTGATTTCATATTTTTATTTAAAAAAATAAAATTAGAATTTATTAACCCTTGGATAGCAATAAAAAGTGATTTTATGGTAAATGCTTAACCTTAATTGAGTTAATTTATAAATGAAGGCTACCTTCCCCAAGTTATCACACCCCACCCACACTCCAAAAAATCCTTGAGGGTTGGCTAGATATGTTTGAAATCAAATTAGGGTTAACAAAAAATAAGAAAAATCAACTAAGTTGACTTTTATTATTTGTGATTTTTCAAATGCCAAAATGAATAAGAAAATGCACTTATTTAATATGTTTTTTGAGTTTGAAAAAAAACTTAAAGCAATTTAAGCCTCTATTTAATGCAACCCACATAGCTATTAGTATCAAGATCATTTTGTGATTCAAATGCTTCATGCAATTTATTGCTCACATAAATCTTTGGTGTGTTCAACTTTGATTGAGTAGAACATTGGTCATTTACACATTGCCTCCACATATTTAATAACCCTTTTTGTGAAGGATATTTGATGGAATTAAAAGGATTATGTGAAGCCATTTAGCCTCAAGTAAGAGGCATATGAATATTATGATTTAGTTATTTATGATATACCAATTAAAGTGTACTATGCACACACACAGTACCAAAAACATTTGTTGAATCTTGTTGGCTTTACTAATATTTAACATAATAACTTGTGGGAGAGATTATCAAGAAGAAAATAATAGAGTATGTGAATGATAATCTCAATTGAAAGTATGCTTATTGACTACAATTAAGATAAAAAATTGTCATACTTTAAAAGTTTAAGGCATTATTAAAACCATTAAAAACATAATTAAGATAACCACAATTTATATTTTTAAATATTTGAGTTAGTAAGTGCCCTTTTAAGAATATACTATGTCCAAAATAAACATTTCTTTACTATAAGTCATTAAAGATAATCAAATTTAAAATATGTTTTATTTTATTAATGATAATATTCATGTCATAATTATCAATATTAAGAGGAGCAACTTCATAATCATGTATAAACATCATTAAATTAATCCTATGGATAAAATAACTAATTTGCATATTTATACTTGTTATAATATGATTATTAAAATTTATATTATAATCAATTATTAAGCAATATTATTTTTTATAAAAAAAGAAATTATTGATGCTCAAAATTAGTCTAGAGATGTTTACAAGCATGAATTCAACATACATGTGAAGAACATGTTGCATGACCTTCTTTATTGGAGAATTGATTTCTATTTATAAGAAAAAAAACAACTATCATCTTAATATTCATGATCATGCATAACCATAGAGGAGATTTCTTATTGCTTGATTTTGACAATAAATATCTTTTTTGGAAATTTTTTTGTAGTATTAAATATTAAATATTGAAAATATTAAACCTTGATAAGACCTACATTGCCAAGCTTTAGTGTTTGGCTCTGTTATGGTTATTGATGTTAACTATTTTTGCTTTAACATCAGTATTTAGCATTCTTATTAGCGAATCTCCAATTAAAAAACATTAAAACTATGAATTAGATATAAAGCAATGAGTGGTTCTAGTATGATATAGTCAATGGGAACATCTAGTTTTTATGATAAGTTCTAACCTATGTAGGCAATGAGGGTACTTGGTGTTGTATTATTGACTCATAGTTATGATATTTTATTGATGATAACAAATTTTAAGTATTTCTAATGAATTTATTTAAGTGTATTCTTAGATTTTAGGTAATCGATATTCGCATTCGTGGAAGAACTAAAAGAAAAAGATGTACCAATATCAAATCCCATGAAGATCATCTTAGTTAGAGTGACAAACCACAGAAGTGTATATTTTGAATTTAATTTTAGTTATTTTAATTTTATTTTAATTAAAATATTAAGTTTGATTAAAATATTTATTAAAATGCACATAAATTAAATTAAAATTAATCATCTAAAAAAATATTTAGATTTCTTATATTTATGATCTATCTTTTTTGATTATTTTGATCATCATTTTTTATTTTAATAATATCTTTGAAATCCTTAAGTAATATTTGTAAAAAAAATAATAAATCTATTATAATTGTTCTAATTAATTAGAAAAAACTTAAAATTTATCGAACCATTTTGCTAAAGCTACTAATGTTATTTTTGGTCAAGGTAATTAAGCCTAAAACCATTGGGTACAGCGAACATTTCGATGGACCAAATCTTGAATATGGACCGAGTTATTAATCTTGCTTTTATAAATAAAGTATAATTAATTGTTGGTCGCAAGGGTAATGACCTCCCAAGCAATCCAGGGAAAGCAATCCCAAACAAGTTACCTTAGTCATTTACGCAAACCAACAAAACCAACATTTCCAAGGCCTACTTCACCATGTAGAACAAACTCTATATTGCTTTTACATGTGCCTTTCTGAATTATGGGAGGAACCACGGCCATCTGATCACATAATTTTGTGATCAAATGATCTTGGCCTCATCAATTTTTTTTATAATACCTTATTATATCCTCCGTCCAATCATGTCATTGTACGATCACATGTCCTTATTTATTCTATGTGTAATATCTAAATCCAACCATCCATTCATGATTCAGATCTAATGACTCAAATCGATTTTATATTTCTAAACAGCACCAGTTTATTATCATTCGTTCAATCGCATAGTTTTCGTGATCGAATGGTCACAAATCGTTTGATCAAACGGATCCTGTGTAATGGCTATTTTAGCTATTATTTCAAATCATCCATAATTTTTTAATTATTACTTTTCTAATTAAAATATTACGAAAAGCTATGGAAACTGAAATAGTTAAATTAGGTGTTTGAAAACTATTTTTAGTTGTTATAATATATAAATAAATAGGAGAATTTTTGTACTAAATCAAAAACTAGTATTTTTATGTGATCCAAAAAAATTTCAAGCAAAAATATTCAAGTCACTAACAGCTCGTTCTAATCATCGCTTCCATACGTTGTTATTTCATTCACTCGTCAAACTCTTGAAATTTTATTTCTTCTCAAATCAGTTAAGTTATTCATTTTATCTGTTTTTAATTCATTTAATTAGAATACTTGTTCATCTTTAATGATTTCATCAAGCATAATATTTTGGTTGCATTAATTTCGTTTTTATGTTGTTTAATGTTTTTCTTATATTGTATTTTATTGTATTGTAAGGCCATAGTAGCATGTCTCATCTATTTCATAGTAAGGCCGTAGTAGCTTGTCTCATTTATTTCTTTATTGTGAGGGTTTAGTCTACTTATCTTTTGGTGAAAATCTTATATTATATTTATTTGTCCTAGTTTTTAAGATGGATAGAAGCTTGCTTGTTTTATAAGTCGAATCATCTAAAAATCGATAGTATACATTTTTAATTATTATTAATTTTTTAATTACATAATTTTTATAAAACTCCAAAATAAAATTAAAATTTGTAAAAATCACTTTTATATATTTGTTAACCTCATTAAAAAATTACTTTAAATATTTTCTTGAAATATTTTGTAACAAATTAAAATTTTTATTCATAGCAATTCATCATCCCCCTCCTTATTGAACAATACTTCACTTGGTTTTTATACAATAAAAGTTTACCTTTTGGCAATGGGTTTTTCTAAATAATGATAATGATCTTACTTTGAGTGACTAATGACATATGCCATTGAGTTTTCCAACTTTATGTGTATTGGCACAATAACCTATAATGCTAATAAGTAATGATTATAACAAACTCAACAAATAAGCTAATAGTTGAAAATAATAAAACAAAATGAAATATAGCAAATAATAACTCATAAATAATGGAGTAATAAACAAATATATATAACATCTTAAAACTATTCATAAAAACATGTTATTAATGTATACATCTATATCATACTTTTTTTAATATGCTTTATGTCTTTCATTTATTATTGTTTCTCTTTTTTATCATTTTTTTATTTTTATTATTTTTATATTTTTCATCTTTTTATATTTTTTTCTTTTCTCTTAATATTTTAAAAACATATAGATATTATTTTTTTACTTTTCATAAAAATCATAGTGGAGACTTTTGTTCTTTAAAATGTAGTAGTGAAGGCATCTTTCATAATCAAGTGAAAGTATAAGTTTTTTCATATTTCTCTTTAAAACACATGCACATATAATAATAGTGTTAATAAATCATTTATAAATCTATTATGATCAAATAAAATAAATTTAAAATAACATATTTAAGGATAATTATAGTATTTTTTAAGCCATAATGTGTTAACTTTCACTCCATCTTAATAAAATTTTGTACTATCTTTCTTTGATCTAAAAACATTAGGCTAAAATAAACATGAGTCAAATGACACTAACTTAATGATAAAAACATGTAGCATAATATAAAATAATTATTGGATAATCACATATATTTTCTACATCAATACTAATATAAATCAATAAACTGTGTTATTGTTTTTCTTTAAAATCATTTAAAACTCAATTTCTTTTTTAAAAAATCATTTTAATTTTGTTTAACACATTTTTTATCTAAAGCATTTTACTCTAAAAAGTCCAACAAAATCTTTTTAGTAACACTCTTAGATACATTAATACGAGTAGCGATATTACGTTTAAATCATATTAATCCAAATAACAAAACTCTTATTTCTAAAGATATATCAAATCGCATAACAAGTTAATCTTGAAAACTCTTATTAAAGTTTCACAATTACTTATATTACATCACTTTATTATTAACATTTATTAATCATATCTTATCTCTTTTAACACCTGTGAATTGTATATATTTAGCATATGATTAATCAAAATATGTAATAAATAATGTAATAAACAATAATAAGCATCTCCAAATATAACATGTGATTAATCAAAATCAAATAGTTAGTCTTCACCTTATCATATTGTACGTTACTGATAATCATATTATATGATACCTTTCAGTTGACTATTCGTAAGCACTATCATTACATTGTATTATATAATATTGCTTATAGTACTTATATGATCTATTCTCTATATCTTTGCTAGGCCATAATCGACAACAGTCTACTCTAATGTCGTAATTGTATAATCATTTTAAGGTATTTTTCTTTGACTCTTTCACACATATCTATTTCATTTTTTATTGTTAATCATATAGTGTAATGTCTATCTATTGTACTATATGAATTCATACTTCTATAGATTTCATCTTACATATGATTGTACTTATATATTTTTTCATTTGTACTTATATGACCATTTAGCGACCCTACACTGATTGTTCCTAGATTTTGGTACAACTTCTATTTTATTCAATTTTTTTAATACTTTAAATTTTTTTTGTTTTTTTATAAACAATTTTTTCTTTTAAAATTAAGTAGTAAAAATATCTTTTACAATTAAGTAGAAGTATAATGTTTTCATATTTCTCTTTAATAGTAATGTATATAAAATAATAATATTAACAAATATTTTACATATATTTTTGCTCAAATAAGAAAATATAAAAATAATGTATCTAAGAATATTTATGGTATCTTCTAAATTACCATATGATAGCTCTTATTCTATATTGATAATCTCAATAATTATATTTCTTTGACCTCAAAGTATTATGTCAAAATAGATATATACTAACTAATATGGAGTCAATAACAAAAATATATAATATAATGTAAAAAAATATTATTAGATAAATGTATATGTGATCTATATCAACAATAATATAAATTAATAAAAGATATGCTATCTTTTTTATTTGGTTCATTTGAAAACTAATTTCTTTTGTAAGAATGTTTATTAATTTCTTTTAACCTTTTTTTTATGCACATGAAACATTTTATTTTAGATATCTTAACAATATATCTTTAACAACACTCTTAAAAACATATTAATCTAAATAACAAAGCTCTTACTTTTTATATATTAATATAGATAGTAAGTTAGTCTCAAAAACACTTATTGAATTTCATCTCTTGCTTACGTCACATCACTTTATTATCAATATTTATTAATCATCTATTTTACATACTAAAATATGTGATATAATAGCATATTACTAATGAAAACATGCAGCAAACAATCCATAACATCATATTATTATAATAAAAAAATCTCCCTTTAAGTTTATGGGCGAAAAGATATAGGAATGACTTATCTCTTATTTGTTATTGAGGGAACAATTATAATGTTTATATAAGATATTATAATTTTAAGATATTGAGATAGTTTTTTAGAGCAAAACCCGCTTGGATCAGTATAGGATGACATAAGGGGACAACACATCAACATTGTGAGACCAAGACATCACATTTTTTAACATCCTATGATTAAAATTTATTAAAATATTTTGTCTCCACTTTTGAAATGTTACCAATTCATCTTCTTTTTCATATTGTTTATAATAAAGAATTCTTCATCATCTCTTCCTCTTTGTCTTGAGTCAAAACTTTGTTCTAAAATACCTACATCAACAAAGACTCCACTTTTATAATCCCTTTTGCCACTTTATTTTCTCGACTATTCCACTCCCTCAAATAGATGTGCCACATTAATTAACACTCATGAGATGCACCTCTCCAACTTCCCAAATGATTTTGGTGTTGATTCACATCCCTTTGTTTTGGCCTCCACCATTAGAAATTAAGGAAAAAAGAGAGAAAAAAATAATTATATTTTAATTAAAAACCCTAATTTCAAGTGAGTTTCTTTAAATTTTTTATTTAAATGATAATGAAAACTTGCCAATCAGCTTTATATTTTTCCTCCATGAACTTTAACTTTCGTAAAATTTTCATAACTTTTTTTATCATTTGAATTTTTAATATTTTTTCTAAAAATTTATATAATAAATATTATGTTAAATTAATTTCTATTTGGTGTTTGGCTTTCTTGCTTTGTGAACATAATACTCAGTATTTATGTTCGAATAATTTTAAAATGAGAATTATTACAATCTATTCGTCTCAATCAAATTTCATAATTTTCTAATTTTATATAATGTTTGTCTTAATTTTGATTATTAAATTTTTTTAAACCTTTTATTTTGATTAACACCTTGCACACATATGATATTCACCAACTTTTAATCTTTTTATTTCTAATAATTTCTACTCTCCTATTGGAAGTTCATTTTCCTTTTTTTCAATAGTCATACCCCCTTTTTGCTAATTTATGATTTTTAAAGAATCCTTAAAAATTTGTCATGACCATAAAAATTTACTATTTGTCTACTCTAAGAATAATTATAATTTTTCACTTTTTAGGGATTCTAATCAATCCTATTATCATTATTCTTATCAATTTAAAAATATAAAATTTTAAATTTAAAAATAAATATTTTTTCTCTTTACTTTTGAGTTGTCAAAATTTCTTCCCACGATTTTTGCACCAAGAGATTGACTATGAAGAATATAAATAATTCTTAAGAATAATGTTTTTGCACATGTTGATGACAAGTTTCAAAAGTATTATTAACTTTTGAAGTTTCTTCCTATAAGGCAAATTGATAAAGTTATTCTTGTTGAACCCAACTTAAAAATAACAAACCTTGTCTCAAGCGATTTGTGCAAAGATTTGTGAACAAATGAAGGCAAAGTAAATGAAGTACTCAATACATGATCTTAGTTCCTTCTTTGATGTATTGCACAGCCAAACAAAGATCAAAATTTTATAAAAAAAATTCAAATCGTGTCGCACCAAGAGATTACAACTTTAATGATGGAATTCAAATCATTTTGGTGTACAAGAACATCTTGTCGAATGCTTTACCCAACTTAGTTGAGGCATGCCATAGTAAGTGATGTTCGATGAACAAGATATGAAAACAAGAGAAGGCTTAAGTTTCATATTTTTGGCAATTTTAAAACTAAACATGCGTTGAGAAGAACTAATAAGTCAATGTAGAGCTAATGTGGAAGCATACTTTGAGTAACATAGTATTTAAAATAAAAAAAGTACAAATGATGATTTTTCATAATTTTTTTTAAATTTATTTAAGTTTTATATGATTTATGAATTTAAAAAGGATTTAAAAAGGACTTTTTAAAAAAAAATTATATGTGATAAACTAAAATTTTGACAAAAAAAGCTTATATAATTTTGATTTTTTAAATATAAAAAAAAAAATTAATTTGAATCTCATTTTACAAGCAATCTAAAAGTAAAAAAAAAGTACTTTTTCATAAACATTATTTGATAAATATTTTTTCATTTTTTTTGAAATATGATTTTCAACTATAACAATTACAGCAAAAAAAATTCATCTTCAAAAAATACAACAAAATTTTAGTTAAGGTGTGTGCATTAGTCAATAAAGGATGATTAATTCAAACAAGATTTTCAATTTGAATTGTAGATTAAATAAACATCGATCATACAAAAAAAAAGCAATCAATAATACCACCAAATATATCGTTATAACAAGATTAAATAGCACAAACTTTTGATGATTTTGAATGAAAAATTCAAAAATAAGCTCTTAAAAAAATAAAAAGTTCACAAAAAAACGCACTTAAAAAAATATTTAATAAACTTTTTTGTGATTTTGAATCTACAATATAAACTCAAAAGCACTTTTCAATACACAATAAACAAAGTTGGCCATAATTGGTTGTTGTAATGCCATGTAACATGTATTGCTATGAAAGCTCATCATGACAGTTGGTAGAATAATGATTCCCTAAACAATTAAAAGTTCCCAAATATAAAATAATATTCGAAAAAGTTAACATGGTTGTAATAATTAGGTTTCAAGTATTCCTTTACTTAATGGTAACTTAGTTTGAGCAATCATGTCAAACATAATGCCAAGTTTTGTTTTCCATATATCCACCAACATCATTTTCATTTATGTTACTATAATGAAGTGTCATTTAACTAAAATGTTTTAATAAAATTGTCAACTTCCCTACCACTTCAATTCAAGTTATATTTTGATTTGAAAAGAATAGTAGTGTTTATACTAAAATAAACAATTGTATTTGCATGATCAATCTTGTTCAGAGAGGCAAATGACAATAGAATGATGCATACAACTGAGTAATATATATGTACAATATATTTTGCATGAGAAAAAATATTACTTCATAACAGCCAATCACTTTTGCACACCTAAGAAAAAAAAATTTACCCTCATATAATTGATTTTTTATTTGATTCCATGGTGTGTATCTTCAATATAAATTTGTAAAGTATTATAAATAATGACCAAGATCTAATGGGATGACTTCCTTGAGAAGGTAAAAGTCACTTTTTTGGGAGATAAATGACATCTGCATATCAAGTTATTATAAGTCTTGTTAACTTAAGCTAATATATAATTAAAACCTAATAACCTGATCATTTGTCCTAGTTTGTTATATAAGGCGACATACTCGATATAATAATAGAAATTTATTTAGAGACATAGAAATGCAAGAACTACAAATTTTTTTGGCCTATATTAGTAAAGGAATACAATAGTGAAGCATTATATCATATTACCTACTTGTTAATTTTTTCCTTTGATCACAGGATTTCAATGATAAACCTAGTGTCATCTTTTTCTTGCTAGCTCTAGACCACTCATCACTTCATGTGTATATGCTCTATTCATCAATGTTCCTCCCTTGTCTATTTTTTAAGCCAATAATTTTGGTGTTCTAATTCAAAAGTGTTTATCCCCTTATCCTTAGTGAAGAAGATGGTTGAAAGTAGAGATTATTGAGACAACAACAACACAACGTTTGACTCTCATGAGAACAAAGTTAAGTTAAGATCATTTCTTCTCCATCTTCATCCAAATGCAACATTTTATTAAAAGATATTGTAGGCTACAAGAGAAAGAAGAGAATCTCCCTCATTCAAATTCTTGTTGACCCGTAATTATAGAGTTTATCCAATTCAATTGTTAACAAAAATAGTATACTATATTCAATACTCATAATTAGCTGGGAATTTAATCCACTCAAATTTTAGAATTCCTACTCACTTTCCACCATTATAGGTTTTCTATCACTAGGTTAGTTATCCTCATGGGCAAAACTAACAATGACCTTCCATCTGTTCCCTCTCAATAAGTTTATTATAGCGCTCATATGCATTTGATTTATTTAAATAACTAATATCATGACTTTAAAAGTAATAGTTACCTAAATTTAATAATAAGGAGGGTTGGAACTCAAATGGTGGCTTGAAGTAATAGTTACCATTTTATAGTTCTATTAAATATCATTAAATTTTAATAGCATATTTAAATTAATAAAATTAATGATAATTATAAAAACAAAATGGCTAAAGTTCTAAGGGAAGTTGAATGTCAAAGTCTAAGATACAAATTATTACGAGTCAAATGTCATAAATCCTGTAAAATTGAAAATGAATTGATTATAAAAAGAAGGTCAAAGTTATTAAAAAAAACTTATTATTTTAATTTTTATTACTTTAGAAATAAAAAAATTAAAATACCAGATGATGTCTAAATATAAATAAAATTTAATGACAAATAGTATATATTATTAAAAATCTAATTGCATAATTTTTTCAAGAATCAAATGTGTATTGATCATGAAATAAGGCACTAAACTTAAAAAAATATTATTTATTTAATATTTATATGGCTATTAGAAATAAAAAATCTTTAAAAAATAAATTTTAAGAGGTAATTTGAATTAAAAAAATTAAAAATTTAATTAAACTTAAATTTTTAATTGAAATTTGATTAAATTTTTATTTCTTTATGATTTTTTTATCACTATTTGCACAAAAGAAGGAAAATTCATAAAATAATGCTAAGGGGGAGGGGAATCATTAGAAGAATGAAAAATTAAGGAAGAAAAAACTGTTGGAAACACTCCATTGAATGAAGGATGAAGAAACTATGAATTTTGTACAATTTTTGGAAAGGGAAGATGGAAATGAATGATGAGAATTCAGGAGATGATTGGGGAATTATATAAGAGCATTAAGAATCAAAGAAAGGGATTTTTAAAAAGGGCATTGAGTGAGTTTTCATGAAAGAAGTAGATGAAGTGTTGTGGTTACTTAATGGGGATCTCAAAGAATTCCTTTGGGATTTTGGGAGCAAGCTTAGAGGAGGAGGTTGAGCTTCACTGTGTAGCTAAGTGAAAGAATTTTTTGGAGATTCAAGTGGTGTAGTTGTGAAATGGGAAGAGAATACCTAAGCTTTGGTGAAATTCGGGAGACATCATGTAAGCAACAAATAACCCTTTTTTCATGACCATCACTTAAAATTTATATGAAGGCATGCTATATATTCTTAGTTCATATGCTTGAATACTGTTATATTGTTACTAATAATGTATTATTATTATTATCATTATTAAAAAAATCATTGTTGAAATAATTTGTTACATGGGTGACGATTATTTTGAAGCTAATTAAATCCATATGCTTTGATCTTACATGAATCATTGTATTTTTGCTTAAAATGATTATCTTTAGGAGATGACTTATATACATTAGTTGGTATAACATGGGCATATCAACTTTTGTTAGGCTCACTTGTAGAAATAAGCAAAACATAACGATAAATTTTAATGAGGCTACTTAAAGGAAAAAAGGGGGCTAAGATATATTTTTATTCATGACTAAATAATCCTAAAAAAAGATTACAATGTGTGCAAGATAAGGCTTATAAGAGTGCATCTTATAGTATGATATATAAGGTCAAGAACTAATAGAGAATTATAAATTAAAAGACAATGGACTAATGTAAAATCCTAAATTTAAATGTCAAGGGATCAGGAATCTAGAAAACATAATATGAATTATAAATTGAAATAAGGAATAACGGACTCCAATAAACTATTACATTAAAATTTTGATGTATCTCTTATTTTTTTATTATGTAATACTTATTTTCTATTATTTCAAATGAATACATTAATAAACTCATCATATGACCTGACCCTAAATGAGTAATATTTAATATTATAATATATTAATTTTATTAAACAATTGATCATTATATTACTTGTTTAATGACAATAAAATAATATTATTATTTTTATTAATATTTTTTAGTATTATTAGATAATGCATCTCAAGATCAAACACGTTAATCTATTAGAGGATTTAATCAATTGATTCATTGGTAATCCACAAGTACAAACAAGTCAAGGAGTTTTGGAACATTACTCAAATTTGGCTTAACTTGCAAATCTTAAAGCCTTAGGTTTCTGTTCTTAGTAAATTTGTTGTCTATCCAAAGCTCATCATCTATATATTATTACTGTGACTTTGAATTGTTGAACATATCACTTGATAATTATAAGACACATGAGTTTTCATTCATCAAACTCATGCATGGTTAAATTATCAATTTATCTTTAGTTTGAGTCAAACTTTGAACAAATGCTTAAATGTCAGTGACAAGGAAAAAATTAAAGAGTTGAAATAATCTTAGGATTAATTTTGAACAAAATGAGAATTGAATTTATGTTTTAACAAGCTAAGTTCAACTTGCATATATAGCATATAATATGATGTTGTTTATTATACTTATATGTTCATTTATTCCTATTATATGTCACAATTCATATATAGTTAAGTTTCTTGTTGTACACTTATGATGCCTTCATTAAAAGGTTACAATAATTTGTTTGTTCTATGCTGAACTAATCACACCATACAAATCCTTATATTGGTTATGTATGAAATCAAGGTTTATTTTATTAGTTTTGCTTTTTCAGGTTTCATACAATATGAAGGTTTTGTGCTTGTGCAATCATTATTTTCTTCATAGAATGGCTAAAAGAACTTAGGGAAAAATGTTAAATTGTAGTCATACAAATACAATCCATATATTGTATGAAGTGCAATCATTCTATAAACTAAAATGTGCTAGTTTTACTTTCTTCATACCAATACATTATTTGTGTCGTGCAAGTATAAGGAAGTTAGCTCTTGCTCTCAAGTTATTGTAATATTGTGATTTTGTATCATATAAGAAAATCTTGTGAGTAATTAAAAAATTATCTTACATATATTATCTAATCATTGAATGTGTACAATCTATGTATTACTTTGAAAAAGTGGTACAGTAATATTAGAAAAGTACAATATTCATGATCATCTTATATGATGTCTATATAACCTATAATACCATGATCTGAGTAGCAATCGTAGAGTACAATATACTCTAAGTACATTTCAACTAGTTAAAGGGAAGTTCATCGAGCAATCAACTTTATCCATCTATCATCATGGTACGATTCTTAGATCATACTTGTACAAATAGTCTTCAAAACCTATAATGGTTAATTAAATTATTTCGAGAAAATTGTTTTTATCATTAAAATTTTAAATATTTCTCAATGATTGAGAAGTATAAATAGGAGTCTAATTGAGTGAGAATAAATTAATAAACTAACTTGCAAATCATTAAGAAGTCAAAGTAGAAAAAATGTTACGATTTTTTGTTTATGTTGAAGTAGTCCTTTATCACATTATTGGATACAAAGATTTATTTGCATCATTCCTTTTATGATTACATGAAAAGCCTTCTCATATTGCTTATTATAATTCTTTCATAATATTTAGATACAATGATATATTATTTTTTAAGTGATTTGTATAGGATCTTATATGTATTGTTTTGTTTATATGTTAGAATCTTGTATAATTATTATGTGCTCTTTTAAGTGAGTTGACTCTTACCTAGTTATGATAAAAAAGGAGTGACATTTATATAGGTTGACCCTACTTGACTTTGGTGAACACAAAAGTGGAATTTGTAGAGGTTGATCCATTCTAGTTAATGACATAAATGGAAGTAGTTATTGTTTAGGTTTACCCTTTTTGAATATGGTAAAATGAGAGTCTATTTTAGTTAAATTCTAGTCATTTAGTTATGGGTAAATGTAGATTTAGATTTAGATCAAATATCTAAAAATTTTATTATGTATTTTATCTTACTTACACTCTTATACATGGATTTACAAAATTAAAAATAATTTCTAAAATTTATTCATAAAATTCATTTAGTTAAAAAAATTTTATAAAATTATTTTAGTTAGTGAATTAACTTAAGTTTAAAATTTACATAATTTATCCCTACTTTTGTGGACATTATGCTCTCAAATTCTTAATAAATATTTCTTGTTAAGCTTATATGAGTTGGCTTACTTTATTTTGGTTCTAATATTTTAGGTGATATGGATACACTCCATGAAAATTAGGATAATAATGAGTAGAGATTATAGCTTAATATTATGTTGACTTATTTTATATTATTATAGAAATTATATATTAGGGTTAAGATGTATGTGTTGCTATTGGAATAGCAAGAGTTTATCATGAGACATGTCATAGGTTTATTTTATTTTCAATTACAAAACAATAGTAATAAAAGTTGGTATTGCTTCTATTTTTAATTAATTATTATTTACTTTGCATATAAAAGATGGTTATTAATATTCCATTATAATTTTGATGAAAATATTTTATTATCTTATTTAAAAAAATTGTTATATGGTAAATGCTTTTAAAAGAAACATATAATTGATTTTTTTACTAGAAATACTTGGGTCATTATTTTAAAAGAAAACTAGTTATATAATAAAAGGGAATTTTTATAAAAGAAAAGTAATTTTTCTTAAATAAGAAGTATAGTTAATAATTTTCAAAATATAAAAGTTTTATATTAAAAGAGACTATCTTAAAAGGAGATTTCTTATTATAAAAGATTTTTTATATGATGTATATTAATTTGAAAATGATTTAAAAATTTAAGTAGCATCTTTTTTATTTAAAAATAAAATCAGGATACCATAATTATCCTCCTTAAAGTTGAGAAGCAAAAGTCTTTACTTTTGGCTTGAGTTGTAAGAAAAATCATCCAAAGAAGCTTGTTGTTGCCTCCCACAATTAATTTTAAAGGAATCTAATCACAATCTCATGTTGAAATGAAACTCACTATATCATGATAGCCTTATTCTATATCGAAGAGTATGAGCAAGGAGATTACAAAATTGATGATGAGTTCCCTTACTAACTAAAGACCTCACTCACAATATGTTGGTATTTGATCATTTGCCACTCCTTTTATAAGATTATGATTGTTTTAAAGAATCACATTATGGCCTTTCAACACATCCATAATAATTATTATGTTATATAGTAAATAAAGCATAGATTTTGTGAAAAAAACTAAAGATTGATTGATGGGGATTGGCCTTGGTTCCACTGACTCCTATGCTTAGTCGAAAAAGGATTCCATCTTGCTTTTCCATCACCAGCAAGTTCAAAAGCAAAGATCAAGGGCTATTTAAGATTAAGTTGAAAAATAGGGATTCATTAAGATGTTATGTTAACTATCTTTCCATGAAATTTTCGAAAATTTATGGTTATAACTAAGACATGGATGTTGCCTCAAAGAGAAAGATTGTTGAGTCTTCAAGCTAAGTGATACAAGACAAGTTACATGATGATTGAGTTTATATAGTTAGTCAAATAAGACTTTTGTTTTAGTTCTTATTTTTAGTTCATTATAAGTTGTACTAGGTCATATGTAAGAATAGTATTTTAGTTCTTATTTTGATGTATTTTTATAATTTTTATTAAGAATAATATTTTTGTCATTTTATTTTTGAGACTAAAATTTAATTTTATATTTTTTTATTTAAACAATGCTATGGAATGAAGATAAGAGATTGTTTGCTTGACATCACTTTTATTAAAAGCATGATTTCTTTTATTATGTATGTTAACAACTCCCTTAATTACAATCTTAGGTTCTTTGATTGCGATCCAAAAATATCTGAATTATAATGTAAGTTTCCTCAATATCATCACCATCTTTATCTCTGATCCTATTGCATGATTCATTCTTGCAAATTTTCTAACAATTTTGGTATCATAGCAAATTAAGGTATTGTTGTAAGAATTCTTCCTTCCTTATCCACCACAACTAAGTTTAAACCCAAATTTGTTAGGAAGCCACCATCGTCTTTTCCTCAAATTCTTTTTTTAAGTTCTCACTAAATCTAGTCACAAAATATATCCATAAAAAATATTAAACATAAATAAATAAAATCTAAGGATGCATATATTTCCTAAACAAGGTCCTAACGATAACACAAAACATAAATCATATGAAATTCTAATATTATCATATATTTCAAAACAAACAATCTAATTAATCTTTTAAAAATATCACAAATAAAAATTATAACATAGAATCTATATAACAAATAATATGTGTCAAACCACAAATTTTAAATTAATATAGTCAATATAAACCAAACTATAAGATACATCATTGTGTTATGTGAAACCATATATATATATATGTGTGTGTGTGTGTGTGTGTGTGTGTATCAAAATCCACAATTCTAAACCACCTTGTAGATATGATTATTGTCTATCTTTTTATAATCTTCATCTTGATGTGCAATGAAATTATGAAATATAATATAAATACTAATAAATCTTTATAATACTTTATAATATAAGGATTCAATATGAATGAAAAATATTTCTAATTTTTTTATTATTCTAAATTCTTTATATTTTAATTAAAAAATATTTTTTCATCTTTTTTTTCCATAAGATCATATTTTTTATTTTAACTATTATCCTTATTATCTAATAATATCTAATATAATATCCAAATATCCTATATCTATAAACATAAGTAAAGATAACATCTGTTTATATATAGAAGTGTAAGATTCTAGACTATTACCTAAGCACTTTGAACAAAATGTTATGAAAATGTTAAATCATTCATAAAGCATAAGATTTTAAATAATACCTACTCATTCTATAGAAAGTATTAGTAACAATATAATAATGTCACATCATAATCATAAGTTATATCAAATTAGAGTATAGTCAGACATATACCAAATCACTTTACAAATAATATTAGTGGATTATCTAAATAATTTTCATATAAGTCAAAGAAAAATATCCAAAAAGAATTAATTTATATTATTATATTTTCATTTCTTAAGTTTTAAACTTGTTATATATCATACCATAAAGCATGAAATATCTTATTCCTTTTTTGGATATATATATATATATATATATATATATATATATATATAACCATATTTTATTTTATATACATGATTTCATATATGTATATTCACTATATAAATTATGCAAATAAAATATATTATTAAAATATAAAATAATATGTCAATAGGGTATCAACGAACTCTATATTATAACTAATTTTTCATATTAAGATAAATAAATAATACATATGTGAAAATAGTTCAATTATACAATATATTATGTATTATTTTAATATTATTTTTATGTCATAGATAGTAAAGTTACTTATCCAAATTCAAGATTAACTTATTTTTTTTATATTTTTTTCTCTTGATTTCCTACAATACCATATATGCATATCTATCACTAATTGATTATTTTCAATATATATATATATATATATATATTACATATTTTTTTTATTTTTAGATTTAAAAGATTAACTCTAATTTTTTTTCTTTCTACATTACTAATTATCATACTCTATATCTAATGTATTATAAATTCTACATAATACTTAATAATATATTATGCTTTGAAACTATTATATTACACATTACATACAAAACCATCCTATGACCATCAAAAATTACTTTTCCAAAACCTTTACATCCTAATGTACGATATGTTGAGTCTTACATATGGTATATAAAAAATCTAATGTATTGTAATCTTTTATCAATAAGCAATACTTAGCACGACTTACGCTTGTCACTTCATAGGTAATGTACTGTATGTTGATGCTAAAATATGATTCATCTAATTCAAGATGTCAAGCACCAACTTAACGAACTTTATTATACCTTTCTTTATATCAACTTAAATCTTAACTTATTGTATGTTATAATTATATGTTATAACCAAAATATAATACATTCTCTTTCCAAGTAGAAATAAGAACATACAAATTCTTTCTATTGTCTTCCTAATTTAAACTCAATACAAATACTATCACAATATTTCTAATAGTTATAATGACAAAAACTCTATCAAATTCTCATATAAAATTAATTGAATCAGTAAAGAATTTGAATTATATTTCTTACTCTAATTTCCAACAACTACGATGGCTCCCTTTTGCACTTCCTTGTTACAACACTTATCATGCTCTATTCCAACTATAATTCTCCTTCTTATTTATTCCAACAATAGCTTAATATTTTCTTATGTCTCCTTATTCCTGCTTTTGTTGCTCCTGTTATACTTTTGGAGCTCAACACTTCCTCTATTATTCTTTTCTTCTCTTCTCTCTTCGTATCTCCTCTATTTTCATCACTTAAGTGAAAATATTGTGATGAGGACATCATGTTCGAGAAGGACTTTCGACGTCCAAGGACCTGATCTTGTAAAAAAAAAAAAAAAAAAAAGGTCAAAATCACTATTCCTGCCACCGACTGCCGCCTCCGCCGCAGCCTCCGCCGCCACAGTGAACCGCCCGCCGCTGTTTCGAACCGCTCGTGCCTGAACCGGATCCAGGTTTGCCCGAACCGCTGTGCATGGGTCCCGCCAGGCGCCTACCCAAGCTACCCGGATGACCCGCGCCGACCCACCCCAGCCCGCACCGGCCCTGGGACCTGTGACCCGCGCCGACCCACGCCAGCCCGCACCGACCCGCGACCTGTGACACGCACCGAACCATGCCAGCCAGCACCGACCCGCACCGCCGCCGTCGCCGCACCTCCAGCCATCCGAAATTAGGGTTAAATAAACTTAATTTTCATTATTTTTCTCAGAATTTTAGGAGTCGGTTTGTAATTTTTAGGTGACTTTTAATTTACCCATGCATCCTTTAGTTTTCCCATGTTATGAGTTAAATGTCTTTTGTACCCTTATGGATTCCTATATAAGGGGAAGTCCTCTTCTGTTGTAAGGATATTGAATAGTTAATGCAAGCTTTTGAGTGTTCTTTGCTTCCATTCTGAGTTCGTAAGTGCTTTGAGTGTCTTTGGTTTGTCGACTCGTCAAAGCTCTGATACTGGGAGGAGGGACGCGAGGTCCAAGTGGTGAGACGCCACTCCAGTCTATCATCTTCCTTCACCGCTCAACCATCTTCAAGTGAAGTTTTTGTTTTTCCTCGTCTTCCTTTTTACGAGTAATTTCTATTCTTAGATTATTAATTTGTCTTCAATATATTTTCATTCTGCGAAGTGCAACTTTTACTATAAATTATATTTTAATTTCAACTGGTACTTAACCAATCTAAGTACTCCCTATTTCTACGTGTTTGAAAGTGTGTAGCTGTAATCGATTTAGCGACTTCTTAGCCGCTATCGATCCTAAGTTTAGTTAGGATTCATTAGTTGGTGCCTTTGCGTTCAACCCTCATCGTATCTCGGTGTGTGTCCCTTAGGGTGACGGCCCTGCTCTTTGTTGTACATCAGTCACGAATTTTCTAACTAAGCAAATTTCGTCTAGTCCTACATCATATTGTCTCACTCCTCTTAAGTTGAAATCCATATATCACTTATCTTAATTGAGATAATAGAAGTTATTTTTCCAAATTACTGATTTATCTCTCCCAAAATGACATCTATATATTTTATTCAAAAAGTAATAACTAATTATTAAAATCTCTAAAAATTACAAAGTTTATTATTATTGGACTTCTCTTAAGCTCTTTCTAATGGTATACTTAAATAAATTTTGTTGCTTCATTTTGTCACATGTCACATTGTTTAATATAATATTAAAATAATACCAATTTAATTCAATAACAACCAAATTTCAAAATATTAATTTAATTTTATAAAAATATTTATTTTATAATAAAATTAGCTTAATCTCAATGTTTATAAAGTACTACATAGAATAAAATTTTGGGGAATATTACTTCTTGGCAATCCAAAAATGCATTTAAAATAAAGATGTAGACCTCCTATTTGCAAAAGAGACATGAGCATACAAGTGAAGTTTAAGTGTGTTTAAGAGGTCCCTTTATAAATTACTTGAACTATGAAGCAATTTGATCATTGTATATGTTGAAATGTTGGATATAAAAGAAGATTATGTTGAGTATGCACTAGAGAGTATGCAAGTGAAAAACAACCCATTTCCTATTCAATTAGGGAGTACCTATTGGTCTTGAAAGAGGGTTATAACATAGCTTTTGTAGAACATAGATCAAATCTCATTTAAGAACACCCATCAACTATGTTAATATTATAATGATTTTGGGCATGTTTCCAAATATTCCTAAGCCTCAAAGGGCTTAGTCTTCAACTTTATAAGTAAAGATTATATAAAGGAATTCCTAAAAAAAGCATTGCCCACTAAAATAATAAGAAAACATGAAAGTTATGCAAGCACCTTTCAACCTACTATAAAGGATAATTATGTTGTCCAAGTCATTCTCTTACACTCCACCTTAGGCAATCATGTCACATATTATTGTAAGCATTATTTCCTATTTGCATCTTTATGCCATCCTTGTGATTTATTAAGAGAGCTATTATGTAGCTAGATAATCATTAATCAAACAAGTTTATTGGTCTAATGTTAAAAGAGTTATTTATTTATCATGCTTTATCTTTTCTACCTTATAATAAATATAATAATAAATTAAAGTATAAATATAAAAATGAAAGACTATTATGATCATTATCGTATTATATGATCATTTTAAAGTATCTTTTCATTTTAGTGTGAATGCACTGAGCTCTCTTCATTTTTTTCATTATATAATCGTACATTATGATATAATCATACATTATTGGAGAAAAAGTAGTTTTTTTCATTATATAATACATTTATGATTGCTTAAACATTATCATTATAATGCAGTTGCATTGTCGTATTTGTATGATCAAGCATTGAGCTCTATACTTTATCATATTTATATATTTATTTTATTTGAGTTGTACGATATTATATTATCTACCAATTTGTTATTATGCATTAACAGCCTAGTACGATATCATAATCATATTGTATAATCTTTAGCTCATTTTTTGTGCATTCATGGTTATCCTACATTCATTTTATAATTGTTAATATTTGACAAATAACTATATTTATATTTTTAAAAATTTGTAAAAATTATCTAGATCTTCAAAAATTACAAACTTAAGTCATTAAAATTATCTTAAATATCTTTTTCTATTAGTATACTCAAATAATATATTTGACTCGTTACATGCTCTTCAAAATATTTTTAGTAATTTAAACTTTTTATATGTTAATATTATATTCTCAAACTTTAACTTTTTGACATCAAATATACTTTATTATAATCACATGAACTAAATTTAAAAATTTATGATAAAATAAAAATTTGTAAAAAAATTGAGCTTTTACAACTTTATTCTGTGGGGTAATCACCTTATAATAAATTTATGGTTATAGTTTTGAAGATACATATTTGTATTAAATTCCTTAGAACCCTTAATGTTGTAGTGGTTAATGTGAACTTGAAATTGTCTGTGTTGTATACATATGCTACGTTCTAAAACTAAAGGGATTTATGAAGGAGATACTTAAGCAAAGCATACTAATGTTTACATGTATAAAAATATAAAACATGATGTTATTATTTTTATGATATTATTAATTTGAAATTGAAATAGATTATGATTAGATATATTTATACTCATGAAGAAATATATATATTTAATAACATGAAAGAGGTAGAACTTTCTTTGACCTACTTTTTCTCCAATAATTTAAGTTATGTGATGTAATTTATGAAATTGAGGGAGTGATAACTAATTACCTCCATTATATGACTATTGATATGATATAATTAAGTCACTATGATAAGTTGGTCTTTTAAGGGCGGATGATTTAATTTTCATTTTGGACATTTCATATTTTTGAATCACTATGATGGATATATATCTCCTTTCGACATTTGGATGGCTAGTGATAGATATAAAATAAAACTAAGCCCTATTATGTTAACTATATGATAAAAGAATGAAAAAATGAGAATGACATTTATAAAATTTTTTATAGCATTATTCTTATCACCTTTATTGTTGATCATATTAGACAACTTATTATTTTGTTGCACAAATAATTCACTTGAATAACATTTATATAATTTTTTCTTACAATCATTAAGACAACATGGATATGAAAACCTTACTAAATAATGAACCAAGGGATTTATACTTTTATATTGTTGATCATTAAAAAATAATCCTCTCGAGACTTTACAAAATACTAATATTCAAATTTGAACCACCTATAAGTTAAATTCTAACATGTTCATCAACCTCATGACTATCCTCTTGGACAACACACCAAGCGTAGCCCTTAGCTCAACTACAAAAATGACATGAGAAAGAACTTATAACAATCAAAATCAAAGAATTTTATTGATTTTGAATAATAAATCTTAAAATTTTATTCATTCATAATCTTGAAGGATATATTTTTGCTTTTAATCTCAAAATAATAAAAACAAAAAAATATATAAAAACTTTTCTATAACATAAAATATATTTTTCAAAAATTTATTTTAAACAAAAAATCTATTACCTTACATGAAAGTTTTTTGAAAAAAATATTATTATATTTTTGAAAACATGCCTTTATTAGCACAGAAAATGTAAGAGCTATTTATGATATCTTTAAATTGAACAAAAAAATAAAATACAAAAAAATTAATTAAATAAATCAAATAATAACAAAACATAAGATATTTTACATGTGATATATAAATAACTTAAAAACTCACTAACTTATATCTGGAGCGGGCTGCACTATTGCAATAAAAGCAACAAAGCTCCTCGACAATTGTGCACGCGACAAGCGTTCTTAACCTTAAGAATTTAGCAAATAGAATGTAATTACATTTTTTTATTACTAATCTCACGAATCACCATTCAACACGTGGAGCATCAAAGTAAATACATTATGGGTTAATTAAATATATTAATAAATATTTTGTACTAATAATAAATCCATTCTTTTTACGCAAGCACGGTGGTGAGGCCATTCAGTCTTCGTCCTAAAAACGCCGCGCCTTTGTCTGCTCTGTGGTCTGTGTTCTCTCTGCGCTGCTATTGCGAGAAATGTCGCATCTGGGTCAAAAAAGCTACGACCTTTCTCCTCACGCCATCGTCCGCTTTGTACTTGTGGTCGCCGTCGTCCAGGCATATGCTGGAATCCCCATCGTCACAAGCTTGGCTTATTTCTTACCGGCAGCTTTCGGTGCGTCTTCTACCCTCGACCCGAAGCAGCTCACAGCGCTGCAGTCTATGGGCCTCCCCATCGGCCGGGATCCCTGCGGCAATCCTTCCCCCCATGACAACGCTACCGCCTGCGACTTCGCCACCCCATTCCGCCACCTCGTCTCCCTCCGCCTCGCAAACTGCTCTCCTGACCTTGATCTCTCCCCCACCGCACTCCGATCCCTGTCCACCCTCCGCTCACTCTCCTTTCTCCGCTGCCCTATTCCATCCATCAAACGCCTCCCGTCCCCCCTCGCCTCCACCCTCCGCTCCTTCTCCTGCGTCTCCTCCCTCCGCCGCCTCTCCGGCGTCCTCCTCTCTCGCCTCCGCAATCTCACCGACCTCTCTGTTTACGACGTCCCGGTCTCCGCCTCCGGCCCCTTCGTTATCTTCTCCCAGATGCGGGGCCTCCGCTCCGCCACCATCTCCCACGCCAACCTCTCCGGACAGCTTCCCCGCCACTGGCACTGCCTCGATCTCATCCACCTCGACCTTTCGTCGAACACCTTGAAGGGCTCTGTCCCCGGCTCCCTCAGCGTCCTCGAATCCCTCGAATCCCTAAACCTCAGCTCCAACTCCCTCATGGGACCTCTCCCGGTTGCCATAGGCGACCTCATCTTCCTCAAAAACGCATCTTTTGCGCGGAACTCTCTCTCCGGGCCCATCCCAGAGACAATGGCGTCCATGCCGCAGCTAACCCTGCTCGATCTGAGCTTCAACCAGCTCAATGGTACCGTGCCGAGGTTCCTCTCGGAGATGAGATCATTGAGGCACTTGAATCTGGAGAGCAACAACTTCGAGGGGGTGATTCCCTTCAACGCCTCCTTCATCAAGAGGCTCGAGGTGTTTAGAGTCGGAGCGAATAGCAATCTCTGCTACAACCGCTCCGTCCTCTCATCGAAGCTGGTGTTGGGGATCGCACCGTGCGACAAGTATGGCTTGCCGGTGTCGCCGCCGCCAGCGAAGGTGGACAAGGACGACGTTTCCGGTGACTACGATGGGGATGGATTGGAGGACGGAGGAGGGCGGGAAAAGAACGACGGGGGAGGTCACCATGGACCGAACAGGCTTGTGCTTGGCGTGGCCATTGGGCTTTCTTGCTTGGTTTTTTTGGTGATATTCCTTGTATGTCTTTCTAAAGTATGGGGATGAAGAAAACATTTGGAGAATGGTTGTGAGTTTGGGTATCATCCTTTTTTTTTTTTTTTTTTTTGCCTTTTTTTGTTGCAAATTTAATATTTTATTTATAAAACAAGTTCAATTTTTTTATGGGATTACCTTTTGGACATGACAGTTTTTTTTTTTATATATTTTAATTGTAAAATCTACTAAACATATTTTTTATTTGTACATTATCGTTTTTTTAAATGATATATTTTTTTAAAAATATCATATCACTTTTTTATTTTAATCATAAATATTTGTATGATAAGTTTTTTTTTTAAACAAATCTTGGTTTGTTATTTCTTGATGTTTTGAATATATTTTAGATTTATTTTTAATTAATCAGTTTATTATTTAATAATAATTATATAAAATATAAGTTTAATGTTGATATAAAAAATGATATTTAAAATGTGTGTATACATAATTTCATATATATGTGTGTAAATATATCATATAAGAGTTTCAAATTATATAACAGAGAGAGAAATAGGCAATCAACTCATCATGTTGTTTGATTTTAGTTAGAAATAAGAGTGTTGAGATGTTTAGACAAAAATAGTGGAGTTAGATTGTAAAATAAAAATGCTAAAAAAATTAATATATATCAATGTAAGTATTAAATATAATTTAGTTAATTGATATTCTTAAATGTTATTTAAAATTTTTATTAATTTTTAAAAGCTTTTACTATTAAAAGTTCATTAAAACAAATATATAAATTTTTTTAGATATTTAATTTTAAATATTAGATCTACATATACTCTTGATCATGAAAGATCAAATTTTCAATATCAAAATTATTTTTATAAATTTAAGCAAAACCTCACACACCAAGTTAGAAGGTTCAAGATTCACCAACTAAAAAAACCTCATAATCACTAACCCAAAAATAAGCCTATAATAAAAAGGTTAAAAAACCCCATAAAATGTGACCAAAATACCAAACAAAAACAATCCAAAATAATTGACCGTAATATCCCAAAAAGGTAAATAAAAATGAAATAAAACTTAATTTACAAGTTCATATAATTGATAAAATAATGTAAGAGGCATGCTAAAATATGGGTAAAAGCTTATGAAGGATGTTACTATTTAGCCCCACATAAAGTCTTACTTGAAAGGTCTAGATATGATGAATGAAATTTCTCATTTCAACCCACCATTTTTAAGTGCATATTCAAATGATTTTTAAATATATATGCTTTCAAATGATCTTCAATGGTTTTTATTTTCTTAATGTTTGGATGCAATTTGAAAGCATTTTAATTTCTCTCTCAAAACATCTCTAATGACTCTTTAACAAATAATTTTAAATTCTAAACTATGACAAATTAAGAATTACAAATTTAATGTACTTAATTATTACTTCAACTCAACTTTTTAACTATATATTCAAATTTTTTTATTATATATGCTCTCAAATGATCTTTAATGATTCCTTTTTATTTTCTTGATGTTTAGATGCAATTTAAAGTTATTTAAATTTCTCTCTCAAAACATCTCTAACGACTCTCTAACAAATAATTAAAAATTCTAAATCATGACAAACTAGCAATTACAAATTTAATATATTAAATATATCGTATGTTTAAATAAATGTATTATACATATGACTCTTGATAGATTACATATATCACATATCAACATCAAAATACTATACATAATCGTTTAACTTGCAAATTTTAGCATGGCAACAAAGTTCACCTTTTTTTAATAGTTTTTACAACATATTCAAAAAATGTTTTGTTTTTACATGCCTTATTACAAATAATAATCTCGTAATATTTTTAATCTATCATATAAACTATTTTATAAGAATATATTGGATTACAACCTTGGTTAGTTTAATTAATTTGATAAACTTTTGTCATAACATAGTTTTATTATATTATAATATTATCTCTCATTAATCATTTATATCTATCAAAATAAATTTTATCTTTAAAAAATATATTGACATCTGAAGAATATGATATTATTTATAACTTAGAATTATTTTCTCTTATGTTGTTGCACATATGTTTATTTGTATACACTTCCATTTAAAAGCATGCAATGAGGTGCTTGTTATTTGGTTATCATTTTCTTTAGAACATTACCTTAAAATTACTTTCTCTCATCTTAAATCTTAGGTGTCTAAAACACATTAGTTTTTATTCAATTTTTCTACAAATCATTATATTATGAGACTTGCATCTTTGATATAATGACATCATAATTTGATCTTATTATTTTGATATATTTTTTTTATTTGATCATCTCATATAAATAAAAACAAATTTTACTTTTAAAAAGTACCTCAACCATGATGTCACACTTATAAATCATAATAATTTTCTTATTTTTAAATATGAAACTTTTAATTTTTGTATCTTTTAATTAAGAAGATCGTTACGAGACATTTATTATTTAGCAACTCCTCTCTCTAAAACATCACGTAGCCATGTTGACGAAGAAGTATGTCAAATTAATATGTCGATGAGAGCTTGTCCTAGATCTATGAAGCTATGGGAGAAAGCATATCTAAGAAGCCTATCGTTAGGCGTGTATTGTAGAATAGAAATGTTATGAAAGCAAGTTGGCATATCCTAAGTCATGGTTCAATGTTGTTGCACGTAGTGGAGCTAACGAGAGGATTTGAGGTTTGCTTGAATTTATTTGTCTTCAAGTTTTAGTTAAGTCTTGAATTCATCTGTTTTTCTCTCTCATTTTTCAAGCCGTTTTTCAACAATTGTTTTGACAGAAGTGTTTTGATGTGACGGATTTACGGCTCCAATACCTTCGTTTTCACGCCCGTTTGCCCAACAACGCCATTTGCTCAGCTCTTCCTAACGATCAATGGCCGCGAAGCACTTCAAGTATATTATTCTTGGAGGTGGGGTGGCAGCGGTGAGATCAGATCCTCCGTTCCTTTTTCTCCCATATGTTGCTTCTTGATCATCAGATGCACGCTTGTTTTGTAACAGCAATTACCGTCGGTAGATTATTGATTCGATTTCTTTTTTGAGGTCTTAAGCTGGTGGTGTTGTTTCAATAGATGCTATGGAAATCGATCTAGACGTTATTCTGTAATTTATTGCTGTGAAATGATACCGTTGACTTGGTTTTCCTTTTCATCTTGCTAAACTTCCATGCATTGATTTTCAGGGATATGCTGCCAGGGAGTTTGCGAAGCTTGGCATCAATCCAGGAGAGTTGGCAATCATTTCAAAAGAGGCGGTATGAATTTATGATTTTCGAATGTTTTGTACTAGCTGTTATTTACGTTTGTTTTCTTATTCTAGCATTCTTCCTATCAGCATTTTCATACAGTTGGTTAATTGAAACCTTGCCTTTGGTTATATTGCTGCGCCAAAACATATTAACGTTTTCATTTCGAATTTTTGGGTATTCGGCTGTGTGAGATTTTGTTTTTACGAAATTAGATATGATCATGATCCTTGCCAAGCATGCAAAGTAATCTAAATGTTTTGATAATAAGTAGAGTGGATAATTGTTTGTTGTACTTTTAGAGACACGTCTTCATTGTTTGCATTGCTGTCCAAGCCTTACCGGCTTATTCAAACATTTAGATTTAATTAGAACTTAGTAGCGTGAATGTAGAAGATTTGTTTCTCTTGTAGCAAATAGCTGCCAAACTTTGGCATGTTGAATGAGTTGTGAAGTTGTGGTTGGAATTGTTGTGTAATGATGGAATAAAACAGCAGTTGTATAATGAAGCACTTTGCAAAGTTATGTGTTCGTATCCTTTTAAATCCTGTTTATTTATGGATGGAGATTTTGCTTGTGAAACGTTAATAATTTTTCTTTTTGATCATCTCTGAGAAACTAGTAGATGTAAAGAAAAGTATTTTGTATCAAAATATATAATGTAAGCAAATAAGGTTGTGCATTAGATAGCCACCTTTTATCTTTGATATACTTCTGCCCTGGATTGGAGGAAGGCAAACGTGGTAGATATTGTGAACACAGAGTTATTAATTATCTTTTTTGTTTTCCTGTATCAAGAGGCATCCATGAATAGTTGAACTTGACAATAACATGGAACAATGTGAAAGTAGTTAGTTATACATCAATATAGATAAACTTTTTGTTTGTTTTTCCTGTATGAAGTATACAGGAATGGCAGTTTGTGACATTGTCTAATACCATTTCTGTATGTACATGCTTATATAAATGAACCATTTGATCCACATATAAAATCCAGTGCTTTCGAGTCTTTGTGTTGATGTGTACTATTTTATAGTTTTGTTGTGCTTCATGCCGCGCTTACTTTGTTGGGGGATGTAGCTTACTTTTATGATCTAACAAGAGCATACTAGGAATTGTTTTACTGTGGATCATATTGTTATGATTCAATTTGCATGAACTTTTTCAATACAAAAACTTTGACCTTTTTCATTTTGTTGGTAAATATTCTATCAAGATCTAGGAAGCTCTTTCATTGCTCATTTGGTCTAATTACAAGTCCCCAAATCCTTTTTCTTTAAGCATAGCATGCTATTCTTTAAAAGTGAAATCAGAATGGATATATAGTTGCATTAAATTCAACAAGTTTGAATACGGTTATGTGGAATTGTTTTCTTCATATGTCAGGAGCTATTTAGGAAGCTCATTCAATTCCATATCCTTTTTTCTTTCTGTAGACTAGGCATGCTTTATCTGCATAACTGAACGTTCTTGCTTGAATTCAATCTGTTCTGATTAACCAGTTGCAGATGTATTTCTCAATCATAGTCATCCTGAAAATTTTGTTTTTCTAACCTTCTTGAAGGTTTTTGTGCTTCACTAATATGATTTATCTTCTCATTCAGGTAGCACCCTATGAAAGACCAGCTCTTAGCAAAGGATACCTTTTTCCTCAAGGTTTGTTTGCAGTCTATTGTTTCTATCAATGATTTAATTATAAAATTTGTTAACTTCACTGCAGCAAATTGAAGCGTGCTTATCTCTAGATTGGCTATGATTGATTGAGCAATAATGAATCGCATAACTTGAAGTTTTTATTGCAATATTTGTTTAATAAATTGGATAGTTTCGTATTGCTTTTAAATTTTATTCATGTGCAAAAAAATAGGGGTATGTGTTTTAATTTGGATGATAGCTCAAGCTCATATATGATCCAAAAAAATGAATTGACACTATTAGAGTTAGCCAAACCTATCTTGGTTATCAAATTAGTTGAGAACTTTGCTTCAGATATGACATGACTAAAAAACGAATTCTACCCAATTTGATATGAATACCCTCGATAGGTTATAGCAAGCACTGTGAGATATTGATGATTTTGACATGCTAACCTCAAAAAATTATGAAAATATTGAATTTTTATTACAAGCCAATCTGTGATAACTTTTGTTTTTCTAGCTTAACACAAAAGTGACCTCATTGCATTAAGCTTCCTTGCTTGACACTTAACCCTACCTTGTGCTACTCTTACATGCATTGACTAGATTCTGTGAAGCTCAAATTTGGTTGTTGTATCGTCTTAATGTTGATCCTTTATACAGGAGCATTCATTCAAATTCAACTTTGAATGATGTGTGTTGCTTCTAATTATCAACATCAAACATATGTTTAGATATTAGTAAAATTACCTCGATACTCACAAATCTTAGTCATAAAACCTTGGTATCCTGCATGTACAAAAGCTGTCTAAGTTATTCTACTAGAGATTTTGGTTTTAAACAAATTGCATTTGCATTACAACTAGCCAAAATTTCTGTTATTTTTAAGTGGTGTGCAATTTGGACATCTTTTTCATTTTTGAAAAGCATAAAGGATAGCATGATACTACGAAATCTCTCACATCTAGAGGGTCAGAGGAAAGACAGATGCTAAGGGTCTCTTGTATAGCTTTTAACCTTATCAAACTAATTGAGCACTGTTGGTTTGATTCCTTTTTTTGGTAGCAGCTATCAATGCACACACTTCTAATAGGTTTTCAATCAATTTGCTGATGTTTAGGCATTTGATCCTCACATAAAATATGTAGTTGCTTCCATTTGGACATTTGTTTGCCCAACTTATATGAATGTTACAGGGTTGTGTAGTGCCTTATTACTTGGAAGCGATAGACGTGGCTTAGATTTATGATACATTTGGTATGTAGAAGACATTGATTGTACGTGCAAAAAAAAAATGCTCCTGCCTGGCATTTCTAATTTTTACTTATTCTAGTGGTCTTTTAACCTTATAAACTTGGATGTTTAAGGGTTTTAGAATTTCTCATGAAATAGAAGTTTTTTTATAAGCATTTATTGTGATGAGCTTTCAATTATTAATTTGGGTTTTTGAAATATTGTTGTTTGGATGTCATTTGAAATAGTAACATATGTTTCATGAGATTTAAAATAGATACATGCCAACAATCAATAGTATGAAGTGAAAAAAAATGAAGAAACATTTATGTACAAGTTTGTTTTGTTTATCTTGTCATCTGCTTCTTTTGATTCTTGTTGTTGCATTTGTTCATTGTAAAAAAAGAGTAAGAAAGGAGCCAAAAGGAGATGGAGATTGAGAGAATATCCTTGAGTTGCATTGATTAGGTACCTCGTGTCTTATCACCTTTAGTCAACAAATTATTATTAAAGTCAGGCTCCTCTTCCTTATCAAATTTGTTGCTCAGTGTGGTGTACATGTAGATTTCTAATTTATGCAAGGACATTTATTAGAACTAGAGCATCTACATTTTGCATGTCGTTGGCCTTCTAACATTGTCGAAACCCATTATGTTTAGGAAGCCATTTTTGCTACTAATTGGTACAAGGTCTTGAAAGAGCAAAGAATTTGAAGTTGAAGTTTTGAATCATCAAGATCCATTTCAAGCAATAGTCGCTTGATGCATGGCAATTGTCATAATGGATTTAGTTTCCCAAGCACAATTGGCATTCTTTGATTGGTATGATACACTTTGAGTCTTTATGTAGTTCTTTTATTTGCCTTTGGAGCTCTTCTCTGATCAGTATGTTCATTTTTTGACAATATGATGTTAATTTTAATGATTATCCTTGAAGCTGGTTTAGAAAAACTTATCCCTTCGAATATCGTATGTTAAAACAACAATGAAATTTTGAGCCTTCTAATCGCTAAACCTTCAAAAGGCCTCCTAATCGCCGAACCTTCAAAAGGATTTGACATTTATGCACATTGTTAATAGTTATCGCCTTTCTCGGATGTGTTTAAATATCTCACTTGTGAACCTATCATAGGAGTTTTGTTATTTTGACAATATGATGCCTAGATTTTAAGGTCATTGTACTTTTTTGAGAGAGAGAGGGGGCATGTGCCTATTATTATGCCTCTGTTCTTTTTGCTCTTAGGTAATTTACACTTTCTTTGTCATCCTTACCTTCTTGTGTTTCGTACATCTTTTCTCTTTTTTTGATTATCACATAAACATTTTTTTCTGAAAGGACTTTTCAAATGAACATATTTTTTTGCATTATTTATCAAAAGATAATAAACGGATAGAGGAACAAGAGCTTGACGTGCCTTGGATTAAAAAATGGCCAAAGGAATCTAACTCCAACATCTCTGAACTTTGTTCTTGACAAATTTCTATACCAAGGAGTAATTGTGATTGATGCTCATACCAGTCTCCTCCAAAGTTTGAACATTGATGTACAAGTGTAACGCACGAAAGAAACTAAAAAATTGATTTAATAATTTCTCCCCCTGAACCTACTCCCATGGCCTGATCATGATCATGATGTTGATTATGACTATAACAATTGTGATATTGATGCAACAAGGGATTTTGACAATGTTTTGATGTTAGCTCCTTTAGCTTCTCTTATTATAGTACTAATCAAACCTCAATGTTACCTTTTAGCAACCTTGTCAATCAAAAGGGCTACAACAACTTTAATGTTTCCTTATCCTTTTGAAAGCAATGTTTGTCCCTTGATGCAGTAGACATAGAAAATGTTAACCCATGCTTGGACTTGTTTTCAAGATGTTGAAGGAAGAGAAAGACAAGAATCTTTTGAAAAGAGCCTTGAGAAACTTTAGTTGGTTCCCCCTTCTCTTAGCACATTTTCTGTGAAGATATTTCCAAAGTTAAAATAATTTAGGGGTAATTATTGGGGGAAATTTATCTCATTGCCTTCGAGAGAATGAAATATTGCAATGACAATTTGACTAACATAAGATTTACTCAAAGATAAGCTATTTATCTAATTTATCTCATTGCCTTCTTAAGGAATCAATTTCCTTCTTTGTTGATTTTTGAAAGGTCCTCTTGTTTCAAAAGAGTAAATAAGTAGTGCCATTCTTTTTTTTCTTCAAGAAAATGAAAAACCTTTTTGAAAATATCAACAATAGCTACATAATCCTAGAGGGATTGTAGGTCAACAAGTTTCTCATGATGGTTGCTTTGATATGTGAATTAGCCAATTTTAGATTCAATAAATCTCTTTCTAGATTTTACCCAAAATGTCACGAATGAGATTTTTTAAGGAGTGAATGATGAGAATATCTATACAAAAAAGTGAGTCTAATAAGGAATTTAATTAGTTTGCTCTCATGCCTAAGGTCAAGGAAAAAGCTGTGTTTTGAACCTTGATGCCAAATTCCAAAGCCTCCTAGAGCACCTAACTTAAAAGATTTGTTCTTCCTTGATCCATGCTTGGGTTGAAGGTTAAGATACCTTGAAAAGAAGGGATATTACCAAACCTGTAGAGCCATTGAAAGCACTTGCTCCTAGGAAGAATGTCAAAGTGGGCGTGGATAACTTCTTTGTAAAAAGCAATAGTTTTCTCAACCATCTTGATGATATTGGGAGGGCTTGGAAACTTTCAAAAGAGATAATATAAGTCTTAACACCTGAAATATACTTTTAGAACATCATCAAGAAAGTTGTTCAATTCTCTAATGTTGAATAAAGGCATAGAAATACCTTTTGATGAGGTTAAATCCATTATTGATTTTTCATTCCCAAAGAAAACTTATAAAAGTGCAACATCTTAATGGGAGAATGGTTGGCTTAAGTGGATTGATTTATTGACTAAGGGACAAGTCAAAAAAGATTAGCCATGCTCTTTCGGGTATGAAGTTCTAGTGAAATTCTAATAATGCAAAAGCTTTCCTTTAGTTGAAAAAAATGTTTATCATCCCCTCTAATGTTAAGCATCCTGAACCTTTCTTTGTATGTTTATCTGGCTATGTCAAAAACTATAATAGTTTAGGTTTTGTTCATAAGAAATATTTAATTCATAAGAGAAAGGCATAGAAGTAAATTCTTAAGAAGGTTAAAGCCTTTATGGATATATCATTCCCAAAGAAAACTTATAAAGTGCAAAATCTTAATAAGAGAATGTTTGTCTTATGTTTACTTATTTCTTTTGTTGAAAAAGTTTAGCAAATCCTTATGGGGTAAGAAAAAGTTCTAATGGACTTTTGATATTTATGAAATTGGGCATAACTTTCAAGACAAAACTTCCCTTTAGTTTAAAAAATATTTATCATCTCCTCCAATATTAAGAAGTTTCAACCTTTCTTTGTATATTAATTTGGTAGTGTCAGAAATTGCAATCAGCTTCATTCTTGTTTAAGAGGAAGGTGGGATTTAGAGGCCCATATATTATGTTTTATGTAATGAACTATATTTCAAGCCCATAAATTTGTTGTTATGGCATACGAACCTTTAAGGGAAGTGTTTAGTTCTCTTGACATGACCAATTGAATTTAGAAGTGGTCATTAGAGCTTTGAGAATGTTTGTTTTCTTCACTTCAAGGTATTCAACCCCAGCATATATGCAAGCTATTTTTTGCTCAATGGAGTTCTTACATTAATTGTCAAGGTTATGTACAAACTTTTGAGTTGGAAAATGATTATTGATGGGAGGTTTTCTCACTAGTCCAACAAAGTTGCCATATTATAAACTGTAATTATAGCTTTTGTGGCCACAAACAATAAAAAAAAGTTAAGTTTCACCTTGGCATTAGGAGTAAAAAGGCTTATTGTGAATAGCTAGTAACTCCCAAATAAACAGGAATTTAGTTCATGAGATATATGAAACTTTTTGATAGCTAGGCCTCAAATTCTTCAAAAAAGTCAACTACATTAAAATTCTCTACATTCCAAAGTGAAAAATCTAGCTTTCGATAGGTGATCCAATCAACTATCTTGTGTTATCTTCATCAAGCACGAACTATGTACAAGCTATGAAGATCATGCGAAGTCCATATTTATTCCTTTTTGAAGTCGAGAAGTTCATCTATTCTATTGTCAAAATATTTATCATCCAATTGAATTTTGTCATAAATTGGAGAAAAATTATTTAAAAGAATATTGAAATCATTCATTTGGGAGATCATTGCAGAAAAAGTCATTAAGAAAGGTTATCATTGGTTGGCCTTAATGATATAATTGATTATGCCCAAAAATACTTCAAGCAATATTCATGAAAGTTCAATTGTCAATTAGTCAACCCTCTTGAATTGGTAACGGTATTATTGCCATTCAAAGTCTAGGATATAGGCTTTCTTGGATTGTTCTTACCTACCAATGGGAATTGGATGTATCTATTCGTTCTGGATGACTATTTCATGAAATGAATCAAGATAAAAGTGGTGGCCCAACAATTTATGGTAGAGGTCAAGAATTTTGTGGTTGGAAAATTTCTTTAGCCTTGGTCTTCAAACTTTTTCTTGTGAAAAACAATTCAACAACAAAGGCTCAAAAGAGAGCTTTTGGATGTGTGCCTTGATCCTAGATTTTTGTCTCTGGAAAAGTAACTCAAAGATAATGACTCTACGGAGAGTCTTTCTCTTTGTGCCTTGGTCTCAAAGATTTGCCTAAAAAAATGTTAGTTGATGGCAAAATCACATAGAAGAGTTTCTTTCCAACAGATGTCATAATCCTCAAGTTGAGCTTAGGAAAAAAAATTAAATTAATTTATCAATGTTCAAAGGTTAAAATAGTTTTCAAAATATGAGACATGTCTGTGACCCATCTCTTTAGGTTATTTTCTAATTTCAATTTGCTCATTATTTTTTTTAAAATGAAAGTTCAAATTTTTAGTGATGTATCGAACATTGGTTGAAAAAATAGTTTCTAGCATTTTTGAACCAAGACTTAGAAAAATTTTGGTTGGTTTTTTTTTTTTTTTTTTTTTTTTTTTATAACGTCCCTTTTTCTTATTACTGATAGAAATATTACATAAGACCCAGTCTCCTAAGAAGGAGACTTTCAATGCCAAGGAGTTTCCCAGCTCGCATGTGGTACATAGAAATTAAGAAAATTTGGACTTCCCACTGAAACTTGTCTGGCCTACAGCATGTGCCTGAGAAGAGTGCCGCATTCCTTGTCTTCCAAGCAAACCAACATATTGCTGTTGGAATTGAAAATGCAAGTGATTTGAGAGAGGATTTGCGTGACCACCAATGTTGCACCAGCTCAAGGAGATTAGTTTGATCATAGACCTCCAGGGTACGGCCAAACCACTGCCAAGTTGGGTATACCATACGACAGCGCCAAAAGATATGTTCCATTGTGTCCACGTCGGGGCAGAAAGGGCATTTCGGCGCCAATGAGATATTCATCTTTTGTAAGTTCAAAGGAAGAGGCAGCGCATTGTTGAATAGGCGCCACATGAAGATGGAAACCTTTTCCGGAATTCTAGAATGCCAAAGGAGTCGATTATCATAATGCTTGGGAATGGAAGGTAACGTCATTTTGCTCAAGATGTCATAGGCTGCTGCAAAGGAAAATCCTCCATACGGGTCTGAGCATTTATCAAGCCATCCCACCAAACCGCTTAATTCATCCACCAAGTTCAAACCAAATGGAACTAAACCAAGAATCTGGTCCAGCTCCGAACCGGAAACGCCAATCAAACCGGACGCGCCAACCGAACCGGGCGACGCGTCCCGAGCTGAACCCGTGGGCGAGCCGTCGTCTTCTTCCTCCGAACAGACCGGAATCAACGCCCTAAATTTTACCAGGCTACGCCAAACGGGAGAAACGCGATGCTTCAGCTGGAATGGGTTCTCCCTCGTGAGATACGCTTGACAAAAAAACTTGGTCCAAAGATTAGAAGTGTGGAGGAGCCGCCACCACAGCTTCGCCGAGTGCGCCAGAGCCTGTACCTCAAAATTGATTATACCAATACCTTGTTCATCCACAGGCCGCGCAATCCTGTGCCATGCAGCCCAATGATGATTATTTGTGTCCTTTGTCTTGCCCCAGAAAAAGCGAGCAAGCGAGCTATTGACCGCCCTTACCGATTTCATGGGAGGGGCCATTGCAGCCGCAATGTACCCGGACATCGAGCTCAAAACATTGTTAATAAGAACTTTCTTCCCGCCCATCGAAAGGAGTTTGTTTTGCCAAGACGCAATTCGTGATTTCACTCGGTCAACCAGAGGTAGGAACAGGTGGCTGCGGGAACGCCTGGTATCAAGCCAGCAACCCAAATAAAGCAAAGGCATCTTCGCCGAGGGAAAACCCAGGATGGATTTAACACGAACATTCCCAGATAAGGATGAAGACTTGGCATGTATGGCGGACGATTTCTCCTTATTGAGGTCTAACCCGGAAGCCTTCAGGAACGTGTTGATGCTTCTAGCAAGGTGACGGAGAGAAGCTTTGCGGATGGTTGTAAAGATGGCTACATCATCAGCGTACGCCAGGTGTGAGATCGGGCTACACTGCCGGGGGGAAGAAAAATATTCAATGCGCCCCGATTGGAAGGCGCTCGACAGGTTCTGACTGAAGACGTCGATGACAATTGCAAATAATGCAGGTGACAGCAGGTCTCCTTGCCGAACACCGCAGGAAGGTTGAAAATAGCCTTTCGGGCAGCCATTCAGCAAAACCGATAGACGGGTTGCCTCCAGTAGATTCATAACCATCGAACAAAAATTTGAACAAAAACCCTTTGCCCGCAGCGCCGCAATCAAAAACGACCAGTTAACCTTGTCAAATGCAGATTTGAAGTCGAGCTTCAGAATGACGTTGCGATGTCGACGTCGAGTGTTCAACCGGGTCAGCATTTCTTCCATTAAAAGTATGTTGTCGGTGATGCATCTTCCTTTGACCACTGCCGATTGTTCCTCCGAAACTTCCATTAAGATTCGTTGCATAGATTGCTTTCTTTTTCAAATTGTCTTTGAGAAAAAACTTTTTAATAAGTAAATTTAAAAGATATTTTTTCAAGACTTAGAAAATGAAAAATGTGTTAGATTTAAATTTTAATTAAAATATTTCTTAATGAGAATTTTGATGTGGATTTTAATTTTCAAAATTTTTTGATGATGCTTAAAAGGTCAAAGCCTAAGTTTGTCTCAACAACATATGATTTCGGACTTTTTGATTTCTTGAATTTTGTCCATAAGGCTTGTAATTCTTGACTTGTGTTTGGGAGATTCGGTATAAAAATTCTATTCCCAATTCGAAACAATTATTTCCCCATTGCACGAGGACAATTAAATGTCAAGGATTAAATGACGAGAAATAATTCTTCAACTATCGATAAAGTGACGTGGAAAATTTTTACAATTGCTAACACACTAAAAAAATGATAGCATTTCATTATAGTAAAAGAAGGCAAGTGCATCGTTTATTGATCGGGGATTCCTCAGACCAGGACTTTGCTTCTATTTTTTCTTGCTGTTTGTGTTAAGGTTTAAAGTACACCCACTTGACTAGCCTCCTAGTTTGATGATGGAGGTCAATTAATGCAATTAACATTTTAGCGATGCCCCCATTGAAAAACTTGTGATCCAAAAAATTGGGCAATTTGCCGTAGAGTATGTATGGGTTTCTCGCACAACCATATTTGTGATAACTTGTTGCCAATGACATCATTGAAGAAGTCAGAAACAATCATTAGAGATAGTGTCATGGTAGATTCAAGAATTTCTGTCTAGTTGTTTTCAATTCTTGTTAAGGAGCATTAAGCTTCGGTGGAGTTGGAGTTATATCCATGACTAGCGGCAATTGGGGTTTTGAATAAAGTGAATGTAGTGGTATATGGAATGTGATTAGGGAAAACAAAAATTTCTTTCTCTTTTTTCTCTAAGTTCATCTCAAATCAGGTTTGTCTATTTCTCAACAAGCACTTTGCAACTTCAATTTCGAGGCATTCCTCTAGATCGTTCTCTAATTAGTTCATACCATTGGAGTTCTTGCACCATAACAATAGCTAATCATTGAGCTTTTTAATATTGAAACCTTATAATAAAAGATACAACAGTTGTCCTTCGTACTTTGTGAATTTCCTAAATGTCTATAAATATTTCATTCATAAGCCTATGATAATACTTTTGGCATTTTGACGATTTGACATTTAGATTTAAATTTATTGTATTTTTTTGAGAAATTTAGAGATAAAAATAGAGATAAAGAGAGAAATTAGGGAATATGTCGTGTCAATCACAATTTATTTTGTATTTCTTAATCATAATGCAATATCTTTCTTTTCTTCATCCTTACTTTCATGTGTTCAATAGTCTCTACTCTCTGTATTCTTATATCTACAAATTGAAAGATCGACATGCTTTATTTCATGTATGTGAAGGTATAAAATAATTAGTTTTAAGATAATATCAGAAACAACATCTACAAAGATAGCTTCAGATAGTTTTTCCGTTATTTTTAATGATATTGACTTGTAAAAGGAGTGTACCCCCAAACAAAGTTTCTGGTCATCTTATAAAAAAGTTGAGACTATCTCTGATTCTTTTTCCTTATTTTTTAATTTTGTTAAAAGCATGAGATAAAATAGAGAAAAGATTGATGTTGTCCATGTAATGGAGAAGGTGTTTTGGTTAAACTAACGCACGAGTATATCATTGTCAATATCGAAAAGCCTAAGATTTGAATGATTGCACCATTAATGAGTTGATGGGATCAAGTTCACAAGCAATACATTCAGAACTAGTATTACTATGGAAGAAGTGTCATAGTTAAAGATGACTTTGTTTGAAGATGGAATTTGTGGGGATAAGCATAATTGGTGTGTTCATTGTCGAGGAAGAAGTTAAGAACATTACAGCTAATAGCAACCAAAAGAAGCAAGCCCCGGCTAGGATTGTAGATCAAGAATGATATAGAAGTGGTTATTGGAACTCAAAGAACTTGCTATTACTACAAGATGTTTGGGCGTTATGCTATAGAATTTCAAAATAAGTTATTGGACCAAAATGAGTGATTCTAGTTATGTAAAACCTTTAATTAAAGACATTAAGGCTTTAGTAGTATTTCTAGCTCTTAATGACTTCTTCACTTACTAAAAGGCATGGTATTTTGACTTTGCAAGCAACCGTGTGTGTGATAGATGTTTTTGTAGAGCTGTTAGAGAATATGAATGGAAAGATCATCTTAAGTGATTCCTCCAAGCTCCAAGTCAAAGGAATGGGAGAAAAATATATTAAAAAGATGGTAAACCTACATCTGTTTTCAATATTTGTTTTGTACCTAATATTATAAAAAGTAACATTCTTGGTGTTGGCAATTTTTTGAAAATGATATGTAGTGAAAACAAGCAATTGCAAAAAAGAAAAATTGCTTCCAAAATAGATTGGAGTAAAAATGGTTATTAAAGAAATTTTGGCAAAGACCATTGCATGTTTAGCGTATTTAATAGTTTCGACCCTTCAGATAGCTGTATATGATTGGATGCAATCATCTATGTATGAGTAGACATGATGAGGAGATAGAAGCTTGATGATTGCCACTGGAATCTCTTCATTGATCATATTGAGCAATCAAAGACCTACAAATTTCATAATCCACTGGCTAAATGATTAATAGAGTTGTAATATTCTATGAGATAGAGGCATGGAGCTAAAATATTGATGAAGAACCCAAAGTAAAGAGATTTTTGGTAAGAAACTCAGAGCCAAATGCTAGTTCATCAATTCCAAGTATATCATCATGTTCATCATAAGCCAATTGATTACATGATTTAGAAGTAGAGGCTTAGCTTCAAACAAAAGGAAATGGATTGCTATCCTCATCACCTACCACAATGAGGAGATTATAAGAGATATATGAGGAGTCGTGAGAAAACCAATGTAGTCTTTTTACTTATGTGTTGACAATGAACAGCTTAACTTTGATGATGTTGTGTGTGATTTGAATTTAAGTTTGAGGATGGAGAAGCAAATTGTTCCATATTAATAAGAATGGTATGTGGGAGATACTTGATCTTCCTACGAATCATGTTTATATTGTTGTGGAGTGGTTGTATAAGATCGAGCAAGCTGTTTATAGCTCAATCACACACTATAAGGTGAAGTTAATAACAAATTGCTATAGGCAAAAGCATGTGATTGTTTATTAAGAGGTCTTTGCATAAGTTGCTTGCCTTGACATAGTGATATTGTTGATTTGACTGGTTGCATATCATATATGGAGTATATACTAGCTTGATATAAAGTGTTGAATCCTCTTGAGAAAAAAAAAGTTTATATGAAACAATTAGTAGACTTTTTCAAAGAGGTCATAAAAAAGTGTGTTTGCATTTGAGAAAGCTTTATGTAGTTTGAAACAAGCAACTAGTGCTTGGAATGCTTGCATTTACATCCATTTAAAAGAAAATCAGTTCATTATGTCTTTATGAGGATGTGTCGTTTGCCATAACTAAGAAAAATGGTGAAGCATTAATAACTTGTCTTTATGTTAAGATTTGCTCTTTCTAAGAAGTTGAAGGAGATGTTTGAGGACTTCAAGGGTGTTTTTTTCAAATTTTTATAGGCAATTGCTAGTAAATAACTATCTTTTTTCTTGATATTGAAGTAAAGAGAAAAAAGAAGTCTTTATCTCATAGAAGTATGCAAGAGAGATTCTAGAGAAGTTCAAATTGTATGATTGTGATATAGTTAATACTCTTATATTGAAAACCCTGAACCCAGCAAATGGAGAAATAAAATGAAGCTAAATCTACTCTATTCAGAAGTCTAGTGAATAACCTAAGGTATTTGGCTATCATTCAACTAATATCAAATAATACATGTCGGTAGGCACATGAAAGCACTTGGAGAACCATATTGGCCTACTATAAATTGAATTCTTAGACATTTGAAAGGTGTCATAGAATTGGGATTACATTTTCATTTAGTGGAGTAAGGCTATGTGGTTGTTCAAATAGCGATTTGGAATGTGATTGTGACGAGCACAAAGCCACTACAGGCTATGTCTTTAATCATGGGATAACAATCATCTCATGGTCTTCAAAGATCTAAGGGTTTATGTTATGATCTTATTTTGAGCTAAAGTACATGGTAGTAGCTTCAAGTACACATGAAGCTTTATGGTCAAGAAACTTGTTGTGAGACTTGTAATATCTAAGGAAGGCTTGATAACTATATTTGTCAAGGACGTGTTTAAATTAAGTTTGTGAAGAACCTTGTGAAATGTGGGAGGAGCAAACATATTGTTGCTAGGTTTCATGTTGTGGGACCTTTGAAAGATAAAGATGCTTCAACATTGAACAAGTTCTAGATATTGTAATTAAGGCATTGTTAACAAAAGCAATTTCTTGGTCGTGCTTGGTTTTTGGATTAAAGGGCATTCATATTTTAGAGAACTAATGTAAGAGTTACAAACTTCAATGTCAAGGGCTTTTAGACATTACCATGAAATAAAGAGTTCAATTTTAAGTTTTTGACATGTTTTTTTTTAAATAATGAATTTTGAGTTTCAAAATATTAACACGGGAGTTTCTTTTAAAGTAGTTGCATAAATTTGAGTCTATAAAGGGGCTACCTTTGCTTGCTAGATGGAGTATGAAGTGAAATAAGAAGCATTTGTAGAAAAGCATGCTTCTTCTATCTTCTCCTCACCAATTTTAGGCCTGGTGATTTTATGCATGCAGAGTAAGAGAGATTGAGAGAGAGAGAGAGAGAGCAAGAGTTAGAGATTCAAAGAGGTGTTATGTAGCTACCTAGTAGCCTACCTCTTTTTACTAACATAAACTATATAGTTCTAAGTAGTGGATTTGTTAAACTCTATGGTATACATATTTTGTTCCTTTATGTTATACGTTTTTTTTGCTATATGATGAATTTGACGCTTGTTTGTGAAGTAGAACACTATTTGTCACTTAGATCTAAACAGTTCTATGGTATGTAAATGAATGGATGCAAGATTCAATCATCTCCCACAATAAACAAATACGTAAGTTTGTTTTTAATCCATGTTAACTTCATTGCATGAAATTTACAAGTTAAATCTAACTATCTTTTGTGTTTTCAAGATGCATGTTGTTGAATTTTAGTATGATTTTAATGAGCTTTTGAATTTTGTTTTTAGCATTGTAAATGCTCAAGGAATTTTGGTTTCCATATTTTCAGTTTTATCTTAGTTTATGTTATTAGTTTTGGTAATTTTTTTTTGTAAATGAGAATAAATGTATAAGTTTATAGATATATGTATGTATGTATTATATACACATAATGGCAAATTTGGGTAAGGCAAAGTATGCATATATAAAATCTGTAAACATTAATATAAATTGGTCACTAAAAATGTCTTAGAAATTAAAATATTTGATGCATTCATTATAGTTATTTTTTACTAATTTAATATTAGTTCATTTAATTTATCAAAAAGAATAGATTTTATTATTATATTAATTATTAAAGCTCCCAAGTGTTTGGAAACCACTTTTCCTTTGCTAGCTCTCACACATGCGCTGCAAAGCACTTGTCGATAAATTTGTGCTAAAAGCAAGTTGACTTGTGTTGGCCTACTTGGGCCAAAATTGTCCAGCACTAGCCTAAAGTTTTCAAGCACTCGTCTGGCATTGTATCTACTAGTATCTTTTAGGTTTGTTTCTTGCTGATCTAATTCAACTAGAAAGCTTAGTTTTTGTTACTAAAACGAAATTTGGTTCATGCAGTTTCTCAGTTCTATGAGTTTGGTTATTAGATACACGTCAAAACTGGTATAAAGCCTTGCCTTTGAATTAACAACCACATATGAAATTCGAGTGTAAGTAACTGGAGCTAGCAAGAATCATGACTAGATGAAAAAGAACAGAAAATGACCAAATCCCAAAGTCCATGTTGCATATACATAATTTGCCTCACGGCCATTCACTTCATGTTAGAGACAAAAGAAATATTTATTAATCCTGAAATATGGCCATTACACTCAATACCATTATGGCTTAAGCATAAATAATCTAATTCCTATTATGCAACAAGAAGGTACCAAGTAGGATAGGCTTGCATAACGTTTGCTGGTTTGACCATACGGTACTGTATAGTTGACATTGTCTTTCACATATGATGTGAGATGTATGAAACCTTATGACTCAACACAAGGTAAGTTGTTAAAGGTGCACTATTGTTCATCGCAACACATGCTATGTATCCCTTCTCCCATACATAATTATTTTTTTTATGAATCGTATTTCTTGTACATCTAATCCGGATCAGCCAATGTATGACCTAGTTTTCTTATCTCAGGATTCAATTGGCTTGAACAGTCAAGCTCCTTTGATGTAAACCAATGTTTTGTCCTTCTTTGGTTGGTATCCTCTGATCCCCTGGTCACAATGTCTTTTGGATGTCTTCTTTATTGTGCCAATAAATTTGTCAATGTTAAAGCAAATTTTATCAGAATATACACATGTTATGCAATCTCCCAGTTTTATTTATGTTTCTGAATATGGTTTTGTTATGTTATGTTTAAGGAAAGTATATGACAGTTTGAATTTTGGAATAGTTGCACCTTCAAAGATATAACTACCAGCTCATTGCATAGATTGATCTCTGAACTTTGTGGGAATTATGTCTCTTCTGTAGTTCTAGTTACTGTTTAATTTTTCCTTAACACAAGGAGTGATACTTCTTGTATACTAATATATACATGTTTTGGTTTCCAGGTGCTGCAAGGCTCCCTGGGTTTCATGTGTGCGTTGGAAGTGGTGGAGAGAGGCTTCTTCCTGAATGGTATTCTGAAAAAGGTTGTTCTTGCATCCTTGATCTTACTTTTGTATACAACAAATAGTACAAGCCTTGTAGCACAAATGTGGAGTGATATAGCCCTGTGATGCCATTGTAACGAGTATGTAAAATCTTTATAAAAGTCTTATGCATGTCTTCATAAATCTTCCCCTTTCCCAGTTGACATTGGGTAGTTTCTATCAGTTTATCTCTTATTGCTAATCTTCCATCATATGCTGTAGATATCTGTAACATTTTAGCCAGTTTTCCTGAGTTTCTTCCAATTATATTTAAACGTTTTTTTTTGTATATATTCATCTCTAATCATGTCCTTTTGTGTTTGAACTATTGGACACCATTTTGTGTTAAAGTTTATTAGTTATCTCACCACTGTATAAATCTATCTTTAAGCTTAATTTCTTATTATGGAATGCAAATTTTATAAGTTTCAATTCCTTCAACCAACGTGAATCATTTTGTGTGTATTATTTGACCTGCTTATGCTTGTTGATCAGACAGTAATATCAGTGCTTTTATTTCAAGAACAAACTTGCCAATCAATATTTTCAATTAACCTTTCTTTAAATGATGTCTTTGATATTGAAACCTTTCGAAGTTTAGTTTTCTTGAGATATGGGAAGCCAGGAGGTATGCACAATTAATTAAAGTGTGCCTCGTTTCTACAACAAACATGATCTCCTTTTTTATTCTATAGTTGCATTATTGAGTATATTTCATTTAATTGCAGGAATTGAGCTGATTCTGGGCACTGAAATTGTGAAAGCGCAACTTGCTTCCAAGACACTTACTAGTGCAGCTGCTACAAAATTCACCTATGACAATTTGATCATTGCTACTGGTTCAACAGTAAGGCAGTAATTTTATTTGAAAATTTATCATTTCTCACGTATTAGTTCATTATTCATTGTTAATAGATAACACACTATTGCGTATGAGCTTGTGTTAACTTTTTATGCTTATGTGCTTTTTTCTACATTTTTTTTATTAATGGTTTGTGTTTATTCCAAGCAATAGGTCGTAAGGCTGAGTGACTTTGGCGTTCAAGGGGCTAATGCCAAATGTATATATTATTTGAGGGAAATTGATGATGCTGACGAGATTGTGGCAGCAATAAAAGAAAAGAAGAATGGGAAAGCTGTGATTGTTGGAGGCGGATACATTGGCCTTGAGCTCGGTGCAGCACTCAAATTGAATGATCTTGATGTCACTATGGTGTACCCTGAGCCCTGGTGCAGTAAGTACCTTTTATTTTATCCAAGTGGAATGGCCAGCACATTGCATTCTTTTGTTGTTCTATTCCTCCTTGATTTGATCTGCGGATGAAGAATATAACTACAAACACTTGTATTTTGAATTTCATTATCCTTGAAATACTATCTTTACTCTTTGCCCAAGGAGAGATTATTGAAGATGAGCTAGTCATTCAGAAGATGCTTGTTAAACCTTTCATTGCTTGCTGCAGTGCCTCGGCTTTTTACTGCTGGTATTGCTGCTTTCTATGAGGGTTATTATGCAATCAAAGGAATTAAAATAATCAAGGGGACTGTTGCTGTTGGGTTTGATTCCAATGCTGATGGGAATGTGAGTTCTCGACCATAGCTGTAATGAGTTTTGATTGCATATATGAGGTTTATCATCATCATGTTGTTGTTGACTTTAACCATTACTTTGGTAGGTTACAGCAGTAAAATTGAAAGATGGGAGAGTGCTAGATGCTGATATAGTTGTTGTTGGTGTTGGTGGTAGGCCTCTCACTACAGTTTTCAAAGACCAATTAGATACAGAAAAAGGAGGAATTAAGGTTCGACTAAATCCTGTTCAATGATTGCACTTAACATTTTTAAAAGACAGCATTTTTTGTTGTTCATATATTTCAGCTGTAACAGAAACAAGATACCTTCTTATTTGTTGTCTGTTACTTGTCTGTATGAGATATAAGATGCTTCATCAATCTGTCATAAAAGCCTTGATCTTCCACTGCTAACCATGTTTTGGCTTTAGGTTTCATATGTGAAGCACGTGCAGATATTTCTCTACAGCTCATCTCACTATAGCTGCTACTCGTGTTTATTTGTAGGCTCAATTCGTTACAAAAAACATGTTGAAGCTTGGAGGCGGCTTCCTTCTAACTACTTGACCTATTGGTTATAGGTTTTATTTAAGCACAGAGATATTACTGGATCATTTGCAGATGAATCTTAAACAGGACATGAAGGAGAGCACTTAGTAAAAGCATACATGCAGTTCTCTCTTAGCAGTTTAAGGCAGGATTTGGATGGCGCTTCAGAGATGTCTACGATCTGATCTTCGGAAGAAATAAAGTGAATGTGATAACAAACTTAATTAAAGTCCATATCAATATGTTTTGATTGTGCGTGAAAGAGTATTAAGTTATCTGCGCCAATGTTATCACACCATAGTAGGCGTGGTTGTGGTGGGGAGATGCCAAATTCAATGGAGCAAATTCAAATTTCTGAGGGAACATTTGTTATCGTTTGAAGGACATGACATTATATGATACTTGTTGAAAGACCAAAAGATGAGGTTATTACTACTTATATTGCAAAACCACCGGTGAATCGTCAATCATCTGGACAGAAAAGCCTAAGCTGGATATATTTTTAAGATACTGGGAGATGTGTTTAACAAATTTCCTATGTGAAGTAGTGGGAGACTGCATGAATTGACGCACTTAGGCTGACAACAAAGGAGAGTTTTGGTGGAGTGATAGAAAATACAGAGCACCACTATGAGAAGACAGCAGAGGGGACATGCCGAGACGCACAGATGCAGCTTTGGAGCAATACAAATGAAGGCTGCAAAAAGCTCACAAATGTGTTTTTTTGGGATACGATGACGCTTGTGAAGGTAGAAACAACCTCAATATCCAAAACGAGATGCTAAGATTCCAGGTCTTCAATAGCGGAGGGCTTGGCAAGAGACTAGAGAACAATATGTAGATATTAGAAAACAATATGCATATAAGAGGAGTTGTTACTAATGAGGAGAATATCATCTACATGGACAAGGGCATATGCAAGATAGATGAATAGAGAGAATGTGTGTCGACAGACAAGAGATGGTTAGTTAAGTGATGAAACCATTCCTAGGGCCTTGGTTGAGCAATTGGAAATACCAATGAAGCAGCAAACATAGGAGGGATTGATAGAATTTACAAACCCAAGAGATTGAATCATATAAACCTCTTTAGATGTAAAAAAGCATTTTGAATATCAAGTCACTGAATTGGCTAATTATGGTTTAGTGAAATGGAGAGAAAAAGATGAGCTATTGTTGGTTTGATAATTGAGTTGAAGACTTCATAAAAGTTTAACTTGGGTTGTTGGTGGACGTCTTTTATGACAATTTTTGTCTTATGCCTGTGTTTAGAGCTATCCATGTAATTTTTTGAGTTACATTATTTGTTTAGAATCAATAACATTCTAATCATGGAGTAAAACAAAAGAGCCCATATATGGTTGTGTAAGAGGTTATTAAACTCATTTGGCATTGCATGGTATCAAGCAAGCACTTGTACCACTTTAGAGAAAAATGTAGAATCAACTAAGGGGGATGATTCATAGACTTAAAAGGCATATTTGGGATCTTGTTTGTGGATGCTTACCATGTACCCGAATTACATAAGGGATGTAATCAAGGTTAAAAGTTGTGAGAGAGACTTTGGTGGAGTAGGGGAAGAAGTATGAGGGGAAATGTTTTCTTTGATGGAGTAGGTTAAAGAATAACAGGGAAGTACAACAAAAATGGTTTTTTTGGACAAATTAGGCCAAGGAGTAATGACGGTTATAGTAGAAGAGTATTTCATAAGTGTGATAGAGGTGAATGATGGTATAGGAACAAAAGGAGGATATAGGTTAAAGAATAACAGGGAAGTACAACAAAAATGGTTTTTTTGGACAAATTAGGCCAAAGAGTAATGACGGTTATAGTAGAAGAGTATTTCATAAGTGTGATAGAGGTGAATGATGGTATAGGAACAAAAGGAGGATATAGGTAAGAGTTTTTAAGAGTGATTATCAAGTTTAATGTGGATAGTATAGGAGTATAATTGTTAGGTAAGAGATTTATTCACAAAGAAGAAGCATTAAGAACTATGGGTTGCATAGAATGTAAGGTTTTGGAGGTTTTAGAATGATGGGTTCAAACATGTGGATGGTGATAATTGATTAATGGAGAATAGTGCAACAATAACCATTAATGATAACCAAGGAACACATATGGAGTGATAATTAAGATTGTGATGATTAGCTTAAAACAAGGGCATCACAAACAATCTAGTACACAAAAAAATGTTTAATCAAATTGGGGACCAAATAATTTGTGTAAAGTATCATGGTTGTTGTAGATGATGATTTACGATTTATAAGAAATGCATCTCAAGGCATAATTCCAAGGAATATGGAGGCAACAAGGAATGATAGTTTGGTGATACCAACTTCAGCAACATGGCAATGAAAATGCTTAATAGTTCCACTTTGCTCATTACAATTTGTATAGCTAAAACGATGGAAGATGCATTTTGACTTAGGTAAGTTTACTAGCTTAGAAAATTTCTAGTCATGGTTTTGAGGATTTATGGTTAGACATGATGGTTTCGTTCGACCACACAATGAAATCTGATAAAAATATATAATACATTGGATTTAAATTTAAAGATAGAACCATCTAAATTTTGAAAAAAAATTGTAAATGATAGATAAAATGTTTAATCTCCATAAAAACTACAATGCGATGGAGCCCAATGATCAACATACACGAGTTGCAAGAAGGATGTATATATAGAAGCAGTGAAGAGGAAAGGTTTTCAAGTAGGTTCTTTTTATTTGCTAGATCCTCCATATAGAAGAATTTATAGGCCTCAATTAAGAATTTTCAAAAAGTCAGAAAAAGACAATCCTTCATTTCTAGAGGATTGGTTAGTCCATTCGGTCATAAGATCAGGCCATCCGGTTAATTATAGCAGATGTCTTGCCAATCCAATTTAGAAGATGTTAACAGCGACCATCACTCAAGAGCCAGCTTGATGGAAACCTGATTGAACTATCCAATCAACAACATTGAACTATTTGATCTATCACTCGAATCTTCATTCTCAAAGATTCAAAGATGGCAACTAAAATGTGTATGATGAGATGTCGGTTTCTAAATCTGATTACATGTTTGATTTTTTGATCAGATTGTTTGATCAAAGCTACAATAGATGAATTTGGAGAGGTTGTAGAAAACCAATTTTCACCTAATCTTTTTTGAAGCTCAAAATTGCAGTAAAAAATTATTAAGATGCATTGAGGGCTCATTTAAGCATATCATTGGAGTTTGAGAGTGAATCCGTTTCAATAATCATCTCTCTTAGGGTTTGATTTTGTCCTTAAGGTTTGAAAAAATGTGTCATGGCATGATAACTGTTATTTTAAATTCCAAGTTGATGTAAATCTATTGTAATCTCTAGGGCCTTGCAAATATAAAAGGGAACTTAAAGGGTTAGCAAGAATCATGCTTCTTATTTGTGAAGTCTTTGAAGAGAAGCATAGGTCTGCTACTTTGATTTGATCAGTTTTAACAAATTTAAGTTTCAGCAATTTCTTCCTCAACTTCCTTCTCTTTATTTTCTTCATGAGAGTGCTTTCAGATAGCTGAAATCATTATTGGAGAAGGACAAAACAGCAACAAAAAATATTTCTTTATGAAAATTTTGGAGTTGCAAGGGGTTATATAATTTGTTCTCACCAAATTGATGTGAAAGCCTTTTTGTTTATAAATTTCCCATGGCCTTAAGGCAAAGATACAAATCAGGTTTTAATATCAGTCTCTATTTTCCAACATCATTGGAAAATTGGCGCATCACATTTCAGTTAAGAATTTTGTGGAATATTGAGAATTGTCATATATCTTGTTTGAAGTTCGAGCAGCAATAACAGCGAAAAAGGTGAGGAGGATCCATGATCTAAAGAGAAGTATCAATTGCATAAGAAGCCCCCTTTTTGGCAACTACCCAACAATTTTAGCTATCGATGGAGATGTTGAAACAATAGCATCCAGTGAAGGTTGTAGCACCATAGCAACAATAAGAGATTCCCAATTATGTGGAAGAAAACATATACGATAAATTTGGCAAAGGATTGTTTATTGATCCTCAAGTTAAATGTGATTGCTTTCTTCACATCATCATATCTCTTATTACAAATGGTTGACTCTAACCTTTTAGGGTTGAGACCAAAGTTGATCTACCAATCTGTGATGGAGAGTCCTTAATCTCTAGTCAAAGTCAACAAGTTGAATTCTTAGATTGATAAATTAGAGACTTATTTAAGATATGGCTGCATTTATGTGCATTAGACTTATCATGCTCTAAAGGGGTGGAATTTCTTTTTACATTTTGAAGTGAGAGATGGTGTAATTTGAGCAAATTCAAAATGGTTGTCATAGGTTCTACCTATTGGGCTATGAAACAAAGCGCATGAGATGGCATAATTTGAGTTTTTGGAAGAGGCAGTTGGTTTTAAAATATGTAAAGTTTTGCAGACAAGTAGTGATATTTGTTATCTAAGTACATACTAGGAAGATTTCTTTGTATGTTAAGACACCAAGTTAAAATTCGTTTTCTATCTCAATGATTAACCAATTGAGTTGTTTTGCCTAGGTGATCGACTTCAACAAAATGATGGTTATAGTCCCAAATATGCAACGATAATGGTAAAAAGAATAAAAAATCTCCTAAAAATAAGTTTTTATTGCAATAGAGTCTAGATGGGTTTGTGAGCATTGCAAAAAGCTTGGACATCTCTAGAAGAGGTGTTTGGAAGTCCATCATAAAGATAAGAGGGACAACGTGAGAAGATAACCAATCTTAATATAATGGAAAATATTTCTTACACTCTAAAGGGGTTGACAATTCTAGATCTCGAGTTTTTTTGTCAATGATGTTAAGAAGACAGGGCAAACTTGTTGATATAAGAATAGAGCTCTTTCACATGAAAGTTGAGTTTAAGCACAATTTGGTGGAAACTTTCTTTAATATAGAATGTTCAATTAATTTCATGAGTTTGGTTAAGGAACTAAGCTTGGCAACAAAATTACACTTGAGGCCACATATGCACGAGTGGATCTTTGATAATATGCAACACGAGGTGATGCAACAATAAGCCTTCCAGTTCACAATCTCATGAGATTTCATTTATGAGATTACCAATGATTTATTATGCCTCAATGTATGTAACATCATACTTGGAAGCCCATGATTGTGAGATAGAGATGTCATCTACTAACATCGAGATCACAAATATTATCTTATTATGGATAACTTATGTTATTTTGTCACACATATCCCTCAAGGGAATAGTGGTAAAGTAGTAGAGCATATGTTTTCTAAAAGCATATTGCAAGAAGCTTCCTACAAAGCCTAAGCCAACTCTGAAGTACATATCTTTCCAAGTGAAGTAGAAGAAACTGACTTCCTTGATTAAGGAGACATGGTCCTCCATAGTTCGGTTAGAAACTATTGACTTAGTGATCCTACCATCTGTTGATAGCAAGGACATTGCTATATGACTTCTTGATGGAGAGCACAAGTGGAACGACACCATAAGTTAGGACCTTCTACCTAGTATAGTTGGTATTGGAGAAAATGGAGAAATTGCTGTGGGGGTTTGGAGCTACTTCTTTGAGCCTATTTGACTCTTGAGAGTGAGTCCCTACTTAGAAAATGTGACATGTAATTAATGGATCAATAATGAGTTCCTTTCATTTGCTATGATCTTTCATAGAGATCAGCTTATTGTGTCCACAAATTCACAAAAAGTCAGAAAAACACACCGTTCATTTTTGGAGAATTGATTTAACCATTCAATTAGATATAATGGACTTCATTATTGATTTGATTAGAAGATGATGAAGAACATCACTCATGGGCTAGAATGAAGGAAACCTAATCATACCATCTGATCAACCGATCATATGTGCAATTCTGAAGTTAAGGCAATGGTGACTGCAAGTTGCAAGATCAAATGAAGGTTTGTAAAGGTAATTGAATCCATATAAGGTACAAAAGTGGATGAAGGTTTCAGTTGATTCAATGTTCAAATTTTCAATTAGACCGTTAGATTAAGAGGGAATTGTACAAACCATTTGCGGAAAGATGATACAAGCCCGGTTTCAGGTGGCTCAATTGAGAGTACTCTCTCATCGGTGAGGTCCTTAACAAGAAAACGATTGGAAAGAATTCGACTAAAATGTTATGCTCGTAAAGCATCAAACACCTAACAATGGTCGGGAGGGGGAATGTAAAGAACTTGATTTAATTGAAGAGGAATGGAGGAAATAATGATAATATTAAAACCTGAATAAGGAATCTCCAAACAAGGACAAATCCTCTGCTGTCTATGAAACAAGTCAGTGTCTTGAGATTGTCGCATGGTATCATGGTAAGCATTAAGTTGTTGGAGAGAAGAGTGTTTGGTTAAGCGAGGGAAGTAGGCCATCTTGGATCGCCGGAGTGGTGGTGTAACCATCAATATGGCTTAGAAGCCCTTCGCTACTGAAAAGTGGCACAGTTGTCTTCCATGAAAGATAATTGCAGGTTGTAAGTTCATAAGATAGGCATCGGTTATAATGAATGGAGGAGAAGTGACCTTAGATATAGTGGAGTTATTATCCATTGCCATAGAAAACGTGAGAGGATGAAAGAACTGGTAAGTGGTGTAGATGAAAACAGTGATGAAGGGACAATGTCCGGCTGCTAATTAGATGTAAATAACCCTGATATCATATGAAGCTCGCCATAGGCAACTGCTATTTATGTCTATTTATAGTCTCAGCCTGTAACAAAAAATATCGTACAAACTTGGAGGAAGCTTTTCTTCTAATTAATTATCCAATTAGTTACAGGTTTAACTAAAAACAAGATGTCATAGAATTAGTTGAAGAGGAATCTCGAGCAGCATGTAAAGCGAATACCATGTCTCAAAAGAATTACTGTGAAAGCTATTCATAATCTGATTTGAAATTGATCTCAAAAGTGCATCAAACCAAATAATTTCTATCAAACCAAACACTGAAAACTTATTTTCTTTGGTTACAGACTGATGGTTTCTTCAGGACAAGCATTCCTGGCGTTTATGCTGTGGGCGATGTTGCCACTTTTCCTCTGAAGCTGTACAACGAGTTGAGGCGAGTAGAGCACGTCGATCATTCGAGAAAATCAGCAGAGCAGGCTGTTAAGGTCTGCATCATCCAAATCCACAAACAACAATAAGCTTGGTTGAATGACCCATTACAAATAAACTCCTTATGTCACAGGCAATCAAGGCGATTGAAGGAGGCCAAGCCATCGAAGAGTATGATTACCTGCCGTTCTTCTACTCCCGAGCGTTCAACTTATCGTGGCAATTCTATGGCGACAACATGGGCGACACGGTTCTCTTTGGCGACGCAGATCCTGCCTCCACGAAACCCAAATTTGGCACATACTGGATCAAGGATGGGAAGGTTGTGGGTGCATTCCTGGAAGGTGGCTCACCTGAGGAGAACAATGCCATTGCTAAGTTAGCCAGGCTCCAGCCGCATGTAGCAGACTTGGAGGAGCTCAGGAAGGAAGGTCTTTCGTTTACATCAAAGTTCTGATTCAATTGGTCTACACGGCTTTGTGAGCAAAGCCCATCGGTAAGGTGATCTTTCTCTTGTTGCAATAAAATTGTTTGGCTTTATCTTTTTGAATGGAACCTGATTTGCTGTTTGAAAATAAGGTCAGTGTCATGTGCCATAATATTCTTGAACATTGAACATTTTATGCTTGGGAAGGCTTGATTTTATGATATAAATTTTATTCATCATGAAAAGAAGAATATCTGTGTTTAAATTGAATGACAAAACAATAAAATTATGCCTTTTGTTGTAACTATTATATAAAATTTTCATGTCCAGAATCTTCATCAGAAATGAATCCTGTACCCTAAGGAAATAAAAACTTTTGGAGTCATTAGTTTGTAACTATTTCTTATAAGCAGTGAGGTTGATCTAACTGTGGTAGGTTTAAGAGTCATAAGTAATTTCTTAGTAGTAACTCTGTTTATATCTTTAATGTGAATAAAGCTTTACATGTTCCATTTGAGATATAGAATTCATGTAGCGTTATTGATATGTCGACATTTTTTATATCATGTCATAGGAATTCCTTATCGAGCTATCTTTTTTAAGAGATACCTAGCATATTGTAGATTGTATCAAGTTCATAGTTGCGTTATCTTTTATGTCATAGAATGAATCTCATAAAGCATGCAAAACCCAAACATAAAATGTCTCTTACAAGAGATCCCAAATACTTTTGCAAGATGCATTATTAACATCTAAAGATGGATGAATTATAACAAATATATGCTGATGGTAGAATAATAAATAAAATTATCATCAAATATAAGTTCGTTATAACGTTGCTTAGTGGCATGTGAATTTAATATTTGGTGTTAATTGATACATATTTCTTAAGCAATTATTTTCAAATAATAATTCATTCCGTAGATAATGTTTAAAAACCTTAATAATCTTTATATGTGGTTGATCATGACATTTATACATTTGTTGGCATTGCCCCAAAGTAGTTCATAAGAAGGATCTTAATAGTTTATTTTATAGATGTTTTTGTTTATAGTCTTGATTAAAATACACATTTAGATCACTTGGCTAATGTAGATTGAAGTCATGGGAGCAAACATTGCATGTGAATTTAAAGAAGTGCTTGAAAATGTAGATTGAAGTCAGAATTTTAGGATTTATAATGTGTTTTACTTGATCTTCTAAACCTATTAAGGCTAAAGCAATGGTTAATTGGCTTGTTCCTCAAAGTATTATAGAGATACAATGTCTTCATGGGTTAGCCAAATTATATATAAGGATTTTTTTAAAAAAAATATCAATACTATAATTGCTATTGTAACTAACTTCGTAAACCAGGATAAGATTTCTTGAACCCATCGAGCTCAAGGCCTTTGGTTAAGATCCTTCTCACATATCCTAAAATTTATTATTATTTTTAAATATTTAAAATAACTTGTATTATCTCTAAGGGTTGAATTAAAGTTTTAAGTTAAGATAACCATCCATTTGCACATTTTAGTTAAAAAAAGAATTGAACAAAACCAACTAGGATACTCAATTATAAATAGGAATTATATTTCATAATTTAATTTTTGTGAAACTAAAGCCATTATTTGCTCCAAAAACAATTTAATTGAGATATGTGAAGATCTGTATTTTAGATGTTGGATTTGTATTTTATTTTATTTGAACAAAAAAGATATGTTAAAATTTATAATTTATTGATAATATAAGAACTTATGATTTAAATGAAATATGAAAAAATTGATATTTACAAAGTTGATAGATCGTTGATTTTTATATTGCAGTTGTAATTAATTATAAAGAAAAGGGAATGCTTTCCTTGTTTTAAAATAAAATTTGATGTGGTTGTTAAAATGTGAACGACGAGAAAAATTTGAAAGAAAATATCCTCAAAAGAAATTCAAGAATAGTAAAATAGTAAAGAAAAGAGATGCTATAATAAGACACATTTCTCTTAGGAAGACTTTATTTGCTCCCTTCTAGGCTTAACGTGTAGTGCATTGCATGTCAATGTATTATATATTAGTTTCATAAATTTTATTAAAGTTTTCTAAGTCAAAATGTACTCCTTTTGTCACTTAAATATAACCCCATCTCTAAAAAAAAAGATGCCTCCAAAGTTTCATAAGATCTTCAAGACATCAAAGAATCACTTAAGTAGTGTTTAAAGGAATAACATTTGTTTTAAGCATATTTTTCTATGATTTCTTTGCACCATTCTTCTCTAACTACTACTCTATAGTAATTGATCAGAAGATTACTTTCAAAATCATTGAATCCAACATGAATGAAAAAATAATCAAATGAGATAAATCGATAAAAATAGATGACATAATACAAAATAGTAGGATTGTGTATTGGGTTGCATGTGAAGATTCGTAGTAGGGTTATTAGAGATTGCACCACAATACATTGGTCGAATGCTATGAGTGGAGGCATGGATGTGCTCTCGGGAGATCAAGATTCGAGGAAAGAAATGTTGGAAAATAGAGAGAAAAAATACAAAAGAAAAAAAAGTAAAAAAACTCACGTGTGGATGCATGCACCAACGCATGCACCCTATGCTTGACATCAGCAAATGCACGTGCCTGACATTGGGTGTTGTGCATTGCAGGGCAGGTGCTTGACTTTGGGTGCCACAAAATGCAAGGCGGGTGCTCGACTTTAGGCGTCACAACCGCAGTCGCTCACCATTGAGCACCGTGCGTTTTTTGGTCGTGAACAATTTTGTCTCGGCATGTGCACTATACGTGATCAAGTGGAAGTAGTAAGGCACATGGAAGATGCATGCACAAGGAAGACGTGCGCTAACAAGGGATTTGTGATCGTGGGAAACAAGTTAATCGGCTTAAATTTTCATGATTTTGGCAAGAGTAAATGTCTTTTGTATTAAAGATATATATTAAAATATTATATCCAATCTTTTATATAGATAAAAATGTTAAGAAAATAACTTTCTAAAATAAATTTTCAAAGTGTAAAAAAAAAGAGAAGAAACTGAAGAACAATTTAGAAAAGAATTCAGAGTGAATTTAGAAATATTGAAAAAACTTTTGAAATTTTTTTAAGAATCCTGAGAATTAGAACTTCGTAAAATCTAGAAATCTCTTGAAAAAAATCTTCTTAAGAAAATTATCTTTTGTAGCAAAAGTACTCTTCCTCTTTTTCTAATACTTTTTCTCCAAGCTATTTCACACTTTCACATTTGTTATAACTACTCTGAAAAATGTATGTTGATGAGGACTCGAAGCGAGAACAACTTAGCAGACAAATTATATTATTTTGATATTAGAGAGCTTTGATTTTACATCGATAGTAGGAGGTAAAAAGAAAGGAGTTGAGGAGCAAGCTACAAAAAAAATCAAGAAGAGGCTTTGATCGAGGTGACTATGTTGACCACTTCAACATCAAGTTTGGAGGCACATGTAGTTCTATTAACTTTATAACCGTTAGTGTTAATGAAGATGATGCTAAAATCCTAATCATTTTGACAGATACAAAAGATAATACGTCAAAATAAGATATTCTTAATCTAAGAAATTTTGGACTAACTAGTACTCCTAAAATAGTTAGAGATAAATATGAAAATGATCTTAATCTCAGTTTTGTGTCTCTTAGCATTATTAGCGTCTTTTCAAAATAGATGTTATACTTGATTTACCAATTTATAATAAGATCAATAAAAGTCTCAATCTCTCGAAGAAAACAACCAAGATAGATTTACCAATAGATCAATTCAACAAAGAAGATTCAATAAAACTCGCATCTTAAAAAGAAGAGACCTATGATCAGAAGATCATTTTTAAGATCGTTGAATTCAACATGGACAAAAAAATCAAATAGACAAACCAACAAAAATAAACGCAATATAAAGTAGCAGGATTATGCATTGGGTTGCATGTGGAGATTCATAGCATACGTATTAGAGAATGTGTCGCAATGTGTTGGTTGAAAGCTACGAATGGAGGCATGGATGCTCTATAGGGAGATCAAGACTTGAAGAAAGAATTGTTGGAAAAATAGAGAAAAAACATAAAAAAAAGAAAAAAATCATGCGCAAGTGCATGCATAGGTGCAAGCACCAGAATCAAACACTTTGTGTTTTTTCATCGCAGACGATTTCGTTCCCACACGTGCACTACACATGAGCAGGTGGAAGTAACAGGGCGTGCAGTGCAGAGCACATGGAAGATGTGCACGAGTGGGGGATATCATATACTCATATAACAACCTCATAGACAAATCAACAACCCATTGTCTTTCTCCTACTCTACCTTTTTATAGCTCCAACAACTCCTAAGCTTCTATTTTCCTCTCTTTTTCTCTCTCTTGATTCTTTCAATTCTTTTTAATTAAAGTTGGAGAATTTTGAATTATTTTGATTGAAAAGCAAGTAGGTATTTATAATTGTGGTGATTATTATGCATGTAATGAAAAAAAAAAGATAAATGAAAGAGAAAAATCATACAAGAAGAATTTTAGAATAATCATGTAAATAAACTAAGATAAATATATATGAGTAGGCTAATCATTAACTATTTTGAATATCATTATAAAATGTGATGTGATGAAACATGATATGAGCATACTTTATAACATTAATTGATTATGCATACTTTCTAATTTACGACATAACATGCTAGTATGAGTTATATGTCTACATATATGTGTGTGTGTGCTTATATATATGCTATTAAAATCAAAATATATAATAAGAAAGAATAAATAAAATAAAAAGAATAAAATAAAATGAATGATTGGTTAAAGAAGATTGATAATATATAAGATCATAAGAAATATGAGAATGTGATGTGATTTTCTCTATAAACTTATCTCATCACTATCGATATGATGAAATCATTCTTGCTATCAATGACACATTGATTTAGGATCACAATGAACATAGATTATGCTTTTATTGGTACTTCATATATGATAATATTTGGTGGTAGTTCTATGATAAAGATAGAATTAGACCTCATCCTTTACTACTTTAGTTCTAAGCAATGATAAGTAGAAACCCATTTTTATTAATATTTTGGTACAAACCAATGATAGATGAGAGAGAGATTATTAATAGGTTGGCTAGCTGTCGATTAGTCTTGAGATATGATTGATAATACAAAGGTATTGTAACGAACCATTTAATTAGCCTTCAATATTCTTTCAAAACATATATTATATATGTGCTACAAATTCAAAATAAAAAGATGATTAATAAGTGCCTTGAAAAGTATGTTAGAATATCAATAGTTAGATTTTACATTTGATCATACCATTGTGAAGATCTCATTGAAAGGAATCTGTGACTATATAATTTGTATTTTTTTATATAATTTGAACATTGCATGTATTTTTAATTTTTAATATTAAAAAAAGATTTAACATTTTCAAGCACATCACCTTCTTATTAAATAAAAGGATAACTCCTATATTGAGAAATGAATCGTAGATTTTAGAACCCTTGGGAGAAAGCTGGAGGAGAGAGAGAGGAGACTTGGAGATAATGCTACCGTTTGAGAAAACTCAAAGAAATCAAGAAGAAGAAAAGCTTGTGAAAAAGGAAAGATTATTGACTTTGTATTATGGGAATTGCAATATAACATAAGAACTTCATTGAAGCTTTGTGTACAAATCATTTTTTTTTTTGGGTTGTTTAAAATGTAAAGAAATAAAAAGTATGAAAGTAAAGTTGGATTCCATAAGCATTCAAGACTATTGTAGTTAATGATTCAACACATTTATATGCTTTTTTAATGTCATGCATTCTTATTTACATCTTCATTATTACCTACATTATACATCATTTTTATATTACTTTATTTACCTTTAGTAAGTGATTTAACTATTAAATATATCATGTTCATTACTTATTTACATTATAAGTCAAAATCATAATATTTATAGAGCTAGGATTTTTAAAGGATATTGCATAAGTGAGAGATGATATTTTATTTTGTGAGCTTTATGATAAATTTTGTATGAAAGTCACTCATGTTGCATCTTTATAACAAATATTCTATAAGAATATTTGGATAGTTTTTGTAGTTTTTTAGTAGCTTTGAGACTTGTGCATAGCCATTCATTATGGTTGTTTGTGTTATTGTAGGTTATGATTTCTGTGATGTTCTTCATTTGATCATTTTGAACCAATGTCCTTGAGATTTTGCCACATACTATGTGCAACTTATATTTTGTAAATTTTTATGTATATTATTTGGATTATTTATTACTTTGTTGAGTGGGGTGTGACATCGTTGATATGATTTTCATACTTTTATTGGTAAAGATGTTTTGTTCCAAGTACTAAATATTCATTATTCATTAAATTATGCTTCTTTACATTGATTTTAGTTAATAATATTCTATATGGTATCTTAAATATTGGTTTTATTCTTATAATAATATCAATGACAAATTCAAACTTTTGATCTAAAGACTATTTATATGAGTTTTTTAATCATACATCTAGATATCCTATTATATATTTATATAAAAAAACAGATGATGACACGCAAAGGTACATAGTTTATCAAATCATTAATGAGGCATTGATGATTTGGTTGATTAGTTATAAGGAGCACTAGTACTTCAAAAATTTTATCTAAGGTGTGGAAGATATTATTAAGGAGACAATATGAATTGAATATTAACATTATAATTTTTTGAGATACCATCTAGATTAATTAATTCCCCTATAAATAGGATACTTAGACAATGTCTAAATAAAATTTATGATTATATTTATTTAAAAATTTTAATAGTGATAATTTTGTTCTACTATTAACTAATAAATAAGTTGTTAAGCGAATTCCAAAAATGATAATTTCAACATTAAAAAACTTTTTAAAATGTCAAATGATGATTAAAATATCAATTCAAAGAGTTTGTAGAGTAGAAAATTTTAAAATATAAATTAGTAGATTTTAAGGCTATTTTGAATAAAAAAATGGAACAAATAAAAAACGGAATTCCAAAAACTACAATTCAAACATGATTTTTTTCAACTTATTATTGGTATTCCATCAACTATTGATCTCTTATGTGTTAAAGTCGTATTCTTGGGGGAACTACGATGACTTTGCCATTATAGAATCACCTTTGAGGAGGTTAGGCAAGAATTTTGAAAATTGGATGATTCATTTAGTATGCCAATTTAGCTTATAAATGAGCTTGAAATTACCTTAAGAGAAGAGCAGGCATCATGGGAAACTTCTGGCAAGAAAAATAAAAGGATAAGAGAGAAATTTTTTTTAGTGAAAAGATGTATCTCAGTTTGTCTCAAATTGTTGAGTAGAAAGTTACAATGGAGTCATCATCAGGGAATGGAGCATAGATCTACAAAATTTTTGGGTTTTGCGCTTTTCAATATTGAGGAAGGAGGTAATTTTTGATAAAGAGTGAAAGGTTTGGGAGGAGAAAGAATCCTAAGTGAAATAACAATAAAAAAATTAAATGGATGTTGGTTTAATTAGATCAACCCAACTACATCTAGGCTAACCTTGGTTGAAGATGGGTTGGTCCCAAATTTACTTGTCATACATGCTAACCAAGGCCACCTCAAACCCGTTTGGGGACCCGCATCTCCTAGGAAAATAGGGTAACTAAGCACTAATGAATGATTTAGTCTAATATGTAATTACATTCTATGCATGACCATAATATCTTGTTCATTTGATCTAACTTGTTCTTGATAGGTAAAATGCAATTGAGGCAATTAACTTGCACCTGTGTAGCCACCCTCACCAACCCAATAACATGTTACCCTCTTTACAACCCGCTAACCTCATCAACTCTTACTCACACTTGGACTTGCCTTGTATCCATTGAACCCAAACCAACTAATCCTAGTTAGCCATGACAACCCATCATTTATTTATGTCTTTTAAGTATCTCCACTAGTAAGAAGCCAAGTCATTTTTCTTCCCCACTTTTTAAATTCTCTCCCATACTATTTTTATTTATTTATTATCCTTTTTCACTCTCTTCTCAACTTCAAGCCATTTACAAAACATTTTTCTTCTTCTATCACTTCTACAATCTTTTTCTTGATCTCATCCAAATCATAATTCTTTGAAAAGATATCATTTATCTCTAGGTTGAACCCTGCTCTCTCTCTCTCTCTTCTTAATTGTTCTACTTACAAGCCCAATCTTAAATTAATACCGTCATAGACACCTCTAAGAATCATAAAAACTCATTTTTAATCCATGAACTACTTAATCGACCTTCATCCTTTATCAATTTTAAGGAGCTTCCATAAGACACAAAACCTAAATATCTCATTCTCAAGTTATCACCACAATTACAAATTTCAAGAATAATTATTTGACTTAATCCAAACTTCAAAAAAAACTTAAAACTAACATAAGTTTAACCAAGAAACCACGTTCTTTTTTAATTTGATGCCAAAACACCTTGTAGAACAAAATTTTTCAACAAACCTTATGTTTGGATCTTGTAGATACATTTCTTTGCTAAAATCATCACACTCCACTAAAGCCTCTCAAAATCCCTTCTAACCTCTCTTTCAAATACCCTCTTAACATCACTTTTTTTTAACAAATTCCAATTTTCCCTCTCTAACTCCTTTCTTTAGAGAAATCCTTTAAATCAAATATCGACATATCCCATTACTTCAGTTTCAAAGCTCTATTTATCTATCATCAAAGTGGTAATTGTCTAAAAGATTATAAGTTAAGGTTCGAACATCATAAAAAAATTGAAGATTCTCAGAGTTCCAAATAGACACATTTCCTAAAGCAATAGATAATTAGCTAAATGAATTATTATTTCAAGAGAATTGTTAAATGACATGTAATATAAGATTTTAAGTTCCTCTTATTTTTTTTATTTAAATTTGTTTGATAAGATACAAAATTCAATGTGTATATCTCTTTACTAGTAGTTTATTAGTTTATCATGTAAGTCCATATTACTCATGTACAAATTTAAGTATCATTAGATTTCAAATAATTATCTTAGTTTTCATTAAGATCATTTACATGAAAAAGCTTTAAAAAATCATATTTTATTTGTGGATTATATTATTTTAATTTATTTATAATCTAACAAATAAATATGATTTGTAATTATATATATTCATATATATTAAATATGATTTGGACACTTATACCATTAACATATATGATAGTTATATGATAAATCAAATTTTATTAAAATATGTGACTTCTTAAAAAAATAAAATCATACAATCATGTTTGTTTTGTTTCACTTTCTTAATAACACTAGTATTAAAATCACCAAAGTCATTTTTTGTGCTTATCCATTATGAAAAGTATTTAGACTACATTTTATGTGATTAATAGATTAATCATTTGATGATATTATTCTTGGTAAGACTTGGCTAAAGTCTATATATGTATCTTGTATTAGAGATGTATTTTTATTATATCATTATATGATAAAATTATTATTTATTCTCATATATTTTCTATTAACAAAAATATATTAGATGTTATCAAGTTTACTTTATGATGCAGGAGCATCTTTAATTAACTAACAAATATACACTTGTTGGCATTGCACCAGTCCCATTTAAACTTAAAGTCGTACCTGAGATGAATCCTATGTCGATTAGCCATCTTTGTCAACCATAGAGGTTGAATAAGATAACTTTTTTCTATGATTATTTTTGATATTTTTGCTCTGCTCATCCAAACATATTTTGTAATAAAATGTGTCATCATTGAGATCAATTCATGTGCATGCTTCACTCGTTATCTCTGGTTGTTTACCATCTTTTGTTAGTATGCTGCTTTCGATTGATGCTGCCTGGTTGCCCAACATTACATAGTTGCCCACCATCATGAAGTCGCCTGATGCTTCCTGACCGCCTAACATCCCTGGCCACCCATCAACTACTTGCCCTACGGTCGTTGCCGATTGTAGTCATCTATTCGTCTACTACTGGCATCCTAGTAGTATCGTCATTGACGTTCGATTGCCATGTTACATGATTACATAATTTTTCTTGTCATTATTTTTTTATGTTTTTTATATTTTATATTTAATATGATTGACTTATTTGGAGTTTGTGTCTTATAACTTTAAATTTTTTATGCATTTTTATATTTTGTATTTAATATGGGTGATCTATTTGGAATTAATGTCTTGAAATTTGAAAAATATATTTTGAATTCTCAAGTGATTTAATTTCAAAATTATTTTTTCTCGTGTTTACTTGGAGTTCATTTCTTCGAATTTTAAAAATATCTTTTGAATTCTCAAGTAATTTAACTCCAAAATTATCTTTCCCCTTGCTGATTTTTTCCCTATGCTTATATGTTCTCAATGTACATTTAATTCTCTTACTTATACATAACTTTTGAGTTCTTCATCTATAAATAAGAGAGACTCATTTATTATAATATTGTTGTTGATGAATGAACCTTTTTTTGTTTGTGTGGTTCTACTTTTGTAAGCAAAGAGTATGTATGCATCTCTAATTAGAGAGATTTCAACTTCCCATTTCTTTGTAAGAGACAATAATCGAATGTAAGAGACTTTTTATTAGAAGAGCTAGCAACTAAATAATTTTCCTCTTTCTTCAAGACTCAAGTTTTCACTCATATTTTCACTATCTCGATCAAATTACCAAATCGCTACCCTTCCTCAATAAGGCTCCAAATCCTAGAATACTATTTTTTTACCCTTTTAGCTAAGCTTTTTCTTTAACCTAAACCTTCATCTTGTTCTCTTCTTTTTATCTTTGATGCTTCACATGCTAACTCCAAAAGAAATTATAATGCGTCATTACCAACAAGGTACATTTTTTCAAAAATATTTATTTTCTAAGTAGTAATATAAAATTAGAGTTGTTATTTTTTTATTAAAATAATTCACATAAAGTTTATCTTAATTTTTATATTTTATGTGTGAAATTGAATATGACAAAACTGTTTAATAAGACTTTATGCTTAATGCTTAACGTGTTGCTATCTATTTTACTTAATAATCTATACAATAATTTTAGATGCTAATCTTTGAATAATTATAAAATATTATACATATCATATAATCCTAATTAGTGTATGATATCTTTTAATATTTTTTAATTATCTATTGAGTATTTTTAGTATTATAAACTTCAAATTAGACTTTGATAGAAGTTTAATTTGTTTTACATCACTTTATCCATTAAAATATTTAACATGAGCCTTTATAAAGTTTTACTTGAGTTACCAATACTTGGGCCTTGTCTATTTAAGCTTACTATTTTTAATATTAAACCATTTGAATCTTGAGATAAACTTATAAATATTTGATTGTTTTTATAAAACATATTTGCTTTGCTACACCTCAAGAAAGTGTCCCTTCTCCACACTTGAACATTAAAAATATGTTCATTTTCATTTGGATTTATTATTAGTAATTTTGATTTAGTATTGCATAAGTGATTTAATCTAATTTTTGAATTGGAGATTATGCCTATTCTTTTGGTCGCATCAAATCTACAAGCTTCTTTTACAAACCTAACAGGTAAGAGATGTACTTAGTGTTTGAGCTTATAGATAATTAGATCTTGAAATAACTTGGTCTATATAGGATCCTAAAAGGACATTATATATGATACATTGTTAAACATAGAGGAGATTTTGTCTTTCATTTATGTCAAATTTAATTATATGAAACAAAGTTTGTTATTGGTAAGTTGGATCTATGTAAGATAGGTTGCATCAATACGTTATATACTTTGCTTAATATTTTATATTAGATTCAAGCCTAAGTAGGAGCTAAATTTTACAAGACAATCATGAAAAAATGTTTTCAATGCACACCTAAGAGGTTTTCAATAAAAGGAATCTAAGGAATGAGATACCTCTTTTTGTAAAGAGTTTTTAGTTAACTTCGAATTTAAAAAAAGAGAGAAGATAAATTTTCAAATTTAATAATTTAGGATATATCTATGGATGTATTAGATATTTTTTATTCAAATTTTAATAGTTAAGATTTTAATTAAACATTTTATTTCAAATTCAAGTTTATTTATGATTAAATTGATTTTGTTTAAAATTTTAACATGTTTAAAATTTTAAGTAGATTGAACTAGTTTTTATCTCTTTTTTAATATCTTCTTATTTTATTATGTTTTAAAAATAGTAAATGTATGTAAATCTTTTATGAAATGTATAAAAGAGAATATTTTGGACAAGATTTTAGATTTCAATGAATAGGTTTACTGTAATATCTTTAATTTATAAGATAAAAAAATTATATTAATGTATTTAAATAAATTTATAGTTACTCTAGGCGTATTATAAAATATATCAGAGTTAACTGAAGATTAAAATATTTTAAAGCTTTAAAATAAAAATATTGTTACATATAATTCAACGAAACGAGTCAATATTCAAAGTTAGGTTTAATAAGAGTTAATTAAAATAATGAATTAATCTAAAAGACTAACGCTACGCTCACTTCCTTGTCTCGAGCTCTCCCAACCTCCAACTCTACCGAATCCGGCATTCGGTGATCTTCTCCTTCCAAGCACGCGGGTGGGCAGGCGATCGGAAAACCGTAGCCGCTCTCCGCCGCGTCGATTGCCGATTTGAGGCAGGATCGAGGAAGAGGCGGAGGCGTCCTATCCTTCTGTCGAGTCGTGGAGCCGCACAGGTTCTGACGAACCCTAGCTTCCGCCTCCTGCTTCGCCGGCGATTCTGCCTTTCACTGAGATCCAAACCGAGGAGACCCGGCAAGGTCGATCTGAGAGGAGAAGCCGGTGGCGGCTTCCGGCTAGGGGCACTATAATAGTCCCTTGAGGAGAGAGAAAAAGGAAAGGGACAAAGGGGAGTAGATTCGGATCTTAAGAGAAAAATCTATACAGAGGATATTCTTGAGTGGGAGAAATCAAGGGAGAGAGAAAGAGAAGAGGAGAAGGAAGAAAAATCGAGAAAAAGAGGAAGTAAGAGGATTAACAGAGAAAGAGACAGATTAAGATTATCCTACCTGTGGGGAGATTCAGTGAGCTTCTAAACCCTAACTTGCATTGTACTTCCATGTTTCTTTGATCAGCCTAGTGCTTCTTGTTAGATTTAATCTGTGTTGGAGGAAGTTGACAATGGTTCTTTGTAATTAGGACATTGAAATTAAAGAAAAAAAAAGAATTGATACTATAACATTGAGGTTGACAGTTTGGCACTTTTGTAAGTGTGTATATTTGATTTATCTATAATGATAGGATAGTTTTGTGTAGATGTTTTGGCACTCTTATAAATGCATATGTTTGATATATTATTGTGTGCTAGCATGTCATGGATTATATATGATGCTATTATGTTATATTGTTTTGTATTTTATATCTAGAATTATTATAATATATGATGAGTATGATGTGTTTTTGTTGATTCAATTAAATAGGTGTATGTTAGCATGTGATTGTTTAATTATTTATATGAATAGATATGTATATTGTGTTAGCACTATTTATGAGCATGCTATATATAAGTAAAACAATAATGATAAAATGATAGGAGAATGATTTGTTAATAAAAAAGGCATGAGAAAATCTTGTAGGATAGCAGAGTGGCTTTTTAGTGAAAATAATGAGAAAATCTGGTAAGAAAGGTGAGTGGTCTGTCAATAAAAGGGTTTATACAAATATTGCTTGATGGGATAATTGTCTATGGATGTGAAAGGTAATGAGAAAACTTGTCAAAAAGTGCCAACAAATAAAAAAAAAAAAGAAGTTATGAGCACGATGGATATGTGATTATTGTTTATATGTGTTGTTATTGTACTTGTAGATGATTATGTTTAGTCATGACTTTGCATGTGACTTGACCTAATATTTAATTGTTTCATATGTTATGATCATGTTATTATTGCTACTAAGTATATGATGGTGTGATGGTGGGTCAATCTATAGTTGACACTAATGGATTCAAGTACACTAGATGAACATTGGGACTCATAGTGGTTAGTGTGAGCTACATGTTAGTTATAAAAATATGAACACATTTATGAATCTTTTATTCAAACATGCCTAATGTATAATTATGTTGTATCATAACATTTTTATGTTTCTTTATGTGTTATATGTTTTAATTGAGTGAAATATTGTAGATCTTTGTGTAAATTGTATAGTATATAAATTTATGAAATTCATGAAATTTAATTGATTTGTATGCATTTGGAAAACAGATCAATTATAGGAAAAATTTTATCTCTTTGAAATCTAAAATTTCAATTAAATGACATAAAATGATATTAGGATTAGGTATACAAGTTCTAAGTTTGTAAGTGGAGGAGGTAAACATTGCATTATTCCTTGATAAGAAGTTGACTCTTCGTTCTTCCTATATTTTTACTTGCTCTTTCTTTTTCTTTTCTTTTATTTTCTATTATTCTTTTTTTCTTCTCTTACTTCCAATCCCTCAATCTGTCATCCTCCTACCATCACTTTCCAAAGTTTCTCCTTAGTCCCATTCAAAGCCTAAACCTATTAAGGACATCTTTTACCCCTTGGTTTCCTGTCTTCTCTCTTTGTTCTTGGTTTTGACCCTCACATACTAATTGGAGATTGCCACTCTCATGGAAACTTATAGACATCATAAAAAAACTATGTTTAGCCCATAATCTTCTTTAACCAACATTTATACTTAATTATTTCTAAGGAATTTTCTTTAAACCCAAAATCTAACCATTTCCCTTTTAAACTATATCTATGATGACAAACTTCAAAAAAAACCCTCTTCATTTAATCTAACTTTGAAAAAACTTAAACATATCCTAGATTCAATCAAGAATCTTGATTTTTTGGAATAAAATGTCAAAAGCCCTCCTTGGAACTGTTGTTTTACAAAATGTTATTTTTTTTTCCTTTAGATATGCTTGTTTTCTAAAATCACATAACTCCAAAACCTTGTAAATTCCTTATGACCTCCATATCCAAGAACACCTTGAAATCTTTTAACTTTTTCTTAACAAATCCATATTTTCTCACTTTAACTTTGATCTGAGACCCCACTTTCTCTCTCCATTTGTGACTTTTTATCTCTAAAAAAATCAAAGGTTTCACTTTGAATAAAAATCATCATCCACTATTAACTTGCTGTCAAAGCTTCATTCATCGGCCACTAGGTTGCTTATAAGATTGTCCAACGAATTTTGAATTAATTCAATTTATGGCTTTATGAATTGGATGTTGGTGATTAGTGACTTGCTAAAGAACTTAGAATAGTTTGAACTACTCAAAATTCTGTTTTGTAGGATCAAAACTAAGCAGCAAATGAACTATCAAGGTGTCCTGAAAAACTGTGATCTAATTGGTTGATTGAAAAGTCAAATTCGAATCAAAGTAAACTTAGAATGATCTAAAATCTAATTTAAATTTTTGTGGCTCTTCAAATTTGTGCATCCTTCATTTGAGAACTTAAAAAAAAAACTTTAGTGATATAAATGTTTGTTATGAAGCTTCTATAGGGTAGAGGTGTTACTCATTGCAATTCACATCCTGTGTTCATTGTGTCGTACTTGTTGCTAGGTTTTATCTTACTTTGTTTCTTACGATATTGTGTTATGATTTTACATTTCCTATACATTCCTTTTCTACAGCTTTCTTGTAAGCCTCAATTCTTTTTGATCACAAATAGTGTGTAGGATCATTTGATTTAATGTTTGCCTCTCTTGTGATGTGGTGCTAAGTTTTTTGGGTTATGTAAATCTCTTTTCTATGTCAGTTAGTAGAACTTTCTTTTGCTTGAATTGGTGAAGTATGCTTAAGTAGGGTAGCTTAACTTTTGTGTTTGGAGGAGAATTTGAGCAGTAGTTTGGCCAAACTACTTGAAACACCTCTTTTGTTATTTTTATTCTTTGTGAAATTGTTACACAACAGTTTAGATTTGAATTTTTTTTTGTATTTTAAAATAGTTTTTCAAAATTTGACAATTTCTCTCTCTTTTATGCAAATGCACTTTGCATATCATCTTTTATGAAAGAGGAAATCTATATTTTATCCACAATATAAGCATTCACTAAGCTCATATATTGAGTTTGATCATCATCATTCAAATAATTAATCATGTCCTATAGAGATTATAGCTCTAGAAAAATTTTGGGGGAAGAACCACAACGAAGGTATAGAAGGACTTGACCATATTCCTGAAGGTAAACTATCATTGTGGGAGGTGTTGAAGAGGAGTTTGAGACATTAGAGGAGCCATATTTTTCATATGGTCACTGCACACTTCTCGTGACCACTGCTTATGGTAATCCAATACGTTCCTGATGACAGTAAAGGCATGGAGTTGACATTTATACATAACATATGCTCTTTATTTGAGAAGTATGGTCCAGAGATTTTTGCTCCTTATTTGCATATAATAGATTCCATCCGTTTTTTGCACCTATTTGATTTCACTACCACTTAAGCTGGTCATTGTGTGGGCACTTCAGACTGTTAAGAACATGTGGAGCTTTTTGAGTACACTAACAATTCATATGCAGCATATGATTGGTGAGCTCTATTATCTCCTTGAATATTCATACGGTACATGATGGTGACTCTCTTGAAGCCTTTCATTACTCACCAACTCTCTCTCAAGAAATAGAATCTATTTTTTAACATTTGTTTGTCATAATGACTTGTTAGGACTGAATTCTTGACTTATTATTTATCTAGTTACTACAATTGCATTGGCATTTATTATGCCATGCATGTAAATGCATTGCCAATTCACAAGGAGCAATCACTACCTTATACTCATTTATGCAACAAAATATTGTCATATTTAGAGTATATTGGAAGCTATAGTTACATAATCTGGGATGTTTCCCTCCAGCCCAAATGATATTAGGAAACTATGGTATGTTGCAATTATCTCACCCTAGGGTTTTGAGATGGGGAACAATGGTCATATTTATCTATTGTGGTTTATTATCTTCTTTATTTTTACTCAAAATCAACAAAGATAAGATTTTTAAAACAACTTGGGAATTTGCATTACCTTTTCTGTGAGACCTTATTTTTAGATTTTTTAGTTACTATAAGGCAATATCATTGTTGTTTGTTTCCTTTCATTGATTAATTTTGTTATCATTCATTGGTTATCAAGTTTGACTCAAGCTTTTCAGTTTAACATGACTACATTATTACATTCATGTCCATAACAAAATTGATGTAGAGCTCAAGAGATCTAGATACATGTGGAGGTAGTCAGATTGTTGTGTCATGGTTTGCATCTAGTTGAAATATTTTTGTGATCAAATTTTCTTAGTGGCCAGGTCAGTTAAGTTCATTAATGTTAATCAAACTATGTTTTTGATATTTTTGGATAGTTATATAAGTTGTATCATTTGTATTTGTGATGTAACACTGAAGTCCATGATGTTGTATGTGTTGGATTACATGCTGGTACGTGAGGAACATATGTATATGAGATTTATTTGGAGATTGAGTAGTATTCCATATGTTGTATATGATCATAGTGTAGATGTGGTCTTGCACGTTGTGGTAACAAAATAGACTCCAAGCTCACCTAGGGTAGTTTAAGTCAATCACACCAAGCAATCTGAAGATAGCACGGGGCATTGTAGTTGGGAATCACACTGTGGTTTTCAGACTTGTGTGTAGCTGTCAGCTTTTGTCCAATTTGTTAGGGTGATTTTTTTCCAACTTTTCTTTACTAATATACCAATTATTAGTTACTAGCTATTGATCTTTTGATAGAAAAATGAAGCTTACTTGCTCTTCTAGGTTTCTTGATTGCAAATTCATGAATTTGGTGTGAATCAACTCAATTTGGCTGTGTTATAAATATGAAATGAAGACATGATTTCTCCTTTTTTAATGTTCTGGAGAGGTCCTTTTGACGTTTGGCTATAGATCTTATACATGAAAAACACTAAATTCAATATTAAGTATGCATGATAATCTGTAGTTGTTCTCATTAATTTATGAAACTCTAATAAAAATCCAAATTCTTGTAGTTTTCATTTTTCACAGGTTGTTCTTAAATCATAAGTTTGTTTACTAATCTTAATTTGATATGAATCCATGTGTAAAATCAAATACATGTTTGAAAATGTAGTTCAAACAATTGTTGTTTTGATTATTATGCATGTGGCATCATTTGCATGTGCATTTTTGAGAAGGCATGTTTTATTATAACGAAAATGCATTTATTATCATGTCTTATAGCTGTCCCAAGCATGTATAACTCTCAAAACTAGATTGAAAACCTTCATTAGTTCAAGTTGTGGCATTATTCACTCAATTGAAGTTAAATCATTTTTTGAAAAATTTAAATTTTAGTTACATCTACATCATTTTGCATCTAGTATTCCCTAAATAAGAACCTTATTGAATCTAATTACATAAAAATAATAACTGGCAATATTATATGGACAATTAAAGTTGAAACTCATTTGTGTCAAGAAAATACTTGAGGAGAGCATGTAATGCTTTATCTAAGTATGATAGAGAGGTTGATCCTTTTGAAATATAAAGTATATTAGGATCAAATGTAGTTTAGAAGTTTTTTGAAGGCAACAATATTAGTTTTTTATGTAGTATACCTAATATTATTACTAATAAAGAATCACTAATACCTTAGAAAGATTTGGAGCCTTCACCCTTCCTCAAGAGAAACTTATTTCTAAATTTTTTCACCAGTAAGTGAATTCTAACATTTCAAGTATTACTTATTAAGAGTTATAATAATAAGAGTTACTTAGTGCATTGGTGAGCTTTTCTTATCACCAAAGATTAGTACATTGGGTTGACATCTCAAAGACATTTTAGAATATGGATAAATTATTATCAATGATTAGTTCCTTATACATCGATAGAATTGGTGTAGACACCAATCTAGTTCCCAATGAAGTTCAAGGTTAAAATTATTTGCATTATACTCCATTTAGTGGGATTGCCTTTCTTTAAACATTTTTTGTCTTAGTAATATAATGGTCACACTATCTAGATGATGACATCATCATTATACATGGTTTGACAAAGACATTTTGAGGCTCCATTTATCTCTTTTTGACCACAACATTATCTTCAAGTCACACTTTAACATAGTGAAAATGTTAATGAGATACTATAATTGTTTGTTTATTTTGTGATATGAATAGTTCATTATATATATTAGAGAATTAATCTTTTGGTAAACTTACACAATGATAATAAAGGGATAGATTTAGTTTTCTCATTGGAGCTTTTTGGATTTTCCCCACAAACTTCAGTATTAAGAAACCTATAAATAATGACTTTCTTCTATATTTTATTATTATGATTTCAATCACTTTAATTTGACTTTGTTTATATCGTTGAAAGTCGGATAGAAGTGGGGCTTCTACTTATAGATTGAAATTCAAAAATCACTTATTAGAATATTGTTTTAAGTGCAAGGAGAATTGTAAACATGTTCTTTGAGGATGTTGTTGCAATTCGAGTAGTTGACGATAGGAGGTTTGTTTTGGTAGTAGGTGATGGTTTGCTGGTAGTCAATGGGTAGGTTGTGTCATTGTATGACATGTACTGATGTTTTCAACAATATTTTCGTAGAAATAAGAGAAGTGAAAAGATAACATTTTATTGTTGTGAGTTGAAGTGATTTTTTCATTTATGTTGAACCAAGTATAAATATGGAAAAAGCATTTTATTAAATCCTTTGTTGATGTGAGATTGCTTAAATTAAAATAAATTTGCTTGGAATTGATGTGTGGAGAGTAGACATATGGCTTTCTATTGGGTAGATCTTAATTTCTTGCAAATTTCGTGATTATTTTTTTTAAATTAAACCAATTAGAACCTAAATTTTGCCAATTGCCTGTCTCATTTCAAATATCCCCTTTCTCTTTGCTAACATTCAAACCCTAACCACCTAGCTTTGTATCACATCATCGCCTAATCACAAACTGTTGTAGCTTTCCTTCAGCTGCACCTTAGCTCTGCCTTGCTTCCTAGACAATACCATTTATTGGTGATCCTTTTCTATCACCTAGCCTCCACTCAATTTGTCTCCTATCTTCTTCCTAAACGGCCATCTTAGCCATTGTCTTTAAAAAACTTGTTATTGACGGCCCACCGAAGTTGTCGTTGATGTGCCTTGCCCTTTGACCGTCTCTTAGGTTTCTTAGTCGCTGCTTGTTGATAGCTTAGCTGCCATTGATTGAGCATCCTACACTTTGGTTGACCAATCTCTCTCCACCCTAGTACTCAACTTCTCCTATCGTTCACCATCCCTATTCATCTCACATTGGATCTCCTATTTTGTTTGATTGTTTGCTGCCTGTACATTGCCTTTGACTCAGTTTGGTTTGGAGATAGGACAAACCTCCTTGACTTGGTCCTTGGTAGTCGCTTACTAGGTTCGTTTGCACAATCTTAGCTTATTTAGAAGTGCTAGTAGGGATATGAAATCCTTGTATCGGTGTAGGACTAGAATATGAAAAGTTTTATTGTTTCGTTTAAACTACTACATCATTTACTTTTAATGACTTGTATATGCATTGTGCATGTTTGTATTATATTAATCCTTTTCAACAATAATAATTATAATCATCAATTGTGATCACTCAAATCTTTTCTTGTTATTATCCTCAAGTGTCCTAGTCACTTTAATTAGGTTTAACGGGAATCTACCTTAGTAACACCACTAATAGACCTCGTATGATTACCTCTAACCTCAAGTTTTAAAATTCCTTTAATGCTACAGTCATTGACCCTTGGCATCAGAAGGATGTGTTATTCAATTCTCTTTATAGTTGTAATTCTATGAGTGCCTATCTAGTACTTTCATGAAGCATGTTGTAGGTCATCATGGATTGCCAATGGAGATTTGTAACAAGATGCAAGGATGCGAAACATACAAGAAAAATATAATTTTATTTCATGAAAAAATATTAGTAAAATAGGCGTGTGTTTTCTGAACAAAAAGATATAGGGGTAAAATTTTCAATATTCTTTTGTGCACGATGGGGAAAGCTCACTCTTGGTTGGACACAAACTTGTCATTGTTGCTTGAGCCATGCTTAAATCTTCTCGTTAGATTGTTGTTCAAGTACCAAGTCTCCTTTAATCATGATGTGAATATTGTCAATGCCCCATGTTCAACTTTTGTTTGTGAGTTGAGCTCATCTTGTATGGTACCAATGCAAAATAAGGATTTGAGGAATTTAAACAAAAGTTTATTTATATCTGGAAAGGGATATGGTCTTAGGCAAAGAAGAGACTTTTGGGTAGCTTACAAGAGCTCTAGTAGATGCTTCTACTAGCTTAAAAGAGTTTTCGGAAAGCTTATAGAATGTTTTGTCAGCTTAAAGAACTTTCAGAAGTGTATTTGGGTCCACAGGCAGATGCAGACAGTCTTCGAGAAGGGGATTTGGTCTGAGGGAAGGTGTGGGTAAGTTTCAAGAAGGAGATATGGGTCTGTGGGCAGGTGCGAGCTGGTGTGGGCAGCCTTCATGAAGTGGATTTGGGTCTGTGGGCAGGGGTGGGTAGGATTTAGGAAGGGGTTGAAACTCTAGCAGCCCTTGGGAATGGGGATCTGGAGCTCATGCTGCCTTTGGGAAGGGGATGTGAAGCTTGAGCAGTCATTGGGAAGGGGATTTGAGGCTTAGGTGGCCTTCGTGGGTAGTGAGGTGAAGGTCTCAGGCAACTTGGGCATAGGTGGAGTCCTTGGTGAACCATAATTTGAAGCTTGGGCAGCAACGTTTGCAAAACGAGCAAAGGAATGGTGGTCCATGGTCTAGGATTTTTGAGGAATTTTCTTGAGGAAGAAGAGAGTTCTTGTGTCAAAGAGCTCCCATTTGCCTCGCTCAAGGCAGGCTTGGTCTTCTTATGGCTGTTCTTGGCTAAGGTTCCAAACCAGCTAGGCTTTTCTCTTGCTTTATTCTCAAGTAATTGAGGTTCTCTGATGTGGAGAAAGCATGGTGCATTGCAATGAGGCATTGTGCCTTTGGTAGGTATCATGATTTCTTTTTTTATTATATTTTTTTCGTTTGCCTCTTCATATGGTCAACTCATACTTGACAGAATCTTAAGCCTATTTTGCCTTAGAAAAAAAAAATTCTCTGGTTTACCGAAGTCAATTAAAAACAGATTATGTAAAAATGGATTATATCTTTGTTTAGGCTTAGGAAACTTATCAAATCGTTTTCGGATTAATTGCAATGGTTCAAGATTCATCCACATAAACAATAGCATAAGGCTCAAATCCTTAAGTCTTAACTTTCTTAGATACTCAATCTAACTTTATCTCCCTTAGTTATTTAGTTACTTCACTAGATTCCTAAATAGATTTATTCTTGTAAACTTTATTTTCATCAGAAGTCACACCATAGTTTTCAATCTATTTTGTTCATCCTAGAATTTATAGCTAAATTAACTATTTTGCTATCATTAAACTTCAATGCTTTAGACAAAATGAAATTTAGTGGAATTCAAGGATTTTTGTAAGTAAATAAATTATTATATTTTGCATCTATCCATAGGAATTTATGCTGCCTTGCATGGAGTATTATGCTTCTGGTATGCATGTTGATATTTATTTTCATTTTCTTAGCAATTCCATTCTATTGAAACTTGTTAGGTACTGTTCTGATAATTTTGATCCCTATGTGTAGTTTTTCTTAAATGCTATCATACTTACGGTCGGAAATGCTATCTTATGCCACCATTATCAAATTTTGAACACACTATGCTCTAACCTGTCTCAGACTCTGTCCCCATCTTGACCTTCCATTTCTTAAAAATGAGAAAAACATCTGATTTATTTTTCAAAAAATAAACCCATATTTATGAATGAAAGTAAAATAGTAGTGAGATTCTCCAAAATCATGTATTGGTATTAGATCCCTAGACATCTGTTTGAATAAACTCTAATTTGTTTACCTTTTGTTCCTTTTCAGTTTAGGAGAAAATATATTGTTTTTGCTTTTTCACAACACAGTTTTCATAAGGACAAACTTCCATATATTTCAATCTAGGAGACAATCCATTTGAAGCCATCATCTTCAATCTCTGACAAACACAAGGCATAATCCTGTTAACAAATTATTTTAGGATTCTATGATTGAAGGGTAAGGATTGGCTTACAAGCTTTTTAGTGGATGTTTGTTGGGGTGTGTAAGAACTTTTCTTTTTGTACCAACAACAAACTGTTGTAGGATGCTGTGTAGTACTTGAGATAATGAATGAGGTTGAATTGACTGTTTTTAGGGACCTGGGTGAGGGATCAGTTGATTTGGAAACATACATGTTTGTGATGCTTAAGATTTAGATGTATAAGGTATACGTGTTTGTGATGCTTAAGATCTAGCTTTAGAAGGGTTTAGGACTTGTGGGGTTTTACCTTGGAAAAGAAGAGCTTCCATTGATTCAGATGTGATCCATTCAAGGGAGGGCTAAAAAAAATTGCATGCTTTGTATACAATGACTTTTTTATTAAATGGCCAAGTGATACAATCGGCAATGTTCATAAAATATCTGATGCATTTTTTGCAAAAGCTAAAGCATGTTGAAGTCTAAAGGTTAAGTGTTTCTGGTGGGAAATTAATGATTTGAACTTGTTATGGTTGTTAATACCATGTCTAGTCTTACTGCATGAGGAATTGACGTTCTTCATAAATTATAAAATTTGTTTTTCCAATCTCTGTTTGGAGCGTTTCTTTGTGATGCAGGTTTTTCCGATCTGCTTTATTTGATTGCTTACATTATGATTTTGTAAACAACTTGATTTTTAATTCAAAGTTTTTCTACTTGTTCCATTAAACCATTCTATTATATGGTTGACAACTTTGCTTCATATGTTTGGATTAATGCTTGCTTTAATATATTGGATTGCTACTCAATCGATGTGGGTGGACAGTGGTGGTGGTGAAGATGAAGTATCGCAGTGGATGAATTTATTGAAGGTGGTTGGTTAGTGGGCTTAGATTGATTGAGTGTTGTCACAAAGCAGATGCAAGAAGAGAAAATGTGTTGGAGATTTGGAGACAATCTATCGAGTCATATGACAGGGTTCTACCATGAAGGGGAGTGGCAGAGCCACACTACTATTGGTGAGTCATACAACCAGAAGTCACCAGGGAAGAGGCAGCCAGAATTTTTCATTCATCAACATAGCATGTTGAATCATGTTTAGAGAGTCTCTTGAATATAGTTCCACTGCGACACTTGAAGACTCTAGATATGATCAGCCAAATATAAGATGAAGTCAACTATTAAAATAAAGCATATCCATGATAACTAACTAACTTACTAAATAAAATAGATTAAGAAATAAATCAATTGAATATGCTGTTTGAGGAGCATGTAGTCATACAGATAGCAATCTTTGATTGCCTGTTTGGTCAAGATGATGTAGGCATATAGATGAAGTCTTGATCGCTGAGGTCCAATCGATTGGATCAGATGCCCAATGGCTAAACATTGGAAAGCTGCCCATCATCATTATTTGATTGAGGTGGTCACCTGTTTGACGTGTGTGTTGCATGTCTTATCCTAGGTGATTGATTGTTTTATCTGAGGCTATCAGCCGTTTAATTTGTGTAAAAAGCTGTCGAAGGTCTGGTTCATGATGAAGACCAAACTATCTCCTTGAAATGCACACCTCCACATAAAAAGACTGAAATACATCAACTGCGTCGTGTATCATTAATACTATAAAGTTAGTGCTTCTGCAATAATCATCAGTTTTTTTGTGCTATTTGTCTGTTTTCTTTGTTTGTGGCAATCTGATTGATTGAATAGGTGTTTTTGGAGATGGTACTAAAATTATCCTGCTAAACAACCTACTTTTTCTTTAAAAGTTTTCTATGAACTGCTGCTGATATTACCAGTACCATTTTTTTTTATGACTTAGTATTTACCAGCTATTCTATGCACTCTTTGAGGACATTAAGGAGTAGCATTTTTATACCTTGTGCTTATTAGCAAAGGATGATTGCCTTAATATTGCTTGCCATTTTAACTACTGGTGTTTGTATGTTTACGGTGATAAATATCTTTGTTTTGCCTTTTTCACCCTTCCATTTCGGAGTGACCTTTTATGTTGGTTTCTGATACGATTACTGCAGGGTCACTGTGATCGTTAAGATGCCTAAAGTAAAGACAAGCCGTGTCAAATATCCAGAAGGATGGGAGCTTATTGAACCTACTTTACGTGAGCTTGAGGGAAAAATGCGAGAAGGTATATAACCATATAAAATTTTCCATTATTTGAAAACAAACAAAGCTTTATGAGTAGCAAACTCTTCAATTAAATATCATTGCATTTGGAAGTTCTCTTATGTAATGCTCTTGTGACAGCTGAAAATGATCCACACGATGGTAAAAGGAAATGTGAAGCATTGTGGCCAATCTTCAAAATCTCTCATCAAAAGAGTAGGTATATATATGACCTATATTACCGAAGGAAGGAAATATCAAAGGAGCTATACGAATTCTGCCTGGATCAGGGATATGCAGATCGCAATTTGATTGCAAAGTGGAAGAAGGTGACTTTCCCTGTCTAGCTTAGATAAGACTACAATTTTTCGCATGCCATTTTTTTCTTTCATAACTGTTTTCTGTTTTGATGTCTTAGATCTCAAATTATTTTATTTGTTTCAAAATTTGAGGCATGCTTGCTTAGAGCATCAACTCATGGAAAAAGAAAAGAATTCAGTGATTGGGTGCAACTCACTGCTGCTTCAATTATGTAGAATAATCTGTTTTACTAATCATACATTTATTGGCCGCTTTTCCAACTATAGAATTGATGTTGTGTTTCTCCTGGTTCTAGAGCTTTGTCACTTTCGTTGCATTGATACTTCTATGTTGAAAATTCATGACAGAGAAGCTATTCTGCTGTTTTAACTACGTGCACCTTTCATTCACTGCCGTAGGTGATTATGTTACGTGTTTCTACACAACTTTTTCCATTCTATCCGGTTTTTTCTTCCCCGATAAATACTTGTTTTCCATTTTTTGTGAGGCGGTCTATCTTACGACTGTGTTCTGAGATAGTTGTCTCTGTCGAATGATTTTTTTCAGCATGTTATTGAGTGCTAAATAGAGCATCTTGTCTGTTTTAGTTTTCTAGAAAGAAAATTGTTGCACCTGTTATTTGTTTCTAATATAAATGGTCACTAGAACAAGATTTTGTCTGATTATGTAGCATTTGCATGTCTTCTTGAACTTGTTAAAATTGTCATGACGGCTCATTTGGTGGGGTCTAGAATCTCATGCAATTAGAAAATGAACTGCCACCATATGATATATTTACTCCGTATGTTTTATGGTCAATGAAAACCTCTTGCAAGGATAATTTTGGATGTTTTGGTTATTATGGAAGCAAAATAACTGGAACAAAGTTAGTGGTTTGTTTGTTTATTATTATTCATTCATAGGTACAACCTTAATTTTTTAAATTAGAAACTGCAGATTATTTAAGAACTTGAAGTTTAATTATACTGTTGTAAAAGATTAATCTAGTTGTAATAAGTTTTACCTCTTCGGTCTGTTATATTGAAGTATGAGTATATAGGTGGGGGGCATGACTTTCAGCTAGAAGTTTAGACTTAAAATTGAGGAAAGTCAGCTGCGGGTATATTTTACAGCAATTAAAGGAATATCTAACTGTTAAGTTAGAAAAAGAAACATATTTAGCAAGTTAAGTCAACAAATCTTAGTGATGCAACTAATTAAAACAGGGGACCAGAACTAAAAAGTTAAAAATCTCTAAACTAATAACTAAATATGCTGATATCAGTAGGGCAACATAATAATATTTATCTGTTGAAGGAAATACAAACGTAGCATCTGTTCTGACATGTTTAAATGGAGTTAATCCTCAAATCATCAAGAGGATGGTGCGATGTTTGGGTTTGATTTTGAAAAAGATTAATCATGTGAAAGAGAAATAAAGATCACTTGTAAAAAATCATTTGATTTAGATTTGGATACTTCCTCCAAATCATAAAGTTTGATGATATGGTGTGCCATTATGGTTTAATCACAGAAATGAGAAAAAGATCAATGAAAAGGATTGTGTGCGAAGTCATCAGGCTGCTATGACAACTTGCAGAATAACTACAAATAAGAAGGCAGAACTGAGAAACCGGGGTAAAGAGGAAGAACAATAGCTGAACGGGGTTACTCTACACTGGGAAAAGAGGGCCAATTTTATGTAGCTTAAAACAATGTACATAAAATTTGCAAATTGGGGTACTTACAAACATGTGTAAAATTTTCAAATGGGACTGCATAAAAATATTTGTATAAAATTTGCAAATGGTTTACTTTTGGTTCCATACTGGGCAAGGGCTTTAACAACAAATATATATAACACTAAACCTTCTTTTTGTTATAAATATTGTGCAAAGATATTTTTGTTATTTTCAAGTGTATTATAATTGGACTAGCCAGCTGAAGTGGGATCACAATTTGCTTGAGAATTTGTGACTGAGTTGAAAAGACACAACTCGTTTCAACAAGTGAGCAGGGATGGTCGAAACTTGGCTAAAAAACTGTGACTTGTCTTGAAAGGATTTGAGTCATTTCAAGTCTACTCGAAATGTGAGTGAATTTTGATAGAGTTCAGCATTTTGAAGACAAGTGTCATTTTGATAGAGATGTTTAGCTACATGTTTTAGCAAATTGCAAATTTCTATTGTTATTAATAAATCCAAAGCTAAAATTTGATGGGCAAAAAATTTAATCTCATACATTAGATTGAGAGTATTTTACATCCAAGTATTGCAAGCCTGGGTAAATTAAAGCATATTGCTAAAACATGCATTCATTACATCAATAGATTCACACCATGTGTGTATGTGATAGTCGTGATCTCAAATCATGTGTATCAAAAGGCACTTTCACATGGGTAGTATCATGCAAATCACAATCTCATAAACCTCCAACAATTATAGATTAGAGCTACGTAAACTGATGACCTCAATAGATTCAAACCATATATTGGTGATAGTTTTTGACAACTTTAAACATGTTAGAACATGGATGATATACTAATTTTCACAAGCATATGAACCTGCAACAATTATAATTTTAGCTAACTGATATTCATAATTTCCAAATGCAAATTTTCAAAGACCCTTGAAAGAAAGTTTAGCACTATGCTCAACGCATTTAGTTACTTGCTGAGGGAAAAGTTGTTGTCATTAGCTCCTTTGTTTTGCTTGTAAATGCAAGTATTTGATCAGTTTCTAATATATCATTCATTTTATGATGACATTGAAATTTTAGTTAAGTTTAAAATCGGTCATTATGATTAGTTACTGATTGCTCTGAAGATTGGTATATAATTATTTCTGTTAGAACTTTGTTATATAATAGTTAAGGTCCTTGCACGTGTAGGCAAATTGCTGAGGTTATGAGATCCTATTCACTTATTTTAAACTTTACATTGCACTTTAGATATCAATATCTAAACTGGTTGGAATATTCATTTCCAGCAATGATTGCATTTGTTATTGTTCCTTTTGTGGTTTTGCTTTCTAAAAAATTGATTGAGCATGCTTTGAGTTCTATAAGAAGGTATATAGAAAGAAACCTTATTTTGCAGTTACTCCACCTTAGTAGGATTTCAACCAAGAATATTATACTTTTTGAGTATTTATAGTTCTTGTAACAATTTTATTGCACATTTTACTTGCACCTCAATAATGTTGATGCATAACTTAAACAAACAATTCTTTTGTTGATCCAATTCAGTAGGTTGATGAATAGTAGTACACTTTCTAGAAACCTATTTGTATTCGAGTAACCAAATGATCTAATATTATTTTACTACTTATCTTCTAATGGTTTGCTCCATCATTCAATCAAGAGATCTAAGTTCAAATGGATGGATATATTGATTCTCTTATTAGCTAATTCCCAAATGTTATTTCCTTCATCTGCTTATGAATTCTGTCTACAATCTTCTAATCATTTGGATTTGCCTCATCGTTGCACAAATCTCATGCAGCCTGGTTACGAACGGCTGTGTTGTCTTCGATGCATTCAGCCGAGAGACCACAACTTCGGAACCACATGTGTTTGCCGAGTTCCAAAGCACTTGAGAGAAGAAAAAGTCATTGAATGTGTGCACTGTGGTTGTGCAGGTTGTGCAAGTGGTGATTGATATCTGCTCCGGTCTTTTATTTGTTTCAACAAAGCAAATCCTACAAGATAACAGCAGACTTTTAACCATGAGAGGTGAGTCTCTTCTTCGTTGTAGTTTATTACAAAGGATTGCTTAGTATTTTATATGCTTCTGTTTGAGAATACACCATCCTTTCATATGAATAAATTTAACTATGTGATGCCACCTTTGAAAAGAAAATTATTCATATTATGCCTATTTGCTAAAATTTTTAACTAAATTATTATATTTGATAACATGGTATTTACAAAATTTCTTACTATTTATGAAATATCCTTCAAATGTGCAGATGTTTAAGTGTACTTGAACATCAAAACAATATTCCGATGATACTTGATGACGACATACGAGTTCTTAATAAAGAGCTTGATGGGTATTGACTTTTTGCCGACAGAAAACAAGTCAATTTCATAAAAAAATTATAAATAATAAAAAATGAGATGGTCAACTCAAGTGAATGATCTCATCAATAGTGTAATTCAATAGTAATGCAAAAAGTCTTTTCTTGTCATGATTAGTGACAGGAAAGGTAATAACGATTTTTTCGAAATGTTGATCATAAAAAATGTTTAATATAAATCAAAATACGAGTTTGGCTATTGTTTGATTATTCTTTAATGTACGTCATAGTTTGTTGCCATATGCATGGTTTTTTAGAATCTGGCATTCGATAAATTATTAACAAAAAAAAAGACTAAATAAATTAAAATTGTATTTTTTTAATTCAGTAGTTATAAGAACAAGTCACCATTCATAATTTTGTTATATCTCGAATTTATATTAATGGTTATTTTTATTTATTTTGATATGGAAATGCAAATATTATATGTTTTTACCAAAATGCACTTGCTCTAAGAATAAAGTGATCTTTCATTTTGACATCCCAGCAGTGTAGGAAAAATTTGCAATTGATTTATGAGTATTATTAAAACTTAAGTTAAGGTGAGATTATTGTTTTTGAAAAATAACAAAATAGTACAATGTGATGGATACAACAAAATCATGCAAGCCTTCAACTGTTGTCGTTTTCTTGTTAGTGTTCTTCATTATTGTTCTTTAATATTCAAAATGATCATTCACCAACTGCCACTATTGTGGTTGAGATTTGTCAGTATTTTATTATCAAATTTTGTCACAATGAGTACTTTCATATATTTTTGTCGACCACCTAGAATGATCAGTGTCCTTAATATCATTATCGTATGTCATACATCACTTATATTTGTCAATAAGGGTGAGATAATCTTATTATTACTATAGCCAAAAAAAAATACATCAATTAAGTTAATAATATTTAAGAGAGTTATCTAGTACTTTCAAAGAATTATGATCAAGGGATTAAAATAAGAAAGAAAGTAGGAGTTATAAGATAAAGATGAAGAGAATATAATAAGTAGGTCAACATCAAGCATGCTTATTATGAGGTCATATAACACTTCTATAGAACCATCTCATTAAGCAAGCTCATTCATAAGGAGTTCTTAATAATTTAAAATCACAAAAATATACTTCTTTCATAGTTCATGATTTTTAAATAGATTAATTATAATGAAGCTAAATAGATAGCTCATGAAGGGACACATTCATGACTAAAAGGTGTGAAATACATTTCTTTATAATAAAAGAAACTACTAAATCATTCTTAATATTTAAAGCAAAAATAATATTAAAAAGAAATAATGGAGAATATTTGTCATGCCATGTCTAGCCATTTACTCGGCAATACATAAAATAACATAAGTACTAGGACTATAATCATGAACAAATAAATTTGGAAGGCATTTTGACACATTTTAGATGGGGATGATGATAAAACCTATTTTAAAATCACTTTTAAAATAAAATAAAATCACATAAAAATATAAAATAATCATGATATTCATCATACATATGTAAAAAATTATAAAATATGAGTATATATATATATATATCTCATAAAAACCTCATAAAATATAAAATAAATATGGATATTTCTTATAGTAACTCACTATATAACATTTGCGTCAAAGTATCTAATCTAATATACTATTATATTTCTCATATTTATCTGTATTAGTTATATGATCTATAATATAATTACATAATGAGTTTTTTTTTAAAATTTATTAAATAAATTATTAGATAAAAATAATATCTCAATAATAAGAATAATTGTATAAAACTATTGAAAACATAATTGCAAATCATGGTATTTATATGAAATCTTGTAAAAGCATCTATAGATATGCAAATAAATTTCATATCTATTTTTTATGTATTTATATATATGTACAAAAAAATCATATTTTCTTTCCTATATGTATAATATGATATTTTTTCTCATATTTTGTACTCATTTATTTATTTTTTTGTCATTTATCATATTAAAAAGTCTTATTTTTTATATGATAATTATCTTAGTTTTACTATATCCCATCTTATAACAACATATGATATCCTATTGACATTTCATTCCCTATTTCATCATAACATGTTTGTAAACCTTAGTTTGTGAGAATTTAGATCTTAATTAGTAATATATATATATATATATATATATATATATATATATATATATATATATATATATATATATATATATATTATAATCTATACTTTTTAAGTTCCATACATAATATTATTGACAGATAATTCTATGACAAATTATGACATAATATCATAATAAAAACTATATCATAAAAAATAATATTATATTATATCATAAAATGTAATATCATAATTACAACATAAGTGATATGCATCATAAGATTTATATAACCTAATAACATATAATATATTTATTTTTAATTTCATTTACCCATATTTGTATTGTGTTATATTTATATTAATCAACAATATTATATACATGCATATGTCTTAATATTATAATATATGAAAATTTTATATTAATAATATGACACACTATATCAAAACATAAATAAAATATAAAGATGTTATGCCATTATATTTATATTAGTATATTTCATATGTATAAATAACAATAACTTTATATTATTGTTAACTTAAATATACAACAATTTTTCATCGTGATTGTTGTTTTCTTATTTTGTTTAATCTCACATTATCAAATTGTTTGATCTATTGACCTAATCGTTCAATAGGTCTTCTTTAACCTCCAACATGCACATAGTTAAAAGACCACTTATTAAACTTTTGATTATAATTTGGGCCAATCATCAAACTTTAATGCAAATTGACAAGGAAATATTAGTTATAGGATATATATTTAACCTTCCAATTTGACGTTCAAATACTACAATAATTAAGAAGCATGCTTCCTCCCCTATTCTTGATTTATTTTCAATCCAAAACTCACATTGTTTACTTTCTTCATGTTTCCACTTTTAATAAGCTTCTTAAACTCTTCTCCTTGCTTTCATAAACTTATTTTCTACTACAATTTTCCCTTTACCTAAAAACCTCTCCCAACAACAACTCTCTTCTCCTTCTTTTCCTTTCTCTATTTTCTCTCTCTCTCTTTCTCTCTTCCAAATCTTTTTTTTATAGTTTTCTCCTTCCAAAGCTCATTTTTCTTTTAAATTATTTGCTCTTAGTAACTATCTTTTTTCTTCCTCTTTTTCTTAAGTTATCTCTCTTGGATTTCTTTTCCTCATACCAAACCATGCACTTAATCAAATTCCTTCAAATATATCCAATAGCCAAGCTAAATGGTATTATGATAATCTTAAGTAATTAAGCTTAATCAATATTTTTCTTTCATTAATATTTCTTAATTCCCTTAATTAATATTATTTTTCAAAATTCATAAGAAATTCATTTTATCTCTAAAAATTATAAATCAGATACAACTAAATTGCTCTTGGCAAGTTCATTCTAAAAATATGTTTATTTAAAAATTTGAATTACTTTTCTAATTAGCATACTTGGAGATGCTAACACAAATTAATATTTTATTTTATCTCATTCTAATTTCAAAACATCAAATTTTATTTATCTAAATACCTATATTTATAATCTTACTTATATAATCTCATCATTTATATGAGTTTGTAAAAAATATAATATTGAGAAACTATAATATGTTTTATGAATAAAAAATATGAAAAGAATTAATAAGAGAATTCTTAGGACTTGGATTGCCTCTAAATTTCATGAAATTTCTCCTGATTTGGAATTTTCTCTCTAAGTTTTGAAGTTTTCCTCAAATACTCATGGTGTTATGCATGAATATTGAAATGGGTTTATAAGCCTTCATTAGTGTAGTGTTGTCTTGGACAATCAGACTTTATCTTTATTTAGGAGTCTATTTTTTTTCTTGTTATTTTATCTAAAGCTTCTCCAATTTTAGTATGCTTGATCATGAAATTCTCATGAGATCTCAACTCAAGTTGTCTCCATCTCATGAATTCAAGAAATTAATTTTTGAAAGAAATTATGAATGTTATGAAAGAAATCATAAAAATAAATTACAAATTATGAACAAATTATTTTTATGATTTAATTTTTGAAAGAAATTATGAACAAATTGTTAGGTAGATAGAATATAATCTTTATAGAAATTGTTTGAAATTTTAATGTTCTTATGATTGAAAAAAAGGTTCTCATTACAAACCAAATGTCATTTTATGATGGTAAGTTGAAAGTTTTGCTTATATTTTATTAAATAATAATTGTAAAATTAAAATAGAATGGCCTAAGAAGCCCAAGCACAAATTCAAATTATAACTTCTACAATAGAAATAAAAAAACACATTATGACTTAACAAGTCATCAAAGGAATGAGAGTAATGCATTAACATCCAATACACCGCTATTACTTATTGGAGGGATACTCTCATATTTGTAGTGCTTTTTATGATCATATAATTATTGTATGTTGTGCTATACAATTAGTTATAATTTGATTATATTTTGATAATGGTAATTTTAAGTAAGTGCATTTACAATTAGATGAGTGTCATGAGTTCTAATATTTTATCCAAATTGTCAAAGATAGATTGTAAGTGAGCATGTGTAGATCTCAAAGTACAATTGGGGTTAAGGTAGTGATCAAATGCTCAGAGGAGGCAATGCCTTATGGGTAGTTTATTTAAAAGTTTTATATACATTGCCTAGAAAATTTTGTTAAACCACTTTAAGTGGTTTAAGCATATTTTGATATGGGTTTCTTTCTCCTTATTCATGTAAACTTCTATATGAAGCCCTTTAAAGGTTTTGTAATGAGGATTTTTTTACCATAATATATTGAAGCTTTTGAGGCACTTGAGCTTAATGAAATAAGTGATGCCTTGTAATGGGTTGCTTGACCATAGTTTATGGATGATGTAGGGGAGGTGAGATGCCCTATTTAATTTTCTAGTGGGTCCAAAGGTATGATTTGAAACTCTTTTGGTGACTTTCAATAGTATCACCAAGTTATCTTGCTATCTCAATCATCCATTCAACCATTTCACCTTCATTTTTTTTGGAATCTCTTGCTTATGTGAAAGCTATCCACTTCCATTTTTAGCTTAAGTTTCACGAAGTGCTCAAAGAATTATCTCTTCTATTTTAGTTTTTGCACTTGTTAATATCCATGTCTATAATTTGTTTTCATAGTATCAATTATTGTTTTCTTCTTATTTTCCTATAAATTGCTTTATTTTCTTGTCTACTCAAAATTTAGGATTTTACTTCTTTGTAAATGAATGTTTTCTCAAGCCAAATCACTAAACATTTTTATCATAAAAGTTGAACAACTCCTTTTAAACTTTTATATTTTGAGCTTCTTATGATGAGAACTCTACAATAATTGTGTAGAAACCTCAAAATTGATTACCAAATAAATTATTGTTTCTAATGCCTCCTTATTATCTTGCCATCATCTCATATCAAGTCACTTAGATCACTTTGTATCTTTGCAATATGTTAGTTTCTTTAGTACTATAACTTTGTAGAATAGAGTTTTATGAAATTCCCATTCATTTTTGACATTTGACTCACTTTTTCTTAGATTTTCTAGACTTGTACAATTTTCTCTCTTAGGTTTCACAATAACCTCTCATAAGTTTATCTATATTCTTTTTTATCTTCATACTTCATCAAAGAGTATATAACAAAGTGTTTTTCTAAGCCATCACCATAGTGGCATTTACTATAAAAAAGAATGCATGCCCATAAAGGCAAATCATATTGAAAATAACAAATGTGAGATCAACATAAGTGTGACGAAACACATGAGTCATGGGTGAAGCCATATAAACATTCATACAATCTATTAGAATGCATTGGAAGTAATTCATATTAATGCATTGAGTAAGCTCACATTTTTTATTCTTTGTAATTTCCTTTCACATTAGAAGTATGGATATCATTGGAAGAGAGAGGTTATATTCCTTATATATATAGTAATCATTATCATCATAGAATGAAAAAACATATGATTTGCAAGATGTTTTGTTTGATTTTAGAGACAAATAATTGAATTTTGTTTAAGAAATAAAACAAGAAATAACCAGAAGAAAAATACATCCTTTGAGTATAAAATTATACTAATATAATGTCAACCAGACAAATAAAACCATGTAATGATCAATGATGGCATAATATCAAATCCATAACATAAGGGAGAGTTGACATACCATCAAAAGTAATATTATGCCATAAAACATACAACACGAGATATGCAAAAAGAAAAATAGATATATTACCAAAATTTGAATTGTTAAATTTCATGTAAAAATGTTGGTGAATTTATGAAGAATGATCATGAGACAATTGTGTCAATTATACAAAATATTTTGTTGACTAAGGAGTAAGGCATAAGGCATAAGGAGGCATTTCTTAGTGAAAACATTTACTAGTTGGTTTAAAAACATTGATATTAAATAATAACATTATTTCTTAGACTAATAATTTTATTTTAAAAATTTTATTATTAAGTTTCATTAAAAAGATTTTTTTAATAATGTATATTCAACAATAAGTTATTAAGAACTACTTAATAAAATAATGATTATTATCAAAAGATAAAATTCTTATTTGAATTTTTTTAGTATTAGAACACAATAATTTTTTAAAAATTATTTTATATATTTTTATTTTTTAGGATAAAAAATTACATTTCATAACATGATCAAATAAACTTATGTACGTGTCTTATAATATTATTTTATGAAAGTATGCTTACTTGAGTCATGTAAAAAAAGCCTAAAAATATTATTATCAATCCAATTAAATAAATAAGTAATGATATAGTTTTATCATTTCAAATTAGTCTAACAAAAAATTAAACAAATGCTTACCCAAGATCAATTGAAAAATCAAATGACCTCAAGATTCCAACATGATTGTCCCCTCTTATGCTATGCATAGACGACAAATAGTAGAGTCATACTATCCCCTTATAAAGAGTTAATTTTTGTGCAAATAATATCAAAATAATGAGATATGTAATTAACAAAAAATAATAATAATCTAAAAGTCAAGTACATTAAAAAAAGATATAAGTTTCACTTATGATGAAAGAGGTTGAGTTCAATACAATTGATTAAATAATTTTTAATAATAATTATTAAAAAAACTATTTATATAAATATATATTTGTTTGCAAAAAGAGCTTTTGGTAAGATTCTTGTATGATAAAACAATTTAGCTTCACATTGTAGAAGAATATGTTATTTGGGTTATTCATATATTTTTCAAGGGTCTATATGTAGATTTGTTATCAAATATTAGAATGATTTAACAAAATGATTGTTATTATAAAATAGTTAATTAGTTAAAATAAAATTGTTAATATCATTTTAAAACAATAAACTTTTTATATTTAAAAAATATTTTTTATACATATTTAAATTTAAAAATGATATAATAAATAGAGCTTGATAAAACGGATATGCTCTATTCTTGGGTGGGGTTGCTTTAGCCATAGAAGATAAACATGTTAAAGTTGACTCATAAACCCAAAGTACAGACACATTACATCAAACAACGCTTTTAAATTAGGCCTTCATTTAATGATGGGGATATTTATATTCCTAGCTTTCAAATGTGCTCCTTTGGCATCTTTACATGTTGAACTTTTACACTTAAGTTTACGTGTGGTGTACTGACATGTATTTATCAAAAATAAAAATAAAAAAATAAAAAAAATAAAAAAATAGAAATGCTTGTTAACTACTTTTGTTTGATATATGTTTTTCATAGAATGGAGAAAAGGATCACCATACAAGTTATGAAAAGAAGGAATTAAATCATACAAAAATAATAAATTATTTTAAAAGAGAAGATTGTCAACAAGCTTTATAATTTTACTCTTCTTCTCTCCAATAAAGATGGGCATATATGTCTTTTTTTCTCTCATTTTGATCTAAATAGACAACAATTCTTTACCCATCAAGGATATGTCATGTGATGATAAACTTAAGATAAATGTCATGCTATTTAATTATAATTAATGATGTGTTCAAATTGATAGATGATATAATTACTTAATACATAATTGATGTGCATCACCTAAGGCAAAGATATTTCAATTATGGCAATTGTCATATCATGATCATTTGGGGTTGGTCATAACATTTTCTTTGTACTTAATATAATTATACATAATACACTTATTACTAAGCCAAGCGAAGGATTAGATGTATTGATGCAAGTTCTCTTCCTCTTGTGTGGAAATGAATCATTCTACACAAATGGTCTTGTACTTACAAGTGACTTTATTGTACCATTTACCTTTTTTATTGCTCTCTTTTTTTGTATAATTTGAGCATGTCTATATGATTTTCAACAATTAATGCTATTTCTATTAACCATGACACATGAACGACTTAAATTACTTAATGTCATTTTTAGCCAATGTTGGCGACCAAGATTGGTAAGTGCATCATTTATATAAGAAAACAATGACATTAATAAATGATAAATCACATAGCAATAGATAGGATTTCAATGAAGAATCTATGATTATTAATTTTCTTGTCTTTCTTTTAATGATTTTTTAATAGCTACTAATTCAATTTGAAAATTACTCAATGCATTATCTATCCCTTTGCATATTAAGTTAGTTGAACTTAAGGTACTACATGTTAATAACTAATGATATACAAAACTCTATTTTCAAATTTATACTCAGTATATCATTCGTTCGCTCACCTACTTATTAAGTTAATTAAGATAAATTTGTTATGTATTAAGATTAATGTATTATAAGTTACATATAATTTTAGTCATTTTTAAGATTATGCATTCCAAGTATTTGTAACGTATTTTGACAATACAGACAAACATTTTAAGTTTTAGTAAAGAATTTCAATAAAAAAAAGCCTAAGTGAATGCATTCTTTAAATTAACCTGGTTAGAATGTGTTGTGTGGAGGAATACTTTGAAATGTTTTTATATCACATACTTAAAATCTCAATCATTACCTCTAATGTCTTAAGTATATTGTCATAAATTTTTTATAAGCTAAAATCAACTAATAGACTCTATAATAGCTTTTCCAAGATTGCTCAAACTTTATATCTAGTGCCCATTATATCATTGCCAAACATGTTTTCAATTAGCCCTTTGAGTTAAAGATTTAGCTCTTTAAATAGTTTACTTAGTTAATTTTAAGATGCATGATCTAAAATCACTTAAAAAAAGGAGAATTAGTACATAAAAGAATGATTTGATTATGATAAAAAAATGTCATACATGAACAAATGATTTAACAATAAGACGATCAACTTGCATGAAATTGTTGCTTTCCTGTGTGAAGCCATTGCAAGCCCACATGGCTACTAGCACCTACAAATAATAGTATTCCACCCTCCTTGCTCACTTAATTGAAGGTTTCAACAAGTTAATTAAAACACCCAATGAAGGTGGGGAGTGAACATGAATGAGTGAGAGTGCGACTTCGATTAAACGGGCTTCTAAGGATGCAATAATAAATTTTCACACATCGGCTACTAAGGGGAGGAACATAATTTGTATATGTATTACCATGGTTTAAAATGTTGAAATGTCTTTTGGGGACAAACATGAATAAGAATCTAACGAGAACATTATAGTAAAGTTTATTGAGTTAAAATATTTTTATGATAAGTGACTATAAAAGAACAACTCTTGTGTAAAAGACAAGAATTGTTTTGTCAAGATAGGATAATCTCATAAAATAATATTTTAATTTAATAAGATTAGAATATCATAATAATTATAACTAGTTTTATCAATTAGGCCCAACATTGAACTAGTCAGTCAAAACTAGATTAAGCCATTAGTTTACTCAAAACAAACCAACATGCAGCATATTATAAAGCTATTTTAAGAATTGCTTTTCAAACTACTTTTTATGAGATTTTTACTGATTTTTAAATAGGTTTGTGCTATATATGTCCATTAGCTATGATGTTAGGTACCACCCATTCCATTTTTAGGTTTCAAAACCGAGGTTGAATTTAAGAGTTCTACTCTTCTTCTTCATCAAATTTTAGTTTTGAAGTCCACTTTTGGGCATTAGAACCACCATGATAATATGAGGATTTTAGAGCTTATTTGGCATTATCTAAACCACTATAATGATCTGAGCAATTTGGAGCACAATTTTGTGGCACTTCAATCATTATGATGGTTTTAACTTTACATTAAGAAGATTTAAGAAAAAAATTTGTTATATGATATATATTTTTAAAAGTTTAGATTTATCTGTATGCTTCTAAAATCAAATTATTAAATTCAAATCAATTTCATTATTATCTTAAAATAGCTTATTATTCATGAAATATGTTAGCTCTAAATTTTATATCATAAAATTTTATATAATTAATTATGCCATAATTGCATGTGTTTTTATTGTTTTTCTAATCATGAGAATATTTTAAAATCCCATATCTCATTTATAAGTTATATTACTTAATCTTTTTTTAGATTTGAACATGAATGTGATTGTAAATGTCTTTATATGACTTTTAGAGCTTTGGGAGACCATACAAATTATATTCATTATAGTTGTATGATTAATTTAATATCATCTAATTTTGTTAAATCTCAAAAAATTAATCTCAACCCATGCAATAGATCTTATGTAATTACTTTTCATGATGATATTAAAGTTGAAATCACTTAGATATGTTTTAATCCTATATATTAAGGAGGTTATTTAGATAATATCTAGTATGATGTGATTAATATGTATTATTATTTAGTGTTACTTATCATCTTACTAACTAACCATTATCACTTTAAATGATTAACACATTAACTTATATCCACTAAGTTATATTTCTTTACCAAGATAACTAAAAAAAAATTAATAAATCTCTTTCATATGACCATGATCTTCTTAAACCTTCTAAAATTAACTCATTCAAGTCTACTCTTATTGAGACTAAACAAAACTCTAAACTTGAGTCTTCTAAACTTAATCCATTTGAGTTTATTTCTTTTGAGTTCAAAGTAAGCCACTAAAAAAAGAAACACATATATTTGTGTTTCCTTCATATATTTTCTTGATCATAATTTCATGTCCTAATTCAACATAAAAAATTATTTGCATATATGTTCATATTTTAGTGACCAATTTTATTTTGCTTAAAGTACTTCTTATTGTTCGGTTATTCTTATGTTTGATGAGTGAGCTATAAATATTTTGTATTTTATTCTAATAGACTTGTTTGGTATAAATCAAGTTTAATTATGAAGAATTAGTCATATATTTTTGAAGATAGTGAATTAATAATTTTCAAAATACCTTAGAATATTCAATAAACTTTAATGATTGATGACATACATCAACTTTAAAAAAGTTTTTGTTGCTATAAAATAGAATATTAATTATTAGTTATTAATCATAAGACATATCTCATCATTTATTTTATTTTCAAATCTTAAATATTTGAAATGTTTAATCTTTTCTTGATTTAGGAAATATCTAAGAATCTATTTTCACTCACTTGATTAATCCCAATCATCTTTTTTAATCACCATAATTAAAATTTATCTATGCATCTTTTCCAAATTTTATGATAGGACTATTATTAAATTTTTGTTAAATTAAAAAAATAAACTCTAACAAAAATAATTATGTGAAATTTTTGTAATTAAAAAAGAAAAAATATATCCTAAGCCATAACCTTAACCATGACCTAAGTGTAAAGCATTTAGGTCGACCAAGTGAATGCATCGGTTTAGGATACCAATTGAAACTAAGTTGAGTCAAGCCCGAACTTGGTCAGAGTGTAGAATTGAACCCAATTGGAGTAAGGAATAGGAAGCACAGAATCACGTAAGACTCGTTTGAAGAGTGCAATTGGTCGAGTATATTTTAAAATGATAACCTATAATTCTATATGCATATGAGTGACCCAAGTGGTGTAATTGATGGAAATAAAGTGAACCAAAATAGATCTCAAATTGCAACAACAAACTTGCATTCGAGAGTATTTGAGAGAAATTAAAAAGTGATGACGAAACCTTAAGCAGCTAGAAGACAATAATGATGAAAGTTTATTTCATTCATGCATTACAACAAAGCAACAATTACACCGTTTTATAAGAAAATAATTTCCCAAATATTTGTTTCTAATTCAAAAATTTGTTCTTAATCTAAATAACAAAGACCAACTTAAAATTTGAAATTATTCAAACATTTAAACACCTAAAAATGCTAACAAACATTTAAAAATGTTAACAAGTACTTAAAATATGTTAACCAACACTTAAAATGTGCTAAACAAATACTTAAAGTTTGCTAACATTATTTTTTCTCAAACTTGAAGTATCTTCAATCCTAATAGATTTTGTAATTTTTCAAACTTTTTTACTTTAAGCGATTTAGTGAAAATATCAGTCACTTGTTCTTTAGTATTGCAATATATCAAGTTTATAGTCTCCTTGTTGATATGATCTCAAAGAAAATGATACATTGTCTAGATATGCTTGCTTCTCCCATGTTGAACTAGATTTTTTGCTAATTTGATTGCTGACATATTGTCAATAAAGATAATTGTTAACTTTTCTTATTGATGATGTAACTCCTATAATAAATTTTGTAACCAAATTACTTTACAAACTATTAATAAAGCTGTTTGTTTCACAAGATGAAAGAGTAATGACATTTTTTTTAGTTGATCTCCACATAAATATTGATAAAGCCAAGAAAAAATAATAATACTCTTACTTTCATCTATATCACCTCCCCAATTACTATCGGAGTAGCCACATAAATCTGTCCCATTTTGGTTAGTAAAATACAAATCATAATTAAGTATTCCTTTAATGTATCTTAGTATTCTTTTTGAAACTATCCAATGTATTTTCTTCAAATTTTTCATATATTAACTAATGAATTCGATAGAATATAGAATATTAGATCTTGTGATAGTGAGGTAACGAAGACTACCAACAATACTTTTAAATAAAATAGAGTTAATACATTTTTCTTCTCCTTCTCTACTTATTTTCATTCTCACATCAAGTGATGTTGCTACTGATTTGTAATCTTCCATTCTAAACTTCTTTAGAAGTTCAGTAACATACCTTCTTTGAGAGATTTGATTCATTTGTCATTTGCTTCACTTCTAAGCCAATGAAATATGACATTTCACCATTATTTATCATGTTAAATTCATGTGCATAGTTTTTTAAATTCTTAAAATAATTCAAAAGAATTTCTTGTATAAAACACATCATCTACATAAAGACAAACTATAATATCATTTTTAGTTGTCTTAATGTAAAGTATATGCTCAAATAGACATTTTTGAAATACTTGTTGAAGATCAATCTTAGTATTCCATGCTCTTGATGCTTATTTCAATCCATATAAATTCTTCTTCAAACGTAGATTTTATGTGAATCACTTACTATTTTGTAACCTTCAGGTTGGTCAACATATACTTCTTTTAAAACTCCATTAAAAATATAGATTTAACATCAAGTTGGTATATCTTCCATCCATGATGTGCTGCAAGTGTTAAAATCAACTTCATTGTATAAAATTGAGCAACTGGAGCAAATACCTCATTTTAGTATATACTATATTTTTTCTTAAAGTCTTTTGCCACAAGTCTTACATTGTATTTATCCATTATTCCATTTGCTTTATGCCTGATCTTATAGATCCATTTCATTCCCATGAGTTTCTTTTGAAGACAGAGATCAACAAACTCCTATGTATTATTCTTTTCTATAGATGTTATTTCTTCATCCATAGCCTTTTATCAATTTATATCCTACATTGTTTCATCAAAAGAAATGGGTTCTTTATCAATAAAATAACAGAATAAGTTAGAATACTCAAAAGTTTGCTTATATATCTCTTATAAACTTTTCATCTTCCTGCTTGAGTCAATATGATGTGTTGTCCTTTGCATAATAGTGGTTCTTGAGGGAGAGCTTATTAGAGAGTTAAAATCATGTGTTTGTTGATTTTGAATTTCTTTTTTATGCCCAAGTGTAATAGTTTTACCATCCTTCTCTTTCTTCCACTTTCAATATCTTCTTCTACAAACACAACATCATGACTAATAATCACCTTTTTGGTTAAAGGATTATAAAGTTTGTAAACTTTTGACTCCTCGTTATACCCAATGAATATGTATTTTTTATCTTTATCATCTAATTTCTTTCTTAATACATTAAGTATTTGTGCATATACAATACAATCAAATATATAAAAATGAGAAACACTTGATGTATATCTACTCTAAGTTTCTTGTGGAGTCATATAACGCACAGCCTTAGTGAGACAATGATTTAACTGATAAGTTGAACATGCAACTACTTCTGGCTAAAATTCTTTGACATATTTCTCTCTCTCATCATTGTCCTTGCCATATTAAGGATAGTACGATTTCTTTGTTCAGTTACTCCATTTTATTGTGGAGTATAACTTATGGTAAGTTGATGTCGTATACCTTTTTTACCTACATAATTGAATAAATTCATTTGATATATACTCATCACCTCTATCAAATCTAGGGCTTTAAATAAATAGCTCACTCTCTTTTTCAACCTTTACATTTGAACTCTTTAAATATAGAGATAGCAACATATTTCTTTTAATAAAATATGTCAATATTTTTCTACTAAAATCATCCATGAAAGTAATAAAATATTTATTATCTCCATTAGATAATGGCAACAATTGACCAGAAATATATGTATGAATAAGTTGTAATGGTCTTTTAGCTCTCTAAGTATTATTCTTTTGAAATGGTAGACAATGTTACTTTCTAAGTATACAAGCTTCCAATATATAATTTGGATTATCTAATAAAGGAAGGCATTTCATATTCCTTTCTTTACCAATAATTTCAAACCTCTAAAGTTAAGATGATCATACCTTAGATGTCATTTCAAAGAATCATTTGAAAGATGCACAAGATAACAAACTTCACTTGTTGACTTTAATTGAAGAGGAAACATACAATTTACTGACATCTTCACTTTAGTAATATTCATTCTTTTTTAATCATGCAAAAGAAAATAACCATTCTTCATATGTATAATATATCTTTTCTTAATCAATTGCTCAAGACTTAAAATATCACTTTTCATGTCAGGAATAAAATATGCATTTGAAGTAATAATTGGAAACTCATTCTCTTTATAAAGTTTTATGTTACATTTACTTTCAACTTTTAACTTTGATGAGTCTCCAAGACTCACACTTGTTTGCACATTTTTAATTATATCAAATAGATGTCTTTTTCCACACATGATTGCTTACTCCTGAATCAATAAATCATACTTCTCTTTTGTTACCTTCTTTTTCAGCCAATAATGATATTAACTCTTGTTGTATTATTTTAGCATAGTTTGATAAGTTATTCTTATGCCAACAATCAAAAGCATAATAATCAAACTTATGACAATTGTAACATTCAACATTTCTTTCTTGTCTTCAACCTTGAGAAGCACTATTCCTTTCATGCCCATGTGAGCATAAGGTTGATTAATTTTTCATTGAGATTTATTTTGGAAATGACCTCTTCCACATCCTCGATATGAGCCTCGTCATCTTCCTTCTTGAATTTAAATTCTCTTTCTTCAAGGTATTGTTTTCTTTCAAATTTAGTTTTGATTCAACTGTTTGATCAATAAGTATAACTTTAGCCCTTTTCTTTAGTAATTGTTCATTCACTTGTAAGAAATCCATCAGCTCTTCAATAGATAATCTACATATATCTTTAGATTCTTTAATTACTATTATTACATACTCAAACATAGGAGTTAAAGAACGAAATACATTTTTTATCACCACACATATATCATCAATTTGTTCTCCATTTCTCTTCATCAAGTTTAGAATAGCAATTAATTGTGAGACATAATCAGAGATAGTCTCATTTTCATTCATCTTTAACTGCTCAAAATCACCTTTGAGGATTTGAAAACGTACACGCTTCGCATGTTCAACACCTTTAAAAATTGTGTTGAGCTTATTCCAAGCTTCTCTGCTTGCAGTCGCTTCTACAATTTTCTCAAAAATAGCTTCATCAAGCCCTTGATATGTCAAGAACAATGACTTCTTGTCTTGTTTTCTGATTTTCTTTCAACAAATTCTTCTTACTTCAATAGCATTTGATTCTTCAAAGCCATCGATAACAATCACCCAAAAGGTCTTGCGAGCCAAGAAGGGCTTTAAATTGAATGCACTAATTATCATAATTGTCATTAGTCAATATGGGAACTGTTTGTTATACAATTCTGAACATTTGAAATAAAAATACATCTCCAAATAGTGCTTCTTCTCTTCTCCCTTTGACGCTACAGCATTCGATCTTCTTCTTCTTCAAATTTTGATACCACTTTGATGGAAATAAAGTGAAACAAAATAGATCTCGAATTACAAACAACAAACTTACATTCGAGAGTGTTTGAGAAAAATTGAAAAATGGTAATGAATTCCTAAGCAGCAGAAAGACAAAAAAGATGAAATTTTATTTCATTCATACATTAGAACAAAGCAACAATTATACCATTTTATAAGCAAATAATTCTCCAAATATTTACTTTTAATTCAAAAATTTGTTACTAATCTAAATGATAAAGATCAATTTAAAATTTAAAATTATTTAAATATTTAAACTCTTAAAAATGTTAACAAATATTGAAAAATATTAACAAATATTTAAAAATATTAACAAATATTTAAAATATGCTAACCAATACTTAAAAAATACTAAATAAACATTTAAAATTTGCTAACAATAATAACTTGCATACAAGAGGGGAGCCAACCCCATGTTTTCACTTCAACTATATGCACACACAAGAAAGGAGTCTTATAAAGAACAAAACTTCCAACACTTCCAACACGCGGGACTGAAGTTTTTTCCCACATAGAGCACCGCATCGCAGGTTGTTTCTCACCACATCAAAATTGAAGGAAAATACACCTCATTAGAAAACTAGTGAAAAACGTCTCCCTCCATATTGACTTTTTCTCCATTCAATGAGCAACAAATGCCAAACATGGTTTAAGCATCTTTTCTCTCTTCTCTCTCTCTCTCTCTCTCTCTATTTAAGTGTCACAATTGAATGCTTTTGGGTGGAGAAGAAGAAGCTTTATGCATGAACTGAAGCTTTCTCTGCTGCAGCAATGGCAGACGCGGAGCGCGGGGAGAGAGGCTACGGCGAGGAGCGCACCCAAGATGGTACGGTGGATCTCTGGGGTCGACCCTCGCTTCGAGCGCAGGGAGGGAGATGGCGCGCTTGCTCCTTCCTAATTGGTATGATGTTTGATGTTGCGTTGTGAAAGCGTCTTTTTTTTTTTTTTGCTAAGGTTTTTTTCCTGTAGGATGGCACATGTACATGAACTGAATTATGTAGAAATTTTAAAATAACATTTTAAGAAAAATATTTGAAAGAAGAGTTTTTTATGTAAGTAAACAATGGCTATGTTTGGCGAGAGCGTTTGAAAATCATTTTTTTCATTTTAAATTCAACTGCAGATGTCTCTACTAAAAAACCCAAGTCCCGACAGTGGTAATTACACAGCTTTTTTAGACAAACAAAAGCTCAACATGCATTAAAAATCTCTGCTCAAAATGAGTCTTTTATGCTAGTTTTGCTTTGACACCTATAGCTTCTGAAATGCTGGAGAGAGTCGCCTTCTATGGCATCGGAGCAAATTTGGTCCTTTATCTCACAGATGTTCTTCATCAAGACACAGTGGCCTCTGCAAACAACGTCACCAACTGGTTTGGTGCCGTTATGGTGATTACAGTCCCGGGTGCATACGCTGCAGATTCTTATTTCGGCCAATATTGGACCATCATGTTCTTCTCAGCCGTCTACCTTATGGTTTGCCATCTAATCTTTCTTTAAATGAGCTTGCTTGATAATTGTTTGTTCATAAGAGCAATGTGTTTAGTCTCCTACATGGCAGGGGATGTGCTCTCTAACCCTTTCGTCCTCGCTCTCATGGCTGAGGCCGGAGGCTTGCATTTCATCGAACACAGAGGACTGCAGGAGCAACACCAAAGGATTCCAGACGGCCATCTTCTACTGCTCGCTTTACATAATAGGAATAGGGGCAGGTGGGAGAAGGGCCAATACAACTACCCTCGGAGCGATTCAGTTCGACAACTTCGAACCCAAGGAGAGAAGCCAGAAGTTCTCCTTCTTCAACTGGTGGTGCTTTGCTCAGTTCATTGGAGGCCTCTTCTCTTGCACCGTCGTCGTCTACATCCAAGAGAACGTCAGCTGGTCACTTGGGTACACCATAGCCACAATTGGATCAGTCCTTTCTCTGCTCTCCTTTGCTTCGGGCACACCGGTTTACAGACACAGGTTGCCCAGTGGGAGTCCTTTCACGAGATTGGCCATGGTTTTTGTGGCTGCTGCGAGGAAATGGAGGGTTACCCTCCCTGTCCACCCTTGGGAGCTTCACGAACTTGATGATGTGCAGTATGCGAAGGAAGGGAAGCATCGAATTAATCATACGGCTTCCGTAAGGTTTGATCTTTCGACTCAAGCGCTTAAGGAAGACTATTTCTTTAACCCTTTCGATTCATGTCTCAGGGTTTTGGACAAGGCGGCCGTTAAGAGTGGCTCGGATGGTCCGTGGATGCTATGTCCCGTGACGCTGGTAGAGGAAGCAAAGAAAACGCTGAGGCTTCTACCTGTCTTCGTCTCCACGCTGATGCCAAGTGTGATGCTTGCTCAGGTCATGACCCTCTTCATCAAGCAAGGCGCCACACTTGACTGCAGAATGGGACCTCACTTCTCGCTCCCTCCGGCGAGCCTCACGGCCTTCTTGACCGCCACGATTCTCCTCGGCCTTGTGGTGTACGACAGGCTGTTCGTGCCCTTCCTGAGGGAGCGAACAGGGAATCCTCGGGGGATCACTTTGCTGCGGAGGATCGGAGTGGGTCAAGTGATGCAGATCGTCATCTCGGTCATCGCCGCGTTAACAGAGAGGTGGAGGCTTCGCGTTGCGGAGAGTCATGGGCTGACCGACGAGAATACGACGGTTCCCCTGACCGTCTTCGTCCTCCTCCCGCAGTTCATTCTACTAGGGATCACCGAGGTGTTCGTCGGGGTGGGAAAGATGGAGCTTTTCTTCGACCAGGCGCCGGAGGGGATGAAGAGCTTGGGGTCGTCGTTGTTCACATTGAGCTTGGGGATTGGTGGATTTCTGAGCAGCTTTCTGCTCTCGACGGTGACGAAGGTAACGGGGAGGGGAGGAAGGAAACCGTGGGTACAGAACAACCTGAACGTGTCGCATCTGGATTATTACTACGGTTTGTTGGCCGTTCTTAATGCCGTGAACTTTGTCTTCTTCTTGGTCGTGGCTATGAATTATATGTATAGTGGCGAAACTTTTCAGACGGAGAGTGAAGCGATGGAAGCAGGGGAGAAGGAGATGGCATTGGAGGAAAGCTAAAAACGGGAAAGCTCAACCAGCTTTTTGAGCTTTTGATCCGTTGGGTTTTCCAAACGGAGCTGTATAGGGCTGTTTGATTGGGCTTCTATGAATTGCTGTTTTACAATACAACTGTGTTTAGAAAGGCATCTAAATATTTGTTTAGTGACATTATGAGAAAAGAAAATGAGAAAAATACAAATAAATTATAATATTTTAAATTAATATTAAAAAATGTATTTTACTTTTTCATTTAAAATTTAAATAACATTTTTATTGTTTCAAAATATTAATTAATTTGTTTAATATTTTTATAATACTATACTATTTATCAAACAATTAACTTTTTGAATATAACATATGCATTGATTTACTATGGGATTATTTTTGTTCTTGATTTATTAAAAAAAACTTCACTTCATCTTTGATCAAATCATATCATAATTGTTTTATAATTTTTCAAAATCGAAAATGGAATAGAAAAAATTAATGATTTAAATACTATAATACAATCGTAAAGTTTGGATTTTTAATATTATTGGTTTCAAGGATGTTTCAAATGATAATAAGTTATAATGAAATAAATTATCCTATTTTTATTATTGGATTATTCAATGAATTCATCTAGATCTATCATAGATATGTAATTGTTAAAACTTAATAATCTTGTTAGCAGCTTTTCATATTATACAATTCTAACTAATTAGATCAAGATATATTGATATAAGATAAATATCAATAGATGATTCACATGAATTAATAATATTCTTAATATGAATTTTTAGAGATTATTTTTTTATTTTCCTACTTTTTCTTCCTTTAAAAATCTTTGTGGAATTACTCTCTTTATCTCTCCTTCCAAACTTTTTTTAAAAAACCTTTTGGTCACTTGCACATCTCTTCTATCTCCTTTCTTTTGAATTGACACACACACATATCTGAATGATGACATCCAAAGACTTATGTACATGAAGGGATATAGGATTTCTTGTTTTCTCTCTCCTTCCCTTTGGTTTACACAACCAATACATGCCACATACCTCACATTGTACATCACATGTTATGTGCTACCTAGTCACACACATCACATATGTGCATGTTATCTCATGTCATGTCACCATGCTGTCTTAGGTCATTACACTATCATGAAAAAAAACACTAGTTAGTCACATTTTTTATGTCCTTAAGTCATATCATCATATGAGCATTGACCAAGGCGGGTAATGCTAACAAGCTTGTTGGTGAAAGGTGATTAATGAAGAATGAGTGTATTTGACCATCAAGAAGGAGAGAAGCATTTATGGCCAACAATTAATGGGCATGGTGGGTCATTAGCAACCATAGGGAGAAGATAAGATAAGGTTGTGGTCAAAGGTGAGTGTGAAAGAAGAGTTAAGTCATAAGAAAGCAACGATAACTATGGAGGACAAATAAGTTTGGTAAGTGCTTATGATTAAGGAAAAAAGGGAATTATGATGAGGGGGAGGGGGAAAATAGACATATCATCAATGTTACTAAGTGCATTAGTTATTAAAGGAGTTAAATGGTGAGGTGTTATCATGTGTCATAATGGGGTAAGATAAAAGGCGAATAGTTTGGTACAATAACATTTATTACTCATAGTTGTTTGTCAAATTTTTCACAAACTACATTAGGCTATCGAAGAACTACTATTATTTTTTGTCACAATTCATTTCAACGTTTTTGACATTTTAGTTATTTATGTGTTATAGTCATGTATATTAGATGTATTTGATATACGTTTACAATGCATGCATTTTATTTATATTTTTGTGGAGCATTGGGGATGATAGTGATAGCTTTCTTAGTTGTCATGGTCTTTTCACTTAAAGCTAAAAGGATTGTTGTAGTTCAACATTCTAATGGTGCATTGATCTAGAGAAATTTACAATATTTTGAGTTCATTTTCATTCTTTGTAGATAATTTTTAATAATTTCAATGTAGGTTATCATTTTCATAGGATGTTCAAAGCATGGTAATCCTCTATAGTTCAAGTGATTGTAAATGTTTTGCACTAGTGTTCTATGTTTTGTGATGTTTTAAATTATTATGGATTTGTAGTTGAGCAACATGTGATCGTCTATGTATTAGATTACCCAAATTTTTGATGTGTACTATTAGATTTGGGTGTGTGAATTGTTGTAACTATTTGGGATTTACTAAGGTTCTAGTACTCATTTAGATACCTACATTAGGTTTTGAATCATGCAATATAGTCATTGCAATCCAAGCTATGTTCAATGGTATAATGTAAGCTACCTTCTTGGATAAGATCAATCAATAGTTATCAATTAAGTGGAACTTTGGGTAGTAACTTTTAGTTTTTTTTCAAGGATTGTTGGAAAGCAAAATGTGGAATGCTATATATATACCTTGTAGCTATGAATCTAAGGATCTTTTTGCCTTTTGTAATGAAAAAAATATTGGACCTTAGCTTTTAGGGTTTAATAATTTCAAGGTAAGATATGGAATTGTTTGATATTAGAAAAAAATGCACCAAAGGAGATTAAATCTAGATACATTTTATTATAATCCTACACCTATTTTCATCATCAAGATTTTTTTTGCATGTCAGAATCTCTAATAACTAATTATGATTAATAAAATTTCAAAAACATGACTAATATAAGACAAATCATATTAGATGATGATCATCATCATGATAAACTAATCTAATGATCTTATATAAAAGTTTCTCTAGTTTATTAACATTTTATGTTTTGTTTGAATTGTGATGGGTCATATATAAGAACTTTATAATGTTTTTTTTATCTTTTTTACATATTTTTTTATTTTTGTATTTTTTTATTAAGAAGGATAATTTTATAATTTTATTTCAGAATTTAGGTTTAGTGCTACAGTTGATTTAAACAATTACATTAAAATAATATTTTTTGGCATTACATGTTATTGAATTTGTGATTTTTTATATTAATGCGTGCAAATTCTTGAGTTGTAAGCTAGTTTCCTTTGAATTACAATCTGAAGGTATTTGAGTTATCATTTAAATATGCCCCACTATTATCATCATCGTCTCCTACCACTGATATTATCATAGGAATTTTATCATGCTCATACTTTGTCAATTATATATCAAAGTATGATTAAACTCTAGTTATAGGAGTTCCATTATTGCACCCTTCTCCACCAATAATACATAAATATTTTTTGAATTCTTCTATTTTTAGGATTTTATGTATTTGAAAAATAAATCATTAGATTTGATGAAGTTTTGAGACAAAGAACATTCTCTATTTTCTTTGCTTGAAAAAATTTGAAAAATCTCAATTTCTTTATATTTTGGGCTTATAGCATGACAAAATATTTGAAACGATATGAAATTTCATAATTTTACGCCAATAAAAAGGAGTTTTCTCTGCATGGACTAACTATAATTAAAACTTAGAGATATCATAGAAACAAAATTAAAGTTTCTTAGTATGTTTGAACTCAAGAGGTCTTCTTTTAATCTTATGATGAAACAATTCTAAGATTTAAAGTTTTCTTTAAATATTTTTTATTATACTATTGTTCTCTCAAAGTCTGACTAAAATTTAAACATATTTTCACTTTTTTGCTATTTTTCTCTCTTTTTGCCATCTTGTTCATGTTGCTTTCACTATTATCTCTCTTTGTGATAGTCACACACATGCGCCAAATAACTATTAGAAGCATATGAAGGTCGAAAAGGAGAAGGGAGGGCCCATATGAGCCTTGTTTAGGTCAATATTTGACAAATTAATAATGAAATTTTATTTTATGACATATTATTTCCCATGGATCATCAACAATCATAAAAAATTCACTCATTATTCTATTTAAAAACATGCCTTTACTTAAGAATCAATCAATGAAAGAAGATATTCTTGTGGTGACATCTTAAGTTCTATTTAATTATGTAGTTTTGATAAGAATATAATAAGATTTTAAAATATGAGGTCAAAAGATTGGAGTATTTAGTAAATTATGAAAACACATAATATTGAAATATAATATATGGACAAAGATAATTTTTTAATTTTTTATATAAAAAAATATAAAAAATAATAATTATAGGTATTAAATAATATTTTAATATATTTATATTATTTTTTTAAATCATAATAATAAGTTGATTTGAGATCAACAATCGATCAAAACACAATCCTCGAGATAAGACCGAATATAATATAACTTGATGACTTTTAAATACAACTTAATAACATCGAATTGATGATACTACATTTTAATCAATATTTCATGTAAATCAACATTAAGTATATTTATGAATAAATATATAATTTAATGTTCTCTTTTTTGTTTTTTTTTTCTTTATTTATTTCTTAAAATTCAAAGTTATTATTCATTTATATATTTATTTTATTTGGAGAGTATATTTAAAACTATAATTTAGTATATCTAACAGCATTTAAATCATATGTTTAATCTGTGAATTTGTAATAAAAAATAGTGTATAAAAACTTAATAAACTTTTTAAAAGAAGTATTTAATTGAAAAATTTAGAAAAAAAGAAGATATCGTTGATTTTTGCGACCTTATTTGAATAATTTCTAAATAAAAGGTATGTCTTCTTCAGAATGTTATTTTTTAATAAACGTAATTAGGTTTATACTGTTTTTTTAGAAAAAATAATTCATTATATTTTTAAATTTTTAATCATTCATGTGATGTGATTTGTTGAATAGAATAGAAAAAGGAGCCATTTTTAATCGACCGCGCGAACACCGCAGATCGTGGCGTGGAGGTTGCCTACTGGGCTCCGCGGGCCTTTTTTCTCCTTCCATCATCCTCTTCAATCTTGCATCTCGGCACACATTCAACTCTATCTTGTTCTACTTGTCGGATGCGATGGAGGAAAGCGAGCGATAGTGTCGCTGATACCCGGAGTGCGAGTTTCTTTGCTCTTTTGGCAGGCTTGCGGAGGAGAGGGCCAGGGGAAAGGAAAAGAGAGGGTGGAGATGTTGTCTCCGGGGGTTAACCTTGTGATGACGGTGATCGGATTCGCTGTGAGCACCATGTTCATCGTCTTCGTTTGCTCGAGGCTAATCTGCGCTAGAATCCAACTGCGGGCATCTAGGAGATCGTTCCAAACGGCTTCTGGATCCGATCTAAGCATCGTCAGTTCTCCTCTCTGCTTTCACTTGTTTACTGTTGATGCTTCTGTGGTGTTGGATTGATTTTTTAACTGTTTAGGTAGTGCAGGCCCTAATCATGAACTTGCCCTTTGTTTTGGGAAAAAAATGGAAGGTTTTTTTTTTTTTTTTTGGTTACTTTATCCTTTTATGGCTATGATTAGAACAGCCGCAAGGCGCACGATATTTTTTTTTTTGAAGAGGAGGCGCACGATATAGCAGCATGGCGTGCTTGCTTCTTGGATTGTTTTACCGAGGATTAACTTTTTTGGGTGGTTTCTTATCCAATTATACTGATGAGGTGTATCTGTTGTACGTTTTGGTTGTCCGATTTTCGCTTTCTCGTTCTACTTGACGATTGATGTGGTAGTCTTCATATAAATACTAATATTTTGCCTTTACGACTTTTCTTCACTGAAGCAGATAGAGCGTGGGCTCCATGGTTTAGAGCCTGTACTTTTGTCAAACTTTCCTATTATGAAGTTTGGTGATCTGTGCCCATCTATTCGAGACATACGGTAAGTTTGTCATTTAATTAATGATAATTGCTCATGTTTTTTGGGTTCAATTCTCATGTACCACATGGACAACTGCAAACTAAGGATTTGCAGGAGCAATGTTCTATTATCAATCTGATTGGTAGTAGAGCATTGCTCCAATCCATATCAAGTTGATATCAGAGCATTTTTCTGATCCGTATCACAATATGTGGATCATGATAAATATGCATATTGATAGGACCATCCAATGGGTTGATCTAATTGTCCAATTAGGTGTTTATTCAACTCATCTTGTTCAATTAGTAATTAGATAGGACCAAATCATTGATACTTGGTATCGGACAATATTGACAGAAGAATGCATTAGAGGTTGGGCAATCAGAAGGGGATCAGACTATCTAATTCCAGGGATTGGAATCAGATAGTGGTGGCAGAGATGCATTCTAGATGCTAAGGAAGTGATTAAATCGTCCATCAAGCCTGTAGTGAAGGCAATTTTTTGTTTCAACGTTTTATCATAATTAGGTAGTCGCAAACCAAAAGAGGACTAATTATTTGTTTTGTGAAAATTCCAAGAATAAAGAATTTAAGAGGGGGAGAGAGTGCTATTCTCTTGTATTCCTGTCGTGTAGCGTAATCTGATAGTGAAGAGGTTTTTCTTTGGCCTTTTGGTTTTTTAGAAATTTATGATGTCATTTATTTCTTTCTTTCTGCATCACAGTTTTTTGCTTGCTGTTACAGGAATATGGGTTGCACTAATAAAGCTGATCCTATAAACCTTGTTGTAAACACATTTTTGTGCTTAAAAACTATTTTTAAATTTTTTTTAAGACTTGTTTGAATTTGTTGAATTATGCATGTTTTCTCTTTTCTGAGTTCTTCAATTGCGTCAAATTGCTTCAAAAGTTTTACATCAATATCTGATCAAAACACTTGTTTTTCAGTTTAATCAAAACCATTTATTGTACTGCTAGAAGCATGTTATCATTTATTAAAAAGCTTTAATATGACTTACAATTAAAATTAACATGAATTTATTTTTTCTATGCCTGGCACATCATTAAACTTATATATTTTTGTTGCCATCCAAAACTGTTGTCATCCTTGTTAAATGTTACTGCTCTAGTCCTTATGTTTAATAAATAGGTTCGTTATTACCAACGGAAAGCAAAGCAGGAATTCATATTTCTTAGCTGCACATGTTCAGGTACCCTTGAACTGTGAAAAGTGCAAACCATAACAAAGATTCACTTTGGTCTTATCATCTTAATCTTTCTAGCAATTAAAATGATGAACCTTCTTTGTCTTAGGTGAATGGAGTTTTTGGCACCTCAACCCTCTATCCTTTTCTTTATAGCTTCTTTGAATTGTGTTATTTTTTATTTTGCTTATCTATTATTTTCCTTGGTACATTCAATTAGTTACACTATCCTAACTTTCCATTGATTTTTATTTAACATCCTTTACCCACCTTTAATTTGCTTTATAAATCATATAATATTCTACTTTACATTTCCCAAGCTTCATTGATACAATATTACCTTTGTAACATTTTTGCTTAAGATGCAGAATGCTTACTGGTTTTCTACTGAAAACGAAACAACGTCATACAAATGGTAGTCTGAAATGCAAAATAAAGTAACTTAGTTGCGTTCACTTTTGAATAAAAGATCTCCAAGGAATATTCTTGTAAATGTGTGGCAAAATTTAGCATCGAGTTATTAAGGGAAAATTGTATAAAGCAGTCTTCCACATGGATGATCGATGATTTAGGAGCATTTGAAGTTTTTGAACATGATGAATCATGGGATGGACTGGCCTGCACATAATTAGAATCTAGTCTTGGGATCAAACTTTGCTAATTAAGAGAATTCTGCTGCAAGAAACTAAAATAAGTTTGATAACTAGTTGTTGAGTGAATAAAATTTTTGAGTGAATAAAATTGTTGAGTGAATAAAATTGTTGAGTGAATAAAGTCATGTATTTATTTTTTTTATATTGGGTGATATATAAGGTCTATATACATAACAAAAGCTCATAAACTAAAACATTTTGAAAATTGGCTAATTTGGTTGATTTTTTTTAAAAGTTTGACCTTTCTTGTATTCTTATAGATATCTATCTTGGATCTTGTCAACAATAACAATCTGCAATCAGCTGACATTTAGAAGTCGGGCATTTTTTGACTGGAGAGATTAGCAATTTGTAATCGACTACTGACCCTGTAGGATGTTGCTGTGATATACCAATTGTGAGATTAATTAGATGCTATGCATGTAGTAACTTAACTATTCTAAAGCTCACAATAGACATCAATATAATAATAAAGTTTTGATAATGTTGTGCAAGCCTATTCGATCAATCAATCCAATAGAAATTGAAGCATTGGTTTGCCAATAAGTTGATAAATTTTCAAGAAGTTAAGCTTTTACAAAAAATTAAAAAATGTGATAATATGTAATTTGGACAGCATCTAAGCTTTACTATTACCAAACAATTGGGCGAAATAACTTCAAAGAAAATATTCACACTTGTATGAATATTAAGCGAATAAGTATGGTCAACCTAAGTCAAATGTTACCATGACCGTTATAGAGAATAAATGGGGATCATTTTGAACCCTATGGCAAGTGGAGGCAATGACTGTTAATATTGTTGGTGGTCAACAAATGACATTGAGAGAGTGAGTTGTTTGTAACATGAACACTAATTTGAGCTTATTGGTTGATGACTGTGTTGGGAAGGCTCGGTTTAGGAGACAGTGGTGCTTGGGTGTCTTGGGGATGCATGGTAACGAGTGTAAGGGGTGTCCATATAGGGAATGATGAGAGGAGGTTAACCAAAGGATTTGAAGGCAATGTATGATAGGTGAGGCAGTGGAAGGTGTGTGAGGTATTGGATTGTGTAGGTTGATGCTCATTGGAATAATAGGCTTATGAGAAGTTGTTTGGAGCGGTAGGATAGTTGCGGCAGTGTTGGCTTGGCTTGGTGAATGTTGATGATGGGAGAGTGAGATAAGTTGTGGGGCACTAATGTGAGGCATTAGGGTCGGTGAAGACCAGTAGTGGCAGCTTGGCTTGGTGAATATCAGTGATGGCACTTATGTGATACATTAGGGTTGGTGAAGACAGGTAGTGGTCAAGTAGTGGGCATATGAGGAGGATTTAGGACGATGGAGGGAGGCGAGATTGGAGAAGGTTAGGGCTATTAAAAAAAGGATTTAGGGAGGATGGAGTTGCAATGTAGCTACGGACTAGAGAAAGGGGATTTTTAGGTATAGTTTTTTTTTTCATTATTTTGTTTGGAAAATAATAAGAAAACTTCAAGAAATGGAATCATAGAAATAAGTTGCAAAGTTAGATAATGGTAGTGATCTTCCTCTTTGAGCTTTAACACCAACCCTTTTAGGCGTGGATTTTTTATCTACCAATTTGTGTTTGAAAACTTTGATTTATATAAATGGAACTTAAATCAAGAAAAAATATAATAAATTAAGATATAATCCTATACAATGATTGCAAAATATAGATATAGTTTTATACAAGAAGTGACATCTACATAATCTTGGACAAAAATTCTCCATGAAAAGTCTGATGATAAAACTTTCTCCCATTCATGAATGTTTCGTTCACATATTGAATATTCTTAGTCATGATTTGGGGTTAAATATGCATCATAGAAATACAAATATTGTTTGATTAATCCTTATGCTTTGGGAAGTGTTGTGGTCAACCCAAAGTTAAAGTGTGGTATCAAAGAAATGTTGTAGTGATCTATGCCATATTAGATATGTCTAGATGAAGTTGATAAATCCCAAATAGTAGTTTGTCATCATTTGGATGTAGGTGTCACTGCGATCATGCTAAACAAGACCAGAGGGGTTCAAATACACCGAGATGAGTATATCTATTAAATTTTAATCAACAAACATGATGTCTACTAGAAGACTACTTGGAAGGTTTGCATCAACAATGAACTCTCGATGGTGCTATTGATCATCACCAAACACTTCCACTTGTCTTCAACCACTGATGCCATGCATTACCTCCCCATGTCAATCGCTATTGACCATCCCCACCTATTTCTGGCCATCACCGCAGCCCACTGCTGCGTATGTTTGTCGTGGTTGTTGATCATTGTTGTTGAATGCCCCCTAAATACTACCATAGATGCATGCCATTGGTTTTTGTTCACCATTGCTGCTTGCCAGCAATCTCCACCACTCCTAATTGTTGTTTGCTGATCACCCAATCATAGCAAACCGCCATCATTTGCTGCCATTGTGTATCTGCGGATGTTGCATGATAATGGGAACAAAAAATCTGGACAAATTTCTGTGGCGAACTTGTAGAGATGAAATCAATATGAAAACAGAGAATTTCAGGAAACTTTGGACATGAAAGTTGTAACTATAGAGAATATGTAAAAAAAAACCGTAAGTTTCAAAGCAATTTTAGTTTATTTGGTAAGGTAAAAACAGAAAACAAGGTTGTCCTGCAAATAGGAAAACTAAGAAGCTGGATTGATTACAATACTAATTTACGGAAGCATGTGCACAATGGGAAGAGAGGATTATTCCAACACTTCGAATATCGAAGTTGTAAATCTGTCAATTATCTAGCTATCCTAAAAATTTCAAAACAATTTGAGTAGATTCATAATCCATATTTGAAATTATGATATTGTCATCATCTTCTATTGTCATCTTTTTCCTCATTTTCTTCACTGCAAACATTGTTTATTGACAATAGTTGAATGGAACAAATTTCGCACTAGATTTGTCAAGTTGAGGTATTTTATATGCATAAATGAAAGAGGCATTGGGAGGAAGAAATATGTGCCTAATATCAACATGAATAGATATAGTTTGGGAATAATAACACGCTTCTCATGAAGCTATTGAGTAAATAAATTTTACAAGAGGGATCTTGTTGATAATTAGCATCAAATGTTTCACCATGAGGTCATTTTTTTAAACTAATTGTTGATTATAAGCGCATCTAATAGAAAAACTTGCCCAGCACAGCAAAATTTTCACATGTTATTACCTCATAAAACCCAGGTACTTCGCTTTAGACTTGAATCTTTTCTGATAACCACTATTTGAAGTAACTTCATTTTATAACCAAAACCTTCGGTTTTAAGGTAACTGAAGCTTCCCCTTCGGCATTCTAACTTAGTTGCATTAATATTTTCTATGGGATTATTGATCTGTATGACATCAAAGAGTGAGTTAGCTGCACCTCTTTTGTAGGTGTGCAGTTTGCCTTTCTGAATACCATGAGAAGGATGTATTGCGTGTCCTTCCATATTGTGCTCATGCCTTCCATGTCTCCTGCATCGACTTATGGCTAAAGCAGCACTCTACGTGCCCCGTTTGTCGAATTTCTCTGCGAGGCTCTCCTTATGGAAAAAGAAGGATGTCATCCGAGAACAATGTTCTTGCGAGGTCCGGTGGTCCGGATATGAATGTGGATTCTGAACCATGTTTCAATCGAAATCGAGGTTGCGAATTTTCTCCCATGGAAAGGGATGATGACCAGAGAATGGATCGATCGGATTCGGAGCCATCTACGACTCAAGTTGAGTGTTCTGTACAAGCAAGTTCTAAGCTTGAATCAGAAGAGAAAGGCATGGAAAGTTAGCTGTATTCTTGTGCTAAATGATAGCTAGAGATTAGGATGTTTTGTTCAAGCTTTTGTGCCTTAATTTGGAGCCTTTTCATCATATTTGAAGTTTTTCTTTTTGGCTTTGTATCATTTCATGTCTTTCTACTGTTCATTGGAAATAATATTTCTATGTTCTGATATATCTCTGGTGGATTAATTTTTTAGAAAAGTCATTTTTCTTTGGATATTTTACTAATGTTGTGTTTGATGTTTCAGTTTCTTTGAAGGCTGCCACATTTGTTCCAAAAATTTAAGACTAACTTTGTTTCTTCAAAACAATCATTTTTTAAGACTAACTTTGTTTCTTCAAAACAATCATTTTTTATGGTAATATGTTAAATATATGTACTCTGTTGAATAAAATAGTTTTATTTTCAATTGATGATTTTTATTGATATTTTATTATATTTATATTAATGATAAAGTTATTCCATTACTTTTTTAATGGTTGTAGATGTCATTTATTAAAGTTTAGTAGAGTGACATCATTGGATTTTGGAAGATTTTGTGAACAGACAATTCATATAAATATGTTATAACTCAATAGGAGTGTAACATCTAAGAATTTGTTTTGTGTGATATATAATAAGTATTGAAGTTAAGATAATATAAATGTAAATGTGTATTTTGATGTAATGAAATTAATATTTTTAAATTTGAAATAATATGAATTATGATATTAATATTTAGTCATATCTTGATAAACATATTTGATTTTAGAATTATATCAAAATTTTAAATTAAAAATGTCATTAGATATAGTTTTTAGAGAAGAATATAAAATATTTAGTTAAAAATTTTTTAAGATGTAAATATTTTATTATGAATTTTTAAATAAAGAATATATTAATTATTTTGTAAATTGAGAGAGATAAATTGTAAAGCTTTGAGCCACCGCCTATAAAGGATATCGTATGAGAAAGCAAAGTCGATATGCTACGAAAAATAGTTAAAGGAGGAGAACCTAGTTGCAAAGGAGAAGTGAATTGGGAGAAAGGAAGAAAAGAAGATAAGAAAGAAAAGAAACGTAGAGAAAGAGTAAGATAGCAAGAGGGAGTTTGGGTGGTTATGGGAATCAAGTAAAAAAAAAATGGAAAGTAGAGTGGCTATTGTAATAGAGAACATAGAAACCAAAGAATGAAGAGGTGCTATAACCTATTGATGTAAGTATGAGGCAAAGGAAGAATCTTTTGAGATAATTCAGTTATATTTCATGATTTTATTAATGTTTTGAATAGGTTTCAAAATACTATTTTGTTATCATTTTTTATTATTATTGATGTAATATAGATGATAATGCTTCGTATATTATAAATGGATTTATGGAATAATATAGATAATAAAAATATATGAACATAATATATAATATATGATAATTGGGTTTTTTTAGAAATTATCTTATAATTTTTATTATCTTATTTGAGAATTCAATACCATCAATTTGTGCAATATTATAGGTATTGGTTTATGTTATATCATTTTCTTTGTTATTCTTAATAATTTGAAAATATATTATAGTCTTGGTATCAAAGAAAAATATCTATACACATTAGCTATTTTTTTGTTTTTTTTATTTATTTATCCATTAATCTTATATGCTTGCCATAAGAAGAATTATAAGTTTGACATTACCACTAGGCTTTGCCACACCAATTATCATGCAATTATTGAGACATTTTATGAATCTTTGTTTGTTCAAGATCACAAGTTTTCATGATCTTTTTGTTTAAGTAGCATTAGAATAGTAGAACCTTCAATAAAGATGCTAACTAGTAACTCTAATAGCATATTAATATTAAAGAATTAAAACATTGCTAGTATATAATGAGTGGCATAATGCACTTGTAAGAAAATTATCCATATAACTTTGATCAACTTCATTTGGCTTGTTATCCAAGCTAACTTGACCTTTCATGACTTCCTAATTATGTTTCTTATTTTTACATCATATGTGAAGTCGTCATGTTCACCGTAGTCATTAAAAACTTGTTTCAATTTAGGTATTCATTCAATTTACTAAATGATATAAAATATCTGTTAATATACTACATAAGCATAATATTTTATTTCTTCTCTTTATTTTTGATAAAAAATTTAGAAATACCTAATAATTACATCCATTTATTCATGTATCCAACATGATGTAGACATCAAACTTCTATCCATATAGAAAAAAGAATCAAACTATTATTGTTGGTAAGTCTAAACAAACAAAATAATACAAAATTTCAAACAAATTCCTAGGTCAAAGGTTATAATATCTAGTAGATAATATTTTATGATAAAATAACCTATATATGTCTTTCATCCATTTAGGAAGATATCGTAAATTGATAAAAAGGTCATTTCATGTCTTTTTTGAAAACAAATCAATAACATTTTCTCATAATGTTATGTGTACATCTAATAGGTCAAAATTATTTTTGATTGTCAAATGATAGCCAAAAAAATCATAAAATGTTAAAAAAAAAACAATATTATAGGTTGCATAAGATATTTTCAAGATAAATAATATATAAAACGATCATTATATCAATCTACACATTATACAATCATGAACTACTCAAATAAGACAATTCATAAATTATTATAAGTATATTATTTTGTAAAATTTCAAGTGTATAACACGTTAGGTTATGAAATGATTATCACAATAAATAACATATTATATATTTGAAATTTAAAGATTAAATAATTTTAATAGTAATTTTTGAAAAAAAAATTATTGTAAGATATTATATATGACATGTTTACTAAAAAAATATGTTATAACACATACATACAAGATATTAAAGATTACCAAACAAACTAAATTGAAATGCATGCAATTAAATATGCATAAAAAAACTAAATAAACAAAATATGCAATAAATACTAAATATAATGCTTTCCATTGCGATGCAACAATTGGAATTGTTTTGTTGCTTAATATAGAGACAATGGTTTGAGCCATTGTTGTTGCTCAAATCGTAATAATACTGACTAAATGTATTATTATTGTCATATCTATAACAATGATATTACCCTCTACAAAGATTTTACCCATGATAATAATTTAAACTATTATTGTTGTTATCTAGACAAAACATCATCTTAAATTAGTGTTATTATTTAAATAAAAATGATAATGATTTAAACTACTCTCATTGATAAAAATATAGCAATAGTCATAAACTCTATTGTTGTTTTTTTTTTCAATTGTTGATGATAGTCGTCATTTGACAGCTACAAATAGTGCTCTTTTTCTTTCAGTTTTTTGAAAGAGACAATCACGATCTCTTTATGATTACTACACATCGAATGTGCAACCAATCACTATGAAGCTTTAGATAGTGATGAATACTCCATCATTGATTCACAACAAACAAAGTCATCCATTGCGAAAAATATATTACATAGCTATCACCCTCTACTAAGATTTTGCTCTTGATAATAGTTTAAACTATCATTGTTGTTATCTAGACAAACAATTATTTTAAATTAGTGTTATTATTTAAATAGAAATGATAATTATTTGAAATACTCTCATTGATAAAAAATATAACAATGTCATAATCTATGTTGTTGTTTTTTTAAAAATGATGATGATAGTCGTCATTTGATAGCTACAAATATTGTTTTTTTTCTTCTCATTTTTTTTGAAAAAAACAATCACAATCTCTTTATGAGTACTACACATCAAATGTGCAACCAATCATCTCTAAGCTTGAGATAACGATGAATAGTCCATCATTGATTCACCAAAAACAAAGTCATCCATCACAAAAAATATCTTACATAGCTATCATGTCTTGAGCACGTTGCTAGACTTTCTTAAATGACAATGGAAAGCTGCCAAACTTTTAACAGCGCTTGTCTCCATTTCCCTTATGCTTTAGGTGTCATGTCCATGTGTTGAGGTGTGGAATAATTGTCTTAGGGTAGGAAAAGTTTTCCAATATGTAATAAATAAAAGAGATGAATTCAAAGAAAAAGATATGTTAGTTCAATTAATTGTTTTTTCTTCTTTTTGAAAAAATAGGCCTGTTTTCATTTGAGTGAAAAATTAAAAAACAAAAGGTGTGTGCGTTTAACCTATGTGTTCTTATTCATTATCATCTAATTTGAAAACTTCTAACTAAAGAAGGTTTACCATACACTAACTATATTAATATAATGTTTTCATGAAATAAAATAACATAAATTGGTAGGTCATATTGTTGAATTTAATCTAAAAAAGTTAGGTAAATCAAAATTTATTATATTCTCAATTTTATATTTCACATTTTCTTTCATTTTATCTACCTTGTTACATTTCACTCAAAGAAAACATAAACTAAGGATTTGACTGTTTTTACTATTATCATTTGAGCATAACATTGTGGAGTTCTATAGAATATACAACTACAAAAAATGTCTTATCCAAACAAAGCTTAATAACTTTTAAATAGGACGATAAAACTATGTAATTCTATTAACCATTGCATTGATCAATTAGTTCTACTTGTTAGACAATTAGATGATCGTACTATTCATCTACAATCATCATTATTGTTGATATCAGTGATGATTTCAAGCATTCGTGGTTCACACATCTCCCATGGGGGCAAATAATTGATCTCATGACCCGGGAAAAGAATGCAATGAAAGAGGGCATCTAGTTTAAGAGATTGAGAGACTTACATAAAATCTCTTCAAGAAAAATTAAGAAATATAACAACAATATGTAAGTTTGTCGACATAGAAACCTTAACTTGAAAACTATGATGCTTCTAGGGAAAAAAGAGGGTTCCACTAATTCTTGGCCATAGAAGTGGGCTTCTTCCTTATTTGCTCAATCAAAGGTAGGAAGGTTAAAAAAAATATGCCCAACAAATAAAAAAAGGAAAATGCGTAATTAAAGAAGTTGGGAATGAGATATTTTCTTGCTCGACACATAGAACTAGAGAAGGTTTGCAATTAAGGAGACAGGTCATAAATATATACTTGTGGTGCATTTTATAAGTTGTGTGTAGTTCTTAAACGAGTTATGAACTAGATCAAAACTTAAAATTTGGTAATGACTCTCCAATCCTTTACCAATTAAACAACCTAAAACACATGCTTAGTGAATGAAGAAACACTAATGAGCACTTTCCTTGTACTCTAATAAGCACTTTTTACAAGCATTTAACAAACAAAGCCTTCAAATATTCTGCCAAAACCACACATTTTCAGAGATATTTTGCTCATAAAACTTGGCAAAGCTTCACTTCATTAGAGCTATAAACAATGAGTCCCCACACACCCTTATCATGGGAAAGCAAGAAAAAGTCACAAAAACCCTAAACCAATTCATCTCAAGTACCTCTACTCAAAGCATTACAACACAACACTTCAACCATATGCCTTACTCCTCTCCATGCCCTCCACCATATGCTATGGCTTCAGTTGTTGAGTGTAAATGTAATCCAAGTGGGCATCCAACATCATTCTCCTCTCGAAACACTCATCATCATCATCATCACAACCATCCAAAACCTCCTCCTTCTAGTTCAAGAAATCACCATTACTTCACCAATGGAACCCCACAAGAGTAAAAGAAGAAGAAGACAACTCAAGTGTATACAAGTAAACAATACTCACCTGGCCTGCAAACCCCCATGCCTTCTCCTCAAAGACCTCTTCCATCTCTCCTGGTTAGACATGAAAGAAAGCGTGAAGGAAAACCCAAAAACATATGACATGCAAGAGCTGGTACCTCTCATTGAGTGAGCAAGGGGACGAGAAGCTTTGGCCTTGCCTTGGATGGAGGAGGGAAAAAGGAGGGAGAAAGCAAGGAGAAGGAAGAGCAAGAGAAGAGAAGTCTGCTTCATGGGGGTAGAAGAAAAGAGATGAGGAATGAGGAGAATTGGGTACTATTTGGTGACTTAAGATGCATGTGAAAGGAAAGAAGGTTATCAACACCTCTTCAACCCACCCCCTTGGGGCCCAACCACCACCCATGGGTTTAAAGTTTAAAACGTCCATCATGCTTATATAAGTGCTCATGACTCTTTCAATATTCTCAATTTGTTTTAAAAAAAGATTATATTTAATTGTTTTTTATGTTTTATTTAATGGCATGTTAAAAAAAAAAAGATAATGTATTGTCATCTTGTATTGATATTGAAATATTGATATTATTTCAACAATGCTTAATTTTATGCACCTAAAAGTAGAAAAATATAGAAATAACTTACTAAATATAGAAGCTTCTTTTTTTTTCAAAATTTTTCAGAACACTTGGGATTACACGAGAGAAAAATAGTCAAAAATTGCACATTCATGTGTTATTTGTGGAGAAAAGTCTCTTTAGCTCAAGTCAACTTCACAAGATCATGGCTTTTGCAATTGACATCTTTCAAAATCTCACAGCCTAACACATTTTTAAAATAAATAATAATAATAATAATAATAATCTTATTATTATTATTTTCATACTTAAAAAAATAAAAATAATTTATTTTTATACATTTACTTTAAGTTCTTATGAGCCAACTTAAGCATAAGAACTTGGTTAAAAATAGCATGATTTGATAGAATGAAATAAGCAAGATTGAATGTATGTATTTAAATATTTGTTATCATAAGCTTAAATAAATATTAAATTATATGAACTTTATTGTGGATTAAGTTTAATCTACGATCAGTTGGATTGAGCGAGCTTGATGAATATGAGGTCGAACTTGTGTAATCTAAGTATAGGATAGGATCAAGATCAAATCATTGACGAGGCTAACTACAAAAGATTTCTAAATGATAAGACTTGCCCAATTCAAGAGTGGAGAGTAGGCTTCCTAACATTTAAAAAAGGAGTGGTAAAGAATGGAGTAAAGATGCATTGAATAATAGATATGGTTGCACTTCCTCAATCAAAAGTGGTCTATGGAGTGGACTCCATTCAAACCCTAAGTTGGAGGAAAGATGGGAGGCAGGGGAAAAGGTGTTGGTCCATGCCTTTACTTATGCAAAGAAAAATGCCTTTTTTATTTAAAATGTAAATTAATTGAAGAGGACTTTGGAGCAACCATAGATGTTGATAAAGATTGCTAGTTTGAGCATTGGAGATAGTTTTTTTTATAAAAATGGAAAGTAAGTTTGCACCCAATGGTCTGTTAGGGGAGAACCCTTTTCTTTGAACAATCATAATGCTTAAAAAATGGTATGATTGGTGCTTTTGATTGAGTAATCATAATGCTTTAAATATGAGATTTGTTGATGGTATTTCTTTAGATGTAGTGATGGGATTAAGGCTCAGTATATATTTTATTTTTATTTATTTATTTATTTTTTACATAAAATTTTGATGTTAGTACCTTTAGAAGATGAAAATAAGATTTGGGTTTTAAATTTGGTATTTACTTTGTCATGGATAGAATTTTATAATGAAACAAAATTGTATCCTTATGAAGCTTTATCGAAAAATAAGTAGTATCGTATTAACTATTATTAATAAAAAAATATTATAATTCTAAATTACCATCCAAAAAAAGATAAACTTATAAAGGATGCCAAAGTTTTTTTTTGTAAAAATAGTCAAATGATGCAAGGTTTTTGATTTTTAGGTGTTCTCTCTTCGCAATCTTTGTCTTTCTAAGGATCAGTAACTCAAGCTTCTTTATTTGAGATGAGCCTAAAAAAAAATATTATACACATGATAATAAACCAATAGTTACAATAAAAAGATATTAATATTACAATTGTCATCCTTTTGCATGCATTTTGTCACATGCTTTTAAGCTAAAATTTGATTGCCTTTAATCATTAATGTGACTTTTTTTATTGTTAGTTTTTTTAAAGATTTCTTATATGAAAGCAACATAAGAAAACATTTTGTTAATATTTAAGTGTCTAATATGATAGACCTATAATATTTACTTGTATCATATTCATTATCATAAGCTATAATAAATTGAGTATTATTTTAAGCCCATAATATGACATTGTGCTTAAACCATGGATTATACTGTATAAAATGTGTCATAGTTGGCTTCTAATCTTGATTATGCCAATGAACGATACTGAGTTAACACTAGTTCTTGACACATTATTGATACTGACCTAGAAGCTAAAAATGAAACGATATGCGTCGAGAATATAAATAAGTATTTAAGAAAAACAACTTTCTTTACTTTATATTTGTTTTGTCTTTGAAAAGCCAACATCTGATTGACAAACAATCTTTCTTATCTTTGCATCAAGTACCAATGGATTATGCAAATGTTTTTTGCTATCGTGTAAAGGATGATACAAAGAACTTACGAAAGCTTAGTCACCTCCAATGATGATTAGGTTTGATGAAGGTTTACCAACTTATTTGGTGCCAACTAAAGTTTGTAGTTCAGATAAAGATTTTAAACTAACTTTTATAAGTCCTCGAAATTACCAAACATTTTTTCTATTAATATCGATTTAAATAATATTTATATGCATGATTATATTAGAAATTAACCAAATTTGTGTTTATATGCTTAAATAACAAGCATAGCTTTTAGAATGGTTCATCAAAGGGATTGCCAATGTTTGAGGTTAGTGTAAAAAGTTATTTCAACTATTTAAAAAATAATTCTTAAAAACAATTTTGTTGAAAAAGGACTTTATTTGGGATGACAATAGTTGTAGGAAACTTCATTTAAAATTATATTATATGGATATACATTGTTATTATTATTATTGTTGTTGTTGTTTTTATGCTTTTTTAATTCAATTCAATATTTTTATAAATTTCAGCTTAAGTTATACATATTATATTAAGAAATTATAGCAGAAATAAAGTTATTATATTTAATTTAATATGCAGCTATTTTGTTGGAATTTTTGTGAATAAACTGTTTTGAATTTAAGTTCAATGGTGAACTAAAAAATTATTGATATTTCTCTTAAATTATTTTTAACAGAACATAAAAAATAAATTTAGATAATTAATTTGGAGTTTTTGAGCAAACAATGGAGCTGCATGAAAATATATTTGAAAAGCTAATTCTACAATCTATAGATCTAGTTTTACATAATTGGATAGTTTTATATGTAAAAGCATAATAATAATAATAAAATAAAAAATTTAAGATTTTTTTTTGAAAAATTTTCTTGCCCTTAATTTCAATACTAATATCAAGCAATAAAGTTTTTTTTTTATTTACATATAGATTTTAATTTGAGCCTATAAGTTTACATTATAGGATTAAAGCATAGAAGATGTACTTAATTGGATGCTTGAGTTTGTGATTGATTATATTACTAAAATAACTTAAGAGATATATTTATTGGTTTATCTAATCTTCTATGTAGTTAGGTTATTAGATAACTGTCTTTGTTGGCCCCTTAAGGATATGATACATGAAATATTATTATTTTAGAGTATTTTATTTAACAAATCTCTCGATATAAAGAATTTTTATTATTTACTCGTATCAAATATTACTCTTAAAAATAAAATTTTCTAGTGATAAGTTAGACTAATACAGAATAACTTGTATCAATATATTAGTTGTGTTATTAGAAATTTGAGACTAGAACTTGCTCAATTTGGATCTAAATTAGAAGACAAAATTGATTATAAAAATACATTCAAAATATATTTAAAAGATTCTAACTTACATAATAGGTTAACAAGTCATAGGTCTTTAATAAATTGCTAAATAGATCCATTGTAATTTTTCAATTATTTCAATAATTTAAGATTATCTATCTATACTTTTAATGAGATAAGTCATAGTTATTTCAAATTTAAGAAGATTAATATTTCTTAATTTTCAAAATTTTAGAAATATATAGAGATCATAATTTTTGAAATTTAAGAATTTAAAAATATGTCTATATCCTTTAATTTTTTGCTCTATTTGTTATATCAAATTTAAATTTGAATTTAATTCATAAAACTTAGATTAATTTTGAATTATTTTGTTTGTCTATGTTTTACATATCTATTAATTTTATAAATATTAATCTTGACCTAAAAAATTTATTTAAAAGATTTATTGAATGAATAAAAATAGATATTTTTTAATAACCAAGACATTCTTGTGTAGACTTATATGTTTCTTTGGAAAGGCACAAACGATCAACCTTGTCTCTCTCTCTCTAAGATAGCATAAACAATTTTCTTTCTCTTTTCTCTTTAAATCATCTTGTTGCTCCATTTATTCACCATCAATTTAGTATCAAAACTTCATTCATTAGCATCATTGTCTCTTATAAATATGAAACTATATCAAATTAATTTTTTGGAGCAACCCGTTCCTCCAAAACACAATAATTGATTTCTAGCATCGAATTAAGCTTATCCTCAAAGTCCGAAACATAGAATAATTCATAAGTAAATATATCGATAGTAAATTACCCATTTAAACAACACATAAATACATCCTCATCACCCAAGTTATTCCATTTTTTGCTATTTCATTCCTTCTTGTCCATCTTGAAGCTGATCTCATTCATTCTTCCTTTGCTTTTCATGTCAAAATCCTTGGCAATGAAAGGAAAAGCTAAAGTGATATGAAAAGATGTAGAGAAGTGGAATGTAGCTTGTGGCCTTTAGGTTAATCTTTCTGCCTGCTACCTTAAAGTGCATGAAGTGGCAAAGTCTTTGATTAAAAGGCCATCACATGCTTTCAATGAGGGTGATATGGGACCTATTTAGGTTGAAAGAGGAATCAACTCTTAAAGGTTTGATTTTTTAGCATGTTTGAAATCGATTTTAGCCATTAAAAGGCTTAATTCTTTAGTTAAATGTCAACCTAATGCAAGGTTTACAAAACATTGCCAATACCAAGATGTAGAATTTACTATATATGAATGTTAAATTAAAACATCTAGCTTACATTGAAATATCAAATATTTGTTGGTTAAAAAATAATTATTATTATTGTAGATAGGAGAGTTTTGGAACGTTTGAGTGAGTACATTTGAAAAGATAAAACTAAAACTATACAAGGTTATTGTGGTTTTGGTCGAAAATATAAGCTTAGAAAAAGTTGGGTTTAAGTGTATATCTCTTAATTCTTAGCTTAGAAGAAGCTATTTGAACTACCACATGTGATGGTGATAAGAGAGAGATTAAAATAATTATGATGATATATGATTAAGAAGGAATTTATACATTTACAATGTTGTCAAAGGATTTATGTAGTCATGCTGATCTAGTGAGATTAACTTTTATTGTTGTTGTTGTTTATTGATCTACAATTCAACAAGTACGATAACTTTAAACGATTAATAACAAAGTTGGGTAGCAAAAAAAAAACACATCTTGTTTTTCATTTTTATAATATGTATCATATGCACTTTTTTAAACTTAATAGTTAAAAGTCATCAAATATACCATTGTTATCTAATTGGGGATCTAGATTAGGTTAGAATAAATTAAACAAGATAAAAAAAAAAAGTAATTCCAAAAGGGAGAGAACTTCTTGCTATGTTGCAAATGACTTGAGGCATCTACTTGCTTTATAGAAGGACGACAATTAAACTCTGTATGGTAGAGAACAACAACATTTAAACACTTTGAAAAACTTATTTACTAGTAAGAAAATCTTGGGCATGATGTTTGTGCGATGTGTAAGTATAGTTTATGATATATTGTTGTATTTAAGGGCTTTTGATTGAATGTTATTTGGATAACATTGACATCTAAATTTCAATACGATTTAGATAATAGTGTTATCTAAAATTCATTGATATTTCTTATAATTTGACTTAATATTATCTAAATAATTTTTTATTATTTTTTGAAGATCAAGATTATTGAAATCTAGATGTCTTTGAAATTTAATGACATTTCAATGCCACTCTTTAGTATCAAAATCATAATTTTAACATCATTATATAAAATCATATATATATATATATATATATATATATATATATATATATATATATATATATATATATATATATATATATTTGATGATAATTTCATATAATGATGTTAAAATTGTAGTATTTTATGTTATCATTTTTTCAAATAATTATTATATTTTACTTTAAAATAAGATCAACTAAATGAACTATATTTTTTAATTGCATGATGTATTAAACATAGTATTTTTTTTAATTATATAAGTTTGTTTTAATTATTATGTTGTGTTTAATTTAATATTATAAGATTACACAAAGATAACTTTTTCAACCATAAAAGTGTGTTGAACTACGAAACCATACAAAACATACTTTTTTTTCTTAGTAGTTAAAAATTAAAGATAACTTTATTTTGATTTTTTATGTCTCTATGCTTAATGTTAACACCTATAAAATATACTTTAATTAGCATTGTTTATGTTTGTACATTCATAGTACAAATAAAACATATTGTTTTAGCTATATATGTTAACAAGCTATTTTCTCATCATACTTTGATTAATTCGAAGCACTGTACAAAATATTCTAATTTGAACTTCAACATTAGAGTCGATAACACTTCAAAAATACCTCAAGCTTAAGGAAAGATGCAGTATAAGGTGAGGCCTCAAATTTAACTGTTGAATACAACATAAGAGCAAGATGAGATCAATCCATAAGAGAAGTATCAGAGAGTGGTACACAAAGGGATAGAACGTTAGTATGCTGTTGAAGGCCAACAAGTCTACCTGTCCCTGTATTGATCTTCGAGTTCTTGCAGATGAGTTGAGAAGAGAGAAGACGAGCTAAGGAGCTCAGCTGGGCATCGTGGCAACTTCTCGTGCGATAGTAACCCTTCGGTTGTCGATGCATTGCTCTCAATTTTGGATGCAGGAGAGGCTTAGATGGGATTCCCACAGTTCTGCAACTGGATGAATGGTGATTCAAGGTAGAAACCTGTCTCATAAGTGAGAAGGAATTCTGCAGCTTGCAGGGCAGCTGGATCATGAGAAGAACAACAAATAACTCGTTGAGTTTAGATGAGAACAAAAAGGTTTATAAAAAATGCTAATTAAGATGATGAGTAGATTAAGTTTTGAGCAAGTAGTAATGTACTCAAACTCAAATTTCTGAAGAATCAACTTGAAATGGGCTCAAGAATTGAACAAAATTTGAGTCGAGTTGGCTCATATCGAGCTCAAAATCTATTAAAACACATGTGTTCAAACAACCTCAAGCCAATTTTGACCAAATTTTGATTCCCGGATATAACTGCATGCATAAGAGGGCAGAAGAAAAGAGGGAAAAAGAAGTTCACAATAGCAAGAGAATAGCTTACCATTGAAGCCCAACCAAGGGAGGCCAATGACACCGACAGAGAAGAGAAAGGAGACCTGCCCGGCTTACTTTCCCCCTCTGTTGACTGATCACCGATCGATCCGAAGCTTGTTGGTTCACCTTCATCGTCTTCATCCTCGGAATCCTCCAATTCATCCTCCCCAGCCTTGGGAACCTTGGCTCTGTCAGTTGGCTCACTTATCTTGGAAATTTCTTTTGCTTCTTCTTCTTCTTCCTGCATTTTCAACTCCATCTCCAGGTCTTCCAATGCTTCTTCCATGCAGATTTCAGCTTCGATGTATTCGAGTTCCTTTTCGATAAGCCCCCGCCTTTTCTCACCGGCTTTCTTCTTCTCCTCAACCCACCTATCCAACCTCTCCAAAACCAGTCTCACAGCAGCACCGGCAGACATAAGTAGCCCAGCAAAAAAAGGTGGTTTCTTTTCACTTGGTGGTGCTCGACCATAAAACTCATCGAACCCAAGTGGTAAGAACACTGCTTTGTCCGGGTCGACATCCTCGTCTTCTTTCAGATGTGGTTGCCAGAACAACCGCAGACCATATTTCTCATCCTCAACATAATTGATGAGTCTACCACTTGGAGTGTGAAGAATGAGAGGATCCTCTCTATAAATAAGCTTTGAGGGGTCTTGAGGATCTGGCTCAGGCTCCTGATTGATGAGAATAAATTCAGCATCGTCAGGATCTGGAAAACAAGAAAAACATTTTTTAAGTTTTTTTTTCCTTGGTTGCCAAAAAATGACTAGTAAATATGTAACTAATCTTGTCTTCAAATAATAAATAATACTCTTTAATTGAAGTTTACAATCTTGACTTATGAGATCTCAATCAAGATTAAGACTTCTAATGTGAACACTAGCACCTCGGTAGAAAACCAATTTCTGGCAAAAAAATTTTTGATGGGTGTTCAATAAAATGAAGTACATATCTATCTATGTATTGACGAGGAATATGAGCTAGCCTTAAGAACAATTGTGAATGGAATGCGACTCAAGCTAAGATATTAATATTGACTCACAAAATGATGTCACCTGTCTATAATTAACTAGATATTAATTAGACAACATCAATGACTTGTGTTTCCATGTAGCACTTAAGCGATCACAATGTCGAAAGCAAGATGTTTTGCTGCTCGAGAAACATTGAAAAAAAGGACATGAGGTACTAAAATGATATGTGTTATGTCACAAGTTCCCAAATGGATTGTCAAATGAGAAGGGGATGCGATTTTTATCTTAATGCGCATGGAAAAAGACTCATATAAGACTGAGAATACTAAGAACCTCCTCAACAGATCAAGTAACCTTTGATACACACTACTCTACCACACACAGCCAAAAATTATCTAGAATTACAACTTCATATGTCTTAGCTGATCTTTTAAAGCTAAAATCATCATAAATTTTTTCGAGTCTTGAGAGATTTTAACAAGAAAAGATGCCTCTATAACTGAGTTTGCATACGCATGAGTGCACACTTATTTAACTGCTCTCGTTGACATATCATTTTTCTTCAACCACTTGTATTGTTGCAATAAGAGCTTATGGGAGACTCTGATCACAACATGTGCTAATAAGGATCAACCTTGCATGGCCTTTAAATGATGTGTTAAATTGAAGAAATTACCACCCTAAATAGAAAGAAAAAAAAAAAAACAATATCCTTCTCAAAATCCACTTATACTAGCATCATCCACAATGTACAACAAAACACTCACAATGCAAGTTACAAAATCTTTCCTATGACCATCTATGTCAACCCCTACCCATCCTATTAGATAATAAAATACAAACATAAAAATTAAGATAAATAAGAGCATACATGCTAATTGAGGACACAACATCTACTTGGACGATGATGAAGATGAAACTTACTTTCATAAAACTATTTCTCAAAGTCAATCATGGCTATTCCATAATATAGCAGAGAAATAACAATTAACACATATGCATATCTATAACATAATAAAAGTGAAAATATCTCAAATATAATACCAAAATAAATTAGAGTATATGACTCCTCAAAATATATCTCTCATAGAAACAACACCTAACTCACATGTCACTCAAGTCTCTTTCTCTCTATGTATCCCTGACATAACTTATAATTTAAGAAAATAATTTTTACAGAACTCAATGGATAAATCTCTATCTATAAACAATAACTCAACACAATATGATATCAAAGTGCATAAATAACAATATAACATTTACAAAAAACTCAAGTATAGGCATATCTCAAATAAATATAAAAATATATCATATTATATTCCATGTAATATATATAAACAATATCTCATACTTTCCATATAACTATAGTATTTATTTTCATCATTATTCTATAATAACCTCACTTTCATTTTTATTATATCTTTCATTATAAAAGGGTTCAAATTCTCCTAAATGATAATTAGTTTATGTTTATATAATTTCATCTCATCTTATTTTTATTTGACATCCCATCATCTCATATTTAGACCTTAGCTTATAGATCTGAAACCTACACATTTTACTAACAACAATAGAGCTGAACTCATCCAACTCTATACAAAGTAATAATGATAACAAAATATAAGATCCTAATATCATCATCTTATAATATAACCCATAGCTTATACTTATATACTATTAACTAATCATTATAATATAATCAAGAGATAATATCATAGAAAAATTTAATGTCATTTTTTATCTCATTTTATCTTACGATTTATTATCGTAACATCTTATCATATTATAACATAATATTATCACAAATGATGTACATATAAAACTTATATAATCTATTCATATAGTTTTTTTTTCTTTTTTTCTTTTTCTCATTATTTTTTTATTTTATTTCTTTTTTTTCTTTTCCTTTTCTTTAGATTTTGATATCTCTATCACATTGCATATAATAGATACATATAATTATTCTATGTTTATAACATATAATAATATACCATATTTCATACATAATATTGTAACACAAAATATAATAATGTCAAGCAAATTTGGTTATCTAACTATATTTTATGAATAAAATTATTATGTTATTTACATTACATTTAAGTTAAATTTGCAAATCTAATTTCTCATATATTACTCTTTTTTTGTTCCTTCTTTTCCCTTTGATTTTTTATATAAGAAAAATAATACAAATTTTATCAAAATCTCAATATTTTCTATTAATATCATGATTGCTAATTTCCATTTTGTTCTAAACATAATTTTCATTTTTTCAATATACGAAAATACCAATATTCGATTAATCACTTTGTATAGATGTATTGTACATCAAAGCCTACATACTATATGGCTAACCTTGGTTTATCAAATGTCAACTTGACATAATACAAACTCAAGAACAGCATACTGTCTGCCCAGTTGGGCATGTGCTACATCAAACTCTTAAGTATTGTACACAAAACCCACGTATCGTACGTGGACCTGAAGATCGATGTAAAACTCTACTATTTCCTTAGTTTTCTATTTAAATCCAATTATATACTTATACCAAGCAATTTTTTACACTCTTATAGCAATAATCATGCTGGAAACACCTTAAATATAATAATACCTCACAAGTGTCAACCTAAACACAAGTTTAATCTCTAAAACAAAGATTTCTAACCAAACAAGCCTCTTAAACATACAGAAATGATAGCTAAATCAGAACTGAAATAAAAAACTTTGTAAATAACTAACCGTATTACTAATGCCCGCAGCAACCAAGAAACCACATTCCAATTTCTTTATCTCAATTCTGGGAAGCTCTTCAAGTTGCAATTTATTCTGTTTTCTGATTAAATCCAATTCTGTAGTTATACCAAGCAAGTTCTTACACTCTTATAGCAATAACCATACTGAAAATATCTTAAATAGATTAAATCCTTCCAGGTTCCAACCTAAACATGAGCTTGATCTCTAAAACAGAGATTTATAAGTAAATAAGCTTCATAAACGTGCAGAAATGATAACTAAGTAGAATTGAAATGAAAAACTTTGTAACTAACAGTATTACTCCTCTTTCCTGCAGGGCCATTCCAATTTCTTTTTCTCAATTCTTGCAAGCTCTTCTAGTTACAAACCTGTTTTCCCATGTAAGTTCCTATGTTTTGTTGTCCTCCTTTACTCACAGCCATAGTTTCTAATTCTTTCTGTAAGCTCTTTTTCTTTGCTCAAATCTCCTGTAGCTCCTCCCCTGATTCAGCTTTGAAGCTGCAGCAACTGAATTCTTACTTCTTCCTCAGTTTCTGTCTATTTCCTCTCACTATTTCTCATTGGATAGCTTCTAAGCACTTCCTTGCCTACCACAGTCGTTTCCCACTCTTGCTCATCCAAATCAATTAAGGCAATAAGCATGCTAAATTACAGAATTACCCCTATTATTTGAGACAATTCCATAGCTAATTAATTTGAAGTCAATTTTTTGTACTATAACGTTAAAAATTTACAATAATTTAGTTAGAATTCTAAAAATTACAGAACGAGTATTTTTGGATTCTTGAATTTTTTTTCAAATTATGAGTCATTTTGTAAATTGGCACATTTTTTTCAAAATGTAACTTAAATATTATCATTTTGTTCCAACACATTAATTTTTTCAAATATTAACTTTATCTCATTAAATATAAATATTTGCATGCTTTCAAAATGTAACTTAAATATTATTATTTTGTTCCAACACATTAATTTTTTAAAATATTAACTTTATGTCATTAAATATAAATATTTGCATGCTCATATACATCAATGTATTATTTATGACACAGACAAAACAAAATTTTAAGATATTATAATCCACTTCAAAAATTCTTCCTTTAGAGAACAATGCATTCATGTTCCATCGTTCAAAATCTACTATGCAACAAACATTGCATGCAACAACACACCCTCCATCTCTCACATATATTGAATATCCACCAACTCAAACAACTACCAAATAACCTTCCTTCAACAAAATTGACCCACCTTACCATAGCGATTTGACATGCAAGTGCCCACCACACAACACCGGTTTAGCCGGTTCAAAGAATCATAAAAGACAATCATACACCTCCAAAATCGACTTTGCACCTTCAAACACAAAAACCTCCATAATGATCATCTCATTCCCTAATCTTTAATCCCTAATCATCTCATATTTTTAATCTAGCAATGTTCATGAATGGTCAGCTTGAAAAGAAAAGCTAGCTTCTTGTCTATAGAATGAAAGAGAGCACTCGCAAATTCCTTACAACTCACCATCTTTTCTTTGAAAATGAAAACTTTGATTTTGAATTTTGAGGTTATGAAAGAAGATTTCAAACAATCATTGAGATTTTCCCTTGTACAATACAACCCATGGGAGTAGCTCAATGAGGGAAATAGGATTATAGCCACCAATGCTTATAGATGTAGTGCAAGGTGTTGACATAAGTCATGAACACATAACAAATGAATGTAAAGCCTTGAATAGCCTCTTTTATCAATTTTTGGAAGATAAACATCTAAAAAGAAATGGGGGCAACCTCAACCTCACGACTCCAATAATGTATCAACTACCAAGAATAATCCTTTGATGAGGTCTAGCAACATGCAATAGCCAAATTGCCTCAACAACAAACTCTAAATTAGCAACCATAGGTTGAAGTGAGAATTATATCTTAGAGCTTGTTAGCAGCAATTTGCACAAAAGTGACATATGGTGGAAGTTATTGGTCGGCATGACACTAAACTTACAAGTACAGGGACCAATAGTCAATAATATGAGGTAATCCTCTTCTAATCAGATTCTAAACACCCTTAGGCCTAATGGCCTATTATTAAATGAAAATCAGCACAATAAATTACCAACATTGTGATAATTGTTGTCCACTACCAAGAATCAATATCCTAAATTCAACTTATGGATATGTCAAAATGAATTTTCTCATAGTTGTCTCCAAGTAACATCAAACTCATATTCTAAAACATGTAAAAAAACATTTATCACAAATAATGGTACTTATTATTACAAAATGATGCCTTTTAGACCCCTAGTTGATATATTGTTAGAGATCACAATTCCCATCGAATGGAAGTTATTGAACTCCTATACTAGCTTTTATCAGTGGTATCACAAATCCATGCAACAAGCTATGGTTTTGCGTAATACCCAAGGGAAGCTACATGCTCATAGGCATGTCACGATCTAGCATGTAGTGAGGAACATCTCTCTTTCCAATCACTCATTCAATTTTCAAAGTTCGTAACACATTTTGACATTGCTCACAAACATTCTAAATGCTTGGAGCCCATCAAGCACTTCAAAGTCAAGCATGTCAATCACGATGGTATATGCATCTCAGTCGAGTGGGTGAATAAGTGTAATCTAAGCAATATCGTTATTGCAAGATAGGATAACCAAGTAAAGCAAGCTAATACCAGCAAATTAATATAGCATCCCAACCTTCTTAGAAGATTATGCATCAAATACGTACTGTGACAAGTGGAACTATGCACAAAAATAGAGCATACAAGCTCAAGATGGTATTTATATCAATATTTCAACAAGAAAATGTGTTTTCGTATATCTCATATAATGAAAATTTATGAAATATAAAATTGAAAATAAAATATTACATTAAATATTTTATATAGAATTTTTTCGTCCCCTTTTTGTTTCTTTTAAATTGTATAAAAAAAAATACATGAAAGAGTCACTTTAGCTATCTTTCAATGTGAATGTGTGCCACTCAATGTTTTTTTATTTCTAACTTTGCTATAGCAAGACCATAAAAAGTAAATCATAAACTTGAAATGGAAACAAAATATAAACAACAATAACAATAGGGAAGGAAAGAACAAAAGTGATCCAAGAATAAGTCAAGCACAGGTAAAACCAATAATGATGGTATGAACTCGGCTCATGCACACTGTAATGACAAGAAATCACATGCAACATTTGTAAACAGCAAAAACAAAGCATCAATAGGCCATGAAAAACATAAACAATGTAATGCATATAACAAAGCTACCATGCTCCAACAACTAATCCAAGCTAGACAATTTGCAAGTGTAGATGCAAAGTAAATTAAATGCGATGATGCAATAAATTTTAGGCACCTCTGTTCATAAAGCTGCCTCTAGAAAACTAAGCCAAAACATCCATTCAAACAACAAAGATCTCAATCCAATCTAAGTACCAAAAAATTAACTTAAGAAACTTTTGGTAAGCTACACCATGGCCATACACTTACACAATGTGATCAAATTGCTATGCAGCAAACTAGTACAGCGATACCACTAACAACAAAATTAAATGCACTATAAGAAAGCAATGTATGAGCTCACATGTATGAAATAAAGCAATAACATAGCAGCCACATGGCACGTTCTGAGAATAAATAACTAAAAAAAAAAAAAAAACAACAAAGTTCAAGGTTATACTCAAAGCACTTCCAAGACAGAACCCAACAATCCAGGACATGGTTCAAAGATACGACACTCAATCCAATGCATCTCACTTGGCACAGGAAAAGACAATTTTGCATTTTTTTTTCCTTCTTCGCGCACCATGCTTCCTGCCTTTCAACCATATGCACCCACCTCCAAAACCTCCGTATCTAATTGAGAATGCTACATCACATCTCGAACCTCTACTTCAAGAACCTGAATTCTGCATCTTAGCTCTAAACATTAACTCAGGTTCAAGGGGATTCAGTTTGTCTATTCTCTTTTCTTGAACTTCTCGACCAGAACTTCCATGTGAAAGAAATCTCCACTGAACATAACAAACTTTGTTTTTATTCCATTTTATCTACAATGGCTTTTTTATTAAAACCATTTTATTATAATATAACATCTATTAAGCTAATTACTCTTCATATTTTTTACTTGTATAAATACAAACGCAATTTTATATTATTTTTTATTAGTGATATCCCACAACGCCCATGTTTTATTTTTTTAAAAGTAATGTCATCGTATTGTGTTATGTCCCTCCCTTGTGTTCACGTTTTATGGTATCAAGCTTTATCATGGGATAGGAGAGAACCTAATACTTAACGGAAGGCATAATATCAACCCAAAATCAATGTAAGATGCAGCAAATGCCCTTCCTTATTACACATTTTGTACTTTGCATGTTGAAAAGCTGACATAAAATCATCATAATATTGGTCTAATCATTACCAATACAACTATTAAAAATTTTGTCCATCTCTGAAAACACGGTAATAATTTTCTCTCAAAATAGCACAACATGACAACAAGCAATTGCTAGCATTCGTAGTCTTCGAATGTGACTAAGGTATGCCAAATTATGCACTAACTTCGGATCAACAACACAGTAACCTGAAAAGGCTACATGCTCCTATTAATTGCTACTACCAAAGTACAAATTTATTGAATAAAACATATGCCCAATAATTAAACTAACATCTAAAACTCCAAAACTGATAACGTTGCAAGGCCAAGTACTATGACAGTACACAAAACCAAACCATGTGTAGATATGTGAAGATCCATTTGCATGTTTGAGCATGTTCTCAACGTTATCTTCAATGTAAACATACTTGAATTAATTTACGATTTGCTCAACGAACAGTATTTTGTTTTTCTTTTTCATTGCTATGCATGAGGTGGCAAGGTTAAGTGCAAGGGATGTAGGCCTTGAATATCTATTTAACCAAGAACGTAAGATAAGCTAAAAAAAAGACTACTAAAAAAAATCAATAGCATAGGCCATAAAGAATATACCAGAAGGTAAAGCTATTAAACAATCAATAGCAACTCGAATTTAATATTAAGGTAAAGCTTCTTTTTTTTTTTTGTCCTACTTCTAGATCATGTTCACTACGAGAAATATTAATATCATGTGTGCATCTTTAGTGTTACCTGAAAAATTCAACATCAAGTACAAAGAAACAGCAAATTTTTGTATATAAAAACATATACACAATAATACAAATATAAAGATAGAGATAAAGAAAAGAGTGATAAATCAAATAGTTCGGCAATGCTATTAAACAATTCATTTTCTTTTTTGTTACAGCTTACTCAACAAGAGAAATCAATACTATTAAAAAATTAGGGAGAAAAAAATCATTAAATTGCAGTACCATTTATTGATCAAACAAGTAACCCAATTTAATACATTTCAGCAAGTAACCCAATTTAATACAAATGAATTTAACTAACTCTAACAAAAACTGCTGCTCAAATAACAACTTACATGGATGAATACTTTTTTTAAGCAAAACTATTTTTTATGATTGTTGATAACTTCATCATAAATAAAGATTTTAGCATTGAAGTTCATGCACCGTCCATTAAATTTTAGGAAATAAGGAAGGCAAACAAACATAAAATCTCATGAAACTTTGTTCATAGATTTCCCGATATCAAATATCAATACCAAGAGTTTTGTCCTTCTATTTCAACGCTTAACAAATAAATAGATAGATGGAATGCAAACAAACATAAAATCTCATGAAACTTTGTTCATAGATTTCCCGATATCAAATATCAATACCAAGAGTTTTGTCCTTCTATTTCAACGCTTAACAAATAAATATATAGATGAACCAAATGATTTAGGGACATCTAAGAATTCTTGATGACTTCTGTTGATATTTTAGCATAGGACCTCAAAGGCCAAAGGTCCAAGAAATAGCAAATTTACCTTTGCTTTTAGGTCAGAAAAAGCCATCAGATATGTGTCATCTGATCAAAATCTGGCTATACCATATTTTTTTCATGCTGCCATACTGGGTTGCCTTAAAGAATACAAAGCAATTTGGTAATGGTTCACGTGAATGCTCTAATTTGCAAGTAAAATAACTTAAATAATTCAGGAACTAAAATAATGCAATAAAATGTCTTTTAAAGATGTTATAAGATGGGTAACAGGGTATAACCACACAACGTTGAATAAGCACTTTCCTTTGATTAAATTTTAATAACCAAAGAATAAAAGCTTTATGACCTTTAGACCACCAATGTTCAAGCTCAGCAGGCATTGGAATTCGTAGTGGTGCTTTATAGAAAGAGTTCAACCACATTTGCCTTTCCTGATCAACCTCTTCCACATAGGTCTTCCAGGAATCAGGAACCTGAGGTGGCTATAACTAAGAAAATGGAACGTAGATAGTTATGAGCAAAAGTAATAGTAAATCATCGAACTCACATCATAAAATTGGTTGATAAATCCAGGAGCCATCCATGCATCATCATCCAAGTAGAAATACGGATGTTGAGGATCACCATATGGGCCTCGTTCCTCTCTAACCACTGTTATAAACAGAAAAACAGACTAGTAAACAGGTAAACAAGAAAAACACAAGTCTATACAACAAAATGCGAATAGGAAAAAATGCAAAATTGTTAGAAAAACAGGATCACATATCTGACAAATGATATTCCAAAATAACTCTACATTTATATAGGCCTTTCTACTGTTGACTATGTCCAAGAGCAACAAACTTTCTAGCGCTAATTTGGTGATAGAGGCATCAAGGTGTAAACGTAGCAGGCACAAGGATTTGGGCCACATCAATAGAAACAAAGTCAGTTCATTGTCAGGTTGAGCTGTTTGACTCATTATGCTTGTGATATCAGACTATGTATGCTTGGAACGAGTAAGATTGTTTGTATGGGGGAGCTAGGGGTAGATAGGGACATGTTGTACAACTATGAAATATTTTCATATGTTGGATCCATCTGCTACAAGTATTCAACATTCCACACATTGTGTAATTATCTATTCATCTTTTGGGTAAAATAGATTACATCATTTTTAAGTACCTTGAGCTGTGGAGGACATAAGATATGTATCAACAAATATCATGTTTTATGAGCACTCGGTCAAGACATATTTCTTTGACCCCAATTAGGATATCAAGCTTCTATTTAAGCCATTACAATTGTAAACGTTTATGAACAAATCCAGAGCAAAGGAAAATTGAAAGCCATCATCTAGAATTTGTTGATCATGAAGACAATTATGGTTATTGTTTTTTATTCTTTGTTACTTTCCCCTTTCATGGTTTTTAATTGAGAAGCTTGTACTCATTTTGTTAGGGTTTTGAAAAAAAAACATAGTTTTGACTGCAGACAATCGATGAAACTACTGACCCTGAGAGCTTAACTTCCACCTTATTTTCTTCTGCTACAAATTAAATCACCTGGTTCCTACAACATGAACTCTTTACAAACTTTGCACAGATTGCAAATTTCTAAACAAACTTGTTTAACTGGAATAATCATATTCATGCCCGCTTTGGTTTGCATTTCACAAGATGCATCCATCAATCACGTCTTCATTGCATTACATTGTCACATTTTCCATTGCTATTTTGCTCTATGATGAATCAGTAGTAAACTCTGTACAAAACCCTTAGTATTTTTCTTTCTTTGCTGACAAAAAATTGATAAAGCCTTTAATTTCTCTAGAAGACAAAATAATTCCTTGACACGTCTAAGCTTCACTAAGCAACAAAATCATAAAATGTCAGGTGCCTCTTTGAGAGTAATTTGCTGAAATACCACACGATAGAGAGATAGATAGATGGGTTTCCATGATAATGATGCCCCAAGAATCAATGCTTACACCATCTGTTCATAAATAGGTAATACTCAAGAGTTAAAAGGAGACAATTTCTTTTACATACTCCCATCAGGCTTGTTAATAAACATCCGTGCCTTTGCTGCAGCTACTTCTGCAATGCCTGCATGCAACTGAAATAACATACATGCTAAAAACAGTTCCCAAGAAAAGCACAGTAATCAAACGAAGTTTTAAAATATACCGCCGAAACATCCGAATCACAACCAGATGAATCTTCCAAATGTTGTCCAAAGTAGAACCTTCCCTGAAACAGAACTTAAAGACAAACTATTAGTAATTTTCAATGAGTACAACACACGTCAAATATGAATTCTGATTCAATCTTTTATACAATACATTTAGTTTTTTTTAGCTTAGTACACTGATGAGTGGAGTATATGCCTGATAAAGTATTAAGAACACAAAAATATTGTATGGTACATTTCTGTTGAATGTACAATACTTACGGAAGCATAAATCACATAAAAACTATTTAATCTTATTGGAAATCGAAAATTAGCCATTGGAGTTGCCTTAAGCTGTCTTGTAAGAAGTCCTTGCATATAAATATCTCCATAAACCTAAAGGAAAAAAGTCTAATGCTCAAATTTTTAATCTTGGGATTATACTTTCAACATTCAATAAGATTCACTGTGTTATAGCAATCTAGATCACTGTGAAACCTTCTCTTAAATAGCATTCACTTCTCAGACAACATTCATTTCTCTAACAAAAGCCATAATCTCATTCTGTACATCTTATATTGCATCACCTATAATAAGCATTAGTTGTAGGATTATTGTACAAGCTCAAGTTGTAAAAATGTAGAGTTAAATCTTGCCATTGTTTTGCTAAAATTGCTTTGTATTTTTGTCTCTTGTGAGCCATTTGTTTTGGCAACTCTTTTGGGATATCTTTGGATCCTTGAAGATCTATTTTTCAAGGTTTTTTCTTACCCATCTTTTAAGAAAAAATGTTCTAAATAAGCCAAGTTTTTTATGGTGGGGGGTGGACATAAATTTGTGCTAGTACTGAACCACTTAAATATCACTGTGTATTTATCTTAAGTTTTGGTACATTTATATGCAAGATATAGAAACATGTGCATGCATACATTAATGCATATATATACATTGATTCAAGACAGTTTGGGTATACATTAATGCATATGTATAAAAACCTAGCTTGATCCAAAAAGTTTGGCTTGAATTGAACTCAAATAGAGCAAAAATCATAAAAACAATAAATAAGCAACCTTCAAGCAAAATTAATAGATCAGCATATAAGCCTTAAACAACAAAAACAGCATCAAACAAGTAAGAACCTACATATATCGTTCGTTCATTTACTTCAAGTACCCCACAACCATGCATTCGACCATGCTTCCACTGTCCTGCATACCGATATCGACCTTTCTCTCTGTAACAGGAAGCCCACATCAGAAGTCAAATGAAAAAACAAAGGAGCTAAAAACGTTTAACAAAAGCAGCAAAAAAACCACCAAAAAAAAAATCTGACAGCTATAACATATGCAATGCCTGAACTTGCTAGCTACGTTTCACAGCATGCAGTCGTTCAAGTATGTTGAATTGAATCTGATCAAAATTCTCCTCTAATTCAAATTTGTTGACTTTCTGTGGTATGTTTAGTTATTCAATATGCTTGGATTCTAATACAGCAATAAGACAAACAATATCCCAAATAATAAATAGCTGCAAAAAGCAATGCCTTAGAAAGATAACAAACTAGAGAGTTGCCAAACAGATGGTAACCAAAGCTTATAAAAGAAACGTCATCTTCAGTAATTACTGTGGCATATGGGTATCAACGACTCACTCTTTGAACCTGACAACCAAAATGAAGAATGCTACAAATGTGAAGCAGTAAACAAACCAAGAAAAAGGACCGACAAGGACCAAGAACTTAACATCTCACTGCCAAAGATCTTGTTAGATAACTTTAAAACTAAAGAATATATTAAAACTAATACATACGGTTTTTCACCATAAATCTCAACCCATTCATCATTTTCATAGAATGGAATTTCTCTGTTACCGCCAACAAAGTAGAGTGTGTCTTCAATGTCCATTTCCAACCAACTTCTATCTTCTGGGTCCATAAAATCTCTAGTTATGATCCGCCCCTTTTTACGCATCTTGGTTTCCAGCCTAACAACAATAGTAACATAAAGGTCACACGAATGGAAGTCCATTGCATAGGAAAAGATATTAGCAAATAACATTGAATATCTCCTCCAAGCAAATATTTTTACTCAAGATAAACTTGTGAAACAAACAACTTTTAGCATACATTGACCCTGGAACCGGTTGCACATCAGGAATATCAGCTTCCATAACACCATGGCCTTCCATTTCATTGTGAAGCCACTCCCCCTCATACCTACATATTAAAGCAGCAGCATAATTAACAAAAAAAAAAAAAAAGGAAATCATATTAGTTAAAATTGGCCAGTACCCTGAATGATAATAAAAACAAGAATAACAAAACAAGACTTTAAAATTCCTTTTCAATCCCTAAACAAATCTTAACAAGGAGAGCAAACTAAATTTGCCAGCTTTAGTGGCAAAAGGCTTGTGCACAGTCTAGTACAAGAAAGGCTCGGATAACTTGAGGTAAGATGTATAAACATTGATGCAAGATGTTATTGCACATGGAGAGTAAAAATGACCAGTTCAGAACAACAAAAAAAAACCACACCTGACAAGCCCTTTCTCAGCAACATAAACACCTTTTCCATGAGCAGAGTCATCCCAAACGGTTCCTTCATATCTTTATAAACATGGAGGAAAGAAATAGTCAAGATAGTCAGATTTATGATGAGAAATAAAATGTAAGATTGCTAAGAAATAGTTAATTATAAATGAAGATCTTACCTTCATTATTTAGTTAAACAATTTTTTGAAAACAAGCTTAGGCATACTGCCAACACATACACAAAGGTAAGTAGGCAAGGGCTGAGGAGCAAGAAGCATGTAAGGAATAACATCTAGATGGGTATGAGTCAGAATTAAGGAAAAACAAACCCACCCAACTTTATAAAATGCTGAGAATACACTAAACACATGTCCAAACTGAACACATACATGAACCATAACAAAACATGCATACAACCCTATCACATTACATTCCAAGTTCTCATGCCCAAACCAAACCTAGTCAAAACTGAGTTAAGTAATGGCGAGTAAATAATACATTAGTATGTTTTATAAAACATTTGCAGCATTAAAAAGAGTGGAAGGACAAGGCAAGTTCGGTATGTTGGACTAAATATTCCTTGGCTTGTCCTGGTCAAAGCGCCTACACCTAGACCCAAAACCATTTCAGGTTTTTGCTTCTTAGTACTAGCATCCACTAACCAAGCCTAAATATCAATCTCATGCTCATTCCATGATGAACCAGTTAGATTGGATTAAGCAGACGCACTAACAATTTGTCAATCTCTAATACTAGATTGAGAAAGTTTCGATGTTTTCTACTAAAGCAAAAAAATCATTTGAAGGCATATTTTGAATCCAAAAACTCAATCAGAAAAACATAGGGTAACATCAAGTACATGTCCAACGTAAAAAGTGTCAAAATATCACATAATGTTTTGCTGTGTTCAACAAACTCTTAAGCACCACTTGAAAATCATGTGCAGTATTTCCCTAAGTGAAAAATAAGCAAAAATTAGTATGCCATCACTCAAGCTTTCCATATTAGGTATTCATGCAAGAAACAAAAAGGTAGATGGGAGAAAAGGATAAGACCATGAACTTCCAAGAGTTCAATAAGATATGAAAAAAAAGTTGAAGAAGCTAATCATTAACCATAAGAATATATGGAACAAACTGTCACGAATTCAAAGTGTGTAACTCTCTGAACCACAAAAGCTGAGTACATAACTACTTTGGAAGCTGGCAAGGAAAATGATAGGGTCAAAAAATCTTCTCAAAAAAAGTTTGAAAAGGATAATCATAACTACACATCATTCAATGATAATCAAAATATTGTTTGTCTCAAAAATAATCAAATATTACATTCTTAAACAAAACACCTTCATCTTCAACATCATCACATAATCAATTTAATCATCACCAAGGAAAATTCTTTGTGAGAAAAATTCAACCAATATGTAAACCATGGAGGTCACCAACAATAAACTAAGACTTTAGTCAACCTTGGGTGTCATGCATACAAAAAAATAATAGGGTTGCCATATTGAAGTTAAAAAATATCCATGAAAAAGGTTAACTCTAAAAACATAACTTTTGAGAAACAATCTTACTCCAAGTAGGACATTTTTAAGATATAGAAGTTGATATTGAAGTCTCACAAACCATAGCAGGTTTAATGTGCATACAAAAATTATTGTTGAGGGTAAAACTAAATAAGTATTGTGGCGACCAGTAATTTAAGGACAGGCAACCTGTAACATTTACAAATGACTACAGCATGAAGTGCATAAATTTTACGAATGCAGACACAAAATTTAATAGAAGCACTAAGAGACAACACAAACATGATTTCTAAAACACGGATAAAAAAGTGACTATGGCATAAACAAGCAAAATTACAACAAATGTGGCTTGGTAGTAGATTGTGGAAGTGTGAATATGTGACAATCTTTCAAATCCTCTGTAAGAAATAATATGATTAAATGAGAACTCTAAGGGAATATTTATGTTGTTCAAACCTTAGTAACTTCAATCTTACTATGAAGGTAGCATATATTACCCTATGAGGGTTGTCATCCATTGAAACTAGAGTGAAGTTTTGAGAGAAGCTTGTATCATCTTTTAAGTTCTATTGAAGATCATCAGAAGTGTGATTGTGGCTTTTACCAAGCTGAGTTTTCATGTAAATCCTTCTGTTCTTTGTTCATCCAATGTGTTTCTTCTCTCTTGTTTCCATTGTGTGCATGCTCTATTTGTCATTCTCTTCAACTCATGCTAGATTTTTCACTGTTTAGAGTAACAAGTGGTCTAATTGTAGATAAATGAGGATATGAATTTAATTTCCATGAATATAGTTCTTCTATAGACCAAGTAATGTTTTTTGGTATGCACATATCCAATTTCCTAACAACTAGGATAAGAATAAAAAGCTATCAAAATTATGATTCGTGGAGTCGTCTAAAGTGACGGTGAGATGATGATGTGGAAATGAGTATTTGATAATAATGGAGATGTAAGCCTAATTTCTTAGGGCTTTTGAGCCCTTGGGCTACACATACCTAACCTAGAAAACCTTCATAAAGAAGAACGTAGCAACACTAAAAATATTAATTGTGTAGAATAATCTCGAAGTAAAACACAAAATCGTTAATTAGCTATAAGAACTTCCCATAAAAACAATTTACAAGGATCCTAACAAGCAAGAAATAGAAAACGAACATCATAATCGATATCATTGAGATAAACATAACATGTTGTGCATAGTATGTCATTTAGTATATTAACCTTATTTTGTAAAAATCAAGGGGAAAATCAAGAAAGACCCATAGGTTTCATTTGAAATTCTAATAAAGTATTTTTTACTACCAAATCACAATTTATAAATTTTGATATCCAAGCACATGATGAATCATGAACAACTAAAGACTCTGTGATATTAATGATTTGACATGACCAATGGAAAAGAAATATTGCCACCTCACCTCCAAAGTCAACTCAAATATTTAATAAGCCACATATTGTCACCATAGCCACACACAACATGATCTTGCTGTCAATCAATCTATTTAACATTGAAATTCATTCACAAAAAGGTTGTGGTGTTAATATTCAATGGAAAAAAGAAAAAATACATGAACCTAGCTGTTAAAGGGAGGCATTCGATCTGGTAGAAGAAGCATCATTGACCAGTGGGGGTTGTAATCTAATCTAGTGCATAGAGCTATTGCCAATTACCTGAGGCAATTCACCTCAGAGGTGGGGGGGGGGGGGTCTAAAATGCTATGGCAAAAGAATTTGGCCTCAAGATAATTTGGTCAACTTCATGAAAGATCACAATAGATGTACCAAAGCTATTTGCACATGACAATGCCAATAAGAGCTTCTTGGAAGTTTTAAGAGGGGGTGGTATGGGAACTATTGTAAGTATGGTGTTATTAGACTAGATGCAAATTTAAGAGTTGCTAGGACTCCGATTCATAGGCCTACCAATGTGGATATTTTCAAGACAACATGACAAATCATTCATCTAAGGTCATGTTATTATCATGTTGTTGATGCGAAAAACGGATTCGAAAAATTTACACAAAAACTTAGGAAAACGACGAGGAAACCCGAATGAAATGAAATTCCCAAATTTGTTTGGAAGAATATTGGAGTACACATTTAAAGTAATATAGCATGATGCGACAAAGTTCCAGTTAAGAGGCCTTAAATTGCGGGTATGTGACACTATTGAAGGAAACTTGGTGATGTAGAAGACGACGTGGTTGATGTGAAGATGGTACGATAAAATACAACAATGACTCAACCTGGATTGGCAGTGACTCGGCTGAGATCGACTGCCACTCGGCCAGGATTGGTGGGGACTCGGCTGGGATCAGCGGTGACTTGGCCAGATCGGTATTGAGTTGACTTGGATCAAGGGTCAGAAGACCTGGATCAGAGGCGAATTTGCCGAGATCGAGGTAGAGTTGGCCGGCGGGAGGCAGCGAATTAGCCGGGGGGAGGCGGCGAACTGGCTAAGTAAGATCAACTCGGTGTGGGTCGGCACGACTCGCGTGAGCCTTCATAGCTGGGCTTGGGCAAGCGCGGGTCGGTTCAAGCAGGTGCGAACCGACTCGGGTATGTGCGGGTCAACGCAAGTGAAAGCGAGTCAATATGGGTCAGAACATATCTGCACGTGTCAACATAGGTGGTCCTGGTTGATGTTGGTCAAAGCGGGATGAAAGAAGTTGATGCGGGTTACTGCGAATCGGTGATCGATTCGGATCTATGTGGGTTGACGCAGGTCATCGAGCATGCGCTGATTAGCACAAGTGTATGGGTCAACCGGGCTTGACGCAGGTTGCTGCGGATCGACACAGGTTTGCATGGGTCGACGGGGTTGGCAAGTTGTCGAGGGTTATCATAGGGGTACGGGTCCCTAAAGATCTACACCAGTCAGCGTGGGTTGACACGGATCAGCAAGGGTCAATGCGGGTCAACGCGGGTCAACACAGGTTGCCATGGGTCAACACGAGCAAGCTCTGGCAGCCTTTGAAAAGATGCAACCAAGTATAATTTAAATCCCTAATTACCTGTTCGTGTCACCGACAGTTGGGAAGACGGGAGTTTGCGATGACAGCTCAGGAAGTGATGAAGATTAGGATCGTTTTAGGTGGCGGAAGAGAAGAAATCGGTAAATCTTCTAGTGAAGTCAAGATTGCAGTCGGAGGGAGACGAAGCATGTTCAGAAGCCTCTCATCCTGCATTCGATCTCCATCGACGACTGTGAAGGTTCCAATCGCATCAAAAGGGTTTCCCGAAGCTACTTTCCTCTTATGCTCCTCTCTTTTTATTTGCTTCCAATTCAGCCCCCTTTGCAGTCAATAAGAAGAGACATTTATAGTGGCACTTAGTGAATGACACCAAGACCATATCAGATTTTCTTTTCCATTCTTTAATCCAGTGTGGTGGCTTTTCTCAGAGAACTGCGTTAAGTCATCCGCACTATATATTTTTATCTTTTCTTTTTTCGGAAACATTTTTTGCGTCTTCACATTTCAACACCTGCTTGTGACAGGGAGGTCATTACTCGTTCTAATGAACAAATTAGACACGTCTATGGGGTTAAGTTCTTGTTTACATGGCTTGCTTAGAAATTAAAGCAGTGATAGGGCCACCTTGGTAGATTTCGGGCTCTTGAGCTTAGTCTTAGTTGTACCCTCCAACATTTTGACAACCTTGTTGATCATGAAATGGTTTGCATGGGAGGTCATGGATTGTGGAGGACCAATCCTGGGTTTGGATGCTTGGTTTGCACATTTTAATCCTAATCATGTCCACACCAATTTAGGTTATACTCCCTGAGCTCTCTCTGCTCCATTAGGATAAGAAAAACATTTCACATGTAATGGCTCTCAGTGATCCTTTGTTGAGTGATGGCTAGACCATAGGAAAAGAAAGATCAACATTTTCTAGAGTTTGCATCAGACTGGACTTTTCATGTCTTCTGATGTCTAGAATGTGGTTTGAGGGCCTCCTCAACCATTGGTATTAATGTTTTGAATATGAGGGATTGTCTCTCATTTGTTTTACATGAGAATAGGTTGGACACAAAACAAGAGCGTGCCAACTCAAACAGGTGGATGTCTCGACTGAGCAATGGACAAGTACAGAATTGGTCAAGCCAATACCACATTCAAAAACTACATTTAATCTATTAACGTCTTTAAGAGGAGATGATAAAACATGCAAGGGCTATGCCCTTGGATGATGATCGTGTCTAGGAGATGACAAGTGATAAGAAGGAAGTGTATGTTGCAAGTAGATTTTAGGATCACAAGGACTGTTGTGAATTTACAAAGTAGACAACGGTCATTGGCAAGGATAGCACATGCGGACGGAAGTCCATAAAGGAAATAGATCTCTATTCCGCATGCGAGGGCCTTAGGTCTAGAGCCTGTGAAGTGGAAGGCCGTGGCACCTAGCACATGGCAATGTGGAGCACCTCTTGTGCCCTTAGATGCACCGACACATGCTACAATTGAAGGTGTCCCAACAGCTATGCAGGACAAAGACAATCAACTAATGCACGTTGATAATTATGCAATATTTGCTATGCTAAGCTCATCAAATTCCTATTGTAGTAACTTGGAGGAGTTTGAAGTAAGAAAAGTGAACAACCATACAACATCAAGGAATTAGAACTATGAGTTGAAAGATCAAGGCCCACATGTGCCAAAGTCTTCTAAGAAAAGGAGAAGTCGCTAACTCGCAAGGGAGGTGAAGCCTTCTCTCATTCAAGTCCTTGTGTATGATTGGTTATCTATTGTGGAATATCCAAGAGATTAGATATTCAACCTTGAGGAACCCACCTACAGGAAGTTGTTTATGAACATCGAATTTTGCTAGTAGCACAAATTGGTTGCTAAAGAAGAACTGGGATTATCTAAGAAAACTCCATGTAGGCTATTCTAATGACAGTATTATTCTATGATATAACTTCTCAAGGTTTACATTCTTAGTCATATTAAGTATGCTATTATTCTTGAGGTTAATGTAGATAACCTGTCACACTAAATCTTCCACTTGGTTTATGCACTAAAGGGATATGCCATCGTTGTTTATGAACATCGAATTTTGCTAGTAGCACAAATTGGTTGCTAAAGAAGAACTGGGATTATCTAAGAAAACCCCATGTAGGCTATTCTAATGACAGTATTATTCTATGATATAACTTCTCAAGGTTTACATTCTTAGTCATATTAAGTATGCTATTATTCTTGAGGTTAATGTAGGTAACCTGTCACACTAAATCTTCCACTTGGTTTATGCACTAAAGGGATATGCCATCGTTGTTTATGAACATCGAATTTTGCTAGTAGCACAAATTGGTTGCTAAAGAAGAACTGGGATTATCTAAGAAAACCCCATGTAGGCTATTCTAATGACAGTATTATTCTATGATATAACTTCTCAAGGTTTACATTCTTAGTCATATTAAGTATGCTATTATTCTTGAGGTTAATGTAGGTAACCTGTCACACTAAATCTTCCACTTGGTTTATGCACTAAAGGGATATGCCATCGTTGTTTATGAACATCGAATTTTGCTAGTAGCACAAATTGGTTGCTAAAGAAGAACTGGGATTATCTAAGAAAACCCCATGTAGGTTATTCTAATGACAGTATTATTCTATGATATAACTTCTCAAGGTTTACATTCTTAGTCATATTAAGTATGCTATTATTCTTGAGGTTAATGTAGGTAACCTGTCACACTAAATCTTCCACTCGGTTTATGCACTAAAGGGATATGCCATCGTTGTTTATGAACATCGAATTTTGCTAGTAGCACAAATTGGTTGCTAAAGAAGAACTGGGATTATCTAAGAAAACCCCATGTAGGCTATTCTAATGACAGTATTATTCTATGATATAACTTCTCAAAGTTTACATTCTTAGTCATATTAAGTATGCTATTATTCTTGAGGTTAATGTAGGTAACCTGTCACACTAAATCTTCCACTTGGTTTATGCACTAAAGGGCTATGCCATCAAGAGAGACATACGGAGCTTTATTCTCCGGACATCTGTGGAACAGTTATTTTGATTGTTGCAAGTGATTTTAATGCCGTCCTTTTCCAAAATGAGAAGAAGAGCGGCAAGTCATTTTGGTTCACCATTGATGAGGAGAAATTCTAGCAATTCATCAACACAGCCAAGCTATGTGACTTGAGTTTTACTGACACCCTCTATATTTAGTGAAACAACAAACCTAGTTAGCCAAGTATCTTTAAAAGATTGAATATGGTGTTCCTCAATCTACTAGCACTTCAATCCTTTCTAGGTAATATTATGCATTACCTGATGTGCATTGGTTCAATTTCAATATATAAAGTGTCTTTCCTATAATGAAAAGAAAGGTAACAAGGCTTTTTGGTTCACCATTGAAAAAGAGAAATCCTCTCAATTCATATCTTTTAAAGACTAAATAACGTATTCCACAATCTGTTAACACTTCAATCCTTTCTAGGTATCATTGTAAATCACCTAATGTGCATCAATTCAAAACACTATCCCTTATTGATTCAATTTTTAACATGTGGAGTTTCTTCCATTTAGCAACTACCTAAAATTTAAGGATATTTGGTTCACCAACACTGAGGCTAGGAATGTGGTTTTCTCAAACTTAGAGAATGCATGCCAAAAGGGGTGCACCCTCTGGATCATGTACTAAATCCTCAAGTACTTTTAATTCCCTTGGCAAGTGGGGGAAACAAGACTTAGGCATGCCTTATGATTCCACCTAGAAACTTGAATAAGAGATATCTGACATAGTGTAAAGAAATGCAGATGGGGATAACCAACACTTTCTTGATCTAACTCAAGATAAGACTTGATGGTGGCAGCTTGCAAAATCCAAATAGCACCATCTCGATGACCAAAACACTAGCTTCTTTTGTGCCATTGCCATGGCTAGACACTGGGAAAATCAAATCAAAGAAAATATTAATTTGAATGCCACCGTGGAGACTTCCCAATAAAGGATTTCAAAGATATTACTCGACTTCTTTCAGAAGTGGACCACATCATAGCATCCTTCTTCTACCAACCCCCTTGAGCCAAGTCAACGGCTTGAGCTTTCCTAGGCTGCGATGTTGGACGTTTAGGCTCCAAGTGTTACTAGTATCATTATTTCTTTCTAAAAGATTCTAGGACATCACATAGACAAACTTGTTGAGAGCAATTGATGAGGTTTTCACTAAAGCACGCTTGCCAACTCAATGGCGAGATCTTCTGATAGTTCTCATTTCCACACTCAAAATTGCTTCTTCTCCCAATCAATTTTGACCCTTCAGCCAATGTGATCTATCAGGTAATGGCAAAGAATTAGGTATCTAAACTTCAACATACCATCCCTGGTCTTATCGCCCTAGAACATAAAATATTTATAAGTAGCCAATTCATCTCAGATAATGTCCTTTTGGCCCAAGAGATCAACCATTGACTTGTCACATCTTCTTCTACGAAGATCGTGATGGCTATCAAAGTTGACATGAAGCAAGCTTATGACCACATTCATTAGGATTTTCTAATTGCTACACATCATTATATGGGATTTCTAAACATTTCATGCGCGTGGATTAAGCCATACATTGTTGAACCTAGATATGAAATTCTTTGCAATAACAAGATCATCCAGTGGATCATTGGTACACATCATTATATGGCTCCTACATCACCAGATATGTCCCCTATCCCCTTACTCATCATTTGTCCAAACACTTATCTCTCCAAATCCATCATCATTAAGCCCAAGGGGGGCATCCTAGGAATTCATGTCTGTAAGTCGACATCAACTATTTCTCATCTTCTGCACACAAATAATGTACTATTCTATGCCTTTATTACCTCATTGATTATCTCTATATTCCGAGATATTCTTCGATCTTATGGATTGGTGGCCAAGTGACAGGTTAACCACAAATCAAGGGTTTTCTTTAGTAAATGGACGAGCAATAAGACTAAGAGCATGATTACAAGCCAAAAATAAAGCCAGCAAAAGAGGAAATGTATTTGGGTATCCAATCATGATTAGAATGTCTAAGCCTGCTAATTTTGTCCGTATCGTTCAGCATGTTATTGAAAGTTGCTTACTAGGACTTGCATCAATTATCCCTAGCAAGTGGGTGGTACTCACTAATTCGATATTTGCAACAATTCAGATATACTGCATATCTCATACTTTGGTTCCAGTGGGGGTCTTTTCTAAAATTGATAGAATCATTAGAGCTTTCATCTAGGGCAAATCCCACTCCTATCATTTTTTTCACTATGTTGATTGAGGCACTATTGTTAGACCAAAGGTCATAGGTCGATTGGGCATTCACAAGCTTTGGGAGTGGCACATGACCCTTGTTGCTAATCATGCTCGATGATTTTTGGCTCATGATGATGCCTTTTGGATTCATACTCTACATGCTAAGTATAAGAATCACTACCCCATGTTCTACACTCATTGTGGTGACTCTATCATATGAAAGCTTCTTTGGATTGCTAGTGACTTGGTTTGACATAACACAATCTAGTTACTTGATCATGGCTCCAACATCTCCACTTTTTCTGATATCTGGACTATGCCAGGTATCTTGCAATCATGGTTGACATTTATATATACGAAATTAGATCTATCCCTATCCTCAAGAAGTTTCTTAGATAGATCAAGTGGCTAAAACATGGGTAGTATTCTAGCACAATTCAACAACAAATTATCCCGCCAAATCACTCATAGAAATCGTGTGCCAAGGGTGCACAGAAGACTACCCGTGCAACTCAGAAGCAGGAAACTCAATCTATAATGACCTTCATGTGTCCTACATAGACCTCAGCTTTGGGGGCAAACCCCGCATCACTTGGTTTAGAAGCTATGTAGGTTTTTCTTTAGAACCTTTGTTATGGGGCTCTAATGGTTAATTGCGCCTGGACTAAGAACTGATTTACCCTATAATGGAGCTGTGATTGCAATGAAACTAGACCATTTGTTAATCAACTATTTAGCGATATTAGAAGTTCTATTCTCACATCTTCAATTGTACACCCCGAGGCTTCGAGTCACCTCTTTGGAATTTATTTTGCAATACACGCAAAGGCACACTTACAAGGACCAATAAGATAAGCCTTCTATCATTGTGTCTACCTCCTTGTATTACTTTTGGCATAATAGAAATTGTAAGCTTCACTCATGACCCTTTATGAGCCTTTCAACATCAATTCTTCATAATATACATTCTTCAAGGTAATTGAACTCATCTTAGATCTAGCTCATTGGGATTGTCGGGACCACACTTGGTGGCCCTTCACCCCACCTTCTCAACCCCTTCCCTTATGTTGGATTAAGATCACTTGTAATAGTGCCTCTACAATGGACGATAGGGCCAAAACTGGCATTGTTATTCGGAACTTTAATAGTCCATTGCTTCTTGACGTTAGTGGACGTGACTTTTTGGCTACAGCACTAGTCATGCAAGAGCTTGCTATCCTGAGGCAATTGTATTAGTGTCTAGTTGCTTTAATGATTCTTATAAAATCTGGTTGGAATCAAATTCCTTGGATATCATGAATAAGCTCGGTCACTCTCGCTAGGAAGGACTTCAAGGAGCACTTTTGCAGGCATCTTTGACAGTATCATCTTTTGTGGGATATTAGATCTCCCGTGTCCTTAAGGAAGGCAATGGGACAACTAATTGGATGGAAAAACTTGGAATGCCTTTTGATAGCATATGGGTTATGGGAATGCCCCTACTTAATGATTTTAGTACTATTGTGTATGATAATCACCTGAATGAACCACCTAAAGACTAAATAATATAAAGCTTTGGCCAATCCTTCAAAAAAAAAAAAAAAAAAGTAAAAACATCACAACATTCCATAGAGAAGGGGCTGCTTGTATCTACTGCTCTGCTTGATAAGCAGTTTCATAGCATGAGTTAAAATTATAATTACTTAAAACACAGAGAGAAACGTTCAATAAACAGGTTTTTATATGCAGATTGTTTCCTTCAGTTGCATGTCTATGACATTAACCATTGCTAAAACTAGGGAAGTTAGTTTTTGAAGAAAAAAGTTTACAAAAAGCTTTACCAAATATGGATTAGCAGATCTTACGTGCTCCCATCGTTAAAAACATAGCTCACCCACTTGAGAACTTCCTCGATACGGTCAAGCTCTTCTATCACTGACTTCGGATTGGAAATATCAAAGTGATTATTGGGAATGACCGGGAAGGGCCTGCGGTAGGGGAGGTAGAAGGGAGCGATAGATGGATCCTTCTTATCCTCCTCCACCTGTTCTTGGATAGCCTTCCAGTCCTTTTCAGTAGCCCACATAGGGTCCCAGCCAGGCTTCGCAAATCCCCAGGGAGCATCTGCCCAAAGCTCCCTCAGGTCCTCCTCCCTCCAATTCTCAGGGTCTTTGGGGAAGTTGAACTTCTCCTCGATAGGGACATACCTTCTCCTCCGCTCCTCCTCCAATTTCTTGTTAATGGGGCTATTCATTGCCTCGATTAAAACCCGCAGGTTATCCTCCGCAGAAAGTTCCTTTTCGTCAGAGGAGGAGTAATCATCGTAATCGAAGTCGGAATCTTCTGAATTGATATCTGACTCCAACGAAGATGACAATGAGGAAGGCTTTTCTCCCAAAGAAGCGTCATTGCCTTCTTCATTGTTTCTTTGCTGCTTTTCGCGATTACCCTCAGAAATCAAGGTCGCGCCGTCCTTCACCATCTTGGAAGAGCGATGCAGTTTGCCGAAGGAATAACAGGGGATAAGGTCTTAAGATGGTCGTAGGGCAAGCGGGCTGGTAACCGATAAATCTGTTGTTTTTTAAAATATATATATATATATATATATATATATATATATATATTAATAAACGTTTTTTATTAAGAATTTATTTTTATTCATACAAATTTTTTCTAACATTTTTTGAAGGATAGGACATAACGAAAAAAATCCACTTTACATGGACGGTTCAGATTGAGGACTCGGTAGTTTCGGACGGTAGATATTACTTCACTTCATTTGGTTTTTCTTACTACCGATTTGTATTTAAAGCCCCCGGGCTATCCCAACCCTAAACTACTTTTCCCTCTTCTTTTTCAGATGCATCACTGATACGCTCGGCTTGAGTGTGAATTCTCCTTCCCTCCTCTTCTCCATTTCCATCGCCCCGACGATGGAGTTCTGGGGTAATAAAATATTGGTCTCTCATTTCCTCCTTTGCTTCCTTTTCTTCCACTCTGCAGCATTAGTTCTTTATCTGGAAGGTGCTTGGTTGTCGTTTTTTTTATTTTTCTCTTAGCTCGCTTTCATCGATTTCTTCTCAAAGAAAGACCGTAGGAACCTTTGTTCTTGCTGACCTACTTTATTGCAAATTATTGATAAACTTAGTCGTTTCTTAATGTTTATTTATCCTATTAATCCTTTTTTGCATGCTTCGTGCTGTAACATCGCTTTGCGAATTAATTCGTTTCATTTACTTCTGGTTGAAGTTCTTTTTATGATGTTGTTTATTAGCGTTGAGATATTAGGAGAAACTCTAAATGCGTTAATCTTAGGTCCAACAATGGTAGTACAGGTTTTGTAGTTTCTAAGCCATGTTTCTTTATGCGTTGTTTGTTCGAGTGTTTAATTGGTGAAGGTTAGGAAAAGAACCTAGAAGATAATCAGTTTAATACTCGCCAAGCTTTAGTTGATTTGTACCATTTCGGATACTTCCTATTAAAAGTTTGCTTACATCAAGTTGGATTTGTTTCAGGTATTGAAGTTAAACCTGGACAGAGTATGAAATGCGAACCAGGGGAGCATAAACTCCTACATCTGTCTCAGGTTTCTTGTGATACTTCTTTTCTGCATTTCCTTTGAGAGATTTGAAGCAGTTTCTTTAAGTTTTGAGTTATCATTATGCATGCTATAGGCTTCACTTGGTGAAATTAAGAGGGAGAAGGTGACAGAAAACATACCAATCTTTGTCAAGGCTAATGGTCAAAAGCTAGTCATTGGAACCCTTTCTTCGGAGAAATGCACTCAGATCCAGTATGACCTTGTATTTGAAAAGGTCTTCGAGCTGTCACATGGCTCAAAAAATACCAGTGTATTCTTTGTTGGTTATAGGAGCATCAATCAGGGATATGAATATCCTTTTTGTTTATGTTGTAGAACTATATGTATGGCTATTAGGCAGTGTCTCTAGTTTGTTGTGAACTTATGAACTGGATCAAATTTTTTCCCTTAACCTTTTGATTGAAATCAAATTTGAGGATGATTTTGATGGTAAGTTGTTCTGTTACTCTATTTCTTTTTCCTATTTTAAATGATTATTTGTTCATGCATTCTGGAGTGTCACGGGTTTGTCTTTTCATTCAGATTCAGACTCTGAAGATGAACCTCCAATTCATGGAAAGCCAAATGGTATGCAGTTATCACCCTTATTCATTATGGATGTATTGTCTTATTCCTATTTCAAAATAGGAGTGAAAATTTGTATGCATAAATGGAAATTATGGAATATATCCTTGTGAATGCCTTGGATACATGAGCAAGGAAGCTTTCTTCTATGCAATTATAATTTCCTTTTTGAACTTGTGTTGAATTTAAAGCATAATTCGTTACGTATACAATGACAACCACATTGAATTGATCACTACTTTAGATGCCCTGCTTTATTGTATTATATATACAATGCTTTATAATCTTTTGTTATTCTTTTAACATCAAATAGTCAACGCAGTTGATGTTGAATATTGAAGATATAAATGTGATAATAGTTTATAACTAATCTTCTGATTTTTGCTGTCCAACTCCTTACTTGCTATGGTTCTTCATAGCAAGCATAGCCATCTTTTCTTTCTTTGGTCATTATTATTCTTATTATGATTATGGAGTAAAGCTGCCAAAGATTTTCAGTAGCTTGTTCATTTTCTAATCTTATCAATTGAATCAATCAAAAGAATGTATTACTAGTTTGGTTGACTTGAAGAATTTAGGGAATTCAATGTTATTTTAATATATAAATTTATTTTAATAGTTTAATATTAGTATACTAAATTTATATATTTTAGTGTTAAAAACTTTTTTTAAACATTTTTGCAGTATATGATTTGATTGTTGATTAAAAATTTATGAGCAATAGAATTTTCTTGGTTGTTAAATCTCTTAATGATTTCTTTATGTCAAAACATTGATAGAAAAATTAATAACGGAAACCCAATCTTGATTTTTTAAAATTTCGCTCAAAACAAATATATTCTGAAGCTATTTCTCACTTTTCATTGTTTGTATACTTTGGTTGTAGATTTGTAGGGCTTGTTTGGTATTAAATTGTAGACTAATATCTCAAATCCACTTTATAAAGGAAGTGTTGCTAAGAAATATTGTTGCAAATTTGCCATTATTATGTCTAATACTCTTAACATTATGTAAGTTGAGGTTGTAGGTGATAAGCTTTGGGTCTGGTCTTTTCAAGACTCTATGCCTATGGGAGCTTTCATCGTACTTTTGTTTTACTGTATTAAATTCTATTGAATATTTAGTAAGGTAAAATGGAAGGCTTCTCCCTTTTCTATACTATAGGCTGGACAATGCATCACTTTCATCTTTTTAAGATGCTATTATGTTACCAATACTGGTTCAGAAATTCTGTGGTGGATTAGAAACTTTATGAACTTTAAAGTAATTTTTAGCCGAGCTGTTTCTATATATACTGTAATTTATTTATTTTGAAAATGTTAAATTGTTATACAGGCAAGACTTCAAAGACTGAGAAGGGTAAATCAATGGCAGAGATAGCTGCTACCGGGAAGGATGATAAAAAGGATGGAAAACCAAATGCTAAGGCAGATAAAAAAAACAAAGTACAAATCCAACCTGAGAAAAAGGTTGTGAACAAACACGGTGAGGATGATAGTGACGAGGAGGAGGATGATGGTGATTCAATGGACGATTCCGACGAAGATGAGGTTCGCTTTCACTATTTGGGCTTCTGCGATGTTTTTGCCTGTTCATCTTATTTGTTGTGTAGACCAGTTACTGTTCCCCATTTATAGGAAATGTCTGGAGGGTCAAGCGACGACGGTTTGGAGGACGATGATGAGACGTCTGAGGAAGACATCACCCCTGAGAAGGTGCGTTTTCAAGCTAAGCTGTCCATGTTTCCTATCTGCATACCAAAACTACTTAACTGCAACTTCTCAAGGTTGAAACCGTAAAGAAAAGGAAAGATGCTTCTGCTTCAAAAACTGCCGTTCCTGAGAAAAAGGCTAAAGTTGTAACTCCGACAGGAAATCAGAATCAGAAATCAGGTTCCTTCTCTACCTGATTCCAATTTTTTCATTCTTTTATTATATAGTTTTTCCAGTTTAAAGTCACACCACCATCTACCTACCTTCCTTTCTTCCTTTAAGTTGCTGATGGAAAGAAAGGTGGGCATGTTGCAACTCCCCATCCGGCTAAGCAAGGTGGAAAGGCTATCCAGCCTCCAAAAACAAGTGGATCGGCAACTTGCAAAACCTGCAGCAAGTTTGTTCTTTTTCAGTTTCTCTCATTCATACTAATGTTGCACGTTAGACATCTGAGTAGGTATTAATTTTCCTGAAACACCTACAGGTCTTTCAACTCGGAGAATGCTCTTCAAGCTCATAAAAAAGCCAAGCATGGCGCTACGGCAAAATGAGTGAGTGGGAAATTAAACTGTGTTGTTTGCTCGATTCTCGTATGAGATGGCTATGGTTGTTGATGGTTTTGATTTGCGTTTGCATTACTTTACTTTTGTATCCGTTTTTTCTTTTATTTTTTTTTTTTTTTTGGAAAATCTAGTTCTCAGATCTTATAATACCTCCAGTGACATCATCGATTGGGTTTCTAGAAAAAATAGTATGAATGGCATTAATGGCACAAACGACCATTGATGACGAATGCTTTATTAATAAAGTTTAATTAAATGATTATAGGATTTATATGTGATCTAATAAAAGATTAAATTATTTTTTTTAAAAGAAATTAATTAAAATAAATTATTACACACATTGAGAAGCAAACAAAATGTGTGGGATGTATGTGATACGTTTATAAGGTTACATGGATGTGGTTATTATTTTTATGTGTAGTATGTAAGCAGGAAATGATGCACACAATAACGAATGTGTATAAGATAAGCATGTACAGTAAGGTGGAATAGCTTGCATTGCAAGTTGTGGTATAGTTTGGTGTTCAATAGAACATGTGTGACAAACATGGAGAGTAGATAGCCATTTATGTGTACGCTTATCTTAGATACAATGCTCATTATTTTTTATCAATAGATGATTCTTATGTAGGTGTGATAGAAACAAGTTATGTGAAGAACTTATTTTTTTTCTTAATAGTTTTTATATTATTTAAATAAAATATTGAGAGAGTTAAATAAATATATATATTAATTAATTTTTTATTATTATTATTATAAATATGTAATTAAAGTTTTTGTAGATAAAATGTTTTCTTTGAGTTTAAATTTTTAATATTTGGCAAAATATATATACATATATATTTTTTAATATTTTAGCTATTTAATTTTAATCTTGTTAATGCAACTATGAAGCAAAGTTTAGATGACTTTGGGCAAAATATTTTACAAACAAGTCATTGAAAAAGTCTTAAATTTTATTGTCCTGATATAGTTGTTGTGTAGTTCTCATTTTATTTCTTTTTAAAAAAAATTAAAAGTTTAATACGTATAATCTCTATAATTGTTTTAATGTTAAAATTCTTCAACCTTCCAATGAATTTATTAGCTTTTTGGCAATGCAATCATTGTTCAAATAAAAGTAATAATCCATGAAACGAAAAGAACGCACTCATGCTTGATTATGTGTCTTGTACTCATAAGAAACGTAGTTTATAATGTTGCGAAGAGAATAATAAATTTCTTAGAAATCCTTAATGACAAAATCAAACAAGACTTAATTAATGTCATGACTATTTAACTAAAAAAATGAAATATAGGGCTTTTATTACAATTTTTTAATACTAAACAAATTGTATAAAGATGTAATGGCTGGCAATGTGTTCACCAACATAAATCATACAACAGAGCAACGCAATTCATACAACCCACGTTAATAAAGATTGATTTTAGAGTCCTCGCAAGCTGCATGCTCTCCGTGCTCTGGGTCCACTCAAAATCATCAAATCTCCACCGTCCTTGAGCTCGAACTCATCGATCCGATCCGCCCTAGACAAAATAAAGGCTCCGATTTTTCCCCAAACCCAATCTCTCGTTCAATGGCGGCGATGGCAGCTACCGCTTCTTCTCTCGCCGCTGTAAGGCTTCTCCGTGCCTCTTCGCCCTCCCTCTCACTCGCCGCACCCGCACGTTTCACCCACTTAAACCGCTTCCCTCGGTCATCCTCCCTTTCCTTCCACCTCCGCTCGGGCCTTCATCATCGCATCGTTGCCTCCGCCGCCCCGTCCGTGGCTTTCACATCGGTCACACCCATTTCCGTCGGCGACAAGCTCCCGGACGCCAACCTCTCGTTCTTAGACTCTGCCGACGAGGTTCAAACCGTCACGGTCTCCGATCTCACCAAGGGAAAAAAGGTCGTCCTGTTCGCCGTGCCGGGAGCCTTCACACCGACTTGCTCGCAAAAGCACCTCCCTGGCTTTGTCGAGAAGTCGGGCGAGTTGCGGGCCAAGGGAGTGGACACCATCGCCTGCGTCTCGGTCAATGACGCTTTCGTGATGAAGGCTTGGAAGGAGAATCTCAATGTTGGGGACGAGGTGCTGCTGCTCTCCGATGGCAACGGTGACTTCACCCGGGCCCTTGGCGTTGAGCTCGATCTGAGGGACAAGCCCGTTGGACTTGGCGTCAGGTCGAGGCGCTATGCGTTGCTCGCCGAGGATGGGGTGGTCAAGGTGCTCAACCTTGAGGAAGGCGGTGCTTTCACGATTAGCAGCGCAGATGACATTCTTAGGGCTCTCTAAGTACGTTGATTTTCTCTTCTTTCCTATCCATAGCTGATTTTGCCCTCTTATTTCTGGTCTCTGCTGGTGTTGCTTGGTGCGCTGAATGTGTTTGCTGAAATGCCAAAACGAGTTGAAACTTCAATCCTGAAACAAAAGTTAGTCGTAATGACGGCCTTGCGTTGCTGTATCTATTTCTATTGATACTCTTTAAGTATGTACACAAAGTAAAGTAATATAAGAGAATCCATTCCATACTTAAATTAATCATTAGCATAGTAGCATTGCCAAAGCTTTAACGATCTCCCCTAACTTCCCTTCTTTAGCTTTGCGTTCTATGATTCTTCACATCGTTTCCCTAACCTATTTCTCAAGTACATCGTCACCGTCTCATTCAATCTCCTTTGCTGGAAACTCCATGAACTCTGATGATTGCCCTCTTCTTCTTTCTCTTGTTGCCGCTCTTAAAAACATGAGGGATCTTAACAATTTCAACCTGAATTTTCTGCCCGTTCTTGAATCGGACGTTACCAATCCTCTTCGCCACTCTTTGCTGCTGCTCCTTGAAAATACTCCTTGCCGCTGTTCCTTGTTTCTGTTCCTCTTTTTCACTTCTCTATGCCACTCTTTGTCATTCATCATCGCCTTTATTACCACGGTAGATCTGAGAAAAGGGTATTGGACGGCTCTGCAACCTTCCTGTGACCTAGATAAATGTGTTTCAGGCTTCATTCATGGCTGATCACAATTCCACAACCTCTTAGAGCAGCTGAAATCAGCTCATCTCTTCCAAATTCTACCCAGGTAATCAGCCACAATACATTCCCCATTTCCTTGATGATTCTTAATGTTACCTCATAAGTTCCATTCAAGCGTACCAACAGCAAGATTTATGATACCATTGCTCAGTCATCATAGCAAATACCCAAGGCAGAATACAAACTATGGCCTAGATAAGGTAGTTTACTTCAAATGCAATAATGCATCAATTGATGGTACCATTGCTCTTATGGTAGTTGCATCCATTATAGGCAAACAAGCTTGTTTAAGCCTTAGTGTTGCATAAGTTGACAAATCATAAACCACCATCTATGGTTCAAGAACAAGCTTAGCTAAGTTGGTTGAGTAAAGCAAAGTAGTGGCTGAATATCTAAGAGATATGGGGTCTGTGCTGACGAACTTGCAATTACTTGTTTCCAATTCTGATGAAAGATCATAGTGGTCTTGAATTCGAATGCAAAAAGATTAGTGTTGCACTTTAAGTCATACCCACACACATATCCTATGAAAAATTTAATAACAGACTTACAAAACATGAGACCTTTCTCAAATATAATGAAAATAAGAACATGACTATTATTATTGCACAGTTCAATTAAAAAAGTGGTTGCAATAGGTCTAGAGGGAAATAGATCAACGACCATAAGACAAATTGAAGAAACAATGTATATGGTGGACCTTGGCTATATAATCCTCAATAAAGACAATATACATAAAACAATCATTTCTTTAGTTACCAATTCTTTGCCAATTATGATAGAGGTAAACTATGTTGTCAAATCTCTAACAATTATGGACATATGGCAAAGGTGTATAGCTTTATTGTTCCTCAAGCACATCTAATTATGCATGCTTGGTTTTTATATAATGGCAATTATGTCATAGGCTTTGGTTTCGCTTAGAACATCTAATCGGTCTTGTAAAATCAAGACACTCCAAATAAACTAGCAATGGTAACACTATAACCATAATGTACACAAGTTCTACTCGTGACACAACTTCAACAAACTCCTTTACACTTAGCAATGTTTTGTGTGTTCCCCCTTTTACAGTTTCTATTTCTTAGTTTTGCAATATCAGTAATATGTTTATTGATTTCTGTCAATATTTCTTTTCTAAAGAATGATTGAAGCATGAGGGCATCACTTAGACGCCATTGGAGTAATGATGACCTATGTGAATGTCATAAACTTCATCCTCATCTCCACCAACATTAGTATTCAATACGAAATCTCATCGAACCATCTCCTTAGACTTCAACTCATTGCTTAGTCTATTTTCCTCAAAACAATAATCTTTGTTAATCTCACGTAATTCTTATTTTGTAATAAAAGTCATTTACCCCATGAGTTCTTCAAAAAGTTCAAAATCTTTTGAATTTATTACATAAGGATATGTGTCCTTCAATAAATTTTTATGCAATATTTGTGGATTATTTCATGAAATTATTTGTCTAATGAACCACTCTTTGTTAATCTCATACAATATTTGCCTAGTAGAACCACTCTTTGTACTTTTCTCACTCTCCTCTATTGGCTATCTATTTATCTTTATTCTTACCATTAACCTCTCTTCTCATGGCTTTGACTTTTCAACAACTTCATTGACTCACTTTTTTTTATGAACACATCAAATATAGTCACAGGTTCCTCCTTCATAGCCACTTTTTCATCACCGTTTTTGTGGGTGTCGTCACACAATCCAAAAATATTATCTTCAAAATGAAATAAATCTTTTATTATCTTTTTTTGTCAATATGTTTGAGATATTCAAACTCTTGCAAGCTCAAAGAAACCCCTAATGGCACAATGTTGGGAGTGATGAGTTTGATACCTTTACATACTTAAAACTTTGTTTCCCTTCTAGATTCACAAAATATTCATGGATGTAAATCTAAATGCAAAATGGATGACATCATCATAAACCATCAATAGCTTGCCTTATTTTTAAAGGCCTTGCTCAGTGTCTTAAGATTGGCATTCACTCTAAATGTGATTGTGTTATTAAGTCAAATATGATTTGAGTTATCATTTCACTTGTGTAATTTAATTGTTCTATTGATCTACTCAATGTTAACAACACATATCTCAGATGTTTGCATAAGAAAGATGTTTTCATGTATCAACCTCCATTTTTTTCCAATCTTATTATCTGACTTATATTTGGAAATTAAGAAGAGAGATTTATGGTTTATAGCAAGCTCTTTGAGCATTATGTCAAGAACTAGAAACCTTTTTAGTGACCTATCGATTCATTGATTTGTAAGGTAATACTTCATTATTCATTTTGTTTAACCATCAATTGTTGTCGTCATTGTTGCATGCAACAAGGTTATCACAATCAATGCCATTATTCATGCACTTTATTGTTGAGTCTAAATTAAGGATTTAAAGAATTCTAACTTATTCACAAGAGCTGAGGTCCTTCAAACTAGGCATGTTTTGTTGCTATCTCAACAAAAATACATTTTTTATCTTCATTAGCATAGTTTAATAGTCCACTCTCCATTACCAAGAAGTTATCCTTGCATTGTGACTGCCTATCCATTTATTGAATTTAGTTTGGATCACTACAATACCTCTCCATGGCTTTGCTAGACAACTTATCTATAGTTAATTACAAATCTCAATTTGTGCATTGCTTCAAAGAAATTCATTGCTAGTTGAATCACTTTTAACCTCAAACAAATACTAAGCTACGGTTTACATCTTTGGTTACATCTTCAATGATAATTTTATGTTTTTTTTTTATTTAGAATGGTCATCTAGTATCGATGATGGTACCTCAATATCTATTTAAATGGTGTTTTTTGAGATTAATCCTTTTAGTTGATCCTCAAAGGAATAACATTATAGCTCTCCTTTCTATTGAAATAGAGTATTGGTCAATTTGTGCAATGGTACTTGAAATAAATTGGGTCAAAACTTATTCTAGAGCTTTAGTCGACCCCCATCCAATGAATTTTCAGACAAATCCAATCTTCTTGGTTATTATTAACACCAATCTTAGTATTTCAAAATCAATCATTGATGCTATACCTATCTAAATAAGACATTATGAGGCAACCCTCTATGAGAGTCCTAATAGTTCAAAAAAAATTTTCAAAACAAGTAATAATAATTTTTTAATAAAATTCTATCTTGAATAAATACTAACCTCTATAAGCACAAACCTAGTTTTCCATAAACCCCATGATAGAGACAAGCTTCATTATAATCTATTTATAAAAGGTGGCAACTCCCCTAATTTTTGTATTTTTTATGCAACTATTAACAATCTATTAGTATGAATGCAAAGACTAAGGATTATAATTGAAAAGCTTATATTCCTTCAACATTATGCTTTCGAGAAGCACCATTTATTTGTCAATTTTATCAATTTTTTTTTTTATTTCAATTGTAATAGAAACTCATTTAATTGTGTTTGGTTATAATTGTATTTAACAAATTATATTTTGATTATTAATGACTAATCTCATATGACTATTGTCATACAATTTTCAAAGAAAAAATATATTATTATCTAATAATAACAATATATATAAAGTATAATTTTATCTTTTTATATCTATTATTTTTAATTTTGTGTTATGATTGTAAGTTTTTTAAATTTTTTAAAAGTTTTAATTTTTTTTTTTTAGTAGTTTGTGTTTATAAAATATAAAAACCAGATGTTTCTATTAGTGGGAAAAATATGTCCAATGATATCTAATTGTACAAATGTATTGAAGAGTAAAAATTGAATAATAAATATTTTTAATTTACTTAAGTTATATCTTTTTGTTATAAATTATGTATTTATAATATTTTTTTTGTAAATATTTTTGAAATATATATGTATGAGTATATAATTTTTTTTTAAAATTATGTAATATTATATTAATATTTAAGAATTGAAAGTATCTAAAAATCATTTAGATCACATTTTTTTAATGCTGTTTTATAATGTTATTAGATACAAGTAAAATTATTTGTATATTACATATAGGTAAGTATTATTTGAAATTAATGTTATAATGAAAAATATTATCAATTAAATACACCTAAAATTAATTTTGTATAATATGGCTTTGTTAAACAATTATATTTTTATCATCAAAAAATATATAAATAGATTGTTTTTATAATATGTACATGTATAATATGAATACATATAACATTGAAGGATTAAATATAAAATTATAATTATTGTGTTGCAAAATCATTTGAAAGGGATGTTCTATTATTTTAGAGTATGTTAAAATTAAAAATTGTATCTATAACAAGGTTAATAATTTTATTAATGATCTTATAAATGCGAGAAAACATTGAACAAGAAAAAAAAATAACAATTATTGTGCAAGGACAAAACTATATGATCAAAGAAACAACCCTAAAGACTATTGTGAATGATAAAGATCATCAATGTAACCTCACTTTAGTTAAATCATACCAACATTTTCAATCCAAAAGGTGGGAACTTGGAAGGCAAAACAAGTAGCTTGATGCATAACCATAGTTGCAACATGGAAAGAAGTTTCATCTCCCAATTGCTAAAACAAATAACCATGCAATCATGAATGACCACCACCGTGTAACAATTCTTGACCTTCTAATGATTTTGCTAAAGATAACATTGATCCACATAAGGAGATCAAAATCATTTTCAACCAAATGACACTAAGGTGAATGTGATTTCTATGATTGTTGCTACATCAAGGTATATCAGATGGTTGAAGATGTTTGGGAGTTCCTTTCTTGAGTTGACTATCTTTTGTGATAGTTTTGCTTAGATTGATAGTGTAGAAAGAAAGTGACTTTTAGCCTAGATTATCACAACCCTTGCTTTAGCATGGTAGATCATATTTATCAATAACATACTCACATCTATTCTTTTGTACACTATGTTGTATGCTTTGCTTTAGTTCTGGTGTTATACATGATTGAGAAGTAGAATAGAGATTAGCTTTGTCCTGGTGTGCTGGTTTTACTAGGCAGGAATTTCATTCAATGGCTCGAGAGGTAGTTTACGACCCCCAATGCTCAAGGTGATGTTAGATAAAAATATACATTTTTATTTATATTTTTTTAAGAAATATAATTGATAAATTCTATATTCCAATTCAATAAATATGAAATTCAAAGTTATTACTTATTTTTATTAATACAAATAAACATTGACAATTTTGTTTTACATCACTTAGTGGTCTTAACAACCATAATTTGTGGTCTTTAAGGAAGGTATTGATAGCCAGGTTGTCTATTAAGTTTTATGGCCATATTGAGTATCCTTAGGTGCATATCCATTTAATGAAAGGTATATCAACAAAATAGTTATTTTATTGTTAGGTAAAGGGACTCTTGTGTAGGGAGAATCTATCTTATAATTGAGGTGTTGATGGATAACAATCTTTGGAGAATTGAAGATGGTTCACTCCATTCTATGTGACATGATTGTTGGATTGACACATCTCTCCTAATGGCTTATATTTATTAACATGGTTGAGGATCTCATTCAATGTTTGAATTCTTTAATGAGAAAGGGAATGTATGATAAGGTGCATAACAAACTTGTATTTGGTTAGTTCTCGTAAAGAGGATTGTAGAGTTTTCAAAAGAGTGGCAATATATTTATCTTAGTTTAGAGCTAGAGGATGTTTGTCTACTTACAAGTACCCTCTATAGGAAAAGGTTTGGTAATCTTTTATGTAGAAGTATTTGATGTTGGAGATCAAGGACTTAATCTTATTTCATTATGTTTCATTAGAGAATTTACCAAGAGGTTTTACCTTTCACCTTATGCTCTTGAGGTTATTTAGTTGTAAAGACTATGGACCATGCTTTGTTCTATCCTCCTTTTTTTTGCTCAATCATTGCCCTTATTTGTCACCATTTAGTGGTATGCACCATGCCCCATGGATTTACCTGATATCCTTCATTCCTTGGAGGAGGCCTTTATTAGGGATAGATGGGCTCCTTTCTTAATCATAGTTGCCAATGCTTTATCAAATTTGGTGTGTCTACAACCATTGGGTTCATAGAAAGCAAGTTTCTTATGCTTATGTCATTATCGAGCCTTCATTATATGCTACGCTGACAACTTACACTCAAAGATTTGAGATAAATAAATAATAAATTAAAGTAAATTATTAATGACATTTTAGTATGCATCTTAAAAATCCACATTAGTTGCAATCATGTTCATAATTTTTCTTTTCATCAATTATTATCCTTGAATTGTTTAGAATTCCTTATAGATGACAAACATGGTTAAATTATAATTGTGACAAATATACATCACAAAAATTAAAAAAAAACATATTACCTTCTTTATTTGATTTCAGATTATCATGATTAGTTGGCTAGGATCAATTTTTTGGTGGTAGGAACGAGCTAAATCTTATTGTCTACAGCTTGGGAATAAGAATACTACATTCTTTTATTGCTTCTTGGCATCAAGAATATCTTATTGACTTGAGGGCGCTTGTAGAATAATTGTCAATTCTTCTAACAAGATGGGCATTATGTTGATGGACTTCTAAACAAAATTGGCCCCTTCATTTCCAGTAGTTGTTCCTCCTGATCTTCCAAGGCCCAAGGATATCCTTTATAATTCCTAAGTAGATTTATTGGTTGCTTAGCTCCCATGTTGAAATTCGTCAAGCTTTATTCTCTTTGGGGCATAATCAAACTCTTGGCATTAATGATATCATTGGTTATTTCATGCATTATTGAGATCATTGGTTATTTCATGCAAGGCTATTGGTAATCACCCAAAATGATATCATTAATATTGTTACTAATCACTTTTCTTTTATTATTATGCTCTCTGAGTGGTGTGATACTTTAGTGGTCCTTAAGACCAAAGACCAAAGGTGCTATTAAGCCTAATCAGTTTAGGCCATTCTTTTTTTGTAATATGATACATAAAGTTGTGGCCCAAGTGTTGGTTCATTATCTTCAGTACATTTTTATGATCTTATAGCTCCAAAGCAATGAGCCTGTGTGAAAAGAGGATTCATTATCGACAATTATTTTATGGCTCAGGAGCTCATGCATCGCCTATCAACTTCTATTTATTCCAAGGGATTAATGGTCATGGAGGTGAATATTGTAACAATCACATCTCACTATATTGAGATATTATCTTCTCTAGATCATCCTTTCTTGGCTTAAGTGTGTTTTGCCTCCAAAATATACTTAACATCTTAAAACTATGATATCATATCAAAAATTTATAATCTTTCCTTTGTAATTGACTTGAGACTATTTATTTATGTACCATTTTATCTAAAAGTCTATTGTGAGCTATTCTTTGTTTGATGATTCTTATACTTAAAATATCACCTAATGATCACTCACCACCCTCCAAGGTGTTATAAACCTACCATTTTCTGTTTAGTTCATCGTCAAACGACATTATTTAAAGGATGATTCTTATATCATATTTGTGATTATCCAATATAATTATATCAATATATTAATCCCTCAAGTTGTCTCATCTCTACCAAAGTAATTTTTGCTCCAAAACAACACAACGTAATAAAACCATAATATTACATATAAAACGAAGAATCTTCTATTGATAATCTTTGTAAGATTATCCATCTATGTATCCATTTACTTAGAATCTTCTATTGAGTTTTTTATTTGTTTTGTTTTATCTAAAACTTTTTAACATTTATTTAAATTTTAAAAAAATTATGTATTATAAAAAATAAGGTATTATATCTTAATAGAGGGAGGTAAGCTAAAAAATGAAGTGTGTAAATTATTATAATCTCAATGAGACCAAGTTGATGAAAATCAGAACTTCATAAACTATAAAACAAAGAATTGAAGCTTTATGTGCTTAAAAAACCAATTAAGTTACAACCCTTAAGATGTCTAAAAAATTATTAAAGATATTAAATAAACTTAAAAAAATATAAAAATTGATCATGACAGAGTTTATAAATAAAGTTTAGTGGAAGAATAGGACTATAACGCTTAAAATGATAACTATCAATAGGGTATAGCTTATTCTAGAGAATTATCAAGAGATACAATTTAAGAAATCATTCATGAGACATATCTTATTAAGCACAATGTAGAGATGGAGCCTAAAAAATTTTAAAATGTATTAATACTCTAGAACTAAAATAGAATGAGAATAAGAAAAAATAATAAAAAAGTAGATAAAAAATAGCTAAAAGAAATTAAATGACTTCTTCCAAAAGAAAAAAAAAGGTTTGGTTGTTAAAGAAAATATTAATTTCATTTTTATACTTCTTATTTATTATTTTACAAAGAATGCTATGTTTTTAACCTAACATAGAACATGTTTCCTAAGTTATACTATTTTACTTATTAAACAAGTGTTAAATGGATTGGCATATTCTATGGATATTTTTAAAAAATAAAGAGATATAACATGTGACTCTATGAGAGCTTTAAGGGAGAATTTAATTTACTACTGTGTTGTAAATATTTAATGTCTAGTTTGGCTACAAGTATCACAATTTCCTATAGATGCCTTTGGTGACGCATTTACCATTTATCAACGATGTTATATTATATATCTCAACATCCTATCCATTGGCTACGATTATTTAGAATATCCTTGACACATATACTACTGCATCTAGGCAACATACTAATCCTTAGAAATCTTGTCTATTTTAACAGAGGTATGTATCCTTGTCGTCACAAGATCACAAGCAAACTCATATGCAAAAAACCACTTGTAAGGAACACTTGGGTATCTTATTTAACACCAAGCACCTCTCCTTCTAACTTTAATCACCTCCTAAAAGTGATGTCTAACAAAGTCTCTTCATGAGAGTGTGCATCTTTTTTATGATTAAGGTGGTTTTTATATCTTTTGTTTTGTTGACAATCCAAATTTACCACTTATCTCACTCAAACCTCAAACTACTAAGGAACTTGGGATCCACCATTTAATGAGTGGAGCATGTCATGTTTATTTTCTAACTCATGAGGACTCTTTTTGGCTCTTTAAGCTAAGTATGACAACCATTCTACCTTAATCCAAATGCATCATGATAATTCCTATTTTTTGAAACCTTTCTGTTTTGTTGGCAACTTAGTTAAGGATTGTATTATCTAACTCCTTAAGGATGAGCCCTCTTGTGACACTATACATGATAACTAGATTAATACTCTATAAATATAATGAATTAAAAATTATTAGAGCAAATCATATAAATTAAATACTAACACACCTTATAAACAACATATAAATTAAAAATTATTTGAGTTACATTTTATTATCAAAGTACTACTTGATAAACTTCTCTCAGAAGGATCCAAGTCTTCTAATATAGAACTGTTTGAAAAAAAACTTTAAAATAAAAATTTTAAAATTACCAGTATTTTACCAAAAGAAGACTTGGTTGTCAAATGTATTACAAACAATTCCTAACATTAAATAATGCCCATACCATATTTTCATTGAACATTAACAAGATAGATTTAAATGATGCATTTATTTATTTTTCTAAATAGATAAATTATCTAAATTTAATTTAACAATGACAAATACAATTAGATATCACCCAAATTTGAATATAAACATATAGATGCCAAACATCTTGATGCAAATACAAAACATAGAAGTAAACCATACCTGTAAATATAAACATTAAACCAAATTAAAGCATATTAACAACTAAATATGAATGTTACCAAAAAAAAAAACCTCCAAAATATTATATATATATACTGAACTTTACACTCCATAACAAGTGTGACATTAAATAGAATGTGTCAAGAGTAGTTCAATGTCAAAATCAACCTGATCAATCTATAAGAGCAGTATATAACTCTTCATGAATGCTATCATAGGAAACTGTTGTGTTTGCTCACCTGAAAAGCTTAAACTTGCAAAATAGTTAACTTTGGATGAAAACTGATGATGCCTTCTAAGTGAAGAGCATCTTAAGTTCCTCAATCCTAGCTGTTCTCACTTCCTGATCTGTTAATGCACCAGAGATCATCTGCTGCTTTCGTGCCTGCACAGCTTCCATTCTTTCCTCCACAGTTCCCTATTAAGATGGGTCATTAGTTTATTAGCATCAACAGAGGTTAAGATGAATGTCTTAAATTGAAAAGTATAGAAGATTTTTGTACCTTCACAATAAACCTTTTGATTGATACAGCTTTAGTTTGACCAATCCGATGAACACGCATAACAGCTTGCTCTTCAACAGCTGGGTTCCACCAAGGATCCTACAAGAATGGAGGAAAAGATTTTAGTTTACTTTTGTAAATTGTTATAGATTTGTTTGACACTTCAATTGAATCAATGATCAATGGTGCATTTCAACTGCATCGAAAGTTCTAATGACTATGATGACAATAAATAATGGAAATAATACTACAAAAATGTAGAAATTAAACTTAGAAAGGAGAAAAGAAAGCAATGTCAAAAACTAAATTTCAAAGCAATGCTGCACTGTATATGCATAGAATGCCAGAACAAAGAAAGCATCAAACGGAGTTTTAGTTCTTTAAAATTCAAATGCTTGAATATTATAAGATTGATTTGGGTGGATTCAGGAGAAATTTGTCTAAGTTAACCCAATAAGAGGAAGTACATTATCACATCGCATGTAAATGTTCAAGGTCTCTTACTATCGTGAATGAAGCATTGGTGGAGTTAAAAAATTGCTCCACGGAAAAGAACACAATGCCAGAATAATTCCAAAGAGAATTGAATTGATAGAGTGGAGAAATGGTAGAGTGTGAATGAATGCCATTTGGAAGTCTTTCAACATCCTTGCAAAGTTGATGGTTGCAAAGAATTGGGGATAGGAATGCGACCTCTCATATTCATGGATTCAAATTGGAGATGGAGTCCTAATATCATGTACTACGAATGTAAATAAAAACAATCATTATCATGGATCAATGATTTCATTTGGTCTGATACTCACCCATTCCTCATTTACCTCTGGTTTGTGTACCCAAGTCTTTGTTTTAATTTTTCCTATTACCATCTGGAAGTTCATAATGATTGTCTACAATATACCATCACAACTAAAAAATTTGGCAAAATCCTCCAAAACATTCCCAAGCAAAGCTTGATGCATGAGCTTCTAACCCTTCATAGACTTTTGTAATCACCATAATTATCACATGCTACTTCACATCAGTGGAGCATTTCAGGCATTACATTTAATTATAATATTCATTTTTCATATCAAGTATAGGTTGACTTCATGCCATAGTTACATGGATCATATCTACCATTTTAATCATATAAATGGCCATTAACCTTTGCAATAAGAATAAATGGTACCTACAACAGATAGATGCTGATTCAAGCTATAGTAACCATCATCTCATGTATAGTTTCATATTATGTGAAATTCTTGCATAATTTCACAACTTCCATTATTGATGGATTTTTATATTATTTTTGTATGTTTGCTTGACAGATGATGCCATTAGTAACATCCTTGCAGTTAGACAATCATCTAGCTTAATCGATGGGGACACATTGCAAACACAATTGATTCAAAGTGATCATGGTAAAATAAGGTGGAAATATTACTACATAGTGATACTAAGATATCAATTGTGTATTCATTCAATCCAGCAAAATTTGGTATCATGCAATGTTCATGCCAATGGATTTACATTTTAACACCCCAACCTTTGTTGTTCTGGCTTTAACAAGGGACTTGAAATATTGATTTGCTTTACAAACTCATTAGTTTTAAAATTTCTAGTTTTATAGAATAAAAATAAATATTTAAAAAATATATATTTACATCTAAATTACTTACATTTACTAAAATTTAGGGTCACAAATCCTAGACTTGACATTGGTATCATTGAGTTGATGTCAACACATTTTGTCATTCCTACCTAATAAAGCCTAGGTGAATTGCCATTCAAGCTTTAGATAACAAGGTTGAGGTTAACACTTTTTAGAGCTATATTCTTTAGTACAAGTTGCACCTATTAATTTGTTTTACAACCCACAGTTGGCATGAATAATGGATCATTGTACAAATAGCAGCAACAATGTTATTGGTAGAACCTGCTCAGGCTATATACATTAAATCATTTTTACTTTTTGTACTATGATATGTGCTATTTATTAATTTTTTTTATATTTCTTGTTTAGAATAAATATTTTTTTTCATCATCCTTCTAATATCTATGTACTCTTATTTTATTATACAAAGCCATAATAGTGAGCTTTTCATCACACCCAAATTGTTGTGTACTACCATTCGGAGTTAGGGTGTGACAAAACAACACAATGCCTTTTTAAACAATACAATAATGCAATGTTTAAGTAATAATGCATTGACAAAACAATAATGTAATGTTTAAACACACTGCATTGCTAAACAAAACAATAATGCAGTGCTTAACAAAGTAATGCATTTTTTGGTGACAACCAAAGTAATGCAGTGCATAAACAAAAGTGAAGTTCTGCATTCTTTTAGTTGGTTTCCATAAAAGAAATAAAGGAATAGATCATGCCAGAGAAAGGAGACTCAAGGAGATGAGGCGATGGACTAGGGAAGACTATTATTTTTAACATCAGTTTCTAATTTGGAGGTTGATGAGTTGTGAAGTCAAATGTTGAATGTAGTAAATCAGAACACCTACAAAAGGCAATTGAGAAATCTAACGATGTGTCAGATCAGCCTGATAGATATTTTCAACAATGGTGACTAGTGGTTCCAAAGTGCTTCAGTATGACTATGAGATCAAATCATCTGATGAGTTTATCAAATCATCCAATATAATAAATAGATTATCCACTGAAACAATAGGTTGGCGATGATAGACCAAACAATTCAATCAAGATGAAAATTAGATGTTTTTTTTGTTCAAAAAATTTTTTGTAAACAAAGGAACTTTTGTTTTATTAACCTTCTTCTTTGGTTTCCATTCCTAATCTATATTTTAGAAAAATTTGCAGACATCCTCTTGTGTCCCTTTAGGAAAACCCACCTCAATCTGAAGTGAATATTCTCCTAATATAATAAGATTTTTCAAGAATTTTAGATATTTCATATAAATTTTGTTATGCTCTCTCATCCTAACTTCTTTACTTTATTCATTTGGCTTATCCATCCTTTGTGCCTCTTCAATAGTGTGAGTAATAATAGAAGTAAACTGGAAATTGTATACATTTTAGTATGGGAATATATTAAGCATTGAAGCAAGTAATATCAAGTACACTAAGGGGCAAAAGAGCACAATTAAGACAAGTAGGATAAATTATCATGAGAGCAATAGAAAGGTTAGATGATAAACATAAAACAACTAAAATGTGAAGGAAAACATAATGCTTGCAAGGAATAGATGGAAAATTAAATAAAATCCATAATACAAAAGTATAATATCATTGTTCTTGTCCACATTTTAATTGTCTCTAGTTAAGCATTCCTATCACAGAGTTCAAATTCAAATGATAATGGTGAGGACTGCACTAAAATGTAGACTAAAAAACTTTTAGAAGTACAGAGTACCATGAGAAAGGCATTGCATGCAGCAGTAAGGTTTATTCCAACACCCCCAGCCTTCAATGACATTAACAATACCTAAAACACAACTATAAGCTCAATATTTGAATCTATTACAAAAAGCAATAACATATTGGCTCTCAATAACATACCAAAATATCATTTTCCTCTGTAAACCGACTGATTACTTTTTCTCTTTGTTGTTGATTTAGTGTTCCATCCAAACGAACAAAAAGGATATTGTTTCTGCAATGCACATTAAAGTAAGTTAAAAAAAACACGTATAAGTTTATCATATTGTCAAAGCATTGCGGTAATGAAATCAATTTACTCATAGTAAGAGCATCCATTGCAAGTCAATTCTCTTTTATGTGCATTATAATATGTTTTTCATGTATATATCAAAATGCAACTTGACATAGAAATTTATTACAATGCATATCGACCCTTCGTTCAATCAGTAACCCATATTTTAACAGCACATCGGAGATCCACATTTTGCTCTTGTTACACATTTCCCAAATGAATATACCTGTGAGCAACAGCCTTAGTAATCACTCCAACCATAAAACTGGATTATCATCACATTTAAATTCATTTCAAAATGTTGCATAGGGTTGTAGACAAAATTGATAGTTCACCATATAAACTATTATCTTTCCCTTTTTCTCTAATGCTCTATCATGGTATCACAACTCTCCGATAACTACTCACTAAAAGGTTTCCTCCACATATTCATCACCATATATCTCACCCCCCTTATTCCTTGGTCTTCCCAGGTTGATGGAAGGCAAAGGTGAACTCATATATCCCTAACTTACTCCCCACCACAACCAACACTTATCACAACTCAATTGCCTAGCTTTCATATATTTTTAGCCAACATTCTTCATTTTCTCAATTTCAAACTCCACAAATTCATTTATCATATGTGGAGACCTCAGCTTTCACCAAATTTCAAAGTCCATGGCCACATTGGCTATATCAATGGCTAATTCTAACATTGTCAACAACCCTCTCCCACATTTAATGTAATGGTTAGTAGATCAATTGATGCTTAGTTGTTTCATTTGGTCCATCATTAAATTGATTGTTGCTCATGCCAAAGGTATGATGCATCATTGCACTATGATATGCTCATGCATTGATCTATGCATCGAGCTCCCAAATAAGAATTCAACAATTAGAACTACAAGTATGCACAAGTAACAAAAGATTATTGACCATGTCTAATCATGTTCATAAAGCTATCTATTGTAGACATTCAATTATTTGCAAAGCTCTCATTACTACCTAGAAATTAGTAATGAGTAAACTATCTAATTTGGGCTCATATTATGTCTCTCCTACTCACTAAGATGATTTCACTTGCTAATTTCATGAGATGTTATATATTAAATTGAACAAACTTGTGAACCCTTGACAAACTTGTTTCAATCCCCAACTATCCCAAATTCACTCAAAATAATTCAATTCATATTCTAGCTCACCATGCTGAGAGCATAGGTTGCAACCACAAATGCTTGTCTTGTCATGGACGAGGTATTGTCAACTACCATCTCTACAATAATTCAGGTCACATTGTTCTCAAATATTAACATTGTTAAAACCTTAATGCTAACTTCCTATTAACCACTTTCTACATTTTATCATTTCATGAAGCCACGCTGATCCAAGAAACCCCACATTGATGCTACAAAACACCTCACAAATGATCTACAAAACCTACAAATTAGCAATTCATGCTTCACCTCCAATTCTGTATAGGCTAGAAATGATAACATTCAACCCATAACTAACAACAATAATTCCTTCCTCACACTAGCATATGCTTGCTTCATTTAAATGCCATTCTTTGAGCTTTAATTATCACTAAAAACTTACTATCTATTAGTTAATTAACCAATGATAATAATATATTCACTAAATTCCATCCATTATTTTGTGTCGTGAAGGATTTCCCAATGAAATCAAAACTCCACCATCAACCTGCTCCACCTACCTACTTCACCAAGAACGTTTGTCAATTCTCTCACAACAAAATCATTGCGCATAATTCTCTTAACAACGTCAAAACTTACCTTACACCAAAGATATCATTACCCACATTTGTCGTGCTTGCTAACTTAATCGCAATCATCAATGAAATTTACATCTTTCTAGTTTTGCATATAAAGAGCCGCTGTTGTAGCACATCTTTTCCAATGTTTGGGATACTATCCCAACCTCTTGTATTAAAAGACATAAATATACATGACCTTTATGAATATATGTTCAAGATTTGTGTGTCTATACATGTTTCACTCTTAAGTCTAATACTCAATTTTTTTATGCTTTAAAACAATGATAAAACATTCTTTAAAAAAAATAATCTTGTTTTCAATTTGATACTAGGGTTCAATACATCAAATTCACTCTAGTTCTTAATAAATTTGGCATACACTATTGGTTTTTTATGCCATATATACCAGCTCAAAATGGCATATTATTGAATGTTGAACATTGACACATTGTTAAGCTTGGTCGAACCAAACTCCATGTGCCTCACTTCCATCACAACATTGGGTACATGTAATTCAAACTTTCAATTTCTAATAAATCAGTTAAACATTCTACAATTGCAAAATACATCTAAGTTCTCTATAGGTGAAACCCTAATCACTCAAAATATTTGATTGCTCATACTACCTATGGATATTAACTTACAATAATTCTAAACTTAATAACCAATCTTCATATATATTTTTTCTTTATTGTAATCATAAGCATCATGCTTATGTGTCGACATCCAATATAACAAAAATTACATATTGTATCATGTTGTTTTTTTATGAATATTAACTCTATTTTTCACAACATTCAACTTCAAACGCATGACAAACCAACTACCCAAATAATAATATTTATTCTTGCAACTATACCCTCACTCTCTTTGATAAGACCGACACATGTTTACCTCAATCCACCTGATAAAGGGGGCGTTTAGCCCATACATCCATTACTCCTCTTCCAAGAAGCAATGGTCAAAATACCAAAGGTCAATTTTTAGCTTTCTCGTATTTAGAAGTACCTTGATAATGGAATCTGCAGGAGGTCCAGAAAGGCAGTCCATTGGCTAAAGACTATACTCTTGGAACCAGATGCACGAAGTTTCTCCAGTTCCTGAAGAAGGGCAGAAACTTTTGACGATTCTACCCAGTTCTTGTCTACGTCAACTTGAAAACGGCTATTGGTAGGAGCAGTGATAAGGTCCTGTTTGTTAACAGTTGTCCTGTGAATGAAAAGAATTGCTCCTTAGATTACTTGAAACTCCAGTAATAAGTCAAGTCCAGCTGATTCAGAGAATGAGAAAGCAAAAGATACCGACAAACCGGGCAAAGTCCACACGCAATACCGCGCCAGCTAGTTAGAATACACTCCCGACACATCCGATGAGCACATGGAGTCAAAACTGCATCTTCAAAAGCTTCAAGACAAATTGGACACTCTCCTTCTTCACCTTTACGCAAATCTTTCACAACTTCCATAATATATGCCTTTGAAGGGGCAACACCAGTATCTCTAGGAACTGCTCCTTTGCTACCTTTAAGGAAGCGCTTCGCAAGCTTGTTCAGATCAGAATACTCATTTGTATCAGCTCGACTGCTTACAAAAAATCTTATAAGTAATGTTATTTATAACAAAATTTTATCTATGTAAACCTTATAAACTATCTACTAATCAATAAAAGGAAATCAAGATGCAAAAATAGAGTATTGGCATCCAATAAAAAAAAAAAAAAAGAAAAACAGAATCATATGCTTTAAGCCAACTATCTCTGTAAACTTACCGAAAACACCTTTCATTCAAGCAACAAAACAAACATTCAATTACCTATCAAAAGAGAAGTTATTCCTGATTTGACAACGCAAGCAAATCAACAAGAGCAAACACATAATTCAGCAACTGAGCAAACAATCTAATAATTTTAAATCCATCATTAAATCACAAAAACCAACATTAATCCCAAAAAGAAGTTAGTAAAAACCTTCTAATGTCACTACGACGTATTAATTAGAACTTATTAAACACAAAAAATCATTCAAGAAAGTCTCTTTAGCTAACTTTTTTTGGTGTCCTTTACCCATATTGACATAAGCATATTCAACCAATTCAACAAGTACAATTGACATGAATAAATCTTTTTAATTGATTCTCTCTGAACTTATCTTCAATGAAAACTTCTCCAACTTTATCACAGATGCACTATCTTACAACGTCTCCTTTTCAAGTAAAAGCTCTACCATAAAATTCAAGTTTCTAAAGAAGCCATGAGAGCTCTCTATGAAAGGCAATCTCTGCTCAGTAGTTCAAGAATCCTTGCATCTGATTTACCAACCCATGCTCCCTCACTTGCTCGAGTCAAAAGACAATCTCCATGATCCGACCTCAGTTTTCTTTAGAGAATACCTCTTGACCCGGAGGACTCAAGTGATGGCTTCCTTTAGCACCTTTAGATTTCTCCTCAAAGTTGTAGACATCAAGGACTCTAGTAAACAGAATAAAATGTCCATGGAAGAAAAAAAAAATTACTACCGAGAAGCATAAACAAGAAGAAGAAAAAAGTTGAGAAGAAAAACATGGAATGGAAAACTTTTACAAGATGATTGGGAAGGCAATGGGTTCAGGAACTGCTGTTAAATGAAGGATGACGTGCTTATAGAATATGATGAATTCGCAGGTGGATCCTTTATGCCAAAATGATAGTTGTGAACCTTTGCACGATGTTGATGAAAAAAAATAAGGTTCTTGATGACACAGGAAGGTTGCCCAATAATATAACTGATAAAAGAGGAGAAAGCCAGAACCAAGAGCCCATTAAAGAAGAGACAATTTGGGATACCAAATGTAGAAATGGATCTGATAAACAATAGAAATGATTTTTATGTTGTGAGATTTGCTCACTACCAAAGGACCATGGACCATCTTGGAACACTATTTGCATTTGTAACAATGGAAGCTTAACTTTGACCAAGAGAGTGCATTTATTAAAAAAAGAGTCATTATGGCTGTAACAACTATATCAATTGGAATGAATATCGGGATAAGTTATTGTGAGAAATGACGCCCATCAAAAATAAACAGCAAAACCAAATTGGAGACTTTAGGGAAATACACTAAAATTTATGTAGAAGATTACACAAAGAAACCCATTGTCCATGTTTAAATTTAGAGGAAATTTTTAAACTATTGAGTATGAGAATTTGCATATTGTATGCCTCTTTAGCGGTAGATATGGCCACATTTTGTCCATGCGTGCTAAAAGAAGACCAAAATCTTACTAAAAGGTCAACAAACCCTAGTGTGGATTAATGCGGGCCCTGCATGTTGGTCCAACAACAATGGGAGAGAAGTGGAATTCAAAGAACTATTATTGCAGCTGGATTTCAAAGTGAGGCTTTATTAGAAGATAGCAATAGAAGGGCAAAAGAAAGCCTAACAGAACAGTAGCACTGAAATAAATTTATAATATTATCAAAGGACCAATAAGAAAACAATAAAAAATTTTTGTACAAAGTGATTGCCTCGTCAAATTTAATGCAAAGACATTCTCAGAGACTCGAAGGAAGATTTGGGAAAGATTCAAAAAAAGAGGAAATTAAGTGTCAAGATGGAAAGTCATGCAGAGAGCAAAAATAAAATTGAAGTGAATTTCAAAAAGGATTAAAATAAAGTACATTTGAGAACACATTCAGGATCTTTCTTTGTGCCATCAAGGAAGGTTTCAAAAGGAAATGGAATATGCTATAAGAAAGCCTGGAAAAGGACATCAACTTTTGAATTTGGTTGCAATTCAAGGAGGTTCTCACACTGAACAGGGACCAGCTTTGTCTCAGTTGTTGGTCAGAAACTTTTCTCATGTCCTGCACTACCTAAATACACTGGTGAACAAATTTTGTGGATACCTGCTGATAAATTGAACTAAATTGGAGTTGAGTTGGAGGAAACCAAAACCACTTTCTATCCAAGGAGATTAAAAGCTCAAATGATGATGGTCAAGTGAGATGTGAGGAGGTAGATTGGTTGTTTGTAGCGTGTGTTAGTTTGAAAAGCTTACTTCCCTTCCTATCAATGTCAATCGACCTTAAAATTCTAAGCTTGAATGCCAAAGGAAATGTAAGTAAAGCTTTCAAGTAACCAATAGACAATCTTAAGTATAAATTTAGATAGGATATGATCATTATTCTTGAATCAAATATTAGTGTGGAAAAAAGTGGATAAGGTGATCGCCAAATGGGTGTGAAAAAAAGATGAAAGGAATATGGGAAATCCCATACAATGAAAAGTGAAAGTTAAGACTCATCAATGACTATGATTAATTAATGATCCTTAGAGTTCAAAAGGAATCAAGAATGGCTACTTAGCTACTGTATGAGGGCCCAAATCTTGTCACTATGAGGAATTTGTGGAAAGAACTGCAGGTTTGCCAGAATTGGTAAGATCCATGACATTTCTGTGATAATGTTAATGAGATGGTGTTATCAAAGAAAAAAAAAAGTACTAATAGTAGAAAAAAACTACTTGAAATTTGGAATAAAGATAGTTTTGGAAAGTGGATAAACTTATCATTGCCCCACCCTCTATTGATACACTGGCATGGATGTTACCAAGAATGCTCTCCCAAATGCACTCTGAATTCCAGAAAAGATGAGTCCTTGTACACTTATGGAACCCAGAAGCAAGAAGAAAGGCCCAATGGGGCCCTAAATCCATATACTCAAAGCTAATTAACCATGACTCAGGCTTTACCTTAACCATCCATGTTATCTACACGCATAATATCATTGACAAAAAGCACATATCACAATCTCATCATGGTGGTGACTATCAAGAAGATCTAAACTTGCATAAATATAAAGACTTCAAGCCAGACCTTGATTTAATCCAATTGCAATATGATTCTATAATGGTTCCAAAAAAACAACAAAAGCTCTATTATAAAAACTGACCAAAGCACTTCCCTTGGTCTCTGTTATACACGCTTTTCTAAAACAAAAAATTATTCCACATCAATAGAAGACAAGAAACAGATCTTTTATTGCCCATAAGCTTCTTCATTAACCCCAGTATAATATCAAGCTAATTTTGCATTATACCAGCATAACACCTTTAATAAGGCTATTCTTAGTGAAAGCATTGAAAAGAGATGCAGCCATTTAAACTTTAGAAGGCACACTCAGTATATCCAATGAAATAAAAAATATCAACAGAGAATTCCAATATCTTAAAATAAAAGGAATAGCACTCGTGTACAGGTACCACGCATTAGCTTATTTATAAAGAAGCATGGATCTATGAAAATTCTAGAGCACTTTGGCATACCAATAAACATTGGATACCTCCTACAGTAAGACAATCAGCCATCGGTACAAGATTTACAATTGCATTAGCTCAAATAATTTTGTACAAATAGCAAGCAGATTACAAACCACTAATGGGGCAATTATATAATCTATAATTGCACTGGAAGACAAAGGAGACTCACTGAAACTAGCCAAGAAATGCAGACCTCATTACAAGGAATGGATGATCACAACATTGGCGTAGACGTAAAAGCAACTCCAATATTGAAGCATAATTGTGAAGAACTCGCCCTTGTTCAACAAATTGATCAAATTTCACCTGGAATGCTGAATGTGAGGAGAATATCTGTGACTTAACAGGCAAATTTATCAATTAGAATTGTAGAATTTACCTTGGATCTCTTGAACAAAGCATCATAAAAGTCCTTTTCTGCTTCTGTCAACTCACAATAAACTATACCAACATTTGCAGGAGGAAGGACAAGGATTGGCCTGTGTAAACAAGTAAATCTATATAATGCATCAATAAGAAAAAAAAAAAACAATCATTCCTGTTCAAACCTCCCACTTCTATCTGTGCTACATTTAGTTCTTCTCAGCATTATAGGCCTCAAAATGGCTTGCACCATCTTTAATCCACGTCTATCACCCATCTCATAAGGCTTTTGAATTAGCTTATTCCACCTTCAATGTGCAATAGCCAGAAAAGTTTATGAGGCATGACAGACACAAAGATGACTAAAGATATAAACTTAAAATATCAGCATCACAAATTTAGTCAAACAGAAAATAATAAAATTGAATGAAACCTGTCCAAAAAAAAGGGATAAAATTAAGCGGCTCAATATCAACTTAAGATGAGGTTCATCCTGCTTGGAAAGTTAAGTATTCCACCTACTTCTTGTATTTGGTTCAACAACCTTCAGATTTATACAATATTTAAACATTACTTTTATTCATATGCCAATGTATTCTTACAGGTACAACTTATCCTTATAGTCTGACGAGGTGGTAATGGTCCAATGGCTGCAATATCCAACAACAGCATGACAATGGTCCAACGGCTGTTTGACAGAGGCTGCTGTGGCAACATTTTGGCAATGATTTGACAACACAAAAAGAAGAAAACACACAAAAACCAAGATGTTGATCATTTTAGCTGAAAGACATTGCTTCAAGGTGTGCTCCTCATTTGTTAAAATGTTTCCCAATATGCCACCAAATTATACATTTGACATTCTCATAAAAAAAAGGCATAAAATTTCCTTTGTGAGCTAATAAGATTTAAAATCCAATTAATCAACACAAGGAGAGAAAGAAAGGATGGGAAGCTGATGTCTTGTTCTGGAATGTGCCGATCAGTGGGTTGGCATATTAATACATAGCACAAACTAAATCCTAATTTTTGTATAGCTTCTTCAGCTTTACTTCTAGAAATGCTAAATTAAATGCTCGATTTATACAGCAATCATGCAATTAAGAAACATACACACCTTCTATGGTTTCATACTAAAAAGAAAAATATTTTCATAGGCTCTTAACAAGTCACAAATTTACTTATACAATAGACCCTTGGCACAACATCAGCACATCTAAATTTTCAAGACTGGCAGTTATGTCACCATATAACTGACAAATTTGGAATAACATATAATAGTCCACCCAGTCAATGTAAACAGTTGAATGGTGTATCATTCTCTAGAACAATGATCTATCTCTACAAACTGAATTAAAAACTAGTTAATTAGGCCAAATACATCACTTCTAAACAAATATCAACTAAACAAACATCAACTAATAAAATATCAAGTCATTTCTTTAACATATTGTAAAAAAAGCCGGCTTCACCTTTCAACAAAACAAGATGATATCAAATATTACATAATGCTCGCTCAGTGTATGAAAACTTAACTGCACCATCATATAGGATGTTTATAAAGGACTAAAAGCTTACAGTGCCCAATTTCCCCATGGCTCTACCCTCAAAAATCGAAGAAGGCTGAATATGTCTTCAAGATTGTTCTGCCAAACGATCAACTAGTCAAAAGAGCCTCTAAAGGAAGTGGACTCAAAGCAATGGAGAAAAGGCTGATCTCAAGCAAAAAAAACTAACTTCACAGCATTGATAATAGAATAAGTGATAAACAAACTTTGCAAAAGCAACAAAATATTCAGAACAATATGACAATAGAAGCTATTATCAACCACAAAACAAAATTAATGCCACAATAAAATATCAAATGATTCAAATACCTAATAGCTGTTATAGTTGAAAAGTAAATAAAAAATAAGTAATAGTGTAAATTATAAAGTAAACAAAATAGAATTAAAGGAACTACAAGTACAATGAATCAATGCAGGAAACCCACCACTAAACAACCACAAATTGTCACCAATCACCTAACACAAAACAGCTATAAATTGCCACCCAAATGTTCAAAATATTTTGGTGGAAATTGTCTTCTTTGCTTTGCAAAATATAGGCTGTGACCTCACTTTCATAAAAAACAGCTACTTTTAATTTTAGGAAAAAGAGAAATAAGTCCAAAAACACAGTACCTTTGTTTAGTGTGACAATTACAATACAGATTGTCTGTAAAAATTACTATTAAAAACTAGTGATAAAAACATGCTGATAGGCATATTTATAAGGAATTGTCAAAACTCAATTTTTGCAGTTAAAATGCAAAAAATCATCATACTTAAGACAAAAAATCAATTTAAATTTAAGAATATGTTTACTTCTATATTTAAAATTTTGTTGTCAAAAAGCACTTTCTAAAAATACTTCCATATGACTACATCCATCTAACACAGGAACAAAGAAAGTTACAAATTCAAACATTATGCAACTCAACTTTATCAAATAAGCTTAACCCAAGCCCCGGTGTACTTCTTGCAATGCGGGATGCAAAAATCCATCCATCAAAATATAGGCACTTGTTATAATTATAGCAAGAAATATCAAATTCCAGAAAAAAAAAATATTGGAAGAATATCTTGAGAACAATAAAATTTGTTTTAAGTTCCTATCTTAGGTGAAGATTAGATTTCAACTAGCAAACCTTAGTCAGGTACTATCGTATCAGTTACTCCAAAAAAAAACCATATCAACAAAAAAATAAATAAGTAAACACTATAGTCTTTCACCTCAAATAAAAAAATGACAACTTAGTATTAATTATGCAGGATATATAAAATACAAGGCTACAATTTGAAAAACCAAGTTTTCCCTCACAAATAAAATATATGACCATGTTCCATCAAATAGAACAAATTAACACAATAAATAAAAGGAAAAAGTGATAACAAAAAAGAGAGGCCTTGAAAAGTTAATGCATATGCAAAGGAGATCAATCACAAGTCACTATATAGACAATCAAGACTATTGGTAAATGAAGACTAAATGAATGGAATTACAAGAAGCAAATTAAAAGAAAAGCAAAAGGTGAAACTTAAACCTAGATTCTAGAGCAACACACCAAGCCTCATTTATTAACCTATCAAGCCTAATCAAGAAACAAGAATGACAAGGCAAGGACTTTCCAATCAATATAATTCCTTCCTAAAAAGATTTCTTCATCAAGATTGTCACCAAAGATTGCATATCCTTAATCAGAATAGCTCCTTTCAATAAGTTTACATACATTGTTAATCCAACAACATTTATATTTTCCTTGGTAAGACAATTGTGTTCCTCACACCCTGTTTTGTAAATAAAAACCCTTAGGTTGTAACTCTTAGTAGAAACATTGTGCCACTAACACAATACCACCAAGTCTTCTTCAAAGAATAGATTGATCTACCAACTAATTATCTCCCCTTATTGCAAGATCTTTCTATAAACAATTGAAGGGGGAATACTAAAATTCTGCCAAAATAAAAATGAGAATATTGTGCTGAAAAAAAAAGTGTGATGAAAACTAGGGCAAAGAAGAATCAACTATGAGAAAACTATTTTATATTTCTCTTTGTGGAAGCTGTTCTGATGAATTAAGAAACATGAAATCTCACACAAGTAATTGAGGCAATTTCCAAAGACAGATTCATTTCAAAAGAGTAAGAATTATTTTGATCAAACCAGATTGCTCAGACATACGAAAAATATACTACAAATTTTGAGATGGGCTAAACCAGTAAAAGTACCCCTAAGCCACACACAAATTCAAAACAGATGAATTAAGTCAAGTGACCTAGGTTGCCAAACAATGACATTCTTCAAACATAGTTGACCACAGGGCTAAACTCATCGAAGAATAAGTAGCACTTTTAGAGTAGATGAATAGTTAATGATAACCATAGAGCATTAGAAAAAAAAAAAAAAAAAAGCAAATCAAACCTTATTCCTCAAACCAAAGACAAAAATGAAAAAATGAACAACAAATAATACTTGACCTAAAAAGAACATCCTTCTATAAAAATGCAAAATATTTTTGAAACAAAGACTATTGCAAGATAATTTATGAGGAGCAATTGGAAAGTCAACATCAACCAACTACAATGACTAAATGTACATTGTACCTAGCATACATTTGCCCTTTTACTACCTAGCAAAATGCCATCATCAAGAGCTGATCAATAAAAAGATTCATTTGAATTTATTTTTTAAAAATAAAACAAACGACTACTGCTTGATTGCCTACAACAAGGACTAGTGAAGAAAGAGGAATAGTTCTTTTAACATGTCAAAAGAAGCATTGAAAGCCTCACACAAAGCTATGTAAGAAAGACAAGAAATGAAAAAAATCTCAATATGCATCAATATATGTCTCAATAATCTATTGTAAGGTCTTCTAAAAAAGTAAACCTTTGCCTAAGTGCTCTTCAAATATCAAAGAATATAATAAACTACTTCGATATGTTAGTTTCTCACAAGACATATGTATAAAAGGCTTACCCAGTTTACAACAAACACAATATCAAGTCATGTATGTCAAAGGTGTATCAGTTTTCTCATTAGTCTTTGATACTAAGTTGTGTCCATGGCATCACCTTCCTTATCACCACCAAACTTTTGATTGGGATCAATCAGAATATCCATTAGTCTACAACTACCCACTCATCCCAATCTCCTTAAAAAGACCAATAACATTCTTTTGCTAGAAATTCCTTTTTTTGATCTTACAATCTCCATAATAAGAAATTATTTCAAAGATCCTAAATATTTTATTTCAAAAATTAATAAGAAAGTAATTCTCAATAGATTTATCTCAAACACATCATCTCCAATGAGAACGATATCATCCACATGCACAATGAACACAATTATTTTCTCATCTAATGAAAGTCGAAAATATATTTTGTAATTTGCCTTTTGATTATATACCTAACTTTTCATAAACTAAATAAATTTCTCAAACTAAACTCTCAATAACTACTTTAACCCATATAAAGATTGCTTCAATCCACACACCTTTGTTTTGAACTTTTCATCAAATCTTACAGAAACTTTCATGTACACTTTCTTCTTCCAAGTTTCCATTGAGAAATGCATTTTCAACATCAATCTATTGCAGAGGCTAATCAAGCTTAATAGCTAGAGATAAGAGAAGTCTTATAATATTTAGTTTTATAACAAAAGCACTTGTTTCTAAATAGTAAATATCATAGGTTTGAGTAAATCTTTTAACAAACAATAATGCTTTATAGTGTTTGAGAACTATCATACTTAAACTTAATGATAAATACCATCCTACAATTATCGTACCACTCAATAATCTTCTAATTGTCATCTGTTGTTCTTCTCAAGAACCTTCATCTCAAAAATAACCTACTTCTATTTCAAAATGTTTAAAGCATCCTGTAAATTATTAAAAATCTTCATACACAACAATTGAAAGGTAAAAGCACAAAAAGAATGCAAAATAATTCTATAAACCACATAACATAAAAGATATTGTGTACAAGATAATATATACTTTCAAAGTGCAATAAAAAGGTTAGAATCACTTGACTCAAACTTAATACTTGGCTTAGTTTCTTAATTAGAATAGAAGACTCAAAACTTGAAGATGGATATTATCTACTAATTCTCATGCATTGTTCTTCTCAAAAACCATCATCTCCTAAAAAATAACATTTCTACTTTGAAATTTTTAGAACATCCAGTAAATTATGAGAAATCTTCATACAAAATAATTAAAAGAAAAGAAAAACGAAAGAATTTTGTAAGACAAACAATAAGATAAAAGGTATTGTGTACAAAATCGTATGCACTTTCATAGTGTAATGGGAAGATTAAAATCACCTAACTCGGACTTGATACTTGGCTCAGTTTCATAATTAAAAGACTCAAAGCTTGAAGATGGATATTTTGTGGAGACTCGATAAGAATATCTAATGGAATCATAGATTCTGAGTAATGCAAAAGATTAGAGGGCAAATCCTCTTGAATTTTTTTTTAAAATTAAAATTGTTACAACGTTGAAATTCTCTTGTTAGAAATCATGAAATTATAATCATCATGAGATGATATAGTAGAAAAACTAACATTCTTAATATCTAAAACACTTGATCAATATACTTTCGATATAAAAATTCTAAATTTTCAAGTAAAATAATGGGAGAAAAAAACTTTAGAATCTTTGGTTTTAAAACATCATTAAGAAATATTGAATCTTTGATTTTGCTCCTTCTATAGATGAGATATGAAATGAGTATAATTTGAAAAACATAACATCCATGATAACAAATATTTATTAGAAATAGGATTAAAACATTTACTCATTTTGATTAAGAAGATAACTTACAAACATATATTTTATGACAAGATGCTCAAGTGTTTCATAATTATGATTGTGAACGTAACAAAAATGACACAATCAAATATATTTAAAGGTTAAAGCAAAAAACAATGTATTTGTTAGATAAATCTTATGAAATATATCAAGAGATGCATTTAAGTTCAAATTTTAATTAGATATCCGATTAATATTATATGTGCGATAAGAATAGCTTCAGTCCAAAGATATTTTGGTATCTTAATGGTAAAAAGCAAAGCCCGAGCCACTTCTAACAGGAGTTTGTTTTTTCTTTCAATCAAAATATCTTATTGAATAGTGTTAATACAAGGACTTTAGTGAATTATCATTTTTTAGAGGAAAAAATCACTCAAAAACTTCCTTGAAATAGTCATGAAATAGGTTTTTGAAATTTTGAATCTAAAGTGTAAATATTTTTTAAAATCATTTCACTTTAGATTTTTTTTAATCAAATAAACTCATCTTAATCTTGTGTGATTATCATTAAATATTATAAACCATTTTTTACTAAAAATGTAAATGTCTGACATGGGCCCCAAATATCATGACGAATTACAATAAATGTTATGATTGATCAATCAAGTTGAGAAAAAAAATGCACAATGATGTTTAACAAATTGGCATCCATGACAATGTAAAAAATATGAATTTTTATTTCAAAATAAGTTTGCAAACAACTATTTTAAATATTAAAAATTAAGATTGCCTAACTTATAATGTTATAACACAATATTATTATCTTTAAATTCAAAAAGAAATTTGAAAGTACTTTTATATTGTTTTTTTAAGTTGAGTCCATTTCAAAAGTTTATTTTTTCTTAACACTATAATCTTCAAGATCAATTCATGAAACTCACAATTAAATAAAAAAAAATTAACTTAACATTGATGAACAAAAACAATCTTACTGTAGAACAATTAACCATAAGACAAATTAAGAACACAAAGAATTAACAAGAGAGTAAGTTTGACTGTTCCAATCTCAATAATAACCTTGAGAAAAACATCAACAATATTGATATTTTTATTGCTTGTATGGGGACTACAAGATGTGAAGTGATTAGTACCACATGAATCAATAATCTATAAGAAAATAAGATTACTATGACACTCAAATAAGAAGTGATTAAAGAATTAACTTTTTGAGCCAAAGAACGAGATGGGATTAAAGAGAATTGGACATTGAAATAGTTTGTACAGGTGTTCTAATTTATCCTTGGTAAAACCACCACTCTCGACCAAAACAGGGCTAGATGATCTCAAACATTTTGATCGAGGACAAGTAGTAGAACCCAAAATTGTCCGCTGATGACGACAAAAAAGAAGCAGAAGGCATGGGCATGGAGACAAAGAGGTCAAAGTTGGTCGAGATCTTGCGAAAAGCCAAGATATGAGCTTGTAAATTGCAGAAATCTGCGATATTGAAGAAAGGCTCACAAGTCTTAAGAGGCATGAGAATGTCATCTAGGGTTCAATAGATGAGACCTTTCAAGAAGATCTATGTTTGTTTTAAGAGATTGTGAGTAATCTCTTCATCCATCATGAGAGAAATGGTTGCACAATGGAAAAGATAGATATTTGGTGGGCTCATAATGAATTCCACCATTCTTGTAAGAGAACCTCGAAACCCTCTATATCATAAGGGAAATCCACGAGCCTGATCACCAAACCCTTTCTTTGGCTTTTCTTCTTTCCATGCTTTACCAACTTCAACATCCCAAAAAAAGAAACTGAGATAGCTATGTAGAAAAAATGTGATTGAGTGTTCGAATAAAAAAAAATCAAGAAATCAATTTTAAGACTCAGTTTTAAGAAGAGAAAAATAACAAATTCCCTTTCAAATACGAAAAGATTGTGTAAAAGAATAAATAGTTGAAAAATGCCCATACAAATAATAACTATCCATAAAATCAATAACTTAATTACAAAATAATATCTAATAGAAAATTTTAAATTCATTTATAAAAATAAAAAAAATTCTCAAATCACCTAATTAACAAGTACAAATTCAACAAAAATATATTTATCATCAATGAGCCCAACGTCAAGCATATGCTCAACTATTAAACCAAACTAAGAAGATATCCTAATAGTCATAAATCTTTCTAAATATATATTTCAAAAACCTTATTCATAACTCAACTAATAAGATCATTACAAAAAAATAAAATCAACATAAATTGATAAATGGGTAAAATTGTTGTATTGTTGACCCATAGTTGTGATATTTTGTTTGATGATAACAAATCCTAAATATTTTTAATAAATTTGTTTAAATGAATTTTTTGGTTTTAAGTAGCCGATACTTGTATTTCTAAGAGAACTAAAAGAAGAAAATGCGCAAATGTTAAATACTATGAAGATCATCTTAATTGGAGTGACAAACCACCAAGAGATGTATTCCGAATTTAATTTTAGGTATTTCAATTTTACTTTGATTAGAATGTTAAACTTGATTGAAATATTTATTATAAGTCACATAAATTAAATTCAAATTAATGGGGAAAGCCATTCCTTTGAATTGGAACCTACTTAGAATAACATTTAGAATTTCAATATTTTTTATCAATCCTCTTGATTATCTTGACCATTATTTTATTTTAATAATATTTTTGAAATCTATTATTAATCTATTATAAAAAAGTATTAATAATATTAATTAATATAAAATTTAATAACAAAAAATAAACCGTTCGTACAAACAATTACCACCTAAACCAACCGGGTCGCTATAATAAACCACTACGGTTTAATGGTAACTAATTCTGAACGCTATTCGATACACCAAACGCTTTCCATGATCAATCCCAAACATTGTATTTTGGATCAGGTCATCAATCCTGCCTCCATAAATCAAATAAAGTATATATAGCTCGGGTGTTTAATTCCCAAACTTAGCACGAGACAGCCAACCCAGTTATTTGGCTATATATAATGGTTATGGAAACCCTTACAAGTAGAAAACACAGAGAAAATGTGCAATATGGGACTAAAAGAGCAAACCTTCTCTGCACGATGAACTCCCAAATTGCATAGGATTTTGGTTGTATTGATTTAGATTTTATATCGTCGAATGTTTTTCTTCGATTGCCATTTTATTTCGTTGTAAGATCATAAGTAGCCTATCTCGTTTATTTCATTGTAAAGCCATAGTAATCTGTCTTATTTGTCTATTTGTTGTGAAGGCTTAACCCCCCCGTATTTTGACGAAAGACTTATATTATGTTTATGTTTACCTGACTTTTGTCGGAAATGCACGTAGACTTGTAAGTCGAACCACCTAAAAATCAATTGTATATATTTTTAATTATTATTGATTTTTCAATTACACGACTTTTATAAAACTTAAAATGTTTTGAAATAAAATTAAAATTTATAGAAAATCGCTTTTATATATTTGTTAAACTTTATTAAAAACTATTTTAAATATTTTATTAAAATATTTTATAATAAATCAAAATTTTATTTTTAACAATTCACCCTCCCTCTTACTGAACCTCACTTCAATTATAATATCAAAGAAATAATTAGTAACAATTTTATTCATCAACATATTATATTATATACCTAAACAATTGATAAAAAACCACAAGGTTGCATATCAATATCCACAATTTATATCCCAACAACCATAGATCTTTACGAATATATATCGTGAAAAACTTGTCCGCACAATGGTAGCTCAAGTAATAAGATCATTACAAATAAACAAAATTGACATAAAATGATAAAATTGGTAGAATATCATGAAAGAGATAATTGGTAGCAACTTTAGTAATCAATATATTACATTATATGCTTGAACAATAGCTAAAAAGCCACAAGGTTCCAAATCAATATCCACACTAGTTTGTAACAAACTGTAAGATGGAAAAGGCTAAATAAAGGAAGAGTAAGAATAATTCAACTACAAAGAAGCAAGAATAAAGTTAATCATTCATCATTTGAATAAAATAATGATAACAATAACAATTTGATGTGGAAAATAATAATACGAATAGACCCTGATATTGATTCCAATTCAAAAATTTTGGCCCCAAGTCAAAATCAAATTTTCAATTTGAAGTAGTGTCAAATTTTAAAGCAACTATCTAACCAAACTCTAGTCTAATGACCAATTTCAAGTTGATTAAAAATTTAAAAAAAAAAGTTACAATGAAAACCAATTGGACTAGCATTCAAGCCAATATCCATAAGACCACTGCTAAAACTTTTTCTTCAATTGTCCTTGATTTTTTCTACCCTTCTTCATGAATATGTTATATGATGTTTATAGAAGACCAAAGCATTGCAATTGACCATGACTAATCTCACGATTAGGAGGAGGAACCAAATCATATCACTGGTTGTAAGCATCAATGACTATACCAACATTGAAATTTCATTCAAATATTATTAAAAATAATAACACCTATTTCTAGTTGACACAAATCAAACTTTAATTGAGCAAAGCCAACCATGTTGACTTGTGAGTCACTCAATTTTGTTTGATTTAAGTAAAATTTTGAACAATTTTTAAGTTATCTTTTTGTCTTTATGTATTTTTATCTCCCTTAATTTAAGGGCTACACTATAACTTCAATTCAAACAAAAAAGAAATAACATTTATAAGCAATATGGCATATACCTGAATAGGAGTGCCTGTAAGACACCATCTCTTGTCAGCCAATAGGGTTGTAGTGGCAATGGAAATTTGGCTCTTAGAAGATTTTATAATATGTGCTTCGTCAAGAATAATTCTGAACCACTGAACTGAGTAAAGTCCACCATTATCTTCAGCATTCTACAAAAGAAGAATAATTTACCTAAAAGTTGAAGAATCTAGCATGACAAAAATTATTGAATATAAGATAGCAGTATGATCTACAAGTTACCTCAGATGAGAACTCTGATGCTAAGACACCATATGTAGTCAGAACAACATCAGCTTGTGCAAGAAAATTCGACTCTTTCATTCTACTTGGACCATAATGAACATAAAGCGTGAGAGATCCATGTTGTGCATGTGCCTCTATCTCAGCCTATTATCCAATAGAATGAACCTTTCAGTACTCAAAAAATAAAGAAAAGAAATTTCATTGCAGGGTACATTCTTTATTCAGTTACAAAAAAATGAGGCATAAGCAAACTACCATACTAATAGAGATAGTAAACCAAGCTTACTTTCCACTGTCCTAGAAGTGTCATGGGACAGACAATTAGATTACCACCCCGAACTTTGTTTTTCAACAACTTGCTAAAACTAGACATGCTAGATAATCTTTTTGAAACACCAGATGACTTATCAACATTGTCAGCATCACTATCTTCTTCATGGCAATAACTTGAACAAACTGGTGGTTGCACCTTGTCAGAATGGGCCAGCAAAAGAGCTATAGTCATTATGGTCTTGCCTAATCCCATCGCATCTGCGAGAATCTTCAAAAAAAATTACAGGTAAATTTCATTAAGTTGAAGGACAAAATTATTATATGTGGAAAAACAAGGACAAAAGTATTCGAGTTGGTGATCACTTACACCTCCTCTTGCGATTTGCTGAGTACTAGGAAATTCAGTGGTTGCATCACCAGAGAAGGCATTCAAGTAAAGCACAAGATCCCTCCTATAGGTGTCAAAAGCATACAAAGAAGCACAATTAATTGACCCCTTCTTTCATGAGGCAAGGTCAATTTGTATCATACTTATCAGAAAGTCGATATGCATCCCAACAGGGGTGGAGTGTTTTCCCAGCATCAGCAGAGCTTCTTCCTTTCTCTAATTGCAGCATCCAATGAAGAGCTTGCCTCTGATATGGTCGCAATTCACATAGCAGTTTTTCAGGAGGGTCCGCTTCCTAAGCAAAAACAATTAAAAAATTGCAGATGAAGCATAGGATTGTATCTCCAACCAGAACTATTATGACATCAAGTTAAACAGACTAGCATTTATAAAGGAAGAGCAAAAAGCTTAATAAGCAGAAGAACCTCTAGTTCTGAGCCATTGGCAATTCCTACAATATTATCCACATCTGAATCTGATAAGCTTTCTTGGTTATTTTCAGTTCTATTTCTAGGGGAAGCAGGCATAGTTGATAAAATTTCCCCAGGAATAACCTGCACAAGTAAATAATACTGGCAACAATTGCTTCAGATCAGAATTACATAACTCTATGTGTTAAGATTTACCTTAGACTCCATGGGTCGTTTCCTGCTGTATAAATCATCGGGTGTTAGCTCAGCCTGCTTAAATGTCACCATGAGAGGTAAGAAGCAACAAAACAGAAATGAGTGGTTCAATAATAAAAAAAACTATGTTCTACTTATTAGAAGTGACAACATTGTAGGCTATAAATTACTAAACCTCTGATATATAGCATTCTAAATTCAATATAACATTGTATATCAAAATGAATAAAGAAAATGAAAATACAATAAAGATTTTGTAAACAAGTAATTCTGCAAACTACTCCACATAATTCTTAGTCAGTTCACTCAGAATGAAAAGTGTGACCGTTCAAGTACAACTGTAAATCTGTCATACCATATGCATGTTATAGCTTAATTTTAAGGACATCTGCTTCAGTGCAAAGTATGACCTTCATTTATGCTAAATGAGATGTTCCCATAATTAACCTACAACAAACATATGCTATGACAGATTAACAGCTATGCTAGTATCACTAATAAAAATATAATGCCACATGGAGGGGATTAAAAAGTTCCAAATTGATATGACTTGACTAATGACAAGTGACTTCCCAAACATCATATAGGAAACTTGGACAGCAAGGAAGACCTCATGCCAATCTTCAAGATTGGAGGATGTGCATCACTACCAGAGCAGATGTTTTGACAACATGGAACAAAAAACAGACCATTCAATAGGCTAAGAGGGATTCAGAAGAAGCTGCAGCAAAATCACAATCCTCAGCAAAACTTGATAAATCCTTGACTGCAGAACTTAAGGAGGACCTTGTGCAAGAGGAAATATACAAATTTACAAAATCTAGAAAAAATGGCTAGCATTTTGTGACAGAATCACAAGGTTTTTCTGACATTCGACAATTTTGACAAGAGGAAACCATACAGAATGTCTATGATTGAATGAAGAATGGACAACAGACAAGCAGAGGCTAGGTGAACATGTCCTACACTTTTAAAAGCCTGTACAAAGGAGAAAGACGCCAGATATATACTCACTATATCACATGGATTCCCAGATTTACAGGGAGAGCAGATGGACGATAACTTTTGGAAGAGATCTCGAAAAAGGATATTGCTAAGGTTGCTGGATGGCGGTTGAGGGGGGCTTGGAAAGCTCGGGGCTTGAAGGTAAGGATATTTGGTTCCGGTAAGAAGTTGGATGAGGGACTTAATGGAACACATCAATGTTGATTCCAAAGTTGAATGCACTGGAGCAAATCATACAATTTAGAACCATATCATTGTGCTAACTATCTTTCAATATTATAACAAAGCTCATAGCAAGTAAGATGAAACCATCATTATCCAATGTGGTGCCAAAAAATAAAGGGAAGGAACATGCATGAGAACACCATAATAGCACAAAAATTACTAAAATCTAAGAGGAAGATAACAGAGAGAAAGAAACATATCACTATCAACTTGAACCTGGACAAAGCTTATGATATGTTCAGTAAGAGTTTTATAGAGGAGTTGATAGTACTAGCAGGATTCAACAAGAGAAGATAGAAAAAATATCACATGGCATTAGTACTTCCTTTAAGTTCACAAGCAATGGGAAAAGAGCAGAGTCCCTTTCTTTTGGGGTGGGGTGAAGGGGAAGCCAATCCATTTGAAAAAGAGGAATAAGGCAAAAAGATTCATTATCCCTAACTCTTTGTATTTTCTATGGAGAGTCTTACAACAGTATTCAAGATGAACTGGAAGGGGGACACTTGAATACCAATCAAGTTTGCAAAAGTGGGGGCAATGGCTTCCCATTTGACCTTTTTGACAATATCATCATGTTTGCTGAAACAACTGCTGGGCAGACCGAGACAATCCTGGATGTTTGGACTGTTATGCAAAGTTATGGGAGGTAAGATGAGCAATCATATGACCAACTTACTAACAAAACTAATAAATTGAAGATATAAGTACCATGATACAATGGACCTAGAAAAGCATTTGGGTACTCCAATTTGGGATAGGAGATTTAATTGTATTATAGAGAAGCTTAAAAATCGACTGACCAATTGGACAACTTTACTCCATCCTCGACCAACAGCTTTTCCCCTATAAGGTATAATGCAATGAACCTTTGTGTATACATTGTACCATCTTAGGATATTCAAGAGGGATTCTCGACAAGCTAGAGAAAATTCGTAGGACATTATCATGTGGTGGTAAGAACCATAGAAAAATTATCTTGGTTTATATTGGATGCTTCAAAGAAAGTTTGTGAACAAAGAGCATAGTGGGTTGGGGTTGAGAAACCTAAAAAAAATAAATTATGCTTGTTTTATGAAACTGGTATGAGGTCTTTTGGAGAAAAATGGCTGACATATGGAATACTTTGAGATGTAAATACTAAAAAAAACAAACAAATGTTGTAATAGAACATAGGAAGATGGGTTCTCTAATGTGGAATAGCAATTGAAGAATAATGTTCGCTGTCCTTCACAATTACATAATTTTTAATTATCAAAGTAATTAATATTAAAAATATATTATTATTAAGATTTTGACATATTACTAATGATAGAATTTGAAAGAATAAAATAAAAATATTTATAAACCATAGTTATGAATTTCACATTTAAATGTGCAAGTTTGTCTTTTCCTTGAAAGACTTCATGATAATTTATAAAATATTTGCTGAGTTACAAAATTCAAATCAAAATGTGTGACATTGAAATTTTAATTGCATTACTTTCGAAATTAAATAACAAGGTGTGTTGCTTTCAAAATTAAAATAGATTTTGCATTAGTATCAAAAAAGATCAATTTGGTGTAGAATACATGGGATTCCTCTTAGGCAGTGATTATCTAATATAAACCAATATGACCAATAGATCCAAGAACTAAGTGTTTGAGAACTCTCTAACCTATCACTCAATTCATCACTCCTTTCAAAGACTTGTTGTCCACAACTTAGGATTGCCATCGCTATTAGAGAATATGACATCTTTGCTGGGTTGGTTTTCCTTTTCTCCTAGTTCCTTAAATGAAGATTTGGCATGAAATTATGAAAACTTTTTGTAGTGATTTAAATCATTATTAATTTTTCCACATTTTTTTACCATGCTTTTTTTATTTTGAGCTTTCATGTGATGTCTAATTATACATGAATAGTTTCTTTAATATTTCCATTGTATCAAACAACTTTTTTCAATGCATGTGATGAAAACAAATATAGATTATGACTTACCAATACTAATCATACTAAATAAATTGAAGACAATTAGTAATTCACAAGATAATGATACATAGTAAAAGTCAAAGACATATCTTTAACAACTTTGCTAAGAGTTATTAATTGTTACCAATCGTGATTAATAATAACTAGAGTGGATTAAAAACTTTAGGATTAGATTTCTTTATCTGATTGTTAAATTTTTCTTAATTTTAATTTAGCATTAATGTTGTTTTATTTCAAAACCATAATTTTCTAAATTAAATAATCTTGTATTTTAATTAATTAGCTACTAAAAATAAGCACAACTTAGTCATAAAAATTTCAAAAATTCAAATTTTCTTTATCACTATATTAGTATAATAGATGTTTAAATTGTTTTATCTTTTATTAAAAGACAAGATGATTAGTCCTACCTAATTGTACAATGAGCGCTAAGTGAAGAAGAAGGTTAATGTTTGGAAAGATAATTGGTTGGAAATTGAGAAGAACCTATTAGAACAAACAAAATTGTGTCCAAGAAGGCACAACAGTGGAGTATCTTATGCTATGTTGATTAAGATAAAAAAACAGTACCTTGACATAACTTTAAGAAACAGTACCTCACTCGAGATAATCCCACAAGGAAAAAGAAAAAAAAAAGTTAAAACTTTGACAATAAGAAAAAATATATTTCCAACATGCTATCTTTAAAAAACTTTGTTTAGCCAAACATCTTCCCAATAACAATGGACATTTGGCACATAAAACCTGATTCATCAAATCACGTATTCTACACTAGTGGCTCAGTTCATAATAATATTAATGATCCATATTAATGAAACTTAATGTTCTAAATTCCTACCATACACATTAAGAAGTTGGTTAAATAAAGCCTTGAGATTATTGAAAGTTTTGGGCATAATAATCCCTGTTTTGAGTTTAACATTGTTTTGCAATTGCAATATACAGTGTTAGTTCACCATCACTTCATTTTCTAATTGTGTTGCTCCTCTAACTAATCAATTAGTCTACAAATAAACTACCTTATAAAGTAACAAGTTAAAATAACTATCTCTTGATCCATCTTATTAAGAAAAAAAAACAGAAAATCAATTAAACAACCTGATGTTGCATAGAAGTATGAGCATGAAATAAAGATACAAAAAGGTCTCATACATAAAATTATGGGATAGCGTAGTGATGTAAAGAGATCCATTTACTCAACCTGATTTTACAAGATAAGGCTTGTCATATTGCCAATCAAATAGTAAAAGAAACAAACTGAACTAAAGGACGTTTGATGAAAGAAAGCAAAAAAGATCCACTTAAGGCAATAGGCCTGCGGCCCTCGGGGATCGGGGAAGAGTGTATCATTTCACAAAGGGCGCTCAGCTTCAAGATGTGAACAAATCCCCGGTTCACCCGCCTCCGTATACAACAATTTTGTCAAATGACAATGCCAATGGAGATTCTTTTGGAGTTTGACCCGGTCGGGGGTGGCTCCGCGTTGTATGGTCAAGTTTCAACAAATCTGTTTTTCCAATCTTTGAAATCGAGCAAGTCGTCTTGTCTTTCGGGCCACATTTCGATTCTATCTAATTCTAATGAGATGATCTAATTCTAATGAGATGATCAAATGTATTAGAATGATTCATTGCTCTGACTGATTAGGAGGAGCCCCTGCATTACCTGCACCTAAAAGAGCACCAATTAAGATTCTTCAATCCCTCCATATCTTTATGACCTGTTTATCTCCAACAAAGCTTATGGTACATTTTTGTTTCTAGTGAAGCAATTCAACCACCTTTACTAGAATAGAAATGAATATGATTTACAGACCACAACCACAACCACAACAACAAAAATAGTTAATCAAACACAAAGCAAGCGTAACAAAAAAGAAAAAGAGCATACATATCATAAACGGGAGTTGTTTGTAATAAAAAGTAACATGCTCATCTATGCTATTATAATCAAGGCAATACAAGTTATTTACAACAGACTAATCTAAAAAAATCAAATATATAATCAGGAAGCTATTTTATGTCCATAATGAGGAACAAGAATGCATAAAAAGATAAGTCAACAAAGCAGCTTTTGACACCTTTTAATCAAAATGAAGTAAAAAGTCCAGAAAACACAAGTTTAATAACAAAACTGACTATTTGCTAACCAAAAGTTAATATATAATAAAAACAATGGCATATCTTACATACTATCAAAAGTAAAAGTTCATAGAAATTCAGAAAATTTTGTTTCATTTTAATCTTTTTTGTCCATCAACATAAGAAAATGAATTGAAAATGATCACCCAATATTATCATTGGAATTTGATTCACTTTATTGCTTCATCATCATAAGCATTATTTGGAATTGAAATGTCATCATATTCATACATTATGTTATTTACTCAGAATTGAAAGGTCAAAAAATTCACAAAAATTTCCTACAACACAAACACCTATTCAATTCCACTTTTTTTTGCCCTTACTGATGTCAAATCATTAGACTAATTAAATAAAATTAAAAAACCATCTCCTGTACACTTCCCTTCTAAATGAATTCAACTTATGACAATAATATTCTTACTTGGATTTGCTTTAGTAAATAATCACTATATGAAACTCATCTATATCTTACTTAGATATCATCTCTCAAATTAGTTACATTTCATAACTGAGTTCATATCATAACCACTATAATTGTATGTAAAAGATATTTCCTTCTCTTGTATATAATGCTCCTATGATGTCTCGCTGCTCTTCTGCCTTCTTACATCATGAAATAGACAAGAAGACACTACCATCTGCATGGATTACACTTCCATATGATACAGCCACTACTTTTTCTTGACCATCGCTTGAGTTTCCATTCAAGATGAGAGCTCCAAAAATAAGATATAGTCGATGATGAACAAGAGGTCCAAAGCAACCATTGAGATAAATGCAAGATTGACTATACCCTAGAAGAAACACAAAGAGCTTGGTATCATAAGATTGTTGTGCCAAAAGCCAAAGAGCTAGAACAATCCAATTCATTACATTAAAATTCTTGGAATATCCATGAACATATATGAAATTGTTTCCTCTCTAGAATTCATTGTTCTATTTATTATTTAATCATGAGATCCATCCAATTATTTGAAGGAGAATAAGATAGTTGTTATAAATTTCCTTTAAAACCCATTGATACATAATATATTCAAAGCACTTGCACATTATGAACTTTTGTCATTGACATGGTTACCTCAACTAATTGTTTACTTTGTTATCTTGTTAAGTGATAGAGTAAAATAACAAGTTTCAATAGTTATATAAGTCTATGTGAGGACATTAATTATTCTGATATTAATAAAATTAGAAATTTTCATAACCATGATATTGAGAAATAAATAGTACTTCAACAGCCATGACATTGATAAGAAAAAAAACAAATTTCAAAGGTCATAATGTCGACCATGTTTTTCATAAAACAAATAATATCAATTGTGATAGTTTTACTTGAGCAGAAGAATTTCAAAGTTAGCCATATTTTTCAGTTCTTTAAGCGCAACACATTCACATGTTTAGTTGTATATTCAAAAAGTAAACTATGTTTCTCAAATATTAGCATGTCAACAATACCTAATGGCCCGCCAATATAGTTTGTTGTCTGGCAAAAATCTGCTAAGGAGATATTCTAAGAAAGACACTTCAAGTAGAGTGAAAAAAAAAGACTATATTTAATGCTAATAAACTGATAGAAAAATAGCCAATTTCCTTAAGCTTAAGTAAAATTTACCTTTATAAATGGAACTGATCCCAGAAGTCTAAACAAGGCTGGAAGTGGATAAATTGTAGTTTCATCGGGCGCAGAACTGGTGGTGGTTATTGATGTTTTATGACTTTTGCGGAACAATGATATGTTAATATATACACTGCATAGCAGATTAAAACAAGAAGTTTGAGTGAAACATGCTTAGGAAAAAACTGAAGTTGTTCTTGTTGTAAACAGAAGCAATCAATTCCTTTGAAGAGGTGCGATTACCTTAAGCATACCTGACTGACAAAAGAATGGTGTCCATGATGCCAAGGACATCAGGAGCAGATTTACAAAAACCCTCGATAATAATCTTCTTTTCTTTCACCAGTGGCGAAAGACACCTAGCCCACTCATTTGGTATACGACCAATCTTTAATGCAAAACAAGCGCGAGATCCACTTTTAAGTTATGAGATATACCTAAAAACATGAAGAAGGAGAATGCAATGGAAAGATTGGAGCGAAAGTATAAGAAATTACACTAACCTCGCCTTGCTCTTCGGTCGAAAATCGGACAATCTCTGAACAAGAAGCCACCGGGCGTCCTCGGCCAGAAAACTTCGCAGAAAACTTCGAATTTTTAACTGAAGGAAACGTGAAAGTCACAATTTCTCCGACCTTAAGTCTCCTCCCCTTGCAAGTAGAGAGACCAGTGATATCAGATCGTCCCAGAAGCCACCAGTCACCCGGTGACAAGGTGCTCGAGGGAACTTCAAGCGGTGAAATGCTGGCATTGTTGGGAGCTGACCTTCCAGCAGAACAGGAAGAGGAGTTCGTCATAGGTTCTTCCTTCAAAGACGCCGCTTTACGATTTCTGGCAGCGGGAAGATCGGGAGATTTCGTGCTGGCCCCGCCGCTCTCTCCAGAGAGATGGAGATGTGGCGTATCAAAGATGATATTGATTGCGGCCGAGGGATCGTTGTTAGCCATGTGAAGGGCACGGATTATGTCCATTCTGGAGAAACCCTCTCCCACCACTGACTGAACGAGAGCAATCTGCTCATCAGAGGCTTTGCTTCCCATCAAAGCCGCATCGAAATGGGAGGAAGATTTAGTGAGGAATCGCAACCCAAAACTGTCAATCGAAGAGGGGACAAACAGGAAGAAGAACCGCAGATCGCACCGTAGTCGGCATACAAAACAAAGCGAGCAGAAACGGAGGAGGAAGAACGACTACGGAACCCTTGGCGCGCTTTCTTGCCGCCGAAACCTCGCCGGTTCCCGCCCTCTGTGCGAATTTAGCGTTGATTACCTGCTCGATCACAAAAACGTGTACGGTTGCAGAAGACATTTAGAAAAAAATATATATTTATTCTTTTTTTTTTTTTGTCAAGTAAAAATTGAAAATCTTTTTCTTTTTCAGTTTTTTCAAACACTTCGATTTATTTATGAATGATACTTGAGTCTAAAATATTTATTTAAAAATTTTCTCAAAAAAAATGTTTTATGTGAAATAAAATATTTTTTTATAAAATTTATTTATTAGATATTGAATTTTAAAAATTAACTAACATATTTTATTCTCAAAAATAATTTATAAAAACTTAATAACAGTCAAAGAGTTGCAGCTCCTAGGCATTGCTTTGTCCTCTAAGAAAATTTTCAAATTTAGAAATAAATCAGTATTTGAGATTTCCTTTGCAAGAGACCTATTTTGATTATTTAACATCTTTTTATGTTAAAATTTATAAAAATAAAAATAAAATTTTAATCAACTTTAATAGTTTTAATCAAAACTAGAAGTGTTTGATCTATTTTTTTAATAACTATTCAAAATTGATTAAATTTGACCAACAAATAAAAATTTACGTACTTATATCATGCATGTATAAATTAATTTATTTAATGTTTATATGTATGAATCAATTTATGTGTGTATATTTACATATATTTTGCAAAACTTATGTTGGAATAAACGAATTTATGCTTTGATAAATTTTACATAAATGCATTTCTTTTGTTTTGTTTTTTATTTCATAGTATATTTTTATTTTTTAAATAAAAAATAATATTATTGAAAATAATTTATGCCAATTCAGATATTATATAATTTAATCAAAATCAAGTGCCAAAATTATTAAAACCATGAAACTGTTTTAATGGAATGTTCAAATTAAAATTTTGCACTTTTTAATAATCCAGTTCTCTTAAAAAACTCGTTTGATAAATGGCTAGGGTTTGTGCAAAAATCATCATGGCTAACTCAACCAACTTGAAATGAACAAATCCATATCCAACTATTAGGTTAATTCATGGGATTAATTGAGTGAATAGTAGTATGATAATATTAATATGTACATATCGACATCAAATAGATATCATTGTTATCTAAAAGATATAAAACTTTTTATATTAATTATTGGTTACGATCAACTTATGTTGCATATTAAATCTCAAATAATTATGTGTTATCATGTTATGATTCTTATGCTTTACCTAATTCATTGGTGTACTTTATATTAAGTATATACTTTTTTATATGCAAAGTCTAGATATTTGTTATTAAAAATATCTAAATTTGAAATCTCTTGGGATGACCTCCCAAATGTTTATTCTATTGATATTATTGATATATGTATGACTTACTGAACTTAATTTAATTGTAGATACAATCATAATTTTGCAATATGTTGGTAAGAGGCTTTGCTTGTTAGCAAACTTTAAGTATTTATTAACATATTTTAAGTATTTATTAGTATAGTTTAAGTATTTGTTAGTAAATTTTAAGTATTTATTAGATAAGTTTAAGAGTTTAAATGTTTAAATAATTTTAAATTTTAAGTTGATAGTTATCGTATGGATTAGAAATAAATTTTAAAATTAGAAGCAAATATTAGTGAGATTTTTTGTATATGAAATGATATAATTGCCGCTTTGTTGTAAATGGTCAATAAAATTAAATTATATCGTTTTTGTCTTCCTACACCTTAGGATTTTCACCTCTATTTTTTCAATTTCTCCTAAATATTCTTGAATGTAAGTTTGTTTTTATAATTCAAGATCTATTTTATTTCAATTTATATTCAATCAAAGTTGTATCATGTCACAGCTTAGAGAAGAAGAAGGTCAAATGTTGTAGCGTCGGAGGGAGAAGCGTAAAAAAACTCTGTTTGGAAGTACGATTTGCAAAAAGCACGATGTACAGAGACGAGAAGCAACAAAGTATTTACAGTGCATTTGCAGAAAGCAGAAGCAACGTTTGAAAGTGTATTTTTATTTAAAATATCTCGAATTATGCAAGAAATTGTTTCCAGATTGACTAACGATAATTATGATAATTGGTGCATTAAATTTAAATATCTTCATGGCTTGCAAGACCTTTGGGAGATTTTTACTGATGGCTTTGAAGAATCAAATGCTACTTAAGCAGAGGGCAAATTGTTGAAAGAAAATAAAAAAAAAGACAAAAAGACATTATTGTTGATATATCAAGGGCTTAATGAAGTTTGGAATAACTTCAACACAATATTCAAATGTGTTAAACCTGTGAAGCGTGTACATCTTCAAATATTTAGAAGTGATTTTGAGCAGTTAAAGATGAATGAAAATGAAACTATTATCGGATTATGTCTCACGATTAATTATTATTGTTAATTTGATGAAAATAAATTATGAACAAATTGATGATGTACATGTGATCGAAAAGGTACTTCGTTTTTTTAACTCTTATATTTGAGTATGTGGTAAAAATAATCAAAGAATCTAAATATATAAGTAATTATTTATTTAAAAAAACTAATATATTCCTTACAAGTGCATGAGTAATGATTAAAGAAAAGGGTTGAAGTTGCACATATTGATCAAGCATTAGAGTCAAAACTGAATTTGAAAAAAGATAATACCTTGAAGAAAGAGAATTCAAATTTAAGGGGAAGAGGATGAGGTTTATATCGAGGATATGGAATAGGTCATTTCCAAAACAAATATCAATATAAAATTAATTAACCTTACACTCAACATAGGCATGAAAGGAATGGTGCTTCTCGAGGTTGAGGACAAGAAAGAAATGTTTGTTTCTCATTGTTGGCATAAGAATAACCAATCAAATTATGCTAAAACATCATAAGAAAATTAAATATCATTATTGATTAAAAAAGAGGATAACAAAAGAGAAGATTTATGGTTCTTTAACTAAGAAGCAAGCAACCATATATATGGAAAAAGACATCTATTTGATGCAATTGAACATATGCAACCAAGTATGAGTCTTAGAAACTCGTCAAAATTCAAAGTTGAAGATAAAGGTAACATAGAACTTTACAAAGAGAATAGGTTTTCAATTATTATTTTAGATGTATATTTTATTTTAGATATAAAAAGTAATATTCTAAGCCTTGGGCAATTGATTAAGAAAAGATATATTATACATATGGAGAATGGTTATCTTCTTTTGCAATATTCAAAAAGAAGGGTTATTACTAAAGTGAAGATGTTGATAAATTGTATATTTTTTCTTCAATTAAAGTCAACACATGAAGCTTGTTATCTTGGGTATCTTCCAAATAATTCTTTAAAATGGCATCTAAAGTATAGTCACCTTAACTTTAGAGGTTTTAAGTTATTGACAAAGAAGGGAATGGTGAAAGTCCTTTCTTTATTGGATGATCCAAATCATATATGTGAAGCTTATATACTTAGAAAGTAACATCGTCTACCATTACAAAAGAATAACACTTTGAGAGCTAAAAGATAATTGCAGCTTATTGATAAAGATATTTGTGGTCTATTGATGCCATTATCTAATGGAGTTAATAATTATTTTATTACTTTCATAGATGATTTTAGTAAAAAAATATGGGCATATTTTATTAAGAAGAAATATATTATTATCTTTATATTTAAAGAGTTAAAATATAAAATGGATAGAAATAGTATATTATTCATTCAAAGTCTTAGATCTAATAAAGATCGTAAGGATTTATCAAATAAATTAATTTAGTTATGTAAGCAAGAAGGTATATATCAACTCATCATAAGTTATACTCCACAACAAAATAGAGTAGCTGAATGAAGTAATTGTACTATCTTTGATATGGCAATGACAATGAAGAGAGAGGAATATGACAAAAAAAATTATGTAGAAGCAGTTGCACGTTCAACTTATTGGTTAAACTGTTGTCCTACTAAGGCTATAGATTATATGACTCGACAAGAAGCTTGGAAGTGATATAAATCAAGTGTTTCTTATTTTTGTATAATTGGTTATATTGCATATGCACAGGTACCTCATGTATTGAGGAAGAAATTAGATGATAAAGATAAAAAATACATATTCATTAGGTATAATGAGTCAATAGCCTACAAAATTTATAATCTTCTAATTAAAAAGGTGATTATTAGTCATAATATTGTGTTTGTAGAAGAAGATACTTGAAAGTTAAAGGAAGAGAAGGATGATAAAATAATCACACATAGACAAGAAGAAGAAATTCAAAATCAACAAACACATGATTTGAATTATCCAATATGCTCTTCCTCAAGAACTACTATTAAGCAAAAGTCAACACATCTTATTAACTAAAGCACTTACTCTAGTTGCTTGATTTGATATAATGAAGTTGATTTTAGCACTTATATCACGTCACGAATGGAAGGTATGCCAACTTGATGTTAAATTTATATTTTTGAATCATGTTTTAGAAGAAGTATATATTGATCAATCTGAAGGATATAAAATATTGAGTGATCCACATAAAGTTTATCGTTTAAAGACAGATTTATATGGATTGAAATAAGCATCAAGAGCATGGAATACCAAGATTGATGGATATCTTCAACTAAAAGGGTTACAAAAATTTTCATTTGAGCATGCACTTTAAATTAAGATAACTAACAATAATATTATTATAGTTTTTCTTTATATAAATGACATGATTTATATAGGAAATTCTTTTAAATTGTTTCAAGAATTCAAAAAATTATACAACATAAATGTTACACCCCATTTTTCCTAGGTTGATTTTTTTTGGCATACATTTTTTTTTTTTACATATAGACAGCTCAGATCGTCCCATACCAACCTGAGTAGCCTACGAAAAACATAGGATATAACACATCATTACACTCCTACTTTCCTTAACAATGTGGATCCCATCTCCCGGGTCACCGTCAAATCAGGTTCATGACTCCTGAATTAACAGATGGACTCGCGCAATGTTACTCCTACTAGACCCCATACTCCTAACCCATACCGGTAGGAGAACCGATCTAATAGAAGTCTGAATCCCCACGGTTAAGTTCCATAGTCATGTAATGACCTCACCATCAAAAATAAGATACATAACATCCACAGATAAAATATGGCACTCCACACACTATACCACCAAGACAATAAAGTAAAACAGTGAATGGAAACTACATCACAAGAATAAGATCCAAGTCCAACAAATACAATATCATCCAACTAGATACATAAGTCAGAATCACCCTCACATATTACATGACATAAGAATAACAGTCTCCCTGAATACATCAAATAGTATCAATCACACTAACCAAAATGTCTCAGAAAATCACAGATCAGATATCCTCCACTAACCTGCTAACCACGATCCCACCTAATCTGGGTGGCGTCAAGGCTGTCGAGCCGCTGGAAAAATATAGATAATAAAGGAGTGAGCTACGCCCAGTAGGAAAGACAGCTAGTAAAAACTCACATGCAAGAGAAGGATAATAGCAAGAGTATAGGAATACAGCATAACAATGTATGGTGGAAAGGCACTCTCAGTTCCAGACTCCGACCAACCACAGTCACCCCAGTCACACTAGAGTAGCTCTCCTCTGGGCTTCCAAGTAGCATGCCAGTGGGATCGCCCATCTCGAAACATGCATGGCGCTTAAGCAAAGCATGCCAGTGGGATACGCCCATCTCGAAACACACATCATAACGCCTAGCACCCGTCACCTCAGCGTCTATGTAGCATGCCAGTGGGATTGCCCATCTCGAAACACGCATGGCGCCTAGGCAAAGCATGCCAGTGGGATTGCCCATCTCGAAACACGCATCACAACCTAGCCTGGGGTTCCAGGTAGCATGCCAGTGGGATACGCCCATCTCGAAACACGCATGGCGCCTACCAGTCACATGTATACTGTGGAAGCTAAGTCTGAACCGCACAGTTACCTACCACAACTACCCTAAAACATCATATAGGGTCTATAGTAGTCCGGTCCAATATGCCAATTCGTGAAATATGCCAACACTGAGTAAACTGACTCAAACCATGCCATTGCCATCCAAGCAACACAAACTGTACCAAAATTCTGACTATTCTGGTAGCACTTACCCAAGTGTCACACTTCCTTCCAACTAATCCAGCTGCACTGAATTTATGGATAATTTCCAACAGTCAATTTTAACTTGGCTATGTGATTTCCAAAAATCACCTTTTTCTCACTTCAGGAAATTTTTTTAAATTCCAAAATCAATTTCCGCCCTTTATCCATTTTCCGAAATTCGGAATAAATTTCCGAATAAAATTTAAATTCCACATATATCCTTTTTCCGAAAATTCGGATTAATTTCCGAATTAAATTTTCCTCCGCGCCGTTCGTCCACGCCGAATCCCGCTGAACCGAGAACCCACCGGCCGAATATTTAATCCAAATTTCCAGCCGACGTTTTAACATTTAATTATTAATAAATATTGAATAATTATAATTACTTAATTAACTAAACCGTAATTAATCTAATCCATCTCCTTCCTCCGCCCGGCGCCCGCGAAACCCTAACCGACGATTCCTCTGGGAAAATTCCGTTTTCCCCGTCGATTTCCGGCGACCGAGATCAAGGAGAAACAAAATCCGATGTTCGTACTATCCTAATGTTTCAATAATGCCACTAATTTCTAATGTTCAATCAAAATTTCCGCCGAAGTTTCATCCGATCCCCATTTTAACAATCTATGAAATTAAACAAATTTCAGTATTTGATACTATCTTAACATGATTAAAGTACATAATCGAATCAACACATGCTCGGTAAAATTTCCGAATTCGGCGGGTATAATTTTCCGAAAACCCTAAAATGCTAAATCAATAATTTGCATTAATCAATTCCAAAAACCACAATCCGCATGCTCCGGTAGCTATTTGCAAAATAATCCATATTTTTAATTTGCTAAATAACTAATTTAAATCTGAATTTCCTACCTTTCTTCTCCTGCGACGGTGAAGCTCGCACGCGACCAACCGCTGCTCCTCGCCGAACGAAACCGATACCAATCGATTCTCCTCGGTCCCGCGAACCTCCAGGTACAAAAAGCCCCTTGAAAGGCTGCCGGAAAGTATCGCCGTTCGCCGCGAACACTTCGTCTCCGGCCACCGCTCGAAACCCTAACAGCCGAACAGTTTCGGTTAAATACCCCGCTTAAACCGGTAAAACCCGTTAAGAACCCATTAAGCGCCGGTTGACCTTCTAATAACGCCGCTTAACCCCGATCAGCCGGTTAATCTCCACTGCTGTTCTCGTCCGTCCGATCCGTTTATCCGCGGCTTATCCAACCGCACGCGCAAACGCACTCGGCGAACCGCCCCCGCCTTCGCTGAACCGCTCTGGTCCGGTTCACGCGCGGTAAAAACCAAATTCCGGTTTAAAAATCTAATGGACCGATTTAAATAGATTTTCGAATTTCCAAAAATCCAATTAAACAGGAAAAATTACTTAAAAATTTCCTCGGTGCTCCGAAAAATCCCCAGAAAATTTCAGAAATTCCAACAGCCTCCAATTGAGCTCCTGGCTCATCCTACTGTCGATCTGAAATCATCCAAGCCACAATTGAGTTATTGAAGATTAAACATATGATATTTTATCGGGTATAACAATAAATTTGACATGATAGATAATGGTGAAATATCATACTTTCTTAGTTTAGGAGTGAGTTAAATGACAAATAGAATTTAATTCTCTCAAAAAAGATATATTACTGAACTTTTAAAAAAGTTTAGAATAGGAATTATAAATTAGTGGCAACACCACTTGATGTAAGAATAAAAATAAGTAGAGAAAGAGAAGGAAAAAGCATTGACTCTACTTTGTCTAAAAGTCTTATTGGTAGTCTTCGTTATCTCACTATCACAATACCTGATATTCTGTATTACGTTGAACTTATTAGTTGATATATGAAAAATCCGAATGAAATATATTGGATGCTTGCAAAAAGAATACTAAGATATATTAAAAGAACACTTAATTATGGTTTGTATTTTACTAACCAAAAAGGAAAATATTTATGTGGCTATTTCGACATTGACTTGAGAGGTGATATAGATGAAATGAATAGCACAATTGGTTATTTTTTTGTCAATAACGCTTGAATTTAAAAATTTTATTTAAAAATTTTATAAAAAAATGTTTTATGTGAATTAAAATATTTTTTATAAATTTATTTATTAGATATTAAATTTAAAATCACTTTAAAATATAAAATTTTAAAAATGACTTACATATTTCAATCTCAAAAATAATTTATGAAAACTTAATAACTACCCAAGCAAAAGAGTTGCAGCTCCTCGACATTAGGATTTGCTTTGTCCTCTAAGAAAATATTCGAATTTAGAAATAAATCATGATTTGAGATTTCCTTTGCAAGGGACCTATTTTGATTATTTTACATTTTTTATGTCAAAATTGATAAAAATAAAATAAAATTTTAATCAACTTTAATAGTTTCAATCAAAACTAAAAGTATTTGATTTATTTTAGTGAAGACTATTCAAAATTGATTAAACTTAACCACCAAACAAAAATTTATATGCTTGTATCATACATTCGTAAATGAATTTATTTAATGTTTATATGTATCAATCAATTTATATGTGTATAATTACGTATATGTTGAAAAACTTATGTTGGAATAAACTAATTTATGCCTCAACAAATTTTGCATAAATGTATCGCTTTGTTTTGTATTTTATGTTGTAGTATATTTTTATTTTTAAAAATTAAAAAAATGAATAATAAAAAATAATTTATTTCAATTTAGATATTATATAAATTAAGCAAAATCAAGCACCAAAACTATTGAAACCATGAAACTAGAGTTTAATGAAATGTTCAAAATTAAAACTTAGTTTTTAATAATCCAAATTTCTTAAAAAAAATTGTTTGATAAATGGTTAGGTTTGTGCACAAATCATCATGGCTAACTCAACCTACTTTAAAAGAACAAATCCATCTTGAACTATTAAATTAATTCAATTATTAATTGAGTAAATAGTAATATGATGATATTAATATGTACATATTAACATCACATAGATATGATTGTTATATTTTACCTAATTCTTTGGTGTACTTTATATTAAATATATGCTTATTTATATGCAAAGTCTAGATATTTGTTATTAACAAGAAATAAATTTGTAATCTCTTGTGGTGGCCTCCAAAATGTTTACTCTATTGTATTATTGATATATGTATGACTTATTGAGCTTAATTTAATTGTAAATATAATCAAAGATTTGTCTTTCTCTATCACTAAAATCTAACATACACCCTGATAAAAGCTCCTAAGCAAGTTAAAAAAAAAATCTAAAGAAAGTGAATTCCTTTAAATTGCATGGTTATGCCATTTCTTTTATTTTAAAATAACAGGATTTAATATTTTTAAATAATTTTTACAAAATAATTATCAATAATTTTTAAATATAAATATCTAAAAATATCTATATTAAAAAAATATGTATCTACATATATATATCTATATCTATATCTATAAGTATAATATATGTCAATATGTATATATATATATATATATATACAACTTATTATAATTACTTTCATTAATCGCAGAGAAGAGCAAGCATTCACTCAAGAGAAGAGCACAAAAGCATTCTACATGGCCAACGACATGACAAGGAACGATATAACGAAAGAGTCAACTACTCTCATTGCCATCGGAATAAATGCTATGGAGCCCATCGTTCGACTAAGGCAAGCAAACAGGAAGCAAAGGCTACCATCTCGGTACCACGATTCCTTTGTAAATTTGCCATGGAAGAAGAAAATACACGACAGGAAGAAGGATCGTTCTCCAATAGTTCCGCTTATCTCAAGCCATCTACCGTTCAAAAAGCGTATTTCTCAAACGAATCTACCATTCAAGAAGCGCCCATATTGTCGTATCGAATTCTTTCAGTGTTCGTAAAAGTACATACGAGGCTATCGTATCGGTCTCTGAGTGTAGCTTTTGTATGGTTCGTACAAGACGATTTCTCATAACTAAATGCTTCATTGTTCTTATAATATATTAATTTACATTAATATTTGTTTTCGTGCTTCCCAAGCGTATCAATATGGAGACGCATGATATATATATAATTCCACCGACCACAGTCGGTCGACGGACAGTCGACCGATCAAACGGCGGTCCGGTGGCTTTCAGATCCAGCTGCATCCTCGGAGTTAACGGCAGTTCTATTCGACTCAGCCTCCTTTATCCGTATTTGCAAATAACAAGTATGGTTAATTATTTAATAAAGTGTGATCCGTAAAGCGTAGACGAGGGCAAGAGAGTGGTCACTTTGACATTAATAGAATTTTGAAATATATTTTCAAAAATAATAGTATTTTTAAAAATAATTCTTAAGTTAACAATATTTTTGAATTTTTTTTTTAATTTTATCAAAAACGATGTTTATGAAAATTCCACATTTCTAGCTTCATAATATGAAAAACATTAATAGAAAGCTCACAATTCTTTGAATTTTTTGAGAAATATTTTTTTTCTAAATATTCACTATGATATTGTATTTATATATAAAATACTGAATTAAATAAATAATATTAAATTATTAATATGATAATATAAGAACGACCAAATTTTGTAGTATCACTAAATTTAAAATTCGGTTGCATCTATGATAAAAATTTTTGAAAAATTAAAAATAAAATAAAATAAAATACTTTACATAAAAAAATTATGCAAAATAAGCTGCAAAAATTTCAAGCAGTGTAAATAATGAAGAATTGAAAATTTTAAAAATACTAGACAACTTATAATAAACTTCAAGTATTAGAAAGAACAAATAAGTCCACCATAAGATCATCAACATGATTCCAAGCAAACCAAGTTAACAATAAGATCACCTCAACATCAAAACAACAAAGCATAGTATTAAACTCTTAATATATAAACACATATTCATCGTCTATATTATACCAGAGACAAAGTAAAGAACATAACTTAATACAACCTCAACAACACAAATAACATTCATTCAACACACATCAATAAACTAGCCTGGAAAACCTCCTAAGCCAACAATGAACATATGGCGAACAAAAGAATAACAGAGGAGCAAAACAAAAGAGACCTAACTAGTTGCTGAAGGCTTAGCCAACTCCCTCTTGATAGCTTCAGCATAAGTCTTATGCTGATAGGTCAGCGTATATTGCAGCAAGTCATGAAGAGATGTCTTTGGGCTCCAACCTGCATTGTCGTCATCAGTTGAACATTTCATCAAAACGATGCTTGACAAGTTACTATAAGAAGTCTCACCAAGTTGTCTGTTGATTATAGTCATGTCTGGAATTCTTCTATCACTGTCATCATACCCTTCTCCATAGAAGACCTTCGAGCTCACGTCAACCGTTGGCTCGTCGAGCGGTGGCTCTCCGGAAACCTTCAAGTATACCTGAAAGGAGGAGTTAAGATGTCAGCTTTCAGGCACCTGTCCGTATTTACCACTATTTATAGTAGTAGCACACACCTCTGTCATAAGCTCAGCCAATTGCTTCACTGTGACTTCATTGTTAGGATTGCCCACATTGAAAATATGGCCGTTAGCTCGTTCTGGGTTTTCCTGGACCGAGAATTTCAACTACTTTAGAAGGCCCAGGAGAAGAAAGAAGCAAACAAAATGTGCTTGCAAAGCAAGCAACATACGATCATCAAGAGAACAGCTTCAATGGCGTCTTTGATGTACACAAAGGTTCTTTGGGACTGACCACCATCAACAAGTTTTAGAGGCTCACGACGGAGAAGATTCTGCAGCAAACAAAGGTGTAAAGAATGGTTATGATATACATATATGTGTGTTAATTGCCCAGGAAAATATAGGTTCATGGCATACATTACTAAAGCAGGCCAATACTCTTGGTACACCCTCGCTCGGACCATCAACTCCAGGGATAAAATCCATCCTCGGACCGATCCAATTGAAGGGTCTTACTATGGTGAATTCAAGGCCATTTTCTGCACCCTCGGCTGTGCAAATTTAGAGTAAGGATTCAATCAGATGTTAACACAAAGTATCTTAAAAGGATTTAGGGTAAAAATAAAGCTACCATATATCAATCTTTCTATCAGCTGCTTTGCACATGCATAAGACCATCTTTGTTTATCGATGGAACCAAAAATGCATGGTGAGATATCTTCTTTGAGGACATAAAACTCGGGTTCCTAAAACAACATTGTAATGTAGATGTTGTGAGTTAGCCAGACAATTAAAGAGATGCATCTTGTGTAGCAACCCATGTTGTGAACATTTTGCAAAAGATGTGGTATCATACACAATGGCATACTTCTAATGCAATCACAAAATAAAGGATATGGTAAAATTGATTGCATGTTAAGAATGCTGAATGAACTCTAATCAAAGACAACTTAGTTTGTTTGAATGCTTCAAAACTACAAAGCATAGAACAAAAAATATTTTACCAAAGGGATACACGGGGAATAATAAGAGACCGATACGAAATAGCTTATTTACTCAGCATTTATGAGGCATTGCTTAATCATGCACGGAAGCATTGAAGGATTTACATAATTGATCTAATGTGATTACATTTGTCAAATTTGTTATTATGATGGCACTAGTAGAAGGACAGACAGGATAATCCTCCCACCAAACAATGACATCCTCTAAAAATAATTTATTCATAAGGGAACAAACACACAAATTTGCTCCAAACAACTTAAAGCGAAGTTAGCATCAAAATTATATCAAAATGTTTTGGGGATGCAGCAAGGAGGTCGTGGATTGTTCGTATTTTGACTTCTTTCATATTTTGAAAAAGTCAATTTTGTTGCCAATATGATAATTTTTGGCAATATTCTCTGGGGTATGGATATGCTGTTCTCATATGACTTTTATGTATTTCTCAAACAAGACTAAGGTTTTTGTGCTTGCATTTTTTATTAATCACATATAGGACATGTCTATCTTTCAAGAAATTTAGCTGATCATAATTTACTAAAACAAGTGAAAAATCAAATGAAAGTTAGGCCCCTGGACAGCATTGAAACAAAAAAACAGGGATTTTGGTAGGTTAATTGCAGGGCGAAATAGTTGAAAAATTGCTCCTTTAACAAGCTGACATTTTACTTCTACAACCAATTGCTCTTGAATGATGCTATCTTAACTTGACGCATTTAAGTTATAACTAGATCCTCTAGTAGCGATGATTAACAAAGCGAAAAAATACGAAGAAGTTCAGTAAGACACCTCACGAAGGGGATGATCTTTGGGAAGGAAGCTACCAATCGTCTTGCCATAAACTTCACAAGTGGAGAAGTGAATCAAACGCTTGCCGTTCTCTGAACAATACCTAACCTGTAATTGTTAAAAGAATAATTCATTACTTCCACTATTTCAAAATTGCAAGCAACAAAAGTTAAAATTTAGTTGAAAATTTAACGCCTTGGAACTTACCACTGGTAGAGCGTCGATAAAATTGCTATAGATGGTGTCAAGCGGACGTGTGTTATAGTCCGCAGGCGTGCAGATTGCCGCCAGGTTGATCGTCTGCATGTTGCCAGAGACAAATCAGAGATCCAATTCGTAAATCAGAGCAATCTCGAAAGAAGATGGAATCAGATCTAGAGAGTGAACTGAAGAAAACATGACGAAATTAAACAAAAATGGGAAACGAGGGAAATGACGATGATCCACATTCGCTCCTACCAGATCCGACATCTTGATGAGACCTTCAAGCCTGGAGTCATTCTTGATATTGAGGCGGTGGAATTGGATACGACCGGCCCAAGGACGGGGCTTCTCGCCAGAGGGAGCGTCCAGCAGATGCTTGATTTTGTCGCAGTAGACATCGACGGCAAACACCGTATGCGGCGTTTCCGCCATTAGCTTCTCGCAAAGGTGTGAGCCAATGAAGCCTCCTGCACCGATCATGCAAATCGTTATCGGGTCGATCGGTTTCCCATTGAGATCCAATCTCGCAGGCGTTGCCATCTTTCGATCCTCTTCTCTGCCTCGGCTCCTAATGACCTCTCTCGAGCAGCGTCTGAGTTTTCCGGTAAGAAAACCGACCTAAGCGGACGGATCTCGCGCGTGCGATGGCGAAGCATGCTTCTGATGGTCGGAACTTATATCTGATCACGTGCTCTCACTTGTCACGTACAACATAAGAAAAATATAATGTAGCGTTTCTGTTTGGAAACAGCTGTTATCAAAAATTTAAATAATAAATAAATAAATAAATATAATAATTTTAATTTGAAATAAAAAAAAAATAGATAAATAAAACACCTTTATATAAAAAAAATTAAATTTTTATTTGATTTAAAAATACGGAATCGATTAGATTACCACATTTTTTTATTATTGAAACAAATGATTAGTATAAAAATTTCTATGTTATTTTTACTTAATTTAATCCATAACTTCAAAAAGAAAAACAAAATAAAATAAAATATGGCACTCAATAGAAATACTTATATCATAATATGCTTTTAAATATTATATGAAATCAATCAATCTTACCAAGGAGAAACAAAATGAAGAGAGTTAGTTTCTTAGGAATAAATATTTTTAAAAGATTAAAACTTATAAGCTATTATTTTATATCATCATTTATTTATGTTTGTATATATATATATATATATTTATAATGTGACATATAATTAACATAATTTTATAAATGTATAGTATTTGAAATTTACATATATATAATATATTCTATTTTTAAGGTGTATCTGAATATAAAAAAAGGATAAAGAGTAAAAAATGAGAACAAATAAATTTTAAAAAATAATGTAATATGATTTTGTTACATAAAATATATGAGTTATATTAGTTATAATATTGATATTATCTATAATGATATGATATAATATAAAAAATAATTTTTTTTTTTTGCATAATCTCGTAATTGCCTTACAAAATGGGTAGTTAAGAGCACTCTATATAGAGCATAACAAGCATTGGCTTAAGACCAAGTACAAATGATTTTGCGACGACGCTTATCCATATTTCTTAAGTTTAGTATTATTTCATTTATTTCTTTTATTTTTCATTTGATTTTAAAAACACACACACACATATATATATCAATAAATAATTTGAAAACTATTTCATGCTCAACTTTTTAACCTTTTAATATTATAATGGAAATAATTTAAAAATCTTTATAATTAAAACCAATTTAAAATAATACTTGAAACTCACATAATTATCAAATGTCTTTTTGAAAAATCAAATTTAGTACAATTCAAATGAATAAAATTTTCTAATACATGAAAAGAGGTGGTATAATAACTTTCATAACTAATAATAAAAATAAAACAATATTTATACTAAAATCTTATGATACCACATAGGATTGTTTTTTCAAATCCTATGTCTCATTTTGACTTGAAATTTTCATATGTCTACAATGTGTTCTTACCCTAAGTTCTTGATAATCGACATTCATTTTCAAGTTGCAAAAATGAAATGAAAGTGTGGGAAATGACTAAGAGTTAAAAAAAGAAATGAAAGAGAAGAGAATTCTTGTAACGACGATAATGAATTTTTCAAAAAGTTTTTTAAGGGGCAAAAGAAGTTTTTAATTTGATAGTTCTAAACTTAAAAGTTATGAATTTCAAATTTCTGAATTACTCATATATTATTCTTATCTTTTTATAGAAATATTTTGATATAATATTTTTATTATGAAATAAAAAAAATTTTGCTTTTGATCAAAGTATAAAATTTTGCAAATTTCGCAAACTCTGTGTCGCAAATAACTAGACCTTGTGCATACACCACCCACCTGCTTCGCTCATGCAAGGGAACTTGTATAAATCAAAGAATATATTTTAATTCATCTAACTTGTTTTAACAAAGAATATATTTTAATTCATCTTTTTGTCCATTTATAATCTTATTTTTATATTAATCAGTTTATGAAGAGACATTTTTTCACAACAAATTTAATTAGTTTTTATGAAACATGTCATTTCTAACAATCCTAACAAATGTCTCATTAGCATAATTTTTCTTTGATCATTATCTTCCAGATCTGATATTTAATATCTATGTTTATATGACCTTTGTTTGTGTGCATAAATAAGTTAATGTCTAATTATATATAGGTATTTTAGTTTGTTCATCTTATATAGAGTATTAATAATTTTATATAAGTCATTAACTAAAATATATCTTGATCCTAACTACTCTCACAAAGTATTAACTGAAACATCAAATGAGAACATAATATCAAGAATAAGAGTGTCATAACCCTAACAACTGTACACAAAAAATTAACAGTATTATATGATATAAATCGAGGATAATTTATCAAGAAAATTTAATTTTACTAATTATATTCTATTTCATGAGTTTTAATGTATTTATAACATTTTAATTAACCAATATAATTTATTAGTCTTTTTTTATCATACCTAATTTTATTTAACATAATTAATATATAAATACCAAAACTTTTATATAACCTAATAAATAAAAATATCATTAACATTAAAACATTTACTAATAAGATATCAATGTCAAAAAAAAATTATGCCAAATACATATTATAATAAAACAACTAATGTATAATATGAAACAAGCAATTTAAGAAAGATAACATTTGCTAATTTACTAATGTGTTAATATCATAGTTACAAAATTTACTTATAGGAATTTAAAATAAAGATTTATTGTCTCTTTTTTTCTCTGCTAAATTTCATACAATACAATGCATGTAAATAAATGAATACATAATCATTTATAATATAAATGTCTAATATCTTTTAAGATTACATAACCTAAAGAATCCTTTGTATTTTTCCTTTTATTATAAATACATTACATTAGATGATTTCTCCCATTATGTATATAATAAGCATTATATTAGACTCTTATTTATTCCTATACTTATTATATTATATGATTTCCACCATCCTACCTTATGATTAGCATAATTGTTTATTGCCATATTTTTTGAATTATAACCTTGACTATCATATTATATTACAAGTTCATTACATATTATATTTATTTTAAAAATTATTTAATATATCATTGGAACAAAATTTTGGTTGTACTATATGTTGCCTTATATTATATGATATATTCACACTTATTGAACAAACTTATCACACATTATATCATACGTCGAGTCCCATCATATGATATGATCTCCTTTAAGATGGTAATGTACTAAATTTGATTGATTCTATTTCAATCAATTTTATACTTCATCAAATCTTCAAAACTATAATCTTATTACATATTATAGGTCATGTTATCATAAATTCTAACATAAAGAAAATTAGAACAATAGAAAAAAGATCTAAATTCATTTCTTATATCTATTTTTCTTATTTTCTCTCATTACAACAATCTCTTCAAGACTTACAACAACAAACTTTTATTGATTTCGACACTATTCTTTTCTTTCTTTTACTTCATCTTCTTCTACTTTTGCTAATTTTCTTGTTTATATTTTCTAAACCATCCACCTCTTACACCAAAACTTTCTCATTTATCCAAAAACTAAGAGGTTTGTTAAATTGTAAATTAGCTCTCTAATAATTTACAAAATTATATTTATATATATATTTTTTAAATCTGTTCAACGGTAGAGATAGTTTTTTAGATGAATTTATGACTAATCATTTAAAAACAAGCATTCCTAAATTAGCTGGAGCTACAAAGGAAACCTTTTATGATCTGGCTTGTTTGTGCCGTGGAACAACTTACCTCGTTTATTTTTTTATTTTTTTATATTGCAAAATTGATTTTTAGATTTTTTTATATAACATTTGTTTATTCATTTGTGAACACGCGTGACACGCACGTGGAGGACCTGGATAAGATCCCGTTAAGGTGTGTGGTTCGAGTCCATGGATACGATGCGCCATTCCACCACAGATCTCTTCTTCCTCCTCCTCCTCGGCGCTTCCACTGCCGCCCAAATCGAACCGTACACCGAGGATCCGACGCCGGCGAGGTGGCCCGATCGGTTCCACGCGTTACTCTACAGGAACTTGACCGGCTCTCTGCAGGTGGCGGACCAATGGTACGACTGGCCGCGGGGAAGGAACTTTTACCTGATCCAGAAACAGCTCGGGCCGGTCATCTATAACGTGGAGTGGAACAACGGAACCTCCTTCTACTTCACCCTTGCGGGGGAAATCCAGGAAGGATGGTGCCGGGTGGTCCGGTACGGGTTGGGGATCCCCCGACCGGACTTCCTCAACGGTTCGGTCTACTTGGGAACCCGGTGGACCGACGGCTTCTTCTGCAATCTCTGGCAGAAGGTCGACTTCATTTGGTACTACGAAGACGTTTCATCCCGCCGCCCCGTTCGTTGGGACTTCAACGGTTAGTATGCGACATTAATCTATTTAAAAAAAAAACCAAATTTAAAAAATATATATTACAAATTTTTTTTATTTAATTATGTCATATTTGTGACAATATTTCAAAGGCCTAATGCACTTCTTCTTTGAACCCTTGTATGTTTTCATTAAAATAAAGTTTTGGTATGCAAATCTCCTTTTATTAGTGTTTATTTTTTAAAATTAATTCATGAAATAAGTAGTACATAAAAATGATAAACCAAATAATTTATTGGCACTTCAAATATATGTATCATATATTTTGAAATTAAGCTATTAGGTTTTTCAACAAATAAAAAAAATCAAACAATACTTTGTTAAAAATATCACACGATAAATACAACATTTTTTTTACAGGGATATCCGTACATGTGATGACCTTTGAGGTGGGAGTAGAGTTGAATGACCCCGATATGTTGCAAGCACCATCCTACTGCTTTGTCGAAGGCAATGGCGAAAGTGAAGAGAAAAAGAACAAAGAAGGTGAAGTAGTTTAAGATTGATGACCGTGTTCGAATAAGTACAATGGTCAAATGAATAGTTTATATGTTAAGGTGATGTTTGGTCGAGTAACATTATTAAAAAAATTTAATATTTTATAAAAATACTAAGTGTTAAATTTCAAAAATTCTTAAATAGTATAATTAAAATTTATAATTTTATCCTTCATAAAATGGTATTGAATTCTCACTCAAATTTGAAGAATATATAGATATTATATTGATATTAAAAATAAGAGTAAAATATTTTTTTAATAGTATTAGATGAAACAAAAAAGAAATATCAACTATTTTTTAATAACATTAATATCTAAAAGGTATGATGATCTCAAACTAGTATATGAATGCATAGCTTGAATGTTGCAAAATAAAACATGCTTAAATGATCATTAGGATACGATTGGCATCATAATTATTTTTCATAAAAAAGATAATCCAATATCTAACACTGTGTGAGATTTATTAAAGTTATATATTTCAAGGTACTATTGATTTGTCATATAATTAACCATCTTTTAAATTTAATTGCTTTTGTTGAAATGCTTATTCACACTTGAAAGTAGACTTGTTATTTGATTACACACAAAAAGCTTTCCAAATTTTTTTTTTACGAAATCTCAAGTAAAGCTTTTATACATATAATATAGTCTAGTGAGTATTGTTTAAAGATCGAATGGTATGTTGCCCTTGAATTAATCACATGTAATTGGTGTAAAAATGAATATCGAGCCATCTGATCTATGGACTAATTAATTCATGAAAATATTTGTTTTGGTAAATAATAATTAAGTCATCTAATCTTCAATCAGATAAGATAAAAATTATAAACTATAAAAGGGATTTCTATCAAAGAAAAATTGAATATCTTAAATATTCCTTAATTATTGAGTTTCATATATATTGAGCTTTCCTATTGAAGGATTAGTATATTTAAAGAATTTTAGTAGTTTAAACTCAAACTAAAAGTAAAATGACTCAAGCCATTTCACTACATATTGAGTTAAGGGACAAGATATGTAGAGAATTATTTTATTAGGATTAATCTCGATTCTTTTATTTTGGCACCATGAAATCAAGAGATATCTAAAAGAATTTTTGAATGCTTATTTTAATAAACATATCTTATGTTATTTCTTTGAAAATTTCTATACTTCATAACAAATCTTTGGTATGTTATAAGAAGATTTTATTTTTACAAAAATATCTAACAAAAATACATAATTGTCAAAAATAAATTAAACTCGAATAAAAAAATATCATACAAAAAGACTAAAGGCTAATATTAAAGACTATAATTCCAAAATTGATGAATAATATCTAGAGATTAAAAACGAATTTTGATATTTAAATGATATTATAAAAATTTATTTTTTTTACTATAATTTTAAAAATAGAGCTTAGTTATGTTATAGTGATAATAATTTGGTTTAATATTTATTAATAAAATATTAATTACATATTTTTTTAATAATATTTTTAAAAATATATTTTTAAACACTTCTTATTTAATTAGTTCCTAGTCCAAATAGAAGGGTTTCTAGAAGCAGCTGCCACCCAACCGTTTCATCGCACGTTCCAAACGGCACCTGCGGTGCGTTTAGAAACGCGGTGGAAAACACGGAAGCCTCGTTGAACCACTCAACTAGAGTTTCGTCGGGAAAACGCCGAACCGGTCAACCCAAGTGGTCAAACGAGGCACATCTTTATGCTAATATTAATATACATCATTAAAACCCATAAATAATGTCATATGGTGCATAACGGCATGGCATGCATTTGGACATAACATACACATTTGGCACACAAATGAATGTGGATACGTGTTTAATGTTCACAAACAAGCTCATAGGTGTTGTGGCCTATACTACAATTTGATGCAAAATAAGTGAAACATTAGTGGACATTTTCACATACCATTATCCTGTGATTTTGGTCAAATATAGATTAAATTTAATAAATTATTAAGTGATTAACTTATTTTAATTAAAGTGTGAAAAAATTCACTTGTAATTAATTAATTATTTAAGTATTTTTTGTCATCTTAGAATTGTTATCAGAGAAAATGATATTATTATTTAATAGAGAATGAAAAATAATTAAAAAAATATTATCAATATTTGAAAGTGGGTATATTAAATACACTATTTTATTAATTTAATCATTAGTTAAGAATTTTAATTTTAGTTTGTTCTTTCTTCTAATCTCACGTTTACACTTCTTTTTGGTCCTGTATGAATGTTTTGTCTCTCTAGATTTTATTGAAGATTTATAGAATAAAATTAACAATAATAATGCTTAAATCACAACAATATTAATAATTATTATTTTTAATTACACATAATCACATTTATTCGTTTTTAAACAATACAATGATAATTTTTACAAAATATTGTTAAACAACCTTATTAAAAATAAATAAATATCATATTTATTTATTTTTAAATAATAACATAGTGATATTTACAAAATATTACTAAACAATCATATTATCAATAATGAATATAACATAATTAATTTTTAATATCAAAATTGAAACATTAATTATCTTAAGAAAATTCTAATCGTTTTATCGAGATAATGTATTTATTTAGTTATCCACACATTAAATGATAAAAGACATATCGTACTAATGAGATATTCATGATTTTAAAAAAAATATCTATTTAAGTAATATCTGTTCTCTTTCGTCGTATAATGTATTCATAATTTATTATTTTGTTTTATTATAATTTATTTTTTAGAAAAGAGATTTTGAAAAAGATATTTTAAAATTTTATTTTATATAAAAAATATAAAATTTTGATAAAAAAAATTATTAAAAATAAAATGAGATAATTTTAAATTAGAAGTTGATAAATATAATTTGCAAAAAGGATGTAGATTTTTGAAAACATAATCACCTACAAAGTGAGAACCTGTATATTTAAATAAAATTTAATATATTTTTTAAAACCATGAAATGCATATTTAAAAAAATAACATATAAAATAAAAGTACGATTTAGCAAACGCTAAACAAATGGCTCTTTCGTCGTCCCAATGGGGCGTCGGCGGAACGATTCCCCTCCGTTTCTGCCAAGTCACCCTTTTTTTATTTAAATGTTTTTGAACGCGTTGTTGTCCTGCCAATGGAAAGCACAACCTAAGACGAACAATCTCTTGATATACCAATCCCCTCTATAAGAAGTCGGGCAGTCGTTTTTGTGGTAACGTGCCATTCATCCTTTCAGAGCTTTCTGAGGCCGAAGGGTTACGTTCTTCACGGGGTGCTGATCTTCCTTCTTTTCAAAAAGCTTAGATACCATCCTTTTTAAAGTTCACCGTACACGAATCGGATCTCTTTTGCTGGTGAGTATTCCTGTTAGATCTCTTTTGCCTTTTCTTTCTAAAGTTAATGCCCATTATTGATCTTAGAGATGCGATCTGTCTAAAATTGTGTCCTTTATAATTTTGTCGGTTATCCCTGCGGGATCTTCGCGGTGCATTGGTGATTTGATTTAGGATTCAGGAAGTTGGATCCTGGCAAGGTTTCTTTGCAGCTATTAATAAAGATGCAATCTTTACTGTTTCCGTGCACATCTAAACTTATGGCAGTATTTTACAAATAGGATTTTAAGATTAAAATTGTATTGGCTTCTCTAATTGTTCTTTGTCATCAATTTTTGTATAAACAAATGCTTACCACATTAAGATGCATTTATTTTTCAAGATCTTAAATGTCACTTCGATTCCACAAAAATTGTCATTGTTCAATTCATTTCACTTTTTCAAGATGAGTTCTATTGTTAAAAATAGAATATATTTATATATGTATACATATTATATTTAACAGTAATTTAATACAAATATCATAAAATGATAAAGTCGATTGATTCTTTCAAGTTGGAGGTCACGCAAGAATGAGTTTGACATCTTGAAATTGAACAGGACTGTTCATTCTACTGCAAGTTAAGTATATGTTCTGAATAACCTTTAAAAAGAGAATGAAATTTAACATGGGCGATAATTTAGTGAGATTTTTAATTTTTAGGTAGCACCGAAGCGAAATCAAAAGTTTGAGTGTTGTATTGCTAATCACTAGGAATGCCAAATTTGTTATGTATGCAAATTTCCCATATTTTATTTTTGTTGTGGAAATACAATTTGTTAAATCTAAGAATTCTTGAGTGTCCCATACTTGGGAACATATTTAACCATTGCTCTGTTATATTTTTCTTTATCCAAAACTACGTTTTTATGAACTGAACTTGCTGAGCTTCTAAGTTATTCATTGCCCCTTTCTTGTTTACTTAAGGGCAGCTGTGGCTTATATTTGCCTTGGTGCAAAATGACGCACACATTCCTGTCTGAAGAAGGCTGTTCTAGTTCTACTTCTCTCAGCAGTGAAAAAGGAGATATTGACAATGATAGGATGATCGCAACTGTGCTTTCTGAAGAGTATGCTAATTTAGATGGTGCTGTTGGTCGGAGGCTTTCAACTCTCCCTTCCATTCCTGTGAGTTTCTTATTATATTCAAAACTTTTTCAAATGTTATTCAAGTATCAAACTTTGCTATTATATATATTGGTTGTTCTGATTCCAGAAATTTATGACTCTTTAAATGAGCGAATGTTTATCACCTTCACGTGATTGTGCTGATTTGACCACGAGTTTGAATGGTTATCACTGCTGGTTTTCCCTATCCTCTGTTTGGTGACCTATACGGACATTTTGTTTTCCTTCAAGTAGACATGTTGGAACAGTGCTATATTATGATGTGAAATATCTTTTAGGAAAGTAGCACCAAATAAAATTTTATGATTTATCTTTTATGGAATTGGGTATGCTTTCAAAACCGAGCATAAGAGGCGTGTGCTGTTGTGTTTTACTTGTACAAATGAACAAAGGAATATGACAGCAAGCTTGGCCACAAGGCAGCTTGGTGATGCCACAGCCAGCATTTGATGGGAGGGTATGCCCGAGTGGCCTAGAAAATGTTGCTTTTACATGTTCACCTTTGAGCATTGTACCTATGATGTTCTACTAAACCAAGTCTTTGTGCTATTGGATTAGGTACTTGCCTTATAAGCATCATAAGAGATCAAGAAAAATGTATTTTTCCTCAATCCAATGAGATTAGGCAAAATATAATTAGAAAAGTGATTTCCTTAGTTTCTTTGTTATTTTCTACTTTCAGTAGCTTTTAAATTCTGAACAATAAAACAAATGTACTTTAAAAGAAATGTTATCGTGGTTTTGGTTTTTGGTTGCTTATGCATTTGAACAACAATAAATGTATTATATTTGCATATATACAGTGATCAATCTTACTTGTTAATGAATTTTTGCTAACGTGGAATTGTCCTTGTCCTCCATAGAGGAGTTGTGATTAAGAAGAATAGATTCTCTTAATCTTGTGAGAATAGAGTGAGCAATATAGATATGTTGTATAGTAGCCTTTAATCAATCCTTTTTTAGCACACATGCTTCATTGATCTCTATTATACATGGCTTTAATAATTTCAATAAATGTGATGTTGACTTTTTTCTAAAAAACCCAACATATGTGTGCCTTAATTCTATAAAACCTAAGTGAAGGTTTTCTTTTCTTGCCCTAATTTTTTACACCAAACCTTGCAGCAAGATGTGTAGCCTATACAGTTAACTTTATTAGCAAAAAAACTTAATTGATATTGTGTATTGGTCTCATGTCATATTCTATGTTCAATCATTCTCTACCAAAATTTCAAATTATGATTTATTAACTAAATTTTCTTATAATTTGCAAATGTTTAGGTATCTTGTATGCATATGCACATATATACACATAGATGTATATGCATACATTCATGCACAATTTCATACATCTCATATAATATATGTGGATAGGTTACTTTGTTTCCTTGCATTCCCTTTGGTAAGAAGTAATAAGTAACTTGTACTTGAAACCAACACTATAAGAGTTTGACTCTGAATTTTATTTTTTCATCAAGTCATTTTTCATGCTCATGGATATTACTTTTAATTTACAGCATGTACCAAGGATCAATACATTTATACCAAATCTAAGTGATGCCAGTCTAGATCATCAGAGACTTATCCAAAGGTATTACTTGCGTGACATATGTCTTGGTGCATGAAAGTGATTCCTTGATTTTTGAACTATTGCATACTTTATTTTTAAGTTCCTCTTCTGGTACAGATGTTCTTTTTATCCTTGAAGTTAGCTTCAGTTTTTTACGACCCCCAACTGTAGCACAAGTGCAAGTTTGTCGATTTTTCTACTTTTCGTTTTCCTTTAGTTTTTGGTGATGAGCTTGAAATTTTTGCTAGATTAACGAAACATATATTGGAAGTGTAATCTAAAATTGAACAATCATTTCTCTCTCTCCAAACTCTTTCCTTATCAAGGGGGGCATTATCAAGCCTTGGATTACCATTTTTGCTAAAAACTAAAGAACTTTCTTTTTACTCTTTTTCAACATGCAGAGTGAATAGGTGCCAGTTCTCTTGAATATCAATTGAATAACTTTGAACTGGATCCTCCTTGGAAAATCCATCTTTGATTTATATATTGTGAGATTCTTATAAAGAATTTAATATATGGCCTAGTGAAAAAATGAGATGAATTTTGATTAAGCAACAGAACACAATTTAAATAATCTTTTTAACTTAGTAGACAATAGCAAGCATATGTTTATTGGCCCAAACATTGAAAATCGCTGGAAGCTTATATCAAATTTTAGTTCGAGTTGCACTAATTGAGTTAAGCCATGAGTTAAAACCTAGTTTGTATGGATTTCATGTCATTGGCAGATTAGCTTGATGGCTTAAAATCTAATTGTTTATCTATGTGTATATGCATTATATTTTAGTTATTATAGAAAATTTAATTATTTTTTGATCTAGCTAAGCATGAAAAGATAACCAATAGGCCTAGCTGGAATTGAGATCAAATCAAATCCTTCTTGTTTAAAGCCTGGATTGGATAGAAATCAAGTTGAACATCTTCAATTTGAATGTTGATCCAATAACTCAATTCATGCAATAAGAATGTTTTGGTTATTTAGGTTACAAACCATTGTCCTTTTTTTTTATTTTGTCTTCATCATCCATCATATTCTGTATTTTTTCACATCATTTGTTCAAATATTGCATGCCATTAGATTCCCAGGCTCATTTGGAGTGATATAAAAAGGATAAATAAAGATGTTATACTATATGATTAAAGAGCTGTCAAAGCTGAAGCTATCCAAGAACATCCTCCCTTTAGGCAAAGCTTGGATCAATGCTAAAAGAGAAACCAGCATATCTAGCATTCTAGAGTCTCTCAGTCAGGGGACATTCATTCTTGCCCTGCTCATTTGCTTTTGCATTGGAGCATTGTGGAGTCTCTTAGCTCTATTTACTCGACACGTGAAACCATTAAGACTGGTGGAAGGAAAGTTTTATTGGTAGACAATTACTTGCTTGGTGGGTTGAGACTGATGGGCATATTGATTGAGTCACATCTTGAAAGCACTTGAAGTGGTCATCTTAATGACTTGAAATTAATCATATTGTTTGATTTAGGAATTTTCTTCTTGTGTATATCTCAACTAGTTTCTCCCATTTGCATTGTTGGTTCTCTCGTTGCTGTTCTCTCTCCCTCTCCTACATCATCTGCCAAAGCTACACGGAAACAAAAGCCACTTGTTAGATGCCATTTAATTTTTTGAAGCTCCTCACAACTTCGAGTCATTTGAGCTAGTGATAAACGAGAAGCTCCTTTCCTTGTGGTTTAATATATAATATAAACATTGTATTAACTTTGTCAAAGAAGCACAGTGATGTCACCATAAAACTTAGTACAAGTGCATGCAATGGAGCTTCAGACAGACAGGTATTTCATGATATGGGAAAGTTAATCGATTCATTTGTTCATTGTATTTGTAGTTAGGATCTTACAGTTTCTTCTACCTTTATGTTATTTGTGTCATATAATGAGGATGAAACCATGAATGTTTAAATTTATTTTTCCTAGCTGGTTGGTTATTGTAGCTCGTATTTGACTGCAAATCAGCAAATCTTCATCCTTTTTATTCATTACATTCTTTATATGCTATTTGTTTGAAAGGAGTTAAGCTGGTCTTTTTTCAAAGTAGGTTTCTGAATTTTCTATTAGTGGTGCTACCTTAATCCATGGCCTCATTTTGGATTGCTTGATGGAAATTTTCTTATCCATGTCTCCCCTTGTTCTCTACTTGCACTAATTCCGTTACTCTAAAATCCATGACAGGTTACATGCTTATGGTTTATTTGAAGTAAAGGTCTCTGGTGATGGCAATTGTCAGGTAGTAGAAAAGAAAGATTAAATACTGTTGCATAGTTTTAACTGTTAAGACTGCTATAATTACTGATCATATTGCAGTTCAGGGCACTCTCTGACCAGCTGTATGGCTCACCAGAGCACCATAAATATGTGCGAAAAGAAGTTGCAAAACAGGTTTCGAAGATTTCCATGCACTTGTAAAATTAATGTTCTCATTTAGATGTCTGTCAAAGATGCAGTCATTTCAACCCTTTCATCCTTTTGTTACAGACAAAACATGTTTGATTCATTTATAAGAATAGCTGCAACAATCTTCTGTGTCCTTTAATAATGAATCTTCAACTTCAGATTTGGCATGTCAAAAAGTCTCAAGTTATTTTGTTGTTAGCTTATCATTTCTGCATTTTTAGAAAAGTAAACCTTAGCTTTTGTTTTTTCATTCAAAATCACTGTGTTGTTCCGTTTAATGTTTGTCTGAGCAAATATTTTTCTAGTTTTTTATTATATAGCAAAATTGACATTAACAAAGTTCTAAAAAGTCTCCTATCGTTGCAATTCTACTTAGATCTTGGTTGTTAGTTAATGCTGATAAATTGTTACATGTCTTATAACGTCTTGCTTTTTCAGCTGAAGGAGTTTTGTTCATTTTATGAGGGATATGTTCCTATGAAGTATAAACAATATCGTAAGAAAATGGCCAAGTAAGATGCCGTGCACATGTTAATTGAACTTTTATTATGTACAAAACCTTGCTGAGCATTTGGTTTTCTTTCATTTAAAATTCCAGCTATTGTAGAATTTGTATTTTAAGAATTGATCGCTCTTCACAGGTCTGGTGAATGGGGAGATCATGTTACATTACAAGCAGCTGCTGATAAGGTATTAATCTAGCTTAAAGGAATGTCAATTGTGAGAGCAACTAATATTTTTTTTATCTGTTTATATCCTTATGTTGCTATTCAACTGAAGGCTATTTTCTTATTAAGATGGATATAGGATGTTGTTGTTAAGATTGTAATACTGCTTTAAATATTTGATCCACACATATAACAATTATTAGTAGATATATCTTTAAAGCATATATAAGTCAATCAAATTAGATGGACGCACTAGTATGAATGATGAATCTTAAATAAAGGTGACTAGCTAAATTTTCAAGACAGCTTGTAAAAAGAGATTTCTGGAACATGGAACTTGTACTATTCTCTATGCCAAGTTCGATGAACACTGCATTATTAGTTCTAGTTATGCATTAGATAGATCATTCCTTATGAGATGTCATCTTGAGTTATGATGTATGAAGGGACTTTAATAAAATGAATTCTTCTTTAAAATAATGAAATAAATTGAATTCTAAAAAATTTTGAACCAAAAGATTTACAAAAAAAGTAGCAAAACTTCATAAAATAGGATGCTTTTTGTGTTTGTTACTTCTGTTTTGTGCAGCAAGTTTTATGCACAAAAGCAACCTTTTCAAAATAGATTTTTGGAGAATTGACGTTTTCTCAAACAAAAAGTTTTGTGGATGAAAGCTAGATTGTCATATAGGTTGCTGCTCTTGTTCCATCCTTAAAAAAGACTTTCATGGAGCAAGGTTCGACCAAATTGTCTCAATTGTTATGCTGGGTCCTAAGAAGAAAGTGGGGCATATAAAGTAACTTAGTTAAGAGATACAATATTTGAAGATTTAAATCTTAATATAATGGGGAATATAATAATGAATTATCTAAACATGTGGAAATCAAAGAAAGATCGAATTTTATTCTGAGAATGCTAAATGAAGGATTGAAGGAATTTATAGTGTGTTGCTGAAACAGTGAACCGAGTTAACCTTGAATAAAATAATGAACTTTGACGCTTCAGATACCGCTGGAATACTCGTAAGGTTTTTGAGTTTTGTCTAAGATGTTAAATGGTCAACAAACCTTTTCATTGAGATTCCAAAGACTCAAGGTAATATCTTATCGGATAAGATCTTAACTATTAACTTTGATGATAAAGGAGATGCTCGAAATTATAGAAATATAAAGAATTAAACTTATTCTAGGAAGATTTCCATAATTTGCAATGAAATTAAGGGTTAGCTTTTCTGATTTGTTATGAAAATTTACTATGGCGGCCTTTGTGATGAAAACTGAGCCACATTAGATCCATCACCCACATAAATTAACAGAGTTTTTTATGAGACATACACTTCTATAAAGAACAAAAAATTAACCAAGTTGATTGGTCACCAAAGATATGATTGAATTTCAAAAACTGTTATACTAGTGGTGTTTATTAATTGGTTGAATGCAGGAAAAAACTTACCAAACTAACATAATTCAGTTTCAGGTCAATGTTCATGGATGTTTTTTTATGAAAAAGTTTAGTAATTTAAAGTTCTTGATCTGGTTTTGTGCCTAAAATAGAACTAACATAGTTCAATTACTATCTGAAAAGATATAACAGTTTTGGTTTTTGGTTTCTGTAATTAATTCATTGAAATCTGTCCATATGCCGGTCTTTTGTATTGGAGTTGATCCAGAGCCTATAATCGGAAAAAATTCAAATTGGTTGTCCAAAAAGTTGGCTTGATTTTACATCAGATTTTGTTTTTCTTTATTTTATTGCTATTGATGAGTTTTTTAATTTATTGACTTATTAAATCTTCATATATTTTTTATTTTTTTTAGTCATATTTAATGTTTGAGGAGTCTATATACATGTGTTTAGGTTGTAATTATCATAACTTGGTTGAAATAAAAATATGAGATGTCTCTCTTTAACCTCTCCAATTTTAGGGTGTTCCTTCGATGCTTGTGCTTGAATAGGATTAAGCTCAAGTTCGTGGTAATATTTTACCCTTCTCTTTCCACTTCTAAATCTCCATTGCTTGTTTGCTTCTACTTTGGCATTTTTACCATGTTTCTCCCTCACTAGAAGAGTGCATTGACTACGATGATGTTGATTATCTTCGTCCCTCATTAATTTTGTTGATTAAAAGCCTGAAAATGATTTTGTAATCTTTTTGGGGCATATAATCTGATTTGCTTTATTTTAAGTTCTTGTGTCGCTAAGTTGCTGAGTTGATGAGACGATATTAACTAACATTTTGAGTTGTTCTTTCTTTGATATCTCTTTACACATGGTTGTAGCTTAAAAGTAAATTCAATTGATTAGATTGTTTGCTTCTAACATTGTATGGAAGGATTAGAGGTTTCTAAATGCAATATAAACTGTATCTTCACCTTTGTAATGACCATAAAATTACTTATCTTGTTAGTCATTTTTATTTATGTTTTCTTCCCACCCAACTAGTTAACCACTTTTTAGCTTGTTTAGTTCACTTACCAAATTTTCCTTGTCTAAACATTTTTGTTATGTTAATTGATTTAACATGCATTCATGGTTTGTCGATTTTGGCATCTTGACACAACAGAACCTTTTCTGTTATCAATTGTTTCTATATTTGTAGCTTGTGATAATCTTTTCTTATGTCATCTTCTCTTTGCAGTTCAGTGCAAAGATATGCCTTTTGACATCATTCAGGGATACATGTTTTATTGAGATTGTTCCCCGTGGCCAGGATCCAAGAAGAGGTAATGTTATTTTCCATTTCACAATTGACAGCCATAAGGTTATTTCAATTTGTTTTTTTTTTTGGGAGAACGATACAAAATGCTTCTATGAGCTTATAATCATGCTTAATTTTAATGATTTACTTAATTTAGTTTACTCAACTCAACATTGAAACAGAGATGCACTAAATGCTGAATCTTTCTTTCCATCCCCAATTGCACTTGTGATCTTGATTTGCCTAATTAGAATGTCTTCCCTAACTTCACTGCTCTTTGGAATCATAGAATTTTCCAACTTGAATTAAGCTAGCCCCAAGTCTTGATTTGAACTTTAACCTCACATGGCACGTGATGTATTCATTTCTTCACTTGAAGATGATTACTACACTTGTCAACCTCTTATGAAAGAGCAAGATTGGATTCAGAGCAAGAATGGGATTACAAAAGTTGTCAACCTCTTATGGCTTTTGAAGAACTTTTTCATGGGTTGAAATACTCCCTTGCACATGGTTCAGAGAAATATCAGGCATATAATGGTGGATTCTCCATGGACCTAACCTTCCTTTTTTAAAGAGATGTCTATGAATTGAACTTGTGACCAACAATTTACATGGAAATAACTCCATTACATTGAGCTCCTCTTAAAGTTGGTGAAACTTGAATATAGTTTTTATGTATTACTTCAAAAAAACCTCAAAACAAGTTTCATGACCCCATGATTGAGACTGTGGAGTGGAAAGGGGAGGTCTTTCTAGTTTTTATTTGAGATTTTATTGTAGCTGTTGTAGATGGAATTCTTTCTTGCAAATTCCCAGGTTAAAACCTAGAGAGTGAGAGAAAGAGAAGAGAGAGTGACATTTCCTTTGCATATCAGGATTCTTTTCACTTCGCATCCTAGGTTTTACTATCACTTTGGGGGTTTCTTGAGGAATTCTCCTTTGCAAGCAACCCTAAAAAATTCTTTTGACAGATAGACAAAATCCCATAAAACCAGGTAACCCTAAGCCATGCAAAGAAGGTTGCCTTTGGTTTGATATGGGAAGAACTATAAATTCTTCTAGGACTATAATGTACTGTGGACATTCAATTCAGCTAAATGGAGTCTTTTTTTTCAAAATGTGAAGGGAAATTTATAACTTTTTCACTCACTATCCAATCCTTCTTCCTTAATGGTCATTTGTGTGTTTTATGATGCAGAGCTATGGCTAAGCTTCTGGTCAGAAGTGCATTACAATTCTCTTTATGAACTCCAAGGTTGGTTTTCTCTAAAAACATCATCCCTTCGCTTCTTGTGAAGTTTTCCCCAAGTTTACTTGCTTAGGGTTTTGCCATTACTGTGTTTCAATTTTGCTTATGCAGATCTCAAATTGCGTTACAAACCCAAGAAGAAGCACTGGCTGTTCTTTTAGACCTGCTGCTGTGAGCTGTACATGTATAAATTCTTTTACCAGTTCTTCAACTGATCCTATTTTTTTTTTTATGGTAAAATTTGTATAAAGATGAGTGACCTTAAACTTATAGATATTCTTTTTTCATCATTCTTATTTGTACTTATTGACCCTTTATTATTTCCTTCAAAAAAAAAAAAAAAAAAATCAAAGTGTAGTATCAAAGTTTAATTCTTTAACAAGGAGTTGCGTTTATTTGACATTCATTAATATTTAATACTAATGATTTAAAATAATGTAAAACAAACTAAGGACCTTAGATATTGTTATAACTTTATTAGGGTAAGAGGGCAGTTCTTTTGCAAATTAATAGTATGATTTTCTGTTAAATTGTTAAAAAATATAATACTTTGGTAAATCAATTGTTTCTTTAAATTAATGTAAAGATACATAATAAGCAAATATCTAAGATAAAAATCAAAGATATGATATATGTTCATAGTCCATATTCTAATATTTTAGCTAAAGTAAGATATTTACTTTTTTTTTTTTATTTTTTTACAAAAATTCCTTTAAAACTAGAAATCAATAATTCAAAATCTTTTTTTTTTTTTAAATTCAAAAACTATTTTTCCACAATTATATGGAGAAAAAGCGGATGAAAGAGCTTTTCTAATCAAGGGTAGGAAAGATCCGATATTTTAGTCATTCTACAACGGATTTATTGCGAAAACGCACCCAGAGTTCACCCCCTGCCACGCAAGCAGGCGGTTATGCATCCCTTATCCAACTGCTAATCCAAAAGGAACCGCTTCCAACTTCCACGCTGTCGATGACAAGTTAACCATTATCCTACGTGTCTATCTATATATAGCTGAGCCCGACCCCACCTCCGCCTCTGCTCTACCCCACCAAACGCAAATCTCTCTCTCTCTCTCTCTCTCTTGCTCAGTTTCTGTCGTCTTCGCCGATGGAGAACCACCGGAGGCACGAGGTGAACCTCTCCCCTCACCGCCCCTTCTCCACCTACTTCAAATCCCATCTCAAAGAGACCCTCTTTCCAGACGACCCCTTCCAAAAATTCGCCGGTCAGCCGGCCGGGCGTCGGGCCGCGAGCGCCGTCTCCTATTTCATCCCCTGTCTCCAATGGCTGCCCACGTACACCATCTCCTCCTTTGGCTACGACCTCCTCGCCGGCATCACCATTGCCAGCCTCGCCATTCCTCAAGGGATAAGTTACGCGAAGCTGGCCGAGATCCCGCCCATCGTCGGCCTCTGTAACTCCTTCCCTCGTCAAAATCCCCTGCTTTATGACCTCCACCCATCCACTGATCCGTTTGACAACCCCTGCGTGCAGATTCCAGCTTCGTGCCGCCACTGGTTTACGCCGCCCTCGGCAGCTCCAACAACCTGGCCGTCGGCCCCGTTGCCGCTGCGTCTCTCCTCATGGCCGCAATCATTCGGGATGCCGTCTCTCCGGAGGAGGACCCAGAGAGGTACGTCTACACCATCTTCACAGCCGCCTTCGTCACCGGCCTCCTTCAGCTCGCTCTCGGCGTGTTCCGGTACGTCATCCATACAAAAACCTCCGTTCCACACACTAAAACAAACAAAGCGCAAACTGGGTGATTAATGGCTAATCAGGCTCGGGATAATTGTGGACTTTCTGGCGAGATCGACCATCACCGGGTTCATGGGAGGAACGGCCATGATCATTATATTGCAGCAGTTGAAGGGCTTGCTCGGCCTCCAGCACTTCACAAACAAGACTGACGTCGTCTCCGTTCTGCACGCAGTTTTCGACAACAGATCTGAGGTCTCAACGCATTTTCTATTTTCTCATTTTCTCCTTTATTTTAATAAAAACATTTATATTTTTCTACAGGCTAAATGGCAGAGTGCAGTACTCGGCATGGGCTTCCTCGTGATCCTACTCGTTGCAAGGAATCTGGTAATTAAACTAATTTCTGAAAAATAATTTTAATTTTATTTTTATTTCTTTTGACATTAAAAAAAAAAATGCAGAAGGAAAAATTTCCGAAGCTGTTCTGGGTGAACGCCATATCTCCCCTTGCTGTGGTAATACTGGGAGGACTGATAGCTTTCTTTGTTCATGGCGAGACCAATGGAATCTCAATCGTAAGCACTTTTGTAACGCAGATCTCATAAAGCTCTGTTTTTTGTGACGTGTTCAATTTGGTGAAGGTGGGAGATTTGAAGAGGGGGCTCAACCCAGTATCGATTTCACACCTTCAGTTCACCTCTCCGTATATTACTGTTGCAGTGAAAGCTGGGCTGATGACAGGATTCATTGCTTTGGCTGTAGGATGAAGATTAAAGTGTTGTTTTCTTGCTTTGTCTGGTTTGGTTTGCTAAGGGGATTCGTTGCATTGCAGGAAGGAGTGGCAGTTGGGAGGAGTTTGGCTTTGCTTAAGAACGAGCAGATCGATGGAAACAAGGAGATGATTGCCTTTGGAATGATGAACATTGCCGGTTCCTTCACTTCATGTTATCTCACTACTGGTGAGTAAGCTCCTTCAGCAAGCTGTTTGTGTTGAAGACATCATCATTGTTTTGAGGAAGGCAGCCTTCAATGCTTGCTTCAGGACCCTTTTCCAAATCAGCGGTGAACCACCACGCCGGATGCCGAACACCGATGTCCAACGCCGTTATGGCCATATGCATGATGTTGGTCCTCCTCTTCCTCGCCCCCCTCTTCGAGCACACCCCTCTTGTCGCCCTCGCAGCCATCATCGTCGTCGCGATGCTCGGCCTCATCGAGCTTCACGAGATCCGTCGCCTCTTCCGCGTCGACAAGTTCGATTTCTGCCTCTGCATGACCGCTCTTCTCGGCGTCCTCTTCATCAACATGAAGACAGGCCTCGCCCTATCTGTAAGAAAACATCATTCAACAACACCACCACCACCAAATGCGACATAAGCTATGCTACAACTCCTTGTCTCCAACCCTCGACAGGTTTTGCTATCCATTATCCGAGCTTTGTTGTACGTGGCGCGACCTTCCACCTGCAAGCTTGGCAAAGTTCCCCAGACCGATATATTTCGCGACGTCGAGCAATACCCAATTTCCGCAAGCATCCCGGGGATCCTAATCCTGCAGCTGGGCTCTCCTATCTACTTCGCTAACGCTAGCTATCTAAGGGAGAGGATTACAAGGTGGGTGAGAGCTGAACAGAACTTAATCAAAGGGCAGGAAAACCAAGACTTGCAGTTTGTCGTCTTCGACATGGGTGGTATGTCTCTTGCTTTTCCTCTTGTTTAAAGGAGAAATAAACCATTCTGATCTAATTCATATTTCTCCAGCTGTGGGCACCATTGACAACAGTGGCTTAGGGATGTTGCTTGAAGTCCAGAAGATGCTTGACAAGCAGGGGATTAAGGCAAGTTCCCTTCAAGCCTTCAAGCTTAATGCAGTATAGTTGTCGTTGTCCATTAAAATGAGTTTCGTTTATTTGTTGATTGCTTCCATAGGTGGCATTCGCAAATCCAAGCCTTAAAGTGGTGGAGAAGATGGCCGTGGCGGAGTTCATTGAGAAGGTGGGGAAGCAGTGGTTCTTCCTCTCGGTCGGCGAAGCGGTTACTGGATGCCGCTTTGCCATGCAAGAAACCAGTTAATGAACATAGTAACATCTCTCATATGTGTTTCTCGGAGATGAAGAGAGCTGCATCAAAAAGGCAACGGTTATGTTTCTTCTTGGTATTCTTTGTGTGGCCGTGTGTTGGGGCTCAGCTGTCTATCCATGAATCATAGAACACATGGTTGATTTGCAAGAAGCTTTTGTATACATTGGTTTAACTCCGGCTTTTAGGTTCCTAACAATTAGTATAGCAAAATTCTTTTGCTTGTTTAAGCAAAAAAGTTGATAGTAAAAATGGATTGTGTGACAATAAAGATTAAATGATTGGTATGCTATGATTTCTATGTTTTTGAGTAAGTAGGTTGAAGATCTTCTCCATTTCAAAAGTGTTTTTGATTTTTTTTAAAAAATCACTTAATTCTATTAGTTAGAAGATTATCACAAGTCACTAACGTGTCTGACATCCTTTGTTGCTAGCATATTTATCATCTTGTCATTTCTACTCAGGACAACATTAGAGGTTAGTGCTTACCATCTCTCAACCTACCCTTCTCGCACATATTTGGTTGATCAATGAGTCTGTGCACCCCTAGAGCAGTCATCTTTCCATTGGTATCGTAAATACATTGATACAATATAGGTATATTATAAATATATCATATATATAAATAGTTATAACATAAAGAGGCTTCCTAGTAATTAGATATCATTGTATGACCCAAAAAGTGACAATGATTACCGAATGACATTATTCACCTATAGACCTTACCAAACATAACTATTAAGTTAGATTTGCGTATACCTGTGAAACTTAACCATTTACCCATTTAAAAAACTTAGACTTATACTTAATTCTTACCATGGAATCATTGCTCATATATCATCTACATTTGCCTCGATATTTCAATTGAAAATACACCAGTAAATCTCAAACTCCTCAAAGCCCACCAAAGACTATGCAAACTCAGAATCCCTAAACCCATATCATTTACATTACATCCCATTATTAGTCATTCACCTATATTTTAATAAATGATTATTCTAATTTTGTAGTATAGAAGATTTATCCATCAAGAATTTTTTGTTGTCTTTTTGTTATGGCATTAAACAATATCAATATCCTTTAGTTGGACCTCATAGGTAATGAGGAGAATGATTACATTTTTTTATGATTTCTTGGAGGATTGTAGTGCTTGGTACTTACCTTTTTAACCATTTTTTTAACTCGAAGACTAGTGATTTAAGGGGGATTAATACAAGATCATTCAATATAGATAATTATTGTCCCTTATACAATCAACTAAATATGATACCAAAATACTAAGGAGCTTAACTCTTTATAATTATTTTTATTTCTAATATTTGGAGATAAGTCATGCGATTCTTGTAATATTAGAATAGGCCATTGTATTTAGTGCTTGGTTATTGTTTTTTTATGTCTTGATAATTTCGTATTTGTTTTACGTCGATGCATATGATCTTGTATATTCAAAACTATTTGAAATTTAGATAAGAAACACACACAATAATAATATTTTATCTTTGTTTTAGGGCAATATAAAAGTTATACACAAATATTTCAACAATCCTATAGTTTTCTTTGTTCACCTTGGTTGGTTTAAAAACCTCTTCGAGTGTTCCATGGATTATAATAGTAGTCTAACCATTTTAGACCAAAATGGTTTCTATTGCAATTTTTATAGTTTTAATTTACCTTTTCTTCTTTTGATAAAATATGAAAATATTAGATTTGTAAGTTTAGTCAAGTTTGAAGATGGTTTTCCTATTGAGAAAGAATTCTATAGATATTTAGATTAATTAGCGTGATTCATATTGTACCCATTTGATGTGATGATCACCAAATTAAGATTGAGTATTTACTAATATCTTATTAAGCTTAGTGTTATTTTAATGATCTGAATTTGTTGGAACAAAGACTGTTGTGACATAAATAGTAAATATAATTTAATAGCTTAATCTATTAACTTTGGAGCCAAAGACAATGGAATTTATTGAGTGATTAATCCACAAATAACTTCATTTCTAAATCTTTATGATTAGCACGTTAAACCTTTAAATTCTTTGAAATTATGACACATAGGATTATTATCCTTTATTTATATATGAATTTGGTTTAAGTTACATTTTATTTGAAGATATTTGAGTTTTTAAATATTTAAATATTTTTTAATTAAAATTTTATTATTTAAAAAAAAAGAAAATTGCTTAAGATGCCCATCGCTATGCCTGAAGGGCTCGGGTCTTGGGGACTTGCAGGCCCGAAAACCTGACTAAAATTGAGATGGGTCAAGTTTGAGTATCGGTTAAGTTAGGTTACTGTTTGATTTCCTTGAGTGAACTGGTTTAAGGCATTAATTCTGAACCGAGTTAGTCGAAACTAGTAAGGGTAGACTTGTTATTTAAATTCATGTAAATTGGGTTTGGTATGACCCTTATGTGCACCCTAACGACTTGGGTCATGACTTTTCGAGAATACCATAGGATAGCCAACCTTATTAGGCTGATAATAATACATAGTGGATATATTATAAGCACAAAACACTTGAGAATTTTTGCAATATGGAACAAAAGACAAGCTCTGCCAAACTTGAGATTTCTACACCGACTAATCATACATTTTCGTGAACGAAAGGTCCAAATCACTCTTATATTTTTTAACGGTCTTCTGTTTTCACCAGTTCATTTGCAATGCTTGATCGAACGGCTGAGAGTCTCTCCATCTTTATGAATAATAATCTCGTCATCGTCACCATCCATCCAACTTTCAAATCCAATGCTCTAGCTCTAATCTTGTTGTGATTAGATTTAGACCTTTAATCATTTAAGTCGATCTAACGGCTATCACTCCATCCATTTGGGTAATTGGACGACAGCTATAACATCTCCTCCACTTTAATGGCTAGCTTTTCAAAAAAGCAGATTCTAGTCATTGTGGGAGTTATTTTTAGAGTTCTTTTTATTTCAACTATAGATAAGGATCTTTTACCAAACATAAAGACTATTGAATCAAGTTTAAAAATTTTTATATAAGTCCAATTGAAGTTTAAATTGTGAGCAACAAATTTTTGCATAATTATTAGAGCTTTGAATTTCCATCAGTCTTTCTCTACTTTTTTTCATAATTATTTATGTATTTCTTGATAACATTTATTTCATTCATTAGTAATGCTACTTTTGTTTAAAGAATTAAAAGTGTAGGGATTTTGTAAGAGAAAAACTGTAAAGTATTGAATTTTTTGAGTAGCCTAAATTTCTCTAATTTTGGTGTCTCGTTAGAGCATTGGTGTGTATTTAGTTTACCCCTACCGACTTTAACAAAAGCGAGTAGTTGGTGGAAGCTGATCGGGGATCGGGAGGGTGTATGAAGGTATGGGTTTGGGTGAACCACTTAAAAAATCTTGTGTGCAATTTGTTTATTATTGAATAATTTTATTTTATCGATTAAAGAAAAATATTTTAGACTCAAAAAATTTTCCTTCTAATTTTTTGAATCAAAAAAATTTGTTAAATGCATAATTCACCAATAATCTCTTGTTCATTTTGCCTCACGTATTTTATAATAATTCCACTTAAAATAATACAACTTTGATGTGTTCAACATGTATCAAATATGATTTTATATGTAATATCTCAAAAGTGAGGGTTATGATCTTATAAGATTTTAAGTTATTAGATTTATAAAAACTAATAATTATTTAAAGATATATCAGATATTTTCATGAGATAATGGAATTTTAATGTCCCAAATATAATGAAATATATGCTTATAAGTATTTTAGAATAACTATAATTTTTAGAAATTTCTTTGAAAAACATTTTGAGAACATTGTGTAGGTATGATAGAGCAAATTGTACAATGCAATATATAAAGTGGTATAAAAAGCTTAGCTAAGATCATTATACAATACAATTAAGGATATTATATAGTATGATAGATTATTAATAATTAGACTAAATGAATTGAATAAGGTATAATTAAGACTATCATATCTCTATAATAATATAATGAATAGTTGATGTAAGATTAAGAAGTGTTTAGATTCTAATAATATATTCATACAAAGGGCTATCCAAAGGTATTATAAGTTTAGAATTAAAAATCTTAGGATCATCGAGTAAATAATTTCTTAGAAGCCAATGACTTGAACTAATTTTTAATATAAATTATTTCATTCAAAAAGAAAAATGAAAAATAACACAAATTTAATTATTCACATTAATGATGAAAGGACAAGGTACACACATGAGTGGAGTTCATAGAAGACCAAGCAAAAAGCTCATGCGACCATATGCATTTATGGTGAGTTGAACATGATAATTAAATTTCTTAAAAATTACAATTATTAGTGAATTGAAAGTCTTGTGAATGTTAGACAATGGGTCGAGATCTCCTATTTTATACATCTTGCTTAACTTCACAAGGCACCTCTAAAATCATATCATCATATTATTCACACTAGACACACTTGTATCAAATAGCTTAATGACAACACTTCATTACTTCATTCAAAAATTCATCCTATACAATATAATGAGTATCTCTATTTATAGAGACTTTAATAATATAATAATGATTTGCTAATGTAGGAGCATGAAAGAACATTTAGGAATACTAAGAAAAATATTTTGGAATTCTAAAGGATATTTTAAAATTCTAAAAATCATCATAAATAATAAAAGAAATACTTTGAATTCTACAAAAAAAAACTAAAAAAATTGACTTAAAAAGCTACAAAATTAATTGACATAAATAATTCCTAAACAAACATGCGTGTTTCGAGTGGTAATAGTAAGCAAATAAGTGGCAGGTGATGTCATTAGTCTGACACAGGAGGAGAAGCACATGACGATTCAATTCTGACTTTGTTAGGCAGCACATTGGTGTGATGTAGGTAGAGTGGTGTGTGACGCTTCAGGTTTGGTTTTTGAGTTGGTGTGGATTAGAGCTAATTAATGCGAGTTGACTGATTGACACGCATCGTCTAGTCTGAAGCATTAGTGGATTGGGTTTGTGTGGGTTAAGCAAGCGGTAGCTGTGGTTGTTGATGATGACGGTGGTGGCAAATGATAATGGATGATAATAAAAATAACTAAAAACTCGATTTTAAGTAATTTTTGAAGTAATTTTCAACCAATTTTATACTAATAGAATTATGGGATTGCTAATGGGATGATTTGTATTGAAATAAAGTTGAAAATATCTAAAAAACTACAAATTAATTTTCAAATGACTTAAACTAAAATGTTGACATAAATAACTTGACGAATTGATGAAAAATAAACAAAAAATGTGCAAAAATAACAGAAACTAGTGAGAAGTATAGTCACTCATAACATGACTTCAAGTTCAAATAGGACTAGTATACCTTCAAGTGAAATATGGGTTGGATGGGTTCGATTGGTTAAGAAACAAATAATTTGATAATACAATATGATAGAAGTAGATCATAAATTACAATCAAATAATAAAGAATAAATATCAGTTGAAAAGATCAAATTTAGATCATACAAGTATGAAATAGATATTATATATATACAATTAAAATAAGAAAAAAACTTAATTAAGTCTAATGGTTAAGTAGCGAGTGTATGTATAGTACAATACGATATGCACAATCATATTAGTATAATAAAGTGAAAATAATGTCATAGATTGAATCATTGGTTTATGATGAAAAAACATGTGTTATAATACATCATATGAGTACGATGATGGGGCTATGTAAGTATGATTAATAGAAACGAAGGTAAAAATTCCGCATCATACAATACAAAGTGAATATATTATATAATACAATGTTATATAATTGAAACATTGTCAAATTTGAAAACATAAGTGATTTCACGAATCTCGTGAGGAGAATTTAAAAGAACAAAAGCTAATGGAGTTATGTAAAAATGATGCCGAAGAGGCATCTAATCAAATCAATATAGCTATTGGAAATAGACAATAGTTAGGGAGGCTATGATCATGTATAAAATGGACGAGGACAAGCATGAGAAGGATTTTCTTGAAAAATCTTTAACAATTAGCTTTGGCCAAAACAAGTCAAAAGAAAGAAAGTTAGAAAGAAGTGCAACCAATAGAATTAGAATGCAATTGAACAATTTGAGCTTGAGGCAAAGAAGAAATTTAGGCGATACAACCACATATACTATAACACCCAAAAATTGCAACAAAAATTTGATTTTAACAAGACTACGACATTGAAATTAAAATGTAGACAACTTGTGCATGTGTATATTTCATCTATATCCATGGTATTGTGAAACTAATATTAAAAAAAGGAGAACTATGAAAAGCTATATTATAATGATTGTCATAAAAGGCAAAAGATAAAAGTGTGTAAAGAGAAATGAAAAGCTTTACATATGAAAAGCAAGAAAAATAAAAGAAAAGATGATTAAGATAAGTTAACAAGGGGCTAAGAAGGTTTTAAATGCAACTGCTTATATGTTAGTTGTTCAAAATAAAATTATTATTTCATAATAATAAGTTTAAGGATGAGTCAAATGAAATTTATATTTAGCTTTCCAAAGTGATGATTACTATTCTATAATATTGTATTCTGAGATGAGCCCAAAGAACAAATATGTTGGCTGTTTAAAGTGTTAACTGCTATTCCAAAATATCGTGACTCGAAGATGAGCCAAAGGAACAAAAATTTAGGCATATTCTTATTTGAAATGTGCTTACTTTATTCAAAATTAAAAAATGAATAAGTTTTCTTCTCAATTTATACTTAAGAAGATAAAAAAAATAAAAAAAATCAACAAAATCATAAAAATAAAAAAGACAAATAGTTATGGAAACATTTACAATAAATTTTGCTTTAGTTTTTATTACTCATTTACATATTTTTTTTATATTGAATTACTTACATTTGATTTGAGCATGTAGCTACCCAACATTCTTTAGATTGTGTGATAGGGATTTGATGAAATAATCTTAAAAATATGAATTTTAGGGTGATTAAATGATTGAATCATATTGATCATATTTTCTAATAAGGGCCCCAAGCTAAGTTCCTAATACCCAGTAAGTCAAATCATCCGATAAACTTAATAGACTATTCAATACCAATTAGAACATTCGAATTGAGTAAAAGATTATCTGATTTATATGCTTGATGACATTGCATGTTTAAAATATATTTTATGTAAATTTTAAATAAATTTTAAATATGAATAAAGATAAAATAAAATTTAGTTATAAGTTAAAATAATTTTATGGAAAAAAATAATTGTTAGTTTATTTGATTTTGAAATTTGATTATATAAGTATTTAAATAATTTTTTAAAACATTCAATTTGATTATGAAAAACTTTAAGTTTGTTACATAAATCAGACTTGAATATTATAAAATTATACTATATTCTATAAATTATTTACCAAACTTTGACTCTATATGTTACTTCTAAAACTCTTCTTAATGGAGTCATATCCTTCTAAAATTGTTGATGTAGAGTATATATTATCTATAATAGAATTTTGATGTCTTGAAAAATATTTTAGAATAAAAAAAAACATAATTCTTAAATTTGTTACTATCAAACACTCAAGTGGATTTACAAGCCTTGGTTTGTCATTTTGGTGCTATCCGTGATTGAATTTCAAATTATCTCTAAGCTTTTCTCTATGCCATAAGTCATTTCAACACTATCTTTAAATAGTTCTTTTGCTTGAAGTTTCCTAACATCTCATTTACAATACTTTCGTGAAAGAATTTGTTCTATTATATTTCTCTACAACTTTTATGATTTGCATATCCGTTGATTTATGCTACATCATGAGCAAATTGTGACACTAATAAGGCATGTCTAGAACTTTAAGGGTTTTCTAGTTAAGGCCTCTTTGTGTTTTTGACTTATCAAATCAATTGAAATCTCTATTAACTTTTAAAGGCATTGTTTTTATTTAACACAACTTTAATATTCCAAATCTATAATGATGTTATTATTTCTTTTATTAAATATAGTTTATAAATTTGTCATAAAAAATTATCTTAATTATTTTTATCAAAATTATTTTTAATAATGACTTTTTTAATTTTACTTTGTTTTTATAATGATTTATCATAAAAGTGATCATCCCATCTTGTATCAGTTATGTCATCATGTTCATTTTAAAAGAGTTGGATATCTTAGAAAAAATGAAAAAAAAAATGATAAAGTTTTAAAAATTTGTTTTTTTTTTTGATATTTTATTTTTTTATGAACGAATATGACATATATATATAATAATGAAAATTTTCTATTTATAGTTATGATGTTAATTTAGACAATTTCATGTTTTATACTTTAAATAAATAATCACTAATTATTTTTTATATCATTATTTTAATTTGAAATTTTATTTACTAAAATTGTAGAAGAATCATAAAATATTTTCATATTTTTAAATATGATATCGATACTAGATAGATAGGGTGGGTGGTGTGTTTTTTTTAGTAATAAAAAGAAATAATATAGCAAAATATAATTTTAATGAGATTTCATAAATCATATCTCATTTCTTTATAATAAAAAAAATTAAAATAAATATGATAAATAACCTAAAATTTTCTGTTTTTCATATTTTTTTATTAATATTTTATTTTTCTCTTGCTACTTAATCAAAGTCTTGTTCAATTTAGGTGTCTTATTAATTCAATAAGCATGTTAATGCGCTATGCAGATAACAGCTGTGTGAAACAAGAACTTTATATGAACAATTCATTGACTGTTGACATTTCAACTAGTTTGCAAGTCATGACGCAACATAAATTATGATTAAAACATTTTTATAAAAAATAAATTATTTTTTTACAAAAAAATAAAATAGTTTTTATACACAAAAAAAATAAAATAACTTAAACAAGCGATCAAAGAATATAATTAATAATTTAATCGATCTGAGCTCCTCAGATCAACCATTTATCTTTAAATTAAAAAGCGTCGGCCTTTAATCATGGCACGGGACAAGGTTGGCTTTCTCCCGGTCGCCACTACCGGCAGCACCGATAAATGTTGCGCTGGATAACCGACACGTGTTTTTATACGGGGAACATCTCGCCGGCATGGGACCACATTATTCACGTGTCTGTCCCCCGTGGGGACCACACCGTTCTCCGAACAAAGTTGACCGCTTCTTCCTAAATAGGCTCTGGTGGGGACCACCTGTCTTCCTCGCCTCTGTTTTCTGCTATCCCGACGGTTCAGAGGCGGCTCGGCTCGGCTCGGCAAGTTCTGCCCAGTCGAGCCGAACCGGGGGGACAGCGGGAACCGACAGGGTGGGACAAGCCACGGAGAGCCGTCGTTATTCCCCCAGGCACACGCTCCCTGTCCCCTTTCCCGACGTGGCAATATCTCTGCCGTCCGATCTCACACAAGTGTCGGCCATCAAACCCAGATATAGTGGTGCTTTCCGGTGATAAACCGGCGATTGAAGCAGATTGCTCCCTGCTCGGTGTGAGAAAGATAGAGAGTGAGAGAGAGAGAGAGAGAGAGTCTTAACCCTAGGGAAGAAGGTGATGGAGATGTCAGCCGAAACGGCCAAGAGCTCCACGGAGTCGGACGTGTCCGGTCTCGACTACGAGGAGACGGAGCTGAAGCTCGGCCTACCGGGGCGCACCCGTGCCACCGGATTGGAGTCGGAGAGAAAGCGGGGGTTTTCAGAGACCGTTGATCTGAAGCTTGGCGGTTCTCCTGGCGCCAATCTTGACGATCTTTCTGCTGAGTCGTTTGATGCGCGGGTCTCCGCCGCGGGAAAGCCATCCGCTACCAAGTAGGTGTTTGTTTCATCGTCTCAGTTACACCATGGAGAGTTTTACTGAGGTTCGAATTGCGAATCAGGGCGCAGGTGATTGGGTGGCCCCCGGTGAGGTCATTTCGGAAGAGCGCCCTGAAGAGTACCACGTACGTGAAGGTGGCGGTCGACGGCGCACCGTACCTTCGAAAAGTTGATCTGGAGATGTACGGAGGGTATGGAGAGCTGCTTGCCGCGCTCGAGGAGATGTTTTCTTGTTTCAAAATTCGTAGGTTTCTGAAACTGTGGAATCAAATCTTTAATATGGGGTGATCTAACAAAGTTTTGTGGGCTATCTTTCGTTAGGTAACTCTCCCAACAGTAGTGAGAGTCGACTGGTAGATCCTGTGAATGGGACCGAGTATGTTCCGACATACGAGGATAAGGATGGAGATTGGATGCTTGTTGGTGATGTTCCCTGGAAGTAAGTAAATTCGATTCTTCTTTCTTTTGTGATTCTGCAAAACTGATGCGCTAATCCCAAACTCATGAAGCTTCCTTTTTAAATTTTTTCTTATGGACTTGTTCTGAAATGCATCGGGAATGCTTTCGTTTTTCTCCTGAGATATGATGCTAAATTTTGTTGAGGACTTTGACATTTCGAATGTTATTCCTGAAAGGACATCTAATATTATAAAAATATTTAGTTCAAAATGTGATTTAAAATTCATTGACAGGCGTATAAGATGCTGTTGTGGTTGAAATGCATCATGTTACCGCTGTGAACCTAACTTGACCTAATACACTAATGGACTGAATCCATCATCCCAAAAGCAAATCTAATGAGTAGAGTAAAATCCCAATTGGTTGCATAGTTGACGTTGGATAATTCTCACAGATATGCAAGGGTTTCTTTTCATTCAAAATTAGATCAGGATGCTAACTTATTCATGACATTATAGCCAAAAAAACATAGATCTGGCAAGAAGCCTACCTTTTCATCTTATACATGTTTGTTTCCATCCTACATCCTGATTGAATTAGGTTTGGGCAACACAGAGATTATTGGCGTGCTTACTGTAGGTTAGATTTGCTGCTGTTTCTGTTGCCCGTTAATGCCTGAATTGATGAAAACACACTGATTAGGAACCAATGTTCTGTTGTACTTTACAATTCGGTTTTTGTGGTATTTGACATTTGATTGAGGGAAGCTCAATAAAAATCTATCATCTATAACATGATGTAGTCTTTGTTTTATGTATATCAATTTTTTAATTATATTGTTGACTATTGAATTTCAACTCAAAATTATATCTATTATTAGCAAACATAGACATTAATCTTGATGATTTTTTTAGAAGATGATTTTTATTATATGTTTAACTATGAAACCATACAACAATGGCTTAAAAATTAAAAAAAATATGACTAATTAGTTAAGTATAAATAAAACTTTAGCCTTAAAATTTTTGATATTAAACATTTGTCATTTATAATCTAGAAACATCATGAATGTTATAAAAATATATGTAAGGGTGAAAGCAAAAGGGTTTTTTTGAGGAGGAAGAGTTGTTTTTTTTTTTTGGAGTTTTTTCTTAGATGAAAGACTAAGGGAACTTGTCTTTTTTGTGAGAAAGTTTAATATTCTTATGTGTTTAAAATATGATGTGTATCCAGGTGAGCTTGTTTTATTCTTGTTTGGTTTCACATGTTGTATTTGTGATTTTGATAATGATTAGTTTAAATTCATAAATTCATTGTCTTTATTTTTTTCTTTTTATTTTGCTGTTATTGTCTTTGTCAATCCTACTTCCTCTGCATTTGAATCAATTGTGTGAGATTAAATGCTAACATTGACAATGAACAAGTTCAATTTTCTGTGCTTGAAAGGGATAATGTCAAATACACTATGTTTGTGCCCATGTACCTGGAATGGCCCATCATATGCCTAGTTTTGATAGTTTTAAGCTTTCTTTAATCCACACATTTTGATCCGCTATTGTCACCTTTGCCACGACTTTCCGTTTGACCCTGTCGACATCACTATAGTTTAACCTGGATGCTAACAACCACGTTAACAATGACATGAAAGCTTTCCACTTTGTTGTTCTTACACTCCCATTCATCAATCAAATGCTGATCATCATTGCAAAAATTTCTGAGGTTGTTTGTCAATGAGCAGACCTAAAATTTCTTCGAAAAATTGTTTTGATTTCTTAAGGTCATGCTCTTAGATGGCCTGGAGAAATAAATTTTGCTGCTCAATGGCATCTTTGGAGGGAAATAGTTGGGAAAAAAGTCTTATTGGCTAAGAAAATACAATTGGTAGCCTTGCATGATCTTTTACTGTTATATAGTTATTCCTGCTTTGACTAGATCAGTTGATCAGTTGTCACGAATATATGTTTTATGGAGGGTTCCATCTTTATAGTATCATGGGTGACCAATGATATATGATTTTTTTTTTCAATTCTGAGATTGCGTCACCTATCAGCTACACAGGATATGATCTATTTGATTGCTCGGAATCTTGGTGAATTTTTTCCTCATTGTTTAACTTTCATAAGCCTTGTTTGAGTAGTTTATATTAGCTTGTTAATTCAAGTTTATGTTTATCCTGTAGTTTGCTAGAGATATCTTGGATTTTTTTAGATCTTTGGTTTGAACAAGCAGGACCCACAATTTGTAAAGAAACTGTGTATAAATTACGTGTTAGAACTTCATTATTTTCCTGCATTTTATTGTTTCTTCATCTTCGCAGAATGTTTATTGCCTCGTGTAAGCGTCTTCGTTTGATGAAAAGCTCCGAGGCAGTTAATTTGGGTAAAAATTTTATCCTTTTGAAGTCTCACTCTTTTCTGCGAATACCACGCTTGTTCTGTTTTTTTCTATCCACACCAATTTTTGTTGCTAATCTGCAGCTCCAAGGGCACCTTAAAGCAAGAGGAACAAATGAGCTCAAGAGGTGACTGCTGCAGGAACATCTCTGATTCACTGCCACTTTTTGTACATGGATTGTTCTGCTCCACCTTCCTCGTGTTATTTTTACTAGTGTTCTGTGCTCATGGGATCTGAGAAAATAATGAATGTTGTGTTAGTTCTCAGGCTCCTAGCTACTGTTTTGGGCTTGTTTGAACTTAAAATATACAGATATTATATTACACATTTTATTTTGTGATCAATAAGAGCAGAGCTCCTGATCTTGTGTTTGTGAAAATTGATTATGTATTCTTTAGCATGGGATGAAGCATGAATTCCTGTTCAGTTTTGTTGTATTGCTGTTTAATCAATTCATGCGTAGGAAAAAGTTTTCCTTGTGAAGGTAGCTCTTTTCTCATCAGTTTTTGCCTTGCATGGCCAGTTGGAGATGATCATTGGTTGAAGCTGAAAGCTGCTTCACAATGTTCGCAATTAATCTTCTGCTATGTTCCAGGTACCGCATGTAACAGCCTTGTTACTTTAATCTCTTAGAATATGTATATCATTTCGATCGGATAGGTCTATGTTTTGATATGCAATGGAAAGTGTTGTTGTTACTATTAGATTGAATGGTTGGGCAATTGATCTCTCTTTATCAAGTTGTATGATAATCGATATGGACAATCTGATCTTAACCCCTTCGAAAATCTCTTGTCACACTACTTGATAGACTCATTACACAGTTTGAACATTTGTCAAAAGGTTTTATCTTTTAGCAAAAGTTGTTCTAATCTATTATAGGCTAAAAGGTCTGGTTTCATGACTCTTCAATCGATTGGATAAATACCTTCACATTCTTCCCTTTTTGTCTTGGAACCTCCTTTCTAACTATCTCCATATTTCCATCAATTTTAGTGTTACTTCATTTGTTAATTACTTCATGTGATAGTACTTAAATTGTATATGTTTTGTCCTCGAGTGAAAAGGTGGATTTCTTGTCATGCATATTGTGCTTTGAAACAGTGTGTTGCTATTCTCTTTTGTACCATTCTTTTTTTAGAAAGTTTTAAACAATATCGTCTCTTTCTTAGCCTTAGAGAGGTATCCATGTGATCTCAATAATTGAAGTCTTAACATCTATATGGTAGTTCTACCCAAGACAAAGACATATCATCTAATGCTCTTCATATTATTCAAATTACTATCTAAAATTGCATTTACATACCATTGGAAGATGTTTTCATTCTTCCTAAAGTAAAGCTATAATGTTATTCATGTATCTAAATAATGAGATGATAGTTTCCAAATATTTCAAATTTGAATCTATCATATATTTTCTCACAACTTTCATTGGATAATTTAGATTTGATTTGGTGCACATCGTAGTATGTATAAGTTTACCAACTTCTAATGGATACGATACTTTCATATGTGTATTGGCTGCTTTTCTTCCTTCGATTATTAAAAGTGTCCTATTAATGGAGTATTTTTGAACCTTTTAGTCTTTAACTCTTTCTATTTCCTTTGTAAAACGTTATGATTATTTGATTGTTTCTTTGGAAGTATCCCTTCTAGTTCATAGTCCAAGAACTTTATTTGCAACTCTCAAACCATCTTAAACACTTGTGATAGTTGATGTTTTCTCCTATGAATCTCCTCATGGTAGAACTTATAATGTGCACATCATTTTCACATAACAATACTAAGATATAATAGTTACCAAAACTCTTGAAATAAGAACAATATTCTATATCATATCCTTATTGGTAAAGGTAGGAAAGCATCTATCTTTTTGTATTATTGTCTCAAACTCATTTTGACTCTAAAGTCTTTTTTAAGGGTGATCATAACCCTTGTGGCTCTCAAGTTGAAGGCACCTTGAGAAATCCACTTTGCTCTTACTCTAGAGTCAAGAAGGTTTTTGTGTTTCTCTTTAAATGGTGTTCTAGTTTTCTATCAATTTATCTTTTATTAGTATTTTCTCAAATATAGGCACATATTTCATGTGATCAAGGTATGCTTTCTTTGTTTTTTATTATAACACTAAAAACATAAAGGTTCATCACAAACTTGTTTGCTTGGTGACCATTAAAAAATATTTAACTAGATTTACCTCCCCAGCTTGACTCCAACGAGCTTTATTTCATCTCAATCAGACCTAGTTTTTTATTACTATAAATTATCATTCTTTAATTGGCATTTTCTCAAGTTATTCCTTATAATAAGGAGGCCTATGATTCCTTATACTCATTGGGCATATTTATCTCTTTCTTGATGGGATATCCCTTTTATGTTTAGGGTTAATTTTGAGGGTGGCCAGGGATAATGTTGCTTGTGCTATAATGATTGCTTGAGACAATGATGGTAGAATTTGGGTTGTTATTGGTTAGATACTTATTTCCTTTCCATCATCGAGGCTTGGCATGTTTTCCACCAAATTTGCTTGCATTCTATCATATTCTTGTCCTAGGCTATGACTTGAAGGGTGATGCTTTGCTAGTAATTTTGTAAATTCATGGGGTGATGATCATATCACTTGATGGATTGCTTTTGTTTGTAATGTATCTATTATAGAATCATTCCTAATTATGTGTGCTACACTCATACTTAGATTCACAATTAGTATGATGAGAAAGGAGTGTGCCCCTAACCTTGTTTGTTGTAATCCTAGTTGAGGATCATGAATTTTGTAGTTGACTACTTATATATATAGAATATTGTCTATGAGTAGCCATTTTTCTTGTTAATGTTAGCTGAATTAACCATAGAACATGTCGGTCTAATAAGTTTCATTTTTCTTGTTTCATCAATTTAGGTTTTTCTCATGTTAAAACTTATGCAATGTTTTTTAATCTATGAGATTTTTAATCTATATCTTTTAAAAACTAAAGTTTGCCTTCATGTTGTTCAAGCAAAGGATCTAGCACTAATACCATTTGTTGGGGATTTGTCTTCCTAAGAACACTCCAATATTTATATGAAAAATTTCTAACATTTTTAAAACCACGTCACTCAACCATTTTCAAAAGGTTTTTTTCCTCAAAGATACAACAAAGAAACTACATATATCTTAAAATTGTGTCTATGAAATATGGCACTTGGATTAGGGTTAAAAATTACCAAACATCAATATTTTTAATTAATTTTAGTAGTAAAAATATAAGCTTACTCAATCCTCTATCAAATGGTTTAATAACATCATTGTTTAAATAGTAGATTGGACTCCCTTTCTTCCCAATCAAATGGTTTAATAACTTCAAATGATTGAATTGCAAGTTCTCTTAAGCCTCGTTTATTATCATTGTTTAATAAACCAACATTAAGATTTATATACCCTTCAAGTATGGTCACCAAAGGTATATTTGAGCTCAATCATCCTTTAGGAAGGTCAATGGAGTTCTACTTAACCTTTGGCGATGTATTTTTAATAGTCTTTAAAGAGCTCTAATGGCCACCAAGTTTCCATAGTGATTGAAGTTTCCTTATAACTATTTGCTTTCCCTCTCCTTATGACAACACAAATAAACCTTAAATATTAGATACTTACTAAACTCGATAATAATATTAAAACAATAACATCCGTAATACAAATGATAAATTAATTTGTGAGAATTGATTATATTTATATTTAATAAACTTTTATATATATTAAATGATAGAATTTTTATATTTGTACTTAATATGAAGTCTAAAATCCATAAAATATTTTATTTTCATTGTAAAAAATAATGAAAAAGCAAGTTTCTTTTGTATTTTAATGCTACAATTAAAATTCGCAAAGTATTCATGTCGTTTTCGTGTTTTTTTAATATATTGTTATTCAATTTATTCAAAAACATTTATGCTACTTGTGTATGATGAAAAGCATTTTAATGCTAAATTTGTGCCTAACTTATTTTGGCACCTCTTTTTATTATTTTTTAAATTATAATTGATTATCATGACATTTCATTGGCCAGTATACATGATGAGGTCTTTTTAATTGTGGTAGAATCCCATGAACATAGTCGTGTTATTTGGTATTGAAATTTCAAAGATGTTTTTTTTTATTTTATCTCAATTATGATCAAAAGTCTTATTAGTCATTAGATGGTTGACATATGACATGATTTGATTAGATAAATTTCGATGCAATCTAATTAGGTTATTTAAAGACCAACACCTAGGCCTTTTTCAACTAGAGTTGCATTTTTCAACATTACATTCCAAATGATATTTATTGTATCGTAACTATTCTTTCTTTAAAAACTTGTTCATCAATAATTTGACCCAAGGTGATAGGTTTGGAATTGCTTTTTTGAGATTATGAGTCTCCATATCTCTATAAAAGACTAACAAATGATAGAGAATTTATCTAAATTTTTCTTCTAAGTTAAGCAACTATATCAACAGAGATTTACTATATTTATGTTTTGAGATCATAAAATAATAACTTATGTGATTGTGTTCTTCTCTTATCCAAGTTTAAAAGTAGGCAACAAAAAATAAAAAAAAATTGATATTATTATCTCATTGTGTGATCTAAGATTAAGTACTCATAAATTATATTATTGAGGGTATCTCTTTCTCATTATTACCTATTTCTTAGTTGGAAAATGTTTATCAATCGAGCACCTAGAGAGCATAGTAGTAGCATTAACAGTGTTCTCAAGAGCCTTGAAGAAGTGAATATTAACATATTAGTGAATCACTTTTTCAACAACAAATAATCAAGCTTAATAAAAAAAAATATGCTTGTTTGAGATTTGCCACATGTTTCAAACCTAAAAAACATATCAAGAATAATGGCAAGTTAACATAAATTAAGTTTGAAGAACCTTTGAGACGAGATTTTATGCTAAAACAATATCAAAGTCTTGTTCTTTAAGAATTTCAAATTTGTTTAAATCGACATAATTTCAGGATAAAATTTTAAATAGTTGACGTGTTGGCCAACTTTGGAGACCACATTTATTATCTTGTTCTCTACATTCTAACCATTAAAGTTCTTTTGTTTTTGGAGTTTGAGCTCATTCTCTGATAGATGAGTTTGATTATAAATTTTATGAAACCATGAATTTTGCCAAAAAAAAAAAAGGTATTACAAATCTTGCAAGATTAGGTGTTTTAATGATCATATTTTATTGTGAATGTCATATTTGCACTATCTACTTCATTGCCTTTACTTAATTGAAGCATCTTGATTTTTAAAGGGAATCCATTTTGGATTATGTGATAATCATTTCTCTAGAATATTGTTTGACAATATCTTTACTATTTGACCATAGATCAAGATGTTATTAATGTTGCCACAAAATGCTTAAATTTTATATCCATGCAAGCAATAGTCACAAAATAATAACTTTGTTGTAATTAATAATCGTTTCCTAAGCCTTTATTAGGAGGGGCATGGACCTGACCTTATCAAAACTTTTCTAAAACAAACAGCACACAAAAAGAAATTTATGTTTATTGTACTTATATTTTTGAACTATCTAATAAGACAAATTAAAAATTATCACAAATAGATTAGCCTTTAGAATTTTAAATGTATTGTGAGTTAAGGCTATGAGAGGATAGTCACATTAACTTCATTAGTTAATCTTTTGGAAAATAAAAAGTTTAATCCATCTAAAAAATAATTTATAAATGAATTTATTTTAGAAAATCCTTGTAAATACTTATTGTACCATATATAATAATTAAATGTCATATAATTAAATAAAATAGTTTATTATAATAATAAATAATATGAAAAAACATTAAACTAAACTATTGAAATTTCTTTTAGTTTGACACTTGAATTGAGAAGGGAGTTAGACTTATGTAATGAGCTAAAAAAGACAAAGCCCAAACAAGGTAAGGATGGGATTGTCAACAATGCAAATGGTATCACAAGTTAAGGAAAGAGATAATTAAAGAGAAATAAAGATGAAGGTAGTGGGAAAAGGTGATGTTAGCTTGAAGCATAACAACTTATGGTAGGAGATGGGAAGAGGGAGAGGGAGAGAGACAAAGTGTTAATGATGGAGTGGGAGTAGTATTATTGATAATGATGCCCATTTAATACTTGTTGGGAGGAGGAGATGGAGAGAGGGAGAGAGATAAATAAAAGAAGTAAAAACAGGGGAGTGACATTAATAATGGCTGCTTAGAGTTAAGAGGGAGAGTAAGTCGAGAATTAGTAAATGATTCCATAAGTTAAAACTTATCACAAACGTATAGATTAAGTAAGAAAGTAATTAAGATAGTCAGAAAACATACAAACATCAATTGGTATGCAAGCCACTTGTTAGGACTTAAATTGGAGAGATATAATTAAATAAGATAAGAACTAATATGTTTATTTTGAGATTTTTTAGCTTTATTTATTTATTTTACTTTTATGCTTTTGAGTCATGTAATAAGTTAATAAAAATTATAATTATTAATATATATTTTTTTCCCTTTTTTAAGTTAGTTTTGATAATTAAATTAGTTATAATAATTGATAGAAAAAAGTTTAGATTTTTAAATATTTTATCTTTATAAAGATAAAGATTTTTTAAAGTCTTTTTTATTATATTATATTGGATCTATAAATAATTTAAAATTAGTATAACCAAGGGTTTTTTATGAATTGAAAATAAAACATTGAAAAACTTTAGAACCTATAAAAACTCATATCGTGCCTAAAAGAGCACAATATTGCCTAAAAGAGTAAGGAAAAGCAAGACGTTTATACGGATCAACTCGTCAAGTTCTTATTCAAATAAGATCTACACAAAGAAAAGTGTTTTTTCATTTTTTGTTTATTATGGGCATCTCGAAATTGTCTAAGTCAAAATCAAAATATGATTTTCTAATTAAGTTTTGAAATAATAGATACATCCTATTTTTTCTTATTTTTTATATTTGAGTATTTTTTGTCCATTATCCATATTTTTTAAGCACAACCCTGTTTAGAAAAATAGGGCTTCTCCATTCTCATTTTATTGTAGAAGTAGTTATTCTGGTTTTGTCTCTCATCATTTGGTATAAGAGAAATCATGATCCAATGTTAGGAGTCTTCTCTTGTCTTTTCTTCAGATCAATTTGATATTAGAGCTTTGGTCATCCACTTTCCATCATTTGGTGTCAGAACAATCAATATCCAATTGCAGATTTTTTCCTCCTCTTCATCAATTTGGTACTAGAGTTTTGGCCATCCACATGCTATCAATTTACTTTTAGAGTCTTGCTTTCCTCGTCCATTAGAGAGGGATAAAGAAAGAAAATAAAAGGGAGAGAAAACAATGACATTAACATCTTTTGTGGAGAGAAGATAAAGAGAGAGAGAGTTGTAATTGTATGAAATTTGATAAGTTGAGAGAGAGAGAGAGATTTGGGAAAGAGAGGAGGAGGTGACTCATTATCATAGTTGATATGATTATTAGGGACGAGATTTAGAGGGGTAGTAATGGGGTGATGATGAGATTTGAAGAGACAAGCTTGGAAAAATTTGAGATTTCAAGTGTTAGGAGCATGGAGAAATGGGGAATCATATTTATTAGCATCCTTTTAAGCAATGCAATGAAGGTTCATTGGCACGTATAGTAACATTCTTTGCATGTATGTATAAAGGTGTTAATCTAGGTTTATTTGACACTAATTTACTATGCTAAACATTATTTTTTATGAACCATTATTTGATGGAGCACCAATGCTTTCTTTTTGAAGAAAATGCTTTGTTGCTTTTTAATATCTACAAAGCCTAAAAGCCTAGCCAGCTTTCAAGATAATTTCATACTCTTTATATTATTGATAAACTCTTTAGCAAATTGCACAAAAACATTTATAATTTCATTGACTTTTTCCCCATGTGTAATCAGGTGTGACAGTTTCTATTTAATGTATCAAATTCTCTTTTAGTTTGCTTAAATTTAGCAACTCCATCTTTATCATCTCTTCACATGAGTTGATGTAGAATTAGAATTGTCACTATTCAAGTATTGACACTACCATCCTTCTTATTAGTGTATCCATATCAACATCAATTGATAGATAATGCATTTATGTAACATTGTATAGTGTATTTGTGAAAAAAATGATACTAAATATAATAAAAATTATTTATTAGTTCTATATCATTTGATATATTCTGTTGTTGTTTAACATGAACATTTGTTATCCTTTGTGTAGTACCAATAATGCATTTTCTTGGACTCGAAAACTTCTGATGTAGTTTCAAAACTACGAGTTTGTGTATGATCTCATTCTAACATTATTTCAAAATTAGCAGATAAAGTTTCAAAATTACGAGTTTATGCACTATCTCTTTGAATTGAGAAACTTTCGATACGTAATAGTAGAAGAATGATAACAACTCGTTCTAGTATTACTTCATAATCATCATAGTCCTTAATGGCATAGGCAAATACCTCGATGGCTTAAGATATTTGTAACAAGAAGAACACCATGAGGAAATGCTCCTTTGGTTAATTAAGCTTTAGTTATTTAGTTAACTGATTTATTAATAATATATATTTTAGAAATTTAATAACCTTTAACTCACCTCCAACCTGTTCTTTAAAGCCTGCTCCATAGACCTCAATTATCCTTCAACTTTAGCCAACAGCCTCGCTGGATTTCCAGTGTGTCACATCACGGTCAAGCTTTGAAGGATAAAATAAAATAAATAAGACTTTCCTGCCGGTTTTCTGTTTATGCATTATATTTTAAATAAAAATAATTAAAGAGAATAAAAAACAAATTTGCTAATTTATTCCTATAAGAAAAAATGAAATCATCAATCCAATAAAAATATTAATTTTTATTTTTAAATTTTTTTTATTTTTGTTAAATATATATTTTTAAATTATATACTAAAGAAAAGAGAAAACAAGTGATTCTAAAGTTTAAATTAATCTTATTGATTAATTGTTTTTATAGTATTTTTTATTAAAAAAATATTTGATTTGAGGGATCATGTGACAAAAAATTGTGCTTATAATGTATGAAATTGACTTGTGCAAAAAAATTCAAAAATATTTCATAATATTGGTATGGTCAATTTTTTTAAAAATAAATGTTATTTAAATTAATTAATTATAGATAATTAACCATTGTTTTAGCTAAAACAGCATCATTTTGCTTGTATGAATATACATAATTTTAAAACATAATCTCCACTGTTTAAATATACACTCTTCAACTTTGACGTTGATAACAAATAAAAATTAGTACTTGTCATATTATTTGTAGAGTTCATAATTAAATTGTTAATATATCAACTTTGCATATTATTTCATATTTGGTTTTTATTATCATTTATCATAGAAAATATGAATGAGTTCTTATCAAATTTTGTAGAGCAACAAAACCCATTATTATTATTATTTTAATTTGAAGTGCAAAATCTTTTACTCTAAAGCATGCTTAATGTTGTTTATGAGGTTTGTTGTCCATTGAAAGTATTATTACTATTCAATGCTTAGACATTGTGTTCATGGTCATATATAGATACCCAATGGCTCAAATTATTGAAATAAAAATACATACTATAAATAATGTTTTTTATAAAATTTATTTAGTACCATATTTTTGTTCCTCAAGCATACATTATTGAGCAATTTGAAGGGACATACATAGGTTGTTAAACTTATGATGAATGGTTGGCAACAAACACTTATGCATCATACAAGAATGAGCCCTCCTCCCTTTGTACTTCGAGCATGTACCATGTCATTAAGTCTCAATAAGCGTAACTCATGGGAATAAAAAGAATTAGTATAATAACTAGAGTTTACATGTATCATATAGTCTTTGGATTCGAAAGGCATGTGGCCAAATTACACCTAATTGCATTTGAATGCCATAATGTCAATCATTACTATCGTTTGTCCCATTCCTTGTGTCTTAGATACATCAATTTACTTTCACGAAAGTTTGTTATGCTACATAAGTGACACAAGACCAGCCATGCTAATCTCCTCATTGACTAATACCAAATAACAATTATCACCACATAGAATTTCATAATATGCAACTCCTTATAATGTATGTTTGTGACTTTTAAGAATAGTGAGATAAACATATTATGATTCCATGTCAACCAAATCAAACCATCACATGAGGGCATGCTAACTAATAAATTAAGGTACACTAACATATGTTATAGTACTATCCAATATTGTGGTAGGGCATTCGTTGTCTTCCTTAAGTGTAGTCACTAACATTAAACACTTATAAGATTATTTTAATTAAAAACTAGGAGACATGTTGCTAGGGCATCTCTGTTTGATTATTGAACATTTTGATTGGGGAAGCCAATCATTTGAAAAGGGTTTTTCATGAGAAAATCTTGTGGATTTGCATGATGCACCAAAGTATGGTTATTTCTTGGTCAATAATGGATTTTCCTTTTAATTCACTTCGCATTCCACTGTTTACTTATATTCACCTCTTGCACCATGTTGTTTTCACCTGGTGCAGTTAAACTTGTATTTCAATTATAAGGTAAAATGTTAACTTGATCTATGAAATTTAGATAAATTAGTTGATTATTGATTCATAATCTTTAAGAAAAGGTAGCGCCTAATTAAGGATTGCTTTGCTTTAGGAATCATGACTTAACTATGAAAGTGCTATTTGTCCTATTAAGTGGAAATGATTACATACGCCAAAACTCATCCCAAATGTTTCAAGGAAAGTGCAAAGGCATCAACAAGTTATATATTTGATGAAAAAATATTTTGAATACAAAAAAGACTATAAAGCTTATGAGAATATGAAAGGCTATGCGGTGAACATAATCAACCAATTGTGTATGAATTGGAATATTAAGTCAACATTATTTTCCTATAATTTAGCATATTATTCTATAATATAAGGACGTCTCAATTTTTATACAATTAATATCATTTATCTCCAAATAAAATGTATTATTTGTAATAAAATTATCATTTAATTGTTTTATAAAACTAGGTGATTTCATTAATTTTTCTTTTCTACAATCCTATACATTTTTAGCATAACACTTCATTATTGGTACACATTGTTTTTTCACAAAAAATATAACATTAGACTTTATGATCAAATGTATCAATTGTGATAATGTTTTTTTTTTTGAAATATTCTTAAATTATAGGATATTTTAATAGCTTTTTCTTTTAAAAATTTTTACAATGATATTTTCCTAAAAATTTAGCCATTTATTTCATAATTGACTCAAGTTTTTATTTCGCAAAATTTGTACTATTAATTTCATAATAATTCATCACTATTTGAAATTCTCATCCCCATTTTGGATGCATAACTCCTTTTAGCAATTATTATAAATTTTATTAATTTAAATAATTTTTTAAAATTTGATAATAATCAATAAGACTTCAAATTAATAAATATCTTATAGAGCTTTATAATTTCTTCTCTTTATTTATTAGTTCAAATCCACCTAATTATTTATTAAAGATAATGATTTCTAGTTTACTATAAACTATTTATTAAACTAAAACTCGTGTCTATAAGATGTTACACATCCATTCAATATTAGATATTTAGTGTCCAATTGAATTATACTTAATATTATTTGATAGACTCATTGCTTATTTTGTTTTGGACATTTATGTGTTGTGATATTTGTATTTTGTTATGGGTGCTTCATTCCATGATGTTGTATGTACTTTTTGGTACATGATAAGTTTCATTTGTAAAATTAGGAACAAATTACATGTTGGGTGAGATGTGATCCTATGAGTTGAAGTGACAAACAATCTCAAACTCACTTAGGTTGGTTTGAGGCAAATGTTTTAAGTGGTCCAAGAATCACATAGAGTGATCCAGGAGAAACTACAATTTACAATTCCTTGACCAAATGGGGCAATTGACTTTGTTTAGGATTGTTTTAGGTGGTTATTTTCTCTATGCTATTTCAATCAATGTTGGGTTTCAATTTCCATAATGCTAAATTATGTTCTAAGAAAGACATCTATTTATTTGGTGTGACTTCAAAATAAAGACAAGATGCTTCAATTTCTATAGTTTTCAAATTTTTTTCATACTTCCTCTTTGTAAGTTGTGTGATTGTCTTAAGCTTTACATTATGAACATTTTATGTAGTATTTGGTGATAGATTTTGTGTGTCTAAATTTTTTGTTTGATACTCCACATGTACACCATTCCATGGTTTTTCTCCTTAATTCAACGATGTGCTATATTGAAGTTCTTATCGTTTGTGTTCTTTGCAATTGGTTCTTAAATTATAAAATTGTTTTCTACCCTTTGACATGAACAATGTGTAGAATCATATATACGTATGTTTACATAGTTCAAGCAAGTGAAATTACTTAATTACATATTTTGGAGGTTTTGTCCTTTCTTTCATTAAGAAATTGTGCTTTAACTCAAATAATAATGTATTTTCAACATGTTTAGTTGCTTTCTAGAAATCTTTGTTAGTTTAGAATTATTATATTTTTAATTCATTTGAAGTTTAGCATGTTTTCGTATTTAAAAACTTTTATTACATTCACATTAATCCAGTATTATTGTATCTTGGGTTTACAAAACATCAATACCAATTAAAAAATGATGCTAAGTTCCCTTTAAATTGGCATTTACAAAAATGAAATACATCACTTTGTAAGTTGTAAGCATTATTATAACTATATGTTAGTTGTATGACCACTTGTCTTCCTTATTAGCAAAATAAATGATCACTCTATCATTCATCATGGAAAGAAATTCACTCTCCACTCTTCACCACCAAAGAATACATATACACCACTTTTTTATAAAAAGATAAAGGAAAAATTAAAGTTGTAAGCACCAATACAATCTTAAGAATTAAGAAAGACATGGATAATGGTCACATATTTAGTTAATAGCCATTAAAATGGTTTTCCTCAAATATCTCTAACCTTCCACCATTATTGGAACCCATCAAAGCAAGAATTTTTTCTAAACAATTTATCAAATGCATTATTCTATGCATGATACACAATATATTGTTGGCCTTGTGTTAGGAGCTACCCTTCAAATATTATTGTTTGAGTCCTTAAAAGACACTAAAAACTCTTAAAGCAAGTGAATGAGCTCATAAAAAGGGGTTTTATTAAAGAAAATATCAAATCAAGCAACACTTCAATTTTATTAGTCCCAAGAAAAGATGAGACATAACGCATGTATTTGGATTGTCACAGTATAAATAAAATTAATGTCTCTATTTTTCCACCATTAATGGAACCTCTCAAAGAATTCAAGAATGTTTTTTTGGACAAAATATCACTCTATTTTATATATGATACTTAACATGTTATTGACCTTATGTCAGAAGCTAACCTACAAACACTATAATTTGAGTCATTTAAAACTCTTAAAGCAAGTCTGTGAACTCATAAAGAAGGGTTTTATTAAAGAAAGTATTAGTTCATGTTCCACCATAACCTTATTAACCTTAAAGAAAGATGAGACATGGTGCATGTATATTGATAATCATATAAGTAAAATCAATGTTAACTACAAACCTTAAAACCTTGATTGTATTATTTGCTTGACCAAATGCTTGGATCCACTACATTTTTTAAAATTACTTGAAAAAAATTACTACCAAGTTTGTATTTGTCTCAACGATGAATGGAAATAAGCCTTTGCAATGAAATATAAATAGTAAGAATAGTTGGTGAAGCCCATTGGGCTAACTGATGCTCTAAGTATCTTCATTCGCCTTATGAGATAGGTCCTTAGGCCCTACCATAGCATCTTTATCATTGTTTATTTAAACAACATTCTTGTTTATTTCAAGTCTCCCAAGGAACATTTGGGTCTTATTCATCAAATCTATATAACATCATGAGAGCAACACTCCTTTAAAAATCTTACAAGATATGTTTTAATGACACCTCAAAAGTCTTTAGGATTTATTATCTCAAAAGAAATGTTTAGATATTAAGCTTGATAAAATTAAAGTCATAATAGAATGGCTAAGCTTAAAAATGTTAATGAATCTTTTAGCTTTCATGGACTAGCCATCTTTATTTCATTTTTGAGGGTTTAGTTCCATCACCATTCTTATGATGGAAAACATTAAAAAGAAAGGACTTAAGAATGCAATGCAGCTTTAAAGCCTAAAAGTTGAAATGACTCTAGCATCCACAGTTAGACTTTCTAATTGAATTATTGTATTTAAGATTACTCGCAATGCATCAAGTGATAGAATAGGTTATTTTAAGAATGGACTCCAAATCATGTTATTTAATGAAAAAAACTAAACGAAGCTAGGAAAAATATTCTTCTAATGAGAAAGACTAATATGTGGAAATACAAATTTTGAGGCACAAGAGAGATTACTTCTTACACAAAAACTTGTTATATTTTCAATCAAAAAGCCCTCAAATACAAAAAAACTCTAATTGATTTTAATTCACCAAATATTGAGTGGTTTGAATATCCCATTGTTGTATCCCAATTGTTTAGATTTTGGTAGCAAATTTAAACAATAGCCAAACAAAAGTTGTTAATGATTATCATATGCAAGACATGCTCTTATTTAAAGGTAAGCATTTATGTATTCCTCATACTTTGATAGTTACTTATTTAGGAAGTCAATATAAATGGCTTAGTCAACCATGTTTGACCATGGTAAAAACATTTTCTACATCAAAGATAGAATTTACTGACCCAAACTTAAAAGACCAACTACTAAACTTATAACAAGCTATTTATATGTGTGATAATGAAATCTAGAATTAATCCATGGGACATATACACATCCATACTTATTTATAGTTGACTTTAAGAAGATATAAATATGAACTTCACTCTCAAACTCCCTAAGATCATGAGATATCACAATTCTATTTTTGTTGTAATTGGTCATTTCTCCAAAATGAATAAATTTATTTCATGCTACAAAACATCAATAGCTACATAGTTTACACATCTTTTGAAATAAAATTGTTAAAATATAGAGCCTATTTGAGATTAATCTTTTAGATTGGGACAAAGATTTCATAAGGTATTTTTGAAAAATTTTGTAAAATTTATTAGAAAGAAAAATTAAGTTTTCATTAGTATATCACTCACAAATTGATGCCCAAATTGAAGTGATCAATTTGAGTTTAAAAATCTCTTACATTATCTCATAAGACATAATTCCAAGAACTAAAATCAATTTCTTTCTCAAGCTACATATATGTATAATAGTATATAGATTATTCTATAAGCATAAATCATTTCAAAATGTGCATGGATTTTTGAACCCATTATCTTATAGATATAATTCTACTTCTTAATTATACTTGTATTCATGTTTGGCTCAATTTTTTTCATAATATATTTCTTCATAGCATGAACGTATTTCAGAACAATTCAATAATAGTAAATACATGTATAAAATATTAGTTTATAATAGTAATGAAATTTATAAAAAATAGACTAATTCCTATAAACATCTATAGGAGTTTTTAAAAGATCAAGTAATGATTTATGCAAAGTCTTAAAGATTTTTTTCTTATGAACTCTTTAAAAATTGCACATTAGTAGAGTTGCCTCATTTAAAATACTAAAGGAAAAGGGAGAGTAATGGCCAATTCTTATCAAACCAAAAGGTATGTCGCATGAATAGGAAGAACATTTTGAGAAGATAATGGATGATTAAGTACACTTGGAGTAGAGTTTATGAAGACATTTAGTACACTAACAAAATCACCAAGACTTTGATGATATGTTCATTTATTGAGAGAAGTTATAATGACTTGATCTCAACCAATTGAAGTGTTATGAAAGCTAAGATCCTCTTTACATGGAGTTGAGTTATACCCTAAGAGAGTTGTTGTCAAAACAATCCACATTACTTTCTATTGAAGGCAAATACCCCCTTGCTACTTGAGTGAAAATCCAATTAGTGAGTTGATGATGTTGAGAGGTAGATTTTGATTATAAAATGGATGATTCTTATCCGTTATCTCTCTACTAGTTGTTCAATGATATTCTCCCCTTCATAGCATCAATTTCTCTCTCTAAAATTAGTTTTCTATACTTTAGTACAATATTTTCTCTCTAATTATTTAAGGACAATAAAAAACTAAACTAGTCAACTTCCCATAAAATTGTACAATGCAGTCTAATCATTATTTGGGACAATTCTCTTCATATTACCTAAGTCCAACTCCTCTTAGTGAGGGCTCTTTTTCATAATAGAGTTTCTCTCTTCAATGCACAAAATCTTGAGTCCCTTACTTTGTATGGGTTGGTTTTGTGAATTAGCATTATTCACGTAATTCTATGCATGAATTAAACCTTATGCCACTACAATTTTGACTTTTATTGTATGTTATTAATGATTGGTTTTAGTCATCGTTCACTTAATGGTTGGATCTTTATTAATGTATTTTACATAATTCATAATTACCAATTTGTTTCATAAATATAATGTTTATATTATCTTTTTTAGGTTTCTCTTAAACAGTTTAGTCTTTCTTGGGCCTATCTCGACATACTTGTTTAATAAAAACAAATAATGATCTTTTTAGCTTGCCTATAATCGACATGCATCGTGGCATCTAAAAAATTTACATTGATTATATTGTTTGACATAGATAGTAAAATGATTGTGAATACTAAAGATAATAACTTTGATGAAATATTGAAATATGGATAAAGTTTCATAGAAAAAATACATTTTTTACCATCAAATGAAGGAATATTTAAGAGCATTAAGTATATAAGTTGTAGTAAACTAGTAAAAAATATTCACTTAAAATAATAGAGCATTTTGAGTTTATTTGGTAAGCCAAACACGCCAAAAACTTAGCTTTGTTTCAAAACCTTGTGTTCATGATTAGGCCTTTGCTAGTATCTAGTTTTGCAAAAAATAAAAAAATACCTTATTGGAGTTAATGAACTAAAAATTACAAAAAAATTTCAAGATCTATTATACTATCAAATTTTTTATCACCATCAAATGTTATTTGATATGCTAAAATGCATTAAACAAAGGCAAATTTTATAATTTTTCTTAATATATAGTAAATAGAATGATAAATCACATAAGAAAGAATACTTTATAATAACAAATAATTATACATGATAATTATAGAAGCATCTTGATAATCTAAATTCTAGTCACACATAATGCTATAATTTCAGTGTGGATGAGATCAAAATTCATTGACCATAGTCATGATGTGTGTGACAAACACTATTTTTAATAATATTTAATTTGAATTGTAATAATTGATACAAACACCATGGATTTCTTTCACGATAATAAAAACTCTTCATAAAATTTCATTAGAAATGAGAGAGCTTATTTTTATATCATTTTACAATTAGATATGAAAGGTAAACTTAAAGAAATTTTTAAAAATAAAAGATTACATGTTAAAACTAAACCTTGTTAATGACCCCAAGGTGGCCCAAAACCATCCTGAGCAATCCAAACAAAAATATGTAAAGTGACCTATGAACCTCATATGATAATTCAATCTATGACATAAACATAAACAGAATGACATTATTTGAAAAATGCTAAAAAACTAACTCATGTAACTAGAAATAAAATTAGAATGAGTTAGAAAGATTTAAGAACACAAACAACCTTCAATGATATAACACATGTACGTCGCACATATATTATAAATATACCATAAATCTTAGAATTTAAATTTCATATGTAATTATATAATAAGCAAAAATATTATATTATCTATATTATATCAATCCCTCAACTAAAGATCATTTGTCATCAGTTAGAGGAGTGCTTCGATGGCTAGGTGCTAGATTTAATTTTTTTCTATACAACTACAAAAATCTAGTCTTCTAGATCATGATCTATCATGACCTACTATAGGAATTACTTTAGCATAGCCACGAATGCATATGACAAATAGTGTAAAACAAAACATCTCATAGTGAATTTCAAAGTATTGTCATTCCTATGCAAATTTATGATAGCTCAAAAATAAATGGCACCACTAAAAAGTAATACTAAAATTATTTTTTTGCTTCTATTTATAAATAAGAATGGCAAACCAAATAAGAGAAAAGAAAATGTTAATATGATTAGATTAGGATGAAAAAGATGTCGAACTACATATTAGGATTATCTTATGTTACAAAAAAAATATGATAAACTCATATATTATGTGAATAGTGAACTCATTTGGTGGAAGCAAAACAAATTCTTTTGTAATTGTAAGACAAATGTTGTCAAATAAATACAAAGATAAAATAACTCATATAGTAATAAAATCAACTCATCAAAAGATGTAGAAGTTATAATTATTTTATAATAATCATATAAAAGGGTAAATAAAATATAAGAGATAGCATCTCTATGATCTCTTCCAAATAAATGACTAAAAATAAACTTATTATCAATATTATCATGCTTTAATAAAGCAATTATGGTGATATGACAACAAAAGTTAAAGAGCATCATTATCTTGTTAAAGTAGAAATGGATTGGCCTAAATAATTGTGGTAAGAACTCACTTAATAAAAAAGTAGACTTATTAATTACACTTAAAATAAAAAGTAGGATTAAGAAATGTTATCTTAAAAAGCTCAAAGTTAGAAAACTTATATCCAAAAAGTATGCAATCTTATAAGAACATGAGATCATATCCCTATTTGTAGAAGACAATCAAGATCAACTATAACATATTTAACATAAAAAAAAAAATTATATTTATAAAAGAAATAATGCTAGTTTAAGTTCAAATAATTGTATACATTATATTTTATACATTAGAGTTTTTTGGAAAATCAAATGTCTCAGGTTAATTCTTTACTAAATTAAGTTTATTAATTATTATATATTAATTTAATTAATATTTTAAAAGTTTTCCTTTTTGATAACAACTTCGAAAGTAACGAACAATTTTTTTTTTAAAGGAGAATGCAAACATCATACCAAAAATTAGTCAAAAAAAGTTATTTTTAACAACCAACTTAAAAAAAAAAAAAAGCTTTACGAATGGACGCTTCAAATGTGCTGCCCTTTCATATCTCCACCCTTCCTTTCCTCTGCTCCCCACATTCCATCTCTCTCTCTCTCTCTCTCTCTCTCTCTCTCTCTTTCCTCCTAACTCAGTTCGGTTGTTGCCTTATCTCCGGCGGGAATGACGGCGCCCAACATCGAGGAGATAGCGGCGTCGCTACGGAACTTCTCGCTTGGGGGCAGGAGGGAGACGAGCCCCGAGCAGCATCAACTGGCGGCGGCGGCGGCGGCGGTGGTGGCTAGACGGCGACCAATACAGGTCAATGCCTCAGATTACGCCGGAATAACCCTCGATCTCAACTCCGAGGTGCCTCTCCCTGATAACTGGGAGCAATGCCTTGACTTAAGGGTAAACTAAACTATTCTTTTCTCTCTCTTCTACATTCTTAAATGTCCGTTTTCTTCCCTTCTCTCTTTAGGCTGTCTGCCTCTCTCTCTCCCTAATCATTGCCCATTGACGTTCAAACTTGAGATCCTTTCCTTCTTCGAACGGCTTCCGCTTTCCCTTCTCTCCGTCTCCATCATTCCTTCTCTGTTCTATTCTCAAAGATTCCAAAACCGTCAAAGCAGCCTCTTTTCAAGCTGAAATCTTGCTCTCCTTCCATTCCCTCATCGCCCTCTCATCATTTTCTGTTTGCTCTGTCCTAGACAGGGGATCTCTACTACATAAACAGGGCAGACGGCACGCGGACTGCCACGGATCCCCGCCTCGGGATCACCTGCCACCGGGAGAGCTACTGCTCTTCAGAAGAGAGCTTCGACGACGACGACGACGGCGGAGGGGACGAGGACGATGGGGAGGAAGGCGACGACGATTGCAGTGATGCGGAGGGCAGCAGCAGCTCCGTCGGCAATGGAGTGGATGACGACGATTTCTACGGTGTTTACCGCCCTCGCATCCCCCCCGTCGACTTCCCCTCGAGCTCCAACGCACGCGGAGCCGGCCACAACGTCCTCGTCGCCGCCGGATGCAAGTCTTGCTTTATGTACTTCATGGTCCCGAAGCGCGGCCAGTGCTGCCCCAAGTGCGGCGGCTTCCTTTTTCACCTCGGCCGAAACGGCTACTTCTAAGTCGCCTTCCCCGCCGGCAGCGACGGCTACTATGTCCGCTTCGGAGGAGAAAAGAAGCGTTTTTTTTAACTTACCTCTGCTTTTTTTTTTTTTTTTTTTTTGTGGATTTATGATTTTCTCTAATGGCTCTATTATCGAATTCTTTAAAGTTTCAAAACGATACCATGCAAATGTGAGAATTATTTCTGGGTTTGCTTGTAGACAAGAAGAGCTGCATGCTGTCTCTGAGCCTAAAGATTGCGATGCGATTCCCTTCCTTTTTCATCTCTTCTACCGACCAATCTGGCCGTACTCCAAGTGGTCTCCGGCCATCCCTGTAATTTTATGTTCTTGTTGAATAAAATTGTAGAATTTCTGGGGTTGAGAATGCATAAACGCCGTCGTTTGATGAAGAAGAGGAAGGAGAAGCGCGGGAAGGAAAAGGGGAGAAGGAATAAAGCGGGAAATGGTAAGAGGTAAAGGGTTGAGCCTACTTGTCATAGGACAAAGGAGCCTTTTCTCGGTTTGGCAGAAAGGAATCTACGCAGAGGGGAGGCCCATTGTGAGAGAGAGAGAGAGAGCAGAGCAGAGCAGAGGACGGGAGCAGAGGACCTCCTCGAGAGAGAAAGGTGGGAGACAGAGACATGAAGCAAGGCACAGCGAGACGAAGAGAATCTCACGTGCCAACCCTCCCTGTTGGTGCTTTGTTTGTTTCCGCTTTTGAAAAAGCTCTTTTGATTCCTTCGTCTTCCCAATCGTCTTTCGTGAAGGCCATCATCAGCTTACATTTATAATTTTTATTGAAATATTTAATTTTAAATAAATATATATTGTTTTGTGATGGAGAGAGGAGATTGTGGTCTTCAGGGGAGATGCGGTTGACAGATGTGTTGGAAGAATCATGACCTAATGATGCCAGCTTTCCTATAGGAAGCAGGGCTGGCAATTGGGACTTGGGGGGCACAAATGTCCATATTTGATAATACATACAAGAAAAAAAATTGATTTTTTTTCTATTTTTAATATTAATGCCCTGAACAAAATAATTATTTTGTAATATCATTGAAGTAATATTTCATACTTGTAGTTCATTATAGAAAAATATTGTTGTCCATCATAAGGATTATAACTTAAATTGAAACTCATTATACTTGTTATTGTTTTTTTAATTTTTTTTTGTCTTGTTAATGTTAAGTCTTTCTTTTGTTAATCATTAAGACAAAATCAAAGATAAGTTCAATAAATTAAAATTATCTTGAAATTCAAGAGTTGTAAAACATCAATGATGCGTGCTCTAAACCATCACAATGTGACAAGTATTATAAAAATATCATGAAATCGTATGATCTCTTGCTATCTCTAAGGTACATCACAACTCATCTAAGGACAAAATGGACATTGTAGCTACATCATCTTAGGATATATGATTAATGGAGACGCATATAGACAAGAGTAGAACATTTGAATTTAAACCATTTAAATCATTTGACAAAATAAGAGATATAACAAAGCTAAACCAACAATTGTATTTCCAACAATGAAAGTGATGTCATCTTGAACTAGCAACTCCTCGTACAATGCTATTGAGTGTTAATTTGTCTTGTTTTTGGGCAAAACATTACAATCATAATATCTAAAGTTTAATAATAAGAATACAAGAAATAATAGAACTTTCTTTATAAATGTGAAAAAACATCTCAAGCATTCTCACATGCTATCTTGCAATGAAACGAAGGGAAAGAAATTGGCTCAAGAAGAAAAGCAAGTAGGGCTTGATATGGGTTGCCAAATTATGGTGGTGGGAACTAGGATAAGTATAACTTTTTTTTTTTGTAAGAAAGCTAAGAATTAAGTCTACATTTGACTCTTATATGTCCTCTTTAAAAGAAAAGGTTTATGTCATATGAACTACAACTCATTGATGAATAAGAGTTTGTAAAAATGTGAATATTAAAATATTGAAAACTCGTTAATAGAGAGAGTGATTCAAGGTTTGTAATGGATGGAGTAGTCTAGAGAAATGCAATGTTGGCTATTAAGAGAAGTTATATTGAGATGTTTAAAAAGAGCATCAAGGTAGGTTTGTATGTGTAACTTTACAAGTATATTATTATGCACATCAACTATTTGTATCATTGCTCAACAAGACAACATATGATTAAACAATATATTTTTATAACTTAAATGGATCCTATCCAAGCATGGATCACCACATGTTTTCTCCCTTAAAAAAAGTGAGCTTAATGTGTTAGTGAAAAGACTATAACCTTTTAAGAGGAATGATTAGATGTATCCCTTTGGTTGTGCACCTAGTGAAGAACACCTTTATGGGTGGTATTATGAGGCATATCAAGCAAAATTTTTTTTCAAACAAAAATTTATGCCCAAAGACAAGTGTGCTAGTCCTAACCATTGTTTCGACATGTAAGCCATTTATGTATATCTTAGACCCTGTGACAAAAAACACTTTCTTCAAATCTGTCAAGATAGAAAGTTAGACGAGAAATGGTGTCTAAATTCTAGAGTTCAAGCTTGTTTTGAAAATACATTAGTTGATCATTTATATATACAAGGGATCCTTTACATTGACTTTTTTTAGTTGTGTTTTACTTGTAGTTCTATCTTGAATAGCGTTGCCCCAATAATAATCTTCTAAGTTGCATATTTTATTTCTATTTTGGGACGAGCAATAAAATAAGTATGTTTGTTGAAATAGTAGGATTTAAATGGCTTATAGGAATTATAAATTTAGGTCTCAAGTAGCAACTACGATGATGAGAGTTGAAGTGTAAGCTTACGTAATAACATGATCGGACTAATGGATTTTGCACAATCTCACATTTGCGTGAATGAAGAATAAATGTCATTGGTAACTACAGAGGATAGGAAAATTTTCCTATGCAACAAAGATGGTAAAAAAATAATCAAATCCAAAACAAAACCAAAAAAGATCTACAAGTTTTATTGGCTTGTCAATCGATTAACTCTCTAGTTAAGGGATTTACTCATAAAAAATGTTATCATGAAGGCAAGATCTTTAAGAGTCTTATAGTTTGCTACTTTCTCAAGCTTAATCACATCATTTTTATTACTTTTATGAAAATACCCGTTTCTGTGTCTACATGTTTGATATCTTGTTGAACATGATCAACATCATGTCTTTCACCTCATTTTCTCATTACTTTATATGTTAAGATTTCAATCTACCTTTTAGTACATGTAATCTTATATATTCTTAGAAATCCTTACCTTATGGATGGTTTGATACAAGGAATTGTTATTTGCACATATTGTTCGCTACAAATACAGCCATGCTACAATTTTGTTAAGGAAGAGACATGCTACCTATCTTTTTTGCGCTTGATTCCTTAGTTTGAATTCTAGTTGAATCTCAAAAAATAACAAGGGCTTTATTTGGTAGCTATTTCTAAAATGAGTGTGTTACTTTTATATCTCAAAAGCTAATGCGGGATGCAAGAATGAAATTTAAGTAAATGGTGATATATGACAAAATTTTTTGTATTTTTCTATGATAATTTAATATGAATTAATTTCCTTTTAATTCTAAAGTTTATCTTTTCATGAAGTCTATGAAATTAATTTTATATAAGATGATGTAAGATCTCCTTAACTATATTATGTAAAAGTTGTGAATGATGATTGGATATTATAATAAAATAGTTGTGATATATTTTGAGATAATATATTGGTTATATGATTATGTTTGTTATATATAATTATTAATATAATTAATAGTTATAGTGTTATGAAAGAAAAAAGAAGTTAAATATTATTATTATTATTCTAAGATGTTAATAACAAACATTAATATTAAATTTTGGCCTAATCAAAACTTATTATTAATTAAGGTTTCATAGGCCAAATAATAATATGATATTATCTATTAAGGTTAGGTATATAGGGGGTGGTATATTATAAAAAAAGAAGAAGAATGTCTAATATATCATATGATATAAAATGCACTATAGAAAGCATCGAATTTTGTAATATTTTTGATATATATATATATATATATATATATATATATATATATATATATATATATATATATATATCTTATGCATTACAATATTTACAACAAAAAAATTATAGACAAGTGACAACTACTGAGTTAAATTTGGTTGATGAGATAGGTTTTACAATAATGAAAAAGACAAGACATAATAAGTCATCAAACATGAATACTTGATGTTGATGTTTACTATTTAAAAATAAATATTACATTGTATGTCCATTATATTTGTTAATTTATGAACTTGATATTTTTAAATAAGTAAATTTATTAAAATTTTTAGTTTATATTTTATTCTAATTTTAAAAAATTGTTTTAAATATCTAGTTTAACAAAAATTAATACTTCGATAAAAAAGAGGGATATAAACTCTTAATGGAGATAAATTTTAAATGTTAAATTAAACAAAATTAAAAACAAATCAATACCAATTCCATTAAAGTTGGATATTGTTTAGAAGCCAAACTTATAATTATATCTTAGTATTTTAATATTTATAATCAAGAGAAATTATTAAAGATAATTATTATTGCCAAAAAAAATCACAAAATTTTGACAACATATTGGCTCATCGAATAGTTTATTTTAAAAAAGATCAACAATCTTTTAAAAGCTATTTGAAAAAAAAAAAGTATAAAAAATAAGAGATAATATTTTAATTTAATCATTTAATAAAATCATTTTATTTAGTTTTGATGCGTGTAAGCAATTTTTATGCACTTGAATAAATCTTCCTTTAATCTTAAATCCTTAGAAACAATAATGGATTTTTTGTCGAGGTTATTATCATTCCCAAAATTTGAAATTATTTGGGAATGAATTAGCTATTCTTTCAGTTGCTTCACCAATATGGTGAAAAATAGCTTTCAAAAGCCAAAACAAACAGCGTTGAGAACTTCCGTTTCAGACGCCACGTAAAAACACATCCTAAATCTAATGCCATTAAACCCCCTTAATAAAATTGCTTCTAGAACGCAGTACCCGACGGATCAGATGAGACTGTAACATTCAACGGTCATCGTTCAACAAATCGACCGTCATGTTCACGCCACGTCTACCGCGGTTTCTTCTCCGTTTACCACTGCCTGCTATGCTCGCAGTACCCGACGGATCAGATGAAACTGTATCATTCAACGGTCATCGTTTAACAAATCGACGGTTATGTTCTCACCACGTCTACCGTGGTTTCTTCTCCGTTTACCACTACCTGCGAATCTTATGGCCCCTCAGCCAAGGGAGCGGGTGAAGAAGACCAAGAACTCTCTAGAGATCGGAAGAGAAGAGCGATGGCCGCGAAGGAAGAAGAGCCGGCGCTCGGTGTGCCCTACCCCTACGCCACTGCCCAATCGGCCCAGCCGGTGTTCTACGTGGCGCCGAACCCGCATCAGGCGGGGATGGTGCCGCCCAATGCCGTATACGGCGATCCTAAAGGAATCCCCCTACAGCAGACGATGTTCCGCGATACACCCGCCCCTTTCGAGTGTGTCTACTGCGGAACCTCTGGTCTTACTACCATCAGGTCTCAACTCCTTCAGAACCCTAGTTTGCTGGTTCTTCTGATGCGGATGGGTTTTACCCGATGCTTTTGTTTTTGGTTTGCTTTGCGATTAAAATTTATTTACATTTCTTGGTCTCTGGATTTTGTTTGCGTCGTCTTTGTAACGAGTCTGTTGACACCAAGTTTTCCATCTCTTTTAGGTGGAGAAATTGCTTGCGTTGTTCAGCGATTCTAAGGGTTTGAAATAGTTGGTATACAGTTTTAATATCACCGAAACGATTGAGATGTTTAAGGAAGTTAATCTAAGAATGAAAGCAACTGAAATACTCGGGTTAATTTTTGTGATTTTAAATGTGAAGAAGAAAAATACAAAATAATGCGATATATAGGGACTTATGAAAGGGGGATAGAATATCTAATGATCCCTTAGCTTGTATTATGTGCTCAGATCTGCAGGTTATATACAACCTAAACAGTAGATTATTAAGGTTAAACTTAGTTGGCTGTACTTGGGGAAGAACTTCACTGGTGTGTTTAGCAAATGGTGGGGAGACATAGCATAATATTGCCATGAAAATTTCTAATGATTGAAAATTATAAGTTTAATCAGATAAGTCTTATTCTCTTATATTTGGTCTTTGAAAACTTGGGAAAGCTAAACAAATGAATTGAGCATGCTGTAGTGAGCAGTTTATATGATATTTTATGATTAGGGAACATGAACCGTAGAACTTTGTTATTAGAGTAATTTTAGAGGTAATTCCTATTGAGAACTTAAGAACTTAGAAAAGAAATTTTGGCAAGTCTGTGTTGTGGGCTGAGAGAGGGAGAAAACCCTTGACTGCTGCTACATAAGGTGAACTAATCTTGTTTACCTTGTTTATTACTCTGTTAGTGTTGTTCATGAGTGTATTATACTGTTTGGGTCTGATTCTGGTTCTTATCATATATTTTTTGTGGACAACTCTGAAGATTTATGTATTTGTACCATTAGTCATAAATTTTGTGGTAACATGATCAAGGATCTTAATATTCTCATTTGCAATGTTGCAAAAGGAAGCGTGACAAGTTTTAATTGTTGTAACGTTGTTCATCTGAATATGATGTAATAGAAACATCTTAATAGCTATATTGGCATTGTTATTGAACATTATATTTATTGCCTATTTTCAAATAATCAGCATTACCAGCCATCTTCCTGTTCAAATTAGCCAAAGTATTTTTAGTTATTGTATAATTCCTCCTTGGATGAACTATGGCTGAATCTTTTAAGTTTTGGGTTGTCTTATATATTTCACATTATCCTTTCCTTTTAAATTATGGCACTTATCTTCTATATTTAATGAATTTCTTTTGTTAATTAGATCTTGTTTGAGTGCTAGTTAATGGAAACAACTGCTTGAATTCTTTGAGATTATTAGTATATCAACCTACATTCTTGTCCAAGTATGTTGGCTATTCCGATAGTTACTGATTGATTAGTGAATTGGATGGCCTAGGCTTTGTAAGCTATGCTAGAATATTTTCCCATGTTTAAACCTTTTTAGCATCGATGCATGTAAAAAACTAGGGTATTTGATCCCCCATGAGTTCGTGCAAAATCCAATGTAGATAAACAAATATGGAAGCAAAAGCAAAAAGACAATGTGGAAGATGAATTTTAAATGAAAACTGAGTGAAATAATGAAACATGGAATGTGCAAGAGATTAAGATAAAGGAGTGCTTAAAACATTTGAAGTCATTCATGAGGGCAACATTATTGAATTTCTTCACAAACAGCACATATAAACCTAGATCCAGTAGGTCTCACAAATATCTAATGAACTTAAACTTAATTCAAGAACTATAGAACTTAAATAATTACATCAAGAACTATCTTTGTAGACTTTATGACATGACTCAAATGCATACATAATCATGACTTCACTATGCAATCGCTCTAATACACTAATAAAAATTAAGAAAATACCAGATTTAACTTACGAAATGAGATGGAAAATTGGTGCTACGTTCATCTTGATCAAGAGCATTATTTTTGAATTTTTATAATGCTAGAAAAGTTGGTTTCCCTAAATCAAGCTTTCATTTTTTAAAGAATTCTTCCTCAAATTGTAGCAACTAAGAGGGCAGAGATTTGACAATATACTACATCCAAAGAGTTTGCAACTATCTTTGGTGGAGAACAGGTTTTGTGCAAACTCTAAGAGGTGAATAGGAGGGTGCCTAGAAGGATGTGGCCTCATCAACGTTAACTCTATGCTTCAATTAGCTATGATCTATGTATGAAGATGGTGTCACAAGCATGCTATAAAATGAAGAAATATATCTTCAATTTCAAAAGAAAATTAGTCTATATATTTATTAATACATTACTTGTAAAAGCTATATGATTATAGATACAATCATGATGATTGAGAATCACAAAGTTGATATGTTTTATTTTAGTTTTTAGATTCAACAATAAATTCATCTATATTGATATTATATTCAGATGTAGTTAAGGAAATAGTGAACTTTAAAATAATGAGCTTAACATGATTAGAATAGCACTCCAGCTTAAGTGTCCAAATCAAATGTAAGATTATTAATGACTTTAGATGTAGGGGATTGCATAGATGGTTAAAGGATATCATTAATAGCAATAGTATTAGTAGTATTTATACTTCTAAAGAACAGTCATACTCTAGTTAAAAGATATCTAAGTTAAACAATGGTTTAATGTGGATACTAAATTTAGACTTTATACTTTCATAGGAGATAAGAGTAGTTTTGTAGGATAACTGGGGATTCTTGGAAAGTTAGGAGTTATTCCAATTGTCTTCAATTGGTCAATAGGAGTTTGTATAATAGAAAAATAATGGAAGACTGTGAAGCATGTTTATAATAACAGTCATCAGGTTGAGGCTTTAATGGACTGACATGAAAAATTCTTGTCTTCTTTAGTTGTTTTCATGAACTTGTCTCCATGATTAGATGAAGATTAATGGAATTACTCACATGTTGGTTGTTTGGTGATATTTAGAGTTCTAGATGATATAGATTTGACCATGTTTAGAATTTAATGTGGAGGAAATAACATGATGGGTTAGTCACAATAACATGGAATTTCAATAGTATTATTATAATCATGAATATAGGCACTGTTTTGTAGATTTGAGTTTGTTCTTAAACAATATTAGTACTCCAAATTAGAATAACATTATACAAACAAGTCTATGACAATCTCCTAAAGTAATGGTTATAGACATGTTGTGGAGACTTCTAAAAAACTTCTAGGACATACACAACCTTATAAGTCTTTTGATGGCTCTCAATTAGAAGATATGATACATTGAATGGAAACAAGATTTACTCTTCTATAGGAATAAATTGCAACCATAAGATTGTGTTCATAGTGATGCATATGGGTATAAAATATACATGTTTTAATTTGAGTAATTATATGTTGTTAGTGAGAAAATAAATAATCTAAAGATGATACTATTTAATTGTTTGGTGATCATGTTTAGATAAGTAAGCTAGAAGATTATGATGTATTCAATAATCAAATATGCATGGAATGAAGCTATGAGATATAAAGATATCAATAAGATGCTACTTTGGAAATAAATATGATATGAATGTGAACTAACCAATATTAAGTATTTTAGTAATCATATTTATTTACTAAAATATAAATGGAGTTAACATTTCACTTTGAAATAGTAAAATTGCATCTCATGTTATTCTGGGTGTGCCTTTGATTATCCTCCAATGGCGTTAATAGTGATGTAAAAGGATGATTTTTGCAATAGTAGCATGGATTGAAATATAACAATGAAGAGTCAACAGTGCCAAAGGCAACTGCAACCACAATGTTGGTGGTGGAAGTTAATGCAATCAATGTGAGTGGTCGATATCATTGGATCTCACAGTATCATCAATGGGTGAAGAAGATGATGGTGGAGAGTTGATGGAATGTTGTGACTAGACTTGACGTTGATTGAAGGGGATGAGGTGTCTATTGTTTGGAGAGAAGGAACCACAAACAAAAGGTTTGAGCTATAATATCTTTATTGGTTTGACAAGATGAACCTATAGGTCGATGGTTCGAGCTCATCATACAAGTAGTGAAAATCTAGGGACTAGCTAGATGTCAATTGGAGCTCTCCTTGTGGAGAATAGAAGATGAATGGGAGGGTGAGACAATGTATTGATCTTGTTGGGTATGCAATTCAACCATGCAAGTTTTGTGTTGGTCAACAAGCATATGCTGGGGGGCTACAACTAATAGTAGAATGGGATTTAGCAACCTAAGGAATGAATAGGTAGAGTGGCAATAGGAATTGGTTTGGTGGCAATGTTGGTGTGGGGTTAGCAACCAAGGTTGGTGAGACATTGCTAGAAATGCAAGCAAGGACAGTTGGCAAGTTTGGATCTGGGATTTTGGATGATTAAGTTTTTTAACTACTGAACGAAGGGCAGAGAGATAGGATTTGGTTTGGTGGCAAAGAAATTATGGGTGAGTTGAATGGCAACCAACTTTCATTAGGCATCTACCATGTAGAAGGATTAGTGGGTTATTTGGTTTAGAAATGTGGATTAAATTCATTAAATAAATAAGAGAAGATTAGTGGTGGATTGATAGGCGTGAGTAGTATTAATTGTAGTGATGGAAATGGAGCCATTAGTGGGTGATTTAACAGGAAAGTTAAGGAATATGTTATAGTGGGATTGTGGATAGGCATTCTACGAAAGAAAAAAACAAAATGGGAATTTTTATTTTTTACATCATTTTTTGCAAGATCTGTTAAGGGAAAATTAAAGAAAAAATTTTCATGTTGAGAAAATGTGGGATTGTGGATATGCATTCTACAAAAGAAAAAAACAAAATGGGAGTTTTTTATTTTTAAATCATTTTTTGCAAGATCTGTTAAGGAAAAATTAAAGAAAAAATTTTCATGTTGAGAAAATGTGGAATTGTCATGGTGGTGAGAAAAAGTGTTTGAGTTCAATGAAGAGTGAGGGTGGGTGAATGGAAGGAATCAAAATAAACTCTTCTTTGTCAAGATAGAAAAATCTTGTGTGGACATCAGCTAATACATCACAAATCAATGGGCCATTTTATCCTTCAAAATTCTTGTGAAATCAAATGTAGAAGAAGATTAATGTGAAAGTGAAAGAAAAGAAACTTAGTTAAAGATCATTAGTGGGTGATTTAGCAGGAAAGTTAAGGAATATGTTATAGTGGGATTGTGGATAGGCATTCTACTAAAGAAAAAAAAAACCAAAATGGGAGTTTTTTATTTTTTAAATCATTTTTTGCAAGATCTGTTAAGGGAAAATTAAAGAAAAAATTTTCATGTTGAGAAAATGTGGAATTGTCATGTTGGGGAGAAAAAGTGTCGATTTCAATTGAGAGTGAAGGTGGGTGAATGGAAGGAATCAAAACAAACTCTTCTTTGTTAAGATAGAAAAAACTTGGACATCAGCTAATACATCACAAATCAACGGGCCATTTTATCGTTCAAAATTCTTGTAAAATCAAATGTAGAAGAAGATTAATGTGAAAGTGAAAGAAAAGAAACTTTGAACTAAATGAAAATAAATGGAGTTGTGGAGAATAAGATGGGGACAAGAGGATAGTATAGAACATAAACGTTTTTTGGCTATGCAGGCAACACTTTTGGAATTCTTCTCAAGTTGCATTTCTGCAAGAAACTAGATTCAATAAGTCTCACTATTCTCCAAAGAATTTGGAACTTCTCTAACTAATAAAAGTTCATTAACTATTATATCAAGATTTAGATTTGTGGATTCTATGACATGGCTTAACATTGGTCAAATTCTCACATATATCCATAACATCAATACATGATCACAACAACAGCACACTAATACACATTAAAAAAATAAAGAAAACACATGATTCAATCTATAAATTTAAAAAAAAAGATAGTTCTTGACATTGCCTGATTAAGAACATCAGTTTTGTAATTATGACGCTAGGGCAATCTGTAGCCATACCAGTAACCCTTGTCCCCTCTCTTCTCTTTTCAAGAGACCTTACCAAGCCTTGTTTGGTGTCGGACAAGCCCTATTAATTGGTCATTTCTTAGACCAAAAACAGCACATTCCTCCCTTGCTCACCCAACTATTGCCCAAATTTTCTTTTAACATCAACCGTAGTTCATTTTTGCTTTTGTTTTAGTTGTGATGATGATGACTTGTGCTGCCATGTACAGTATGAGAGTCTTCTTACTTTCACTGTTTCTGCAATTGAACCTGGAACACCTTTTTGATTACTAAGCGCTTTGTATTTTGTTATTTACGTAGTAATCTTTGCTTCTCAATACAATAAACCAGAGTTTATTGCTTGTAAGTTGGCTTAGTTTATGAGGTCAACCTTATCTTACATCAAGTATTTGTTGTTGTTTATTCTATTTGTCAAGCTGTAATTTTCAATTTCTTATACAGTATATCTAAAGCTCAATGTTTGCAAGTTGGTGTAGTCAACTATCTCGCACCACTAAAATTCTTATCTTCTTCTTTGTTGACAACAATGTTCTCTCCTTGTGCTTCCAGCTAAGGTTATGTTGGCTATTTATTATTTTTTACCGAGCTTTTAGTTTCTTCTACACCACTAAAACAAGTTTAGACATATGATATCTAACACGTTCCTTTTTTTCTAGTGGTATAAAAGTTCTTTTATTTAAATCACCTTTCAATTTTTCTTTTCTCAGCAAATAAAAAAGCAATAGACAAAGATCAAAATTCTACATTTCCAACTTAAGCTGTTTTCCACGATTGGGTTAAAGTTTTCTCTGTTATTAATCATCTCATCCCCCTTATTGCAGATCTAAACCAAGCCTGGCTTCTGTTGTTGGTTGCATGATGCCATTTATGCTGGGAGTATGCTTTCTTTGCCCTTCCATGGACTGTCTCTGGCACAAATATCACTACTGCCCAAATTGTAAAGAAAAGGTATTTCTACTCTTTCTATTGACTCTATTATCAAGGATCGCTTGAAGTTCATATCAAATTTTAGCTTGAACAGAAATGATCAGATTGTGTGTTAATGAACGGTACAAAAACTAATTTGTGTGCAATAATGTGCTTATGTTTATAAAATACAATGAAAAACGAAATATAGAATGTTAGGTTTGCTTGAAATTGGTTTTGTTCAAGCCAAACTTGTTAGAAATTGACAATATAGGGCAGCCTGTCTAATTTGAGTCAATTAATAGGAAGATCAAAACTACTTTAACCCAACAAAAGTTAATCCAAGATGGGCTCAATCTCAGCCCTGAAGATGTTGACAAGAGCCTTCTAAACTTGAATGATCAATCTATCTTGTAATGCCCAAATTTGTTTTTAACATTTTAAAACAAAAACTGGAACATTGTAAGGATGAGTTTTCTTTGTAAATTAATTTCCATTTCTTGTGTCTCAGGTTGCCAACTTTGAGAAGTCAGATCCTTGCCTAGTGGTGGATCCAACCCGGTGGACTGAGCAGAGCTTTGCCGTGCCAGCATAACTTCTTATATGTGTATGGGATTTATGTGTTCTTTTTTTTTTTTTTTTGTTGTCTATTAGGCATTATGTATAAACTCTGTATTAGATAACAATAATGTTCATGTAATTAGCTGCCTTCAGAAATGTTTATAATCAACTGATACTGTCTATTATGTACGATCTTCTTATGGGTAGAAGGTTGAAGCAATTATAACACTTAGATAATGTTTATGAACTATGAATTTTTATTGTGAAGATAACCCTAAATGATTAAAATTTGACAATCTTCTCTCAAGGTGGAGCAATTTCATTACCAAGCTAAACCCTAAATAGTTAATTAACCTGGAAGAGGGCATTAGCTTTGCAAACATAGACTAAAGGCTTCATATAGGTGCATGAAAATGGCATGAAAAACAACTTCGGTGCATCAAGTGTGAAGCACTAGATGTGGTTCATAGACTACTTTGGGTTATTTGTCTAATCAAGTCATACAAATGTAGTAGATGCATATAAAATGATTGAATTAGGGAAATGTTTGACATGAACAAACTATCCTAAACATTTTAGGTTGAACTCAAATTGTAAGCTTATGTAAATAAAAGAAAAAAAATCGTAGATTGAACTCCCAATCACACTATAATGATTTATTTTTTGTTTAGATTTTTTTGAAATAGAGTTTAATTATGATGAAATAACTCCACACTCAACCCTTAACCAAACAAAATATATTTCAAACTTTAAGTTTATATTAAAAACGACAAAGTTCTTTACAAATAGAAATTGTCTTATATATATAATGTATATAATCATGTGTAAAAAATCTCTTCAAAATAATATAAAAATTAATTATAACAAAACCTAATTGAGATGAATGGGAGAATCACTTGAGACAATTTATTTGGACTTACTTATGACGTTCATCACTCACAAAATATAATTTAGATTAGATAATCAAATATGGATTAGGCTTTGTGCCCACCTAAGATGGTTCAAGAATCAATAGAATAGTTCAAATGAGTTCTTAGACACTAATTTATCTAGGGTTTTGGAATGTGCATATAAAATATAATAATTGATCCAAATGTATGGGAGTTCCAACACATCTCATGTTGATCTAAAAGCTAGCATGACAATTTTGTTATTTTAGATAAATTTAAATATATACATACATCTTTATATATATATATATATATATATATATATATATAATAGAAATAGTATAATAATATAAAACTTATAACAAAATTGTAAGACTCTTTGATGGCCTAATATCATCTGTGGATTTGTAACACGCCAAAAAACGACTCAAAAGCCAACACATTAAAGTTTAAATCAAAAATTAAATTAGAAACTTGAAACATATGCAACAATTATAATGGAATTTTTAGAACATTTTTTAATGCTTCAAAGGAAATTCTTTTTAAAACAACATGCCTGAAGATTGTGCAATTGAACTTATAAAGTTATTAATATATTCTACATGAGTAACTGTTGTCATGAAAACCAAGGAACAATCTTTGACACAAAGATGTTGTCATGATTTTTAAATTTATAATATAAAAGCAATCAAATTGGAAATTTTATATCTAATTGATATGGATTTGTTAATCTAATAAGAACTAAAAAATGAATAAAAATGTTTAAAATTATGGATTTTTTTATTGAAAAATTAGAGGAATAAATCTTTTGTCTCATCATTAGTAAAAATTTATCATCATTGAATACAAATTGTTATATTTTATTAAAAAAGTAAAATTATTCAGTCTAATTTATGTTCAATACAAAATTTTATGAAAATTTATTAACTTAAAACTAAGTGGATAAAAGCTTTTATTTATTTACCATCAATATAATTGATTAAACATCTATTTATATTAAATTTTGTCTAAGTTAATTGATTATCTTAATACATCAAGTGCATGCAAACGAGAACCCACTCAACAATATGATGACATTATGATAATCAACAATTTTTAGACTTCTATTCAGACATGATAGAACTAACTATGGGTGTCAGAATTAGTTTGTATGAACTAATTGAATTAGTTTAGATTATTTTTTATGCCACTTAGAAGAGAAAAACTTATAAAAAAGATAAGAGCAATTCATTAGCTAAAGAAAATCATTAATACAAAAACTTAAATTAATAATAAGAGACCATTTATATATTAATATTATATTTTGTTGAATATTAAGTATGAAAATAATAGTAAACTTGAACTTATTTTTCTTCACTATTTATTCCTATTATTTTGTTTGGTTACCCATCATCATCATTATTAAGTCATTATTTAGAGGTTGAATAAAATTCATCCCAAAAAATTAATTTTTGGAAATGAGTTTAATACAATTTTAGAGAAAAAATTGGCATATTCATAGAAACACCCCTTAGCCTATAATATAGTAATGAGTAGTACAATAAGTATATAGATTTATTATAGCATAAATTATGAATGACAAAACAAAGAGGATTTGTTGATATATAATGAGATTGGGAAGGGAATAAAATTTGATGGATTAGAATGCAATGTTGGAATTGTTAACCTCATAACTTCTATATAATATGTGAGATCATAATTCATAATTTAGGTTTGAAGGTTATAATAAAGTTATGTGATGTTACTTAAAAAGTCTCAATATTTGATTTAATGACATTTTAAAAAATGCTTTAGAAGATTGTAATCTTGTTACTTAAAAAAATGATATCTTGATATTAAACGATATCTATATGTTATTTAATCTTGATAATAAAAATAAAAATAAAAAATATTATATAAATAAAAATAAACCAAATAATAAAAAAAATATATTGACAAATTTTTAGATAATATCACATTTAAATAACATTTCTATTATTATTATCCAAATGTCAACAAAACAAATGTTCCCTTACTCTATTGCTTAATACTCATCATTCTTAGTTTTTTATGGCTCTAAGCTTTATTATTCAAATTAAAAAAATGTAGTTTCATAATCTTCTTTTTTTTAATGGTTGCAATGAGGTGATGGCAAAATTAGGTTATTTTATCTATTCATACATGAAATTTTCTCACTAACATTTAAAATTTAAATAAAAACTAATCATAAAACAAATAGATTGTAAAAATAAAAGGTTGATAAACAACTGATGTTTGAATTACAAAAGTAAATAATTCTATTAAAAATAACCAAGGAAAGTGAAGACCTAGGAATTGAGATGCAAAAATGATCATTGTGATGGCATTTCTCGAGTTTTTTTTTTTTGTGTTTTAAAAAACCATGTGAAATGCTCTAATTAAAAGGTTTTCAAGTGTGATAAAACATCTTTCTAAAAAACACATTCTCAATAGAAATGATTATGAATACAAGGTGAAACACATGTTTCCTTAAAAATGATGGTGATGGCGGTAGCAATCCACCAAATGATTGAAGTATTGAAAGCCTAGGTCAAGTTCATAAGATCATTAATCCCTAATGAGAGGTATGAATCTTTTGGACAGACAATGTTCATAATTTCATAAAAACTTAATAATTGATCAACTAATTTAAGTATTGGATTAACCAAATGAAATTTGTCTCCAAAAATTATCAACATCAACCTTGACGATTTCCTTCTTTTCTAAGATAAATCTACTTTTGTCTAATGAAAATGGTTCCCAATTTGACATTTAATTAGTATTTTATTGTCTCTCTTCTACAAGTAAAAAACTTTGATATTCTTTACCAAATTTGTGCAAAAAAACTCTTTAAATTTTATTCAAACTGGCAAATAATGTATACATTTTTTTTTTGATTTAGTAAGACCAAGAGATATAAAAATTTCTCTTATTAGCATTTAGTCGTCAAAAAAAACAAAAAGATGAGAGGTTCTTCAATACTATCATAAAGATGTAAGGACCTATATGATTTAAGATCTCTTTGTAATGACATGACTCTCATTATGCTTCTCCATTCTAAACTTTCGAAATTCTCTTCCATCAAAAGCCTATCATTCAATTCTATAAGAGTCATGCACTCTTTAGTGTTGTGGCCATTATCCTTGTGATACCGACATATATAGCTTCTTTGGTTATGATTGCCAATTCGATGGACTATGGGGGTTGATAGTGTTACTCTCATTTGATTACTTCGGATAATTTCTTCTTGTTATGCAACACAATAAGGTCTTCATTAGAACCATCTTGATAACCTTGGATTAAAGGGCTAAAATCTCTCACAAACCATTATTTAAATATGATTAGATGTTGTGAAATGATTCTTTCACCTTTTATAGGATTGTGAAAAGGTGTTGACTGAGGTTTTAAGCTTTGACACCTTAAAAACTCGAGTCCCTCAAAACATCAAAGCTATTGATAGAAGAAAGAAGAAGGCTCCAAAAACACTCCATAGCTAGTCCTTCCTTAATAAGGTGTTTACTATGGTAAATACAAGCACATCACCATGATCATATCACATTTTAGTAGGAATCTACTATTAAAAAGATCTCACTAGAAAGTAATGACAATGGAGAGCTAATATTAAAAAGATCTTAGCATTGAGCTTGAGTCATCACCAAAGTAAAATGTTTAGTCAAGTAGAGGGCAAATAGTCAACTCCATTGAAGTGTTGACGAGGCCCACCCATCCATTGTGGAAATGGGTCTTACCTCACTCAGTTATTCACTAGAGATTGGCTTGAGTTCAACCATGTAGTAAGGAAAATCAATGATAAATGTTGTTTGAACAATGATGACCATGAGTTCAAAAAAGAACTACACAATAGATAGGTTAAGCTCATGCCTCTCAGAGTTAGCCTAAGAAGGCATAGAGAACTCTTAAGTTTGACATCATTTCCTACCTTAGTAGGACACATTGAGATTTCCAAGATAGCATGGATCACAAATCGTGAGATCTCCACTATAATAATGTCATGTGAAATCATTTAATATTATTAACTATTCAAATGACATCTTAACCACTCATAAATTGATCGTACAAGTTTTTATATAACATCAAATAGCTTTGTCATGATGTTATTCTTAGATGGATAGATGATGTATCATGACGAACATCTCGACCTTCCCTATCTCATAGGCATGGGCCATTACTACTGCTAAAAAATAGGCTATTCACATGATTCAATTCATAGTCTCAGTTATTTAATAGTTGATGAAACTACTTGATATAATAACATTAATCCAAACAAACAATAATCATTAAATTTGATGTAAAGGAAAAAAACTAAAGAATAATATAACAATATTGAACCAAGCAAAAAGAGATCATCAACACACAACCTTATATCCTAACATCTCTTTAATTCCAATACAAATTCACCAATGTTTCTTTTATCAAATGTAAGAAAACACTTAAGCCATGGAACCCTCAATTAATATGATGTTCTACAAAATTTACATGAGACCATAATCAAGCTTCAGCATTCCAGGCATGTTGTTTTTAGGAAGTGTGATCTCACAACCAGTTGACATACTCAATAGCTAAACTGGTATCATCAGAACATTGTTTTTAAAGCTAAAAAAAAGCTAGTAACCAAGAATAGCATCTAAAGCATAACAAGGCGAAACAATTCATGTAGAGATGTCATTATTCTTCCTAGATGGATTAGAGCTACTAACCTTCTCTGCCTTCTTCTGAGCTCTAATGAGCGCACGTCGCGCACGGGGCCGCAATTCTCTGACCTTTCGAGGGGGCATCACATAGGGCTCTAAAGGTCGGTCGCCAAAAGGGTGATCGATTCCTGTAAAAATTCTCAACTTCCTGTCTCTATCCTGCAGGAATCGAAGTAGAACATCAATCAAATTCAACTTTCATAAACTCAACAAAACTCTACAAAGGTATATCATATTGAGGAAAGTTCCCATGGGACTTTATAGATGGTTATATGTAGATAGAACTTCTGAGACTGTGATCTTTAAACAGAAATTATATTATTATTTGGATCATAAACTGGGAACCTTGAGATTTCATTACACCAAAGCATTCCTAAAAATTGGAAAATTATAAGGCACATATCAACAATAGTATAACTTATTTTGCATTCAAGTAAAATAAAAACCTATATCTTACAAAAGTAAATTACAACTTTATACACACGTGGATGTACACGCACACACGTATATATGTAATTCAATATTTTATAGGATAAACACACATGTATATGGGTACATATGATTGACTAAGTTATCGCCTATCATATAATAAATTAGTTCCAAATTACGTGATATGTTTACCATGCAGATAGCATCTAGTTCCTTCTATGGACTTCAACACAAATAAAAGGAATTGAAAAAGTTCTAATTGTTAAGGAAGAAATCACTTGACCATAAGTTTTACCAAAAACAAAACAAAACTATAATGATGAAGAACAACACTAACCTTCCATTACTACTCAAGTTTGACATGAGAACAAAGCCAAACTAAGCCCTCAATTTTCAATCTAAACAAATATCGTGTGAAAATAGTGCCATTGGACTTTAAACAACATTTATATCAATTATTCAATTTCACATAATCTATATACAAATAATCTACAAAATTAAATTGTTGTCCTTCCTTCTTGGATAAGTTCACAAGCTACATTGATGAAGATACAGCATGTAAATTATGCAGTCGGTATCAACTTCCGTGAAAGTCTTACCAAATATATATACAACCAAAGTATACACTATGCAAGAAATATTTCTTTGGTGAAGAGCATTGCTATGTTCCACTATTGTACTTGATTGAGTGCGTTGAAAAAGCAAACCAAGAAAATCTCAGCTTCATCAGTTTCTGCAAACCAATCATGCCAACAGAACTCACATAGTTCACTTCCAAACAATTAATGACAAAAAGCATCCACTTAAATCACATAGAAAAAGCACGCCTTCCAAAAATCAGGTGATTGTCAATTTTGAATTTCATTCTCTTCAACGTTTCAAGCCATGAGAAACACACTTTTAGTTACAAATGTCATAAAACTAGTTGCAACTTCATTTCATAAAGCATAAAAAACAATGAAAATTTCTTACCATCAATGCCTAAAACAAGAATTATAATGAATATAGTCAGAAGACCAGCTTAATAAAAATTTACTACGTGATGACTATATGTTGAATAAGATATCTAGGAAACAAGCAAATCGATGTTGATGCTATTAATAAATTTTAACAGTAACAACAAAAAATAGAAGTTGACCCAAATAGTAGATGACTGACAAAAATTAAATTGTCCCAAATTTTGTACATAAACCAAACACAATACAGAACATTAACCTTTGCAATACCATTGCATATAGCTAAAGTAATTAGTTTTTAGAAGCATTTTTACAGAATTTTTTTAAAAAAAGAATTAGTTTGTTCATTGTAGAATCAGAATATATGCTTCACTAAATGAACTTGACAAAATCTATACAAAGCACTCACATCACGTAATTTGTTTCGGGGAAGCATACGTAGGACAGCTTTGCGAATAACTTCTGTTGGGTCTTTAGTCATCTGAGCTTTTAAACTTCTTTCTTTAAGGTGTCCAACATAACTGTAAAACCAAGTTTGCTATTAAAAAGAAATATGTAACCAACAGGAATAAATTGGAAACATAGGAGTGAATGAAAATTACCCAGTGTGCCATCGATAAAATTTATTTGTCAATTTCCTTCCAGTCACACAAACATCTTGTGCATTAAGAACAATGCACATGTCTCCATCTTCACGATATGGTGTGTATGTTGGTTTATCCTTGCCTTGGACAACAGTTGCTATTTGAGATGCTAATCTCCCAAGTACCTGCAAATAGTACAACAATAGTTATCATATCTTTCAACCAATCAGTTCGTTGAATTTGGTGATATCCTAAATAATAATGCACTTGCTTTACAAAAAGGAAAGTGGAAAAAATAACCTGTCCTTTTGCATCAAAAACACGCCATCTTAAACCCTCTAAATTGATCCTTCTTAGTCCAGCAAGTGCTTTCTGCATGCGTTTGAAAAATTACAAATCTCCACAACATGACAAGAAGAATGTATTGTTTCAGGATTGAAGAAGGGAGCACAGCAAAGTTCCAAAAAGACAACTGCAGCAACTGAATATGCTCCTAAACACAGTGGTACACCTCTCTTGCCCATAATAAAATCTCAGAGCCACATAAATTTCTCCATCAAGTGGTTCAAGAGAAACCAAATATCAGTTCCAAAGCAGAGCTAACTGCCCAATTTCAAATTGGCTAGAAAAATCAGCCAACTGAATCAGGCCAAATAAGCGTGGTCAAAACAGGTCTGCAGTGCTTATCAATAAGCAAACTTCAAATCAACCAGCAATTTCAACAGATTAAATAATTGGGCATGAAAAGAGCTATCTGTCTAATTTCAGAGACCATTTTCAAATCATTCTGATTGTGTTTGCGTGGATTTTTTTCTAGATACCTTTTAAACACATGAAAATAGCAATTTCTTTTTCCTTTTTCTTGAAATAGTTGATGGTGAATCCTCAAAAATTCCAATTAAGCTAAATGAAACCCATGAAAAGGAGCATTTTCCTTGGCCAGTACAAGGCTAGCAACGTCTAGAAGGCACTGAAAGTAAAAATAAGGTTTCCCTACTAAACTTTCACCAAAGCTACAAATGAAAATTTTCAACTTCAATATGCCATGTCTGCCGCCTTTCTGCAATGGAAACTCCAGTGGCTTCAAGAATCCCTTCAAAACAGCTTCAAACCAACTAAAAATTGATTAAAACCAACCCTACAAAACCCTGAAGAAAGTAATATAGCTGATTTGACACAGCATATTTCACTTTGGCAAGTCACATTAGTCCTGCCCAAACATTCCCATTCAGCCAGTTCAAAAGTCAAATTCAAATAGATCAACAAAATTGCATTTAAAAAACAGAACTAAGAGCAAAAACTTAACAAGCTTGTTTCAAATGGGTTAAACAAATTTTGTTTGTAGACCCAATGCAAACTACATGTCAAATTTGCAGCAAAAGACCAGTCAGAAAAAAATGACCAGGATAATTTGGCAAAACCCCATGCAGTCTAATTGTAGAGCACCATACAGCCTGATTTATAATCCAGACTCTCTAAAAAACTGTATGCCCAAACCCAAATTGATACGTCCACAATCAATACAGCTAATCAATCATGGACCTAATTAAAGCTCAATGTAATCATAACAGCTGAGAGTTCCTACCTATATGTACATTATAGCAGTTAACCATTACATCCCAACCCAAATCCATACCTTCACAAACAATACCACTACTCAATCATGGACCTAAGTGAGGCTCAATGTAATACTGACACCATAGAGCTCCTACACAAATACATAAGTAGTGGTAGAACATGCTAATCACCAAAGTACCTAAGAAATAATTGACCTGACCTAAAATTTTATTTTCATATAAACAGATCCTTCCCAATTCAATGCCACAATCAACTAACCAAAATTTAAATTACCAAGAAGCCACCAACATTCTCCATGTCTGATCTAGAGTACTTTCTGCCTAAGAGCAACAAATCATGAGTGTTCAAGGGACACCTCAGCTAATTATATAATAACCTAGCAACAGGAAGAAATAGTACATGTGAAATTATTTGCCCATTGAATCTTACAATCACAGCACAAATTGAACATTCACTGTCAAGTAATAATGTTACAACAACATCCCCTTCTCTACACAATTCCATTCTCATGGCTGAACATGCCACTTGAGATATTAATTATGTAGAAAATATGATTCTAAATACCAACTGAAATCCAAGAACCCAAAGAATCATCACATTTTAAAACTTGAAATATTACCTTCATATTCCCACTAAACGTCTGAGCTGTAGTTGCCATAATTCAGCCTTCTTTTCAGAAAAGTTATGTCTGCTAATAAAAAGAAAAGAAGGATAAATTTGCAGGAAACCAATTCATTTTAACATAATCATAGAAAGCAGGATTGTGATACCAATCAGCAATACATCAAATTAAAGGAAACAACAGGATAGGACATGGAACATTAGCATCCACTGCTCAAGTGCTCTTTCCACAATGCCAAATTATCGATGCCCTTATTTTACGAAAGCATGATTAATGAAAAGTCATTTAGAATTCATGCAACAATAAATCGATGAGCACACTAGAAGTGATAAAATGGATACCCGAACCATTGCATTAACTGTTGTGATGGCAGGTTTACATGAACCAATTCAACAGTCTAAGACTTATTGTTAGACGGCAGTCCTGTTGCTCATTCATTGCTCAACCAGTTGAATTGCTCGAACGAATAGGTCAAGATTAGTGATGTACTCCAGTGTTGTAAATAAAATATATTAATTGAAATCAATGAAAACAATAAAATTTTCAATTGGAAGTCTTCAATAATAAAATATCAGACAAGATTCGACCTCGATGTCTCAACATTACTCATTATGGGCAGGAACCTTGATCGATAACACCGTAATACATGATGGAGCCCAAACTTCCACTAAACATATCCACCAGCATAAACAAAATCAAATCCATGAACAACAATTTAAGACTTCCAGGGAGTAAAGACGATCGCATATAACTAAAAAAATACAATCGTCAGCATGCATGAGGAGGTGACAGGTAGAGGAGACTCCACCGTATAGAAACCAGCCGTACGGTAAAAAAGTGAAGGAAGATTGTCTCGGCGATCAGCAAGCGAATCTACAAGAGAGAAATTAGGACAGCTGAAAGAAAAGACGGGCAATGGTATCGCGCAACAGCTTCTCCGGCGGACAATCGGAGGCCGTCGGGACGCGCGTTGATGCTTAGAGGTGACGACAGAAAACGAGATGCAGAGCAGCCGAAGCCAATGTGGAGCAGTAGGGGTTTCAGGGTTCGTAACTATTGGGTATAAAAAGGCGTTTGTAGAAATTGGTATGGTTCAGTCATTTTTTAAATGTTTCGTAAACCATAATCGAACCGTGTTTACAATCCATATACACATACACAATTTCATAATATTGTAAAAAATAATGCTAAAAAGATCGATAAATCAAATTACCAATATTATTAAATTTATGTTTAACAATATTTATCAACTGGTCCAAACCAAGTTTCAAAAAAAAAAAAAAAAAAAAAAAAATCTGGTCCAAACCAAGAATCGAACGAGCGGTTAGACCGATTCAACTCACACGCGAACGGTTTGAACCAAATGCTCTAATCCAATTTGAAATATAACCAAGTCATCATACAACACAGCAAATGCCCTAAAACACATGACAAGGGGAAGAGAAGACAACAAAGGCTTAGTTTTATGAAGGGATGGTGTGAAGCAGTGCCTTGGGAATCCCTTTCTCTCTCCACCGTGGGATTCCGGCGCGAAACAGCTGCTCGAGAACCTGGAACCACTCCTCCATCAAATGCTCCTTCTGCTGCTTCACAAAGCAAAGCTCTTTCTCCATGATAACCTCCAACTCTGCCAAAAGCTTCATCTTATACTGCACCTTCTTCAGCTGGGCTTGTATTATGGATGCCATTAGAAGCTCGGCTTCCCTCTCTTCCTGATCAGCCAAGAGCTTCGCACGGGCGGCGGCGACGGCCAGAGCGGTCGTGATGGCGGCTCGGATCCGGAAAGTTGTAGAACCAAATTTCTTCTCAGGGGTGTAATCTAGAAGAGAATGGTTAGAAGCAGATGAAATCAACAACACTAGGTTATAATTAATGCAACTTACTAAATAATTACCATTTTTTTGCTCACAAAATCACATCAAATATCACTTAAATTTGAGTGACATGTAGGTATCAATCATCTTGATACTAAAAAATAATAATCAATAAATGTTTTGATAAAATTAAACTAAACAATACAAACATATTAACAAGTTTAAAATATAAGGAGTTTAGTTCAACCTTTATCTCATTGTCTACCCAAAATTCCCATATTCTTCCTTTAAGAAGCATTTAAAATGTTCCTACAAATAAATTCAACTATAAACAAGTGATAATCATTAAACAAAGGTGAAATGTATAATAACATAACATTTGACATTAATCATTTTACCTAGTCCTATCAAAAAGTCAAGTTTGGATCAAGTTGACCCAGATCCAAATCCAACCCAAATATCATCTAGATCAAATAAAAAACCAGATCGGGTCAAAAATTGTTTTCAAAAATTGTTTCCCTTGTAAGAAAATTGATGCCTCCATTATAAAGATGAACGAGTTCTTCTATCAATACAATATATAATTTGTTGTCTCATACTTTCCAACATATAGTTGGCTTTAAAAGGAAAGAATGCAACATTTAATAAATGGATCATTATGAAGAGCTACAGGTACTCATTGTTGATGTTACACAGAAAGAAACTAAATGAATCACATCTGCGTTTTGGGTTCAAACTTCAAGTCAAAAAAGAGACTATTGATATAATTTATAAGGTATCCTACGTGATCGGCATACATATTTAAAAGAGACTATTGACATATAAGAATGTCATATATATGGTACCTGCTCGTTTATTTCTCTTGGCATCCCCATATCCAACCTTAGTTTCACTGCAGAAAAAAAAGCCTTGAGAAAATTTTAGACAAGACATGATATGGGTTGAAATCTTTTCTCTGGATTACGTACATATCATTTACAAGGAGATAAATATAAAAAAATCAACAAAGTAAATGATGAAAATATCAACCTCTTGAATTCATTCTTGAATGGAGAAGAGATGGACTTAGCAATCTTGTCTCCGTAAGCTTCCAAGGCAGTAATAGCACATGGATTTTGATGACACAATGCACTGGTTGCAGCATCCACTGCTGCAGCAGTAACGTATGGGCCGCATACACTAGATAAGCATGCAAGCTAACATACAAAAAGTTCAACGCCATTTCCTTGTTAAAATATGATGCAGTAAAATATTTGATCCAGAAAACAAGAATGATTAGGAGAAGTAATAATACCTGATTCATAAATTTGTCTGAGGTATCAGTGAATGAAGAGAAACATCTTCGCTTTGAAGGTCGCACTTGGGAAGCTCTTTCTGTTCCTTCAACCTCAACGATTTCATTGGTTTGTTCAGCATCAGTTTCAATCAAAATTGGAGGGTTTTCATTTGAAAGCTGCAAACTAGACTTGGGTTCTTCTGGGTGTATGACCAAGTTTGCCTTGTGAAATTTTGTATTGAACATCCCCAGCATATGCTCACCAAAAGGGAGACGAATGAGCCTGGCGATACAGTCGAGTTTATTTTTTGTTCGAACGTGTTGAGCAACTAGGTCCCAGTCATCTCCATGCTTGAGAACAGCTTCGAGAAGAAGTAGAATCTCTGCATCTGTCCAGGCACTGGATGGTTTGTTTTTTTCATCAACATGATCATTTGGATTCGAAGCTTCTTCAACTTTTGCATTCCCTGTGTCCTTGTTGGCGCATTTTGGGCAGATTGCAATGACATCCTACCAATAAGCATAAACTTTACACATGGTGAATAAACTTTTGAATATCGAGTGAAATGTTAACAAAATGACTTAGAAATAATATGCTAAGTACGAGAATTTCTATCATCTTCATACCTTAGCAGCTATTGCTCATGAAATTGCAATTTCCATTTGCTTACAGATCAGTTTCATAGCATATAAACTTACTTTCACTTAAGAGCAATATCATGAATGCAGCAAATTGTTATTATTAGAACTGTTTGGTCGCAATTGTAAACAAATCCTAAATGGTTTGAGGAAAAGTTAAACAGCGAATCCTTTGCTGCACCTGAAACACAAAAAATTCTCTAAGTTACTGAAGCAGGACCTGTTTAGCCAAACAAACGCCTTTCATAACCTTCCAATGAGGCCTTTTTCCCTTCATAGTATATAAAACTAGCAATATTATTCATCCAACTTCCAAACCTTTAATGTTATCTGCATATCATTAAAATCTCATTTTTCTTGCTGATATGCTACAGTTAGATAACAATATCAAAACATATATGACTTGAACTTAAGTAAAGATTTGCCAACGAGCCAACCTTGCCCATCCATTTGAGTTAGCATAATCTAATCAAAGCCATCATGTACTTCCTCCCAAATGAACCTTTACTTTTTCTGATGTCTGAGAGGAAAATAATAGTTGCAGCAAGAATGCACTCTCTTGGATAACAAAGAACATTTATGATCTAACAGAGAATACGGCTTTTACATTGCAATCTTCAGCATAGCAGTCATTGTGCTCTTTCTTCAAAAATTGCAACAAGAAACATAGGTCCAGTTGCAGACGTGGGAAAATGCTAATGAGATATTTAGCAGCCCTTGTAAAAATATTTCAGAAGAATTCTTCAAAAGACAACGTAAAGATTCAGTCAAACAAGCAAAAAGGAAACGAGCATTCCAAAAGATGATGAAGAAACTGACTGAAGGTAGCACAGAAATGACCAAGAGAATCTAAACAAATAAAAAATTATGATGTGAAGGTTTAAGTTTACAGTGGTAGCAATTTAAAAAATATTTTGAGTAGGATAATGCATTCATAGATGATAGAAACTTTAATGACATCCTTTCAAACATCACAAAGATGGAACAAATCATATGCAGAAAGATCCTACCAACAATGCAGAACATTAATCAGACTCCATCAAATAATCAAATGATCAATTCAGAAAATGTAGTAGACGGAAAAGGCAAAAGTCAGGGAAATGCAGGAAATTCCAATGAGAAGTGATTGTAATCGTTGTGGAAGACAACATAAGATACATGCATGGGTATCTCATCCTGTGATCATCAAACCCTTCCTCTTGAAACTTTGCTGCCATCAACAGCTCACAAAGAAATTTCTCAAGAGAAAACAATCTGAAAGAAAAACATCAAATAAAGAAGAAAATAGTAACAAAATCATCACTTCCAACAACAATAGCCAAACTCAACTGAAAAAAATTAGAATGATCAAATGACAAGGTTATGTCATTAAGGTTAAAATAGGCAGTTAGTCTACTCCCCATTCCGATGAGTTCATGAAATCTCTCAATCACGAGCAATCCAATACACCTGCTTAGGCAAACTCATCTGGTCAAGAAATAGTTCTCTTTGCATATCACCTTGAAACACTAAATAGAGACAATGTCACAAAGACATTCTCTTCAACTCTACAGCTCATTTGATACTTGTCAAACTTTACTATCTATTAATCTATCTATATATATATATATACATACACATACATGTATGTATGTATGTATGTATGTGTGTGTATATATATATATATACATATACACACATGTACATGACTACTAAGCCGCACAATTATGGAAATGTATTGTGCACATTATTATACTTCAATCTAAATTTTAAATCTTCCCATGTCTCAATGGGATTATGTAGGCACCTCTCTAACTGCCGCTCAATATAATTCATGATTAGATGTGTACGTTATTAAAGCTTCATCTTTGCAAGTATAAACTTGAGCTCTCACTTCTTCAAACAAATCAAAATCATGGGAAACACTTCCCTCCCAGTCTAGGTAGTTCCCAGAATCAAGGTGAAGATTACAGCTGAGAGCTTTGACCATGATAGCTCAAAGAATCATCTTATCAAGACAGGAGAACACATGACCAAGTAGAGCAAACGCATAAGGGTAGGCATTCATTGACCTTGTGAGTATGGTACTTAAATAGTATTAGCACAATTTTGTAAACTCTCCAATAATATGCTTACACATTCATGGACTTCATGAAATAAACAACTCATGTCTCTATATTGTAGCCAATTGTCTTCTATGGCTTTAGTTAAATATTGATCCAAATTATTCCTAAATGTGCTAGGTAAATAATAGGCACATGCATAAACAGATATGGACCAGAAGTGATCTACTAAAGCACCGATATAATTGGAAAACAGGAAAATAAACAATCTGATGGTTCAACTGTGTACACAGGCTAAAAAATATTACAAAGACATGAGCAAACAATGCAAGAAAAAATTGGAAACAAAGAAAATTCAAATGAATTTATATACATCAAAAAAACATAACTCTAACTATGCTCTGAATAAATATAATGAGGGAAAATCAAGCCAAAAATTCAAATATCTTAATAAAACTTGTAAAAACTTATATATTCTACAGAAGGACAAACCAAAGATTTAGTCTGACAAGTGAAAAGGAAACTAACAAGACAAAAACAAATAAATAGATCACAGATGGCAGAAAAGTAACAAAAAAGGACAAGGACAAGTCATATGTTTCAAATAAATAAACAAAAATGTTTAAAAGATTAAGGTTTGCAGATTAAATCAAAAGCACACAAAAAAAAATATCCATAATACAAAGAAAACTTAGCAGAATAATGACCAGGGGGTCCATTAAATTAGCAGATGGTGCTTTAAGACTGTTAGACATTCCAATAATCAAAGAAATCAGTAGTGTACAATGGACTTGAAGCAAGGAAAGGAAGATAACTATCACAAGGTGTGGTTGTGATCATTGTAGAAAACAAGATAAGATGCTTGGCATAGTTATCTCATGCTATCACCACTCTAACTCTCAAAGTCTTGCAACCATCTAAAAAAGAAAAGAAAGAGATTGTTAACACAAATCCTATTGATTCAACATACTAAAGCTTTTTCACAAATCCTATACCCTATTATTTGAGTTTCTCCAGACAATTCAAAAGCTCACCCATTGTAGGCATACATCAAATGATGAAGAAAATAGCAATGAAATTATCACTTCCAAAATTACTACCAAAGTTGAAGAAAGCTTGATAGAACAATCCAATCAACCTATGACCATCACTCAAAAAAAATTCTCTATTGTTACCTCTAATACTTTGGATTAAGATAGGTGAGTGCATAATCAATTATTGTTACAATAATAAATATATTAATGTAGAATTATTGTAGAACTAATTATTACAATAGGAAACATATAAATACAAAATAAATCTATAGATAAGGATCTTTGAGTTATTTAATATAAGGATTGAATGGTTTAATGCTAAAATCAAATGATTTGAAGCAATCATGCATAAAAGCCTGCATCGTGATAGCATGGCCTAGATGAACAATCTGATATAACTAATTTAGAATACTACCCTGGACTCCCATCTTCTACTCAAATATAAAAACTAATACAACAACAAATGATAGTCAAGATGAAATAAGGATCCTCCAAAAATAATGTGACCATCATTCTAACCAAAGTGAAGCTACATGGTTACAGCTCCATAACCAAACAATAATAAATTTAGTAATGTCATCAAACATGTTTAGTGCCACCATCCTTTAGCATTACCCATGACATACAAACTTGGCCACATGAAAGGAGCTACCCCTTCCACACGTAATCCCCTTCTACAAGCAAGAGATGTTGAAAATTGTCATACTTCTAACAGCAAAAAGCTTTCCATGGTTGTCTATTTTTTGGAGGCAAAAAGATGGAAAGAGATATCCATAGCTGAGATTAATCTCTTCTTTCTCTACAAAACATGAAAAATGTAACATCTTTGCAACAATTCAAGGGCATCTAACATGGAAAGCTGGTTGTCTCTCTCTTGAAATTGTGATGCTTGGAATCAAATGCCCCCATCCAATCTCCACATAAGAGAAATGTTAAACTCATAAACGGAAGAAAGATAGAAAATAAAGTGGCATAAAAGAACATAATAGTGAATTGCTTGATCAATTAAAGAGAGATACAAAGATCTCTTTGTTGATTAAATCCGATAAGAATGCACAAAGCTTTTCTCCTAAATAGGTATCTATCACTTAAGTGAAAAGATGTTGTAGAAGTATAAAATTATCCCTTAATTCATTATAAATAACAAAAAAAAAAATAGGACAAGATAAATAATCATTATTTATCTTACTAAAACTTGAAATATTAAATTTTAATGACAAAACAACTAATGCAACTCTGATAAGACGTCAACTGGTTTATTTTGATTCCAAATTTTTGTTTAAAAAAAAATAATCCTAAATAATTTGACTCACTTTATATATAATTTAACTTATTCCAAGTACTAATACACTTCAAGGCATTATGATCCATAGTTAAAATAAAATTCTTCATGAATCAAATAATATTCTAATGTCTTTGAACTTGCACACTACATAGAATTCTACATCATAAGTTGAATGTTTTTATTTAGTACCCTTTAATGTTTCACTAAAATAACCTATCAAATATCTTTCCTAAATTAAAATTCCACCAATTTCAATTCCCAAAGTATCAAATATATCTTCAAATGTTTTAGAAAAATTTGACACTTTTAAAATGATTGATGAAATCATTAAAACCTTAATTTGAGTAATGGTCTTTTCTACCTCCTCAGTTTATAAAAAATTATCCTTTTTTAATACATCAATCATAGGTATTACCACTATACTAAAATCATTAGTGAATCGCCTATAAAATATAGTTAGCCCATAGAAACTATTGATATCAATAAAACTTGTTGGTATAAGCCCATGTATTATTGATTTTGTCTTTGTAATATCTAAGTGAAAACCATCAATAAATAAAATATAAAAAAATCACTTTAATTTTCATAATTAAACATTTCTTTAATTTTACAAATAATTTTTCTACTTTTAATCTCTCAAAAACTATCCTAAGATACTCTAGATGAGTATTTTCATCAATATTCTAGATCAAGAAATTGTCAAAACAAACAACAAGAAATCTTATAATGAATGACTTTAAATAATATTCATCAAATGCATAAAAATAATATGAGCATTTGATGATCTAAAGAGTATAACTAGCCATAAATAAAATTCATCTAAAGCCTTAAATATAACATTTCGTTCATTTCTAGGTTTAATTTTAATTTGACGGTAGCCATTTTTTTATTTATCCTTGGGAAGTTGGCACTAAAAATCAATTCAACATGTCATCAAACTTTGGTATGGGAAGCCTATAACTGATAGTAATTGTATTAATTATCCTATTGTCAACACACATTTTTCAACTTTATCTTTCTTAGGTGTTAATAGACTAGGTGCAACATAAGGACTTAACATATCCTAGAGGAATCTCTCCAGCCAGCTTTTATACATGTTTATCGAGCTCAAGGTTATTTATTATGCACATATATCGATCCTTGTGCTTGATTATTTCATTGCCAATAAAAAATAGACATGATGATTGAGTGTGATCTAACATATGTTGTATTCACCAAACTCAATTATGATTAAAGATATGTTATATGGATGACCAGATGGCTATGCATGTAATGGCAAATCCTTTTGTCTTTTTGTAAATAAAAAACTCTTATGAAATTTATAGTGACATTAAAAGATCAGCTAATAGGGATTTTGTAACAATTCTTCAAAAAAAAAACTCTCCGTAACGTGATTGTAAAGGATTTTGTTAATCCGATTCCTTGTCATTTTGGAATGAGTTTGTTAACTTCTCAGCCATACTCTACACAATACATGCACCTCGCTAGGTTTAATATGCATTGATTGATATTGCATCAACAACCCAATCATTAAAAAAAAACATCAAGCCATATACACCCTTGTATCTACAATGACCAAGCACATCCCATCAAGAAGGTTGACTGATCTTGTCCAATAAGCAAGAAGTCTCAAAAACTTTAAACAAAAATAGCATATGGAAAAGCTTATACATAATTAAGCTAAAAGTAGCATGTTTACCCATCCTTCATATGCGGGCACTACAATATAATCCGACAAAATTGCAAAAGAACAGTCCATCGAAGCAGAATGCATTTACAAGTTTGATAGTATGCTACTTATGAACTCTTTATTTTTTCGTTTCCATTGCATTTCCGAATTCATATCTTCTTTGCTGGTCAACTTCCTAATCGATCAGATCATTGATTCTAGGACAATCAAAAGCCTATTGTGGTAGAAGTTTTGCTCCTACAAAGAAGTATACTAGAAAGTGAAGGAAGATCCATAACGAACAAAATTAGAACGTACCTTCAACGAAACATTAAATCCACCACAGCTTTGATCCCCACACGATCCGCATACGAGGCCACTACCAAGCCTCCAATCCCCAAAAGAATCAGAATACGACGCAAGTGGAGGCAACCTGAATCCGCTATCCCCTCCGGGTTGCTCCGTTGCAGCAGAAGAAGAACTGGACATCGCAGGAATCACCCTCACACCCGCCGCTGGGCCATCCTCCACGACAACCACCGGGCCTCCTCCATTCTCCGCCGGCTGCTGAGGCCGTTCCTTCCCGTCGGACGCGCTGAAATTGATGAGATCCCATCTCTCTAAGAAAAGGAAGACTTTCCTAAGCGTCCCAACGTCTCCGACGAGCGACTTGCGAACCTCCGTGAAAGTTAGGCGTCGAGAGGGGTTTTCCCGGTACTTATTGATGATGAAATCGCGGTATTCCTTGTAAACCCTGGGGCTCCGCGAGTATGAACTCCCGTCGAAGAACTCCGGCAGCCATTTCCTCTCCGTTTCATGGATATCGTCCCACCTAAACCAGCCTGCGCCTCGAATACCTCACATTAGGATGCTAACCCTAACCCTAAGTGCCAAAGTACGATATGAAAGAGAGGTGTGTGAGGTGACTAACTCGAAGAGATGGGGATGGTATAGAGCTCGCGTTCTCTGGCCTTCGGGGTAGAGAGATCAGCTTCAATGGCCATCTCTTCCGCTCTCTGTCTGCAAGTGGCGGGAAGGAGATGACGGAATCAACGGTGATGATGCAGGAGAGGTGTGGCTCATATGATGGGAACCGTTCGATGGGTCATGAGATGGCCTCCACGAGGAGACGGGGAAGGAGAGGCAACGCATTAGCAGAAAGCAAGCTGTTTCGGTAAGCTTACCTATCTCTTAGCAGATCCTTCTTTATCAATCATAAGCGAAGAGTATTGGAATAATATTCCCTTTTAAAGCACATATTTAAATATTAATAAATAAATAATATTTATCATAAAAGTAAGTACATATGAAAAATTTTATAATATTAAAAACAATGTCATTTTTAAATGATTATGATAACATTTTTATCTATTCTATCAATTTTGTCAAAAAAACAGTTAATAAATTAATTAAAAATATTTTTTAAATATTAAAATCACTTTATACCAATAATAATTGTATCAGTAAACACATGGGCAAGATGAGAGATGTGGACTCGCTCGTGTGGGTAAAAGCGCTGTTTAGCTTTTTGGTTAATGTTGACATTATATGATCCAAATCATTTAAAAGTAATCATTGAAATAAAAATTTTACATTTTGAAGAACAAAAATCAGTTAAATTAAATACAAAATTTATTTAAAATAATAACATCATCATTATATTGTTATGCTAAACTCATTTTAAATACTTTGATTATACATGTTATGATATGTTTTATTTTTAGATGTAACACATAGTACAACCTAATTTTTATTAATTTATGTTATTGTTATATAGATTTTTTTTCTTAGTCTATGATGACTTTTCAAATTTATTATAAGTTTAATAATTATTAAGTGATAAAGATAGAACATTATAAGACTACTTGAAATTATGAAAATAACAAAGATTTTATGCATTTTTTGGCTTAAATTGTTGTACTATGATTTGGGCTATATGTTATATATAAAAAAAGTATTTCAAAAATTATATATACTAGTTTTTTTGTTAAGATATTCTATTTGATTTCTATTACGATAATATTTTTATATGTGTGGTTATTTATCTTTACTTAAAAAAATAAATGTTTTTTTAGCAATTGTTTATTTTTTAAATATAAAAATTATTTATGTCAAAAAAATTCCAAATTAAAGAGTTTTTATAAAACAAAGATCTTTTGAATATCTAAATGCTCAATACAAAAAACAATATATGAAAATTATATGATAATGATATAAACATTTAGAAGTAACAAGGTGACAATTAAAAAATCTTTTCATTCCAAAGTAAAAATCCAAAATCATCTTCAATTTTGAAAAATCCTAATTTAATATATTCTAACATATTTAAATCATATTCATGTCAAAATATTATCTTGCTTTGTCATTTTTATACTAACCAAAGTATATCTTGTACCCAAATTATGTCTCAACATATTAAAGCTGTATACATTTATAGTTTGAAATATTTTCATATCTTTTAAATGGAAGATAATTTTCTCTATACATTATATATCCCTTAACTTATAAAAATGTCAATAATAATTCATTATTTAATGATTTCACTTTTAAAAATTATAACTTGATGATTACATTATTCTCTCTTTATTCATAAAAATTTACTACAAAATATTGATTTAAATCTTATGGATCAATTTTTAAAAACAAATAAAATCAAATTGATTTTATTGAATTTTTTTTTTGATAAAACCCAATACAAAAATAAAATTACAAAATTCTAGAAGAATCCTGAGGTGAACTTTTTCATATAAGATTAATGTATTAAACTACTAATTAACCTCAGACATTTTTTTATCAACATCTATGCCCAGATAAATTTAATTTTATAATAAATTCATATCTAGATAAAGTTTTAATTTATGAACAATCTTTAGATATAATTTAATTTAAACTTAATTTAACAGAAAAAATAAAACTATATTTGCATTTCTGTTGCTTACCTTCTTCTTCTGCCAATTATTTTACAGGGAAAAAACTGCTCAACTGGCCCTTTAAAAACCTATAAAATCTCCTCATCCCTGTTCCATCAACGGCATCCACAACACGACGTCATCTCTCCATTCCTCTAGAGAGAAAGATGGAAGGCCAAGATCAACGCTGGCGGCACTCGGCGACGGAGACGCTAAATCTGTAAGGATAGGTATTCGCGTACTGGAACGAGACCGCGAATCCGCTCGGCAGCGGAGCACCACCGTTGAGGAGACAGTCGTCGAAGCGCAGCCGGACGAGAACGCCGGGGTTTAACTGTCTTGCAGAGCTGAACCAGCCGCAGGTCAGGTGAATTCCCGTCATGGCGCACCCGCTCTTCTCCGGGCATGTGTTCATCACCGTCACGGTGTACGTCGGGATGCCGTCCGGCATTGGCACCGTCGCCTCTTGGTGTAGCAGGATGTCGTCCTTCGTGCACTGCGTCTCCCCCACGCGATTCGGTTGGGTTACAACCCCGAGGTCGCCTGCCATGGAAAATAACACTCGTGTAATTAATGGCAGGAAAGGAAACCTTTTCCACTTTCCCTTCGTCACCAAGCGACCAGACGGTGTTTCCTTACGTGGGTATTACATGGACACTGGAGCAGCTGATACAGCGTTTTCAAATTAAATTCGAAAACGGAACTTTTCTTAAGAGTTTCAAGAAAGGAAGAAGAGAAAATTTTCAATTTAGAAAAAATTGAGCCCAATCCAGAACACGACAGAGAAGAGCAACGGAAAAGCTGCGAGAAGGAAGGAGAAGATGGAAGGATGAGACAAAAAAGCAAGAAACGATTCCATTCCCGACAACATCGATCGTCTTCCTCTAGCCCACTACGACATTCGTCAGACCTGTGACAGGCTTCGATAGTGGCGGTTTGCTCTGTTCCTGGTAGCAGAAGTACAGAACCATCCATGGAGGGGACCGCCCTCTTTTCCTGTGTCGACATTTCCAAAACCCTAGCCTAGCATCAGCTGTTGATAGGTGCAACGAGAAGGACGTATGGTTACCAGGAGGCTCCTCAACAAGCTTGCGGGAGATGAATCGCGGTTCGGCGGAAGAGGCCATGGATGAGGAATATTCCACAAATCCGAATGCTAATCCTGAACGTGTATTAAAAAACGCAACCGATCATTAGGTAGACGTGAAGAATAGCAATGAAAATCTCAATGACCAAAATCGATGGTGAACGAACACACCGTACAGAACCAGAAGCAGGAAAAGGAAGATCGACATATATGCCCCGCGCTTTGGACTTCCAGACAAAGATGACTTCATCATCGTTGCCAGCTTCCTCTGCAACTTGACAGGTCAGCTCAGGTTGATGGTTCGCCAGCACGAGCTTGAGCGCTCCGACTCAACTGCATACAGCAGAAGTGAGGAAAAAGCAAGTGTTTATTATGAGAGGATAAGAGGGGAGAGAGACAGAGAAGCAAAGAGGAATTTGACTCGGGGCCTCGGGGTCACGGGCATCGAACGAGGGAAGAGGGAAAAAGAGACGGCGAAATCAACCGGATCCTGCCGAGCAGGGCGCTCGGCCGAGATGAGTGCGGAAATGGAATGCTAGAGGCGGGAAGGCGAGGAAGCATTGCCTGAAATGGCAAGCGGCCCGCGTCCTCGGTTGATGCGACCCTAACATCTCTACGGGAGTACAAGTGTTACCCCCGAGGCCCCGGACATCCATTCCCTCCGGGGGCGCAGAGCTTCCACGGTTCTATGGCCCATAAGACAATTCGTGCGTGCCTTATCTGTGATAGAGAGAAGAAGAAGAAGAGAGAGAGAGAGAGAGAGAGAGAGAGAGAGCAACCATCGATGATGTAGAAACTGAAATAGCGCAAGTAGGGTTTGCGAATTGGAGGAGATGGCGGAACGAAGCTGTTTGGTTGCGGAAGATCGCTAATCGTCTGCAGGGTCGAAGAGGTCGATCTCCGCCGTATCATAAATAACGAAACTTGCATTTTCCAATTTTCTTAAACAAAAATAAAACAAGGTCATTTTTTAACAAAAATGTATACACATAAGGGTTAGATAAATACAGTTATCCCTAAAAAATGACATTTAATTAACAATATTTAGTGCTATTCAATAAAAATTATATCAAAGCACAACCAGAATATTTAGTTTCATATCATATATAGTGTTATTTAAAAAATAGTAAATGTTTAATTTGATGATATTTTCAATAATATTATTAAAAATACTATTTTGTTAATAAAAATGGTATTAATAATTCACTCAAATTCGAACGACATTAAGATGTTAATTATCAGATATTAAGATGTGAAAAGTATTTATAAAGTATTGAGTAAATTATAAAAATAATGTCATTCGTCGTCCTTTAGCTTTAGGTTTAACCTGGTTTCTTAGAAATAGAAAATATTATATTTTTAATTAAAATTTTAAGTTAAAATTAATTTCATAAATATTTTGATTCAAATGAACTTTTAAAATTCTTAAATATATTTTTGAATAAGTTATTAATGAAATTCTACTATCTATTAAACGTTATATTTTTTGCATTATTTACTATTTTAATAATTTTCTTACCTTCTTAATAATCACTTTCACATCCATATGGCCTTCCAAATTTTAATAAAATTCATGCATCAAATCCAAATAAAATACACTGTTTGTTTTTTTATAATTTATCTAAAATTTTCAAATAAAACAATAGTTTTAATAATTTTATCTATCAAAAAACATTCATAATAATAATCCTTATAACTTTAGCATTTTTGTTTTGCATTGATTTAAATCCAAATTTCATGTATTTTTACTATTAAGTATTAATTATTTAATCTTTCTTATTTAAAGCGTTCCTTAAGATGAATGTGTAACCTTTACTTTTAAGGATATATGATATTTTGTAAAAAAATAATAATTTTTTATAAAATTCTATACAATTTTATAAAATCATTTTTTAATCAAAGTTCATACCTCTTTTTTTTTTTTTTTTGGCCTTTGATTCATCATGTAATAAACATATTCATTTAATTTTATTATTAGGTAGTATAATTTATCTTAATAAAATTTATTAATAAAATTCATATTTTTATGATATTACAATTATATATCTAATATATAACAATACTCAAATTTGTTATATCTTGTATATATGATTGGCTAGACTTTGTTTGTTAAGTATGTGATGATGAGTTAACATATATTTCGGTTTACAATTAAGATAACTTAGATGTATATCATGGGACTCTAGAGAAAGTAGTTATCTAGAATCTCTGGTTTGGTATTATATTAATTTATTATTGTATTAAGAATTAAAATATTTAATAATATTATAATAATATATTATTATGATAACAAAAATGATTTTTTATTTATCTCTTTTATATTTCTACTACAAATATGAAATAAGATATAAATTATCTTAAATTAAATATCAATATTAAACTTCTCACAATAATAGTATGTCATAATGATAATGTCTTACATGAGAAAATAAATTGTCACAGTATATTAGATATTCACATTTAATGGAATTTAACATCACATTAGAGCATTACATAGAGTATCATATAATTTAAATCTTCCTATCTTTATTTGAGCAACAAAAAAATATATCTTTTTTCTAATAACTAAGCTACCTATTTTAAGTCCTCATTCATTTTCCCATTATTTATTTACCTTCTAAATCATCAGAAATTTTATTCTATTCCAAAATTTTATTGAAATTTTTGCTTCTCTAAAATCCAATCAAATTAGACTATCTCATTCGAGGTCAAACCATATAATCTTATAATTGGACCATTATAAATCACTTGTTAATATTAAATTTTAAACTATGTTATTTCAACTAATTGTATAGTTAATTTAACATTTCAACCTAATCATCTTCTATCTTCACTTTATCAACTTCATTAGATCATCTGAATAAGTTACATAAAGCTTAAAATGCTTGATAATGTCACGCAATAATTCTAACACTAACTTAGTTCCAATATTAAAAAAACTCACAACATTAATGAAACTCATACCTATGATAATTCAAAATTTAACTTCCAATCTAATTATTGAAGAAAACAAAATTTATTTTCAAACTATAAATCTCTTCTTTTTCAAGTTTTCACTCACACTTCCATTACTTTTCCTTATTTCTAATTGCATACAACACAACCTTGGTGCCCTCTTCTCGTTATTCTTCTCTCTGTCTCAATGTCATTACAACAACGCTTCTTACAACATACTTGCCATTTGTCTAAGTTTTTTTGATGCTACTCTTTTGGGGACTATTATAGTGTTGTCCTTGTTGTTTTAAAGCAAAATTCTCATGTGTTGAGATTACAATAACATGATAGATCTTTTCACCCACAAGACAACCTTTGTGGATTAAGTGAAATAAATGCACATTTTATCTCGTCACCTTTGTTGTAATCTTAGATTAATCTCATCAAATGCTATGTAATGGTTCAATGTCGGACAAACATCATACAATAGTCCATTTCTATTTGGACATTTGAAGGGTTTATTGAGAATAAATTAAAGAAACAACTTTTTACAAAGTTATTTTTAAAAATTTTTATGAATAATTTTTTTAAATGAATAATCATGTTAAGTAAATTTGTAATAAGTGCCCAAAATTATAAAAATGTGTTGTACTAATTAAAGACAATAATGCAAAAATTATAACAATTAATATCATTGTCTTGGTTGTTTTTGAACAATGTAGACATTTTTAGAATTTGTAAATGGTGATGTTATTTAGAGGCAAGGATTTACTTTACATTCTAATTAATATTGTTGTCTACCATTATTCATAATATAATTATTATATTTTTTATTTGTATTACTTTAAAATAATTAAACAAAATATATATATATATATATATATATTTCAAGGATTATATTTAATGATAGTTTATCAAGTGTTATTGTGTTCTGACAACACTATTAATAACGTCGATTTGATTATGTTCTCATCTCTTTGCATTTCTATCACAATTGTTAAAATAAATTGAACCTAAGAGGCACAATTTTTACATAAAAACTTGTATTTTAAAAAACCAAGGCAACAAATGATGCACTGCATCTTCACTATAATGCTTGAGTAGTATAAAGGGGGTTCAAAATGTTTATAGCAAAATGAAACTAATGTCTCGAGATTAGAGCGTTTAAGTGTATGTTATTACAAAAAAAAAAGAGGGAAGAAAGGTGTTGTTATCCCATGCATTGCTTGTTCACATTAAATTGATTGTCCATGCATAGTCATCTACTTCTTGATGGCGAAGAAAAAGCAATTGTCATGGAAACTACTGAGTGAAAGTTCGTAACTTGATCTTCACCATTATCCAAATTTTCATCGACATTTTAAAGGCATTCTTGATAGACCAAGATATGGGGTGGCTTAAGAATTGAATTATTGAATAAAAAGAACGTAACATGAATGAGTATAAATAAAGAGTCATGAGATTATCAATCTCCCAACAAATTCATCACATAAGAGATAATTTTTTATTGAAGTACAAAAGATTAGTTATAGTTTCAATTGATTTGGATGGACTTTTAAGTCAATGGATTGGACAAGTATAAGTGACCACATGAAGATTCAATGAATTAGGAATCGAGAAAATTTAAATCCATGATAGTTAAGAGTAAAATGCAAAATGTGAAGATTTGATGACTTAGCATTGAGATATGACATTATTTATTGCTTGGAATTATTTTAAAACTAGAAAAGACTAGCTTATCATTTAAAAATATCATGATTAATTTTATTTTATTTTCTATATAATTATTTGATAAGCTCAAATATAAACTCATATAACAATTACTTTTAACAATAGATTCTTCAATAGAGGTGCATAGTTTTTAAATAATACTTAATGATAATATTTCAAAATTATTTATTATTAATTACCTAATATTTAATAATAATAATAATAATATATGAATCTTAGGCTTATTTGATGTAATTAGCACTACATATTAACTAAATTATTATAAAAAAATTTAAAATATTATTATATGAAAATAAAAAATTCTGTTTAGTAGTTTAATATAAACAAATAGTTATTTTGATGAGATTTGTCAAATCGTTTTTTAAATATTTTTATTAGAAATATAAAACTAAAAAATATATATACTTTTAACTTAGGTCAAATATATCTTTGATTAAATAATGTCAAATTGAACATAACATCATAAAAACCTTAAAACAAAAAAAAATGATTTTAAAAACATTTTTTTATATTAATTCAAATTCACATTCAAAGTCTTTGAAACATATGTTCAAAACTCTCTCTTAATAAAAGATTGATCAATTAATTAATCTTGAGTTTGAGGAAGCATAGATCTTTGTCCTCCTCTCAATTCTCTATATTCTTTGTATTGTTCAAAGCAAATTTTTATTGTAAAATTTTTTTTGTAATAGGAGTTGTATAATAGATTTTGACTTCTTTCAAGGTCTAAATTATGACCTATAATACAAGAGATACTTAATAAATTATTTAAAAATATGAAAAAAAATATTATACACTAATCAGAATTAGGTGACATACATGATATTACAGAACTATTCAAAGATTGATATTCAAAATATGTATTATAAATTATTAAGTTGAATAGGTAACAACACCTTAAACTTTGAATATAAAATTTTATAAAATGATTTTTGTCACATCCAATTTTACACATAAAATAAAAAATTTAAGAAAAACTCTATATGAAGTATTTTTAATAGAAAAATAAAATTCTAATTTTAGATTACTACTTAGAAAATAAAAGTTGTTGAAATGTGTATACCTTTTTAGCAATAATGTGTTGTAGTTTTGTAGGCATTGATGTTTAGAGTACTAAAGGATGAAAGGCCAACGTGATAGTGATTTGGGTTAATAGAGAATAAATTTGATTACAGGCTCTCCTAATGAAAAGTTTCTTACCTTCAATCCTTATCTCTCACAAGAGATTTGGTGGTCGACTCTCTCGGTGGAAGGTATCTCACCTTCGATCCTTATCTCTCACATGGGAAGTTGGAATCTCTTTAACTAGGATTGGGCAAACATACTTTATTAAAAAATATGAAAACACACAAATAAAATAAATTTTTATTTCATTATTTTTTTATCAACTATAGTCTAGTAAGTATCCTTATTTATAGATATCTCAAAAGTTTATCAAGAAATTTTTAAAACCAATAAAAAAATAAAAAAACTCAAATTAATTGAATTAAGCAGTTCCTAAACTAGTTATGCATTTTGGGTTGCAGTAACGATGAGCAGTGAAATGGCTACAGTGAAAAGATAAGGTGAGCAACACAATGGAGCTGTTGGTTTGAATTTTAGGTAGGCACAGGTTTGATGAAATAGAGCAAGCTGAAGGGACTGGCAGGTTGGCGAGAATTGTTATGTGTAACGGGTTGACATTGGTCAAATAATGTTCCTAGGACAATCAGGTCATGCAGGCAAAAGGATCAGTTCATGTAGCGACAATGACTTCTTATGGTGGTGGTGAATACAACAGTGATTGTGGCAAACAGCAGGGGATGGCGACAGGGGACAGTGATTGTGACAAACAACAGAGGATGACGATAGATGGTGAAATCAATAAAAAAATTCTATTTTAAGTATTTTTAAAGCAATTTTCAAAGTTTGTATGAGTGGATTTGTGAAATTGGTGCAATGCTAATGTATGTGTGTTTGTGAGTTAATATTAGACACTTCTATGTAAGGAGCTCTTTATTGTTTTTGTTGTTGTCTCGCAAATTTTCTTTTATTGGAGACATTTTCTTTTGGGTTGAATTGTTAAATGATCAATGTGGCTTTATTCTTATTATTCTTAGAGATGACTTGGACTTTATTCTATCTTGGCTTAAGCTTGTTAAGATAAGCCTTATATTTTTGGGCTTTTGGAAATAAATTTTATTGAATTCATATCTAACTCTAATTTTCATGATCTTCTCTTTTAGGATAACTATTTTACTTAGTGCAATAATAGGAAGTGAAATGTGAGGATATGTTCTGTCTTAATCATAACTTTAAGAATTGAAAAACTCTTATAAGGTTTCTCAAGTTTATGGTGACTTACATAGCTTGTATTTTCTTAGATTATTACTCATGCTTCCTCAACATGATTAGTCACCACTTGAAGTTCGAGGGTAATGATGCATGTCAAGTACATATGATGGCCTTAGCTAAGCCTTTTCATGGGCCTTCCTCCTCCACCCTTATAAATACTATTCGACATTGAATATCCTCCATTTATCAAGCAATTTGCATGTGAGAGTTCTCTTCACTCATTGCAAAGAGTTGGTTGGTTAAATCCTTTCCTCTTATGAGTATTGACAACTACTTTCCTTGTTAGTTGATTACAATATTGTCCTAGTTCCACTTAAAACTTGGTGGCAAAATAAGCAAGTGTAGTGGTTGTTTTTTGAAGATAATAATTCTCTTCCATAAAGCAATTACTTATAATAAAGTTCTAATAAAGTTATCTTTTCATTAACCTAGATAGATGTGGGTAGATGGCTAATTAGGTATGCAGACCATCCTTACTAATTGCTTTTGTTAAAAGTAGGACACTCCCTCTTTTTGCTTCACCTCTTAGCTTCTTCCTTCCAATTGAGTATGTCCCTTTACTGATTAGGCTTGTCAACTTTTGAATACCTGTTGGTGAGAAAGAGATCATGTGGTGTAGCTGCTCAATGTCAAATATGCTTTTAAGATTGATGTAGTTTTAGACTCTTTTGTTAAGAGGTCATGGGATATTGTTAAGAGATAGTTCATCATGACCTTCTACATCTATTTAGCTAAAAAAAGAACTCCTTAAAGTTTGTAGGGATACAATTATTGTCCTTATCCTTATAGGAAAGGGCATAGTTCAATTGAACATGTTTTGCCTCATTAGTCATTATTTAATCATTTATAAAATCATAACTAGAATCTTGGTCCATAGAATGAAGGTGTGTCTCCATTTTCTTATAATATATAAGCAAGGGTCTATCTTATTGTGATGTATAGTAGATAACTATCTTTTGGCATAATATTTCTTCCATCAAATGAATTCACTTTAATCCTTGATGAAGTTAATGACAATGCCAAAACAATTTTGTCCAAATTATTATTTCCCTTGTCCATTCCTTCCAACCTAAAGTTCTAAGATTTCATCTCTTATTTAGGCTTTAGCTATCAATGTAAACCCCTCCTGCCTCTAGTTTAGCTTAAGTTAATTTCAATGGGTTAATTGCAATGATTAGTGTTACTATTATCATTGTTGTCATTCGTGTACACTCAAGTCACTTTCATTATTGCTATAGTAAAGACACTCATTATGTTTACAACTTCTATTGAGGTCATGAGACATGATATCTAGTATTCACAAAGCTTTATGATAAGGACACCAATCAAGATTTTTAAAGCCCAAGAAACAATTATACATGTGTTGGCATTTCAAGACAATCAAGATATTTATTCTTTATGTGCAAAGTTAAGATGAAGCCAAAACTTATATTTTAGGCTCACATTTTATGCCAAAAAACACAAAAAAGACAAAAATGGGCCATTATGCCCATTTTCGCATCTCTGCCAACTTCCAATACCTCTGTTGCTCATCATCAGTCTGACCCATCCTCACGACAATCAACTTGAATAGCATTTGGATAAAATGGATATGTAATTGAGTCTTTAAGGACCATTCTAGATAGCAGGTTTGAGTGACCTGTGAAGGCATATGGATCCTTCACTCCACACAAACCTATTAACATCATTTTTTAAACCCACAAATACACTCGAATCCTTTACACCACACCGATCCACTAGATTAACTCATCAGCAACATAGTTCATGCAACCAACGAACACATCTAGAATCTCTAATGCCATGCCGATCTATCAATCAAACCCAACATCAAAATAGTTTGTGCGATGTTGCTAACGTTGCGTTGACTTGCCAATTTGATTTGTGATACATCAACCAATATGTGACTTGCAACAACAAACATGAACTTAGTTGACATTGAGTAGATACACAACTTTTAAGAAAGTTTTTTGGCAACGACTTTAATCACAAAAATTTTGAACAAAACTATGACCTTTCAGAAAGTTTTTTGGTAATAGCTTTATACATTAGTTTGGCAATAGCTTTTTAGAAAACTATTTGGTAATAACTTTTAACGACAAAATTTGTATTTTTTATTTTCTTTTTATTTTGTCTTTTGTACTAATGCTCTCTATAAAAGTGAAGGATAATCTTTTGGAAATGATGATTTTTGTATGAGTAAAAAGTTTAATGTTCTTTTGTGTTTTATTGAGGTATAAGGTTGATTTTAACAAAATCTCTTATGTGTTAATTTATTAAGGCTCTAATATTAGAAAGAGGGTTGCAAGGCCCAAGTAATGAAACATCATGCAAGTTTACCTACAACTTTAAGACATTACCTTCTTATCATTGTAACATATCAGTTCATTTTTTCAGTTTGTTGTTTTTTCACTTTATTGATTCTATTTTACTTTATCATTTCCATTTTACTATTTAGTCTTTATTCACTTTGTCACTTAAAAGTTTTTTGAATTTATCACCTCTACTTATTTTCACCTCTCTTTTCTTTATGATTCAATTTTTTTTTGAGTATTTTGGATTATCTTTGTATAAAAATTACTTTATTACTTCAATTTTTGTTACACTTAATAAAGCCTTTTGGTGCTTTGTGATCTTTACTTTGTTCTTTCTTCATAATGAGATTGATTTTATCAATCACTTACTAATTACTTTATCTCTTAGTAGTTAAAGTGGTTACAAGCTTACCATAAGAAATGACTCCTATGTTTAATGGAGTAATTGAGAAAGAATTTTGAAAATACAACATTCAATAAACACTCAACCAAGATAGATCTTACATTGAATAGGTTAGTTCTAAAATTATATGTTGTATTAGTGGGTCTATAGTTAATTGTGGTGGGTAAGAATCAGAGATTCTATATTATGTTTTAGATTCAATGGTTATAAACTATTGGGTTGAAAATAAAGTTCTTAATTTGAGATATTAAAGAAAAAAATAAATAAATAATTGATGTAGAATAAAATACTAAAACTTATTTTAACTAGTAGACAATTGAGAAAGATCTAGATTTAAGCATTACATTTGTATAAGGGGCTATCAAAGGTAATATAAGTTTATAATAAGAAATCCTAGAATCGTCGAATCACTACTATGTGAGATATTTTAAGACCATAGTATTATATATAAAGTCTGAAAATCTTCTATTTGTAGTTGATATATGGTTGTTTATTCTTATACTCATTTACTTAAAATTCTAACAACATAGGTGCACATTGTTCAATGATTCTTCTTATTAATATATCTCTTGGAAATCACTCTTTGTCATTTTAAGTGTAGAAGATTCATTAGCTTCACTTGGTTTATTCTCAAATCACATCAAACTAAACGAGGTGATATTTTGAGACTCAGTTTTACTTTGTAGAGATATTGCTCTCTTGGATCGTTTCATCCCAAATTAAGTTAGTTTTGTCCCTAAAATATGTTTTTACACCTTAAGATTATAACATCATATCTACAAGCTCAAAATCTTTCTTTTTTAATCATTATGAGGCTATTTAATTCTATATCTCCTTTACCTAAAAATCTTACATTGGAGACACATCATCTAATAATTATTCTCCTTTGGATATAAACCTATAATCACTACCCACATTCTTTGGTTGTTCTAATTGCATTCTTATCTTATTACATTTTGATTGTAATCGCTGAAAAAAGTAGAAGTTAAGAGACAATAATTTTTTAAATTTTTTTATAAAACCCTAAAATTTCAAAAAAAAAAAAAATGGTTGAACATAAGCAATGCAAATAGAATTTACCATGATGCTTGAGTAATATAAAGGGGGTCCTGAGCCTTTATAGAGGATGAAGCTTTTGTCTCGAGATTAAAGAGCTTCAATGTATGAACTATTAGAAAGAAAAAAGATTAGAAAGGTCTTGATTGTCCTATGCATTCCTTGTTCGCTTTAAATAGTTTATGCACTGACAATCATCAACATGGTGACAAAGAAGTGATGGTTGTCATTTGAACTAATAAGTAAAGGTTCAAAGCCTTATTCTTAGCATCATGCCAATCTTCATAAGTCTTTCCAAATTTTTTTTGATAGATCACAAGATAGGGATAATCAAAGAATTGATTAATTGGGTGAAAAGAATATGACAAGTTTTTATAAGATTTATGAGTCATAAGATGAGGATTAATTTCCTGAGAATGTCACATAGTAAATAATTGGTTGTTGAAGTTAGCTATATATTCTTTTGATCCAAATGAAATTATAATTTATTATATTAGATTGATAGGATGACTTAATGAAAGTTCTATAACATAGGCACCAAGAAAATCTAAATTTATAGTAATGAAGAGCAAAGCACAAATAATGAAATTGTTTTCTATGTTTGTATGCAATTGAGCTTATTTTTTAAAATCATGTTTTTGGGTAAATAAGCAATTTTCATATTCAATAATCATTTAGTTGATTGAATTTAGAAATCAAGTTTCATTTATAGCCATAAAGATGTGTTATTATTTATTGTTTGATATTATTTTGAAACTCTAAAAAACTAACTTATCATTTAAAAAATACTATAATTATTTTTATTCCATTTTTTTATGTAAAAATAAAATAATAATTTGTCCATCACAAATATAAACTCATCAAATAACTAATTTTAATAATATATTATTAAACATACAAATTTAAAATAATATTTAACAATTAAATTTAAAAATATATATTTTTTGTTAATTATTTTAATATTTAGTAATAGTTATATCATACAAATCTTAAGTTTATTTAATTTGATTATTATAAAATATTAAATCAATTAATAAAAAATAAATTTTAAAAATATTATTATATTACATTGAAAAATTATTATTTTGATGAAATTTATCAAATGATTTTTTAAATATTTTATTTCAAATATAAAATAATAATATTATTATTATTATATAAAACATTATTTTTAAAGTAATTAAATAATTTAAATACTAAATTCTATGGTTAAAAATTAAAAAAAATTAATTAAACTATTTGAAATAAGTAGTTTTTATTATCAATAATGTTTTTTTAGCTTAATTTAAACCTATCTTTAATAAAATAACACAGCATTATTAAACAAATAAAAACAAAAGAGAACAGCCTTTCCCTTGTTTTGTACATTCATTCAAACTCACACACGTCAACATTTCCTGTCTTCAAAGCCGGCTGATTCTCTTCCATGCTTACAGCTATCTCTTCTCCTTCTCCCTCTCACCCGTTCGCCTCGGCCGCCGTTTCCACCATCATCTGCGCCGATTGTCTGAAGCACACTAGAACAAAACTGGCAAATCTAAGCACTCTTCCCGTGCCCTCGAGCTACGCTTTCTCTCGCTTTCGATCCCGTTCCGCTCCCGCTCTTCTCCCGGTTGAAGCCTCTCTCGCCGACATACACGTTCGCTATACCAAACTCATCACGTTCCGGAGTAATCCCCTCCATTGCCGACATCTGGCCACTCCTCGACCATCATTCACCACGTCTCCGGCGCTCGTCTATTCGGTGGATGACCTCTTCGGGTTTATCTGCTCGGGGCCTCTTTTGAAGAGGCTGGGACTCACCGCCGAGAAGGTGGCGAATGGAATAGACAAGTGGTTGCTGTACGGAGGATACCTTTGTAGATTGTTTGGAATGAGCGAGCTCATTTTGACTCCATCTGAAAAGGGAAGGATTTACCATTTCTACGTCCCTATTTTTCTCTGGTGTGAGGAACAGATCCATCGCCATGTTTCACAGGTTGGAGGCTCGGAGGAGGGCCCTACTCCATTAATGGTATGCTGAATAAGCTTCTCTGTGATGTTTTTTCTTATTGAAATCTGCTTCTTATAAGTGGAGGATGGTTCCTTAAGCTTCCCTTGTTAAGCCTTCAGGCGAGGGAACTTAAAATGGTGTCTTTGGCATTTATGGAAAAGATGGCTATAGATTCATGATCAATCCAAAAGCCAACATCTGCCTACCTTTAGTTTCATAACACATGAAATAAACCAATGAATTAATCTAGGAGCTTGGAACAATGCTTACAAGTCATGTAATTGTTGGATCTTTTGGAAGGTTCAATGATTGAAATGCATAATGGTTCTTTGTTCATATGGTGCTAGATTCTTGAGGATTTGGTTTTGTTGGGAAGTAGTATCGAGAAACGTTGGAAATAGCCTTGAAAGGGTTGTGTTAGGAGACTATTGTGGCTAATTCGAGAACTTGGAAATTGTGTTGGGGAATTGCCTACAGGTGAGGTTGGATAGGAAGCCCACCACATCTCAAGTAAATATGTGCTTGAGCAATACTTATGAGACAACATATGTTATCCATCGGATTATTGTGAGGAAAGTGTGACTTAGATTGAGGTAAATGAAAATTTTAATCTTCAAAATACCTTGTTTGATTTTTGTAAGAATGTTACAACAAATGTTTTTCACTAAGGATATTTTAACCTTGTAAAATTGCAATGTATGACCAAATTTGTCGAACAAATCATCCATAGTTGCTTATTTGTGCCATTTTAGTCATTAAGATGATTTCCTTTTTTTTAGACATAACTTTGTGTCGTAGAACAATATTACCTAATGGAACTCAACAAAAATAATTGCAGAAGACTTTATACATATCAATGTTGAATGAAACAATCTTCACTGTCAATTGTAATGGATTTATGAATTATCTATTTAATCATTGTGGAATTCTAATCTTGCATATCTTGTAGTAGTCTCCAATCTTTGTATTAATAAGGGTCATTGATGTGCATTCAAAATAGGGAATGAAAGTTTCAAGAAAAATAAGTTCCAATTTTGAAATAAAAAAATAGTAGTAACTAGTGAAATAATGAAGAAAAGGAGGAGGAGAAATTTAGATTAACATTTATGGTTTGGAATAATCACTTGCAAGCAAAACCGTTAAACTATTTCATGCCAGTATACATAATGTCACTGCTATGAAGTCATGGATGTATTCTTGCAATTGATCATTATGAATTTGTTTCTAATATGCTTACCATTGAACCACAATAATAGGCACAAAAATGCAAAAATGCTACTTTTTCCAAAATAAATGTTACATATTCAACCTAATGAAAGGTTTCCTAACTTAAATTTAGTCTATGTAATAGACTTTCCAAAACTGAAATCAAATATAATAAAATCCTAGTAATCAAACTGGATATCAGTATTCCACATTCTGAAGTTCATATTTCCAAAAAAGTATCATTGCTGAATTAAATCAAAAGTGTTATTTAAGCTTAGGAAAGATAGGGTCGGTATAGATCTACAAAAGATACATCTGTTGTCTAATAAGTGAATCAGTTTCAGGTTTAATAAGGTCAGCTGATGTTTAAGGGTTAAGGATTTTTTTGCAGTAATGGACTATTGACATTAGATCTGGATTGTTCATATTATGAATTTTTATGAGGCATGCAATGCTTATTGGTTCTAGGCCAAACCTGTTACTCGAGCATGATCAGTTCCACATATTTTAGGAACAACATTAACCATGAATCTTTGGAATTAACCCAAACCTGAGTTGGGAACTAAGGTTAGGTTTTGGACATTTTTAGGATCCATTGATATATATATATATATATATATATATATATATATATATATATATATATATATATATATATATATATGTATGTATGTATGCATGATTTTTTGAAGATTCTAGCTTGCTTTTAATCAAAGAAATTAGCAAGATAAAGTTTCATTCATTGAAGCATCTTAAAATGTCATCAATTAATGCATGTTCGTATTCAAGACTTAGATAAAAAAACAAGGATCTCTCAAACTACTTGGTTTGAGATGTATATAATATTTAGAAATCGTTAGCTTCCCGTTCTAGATATTCTAAGTTTATAGAATCAATAATCAACTCAAATTGGGTAAGCTTCCAAATCACAAATTTCAGAACCATCCTAAATTGTTCTAGTCAATTTAATTCTTGGCTTTTGGGATTTATCCCATGCCCCCAAAATTTTATACCTTTTTAGTTGTCTTTGAAATAACATTTTGACGACTTGGAGGTGATAAATGAGTTTCTTAGAATGATTTCCCTAGCAAACTAGTTTCCTTTGTCTTCAAAAATAATTTGTTTAAAGAAATTGCTTCAACAGATGTTTAATAGCAATATGATGTTGAAGAAAGCAACCTAACCCACTTGGTTATGATCCACGAATCATAACATGTCATTTTGTTGCAATAAGATGTTTACGTTTTACTTGATCAGAATATGCATGATTAAAAAGGGGACGTCATTCTCTAAATATGGTTGTTGGGAAAAAAATTTTCCAATTAAAACTGCAACTTTAGAAGAATTTAAACACATAGCCATCGTGAAACAAGTCATTTGTAAATGTTATTAGTTAGGATGAGTGACACATCCCAATTTTTCTTCAAAGATATCTGAGAAAGTGAATAAAAACCAATCTTATGTTGTCAACTTAGATAATTTATGGCAGCTAACAATTGATGAATTTGACATAAGCTTATAGAGCCAATAGCATTGATTAATGCGATTAATTAAACATTTCAAAGTTTGTTCAAGTTATAGTGGTCAAATCCAAGAGAATTAGGTTTATTGTCATTAATGAGGGATTGGTGGAATCTAGATGGGTGCACATGCCCAATGCAATGTGATGCATCAAACATAAAAGGAAATATGTACAATTAAATGGAGACAAGGTTTGGTTTTTAATTAACTATCTTTTGCAAATTATTAAAATATGGAAATATTATATCCAATGTTCTAGCTCGAATTGTACTCCTTATTCACCAATTACCTGGAGTATAGCTTTAGAAATATTGCAATGATGGTAGAGATAAATGCAACATCATTAGAAGGACAGAAAAACATGATAAGAATTAACCATGATGAAGAATGGATGGGTGGCAATGTTCATGTGATTTAGTGTTATTTATGATTCATGAGATCTATCGGAGGTATCGCTTTAGGTAGTTTCTTGTTTGTAGAAATAATAAGATAAACAACGATTCAAAACAAAGAGCCTGTCATACACAGCTAAATATTTTCTAGTAGCTACATTATCTTTTACATCTATGTTAGTGTATTAAAATTATTGGTGGGAGCATTAATTGATGCATTCTAAAGCTTTAAAGATAAAGGAAATTCTTCAAAATGTTCTTGGCACTTCTTAATTCTGCTAATCAAACCCAACAAAACTCTTGTATCAGATAAGCATTGGCGAGGATATAAGTCTATTGATGATTTATTTGGGAATGTTGGAGCCCATAGAAGTTTCTTCCCCTTTTTTTGAGTTTTAAGTGTTGTTCAAACAGGTACTAAGTGTAAAGCAACCTAATATCATTTTAGGCTTATTTTAAATTGAAATGAAATAGCAGAGAAGTTTCATGCAACAAACTTTAAATTTAGATTTTTATTACAACCTATATTTATGAAAAGAAGTGTATTTTGCTGTATTTTTTTCAGATTGGCGTTAGTGCTCCTCAGGGTAGCGGCAAAACAACTCTTGTATTTGCTCTAGAATACCTCTTTCGTCAGAGTGGCAGGTAGTACACTAGAATTTATTTATAAGGTTTTATTATGATGGAAAATTTATACCAAGTTCTTATCAGGAATGCTGCAACATTATCAATTGATGATTTCTACTTGACAGCTGAGGAACAGGTATGCATATAGACTAAGGCTTCATTACTTATCTATTCTATTCCATGGTCTTTTGTTTCCTCCTAATTTCTTAGATATGGATTACTATTTCAGGCCAAATTGAGGAAACAAAACCTAGGGAACACTCTCTTGGAGGTTTTGAAAATTTACCATTTGTCTTGCAGATTATGAATATGAGTAATTCATGTGGCTCTAATTCTGTGCTTCATTTATCCGGACTTAAAACAAGGATTCTTTGAATACTACTTCTTCCATTTCTTTATGATTAGCTTCGGGGGAATGCGGGAAGCCATGACCTGCAGCTCTCTGTAAAAACCCTTACAGCTTTAAAAGGGCTTACAAAAGCAGGTATTAGCCATCAAAAATTGGAATCAATGAAACCAAAATTTGTTACAAATTGCAAATCTGATAGCTTGTATGCTGTTCAGGCATGAAGATGAAGCTACCACGGTATGATAAGGTAAGAGATAGATTACATGTTCTTTATTCGAATCTGCTTATTAGCTTACTTTTTTTTTTTTTTTTTTTTTTTTTTTCTTTTTCACAATATCATATGTAGTCTGCTTATGGAGGGCGAGGGGACAGAGCTGATCCTTCAACTTGGCCAGAGGTTGAAGGTCCGCTATCGGTAATAGTGATCTGTAAATTTCTAAAGTGCAATCCTACTCCAAAGGAAGATGCATGAATTGCTTTTGCGCAGGTTATTCTATTTGAAGGCTGGATGCTTGGGTTTAAACCTATTCCAGGCAATGCTGTGAAAGCAGTGGATCCGCAGGCAAGTTCTTTTTCAGCTTTCTCATAGTTTTGGAAGCAAGTGTTGTGATAAACTTGTTATTATGTAGCTTGAAGTAATAAACAAAAACCTTGAAGCCTACTATGATGCATGGGACAAATTCGTAGATGCATGGATAATTATCAAAATTAAGGACCCAAATAATGTGTTTAGATGGAGATTACAGGTATTTATTTGTTTTTTTTTTAATTTTTGAGATTTAATCATTTTGGGAGTCATTTCAATTTGTGGTGCTTACTTAGTTGTGCATTATATTTCAGGCTGAAGTGGCCATGAGGGAAGATGGGAAACCTGGAATGTCTGATGAAGAGGTGAGTGCTTTCTTTTCATTTCTTTGCCTGGTAGTTTCTTTATGTCATTAGGTACAAATTTTGCTGCCCAAAAGCTATGTTATGTTCAACTGAAGTTCATGTTTGGTCACTTGGAAACGTTGCACTTTATTATGAATTTAATTAAATGTTAGTTCACATCAGAATTAGAGTATTTTAATATTGTTCTTACAATAAACTTATGATTAACAACTATACTATTCAAGCTCACATCCAATTCAGACAAAGTTCACAATTGTAACCTTTAAAGCCTATTTTTTTTGTAATTTTGTTATCATGTTTTGTACTATGTGAACATTGCTAAAAGGAGGTTAATGATGCTAAATTTCATCTACTGTAATCATGCTATGTTGTAATTAGTAGTTTTTGTGTTTAGCATTCTTGTCATTAAATATTAAATTGTTTAATAAAAATTAGATTTGAAGAAAATTATTATTTATTAAATTAGACTTTAACTTTTCAATGTTATTTAAGCAGAACAAAATAATATCACTCTTTCCTCATATTGTTCTTCTTTATTAAAAAACAAATGCAAAGTGTGTTCAAATGATGGACTTGATTGTATTTTGATAGGCTTACTTGCAAAATATTGAGTTTGTGAAGTGTGTGCGAAATAGAACATAATCCTGTGGCTTGTAAATAAATGTGCAGGTCACGGATTTTGTGTCCAGGTATTTGCCTGCATATAAAGCCTACCTCCCAACTTTGTATTCCGAGGGGCCTCAGGGTTTGGAGAAGGAACGGCTTGTCCTTATTGATATCGACGAGGAGAGGAATCCATTACCAGAGGAATGAGCTTCTGCTGCAGCTAAGGCTTGGTTGAGTTTGTTCTTATGATCAAACCTTTGTTTCATATGTATGTGTTTAAACAGCTGCTCTCAGCTTTCAGTTTTCTCTGCTCAGTCGATCCTTTATTGGTGTCATGATTTCAATATCAACTCATCTATCTATGATATGATAATGTCTAACAAATGTAACATGTGCATGTGTGAACAATGTTCAAGGAAATGATTGTCTGCATAATGCACTTGATATGTATAATACATACATGACTTTAAAATATACAATGAAAATAATATGATATTTGATTAGCTGTAATTAAAAGTACTATTTGAAATAAATATATACAGATAAAATATTTTTTAAATTATTTTAAAATTATAAAACAAAACAATAGCAATTTTGTTTTCAAAAATTTAGTAAGTGGTTCATGTAAGACGTATCATGTCACTCATAGTTGAAATACAATCATCCAGACAAGAAAAATAATTATAACTAATCATAATATAATACCTTGATAGATATCAGATCAAATCACTAAATCTTTGAAAGTACAAGTATCTATTTATATATTAAATACATAAATCTTTAATATTTATGACATATTATACTAATCTTAAAACATTACTAAATAATCATTTTAATTCCAAAAGTGGCAGTACCCATCACCTTAATAACTTAAATAAATTAGATTTAAAATATAATTAAATATATTACTGAATAATAATCTTAATGCAATACAAAACAAAAGCAATAAAATAAGACAAAATACTGACTATATCTTTGAATCTATTAATAAAATCAATTTAACCTTATAACAACACTTTTTTAAAATACTTATTTTGAATTAAACATCATACATAAAAACATATTTATTTAATCAAATCTAACAATTTTTAAAACAACATAGCCGACACCCAAATTTTAGTTTCAACTAAATTTACAACCCAATAAATAATCATTTTGCAGAACTTCATAATTGCATCAAAAGTAGTACGAATTTAAGCAAATAAAATCTTCATAATAAAGCTTTATTGCACAACAAACCTTTTACTGCACAAATGAAAGAGGGCGCACCTGTTTGGCCGAGAGATGATCAAACTCTAGCAGAAATGTGCGGATCTCCATCGGCGCAAGCTCAACCAGAAGCTCGGTGGGATCAACAGGCCCTCCCCGGACCAATCCCTCAGGATTTGGATGACCTTCAGTTTTCCATTTCAGTTTCTTGGATTCCATTGCAGCCCTCTCCTGATTAGCCGAGAGATTCGTCTCGACGATGTTGATGATCTGAGAAGGACTAGGTTAATGTCTTCCTCGCTTATAAAAATGGAAGAAAAATTGGCTTTCGGAGTACCTTTTTTCCTGGAAACATCTTCTTAAGATCAACCGAGGCAATCGAAGAGAGTTCCTTGTCCTCACCCAGCTTTAAAACATTCAGGGGGGAGGAAAAACATATCAAATGATGTACATGTAGAAGTCAGGGAAGACGAAGAAGAAGAAGAAGAAGAAGAAGGAATTCGTTTACTTCGTAGAGATGAGCCAACCGCAATAGAACAAGACCATCCTTAAGCGTCTGCCATAAGTTATGAGCAGAAAAACGATTTAAACTGTCGACAAGAAATCAATCTGCTATCAAACCGAATACCTGAAGGGTAATCATAGCAACGTTGTCTGGAAGAGCATACGAAGATTCCATTGCTGAGAATGTTGAGATATGAGAAGTTTCCCAGTTACTTCCATCCTGAATTATACCGAAGTTCGGAAAAATGGTGGAAAAGATCAATTTAAGTTGTCGATGAAAAGAAGAGGTGAAAATACCAGCTCTGAGAAGGAGATTAGAAGGGGAGAATATATTTCTTGTCCGGTGGTTCGACGCCACTTTGTTCCTTCTCCTACTGGATTGATGCGAAGATAAATGGTTCCTTTCACCTGTCGATGGTAGATTAAAGTTTTTCAAAGAATAGGAAATAATCTATGTATAAGAAGAAGAAAGAACTTTTTCTAATTTCAACTATTAACAATACAAATGGAATAAACAGAACCCATAAATCCTACAAAATGTAGACCATCATAAGAAAGTAATTAATATAGAAAATTTCATAGTTACATTGTTAGATGAATAAGAATTCTCCCATTGGACAACTTAAACACATCACTTGGCTAGTAACCTCAATTGCACCCAAGATCAATATTGAAGAGTTAAAGCTATCTAAATGGCCATCTTGTAGGATCAACAATTATAGCTCTATAAAACAAGTTCAAACATAGTCACAAGTTGCTTTTATTTCTCATTAAATGTATTGATCTTCATTTTGAGAGGCTTATTATAAAAAAATCACTAGTTTGGAGAAAGAAAAGATTTTTTGCTCAGTAGAAAATGAAGGTGAACACTTGAGCATGTGGTTATCAAGAACACGCACACTCATAATAACATAAATGCAGATTGTATATCATAAGATGTCATTAATAAATTGCAAAAGATTCCTTACAGTTAATCCGGTACATTCGTCATTTGTACAGATTGTTTCATTGAGTGCTTCTGCAACTCCTTTACCATCATCATGAAGCAACCTCCTAAAACAATGAGAAAGGATCTAATTATTATAAAACAAGATGCAAGAAAAGAAGCAGAGAACCAGTAATTTAACATAGACTCAAACGTCGATTAAGGGCATAATCTGACCTTTCTTGCACAAAGTTGTGGTCAGGGTTTTAGCTAAATCAAGATTTCTACATCAAAGAAATAGCTGATATTGTCCAAGAATAATAGTCTATAGCCAATACATTAAGAGGCAAACAGAGAAGCTGAACTTAGATTTACATCAACAGGTACCAGTTCCAAGCTCCATTGTCTCATGGAGACAAACTTTTTAAGTTCTATATTACAAATAAATAAACAATTGAACTTTCTCTGACATATGGTGAAACAGGATCAGTCCAAAGAGTAGAATAGTAGTATTCCATATAACAAATGAAAGATTAGTTTTTGAATAATAAAATCATAAAGCATAAAGTACCTATGCAGCATTATTTCTACTTGTCCATCCCGGATGCTAGAACCACCCATACAGCGGTCAACCAATATTGAAAGTTCTGTGCTATTATCTTGTATATAAGCTCCTAGATTAATCTGAAAAAGAAATCTTTAATTCATAAATTTACTGAAATAAACTTACTTGGCACCTACACTTGATACAAATAACTCAGCAAAAATAGGAAAAAGTATTTTTCTTAGTAGTCTGTAGCTAATATTCCACCTTTGGAAGTATAATGGTGATCAAGTTATTGCAAGAAGTGTGCATGGCAGATTTCTAATAATTGTTGGTCACTATAAGAAACTTACAGGATAATAGTTTCCAGCTACAGGTTGATTTACATTGAGTTCCCAGTCTGATCTATAATCTCGAATCTATCAAATGGCAAATACATAAATATTATCTGAAGCAGCATCAAGATAATACAGAAAAATTACAGAGTTTCACAAGACTTGAACTTTATGATATATAACAGACTTTAAAGGCTTACCCTCTTTAAAAAATCACGTCCATTAGAATCTGTGTAAAATGACATGTCGTTCTCAATTGTTGTGGTAAATTGAGTGGCTACTTCTTTCCCAATTCCATCTTCAATTGGTATGGGTCCCACCTAAATTAGAGAGCAGAAATTGCAGGAGTACAACATTAGATAAATTATTTTGTAGCACATATCAGGTTCAACCAAACCTGATTTCTTAGCCTACCAAGCAGAAATTTAGATTTTGTTCTTCCAGATGAGCAAGAATTTGGTAGATCACTCGAGATACCAACTTTTAAAAAGAGTACTTACTGCGAACTCAATTTCTACGTGATCCTTTGCTTTGTACACTCTGGTAATCTACAGATATGAATAAAAAAATAAATTAAAATGTACAGCAGCAAGAAATTTGAAGCGAATTGTATAACGAAATCATTCTTCGACGCAAGACAAAAACAAGTCTAGTTTTAGCCACGATGAAGAGAACAAACAAAATCTGTCCTACTGGTGCTTCAAAACTATACAAGAAAGAACATAACAAACAAAATGGTTTTCTATGTTAAGTTCAAACATATTCAACTGTGAAATGAGATCCACATTTTAGACAAGACGACATTAAAATGATGTGGGGACCTACTTCTGCAGTTCAACATATCTGTTGGTTTAGCTTGATTGCCTTGTTGTTAGCCAATGCAGGAATCTTGAGGTTGTCACATAAGTTATAGGTTAACTTTGATTTGCTTTAGAAACTTTGTTTATAGCTTAGTGATCAGCAAATTTAGTTATTTTTAGCTTTTGGAACTCAATAATTTTTTGGGTATATTATCAGCTTCATTTCACTTATACACAGCATTAACTCCAAGTTTATGTCATAAGTATTGAAGTTAAGCTCCTCCGTCTTATCCCATTTTGCTAGGATTAGAGACTAGGGATAATTAGTGGGATTAAAGAATGCTGCTATTGTTTGTTGTATCAATTCATCTTAAGGCGATCTTTGAACATCATTAGGAAAACAAAAACAAATTAGATTAGTCATCGAATCCTAATATGCATGCAATAATTAAAGAATTTTAAAAATAAGGAAACATGCAACAAGATGCATATGAAATATTGCAAATTCCTAATGGTAAGACATTAGTAGTTCAAGGAGAAAATGATATAAAACCACAGGTAGTAGTTTTGGAAAACCCCAGTTCATGATCCTGGAAGTCTCAAAAGGCAAACAGCAGTTTTCTTTGAAGTTTCTTAAAATCATCAGATAAGATGGGACATGATGTTTGAAAGAAGTTTTATAAGATTTAATGGATCATGTGAGGAACCAAACAAAATTAAAAACAAGAGAGGAAACAAGGAAAGCTAATCATTTCTAGTTCAGCACCAACAAAAGTAATCACTCAAGTTTGTCATGAATTGACTCCATACGGGCAAAGTTGAAACTATGTCCAACAAATCAACATGCAGTCATCAGAAATCCACTAAAATCTTTTTTTTTTTTTTGGAAAGAAAGATGTTATAAGTTGATAAGCAAGATGAACATCTAGAGATAGCTAATCATAAAAAAGATTCAAGCATAAGACTGTCAAAAGCAAATTTCAAACATATCCAACTAAGAAGGACAAAAACATGTTTTTTTGTGTCTGCCAACTAAGAAGCACGCACACATAAGAATGTAGCAATATGAAGCACACACTCATAAGAATTTTAAGCAACGTTGTCATACCAGGAATGGATAGTAATGTCTTCTGTGTATGAAACATCATTCCACCAACATAGCATAACAAGCAAGGCTCAAAACAACTATAGAAACTAAAAAAGTTACAGACTTGCAATAATATAAAAAAGAAAAAAAATTCTTATTCATCCCCACAACCCAGCGTTTTGGGTTGCTTGTTCAATTTCAACCTCAGGCCAGAATGTCAGGTAAACGTTTAACATGGATGAGCAAGATTTCAAGTCTTTTAAGTTCTTAAGAAGCTCCAGTTGTTGGCTGCAAAATACAGCAAACTATAAAGTTCCTAACAGAGTGACTTCGAAAAAATAGGCTGCACTCAAGGAATGATGATATAGACATTGGTTGCACTTCCGTGGATTTAGTTTGAAAAAACAGACTTGGTTCAAATGAGCTTACAAACAACCTATGAGTCCCTACTATTTCAAATGATGACTAATGTCTACTATTTCCATCGAAGACAATGTTGAGTGCTTTTGATCATCACAAATCACTTGAATTGTACTTCTATGCTTCAATTACAAACGACGAGACAAGGGCACACTTCACATATCCCACAATATTACTAGTATAAGCACCAACATAACAAATTGCTCAAACTAATATTATGAGATTGAATACACTTTGGACATTTTTTTAGTTTTGCATTTTTTTTGCTTATTTGCATACAACATCTCCAAGATTCCATTAGTTTATGATGGGAATACATTTAGCTTTTATTTTATCACACCATAACTTGTCAAGGAGTTCTATAGATAGCCTTTTCTTTCGCCTTTTATCATCAAAGCGTATATTTTACATCCCACATTATATAGTAGAGTTATTGGTTTATAAGTGAACACAATATTTCGAAATTCTTGAAGGCACTATCAATCATTATAAGTTAAAATTAAACTTTCCTTCTTCCAATTGGATTCCTAATAAGAAAACTATACTCTCTATCACTATTAAATATTCAAAATAAAAAAAATCATAGAGATTATGTAAATAATTTTTTTACTTTATCTTTAATTCTAGCATTTCTAACTTTTTTAGCCAAAAATCATCCCAACCAATTCAATACCTTGTAAAGCAATTGTACAAGTCCAACAAACCCAATCAGTGAATAAACCACAAAAGTCCTTCATGGCACCCCATATAATTGCTCAATAACCCTCATTGATTTTTGGATAAAGAAGCCCCACCTAAGCCGAGTTTTGGGCCAAATAGACTTTCTCTCCTTTCTTAGCTTAATCTATGTGGTTGTATATACTTGTAAAATGTTTGATCTCTTCCATCTACATATTAATGCATGTGCAACCTAAATTGCAAGTGTAAATAGTAACTTTAACTTATGTCCATCTAATTTGACCCCCGATGCAAGTCTCTTAAACATAGAAAATGAACATTTAAGTCCTAATTTGGTTTATGGTTTAAGTCTTTCTATTAATAAAAAATGCCAAAATGAACAATTATTTTAATTGCTTTCTACCAAAACATGCATTGAATGAATAATATTCTTATACTATCCATCATTAATCTCCTTTTAAATTTTTATAACCAAAACTCACCTTCTTTGTAGCTTTCCCCTATTGCCAACTGCAACAACTCTTACCTTTGATAGCCTTAGCTCCCACCATTGATGGTTGTAGCTCCTATTGTTGATAGTAATAGCTCCAACCATCGCCGATCATTGTAGCTCCAACAACCTTAGTTCCAATTGCCTCCAATGGTTATAGCTCCATCATTTAGAACCATAGTTCTATATTTTATTTGCAACACACCACTTAAGGTTTCAACTTCATTCATGGTTCGAAAGGAGTAATTAGGGTTAAGGATCACCATAAAAGATTCATGAAAGACAAGATAATCTAGTTTTAAGTGACTATAAGTGAGGGCAAATATGTCAATACAACCACCAGCTATTGACATCTTAATATCATAGACCTAGTTGTCTTTAACAGTCAAGTGATAGTGAACAAACTAGATGGACCTAATTGCAAGTTTTCATATGATTTGCTTGCTTATATTTTGATGCCTTAATAGCATGTTAATATAGTTTTAGATCCATTCGATACTCAGCATAATTCTAGTCTTTTTAAAGGTGCCTTAACCAATCAACATTCATAGAGGATAGTTCTAAACAAATTAGTGTTCTTTATGTCCTCTTGCAAGTTATAATGTGTTCTTTGGATAAAATGCAATTCTAAATGTCTGAGCTAAACTTAAATTGCTCACACATCATCAAGTTGATGAATGGCTCATGTCACAAGATTACAAGGAGCTATTGCAAGCATTAAAATTTCTCCATTTTATATTTTTCATCCTGATTAGTCTTATCTTCACATCCCCCTTTTATGGGTTTGTTTTCTGCCTTAAGGATCACACTGAAGTTTAAAAATCATTTAGAACCAAATATTCTTTGTTCAGGGATAGATTTGACATATTGGAAGAACTAGAACCCATCCAAATTAAAAGATTGGAATCGCAGAATCTCAAACACACTCTTGATCTCAGATTCAGAATTTAGTCCTTCACTCTAAACACATCTTGCCCTATAAGAATGATTTGGCCACGTTTCTTTGCAATATTGCAACTTTCGAAGATTTGATGTCCAATTAACAGATAAAAGCTGACATTAAAAGCTGTTCTGTCATCATTTACTAACTGATTTTGCATCAATTTCACATAAGGCAGAAAACTAAAAAAGCATATATGATGAATATGCGACTTCATAAAAAACAAGAAATTGTTGACCTGATATATCCATGGATTGATCTGTTCATGCACCTCATCTAAGATGGGTCCTTGCAGAATGTTGAACGGCTCCTTGTAAAACAAAATGTTGAGAAAATATTGTAAATTAGATGAATCCTAGAAATAAAAAATCTTGTTTAAATAGGTTGAGGGTAAAGCCCAAATATTATATAAGTGAGAATGGACCCAATCATGGTACGATGCCAAAGATCCCAACACCACAAATAATATTGTTCCTTAAACTAAAGGAACCCAAACACTGACCTCCTTTAACTAAAGGAACCCAAACACTGACCTGAAGCCAGACCAAACACAGGCAGGAACATGTTTGATCCATTACTATCCCGCCCTTATTTCCACAATTAAAAGAAAAGTGGGCCACAATGACCTCAACATGTTTAACTTACCAAGGAGACCACCACGCGGACTAAATAACAGAGCCAACAACAAATAAATGATGCAATTAGCAATGGTGAAATAACTCCCGCCCTTTTAAAGGGCACTGAATACCTGTATTTCAGATTTGATAGCAGAAGTCCCATTTGGGCGAAAAACATAAGCTCCAGAAGCCTTCAAGAAGCGATACAAGGAAAAGAAAATCAATCAAAAAGGAAACATCACATGGTCCAGTAAGAAATGGGAAAATTAAGCTGCGGTTAAAAACTATCAACAATAGCTTATGTAAATATTGCACCTGCAAATCAGACTTATTTCCAACAGATCCAGCATAGAACTTGTATGATTGCTTGAGGGATGCTTTGACCTAGGAAAAAAATTCCGAAAATAGTGGATAGAAATTATAATAAATAAAAAGCCTACATTTAAGGATTTGGATGTTTAGAACACACTATCCTGCTTTATTTATTGTGACATGTGTGGTATCATCATTGATACCACTAAAACTTCATACAGAAAAAAAGGGAAGTCAAATATTTTAAGGTGAATAAGTACACCTGTAAGAATTTACAATAAAGAAAGCTACAATTATAAGACATGGATGAATTCTAACTGGGACAATAATATGAGAAGGCAGAGGAGAAAGAAGAAAATTGTATCGCAAACAATAAGTTACCGAAAAAAATTTCAGCATTCAAACTGACCGAGCTTTTACTGAAGGAATAATAAGAGAGCTGCTGTTTATCTGCACTATACATAAGCTTCAAGTCTCCAGGTCCAACCTCTACCTTTTGATTGTTGCCTGTTTTTGATGCATAAGGAGAGGACATAACAGCACCAGAACCTAAATTTTATTCAGAAATCACAAATATGATAAATAACTTTCAAACAATATACCAAACGATATCACATGGAAATAAAGTTGTAACACAAAAATCCATAAAAAGCAAAGAATAGAATAATCAACCTATTTTTTCAGCATTGGATATGATATAAGTGCTGAAGCCAAATGGTGGCACAGAGACAGGGAAGGCAAGCCAAAATTTAGGGGCAACATCAAGGGATACACCAAGATATGCCTTGACATATAGACTTTGTAATCCCAAAGAAGCATCAAATATAGGCAAAAGTTGAGATTCAATTTCTCTACCATTGGAAGAATCATGGACAATCACAGAATCACTGACAACCTGTAGCGATTTATTAATTCAGTAAATAATATTTTTGTAATCTATTAAGAATACATTGCAACAGACTTCCAACATCACAGGATAACAGGAAAAAATTTTTAGAGAGAGGATTGATCATAGATGAGAGGAATAGTAAATTCCTGTACATTGGTGAGGGAATAAAGAAAGTAAAATAAATGCGTTTTTCCTATAAATATTCCACAGTATTAGGAGCAACAGTTAGGTTGCAAACATGGAGTGCATGGTTTTGAGTAATGTCAACCTAGTCATGAACCAGTCAAGTGCGTACATCAACTCGACAGCCACAATATCACCATTTTAAGAGACTCGTGTTTTTTGGCATACTCCACTTTATAGAATATCCAAACCACCTGATCATAGGAAGCATTCAAAAAGTTGCCATGGCCATGAAACTTTTTTAGACAAGCCTAGTTGAACAAAAGTTATTGATCATCTCTGGAAAAAAAAAAAAAACACTAGGCTGCTTATGTGTTTAAAAGAAGTAAAACCAACGGTATGATTGTTAAAAAGATTAATATATTTAAATAAGTACAAAAAATGTAATCATATTATTTTTATTTAAGGAACTTGTTCACACATTACTTACAAGATTTTATGTTGTTGACCTGTCGTAAATATTGAGAGAACATTGTTAACTCTTCCTGTAACGTATCTTACATTATGACATAGCTACATCCATAAACTCCAGCATATGAGAAAGGCATCGCCTTACCTTCCTGTTGTACTTAAGTTTCACTTTTAAACATACAATGGATTTGGTAAATGAGCATAAACTTATGATTTCAACCTATCCAGTATGTATTTAGTAATTAATTCCAGTGTCTGAGTCTTTCCTTTGAATAGGCATTACTAATATGTAAGGATCTAGGTGCTTGTAATTAAATGGAATGCTTTGCCTCCTTTCAATAGCAGAAATAGGGGAGCAAACTCCTAACAATTTGAGCAACATGGCATGATAGAAATCTCAGACTGGGTTTCATCTCTTTGAAGTTCTTAGTTGGGCACAACTTTGCATTCATTCTTTGATTTTGAAGTTTAAAAATTCCAAATTTGAAGTTAATTTCATTAGACCCAATGTTTTAAATAAACCTTTAAAAATTTTATTTGCAAATTGCGGTTGTAAACCTTTTGATATTTGTCATCTAAATTTACTAGGCGACTTGTGATTTCATTTTCTATTAGCTAATACTTTCTCCTTTGGAATTATAACATGATAGATCTACTTGCATAGCATATCTTGATACATCTACTGCAAGACTTCTTTTTGAAGTTAGTTGAGCCCAAAATTGTGAGTGATTGAAACCAGGACCTTGGCTACATCTCCAAGATCTTAAACAACTAAACTAATTGAGCCCTAGGACCCTATGCATGACTTCATTTTAAATGTTGGGCTTAAACCTTTGCACACAATCTAAGATTGTCTAAAGTGACACTTCCTAGCACTTTTACTTGCAAACAGCTCAGGTTAGGCTATGAGATATAGAAGTTTACTCTTGATGAATTTAAACTTCTGCAGATTGCTGAAAAAGGCTATGGGATATAGAAGTTTTAATTTGCCCAATGAGAATTAACGGGGAAAGGCCTTGTTTAGCATTAATTATATCAATTGGTTCATGTTGAACGACATTAGATAATTGCAGCATGATACAAGAGTCAACCTGCATTGCATTGGATCAATGTTTAGCTGAATTGGGAACAATTTAAATTTAAGTAGGGGACAAATCCAGCCAACCCTAATAAATTTGATCTGCCATTTTAGTTTGGGCTTATATCATAGTCTATTGAATGGTGCGATAATAAAAAACCAATGTGAGCCCCGAGATCCAGCACTATCTTGGAACAATTATGAATGATTAGCCCTCTTTTTTTTAATTTTTTGAATCCCAACAATAGCCTATATATAAAATATGTAATAGCACAGGATTGCACAGAAGGAATCCGAAAGAGACATTCCTCTCAGCTCAAAAATAAGGTCAGCGAACATTTTGCCAGTCCTATAAGCATGATTAATCCTCCACAAAATAACAAAAACCGTTCAATTATTTTTTTTCAATTGTTCTGGATTTCATCTCCAATCTGCTTATTAAAGAAAGTTTTACCATTCTTGATCCCCTTTTTCATAATTCTAAGGTTTTTATCCAGTATCATAAGTAGAACAACACCTTTTCAATCCACAATTTTAATTACATAATAAATTACAAGTAGATGTCTTATATCTATGTTATTATGTAAGTAGATTTTTTGGATTTTAAAAATAATCAGTCAGGTTTATAAGTTTGGTAGGTACTGCAACTAGTTTTGTAACCATTTTTTTCTATGCAAACTTCAAAAATAACTATCTAGGCCCTTATCTGCATAGTTTGTATAATTGCACAAGGCCAAATCTGGAAGAACAATATGAGAAAAAAATAGATTAAGTGCCTAGTAATAGCTTTTTTATACTTAAGGATCTATTGGATTACGTTTGAAACCAAAGGAATCCACTTGTATAATTACAAAAACACAAGGGACTTATATGCAAATAACCTTGAAGGCTAATTATAAATAGGTTTTTCATTTTTTCCCAATCATATGAATAGGTCTATAGGTTTTCATTAATTATTAGATGAGTCCCTATAATTTTGTTAATTAACTAAATCTTAGATTCTTTTTTTCTTTCCAAACCGTCTTTTAGAAATAAAGATTTATTGATTAAGTATCCATAATCCTATTGTTTGCATGAATGTGCAAGTGGTTTAGGTATAAAAAAAAAGACAAAGAACATGTTTCTGTATTAAAAAATTGTAGGGACTTATTTGACTATTAATGAAACTCAAGAAACATGTTTGGCAATTAGACAAACAAGAGAGACCTAATTAAAATTAATCCTAGCTTTGTTATTATAATACATAATTTTTTAAAAAAATAAAGGCAAATAGCTAGCTAACTCATTTTTAATTTAATAAGATCTTACAAGCATTATAAGTGACATTGTACCAATATGAAGACTAAAAATTGAACCTAGAGTAAATGATAATGAAATAAAATTTTAGCTAATTATTAAAAAATATTAGATATCAACACCAAAGCAGTTAAGTTGACTAAACTAAAATTGATTTGTTTGGCACTTTCAACAAAACAACTTCAGCTAGGGAAACACTTTGCTCGAGTTCAATCATCCTATTGTTTGGTGTTCAACATATGGGGACAATGTAGCCAAACATTGGCACCATCACAGCTAAACAAGAAACTAAGATATTAGCTGGTTAACAACAACTACTAGAAATCAACAATAAAGGAGTTAATCTAGTCTGATTTGTTACAGGACAAAAACTACTGTAGATCTGTTCTACTGACCCAGAAGGTTGGTTTTTGTGTTCTAATTGACAGGTCTGAAATTTATACACCATGCAGCTGAAATTTAGACATAGGAATTTGGAGACCTTGATAAAGCTGATTGAGCAGTTCAACTTTCCTGTGATTCTTTTTCCACCATCCATTGGTAATATCAATAACCCCGAAGCAACAGCCAACTGGAAACTTGAAACAAGTCAGCCATAACTCAAAAAGTAGTGGACAATATGAACCATGTATCACGGGTTCAAAATGCAAAAGTGCTTTTATTGGGAAAGGACGCAAGAATGGTGTGGTAATTTAAAGAAAAAACATCTAATAGATGAACCAGGAATCATAGGATCTAAATGAGAAAGTTATTTTATTGGGAAAGAACCTAAGGATGGGGTGGTAAATTAAAATAAAAGCATCTAATAATTGGTAAAAAAAAATACAAATAATTAAAAACATGCTAAACACCGACAATACAAGAAAAGTGAGCAGTATCTTCAGAACTGTACAGCCAACAACTTAAGCACAACAGAATATTTCATAAATTATAATTCAAAAGGTTTCATTTCAAGTGTAAAAGGAAATGCAAGGTCATGCACAAGCATTAAAAATAAAAGTAGAAGTTTTTACAGGTTAAAGGATATATAAATACAAGCTTGCAGCTTTATCCGTTACAAAAGTATGTAAAAAGAGTTAAGTTCAGCTTTGAGAGTAAAGTTTCTTACAGGAATTCGAATCACATCCTCCCTTCTCCAACCAAGAGAATTGTACACTATAACAACCTATATTATGACATTTTTAAGTAATGCAAACAGAAAAGTACCATAACAATGACAATAACTGAACAAATATGAAAATCATATATATTACCAAGCTTCTGCCCGTGGAAAAATCTGCTTGAGAGGGAGGACAGTAGCTTATATTCAAGAGCGGACACTAGAAACCATTAAATATAACCATCAATTAGAGAATAGGTATGCCAATACATATGAGCCATACAAACAAATTTACATGACAAAAACGAGCTCACTATACACTATATATGATTAAAATTAATAATGAAATTAAAACTTAGCCTAGAAAAAAGGAATTTCCCTAAAGAAGTTTAGTGAACTTTGATGTGGCCCAGCAGCATTGTAATATTGTGCAGGCCCATAATTTATTTTCTTTGAAGGACTGTGCTTTCCTTAAACTGATAAAAACGAATATTATGCACATCTATTTTCTCTTAAAAATTATTACTACCATGTTCATTTCCATTCCTTAAACAGTAATTAAAGAGAAGTTCAGGAACAACGCACCTTTTTTTTAGGAACTATACCTAAATTTCAATTTTGGACCTTTCTTTGAAGGAACAAATCATTGGCACATGAATTACAAATTATTAGTTGGTAAAATGCATCTTCAGATAGGAGATTCTCAGAAAATAACCACAATGTTTTGTATATCCTATATGGTGGTTGTAAATCCTTCCACCTCATACAGGATCAAAGACAAAGACCAAAAGATGGTGAAAGAAAAGAGCAAGCCAAAAGCAATTAAACGAACAAACTAATACAAAACCCAAACTATGACTAAGGAGCCTATGCTCGTAAGGTCCTCATCTGAGGTGTTTTCAATCAAATCCACCACAAGTTGTCACCAATCCACCCGACCACTCTTTTGACAAAGCAACCAGTAATTTGGCTTATAAAATAACTTCACCATTGAACCAAAATTAAGGTGTATTAAAGAAAACTATCAAAAAGTAACCTTATAAAAAATATGAATATCTCAAATATATGACAAATTACCAACTGATTTTGAAGACTGAACTGCTTAAGTTCTTGTGAAATAGAAATGAAATGGCATCTTGATAAAAAAATAACAAATAACCTCAAAATAAATCAAAGTATAACACAAAGTTAAAACACAAATTTAACATTTCATACCAAGTTAGTAAACTTTTGAATTTTATTTTTAGCAAATTAAAAAATTTCTTGTTTCAAATTTAAATGATACTTAAATTCTACCTAAACATATAATCATATGATACGTCTTTGGATATGCGATTGAGGATGAAGAGTGAGATGATAGAGAAAATCTCGACCTATTCATTCTGCAAGTGAGTTATTGTACATCGCATAGTTCCAATCTAGCGAGCGATACATTTTATATTTCTATTTTTTTCTTCCTTTGAAAGAAAAAGAATTAGCATTCATATGAACTTGATCCTCATGATCCTTGTGAAGGGAAAAAGACACTATACTAGATCAGTATATACCTTCCACTAATATCCATAACTTGTTTTTGGTAATAGATAAACATTACAATATAGATATTCAAGCACATGATATATATCAGTACTACAGTGTATTTCTCCTTCTGACTCAGAATAGATATATTCTCAAACTTTCTCCTTAAAATGAAAAGTAGGCATTCTTTTACAAATCTCCATAATCATTTGTTCACGTACATTGGGTGTAAGGCATTGGGTGATGCGCTGGGCATGGGTGCGAAGCACTGGACATGGGCACACAAACAGACAAGGCACGAGCGAAAGCACACAAGGAAGCGTGCAAGCAGACCAAACACAAGGCTGGTCGAGAAGGCATGGGCTACAATTGCTATAATGTTAACAAGATCGAAAAAAAGGAAATAAAGAAAGAAAAAGAGAAATAGAGGAAGGAGATAGAAGGATAGCCACCGAGCCTCCCTATACGTGGATCAGCCACAAAGTCACATCAAATGCAAGCCAACAAGTTATGTAAGAACTTTTTTCATAAGCATTCATTAGTCTATCTATTTTTGCTTATCTCAAAAAGTCCTTTGAAAACAAATATTCATGAAAAAGCATAAAAAGGAACTAAATATTTATGACATTAAGACCAAATCTTCTTAAGACATACCTAACATTATTTAGGAAAATAAAAGCAATGAAGGAATTTGAATAAATAAAATATTATTTTGTTCCATAACAAGGCACTTATTTAAGGAAACTAAAATAAAGAGAGGATAATTGTAATTCTTTACGTATAAAAGATCTTCATGTTTGACCAATCCTTCATGAACCATTATGAACCATCATAAGAAAAAAAAAACAAATCAAGCTTATGCTTGAAATACAAATAAACCAAGCATACCCAATCATAACACGTCATTCAAGCTAGTTTTTGTTCCACTCATCTTGCTCTATATCGTTCTCCCTCTCTTAATAAAAACTTGTCCATAAGTTTGCTTGAGTGGAAAAGAGAGGTAGAATGCAATAAAATATCTGGAAGTTAATCAAGGTACAAACATAACAACAATAAAGAAACATGATCTGGTAGACGGTCCAAATAACACTTAAAAAATATTAAATAAGACTAGAGGCCGACTAAGATGTACTCTTAATAACAACAATAAATGTAAGAATATCTCATGTGATAGTTTCCTTTAGTATGATTCTGTCACATCCAACTACAATTATCTCCAATTTTTAGGACCTATATGTGATAATAACAATGGCCTCAAATTATCCATATAGAAATATAACTCTAGATAGGATGATTAAATTTAAATTCCTTATCAAATTCTTGCTTGTCAAATAAGTAAAGGATTTGAAGAGGACAAGATAAGAAGTCCAAATTCAACAATTTTCATATCTAGAATGAAAGCGATATGAAATTGTGGTCATAATGCACAAAGTCATGAGAATATGTTTTCTATAAATAGAATGATAGGATATGAAATAGTATTTTTGTAAAAGTTGGAGGGGATGGCTTATAAATGGTGGTCAACTCAAATATTGTGGAACAAATAGACTTGTTATGAGGATACTCATATTCTTCAATTTCTTTTTGTCACAAAACTTAGTTATTGTGGGAGGGATCTTCTAATTGTATATAGAATAGTTCTTCATACTCATATTCAAGTTTATGCTTTATTTTTGGGCCAAGTTCAAGTGAAAGAATATGACTTTTATTTGAAAATGGTGTTTCAGTTATGTAAGGGTAAATTAACACCCGTTGTCCACCTAATTAAGCTTCTACAAACCATTTATACATTTAACCACACATCTCTTTAACTTATATTGGCTTAACACAACAAATTTGTTTTAAAAAAGAATAAAATCATACCAAATATTTAAAGAAGAATAGTAACCAAGTCTTATAAGAACAGAGCAATCATGCAGATGTTTCTAATAAATAACAAAAATTATACTTCAACTCTTTTTCTTATTAATGATTTTATATGATATTTTTTACTATGAAAGTGAAAAAACACATTTATAATGTCATTTTGTGATAGATTTAATGTAAAGCATATGTTTAAAGGGACTACTCTATAATTAAAAGATTCAGGACATAATAAAAATCTTATAATAGCCATTTTAATCATGAACTTTTAATTTCAATTTTACTTTAAACCAATGAAAACTATTCCTAGTTAATAATAAAATAAAACTATGGATGAGGTTTGGTTCTAAAACTGTAGTCCTGGATAGTATGAGACCTAACAACATCGACTAGACATGCAATATCAAATATAATTTTATTTGGTATTATATTTCTAAAGAGTGCAAAATACACAAGATTGGTCAATAATTCATAAGAGAAAAATTTTGAATGATTTCTAAACATCAAATATGTTTATCTATTATTTCATGATCTACATGTGACAAAAGAAGATTTTGATGTATTTATATATGTTAGACGTATAATAAAGAGTCAAGGGAGAATAGCTATCTAAAAAAAATTTAGAAGGCATAGAAACAAAGTTATGCAAGTCATCAAATGATAAAAAATCAATTTAATCACAAATAATTTCATGATCATCATTGTGGATGGGACACAACAATTAGATCAAGAGAAAAAAAGAGAAATAGAGGAAAGAGATAAAGTGATGAATAGCAAGCCTTCCTATGAGTGGATCGACCACTAACCCTCACCAAATCCAAGCCACCAACCTAAATGAGAACTTTTTCACAAGCATTCATAAATCTATCTTTTTTTATTCATACAAATATTCTTTAAATACATAAATTCATGAAATAGTATAAAAAGAAATAAATATTTACAACATCAAGGCCAATGCTTCATAAGACATACCCAACATTATTTAGGATGAAAAGTAAAAAAGAATTAAAATAAAATAAGAGACTATTTGTGCCATAACGATGCATTTATTAAAGAAAACCAGAATAAAGAAAGGATAATCGTAATTCTTTGTATGTAGGAGATCTTTATGATGAAACAATCCTTTATAAACCATTGTGAACCAACATAAGAAATGAAGTAGAATAAGCTGGTTCTTGCACTACAAAAAATCAAACAAATGCAATTATGTCACATTTCATTCGAGCTAGATTTTGTCCCACTCATTCTGCGCTGCATCATTCTCTTGTTCTACATCAATATGCTTTAAATTCAACATCAACTTAATTAAAATTGCCCCATTTTAACATAAGAATTGGCTATCCATTTTGAAAAGGCATTGGCCTACATCTTTCTTGGTCATGTTTTTATAACCTTATCACTTTTCATAATTAGATGTTTTTGGCAGCAAAAGTTTATAAAGGAAAAGATTTCTTCAGTCATTCCTTCAAAGAAGCACCATAAAGATCAAAAAATTTAAAATGTTGAAGCAACTTTTAAAAAAAAAATTAGTGGAGTCATTACAACCCAAAGTGAAAAATACATCAACACTAAGTCCCGATTGTGACATTTCTGCTGGTAATGATGGCAATATGACAAAAATGCAACCAAAAGGGAAAAAATTAACTTAACCATGTGGCATGATACAAGAGATGAGGGAATGTATCCCTCCACAAATGAGTTGCTTTAGAGATCACAACAAAACCATAACTGAAAACAATTTAGATGAAATACCAAATCTCTACAAATTGCGTATCTTAAAATTGCTGAAAATTGTGCCAAGAAACTTTCCCTAAATTTTCACAGCAATCCAATAAACACACCAAACAATGGCCTTGGGTTGGAATCCCTTAACCTTGGATATGCCTTGCTAGGGCAAATTTTTGCATGCAATACAGGCCAAATCAAATGTCGTGATGAATGTGAAAATTGAAGGGAAAGTTAAGATCTATCATGCTGCCAAATTTCATTACAATTGGATATCATTTGGTGCATCAAAAAAAATATAACAATGAATCTTTTTGTTTTGAATTTTATGATAATTAAATGGAAGAGTAACTTTGAATTTCTTCATCACGCAGCACCCAGTGACATGACAAAGGAATTGAACAAAATCAGTGACTAAACCACTTAATGCAAGGTACACATGTCAAAAGTGCATAGTTTCAATTTTGAATCACAACAATTGATACAAAAATCTCCATGGAATTCATCCCAAACAGCATAAGTTCTTTAAAACATCATTATGGTTTCATGAAGACCGAGTTTAGGTTTTAGCCCATTTATGAAGATGGAAGAAGAAACTCCCTAAAACTGTCAACAAGCACAGTATAACCTATCTAAAACTGGACTAACAGCCGGGGCCATTCACTATATACACCTTAGAGCTGTTCATAAATTGCCAAGCAATCAAAGATAAGTTTTAAGAACTTTTTTGTGGTCTGCAAATTTCCTATTGCCCAAGAACATTGTGAAAACACATCTAACACATATGGTGCATGTCTAAATCCCAAATAAACCCAATAAAGCTAATCCAACACAGAAATGCAGAACAAGTACAAACAAATAACAAAATAAAGGAAAAACCATGATAGGCAATTGAAAACAACAATAGTAATTGGAATGCTTGAAAATGAGCTCCACTGACAAGACAAAAGCCTACAATGTTGTAGAACAACTCCAAGTAACCTTGAACTAACTCCAAACAAATGGCATGACTTAGATGAACTCCAAGATCTAAAATTGTTGATTCATAAGAACTGTCATTTTCAACTCGAAATATATCAGATACACCTAGATGCATACAAATACAAACACAGAGTATAGGCAAACTAAAAATAACTATCACAAAGAAAAACTATTTAATATCTAGGTATCAACTAACGAGCATTTACAAGAGCAACAATGACTATTCCAAATACTCTTGCATCATCACAAGGACCAAGAAATAACCTTACACATTGCACCTCCTAAGAATGAGATAAAACCAAATCCTTGAATAACATCAATAGTATAACATAATAAGAAGCATTTAAACTATATATCATCCAAGAGCTAGAGAAGTATATCAATGAGAGGTCTATCATTTAAATTGTGGCCATGAGAGAGATCCTTGCAGTTCATGATGGCTTAGTCTTCCTATCTAAAGTTAAGCATGCCTTAACTCACTTTTATTGTCTTTCCTAACAATTTGCCAAATCAGTTATCACCCATGCAAGATATTCAACAAGTGATAGACATAGTGCTAGAAATTATTTTATCGAACTTGCCCCCAATATAGCATGAGTCCGATTGATCATGCAAACTGGCTATTAAAGTTAAGAGGTTATTAAAACAGGTTTCATCCATGAGAATCTTAGTTTGTAGATTTGCTAGCCATGCTAATGCCAAAGAATAATACATGGAGAACATGCATGGATAGTTAAGCAATGATTAAGTCACCATCACTTATCACTTTCTTATCCCACCTCAAGATGACCTTTTAAATCAAATGCAAGCTGCTTCCACCAAGTTAGGATAAGGCTAGGAAATAACTACAACACATTCTCCAAAACACGTGATGGTTTGTATGAATAGCTTTTTATGCCATTCCAATTGTCAAATGTACCAAGAACATTTATGAGGTTGACAACAAAAGTGCTTTGCCCATTTTTAGGTATCTTTGTCTTTCTCTATTTTGATGATATGCTAACCTTACAAATCAAAGAAAGAAAATTTAAATCATATTAAAAAGATTTGTAGTGAGTTTAGAAACCAAAAATATTTTAAAAATATGAAAAAGCATGCCTTCATGACTAATCTTGTTATATTTCTTGAGTCTATAGAAAATAAAGATGTACCCATTCTTAAATTGGCTGCAAGAGAAGTTACTATAGAGTGGTCCATGCAACTCAAAATCTTAACTAGGTTAAAACTTTCTATAACTTGGATACCTTATTCAATGATTCATTGGATGATTTAACATGATCACCATGTCAATAATTGATTGAATAAGGGAGCATTTCAGTGGGCCAAGGCTATTGACAAAGCCGATAACAAATTAAAAGAATGTATGACTATACAATGACTTAGCATGACAAAAAAAATTTTTTCATAAGGTTAAGAGATTCCAAGGCTTATTTACTTTTTATTGATGATTTATTAAAGGATTTATCATAATTACTACATTAATTATGGATTGTATAAGAGAGCATTTGAGCAAATCAAGGCCATTTATAGAGTCTTTAATGGATTAAAAGAATATATGATGCATGTGCAAGTCCTTAGGATACTAAACTTTTCCCTTATGCTCCAGGAGCCAGAAATACCTCAAGAATAAGAATGGAGGCATATTGAGTCAAAAAAGCCATCTTATAGCCCTCATCAATGAAAACTAAAACAATGCACAATAAAAGTACTCCATACACGGCAATGCGGTGTATGTGGGCATGAAAAATCTCAAAATGTGGAAACATTGCCTATTGTCTCATTAGGTTTATGCTCTATTCTCACCAAGTGCTCAACAAATTAAACTCACAAAAGAAATTAGGCCCATGCTAGGTGGGCAGAATTTTTACAGAGTTTTAATTTTGTATTAAAATGCAAACCAATAGAAAACAAAGTAGCTTATGCATTGATCTATACATCTCTCTATTTATAGCTTTGATAGTATTATTCATAGGATTCTAACAATTTATTGATTGTTCAAATTTTAGGAAGATTTATTTACATTTAATAGAGGATTCTTCGATTGCTCATGAGAAGCAAAAAATTTACTAACAAATGGATTTTGTCCTTTTGCACATTTTTGGAGACTTCATTGTTTGGAAGATCCATCCTTGAGGTTTGAGAAGAAACTTTAAGAATGGTAAAATGATATATACAAAAGAGGTTAGATGTCCCTTACCATAATTTGAGTAAGAAGTTGTCAAAATTATAACTCAATATGTAGGATGTGTCAAACAAACATAAGTCTAAAACAATTGTCTTTATGTCACCTTAATTGTGCCTTCTTATCCTTGGGGCATAAGCATGAACTTTTTCCTAAGACTATCCAAAACACTATCTAAGAAAGATTCTATTCTTGCTTCAATTTACATTAGCATTTCTTGTTTCAATTATTTGGGTCTCCCAGAGTTTACTATTACATAATGCACCTAAGAGCTACCTTTTTATTCAAGTATAAATTCACAAAAGTTTCTATCAATCAATCAATCAAATATTGAATTGGCCAATCAAATAACCTAACTCGATAGGTTGTGCGAGCATTCGATGAAATCTAGCTTAGTCAATTCACAAGTCAACCTATGGCCAAAACTAACTAAACAACTAACAGGTGGATGCAATTTCAATGGCTATAGATTTTTTCCATTGTGATAATTTTGTGGTATATGATAAGAGCATGATCTGGACAAATTTCAGCTTGCTTGTTTTGGATAGGAATCTAAAAGTGACAGAATTCCATATGCAAATCCTTTTCTTATATTTAGATAATGATTTTCTGCTTATCAATAACCCTAATTCTCTAGTCTTACCACTTTGATCTCTAGCTTGCTTGTCATTGTAATGCTGAAATCCTAGGTGCTAACAAGGTAATGTGGCTCTAGAAAGATGGGCAAGAGTGCTCACATGTGATCTATGAACAAACAATGTTGCCGCCATCAACTTTCAAAGGGATGTTATGCTCTTCACCACCATGGCATCTTCATAGGTCGTTCTCTTATCATAGTTTTCACTCTATCAAATTTGTTGAGCTAGCATAGCCAATTAACTTTCCCTTTCCTTGATGTAAACTACTTGTTGGTTCTTTGATCCCATCCTTAACAAGTATAGTTCAAATGCAGAAACCAATTATCTGCAACATTTATATTTTTTATAAAATACTTCAGAAATTTTTTAATTACAAGGTCATAAAATATATAATGATAATGTGTTGTTCTTCATAAAACAAAACCACTACTACTATAAAAATGATGATGCTAAACAAAAAAAGCTAATTTAAAAAAAAAAACCTTTCAAAAGCATTGATTACTAAAAGCCTGGGACCACGACTTTTCTTTTATGCATAAAACTTGCCATAAAAAGCCTAATATTGCAATGACAACCACTCCATGTTTTCACAAACATAGGAAATGCACATATTAACTACTTTTGCTATCTAAGTCGTGTATGCTTTACTCAGATAGCATATTCTTCTACAGTAATAAAAATAGAATATAAAAAGGCCAAGAAGTTTTTCTATCATTGCAAATCAAATAAAGGGATGTCTGTGCAATATAAGGATTTCTATAATACTTGTTTCATTCAAAACAAGAATGTAATATTTTAAGAGACCAAATTGAAAAACCATTGCCAATCAAAACTACTAGTTCCAATTTTCAATGTTGCAAGGCTCTTTTTACATGAAAAGAAGTCATAATTACATTAATACAATAAATCCAAATTGCCCGCAAGCATCTTGCCGATTATTTTGAAGCAATAGAGGAGATGTTTGGAGCACATAGAGCTCCTAATTGCACTTGCATTTAAAACCAAAGCTGTGACGCAGTAGGGTTGTTGAAAGCTTATATTGTCAAATTCTTTACCAGATAGAGACAAGCATATAAGACTATTGTGAAAAGGCCATATCTTTGAAGTGTCATACCTGTTCAAACTTAGTTTTTGGGCTATAACAACCTGAACTTGAGGATGACTCCGTCAAGCAGCCAAATGCCAAACCAACTAGCTTCTCCGCCTAAGAAAAGTACAAGAATTCTGAGGTGACTGGTTAGATTCAAAAAGGAATCTAGTTGGCATTGCTTTAACCCATCACCTCCATATAACCTATATAAAGTCTTTTAACATAATCATTTGCCACATGCTGTTGCTCAGTTCCACTAACTGCATCATGGTGTTGAGCGATGGCTAAAGCATCAGCCAAACTATCAGTACTAGGTCCTGAGCTGTTCCTTCCTATAAGAAATTCCAATTGCCTAGCTGCCTGGTAGAGAGCAGCATATATGTTTCAAGATTCATACATATCAGATATCCAAAGAACTTAAAAAGAAAAGCTCTACCAGATAATAGGCACTCATCATTCTAACATATCGTTTGATTGCAGGCCTACTGCTGAAGTATCCTGTCCAATACCCATTTGGACCATCTGCATATCTGAAAGGCTAAAGTAGATAACTTTTATAATCACAAGAAATCGAAAAAGACATTTCCATACAAGGAGAGGTTAAAACTTACGGGAAGAAATCATCTGTCTTCAGAGGCCAAGTTTCTTCTGAAGCAAACTTAGCATCAGTGTAAATAGAAGGCGTTGAGTACAAGGCATTGACACGTCCATCCTGAAGTAAGGCAGCCAGAAGTAATTGAAAAATTAAAATACTAAACATATAAACCTAAACCTAAATAAGATTACTAAAATATGTAACCTTGCATATTTATTTAAACTGGAACTGTGAGTATACTAGTATAAAAAAACATAATATTTAAAGGATGAATTTTCTAAGCACGAGTCAAGAAGGGGTTGAAAAATTCCTATTCAAGTTCACAAGCTCCAATTAATACACTTTATATTAGGCCATCAATAAGTTCTTGGGATATATACAACATAAGAAAGATATCCTTATTTTATAACTAGGTCATTGAACAAAACAGGTGCTTAGGATCTTACATGATGTACGGTACATCCATCCATATAACATCTAAAAAGAACAATTATTTAAATTCATAAAAGAGATATCATTGACTCCTTTATTTTTTTTAAAATTTAAAAGCATAATTTCATTTTGCATCCAAAAAGCACAAGAAATTCAATACATGATGTTCAAATAAGTTAAATCTACAACAATCAAAACAGGCAATCTATTAAAACACTAATAAATGACAATAAAGATTAGCGATTAATCCTGTAAGGCTTTTCTTTTTTTCCCTTAACCTTGCACTAACAAATTAGGAGAACATAGACCACTTTAACTAGATAAAGATAATCAACAAAAAATAACAGGTCCAAAACATCATCAAAGACGATAACATCATTAGCTACAGTAATTGTTGACTCCTTTATTATTAATCTTAGTTAAAGGGGTTCCCTTTTCTATATAGCAAATGTTGTCCATTAGTTAGGTTTTACCATTGAATAAGTTTTTTCTTTAAAAAGAAAGGAGAAATAAGACCTAGTTAACTTACCCACCTTTCACAACATATTTTCTTTTGTTCTAATATTTGCATTGAATCCTTGAAAAGGCTTTATAAATTTAATATACATTAGAAATTTTTTGTTTGATTGGTTTTGATAAACAAATGAAAGTTCTAAAAGAGCTATACATTTAATTTGTTAAGATAAAGATAAAACATGACGATGCATAACAAAAAAATGTACACATAATAACTGCACACATAGCTCATGACAAAATATATCATTCTATATATCAAGTACATAATTATAATTAAAAAAAATGAAACAAGACTTAACTGGTTTGAACCAACCATGTTGAACCCTTTGAATCAGGTAAAGAGGTGATGCCTCCTAATCTAATGGAAGCTGAAGGAATTAAACCTCCTCACTACTACATTTCATCTATTCTCCCTCTTCCTCGTAGAAACTCTATTCACTGATGTAAATCGTGTGAGAACAACGCACAAGAGGGGAGGGGTGAATTGAGCTTTTCACTAAAATTTAGATTTTGAAAATTCTTTCAATTAAAAAACGTTTGTAAATAAATTGTGAAATAAAAACGGAAAATGCAATAATAAGACAAGCAAAAAAAAAGACAAAGATTTTAGGTGGTTCGGCCAAACCCGTGCCTACATCCACCCCCGATCAACCCGATCGGGCTTCCACTAACCACTCCCTTTTGCCGAAGCCGGTAGGGGTAAACCAAGTACAACCGGTGCTCCAACGAGACACCAAAAATCCGAACAAATCCGGCTACAATAATGCATATAATTTTTACAATAGCAATGCATACAAAAATCCTACACCTTTAATTTCTCAAAGCAAAGTGGCACAACTAAATGTTACCGAATGATGCAACGAAATGTGGAAGAAAGCTGTTGAAATTTGAGAAGAAGGTTGAGCCCGTAGCTCCCACAAGTATGCCAATTGTTGCTCTCGGTATTGGCCTTTTTCCTTAGTTTTTGAAGATTTTTGCAAGTGGATTCATCAACTCTATAAATTGTAAAATGTCCTATATATATAGTCCACCAAAAAGCAATTCCAAACGGCTAGAAAAACGGTGAAAAAAGAAACCGGAAAATAGCCGTTGCCGGAAGCCCGAAAAGGAAGAAGAAGAGCAGCAGCCGTCCGATCCCACTTCAAGAATGGACGGCTGGATGGACTTCACGGCTTGATCATCTCTAGACCGTCTGATCCGGGCGGACTTGATCTGAACCATTGGATCCCACGCGCTGAACGAATGGCGCTGATTAAACAGCCGTTCGAAATTACTCTCGCCTGTTGGATCTGGGCGGGCTTGATCTGCGCCTTTGGATCCTGCCGAAGTTATAAGGTGGGATTTTTTAGTCCCACACTGCAGAATGAAATTTGGCACACCGCTTTATAATAAATTTGCGCCGTTTAACCTGCGAGCCACTTTGGGGCTGGCTCCCCCCTTCCTTGACCGGGATTTCACCACCCGGTTCAGGTTGACTTAGCCATGCACTGTTCTTTGACCGTAGACCGCGCTGAAGTTAGACTTAGCCGAGCTCCTCTCGGCAGGCTTGGCTTAGCCAGGCACTGTTCCGTTGACCGTTGACCAGCGCTAGCCGAGCTGCTCTCGGCGGTCTTTGGGCGGGCTTTGCTCGCCCCTTTCGGGTCAACCAAATTTTTATTTTTCTTTTTTTTATTTCTAAAAGGCCTGGACGGGCTGTTTTGACGCCGGGTCGACCCGCCCATGCTACAGTGCTTTTTCCCGAGACTTTTGCTGTTTTAGGGTATTTTTGACGAATTTTTTAGCCACAAATTTGAATATAAGTGTATAAAAATAATTTTATATTCTTATAGTATTATTAGTTAATTAAGTGGCTATGAAAAGAAATTCGTAAAAAACGATTCCAAAATAATATTAAAAAAATCAAATACCCATGTCTATACATTTTGTCAAATATGCTTGGCCCAAAAATGAAAATTCATTATTAAATAATTTCATAATATTTTTAAATGTTAATACTACTAGTGTGCCTCATAATCTCAAGGTTTTGACATATCAAATTCAAGAGAAATAAAAAGAAATTTAATTATAAAAAATCTTGCGCATGTCTCAAAAATTCCTTGAAGTATGCCATGACCTCAAGGCCCTTAGAGACCATTATTTTAGACATCTAAAATACATGGCTTGATTTAATTAATTATTAACAATTTTACTTAAAAAACAAGCCTTCAGTAATAAATAGTTTGGTTTTGTAATTATCACATCAAAGGGTACAACATTCACAACACTTGCTTTTCCCTCCATCTTCTCTCTCTTCCACCACTGAACAAATGCTATCCCTCACTACTTCCATAAGGATGTCGTTATTGGACGAGATTGTCACTTCTTTTGTGGCTAAAAGAGACCTTCAGAAGTACCTGTCCCTCTCTCTTCAACCTTTTCCCCTTCTTCTTGCACCCCTCCTCCATAGAGAGCAACAACCAATTTCATTATTTTTATATATTTTATTTATTTCCTATTGATTTAAATTGATGTTATTATTAAAAAATTTATTAGTTTTGTAGCTAACATCATTTAATTAAATCACAAATTTGGGACATTGAATAAATTAATTTAAGGTAATGTAATATATTAGTGTAATGTATGTTTGACCTAAAAATTGCTTCTAACTTGTTTTGAACATAATGTGAGTGATTGTGTAGATTTTGGAGAAGCATGTATCTAAGTAGTGCATCTCAAAATAAATGACACTTATTACAAAATGAGCATAGCCTTCATTGTAAGAGAATCTCCTTTATTTATTGATCTAAGTTATGATTTTTGTTATGTCTTATTTCATAATAATCATTTATCTATTGCAATAGTTTAGATTTTTTTTCAATGATATACTTCCTATAAATTTTATGTGACCCATGTGATACATTAAATATTTATATTCTTATTGAAATTTGTATAAGATCTATTGAGCATAGACATAATAATTGACATAATGATTATTCATCTATAACATTATTAATTCAAGTGAGAACTATGATGCATAACAACTTTATATCATTTATAGGAGGTATATGCTCATTCATGCATGGTAATGATCATATGCTAGATATTGTTGTTAATAATACACTTTTGTTATATATGATTAGCTAGTTGGTTTAACAAACCCATTGAGTGAAAATTGTTATATTCAAGATTGCAACTGCTTTTATTTTAAGACCATGAATACCGACAAGGCAATCATACAATCTATGAGCCATAATGAGTACACACATTCACATGTATATATACACACATGAGTGTGTGCACTATATGCATTGTATAAATACACTAGAGTAATAATACATACTCATTTTGCTTATGATAACATGATTAAGATAGTGATATAGGTGAAATTTCACAATTGTGACTTTTGAGTGTTGAACAATATTGATATTCATTATATAGCCTTGGATCATGCAAAAATGTATGTTATATAGAATTATGTTAATCAATATGCTCGATGTCCTACCTTAATGTCCTAAATTAATTTTTTAGTGATTTGCTGTCATATTCAGGTAAATTTGTTTTCTTGTTATTTTCTAGATTCTTAATTTAATTATAAGAAAATTAATATAGTTTGTAATTAGGAATATGTATAATTTATTTTTGCTTATTTTCTGGTGTATCTCATAATTGTATATAAGAAGACAATGTAACATTTAAAATGATCTTATTCTTCTTTTCATGGATCAAGAGCCTCTTCTTTGTTGTGTAAAGAATCTAGGATTAGCACAGCCTCTTTCTCGGACAAAATATCCATTGCCTTTCTTGGATTCTTCTCCTCTTCATTTCTTCTACTTCATTGTACAAATCCAGGATCATCGCAGCCCCTTGGAGAAAACTTGTGTCCAACTTCATAAGCCTACGACTATGGACAAAATATCCATTTCCTTTCTTGGATTCTTCCCCTCTTCATTTCTTCTACTTTATTGTAAAAATTCTTATATTTTTTGACTTGTAATAAAAGATATCTATTAAGTTTGTTCTCTTAGGTTCAATTACATTTGAACCCTACAAATCTTGAGACATGTCATCAACCTTCAAAACTTCCAATCCGAACAATAGAGAACAACTAAATGTCTCGATGATTGAACATATACATAGGCACAATCCAATCTACAATTGTTAATCCTTCCAATAGATTAAATGGATAAAATTAGATGCAATGTTCTAAGGCTTTGAGAACCTTCTCCAAAAGGAGAGAAAAGATAATTCAACGCAATGCAACTGGAACAAAACCTCATGATCCCAAGTTTCTAAAATCAAATGAAGAGGATTCTTTGGTCAGTCATGGTTGTGGAACTGCAGGTGACCAGAAAACAGCTGTAATTGCATTTTGCTATCTAAAACCAGGGAAATATGGGATACATGCAAAAAACATACTCTGACATGCCAATTTCGCCCTTATGTTTGAGATCAAGACCATAATCTCTTCCACACAGCAAAACAATCTCTGTGACAAATAACTTCAACACTTAAATAAAAATCAATAAGAAAACCAAAAAATATGATAAATAGTGAGTATTAACAAACCTTAGTGAAGTTCATTGAGAGAGATTGAGATTGGCTGATTGAATTTCTAATTAGGCTAAGTTCTATGTTTGATCTAATAAGTGTTCATATTGTGAGGAAGGAAAAACTTACACTATTAATAGAAAATTTTTCCATTATACAAACTAGAGAAAGCATGTCATTGGTCATGCTTGACCAACAATTGGTCATCCTTGACCGACAATAGACAAAGGGATCGATCATGTTATCCAAAAATCAGAATATGAAAGCTGGGCATGCTGAGGCTTCAATAACGATGATCTTTGATGTACCTACTATAAGAATCCCCACTATGCAAAGGAAAACTATTTCAAAATCCATGAAAGGGCTCAAGTCCTGCATAAGGCTAGAGGATTCAAGGGACAACCAACCTTGCACAACTCAAGGTTCAACAAGGACACAAGGAGGAAGCGAGTGGGTTGAGCACAAAATACTAGAAAAGCTATGAGGTGCTACCTAGTATCTCTCTAGTTTTAATGCACATGCTCTCTAGCCATCTCTGGTACGTGTTTAGTTTCCAAACTTATAATGCTCACAAAAATCCTTGGATCATTGATTTAAGAACAACCAAATCGCTCAAACTTATTTAAAATTTATAATTGTCTTCATGATAATCAAAGAATTGTTGTTGCAGATAGATCCTAAATTTCTATTATTAGTCAAAACCAGGTTAACATTAATAATATCACTTAACATAATACCTTTCATGTTCTCAAGTTGTCCACAAATTCTTTATGTATAGATTTTTTTTCAAACGAGTAGACAAAGTAAGGATTTTGTACCCAAAAAGGGGATATTAATGCCATTTAAGGAAATACATATATATAATTAGATACAAGAATATCACACAGCTCTAATGGGAGGGGTATGCCCCAAACCCACCTAACATCAAATGTAATAGCCAATTTTGTTATCTAATTAGCCTCAAAGTCAGCCTCCCTAAAGGTGAGAGAAATCTGAACATCTCTAAAACAATAGATACCACATCAAGCACACTGGAAAGGATCAGTCAATGTGTAGCTATACATCTCAACATAGAAATGACTTGAAACTAATCTAACTCAAGCCAAATTTCTAGCAAATAATGGAATTGATATGCCGCGCAAGAAATAACAACAAAAACCACATGTTCCTCCATAGCAGAGGCGGACACAAAAAACCAAGTCCAACACTCCAATAATGGCTAACCATGGGATCCTTAACAATATATCCAATGCCAATAATACCACACTCCAAAACAATCGCATCACTATTAACATTGATCTAATATAGGGGGAGTGGAAGGAGCCAATGAGAATAAGGTGACATTGGGGACAAAGGACCCAACTAGTCTTAGGAGTCTTGGCATGGAGAAGGAAGGGAAGCTACCCAACAATTGAATTGACCTACATAAAGCTCTAGGGGAAAAGAAAGGTTTGCATGTATCTTGCAATTATGGTTCTTCCAAATGAGATAAAGCTCAGAGGCTACGAGAGAGACCCATGTGAATCAAAGTTACTATGATAAGAGTGTCGCATTCAAGCCCCAAGCTCTACAATAGAAGAGAAACTAATAAATCCATCCTCTAGCCTAAAAAAAATTGATCTCAAAGTTGCAATATGATTAGACAACTCGACTAGCCGCACCAAAGACAATCAGGTTAGAACCAATCCCACGAGCAACAAGCCACATGTGTAAGAATAGCCTCCAAGCATACCCGTCACATAAAAGCCTGGATCCTCGACTAAACACAAATCCTCCATTTTCTTAGACACCTATTAATATTTTAGGACCAAATCACAAAGAAGAGGATATGACTTGCTAGGTAAAGGATGGAGTTTACCACCTTAAGTTTTCAACAATTGAGCGTGAAATAAAACTAAAGATACTTCTGTCATCACAAAATATTCTAGCTAGACCTCCAAAATACATATTCAACATCATCATCTTGATCATCCTCCATTCAAAGAGTTAAAATTTGCCTCTATACTTAAATTATTTTAAAAGTTTTCATTGTAAAGCATGTGGGTATGCCTAAATGTCATAATACTTCTTTCATTTCAAATAACAAAAAAATCACATTTACCAATTTCATTAGCAACCTCATGGATCTTAATCCCTCTAATTTGTACTTTATCTTCCAACCTAACCAACTCTCCACAATTCAACATAAGTCTCAACTGAACTTTAATCAACAAATGCCTTACCTAGCAAAATGATTAACATCCATTAGAGCTCTCTTCATAAGAAAATACTTTCTATGATGAGCAAACCAAATCACTTAATAAAGCCTTATATTCAGATGATACTCTGGTCAACTTAAGAAGAAATGTTATTGATCCTAAATTGACACAAGGCTCTTACATGAACGAAAAAAAAATCATAATACATCAAGTAATGATCTTAAACTCTATTTATGAGATAAATGAACCAAACTTTCCAATTTTCAAAAGAAAATGTACCCATGAATGCACAAAATGTTCCAATATACACTATTTCTCAATTTGTTTCTAACTATAAGTTTCCTCCCCAACATCAAGCATTTCTCTCATCCTTAGAATACATAGAAATACCAAATTTTATTAATCATGCATTAAAAAATAAAAATTGGACATTTGTAATGAAGAAAGAAATGAGAGCATAAGAGAAGAATATGACATGGGAGGTGGTGCCTAGATCAAAAGATATGAAGATGGTGAGATGTAAATAAGTGTTCACCATAAAATACAAACTTCACGAAACCATTGAAATATATAAAGCATATTTAGTAACTAAATGATACATTCAAATTAATAAGATAGATCATAAAAAAGCTTTTTCAACAAACATGAATATGGTTAAAAAAATTCATATCTCTTATTGCATAGTATAATTAGGAGATGTAATTTTGATTTTAAAAAAATATATTCTTTTATTATGGATTGGAGGAGCAGGTACATATGAAAAAACCACTTGAATTTGCTAATTCCTTTAAAGATTATTCAGTATCCTATTTGAAAAGATATTGTGTGAACTCAGAAAGTCTCCAAGAGTACGGTATGGAAGATTCACAAAAGCAAAGACGCAAACGATATCAAGAAAGCTAAGGAGAACATACACTCTTCATAAAACACAAAGTTGAAGGAAAAGTCGTATCTTTCTTTATATTGATAATATTGTTATTATAAGAAATCATGGAGATGAGAAAGAGATATTAAAGGAATGCTTAACAAGAGAGTTTGAGGTCAAAGAACTTGGAAAGATATAATATTTCTTGGATATAAAGATATCTTTAAAATAACATATTTTTATTCCAAAAAAATATGTCTTAAATCTTCTAAAAGAAACAAAGAAGTTCAATAGGAACATTGCAAGTTCTCTTATTGATTCTAATTTATAAAAAGACCAAAGGATAAAGAGAGTTTTGATGATAAAGGAATGCATCAAAGAATGGTTAACAAGTTGATAAATTTATCCCACACCAACTTGACATTGCATATGGGATCGATGGGTCAATTAATATATGATCTGAGAGAAGATCACTTACAAAATGTTGATCATATCCTTCACTACCTAAAAACCTCCAGAAAGAGGTTTTCTATTTCAAAAATAATAACAAAATTAATCTTGAAATATACACAAATGTCAATTACATAGGTTCACTTATGAATAAGAGATCTACTTCAAGCTTTTGCACTTTCATGAGAGGAAATCTAATTTCTTGTAAAAAAAATTATATCAAGCACAACGGCAAGTTGTACACCATAACATTGGAGATATGTTAGCATCTTCGAGTAAAAATTATTTTGAATGATCGTACAATTAAATAAGGAAAACTTATAAAGTTACATTCTAATAATAAATTCGTTGTCACTATTGCACACAATCCAATTTAGCAAGATTCCAACAACCAAAAAAATTGAACAGCATTTTATCAAAGAAAAGTTGGATAATGAACTAGTTACTATCAAATATATTCCTACAAAACAATAGCTAGAAGATGTTTTTATCAAAATCTTTCACCAACGAGATTCAAAAAAATTACAAGCAAATTAATAATGATAAATCTACATTCTCTAAAGTGAGGTAAAGTGTTTGGATCTTTATTTTCTTATCTTAATATCTTGTTATCTTGCACTAATATCCTAATATTTTGTTGCATTATTTGTGCATATTTTTTTATTTGTTTTCCTTGCCAATTGGGAAAAGACTTTGCAATCAGAGAAGGCACTCCTTAATTAAATAAAGATTCTTTGAGTTGGGATGACGAATTTGCAGTAATCTGGCTCCCCGATTTCCTAGCAATGAATCTCAAAAGGAAAGTTGAAGGTTGGGGCAAATGTATCCAAAGGATTCTTAGTAGATCCCGGGGATTCTTGATTGGAGCTGAATTAACGATCAAGGTAGTCGATTGGGAATCCACCATGCGTAGGTTTAATTTCCATAGTTCACCCATTCAATTATTTTCAAAAAATTACATTTTCAATGTTCCTCTTAAATTCATGACTTGACTCTGCATAGATTTATTATATTTTGTAATCATGATAAAAGTTATGTTTTTTTGTGTGATTTATTCTTGCTTCCATGTTAGTGTATCCAAAACTTATATACAAGTGGAAAATATAATATTTGCAATGAATAAGAGAAACTATATTTAGATTTTTCTTTTAATGATTGATATGAAGAATGAATTATAATTAGCATGAGAGATTTGATGTAAACATTTACTTTCATTTTTCATAAATATCATGCAAGGTAAAACATTACTTAATGTTATTCTTTGAACTCATTGGGTTTCATTTTGTAGAGCAAGAGTTATAAATAAATAGATAATGTTATCATTCATTTCATGCCACTTTCTTATACATACTCTTGCCCTAATACTTTGTCAATTATGTCTTAACAAAAGGTTTTACATATTACTTTGTTTTACAAACTCAAACACATGCATTTTTTCATAGTCAATCCACTTGATTAATGGATGATCATTATAGGAACCTTTGCAGGAGATTATCTTTTGGAGCATGTATTTAAGAGTTTTCTTATATTATTTCAATTGATTATCATGTAATCATCAAAACTTGATTTATGGCAAGAGTTATGTTGTTCATATTGTAAACCCATATTATTTTAGACTTCAACATGGAGATATGTACCTTTTCTTAATAAACATAGACTTTTTTCTTTTATTATTGAATTCATTTGAATATATATATACAAATAGTTTTATTTTTCAAATACAAAATAATATTACTCAACTATGATTATCTACTTGTATGATATGGATTGAGGTTAACTCCTTTTTGCCATCACAATTATCATTTTGTACTACTACCTTCCAAACACAATGTTTGATAATAATGATTTTTCAAGTTGACTTCTAACTATTAATTATGTCTATTTGGAACTTATGTTAAGTACTAACCCATTCATATACTTTTTTTGGGTTTCTATCTCATATGAATTTGTTTTACTAATGTCAACATAAATTAAAATAAACTTTGTGGATATAAGCAAAGAAACATTAAAACTTAAAAACAAAATCAAACTTTGACATTACAAAGCATACATATTATGAACTCATGTCTTGGCACATGATCATGGGTCAAATACAACAATCCCAACTATGCATTTGGGAGCTTATATCCTAATGTAGATCTATGATGATAATGAATATTTTTGTCACTTTGTTGCACACTTTTAATAAAAGATAAATTCCTAATAAATCCATAATATTTAACCTCATTCTCAAATATGTCCTTTTGGTTTCAAGAATAGTCAAATAGATTCTTAAGTTTCATAATAGTTGTAATAGAGGCAATGGATGAAAATAAAGGCAAAAGAGGCAATGCTGATATTATTGTAAGGATCAAAAGACAAAGTTAAAATATATAAATCTAAAAACTTGGTTACAACTTTCATGCTATTATACTTTTTAATGTCACTTAAGCTATAATAATGTTAACACAAACAATTATTTCTCTATATTTTTTATAGAAATCAAGAACCTATTTGCCTATTTGAAATTAGAGAAATTTATTAAGAATTAGATATAATATCAAGAACACATAAGCAATTATCCATGATTTAAAGATATCGAAGCTCGTCATTGTTGGATTCTAAAGATTTAACATGAAAACTTGGTTATTTATGTGGAAGTTGGAAGGTACTAATCAAGAGGAACTTGACAAAAGAGCTAGAAATTTAAAAGTATTTGGACATAGAAAAGGAACCCCCCATCCCTTCTCTCTTTCTTCTCTTATGTCCTTTGGATTTGAGTGGGTATTCACATTGAGATTATTAGAGTAAAAATTCTAATCATAAATCAAGTAATGTTTATCACAAACCTTGCAATCATTAAGGTCATATACATCACCTTGTTCAATGGCTTTAAAGTCATAGATTGGAAAAAATGAAATTAAATGAAATAAGATTTCTCTTTTGTCATGAATTTCTAATGCATCCTTCATATCATTTTCATTTATTAGAATTACATAAATAATAGGATTTGTTGGGTAAACTTACCCCTTGTTAACCATTGCTCCTCTCTAATGCTTCTTTCACTTGATTTCTTCTTCAAATGACATCACGCAAATCTTCGAAGAAGTAATTGCATGATAGAATGAGAAAATGTGTCCCAGCTGATCCTGTTATTTGAATATCTAGCAGCCGACATGTCTTCGACTCCTTTCTTTTCTAATATGCTCAAATATCTAGTAGGTTAAAAGAAAAGATTAATATAATAGCTTGGGAAGTCACATTTTACATTCATTGGGTAATTACTTTTCACCAGGGTTAATGAGGTTAATGAGGTTCCTAATACCATTAAAGATTTGATTCTCTTCTACAAATACAAAATAACCACATAAATTTAATTTTTCTACAAAGATTGCTACCTGTGAGAACATGGGAGGTTTTAGTCAATCAACAATTGAACTGTGTTGTACACTTATCCAAAAACATGGACTAGCTTGTCAAGCTTGTGGACTTGGATTTTGTTTTGGAATATGCCACAGCTATTCTTGTCATACCTTTCACATATCCTCTAACAGTTTTGATATCTACAAATTATAAAGGTTTCAAAACTCTGATATTTTTAAATTCCAGCTCTTTTATCTAAGACAAAATAAGAAAATTTAAATTTTCTGTCAATATATACAGTTAAATATCTGGGTTTCTCTATTTACCACATCCTAGATTATCAACAATTTTACTGTCAAACTACAACCATGTGTATCACAGGATGATTCATTGTGTGATCTAAAATCACGTGTGAAACATCCTTGTATAATCATTTGTATGATAAACTCAATTAATGGTAAAAAAAACATTTCCTATGGATTCCATCCTGCACAAAGAAGTGAAGGCATGCGTTTCTGATGCTGATCATGGAGTCACCAACGGTGGCTTTAATTAGATCAAGGCTTCTGCCCTTTTTTCTTCTTTTCGTTGGTCTCTTAATTTTAATAATGTTATATATCATTTACTTTCACTGAAGTTCTCACAGCATACATGGATTCATCAGTTTCTCGAGCTTTAATCCAATCTTAGAACAACAAACAATTGCAATCTCATCTCATTTGGATTTTTAAAATCTAGTTTCTAGACACATTGCTATTTAAAAATAAGTAAGAACTATCAGTTATATTTATATTTGCAAAGAACATTACAATGTTTATTAAAAATTTTAGCATGCCAGATATTTGATCCTGTTCATAAGATAGGATAATAGCGTAAATTAGCTTTCGAATTCATCCTATTCACAAGATATTAGAAGTAATTGGTTTAGAACATTTTAACTGTCCATACTTCACCTTTGAAACAACACCGTAAGTCGTGAATGGTATGGTTTCTTTTGTCAACCAAAAGTTTATGCTCAAACCACTCACACTAACGTGACACAGAGTATTGATCCTAAAATATCCATGCCAGCACAACTATAAGATTGTAAACTTAAGAACACTTGAGTAAAAGAACAAGGAAAATGAACTGTAAAAGCACATTAGCTATAGCAGCAGCAACCTAAAAAAGAGAACATTTTGTATTGAATCATGCAGATCAAACTAGTACCTGGTTGACATAATGAATAAATTTGTCCAACTGCCTGAACCATGAATTTGCATATTGATACTTAAAGTCGGTACCCATGGTAAACATCACATGATTGGTTCTGGTAATGTTTGCCTAAAAGAAATTAAATGTAAATTGATATTAGAATTTTGCCTTAAATAAATTTAACTGATTAGGTGAAATAAAAAAAATTAAAAAAGGGTTTCTTTGAAGTTTTTGGCTTAGAAAACTGGGTTTAAGATTCAGGATTTACAACCAAAGAAAAACAGCTTCTGATCACTTTCCAATAACATCAAAAACATGTTAAATGGATCATCTATTTCTAAAGGGAATGCCCCTGCTGAAACTGTTGGGAGTTTAAACACAGCATGCACACAGCTAGACCTCAGAACTAATTTTTTGTAAATTATTTAATCGAATTTGCATGTCACAAAAACTATTCCACACTGAAAAGCTAATAAGGCCAGGTTATTTCTGAAGGATGTGAAAGCAAACCAACATCAGAAGTACATATAGATTTGCCTCACCTGGGATACAGCTGCTGCAACAAAATCATTAACTCGCTCTTGCACATTGTAATCAAACAAAAAAGGATCATCCTACACCATAACAGAACATTCACTATATTCCGGTCAAATGCTTTTCAGGAATACCAGCATGAAATAAGTACAATTACCTGAATGACTGGGTATTTATCATTAACCTCAAAGTAGAAACCTCCAGGGGGAGGTTCATAGTTCTTGGGGAATATACCAGCAAAAACCTGGGAGGACCAATAGAGATATGCATAAACTCTAACGGAACTAAAAGCAGAAATCAAGGAAACATAGCATAATCATGGCGTATATATCTGCTGCCAAATCAAATCATCAAAATATAAAGTACAACTCACATCTGCTGATGAACCAAGAGATCTGGATCCCCTCCATATAATCTCAAGGTTTTTCAGCAGCTTTCGTTCTTCCCTGTCCTGGTAATCAATTCGCCCAAAATAAAGAGCATCAAATCCTACCTGCCAAATTTTCAAAATTTTACACAACTTGAGATAGATCAATGGAAAACCTAAATAAACTAAATAAGCTCTTATGAAACATGCAACTTTCAAATATAGAAGAGGAAAACACTCCAAAGTTCATTAGCCAATGTGAAGAACTCCTGAACTAAGGAGTTCAACCATCGTAAACTGGTATGCAAAAGTTGCACTAGTGATTCAATTTTGGTGTTTTGTGCTATGAATACAAAAAAACCTCGTATGAGCACAAGTTTATAATATAGCAACTAATAAACTTGCAAAACTCTAAAATATATAACATTTCAAACAATTAAAAACTAATAATTTAAAAGATAGATAATGAAACATAAATTGAACACTGCTCTCTAACTTCCGCCTGAATTATTAGGAATAATAATCAGAAATTCTATTTTCTTCTACAAGGAATAACATTGTGAATATAGCAATTTATTCAACAATTAGTTTGAACCATACTAAAATTAATTTAGGACAAGGATACATTGTCACGAACAAGTATATAAGCAATGAAGGAAAATGACAATCTAAGTACAACTTAAGGGCTAACTAAAAGGAGACAAGCATGCAAGGATCTTCATTTAAACAACCATAGCACACATAAGCATAAAGAAATACAATTCTTCATAAAGGGAACAGAATCAAACAGGTCAAAAACTTATATTAAAACGTTTTCCATAAGCATCAATATCAAAACACAAGAAATAGTGACCAAACAATTCAAGACAGCAATAAAAATATTAAGTTAGGTCATGGAACAACCTAGAAGCAAGATATTTTAACATATTTTTGTTGTAACAAGAGACAATATGTCCACAAAAAGAGGGGTGAAACAAAAATCAACAATACCAATTAAAGCAACACAAAAAATATTGCAATAGAAATCTGTCAGTTACTTAAATTGCTCTTAAAGACACAAGAAATATATCAATAAAAGTAACAAATTAAGTAATTTCAGATATTCGTACAGCTAATATCTATTGTTAATCTTAATGACTATTGTAAATAAGTTTTAGAAATGTTGTTTTAGTTCATTGTGTGAGAGTTAAAAATAGACGAAGAATACAATGCAGTTGTAGGTAATTCAATCCAAATTTGGTTTACATTCACCCATGATCAAATTACTAGAATTCCAATAAAATCATTCCCTTTTTGTCACAACCCAATGAAATAAACCTAATACAACCACTCCTATTTTGTAGCAACAAGATAAAGGTCAGCCTAATACAAAACTACTCTCGTTTTTGTCACAACCAATGAGGGGTCAACCTCACTCAAAGAGTACACAACAACTTACGGAGAGATTGTGTATAGGGCTGCGAGGAAGAGGAGACAGCGCAACACATCTTTTGGAGTTGTCCGCAGGCCCAGGCTATTTGGCAGGATTCCGCTGCACGGGACGCCGTGTATGCTATACTGTTGGCGAGGGAGGTCAACGACGAGGTGGTCAACGACGCCAGCCGTGACTTCATCCGGCAGCTTATGGATTTCATTGGTTCGCCGGCGGCAAGGTACGGGGTCGGAGTTGCGCACGCTGCATTTCTGGCTACGTCGTTATACTATATATGGGGGAGGAGGAACGCGAAGAGACATAATGCTCCACCTGGCAACCTTGCGACGTTATTACGAAATGCGAAGATGGAGATCATTGCTATAGTTGAGCAGCGCAACCTACATTCATCCATGTCCTGCGGGAACCCGTACAGTTCACCCGAACTGCCTGTAACCCATAGATGGGTTCCCCCCCCACTAGATGGATTAAAGTGAACTGTGACGCTGCTTGTGGTCTGGATTCTGCAGGTATTGGTGTAGTAGTGAGAGACCATATGGGGAGGCCGATCCTGGTGATGAGGAAGAGGTTTGTTTCTCAGGCAAGTGAGACGATGGAGGTCCAGGCAGTACTTGAGGCCTTCCAGCTATTGCGGAAGTTCCTGTCGCAGTTCCGTGCTATTGAGATGCAGACGGATTCCATGACGGCGGTGCTGACGATCCGAAAGCTTATTGCCAACGCACCTGTGGTTGGACCTATTGCTGAGAATATACGTTGTGCTAGTAATCTGGACGCCCTTACTGTAACACATGTATACAGGGAAGGCAATCAGCCTGCCGACTGGGTGGCACGTGCTGCTTGCCGAAACGATTTCGTTTGGAATAGTGGGACCTCATAACCCAAGCCGCTCATCAAGCTGTTGCTGGTAGATTACATGTTCGATCCTCCGTGAGGATAGCACCTATTAATGTACTTTTGCTGGGCTTGTGCCCCTTTTGAATATCAAAAAAAAAAAAAAAACAACTTACGTAGAGATTGCAACATTTAAAAAAATAAAACATAAATAAATCCCACACTATTCACTTAAAAGAATATATGACACAATGTCTAAAATACAGTCAAAGCTTGAATGAGATACTAAGACAAATCTTTTTCCACCAAGTATAGCACACCCACAACCTTTATTCATTTTTCACTTCTAACTATTTTGTAAATTAATTCAATAGCTTATTCTAGCACAAAACATCTATGTATATCAATCAAGGAGATATACTCCAATCAAGGCATTTTAACAGCTAAAAACTCATTCCTGAAATAACTAAACTAGACGCCACACTCTTAGGATAAAATTTGTACTATTACGAAAATAAGATTGTACAAAAATGATAAGTAATTAGAACAAATCACCCTGATGATGTGCCTGCCTAATTAGTTCATTTCTACGTCTACAAAGTATTGTATATATATGACGAGAGGATCGTACAATACAAATACAATAAAATCTCCCGTGTTCAAATTCTAAATTCTATAGAAAATACTGCACAATACAAAAATAATAAATCCTACAACAAGCTTAATCATACTGATCATAATCGATTATATTAGTATAATAGATGGATCATACCCCTACAATATAAATCTGCTCAATATTGGTCCAAATCTTAAGCTAGGTTTCTCAGGTAAATACTATCGTACATGTACAAAAGTGATATCAAACATGTACGACAAATATCCTCTCACTCACAGCCTAAGTCCTCACCTCACACTATACAAATACAATACTTGCACAAATACGAAGATATTATTGTACTTATATGACAAAATAATATCCAATACACAATTAAAATTGCTTGGTTTAATCCTTTGTTTGATCCTCCAATGAACGAAATATACACGAACGAAGAATAATATTGTACTATACAGTGATAAACCGCAAGACATCTCTCAAAAAAGCATGAACATATATGTACGATGATGATAATGTACATGTACAAACAAAATATGTATCGCCACTGCACCTAATATCATTATTAACCGATATCCTATATGGATGCCATTAAATACAAATCGTATTGTATGATAGTGAAATCGTACAAATATGAATAGCATAAAGAATGCATTACTTAAAGTATTTTATAATCTAAAAATGTTGATCATGTCATGCAAATCCAAACCTAATGTTTATTAAGGCATATTTGAATAAACATCAATAAAATACAAGTCTTAGAAAATATATATAAATGGTATGAAAGCAATCTTATGTGTCATATAAAAAACAAGTGGTAGGTTTAACAAGTTCAAACCCAAAATTAGATTATAGATGTGCTTTAGATGGGCAGGTACTCTACCAATTTCTAATGACTCCATGATTTTCAAGTTGATCCAAGCTTAAGCAAGGCTACCATAATGTCAAGACAAACCTTCATATGAATCACTACAAGAAACATCTAATCAAGCTCTTTATTTGACTAAACCTATTTGACTTTGAAATGCATATCTGAAATAACTCAAGAAAAAATATTAATAATAACAAAACGATAGTTTGGTTACCATCAAACAATGGATATATGACCCAGGGTACAACAAATTCGTCAATTCAATTACATATAAATTATTCAAACTATAACAAATGCAAAAGATGACAAGCTATAAAAAATGATTGGCATAAGACAAAACTAAATCCCATGATTAGAATCCACAATCAATTAGGATTGAAAGTAGACCAAGGGGGAGAGAAAACTAGTCATCCCATATCCATAATAAGATGCACAAAATAAATTCAATTATATAAGAAGGGGAAAGCTGCGTGCACAAATATTAAAAAGTACATCACAAATCTGATATCTAAAAGGCATGTATAGGCTAATGAACTATACATACGATGGACATATCATGTGTAAATGCTCACAATACATGTCTGCAAAATCCAACAATCATTGATGAAGATAAAAAAAATATACAAAACATAAACAGTAATCTAAATTGTGTGAGCGCACCAAAAGGAAAGATGATGACGTCAAGGGGTAGTTCCTGATGGTTTTTATGGCTTGAGCAATATTGAAGATTCTTGATGAACTTTGAGGGTTTTATGACATCTTGTGGGATATTGAGAAATCTTGTGCATTCTAGATATGGTTCATGCGATGAAAATATCATTTTAGATAATAAGAATTTTAATATCCTCCTTTTGATATTAGTCATAGTTAATATTTTGCTATCTTTTTCATTATTTTTAAGGATTTGAATCATGAATTACAATGGAAAAATATCTTACCAAGCCATGAATGAGAGGCGCATAATTATTGACTAAAAAAAGTTTCTACAAAGTTTGTTTGCTTAGGAATTTAAGGAAAACTAATTTACTAAACACTGGAAGAATTTCATTCAAAGTCTTCATCTATCTTCTACCCTTTCTAGCTCCTTCCGCCACCTTCATCCATAATCATTCTTTCATTTTAATAGTTCTCTCCATTGGGTTCATGCCATGTTTCTCAAATCTTCTTTGTTAACCACAAGGTATTTATTTTTAAATAATGATAATGGAACAAAGCTCCAATACCAAAATTAATATAAAATAGCTAGAAAGGTTAATGCATCAATTTTTTAGAATTTTTGTAACCCTTCATTTGTTGCAAATTGTTCTCAAAGATGGTTGAATGAGGTTACCAGATGAACATAGATTGTAGAACTTTTCTTATCTTTCAATTGTCTCAAAAATCATTTGATTTTAACTTCAAATGATGAAACTATTCCCAAAATACAAAATTATGTGAATATGAAGACTTTCCTAGAATGTATCACAAAGCTAACAATAGTGATGGCAAACGATCTTATCGACAATAAAGGGGTAGCTTGAACATATAGAGGGAAAAAAAAAGAAATCGCATAGCAAGAAAACAAGATGGTCTTCAGATGAAGGTAAAAAAGAAGCGATGATACATAAAACTAAATAAAATTCTTCCAAAGATCCACTAAACAAGCTTTTCTTATATTCACAAGCAAAAAAGCATTTATACAACAATCAATAATCAAGTCCTTTCAATAATAGTACGACATGATATTTATATATTGAGTTCATGAAACCAACTCACTACAAAAAAGGTACTAAAAATATCATGAACTAATATTAAATAAAGATATTAGAATTCATGAATAAAATCTTAAAATAAATAATAAAAAATTATGACCTAACCATGATTTAATACCAAAAAAAACCTAAAATAAAAGTTATTAAAATCATGAGCCAAGCATGACTTAAAATCAAAAAGATATTAATAAAATCCTAAAAAGGAATTGACACTCATGGATCTCATATCTTCAATCACTAAGAACCCTCAAAATCTCTTAAGGTCTTGCAAAACCCTCAAGAATCTTCAAAATCCATCAAGAATTCCATTTTGAAATCAATTTATTAGGTTCCTCTAGCCTAAGGACTTACAATCGACATATGTTTAACTTTATTTTGGCACAACAATGTCTCAAATTGTGGCTGTCCTACATCAAATCCACCAAATCACAAAAGAATTTGCTATGCAGAATTGAAGTTGAGTTAATATCCCTTAGTTACAGGGCAATTTTCATCTAGTTCTCTTTATTCATCAAAGTGCCTTAAACAAGCTTTCCTAAAAGTCCTAAGAAAAAACTTTGGAGGATTTTTTTAATCAATAATCAGGCACTTTTCATTCACAGTTCAGCAAGATATTTATATATTGGAGTTCATGTAACAAATTCCTACAAATAATAAAAAGACAAAATATTAACCATGACCTAGTGTCAAAAATAAGAAATAAAAGATTTTAATATCTAAAAAGGTATGCTTTGTTATGAACCATACAAAGAACCATCAAGATGCCTCAAAATCACACAAAAATCCTCAAAGTCTATCAAAACATTCAAGATCTCTCAGGCCATCAAAAGTCAAGTACTCCCCCCGTGCCCCCCCCCCCCCCCCCCCCATGTCTTTTTGTCCTGCATCATATTGCTTGGTTCGTTTTGATTTACATTAATCGCCATGCTGATAATAGACATCAATAGGGCTGAATAGAGATACCATTGATTGAAATTCTCAAATTGTGAGTCAGGAGATTATTAATCCCTTCAATTCTTATGACAACTGTAGGAAACAACCCTTCTCTCATTGTTTTTGAAAGAAGAATAATCCATGTTACCATCAATAAACAAATGATATGAACCATATACGATTTAGAACAAAGAAACATCGCATTTGTTGGATAGTAAATGAATATTTCATTTGCAAATCATTTTGGAAAATAATAAGAAAACAACAAAAACAATTCAATTTCACCAGCCAACTCAAAAAAATTCCCAAAGATGCAATAAACAAGTTAAGAAAATTGCAAGGGTAAAGCACATGGCACATTATTCTAAATATGCAAGTCAACTTTGATAAATATGTCACTAAAATAATGACGAATGATGCTTTAAAGAATGCCACTTCTTTGAATACCTCGGCTGAGAGCAAGTAAGCCTGTACTGCCGAGTGTCCAAAAGGATCAATCTGCCACCCAATCCTTGGAGTCTGACCAAACTCCTGCTTAATGAATAGATGGCCCATGGTCGTCTGATCAATCATGTCAATATAATGTGGAGCCGCTTCATCATGCATGCACATTCCGCCATTTCTTAAATCCAAATTAAAAGACGATCAAAATTTTTTCAGAAATGTTTTTCACTTTTCAACCATTTACAACAAGCTCACTGGAGGGAAACATCCCAGTTCAAAAAAAATTATAAAAATTGCCTCAACAAAAGACGTTGGCAGTTACATGAACTCCAATTGACCCGAGCTGACGAGTTCCTTCACGATCTTCTTGGTGGCATCACTCTGCTGCCTCCACCAACGCTGGAAGAACGCCTGTAAACACCATTGGCAGTAACTGATATACCCAAACCGTCGTAAAGTTAAAGAAATGCAACATGAAGAAAGCAAGGAAGCGCCACCGACCTGCTCAACATAGATAAACTTCCTGTTCTTATCCCCCAGAAGAGCAGACACAACCGAATCCAACACGTTCTGAACACAAGCCCCCTGCACAGAAACAAACATTTAGACGATCAATAAGCGAGTAAAACGTGAAAGTACAGATTTAAGACGACTGGTAGAAAAGTAGAAAGAAACCTGAATAGAATTGTTGGATCCAACGAAGTACTGATCTACGGTCTTCAGCCATCCTACGTCATCGTGGCTGTGGGCGACGAGGTTGACGTTGAGCTTATCGGGGACGATTACGGAGGTCGTGTTATAGGCGATGTAAACGGCATCAGCTGAAGGGCACCCCACCGCAAAGAAGGCGACAAGGAGAACAACGAGAACGCGGTTTTCAACCATGGATTCCGATAACGCAGCGGAGCTGTAAAGGCTGCACTCGCGCCGGTAAAGGCAGGGAAGGTGAGTCAAATGGGAGCAGACAGGCCTTGTCTGTTGAGTGGGAGTGAGAAATGAAAAATTAGATTAAGAAGCTATTTTGTTGGTAATATTATATATATATATATAAAAACTTCAAAACAAAAACTATTTGATTTATTGATATCTATTAACATTTTTAAAAGTTTCAATAAAAAAATTATAAATTTTACAAATTTAATCAATTTCTTTAAGTAAATGAACTTATTACTTCTAGTATCATAATAATTAGTTTTCATCATCATCTTTATAAGCTTATAACTACTGATCATCTATCATCAATTATTGTTATAATCATTTGTTATCATCTTTAATAATCAACCATCATCTATATTAACCATTGCTATCACCCACTATCAACCATTTTGGTAAGTGTCATCAACTATTATCCAGACAAACAAACAATCTCTATTAACATCATCATCTTATAAGTTTATAACCATTGTTGATGACCATTGATTGATTTTGACTACCTCTAACCACCACTACTAACCATGGCTAAACATTATCGAAGACTCCATAGATAACTATCCCCAACATTAACAATTGATGTCAACTATCGTTGTTGGCTCTCATCGCCTTCACTAAATGCCACCCTAGTTGACTGTTAGTCACCACTACCAGTGGTGTTGACCCCGATTAACCATTATTACCAATGCCATTGACCACGATTTGATACTATTATCATTGATCTTAGTTGTTTGCTACCCATATTGATCTTTGCTAACACTTCAATTGTCAATCATAACTAACCCTCGACCATTATAATTGAACATCTACATCCACCTCTAATTATCATCAAAACTATCATTTAATGCAACCATAACTTCCACTAATCACTTACTCGCATTTACCACTGATAATCATCACCACCAACTACTATTTATTTATAATTAATAAAAATCAAGGGGTAATCTTACAATGATATTGATAAAATAAAATAACAACAAAAATCATCAATTAAAAAAATCTTTTAATGAGAATATTTAAAAGTAATCAAGCTAGTAGGCTTTTAAAAACGAAGTAGGATTTTTGAAAACCATTAACTTTTAAAATAAATTTCTAACACACTTTTTGTATTTCATATTTGGTTTATTATAAGTGAGAAAAATGAATTTATAATCCTATAAGTCTAGTGTTGCTTTTAGATCATCACTTTTGAAAAACATTTATTGAAGTCAATTATATCATTACTAGCTATCAATGACAATTTGACTAATTATGGTTGAAGACAATCTCAAAAATGTGTTGTAATTTCAATATTATCTTTGAATCAATCAAATGATATATTACAACAAGTAACACTTTGTAATAAATAACAAAACAATATTTTCAAAATATGAGTTCCCAATTTTCACTTTAGAAAGTGAAAGTCAGGCTTTTTCTCATTGTAATGAGATAGACAGATACTAAGTGAGAATAAGAAAATAAAAATGGTAAAATCACTTCTCAAATTCATATATTTTTTTCATCACAAACAATAGAAATCATGTTATTTCATGGAAGATTTTTTTTTCTTATTTATTCTCTTCATTTATTTTTATGATAAAGTTTTCCTAAAACTAATCTTGATTTTTTATTTTATGAAGTAGTTTCTTTTCTGACAAGCTTGAAGCATCTTCCATGAATGTAATTTTAATTCCACATGTAAACTTAAAATGCTTTCAAAATCACCAATATTCTTGAGCTCCTTTGTAACAGCCCTAGTTTTCTCTTATTTGTATTTTTATATTTTTTTATAGAAAGAGCTCTGTGAGACGAATCCAACGATGTTTAATTTGTAATTTTCGGAGCTCTAATGAATAAATTATGAATTTTTTGAAGATTTGGGATAAATTTGTAACGTAGAGGATAGATTTGTAATTTTTAAATGTCGGAATCCGATTGGAGGAGGATATATTTGCAAATATAAAATTTAGAGGGGGTTTTATGCAAAAACACGGTTCACGAACCGTCGGATAAGCGCGTTTGGAAAAGCCGAGCCAGGTGCGTTTGGAAAAGCACTTCTGCGAAAAATGCCGGCGAGGATTTCTATAAGTTCCGGCACGCGACAGTGACGGCCGGCGAAGGTTTCTGTAAGGTAAGAAATTAAATTTTTTGTCGTCGGAGTTGTGTAAAGTTTTCAGGTGAGCGGGGGAGACCGAGAGGCGAAAGCCGAGCCGGATTCGATCGATTCAGCACGTGAAACGACCGATTTCAGCGTCGACGAAAGATTTCGGTTTCGCCGGACGCGAGAGAGAGAGAGAGGGGCGGCGTGAACCGGTCCAGGTTTTGGACCGGGTTACGCTGAACCGGATGCCGAGCTCGCGCGGTCCAGCACCGCGAAAGAAAATTTTGGGGAAAAATGCCGTTTGGAAAAGCTTTTAGAAAGCTTTTCTGCGCAGGCGGTCCAGCGCCGAGCGTGCGCGCGCGGTCCAGCGGGCGGTTCAGTGCCGCGTAAGCCCATCTTTTGGGATTATTTTGGGGTGTGTTTGGGAAAGCTTTTAGAAAGCAATTTTTGACTAATAAGCATATTTAAATTAATTATTTGTGTATTTTACGGGCTTGTAGGACATCAAGAAGAAGTAGAAGTGAGTAAGACAGTTGGTACAACAAATTCAGGTAGATAATTTCCTAACCCTGTGATGTAGCACAATATTATGTATTTTTACATGTTTTTCTTTCTATTATAGAATTGTGATAGTTGCATATGTTTATGGTATAAAAAAAAGGAATATTATGGTGTGGATTATTTATGCATTTGCATGAAAAATTGAAAAGAAAGAAATAACATGGTATGACAATGAAATCAAAAGAAAGAAACAATATGGAAGAATGTCTTTTGATATGGCATAATTGTTTGGAATTTCGATTGGAAATGATAGTAAAAATGGATTCCCAGATAACATTATCCTCACCACTAGGCCCAGCATGTGTTGCAGGGTATCTATCTTCGGATCAGATATCTGCCTAGTGTTTATACCAGGCCCAGCGTGTGTCGCAGGGTATCGATCTTCGGATTAGATATCTGCTTGGTATTATGTGCTATGACTCCATGATGATTTACACCAGGCCCAGCATGTGTTGCAGGGTATGGTACCATACCTGCCTGGTGGCACTAGGCCCAGCATGTGTTGCAGGGTATCGATCTTCGGATCAGATATCTGCCTAGTGTTATGTGTTTGGTTGGATGCCGGCTGGAGGTCATTTATTGATGATGTTTGGATCCAGAGGATAATGGTTCAAAGGGAATTGGGCCCGATAATAATATACATATAAAGAACTGGCATTTCTTTATGGTTTTCATTTGGCATTACCTTATATGTATGTATGACATTCATCTTTACTGTTAATGGTATTTGTTATGCCTTTTATTTTCTTGGTTAATTATGTGAATTTATCTACTGAGATTTATAAAATCTCATTTAGTGCTTATATCACAGGTCATGAAATCACTACACGGAGAGATGGGAATGGTACTGCTACAGAAGAGCCATTGTCAAGAGATGTGTGAGAGTGAAAAAGTTTTAGTGTGATTAAATGTTTTGAAAACATGCCTATATTTATTTTAGATTTTGGAGTTGGTGTTTGCCTTACCGTCGGGTCCCCACCTTTGGTTTGATTATTTGTCCTCACTTAGACATTGTATCTCGTGACTCTGATGTTCATTTTGTGATCTAATGGTATTGATGTCGGTGGGGGGCTTGACATCCTTTGTTAAGTAATCACTGAACTTCACTTTAAGCTTTTGCTTGAGCTTAGCTTATTCTTCATTTGAGCTTGTTGAACCTCCAAAGTTCTTTTTAGATTAACTATATCATAATAATATGTGTGCACTATGCAATGATATTAATAGCTTATTTAATTGGTGTTATTATCATCAAAACTTAATCATAAGCTATTAGGTTCATGAGATTAACATTTATATGCAATGCCTAAACAATTGATAAATGTATGTTGAGTTAATGCATGTTGTATGATGCACATGTAAACTATTGATCAAACCATGGTAAGCAATAATTTAACCTTTGCATAAGTCCTTAAAGATGTTAACCATAACTCGATCATGGAATCATGTTGTCTTTGAATTTCTTCAACAACCTTTCATTTTCTTAAAATGATTTGATGTCTTCACATATCTTTTATAAGTTATGCTCAAGTATTTTTTTATTCTATGGGATGGCAATCATCACTTTTACTTGTCTAAATTACAACATTAAAGTACACACAATGACAATTTGATTGATTATGATTGAAGGCATTCTAAAAAATGTATTGTCACTCCAATAGTACCTTTGAATCAATCAAATAATATATTATAACAAGTAACACTTTGAAATAAATAACAAAACCATATTTCAAGATATGAATTTTCACTTTAGAAAGTGAAAGTTAGGGCTTTTCCCATTATAATAAGATAGACAAATATGGAGTGAAAATAAGGAAAAAAATGATAAAATCACTTTTCAAATTCATATATATTTTTCATCATAAATAAGAGAAATCATGTTATTTCATGGAAGATTTTTTTTCTTATTTATTCTCTTCATTTATTTTTATGATAAAGTTTTCCTAAACTAATCTTGCTTTTTTATTTTATGAAGTAGTCTCCTTACAAGCTTGAATCATCTTCCATGAATGTAATTTTGAGTCCTCTTTGTAAACTTAGAATGCTTTCAAAATCACCAATATTCTTGAGCTCCTTTGTTACTTAATCACTTCAACTTTACTTTGAGCTTTTGCTTGAGCTTAACTTTATTCTTCATTTGAGCTTGTTGAACCTCCAAAGTTCTTTTTAGATTAACTATATCATAATAATATGTGTGCACTATGCAATTATATTAATAGCTTATTTAATTGGTGTTATTATCATCAAAACTTAATCTTAAGTTATTAGGCTCATGTGATTAGCATTTATATGCAATGCCTAAATAATTGATAAAGGTATGTCGAACTTATGCCTAAACAATTGATAAAGGTATATCGAACCAATGCATGTTGTACTGTGCATGTGTAAACCATTGATAAAACCATGGTAAGCTACAATTTGACCTTTACATAAGTCCTTAAAGATGTTAACCATAACTTGATCATGGAATCATGTTGTCCTTGGATTTCTTTAACAATCTTTCACTTTCTTAAATCGATTTGATGTCTTCACATATCTTTTATAAGTTATGTTCAAGTATTATTTGATTTTATAGGATGACAATCATCACTTTTACTTGTTTAAATAGCAACACGAAAGTATACACAATGATAATTTGACTAATTATGATTGTATACATTCTCAAAAATGTGTTGTAACTCCAATATTACCTTTGAATCAATCAAATAGTACATTATAGCAAGTAACACTTTGTAATAAATAACTGAACAATATTCCAAAATATGGGTTCCTAATTTTCATTTTAGAAAGTGAAAATCACACTTTTTCTTATTACAATAAGATAAGCAAACTCTAAGTGAAAATAAGAAAAGAAAAATAATAAAATCACTTCTCAAATTCATATATTTTTTCATTATAAACAAGAGAAGTCATGTCATTTCATGGAAAGTTTTATTCTTATTTATTCTCTTCATTTATTTTTAGATAAAGTTTTCTTAAAACTAATCTTGATTTTTTATTTTATGAAGTAGTCTCCTTCTTACAAGCTTGAATCATCTTTCATGAATGTAATTTTGAGTCCTCTTGTAAACTTAGAATGCTCTCAAAATCACTAATATTCTTGAGCTCCTTTGTTAAGTAATCACTTGAACTTTAGTTTGAGCTTTTGCTTGAGCTTAGCTTATTCTTCATTTGAGCTTGTTGAACCTCAAAAGTTCTTTTTAGATTACCTATATCATGATAATATGTTTTCAATATACAATGATATTAATAGCTTATTTAATTGGTGCTTTTATCATCAAAACTTAATCTTAAGCTATTAGGCTCATGAGATTAACATTTATTTGAAAAGCTTAAACAATTGATAAAGGTATGTTAGTTAATGCATGTTGTATGATGCATGTGTAAACTATTGATCAAACCATGGTCAAACCATGGTAAGCAACAATTTGACCCTTACATAAGTCCTTACAGATGTTAGCCATAACTCAATGACGTTGTGTTTGGATTTCTTCAAGAATCTTTCACTTTCTGAAGATGATTTGATGTCTTCACAAATCTTTTATAAGTTATACTCAAGTATTATTTGATTTTATGGGATGATAATCATCACTTTTACTTTTATAAATTACAACATGAAAGTATACACAAGGTAGATGATTAGATCACCAAAAAAAGCTATTTACATAGTTTATTTTCATCAAAATCATATTTAAATATTTGAGCTCATGGGGCTAGGGAATAAAAAATCAATAACAATTTTTAGTAATCAAGACCTAGGTATTGCTAATATAATTAAACTTAAGTTTCCAAACGCAAAGCATTGTGGCAAGATATTTGATGACTTGAAAGTGAGAATTATTATTATTTTCTTTATGCACTTATATGACTAATGGAGGTCCTATGTAATGCTTTGTCATATATTAGTTATAGTTGTTTCATGAGTTTTATACTATTTTATTATTTAGGAAAGAAGTTGAAAAAAATATAATTAATATTCCTATAATAAACTAGTGTTTATTGTCAATTTCAAACCTTAATTTGATATAATTATTACATTGAATTCTCTTTAATAGGTTACAATATGACATTGATTGTTTAGTTAAAATCATCATTGCATAATAAATATGGAAACTTAATTTACTATAATGGTTATGTGGATATAACAAAACAAGAATTTCCAAATTTGTGAAAAATAATTGTAGATTTTCATGTTTAGAAGAGGGCTTTGTTATTATGGGCTCACTAAGCATCAATTGTTAATTGTATTCTCAAGTTAAGAAGAACCTTTAATCAAAAAGTGAGAAATTTGTGTTTAAATCTAGATAAGAATAAGATACACAAAACAAAAAAGTTAAATTCGAATGTTCTTATCATCCTAGAACTCTTAGACTAAAGATCAACCATGGCTTTAAAAAGCCTTTAATGCGACATGAAGATTTCTTTGTTTTTTAATGAAACTTTTCAAAGAGCCAATTACGTCGATGGATGTGACTGTGTAAAAAGTTTGTTAATGATTTAACATAAGATGTAATGTAAATTGAATAATTTCACAATCCTTAAGATCAGGCATTGTCTATAGTCCCTTTAGTTAAATATGACCAAGAAAATAATAAAGTGTTGATAATCATTGGCTTAACATTTGGGAGCTAAAAGCTAAAAAAATGACATGTTCACAACTATCATCCTCATTCATAATCACCATTCTCACTTAAAAACTTGTATGTAATTCTTGTTAGAGTTTCATTGAAGTTTCACAACCATCAATAGTTCAAATACAAGATGGAGAAGACAACAAGCAACAAATATACAAAAGAAAAAGAGAAAGATCAAACTTACAACCATAGCATCCAAACAAGCACGGCTAGTGGCAATGAGTGTGTTGTTTGCTTCCATGTTATTTTGATATTTAGATCAACGATTTCATTATAACTTTGCTTGACTTTACCATTCATGTTATTTTTTCATGTGGTTTGCTACAACTTTAGAGCATGGAAAGTAGTTTTTCATGTAAAGGAAGATGGCAGATTAGCAATTGGTAAGTTCACACTTTGTTTTAGCTTTCTTACATCTACTGCTTCCAATTTGTGACCATTTTAGACTATCCTGAAGCACATCTAACAACGTAAGTTAATAGATATTTGATTCAATGCAATAACACAGAAGTCACATAAATATGAAGACCAAGGTTTTGTAATACAATGAAGTTCACAATAACATAACAATAGGGGAGTTGGTTATAAATGCTTGTTTCCACATCATATCTGATGATGCAATCATATGAACATACCAACAAGGAGTTGGTTATAAATGCTTGTTTCAACATCATATCTGATGATGCAATCATATGAACATACCAACAAGGAGTTGGCGATAAACAAATCACCTGAAAACCCTTTCATCCACAAGTAGGGAGAGTAGTTTTTCTTTGGAAACGAGGGCTTCCATTTTCATGAGAAGCTGATTAAAATCATCCTGTGTCTTGAGTAAGCTCAGGCGAGTGTAGTATCCCTCAGCTTCAAATACTTTACCAGACCGAGAAATAATGCCTGCTTCTCTCAAGACTGCCTCACAGTCCGCATCTTCTTCTTGGTCGCATTTCAGCCAGGCATAGGCTGTTATATAGTGTGAACATTACGACAATATATCATCACTTGTTAATGATTCTTGAAAAAGCACTCAGGGGGTGGTTGAACAATTGATTCATCAAAAAAGGGTTTTTTGTTTCTCAAAACTACTTAAATATAGAACATTCAAAACAATTAGTCAACTAAAAATAAAAAACAATCAAATTTATTGGTCAACAATTTGTTGATCTATTTTGATAGAATTTAAGCATGCTAAAATTAAAATATTAGCTAGTTTTAGATAATTCTTTAATAGGTAAGTTTTTAACTCAATAATGGTCAAATTTAAGACCAATAAGATGGTACAACAGTAAATTAATAGCTTTGAATAGTTTGTTTTTCAAAGACTATTGAGAGTTATGTCTTAATTTGAATCTTGTGCCTCTGATTTGAAAAACAAAAACAAAGTCAAAAGTTATAGATCATTGGTAATAGTTTTGCATGTTAGATGGACACTTTTTTAGACTTTGATGTTTTTTATGTAAAAACACAAGTTTTGCATGATCTGCCAATAAAACTTCATTAAAAATTTATTTCTATTCACATAATTATACTTAAAACAAATTCTAAAAAATAATTTTAAATTTTTTTTTTAAATTAAAAACCTATTGCCAAAAAAACACCATGAGTGTGACCAAAGAAAAAAATTTTAATGGATAACAATATAAAAATCACCTGGAGAAGGGCCTCTTATCCTTTGGAAGTAAGTGCAATATTGGGGAGACAGATTCTGAAGGGAGAAACGCTTAGACGATGAGATTATGTTGTTCAACATCCTCCATCGTTCACTTAACATCTCATAACCATATTTAAAGATGTCTCCTTCTGCCCCTACATTTGCAAGAATTACCTTGAGTAGTTTAAGCACTCGAAGTTGGGTATCACGAGAAGCACCCATGGTGTTTACTTGCATGTATTGTATCATTTTTTGGTATACTTTCTCGTCTTTCACTAAAGCCCACCTACATGCAAAGAAAGGTGTAGAACAGATAATTACAATATTTAAGAATGACAAATGATTCTTCTTTAAGAAGAAGAAAAAAGTTCAAACAAAATTTGCCATAAAGATTGATGATCCAGTGAAGGGTCTACATATAGGTAGCTAGTAAACTGTAATCCCTATTAAATATTAAACATATAAGTATGAAAAAAAAAAGAAGGGTTGAAATGTTTATTGAAAGAGGAAATTACAGGTTGACTAAGATTTCTTGGGTGATGTTGAAATCAATTTATGTGAATGAATGACATGATGAGTTTGAGAAAAGTTGTACACAAAGGCAGAGTAGAGGCCACACCCTTTAATCGAACGAATTCTCAAAAGTATGCCAACAAAGAATAATGGTCTATTAGCAAAGAAAAGATCTGCATGCCTAACATAATTCAATGAAATCTTACATGGCCCAAACTACAACCACTAAATGTCATACAATTGATCACGATCATTTCTTGCTTTCCACCTTGTCATCTCTGGCTTTGGGTTATTCTTACCTAAATATGAAGGTTACTCTAGGACAAAGACCATCTAATTCATTAGCTTCCTTTTTTTTTAAATTAGATAAATGCAATGCAACTAGTGAACAATGCATCAATGCAATATCAACAAAGAAAACAAAACTAAATAGACCATATTCATTTTTCCTTGGCTGAGTTATCTTCATTGTTACATATTGGCTTTGAAGCCCAGTCTTTCCTTTCAAGCGACTTAATTCGATACTAATCTGACCATATAATGCTATTCACATCTCATCTGCATGCTAGTACAGTGTTTGTTTTTCTAGGTGTAACATTGAATTCAATTTTATCTTCCAAACAGTTTTGTTACTATAAAGAGATAAAACTGACTGATGATAGTACTGTTATTATCGACGCTACTAGGATTTAAACATTTTTGGGATTCAACCATTCTTTCATTATACTTTGATGAACTAAACAACTTGAAACTTTAAGTTATCAAATAAGATAACAAATAAGCTTCATTTTTTTTATTTTTACTTTCAATTCTTGCAATTTTTTTCCATCTTCTTGCTAAGGAACTTTTATCCTTGGTGATCTGTAACAGAATTCTTTTGTTTTGGAAGAGCAAATACGTTGTAAAAATGATTTGAAAAATAAATATTACTTTATAAAAACTGGATGGAAGATTTTCAATATACATATCCTTTTGAATTAATATAAACTTCAGGTAGTTTACACGATAAATTTTAAACAAAGGGAAATAAATAATAGAAACATAACAAAAAAGGGCAAAATTGGTTGTGTCGAGCCACATGTCATCCCAATTTTTTCATGGCCTAGCCTAACTTGGATCTTAATCATTCTAAACCATCAAATTGGATCCAAACAAGCTTAATTTAAATCCAATAATGAACAAGATCTAGCATGCTCTGAGCTAATCTAGCTAAATTGGATCCAATTTGCACCAAAAGTATCCTTTCAAGTCAAATGTCCAAACACTAAATCGGGCAAAAATCTGTAAAACTATCAACCTTTCAACCTTGTTATATTATGTAATATAAGGTTTCATAATTATTACAGACAAAAACCCACAACAAAACCTTAGCATTCCTGTCCCATCCTTTGGTTCTTTTGCATAAATTTATTGTACTAGGACCATAGCTTGCATTATGCATGCAGATTCTAATACACCTAACTACCTGTCTTTTTACGTTGGGGATGGGTGATACATCTATCTTTAGGAATATTTTTTTAGTTAAATAGCAAACTTGATGTACAATATATTAATATTTAATGCTTCAAATATTGCAATAACATTTGGATGTTTAGGACGATATGCCATTTTTTTTTTAACTCGTGATTAATTCCTTCAAAAGAATGACCAACTTATTGAATATCGCTTTTGGAAAACATGCATTAACTCATATAGAATCACTTGTCACTTGTCCGGAACATCTTTTGCTGCCTAGTTCCTGTATTGGAACAACTTTTAACACGTCCATGCCTTCAGCGTTACTAACTCGGTTGGGAGTAGGATAGATGAAACTCCTACACGAGATAGTACAGCAGGGTTAAGCATGTAAAGAAACCTTTTAGCACATATACACTCTTCCAATAATCCTGCCCATGTTCTCCATTATTGTTTCAAACTTCCAGCTTTTTTTTCAAAACTAAATAAACCGTCCTCACCCATTTCTAGAAACGTCATAAACTCCTAATCGTTATAAAATCAGTCGGAATAGTCTGCAATTTCTTCATAGCCCAAGAATCGTCAAGCATGGTCTCCTTTCAATCAATAATTTTTGTTTTATGAATAAGAAGAGCGTTAAAGAAATCATTACAAAAAGATAAGCATGAGAACTATTAATGATGGAGAACACATACCCGAACCTACTGCCTGCATGTCCAGAGACTTTAGAATCGGTAAATATCATAAGATCTTCGTCAGCTGGAGCTGGAATAGCAGAATATAAAGGCCAATAGTAAGCATGGTCATTGATAACCAAAGAGCTTCCGAGGACCGATTGTTTCAGCTTTCCATCCGGGTTGTTGGGGGAAGTCACGAATTCAATGAACTTTACTCCAGGCGGAGCACTCAAGTTTGCCCAATTAGCCGTAGAACCCTCCCATCGATACTCACTCGAATCCAAGAGTAAGGTCTGCCTCTTATACAACTGAATATCGGCACAACAAACAAACAAACAAACCCATTAACATTCTTCTCTCAAGCAAACCATCGAACAAATTCCGGGCGACATGATACAAGCGTATTAATCAGTGGCCTACCGCGTAGTAGGGAGGCGTGGCGACGACCAAAGATGGTATAAATGACGAAGCGTTGCTCCCAGAGTCAGGAGACAGGGCATGGACTGCGGAGTTGATGAGCTGGGTGGACCCTGCGCCGAAGACGACGAAGCGGTCGCGAGTAACGGCATTCCCGACGGCGTCGTGAAGTAGGCGGATGTGGCGCTCGAGCTCCAAGGATATGAAGTTGTTGCCATTGGCTTGGTAGCTCATGCGATGCCAAGGAGACACCACAACCGCTCCGGCCGCCACGTTCCGCCGCCAGTAGGGCTCCAAATACAAAGGATCGCCGCTGCTCCGAAAGCCATAGTACTCGTTAGATATCTCATTTTGCAAGAAAGATACATTTGTTGCCATTAAAACTCAATAAATTATATTTATAAAGTCAATTATGTTTTAAGAAGTGTACGTCAATTTCAATGTCGAATCTCTTTACGGACTCTGTCATTAAATTGAAAATAAAATAAAAACTTTATAATATATATATATTTTATAAGTATTATATATAAAATATGAGCCAATCAAAACAAGCCACCTCGATACGACCAGATTTTATGTGGGACCCAACGTGTGCACGCCGGGACGAGTCCTACACGTTTTTTTTCCCTATTCTCTCTCCTCTGGTGATCTTCTCTCTCTACTGCGCAAAAGCTAACCTGTCGGCGTCAGCCGGGCAATCGGGGACGGGCACGGAGCAATCCACGCCGGCGTAACACGTGTTGCACTCGCAAACTGGCCGACCATCGGAGGGGACGCCGTCGACGTAGGCCCTCCCGTGGCCGGAGCAGCTAATGGCGGCCACCGCCTCCGCCTCCTCCGCTGCCCACCGGAACCATCCGAACTCGCTCCGGCCGCCATCGGGTTGCACGAAGAAGTAGCAGACGAACAGGGCGTTGAGGAGAAGAGAAGTAGCGGCGAAGAGGAGGAGCTTCTTCGGCACCCGGCTCTTCCCCCCTTCCTCCATGCTTCGGACCTTCAAACTTCCATTCGCGTGATAACCCATGGTTAACGTATTTATTAGAAAAAAGTTGGAAGATATTTCTACACCAAGTTTTTGACGAAATTAAACATTCTTCCAATGTATAAAAAAATAATCCAAATAATAAAAGAAATATATAATAACATTATATACATACGTGAATTAAATTAATACAATTTATGTGAAATTGGGATGGAAAATAGTTTTTATTAAGATATGCTTCTAATTGTGAAATTGTTAAGGTAAAAGATGGGTTTGATTTTCTTTAATTAAAATGTTTGTAATAAAAAATAATTTTTAGACCTGCAAAATTTATTTATTTATTGTATTGCCAGACCAACTTCATGGTTTTGTAAAGCGACAAAAAAATAATCAATAATTATTATTTTTATTTTTATTTTATTTTAGATACACACCAAATTGAGTTTTACTTTGAAAATTATCAATTTAAGTAAATAGTTTATATTGTAAAGTTATTGTGAAGAGGAGCTTCTAGGAAAAGAATTTTCTTATGATTTGATATTGCTTACCAAGACTTTTGTGTTAATTGCTTGCACTTTTATGGTATTGGCCATTTGTTGAAGCAAGGTGATCAAAGAATTTTAAGAAGAGAGAAAGGTTGACAAGTTAATGATTAAATAAGGATAATAAAGGGGATTAGGAACATAATATTAGTGAGATAACAAAAAAAAATGTTTTAATTGCATGTGTGTATTTATTTATATCATATTGTTGTAATAGAAAAGTATGAGAAAATTTTAAAAAATATATAAAAAACAAAAATAAAAAACTAGGCTAAATAAATATTACACTAAATCATATGTATGAATTATTAAGATAATATAATTTTTTTATGATTTTAATTCATAAAATTATTTTTTGTATGATAAAAAATTAACATAACTGTAGTTAAGAAATACTATTTATTATATGGTGTGATTTTTGACGTTTAGAGAGATGATATAATCAAATATTAGATAAGATGGGATTAAGATTTTGTAGATAATAATCATTTAGAGAAAACATGATCTTTATTTTAAAAAAATGATAATGATATGAAAATAATAAAATATACAAAATAATTTAAAAATATTATAATATACTCATGGATGAAAAATGATTTTAAGCACATGCATAAAAACCAAATGTCATAATATTCATATATCATCCTAAATGTAAAATTTCATATACATAATGTACTTATTATTATTCCTTAATTATTATGATATATCTTTTTTTATTGCAAGAAAAAACCTATATCATAGCAACCAAACAAGTAATGATATAGAAGTTGTTTATTTTTAACATTAAACATTTCTCAAATATACATTGCCAAACACATCAATTTTCAAAATTATCTGACAACAATACTTTTCAAATCAAATCATTTATGAATCAACCAAATATTCAACAAAAACTCTTATAAAACCAACCTTAAAATTTGAGAACAATACAAAGCCTGAACCCAACTTACAACATTGTGAATAATAAATATTTGATTCAATCTAGTAACACAAAGGCCTCATAACTGTTAGCAAATTTTAAGTGTTTGTGAATAAATTTTTAAGTATTTATTAGCAAATTTTAAATATTTATTAGCAAACTTTAAGTGTTTAAATATTTAAATAATTTTAAATTTTAAACGGATAGTTATCGTATATATTAGGAACAAATTTTTGAATTAGAAGCAAATATTCGAGAGATTATTTACCTATAAAATGGTGTAATTACTATTTACCTGTTAAAGTATGAAAAAAATTAAATTCTATTTTTTTTGTCTTACCACACCTTAGGATTTTTGAAGCTATTTTTCAGTTTCTCTCAAATACTCTCGAATGCAAGTTTGCTGTTTACAATTTGAGATTTATTTTATTTTAGTTTATTTCTAACAAAGTTATATCAGAGCTTGGAGAAGAAGAAGGTCGAATGCTACACCATCGGAGGGAGAAGAGTAAAAAAAACTCTTTTTGGAAGTGTAGTTTGCATAAAGCTCAACGTGCAAAAATAAGAAGTGATTCAACGTTTGACAGTGTATTTGTAGAAAGTAGAAATAGTGTTTGGAAGTGTGTTTTTGTTTAAAATGCTCAAGTTTTTATTAAGATAGGCTTCTAATTGTGAAATTGTTTAAGGTAAAAGATGGGTTTGATTTTCTTTAATTAAAATGTTTGTAATAAAAAATAATTTTTAGACCTGCAAAATTTATTTATTTATTGTATTGCCAGACCAACTTCATGGTTTTGTAAAGCGACAAAAAAATAATCAATAATTATTATTTTTATTTTTATTTTATTTTAGATACACACCAAATTGAGTTTTACTTTGAAAATTATCAATTTAAGTAAATAGTTTATATTATAAAGTTATTGTGAAGAGGAGCTTCTAGGAAAAGAATTTTCTTATGATTTGATATTGTTTACCAAGACTTTTGTGTTAATTGCTTGCACTTTTATGGTATTGGCCATTTGTTGAAGCAAGGTGATCAAAGAATTTTAAGAAAAGAGAAAGGTTGACAAGTTAATGACTAAATAAGGATAATAAAGGGGATTAGGAACATAATATTAGTGAGATAACAAAAAAAAATGTTATAATTGTATGTGTGTATTTATTTATATCAAATTGTTGTAATAGAAAAGTATGAGAAAATTTTAAAAAATATATAAAAAACAAAAATAAAAAACTAGGCTAAATAAATATTACACTAAATCATATGTATGAATTATTAAGATAATATAATTTTTTATGATTTTAATTCATAAAATTATTTTTTGTATGATAAAAAATTAACATAACTGTGGTTAAGAAATACTATTTATTATATGGTGTGATTTTTGACATTTAGAGGGATGATATAATCAAATATTAGATAAGATGGGATTAAGATTTTGTAGATAATAATCATTTAGAGAAAACATGATCTTTATTTTAAAAAAATGATAATGATATGAAAATAATAAAATATACAAAATAATTTAAAAATATTATAATATACTCATGGATGAAAGATGATTTTAAGCACATGCATAACAACCAAATATCATAATATTCATATATCATCCTAAATGTAAAATTTCACATATATAATGTACTTATTATTATCCCTTAATTATTATGATATATCTTTTTTTATTGCAAGAAAAAACCTATATCACCCATCCATAGCAACCAAACAAGTGATGATATAGAAGTTGTTTATTTTTAACATTAAACATTTCTCAAATATACATTACCAAACACATCAATTTTCAAAATTATCTAACAACAATACTTTTCAAATCAAATCATTTATTCAACAGAAACTCTTATAAAACCAACCTTAAAATTTGAGAACAATACAAAGCCTGAACCCCACTTAAAACACAAGTTAATAATACATATTTGATTCAATCTAGTACACAAAAACCTTATAATTGTTAGCAAACTTTAAGTATTTGTTAATAAATTTTTAAGTATTTGTTAACAAATTTTAAGTATTTATTAGCAAATTTTAAATATTTGTTAGCAAACTTTAAGTGTTTAAATGTTTAAATAATTTTAAATTTTAAGCTGATAGTTATCGTATATATTAGGAATAAATTTTTGAATTAAAAACAAATATTCGGGAGATTATTTGCCTATAAAATGGTGTAATTATTGTTTAGCTATTAAAGTGTGAAAAAAAAATTAAATTCTATTTTTTTTTCTTTCCACACCTTAGGAATTTTTAAGCCATTTTTTAGTTTCTCTTAAATACTCTCGAATACAAGTTTACTGTTTACAATTTTAGATTTATTTTATTTTAGTTTATTTCCACAAAGTTATATCAAAGCTTGGAGAAGAAGAAGGTCGACTATTACACCATCGAAGGGAGAAGAGTAAAAAAAACTCTTTTTGAAAGTGTAGTTTGCATAAAGCTCAGTGTGCAAAAACGAGAAGTGACTCAATGTTTGACAGTGTATTTGTAGGAAGTAGAAACAGTTTTTGGAAGTGTGTTTTCGTTTAAATTGCTCGGAATTATGCAACAAATTCATTCACATATTGACTAAGGATAATTATGATACTTTGTGCATTTAATTTAAAGCCCTTCATAGTTCGCAACTCCTTCAGGAGATTGTTATCAATGGCTTCGAAGAATCAAATGCTATTGAAGCAGAGAAAAAATTATTGAAAAAAATTAAAAAAAAAGACAAATGCATTTTGTTCTTGATATATCGAAGGCTTGATGAAGCACTTTTGAGTAAGTTGTAGAAGCGACTACAAGCAGAGAAAAATAGAATAAACTCAACACAATCTTCACAAGTGTTGAACGTGTGAAACATGTACGTCTTTAAATCCTTAGAGGTAATTTTGAGCAGTCAAAGATGAATGAAAATGAGACTATCTTCGATTATGTCTCACGATTAATTGCTATTATGAACTTGATGAAGAGAAATGGAGAATAAATTGATGATATATATGTGAAAAAGATACTTCGTTCTTTAACTCTTATATTTGGGTATGTGATAATAACAATTGAAGAATCTAAAGATATAGACTATTGAAGAGTTAATGGTTTTCTTTTAAGTGCATGATCAACAACTAAAGAAAAGTTGCATCTATTGATCAAGCATTAGAGTCAAAATTGAATTTGAAAGAAGATAATAAAAAAAAGAGAATTCAAATTCAAGGGGAAGAGGAAGAGGTTCTTTTCAAGGACATGCAAGAGGTCATTTCCAAAACAAATCTCAACAAAAAAATTAATCAACCTTACACTCAACATGAGCATGGAAGGAATGGTGCTTCTCGAGGTCAAGGACAGAGAAGAAATATTGAATGTTGTAATTGTCATAAATTTGGTCATTATGCTTCTGATTGTTAGCATAAGAATAATAAATCAAACTATGTTGAAATATCACAAGAAGAGTCAATATCATTATTGGATAAAAATATAGGTAATAAAAGAGAAGATGTATGGTTCTTTGACTAAGAAGCAAGTAACCATATGTGTAAAAAATAACATCCATTTGATATAATTGAAAATATGCAAGTAACTATGAGTCTTGGAGACTCATCAAAGTTGAAAGTTGAAGGCAAAGATAACATAAAACTTTATAAAGAATATGAGTTTTAAATATTATTTTAGATGTATATTTTATTCTTGATATGAAAATCAATATTTTAAGTTTTAGGCAATTCATTGAGAAATGATATATTATAAATATGAAGAATGATTATCTTCTTTTGTAAGATCCAAAAGGAACGAGTATTGCTAAAGTGAAAATGTTGACAAATAGTATGTTTCCTCTTCAATTAAAATCAACATGTGAAATCTTGTTATCTTGGGTATCTTTCAAATGATTCTTTAAAATGTCATCTAAGATATAGTCACCTTAACTTTGGAGGTTTGAAGTTATTGAAAAAGAAAGAAATGGTAAATGACCTTTCTTTACTAGATGATCTAAATCATATATTTAAAGCTTGTGTGCTTAGAAAAAAACATCGTCTACTATTTCAAAAGAATAATACTTAGAGAGCTAAAAGGACATTGCAGCTTATTCATATGGATATGGTTCATTTGTGCCATTATTCAATGGAGATAATAATTATTTTATTATTTTTATAGATGATTTTAATAAAAAAATATAAACATATTTTATTAAGGAGAAGTATACTACTATCTTTACATTTAAAGAGTTCAAATACAATATTAAAAAAGAGTGAGTTATACATTCAAAGCCTTAGACCTGATAGAGGTGGTGAGTATACATCAAATAAATTTATTTAATTATGTAAGCAAGAATGTATACAACATCAACTATAACAGCCTTAGTTTTTCCTTTCATTTTTTTATAGAAATAGCTTTTTGAGATGAATCCAATGGTGTTTAGTTTGTAATTTTTGGAGTTCTAAGGAATAAATTATGAATTTTTAAAGATATGAGATAAATTTGTAATGTGGAGGATAGATTTGTAATTTTGTAAAGTCGGCATAGTTCAAATGCGTTTTGGCAGAAGGTACATTTGTAATTTGTAAAAGTTGTTGGCTACACTAGGTATATGTGCAATTTTAATAATTTCGATGTAGGTTTCTCTCTGGGCGGAGGATAGATGCCCAAATAACGAATTTAGAGGCGGTTTTATGCAAAACTAGCCGCTTCGCGAGGCTTCTGCAGTTGGTTCGGGTATAAAAGCAAACCAAGGTGCGTTTGAAAAGCACTTATGCGAAAAACTACAACTGCGGGGAGATTACTAGAGTGCGAAGTGCTACTTAAACGTGACTACGTCGAGAATTTCGTAAGTATGAGATTTCGACAGTTGCCGCTAAGCTCTTCGAGGAATTTTTAGCTCGCAGTAGGGACAATCGACGAGGATTCTATATGGTAAGAAACGTGAATTTCTTCGTCGCTAGGGTTGGGTAAGGTTCTAGTGAGAGGCAAAGACCGAAAAGGGGTCTGTTGATTGGCTGTAGACTCAGGAGGTCTCGAATTTCACTGATGAAATATTTCGATTTTGTCAGACACACAGGAAAGAGAGAAAGCAAGAGAGAGAGAGAGAAAAATAGGAAACAGTTCAGCGTGTTGAACCGGGTCGCGTTGCTGCACCAGGCATGGCCAGTCCACGCCGACGGAAAACCAGAGAGAAAAAAATAGCAAAAATTAAGGAAATTTTGGGAACCTTTTGGGAACAGTTTTTAGAAAGCAATTTTAGCTAATAAGTTTATTTTAAATTGATTATTTTTGTATTTATGGGCTTGTAGGACATCAAGAATAGTAAGAAGTAGGCAATACAAATTATACGTCAAAATCAGGTAGATAAATTCCTAATCTTGTGATGTAATACATTATTATGTGTTTTTACATTATTTTCTTACTATCATATAGTATTTTGGTTGTTGCATATATTACACATTAATATTGTTGTATATGGTAAAGAAAGAAACAATATGATATAATATGCTAAAATAAAAAAAAAGAAAAAAGAAGAAGCAATATGGAATAAAAGGTCTTTTGATATGATATAATTATCTAGATTGATGTTTGGAAAATGGCAAATAAAAAATGGGATTCTCAGAGAACATTATCCGCACTACTAGGCCCAACATGTGTTGTAGGGTATCGAACTTCGGATCAGATATCAGCCTAGTGTTGTATATTATGTGCTATGACTCTATGATGATTTACACCAGGCCCAGCATGTGCTGTAAGGTATGGTACCATACCTGCTTGGTGGCACTAGGCCCAGCATGCGTTGCAGGGTATCGATCTTCGAATCAGATATCTATCTAGTGTTATATGTTTGATTGGATGCTAGCTGAAGATCATTTATTGATGATGATTGGATGCAGAGGATAATACGTCAAAGAAAATTGGGCCCGATAATAACACACCTATATAAGGAACTGGCATTTCTTTATAGTCTTTCATTTAGTATTACCTTATATACGACATCTTGTGTGATTGTTGTTTTATGCATATGATTTATCTTCACTACACATGATATGCCTTTTCATTTGATACCTCTTTCATATATGGTTATCTATTATGGATTTATCTATTGAGATATGTAAAATCTCATTTAGTGCTTACATCACAAGTCATACATCCCATGTGTTTATAGCACCAAGAGTAGGAAAAGATGATGCTTCATGAGAGCTCTTTCCACTAGATAAATGAGAAAGGGAAAGATTTGATATTAATAAATTTGTTAAAAAAATATGTTTGGTTTATATATATTTTGGATTTTGGAGTTGGTGTTTGTCTTATCGTCTGGTCTCTACCTTAGGTTTTATTCTTTGTCCTCACTTAGATGTTGTATCTCGTGACTCTGATGTTAATTTTATTATATAGTAGTACTTGATGTAAGTGGGGGCTTGACATCAACTCACTACAAGTTATACTCCACGGTAAAATGGAGTAACGAAACAAAGAAATCGTACTATCCTTGATATGATAAGGATAAGGATGAGAGAGAGGAATATGCCAAAAACATTTTGGACAAAAGTAGTTACGTGTTTAACTTATCTGTTGAATCATTATCCTAGTAAGGTTGTGCATTGTATAACTCTATAGGAATCTTACAGGAACACAAACCAAGTGTTTTTCATTTTTGTATATTTGGTTGTACTACATATGCATAAATACCTAATATATTAAGAAAGAAACTAGATAAAAAAAGATGAAAAATACATATTTATTGGGTATAATAAGGAGTCAAAAGCCTAAAAACTCTACAACTGTTTAACCAAAAAGGTGATCATTAATCATGATATTATGTTTGTAGAAGAATATATCTTGGTGGAAGGAAGAGAAGGATGATAAAACAATTACACTCAGGCAATAAGAAGTTTAAAATCAACAAACACATAATTTGAATTCTCCAACACGCTCTCTCTCAAGAACTATTATTATACAAAAGACAACACATCCTATTGACTCAAGTAGAAAGATAAAAAATCTATAAGAGACATATAAGCAAACTTTTAAGTATTCTAACTTATTTTATTATTTTATTAATAATGAACCCATTTATTTTGATGAAATAATGTGGGATATAAATTAATAAAAGACTTTGGAAGAAAATATAATATCTATAAAAAAAATAATACATTAGAGTTAGTTGATCTCCCTCCTCAAAAGAAACTCATAGGAGTGAAATGGGTTTACAAGATCAAGCATAAAGTAGATGGAACAATGGATAGATACGAGGCAAGACTTGTGGTAAAAGGTTTTAAGCAAAAATATAATATAGACTACAACGAGATATTTACTCTAGTTGCTCGATTTGATACAATGAAGTTGATTTTAGCACTTGCAGCACATCATGGATAGAAGGTATACCAACTTAATATTAAATCTATATTTTTGAATGGTGTTTTAGAAGAAGTATATATTGATCAATCTGAAGGTTACAAAATAGTGAATTATCCACATAAAGTCTATCATTTAAAGGTGTTATATGAATTAAAATAATCACTAAGAGTATGAAATACCAAGATTAATGGATATCTTCAATAATAATGATTCCAAAAATATCCATTTGAGCATGTACTTTATATTAAGATAACTAACAAATGATATTTTTATAGTTTATCTTTATGTAGATGATGTGCTTTATACAAGAAAATATTTTGAATTGTTTCAAGAATTAAAAAGAATTATATAATATGAATTTGACATGATAGATAATGATGAAATGTTATACTTTCTTGACACTAATGTGAAGCAAATGACAAATAAAATCCAAATCTCTCAAAGAAAATATGTTACTAAACTTCTAAAAGAGTTTAGAATGAAAGATTTCAAATTAGTGACAACACCACTTGATGTGAGAATAAAAATAAATAGAGAAGGAGAAGGAAAAGACTTTGACTCTACTTTATTCAAAAGTTTTATTGGTAGTCTTCATTACCTCATTATCACAAAACCTGATATTTTATATTATGTTGGACTCATTAGTTGATATATGAAAAATCTGAAGAAAACATATTGAATGGTTGCAAAAAAAATACTAAGGTACATTAAAAGAACACTTAATTATGTTTTGTATTTTACTAACTAAAGTGAGACAAATTTATGTGGCTACTCTGATAGTGATTGAGGATGTGATATAAATGAAAGAAAGAGTACAACTGGTTATTATTTTTTTAGGTTTATCAGTATTTTTGTGGACATCAACTATATAGATGTTATTGCTTTTTTATCTTATGAAATATAGTATATTACAGTTTAATCAATAGTTTGTGAAGTAACTTATTTGAAAAATTTATTATAATAGTTACATTATCAATAAGAAGAGCCAATAACTATCTTTATTAACCATTTGTTAGCAATCAAATTAACAAAAAAAATCTAATTCAACATAAGAGAAGCAAGCATATCGAGACAAGATATCAAATTCTTCATGATCATGTCAACAATGAGACTATAAGCTAGGTATATTGCAGTATTGAAGAACAAGTAGCTGATATTTTTACTAAATCTCTTGAAGTGAAGAAGTTTGAAGAGTTACAAAATCAATTAGGCTTAAAAATACTTCAAGTTTGAGGGAGAGTAATGTTAGCAAACTTTAAGTATTTCTTAGCAAACTTTAAGTATTTGTTAACAAATTTTAAGTATTTATTAGCAAACTTTAAGTGTTTAAATGTTTAAATAATTTTAAATTTTAAGTAGATAGTTATCGTATAGATTAGGAACAAAATTTTGAATTAGAAGCAAATATTTGGGAGATTATTTGCCTACAAAATGATGTAATTACTACTTATTTGTTAAGGTGTGAATAAAATTGAATTCTGTCGCTTTTGTCTTCTTGCACCTAATGGTTTTTGTAGCCATTTTTCAATTTCTCCCAAATACTCTCGAATGCAAGTTTGTTGTTTGTAATTCGAGATCTATTTTATTCCAATTTATTTTCATCAATAACTATGAAGACCAAGCTCTATAATACAAGAACTTATTTATAAAATCTTGATTCAATATTGTATATAGAAAGAGTAGTTTGCTTTGGAGCAGCAAAACTGAATCAAAAGGAATCGATGGCCTTTTTGGAAATCAGGGTTTTCATCTTCTTGAGAAGCTGATTAAACTCATTCAAATGCTTTATTGGATCGAGAAATAATGCCTGCTTCAAATCATTAGTTAACAATCCTTCAGAAGAATTTAAGTGTTGCTTCATTCATAAGAAAAATGCTTGTTTTTTTAACTAAAAATACTTAAATATAAGGCATTCAAATGAGTCTGTCAAACAAACTTTAAAGCAATCAATTTAAGTGATAAATAGTTTTGTTGGTAGAATTTAAGCATATTTGAATTTTGATTATTTTTCAAATTATTATGTGTTTTAAACATACATAACTAAGTTCTTAACTCAGCCAAGATCAAATTTTGTTAAAATATATAATCGTGATATTTTCCATATTTTGTTTTTTTGAAGAATATTCAAGTTATGCTCTAATATTGAATATTGAAGTAATTTTTGAAGTACAAGATTTTTTTTCTATATTAAAATAAATGTGAAAATAATTTTTTTATTAGCAATTCTCAATTTCTTGCTTAGTTCCTGACGATCAAAGAAGTTAAAAGAAAAACTCAGCTTTGATGTAAAATTACAAAATTTGTCAATGTTTATGTAAACCAAAATATCACATTCTTTATTTACAAAACTTTGTAATTTCCCACTTTGTAGTTTACATCAATTGTATTTATTACTCTCATAGTGTCTCATGATATCTACTTATGTTGTTTGAAATTATTAGCTAACATATATTGAGTTATTGTCATAGGTTTAATGAACTAAATCTAACACATTGTTATTCATGCAGGGTAATATATCTTTGAGTTATATTACATATAATATTTTTAAAATAAATAACTAGTATAATATACTTTTATATGCATACTATATGCTATGTAATGCCATTTGCATAAATTACATAACCTTTTTTCTTTATGATCCAATTTGCCTTTATATTAATTTTATTAACTATATTTATTATATTTCTCTATTTCAATATTATATACCATTATGTGACTAATTTTCATTTTGATATATATTCTTGTGGGGAATTTACATTTTTCTTATTTTGATATATAATAGTATCAATTATCCCGTTTGGCTCTTACATTTTATTTATGAGAGCTTTCAAATTTTCATTGGTTATTTATTTGTATTAGCTTTTAATTTTGAATGGCTACCTATTCATTTATTTGTACAAATGTATTTACCTTTCTTAAATTTATAGCATAATTAAGTTTTTTGCTTGTATAATGACATAATGTATGCATTCACATCTATTTCATGTATTCCACAACCATGTTGCATACAAGTAATAATGTATATATGTCATAATAAGCATGTGCATAACCATTGTAATGCATTAATCACAACTCTTCCAATGAATTTATATAAATCATAATTTATTAATGTACGATTGCATATCCAATTAATTCTACATCAATCCTCGCATCAAATACAAAATTGATTGTTTAGAATGCATATATGAATTATTATTAGTTGATTTTGCTATGACCATTTTTCTTGTTTTTTTAAATCATACATAATAACATATATTACAAAATAAATAAACACTAAGTAATTGGTTGACCTCCCAATTTTTATTCTCATAAATAAAGTTTAAGTAATTGGTTGATATATCATGCAAACTCAAGGATAAAATGAATCCCTAAGATTTTAATCTTATTGTTTATAGCTATCATGCTAGATGTAAATAAAAGACTTATCTACATCTATGAAGGAAAAGTTAGAAAATATTATTTAATATTAATATTGAAGTAAAGTTCTACTAGTCAAATGTAATGCCTCACTTAAAAAATGCTTTAGTATCATAATAAATAATTTAATACATTACAATAGTATTATCTACAAGTCTCTAACTATTGAACGTATTATCAAAGATAAAATTATAAGATCTAAAAACGAATCGCTAAAAAGTGAGGTAAAAAAGCAACAAATTAAATGATTTGAAGAGAAACAAAGAGAAAAGCAAGGCTAATCAATTAAGTTAGGATTGTTACTTACCAGAGTAACAATATGCCTAAGCTTTGATACTAATATAACAGGAAAGGCTTGAGGGATGTTGTTAGAGGTGAATATGAGACATGAATGGTGATGATGAACATTTCGAGTCTGAGAGACTATTGCTGTCGAATCTATAAAGTGCATTCGAGGTGACAATTTCTAAAGAGAAATCGCCAGTCTCTCGTATTGGAGTTAAAGTTATTTGTGCTTAAGGAAATCCCACAAGAGGGGGGGGGGGTGAATTGTGGTAAATAAAATTTTTCAATTTTAGGTTTCAATTAAAAATTAAATTTGTTAAGCGCGAATAAGAAGAAATATAACACACAAGATTTTTAAGGTAGTTCGACTCAAAATCGAGCCTACATCCACCCCCAACTAGTGTTGGGAAAAACAACACTACAAATACCAAATTACAATCGAGGTTTTTCGTACGGTTCACCTCAAACCCACTTAGGATTTTTCCTACGGCTAATCCCGAATCTATTTGAGTTTTTACGGGCTCAACTCAAACCCCGGGCTTTTGCACAATGCCGGATGCCCTTACCCAAAAGAACAGAATACAAAAATTGGCAAAACTTAAAATAACTTGAAGTGAAATAAGAGACACACATGATCGAAAAATAGAGGAATAGAAATTAAGAGATTTTTGAAGCAATAACCTTTACTTTCAGAATCCTTCTTGCCACTTTCTTTTTATGAAATTGGAAGCACCGTATTCACTTATTTTGCTGGAAGTCGTGATCTGAAAGCTTTGAGATCTTAGCAAAATATAACCTCTAGAAGTTCTTCAATCTTCCCTATTTATAGAGCTTAAATTTTAGCTCTAAAATCACTCCCAGCGGCTCTTAAAATCAACTAGCCGTTTGGGTAACGGACGGAAAACAGCTACCGTCCGATTCGGGCCCAAACACGGATGGCACCGATTGAATCTCGAATTTACCATTTGAGATTAATCTCATCCGTTCGATCTGGACAGGCTTGATCTGAGCATTTGGATTCCGCGCATATTGTCTTGTATGTATTAATATAATGTGTTCTGGTATAATTTAAATTAAAACAGTTTACTCAGTGGTTTCGCGTCCTGGTGCATATTCGTGCAGCTTAGGTTCGATCTTCTACATGTCATTTTAGGTTGAATAATCTCCGCCGTTTGATCACCCTTGTTCTTCTGATTTCTTTGATAGTAAGGTTGTAATTTAGTCCCACATCGCGGAAAATTCTTTGCCATTGCGCTTTAAAACTAATTCACTTCCCGTTGCTCTCGAGCCTCTTTGAGGTTGGCTCCCCCCTTCCTTGATCAGGATTTCATCACCTAGTTTGGGCTGTCTTGATCTTGCACTGTTCCGTCTTCGCCTGCGACCGGAAATTACCGTGCTCCGTTCGACGTAGCCTGTGGCCTAAATTCCTTTGGACTATGGGCGCCCCTATCGGGTCAGTCCACCTATTTTTTTTAATATTTATTATTTTTTTAATTTCTAAAATCCTGGACGGGCTAGTGGTTGGGTCGGGTCGACCTGTCGAATGCTACAGTGAAAATTCTCGAGAGTAACATTGTTTTAGGGTGTCTTGTGGGAATTTTTGTGTAAAAATTTTAAATATAAGTATACCAAAATAATTTTATATTATCATAGTATTATAAGTTTTCTAAATGACTATGAAAAGAAATTCATGAAAAATAATTTCTAAATAATTTTAAAAAAATCAAATACCAATATCTATACTTTTTGTCAATAAAGCTTGGCTCAAAAATCAAAATTCAATAATTATTAATTTTATAACATTTTTAAATATTAATACTACTAGTGTGCCACATCATCTCAAAATTTGGACATATCAAATTTAAAAAAAATAAAAAGAAAATCAAGTATGAAAGCTTTAGTACATGTCTTCAATTTCCTTGAAGCTTGCCATGATTCCAAGAGCCTTGAAGACCACTATTTTAGGCATTTAAAGTTCATGGCTTGTCTTAATTGAATATTAACAATTTTGTTTAGAACAAGCCCATATGAAACATAAACATTTATTATTGATTCATCAAACACAAGGGTGTAATAGGAGTTTGCAAGGAGGAAAATAGGCAATGTAGAATAGAAACAAAAAATTTGATATCAATTATAAGCTGACATTTAGGAGTTTGAAATGTTAGGAAGGAGGTTAAATCTTGAGAAGCTTAATAAATCAAAGTTATAATCTCTAAGAGATCTAATTACAATAAAAATTTTAGTGGTGAAGATAATGTGCAATACCAAGGTTCACTTGAAGAGGAACTTATCATATCCATTGCTCAATCATGCATGCCAATTTGAATAATATCTTAGCCTTTTATTTAAACACTACAAACTCAAAAATCTTGACTATTGTCAAAAGTGGTTGAATGATAAAAAAATAATTTAAAAAATATTTGATACAACAAATATACATATGATGTACATCTAAATCTAAATCCTTAGATAATATCAACAAAATAGTATTAAATAGTGTTATAAAAATGTACATCACTATCAAATAAAATTAACAAATACTATCAAACAATGTTAAACAACAAATTTTCAAACAAAGTTTTAACACTTTACATAAGTAAGATGTCATTTATGGAATTCCAAATTAATGGCAACAAGGCATTAAAGTCATACTCCATTAGTCTCCAAGTCAATTAACTCTTGATATACAAGTATTAACCTTCAATATATAAGTATGGAATACTTATCATGTTGTCCCATCCATAGATGATTGGTCCCTAGTAGAGATTTCGCATGGTTCTACCAATATCACATGAGCATTTCTCACGTTGAAATTTCATGATGCTATAATGATGACTCTTGTTTTCTTATGACGAGCAAGCTTGTGATAAGAAAGTTCATCCTCCAAGCAAGAATTTGAATGAGAAATGTTGAGAGTATCATAAAGATATCTTTTTTAAGTCAAAATTAGACATACAAGATTTCATAACCCAAATAAAAAAATGCACTTATTACATAAGTATAAACACATCTCTTTTTTTTCTCTCTCTATCCCCTTTATCCCACCATATTTTTGTTCTCTAAGTTACATGTGTTATCATGATATCAAAAAATATATATAAATAATAAAACAAATATATAATAATACTATATATATAACAATCCAATCTTCTAAGCTAAAAATTAAACATACGAAATTTCATAACTAAGATTAACAAAAAATGCATTTATTGTATAGGGCCAGACATATCTCTCTCTTCTCTCTCTCTCTCTCCTCCTTTCTCTCACCACATTTTCTCTCTAAGCCAAAAATGTTACATTATATCAAAAAAAAATCTAAAAAACACAAAAAATAAAACCTAATATTATATATATATATATATATATATATATATATAATGTAATTTATTTTAAAAAATTGAAACAAATATAATCAATTCTTATAGTTCGATCTTACATAGAACAATGTGATTAAGCCAAAGTTTAACCCAATTTGAATTGTAAAAAAAACCTTTGGAGATCTTATCTAAACAAATCAATGATAAAAAAATAAAAGAATTCTTATAATTAAAATATAATAATAATATCAATTAGAATGCAAAACTATCTTTTGACTAAAGAAATGACTAAATATTGTTAATGACATTAATTTAGAAACGTTGAACCTTAGACGAAAAAAAGTCATGAGACCAATATAGTATTTTGACACTAATTTTCAAAAAGTATATCTATTTAAAAAAATGATACAAATATCAAATGGTATATGAAAATTTTGATTACCATGTGAAAATAAAGAAAACTTGAGGTTAATAAAATTTTAAAAATATTTTGATAATTTTTAGAGTTGTTTGTAGCAAAAAATTATTATGAGCAATATAAAATAAAAACAAATTCCAAAAACCTTAATCTTGCAACCAATGGACGAGCATAGTGACAAATGCACACACTAACAAGGGACATTGGTAGGAAGAGGAGTTCGAAGAAGTAGCTGATTTTAAAGCCCTCGAGTGTTAAAATTCTATAATCCACAATCTATTTAAGGAGGAGATGGGTTATGGAGCATGGTCTTAAAAGAAAAAGGAGGTTGTGCCAATTCTCAAAAAGAATGTGACTTATCAAGTAAGTTTGTAGTATCGCAAAATTTTTATTTTATGTAATATATAAATTTAATGATAATATAAATATAAATTTGTCATATTATAAGATTACAAGAAAGACAACACTAAAAGAAGTTAATACATTTAACATAAATTATATAGAAAGACAATCATCGCAATTCATTATAATTACATTTTTTGGAAGACTTAAAATCAAATTAGACCAAAATATGGACATACGATGCCTAGATTGAACTCAAGAAATGATGATTTCAAGGAGTTGTGCCCAAAATCTAAGAAGCATGTTCGAGTTTTTCTTACAAGCTTAAATATCAAATTTGAAAGAACCAAATAAAAAATTTGACATTAATTCAAATCCAAATCAAATATTTGTCATCAATAAGTTTTTAATCAAATGATTGATATTGGTAAACAGTTAAAACAGTTTTTGGTTTTTTTACAAATGGTCAAAGTGAAAGTTTTTTTTAGTAATTTTATGAAATATAATATTGCTTTTTTTCCTTTCTTATATTATGTTTTATATTTATAGTTTTGTTCATATAAATCTCTGATTGTGTATTAAAAAAAATATATTTTTTTTCTAAAAGATTGAGTTTAAATAAATTATAAAGCAAAGTATTGTCGTTTTTTTTTTTTTTGAAATTTTTATGTTTTTCAAAATTAATGATTTCTATTAACTATTTTATATAATATACTTATTGCATAAATTGTATCAAAGGCCCGCTCCTCTCCTTCCTCGCTGGACGGTGGTGGCGTTGGCGAGTGTTGGTCTCGGGTAGAGCTAGGACGGCGACGAGGTAAGAGACGGAGTGCATGTATAGCAAGACAAACAACGACGACGGCTTTGGCGAGTACAACGACTAGTACAGCTACTCCTTAATCCCTTTCCCTTTCCCTGCTTCTCATCTCTCCTCGGTCTTCTCTCTGTCTGTCTCTCTCCCTCCCTTTGCGTACAAGAACTAAGTAATCTTGAAAATTCTGCAGCAGTGTTCATGGAGATAGTGCCTTGTGGGTTTAATGCCCGTCATTCTATGCTTTTTCCGCCTGGATAGAGTAAGATTTTACTAATGGCGTTACTGATGGTCCTTCAAAGTTTGAGGACTAGAACTTTTCATACATCAAAGCATGATGGTATTAACTTTCAACGTGGTCAATTGCTTTTTCCGGAGAGAACCTTCACATTGCTCAAAGAACGAGGATTTATTTGACTGATACTATGCTACTCCAATCTTTTTAGAATGCAGCCTTAGCCAGCAATTATGAACACGGCTCATCTGCTGCTTTTGCTGCCATGAACCGCTGCTTCAGTTCCCTCTTGCCTTTGGAGGTTCGAAGACTAAACTTCTTGAAACCATTCCTTTCTTGTCATCTCCTTCCTCACCAGGCTTGTAAAGATCCAGCTCCACACTCAAAATCTGGCCTTTCGTTCCCAAGTCCGCTTGAACAACTCCTAGCCGCGCACAGAAGATCCCGAATTGATGGACCAAAACCGTTACAAGAGTCGAGGAACAACGTCTACGATGATATTGTCCAAGGTTACCTGGACAAATCCAACCCTGGTGATGCCGAAGGCCTCCAACTTCAACTAATCAAGAAAGGATTTGGCCAAGATGTATTCCTATTAAACAATTTGGTCAATTTGTATGCAAAGTCGGGCTTTTTGGAACATGCCCACAAAGTGTTTGATGAAATACTTGTAAGGAATTCTGTTTCATGGACTTGTTTGATTGCGGGGTATACCCAGCAAGGTCTGCCAGAGGAAGGCTGCTGGTTGTTCAGGTTAATGCTCTCATCTGGTTGTACGCCATCACAATTTACCTTTGGTTGTGTTCTTCGAGCATGCCAGGAGTTGGGCTTTGATATGTTTCGTTTTGGAACTCAGATCCATGCTTTGATTATGAAAAGGAAGTATACAATTGATATAATGGTCTCTAATTCATTGATATCCATGTATGGTAGTTGCTCTCTGGAATCAAGTAAATTTGCTGATAAAGTCTTTGATGGTACACCAATTAAAAATAGTATAACATGGAACTCAATTATCTCCGTGCATTCTCAGAGAGGGAATGCTGCTACTGCATTTAACTTCTTCTCTAGGATGCAGAAGGAGGGACCAGGTTCTGGTTTCAAACCAAATGAATACACTTTTGGCAGCTTGATAACAGTAACTTACACTTCTTCATCCGATGGTGTGCCCTCTGGCCCATGCTCTATTGAACAAATATTAGCAAAGGTTTCAAAGTCTGGATTTTTAAGTGACCTTTATGTTGGTAGTGCCATGGTAAGTGCATTGGCACGGTTTTGTCTATTCGATATAGCTAAGAAAGTATTTTTGGAATTGAGTGATAGGAATGCCGTTTCTGTGAATGGTTTAATGCTGGGTCTCATCAAACAAAAATCTGGTGAAGCTGCAGTGGAAATTTTTAAAGATGCAGGTGATCTTGTTTTGAAAAACTTTGATTCTCATGTAGTTCTTCTTAGTGCACTGACAGAATTTGAGAACTTAGATGAAGCAAGAAGAAAAGGGAGTGAGGTTCATTGTCTTGTAGTAAGAAGTGGTCTTATTGACTGCAAGATTGCTGTAAGCAATGGACTTGTCAACATGTATTCAAAATGTGGTGCCATTGACAAAGCTGTCAGGGTTTTCAAATGCATGAATGACAAAGACCAAGTATCCTGGAATTCTGTGATATCTGGACTTGATCAGAATGGTCATTTTGAGGAGGCATTACTGTTTTTTTCTGATATGCGAAGAACTGGTAACATGCCTTCAAATTTTAGCATAATTAGCTCAATAAGTTCATGTGCAAGCTTGGAATTTTTGAAAACGGGTTTGCAGATACATTGCGTTGCTTCCAAATTTGGGTTTGATTCTGATATTTCGGTCTTAAATTCACTCATAACTATGTATGGAGAATGTGAAGCTCTTCCTGAATGTTGGAAAATTTTCAGATCTATGCCTGATTATGATCAAATTACATGGAACTCTATGGTTGGAGTTCTATCCAGTTCGGAAGTACCATTGGAGGTATCAATTGGACTTTTCTTAGAAATGATGCAAAGAGGATGGAGACCAAATAGAGTGACATTTGTGAACGTTCTTGCTGCTTCAACACCACATTCAGTTGTTGAACTTGGCAAGCAAGTACATGGCCTAGCAGTCAAGTGTGGAATGTTTAGGGATATTGCCGTGGATAATGCTTTTCTATCTCTCTATGCCAAGTCTAATGACATGATTTCTTGTGAACGTTTCTTTAGTGAAATGTCTTTGAAGGATGAAGTGTCTTGGAATTCCATGGTTGCTGGTTATGTTCACAATGGACTTTTGTCCAAGGCCATGGATTTTGTTTGGCTTATGATGCATAATGGACAGAACTTGGATTGCTTCACCTTCACCACAGTTCTAAGTGCATGTTCCTCTGTGGCTGCATTGGAAAGAGGTATGGAAATTCATGCCTTTGGTATAAGGTCTCATCTAGAATCTGATGTTGTAGTCGACAGTGCACTTGTTGACATGTATTCCAAATGTGGAAGAATAGACTATGCTTGGCAAGTTTTCAGTCTCATGCCATTGAAAAATGAATTTTCATGGAATGCCATGATATCGGGTTACGCCAAACATGGGCATGGTTCAAGGGCTTTAGAAATATTCAACATGATGCAGAATAGTAATCTGATGCCAGATCATGTGACTTTTGTTGGTGTTCTATCAGCCTGCAGCCATTCTGGGTTTGTTGAACAAGGTCTATATTATTTTGAATCTATGAGCTCTAAGTACAGATTGGTTCCTCGGATTGAGCATTATTCATGTGTGGTGGACTTATTAGGTCGAGCAGGTAGAATTGAGAAGATGGAAGAATTTGTTAGCAGAATGCCAATGAGCCCTAATATTCTCATTTGGAGGACCATTCTTGGGGCATGCTGCAGATCGAAACAAGGAATTCACACAAACTTGTTCAAGAAAGCCTCAGAAATTCTTCTTGAACTAGAGCCCGACAATCCAGTTAATTATGTACTTATTTCTAATGTTTATGCTTCCAAAGGGATATGGGAAGGTGTAGCAAGAGCAAGGATTGCCATGAAAGGTGCACCAATGAAAAAAGAAGCTGGTTGCAGCTGGGTCACACTTAAGGATGGTGTTCATGTGTTTCTTGCTGGAGACAGACAGCATCCAGAAAAAGAGAAAATATATGAAAAGCTGCATTTCCTAAACCACAAGATGAAGGAAGCTGGTTATGTTCCTCAACTTGAATTTGCCTTCTATGATCTTGAAGCAGAGAGCAAAGAAGAACTGCTGAGCTATCATAGCGAGAAGCTTGCGGTTGCATTTGTTCTTACCAGGTCTTCAGCATTGCCTATACGGATAATGAAAAACCTTAGAGTTTGTGGAGATTGTCACTTGGCATTTTGCTACATCTCTATGATTGTTGGACAGAAAATTATTTTACGGGATTCAAATCGATTTCATCATTTCAGTGATGGAAGATGTTCTTGTGGGGATTTTTGGTAGGGATTGTGGTTTAACTTTTCTGCACTTTAGGCATGATGAGCGTGAAGACCCAAACATCCAAATATATTTATACATCGATCATACAACATGAGTCCAATTAAATCAACTCAGGGATTTCAGGAAGTCACAATGAGTCTGCATTCCTAAGGATTTCATGGGAAGCAGATTAACTAATTTATTGATGTCTGAATTCCCAATGATGTGATGAAGTTTGGATGGCTTAGAAAGCTTTAATCATGGGCAAAGATGGTTTGCTTTTTAGTTGGTGAGTTTGAGGTATGCTATTTACTTTAAGGAATTTTTTTAGAAACTATAGTTTAGATTTTCGACTTTAATTTTCAATTAATCCAAATTATTTTTTTTGTTAAGCCATGTTTGTATTCATGAAATAAGATCTTTTTATCCTTTTGATTTATGCAGGAGAAAATATATGGTAAGCTTAATTTCCTGAAACAGACAGCATCCAGAAACAGAGTAAACATATGACTAGCTTGTAATGAAACTTGTTATGTTCCTCAACCCAATTTTACCTTTTATGATCTTGAAGCAGACGGAAAGGAAGAACTGTAAAGATATCATAGCATTTTGGTACATCTCTATGTTTTATTCGATTGAAAATTATTTTGTGGGATACAAGTCGACTCCATCACTTCAGCAATGGAATGTGTTTTTTGTGGCTTGTGCTCGCATTTTAGGCACAATGAGTTCGCAAGAAGAAACACAAGCTTCTGGAGATGGTGACAGGAAGATATTAGTTTCATATCCCAATCATTATATAGGAAGCACATTAACTAATTTACTGATGTCCAAATTACCAATTATGAAGTTTGGATGGCTTATAGAACTTCAATTGTGGTTCAAGAAGGCTGTTTAATTTTTTCACTGGATGGTGACTTTGAGGTATGCTATTTCTCCTCGAGCAATTTTTCTGATACCAATTAATCCAAATTTTTTTTTGTTTAGCCATGTTTGTTTTCATGAAATGGGATCTTTTTAGACTTTTGATAAATGCAAATATCTATTTGTCAATTTTACTAAGCTTCATGCTGTATTTCATTAATTGTTTTCTGAATATTTTGCTATAAAACAAGATTTCTATTGTTTCAATACATTAGAAGTCTTTCCATCAAACAATGACAAGAACTGTTGATAGAATTATAGACTACTACAGCAAAGCAATGGCTAAGAAGATCAGTCATGAACTTTCTTAGTATATGATTCGTGAAAAGTATTAGCAAATGGGACTTTGAAGAAATTGTAGAGAATAATGGAGACAATGGCATTCTCATATTAGGTAGTAAATTAATAGCCATTTTTTAATGTGTTTGATAGCCTTCCAATGCATAAAAAATCATCAAATTCTGATGTTAGAGAAAAAAGTTATGTCCAAAATGTGATCTATTCTTGATTGAAGGGTTATTTGTGGGGGTGTTTTTGTTTTTTCTATTGATTAGCATTCTCTTTGATCATGGATTTCTAGTCTTAGGGTTCATGAAAGACTTCTGAATGAATACCAAAATGTTGAAGACAACTTTTCATCACACAATATTTTTTGTGCAATTTATATTTAAAATTTGGAGGTTCTTATATTATGGGTTCAGGTGCATACTTGTTGGTGAGCACACTCAGCTTAGATTGTGTTATTGGGAATACTTATTAGCCCAATTCAATGCATGGGTTTGGTCTCACAAGGACTTGTGCTTGCTCAAGACTTGGTATTTTAAAAAAAGTCATCATTTTTTTTAACATGAAAGATGTATTTATTTATTTTTGGAACAATATATTTGAGATTTTAGAAAAATAGACATTATTTGATACTTATTATGAGAATAGATGTGTTTATTTGTTTTTTCTATTGATTATATTACTTTACCATTCCTTAGTCTTGACTAAACAATTCTATTATGGACGTTCCATTCTTTAGTTATTATCTGGCTCTCCTATATAAAAGATTATCCTTTAGTTGTTCAGAGACTTGCCTCTCATTAATAGTTATATTCTAACAAATTTTTCTTTCATCATAAATGAAATTATTCTATCAATTTTATTTGAAATTTCTTGTTCTTCACTTTTTTAGTAGATGTTATATTTTTATCTTTGTAAACTTTAAAATTTTATTAAATTAAATAAAAATCATGAAATTGATTCTTTAATGAATATTATTTAATATTAATTTTATTTTTTTTCAAATCAATAACATATCTTGTATTTTCTAATTTATAATAATGAATTTAATAGCTAACATTTTCATAGATATTAAAGTAGACTTCATACAAGCGGCAAAGAATATATCTCCACTTGTCTTGGTTATGCTTTAGCATCATGTCTCTCTCAATCGTGCTTCCTTTGACCACCCTAAAAATCCAGCTCATACAAAAGATCTATTGTTAGATACAATATTAGATAAATAAATTCATATGAAATATAACTATTTTTTTAATTAGTTGAAATATTTTTTTTTTCAACTGCCCACCCTAGTTTCATGAAGACATTATAGTTGATGATATCATAATGTTAAATTATGACCATTGTAGATATCATATGCAATAAAAAGATTGCATAATAATATTATCATTATATGTTGATATTTTGCTAGCTATAGTACTTATAAAAAATATGATTATCTTTAAACTTTGAGATAAGATATAGTTGAATCCGTATATATTTTTTGTGTACAAATCACAAAATCAAGTAAATAAGAATGCTAGAATTCTTAGGAGACTTGTATTAAAAAAATATTAGAGAATTTTAATAAGCAAGATTGCAAATTCATGGATGGCCAAATAGAGAAAAATATATATCTGAATTAGGATGTGTCCTAAGTCTCACCATGAGAAAGAAAAATTTTCAAAATTTCATATGCAAGTATAGTTGTTAGCCTTTTGTATACTATGATATGTACTAGATTAGATTTTTTTTTTATTTGGTTGAGATGGTCATTCATTATAAAACAAACCTTGTGCCAACACATCGAAAGATAATAAAAAGAATTTTTAGGTACTTCAAAGGAATGATGGATTGAATGTTATGTTATGGAGGTAGGGTGTTGCATTTTACTAGATATAAAAATGTTGATTAGATTAGAGATTTTTATTAGTGAAAGTTTATCTCAAGCTAAGTATTTTTTTTAATAATGGTGTTATATCATGGAATAGCAAGAAATAATCATATATATCTTTATCTATTTTTAGGCTGATTATGTAGCATGTTCTTTGATAGTTTAAGAAATTATTTAGTAGAGAAAGTTCTTTAATAACTTGGGTATATCCATCAATATGAAAGAACTTATGATGGGCTAAATTTTTTTAAACTAAGTACCATAAATGTTATGGAAGAATTAAGTATATTTGAGATATTATTATTTGACAAATATGATAATGCAAAACGAGGTGATCTTATTATGGGACTAATGTTATAGATTTTTTTAGAAAAGCTTTAACGAAGAATCAATTTTGTATAAATGTAAAGTCTCTTACATAAAAAAGAATGTAATTCATTTTTATTTGTGTGAAGTCATAATTTACTATATATATTTTAATGACGGGTTTGTTTTCGAAATTGGTCCTGCTAAAATTTGGTGATATGTATGTAAAGTCTCTTGAATTAAGAAGACTTTTAGACATTCTTATTTGCATAAGTATTGTCGATCAATTTTAATGATAAACTTGTCTTGTTCAAACTTTATTTTGATGATATTTATTTGTTCTAACTTCTATTTTATTTGTTACTAACGCATCAAAAAAAAGTATGTCGTTGCATTTTAAGGAATGTTCTCTTACACACTAGTTCATCTCTTACATTAAATAAGAACTTAATGTGGGAATTACTTATTGCAATAGGAGTTAGATGCAATCAAAATGTAAGTGCTTGTGTAAATGCAATAAAATGAAAACCCTTGCATATCAATCACATTCAACTAGTTCCATTAGTAAACACTAAGATGAGAGTTATGTGATTTAATCAAGATCTCTATTTTTATATATAAGTCAACATGGATTTACTTATTATCCATATAACCCAAAAGGGTTGGGTGAGCTCCTATTGGCTATTTGTCAATTGATATTAGAGATCTCAAAGTGAGTTGCATTTGATTATAATTATAAAAAACTTACATTAGTTCTAAAAGTCATATAATATTTTGAAATTTATGATAACATATTTTAGCATACATTAGCCAAAGAAACCATGAGAAAATAGAAGGATAAATGTATAATTCTTCTTGTGAGTTCTTCATCCTAAAGATTACATTATTCTTAACACTTTCGATAATATTTAAAAAGGATGATTATTAATAATTCTTTAACGTGTTATCATGGCAATGATTTGACCTAATGAGACATATCTAGGAAGTAAATTTTGAGAAAAACATTTATAAAGAAAATGCTTATTTTAGTATTTTCATTTATCAGTGTTTGAGGACCATTTGTTTTAACAATGTTTCATTCCCAAAAGAGATTGGGGAATACTTGACCTGATGAACCAAAAAATGAGTTAAGAGTATGCAAATATAAACTTTTATATAATTTTGGGTATGCTTTTATTTTTATTTATTCGTTTTTATTTTGATTTTAATTGATTTCTATTTTAGTTGTCTCTTGAGCTTATGATTGTGGTCGCACCAACCATTTTTTGTATAATTATAGATGATGTTATTTGGAGATTTGAACAATATTTAAGTTAATAAACTTTTTTGACCAACATATGTGAATAGGAGATAATGGGTATACCTCTCGATGAAAAGGTGGTTCCATTCATGAAGGTGTTTAATATAACTGTTATCTTTATCCATAATAGATGAATACTTGGAGGGAATATTTAGACCAAATGGGTGCTTTTCATTTCCTCTTATGTCTTCCTCCAAAAGGCATTTGGTTAGTTGTAGTCATGTGGGAGTGTTCTCTTGCATTGAATAGATTCGATACTACAAGCACATCATCATTGATGGAAGACATCTTCAACTTTTGTAAGAAACTTTGTGGAGGCACAATTTGATCGTTCTATTGCATTTGAAGCTACATATGTATATAATGTTTATCAACAAAACATAAAAGATATATTGGATAATTCTTGTAATATTTTGTTGACAAATAATTATTTTAAAAATTATTCATGAATGTAATTAGATCTTTCTCTTCTTCATGTTTAAAGCTCTACTAAAATGTCAATGACCTATAGGTTATACATAATGTGGCCACTTTACCTTTTATTGAACATGATTTTCAATCATCATCAAACATAACATCCATATTATATCTCAACAACTCATTGAATTAATAATTTTAATATTAATAAACATTAATTAAAAGTATCAATTATATTTAAACTATATAAATATGTTAATAAATGTAAATTTATTTTTGCCCTCTCATGGGCTTGCATACCTTACAAGGCACTCCAATACCCACTTCTTTTTGAACTATATGGAATCTCTACCAATGGGAGTTGCCATCTTAGACAAGTAAACCTAGAATGTCAAAATTCTAACTTTCAAACATACAAATTTCTTCTAATAAACTCTACATACATCACTCAATTTCCAATATTGAACAATATTTTATTTATTTATAATAGTAATTAATTTTTAAAAAATTTTAAATAACATAATAATATAATTTTTAATAATATTTAATAATAATAAATTTTAATTAAATAATTTATTACTACTTAATATCAAGTTAACCTTTGAAGTTGTTGTTTTCAAGCTAAAAAGACTAAATTAAGTAGTTTGATAAATGATATTTTTATGAATGTGTATTTCAAAGCGTGGTTAAATCTTTAATAAATATTGCCAGAGTTAAATGTTTAGCCTAAAAAGTAAAAGAATATATAGAGAAAAGAAGATATTCTTTCCCTCAAATAGCAACTTTTATACCAAAATATTGAAGAATATTTTATTTATATTATAGTATTAATTGTTTTATTAAATTTTATTTAATAGTAATTTAATAATAATATTTTTTTATTAAATTGTTTATTATTTAATTTAATATTCAACAATAGTTGCATGAAATTAATTATTTATTTTGCTTTATTCAACAACATAAAAATTTAGTTCTTATTATTTTCAAATTATAAAAGCCAAATTAATTCTTGTTATTTATCCAAAAATATATTTTTCTCTAACTAGGGTGGGCGGTTGAAAAAAAAAAAACTATTTCGACTAATTAAAAAGAAAAATTTCATATGAATTTATTTATCTAATATTGTATCTAACAATAAATCTTTTGCATAAGATGGATTTTTAGCGTGGTCAAAGGAAGCACGATTGAGAGAGACATGATGCTAAAACATAACAATGCATTATAGCCAAGTGGAGGCATATTCTTTGTCGCTTGAATGAAAACTACTTTAATATCTATGAAAATGTTAGCTATTAAAAACATTATTATCAATTAGAAAATACAAGATATGTTATTGATTTGAAAAAAATTAAAATTAATATTAAATAAAATTCATTAAAGAATCAATTTCATGATATTTATTTAATTTAATAAAATTTTAAAATTTACAAGGTTAAAAACATAACATCTACTAAAAAAATGAAGAACAAGGAATTTCAAATAAAATTGATAGAATAATTTCATTGATGATGAAAGGAAAGTTTATTAGAATATAACTATTAATGAGAGGTGACATTGTGAACTACTAGAAGACAATCATTTATATAAGAGAGTCAGATAATAACTAAAGAATGGAATGTCCATAATAGAATTGTTTAGTCAACACTAGGGTATGATAAAACAATATAAATTAGGTCATAGGATTTATATAAGACCTTTAAAACACTTGCTAATTTCAAGTGCCATACAAGGAAGACATTCACAACAATCTACTTATGCTTGCCTTGCATCACTAAAAACAAGATTGTGAGATCCTTGTATTTGAACTATTGAAAAACTAAGCATTCACCAAGGTCTTAGGCTATAAGGGCTTACTAAGATCCATTTTAATGCAAACATAAGAAGAGTATGCTCTCTTAAGAACAAGATAATGCTATCATGACACAATGGCATCCTCACTTTAGACATGATTTTGAATAGACTAGTTTTGCTTCTCAAGTAGAGAGGTAGTATAAAAAGTTGGATCCAAATAAGGATAATCAAATATTGTTGTTGCATTAGAAGGGTTGAAGATAAGAATCTTTCTAGTTTTAGAACCTACTTAACAATGCCTGTCAAATAACAACTTGAAGGCAATATTTTTTCCAAGTGTTAATCCTAGTTTCATTCAAAATATAAGGGCAAAAAGGTAGCAACATGGTTTATTATTTTAAAAATTGCTTATATGTTCCCAAAATTAGTTTAATTAAATCTTGAGCCAATAAAATAGGGCCTTCTTACAAAACAAATAGTCCATGAAGGCATTGTAAAACATGCATATAGAGATTGGTGAGAAAACTTTGATACCAAATTGATGTTTGAGATATAGGGATGTTATTATGCAAAAAATAGTGGAAATGCTTTAATGTTAAAAAATTGATGGATTTATGGAGGATAATATGATCTCACTAATGATAGACATGATGGATTATATTGTGAATGAAGGAGATAAAATGGATAGAGAAAGTAATTTTTTGACAAAATCTTAGAAATTTCAATAAAAGTATTCAAAGAGAATATGAGATGTGTGAGGAGATGAGCTAAATGAGTTATGGAAAGAAAGTTATAAAAAAAATTGATTTTTTATGGAAAAGCTCAGTTTTAAGAATTTTTTATTTGAGAGAAGTCTGTTTTATTAATGCAATGATGTGAGGAAAAGATTTGAAAAGATTGGAAGTTGCAGGCTTGAATTTAAGCAAGATGACAAGGAATGCTTTAATTAGAATAAAAATAATGTGTAAAAGATGAGAAAGGTAACAAAGACAGTTTTGAATCAGTTTGGATTTATAAAAGAAAGTATATATCAACAGATAATATAAGAAGTTATAAAAAAGAGAGGAGTGACGGATTAATTAATATATGACTTGATATTAAGATTATTTTATGACAATTTGATTGAAAATTTTGAATGATTTCTTTTAGAAAGAGAAACGAGAGGTATTGTAATAAATATAAGTAAATTGTAAAGATAAAGAAAAGATAAATGAATATTTTATGTGTTTTAAAAAGAAAAAAAAGAGAGAGAAAGAGAAAGGTTTATATTATCAACAAGTATGCATAAAAATCAACTTCTTTATTTTATTGATTCATCACATATTTTAACAAAATAATTCAAAATGTAAGTCTAAATTTCATAAAAAATTAAAGATGAAACCTAATTTTAACAAACTTATACAAATTAGTGCCTCAATTCATCTCCATAGAAGTTGACGCTATTGAGAAAGCTTATGTTGCTTTTGGCATGTCTTATAAACAACATGGATGACCCGTTAGACCCAATATGTGAGTTAAAAACCTATTAATTCCAGATCAAGCATAACAAGATTTATCGTTGACTTGAGCCAGGCGTTTCTCAACTGAACAACGGATGGTAAATACGTGGCGTGAACTAAGACATATTTTTCCACGTGTCGATTTAGTGATCGTTCCCAAAGTCGCGGGCTTTCTCCAATAAAAATTCCAAAAATCAAGAAACAGACGGCTCCTTTCCTCAGAGGAATCTCTCCGACTTCTCCATTGCCGATTTCCTTCCCCACTTCCCTACTTATACACCACTGCCTGGTCTTCTCTCCACCTCCGTTCGCTCTACTGGACAATGGCGACCGCGAAGCAGTTGGACGTCGTCGCCAGCGAGTGGAAGATCCCCACGGAGGCCAAAAGGGCGCTGCTGGGGCTCGCCGCCGCGTGGGACGACGTGCCGGACTCGCGAGCGCTGGAGGCGGTGCCTCTCAATGGGGGAATGAGCAACGCTGTCTTCCGAATTCGTTGGCCGATCGCTGCTGGCGACGAGGCTTCAGAGTCGAGGAACGTCCTCTTGCGGATCTACGGCGAGGGGGTCTGCATCTTCTTCGACCGCGAAGACGAGATCCGCACCTTCGAGCTCCTGTCCCGCCTCGGCCACGGCCCCCGCCTCCTCTCCGTCTTCCCGAGCGGCCGAGTCGAGGAGTTCATCCACGCAAGGGTGAGCAAATTATAAAAATTCCCACCTTTGAAGCCGAGCTCCCGAGAAAAAGCTCACCTTTTCTTCTCTTTTCTGCAGACCCTTTCGTCTTCGGACCTCCGGCGGCCGGAAATCTCTGCTCTGATAGCTTCCAAGCTGAGGGAGCTCCATCAACTGGAGATGCCGGGCTTCAAAGTACCACTCCTCTGGGAAAGATTGAGGTCATTTTTACTTCGATTTCAGCTCTCTTGGATGCCCTGCCTGAAATTATTACCGTGTTCGCCATTCAGGAACTGGTTGAAAGCTGCAAGAAGGCTCTCTTCTTCCGACGAGGCCAAACGGTTCAAACTCGACTTGGTGGAGAGGGAAATTTCCATCTTGGAGAAAGAGTTATCTTCTGGGGATCACAAGCTAGGGTTCTGCCATAACGATCTGCAGTCAGGGAACATCATGGTCGATGAGGAAAGCAGTGTTTTAACTATAATTGTGAGCTTGGTTACCTCAAAAAACGACTTTTTTGCATTCGGCAGTTCCAAAAATTGCATTTTTATTTGCTTTTGGTGCTAAAGTTGTGAACTTTTTGGTCTTTTTTGTAGGATTATGAGTACGCCAGCTTCAATCCGATAGCATATGATATTGCTAATCACTTCTGTGAGATGGCTGCAGATTACCTCACAGAAACACCTCATGTCTTGGATTATAGTAAATATCCAGGTGGTTTTTCCTTTTTTTTCAATAAAAATAAAAAAAATAATTTTTTTTTTATAGTGTAATAATTAATTTTTGTTTTCTTGGTTGTGAGACATGATTTAATAAATATTTCTTTTAATTTCTATAGATTTGGAGGAGCAAAAAAGATTTGTGTGGACATATCTGAGTTCTTCAGGTGAGTTAGATTCAATTATTAACAATAAATAGCCTCTTTTTTCTTTATTTTTGTTATTTATTTATTTATGTGGTCAGCACAAAAGAGTTTAGAAAAATAAAAAATGTTTATTTGTTCATTTTTATTGCTCTTTATTTAAAAATTAAAAACATTCGATATTTGCTTCATGTTGTATTATGATAGAAATTATAATTACTAATTTTATTAAAATAACTAATTATTTAAAATAATAATAATTTATGGATAATTGAAATATTTTTTTGGCTCGATTGAAAACTAAGTTTTTTTTATTTATCCTTTATTATTTTGTATTATTTTAAAATTATCAAAAGTCAGTTTTTTCAAAAATATGATAACTAACTTTTCATTTTATTTTTTATGTATAAAAAGACAATAGACATTTATTCAAAACAGAATAATTTAATGAAATTATTAAACAAGTAACTCTTAAAAATATGTAATAATAATGTTTTTAATTTGTTTTTTTTATTAATAAGCTAATATGTTTTTATCATAGACATTATAATTAATAATTTTACAAAAATAACAAATTATTTTGAAAAACATATTTAGAGATAATTATCACCAAAAAGTTAAATGTAATAATTATTTGGCTCGTAAACATTGAAAACTATGTTTTTAGAAGGCCATTTACCAGCAGTATTATATCAAAAGTTTTATTTTATTTTTTTTTTATAAAAAATTAATAGACAACTTGCTTAAAAAAGAATAAGTTAATTCAATAATTATTTATCATAAAAATACTAAATATCAATATTTTTTTTATTTAATAACCGTAATATTCAATAACATACAAACAAAACAACCCTAAAGCCTTATAATGATTTGTAGGGGAAAACCCAAATGACAATGAAGTAGAGAAGCTTCTTGGGGGCATTGAGAAGTACACACTTGCAAGTCATTTGATTTGGGGACTATGGGCATTGGTTGAGGTAAGCCTACTTATTTAATTTTTAATTAACTTAAGATTGATGTGTGACACATATTATTGATATCTTTATTAAGTTGTATTAAAAATGAATGGTTTCTATATATTTTTTTTTTTAAATTTTTGTATCAAATTTTCTAATATTTATTTAATTTTTTTGCAGAACCATTTGAGTGATATAGACTTCGATTATTTGGAGTATGCGAAACAAAGGTTTAAACAATACTGGCTAACCAAGCATGTGATACTAACATCCATAACTTAGATTATATTTATAAAATTTTGTTTACATGGTTGAACATAAGAAATAAAAAACAATACCTTTTGATATATAAATGCATTTAATATATTGTTTTATTGTTTTTTAGTTATTAATAATGATTATAAAAAACATAAAAATAATATAATTATTAAAATAAGACTTATCTAATACTTTCCTATTGTCTCAAAGGAAAATAGAATGCATGTTTGAGAACAAAGCTCTTATGGCATAGTAAGCTACATGTCGTTGCTCAAGAATTATGGGATCTTCTACTTGATTTCAACCATGTTTCGAATCGAAGTAAGGAACTTTTGCCTCCCACTCTAAGTAGGATATGATTGCTGAGGGGGCATTTGATGGATATGAAGATTGAGAGGATGGTTGATGCTACAACAAGGAGTCAATAATTATCTTGTGGAGAAGCAAGAGTTGCATGAAAAGACAATGATTGTAGAAGGTTAACAAGTAATTAGAAATGCTAAGATTTATGTGAGTTTGAAGTCCCATATGATTATTGATATTGAGTGTAATAGATCACTTTCAATGATAATTGTATTAAGTGAACTATGTTTAAGTTTGACAAGAATTAGAAAAGAAAAGATAAATGATTGTCTTGTTTCTTTCTATAGTATGTGAAATTCTTTAAGAACTTATTACATTTAGTTGAATGTGGTAATTAGCTCGTTATTTTTAGTGGTATTATGATGTCTTTTTCTCTAATGAGGTTTTAAAAATCATTTTTTATATAAATAAAATAAAGGCAATAACATACTTACAATTTTGTGAAGTTATTTTAAACCAAAATTTGTATGAAACATAATTATCACATTATTTTTTGAAATAAGATTTAAATATCACAGTAGAATAATAATAAATGTCTATGTTTGAAGAACATAAAGAACTATCAGAATAGTTTATATAATATGATAATAAAAGAAATTAACTATTGAGCATAAAATCAAGTAATTATCCTTTTAATTATATTATTGGAGTCTTATTTTGCTCTCATCTTGACCTAAACTATTATTATGTCATAAAATATATTTTGTCAATTGTCATTTAACTTAGTGACAAAATAATGCTCATATAATGAATAAAATTCATACAATATAATATATAAATAATATATGAGAAGTATATAGATAAAGGGTTCTTTAAGGCTCTTGATAATGGTTTTACCTCCATAATACATTATTTCAAAATGAGTTTTTTTAAGGAAGCTCTTTTTGCACCGCCTCTTAAAAATATTATTTTGAATTATGGTCGCAGTTCCAAAACAAGTATCATTTTAGACAACCACCATTTATATATTTATTTAAGATAATAAATAGCACTTTTCAACCAATTTTTATTCATATTTTTTTTAAAAAATTTAATATAATTAATAGTTGATCTTTCATAACTAATTTTCTTTTAACTTTATTAGTCATTAAAATGATTTATAACTTATTTGTACACCATAGAATTTATGAGATCAAATGACAATACAATATCTTGTTGAAATTGAGACTAACATACAATAACAATAAATATAAATATAATAAATTATTTTCTAATTTTTGAATTTAAATTATCATTACAATAATCAAACACATAAATGATACAAAGCCCACTTACTTTTAATCCTATTTAGTTCGGGTCTCATCTCGAGATTGATCTTTCGTTAGTGAAATTGCCCTTCCACAAATACAATCATTTTCCAACAAATCTAATGTTTGGTTGCTACAATATAATTTCCCTTCCCTTACTATGATAATTTTCATGATCTTTTTTCTTTTAGAAAGCTACAACAACATTTTTTTTTTCTTTATCTCTTTCAGTTTAATAGAAGACTTTGAATTTTCCCATAGTTCTTAAAATCTCCAACATATACGAAAACTTTCCCTTCTTATACACATTCACATGCTCATTCATCTTCATGACCCTTCCATTTCCACCAAACAATAATGACTCATCTGGGATTTCTATTGGATGTCTCGTCAATTTAATTCTCTATCAAGTTAATTCATTTATTATCTATTTAAGGTTAGGAAATTAGGAATTTTATAAATTAGATTAAAAATTTAATAAAACATAGAAAATCTAATATTTCTTATTTTTTGATATTATTTATTATTGTTAATAAAATTTCAAACTTAAAAAATTTTTGTTTTTTTTTCTTAATATTACTTTGGCTTTAAATTTCATGATCATCACATTTCCACTCTATGTTAAAAAAATTTTACTAAGCTTATTTTTATAAGCTCTAAACCTTACTTAAATTCTATAGTTTTTTTAGTTCATTTATATTTTTAGTAATTTCTAAAAAAAATTTAAGCTCATAAATTAATTTATTTTTAAATCCATTAAATATCTAGTCTTTTTTTTAATCGCTTAAAAATCTGAAATTTTCACCAACTTATATAGTTAAACTTTTACTCATTTGTAGACTTATTTTTGTACTATTGTCTTCTTTTGATGTATCATGTCTCCTTTTATTAATATATAATTTTTAAATATTTTAAATAATTTGTTAAAAATTTCCAAAATCTCCAAAATTTAGATAATTCAAAATAATAGTAAAATTCAATTTTATTTATATTTTGGATGCCTTAAATCCTCCTTTCTTATGATCACTAATTAATATAAAGATTATTATTTTTTATTAATTTAAACATATGATAATTTAAAATCTTCAAAATATTTATTTTAATAATATTTCTAGATGTTACATTAAAACTAGAATAAAAGTAATCTTTTCTTATATGATACTCCTATGAGTCATTTGTCATGCATAAGCTCTTTTAATTGCTATTGTTTCTAACTCATTTCTTTGATAAGAATGTGGAAATGTGTAGTTCTCAAAGAGAATAAAAACTATTTATGCAAAAAAAAATGAATAGGAGAATCTATGTTCAACAAAATGTTTATGAGAAAAAAGAAAACAAAAGAAAAAAAAACATAAAATTTATAATAGAGATATGTTTGATTTTAGGAAAAACTACATTAAAGATGCAAATTAATGCCTTCATCATTTTCTTCCTTTAATGTGATCCTTATAGAAAACCAGAGATGTGTAATGAACTCATTGAGTCATCTCAAGCTAATGCATGGTATTTTAATTGATATATGAATTTCATGCTCATTGTTGAGGTCCCTCGCCATATAACAATCAAGTCATGCTATTAACAATGCCAAATGCCTTATGCAAGGAGTATTATTGATTAAATTATCACAAATTGTTAGTATATGGAGATCACTAGAGATGATTGAACTAAGCATGATAGATGTAGTGGATTGTTCTAAAGAAAAGGCTTAATAAGAGAGAATATAGAAATCAATCACCATGCTCAATGAATGAATTGATAGGTCGAAGATGACCATGTAAGAATGGAGAAAGAAGACATGGGCTCTTCATCCAAAGGGAAGAAAAAGGCTTAGAATTCATTTTAGAGTTGGATTCTTGGCAAAAAAGAAGAGTGGATTTGGGAGCTTTGCGATTGACCAACTAAATCAGATTTTTAGGGGTTTATTTATAACTGACAAAATGGATGGAATATGCTAATTTCACTTATATATATATATATAATTTCATTATTTAATTATAATAACCCAACTATTGGGGATAGATATATGCTTTTATTAATGTGACTTAGTTAAAACCTCCTAGTATGAGCTTCAATCATTAATACTATGACAAAATAAATTATAATTACCAAGTAAAAGCATGGCTATTACTAATGTTGCATAATCAATTATACCAATCATATAGGAGATTGATTAATGTTGATGCATTGTAATCAATTATAATTGTCAAGTAGAAGCTTAGGTACTGATGAAATTATGGAACTATACTTTAAGGTGAAGCTTGGCAACTCAAAGATGCTAGGCATGCATTGCTTTAAATAATGGCCTTGATGAGCAAGTGCCAAATGGTTAACTTTGTAGATTGTGCTTTTAAGAGTTTGGTCTCAATAAGATTGTCTCAATGGTTTACTTTCAAAAGATTGGGAGCCTATCATCAATGTCCACTGCTTAGCTGCACTTGAACCAATGGAGAGATTAAACATACTCATTTTTACATTTTCACTTTGTCTTGAACTTTTCATACAATTATTTTTGTTATAATAAGAGCTATTTAAATGTATTATTTAAATATGAAAAGATAAAAAATAACATGTAATTTTAAAATTTGAAATTTGATAACTTATATAATAAGAAAGTAGACTTGTCATGCTAGGGCCTCCTTTTTAAGTGCTCTAAATGATCGTCACATGATGGATGAGTCCTTCAAGAGAAAGAAGGATGCAAGGCTAAAGATGTTCTACAAAAGAAACCAATGATAATGGAGATTTTCTATTCATCACAAGAAGCAAAGCAAAGGGGATTGTTGGCGAATGAAATTGTAGTCCTTTTTAATATCTTAGTATGATTTCTAGAAAGAATTCTCTCTCTCATCTTTAAAGACCTTTGTGGAGATTGAAGCTATTAAAGATTTGATTTTTATCCCTTCAAATTTCTTGGCAATAAAAAGAAAATTAGAGGATCACCAAAATTTAAAAGGATCTTTGTTCTTCCAATTTTGGGTCTATCAGTGACCTTCTTCAATATTCATGACAAGAAAGAATATCTTTAACAAATACTATCGGAGATCAATATAAGGTAGAGATTATTGAAGACCTAAAAGAGTTGGATGATAAGGAGATGAAGAGGAAGGGAAATTTATTCTAAATGCTTTCCATATAGCTAAACTAATGGCTATCTATCAATGATTGAATAAAACATAAGAATCAATTTAGTAGACAATCCTCCTTTAGCTTAGGATGTAAGAACTCTTCTCAAGGTCTTAGGTTACCAAAAGATGAGGAAAATTTGATCTCGAATGAAGTTAAATTCTTCTCAAGTATTATGATCCCTTCTATTGTTAACTTTGATGAGTCTCTAGTTATCATGTTGAATGATCTAAGGGAGGCTCTAAAACAAAATTTGAAGGAGATCCAAGAAGAGTCAAGGGACCTTAAGATTATAAATACAGGTTTTCTAGTCTCTTACAAACTTCTAAATAGCACATTACAAAAAATAAATAAAGTGATGAATGACCAATATGATAAAAACATTGGTTTAAAACATTTGAAAAAGCTCAAAGAATAATAACACCTTCTATCAAAAGAAGATAGATCAACTCAAGTCTATTTGTAGGTAAAGGACTAGTCCAATGTAATATCTTATACTTGAATGGAAGAAGTTGAAAAGACGGAATGACTACTTTGTATCTAAAAAAGTTTTCCAAGTAAGTTGAACCATTCTCTTAATACGACCATCCCTTAGATTGAAATTTTATATCTAATAGAGAATATATTGAAATCATAAGATTACTTGAGCTCCTAGTCCATGAAAATGCATTTGGTAAAGACCAATTTAGGAAGTATCGATATTAAGTCAAGGATCTTTCAGATGACTTCATTGAGAGTTTTTCGTACCTTTGTTTCCTTCTTTTAAATTTATTTTGTAATGTAAACCTAAGTAGATTAATGTTAATGTAGTTAAAGAGATGCTTAAAAAACCATGCAATTTTAAAATGCCATGATTCTATTTTTATCATTTCTAGGAAATAATGATTTTGATTCCTTAAATTTTGGTATATGTATTGACCATAGGGTACGGCTTATGTAGGCCAAGATGGTAGAAATTTTATGACCATTTGATTGCACTTGTGCCAAATTGGATCTTATAACAAATAATCTTTTAGTGTGGCTACATAAACCCTTAAACCCATCTCATGTCTTTTATACTGAACTTTGTTAGTCTTATTTCCTTCTTACTTTATTACTCTTTGAGCCTTAGAAATTGATGCCTTACGACTCATGGCCCCAAAGAAGAGTATCATGGAAAGCAATAGCAAGCCAAATTGTGGAGGCTCGATCACTTCAAACTTTATAGAAATCAAGAGGTTTAAACCATTTAAGGTAATGATGGGGGATATTTTTACTAATCTTTGTGATTTCTGACTTCACCAAAGATTATCATAGAAGAGCCTTTTGTAGTGTGACCTTCATTCATAGGTATGATGAATTCTACAACTTTATTGAATTTTTATTTCATGACTTTTGTACCATTCTAACCATTCTTTATAGAATTGTTTGAAATTTTTAAATAATTCTAATGTAGTTGGCACCTAAAGTTGTGACTATTTTTCAAAGTTTTAGAAAAAATAGCCTAAAATGGTCAATGAGAAATTTTATTTATGTTTGAAATGATAGAGGACCTAACTCACTTAGGGTTCACATGTTTTAAAATGTGGGATATAAGGGAATGTTTCTTAATCCTTCCTCCAACATTGATTGGATGTAGAAATGCATATTTTATCAAGGTCTCAACAAAGGCCAAATAGTACGTTCGACTATTTGAAGGATGGGTTGAAGAATTACCCTTTACAGTTAGTAATGACAAAGAAGCTTTTGTCCCTACTTAGGGAACATGTAAATATCGATGATTTCTTTGGACTTTTTCCTTTATAATACCCTAAAATTTGCAAGCTAGAGAATACAAGGTGGCAAAAGTTAACTGAAGAGGAAGACTCTAATGTAATGGTGAAGAGCAAGTTCACTGAGCTAGTCTTATGGGCCAAGTTTTACTTAAAGGCCTAAAGGTAGTTGAGAAGAAGAGGAAATCTAAAGATAAAACAATGACTACCATGATGAAGAAGTGGAAATTGATCCTTCCATCCTATATTCCAAAATCTTAAGGGAGCTGCATAACCTTTATTGGGATGTCAAAGAAATTTATAAAATAAGGGAGGATAAGGATATGAAGCAAAAGAATGTCCTTGATTTGTGATGGGTCCTTCTCGCCCATAGAAGCATGGGGACAAAACAAAGAAATAAGTCTCTTGCAAGCTTTCAACAAAGACCCTAAGGAAGAGTTATCCTTGAAAAAAAATATTTATGCCCTTGATTATTAATCCAATCATGTCTCATGATTGAAAATGCATGACTTCAAGGGATCCCCAGCTAGCCAAAGAGACAATTCACATTTCATCTGTTCAAGTCTTGATGGACGTAGAGTTAGGAATAAGAGATATTATTCTTTTTGTAATTGGTGACAAAATGAGGTACCTATGATGAAGAAATTTCTGTTTATAGAAGACAAGCCTACAATAAGAGATAAAATCGGACTTATTAAAATTTTCTTGACATATCGTGTGTCATTAGAATTTTTTCTTTATATATTTTATGTCATAATTCTTTTGTGCAAGCTAATAGGATGTTTGACCCCTCAAAGAGGGTGTAATATCGAATAAGAGTAATAATATCCAACTCTAGGCCTCAAAACCTACAAAGTTAATGCTTGAAAAATTTACCACTAGAAAATTAATAAAAGTAAAAAAGTTTGGTGTATGCATTTGTAAACTATCATAAAGATTCGAAGATAAAGATAGAATGTTGGGTCTTTCTGAGTCCAACCATTCTTGAAAATGCTGATATATTATGTTAGTTTGTTTTTCTTGATAGTACTAACCACTATGGTGATGAAGGATCAAAAGATGTTGCATTATTGGCTTATGCTTACTAACTCTCAAAAGATAATGTACTAGTTGCCTCTCTCTTTATCTTGAAGCTCATTTGCAAAGCCTTAAGTTACAATGAGAATGTAACCCATATTTATGGGTGCATTGAATAAGAACTTTGTTAATGTGTGATTTTATTATCACGATACAAATTATAAGTGACATCATTTAACTCTATATAAGGCTTATGATGGTCGACCATGACATGGACAATGCAAATTTTTATGTTAAAGAGCTAAGGAGGACCCTTAGCATAATGGGCCAAGATAGTGAGAAGGTTGTAGACTTAATGGAAAAGTCCCTTTCCTAGAGGGCTATACTCAAATATCAACTTGATGCCATGCCCATGTTCATAAATGGAGGGTTGAGAATGAAATCTAAATGACATGACTAAATCAAGGTCAACAACGACAAAATATAGGATAAATATATCTAATCTTAGTTTTTTTAGACTAATTGTACTAATTAATTGTTCCTTTATGATTTCAATAGGAGTTCGAGATTAAAGCCCAAGAGGATATTAAAAAATACAAGAGCATGCTCAAGGGAAATGATTGAACCATTAAGGACCTTGAAACTAAGATGAAACATAGAACTCCAATGTAAGCCCAAGCTTAGATGGGTTTAAGGGATCGAACCTTTACTACAAATGGCAAATAATATGATGAATAAAGGGGCTCTTAGCTACAACTCAATCGTTCAAGACAAGGACCAATTAGAGGATAGTAAATGATTTAAGAGATGATTTAACACTTCAATCTAAGAGAATAATAAATGATCCAAAGACTAGTTGTATAATCTATTGTCATTTTATAAATGATAATGCATTCTTTTTACTTAACAATAAATTAATTCAATTTTCATCTCAAATTATGCATCCATTCTTATAATTTGTTTTGCATGAAAAATTTTAAAAGTTTATTCTTTAACTATAAAATTAAACACAAGAAAAAAAAAATTAATCACACAAATCCAATCCCTAACTAAGTCATTGCTTAACTTAAATCAAGACAAGATTAACTCTCTTTTGATCCCCAAATGTAAATGATAAAATCCACAAGAAAGGACTTCAATACTTAGAAATTAAAAGTAAACTTCAACTCCCAAGTTAGATATAAGATCTTTGCATGTACTCAAAAGCATAACACTATGACATGATTCATTCACTCACAAACAAGTATAAAAACTATTACAATTATGTGAAAATTTATAATAAGAAACATCATAACAAATTCATTTTCAATTAAAAGATCCATAAGTTTTTTAATCCTTGACAACACATGAATTTATAAAGATAACTTGCTCTAAAACAGAATAGATGTTCCTGATCCTGGATCTGTTAAAGCAGATATGTATCATTTCAACGACCATCTTCCCCATGGCTTTCCAGCATTAGCATCAAGCTTACTGCTCAAATGCATTCGAATTGAAGCCCAGCCGAATTCTGTTTGTTAATGGCCTTGCAATCAACCCATCTGCCAACCAGCCGGACTGCGAGCCATCGAGCTTTACGTGCTTGAATTCTCTCTGCACGTAATCGAACGACATCTTTAGCCTCCCCCCGGGCCTGCACTCATCGGCCAAGCTGCTTGTTTCTGCACCCATGTGTATTTCCATCCAATATAGATAGCTAACATGGAAGAGAGACTTGAGCATGTCCTCAGGTGAAGCCTCTTCTTTCAATATAACCTGAAAGAAGAATCCAATAAGCAAAGGCAAGGATGGTACTCAACTTTAATCTTTCCAAACTATTCTTCAAACAGTTAAGGATTAGTTGTTATATTAATGAAATTTATCAACTCATAAGACCAACTAGATGGATTTATCTGCAATTTATGTTATAATTTTCTACTCACACAGAACTTCCTTCGATTTTCCACAAGCAAGTAGTTTTCATCTCTAAAGAGATCAAAAAGGGCATTGGCATCTTCTTTTTTGTTGATGAAATCACTGAGTTTCGATCCCACCTCCACTCGACGGCATATCTCCGCAGCAGCCTCCTTGGCTTCAACAGATAGAATCTCGGTTGGTACCTGAACACATCGGAAAATAAAAATAGAAGGTCACCGAAACCGCAAAATGGGTTCGATAGAACAAATAGCAGTTGATCAAAATAGCAGCAACTTCCATACTTTTAGTCAGTAGATGTGCAGTTGCAAGAAGTATGGCAAAATTATTCCATAGTAAAGGTATCAAGAGAAAAACATCATCCCTCTTCATAGGTCTCCACAAGCTTGTGTTCTTATAAATATGTTTGTAAGCTATGAAAGAATGTATTAGGGTTTAGAAAACATTTCAGGTAGAAGCACACTCGCATTTCAAAAAAGAAAAACAAAAGAACACTAATTCCACATGAGCTTTCTCCATGGCCTTCCCAAAGAGTCATAGATCAAAGAAAGTGCAAGTCTCAAAGGAGAATATTTGTGAATTTTTCAAGGATCTTAAGCATATTTCCTTTAAAAGGTTAGCCCAATATATAATTTTTACCTCGGAATATTTGAACTTAGAAGTGGTAATGAATTGATTTAGATCTTTCACATTTTTCCAAGACAGCTTTGGTTCATCAAATCTGGCTCTGTATCTGATTCAAATTGCAGAACTACACAAACAAAACTAATACCTAATTTGCAAAAGCTAACACCTGTAAAACGTTTTAAGTGATGTGGGAGAGACCAATTGATAGGTCATGTTTTAGTCATGCACATCAAGAGTTCTTATTTATGTAATAATTTCATATTCATGTTGTGAATGTTATCAGGCTTGTGTATTTTTTACAACTTGTTTATGCCATCGAACTCTGGTTTTGTCTTTCAGATATTGTATTCTGTGGAGTTTATATTACTTCTAATGTCTACTAGCTAATCATCTCCCAGCAAATCATGGCAAGGGAAGCCCAACAAAGTTAAAACTGAGAAACCGAGTTTCCTTGCTAAAATGTGATCGAATCAAGCAAAAGCTAACATCAAATCTTACACCTATAAAACACAAAAGTGATGTGCAACCATCTAATTGAATGCTCATGTTAGTCATGCATAAAAGTCTATGGCAATGTCAAGAATTTTTATGTTATACTTTTCATATTCACGAAGTATATGTTATCAAGTTATGTGTATATTTGTTACGACTTATGTCATTGAACCATGTGAGTTTGGTATAACATTTAGAGATTGTAGATAATTTTTTTTATCAAGTTGCCAATCTTCTTACAGTAACTCATGACAAGGAAAGCCCAAGTTAAAATTAAGAAACCAAGTTTCCTTGCTAAAATGGGACCACAACAAGCAATTTCTTCCTTGAAAACCACCTTGAGCTACCACTATCGACCTTAATCCACCTTCTTTTCAACCCAATTTCCACCTTCTTACCATATCACATAAGCAATTTTGTGTGCCTAAAGAGGCAAAAAGATAAAAACCAAAAGAAAAGGCCATAATACCTATAGCATGCACAAAGTATCAATGACGTGCACCACGTTTTGTCTCGCCCCAACAACATGGCTATGCAAGAATAAAAAAAGGGAAGTTGAATCCAACAAGGATTTGGTGCATTTAGCCAATAATAGCTATAAGAAAGCCCCTTGAGTTCAATTGAAGGGCATTGGTGGGATATCAACAGAGAATCTCCATCTTCCTAAAAAAGGTAGCTTGGAAACCCTATCTGATCTGGGATTCAACATTACCCATCAATAACCTAGTAATATCACATAGTTTAGGTCCCATTAGCTCTCACTCAACTAAAACACTCTTCTATTGGACTCCATCAGCACCTCTTATTGACATACCTTAAGAATCCCATTATAACCCTAATGAGGAGCCTCATTTACCTTGGGCATATGGGTAATTCCCGCACATCATCAAGGAGGTTCTTTTTATTAACAAAAAAGATCCGGTTAATACCTTCACAACCTAAACTTCAATTGTCCAACTCCTTTTATTTTGGAAACTTAGACTTTAACATTTTTCAAAAAGAATTTGAGATAATTTCCTCATTGCATGTTACGATTGGACAGGTATGATGTAAGATTTTCTTTAAAAATATTCCCTCAAAGTAGTTTTGAAAGTTGTCCACCAAATCAATTTTTTATTTAATCAGTTCAAGTGTTTATTCCTTTCATCCTTTGCAAATTACATCTTAACTAAAAAAACATCTAAATCTCTTCTTGACCTAAGAAATCATCAATTCGAACCACTTCGAGCTTTCTTCTAATGCTTTAAGGAAGCTCTAAAGTGGATCAAGAAGATTCCCGACTTATTGAGCATCTCTCATTAGATCTCCTTAATAAGGGGACTTTCAAAAATACTTGCAGATGGCCTCTGAGATCTCCTATAAGAAATTTTTAAAAATGTCATTTACTTTATCAATAAGGAGTTTTCAATCCAATTTCAAAGGTCAAAAGGAAAGGCATCTTTGCCTCCAAGGCCCTTTGATCGAAGACAAAAAAGACTAGAGATAACAAACGTTACTCTCGAAATGCCTCTCAAGATGACCATCACCTTTAAAGCTACCAAGCTTAATATTTTCGTACTCTTTTAAGTGCACCACCCACTAGCAATAATAAAAAGAGACAAATTGTATTGGACTCATAGGACACTCTTAAGAGATAATCGAGACACAATAAAATTTGCAAACAAAAAGAGGATAATGGCCACACAACTTTTGAGTGGAGAGCCCTCAAAGCCTTAAACAACAGACTATTTAAAGGACACCTTCACGAGTATCCAATACAGAGTTTTGAACACATCTCAACCTCAAAAAAACTTACAAGGCCAAGCACTATTGTCCAACCCCAAACTGAGGATGATCAAATCCTTTAATTAGCATTAAAAGATAAGAGCAAGGCCCCACTCAAGGTTGTCTATATCATTATAGGTTAGAGGCAATCTTGATTCAGGAGCTTTGCTTTGAAGTCCCTCAAAAGAAACTTAGTTGCCAATGTGACAAATTGACAAAAGAATCTAGTTTTGATATCCTTCACACCCAAGGATATACCACCTCTGGGCAAACCTTATGACGACACCATGATTGTCTAGGAAATAATTGGCAACGCTCAAGTTCATCACATACTCATGGATATTGGAATTCAACAAGCATCCTTTTCCTCGATGCTTTTGACAAGATTGGTATCAACAAAAGTCTTATTCTCCCAATAAAACCAGAATAAATCATCATACTACCACTAAAAATGAAAAACTCTATTGGTTCGACCATATATATGGATGACTTCATTGTCTACGTGCTCCTTTAGCTTACAACACTAATCTTGGAAGACAAATGATGAATATCTTTTGAATGGCAATTTCAGTACTACACATTTACATAAAATTCAATGTTTCGATTCACAACATATGTCTATGTTCACAAGCATAATCACAATAAGCTTAACCTTGAAACCTTAAAGTATGTTTTGTTTATTATTCTAATACAAACCATTTATGCATGCTATAATGTTCAACCAAAAACTCTATTTATCACCATAGATATCACCTTTGCTAAAACATCCCTTTCTTTTCTAATTATCCTCCTTGCCTTCATGGAAGAAGTGCCAAGAAAATGTAGAGTAAGTACACAATCTCAAGCAAAATTACTCTAATTCACAACCGATGTCCCTGCCTAACTAGTTATCAATAATCCAACATATACCCTAATAGAACTTTGATTAACAACAAAAATGATTAGCTCTCCACATTCCAACAAAGATTCTAATGGATGCCAATCATTTTATTGAACAGACTCTTGTTGATCAAAGTTTAGTTAAGGACTTAGTTTTCTGAGAAAAACAAAGGCCTTAACTAAACTTTGATGAACAAAAAGTCTTCTCAATAAAATAATTGCCAACCATTAGAGCTCAATTTGCAAGAAGACACTTGATATGGCAAATTAAATCACTTGCACAAAGCCTAACATCTAGGTAATATTCTTTTTTACTTAAAAATTAAGGGTATGAATCCTAAATTGGCAGGTTCAACACTGTTAACCAAATGAAGGCAATCAGAATATAGAAAGTAATAATTCTATCATTGCCTCGATCTTTTGAGAAAAATTAGCCAAACCCTTCAATTGCCAAAAAAAAAAAAAATTAGAAAACCTGATAATGCATTAAACATCATATGTACCCTATTTCTCAGTTTGTTTCTAATCATAGATTTCATCCCCAATATCAAGCCTTCTTCACATCATTAGACTTCATAGAAATACCAAAATCTGCTAAAGATGCATTAAAGGATAAAAATTAGAAATTTACCATTAAGGAAGAAATAAGCATTAAAGAAGAATAAGACATGCCAAGTGATACCTAGACCAAAGAAGAAGCTGGTGTGGTTTTGAATGCTTTTATTATGAAATTTTTATAGAACAATTGAAAGATATAAAGCACAGTTAGTAACTAAAAAGTACACTGAAACTTATGGGCTAGATCATCAACAAACTTTTTCACTTATAATAAACATGTATATGGTTACAATTCTAACATTTTTTGCTACATATCATAACAGTAAGTTACAACAATTTGATGTTCAAAATGCATCCCTCCATGGTAACCTGGAAGAAGTGGTTTATGTAGAACCACCACTCTGGTTTGCTAATTTATTTAAAGATAGTTACGTATGTCATTTAAAAAAGACATATGCACTACAATAGCCTACAAGAGCATGTTCAAAAAATTCACGAAGGCAATGAAATAATTACAGCATAAAAAAAGCAAAGAATACCATACACACTTCCTAAAACACAAAGATGGAAGAAATGTCACAGCATATTAGTTTATGTTGATGATGTTTTATAGCAAGAAATGATGAAACGAATAAAATTTTAAAGGTACACTAAACAAGAGAGTTTAAGATTAAAGACCTTGAGAAGATGAAATGTTTCTTGAGTATTAAGGTAAATTACTCTAAAAACAACATATTTTTATCCCAAAGAAAATATGTCCTAGATCTTATCAAAGAAATAAGGAAGCTATATGACAAAATTGCAAGCCTTTCTATTGATCCTAACAATAGAATAAAAGCAAATCATGGGAGTGCTTTAAATAAATGAATATCAAAGTTAGTAAGTTGATATGCATATCCTAAACAAGACCTAGTATTGCATATTTGGTGGAAGAGCAAGTCAATTTATGCATGATTAAAGAAGAGACTCGCAGATTGCTAATCTTATCCTTCACTACCTAAAGGACACTAGGAAAAGAAATTTTGTGTTGGAAGGTGACAAAAAAACTCTTAAAATATATGCTATTGTTGATTATGCAAGTACACATATGGATAAGATATCTACTTCAAGTCTTTGCATTTTCTCAGGAGGAAATCTGGATTTTTTAAGAAACATGAATGTTGGGATTAGATCAAATGTAAAGATAGAATTAGAATGATGATGTTGGAGATATTTCAACCACTTTGGGTGAAAATTATTTTGAATGACCTTAAGATCAAACAAATACTAATGAAGTTGAGTTGTGATAACAAATTTGTTACCAGTTCAAGAGTCTAGGTTTAAAATAGAGGTGACATGGGATGCGACAATGATAACCTTTCGTAGACACTAGAGGTCACATGAGTCTAGACTACAACAATTGCAATTGGGTATCAAGGCATTAGTGTTTGTGAGTTGGGCCATCAGTACATAGTTTGTTGTCTGTCGTGTGAGAGGTTAGAAAGTTCAAGACATGTGCATGTGGAGGTGTCATCAATACCCAAGGGTTCACACATTGGTTGCACACTACACTGCAATCAAGTAGTAGCAAACGGTGGTGACAGGGAGTTCTAGCAGCGTTGAGATGCAAGGTGGGTTTGGATTAATGAGTGCAATTTGGGCGGTAATAAGGATACAAGGTGACAATGACGAGGCAACATCAGATAGCTATGACAGACTTGGTGATGCTGACGACAGTCAAAGGTGGAAACAATGGTAAAAATGAGAAAGCCAAGAGGAGGCGACAATGCCAAGGTTGCTGAGATGATTGAAAGAGAGAAAGATTATAGAGATAGCGATTGAGCGACGGCGATGCGTAAGATAGAACTAGATCATCCTATGTGATGAAATAATTCTGGATTGCAACCTTAAAGAAAACAAAGGCTAACCTACACTTTCCTTTGAAAAAAGAACTTTACATGCATACACCTCAAAACCTTTCAATTCTTGATTGATGACAAACTAAATCATCATTTTCCCACTCCATAACAAACCTTTAAACAAAATACAAAAAGAAACCTAAACAAAAAAATAAAAAGATAAGAATACCTATAACCTAATAAATTAATAATAAACGCACAAAACACTAAAATAAGAATAAATAAAATAAGAAATTGCATTTTGTCTCTATCAATATGAAAACTCAAAGTGTCAATTTGACTCTATCTTATGTTTCTCAACCTATAAATATGGCGTCAATAAACCCTAACAGATGTATCTTCCATTCATTAGATTAAACACTTCATGCAAAACAAAAATATAAGTACTAAAGATAAAATTATGATTAAATATATTAATCATATAACACCAAGCATTATATAAATAATTTTCATAAGAGATAGAAATAAAACATGTTTGAATGGATTCAACTAGAGTGTCATTATAAAAAGTAATTGTATAGGTTAAGATATGAGATATGATCAATTTTTTAAGACAACAAAACTAGATGATACCAAATTAACCATACGAATTACATCAATATAAATTGAATAGTTTTCAAAAAATCTTTTAATTAAAGTTGCATAAAGAAATTTCAAACCACACACATGTACAAATTTAAAAAAAGATGAACATGATCTATAAATATGTGATTCCAAGATCTTTTTATAGCAATAAGTATTGTGGAATTCCATGTATTTATAACATAACTCATGAAATGAAAATTTAGGATATGCAATACAATAGCTAAAATATTTTAAGAATAAAGATTTTTGTAAGATAATAATGAAATAAATATAGATTCAATAATCAAATTTCAATAATATAAAGAAAAATCGAAATATAAAGAAAAATCTAAACTTTCAATGGATAACTCATGCAGCAAAATTGGTTTTCTTAAATTTTTCCTCAATTTGTCTAAGGCCATTACAATGGATGAGATATCACAAAACCCACTCTAATACCATAGTATAATAGAAAGTAACATGACTTGAACTTAGTTCTGACACCAAAAATGATATAAAATGTGGATATGCTAGTGGATCTAGATTTGGATCTAGATCTAACCCTAAAACCAAAAATAATAATGGGGATATAATGAGCAAGACAAATTCCAAAATTTGATACAAATTGATGTTGAAAATGTGGTAGTTTAATCACAAGTCGATAATAAAGTAGTTCAATACAAAGTCTGGCTTAAAAATTCCTAATAAGCAATTCCCAAACAAGCTTAGAATAAGCCACAAGTTGAATCTAGCTCAATTCAAACATGTGGGTGTTGTACCATTTGATGTGATGATTACAAAACCAAATTAAATATTACTAATGACAAATTGAGCTTAGTATTGTTTTAGTTAAATCTCAAAATGTATTGTAGCAATTTGGATTTGCTGGAACAAAGATTATAAAATATGTAATCAATGAAGTTTGCAAGCTTAACTTACTAATTTTGGAGCCAATGATCATGCTTTTTGTGGAGTGACTAATCCACAAAGATCTTCATTTCTAAATATCTATCTGGTTAGCATGTTAAATTTTTTTTTTTTTTTTTTTGTAATTGAGGCACATAGGATTATCATGATTCATGCATATTTGAGTTAGCTTTTTAATGATACATTATGTTATATTTTGTTTTTAAAATTAAGTCTTTTTGAGTTTTTAAGATAATTAAAAAAAATTGACCTAAGCACCCAACCTTTCTGCCAAATTTGAAGGGCTCAGGTCAAGTGGCCAGTAGTTCTAAGCAATGGGTCTTGGAGACCCGCAAATCAAGAGACCGACCCAAACTGAGTCGGGTCGGGCCTGAGTATCGGTCAAGGTTCGAATCTTGCAAAGGCTTGGGTTAATCGGGTTAAGATATGAATCATGAACCCAACTTAGGCGTAGTGAGTCGAGTCAAACTCATTAATGATAAGTAATTGGTTCAAGTTAGGTCGGACCCATTTTAATATTGAACATAGGTGTGTCTTAGGTAATGACATCCCAAAAACACCAGGAGACAGACAACCCTATTAAGCTAATTATGGAACATAGAAGAAGTAATATAAGAATAAATCACATGCACTGCTTTGCAATGTGGGACTAAATAAAACATATTTTTTTGTTCCGAACTTAAGTGTATTTGTATCAATTGATCGTGCGTTTTCGCGATCAAACTGTCACGATTTCCTCCGCATTTGTGAATAGTTTCTTTTACTAGCCGTGCATCTGGAATGCTTGATCGAACAACTAAGAGCGAAGGCATCCTGATCATCTTCACTATCCATCCAGCTTTCGGATCTAATGATCCAGATCACATCTCATTACGATTAGATATGAACCCTTTAACGGTCATTCCGATCGGATGGTTCCTGCTCTGTCTGCACAGAATTGGATGGCAATTGCATTTCGACTTCCTCTTTCATCTCCTTTAATGACTAGCTTTGTTAATTCTAGCTATTGGGAGAGTTATTGTTTTTATTTGGGCTGTAAATAAAAATCATTTACTAATATTTGTGTTATTGAATTAACTTAAAAATTTCATAAGCACTCAAGAGAAGTCCAAACTTGAGATCAAATTTCAACGTGCTTGCAAGAGTTGTGAGTTCTTTCAATCATTATTTCTTCTACTCTCTTCTACAATTATTTGGCATCATCTTGGTAACATCTATATCATTTATTAGTTGTCATTCTTATTTGAAAGATTTAAAGGTGTAGGAATTTTGTATGCAAAAATTTTTGTAAAGCTTTCGATTTTTTTATGTAGCCAATTTTTGTAGATTTTGATCTCACTAGAGCATGATTTGTAATTGATTTATCCTACAAGTCTCGATAAAAGGGAATGATTAATGGAAGCCCAATCAGTGATTAGGGATGGATGTAAACACAGGTTTTGGTTGAACCACCTAGAAGTCTTAGTGCATTTCTTTTATTGTTGAGCAATTTCATTTTGTCAACAATCTTCTTAAAAACAAATTTTTATTTTTAAGTGAATTTTTTCTTTAATTCAAAAGTTTTTTGAAATAAAAAAAATTTATTAAACACACAATTCACCTTTCCCTCTTATATGTTTTGCCTCACACAATTCACATCAATGGGTAGGGAGGTTAGGTCTGAACTTGATCAGTTAAACTACTAAACTGGTTTAGGAGTTTACGATTAAGGCAGAAGCATTGTGGGCTGTAGTAGGATCCTTTCATGAACCCTCGTAATAGCATAGGTCAAGCATGTGGAAACTTCAATCGAGCATTGAGGTATTTTCCAAGGAGGGGTAAAGGTGCCACGCACGGTTTGTAGTCATGTGGATCGGAAAGGCCTAGGCCCATGAGTGCGACAATGTCAACAACGCGGGAGGATTCATGGGTTGGTTGTGCATAATCCAATAGTTTGACAATAAGAAACAACGACAATATGGTATTCAAGTGATGTTGAGATGTGAGAAGGGCTCAAATTAACATGTGCAATAAGTGGCAACTGGGAAGTAGAGCTATGATGAAAGGCAATACGAATGACTACAATTAGATTTGGGATGTTGGCAATGGTAAAATTGAATGAAAATCCATGTGCCAAAAATTGAACAAAGCTCTTAAAAACTATAACATAATTGGAATGAACATGAATCAAGAATACCTCTTATGCAAATCCCATTGGCCACCACATGGCTTAAACTAAACAATGCAAACTACTGCTAAAAACTAAATTTGGCTCCAATACATCAACACCACTTTGTTAGAAGTACCATATAGATGTTTACATCAAGGCTAGAATTTTCTTCCTATTTCATTTTCTTTCATATCAAGGTAGTTTTGACCTTATAAAAGGCCACTTTGATCCAATATGAAAAATGAATCAAATCTATCTTATTCTATCGAATTCCCCTATTTAATATAATTCAACAAAGCAATATTATTACTACAAAAAACAGTACAAGTGACTAAAACAAAGAGAATTATAGTTTTAAAGAGTAGTTGCTAATCTGTACTTCGATAACAAGGCCAAGATAGGGTAAATTAAATGATGGTTAGTAGTTCCACAAAAATGAAAATAAAAATATAGTTGCACATGTTTATGAATGCATATATGTGACTCAAAACAGTAACGCATTAAACCAAAAAAGACAAAAAAGAGGAAAATAATGAAAGCTTAACAACAAAAACTCTTTAACACATAAAAATTGTAGGTCAAAATTAATTCTACTGAAAAAAGGATCAATTTATCCTTACTTTATGCATTTTAATGTTGATAAAAGGCAGATTTGTAAAAGGTGGTTCTTCATCGTTGACTTCTTTTACAGAAGGAACCTGCCCACTCCATAGATATTCACTAAAAACCAAACCTATTTTTTTATGAGGACATCACATCAGACATTAAACACAAAAAAAGAGAAAATGAGATATAAGATGCAAATCAAATGACAAAGCACATGGACCATAACCCTTAAAGATGTAACCAGAACACGCACAGTAATGCAAACAAACAAGTGATAAGACTGAATTTGAGAACAAGATATCAAATTATTACACAACACATCCATAATACAACAAATGGATTATCTTTTTGTTCTTCCCAGGACCAAAATCAGCCAAACCCATCAAAAGGTATGAGAGAAAAAAATTTAATTATGATCCAATGTCCAAAATTACATAAAAGCAAATACCATTATAAACAAATACAACAAACTAGAAGAAGTAAAATTAGCAAACTTACTACATCTATACAAAACAATTAACTTCACCAAATCTACAGATGGCTACACATCATATTGATAACCATACATAAGGGATTCCTGCTGTAGATACATCGATTGAAGGCAACCACACCTTGGGTAAATTAATCGCTACTCAAGGCAAGGTCTTGAACGAAATACTACAATAGGCCTACTAAATCCATGTTTACTAAATTGGTCTGAACATTAATCTCAGATAAGCAAGAACAAAATAAGCTTGTAAAATATTTTCTTCCATAAGTGCTCCCGAATGCAGCTCATGAATTTAACTTCTCTTATTACATAATATGTTCTTTAGGAACATGTGAAACTAAAACACTTGAAAAAGGTCGGTTGCAACATATGGGGCGACAAAAAAATTTATTACATGCAATGACAAGGCTTATCATAGAAAGCTATCCTCCATAAGAATAACTGAATTATGTTGTCTAAGAAATCTAGAAGTCTAAAAACATTCAGTGCTAGTCTTTTAACACCTCAAAAAGTGTGCATATAAATTTTGCAACCTATTTCTTTGGTCATATGACAAAAAAGAAAAGAGTCAAAACTCAAGTCATTCTTACAATAGACTAAGAGAAATGATATCTCAACCATGATTTTGGCATTTTTAGGATCAGAATGTCAAGACATGACACCAGAATTTACAATTCCTAAACTATTAGATCACAATAACCATGATTGACATAGGATAAGTAATTGCATTGCAATGCAATCCCTCTCTTAGTTGACAAGTCTATTGAGATAAAAAAGGTGCTAGGTATTCCCATCTTATGGCATCCCATTTGATCCCTTACGTGTTTTGTTCATTCATAATTAAAGGACATATTTGATTTTCTTTTTCATTAATCTTCCTCATTGTATCATGCCTTCCATTATTCATCAAGTGTTGTTTCCCTTCTTCAAGAATCCAATCCGCCCTTCCCACAAACCATAGACAAAAGCGCGTCTACCCAGTCTTCAAACAAACCTTCAAACAAACTTTTTTTGGATATCTTTCCTAACAACCATTTCTAATCTTAAGTGAAGATAAAAACATAAGTGTCCTGTAGTAGATCAGCTCCAACTCTATCGCCTTGCTAGAGATATTTTCTATCATGTTTGGTCCCTCTCTTGGTAATGAATTTCCCATTGAGCTTTTGATCTTGTATGATAGTGGTTAGCTTCTAACTTGTTTGTCTATTGAAGTTTTTTTTATCTAAGGAAACATGATTAGTTGTAGCACTCTTCAATCAATATTAAACTGAGAGATAGACAAGTGAGAATACATCATACTTGATTTGTGCAATAAATCATTGGAGGATTGAGCAATTGATTCCATCACAACTTGTCCAATCTTTTGATGACCTATTTTAGTGGTAAAAGTTCTCAAATTAAACTACTAGATGAAAGAAAAAAACAAATAAAAGTTCTCGTGTAAATGTTGCTATAAAAGAAAAAACAAAGAAAATTATATTTATATGCCACCTTTGAACATCTTGGAATCCTATAGCTCAAAGTGGGTAAAAAAAAATGGACAGCCATTGAGAATTGACCTAAAGACAATTCATTGGAACTAAATCAAATAGACGAGTCACAATTGGAAAAAGTTGATAATGACAAAGTAACACTCTTATTCCCTTCACGAATCAATAAAAGGCAATCTCCTTCAAAGCTACCCTTCAAGCTAAAGTTCAAAGGGAGACAACTTCCTATTTGTAATAATTAATTAGATCAAGGGAGAGCTCGATTTTAAATTGACCTTTAAAGAATGGAGTAAGGAAAATAGGGTAACTAGAGCCGAAATGCCTTATCTTATCACCATGCTCAATTGATTTTAAAACAAATGACTACATGCAATTGCCAAAGTCAATTTAAAGTCCTAACAAAAAGAGATCATAGCTCTAAGTGCTTGTCACTTCCACTTTTGAGGAGCTTGGAACTTCTGTAACCTATATGCTCCACTCCCTCCTCTACAACACAAGCACCTCAAGAACTCATGATACAATCTACTCAATAGAATGTAAAGAACTCTGAAGGGGTGGCTTGTTAAGAGAACACCAACCTAATTGGGACCCTTATACTATTCAACCACATTTTCCTACAACGAACAATTATTGCAAAGGCATTCTCGCATCATTCCAAAAACTTGAAGGTTCAAGGAAGGTGCTGAAGTTTGTAATGCCCTTCACTTTCCATTGGAAATGAAAAGACTTATCTATGAAAATCCCAATCATTCTGAGTGCTTAAGGGAACTATGAGGAAGTAAGAAACTAATTTTCTCTTCAAGTCCATGCCCATCGCACACAACATTTAAGATAGAATCTCTTCTCCAAAGTTGGTGGGTGAAAAAACACTTTATTTCAATACTTAGTAAATGGTTTTAGATGGAAGGTAGAGATTTGTTTTTCTTGGATAAAGTCAAACCATACTTTGTTCTTTCAGATGAATTCACATTGGTTATTCTGCCTTTTTGTTTATTTGCTCACCATACTTTAATTGTTATTCCTATTGTGATGTTATTTCTAATAGATATGGTGATGCATTTTTATTCACCTAACATAAATCTATATAAAATGCATGATTTCTCTTAAAGTAGTTGAATTGACCTAGAATTTCCTTGAAAAGAAATCTAAGGCATTGAATTTGCATGCTCCTAATCAGAAGATATGTAAACATAAAATTAAGAACTATGCAGTATATCCAAGTCATCCTCTATAATGACAACCACTGAATCCATGAATCATAAGACTGGTTAAAAGACTAGGCCACTCCTTCAAGTAAAGGGAGCTCCTATCTTGTTTTTCAAACAATCCGAACTAAAAAATATCATGCTGACATGCCTCAGCAGGTAAACTCAAGGAGATGGGGAAAATGCTTATACATGCATGAGCACTTTTGCAACACAGTAGATTAAATTGAAGCAATTTACCACCTATAATCAATATTAGTGTAATTACAACGAAACTTAAATTAGTACAAAAGAAAATACGACTTCAGCGAGTAAAACGACCAAACACTTCAAATTCAAAAAAAAAAAAATGTTGATAAAAGCTGATATTTCAGTGAAGGTTCTCAAAGCAAATGTGAGAGTGCTATGCCAATAATGTCACATATAAGCAGAACCTTTCAGTATAAAGGTTACCATCAAACATCAGCATAGAAATCAGAGTGACTAGCTCCCTCATGTTTTTGGCCATCATATAAGAAATAATTTTCAAGTTATGAGAGAAATAACATTGATTTTTAACCATCACAAAGGCAGGGAAAAGCATAAGCTAACACGGATAAAATTCTGAGTTACAACAAATTCTACATAAAAGGAATGAAAAAAAATTCTTACTTGCACGGTATGTATTTAGTGTCTTTAGTTGGATTGACTGATACGATTTAAGATTGCAGAACATGTGAACTGCAGCTACAACACTGAAAGAAGCAAGTGCAAGTGATGTGGAGGAACCAATGCAATTGGCCAAAGCAATCCCTAGTGTAATTCCAAGAAATTTGCTCACCATTCCTTGGGCTTCACCCTTGGCAGTAACCTGTACAAACTTTTATAAGAACCTACAATTTGCCTTCAAATTAAAGTGTAGAAATAATAAAAGAACATCAGAACAATAGACTGAAACTAAGGCCTGGCTAAAAGTATCTAACTCAAGCGTTTGTATGACCCATCATAAGCTCTCATGACATACATTGACATCTTCACTCCCTTAGTACACAAAGGGCACCTTTTCATCTTCCAAACCCATAACAATGATATTTGAGTTTCTGAATAAGCTAAATGCATGAGTCCACTCTAGCAGCAAATAGGCAAACTACAACATGCAATGAGACTAAAATAGAAAGCGATAAGCAGAGAAGATACAGTTCCAAGCACATCAGATCATCAAATCCACAAAAAAAAAAAAAAGCAAGAAAAACATTAAAATCAGGATGCTCAAGCCAGAGAGCTGGGAGCTAATGGATAAGCGCCAAACTAAGCTTGTCATTAATGCATGCTTGGAGGATGCCCAAAATCAACTAGCCAGCCACAACACAACCAACAGAAAACTCACCTGACTGCCTATTTTAAGCATTGACTAAATCAATGGCATGAAATGCCGAAAAACATAAATAAAAATATGGCGCTTTGAGCATCAAAGTATTAAAAAACATCAAATATTTGTATAGGCCAAATGCACAAGATCAATCAGACCAATTTAGGGAGTAATAATTACAATTGACTTGTAAGTTATATATATTTTTCATCTAACTCTCTCTCTCTGGAACTGAAAGCCATAAAAATGCTAATAAAAGTAGCAAAGATTAGTTATAACCTCAGCAAAATTCCTCTGTATAGCAAATCCGGCATAGAAACAGCTTCTCGTTGCAGCCTGAAAACATTGAGTTTAGATTCAGTTAACAGTTTCTTTCAACATACCGCAACTGAAAATATCAGACAGAATTAATTAATCCCTTATTCTATAACAATATAATGTAATAAAGGGAACATGAAATTGGTTAAATAGAGCCCATTTATTCATAAGAAAATGAAAAAATAGCAGAGCTAAACTTGGACAAGCTTCTTTTCAAAGACAAAAAGCTCCGTCTTGTAAAGACTTTTCATTTTGGACTTGCTTTGAGTTTTCAAAAATTCATGAAACCTTGTTTTTTAGTTGAATAGTAGATCAGGTAGCTCTTATTTAAAAGCGCATCTCACAAGAATAACCTTGTGAAACTACAACTCTCACTTCATAAGGACAAACTGACGTAGAATCAAAGTCTACATGGAAAAAAAAAACCAAAAAACCAATTGAGAAAATACATAAAAAAAAATCTTCATGGAGAACTCAAGGTTCGAAAAGAGAGGGATAACATGAGAGAAGTTGTAAGATTCATAGAGCTAAAAGTCAAAATATGACATGGTCACCATTTCTAATACTGTACTCATTCGTTTCTACCAAATTTCCCTAGGCATAAATCAATGATTAATATTGATTCCTTTCAGCAAAATTGAGTTTCTTTTCTAGCAAATATGGGCATTTTAAAAATTTATTCTGTGATATTAACATATATAGAAAGCATTTTGGAAATTTCTAGAACATATTTGACCTAACCATAAACCTATCTCTTGAACACAATCACAGATTTCCATTGTGGTGAACACACAACACATGCAGGACTGGAGCAACTCTCTGTTTATACTCACGGGATTGATAAGGTTTCACCTTCAGGCAGGGAGAAAAAGAAGTGGTAAACCTTTGATCCACTACCTCGCTAAGGAAAAGCATGAATATGTATAGTCATTTATTCTAGTAAAAAGGGGCCCATTCCGTGCGTGTTTTCCAAAAAACCAATATAGATTGACTTAATGATCAACTAGGTCGTATTGCATTTTCCAAAAATCTGTTAAAGTAAACTGCAACTAAACCATAGATAGATAGCACATATCTAGAGTCAAGGGCTTTAAGGAGGCGAAAGAAGAAAACCTACCAATGGCAACTAAATGCGAATAGTAACCAAAAACTAAATGTGCACCTTCATTAATTTTTTCTAAACTTACTATTAGAGAGAAATAAAAAAAAGAAAGAATACAACAAGAATTCAATTAGCAGCAACAAAGATCCAAAGAACCAAATTAAAAAATAAATAAATTAAGAAGCGAAACAATCAAGAACGCAAGAAAAGAAGAATTCAATGTGGTTAAGATATCTAGAACTTTTATATATCTACAGCACAATGGTTCTATCGAGCACTCACAGTGCAACAGTTACAACATTCAACAAGAGAAAATTAATCATGGATCTCTCTAAATATGTTATCTAGATATATCCCTCAAACAACATCAATCCAGATTATTGGTTTACAGATATATCAATCAATATTTCATACATGTAAATAATATAGCTATTTTTTATGAATAGAATACATCTATAACAAGATTTGATCAAACTTCATATCTCTAGAGGACTAACACATGACACTGATTATATATTTAGTAACCAAATTATTAAATCATCAATGATCAGTGTGGCAACTCTTCATTAGTTACCCATTGAAGCTAACTGAGGCAACGTTAAATGTAAGTTTTGCTACACCTACTATCTCAGACAACTATATGCTTGATTTTTTATAACAAGAATAACATCAGATTTCAACTATATATGATTTGATCTAACAAGAAAGATGGGATTTTTTGCAGAATTGCACATGGTTATCACTTAAGATCTTCTATTTCCTATGTGAATCAAAGAAATTTTTTCAGACATATTATTTCTTTTACATGCATCATAAACGAAACTAAAATGTGCCACAATCTTCCTCAGTTGAGATGATGGCCAACTCACATTTACACCCAAGGTTTACATGGTTCTAAAATCAATACCATATTCCAAGCTAATATTAACCCAAAACTTTAATTAGATGCATATGACTCTTCATGAAAAAGCACCAAATGTGTGCTAGCTGTCAATTACCTAAAGATTCACATAATAGCCAATGTTAATATCATACCCCACAAGTCCTTTTTATCCGATAATATAACATAAAAACAAATAATTGGACTAAATCATACTTACATTACAATTTATTTATATTCACTTATCTAAGTTCATTAGTTTCTTACAATAAAAAAATCATACACAACTCATTAAAACTTAACATTCCATACATGCTAAAATTCCTCCTTTTTTCAATAAACAAAGCTTCAATTATTTACAATAGAAATCTCATAAATAACTCTCTATTACTCCTCTTCATGCTTTGAGCAGTTCTGAACCTTCTTTCAAATATTGCCTTCAAGGCTTCTTATGCTATTGTTGTTTTCACCTTGCTGCAGCTCCTAGAAACAAATGCCATCTACTCTGTTTTTCTATTTTGCAGCAACTGATTCCTTTCATTTCTCCTTTACTTTTTTTTTAGTCAAAAATGCAACTCTACTAACAGTAGCAGCTCAATCAATTCAGTTCTCTTTAATCTCACTCCAACCTCTTGCTGTAAGCCACACAAGCTGAAGCTGAAGCTCCTCTTTGATTTTTACTCAAAGAAGCAACAAACAAATTCCCTTACTCTTGCTGCAGCTGCTTCACGGCTATACTCTGCTTTCACCTTACTGAAATACTTTGCTTTTCCTTATAAGCTACAACAACAGCAGCTGAATACTTCTCCAATCGGAACTCTACGCAGCTCAGCTCCTCCTAAACCCCTGCTGCGTTCAGCACAGCAGACGTGCTTCTGCTGCAGCAAGTTTCTTTAAGGTTCTTGCACTGAATTCTACCCAATGCTTGAATCCAAACTACAAGCTATTTTATAAATTGATACATTTTACAAGATATATCTAAAATATTAATGTTTTATTCTAACACATTAAATTCTTAAAATACTAATTTTATTATATCAAATATGCATAATTACAAATTTATACACATGTTACTCATTGTACACATAATTTATAAAAATTATTAACTATTAATATTACAGTCACTTTAGAATTAGTTTTTTACCTTTCATAACTTTCACTACGTATTAGCATCACAACTTCCACAGCAGATGTTATGTGTGAATGAGTAGAAGTCAATAACATGAATGACGTCCAAAAACTAGTGCATAAAGAACTTTAGAGTTGTATTAATTCTTCGTTGCTCCTTTACAAACATGGAATGGCTCAATAAAAGACCACTAACAAGTTTTGCATACTAAATCATAAAAATATGCCATGCACTTTCAACATAGCAAGCTTGAGCTAAATTTAGAATGCTAGTTCTCATATCTTTGAATATTCTTATTCCAAGGATAACTTCAATCTAAATCTTTCATTTTTATACTCAAAGAAATTCCCTACTTGATAATATGTTGCATACTATTAATGCCTTGGAGGCTTTGACACATTCAGGAGTTGGTCCCACATATGTGCACAAGAAAGTGGGAACATCTTAACTTGCCAAGTGAGAGTGAGAAAAGAGAATGCTATGAACACTTGTTTAAACTAAAATACAACAAGATGGCAACACAAAAAACCTTTTTGAGAGGGTCAAAACTACGGCCTCAATGGCAAGAAAAACTCTACTAAATTTTCTTTTCAAGTACACGAGAGAATCTCATCATTACTAGGATGCTTGACGAAGATCAGCTTGTACAACGATAAAACTAGGGTTTCAACAAACTTAAGAAAAAGAATATTCTTAGTATGCATGAACACAAGAATAGAACAAAAGGAGACAAAAAAAATAGTGTGAGAAGATCTGTTGCACAAAGTAGGGACAACTTTTTTATATGAGAAGGCAAACGATTATTTAAGCTTTTGAGAGCTATTTGATAATGGCTTTTGATGGACTAATGTTTCAATCAATCCAATGTTTAATGGAAATCCTAGGATATTTAATAGGCTTATAATACTTGAATACGATAAGGTATTTGGGTAATGATGAAAGATGAAAGTTCTTGAGGAAAGTAAAAAATTCAATCAAACAAATGTGGACAGAACAATGACATACTAGCGAAGGAGAGGCTCACTCACTTTTGGAAATGAAAAAGCAGTTTATTTATCCATATGATATGAGACAAGAGATCTCTTAATGGAACATCAAATAACCTTTTCAAGCCAAAAATAAGCTCAATGAGACTAGGTCTTTAGCAAAAAACAACAAAGCTTAGTCAAGAGAAGTAAAATAGCTTGCTTGGATGGGATAGGAATTTCCTAGACAAGCAACCAGTTTGAGACAATCTAGCCAAAAGCACAAAGAGGAGATCAACAAAAAAGATAGGACATAATAGAGCATAATTGGATGAGGGTTGGCCAGAGACCATGCTAGTGACAAATAAAAGAGACTTGGCCACATGGATGTCACGTAACATGACAAAAGTGCAAGGAAACAATTGTGGATTAATGCATGCCTAATTCAATAACAAGAATTTCATCAATATAAAGGAAATAATATAATGTATAGTCATTGATCAATGCAAATCATTTGAAACCATATTTACACCTAAAAATATCATATTTATACCACTCAAAAGGGACTTGCTACAAACCCATATAAACTTTTACTAAACTTCCAAAATAAGTTATTATGACCTATTAATTCCAAAAATAACACATGAAATCCAAACCTTGCATGTATAACTTGTATTTAATTATAGCTTTTGAACATCCTACATTTATATTATGAGTATAATATAGATCAAGAATAAGCATTGTGAAGTTATAAAACATTGGAGCAAATGCAACCCATAGAGAATTATCAAAAAAAAAAAAAACATTGAGCATAAACACAAACCTAAGTCCATGTTTACACCATATCTCCATCAAGATCATGCCATTATATAGACAACCATGATGTAAGAGATTCACTCAAAGGCCATAAAGTTTCATATAGTTAACTTGCATACGTTAACCAATTGTTAGTGTACAACCACTAACAGCATGCAATATTGTCACATTTTGTAGATAAAAAATCCCAACCCAAAATTCAATATGATGGTAAGCACATCAAGCAACGACTATTTCAACTAGCTTTCTTAAATCCTGCAATGACAAGTTCCTATTTTATGGTAGCGAGCATCCAACATCTATGAAAGGAGGTAACTTTCCCACATGCAAAGGATCTGTCCATAAAAAACTGAAATAAGAAGTACAAAGTCCTAGAAAGAATCGTTGTCCGAAAACTAATTCCTCAACTATTATCACAATTGCTTTCTTATAACTATTACATGCATATAATAATAATTTTGCGTATCACCAACATGCTTTTCCCTTTGTTCATAAGGTTTTCAAAAAAAATAAAATAAATCTCCTCACTTTTCTTATTTTTCCTTTATATTTTAAGATTTTTGTAGTTTTGGATAGTGATCTTTCTTTTATATATTTTTGTCAACATTTTTTATGCTTTTATTGATATTTCATCACCTTTTTGCTTTTTTATATACATAATGACTAGAAGTATAACTATAACAACACGAACGGAGATTACTATGATAGTCTGAGCAAATATCAATTTGATGACCTTAATTAGAAGAAGCAATTAACAAAAGCTGTTTGTGGCCTTCAAAAGGAGAGTGATAATAATTTCATACTTTGGTTCCATAAACCCCAACAATAGCACAAACTTAGTGCAACAATCTCCATGACAAGCCTACTATAACGTGATCGCCTACAACTCTACTATCACCTCAAACATTCTCTCCAATATTCATAACATTAGTAACAATAATGATTCGTCCTCAACCACAATGTCAACCCTCTCCTCAAGTAGTAATAACTTTTACATTTCACTTAACAATAGCCCAACAAGTCAATACTTTGCAAATAAGAGATGTAGAGTTTACTTTTTCCTATTCCAATCTTGAAAATAACCATATTAAAGATTGGTGAGACTTCTCCCCTCAACATGTCTAAAGGAGAACATCAATCTCTTTACCCATAATAAGCCCCAAATGCTCTTGGATTATTATTCCAAAGGGAACATTATGACCACAAAGAGTGAGAAGTTCACGATGTGTTCCTAGCTCTATGACGATCTCTTGGCATGACTTGCATTTATCCTAATAGTCACCTCCATTTCCCTATCCACAAAGAGATGGCTGAACCCAATGATGCAAATACAAATTGTTTACCTTGTCCATAAAAGGAAACACTCGGGATTTGGTTCTTTGGATCCCCCCTCAAAATCAATCACTTCTTTCTTTGATCAAGGAGACAATTATTACAAGTTCTACCATCACCAAAAGGCCAAATAGAGTCGAGAAAACCACTTCAAACCAAAATAGGAGGATTTGAGTTATTCGTGATGTAACCAAGTCAGCCTTAAGAGGCTTGTTACTAAGTGGTGAGCTTAGAGCAAAGCTAACAATCACTCTCTCTTGACTTCTAGACATATCAAAGACTTTTCATTAGGAATCCTTTGCCTATGAAGTACCTCTACAAAGGCACCCTATGAATCTTAGTGGACATCATCATCAGAACATTTTAAACCAAATGAGCATAAATAAAACTATAACATGGTAGGAGAAGTCTATCTCCTTGGTTTTCTAAGAGAGAATAAACACAAAAGGGATCATAGCACTGCCCTTAACAAGGGGAATGGAGTTGATAAAATCACCAATCTCATGTATTCCAACATCGTGAGGTTTCCTCCACATGTCCTAACTTCAACCAATTCAAGGTTATAGCTTCAATTGTTTACATTTATATTGTCTCTTATTGCCAAAGGAGTTTTGGATGTAAAAAGGGGATTAAAGCAACCTAAAAGATGCTAACTAAATGTGCTTTGTTATCATTGTGAACAAAGAGAGAAATGGCACACCCAAGGATCATTAGGTTCATGGTTGTTAAATTTGCTTAACTACAAACATAATGTTAAATCAAATTGTTGCTTCTCAAGAAAAGAAAGGAAAAGTGATGCATGTGTCAGGACTCTATGGATTCAATCGAGCATACCTTAAGGAATGCTATATCTCATATTGATGCTTTAGCAGATTTAGCCTCAAGGTACCTAGTTATGAGTTTTTGAATGTCCTTAGTGATTATCATTAGGTGTGCATGGCAAAGCATGACAAAGATAAGATGGATTTTACCATGGGATTTGGTAAGCATTGCTTTGAAGAATATTAGGAAAACCTATCAAAGGATGATTGATGCCATATTCGGAACCCAACATGGTCATAAACTTGAACATATATAAATGACACCTTGTTGAAAATCCTTGGCATTGAGTTGTATTAAAAGATTGAAACAATATGGAAATATCAAATGTGGTCGAACCTCTAAAATGTATCTTTGAAATGTCTTGGAATTCTTTGGATTTCTTGATATTCAATAGAGGGTTTATCCAATAGAGGGATGGTTGAGATCAAACAAGACAAGATCAAAGCCATCATCGAGATGTCATCACCTATGTCAATCAAAGATATTTAGAAGTTGATAAACCAAATGAAGCACTAGATGGACGAAAGCAAAGAAGTTAAGCTGATAGATTTGAATTTGCTTGAAGGTATAAGAGTTACCAATGATAGTATGTGTGAAAAGTAGATAATATATCAAAAGGAACTACAACAAGCAAGTACAACAATGCTTATTCAACAAAAGGAACCTATTTCAATCAAGCATAGAAGCAACTAGGCATTCACCGAGCCTAAGAAACTAATGTCAAACTAGAAAAGCTTATTCATCATCCAAAAATGTTATTGTTTGAATGCATACAAACTTTAGACTCAATAAATTCTACCTCACACTTGAGAAGCAATGACCTAATGAAAATTTTACCAACAATCTTGAACCTAAGGAAAAAGAAAAGAAGAGACTACCACTTCCATCCCTCTTGTCATATCCAAAACAAACATGTTTACACTCCCTAAGACATAATGTTAATTTGCTAGCCCACAGAATATACAAAGCCTTGAAAAAAGGGGAATAGATTTATGTCCTCAACCTCACTTGGCCATAGGTACATGACCCTACTTGTCAAAAAGCTATACAAAGTGACTGTACTTAAAATAAAATTTGAAATGCTTTATTTCAATAACTTCTGGATTGATAAAATGAATATAATAATTATCTTATCAAAGTTTGGAAAGTACCTAGTAACCAATTCAAAAAACACTATAATCTGTCAAACAAACAACTTCTTCATTTAGCTGAAAAAGAGGAACAGCAAGGCTTTTCAAAAGGGTATAATACAGTTTCTTTAACTGTAATATAAGGTTTCCAAACCAAATGAAATATCTAATTTGTGTGACACAGTTTACCATATAGCATTGAGTTTTCACATTTTCCCATCTTAACCAAGTGCATTATTAACTCTTAAAACTTTCGATAATGTGGTTTCCGATGATAAAACATATTATTATTATGAACAACTTAATTTTTGTTTCAGAGATCTTCACTAAAATACAACAAAAAAAGCTATCGTCTTTTAAACCATTTATTTAACCCTTAATCTATTTCTCTAGATATATATGAACCAACATAATCTTTGATTAATTCTATCTCCATTTTTTACTCTATATTATTATTTTAAAATAAAATTGATTTTGTTGTTGCGCATGCTCTCTTTTATGAACAAGGCTTAATTTCCTAAAGAAATTTTAAGTAACTCTGTCAGTGACACCAATTTGTAATATTAACTCTTCTCGTTATGCATCAAAGTATCTCTTAAAAGAACGAATCATTGAAAAAAAAAATAGAATACAACATCAATGCAATTCCAACATTTCCAATAGATAAATGAGCCACAAAAAGATACTTGCTTTGGATACCTTACCATAGGATGCATCATATTCATCAACATTGAGTAACACACAAGTGATTGATTACACAAACAAATGAATGGGAAAGAGGTTGAAACATGCTAATACAAATATGTTAATTGCTTAAGAATTACAAGTAACCTGAATCAAATATGCAGCAGATCGAACAGCCCCTGCAGTTGCTCCAATCAGTACAAAAAATTGAGGAAAAGCAGGAGTCAGTATCTCAATTCCATAAGCAGCATTTTCTAGAAGGTCAGCAAATAACCTCCAACCCTTCGGGTTCACATCAAAATGACGACCATACTCAGACAGGAATATTTTGCTGAGGTAGCCAATACCATCCTTTAACACCCAATTTAGTGCAGCTGCAGTGGGAATTGCACCTTTTCCTAATCCAATGGCGTAAAGCAAAGCCTGAGAAAATATATATGAGGAACTACTTTGGTCATTTATTTCATTTTCGAACAAATCATTGCATAAGAAAGAAAGCTCTCTTACATATACATGTGTTCATGTATGTGTGATGTCATTTTTAAGAACAAAACAATGCATATGCAATAGGTGGAAAATATGAAGCTAGCCCCATCAACTATACAAAACTTAGGAAAATATACAAAAATATTTTGAAAAACTATTTAGAATTAATTAGAAAGCTACATAAGGACCGAAATCTAAATGAAAAGATCATTCTAAATCATTTATGCACCCGAGAATATAGCAAAACAAGAAGCTACTTGCACATTGCTAGGAGGTGAGATTTGGGGATCACAATGGATGGAAGTGAAGAGCTTATTGGTGTGAGCATAAAACCTTAAGGAAGACTTTGGTTCAAACAAAAACAATGATTCTATCAACAACCAAAGAAATGTGGGATTGAATGGAGATGAAAGTAGAGCTGAAACTAGTATTGATAGTGGTGAACAAGCTAGACCATCCAACTAAATAATCAAATTGTTTGAATGCAAACCGGACCTTCTGACCATGAGGATTGAATGTTGGTCACAGAAATCGATTTCAAGGTTATCCAATCAAGGCATTTTAGAAGATTATTTTTTAAACCCAATTTTTCATTAAATTTGAATTTTAAATTATTTGGATTAATGGGATTATAAAGTGATATATTAGAATATAAAATTAAGAAATGGCTAGTTTGAAAGGATAGGATAGGGTTTATCAAGATTCCTTTAAGATTTCTATTAAATTAGGTTGTTGGAATGATTTTATTGGAGTACACTTTCAATTAATCCTCTTGAAGCCCTTGAGATAACTAAAGAGATCCTAAGTGCTAATGGAAGAAAATCTAGGTCGTTGTGTCTGAGTAGCTAATAATGTTAAATTTTAAAAACAAAGTTAAAGCTTTCATCCATATGATCCCTATTTTCCACATAATTTCCTTCTAACATTGCCTGTGTTTTCTTAAACGAAGACCAATTGTAACATGAAGTAAAGGTGTTGGAATTGAGAAGATCAAACTCATGATAGTTCTTTTATCTTGAGAATTAACAAGAGGCTTGGAATTCTACATTTAATAAATCAAGATATCCTCATTTCTATGCCTATCTAGAATTGATTGTTAGCTTGAAGACTCGTAATATGAGTCCCTCATTTGAAGGGGAGGCATATGACCAGGGGACCAAACCAAGCAAAAATTTGGAAATGAAAATCACATTTATAATTTTAGAGCTTTCATCAAAAGGAGCTAATTTAGCAATAATTGACTTCTTTATTAAGAATAAATGTGAGATTAGAGATCATTGTTGATGAAGGTAAAGACCATATAGTCGGGTATAAACACTAGAAATGGCTTTGATTTGAAGAAGAGCATGAACTTCAACAACAAATGCAATGACTTTGAAAAACAAGACAATTCAAATTGTAGTGACCATAGAGCCAAAATTTGTGTTAATCATGTGAACTGGTTGGACCATCCGACCGAATAATCAAATTGTACAACCTAGATTGGATCATACAATAAGAAAGTTTCAAAAGATTCAATTTGTTGAAGATATTTCAAATTGACTTGAATCAAGCTTAGATTTTTATTTTCTTGGACTCAAGAGACTATTAAGGGATACATTAGAATCTAATCATTAAGAATTGGGTAACTTTTAGATATTAGATAGGGTTCATTAAAGTTCTCTTAGAATCATATTATATTCAATTGATGGGATAATTTGATTGAAGTACAATTTCATGTAATCCACATGGAGCCCTAGAGATTATAAAAGGAACCCTAGAGGTCAAAAGGAGCCAATCTAAGTCTTAGTGCTTCCCTTGAGTCCAAAACTGATCACTTTTATGAAGTGTGCTTAGCATATGGTTGAGCTAAATTTAATTGTTGTCAGTTATACCATAATTAACCCAATCAGGTTAAAAGGATTTAATAACAAATTATGTTTGATTACCAAACTTGTTTGTGTGGCTTACATTTGGAAATTAAATAACTTGACCCAAGTTCAAATGGGAGGGCAATGGCGATAAACAACCCAAATTGCCTTGAGAGAATGACAGTCTAATGAGAGTAATTACTAAATGGTGGATGCTAGTTGAGGATCATCATGGGAGAATAGTGCTCAATAAAAAGCCACAATATAAGAGATAATTGACCAAGAATTATATTAAGAGAACCAAACTTATAATGGGGGGTTGTTGGCTGGCTTAGAATTGCCATAGGAAGTATGTTATCCATGAAAACGTTTGCCTTCATGTGAGGGTTCAATCCTAAACCACCATAGTAAGTCCATAGTTAGCCAAGATTTATCATTGAAAGGTGGTTGTCAACCAACATTCATGCTCATTCCCAGAGTTAGCCAACCAAATCACCAATGGGATAAGTAAAACTGAGGGAATAGGTTAGTTGTCATGTGGTTAATAGCTAAGATTAATAATGTAAGGCGTTAGTCACAATATGTGCAAACTCAAATTTCTTAAATTAGGGATTTTGATGTTTAGTCATTTTAATCCAACTAACCCACGATTGTCAAACCCTATCTTACGATTTTCTTTTCAGACTACTTTTATCTCCATATTTTCTTTCTTCGCATAATTCCTTCTTTTTGTTGGATGTGTTTCCTAGGAAGATTATTACATTGAGGAAGAAATTTATTGAGTAAAGACAATCCCAAGCATGTGATTCTTCTTTTCCATTGAACATTAGCAATAAGCTTGGAGTTCACAACTAGTAAATTGTCATATCCTCATTTTTAGTTATGTTTTGCATGGTTGTTGCACATTTTTCCAAGTCTTAATTATATCATAGATTCAATATCCAACTCATATGCCTCTATTACCAAGAACTGCATCAAGGAAAGCATTTCAAAACACATGTTTTAGTGTTTCTTATGCATCAATAACTCAAATGCATAATCTAAAAGAAATCATCAAATTTGACATACTAATAGTCACTAAATTTATGGTAATTGGAGAGTAAGCAACAATCATAAAATCGATCCATCTTGAATTGCCAAGAGATTGTACACAAAAACAATCATGCTTGGAATATAGATTAAATGAGTGGAACTGAGGGTGAAAACTTAGGCATTGAAAATCTTAAAATCACATGTTAGAATTGAGTGTTTGGGGCTTGCATAGCTTATGGCTGTATTAAATAGGAGCTCTAAACAACAAATGACTAGGCTGACCTACACTTCACCGTAGATTAAAATGGTTGCAACCACAACGGTTGAGGACAAAGGTGGCAACAACTATAAGAAAGTTCTCCTTAAGGCTTAAGAAGGTGAATTGTGAAGGACAAGGAGCTATTTAGATGATAAATCCTCTTAAAATCCAAAATTGAATAGTTAAGAGTCAAGGCAAATAGTGATGTTTTTGGAGACAAAGGTGTTCTCAATAAATCTTGGTGTGTTCAGAGGTGCCACATACCAAGCCCCTTCAATTTGGATTGTGTTGCTTAAAGTTTCTATAAGTTCCTTCTAAAATCATTATATTGAACATTTTTACCTATTACTTCACTTAGTGTTTCCATTCCCTAGTATTAAAAATAGTTTTTTGTGAACTTATTGTGGTCTTGTGTTCCTTATATCACTTTTGTTAGATAACCTAGTTCCAAACTTAAAACTCACATAATTGCACTAAATTTCCTATGATTTTCTTAGATTATTCAACATAGTTCTCATGTTAAGTTTTTAAATTATCCAAGTACAAAATTGTGTTTTTATGTTTAGAAATGATTTTGAAATATGTTGCATGTGTGACACAAATGCTAACACTTGAAACCAGATGCAGACTGAAACCAATAGTCAATCAATTTTAAATTGCCCAAATGTCAAATCAACCAATCCATAAAACCAGCAAACCACCCAATATGTCTTTGGGGAATTCAATTGATTTCAAATTGCCCAAAAGGCAATCTGCTGAACCTTGAAACCAACAGAGGACCCCAAGTTATGGCATAAAACGGTTGGCTTGGCTAACTTGACAGCAAGTCATAATAGTGCATTTTTTTTCTGAAATTTAACATAGTTGTACAAATCATCCATATTGGCATATCACTAGCACTCTTCACATTACACTTGAAATATTAATAATATTATTCTATATTAGAAGTGAGTTTTCTTAGAACGGGTTTGAACAATTCATAACAGGTTCACTCCTTAAAAGAGAGAGTTCTTAAAGTTTCAAGAAGCAGGACTAAATTCTTATCGTTTCCTCTGTTAAACTTATTGGACTTCCTTAAAGACTGACACCTTTGCTTTTGTAGTTTCGCCTCCCATGGTGCAGCAATTCCATAACATAAATTCAAGGCTTTTTGGTGTTATTGACGCAAAAACAACAAATGTCCGGTGTTTCTTTATAGGAAAAACAATTAACCATCTGCCAATTTTGCAAAAGAAAGGCGGTCACAAAATTTAAGAAATACAGTAAGTGTAGCAGCAAACAATGTAGATGACCTGAGTTGAAAGGACGCCATTGATCTGACTTGCAATGCCCTGGATCCCTCGCCAAATTGAATATTCGAGATAGTCATTGCTGACGCTGCCTGGATATCCCTCGGGCAGCATCCGCCCGAGGAAGAAATCTCCGCAAGACTTGTAGAAATCTTCCAAGCTAGTACAAAAACTCGATAAGCGAATGAATGAGGTGCAGCCAGCTTGTCTTTCGCCATCGCCAACAAAGGAATCGCTAGATGGGTCCGGCAAATATCTCGTCCACTTGCCCCCTCTCACCTCCCACACGGTCAAGCTGCTGCAGCGGGTCACCGTAGTTGAGGAAAGGGCTATGGCTGGGAGGACTGCAAGACAAGCGGAGCACAAACAGAAGGCAAGGTAGGTTGTGGGAAAAGGGAATTCGCTCCCATCATCCGGCTCTGAAGAGAATCGACTCTTCTCCCACCACCACCACCACCAGGAGCAGGAATTATTGTTGTTCCCGTTTCGATTGCCACCATTTCCGAGAATGCCGCTGCCGTGTATACCATTCTCTATCGGTACAGAAGGCGTTAAGAATGGATGAATTGAACAAGTGGAAGGACTGTTCATGGAAGTTCGGCATTGACCTTGCGCAGAGATGAGGTAACTTCTTTGACAGCAAGAAATAATAGTGGACGAAGGTGATTTATTCAAGCAATTCGAATGAGAAGAAAGCCGCAAAGACGAGGACGGCAGGAGACACGGCGTGTGGATTTGAATACTGCCGAAAATTACCATCTACGCAAAGCTCACCGGCGACCACTTGCTCAATGCGTCTCCCCAAGTTACTCCCAAGCGAGAACGTAGGTTTAATGAGAATGACAAGTTGGTTTGACAGTGTTGATATAACTTCATTAAATAAATGTTATTTACAAAATATATAGATTGTATTATGTTATTTTGAAGAATTAGATCAAATATTATTTATTTTTTAAATTTAAAAATATAAATATAACAATAATCATTATAAAAATTTTGATATAATTCGAATAATTTTGATAAAAGAAAAAATATTAAAATATTAGAATAGTGTAAATATAAAAAATTATAAAAACATGAAGTATGTATTAATTATAAAAAATTTAAACTAATTTTAAAAAGATGATTAAATCAAAATCAAATAGCACAGAGAAATCTTGATTTTTAGATAATTATGACTAAGGCTTTTTAAGATATAATGTTATAAAATTTGAAGTAATTTAAATCACGTTTGATAAGTAACAATAAAAATAAAGAAAACTACAAAAGTAAAAATTTTGACAAGATAGAGCGATAAAGTATTTCAACTAAAAATAAGCTAGAAAAAATATGATATTTTGTTAAAATATTTTTAAAACATCATAATAATATAATAAAAAATATCTATATTATACTTTTTTTAATGATGATTAAAATTGAATAAACAAATTCATTTCAAGACGAAAGTAATGTAATAAAATGGACGAAAAGAATGTAGGAGATAACACTATCATGATATCACTTATTGATTTTGGGACTCACCTCAAGCAAGTATAAGAAAGTGAGATGGTTATTCCATCAATAACACACCTCCCATAATTTGGATCAAAATAACAAAACAAAATATTTAATTTTTTCAACTTTCAATACATAGACATTAGTCAGATGGCTAGCAATGTATTATTAAAGGAAGTTAGTTAGACAACATGCAACATTAAAATAGTTAAAAATATCTGATCATCATGAGATGATTTTTGTCATTAATAATTACAAAATTAAAAACAAATCATTTTTACCTTGTTCTTATATGAGTTATCTAAGAGAATTAAATTATCTAAGTAAATAAAAACTATTAAAAAATCTCTATAAACCATTAAAACATGTCTATACTAACTAGAACATAATCCTATCGTCCAAAATAACTTAGTGACAAGTATAACTAAACATCAAAATGTCTTAAATATCTCAATCTTAGTGCACTTGGCTTATCAATGACACCAATAACTTATTAACTACAAGTATATCTACAACATATAAAACTCAATCTAAGAAAAGTTGAAATAGTATGAAGATGTTGGAAATGATCTCAAAAGTTCAAATGATGGCCTAAAAGAAATTCTTGATTTGCTATAATTTGTCATAAGCTAGTAGATTATAAGAATTGATTACAACTTTGTCTATCAAGCTATTATGATTGCCACTAATGTTTGTGGTGCTCTTTTAAACAAACAAATACATAAGATACAAGTACACAATTTTATACATACACATAATAAAGACATATATATAATATGAACACTATTAAAATAGCCATAAAATATTATTAGCCAAATATAAACAATAAACGACCAAAAAGATAATTGACATGCTCTACAAGCAATATCAATCTCTCATCTAAAAATTACTGAGAAAGATTCATAACCAATAAAAAGAAACAAATAAGGTGTAATAGCTTAACTTTTTTTTTATTTTATTTTTTGTTGAAAGAGCTCTTTGAGACGAGTCTAACAGTGTTTAGTTTATTTTTGGAGTTCTGAGGAATAAATTATGAATTTTTAAAGATTTGGATAGATTTGTAATATTGAGGCTATATTTGTAATTTTATAAATGTCGGCATAGTTTAATTAATTTTTTACGGAATGTATATTTGTAATTTTAAAGTTGTTGGCTGTGATTGGTATATATGCAATTTTAGGAATTTCGGCGCAGGTTTATTTCTCCAAGCGGAGGATATATGTGCAAATAAGAAATTTGGAAGGGTTAATATGCAAAATGTGGTTCACGAACCGAGGGCTTATCGGTTTCAACCGCGTTTATAAAAGCCGAAACTCGACTGCGTTTGAAAAGCACAGTTGACTTTGGGGAGGTTGTCGAAGTGCGAGGGCGAGATTTCCAACGACTGTCGTCGTGCTTAGCGAGGTTTCAGCACGCTACCATAACGGCCGACGAGGATTTCCGTGAATTCCGGCATGCGACGGTGACGGCCGGCGAAGATTTCCGTATTGTAAGAAATAATTTCTTCGTCATCGGGGTTGTGTAAAGCTTTCCGGTGAGTGGTGGAGACCGAGAGGGCAGAGGCTGAGCTGGATTCGACCGATTCAGCGCGTGAAACCGTTCTAGGCTTTTAAACCGGGTAGTGCGGCAGAACCGGGAGCACCGGGCCCGAGCAGTCCAACGCTGATGGAACCTAACAGCTGAATTAAGGAATTTTGGGAATTTTAGAAACGCGTCTTGGAAAGCTGTTTGGAAAAGCTTTTAGAAAGCGGGAATTTTAGCTGTTTGAGATTTTTGGATGTTTGGAAAAGTTTTGGGATTTTTTGGGAACTGTTTGGGAACAGCTTTTAGAAAGTAATTTTGGCTAATAAATATATTTTAAATTGATTATTTTTGCATTTATGGGCTTATAAAACATCAAAAAAATAAATTAGAAGTGGACAAGAAAATTTGGTACAGCAAATACAGGTAGATAAATTCCTAACCCTATGATGTAGCATAATATTATATATTTTTACATACTTTTCTTATTGTTATAGTATTTTCATTATTGCATATGTTGTTTATGGCATAAAAAGGAAGAAACGTTATAGTATGGATTACTTATGCATTTGCATAAAAACTGAAAAGAAATAAATAACATGGTATGATAATAAAATAAAAAGGAAGAAACAATACAGATAGAAATGTCTTTTGATATTGCATAATTGTTTGGAATTATGTTTGGAAATGGTAGTAAAAAAATGGATTCCCAGAGAACATTATCCTCAGCATGTGTTGCAGGGTATCTTTGGATCAGATATCTGCCTAGTGTTATGTGTTTGGTTGGATGCTGGCTGAAGGTCATTTATTGATGAGGATTGGATCCAGAGGATAATGCGTCAAAGGGAATTGGGCCTGGTAATAACAAATTATATAAGGAACTGGTATTTCTTTATGGTTTTTATTTGGCATTATCTTATATATATGACATTTGGTATTGTTTTATCTTTATACATATAATTGATCTTCACTACTCATGGTATTTTGATATCTCTTTTTCATACTTGGTTAGTTATTGTGATTTATCTACTAAGATGTGTAAAATCTCATTTAGTACTTACATCACAGGTCATAAAACCACTGCATCGAGAGATATGAATGGTGCTGGTATAGAAGAGCCATTTTCAAGAGATGTGCGAGAGAAGGAAAGTTTTGGTGTGATTAAATGTTTAAAAACATGCCTTTATATATATACTTTGGATTTTGGAGTTGGTGTTTGTCTTACCGTCGGGTCCCCACCTTAGGTTTGTTATCTGTCCTCACTTAGATGCTGTATCTCGCGACTCTGATGTTAATTTTGTTATATTATAGTACCTGATGTAGGTGGGGGCTTGACATAAGGTATCTTAATGCTACATTATCTTAGGCAAAACTTTAATTTGTAAAATATGAAATTAAAGGATTGTAGTCACTACAAATGATCTAAGATTTACTAGATCATTAGATTATTATCTATGCCAAAAAAAGTGTAAAGTTTAGTTTCCATTCAAAATCAATAAAAAATCCATTACACTATTCAATCAAAACTAGAAAGAATAATAAAACCAAATTCACTCAAAGCTTTAAGATTATAAGAATAATCACAAATTAAATGAAAAAGCATGAAATCAATGTCACCACCAATATGATTAAAAACCCACAAAAAGATCAGCTTTAATAATCAATTAAATATATAAGAGATCCAGTTATAAGGAAAAAAACAAAGGATAAAAATTACTCTTTGAGTCACATTTTGGGAATCCATTTTGAGTCGCACTTGGGTACGGATAGAATTATACCATTGTTTAAATAAGATATCTATTCACTCCATTGAAGTTAGCCAAAGTTTTTCATAAATTATGGAAATCTTAAGTACATAATTCTAATTGCATCTATTTAGAATGCACAACAAATATAAAGACCTAAAAAAGTAAAAAAATAAAATAAAATAAATATACTTTTTTTATTAATGAATCGAGTTTGGTCCGTTAGGTCAGTTACAAAAAAGTTTTTGAAATATTTTGCTCTTATTTTTTTTTATTATTCCAAAAGGGGCATAAGCCCTACAAAAGATGATTTATAATGCAATCCTCACGGAGGATCATACATGAAATCTAGCAGCATCAGTTTGATAAGTGGCTTGGGAAATGAAGTCTCCCTATCCCAGACAAAGTCGTCACAACACGCCGCTGGCGCCACCCAATCGGCAGGCCCATTACCCTCCCTGTATATATACGTTATTGTGAGGGCGTCCAAGCCTCTAACATTGTGTATGGTCTCAGCAAGGGGGCCAACCACAGGCGGGTTGGCAATAAACTTTCGGACCTTCAACATCGCCATCATGGAGTCCGTCTGCAGCTCCACAGCCCGAAACTATGACGGGGTCTTCTGCATTAGCTGAAGAGCCTCCATTAGAGCCGAACCTCCATAGCCTCGCAGGCCTGAGATACAAACCTCCTGCCTATCACCAGAAGCGGCATCCCCATATGGTCTCTAACCCCCAACCCAATGCACGCAGAGTCTACTCCACATGCAGCGTCGTAGTTCACTTTTATCCATCCAGTAGGGGGGAACCCATCTATGGGTTATAGACAATTCAGGCGAACTGCACGGGTTCCCGCAAGACAAGGATGTATAAATGCTACACTACTCAGCTACAGCAATGATCTCCATCCTCAAGTTGCACAATAGAGTGTTGGGGTTATAGACAGGAACATTGTGCCTCCTCGCGTTCCTCCTCCCCCATATATAATACATGGTAGTGGCCAGAAAAGTAGCGTGATCAGCACCGACTGCACGCCTCGCCGTCGGCGATCCGACCAAATCCATAAGCCGCCGGATGAAGTCACAACCAGCTGCATGTTCCTCCTCGCCGCCGGCGTCCGCGTCCCGTATCATCTGCAGTACTGACACAGCGTCACATGCAGCCAGGTCCTGCCAAAATCCCTGGGCTTGCAGGTAGTCCCAAAAAACGTGCTGCGCGGTCTCCTCCGCCGCGTAGCCCCACATGCAGCTCTGGTTCTCAGCCATGCCCCTCCGTGTCAGCCACGTCGTCGTAGGTAGGTAGTCCCCCACCATGCGCCAGAGAAACAAGCGCACCCACGGCAAAGTGCTGAGCTTCTACAGACCCCTCATTTGCTCCGAGTCCCGCCAGCTCGTCCGGCCATGGCCATTAACCTCTCTGCACTTCAGGTCCCGATAGATTCTGTCACTATCCACATCCTCCGCCTTTGTGTGCACCTGGACCAACATATCTCGTTCAGAGAGACTAGCCCTGGGCAGATGAAGGATCCTATCAAGAAGATGTGCACTAGCCCACGCCCGAATGCTGGCGACGTCCCATTCACCCTCAGCAGTGATGCAATCCGCCACCCTCGCCGGCCACACCGACTTCATATTTATTAACGTCAGCCAGATGCAGATAGGGAGGAAGCCAAGCCAATTGTCTTCCTCGAATCTCACCTTCTTCCCGTCACCAATTCTCCATACAAATTCCGCCACCGCAGTCGATAAAGCCTTGAGCACAAGCTTACATGAATGGGAGACATTCCAAGGGATCCTTGAAGCCACGAGTCATCGTGTACTTTCACTTGAAGATGTCTACCCAGGGGCTTTCCTCGCGACACAGCACTCGTCTACACTGCTTCGTCATCAGGACGCGTTGCCAAACACGAAGGTCCCTCAGCCCCAAGCCGCCCGCCTTCCTTGGTAACGTAACACAGCTCCATGGCGCATAATGGGTCATGTGAGTGCTGCTCGCACCACTCCACAGGAAGCTCCTCACGCACCTCTCCGATGACTCCCGCCGGCACAATACAGTGGTTGAGAATGCAGCTGGGGATAGCGTTGATGTAATAGCCTTAGTTTTCTTTATTTTATTTATTTTATTTGCTTAAAAGAAAGAGCTTTTTGAGATGAATCCAACGATGTTTAATTTTTAATTTTTGGAGCTCTAATGAATAAATTATAAATTTTTAAAGATTTGGGATAAATTTGTAACGTTGAGGATAGATTTGTAATTTTTAAATGTCGGCTTAGTTCAAATTCGATTTGGTGGAGGCTACATTTGCAAATACCAAATTTAGAAGGGGTTTTCTGAAAAAAAAAACGTTAACTTAGCGAAGTTCCGGCACGCTACAGTAGCATCGGACGAGGATTTCGTGAGTTTTGGCACGCGACCGCGACGGCCGGCGAGGATTTCCCTGAATTCCGGCATGCGACAGTGACGGCCGGCTAAGATTTCCGTAAGGTAAGAAATAATTTATTCGTCTTCAGGGTTATGTAAGTTTTCGGTGAGCGGCGGAGACCGAGAGGCGGAAGCCGAGCCGGATTCGACCGATTCAGCGCGTGAAACGATCGATCCCGCGTCGGCAAAAGGTTTCTGTTTTTGCCGGATGCAGAGGAGAAAAATAAGAACCGGTTTAGTTGGACCGGGTTTTCACTTCTGAACTGGGCGCGCCAGGCACTGGCGGTCCAGCGCGCGGAAGAAATTTAAGAGATTTTGGGATTATTTTAACTGTTTGGGAACAATTTTTAGAAAGCAGTATTTTGGATTTTTCATGTTTGAGAAAGCTTTCAGAAAAGCAATTTTGGCTACAGTACCTACGGAAGCCAAAATATCGGAAATTTAATTAAGGAAATTTTGGGATTTTTTGGAAGCATTTGGAACAGCTTTTAGAAAGTAATTTTGGCTAGTAAGTATATTTTAAATTGATCATGCTTGCATTTATGGGCGTGTAAGACATCAAGACAATTAGAAGTGGGCAAGAAAATTTGATACAGCAAATCCAGGTAGATAAATTCCTAACCCTATGATGTAGCATAATATTATGTGTTTTTACATGTTTTTCTTACTGTTATAGAATTTTGATTATTGCATATGTTTATGGCATAAAAAGAAAGAAATATTATGGTATGGATTACTTATGCATTTGCATGAAAACTAAAAAGAAAGAAATAACATGGTATGATAATGATTGGAAATGGTAATAAAAAATGGATTCCCTGAGAACATTATCCTCACCACTAAGCTCAGCGTGTGGGATCGCAGGGTATCGATCTTCGGATCAGATATCTGCCTAGTGTTATGTGCTATGACTCCATGATGATTACACCAGGCTCAGCGTGTTGGATCGCAGGGTATGGTACCATATCTGCCTGGTGGCACTAAGCTCAGCGTGTTGGATCACAGGGTATCGATCTTCGGATCAGATATCTGCCTAGTGTTATGTGCTTGGTTGGATGCCGGCTGGAGGTCATGATGATGATTGGATGCAAAGGATAATGCGTCAAAGGGAATTGGGCCCAGTAATAATACACTATATAAGGAACTGGTATTTCTTTATGGTTTTCATTTGGCATTACCTTATATATATGACATGGTATGGTTTTAGCTTGATGCACATGATTCATCTTTATTGTTTATGGTCTTTTGTTATGTTTTTTATTTACTTGGTTAATTATGTGGATTTATCTATTAAGATTTATAAAAATCTCATTTAGTGCTTACATCACAGGTCATGAAACTACTGCACTGAGAGATGGGAATGGTGCTGCTATAGAAGGAGATGTGTGAGAGAGGAAAAGTTTTAGTGTGATTAAATGTTTAAAAACATGTCTTTATATATATATATATATATATATATATTGGATTTTGAGAGTTGGTATTTGTTTTACCGTCGAGTCCCCACCTTGGGTTTAGTTCTTGTCCTCACTTAGACGTTGTATCTCGCGACTCTGATGATAACTTTGTTATACAGTGGTACTCGATTTAGGTGGGGGCTTGACAGTTGAGTACCGAGGTAGCTAGTGAAACTCTGCCAGCGAGTGACAGGGGACAGATCCGCCAGCTTGCAATACATGCCTCCATCCTCTGGATTTGAAAATTGAAGTCCGCCATCTTTAGTTGCTTCACCGCAATGGGCACACTGAGGTAAATGAGGAAAACACCGCGCACCATGTCAAGCTTCTTAGCAACCTTCTTCACCTTCATTGTGCTGCTCCTTCTGCTAAAGTAAACTCTGGACTTACAGAAGTTTACCTGCAGGCCCGCGGCTTTGTTGAAGCTCATAATAGCTTTGCGTATCGAGCGCACGACCGTGTGCGTTGCATGGGCATAAATTAGGACATCGTGAGCATATAACAGGTGTGAGATCAACGACGCGTGCTTTCCTGGCCTGAACCCCAGCAGCTGCTTGGTCTCATATTCATGCACAAGTGCAGACAGATACTCCGACGCAATGACGTATAGATACGGCGAGAGTGGGCAACCCTGCCTCAGCCCCCGTTGAGCCTGCACCCACTGCAGGCGAACGCCATTGACGAGTACCCCAAATGAAGGAGAGAGGATACAGGCAGCGATCCAATTGCACCAAAGAGGAGGGAACCTTAGGATCTTCAGCATTTCAATCAAAAAGTCCCAACGAATGCTGTCATACGCCTGCATCATGTCTAGCTTTACAGCCATTAGTCCAGAACTGAAAGAGCAAGAATGCATTCGGGCCGCTATTTTCTTGTGCAATGAAGATGTTATCCGAGATACTGCGATCTGGAATGAAGGCTCCCTGCTCTCGTAAGATGAGGAGAGGCATCAGGGGCTTCAGCCACTCCACCAAGACATGCGCCACCACCTTATAAATAGTGTTACAGAGGCTTATAGGACAAAAATGTGCCGGCATACAAGCGCCCTTACGCTTAGGAATCAATATCATCAGAGTCTCCTTCCATTCCTTCATCATCTTCTTGGCGTCGAAGAAGGCCAGTACCGCACGGGTAATGTCCATTCGAGTAATCTTCCAAAAGCCATGGATGAATTCAGCAGTAATGTCGTCATTTCCTGGCGCTTTGTTCCTCCTAATCCCTCTGATAGCCTCAATGACCTCCGACTCTATAAACTTGCGGCACAACTGAGAGGCCATATCATCCCTTATGGTGGCTCTTGGCACAAAGTTCAGCAACGGGGGTGCACGACCCTCACCGCTCCACTTCTTCTTGAAGAAAGCCAAAAAGGCGGCACTGACATCCTCCGGCATATCCACCATCTTCCCCTCCTCATCCTTCAGCAGTGTTATGCGGTTAATGCTTGCCCGGGCCGACGCAGCAGCATGGAAGAATGTGGTGTTACGATCCCCAAGCTGTGCCCAATGAAGCTTCGCCCGCTGCCACCACCACTTCTCCTCCAGGGCGCACCCGCAATGAAACGCTGAAATTGTGTGGCCTAGCTGCACGCTCTCCTCCTCCAACAGCCCCTCCGTAGATTCTTTCATCTGCAATGCATTGATGCGTCTCTCCAGCTCCTTGTTATTATTAGCAATGTTCCCCAACTCATCTTTGCTCCACTGTCGCAACGCAACCAAAGAGCGGCGGAATTTGATCGATAGCTCCTCCATCTGATCACCTCCCGCACGTCTGCTCCATGCATGGTGCACTACCCCGATTTCCTTCGGGAAATCGAGCCAAACATTTTCAAATTAAAGTCTAGAGGCGTGCTTCCTCGGCTGCCGACTACCTAGATCAACCAGCAAGGGGCAGTGATCAGAGCCAAGCCTGTCGAGGTGCGTGACGATGCACTCAAGGAATTCCTGCAATCCCATAGAATTTAGGAGAACCCTGTCAAGCATCTCCAGAATTCGAGCTCCCCCCAACTTTCCATTACACCATGTGAATATATTCCCAAAAGAAACCCACATCCACCAGCTGCATGTCCTGCTTTAGGTCCGAAAGTTCCTGCTATTCCTTTCCAAAGTTCAATTTTCTCCTACCTCTTTTCTTGTAACAGCCCTAGTTTTCTCTTATTTGTATTTTTATATTTTTTTTATAAAAAGTGCTCTGTGAGACGAATCCAACGATGTTTAATTTGTAATTTTCGGAGCTATAATGTATAAATTATGAATTTTTAAAGATTTGAGATAAATTTGTAATGTGGAGGATAGACGTGTAATTCTTAAATGTCAGCATAGTTCAAATTCGATTTGGCGAAGAATATATTCTCAAATACCCAATTTAGAATGGGTTCTATGCAAAACTGCTGTTCACGAACAGGCGTGTCAGTTCGACCGCGGCTATAAACCCGATCCAGGTGCATTCAAAAAATAATTAAATAAATAAAACCACATCTGCAAAGAATTGCGACTGCGAGGAGAATCGCCGGAGTGTGAGGTTTTGCAACAGTGACTGCAGCGAGAATTCCTTAGGGACGAGATTTTGGCAGTTGCCGCCATGCTCTTCAAGGAATTTTCGGCCTGCAACAGTAATGGCCGGCGAAGATACGTAAGGTAAGAAAAATTAGCTTCGTCTTTGGGGTTGTGTAAAGCTTTCCGGTGAGCGGCGGAGACCGAGAGGGCGGAAACCGAGCCGGTTTCGACTGGTTCAGTGCGTGAACTGGCCAGTCCAGCGCCGGCGAAATCTTTCGGTTTCGCCGGACGCACAGGAGAGAGACGCGAAGGCGAGAATCGGTCCAAGCCTTGGACCGGGCTGCCCTGCTGAACCGGCGCGCCGGGAGCGGGCGGTCCAGCACCGCGTAAGAAAATTTTGGGGAAAATGCCGTTTGGAAAACCTTTTAGAAAGCTTTTTTGCGCTGGCGGTCCAGCGCCGAGCGTGCGCGCGCGGTCCAGCGGGCGGTTCAGTGCCGCGTAAGCCCATCTTTTGGGATTATTTTGGATATGTTTGGGAAAGCTTTTAGAAAGCACTTTTAGTGAATGAATATATATTTTTTAATTTGTGATTATGGCCTTGTAGGATATCAAGAAGAATAAGAAGTGGGTAAAACGATTGGTACAACAAATCCAAGTAGATAAATTCCTAACCCTGTGATGTAGCACAATATTATGTGTTTGTTTTACATGGTTTTCTTTTAGTTACATGGTGTTTTGGTTGTTCTATATGTTGATGTTTATTTTATTTGCATGACAATTAAAAAGGAAAGAAATAATATGGTACAATATGTTAAAGAAAGAGACGAAATAATATGGCATGAAAAGACTTTTGATATGACATGGATTGATGTTTAGAAAATGACAACATGTAAAATGAGATTCCCAAAGAACATTATCCTCACCACTAGGCTCTACATGTGTTGCAGGGTATCAATCTTTGGATCAGATATCTGCCTAGTGTTATATGTTATGTGATATGACTCCATGATGATGTACACCAGGCTCCGCATGTGTTGCAGGGTATGTTACCGATACCTGCTTGGTGGCACGAGACTTCGCATGTGTTGCAGGGTATCGATCTTCGGATCAGATATCTGCCTAGTGTTATGTGTTTGGTTGGATGCCGGCTAGAGGTCATTTATTGATGATGATTGGATCCAGAGGATACTGCGTCAAAGGGAATTTGGCCCGATAATAACATACTTATATAAGGAATTGGTATTTCGTTATGGTTTTCATTTGACATTACCTTATATATGACATATGGTATAGTTTAGCTTGATGCATGTGATTCATCTTTACTGTTCATGGTATTTTAATATTTGGTTAGATATTGTGATTTATCTACTAAGATTTGTAAATCTCATTTAGTGCTAACATCACAGGTCATGAAACCACTGCACCGAGAGATAGGAATGGTGCTGCTACAGAAAAGTCATTTCCAAGAGATGTGTGAGAGGAAAAGTTTTAGTGTGATTAAATGTTTACAAACATGTTTTCTTTATATATATACTTTGGATATGTGAATTGGTGTTTGTCTCATCGTCGGGTCCCTACCTTGGGTTTTGTTAGTTATCCTCACGTAGATGATGTATGTGGCGACTTTGATGTTAATTTTGTGATATAATGATACTGTTTTAGGTGGGGGCTTGACATTTCTCTTCTTGAGACATTATGATGTTAAAATCCCCTGCCACCATGAATGGATTATCACCTGCATTCATGCGCCTCACCGCCTCCCAAGCCTCCCACCAATTTGAGTGATCCTTCAGGCCATAAACCATACAACAATTCATCATCTTCCTGCCGCACAAATTGATTTGGAAAGCCACCACATGTAGCGAGGTCAGCATGATTGTAATATTCACCCAATTCTTCCATAGTAGGATGATACCCGCTAACATCCCGGCTGAGGGTTGCATCGCGAAGTTCCAGTCTCTACCGAGCAGCCAATCCGCATCCTTTCTAAGGAAAATTTGCACCTTGGTTTCCATGAGCAGCCAATCCGCGAAGTTCCAGTCTCTTCTTTGGGCACCAAATACTTCATATTTAGGATTTATTCAATTATCTTCTCTCTTCTCTCTCTTTATATCATCAACTATCTCCTATTCATTACCATCTTATCTTTTGGCTCTTTCTACACTACTAATGACATCCCTCTCTCCCTCTCCTCTCATTGTCACTTCCTCTCTCTTCTTTATGTACTAATCAACCTCCTCTCTCTCTCCTCTCCTTTTGCTCACTAGTTTCCTCTTTTATTCCTCTCTCTATGTCTTAATCACCCTCTCTTATTCCTCTATCTATAACATAACAATTTCTTTGTCTTTGTATATCTCCAATCATTAATTTATCTCCTTACATTTGTTGCTTCTTGTCATCTTGGAGGTATGTTGTACCCGTCATTATTATCAGAGTGAAGGATAAATTGTGCTCCATTTGTTATGATGATCTGAGGATTCAATGTTTAAAAGGTGATCCAAAAACTTTGAAGTTTTCAAAACTTAAGTCTAAAGTTAAAGGGAGCAAACCAATAATTGTGATTTTCTTATATGACCATTATTTTTATGTAAAAACTAAAGTGATAACATGTTTAGTTATAATTCATATGAATGAGTTACTTATTTTAAATTTTTAAGTATCACATTATTAATCTAAAATTTACCTAGATGTTGTGTGACTAATATTTTATTACCCCTTTTTTATAGTATAAATATTTCCAACTTAAGGTTCCAATTAAATCAAAACTATCCACAACAAAAAATAGTAAACATATAATGCCATATTATTACATTTTCAAATATCTTAAATATTTAAATGTAATACTTTTCCTAGTATAGAATTTGCTATTTGGCTAACTTTGAAGTTGTCATCTTTGATAACTATTCTCTAGATATCTTGTGATATGCATCCGTTTTAATTAAAAATATTAATCAAAATACACCGAGTTATTAACACAAAAATTCAATTGGTAAAATCTAACATAATTATATCCATTTAAGGTAATACAAGTTTGAGATTATGTCATATATTAGGCCTTTTAATATAAACGATAATATAATATATTTTGTCATAAACTAAATAATCAAAACGTATGATATGCAATACTTGAAACATTTCATGAATCATATTTATTCATTTTCTCTAATGACCTATTTATTTGTCAAATCAATCAAGTTCATCCCATTTTCGCATGTTATAATCTTATGATTCATATTTTTCATTTTAACATATATTACTCTCTTATATAACATCTTTTAAGTTTTCTTTTGATATATAATATTGTCATTTCTCTCATTCAATTTTGACTTTTTTAATCATAAGAGCTATTCAATTTTAATCATAAGTTTGCATACGCATATTCGTGTGTTCCACAATCATTTATCACAAAACAAATACATTTGTTTGTCTCTCCTTGTTGAATAAAAGATGCACCTTCATATATGATGGGAGATGCTTTTAATGCCCAAGTTTACAATGAATCAACTTCCAAACTAATATGAACAACTCAAAAGTTCAATGTTTTTAATGATATTTGATCATATCATTTATGTTATTATACATTCCCATGATATTATAATGTTCTAAAATTTGTCTTTCTATGCAAGTCTAGTTATGTATCATAAAAATGTAAATATTGACATAAATGATTTTGATAAATAAAATTTGATATTATGGATATGGGTATTTGAGTATAAAAAATAAAATAATGAATTTTATGACGTGCATCGTAAAGAGTGTCTCATTGTAAAATGTTTTAGATTTTAAAAATTAATAACTTGTATTTTAAAATCATTCATATTATATATTTAAGATCATATTTTATCTTGACATGTTCTATTTAGAACACTTCATTAAGTTTATATAGAAGTATAAATTTCAAGACATTATATGTTCATAAAATATTTTTGAAAAATGTTATAAAAAAAGATTTTAGTTAAGTTTTTTTATGTAATAAAATAAAAGTTTGAACAAAGGCCTTTTTTTCTATTTATCACTTTTCTAATCTATAAAGAACAATTTAATTCTTATTTATATGATATATATATATATATATATATTGAGTTACAGTCCTCATGACGCCTCCTTCAAACAGCTGCTCGTCACCATCTCGTCCTCATCCTGCGAGACACGTAGAACCCAACGGAGAAGGCTACGAGAGCCACGGCTATCACCTTCCTGTTCTTCCTCACATTCTCCATTGCACCCACCAAACCACGATCCAACTGGCCCCTCCATCCGTCCTCCTTTCCCGCCCAAACCAACCTCCGCCTTCCCCTTTCCTTCTTTTTTACCCTCCCTTGCATCCCACCCGCCTCCTCCCGGCCGTGCTCTTCCGACCCCTGCTTCTTCTCCACATCCCTCCTCTTCTCCTCCAATTTCCTCTCGGAGACCTCCCGTTGCAGTGCTTCTTTGACCTCCTTGAACAGCTCCTTCATCTCCTCCATCGTGGGCTTTCCGCTTTCCTCCACGCGGGTCTCTGTTTTCTCCTTCTCCTTCCCCTTCATCTCCGTTTTTTCCTTTTCGGGCTCAACCGCTGCGGCCTTTGGGATGAAGAGGGAAAGGCACGCGTCTTCGAACTTCCCGCTCGTCTTCTCGACGTTTGAGTTTGTCGGTACGGTGAAGGATTTCTCAAAGCGAGCGAATCTGTTGTCCCTCAACTGCTTGGTTCCGCGGATCGTCAGCCTTCCGGTGTTGTCAACCAAGACCTTGACATCCTCCTTCCTAAAGCCTTCAAAGCAATGTTTAACAGATCTTAAAGAGCCATGAATGGTCGAAGGTACGAAGGACGAGTTGCATTATAGAGAAAACCTGGAAGCTGCACGAGCAGGATGTAGTTTGAGGGATCTTGGTCCCATTCAGAGAAAGGCTGGAACTCTTCATACACGGGCTTAGTTTCCGGGTATCTCTCTTCTGGCTTCCTTCCAAGAGTCATCTTTTTCAAGATTAATGCTTTGCTGCTTTGAATTGATGTTAAATTCTGCTGTTCTTATATATGGTTTTCTTGAGAGGTAGGCTTTGCATTTTGGGGATTTCTCTGTTAGTTAGGCGAAGCTATCTTTGATGGGTTGTTTGCCTGTGGTGTCTTCTCTTGCGGAGGAGAAGGAAGAATTCGTTGCTTTCTTAAAGGAGTAGGCTGCTTGTTTACCTCATCTTGAAGATGGTACAGAAGAAAAGATAGCATATTTCAGAGATAACTTCTTCTAAATAGCACTATTTGTTTTAATTATTTAAAAAAATTAAAAAGAATTAAAATATTATTCAATACATTTAATTATTAAACTTTTCTTTTGTTTTTTTTTTAAATTCAAAATACTTAATTTTCATATATCGATTTTATTTTATATATTAAGTTATAATTTCTTACCATAATGGTTAGAATTGATGTGCTATTTTTCATCAGTATGTATGAAACTTATTGAGCTATGTTAGCAATTTCTTAAACAAAATATGTTCATCATGAAGTTTTTAAAATGAAATTAAAAGATCAAAATATGATTTTGTTTTTATATATCTATTTTATTTTAAATACTATATTTTAACTATAAATTATCAAATATCATTGTATTACAAAGTTACATTTCAATCTAATTAAAAATATTATATTTTTATCATAATTATTGAAGCAATTGAAATTAGATAATTGATTTTTTACTTTTAGTTATATGATATATTGTTTAAATGAGATTTTATTCCATATCATATTTGTGAGCTTAAAATAAGAGAATAAATGAGCAATACTAGTTAATTCAATTTAAAATTTATTTCTCTTGCATGTGCTCAAACTTTTTTTTATTATTGTCATTATTATTATTACTATTATTGATAATTTAATTTTGTTAAACATATTAATCTTATATATAAGAGAGGTTGACTTTATGATCACAAAAACCATTATTACAAAAAATGAAATATGTAATGTAGTTATTAGAACTATATCACAAAGTATTTTGCTTATGTGATACTTTTTTTAATTTTAGTATTCCTAAAAACAAAGATGTTTCTATTTGTATTCATGAACAACATATCTTAATTATTGAAGTAAACTTTGAGAAAATTATTTTATCTTATTAAAATACATCAAATCATTTGTTTATTACTTAGAGAAAATTTCAATTTGTAGAACAAATAGTGTAATGTTTAAGGTTTTGGAAATCTCATCAAGAAGCTTTCAAAATCTAATCCAAAGCTATTGAAAATAATTCAATTATTGAAGGATGGGTTTTGTGGCCTAACTCGCACTAATAATAAAGAGAATAAAGATACAATGCTTTAAATGTGCTATTTTCTTATTAAGCAATCCTCTACATTTTATCATAAAGGAAAACAACAATGTGAAAAATAAAGAAAGAATGAGTTGGCTTGTAGTTGCATTGCAATTCATTACTAGATCCTTAATTTATAGGGTTCAAGTCTCGTTATTCTCCTTTGAATCATACAAGAAAGAGGATGAAAATATTCTCCTAATTTCACTATGTAGTTAAAATGTTCATTAATAGTACATAAGTATAGTAAGTCTAACTCTTCTTAGTTTGCTTCATAAAATCTTATACAATAGTCTTGAAATGAAGTTCGAAACAAATTTTGACACCTTGGGTTGATTAAAATAGAAATGACTACCAAATGAGATCGATGAACTACCTCTATGATTTATATGGTATGCCTTTCAAGATCATTTAACCACACCATGTAGTTTAGAGGTGCTAATCGAGACAATTTTCAAATGTTCAAAACAATCGATTTTTCGTTGAAATTCTAGTGTCAAAAATATCTCAAAAGGTTTGATGTGTCTTTCACTAACTGTCACAAATTGTGAAATTGTTCATAGTTTAAATGATTTAAAAAAATATAAAAATAGATATAAAACTTACTATAACATTCATCTACACATCATAATATAACATGACTGTGGCCAACCTAAAGCACACTTGCTAATGTGACATAATGCTTAGATGAGCATTTTATTGGCATAATCTTTTAATGGGTTGTGTTGCCAATCATCTAGTGTCAAACTTATCATTATTGTATATGACAAGAATATAAAAATAAATGTATCTTTTAATGTGAATACAACTTTGATGATAAATGTATATTCTAATTAAACCATATCATTTGCAATGAAATGGATGTCAATTATGCCATTATTAATTAATTTCTCTAAAGTGATGGTATTAATATCTTATGTATGAGACAATTGGTGAATAGATAACAATTCGAGGGGATCTAATTGTAATCTTTCCTAACAAAATTGATGATGGAATGTCTAAAAGAGCTAGTGACTTGCTAGCAATCTACAATACTACTAACTCTATAGAATTTAAAACTTTCACATAGATTTTTTACTCATCAAAATTTTAGTTTTGTTATTGATTTTTATAAAGTCATAGCACTATTAACTCTAAAATTCGAGATTGATAATTGAACAAAATATTGTTTAAAATTTTATTTTATAATCCTTTAAAATCATGCTCGATGTAGCTCACAAATTTTCGAGACACTAAAACATAATTTTTGCAATCTTTGGAGCTTTTAAAAACTAGCATTAAAGTCTTAGAAAATCAAACTAAATTACCTAATTCATGAATAAACATCAAAATGACATCTCTAATTTTTTTTATCAAAGCAATAAACATATCAATTAATTCAAAGGTCTACTTAACACTTAAAGCAAAACCACTAATATAATGTTTAGGAAGAGAACTAAACAAGGGGAAAAATGAATTGTAATTTCTACTAACTTCACAGAATAAACTTAGCCTCAGAGTAAACTACTTATTTGGATCTTTCAATCAATTTTAAAATCCAAGCCTTAGGGTAAGCTGTTTTATCTTCACAACAAATGAAGAATGGATGAAGAGGTAGCACACATTAGTGCGAAAGAAGTCACTTTTTCAAAAGCTCAAAACAAGTTAATTAATCATCAAAAAGCTAAATATCACATTTTTATAAGGTTAAAAAATAAAAAGATAAAATACAACAAAAAACAAAGAATTAATTACTAAACATATAATCTTACAACCCTTGAATTATAAGTTGCTTGTACTTTTTAAAATTGTAACAATTTTTACATCAATGCTAGCCAATTTAGTATGATGAAACTTAGAAAGAGAAATTATAAATCTTTGGTTAAATTATTGATGTTATTATAAATGAAATATATTCATCATAATACCATCTTGACTCCACTAAATAAGCATTGCATAAGTCTGACCACTAAAACATAATATAAAGAGATATTCAATACAAATAAATGTATAAAAAAGATTAGTTCTCAAGTGATTAAGTTTAAATTTTTTTTCTTTACCACTCTTTTTAGATATGTCAAAATATCTAATCCCTTCTCTTGTGAGTATATACTAGCAATATTGTTCATTGCGTCCAAGAGTGCTACCAGTGGCTTCAACATGTACTCTGGAATTTGTTGACTTGTAGGAATTATCCATCTGAATTTCATATGTATTAAAAGAAAATAATGTCAACTTTGTATGTTTGATATTTTTGTAATTTTTGCTTTTACATATAAACAATACGAAAAAAATTTAAACAACAAAAATTATTAGTAAATTTTTGATGATGTGATTCTAAGAAGTCTATATTTAAGGATATAAAACAAAAAAGAAAACAATTTTTTTCTTTCTTTCTTACTCTTTGACTGCGTTTGTGAAGATCTCTAACTCATCCAATGTGCCATAGATATCGTAAATATCATCTATTGTAGTTACAAGACAATTTATTTTTGAGAGGCTTTTCTACATCTCCAAAATTCTGGTTGAAAACAAAAACCCATGGCCCATAGATAGCGTTCCACCAATCTATCTCTTACAAAAGGAAGATGACCACCAACAAGTCCAAGAGTTGTCCATCACCTTAAGTCGAAAAGATGATAAATAGTATACAGGGAGATCTATATAAAACACAGACTCTATAGTTTCAATAAGTTTGGATGAAATACTAGAACTCTTCTTTAAGTTCTTTCTTGTAGATAGATTGCACGATGTTGAAATCAAGTTTGGCGAACTCGAGCAAAGTTGGATTCTTGTCGTCTTGTCTTTCATAGAAATTGATGAACCACCTTGCATGCAGCCTTGGCATCCTCCAATGCAATGGGAGATCAAGAGAATAATCTAATTGTTCAGCAAGTAAAGAATTAGAGATTCAAGATCTCCTTTTTTTTACTCAATTGTTTGATTGCAAATTTTCTAGCATCATCTAATTCATCATCTCCTTCCATAGCCAGAAAGGAAGCCTCCTATACACTTAAAAGTCCATTAATGTCATGCTAAATGTGGGAATTGAAACCGGTTTTCTTTTCCTCGAACAAACCGATTATAATATCCTTACTAGAAAATAATTTTATAATGATTAAGGAATTAAAACGGTTGCAAACTTGAGTAAAAAAAAAAGAAAATTTTCATGAAATATCTGCATACACATGCAGGTAGCAAAAATGTGTTGCGATGATTCCATGTTCTCGTAGAATCCTGAAAAGCAAGAATTTTCCATGGAGATTATCTTGTACAATATTCCTAATAGATTCTTTTGTTGAATTGACTATGAAATTCAACAAATCTTTGATGTCCATCTTGAAGTGATATGCAACTCCGATCTGACGCAGGGTGTCGAATAATTCAAAATGTAGTATTGTTCCACGGGGCTGCCGAATCAAACTCCTCACATCCTCCATCAACTCCTTTCTCTGACTGATATACTTCTCTTCCTGTGTTTATATGAATTCATTAATGCTTATATTACGGTTTGGATAAGATTGCACAATGTTAAAAAGCTTGATGTTTTACCATAATACCAATTTGCAGTGATTGTATGTAGCTATCGTGCCATATGGTGGACTGGTAATTTGCATTGCGCCGATTGGTAGATGCTGAGGAAGTCATAGCTTTCTGACGCTTGCGGAGAGGTAGCACAGGAAGGGAAAGATGCAGAGCAGCCTTGTTATGGATTCAACGAATCAGTGGAAAGCCTTTTTATTTTAACACGTTTACGAGGATGATGAAACATTGCTATGGATTTTTCGATTGGATATAAAATGTCTTTTATCAAAAAATAATTTACATTTAAGGCTTCGTTTTTATCAACTTACTGTTTTGTTGACAAATCTCATCGATTGGGAAAAAATAAAGGAGTCGGTTGACGAAGTGAAGCATCAAGAAGGTGACACAGCAGGAAGGAGCATGGATCATGCTGGATTTTTTTTTTTTTTTTTTTTTGGCAATTTTGGTAACATCATGATGATTGCTCCATTGTGAGACTGTAGTGGGATGCAAATCGCCGTGTCTCCTTGTGATCTATAGAAATGTTTAGCTTGTTAATGATTCATGGTGTAGACTTTGTTTAATATCAGGTGAAGTTCTATTAGATGGAGAAAATATAAAAAATTTGAAGCTTGAATGGTTGCGAAGCCAAATAGGACTTGTAACACAAGAGCCGGCTTTATTAAACTTGAGCATAAGGGATAATATTGCAAACGGGAGAGCTGCTAGTTTTCATCAGATTGAAGAGGCTGCTAAGACAGCTCATGCACATACATTTTATCAGCTCATTGGTGCTGCTATTTTTGGATCATTTAATCCCATTCTTGCCTACACCATTGCACTAGTAATGGCAGCATATTATAGAATCGGTGCAGAAGATGTTCGAAACGAGGTGAATAAATGGTGCCTTATCATTGCTTGTATGGGCTTTATCGCTGTGCTTGCAAACTTTTTGCAGCTCTTCTATTTTGGCATTTTGGGGGAAAAAATGACCGAACGAGTCAGGAGGATGATGTTCTCAGGCAAGTTGTAATTTTATTGCAGCCATGGCCATAGCCGTTCTGATCGGCGTGCAGCTGGTCACTTTACCCGTTCTTAGTGTTCCTGGGTTCCAATCAGCCATCTTCTTTGTAGAAGACAGTGAGATGAACAAACCATGACATCACATTAGAACTAGTTGGCACATTCTTTGCACATATGCCAATTACTGAATGCACTGAAAGAGAGTAAAATGCAGAGGAATAGAGTGAAACTGGAATAAACCACAACAGATCTTGCAACATGGAAACCAAAATAAGGAAAGATCGATATCAGCATTAGACGATTTGGTGGAACCAAAAGCAATGAGATCGAAAATGGAAGAATCATTACCTATCCTTGTACAATGTGAAGACACCTCCAGCATGGATGAGATAGTATGTCCTTGGATAAGTCGAGAAAGCCTCGCACCAGTCATGGTAAGTACCGATGAAACCTTTCTCATAGATGACACCAAGTGTGTCCTGCTCGGAGGCAACGGGCACTACATTCATCACCCAAATGGGATATGTAATCATTGCGGCTGCAAATCCACCTATATTTGCATTCATGTCGATAACATTTCGGAACCTCACTGTAGCTAAGGGATGAATGATCCGTTTATAATGAGCTATCCTTTCCTTCCAAATGAGGTCATCCTCTTCAAATATCCGTTTACTGTTTCTGCCATTGCTCAGGTAAAGTGGCAAATGAATGGCCTCTATGTTCGGCTCATGCAGCCCCATTTCAGCTAGGGACTTGGGCAACATCGACTTGTGTAGTTAGATGTCTTCTTTATAACCTTTGTAAATTATGTTCCATTTGGTTCTCATTCACCCTTTCCTTGCAAGATGAATTCTACTGATGACATCCTTCTCCAGTGAAAAGTTGTGTGTTAGCTTTTTGGCTCTCGAGAATGCAGCATTGTTAGTTAGGTTTAGGGATTGGGTTCTGTGTAATGTTGAAATGGTTTGGTAGGACTTTTTTTGTGTGCAAATTCTTTTTGAGGCTTTGTATTTTTCAAAGGGATTTGATTTGCCTCCTATTGTATTAATTTGTTAATCAAGGAAGCTTCATGGTTTTAAAATTGTGATGAAAAAAAAATTAAAATTTGCTTTCTTGTAACGTTAATTGACATTGTTTTTCACATTCAGATCTTTTACCCTACTTGGATTGCCTGGTATGAATATTTTGCTCTTCATGTGAATAACGTTGTTGATAAAGAAAATTGGAAAAAGAAATGTTTGTAAACAAATGAGCCAAAAAGTCACCAAGGGTGCAAATACGGCGATGCTTCTTTTCAACGAAATCACTTCACCACCGAGCGGTGGCGGCCCCACCGTGCTGTACCTGGCTCCACTGTCCCGACTTTTGCGTCTTGCATTAATCTTTTGATTTTTGCAAACCTGAGAAAAAGGCTCATGAAGAATGAACAACTCTTGGAAAGAATTCGTAAGCATCAAGAGCGTCGGTAGATAGATCCTCACTTAAACAATATGTTGCAGTTAGCAAAAGAATTCCTGATATAGAAACCAATGCATTTTCCAAATACTCATCCAAAGTTGGAATATATCCATCATAATACCATCTTGACTCCACTAAATAAGCATCGCATAAGTCTGACCACTAAAACATAGTGTAAAGAGATATTCAATACAAATAGATTTATAAAAAGATTAGTTCTCAAGTGATTAAGTTTAAATTTTTTTTCTTTACCACTCTTTTTAGATATGTCAAAATATCTAACCCCTTCTCCTGTGAGTATATACTAGCAATATTGTTCATTGTGTCAAAGAGTGTTACCAATGGCTTCAACATGTACTCTGGAATTTGTTGGCATGTAGGAATTTCCCATCTAAATTTCATATGTATTAAAAGAAAATAATGTCAACTTTGTATGTTTGATGTTCTTGTAATTTTTGTTTTTACATATGAACAATGCAAATAAGATTTAAACAACAAAAATTATTAGTAAATTTCTCGAGATTTGATTCTAAGAAGTCTACATCTAAAGATATAAAACAAGACAATCATTTTTTTTCCTTTCTTTCTTACTCTTTGACTGCGTTTGTGAAGATTTCCAACTCCTCCAAGGTGCCATAGATATCGTAAATATTATCTATTGTAGTTACAAGACAATTTATCCTTGAGATGGTTTTTCTACATCTCCAAAATTCTGGTTGAAAAATGAAACCCATTGCCAATAGATAGTGCTCCACCAATCTATCTCTTACAAAAGGAAGATGACCACCAACAAGTCCAAGATTTGTCCACCACCTCAAGTTGAAAAGATGATAAATAGTATACAAGGAGATGTATATAAAACATAGACTCTATAGTTTCAAAGAGTTTGGATGAAATACCTGGACTCTTCTTTGAGTTCTTTCTTGTAGATAGATTGCACAATGTTGAAATCAAGTTTGGCAAGCTCGAGCAAAGTTGGATTTATGTGCTCTTGTCTTTCGTAGAAATTGATGAACCACCTTTCATGCAGCCTTGGCATCCTCCAGTGCAAAGGGAGATCAAGAGAATAATCAATTTGTTCAGCAAGTAAAGAATTAGAGATTAAAGATCTCCTTTTATTATTCAATTGTTCGATAGCAAATTTTCTAGCATCATCCAATTCGTCCTCTCCTTCCATAGCCAGAAAGGAAGCCTCGTACATGCTTAAAAGCCCTTTAACATCATTTTCAATGTCGTAATTGAAATTGGTTTTCTTTTCCTCGAACAAACTGGTTATAATATCCTTGCTAGAAAATAATTTTATAATGATTAAGGAATTAAAACTGTTGCAAACTTGAGTAAAAAATAAAATTTTAATGAAATATCTGCTTACACATGCAAATAGCTAAAATGTGTTGTGATGATTCCATATTCTCGTAGAATCCTGAAGAGCAAGAAAGTTCCATGGAGATTATCTTGTACGATATTTCTAATAGATTCTTTTGTTGAACTGACCATGGAACTCAACAAATCTTTGATCTCCATCTCGAAGTGATATGCAACTCCTGTCTGACGTAGGGTGTCGAATAATTCAAGCTGTTGGATAACTCCATGTGGCTGACGAATCAAACTCCTCAAATCCTCAATCAACTTCCTTCTCCGACTGATATACTTCTCTTCCTGCGTTCATATGAATGCATTAATGCTTATATTACAGTTTGGATAAGATTGCACAATGTTAAAAGAGTATTCTGTTGATGTTTTACCGTAAAACCAATTTGCAGTGATTGTATGTAGCTATCGAGCCATATGGTGGACTGGTAATTTGCACTGCGCCGATTGGTAGAAAGAGGGGAATTTGCAGCGGAGGTGAAGTGACTGTTCTTGATGACATTGCCCTTTACTGAGCTACGTAGGGTCGTTAAAGATGCTGAGGAAGTCGGAGCTTTCTGGTGCTTGCCGAGAGGAAGCATGGGATGGGAAAGAAGCAGAGCAGCCATTGCTATGGATTTTTCAATTGGATATGAAAAGGATCGTTTTGAGTGCTGTCTTTTTTATATCGATTATCAAAAAATAATTTACATTTAAGGCTTTGTATTTATCAACTTACTGTTTTGTTGATAAAAAATGATTATACCATCACGTTTAACATGCAACTTTTGCAAAAAATGTGAGTATTATAAACAATGATTATACAGTGTTAATATTCTTGCTTCGTTGCACGCGTAAATATAGCCATTAACAGATCCATCATCCACAGTATAGTACTGATTTTTGAACCGGTTGGTCAGAAATCGAAATTGGCTTTTTGAAAGATGGAAAGCAGCCATAGCTATAGATTCAAGGAAGAAGGTGAAGGTCGTCATACTTCAAATAAGACCAAAGCCTATGCTGGGCTCAATTCTGCCACTTGCTACTATCCATTATCAACATTGCAATATTTATTCATGATAACAACTCAAGAAAAAATGAATGTTAATGACCACCTTGTGATTATGACTTCTCTACGAAGGCTACTCATTGAGATTCTTCTATTTTTTCTTTGTAAAATCTAATTCATCTCGCTGTATTATCTCCTTGGGCGTCGCTTCGTTCTCTGGCATTTGACACAGCAATTACTGCAGTCTTAGACATCAGTAATGAAAAATACTGTAAAAATAAGCTTTATCTTCATTCAATATATAAGTCAAGCAACACAATCAAAGTTACAGACAAACTTTTGTACTGATTTTATCAAAAAACAATCCTTCTTCTTCAAAATACAGACAAGCTAACACCAGCATATAGATTATTTCCTCCAAAAACCCATGGAAGGCAGTCCAATTAGAAGATTACAAGAATAATAATGTCATAGAACAGTTTATTCCAGCACAAGAACTGCCTTAAAATAATCGAAAAAAAATTAAAACTGACGCACTTTACATCAGAATCATCCTATGCGAAGAAAAATGTCTAAACCAAAAGAAGCAAGAAAAAGAAAATTCAACAAAAACCCATCACATAAAACTTCATAAAACCAGAAACTCTGTTGAAACATGGCAAAACGGTGCAACTGCACATTGTAAACACAAGCAGCTCATGCCTCAAAACACTTCTGTTTGGGATTGTTCTTCAACCAGTCTTTTTTTGCTTTTATTTTGTGATTCAAGGAAGATGAGGAAGGATTAATCAAACCGGCTGTTCCAAACCGTTTCTCTGGTCTCCCATTACCCTCCTATCCGGCCAGCTTTACAGCTTGTAGAGCTTCTTCAGCTGAACAGCCTGCGCAACTGGCTGGAGTTTCTGAGGAAAAAACCGCATATTCTCCATTAAGGACTTCCTTCCATCCTGCACAATCCAATTTCAAGTCAGATACACCACACCGGATTGCAAAATATTTTTCAAAATTTAATATGAATAAGCATTTTTACAAAGTTGTAACAATAAAGGACTTCCAATAAATAGCAATGCAAGACAGAATTGAAAGATGACAGGAAACACAATACAGCCTCTTACTCTGAGCAAGGAAAGCCTTTGCCACTTCACTTGAAAAAGGTATGAGCACTTTGCTATCTGGGTTACCATTTTGGATGGAATTAGAATTCCCGTGTTGGGTAACTCGTCTCCAAAGCTTTGCAGCAGTCCTGTTTGTACCAGTCGAAGTGGACACTGGCTCGGGTAGCTTCTCCATTTGTGGCCTCAGTATAGTATACTGGTGTTGTCCATCACTATTTTTAAGGGTAACATTGATTGAACCTATCAACACTTGACTTCTTTCAAATGTATCAAGCTGATCGCTAGGTCTTATATCTGCATTGTAGTTAATCTTATTAACTACCTCATTTTCAGGCCTAATTTTTTTTGGTCCAAATGCCTCTTGTAAACTGAAGAAGTTTGGTGATCCCAGAAAGCACTCCCCAAATTTCTTGCTTGTAAATAAGCATGCCGTAAAGAATATTGCTTCTGATGATCATTTTCTCTTTGGGTTTTACAAACCATATCTTGCACAGCCTCTTCAGAGGGAAAAACCAATTTAGGAGATGTTTCACCAGTCACTCCATGTGGACTCAAATTTTCATTTGCACTTAGCGCAATAAAGCTTCTGCTCTTCTCACAACAGTTTTCATGCAAGGACAACCTAAGCTTTATCTCCTCATTACCAATTGACAATCCTGAATGATCTAAAATCTGTTGCTGTTGATTGGTAAATGTTTCGGAAGTGGATTCAATAGGAACACTTTTAAATTCAGCATCCATAATGTTAGATGTATCCTTTGTTTTCTGTCCTTTCAGCCTCAGCTTTTTTAATCTTTTTGCTTCCAAAAGATCAGCTTGTCTGGAAAATATAACATTCACTATGTAAATGCGGAATAAGAACAATAAAACACCAGTAAATTCACATCGATAAAATAGTCTAGACAGAAAAATATAATAATTAATCTACATGTAATTTAAAAGTAAAAAAAAAAACAGTTTATTTATATTCAAAAAGACTGAACTGTTATGAAGGTCATTAAGTTTTAATTGAGACATTTTCATGAATAAAATACTGAGCAAACATGGGCATGACCAATAAAATTCTACCAAAAAAGGCACAAGTTATCTTACACCTAAAAATGGCTAGCGGAACACTTGTAAGGTAACAACTACATATTTTCCAAACAACCAACATGTTGCACACCTGCAAAAGCAGGTTACCTCTGCCCTAAGGACTTTCTTCACCCACCCATTAGGTGCGAAGGCACTTGCTCTACTAACAACTAAGACGATGCATCGTTGCCTTGAGGGCATCAACTTGTTAGAGGACCTGCAAGTCCTCTCACTCACACCAAACTAGGGAATAAAACAATTTTTTTCATTGCTATACATGTAAATGGTCTTACAATGTACAAATGCATGCACGTATATGAAACTAAGTGCCTTTTTTCCAAACCCCTTTCCTACAGCCTTTTTTACCTTTGTATGGTGCACATTTATACCACATGATGCTGCCATTTTTTTTCGTAGTTGGCAACGTGAAGTGTATGCCAACACTTTGCTACATTCCTTCAACAATTGAATCTTTTTTTATAACACTAATGTTTACTATTAATTTGTGCATTTTACAGATTGTTAACAGTTTACTCAAACTCAATTTTCTAGGCTGCACTTATATCAATGTAACACACTTTATTTTCATGAACACATGTTATTTTCCAATGAACTACTTATACATTCAATTTTCTTATGCTGATTAAGGTTTGTGCATACATAATTTCAGAATGCATCTTAAAGGGCTAGTATTAAATGATACCTTTTTTGAGCAGCTTCTTCCTCCTCTACAAGTAACTTTTGGCATCTTAGAGCTTCTGCGTCCTTATCAGCAAGCCATGCCTTCACCTAAGAAATGTATCATTGTTAGAATGCATGTGCAACTTCCATAACGGTATCAAAATTCTATGGGTACAGTATGAACATTACTACTGTACCAGTTCCTTTTCAATAAGAAAACTAGTGAATGCCATTAAATTTTGTATTTCGAGAGCACTCTTCACAGCTTCCCCATCAAAAACATACTTCTGCACTGATAAGGCTGTCCCAGCACATAAAAGGGTATTCTCACTAGCATCATCAAGCACACTAAACAACTCATGCGAGGTCACTGGAAATACCGAAGGAGATGCATGAATAATGTACTGCAGTTGAAAGGTTTTTTAGTATAAAAAGATGAATGAACTATGCAGATGTCAGATATGCAACGAAGGGAAGCAATTCTGCATTGTATTACCAATAGTGTCAGTCCAGCCTTGACATACAAATGTGGCAGAGAAGTCAAAATAGCTGGCCTACGTTTCCAGGTGAGCAAAGCCTTTATTACAGACGAACCGGATAGTTCCTGAATTTGCCAATTTAAAACATAACCATGCAATGGAAAGCAAAAAGTTTATTTAATGATTTTTTTTTTCTTTTTCAAGGATAAGATCAGAATTGATTAATAAATAGTAATATATATACATGTACATATGTACAAACATTTACCATATGCACTCTGTCAATGGGTAAAGAACCCATGAAAATATAAAAAATCATGTAAGCCAAACAATAAAATAAAATGGAATATGTACATTAAGATGGCCATTTTTCATACCAATTAATAAAGCAAATAAAATTTAGCAAAAAAACTGATATGCCACTGATTTATATAGAAATGCAAAATAAAAGAAATAAAGATGGCTTCTAAAAACCTAGAAAAGATGAGATATCTCCAGCTCAAAAAGGGAATTCAATTTTTACAAAATAAGAACAACAGAGTGAGAAATATTGGGGTAGGGGATCAATGAGAGGTTAGTGGAAGACAATTAGAAAGAGTATCCTTTTGGTGGTGAAAAATATATTTTTAACAGAACTGGTGAAGAAATAGAGTTTAGTTTTTAAAGGATGATAAAATATAAGAACAAATCAAATCTTAGCAATAGCATGTTATGCCATATAGAGATAGGCAAGAGATTTTGGCTACGAAGCACTTCCGAGATATAATGGGAGACGAAGGAGGATTACCTTGTTAACTTTTTTATACAATCTATTACCTTTGTCAAAAAAAAATTTAACAAGCTAATGCATATTAAATTTTTTTGTTGGATTGATTGGGTTTTATAGCAAAGGTTACTTAAAATAAAAAAAAAAGGAAAGAAAGAGAGACAAATATATTTATGAAAAGACATTACTTAAAGACTAGAAGGTTTTCAAGAAGATACTTTGGCAATGTTTATAAGGATAAGAGAGACATAATAATTAAAATGCAAAAGGATCAATTATATTTATTTATCAAGGGGAGAAAAATGCAAACCAATCAATAAAAAAATCCTCTCTATGTCAACAATTCAACACTTCTATCTACCTTGTTAAATTTTTTTGTACAATCTATTACCTTTCCCACAAAATTTAACAAGCTAATGCAGAATAGAATTTTTTGTTGGATTGACTAGGTTTTGTAACAAGCGCTACTTAGGATAAGAAATAATGAGAGAGAGAGAGAGAGAGAGCAAATATACTTATGGAAAAACATTACTCAAAGGCTAGAAGGTTTTCGAGGAATTTTGGCAATGTTCAAGGGGATAAGAGAGACATAAGAATTAAAATGCAAAATTATCAATATTGAACTATCACGGTGAGAGAAATGCAAACAAATTAATAAAAAAAATTTTCCTCCATGTCAACGATTCAACACTTTTTATCTAACTTCTCAATCTTTTTGCACAATCTATTACATTTGTCAAAAAAAAAATAATAATAATAAGATAATGCAGAATGAAACTTTTTGTTGGATTGATTGGATTTTGTAACAAGGGCTACTTATGAAAAGACATAATAAGACAGAGTGAGAGAAATATACTTATGGAAAGGCATTACTTAGAGACTAGAAGGTTTTCGAGGAGGCACGTTGGCAATGTTCAAGGGGTTAAAAGACACAAGAATTAAATAAACATATGGAGTAAGGGTCAAACACAATTTGGGTAAAATTAAAGAGATTTTGGAGAGAAAATAAGACAAGAAATAAATAAATTTTCAAGAATACAATTGAGTGGGCATTACTTATGCAAATGAGTAAATATCAAGAAAATCTCTCTAATAAAGGATCACATGCAACTAAGTCTTTCACATTTTCAAAATATCCAATTTGAATTCATTGGTTTGAAAATAACAACTATGTCCTTCCGCTTTAACATATGATAAATATATGTCTTTGCCACTCATCAACCATCATCTCCACATCTTTACAAACAACATACATAAGTCACACTATTGACGTACGCTTGTTCTTGCCATATGGCCTTATTTGTGGCCATCATCAACTTATGACCTTCATCACCACCTATACCACAATTACCATGATGCACCGCAATCATCTCCCTCTCTCAAAAATACAACTCGCCTCCTTTTATGCTTAGGACAATTGTCGTCGACAAGGACTCTGGCCACCTTCCTCACTTTAACCAATGTCCCTATTCACTTGTTTCATCACCAACCATGCCAACCTTTGAAGCAACTGTAGCCCAAAAGAATAACAACATGGAATGCCTATCCCAAGCCTCCAACAAAGGGATATTTTAGGTATATTATAATTTTAAATCTAAAAATATGCTTGACTTGGAAAAATAGTTATATTTTATTCCTTCTTTAGAATAAAGAAGCTAATTGCTACTACATTCAAAGTAGAACTAAATTGAATACTTTAGAAATATGAATGACCTAGTTACATATGGCACTAAAATAGAAGAACCGACTTGCTATTTACTCTAGGCAAATTTATGCAACGATGATAGTTTTAAAGGTGCATTGTTTGCTCAAAAAAAAAAGACAGCCCTGCAAATTTAAAAGGATAGAATTATCATTAAGCTCTTAATCAAACTCTAGTTTTACAAATGGCAATAATTGGATACATCAATTAAATTGCCCATTTGGCTCTAGAACTCCAATTCAACCCTAAGATGATCACGCAATCATTTGCCACAATAACATAGATAAATAATAATCAAAATATCTATGGCATTTGTTCTTCAACTATTCAACATATGCATAATAATTACCAAGGACTAATAGAAAAAATTAATAAAAAAGCTAAATTAGAGCAAGACCTAGAAAAACAAAGACAAACATTTCCATTGATATGCCAAAAATAAGGAAAAACATACTTGAATTCAAGTGTTGTGAACTAGGCAAAAAAGTCTGATACATATTCCATCATTTTTAGCTTTTCAATACAAAGAAGTAGAAAAACATTTTGCCTCAAAATGTCATATTTTATGATATTCTCTAAATAACAACATGACCACTCAATCGAAGATATGCTTCTCAAAAAACTTCTTGTTAGTGAAACCCATACATGATATGGATCTAATATATGACACTTTACAATGTCTTCTACATAATAAAGAAATCATGATGAATCAACTATTACAAAGCAAAGCTAGATATGTGAGCTCTCAAAGAGTACGATAAACCTCCTGAAATCCATTTTTCACACATTTTGTATGAATCCTATTTTAGCTTGATTAACGAATAGTTCATCTTCTCATCAAATTATCATGAATATGATCAAAAAAAGGTACTAATCAAAATAAAGAATTGTTGATCCTATCCTATACATTTACAATGGAATCAATAAAAGCATCTAAATGAACAAAAAAATTCATTACAACTAACATAAAAATTAGGTCAAGGTGAAAAATATATGGTCTATAATAGATAAGCTTCAGAAGCTCAAATGAAATTAAGAATAATATTCTCATCATTAAACTTTCAACTGAAAATGTGTTAGTCTTGCCCATTTCAATGACAACTTTTCATCTATAATTCTCAAGTAGCAATATGTAACTATGAGTTGGAAATGAAAGTAATTTTTCAAACTCAAAACCAAATCTACTCGTAAAAATGTGTAATAAATAATTTTTTTTCAAACTGATTTTAAGAAGTCTAGCATCAAAATTACAAACCTTCATAAGCTTTCATATATTAGAATTTTAAATTATAGATTTTGCTTTAACAAGGGGATGATAAGGAAGCACAAAGCATGAGCATGTAAAAAATAACTGTTTGTCATTACTATTGATCTGAAGCCAAACAATTAGTGGATGATGTCTAAATTAATAATATGAAATGAAAACATTAATCAAGAATAAAAATTTCATTTAAATAACAAATAATAAAGTTTGGTATAAAGATTGGCAATAACCTCCAGGTTTACACATTTCAGGGACACCAGATCTTTTGCTTCATCACCAGAAAGCTATAAAAGAAAGAACATTGTTTACAAAATTATTTGTAGACATGATCATACCATTGGCCAACCATAGAAATAAAATGGACTTTAAATACTAATACAATAAACCAAAAATCACTTCTGTCAGGAATAACCTCGATATGACTACATCTTTAACTATGTTTTTATAATTATCAACACATAAAGAAGTAATCAAACATTGTCCCAAAATTCGCCCAAGAAGTCCTTGTTCTTTGAAAAATCCTATAATAATCAAGGAGCAAAATAAATGAATAAAAACCAATCATTCTTGCAGAAACCAATCATGCGACTGGCTGAGTAGTACAAACTAGTACATTTTGCAATAGAACATATTTTCTTATGGCATTACTGGTATTTATCGACAAAGTCCTAGTATTTTTAAGGAGCAACTTTTAGCTTCCCTAAATACAAGAAAGGACAATATTTATTTTTCTCCAAAAGGAATATTTGAAAAAGAGTACACAAATGTAAATCCTTCGTGCTTCTCTATCAGCTTTGTATTGGCCAATGCAAACAGCTTGCCGAGGAACACAAATTTTCATGAAGAAAAAAAATGAAGACAGGTAGCTACCAGTAGCACAGAAGTAGTGGAAAATGGATGCAGGACGAATCAGCGGCAGCCACCAGTAACAATGGCAGCCATGCAAGCAACTGTTGACACTGCTGTTGGCCCTTAGAACTCTAAAGAGCTTATGAAAGCCTCCTTTCTAACAATAATTGAGGGAAGAAAAACTCATGCACCACAATGTGTTAATAATTGAGGGAATAATTTATTATTTTAATATCATAAAATATTTGAATCAACAATAATTTGTTTAAGTTTTGTTCAATGCGTAGTTTTTCAAGTCAAATAGCTTACATAACTTTAACGATAGAACGAAGTTGATAGATGTGAATAAAAAATTATAATTTGTAACTTACTAAACAAATGTGTTGAATAATGTTTGGTTATATTTTGTGTAGTTGGTTTAAACTAAAAATAACAAAATTTGTTTAAGAAAAATATGATTTACATAAAGGCAATATAAGACAATTGTTCCAAAAAGATCATTATTTAAACAATGGTTGTTTATTTTATCCCTTTATAAAGTACTTTCACACACAACGATGATCTTTTTACACATACAACTCTTATTCATGTAATGTGCTAACGGTAATAAAAAATAAAATAAAAAAGAAACAACATTTATTTAAATTAGTAAAGAAAGTAGACAACTATGATCATTTGCATATAAAGGTTTATTTCATCCGGTTAAGAAATAGGTTCAATAATTAAGGAAGTAATGTAATCCTTTGTTTCAAGATGTTGTATTGCATATCTATCTCCATTTTGATAGAAGAATTGTGCTGTCCTTGGCATATCCAGCAAAGCCTTTCTGAAAGACTTTATGTCATTAGAAGCATTAAGTGCTTCCCCATTCAACTTTTTCCAAGATCTTGAGATCAAATCTTTGATGTACTCTCGAGCAACTAATTCAGAAACATTACTCTCTTTCATATAAGTTTGGATAGATTTTGGAACGTCTCTTCTTTTCATTTCCTCCTATAATAAAACATGATTATAATATTACATTTAAAATTCAATTCTTGGAAGAAACTTTGGGAATGTGTGCATTTAAAACTTACAGTGGATGTTGCCAAATCATTATAGAGACGAAAAATCAGAGACGAAGAACGAGCAACGCTTGGAAAGAATTCGTAAGTATCAAGAGCGTCGGTAGATAGGTTCTCACTTAAACAATATGCTGCAGTGAGTGCACAAACTCCTGATATAGAAACCAATGCGTTTTCCAAATACTCATCCAAAGTTGGAGTAGATCCTTCGTAATACCATCTTGACTCCACTAAATAAGCATTGCATAATTCTGACCACTAAAATATAGTGTAAAGAGATATTCAATACAAATAAGTGTATAAAAAGACTAGTTCTCAAGTGATTAAGTTTTAAATTTTTTCTTTACTATTCTTTTTAGATATGTCAAAATATCTAATCCCTTCTCTTGTGAGTATATACTAGCAATGTTATTCATTGTGTCGAAGAGTGCTACCAGTGGCTTCAACATGTACTTTGGAATTTGTTGGCATGTAGGAATTTTTCATCTGAGTTTCATATGTATTAAAAGAAAATAATGTCAACTTTGTATGCTTGATATTATTGTAATTTTTGTTTTTACATATGAACAATTCAAATAAGATTTAAATAACATAAATTATTAGTAAATTTATGGTGATTTGATTCAAATAAGTCTACATTTAAGGATATAAAACAAGACGATCATTTTTTTTCTTTCTTACTCTTTGACTACATTTGTGAAGATCTCCAACTCCTCCAATGTGCCATAGATATCGTAAATATCATCTATTATAGTTATAAGACAATTTATCTTGGAGATGGATTTTCTATATCTCCAAAATTATGGTTGAAAACAGAAACCAATGGCCCATAGATAGTTCTCCACTAATCTATCTCTTACAAAAGAGAGATTATCACCAACAAGTCCAAGATTTGTCCACCACCTCAAGTTGAAAAGATGATAAATAGTATACAAGGAGATGTATATAAAACATAGACTCTATAGTTTCAAAGAGTTTGGATGAAATACCTGGACTCTTCTTTGAGTTCTTTCTTGTAGATAGATTGCACAATGTTGAAATCAAGTTTGGCAAGCTCGAGCAAAGTTGGATTTATGTGCTCTTGTCTTTCGTAGAAATTGATGAACCACCTTTCATGCAGCCTTGGCATCCTCCAGTGCAAAGGGAGATCAAGAGAATAATCAATTTGTTCAGCAAGGAAAGAATTAGAGATTAAAGATCTCCTTTTATTATTCAATTGTTCGATTGCAAATTTTCTAGCATCATCCAATTCGTCCTCTCCTTCCATAGCCAGAAAGGAAGCCTCGTACATGCTTAAAAGCCCTTTAACATCATTTTCAATGTCGTAATTGAAATTGGTTTTCTTTTCCTCGAACAAACTGGTTATAATATCCTTGCTAGAGAATAATTTTATAATGATTAAGGAATTAAAACTGTTGCAAACTTGAGTAAAAAATAAAATTTTAATGAAATATCTGCTTACACATGCAAATAGCTAAAATGTGTTGTGATGATTCCATATTCTCGTAGAATCCTGAAGAGCAAGAAAGTTCCATGGAGATTATCTTGTACGATATTTCTAATAGATTCTTTTGTTGAACTGACCATGGAACTCAACAAATCTTTGATCTCCATCTCGAAGTGATATGCAACTCCTGTCTGACGTAGGGTGTCGAATAATTCAAGCTGTTGGATAACTCCATGTGGCTGACGAATCAAACTCCTCAAATCCTCAATCAACTTCCTTCTCCGACTGATATACTTCTCTTCCTGCATTCATATGAATGCATTAATGCTTATATTACAGTTTGGATAAGATTGCACAATGTTAAAGAGTATTCTGTTGATGTTTTACCGTAAAACCAAAATGCAGTGATTGTATGTGGCTATCGTGCCATATGGTTGGCTGGTAATTTGCATTGCACCGATAGATAGATAGTGGGGAATTTGTATCGGAGGTGAGGTGATTGTTCTTGATGACATTTCTCTTTATTGAGCTTCGTAGAGTTGTTGAAGTTGCTGAGGAAGTCATAGCTTTCTGACGCTTGCAGAGAGGAAGCACGAGTATGGAAAGATGCAGAGCAACCATTGCTATGGATTCAAGGACGTAGGTGAAGTCTTTTATTATTGTTTCGTCGCTCATGCATTGCGTCGATTGTTAGAACACTAGTAAAATCCAATTTCAATTTTTTTTAATAGGATATAATATTATATCAAAAGTGGCGATGCCACACAGGAGTTACAGAAAGATTCTCAAGGGGGATCAAACAAGAAATCAGACAACATGAGTTTGAGAAGGGGCTGGGGAAGAGATCCCCTGGGAACCCAAACAAACTCATTAAGGCAAGCAACGCGGGCAACCCAGTCGGCAGGCTCGCTCCCCTCCCTGTGGATATGAGAGAACCGAAGAGCCTCCATGTCCCTAGCATACTGAAGGGTATCAGCATACACCCCCTCCCCAGTAGGGTGGGAAACCATGTCCCGAGCCACCTGAAGAGCAGCCATCGAGTCGGACTGGACTTCCACGGCACGGTACTAGGGAAGAGACCCTCTAAGAAGGTCGAATGTCAGAAGAATGGCCTGGACCTCCATCATGTCAGCAGCCACGGAGATCATCCTCTTGCCAGCCACCATAAGAGGTCTACCCAAACAGTCTCTGACAACCACACCAAGGCCAGCAATGTAGTCACCAACCGCGGCATCATAATTAACTTTTACCCATCCTATTGGGGGGGGGGGGAGCCAGCCGTGCGTTACAAGCAAATCGGAGGATTTGCTAGGATTCCCGCTGGACAGGGATGAATAGAAGAGATGCCTCCTGAGAGCAGTATTCACCTCAAAACTGATCGTCCTGGACAAAGAGCAAGGCATGGGCACTTGGCTGTTGTGTTTGAACGCGTTCCTCCTCGACCATATGTAATACATGGTAGTAGCGATCGTGGTTGCGTGACGTGCGCCATCGCCACGACGCGCGACAGGGGAGCCCATGAACCGAAAGAGTTGGTCCAACACCCGGAACCCGGATCCCACACCCGTAGGCCAGCCTAGCTCCAACAGCACCTGACGTGCATGGCTGGCAGCCCACAGGTCCTAAGCACACGGGCAATCCCACAGAGCATGCTGCAGGGACTCCACCATGCAGCCCACGGGACACATGGGGTCTCGACAGAGTCCTCTACGAGCCATCCACGTCGCCGTGGGAAGAAAGTCGCCGGCAGATCCTCCCCATGACCTCGTTAGGACGTCGGCCGCCACTCCTAGCGAAAGACAGTGCGTTGCACTTGATATGCGTGTAGATCCGGCCGCTATGAACCTTCGCCGTTTCGGTGTGCGTTTGGAGCAGGACATCCTGGGCAGAATCCAGAGCACGCGGAAGATGCAAGATCCTGTCGATGAGCGCCGCCTGCCCAACTGGAAATCTCCTCCACATCCCAGACGCCATCAACCTTGATGCACTCAGCGACGTTGTTCAGCCAGATGGAGTGTATATTGATGAACGTTGGCCAGCAGTAAAGTGGGAGGATGCCGAGCCAATTGTTCGCCTCAAACCTCACCCTCCGGTCATCGCCAATGGGCCACACAAAGCACGAGATTGCAGCCGGCATCGAGTCCAGCACCATCTTGCACACAGTAGAGGCCTTCCGGGGAACCGTCATCAGCGGATCATTGAACATGTATTTCCTCCTCATGATGTCAACCCATAAGCCAGCTTCGCGTCCAAGGATACGTTTGCAGTTATTCATTTGAAGAACCTGGTGCCAGACGTGAAGATCCCGGAGGCCAAGCCCTCCCGCCTCCCTCGGCATAGTCACACAGTCCCAAGACGCGTAGTGCAGCACATGCGCATTGCTTGTGCCACACCAGAGGAACCGCCTTATGCCCCGTTCCATATCATCAAGGATCCCCGCGGCACCGCACAGTGCCGCAAGACATGGTTGGGGATGGCGCTCAGAACAGAGGACGTCAGGGCAACTCTGCTCGCAAGCGACAACACCTGGATGCGCCAGCTAACCACGGCAGCATCAATTCTTTGGACAAGGAAATTGAGATCAGCTTTGGTCAATCGCCGCGCATTAATGGGAACCCCAAGATACGTCAGTGTCCAGCCGAGCTCCATGCCGAGCTTCCTTGAGATCAGACGGGATTTCTTCTTGTTGAATTTGTTGCTGAAATAAACATTTGACTTTGAGAGATTGACCTTCAGGCCAGCGCTGTCCCCGAAAGCCAGCAGGATACGACGAATGGCGTGCACAGCCTCACGTGACGCAGGGGCAAACACCAGCACGTCATCCTCAAATAGGAGGTGAGAAACCCGCGGGGCGTGCTTCCCCGGCCTGAACCCAAGCAACTACCGGGACTCTTAGTCCCTCATCAGGCACGATAGGTACTCCGTGGCCATGACATAAAGGAAAGGCGAGAGCGGGCAGCCCTGTCGGAGGCCCTGACGCGCCACCACCCAAGGAAGCCGCGAGCCGTTGATGAGAACACTAAACCGTGGACAGGAGATGCACGCAGTGATCCACTCGCGCCAACTGAGAGGGAAGCCCATGGCCTTCATAACCTCGAGCAAGAAGTCCCACCGAACGTTATCGTAGGCCTGTTCCATGTCAACTTTCATAGCCATAAGACCAGAGGCGGCGGTGCAGGAGCGCATCTTCGCGGCCATTTCCTGGGCAATGTTGATATTGTTCGAGATACTCCGCCCAGGGACGAAGGCAGCCTGCTCCTGCGAAATAAGGCTCGGCAGCAGCAACTTCAACCTCTCGACAAGAATACATGCCACCACCTTATAGATGGTGTTGCATAAGCTAATCGGCCGGAAATGCTCCGGCCGGTAGGCCCCCTGTTTCTTCGAAATAAGGACGACAAGCGTGTCCTTCCAGCCCTCCGGCAGCCTGCGCTCCTCGAAGAAAGCGAGCACAGCATTGATAATGTCGCGTCGCATGATGTCCCAATAGCCATTCACAAAATCCATCGTGATCCCGTCGATTCCCGGGGCACGATTCCTCTTAATTCCTCTCATAGCCATTATGATTTCATCTTCCGTAACCTTGGGCAGAGGCTGGAGCCCAGCTCTTCGCTGATGAGCCCGCCCAATTAAGTAGCGCTTCCGCCCAGATCCGTTGGTGTAAACTCCTCTCGAGCCACCAATGACACGGGTAATTTTCCCCTGTCTCCGTCCACTCGAGCCACCCGGCCCACACCTTCAGCCACCGGGGCCTGACCTCCCAAGCTCGCATGCTTTTGGTGCACACGGCTGGGAGATTGCGAATATCGCCTAGGTCTGCTTCTCCCGCGGTCCCTCGAGAGGTTGCGTGCTCCCCTGGACGAGCTGGCATGCTCCCGCCCACGAACTCGGCTAACATCCTTCCTGGGACCCTGGCTTGCCTTGGCTGCCGGGCCACCACGATTAACTGCACCCATTTTCCTGCGCCGAGGTTGGACGAGCATCCATGGTCCTAGCCCATGTGCATCTTCCGCCACCTCGAGGTTGTCCTCCTCGCCTTTCCTCTGGCTCGTTTCCGCCCATCTCTGAACATTCGCTGTTACTAGGAGGAGCCTCCACCGTCACCAGCTGCGCATCGCAATGGCTTGCTAAGTGACTAACATGACCGCACAAGAAGCAGATCCTCGGCAGCCCCTCATACTTGAAGCTCTGGTAGGTTCTCCTAAAGTCTCCGTTGAGCTAAACGCCCGGCTTCGATGGTTTGGAGAGGTCCGTTCGTACTCAGACCCGAGGGTAGGATGATCTCTCCATGGCAGCAGTCCACCAGTCGAGGAGGAAGGGTTCTCCGATCTCCTTCGCAATGCGCAAAATGTTGTCCATATCCCAGTAAATCAGGGGCAAACCAGGGAACTGCACCCAGATTGGTGCGCTCATCGCATAGGAATCGCTGGGTCTAAACTCATGCGTCCAAATTTCCAGGCCCATAGCTTGGCCGGTGATTTGCCACGGCCCCCCCCGAGCCACACATCGTTCCTGTCTTCGATAGAGTCGAAGTGTAAACAGAAACAGTTAGAGGACAAATCAAAAACTTTGAAATTCTTGTGATGGCCCCATCGTTTGAGCAGCACCAGAGCAATGATCGGGAAGGGTAGCGTATTCCCATAGATTCGGCCCACCAGGTTGAATTTATGATAGTCTATCCGCCTTTGGCAAGCTTCAAAAGAGACGAGGACCTCACCACACTCAACAATGTCAGGGATGGCCGCGGCAAGTTCCTTGACATCAATATTGGCCGGGCGCACAAAGGAATTCACCAGGTTGCCATTGTGAATGCTAGCAGTCAAAGCATCTCTAAAGCTGACCTTGGCTGGTAGGTTCTCAACAGCCCCCTTCATCGCTGCATCTCCTGTGAATTTGTTCGCCTCAGCTCTCACACCCTTCTGCGCAATGTCCTGAGCCTCCAGTGTGGCATCGTTCCCAGAAAAACCCCCGGGCTCCAAGTGGATTGGAGGTAGGGGTCCCTCATCAGAAAGCATTCCTCCTCCAGACGAGGAGGATAGGCACTTCCGCAATGGGGAGTTACTCGCAGTTGTCCGCGCTTTCCGGCTGCTCCTCCGTGGCTTGCTTCCCGCCATCAAACTTCCGATTAGGGTTGCAGGGTCTGTGGCGCAAACACAGGGACGATGGGTATGATGCACCGCAGGATCCAGAGCCGATTAACCCTGTCCTAGCGCACCCCGCATAAGCCGGAATTCGAATTCAAAGACACGAACCCGGCTCACGCCCGCAACGGTCGAGCGCCCCACGTGCCACTCACGCGTGAGACCAAAGGTCGTTGACCGCTGCCACACCTTTGCGACACACCGCCGCCCCAGGCCACGCGGCGTCACCAATACCGCCTACCACCTGGCGTCCACAAGCCTGCCGCACAACGCCTCAGTCCACACCTTCGACACACCGCCTCCCGGTGCCTCCACCAGATGAGACGCAGCGCCCGAGTAAGCCCTCGCCTTCCACCACTACGCCGCAACGCCGTTGCGCCGCAACGTCATGCTAACCACCGTCACCCTTCCGGCACGCCCCCGCGTCCGCGCCGCTCCTGAGTCGCCGCTCCTATTATCTAGAATTGTTAAACTCCCAATTTCGATTTAAAGATGCAGAGGAGACTTGTTATGGATTCAATGAATCAGTGTAAATCCTATCTATTTTAACACGTTTACGAGGATGATCACACATTGCCATAGATTTTTCGATATGGATTTAAGGAAGCAGGCGAAGTCATTTATTATTGTTTCGTCGCTCATGCATTGCGCCGATCGGTAGAACACTAGTAAAATGCAATTTCGATTTAAAGATGCAGAGCAGCCTTGTTATTGATTCAACGAATCAGTGGAAAGCATTTTTATTTTAATACGTTTACGAGGATGATGAAACATTGCTATGGATTTTTCGATTGGATATAAAATGTCTTTTATCAAAAAATAATTTACATTTAAGGCTTCGTATTTATCAACTTACTGTTTTGTTTACAAAAAAGTGTGGTTAATGTGATGTTGAGTTACAGTGTTACTATTCTTGTATAGCCATTAATAGATCCATCATCCACAGTATAGTACTGATTTTTGAACCGGTTGGTCAGAAATCGAAATTGGCTCGAACTGGATTCGATTTTAGCCCATTAAACTAACCAAGTCGTGGACAGATGGGTCGAAGTCGGATGATGCTTACCCTGGTAATGGTTTCTTATGGATACCGAAGGATAGCGGGTGCTCTGGACGAGCAAGGTGGAAAATGACCACATGGCACTCCTTTTGAGCGCTCTAAATGCCGCGGCTCTCTTCAGTTGCGGTGCGTGCTCCTGATGCCGGACTTTCGAAAGGGGCTTTCGTTTCCGCATCCCTCTGTGCAAAATATGCTTCAAAGCCATCGCTAATGGCGGAAACGAAGACCCACGGTCCGAGAATGGTGGCCGAGATTTTCAAAGCTTTTGCCGAGGATTCTTTCTCGTATTCAGAGATTGATGTCGCCGTCCTAAAAGAGGTATTTCTACTAGAACCCATAATTTGCTGATTTTTCTCTATTTTATTTAGCAGAACCATAATTATGTAATCAGTTAGCTTCATTTTAGAGAGAATAAACCCTATTTGCTTCGCTTTGTTTCATTCAACTCTTGATCTTCTCTTGTTAATATATTATTTCAGCATTTCAGTTTATCTGTCATTTTGTTGAAGTTGAACGTTATTATAGATATCCATGTAACTTTTTTTGAAATTTTAATTAAAAAATGGAAGCGTTAAAAATTAGCAGAACCGAATCTTTACATTCCTTATGAATTTGTAGGAAAACTTTACGTTCCTTATGAAGGAACCAATCAAGTAAAGGAAAATAAAATTAACTTGTTTTATACATGATTTTGAATTATTCTGCATGAATGTTAATAAGTCTGTTAAAGCAATGATTATTAGATTTGCTAGCACTGTAAATAGTCTCAAATCTTGGAAGAGATCTTCCTATTGCTGGGTTGGTGAGAAAAATTTTTCGTGTGTTGCCCAAAGAATCCCTTGATAACATTTATTTAAGCAACCAAGGGCCTTAATCATCTTACATCAGATGAACTACTTAGTGATCTCATGAATAATGAGCTTGAGATGGAAAAAAGAAGAGATGAGGAGTCATAACCCAAGCTAAGGAAGAAAGAAAAGAACATTGTATTGAGGGCTGATTTATTGTTAGACAATAATTATTTCTCCTGCTTTAGTGATGCAGAATTTTTAACTAATGTTTAAACAAAATAATTAATAGATGTGTTGCAGATAATTATGAGAAGAAAAAAAAATAATTACATTGCTATTAATATAATAATTTGGGACACATTTGACTAGATCGTCTAAAGTTGGTGGACAACAAATGTAAAAAGACCAAATTTAGAAAGAAGAAAGAAAAGGCCATCGACGTGGTGTGGATTCCCTCAAATGAGTCAATTTCAAGCAAGGAGGAAAACATTGAAGAGGCTCTTTCTTTGCCTTATGGAAAATTATGAAGAATCCAAAGAAGAATTAAAGAGGTAAATTTTTTTTTTAATCTTGAGAGTAATTAGAAGATAATTTGAGTGTTATTTTTTGATACATTTAAAAAGGTTGCCAAACAACATAAGGAATTGAAGAAGGAACAGTTTGAATATTTTAACTTATGTGAATCTGTAAATGAGAAAAGTATAAAATATATATAAGGTTGAAAAATACTTGAGAAAAACTTGCACAAGCTATCAATGAGAATGTAATAAATAAGTTGTTTTTTTATCATTTGAAAAAATTGCATTCAAATTGTTTTACTTCAAATCGCACTCACAAAAATGTTGTCTATCAAAATAATAAATTTATTAATATTAAAATTTATCACAATAAAACATCTCAATCTTGTTATTATTTTATTAGAAAAAGATATATTTTTAGATATTACAATATTATAGTTAATGTTAATTCTAAGCATTTTTCATTCATTTGGAGTTAAAAGAATGATATCCTTGTATTTAGCAATAATAAAATAGTTTATTGTTTTTTTGGTTAGGCATAAATTCGTTTGGATTTCAAAACATAAAACTTAAAATCTTTGACTATATGCATGCTTTTTTAAATTCATTAAAATGGGCAAAAAGCTTAAGAAAGTATGTTAATTGCTGTCATAGCATAATTTTGGAAATTAAACTTTATGAAGAGCTAAATATAGCCTAAATTTAAATTTTAACCTTTATAAACTAAAGATGAAATGGTAAATGCTAAATGCAAAATTGTAAAGGGGGCGAGAGAGAAAAAGAATTTATGAAAGTGGGAGAGAGCTTTTGTGATCCCTTGGCTCTAAAAATTTTTTACTTTAAGATGAACAAAAAAACTTTTTTAATTTCTCTTTTTGATAGATAATAAAAGGATGAAGGAAATATGGAAATGAAAATTGTTGTCTCTTTAAAATAATTTAAATTATTTTAATTATATCTATTTAGGGTGAGCATAAATTAAAGAGGATTATTTTAATTTATAATTGCTTTAATCATTTAATTTTTATTTTAAATTTAGTTGTGATTTTGTAATTATCAAAAGGAAAATATTTTTTAATTTTTTATTTTTTTGTAGTTAGTGTGATGATAATAAAATCATTTTATATTCTGTCTAATGTTTTTTAAAGTATTTTAAAATTATGTTTTTTAAATTTACTTGATGAAATTTTTGGAGGTGACATAAGGTTATTTAGACAAAAGCAATTAGAGTGTAGGTTTGTGATTCAAAAGGCTTATTGACAAATTGTTTAGTGATTATGTCTTACTAAATGAATGTGTTGAATGATTTTTAAATTAAGAATAATAAAAATCTTTTAAGAAAAATATGGTTTAAAGAATGGTAATATAAAATGATTGTTTTAAAATTATAATGATCAACTAGAGTGTAAGAAGCCTTTTATAAGGGTTTGGCAAGACAATCATTGTATAAGATCATTATTTAAAGAGTATTGGTTATATAAAATCCTTTCATAAGGCCTTTTCATACAAAATGATGGTCCTTTTACACATGCAACTCCTATTCATTTAATGTGATAATGATAAAAAAATAATAAACAAGAGAAGAAACAATTATTTAAATTATTAAATAAAATAATTAACATGATCATTTATATATAAAGGTTTATTTAATCCAAGTAAGGAATAAAAGATAAAGATTGTTTTTAAAGTGGAATGGGTTTGATAACTGAGGAAATAATTCGATCCTTAGTTTCAAGAAATTGTATTCCATGTCCGTCTCCATGCTGATAGAAGCATTGTATTGTTCTTAGTCAATCTATCAAAGTCTTTCGAAAATATTTGATGTTCTCGAAATCATTAACTGCTTCTTCGTTCAATTTTTTCCAATACTTTGAGGTCAAACCTTTCATGTAAGCCCGAGCAATTGATTTAGAAATTTTATTCTCTTTCATATAATATTGAATAGATGTGGGAGCATCTCCTCTTTCCATTTCCTTATGCAATATAAAAAATGATTATACTATCACATTTAAGATGCAACTCTTGCAAAAAATGGGAGTATCGTATGCATTTAATAGTTACAATGGTAGTTTCCAAATCATTATAGAGACGAGTTGACATAAATGAAATAAAAGGTTTTTATTGTTTTGTATCTTATAGAATTAAGGTAATTGGGTCGCACCGAACTAGATTAAAACCTAGGTCAAACCAATGTGAGCGTGATCATGGGACCAACGATAGGTGCCAGTTCAATTCTAGCCAGTTTAACGTTGAGTTGACTAGTTCAAATATTGAACCATCACTCTATATGGTTTATGCAACGAAGAGAGAAACCCAAGAAAATGAAATTAAATAAATTGAGAAAAATAAAATACAAATAGTTGAAATATCATAAAAGTAGCAAAAGTGAGGAATCTTATTTTTTAATTTAACTTATGAGTCTTATTCGTTTTAACTTGCAACCCATTTTTTTTGTAAGTTTGACAAATAAAGTGATAATATTCAAGGTGAATATTACATATTGAGGCTAGCTATAGGTGCTAGTTAGTCTTTAAAAGAATAGAGAAATTATAGTTAGCTTATATAATTTAATCATCTCATTGAATAATTTTATTATTTTAATATCATAAAATATTTGAATAAAAAACACTTTATTTTATGTTTTGTTTAATATATAATTTAGATGGAACATATAACTTTGATGTTTTAAGTATATTTGTGAGAAGTTGATGGTTTACAAATGAGGTGAAGTCTTATTAATGAGTAGAGTGTTTTTTTTATATATGACTTAACTTCTTTGTGACTTGATAAATCTACTAAAGTCTATGCATTTAAATTTTATGTTTGAACTGTTCTGTGTATAGATGTGAATAAAAGCTTATGATTAGTATCATACAAAATGAATGTGTTGAATAATGTTTTTCTTATATATATTGAAATGATGTTCAATTGTATTTTACAAGTATTTTGTTTAAACTAAAAATAATAAACTCTTTTAAAAAAATCTGCTTTACACAATGGCAGTATAAGATCATTGTTGTTATTTAAACAATGATTGTTATGTAAAATCTTTTTATAGAGTCGTTTCATGTATAAAGATGGTTCATTCACACATACAATTTGATTCATGTAATTTTATAACAATAATATACGAAAATAAAAAATAAGCAAAAAAAGAAATTATTTAAATTAGTAAAAGATGTAGACTTACTATGATCATTTGAATACAAAGGTTTTAATCCAATTAAAAAATGAAAGATAAAATCATTTTTAAAGTGAAATGGGTTCAATAATTAAGGAAATAATTCGATCCTTAGTTTCACGACGTTGTATTTCATGTCCCTCTCCATATTTATAGAAGCATTATGCTATTCTTGGTGTATCTATCAAAGCCTTTTCGAAAGATCCAAAGTTCTTGAAAATATTAAATGTTTCTTTATTCAATTTTTTCCAATACCTTGAGATCAAACATTTGTCTTAATTTCGAGCAACTAATTTAGAAACATTTTTTCTTTTATATAACATTTGATAGATCTGGGAGTGTCTTCTCTTTATATTTCCTCTTATATAAAAAAATGCTTATAATATCAAGTTTAAAATGCAATTCTTACAAAGAAAAATTCTACATATACGTGTTTGTGCTTATAGTGGTTCTTCCTGCATCATCATAGAGACAACAACAACATTCTTGAAAAACGAAGGATACTTGCATGGAACTTGTAAGTATTAAGAGCATCAACAAATAGTCCCTCACTCAAATAATATACTGTAGTTAGCCCACAAATGCCAGATATCGAAACCCAGGTTTTTTCCAAATTATCATATAAAGTGGGAATTTATCATTCATAATACCACCTTAGCTCCACAACACAAGTCTAACCACTAAAACTTAGTTTAAGGAGATAATCAATACAAATAAGTTTATAGAAAGATTAGTTCTCAATTGAGCAAGGTTAAAAAGTTTTTCTCTACATGTCTTTTCAAGTATGACAAAATATTTAACAATTTTTCTAATAAATATGTGCTTGTAATATTATTCATTGTGTCAAAGAGTAATACTGTAGCTTTAATATGTAATCTAGAACTAGCTTGTAAGAATTTTCCATCTTAATTTCATAAGCATTAAAAGAAAATAAGGTCAACTTTATATGTTCGATATTTTTGTAATTTTTGCTTTTAAATATCATTAACAATGGTAGGAAGATTTAAGTAACAAAAACTGCTAATAAATTTTTGATGATTTGGGTCTAACAAGTCTACATTGAAATATAATAATCAAGACATAAGGATTTTTTTTTTTTGCTTTCTTTCTTACTCTTTGATTGCATTTGTAAAGATCTTCCACTCGTCCAATGTACCATAGACGTCTTAAATATCATCTATTGTAGTGACAAGACAATTTATCATAGAGATAACTTTTCTACATCTCAAAAACTCTGGCTAAAAACTTAAACCGATGGCTTTTAGATAGAAAACCCATCCCTTATAAACAGGAGTTGGCCTCCAACAAGTCCATGATTTGCCCACCACCTTAATTTGAAGGGATGACATATAGTATGCATTCATATCTACATGAACTCAATAGTTTCAATAAGTTTACGTGAAATACCTGAACTCTTCTTGAAGTTCTTTCTTGTAGATAGATTACACAATGTTCAAATCAAGTTTAGCCAGTTCGAGCAAAGTTGGATTCAAATGATCTTCTCTCATAGAAATTGATGAAACACCTTATATGAAGCTTTCACATCCTCCAGCACAAAGACAAATCAAGGGAGTAATCTAATTGTTCAGCAAGTAAAGAATTGGAGATTAAAGATCTCCTTTTTTTCACTTAATTGCTCAATTGCAAATTTTTTTAGCATCATCTAGTTCATCCTCTGCTTCCATAGAAAGAAGGGAAGCTAATTTGCAGCGATTGTATGTAGCTATCGGGCCATACGGTGGGCTGAAAATTTGCATTGCGGCGATTGGTAGAAAGAGTGGATTGTGCAGCAGTGGGTGAGTTGCAGTTCTTGATGATATTGCCCTTTACCGAGCTGTGTAGAGTCATTCAAGATGCTGAAGAAGTCATAGCTTTCTGAAGCTTGCCTAGAGGAAGAACGGAAAGGGAAAGATGCAGAGCAGCAATTGCTATGGATTCAAGGAAGGAGGTGAAGGTTGTTCTACTTTAAGTAAGACCAAAGCCCATGCCGAGTTCAATTCGGCCATGTGCTATTGTCCATTATCAACATAACAATATTTATTCATGATAACTAAAAAAAAAATGAACTTTTGTGACCGCTCTATGATTGAGACTTCTCTATGAAGGCTACTAATTGAGTTTCTTCCATCTTTTCTTTGTAGAATTTAATTCTTGTCTGAGTATTTTCCCCTAGTATGTAATACTTTGGAATCGCTTCATCATTTGGCGTAGAACACAGCGATTACTGTTGAAAATGGATGATATTTAACTAAGTTTTTTTAGTATAACATTAGTATTGTTTTTGAAGAGGTTTTATGCACATATAATTAAAAAATATATTGATATAAATATATATATATATATATATATATATATATATATATATATATATATATATATATATATATATATATATAATATGTAAATATTTAGTATCATATATATATTCTCATAGTTTTAAAATATTATTTAACAAATATTTTGAGTCCAAAGCTAATCATAAATAAATTAGATTAATTAAGTTTAACAAACAATTAAATATATTGATAAACATATTAATATGTTAAAAAAAAAAAAAAATAAAATCAAATATATATTACGTCTTTGAATCTATTAAATATTATCTTAATCGTTTTTAAACTTTAACAAAAAAATATTTAAAATACATCTAAAAACATTTTTTTAAATAGTTTAAATTAAGAATTGATTAAATAATCAAGAAAATTAGGCATTGTTGTATTTTATGCTGCAATATTGTATTGATATACATTACAAATTTAGATGTTATTGATAAATGAATATACGTTAAATATTATATAGATAAAAAAACTCGAGTATCAATAATTTCTGTCGTCGTCACGCTTCCTAGGGTTCTGTCCATGTCGCCGGCGCCTCTCTTTTCGCGGATTTGAGCTCGAATCCTCCACATCATCTACTAGCATGTATGGATTCGAATACCTGATGCGCAATATCCATAATGGATGCCTTGAGGCCTTGCTTCGGAGCTTCAGATCAGCCTCCTCGCTGCCGTGCACCACGACAGCGTATTCGAGTGCGACACTGCAGAAGATATAGAAATGCACCCTCAGCCACCAAGTACGGTGCATATCTTCAAAATGGTGAGTTGATTCTCGCTTTTGGTTTCCGTGTTGAAACTCCTTCTTCTCTTCCTATATCCGTATCCCCCTGGATCGTACAATAACTGCATGGATTATTGTGATGCCAAACATCGCGTCTGACACCTGTTGTGCCAAGCAACAGAGCATTTATCGGGCTTTATGGAATACAAAAAGCTGGTTCAAAAATGATTTGATGATATATTCTTCCTCGTTTTGCTGTAGATATGTTTTTTCTTTTGCTGAAGTAGATGCTCAAATCATAGATTGGTTTAGATAAGCCATCCTTATGCATTTGCAGTTATGGTCATGTGTTGGATAATGTTGTACTTGTTGTTACTGATGTTAGAGAAGCTGCATTATTTGGACACGTTTGATAAGTATTTATTAACTATAATGGTGCTGGTTATTTTGCATGCTTCACTTTATTAGCTTTTTTACTACGTTGTGCCCTTCATTTTCTTCACCGCATTGCCACTATTGTAGTTGCTCAGAATATTTGGGAACTTTGTAGGTGAGTTCTTTTTGATACAACTTCTAGCTCCTTACTGTTGTTTGAAGCATAGGTCTTATTTGTTCCATTGAAACTTTAGTTTTGGTGGTTTAGATCTCGATTAATTATTTAATTATTTTTAATTTGTTTTGTCATTCTTAACATTTTTAAAGTAGAATATTTTTTTTGTAGAAGTGAAAAATATATATAAAAAATATAAACAATGTAGGACATAAAATTTAAAAAATGAAAAAAATTATATCTAAGAAAAATGTAGTCATGAACTCAAATTGCCACTATAATGTTTAAAATTGTGGACTTTTCTTCTATTGATCAGAACTATTTGTATGATTGCATTTTTTTTTGTTAGATAATGGTATGATTGGCAATGTGAAAGAAAGGATATGATCATATTATCATAAGATTAGTATTGAATCTGTGATTCATTATTGGTCTCATGATTTTGATCGATAATTCTCATATTCCCAAAATTTATTACATTAGCACCACAAGGATTATAGGTCCTAATCTAGTGTGTTGACTACCTTGCCCTGTGAGAGCATCTTCATAGCTTCCATTGCTCTTTTCATTTTGATAATCAACTGCTTTATGCACAATATGCACATTATGCATGTATTGTATGCACAATGCATGCACCAAGAAAATATTATGTACAGAGTGAATTGTATGCATTCCATACATGAACATTGCATGCACAAGTGCAAGTGAACAAAAGCAGTCACGTTCGAGTGAGCTATATCTTTTATTTGCACAATTCGTGCATAATGTGTGTACTGTATGCACAATACAGATGTATTATGCCTGCATTACTTGAATACTGTGCCTGTAACCTTTCTGCTATACATGCATAATGCACATACATGAAGCTCATGCGAGTATGGTGCCGTGCAATGCGTGATTGCACATTTACCCTTTTAGTGTACACAATGAGTGAACAAGTCCTATACATGTAATGCAGTACATGTGCGTTATGCCCACACTGCACTATGTGCTAAAATAATGAACTGAAACTGACCTAGTTTCAATGTTAATTTCAGATTGTTGTTTTTGAACGAAACCAATATAAAAACGAGCTCTTGTTTTTCAGTAAAAAATGATTTGAAACCAGCAATCTGCACCAGCTTCAGGCTAAACTTAAAAACCTTGCTCATACTTTACAAAGTGCTTCTCATCAGTTGTGCTAGATTGTCAATTTTTTGCATTACAAAGCTCGTTAATATGTTAAATTGAGAAAGGTGGGGAGTTTGATGAGTGTTTTGTCTAGTGTGTTGATGTTCATTAGTGCCTTTTGCACAACGGGTGATTGGTGGGTTTGAATTTTTTTTATTACTGTTGTGAGAAAATGGTGCCTTGATATGAAGCTAGCATTGGAATTTGTTGAAGAGGCGTAAAGCACCAGAGAATAGCTATAGAAACTAAGGAATGTCATTTGTAGGAAGAAGGCAAAGGAAGACTTTCAGAATTGATACTTTTTAAGCTAAGGAATTTTAGGGGAATTCAAGGTTATTTATGATGTCAGAATAGCACCTGATAGCCAGACAATGCTAATTGATATATCATTATGTCCAAACAAATCACTTAGATTTTTAACATCAGCATTGTTTGTATTAGTAGTTCTGGGCTGTTTATTGAGTTATATTCTTATGTTGAATGATGTTTGATGTTTTAAGACTTTTGATGATTGTATAAGAAATTCAGTAGAAACTCCATGTTAACTAAGAATCTTGTTAGGATAATAGAAAACACACTTAAAGTCTAACCAAAGAGGAATTATTCTGAACTATATGTTTCTGCAAAAATGATGAGAACTTTAAACACCATTAATAGTTTGAAGAGGTGTTACAATAGAAAGTAGTGATCAATATCTTAGAGTGAGAAAGTCACACATATTTTTCAGGAAAATCAGTGCCTGGATATCGATTAACTGCATAAAGATATTGGCCTTAAAATTTTGTTTCATTGAGTTATGTATTTTTTAAGCTATTTTAATGAAGAATGAATTTGTATTTTGCATTAAAATCTTGCTTTTTTTTTTGTTTCCTTCAAAAATTTGTAATACTTATGAATGGAAAGTCTTATGTTGTTTATCTGGAAAACCAGTAGTCAGTTGACATTTTTATAGATATTTGTAAACATGGGTTCTACGAGTGTGTTTTGTTTGCAGTAAATATAATTTTGAAGATAGAAAGGTTCCGTTAATCAATTTGATGTTCACTTTATTATCAGGTAATTTTATGTTTTTATAATTTTATTTGAAGTTTTCACCTTTATTGTTAGTGCCTTTTTACCATGTTGTACTTTCATGATAGGAAATATTGAATTATGAAAAATTTTCTTCCAGGGAATTCTTGTAGGACCCTTATTAGTAGTTCTTCAGGGTTGATGGAATATACAATGCTCCTTTTCTCTTGTCTTTACAGTTTTATGGCATTTTGTTGGTACTATTACTTATGTTAGAGGTAAGGAAGGTGGTGCCCTTAACAAATTCCAAGGGCATTTTGTGTGGTTTGAGGACCTTTTTAAGTAGGCACTTTGTTTTTTGAATATTTTCATGTTTTCATATTGGAAAATATTATACAAATTTGTTCATATTGGGATGAACTTGGTTTCTCTATCTTTTGCATTACTTTTGTAGCACATTTTTTTTTAACTTTGGGTACTAAATTCTGCCCTAGGCCGTGCACTTCTCCCTTAAGTAATGGATTAGTGTGGTATTCCACAAGAGAGGTTAATACCTTGGCACATAAAGTGTAATGGGCATACATCAAAAGTGGCTTCCTTGGCCGCTTTGCTGTTTTGAACAGCAGTTAGAGCGAGGGTTTGGGCTGATATTTATCATTTTTCCACACTACCTTCATTAATTTAACTAATTATTGATTTTCTTGTGATACCAGCATCAAATTCTTTCCCAAGGTTGAATTGTTAACACGTCCATATGATTTGATATAAGAGCTAAGATTCTTTGAATAGAGAACTGCTTACAACCAATTTTATGCATAGAGTTAATGCATATGATATGATATTTCATGAACTTTAAAGTAGATGATGATTATTTAATGAGAGGGAGATTATGACTAATTTAAACTATAATAAATTTTACAAATCTTCTCTATTGAGTATAATAGTTTTGGTTACCCTCGATTTATTTCTTGAGGTACCAAATCAAGGGTGTGGTTTACCACTTATTAGAGTGTATTTTTGAGAGAATACAGAGGGTTGATGGATGTTTTTTTTTTAATCTTTATATGTTTTTAATTGCATATCAGTTCTTATTTTTTTATTTGTTCTATCTTAAGATAGAATTAATTAAGTTCATTGATTTATCATTTCAAGAGATTTTATCTACAAGCAGTTCAGTGGAGCTACAAGGGTTCCCGCTGGACATGGATGAGTAAAGGTAGCGATGTTTTGCTGTTGCGATAACCTCGATCTTTATCTTGCGCAACATAGTGCAGTAGTTAACCATGGGATTGTTGTGCCTCTTCGCATTCCTTCTCTCTTAAATATAATACATAATGGTGGCCAAAGTAGCGGCATGACCGTCGCCATCCCCACATCTCGCAGTTGGCGAACTGATGAACTCCATGAGCTGGTGCAGAAAAGTCAGCCCGGCCACGGCCTCACGTGCCAAACGGTCAACCCAAAACTGCTGGGTGCGCGGGTAGTCCCAGAAGACATGCTGCGTGGACTCCTCCGTCGACATCCCCAAGAGCAGCTGCTACATTGAAGTCCCCTCTGGGCCATCCAAACCGCCGTGGCGAGGTGATCCCCCACCATGCGCCACAGGAAAATGCGCACCCTTGGCAGCACTTTAAGCTTTCATAATCCCCTCATCTAATCCGCGCCCCGCTTATTTCTTCGCCTTGTGGCGTCAACTCTGCATTTCAGTTACAAGTAGAGCCTCCCGTTATCAACCTTCTTTGTCTCAGTGTGGGCCTGAAGCAGCGTGTCCTGTCCAGACATCTGGGCCTAGGGAAGGTGCAGCACCCTGTTTAGCAAGAGATCACTAGCCCATGCACGTATACTTTCGATGTTCTAAACTCCAGCGCGGTAATGCATTCTGCCACGCTCGCCGGCCATACAATATTCATATTGATGAAAGTAGGCCAGCTGCAGATCAGGAGGAAGCCAATCCAATTGTCTTCCGCGAACCTCGCCGTCTTCCCGTTGCTGATTCTCTATACAAAGTTCGACACCACGCTCGGCATTGCCTCCAGTACGAGCCTGCATGCATGTGAAACGTTCTGAGGAGTCTTCAAAGAGGTATGCGTCACGTTGTATTTTCGCCTCATGATATCCACCCAGAGACTATCCTCGCGGCTCAGTAGGCGCCTGTAGTGTTTATTTGCAGAACACATTGCCAAACGCGGAGGTCCTGTAGCCCAAGACCACCTGCAACCTTCGGTAAGGTGACGTTGTCCCAGGATGCATAATGCATCATATGCGCGCTGCTAGTCCCACACCACAGGAAGCTTCTGATCCTCCTCTCGATCTCGTCAATGACTCTCAAGGGCACAACACAATGGCACAATATGTAGCTCGAGATGGCGTTGAGAACAGAGGAAGCCAAAGCAGCTCTGCTAGCAAGCGACAGAGGACAAATCCGCCAATTGGCAATAGAGGCTTCCATCTTCTGAAACAGGTAATTGAAGTATGTTTTCTTCTGACGCTTCGTCGCGATATGAACCCCGAGATACGTGAGCATCCGGCCCCGCTCTATACTGAGTTTCTTTGCCACCATTCTCGACTTTTTCCTACTAATAATTCCGTTGAAGTAAACCCTAGACTTAGAGAAGTTCACACGCAGCCCTGCAGCAGTGCTGAAGGCCTTCATGATTCTGCGCACCGCTTGCACGCCCTCGTGCGTTGTAGAAGCATACAGGAGGACGTCGTCCGCGTAAAGCAAGTGGGAGATTGACGACGCATGCTGTCCGGACCTAAACCCGAGCAATTGTCTGGTCTCATACTCATGCACCAGCACGGAGAGATATTCCATCACGATGACATACAGTTAAGGCGAGAGCGGGCAACCCTGTCGGCTCCACCCATGGAAGTCGAGCACCGTTGATAAGTACCCCAAATCTTGGAAAGGTGATGCAGGCTTCAATCCATTCGCACCAAAGAGGAGGGAACCCCAGAAGCTTCAGCATTTTGAGCAGAAAATCCCATTTCACGTTGTCATAGGCCTGCTCCATATCAATCTTAACAGCTATAAGCTCAGTTTTTGAAGTGCAGAGTGCATTCTGGAGGCCATTTCCTACGTGATGAAGATATTATCTGAAATGCTGCATCCAGGGATGAAGGCACCTTGTTCGCGTGAGACGATAATTGGCATCATGGGCTTCAGTCTTTCCACCAATACTCGCGCCACCACCTTGTATATGGTGTTGCAGAGACTGATAGGCCGGAAATGCTTCGGCTTGCATGCGCCTTGTCTCTTAGGGATTAGGACAATCAACATGTCCTTCCACTCCTTTGGCTTCTCTTCTCCTCAAAGAAGGCAAGCATCGCGTGGATAATGTCACTTCGAGTAATCGCATAGTATCCATGGATAAATTCAGTAGAGATCCCGTCAATGCTCGGAGCTTTATTCCTTTTAATGCTACAAATAGCTGCTGTTATCTCCTTCTTGGTCACTTTGCAAGTCAATTGAGACGTCATGTCAGCACTGATGCTGGCGTGCGGCTCAAAATTCAACGGCGGTGGCGCACGCCCCGCGCAGCGCCACTTTGCCTAAAAGAAGGCCCAGAGGACAGCACTAATATTCTCAGGCGTATCTGCCACCTTGCCCTCCACGTCCTTCAGCTGAGCGATATGTTTCTTACGAGCTCGTGTCGTCGCTGCCGAATAGAAAAATCGAGAGTTGTGATCCCCTAACTGCACCCAGTGCGCTTCGCTCTCTGCCACCACCATCTCTCCTCGTGAGCATATCCACGGTGGAAGGCCATCATCATGTGGCAAAGGCGCGAGCTCTCATCATCCAGCTTCTCTCGAGACACCATCTGCAATTCGTTGATGCTTCTCTCCAGCTCCACATTGTTGTTAGCAATGCTCCCCACCTCGGCTTTACTCTACTTCTGCAGTGTAGCTAGAGTGCGATGGAACTTGGTCGTTAGTTCCTCCATATGGTTGCCCCCTCGCGCGTTTACCACGCTTGATGCACCACCTCAATTAACTGCGGGAAGTCCAACCATACACTCTCAAACTGTATCCTACCCTTGTTCCTCCGTGGCTTCCTGCTTCCCAAATCGACCAGCAGAGGGCAGTGATCGTACCCAAGCCAGCCCAGGTGCGTGACAGAACACACAGGGAACTCATGCAACCCCACAGTGTTCATAAGCACCTGATCGAGTCTCTCCAGGATACGTGCACCATCTTGCTTCCCGTTACACTAGGTGAAGATATTGCTAGTGAAACTCACGTCTACCGGCTGCAGCTCCTGTATGAAATCTGCGAACTCCTGCTGCCCTTTGCCATAAATGAATTTCCTTTCACCCCGTTTCTCTCTTTGCGCTATTACGAGATTGATATCTCCCACCACAATAAGAGGATCATCTTCGCTTGACTCATTCCTCACGACATCCCAAACCTCCCGTCGCTTGTGATGTTCCTTGGGGCGATACACCACGCAGCAGTTCAGCTTAACCATGTGCAGCCGGACCTCAAAGGCTACGACATGTAGAGAAGTAATGATCTTGATGTCAACCTAAGTCTTCCACAGCAATATAATTCCTGCTGACATCCCAGCCGAAGGTTGCATTGCAAAATTCCATTCCCTTCCAAGAAGCCAGTCCGCATCCTTCCTCAGGAAAATTTGAGCTCTCGTCTCCACCAGAACCACGGTAGCAACGTTACCCTCACGTGCAAATATTTGTAGATAGCACATGGACTTCCTGTCCCGAATTCCCCTAATGTTCCAAACAACAAATCTCATCATCGATTAATTTGTTAAATTATCTCTGTGTAGCCACCATCACAGAGTAAGACTCCCCGAGCGTCCACAAGAGCGCACGTAATTCCGTACAGCCAGGCCATTGCACTTCTCCCTTGATGAGGCAGAAGGCGACCTCAATCGTCGAACCCGGTATCCCTGTGCCCCACAAAGTGCAGCCCAAGAGAAGCCCTCCTGCTTCATATTGGTGTAAGATCCATCCGTGCGTGTCTTTTCCTCCGTCGCATATTCTTCCAACAATGGCCTCTTCCCCTTATTTGTTCCTGCCTGCACAATTTGCCCCATTCCTGCTTCCTTCGTCAGAGCTTCTGGACGTGAATCATTCTCTTTGTCCTCCCTTGCCGTTGGGAGCCAAGCCTGCTCCATCATGTCCCTTCCTCTGGCCTTGGATAGGCTCCTCTCCCTGTCATACATTCTCGCATCCACCCTAGCTTTAATCACCTCCCTCAAGGTTCTGCGTGAGTTTTGGTGCACCCTGCTTGGAGAATTCCTGCGTGCGATTGTGCCATGCCTCTTACGTCGAGGAAGAACAAGCCTCCACGGACTCAGGCCACCCAACTTTGTGTTCTCCTTCGAGTCACGCGCATGTCGCCCCAGCACTCCCGGACCCCTGGAGCACTCTGCTTCAGTGGCAGATTCACTCCATGTGCTCGTCTCCGCAACCTGCAACAATCTACATCCAGGCTCATTGCCGCCATGAGCCAAAACAGTTTTTGTTGTTGCCTCATCAGGCTTCCCCGCTTCCTTCCCACTACTCGTCATCCTAGGTGTGCACGCAGGTGCAGCCTCCTGAGTCGTGTGCATGCTGCACTGCCCCGCAAGGTGACCCACCCACATGCCCGCAGTTGAAGCATACCTGAGGCAACCCCTCATACTCGAATGGTTGGTAGACTCTACCAAACTCCCCTCATAACCACATGGCAGGTTTTAAGGGCTTTGAGATATCCATTCGGACGCACACCCCAGCAAATGCGGATCTTTGCATGTCGGTGGTCTACCCGTCCAGCAAGATTGGCTCCCTAATCGCCTTAGCAATTCTCAGGATATTTTCCACATCCCAGTATATTAAGGGGAGGCAAGGGAAACACACCCACACTGGTGCACACATCGCCGTCGTGGCATTTGGTCGACATTCATGCGTCCACACGTCCAGCCCCATGGCTTGGCCAGCAACTTGCCACGAGTCGCCTAGCCAAACTTTGTTTCTATCATGCATGGAGTGGAAGTGTTGGCAGAAGCATCCGGAAGACAAATCAAGAATTCTGGAGTTTTTGTAATGACCCAATTGCTTCTGTAGTACCCGTGTGATATCGAAGAACGAGAGGGTATTCTCATACACACGCCCAACCAGATCAAACTTGTGAAATTTAATGCGTTTGTAGCATGCTTCAAAGGACATAACATCTTTGTTATCAACATGCTCTGGCATGCCCGCTGCTCTATCCTTAACATCGATGGTAGCCGGACGCACCAAGGATGTTACGCATCCACTTGAAACGTTATTCTTGGAACTTAAGGCCTCCTTAAAGCTAACTCTATTCGGTTGGGCCTCCGTATTCGTAGCCTGCAGTGGAGTACTGTACACCGACCCCCAGTAGCACCCTGATTAGGACACTGAGTCTCCTTCGATCGCGCGGATGCCGCACGCTCCTTAGCCTTGTTCTCTTCATCCCTCAACTCAGTCAGTTCAGCCATCATGGTATGAGCAACAGCATGCCCCAGAGCTTCAGCTCATCACATTCGATGTTCAAATACCTTAACCAGTGTTGCTTTACCTTTCGCCAAGATCACCGAACCCGCCTCAGAATCTACTGAGTTCACGGGGCTGCACGATGAAGCAGTAGAGTCAATCGATGGCTCTGTCTTGTGCCTTAAGATCCCAACATCCTCCTCGCTAGCCAATACTCCAGGAGCGAGACCATTCTTCTAAGTGTCTGCCCCCATCTTCTCTGTTGCGATAGTGTAACATTCTCTTTCCGGCGATTCACTCACAGAGGTCTTTGTTTTCCTGTTGCTCTTCCTCCCCTTGGTTCCCGCCATATTATGTAGCTACCATAGTTAGGGCTGCATGTGTTCCAAAACCTAATTCATGCAGGAAGAGGAATCGGTAACCTGCACCGCACGAGAAACTTGCTATTTAATCATGTCTCAGCACCCCAGCATGGAAACCAGTTTCTAAGGAATTCAAATTTGAATTTTTCAGGAGGCCACGTCTCCGGGTTGACTTCCACCATGGAATAGGGTATATGCACGTGCCCGAAACAGGGTACACGCACGTTCACCAGCTACCCGTTACCAGCACCGTTTTCACCATGTCACGTGCCCACCGTCCCCCAGTCTTCGTCGTGGGTGCTCCAGTCACCGGCGCCAGCTACCCGACACCAGCGCGCCGATATCAATACGCCATCACCAGTGACCCGCCCTCCAACCTGCGCCTCCAGCACTTTGCCTTCGGTCGCTGCCGCTAGTCGCCGTCGCCAATGCTCCTCCAGTCTTCGTCACCACCACCTTGGCACAGGCTCACCGTCTCAACAGTCTCGGCCACCAGCGTTCTGTCCCCAGTCACCGTCACCAGCCTCCCACATCGCTACTGGCCCACCGTCTGAAAGACAATAATGACATTTGATTTCATGTTATATTCTCGATGTATCTCTTTTGTGATCTAGTGGTCAAAAGATTCATTAATTTAATGGGCCAAATCCTTAAATCTCCAATTGCTATTCATGTAAAAACCCTGTAATCAAGTTGATTTTGAATCGCTTTTAGTGTTTTTATGATAGTTCCAAGATCACCTCATCATATACTTATTGTTCAAATCTTCTACACCAATTATAGTTCAAGTTGATTTGTGCAAAACATTTCAAGTAGTCAATAACACAAATAATTATAGTTCTCGTATTATAAATTATTGACACCAACTATGAGTTATGATTTTGTTATTATAAATTGCTTGCACCAACTTTATAGTTTCAACACAACAGAGTTAATAGAGTAGCACAGATGACTTGGTATGATAGAGCCAGTTTGTGATGGTTTGAGAGGATTGGTGATATATGTAATTAATGGTTAGAATGCATTTTTGTGGAGGTAGATTAGATCTAATGTAGAGAATTTTTTGTGTATAAAAGGGATTTGTTGGTATGCATATGAAGAATAATCTCACATTGGATATTTAACACGATTTTTGTAATTAGGACAGTTCTAGGATAGCATTTGGGGCCTTATAAGGGATGTAGAGTTTAATGACTACAATGCCTTGTTTTGATTTTTCTATTGCCATTGTGTTATGAGGTTAAGAGAGATAGCAGATGAGAAGAAAATTGGGTATTGTTATGGATGGGATGAGCCCTTGCTTAAAGATAATTGCATTTTATTGATTCAAATCATTCATGTACATCTTTTCTACTACATTTCATGGTAGGTTGATTTGGGAATGTAGACCAACTCCTGCTCCACATTCGAGCAAATTGTCTCAATTAATCCAACCATTGCATGCCCCTCTTGTTATAATAAAAAATTTTAGTTTTAGTTTTGTAGTACACCAATCTTCAAGTTGTTCAGTGTTAAACTAACTTCTCATTGATGTATTTTTTTATTGAAATTCAATATAAAATTCAATTTCTTGATCCTAAATATGTTTTTGTTCTATTCTAAAAGAAGATCTGCTTTAATTCTCTTTGTACGTATACAAGAAATGAGTTTAATTAGTTTGTTATTTTTTTCATTTTTTTGTCTTTTCCCAAATCATTTGATGTTTTGTATTTATCATGTTCTAGGGTATTTATTCTCCTTTTTTAAGTTGTACCTATAGTCATTAGCTTATTATCCTCTATTATCTATTCTAAGTGTTTGTATAGTAATATATATAATATGTTATAGACAGTATATTAGATTCAAATATTATATATTCATAATATTCTTAAATATTTTATATTTTAGATTATCATATGATATTGAAGATTAGATTATAATAATTAATATGATAATTATAATGAATATAATTAAGTTTTGTAAATTAGAATAATAATCTTTTATTAGATATTTTAATCTTTTATTATATGATTATTTATAATACTTTTAGATTCCATTATATTAGCCTTTATTTTCTTTGATAAATAACCTAATTTTCGTCTGAGCTCTTGGTTTTATATAGTTTTAAGAGACATTGAATAGTCTAAGAGCTTGGTGGAATGATCTAGTACTTATCATATAATCTGATTAATACAGATGTATGATTTGGCTAGAAAATAGTTTCATTCGAATTAGTTAATTATACTTATGTTTGTTTTGTTTTTAATGAAAATATTGGCTAATTGATTCTCTGATGTTCAAATTTTTTTGTTACATTTTTATAATTAATGTGGTTACAAATGAAATGATGTCTAATGTTAATGTCATCTGAGCCAATGCTCCGCCAGACCTCAGAAATTGTGCCACGTTGAAGGGCAGGGCACTGGTACGGCGCCGGTGACTGAAGCAGGTGCAATCACGACAAAGATGGGGGGACGGAGAGCACCTGATCGGGTGCTGAAGACGGTGTTGGTAACGGGGAGGCACGACTTCTGGCCACCGTCGGCGACCTTTGCTTCCTCCCCCTTCCCCTTCCAAACGGAGTGCTGAAGTGGTGGAGACTGGGACTGGAGGAGCGTTGTCAGCGGCGACTGGTGGCGGCGTCTGAAGGCGTAGTGCTGGAGGCACAGGCTGAAGAGCAGGGCACTGGGACGGCGTGGGTGACTGAAGCAGGTGCAATCATGACAAAGACAGGGGGACGGTGAGCACATGACCGGGTGCTGATGACGGTGCTGGTAACGGTTAGTTGGTGCGCATGCGTGTGCATCGGGCACGTGCGGGTACCCCTTTTCGTTGTGCAGGATTTCCCGGATGCGTGGCTCCTGGAATTTCAAATTTGAATTCCTTGGTAGCTCGTTTCCGCGCTGGAGTGCTGGGACAGGATTAAACTGTAAGGCTCTCTCGCGGTGCAGGCTATCGTTTTTCTTCATGCATGGTTTTGGGACACTTGCAGTCCTAACGATAATAAGTTTCTTAATATGGCGGGAACCAAGGTGAGGAAGAGCAACAGGAAGCTTAGGACCTCTGGGAGCAAATCGTCAGAAAGAGAATGCTACACTATTGCAACAGAGGGAAAGGGGGCGGACACAGAAAAATTTCCTCGCTTCTGGAATATTGGCTGCTGAGGCGGAGCCATCGACTGACTCTATAGATTCGTCGTGTAGCCCTATGAACACGGTGGACTCTGTAGCGGTGTCGGTGACCTTGGTAAAAGGTAATGCAGCGCCAGCTGAGGTATCTGAACGTAAGAGGCAGGGAGATGGAGACCGAGGGTGTAATGTTGCTCATATCGCGACGGCTAGACTGAAAAAGCTGGTGTATGAAGAGAACAAGGCTGAGGAGCGTGTGGGATGTGCGCGATAGGAGGACTCAATGTACTGATCATGGTGTTGTTGGGGGCGGTGTGCAGCGCTCCTCTGCAAGTTATGAATAGAGAGGCCCAACCAAATAGAGTTAGTTTCAGGGAGGCCTTAATTTCCAAGAATAACGTCCCAAGCGGACGTGTAACATTCTTTGTGCGCCCGGTTATCATCGACGTAAAGGACCATGCTGCAAGCATGCCAGACCATGTAGAGAATGAATATGTTGTTATGTCCTCGGAAGCATGTTACATGCGCATTGAATTCTATAAGTTCGATCTGGTAGGGCGCGTGTATGGGAATACCCTCTCATTCTTCGTCGTCGCGTGGGTATTGCAGAAGAGATGGGGCAATTACAAAAACTTCAGGATTTTGGATGTCTTTCGATTGCTTCTACTTATATTTTGGCTCCATTCGTGACAGGAATGAAGTTTGGCTGGGAGGCCCATGACAAGTTGTAGGCCAAGCCATGGGTTAGATGTGTGGACACCTGAATTTAGGCCAAATGCCACAACAGCGATGTGTGCACCAATGTGGGTGCGTTTCCCTTGCCTGCCATTAATATACTGGGATGTGGAGAACATCCTGAGAATTGCTAAGGCGATTGGGGAGCCCTTTTTGCTAGACAGATGGACCGCTGACATGCAAAGATCTGCATTTGCCAGGGTGTGCGTCCGAATGGATCTCTCGAAGCCCTTAAAACCTGACATATGACTAAGAGCGGAATTTGGCAAAGTCTACCATTCCTTCGAGTATGATTGGCTGCCGCGGGTATGCTTTAATTGTGGGCATGTAGGTCTCCTTGCGGGGCAGTGCAAAATGCACACGACTCAGGAGGCTGCGCCTGCGTGTACATGGGGGACGATGAACAGTGGGAATGAAGTGGGGAAGTGTGATGAGGCGACAACAAAAACTGCTATGGCCTTTGGAAGCAATGAGCTTGGATGTGGATCGCTGGAAGTGCTCTAGGACTCATTGAGTGTTGGAGCAAAATGCGTGACTTGGAGGAGAAGGGACCAAAGGTGGGACCGTGGATGCTTGTTCTTCCCTGACGCAGGAGGCAGGGCGTAATCGCCCACAGAAGTTCACCAAGCAGGGCGAGCTAGAACTCACGCAAAACCTCGAGAAAAGGGGCTAATGCCGAGGTGGATGTGAGAATGTATGACAGGAAGAGGAGTCTACCAAGGCCGGAGGAAGGGACATGGCGAGGTGGGCTTGGTTCCCAAGGGCAAGGGAGGACAGGGAAAAGGCTCCACGTCAAGAAGCTCCGATAAAGGAAGCGGGAACGGAGCGGATTGCGCAGACAGGAATAAACAAGGGGAAGAGGCTGTTGCTGGAGGAATATGTGACGGAGAAAGCCAAATGCAAGGATGGATCTTACACCAATACGAAGTAGGAGGGTTTCTTTTGACCTGTGCTTCGTGGGGTGCAGGGACACCGGGATGGACGACGGAGGCCGCCTCTGCCTCATCAGGGGAGGAGTGTAATGGCGTGGTTGTACAGAATTACGCGTGTTGTTGCAGATGCTCGGGGAGATATCTCTGGGACGATGGCCACATATGGGTAACCTTACAATTATTCGACGATGATGCGATTTGTTGTTTGGAACATTAGAGGAGTCAGGGGCCGGAAGTCCAAAGGTTATCTACAAAGGTTTGTACTTGAGGGCAATGTTGTTGTGGCTCTTGTGGAGACGAGAGCTCAATGTTTCCTGAGGAAGGATGCGGATTGGTTTCTTAGAAAAGAATGGAATTTTGCGGTGCAACCTTCGGCTGGGATGTCAGCAGGAATTATACTGCTGTGGAAGAGTTGGGTCGACATCACGATCACGGCTGCTTCCTTGCATGTAGTTGCGTGTGAGGTCAGGTTGCGCGACGTAAGTAAGCTGAATTGCTGCGGGTGTATGGGCCCAAGAATCATCACAAGCGACGGGAGGTCTCGGATGTTGTGATGAATGTGTCTAGCAGGGATGATCCTCTTATTGTGGCGAGAGATTTCATTCTCATAATGGTGCAAGGAGAGAAGCGGGGTGGAAGGAAATTTATTTATGGCAAAGGGCAGTAGGAGCTCGTTGATTTCATGCAGGAGCTGTAGCTGGTGGACATGGGTTTCACAGGCAATATCTTTACCTGGTGCAACGGGAAGCAAGGTGGTGCACGTATCCTGGAAAGACTCGATCGGGTGCTTATGAATACTGCAGGGATGCACGTGTTTCTCGAGTGCTCTGTCCTGCACCTGGGTCGGCTTGGGTCTGACCATTGCCCTATATTGGTCGATTTTGGGAGCAGGAAGCTGCGGGGGAACAACGGAAGGATACAGTTCAAGAGCTTTTGGTTGGATTTCCCACAGTCAATTGGGGTGGTGCACCAAGCGTGGAGCAGGCGTGCAGGGGGTAACCATATGGAGGAGCTAACGACCAAGTTCCATTGCTCTCTGGTTGCATTGCGAAAGTGGAGTAAAGCCGAGGTGGGGAGCATTGCTAACAATAATGTGGAGCTGGAGAGAAGCATCAACGAATTAAAAATAAAGGAGTCTCGGGAGGGTCTGGCAGAGGAGGAGAACACGCGCCTTGGCCACATGATCATGGCCTTCCATCGTGGCTGTGCACATGAGAAATAGTAGAGGCAGAGAGCGAAGGTGCACTGGGCACAGTTAGGGGACCGCAACACGGTTTTTCCATGCAGTTGTGACGGCACTTGCTCGGAAAAACCACATCGCTCTGCTGAGGGACGCGGAGGGCAAGGTGACGGACATGCCTGAGAGTCTCAGGGATGTCCTGTTGGCCTTCTTTGAGGCAAAGTGGCGCTGCGTGGGGCGTGCGTCAATGCTGTTGAATTTTGTGTCGTCCGTTAGCGTCTGTGGCGACATGGCTTCTAAATTGAGTTGCAGGGTCACTGAGAACGAGATAATTGCAGCTATTCGTGGAATTAAAAGGAATAAAGCCTCGGGCATTGATGGGATAACTGTGGAATTTCTACATGGATATTGGGCGATTACACCCAGGGACATCATCCGCGCGGTGCTTGCTTTTTTTGAGGAGAGGAGTATGCCGAAGGAGTGGAAGGACACGTTGATTGTTCTAATCCCGAAGAGACAGTGTGCATGCATGTCGGAGCATTTTCGACCAATCAGTCTTTGCAATACTATATACAAGGTGGTGGCGCGCGTATTGGTGGAAAGACTAAAGCCTATGATGCCAAGTATCATCTCGCGCGAACAAGGTGCTTTCATCCCTGGGCGAAGCATTTCGAACAATGTCTTCATCGCATATGAGATGGCTTCTAGAATGCACGCCTGCACCGCAAAATTGGGCCTTATGGCAGTTAAGATTTATATGGAGCAGGCTTACGACAACGTGCAATGGGATTTCCTACTCGGGATGCTGAAGCTCATGGGGTTCCCTCTTTGGTGCGAATGGATTGAAGCCTGCATCATCTCTCCGAGATTTGAGGTACTCATCGACGACTCTCGTCTTCCTTGGGTGGAGGCTCAAGGGGGGGCTCCGACAGGGGTGCCCGCTCTCGCCCTACTTGTATGTCCTCGTGACGGAGTATCTCTCTGTGTTGGTGCGGGACTATGAGACCAGACAATTGCTTGGGTTCTGAGCAGGGCAGCATGCGTCATTGATCTCACACCTACTCTATGCAGACGACGTCCTCCTGTACGCTTCTGCCACGCGTGAGGCTGCACGCGTGGTATGCAGAATCATGAAGACCTTCAGCAATGCAGCGGGGTTGCGCGTGAACTTCTCGAAATCCAGAGTTTATTTCAGCAGAAGCATTAGTAGGAAGAAGGCAAAGATGGTGGCGAAGAAACTTAGTAAGGAGCAGGGTCAGATGGTAACGTACCTTGGGGTTCCTATTGCGGTGAAGCGGCTGAAGAGAGCGGACCTCAACTTCCTGCTTCAGAAGATTGAAGCCTATGTTGCCAATTGGTGGATTCATCCGTTGTCGCTCGCTGGCAGAGCTGCCTTGGCTTCCTCTGTTCTCATCGCCATCTCGAGCCACATACTGTGCCATTGTGTTGTGCCCTTGGGAGTCATCAATGAGATTGAAAGGAGGATCAGAAGCTTCCTATGGTGCGGGGCGAGCAGCGCGCATATGATGCATTATGCGTCTTGGGATAGCGCCACCTTATCGAAGACTGCGGGGTGTCTTGGGCTTCGGGACCTCCGCGCCTGGCAACGCGTGTTGCAAATGATGCACTACAGGCCCCTCTTGAGCCGCGAGGCGAGCCTCTGTGTGGATATTATGAAGCGGAAGTATAATGTGACAAATACCGCTTCGAAAGCTCCCTGGAATGCGTCCCATGCTTGTAGGCTCGTGCTGGAGGCAATGCCATATGCGATGTCGAACTTTGTATGGAGAATCGGCGATGGGAAGACGACGAGGTTCGCGGAAGACAATTGGATTGGCTTCCTCTCTATTTGCAGCAGGCCTACTTTCATCAATATGAACACTGTGTGGCTGACGAGCGTGGTTGAATGCATCATCGTGGTCGGAGTTTGGGACGTTGACAATATACGTGCATGGGTTGGTGAGCAATTGCTCGACAGGGTACTACACCTCCCCAGGGTTCAGATGGCTGGACAGGACACGTGGCTTCAAGCGCATATTGAGACGAAGAAGGTCGACAACGGGAGAATTTATTTGCACCTGAAATGCAGAGCTGACGACGTCACCAAGCAAAGATGCCGGCGAGACGCGAACCAGATGAGGGGATTATGAAAGCTTAAAGTATTGCCGATGGTGCGCATGTTCCTGTGGCTCGTGGTAGGGGATTACCTCCCTACGACGGCTTGGATGGCTCGGAGGGGACTGCTCGAGGCAGCGGTTACTTTTGGAGCTGCGTGGCGGAGTCCACGCAACATGTCTTCTGGGACTGCCTGCGCACCCAGGAACTTTGGGTTGATCGCTAGGCTCGCGGGGTCGTGGCCGCCCTGGGGCCGCCTCGGGGTACGGGTGCCAGGTTGACTTTTCTAAACCGGCTCATGGAGCTTGTCGGTTCACCGGTGACGCGATATGGGGTTGGTGTCGGGCATGCTACTTCGTTATCCACTACTATGTACTACATTTTGGAGAGAAGGAATGCGAAGAGGCACAACGATCCAGTGGTCAACTCCTGCACTATGATACGCAAGATTAAGATCGAGGTTATCGCAGTAGCAAGACATTGTAACCTTTACTCATCCATGTCCAGCGGGAACCCTTGCAGCTCCTCTGAACTGCTTGTAACCCATAGTTGGGTTCCCCCCCCCCCCCAACTGGATGGATAAAAATGAATTGTGACGCTGTTGTTGGGGAGGATACCGTCGGCCTTGGGCTGGTGGTGAGGGACTACATGAGAAAGCCGCTCCTGGTGGTTGGTATGAGGGTTTTCTCACAGGCTGAGGAAGCTATGGAGGTTCAGGCTATGCTCAAGGCCCTTGATCTGCTAAGGGATACCCTTTCCCAATATCACGCCGTGGAGATTCAGACAGATTCGATGCTGGCACTGCAGAAGGTCCGCAAGCTCATCTCCCATCCGCCTATGGTGGGCCATTTTGCTGAGGCTATCGAGCACGCAAGGTGCCTAGATGTGCTCAGATTTTCCCACATTTATAGAGAGGGGTATGCGTCTGCTGACTGGGTGGTGCGTGCTGCATGTTGTATGGAGTTTGTCTGGGTGAGGGGGGTGTCCTTTCCCAAGCCCCTCACTAAACTTATGCTGTTAGATTTCATATTTGATCCTCTATGAGAATCATACATAAAAACCTTTTGTATGGCTTATGTTTCCTTTTGATTCAATAAAAAAAAGAGTTGTTGCATTAAATTAGAATTTCTTCTAGCTAAATTCTAAAATTAGCAAGTTATTTCTTGATTCATGGGGGACTTGAGCAACACAACTGGTGGTTGCAGCATACTTAGCTTCTATTGTTAATAGGGCTACCAAATTTTGCTTTCTATTGGATCATGACATAAGTTAACTTCCAAGTGTGACATGTCCTAAATGTGCATTTTCTATTCATTCAACATGTTACAAGATCAGTGTTTTAATATGTTAAATCTTCGATCATTCTTAGGATACCATAAGCTTATTGGTTTTGAACCTATAAGATATTTAAAAATGTGTAATCATGAGTAAATGATATTCTTTTGGATTGGCTTGATAGCGTGCACATAAACGATACTAAAGATAATGTCTGATCTACTCGTAATCAATTGTAGCAATAAGCCAATCATTTTTTTATATAATATTTTTTAACTGGGTTTCTTACTCATCTTTATCTAAATTAATATTAGTTGTCAATGTTATGTTTTTTGTTTTTAAATTATCATGGCCAAATCTTTTCAATAGTTTTTTTGTTACATTTAGTCTAAATATAAAAGTTTTATCTTCACATTGTTTTATTAAGAATGTTAGTTCTCTCGTTATGTTCATTTCAAATTAATTTTTCATTAACTTGACAAAATATTCATATTATTTTAAATAGGTAGATTCAAATTATATTGTCAACATAGATTTGACAAATTACACATTTCTTTTTAAAATCTATTATGAATATGATTGTATCCACTTTCTTCTAATAAAATCATTTGAAATTATGAATCAATATAATCTATTATATCAAGATCTATGAAATTGTTTTAATCCATAAAATATTATTTTTAGTTTAAAAACATTGTTTCATTTATTGTTTTGTTTAAATCCCTAAGGTGGTTCTTCATTATACAACAACATTTGTGTTTATTCTAGATATATTCTTTACATTCATTTAAAGTAATCTAAAACCTTTGTAACACACTTGAGTTGGGAGTATTCAAATTGCTTTTAATCTAACAATTGGTGTGAATCTTTCTTCAAAGTTAGTACATTTTACTTGGCTATATCTCTTTGAAATCAGCTCTTTTTCCTAAGTGTGATAACATTATAATATAACTTATTTTTAAAGATCTATATTATATCTATTGTAGTGTTCTAAATAATGAACGAAGCAGTGTTTACAACTTCAAATAAAAGAAATATATATTTTGATAAATTATATTCACTTAGCATAGTATTGCCTATACAATATTTTCTGATTTGTTTTAGCTACATTTTGTTGTGCTATGCATAGAGTTGAAAACTTGTGCATAATTCTATAGTTATTACAAAATTGGATAAACATTTTATTTTTAATTTTTTCTTTATATAATTATTATGTAATGAAATATTTGTAGTGTTGTATTTTTTTAGAAATTTTATCAATAAAAGATGCAAGAAAGGCTTGCACTCACACAAAAGATCCAAAAGATCAAGAGAACATTGATTTAAAAGAGCCTATAAAATACAACATAAAGAAGAAAAAGGAAATATAAACACAAAATCATTGTAAATGACTTGAATGATTTTACCAAACAATGGAAATGAGAAAGCTTCACTTCAATAGATTTGAATGACAAATCTTTTAGCTCCTTTTAGAATGATTTCTTTGAAAAATTTGAAGATCATTGATTCTTATTAAGGAGTTATTAATGTTGTGTTGCATAGGTTGTACAAAAACAAGTTATCTTTAATGTTTAATTCATTCAAATATATGATCTTAGAATATTTTAGGAATTTAAAAATATAAATATGATTATTTGTAATATTTAAGTACAATTATTTTCTATTTTTTAAAGATTTTGTGATTGTTGCTCATTTTCTTTAACTCATTGTGTAATTTGATGGTTTCATGAAATGGTTTGATTAAGTCAAATAGGATCTTTTTGATTTATCGAAGTACCGGTCAGATTGAATCACAAATTATTTAACAAATTGCCTAACTACTATTGAAATAATCATTAGACTTAACATCAAATGCATATTAAATAGTCTGGCAATTGTCTAATAAATAGACCATTTTGGTGACCCTACTTATCATGTCATTGTTTTATGTCATCTTGTGATTTGATCATTATTAAACTAGCCATTGGATGTTAATGGGATAGTCCACTAAACATCTAATAGGAACTTGTTTAGATGGTTAATGTTATGTTAACATTAGATACTTTTGTCAAATGATTTGACACATAGAATGGTTTTATGAGCGTTCGATAGAGGTCTCTTTTTGAGCTTTGTTTTCTCTCTCATTGGTTTGATGATCAAATAGATTGATATTCATCTAACAGTATGCATTATCTTTTAAATATTTATCAAACTATGTATTGGATAATCCAATATGCATTTTGACAAAAATTAATTAAGTTTATTTAAGATAATGATTATTTCATGATCAAGTAATACCCAATGAATAATTTGAAGGGTCCATTAGATAGTTTAATGTATATAATTATTTTATTTTAGAAAATTTATTTGAGTAAAAGCTTTTTTTGGAAAATTATTTAGTGTAAAGTTTTTATTTCATGCTTATTAACTCATTTATTACGATCCTAGTGTCACGAAATATTAAGTTGTAGGGTGTACATGCTATTACTATAAAAAGATAATTTAAATAAAATTCTTCACTTCCATTTAACTATCACGTTGTCCAATTGTCTTAAGAATTTTGCTCGACTCAAGATCTATGCATGCACTCAAGGAAAAGCATTAGACTACGAGTTATGATTATGCTATTATAAATGAATTACATCGAACTCATGGCTTCAACACAAAATAGTTAATAGAGAAGCACAAATGACATAATGATGGTTTGAGCAGATTGATGATATATGCTATTGAGGATTTAAGAATGAAGATTATCTCCTGCTCCACATTTGAGTAATATGTTTAGGCTCATCCAACCAATGTTGTTCATTGTTGATCACTGGTATATGGTTCTTCGACTTTGCATCGACCCTTTGTTAGAATATTAATGTTTTCATCTTCTGCGTTCAAGGTTTAGTTTTTTGCTAACTCAAGTTTTCGAGATGCTTATCTATTTGATTTGTTGATAAAGTGTTAAAAATGGTGAAAGTTATTTATTTATTTTTTGAATATGGCATTTAAGTTTTAAATTTTCTTTTAAGAAAATTTTTAAGAACATAAGGGTTTGTTTGGTGTAAGTATTATAGTTTTAATTGTAAAGATATTGATAAAAAAACCTTGCTATACATTAAGGGGAAAATAGATTCTTGTTTCTATTAAATTTTCTTTCAAATTTTTATAATAAAATATAACAATATTCATGGATAATTTTAAAAATATAAATAAATGAAACCCAAAATAAGTCAAAATAAATTTGATGAAAGCTTTTATTTGAATTAAAATATTTGTTTGCTATTTCTTGAATTATCACAAGCAAAGCTAAACTTTCAATGGGCTATTTTAAAAAAAAAAACATTAAAAATTTGAATTTTTTTATAAATCTTAGATTAACTAAGGGAGCGTCTCTTTGGATGACATCTTGAGTTGTCTTAATTATTCAAAACTTAGAATTCTTAAAAAAATTGTTATTTGTAATTTGTTTGTTATAAAATTGATAAAATATTTTAACTTGTCTCATTTTATGGAGACTCACTTATGATTGAGTTGGGTTAGCGTAACAAATTAATAAGATCTTAAACATTCTTATAGGGGAGAAAAAATTGATGGTAACTATTTATATAAGCATGACAATAACTCATTATAGATAGACACAACCACCATGTGCATGAGCATTCTTATTTAACTTTATCTAACATAAGGTAATGGTAGCAACTATAAGTAGACGATTAATGTTATCTCTCTAAATCATGACATGCAAAATGATTAGCAACAAAGAAATCTGAGTTGAGATTTCACTCATCAAAGTAACAAAAGAATACTAAAAAATATAAATAAAATATTGGGATACTCATAAAAAGCATGATCTAATGTCTTCTCATGAATATAATCTCAACAAAACAAAATTTTGAATCTTCTCCACAATGTATGATACCTCGCTGTCACATTCATCTTCATCATCATCGAGGAAAGACAGTGTGTTAAGCTACTCAAAACTATATTTAATGAAGGTAGGCCCATGATTATCCTAATCTTGAGATCTATGCTCATAATTGTAAAATTTTGACGACATGCAAAAAAAGAGAGGCTATAGCCAATGTTTGTCTTAATACAAAGATTCATTTTAAAAAAATATTAATTTAATAACAAAAGCTACAAAACAAAGATTTTGACAACATAGGTTCTAATTTTATGATTTATCATGGAAAAAAGTATTTTACTTAAAAAAAATGGCTTCATGAAGAAGTTTTAAGCCAATGGATATCCCATCATAAATACATCTAAGAAAACATAATATTTTTATCACAACAAAAGGCCTTGATCCATACATCCTTCGTCATATTGTTAATCCATATTTAATTTGATGACAAAAGTCACAAGTAAAGACTTAAGCCAACATGTGCCTTATTCTTAAGTTTTGTTTTGGAAAAATACATAATACAATGATAAAGATTACAAAAAAGATCTAGTATAATTGAATTCTATTTCTTAACATAATAAATTAAATTTATACTATAACTCTTTTTGAAGGTTAGATCCTCAAAAATTTTCATTATATTAGGATTAAAGACCCTTTGAGAGAAAAGCTCTTGAAGTGACTCATTTGAAAATACATGCCAAAATGGGAAAAGAAATATGTACCAAAATTTAAATGTTCTAATAGAAACAATTGAAAACCTATAAGATAATCAATTAAATAAAAATATAAATCCAAACCAAAAGTTAAAAATTATGAGAATAAAATCCCATAAAATCATCAATTATATTAGGAGCATATATCAATTCAAATTCATATTAAACATTAGTTCATAAAATTATTAATCTCAGAGAAAATATAAACTTAAATCAAATCAAATTAAAAAATCTTAAAACTAAAAAGGAAAGGCAAAAGTGTGCATTAAGTGATATAAATTTAAATAACTCAAGAAAACTAATAATGTTTTGTTTGAGCTTTTATAAAAAAGTTGATTTTATGATTTTTAATTCAATATTTCAATCCAAATGATTCCATAAGAACTTTAGAGTGGATATAAACAGTGTTTGTCATTTTTGTAAATTTGGTTATATTGCATATGTATAGGCACCTAATGCACTAAGAAAAAAATTAGTTGATAAAAGTGAAAAATACATATTCATTGGGTATAATGAGAAGTCAAAAGTTTACAAATTCTACAATCTTTTAACAAAAAAGATGATTATTAGTCACAATATTGTGTTGGTAGAATAAAATACTTTGAATTAAAAAGAAATGAATAATGATAAAAACAATCACACTTAGGCAAGAAGAAGAAATTTAAAATCAACAAACACATGATTTGAATTCTTCAACAAGTCTACTTCAAGTACAATTGTTATGCAAAAGATAACACATCCTATTAACTTAAGCAGAAAAATAAAAAGTTTACAAGAAATATATGAGCAAACTTTTGAGTTTATGTTATTTTCTTGATAATAAACCCATTTCTTTTGATAAAGCAATATGTGACATAAATTTGCAAAAGGCTATCGATGAAGAATTAGCTTTTATGAAGAGGAATGATATATGGGAGTTGGTTGATTTCCCTCCTCAAAAGAAACCTATAGGAGTGAAATGAGTTTACAAAATCAAGCATAAAGTAGATGGAATAGTAGACAAATACAAGGCAAGACTTGTGATGAAAGGCTTTAAGCAAAAATATGGTATAGACTACTACAAGGTATTTGCTCTATTTGCTCAATTTGATACAATGAAATTGATTTTAGCAATTACAACACATCATGGATGGAAGGTATCCAATTTGATAATAAATCTATATTTTTGAATGAAATTTTAGAAGAAGTATATGTTGACCAAATGTTACAAAATAGTGAATGATCTATATAAAGTCTAACCTTTGAAGATGGCTTATATGGATTAAAACAAGCATCAAGAGCATAAAATATCAAGATTAATGGATGTCTTCAACAACAATGATTCCAAAAATGTCTATTTGAGCATGCACTTTATATTAAGACAACTAACAATACTATTCTTATAGTTTGTCTTTATATAGTTGATGTGTTTTATACAAAAAATTCTTTTGAATTATTTCAAGAATTCAAAAGAACTATGTAACATGAATTTGACATGAAAAATAATGATAAAATGTCATACTTCCTTGGCTTGAAAGTGAAGAAAATGACAAATGAAACCCAAATCTCTCAAGGAAATGCATTGAGTCTACTTCATTCAAAAGTCTTATTGGTAGTCTTCGTTACCTCATTATTTCAAAACCTGATATTCTATATTCTATTGGACTTATTAGTTGATATATGAAAAATTTAAAATAAACACATTAGATAGTTACAAAAAGAATGCTAAGGTACATTAAAAGAACACTTCATTATGGTTTGTATTTTACCAACCAAAGTAGGAAAGATTTATGTGGCTACTCCAATAGTGACTAAGGAGATGATATAGATAAAAAGAAGAGTACAACTGGTTATTATTTCTTTTTAAATTTATCAACATTTATGTGGAGATCAACTAAACAAGATGTCATTGTTCTTTCATCTTGTGAAGCAGAGTATATTACAGTTTCATCAATAGTTTGTGAAGCAATTTTTTTGTGAAATTTACTGTAAGAATTACATCATTAACAAGAAGAGCTAATAATTATCTTTATTGACAATATGTCAGCCATCAAATTAGCAAAACATCTAGTTCAACATGGGAGAAGCAAGCTTATCGAGACGAAGTATCTTTTTCTTCGTGATCATGTCAACAAGGAGACTATAAGCCTGGTACACTGTAGTACTGAAGAACAAGTAACTGATATTTTTACTAAATCACTTGGAGTGAAGAAGTTTGAAGAATTACGAAATCAATTAGACTTGAAGATATTTCAAGTTTGAGAGGGAGTAATGTTAGTAAATTTAAAATATTTGTTAGTATATTTTAAGTATTGATTAGCATATTTTAAGTACTTGTTAGTATTTTTAAATGTTTGTTAGTATTTTTAGGTATTTAAATATTTAAATAATTTTTAATTTAAGTTGATCATCATTATTTAGATAGAGAACAAAGTTTTGAATTACAAGAAAATATTTGAGAGATTATTTTCTTATAAAATGGTGTAATTGTTGCTTATTTTATGTATGAATTAAATTAAATTCTATCGTTTTTGTCTTTCAGCACCTTAGAGTTTTGCTATCATTTTCTAATTTCTCCCAAGTACTCTCGAATATAAGTTTGTTGTTTGCAATTCGAGATTTATTTTGTTTCATTTTATTTCCATCAATAAAATTATCAAATTAGATCAAACTATATTTCTTTATCTAAAAAATCTTCAATTGTGCTTGCCTCAATGGTCTTATTTAATGTACTTAATAAATTCCACATATCCCTGCAACTTTTAATAAGCTTCATTTTATCAACCCTTTCTGTGGTCTCAAAATATACATTGGATATGTGCTTCATTTTATTAACCTTTAGACAATTTTGATAATCTCAATCTTAATTGAGTTTTTTTGCATTACCAAATCTTTAAACCTAAACAATTCTCATAATCAAAATCATAAGAATGACAACTACTAAAATCTACATTTTAAAAAAATATAAAAAATAATTCTAAAAAAATCCCAAATTCATTTTTTGAAATCTTACTCATGGAAATCTTTATTGAATTAGATGTAGTCATCATCAATGACTAATTGATTTAGCCACACATTATCAATTATAGCGAAGCTCTAGATTGCATTTTTCACTGCTTACTCATGCTACGAGACAATGAGCTCAGTATCTTCTTTCTTGTTGACATTGAAGAAACTTCAAAGTTTTCACTACACAATGGCTTGTATATTATTTACAATTTATAGTCACTACTCATTGAAGTTTTGTTGGTAAACTTTTTTGTGTTGGAAGAACTAGCTTAGAAATGTGATTTGATTGCCATTAATAAGATTAGTGAGTGAACTCTTAATTATGAGCAACAAAAAAACAACTTTGGCCACACATTACATAATGGTGTTTCTTTGTCTTTTAGGAAGGAGATCTAATGCTTGTATCTTTTTAATACATTAAAGGACATATTTAATGTAAGTAAAAAATTTTATAAAATTGATTATAATGATTAAAGCATTCATTCAATCTTAGTTTTTCATCCTTTTAATGAATTAATGTTATTAAAATATCTTATTTTTATAACGAATTGTATTTAATATAAAAGCTATTGCATATGAATTTTGAAAATTTTATTAATTAATTTGAGATCAACACATCCATACATAGATGAAAAATTAGTTTTTTGAGAAAACTCTTTGCATTAATATAAATTATAATTAATGTGAAAATCATTATTTTGAATTTTTGAAGCCTTTATTATCAAACATAAATGATAAATTTATTCATGTTTGTAAGAAAATAAAAAGCATTTATATAATAATTAAGCTTAGCTTTCTATCCTTTAGGTATATTAATCTTAATAATCTATCTTATTTTTTATAAATAATTATATTTAATGTTATATTTATGATATATTATCTTGAGATTTTTATTAATTAAATCATTGGAAACCAACTCATTCACCTATAGAAAAGAAAGAGACTTTTGGATAATAACTTATACAAAACCAATATAAATTATATTAAATGTAAGAGTAATTCTATATGAACTTTGCTTTTTCATAGTTAAATTATGGAGATAATCTCATCCATGCATCAAAGGGAAAGAGTTTTTTTAAATAAAAAAGAGTCAACACAACATTAATACATTTGTATTTAATGTGATAGTATGTGTGATTTTTAAAAATAATTATTTGTCAAATTATGTGAATCAACTCATTTACCAATGAAAGAAGTGACACTTGATTGATTATTTAAGTTACCCAATTCTTAAGAAAGGAAAGTTCTTTGATTAATTTTGAATATCATAATAAAAAATTGAATGATATTTCCCATTTATATTTTCTCATCTTTTTTTTAGATATAAATTTGGCTGGCCAACTTTTCTTTAGTGAATGCATATTTTCTTTATTATCTTTTCAACTTGCCTATATATCACTTTTATCACTTCTTTTTCTCAAAAGCAATATTCTCCTTTTTTTTTTTGCTCAGTTATTGTTATATTTAATATAATTTTATCATTAATATTTTAAAAATACTATTATTAATATTTTAAAATACATTTTGACTAAAACAAAAAGGTATAATTGTAATCAAATATGTTGTTAGCAAGCATAATTACAACTAAAATATACTAGTTATAAATCAAATCACATAAATTATAATATTTATTTTTAAATCTTTTAAATGAAAAGAATTGCTAACTTTTGTCCCCATATATCATTTTTATCACTTTTTTTCTCAAAAAGTATATTCTCCATTTATGCTAATTCATTATTATTTTAATATAATTATATCATTCAATGTTATCATTAATATTTTAAAACTATTATTATTAATATTTTAACAAACATGCAATGAAAGAAAAAATTATAATCATGCATGTTGTTAGCAAGCATAATTATAACTAAAATACAGGAGTTATAAATCAAACACATAAATCATCATATTTATTTTTAAATATTTTAAATGAAAAAAAATTTGCTGACTTAATTCATCCTCCACTTTGAGGTAGCAAAAACTCGTTTCAAAGGAAAGAATACTTCATTCAACCTTCTCTCACTTGGCTTGGCAGAAGGGTATGTCTTCTCTCTTCCTCACGTAGTTCGAGCGGCCATTGCCGTGAAGCCCCTTCCTCACCTCCAAGGCTGCAGTCCACATGAAAGGTCCTCCCTTTCCATTCCGGGATATCCCAGCCACGCGCACCCCTTCCACAGAGTGCTTCCTCCACCCCGCAGCCGCCGGTGACACCTCCACGAACCCCAGCATCGCCTCCCCCACAACGTCGTACTCCGCCTCTGGATCCCTCATCTTGATCCTCGTCACCAAGACGACGCATTTCTTCCCGGCGTCCTTCTTCTCCCCCTCCGCCGCCGCTCTCCCGCCGCTTCCCATTTGTATCCTTAACCCCTCGAGCGCCAACTCCTCGATCCTCTCCATCTCGCCAAGAACAATGTCTTCGGCTACGTCGACTTCCCACCCGGAGATCAGCTGCTTCACCTTCAACTTCTCCTTCCTGCATCCCCTCATCTCGCTCATCGGTAAAGCTACGGACAAGTAATCCAATAACTCTCCCGGAGCCATCGACGCCATTTTTTTAATCACCTGTCGAAGACGAAAACAGAGTAGAAACATGGGATATAAAGAAACGAGACAGTGTAATCGACTCTCACCTGTTCTGCAGAGAAGCATTTATCGGCAAGTGCAGCTTGAGAGACCTGCATGACCAGCGTCGTCCACGGGCGTCCGACACTCACCTCGTGGAGAAAGCTCCGGTCGGCGACGAGTCTCGTCGTCCGGAGGAGAGCTGCCTTCTTCTCCCTTATTTCGGCGCTTATCTGCAGGTCGATGCGATGGAGCTCGAGATCGAGCTGTTTTGCTCTCAGGGAGTGGGCTTGGGACGTGGGTCTTCCATCTTTGAGGTCGTGGAGCGAGAGGGGAGCGGTGGGTTGATCGTGAAGGGTTTGTATGGGTGGTTTTGCGAGGAAGATGCTCCGTTTTTGCCGCATGCAGGAACTAAGCATGGAGCAGCCGGTGGAGACGACGGTGGCAACGGAGGATAGGTCTTTGTTTTGATTGGGCATTGGAATTTCCGCACTGCAGAGGACTTCGAACCTTTGCTTTATTGATTAGGGTTCATCTCCTCACGTCTGCATTTTTTTAGGATATTTAGGTACAAATCACCTTTTTCTCAGGGAAGAAGCCGTTGAGTAACATCGTTTGAAGAAGAGAAATATTCAGGCAAAAGTCGTACAAATCCTTTGTTTCTTAGAGAAGATCTTATCAACGGCTAAAAGTTTATGTTATAAATAATAAAGACTTCAAAAGTCATATATAATGGCTTTCACATTAAGCAAAGTTTATATTAATATAGCATTTAATTATATTTTTCAAATTTTTAATTCAAATAAAAGTTGTCGTCAACTATTTTTAACTTATCTTGGGTTTCATTTATTTATATTTCTGAAATTATCTATGAATTTCCTTATATTTCATTAAAAAAAAATTGAAGGACTTTACAGAAGTAATTCCTTTTTCCACTAAAAGTATAACAAAATTTTTTTTTTTTAATCAATATCTATGCAATTAAAACTACAATACTTTCTCGAAACAAATCCTTATGTTCTTAAAACCTTTCTTTAAAAAAATTAAAAAACTTGAATTCCATATGCAAAAAAAAAATTTTTGATATTAAATTATAATTATAATTTATATTAATACAACATTTAATTATATTTTTCGAATTATTTTTATGTTTCATTAAAAAAATTGAAAGAATTTTTATAGAAACAATTACTGTTTCCCCCTAAAAGTATAACAAAATTTATTTTTTTATCAATATCATCACAATCAAAACTATATTAACTACACCAAACAAACCCTTATGTTCTTAAAAATTTTCTTTAAAAAAAACTTAAAACTTGAATGTCACATATAAAAAATAAATAAATACTTTAAACCATTTTTAGCACTTCATCAATAAAAAAAAAACTTCACAACAAATGATAAGACATTCTCTTCAAAAGCCATTACTCTTTTCATAACACAAAAAATAATCTAAGTGATGTGCATTTTGCATGTTAAAAACTTATGTTCTTAAACATTTTTTTTAAAAAAAAAAAGAGTTAAAACTTGAATGCCATATAAAAAAAACAAATTTCACCATTTTTAGCACTTAAATCAACTAAAGAACATCACAACAAATGATAAGAGATTCTGCCATCTTAAAAGCATAAATGAGCTTAAAACAAGAAGAAAACTTTTACCACCAATAGAGTCTTCAAATAACTGGAGTTTAATCCAATCTTCATCTAAAACAACTTTACACAGCACAGTTACTTTTGAACCAAACTGATAAATAATCTCAACAAGAAGAATTCAAACGATCCTTGGAATCAAAATCTGAAGGATTCAGCATAAAGGCAAAGAGTTCAGTCTTCCCACTCAATAACAAGCTTTGTAACATATGAAGATATTGATTTAGAAACAGAAAAGAAAAAACATTGATCATTCCCTTACCGACGCAGGGCAATTCATAGACAAATGAAGCATGTCATGATCCATGGCTCGAGGTTGGTTGTGCGACCCCGTGTCCCTTGTCGACATTTGGCAGGCGAAAGGGAAACTTTGCGAATTGTATGCTCAGGACTGGTGTCTCCGGTTTCTGATCATCAAATTTGTAACCTGGAGAAAACACAGAGAAAACGAAGATCACTTCATTTCTTAAAACACAAATGTGATTGAATTCAATCAACCTTTCATTTGATTGTTTTAGTTATAAAACATAAATTAAAAGATAATAATTACATTTGAGAATAAAAAAGCATTTTGGCCAACAACCCATTTGGCAGGACTTAAAAATAAAAAACCCTAAACTAGTGTAACAAATCAAGCAGATAAGCATGTTGGAAACTTGAGTGAGCAAGAAACTGAACCTTGAAGAGCTTGGAGGGCGGTCAGAGCGCATTTGGGGCTGTCAAATTCCACAAAACACAATACACGAGCCTTGTCACCAACCTGCATTCAAATGAAAATTAATAGCAGAACGTACATTACGATCCCAAATAACGGATCAAAATTTAACTCTGAATTGGATTTGAGAAGCTTCAGAATGCAGATGATGGACACATGAATATTCTAACAAAGGGTTAATGTGAAGTTGAAGAAACATGGACTGGTGATCAACAATCAACAGCTTGAAGAGGGGCATGCATTGGTTGGATGAACCGAGACAGTTTGCTCGAATAATGGAGCAGGAGACGTACATGAATGATATGAATCAATAACATGCGGTGATTAAACACTACAAACCTTATAAGACCCTAAATGATGTCCTAGAAATGTCCTGATTACAAATTTGGTGTTAATATACAATGTAGGATTATTTGTCATATGCATCCCAACAAATCTCTTTTATACATAAAAATCCCTCTACATTAGATCAAATCTACCTCCATAAAAACGAATTCTAACCATCAATTGCATATATCATCAATCCTCTCAAACCATCACAAAATGGCTCTATTATATCATGTCATTTGTGCTACTCTATTAAATATGTTGGGTTGAAGACATGAGATTTGTCCAAGTAATTTATAATAATAGAGCATGGATCTCGAGTCAAGTAAAATTGTTAAGGCATTTGGTCGACGTGATGGTCAATTGAACGTGAAGAATTTATTCAATCACATTACATTTATTTAGCCCAACAAATTACAATTATAACTAAATCAATCACATTTATAAAACTTTGATGATTAAAAGCTTTGCAATGCTTCATTTATAATTCTCATCTACTATGTCATTTCAATATTTCTCATTTCAGCTTTCACATTTCAAATATTCTTTGACCAATATTTTTAAACCATTTATCACATCCTACTATGCCTTAATCAACCCTATTATCTATGCATATTATACAACTAGATCACAAAGCAAACGTCCAACATACTTTTATTCTATTTCAAATTTTTTTGGTCATTTCATACACCCTCATCAAATAATCATCTCCCATCAAATTTCTCAATATGAGAGAAAGGGATTTAAGGATTCTGTAAGAACTCTTACAATACCTATTCTTCACTTTAACATCTCTTTCCATAGAATTCTTGTTTGTTGAACATGCTATTATTCTTACTTGATACACTCTATCTACTGATATTATAAAATACTTAATTGAACATGATAAAGTAACTGATTTTATAAGAAAGTTCTTTCTCACTTAAATCAATATTTATAATAAAAATTTATAATTATCTTGTTATTACCAAGTTTCCAATATAACATAATAGATATTCTCTACTATACCATAACAAATAAAACATGCTAGAAAGATTGATGAAAATAGGACATACCTACTATTCTCGAGATCACAATTACCAAAGTCTACAAAATAAACCACCATCTAAATAAAAAAAGTCTAGAACATCTACTATTCTCTCAATACAACATGCAATAGACACATCTTAAAACAACACACAACACAACTAATATTATATACTCACATGCTCATAACTCAACCTTAAACTTAGTTATTATATATATCCCAATACATACTTAAATCCTTAGCTCTACTTTGATCCTTACTTTTGTGTTATGAAACCATCTGCAATATTTTGTCTTTCTCATTTATTTGTTTAGTTTTGTTGTCTTATTATTTTTTTCTTAATTGGGTTTTTTTTAACTGAGGCTTTGTTTCCCTTCGACTATTTTTTATGTTCATAACAGTACATAATATCCATCATAACATTCATTAAAAGATTTCCAATGGATAGACCTACACTAATAAGTAGATATTAATCAATTGACATAATATCATTCTCACCAATAAGGTTGTAGAAACCACACCCATCTACCTTACAAATCTAAAGATAAGCTAATGACGACATCTATGACATATGCCACACACAAAACTACCTCGCTAGTTCAAACACAGCAAGTGACAACCCTCTAAAAAAGGCCAACTCATCATATCATATGATGTCATATCATGCCATAATATGGTGTACAGCCATAAAACAAATATTCATGACAAATCTAATATGATGCCGAGTACAATACTCAGAGTCATGGGATAATGTCAAAGCAAAACTCATATTTCTTATTAAAAGATATTAGATCATGATATTGTATCGTAACAACTCATATACTCATAACCTCTCATTAGTTTATAGATTACTCAATCTTTTAATATGATAATTTATAAAATAATGTTACATCAAATGATACAAATACTCATCATTTCATAGCCTTTTCATTTATTTTTTATATTTGCATTATGCTCATTTATCAATATATATATATATATATATATATATATATATATATATATTGTCATTTCAATAATTGTTCATCTCGACAAATCATGTAAATGCAAGATAAAACATAATACAAAAAACCTTGTTAAGAAATCACATCTGCATACACATAACATACATCAAAATTACTGATACTTATATTTTATTATCATAACTTAAAAATAACATTATAATAATTAAATATACTTACATCACAGTTATTCAACTTACTCATCTAATCATGATGTTCCTTTTCTTGAATAGAGTTTCTTTTTTAAATCTAAACATAAGAAATCACAATCTCTTAAGATTACTATATTTTTTATGAGATTTCTACACATTTTGCCAATTCAACACGTCATGTCTCTCCAATTATCCGCTCAATTTTATTTAATACAAAATTTCACAATTTCCATAAAGCACATAAATAAAATTGAATTTCTATTTAGGAAAAACATGTTAATAATAAATACGTTGTTCATTTCCTCAATAATAACAACTAATATTAAAGTCCCAAATTTTTTCTCTAAGCTAAAAATTTTCACCCTTTCTTTATGGAAAACCATTGCCAGCACTCCCTCGTTGAATCAACCATGGAATGGCTCGAATCTAACACAAGAAAAACCAAAACATAAAAACAACATTAAAACATGAGAACAACTAGGATTTAGGAACTCACAAAGGCACTACAATGGAGAACAAACCATCACCTTGACCTCAATGTGTTCGAACATAAGAGACAACAAGGGATTTTGATTTTTGAGGTCACACTTAAGAATATTCGATCGAACCAGAAGAAAAAAAATACAACCTTGATGGCAAACACATTAAGGTCTCAATACAACCTTGATGATTGATGGATGGCAGCCAAATAAGGAGATTTGTGTTTTGAAAACCTTGTACAAAAGAAAGGCTGACTGAGGACAAGAAGAAGAAAAATAAAATTTGGTGAGGGCTAGGGTGAAAATCAAGATTTATGTATTTAAGGTTTATAAACAATAAATAAATAAAGCAATTATTTAATTAACTAATTATCCAATCTAAAATATTCAAAAAATCATCACTCCAAATAAATTCAAAGTGAATTGAAACAAATGTCGTTAAACTTGTCTCAATAAGCTCTATCCAAATATATAATTATTTTATAAATCCGAATTATGTGATACATGATATTTGTTATAAGGTATATTGTAAAAAATTAATATTTTTTTAAAATCATATTCTCACTTCATATTGTTAAAAATCACATACTAAGATCCTAAATTTCATATCAACAGTACTATTATAGATCAAATTTTAAAGTGTTATGAGTTAAATAATGACACACTTGCTCATGAAATTCCATATTTGTTTTAACTAAAAGCTTAATTTTATTTTGCATCAAATAGAGTACAGAAGATTCATTACATGACACACAAAAATAGTTAGAGATGCAACAAACGAAACAGAGAATCTATTGAAACACTAATAGAGGACAATAAAGTCTAGAGCTTAGTCCTACAAAGCTTTCATTTTTTCCCTTTCCACTTGTATTAACTAATTAGGAGATCTTTAGCCATTCTAACTATATTAAAGTAATCACAAGAAAAATCTAACAAGACCAAAACGTCATAAAAAATCACTACATCATAACTAGGCTCTAACAAAAAGAATAATTTTTCTTGTAATTTAATGGGAAGTTTTCATGAAATTTTTTGAGTTCTTTGGTCTCTTTATTGCAACCATACATTTATTATGAACATGATGAAACTTTGTGGTGAGGCTCGATTAAAGTGCTTCCATCATATGCTCACTTAATAATATTGCGCCGATTGAGAGTTCAACATGAGTGGGAAGAGAAATGAGATTCTTCCTGAAGAAAATGTCACGATAAAGAAAATCATTTCTCTGAGGAAAATCCAATATAGAGAAAATAAGATCTGAGTTTGTGGGCTTGATAATAACAGGATCAGTAAAGACATCAAAGACAATGATCTAATTAGCATAGATACACACAATAGATGTTGGAACAATGGTACCTTGATCAAAAGTGATTTGAGGAATAGTAACATCGAATGAGCTTGGATGTAAATCTACTTGTTTTGTCGTGATTACTTGGATTGAGGTTTCTAGTTTTAGATTTCCCAATTTTTCATCTTATAAATCACATTTTGTTATTAATTCGAATAGACTTGCTCTAAGTTTAAACTTGACTTCTTGTCGTGGAGCATGTGATAAAGAGAGTAGAAATCAGAGAGATTTTTGTATCCTGCATTCTACCAAAAATCAACTGGATCATTACTTATTGATATTTTATCTAGCAGCTCATTCAAGAGATTTATTTCCAAAGATGAGACCTTTATTAAAGAAGTGTACTAGTAAATGAAAAAGTAAAATCCAAATAGACATAATTGTTAACTTGAACTCGGTGGACAAAAAAATGGACCACTTTAACGTTCTCATGGGGAAGCTATGAAGGATCCAAATTTCATGCAACCAGCACATGATGAAATCCTCTTCTCATTCAACCTTAGTTAAAATATGTCTAAGATCTAAGAGTCCAATTGAGAAGAAACTTGCAAAACCAATTGTCAAAAAAGATTTTCGTGAGAACTCCATGTTAGAAACGAATTCACGTCCTTGAAGAAAATAACTGTTGACTTGCCTTTGTTATTGGTGGCATCCTCACAATTGCCTACTAATCTATGACGAAAGTGTGATTGATGTCAACAAGTTTCGCAGCAGTAGAAGGCCTAGGGTGTAACTAAATGATGTCTGCAAAGGATTGTTGTGAATGTGACACAAACCCCTTGACAAACCTACGAAAGGCTACAACCAGAGAAGAAGAGGGAGCTGTAACACCCTTAATTACTTGAATGAAAGAGATTACTATGAGAGTTGAAACCAAAAAAGGTAGAATAGAAACCAAAGCAGAAATGTGAGTTGAAGAAAATGGAACAAAGATTGAATGGAGTGGAACAAAGACCAGAGGGTAAGCCATCGCAACCCACGGCACACAATGACGAGATGTTAGCGACAAAAGGATGACATTTCCCTCCTAAGAATCTTCTCCTTTTCTTCTTTTTTTTCACTCCACAGACAGTTACCATCCACAAATCCCAAAGAGAGCACTGACAAGCCTTATTGAATTCCCCTCAGCTAGGGTCTTGACGAATAGCAGAATAGTTGACGAATCAAAGTTGGAAACAAGGTTTCGTGAAAACTTGTGCATCTCCACAGTTAAATGGGAGGAATGGACGCCCTATCAACTTCCATGCCTCATCGCAAGATAGCAAGCAATGCGATAGAGAGAGCATAGGAGATATCAGGTTGTCGTGTTGAAACAAATTAATTGGTGGATTCACTGGAAGAATCACTCGGGATAGCCAATCATCAAGGAGATGGTATATTAGTCTCGTGCGATCATGAGATGAGAGGTTTGTTGGAGATGTGAACCCCAAATAACATGCCTGTGTCACGACAAAGAATCCCTCAGTGGGCACTAACAAAGGTTAAGAATCCTTCGCCGATGGAACTCTACATATAGATCCAACATCACTGATTTATTCCAAAAAGAATTAGATTATATCAACTGTAATATCATTTGAAATCACTATATTAAAAAACATTCAAAAACAAAAGAAAATTCTACGAGTCTAATAGAAACCTAATCTACATTTTTTATGAGTTTGAGCAAAATGATCAAAAAGACGATCCAATTTAGAAATCAACTACGGCATTTAAATTTGAGGAAGGACAAGGTCATTCTATATTAATGGAAACAATCAAAAAATAAAAGAAAAAATATTTAATAAATAACAAAAGATCATATAAATTTAAAAACTTAATAGTATCATAAAAGAATGAACACCTTGGCACTGTAAAAGACATTAAATCTGCCACAAGTGTGTTAGCAGTATTGCCAAATGATGACCAAGTCAAGTTTTCTACTTACACGTCTAGGCTCCTTGTGAACTACTCGAATTTCCTTGAAGCCAATAAAAGGTCGAAACAAATCTTAAAACATAGTCAAGGCTTTGACAGAAGAAAAATGCAAGACTAACACTGAATTGAATAGTGTTGTAATACACTCAACAAATAAAAATAACAACATCCTACAAAAATACAAGGATACGAGCTACTTCCCTTCTTGTACTATCACTTGGGAGGCCATCCACAAATAGGATATTGGACTCATCCACAAAAAGGCCCTCAGATCTTTTGAATGAATCAATTTGACCATTATCTGTAATAAAAGGCTTAATGCCAAATAAAGCACTCCTTCCAAGCTTACTTGGATCTTCTAGTGGACTATAACCTCTAGAAACAGCCCCAGCCGCCAATCCAACGTATCCAGGTGCAGCTTGACTACCAATTCTAACAATATCCTCTGCTGCATAACCTGCAGGTCTTGGAGGTATTGGCTAGGCAAAGCCAGTTAATGCATTAGTTTAAGCTTGCTTGCCACAAATCAGTAACTGCAACCAAGTAAACATGTACATCGTTTCGAAAAAATTCTGACGTTGATCGATAATTATCAGCATTCCAAGAGTGGTAAGCTGTCCCCACCGAACCATCTGGAGGCAAATAACTGGGACGAGTAGATCCAAGATCTAAAAAGAAGCAAGCAACAGTTATCACACCCAAAATCAAAACATCGATACTATACCTAATTTCACCTTTTAATAAGGTAAAATCCATGTGTGGTGGGACAATGCATGATTATACTTTATCAAACAAATTGGTCAAAGGTCACATTGAATCAAGAAAATGCCGTAGGCAAACATCGCAAAAATTTGAATGGGCAATCACAAAAGCCAGAAAAATAGATATTATTGCAAAAAATGGCTTGATGGTTGTGTAAAAACAACCAATAAAACTTGGGGGAGTGACCATGCTAAATGGAGTAATGGAATCGGCCTTGATAATAAATAAAACCAGGGTGATCATACTAGGAAATCGTTAAAGATCTCACTTAAAAATACTCGTACTTCACAAACAAAACCAGAAAACTAATCACATACAAAGAACATAATTTAAGTTAATGATCTCACCATAGCATAGGAAAAACTGCGCTAGAAAAGATCGCCCAGCTGAACAAAAAACCACCCGGTCAAACAGTTTGACAGATCATGATCGTCTATGTGACAAGCAGATTCTAATGGTTTCTAAGGGTAAGGGAAAGCATGGAAGTTGTCATGGAAGAGTATCGCCAAACATAGAACTGTTAAAAATAAAAAGGCAAGCTGCAGAAAACAAAGAAAGTTTCAAAACAAACAAAAGGAAAGGCTTGCAATAAAAATTAGCTTCCATACTAATCCTAAAGAAATCAAAGTTCTATAATAAGCAAATAAAATGAATAAATACAACCAGAGAACCACAAATTAAAATATGTATCAATGTTGACTCAACAGAAAATAAGCTGAATATGCATCAATGTTGACTCAACAGAAAAAAAGCTGAATAGGAGGTCTATTTGAAGATTTAGATAGTTTATCCAAATGCTTAGATGGTCGGTTCAAGGGTTCAAAAAGTCTGCTCCAAGGATCAAATGACCCAAACTAACCACAACACACAAAAGTCAAGATCTTCATTGCCACATTTCCATTAGTGGAAAACAATTAAATGAATGGTTCAATAAATTCAGTCGTGTAACAATTGGAATACTAAACATGAACTTTATAACAACCAACCATCACCTACCACAACATAGTAATGAGTTCAAAACAACTTGACGTCTACAGCTGATAGAACATAAAGTAGTTAGAAGCTAAAGCTGAGAATAAATACTTAAGCAAAGTTACTTCCTGCATCTCCATTATTGAACCAAATTTTTTTGGAAGATAATTTCAAAATTGGGGTGGAAAGAACTCAAGCCATTGAGTTAGTATGGGTTGACTAAATTCTGATGACACTTCAAAAGTCAAGATCAATTTTGCTGTAGGTCTGCACTCATGGGCCAAACATCCTTCAACATTGGTCGGTTTCTCCACAGCACTGAGTATCTTTAATAAATATGATTTTTGGTGGAAGTAGTCTCCTCATCCATGATTTATAGTATAAGCTCACATTATCAAGATGGGTTCAGGGGCAATCAACTATAGATTCATTCCTAATAGAAAATAATGGCTCAAAGTAATAATTGGGTATCTTTATTGGCATCTTAGAAGTCACCAAAATTGAAATTTCAAAAATGGAACTAATATCATAATCTTTTTAAAGACCAACAACATAAGCATCCAATCTGGTTTTCCTCATAATTTTAAATGTACCACTCCTCAAACAGGCAATTTCCTAACAATTCTTGATGGAAGCTGCTCAAGTCTAATACGAATTATGATGTACTCTTTTACATAAAATTCATTGAAATTCTATTAAGCACATACCAATCTTTTAATGTTTGATGGCTTACATTAAATTTCTTAATAATGTCCTCATGCAACGCTAATATACTACATGAAAAAATGTGCACACTCAAAAACTCTAGAATGCAAGAGCAATGCAATAAGGCCAACTGACCTTGTAGTCTATAAACCATGAAAAACATCAAAAGACTTGTGCTAATGGACAAATCAAGCTATCATATGCAAACTATATCTTGGAATTAAAAGATCCCAACCAAGACTGCTTTATAAAAAGACAACTAAGAAGATTCCTTAAGTTACAAGTAACAAACTCTACTTGTCTATCAATCAATTAGTGGATGATGTGTCAAAGAAAAATTTATCATACCTAACAATGCCATAAAGCCTTGCAATAGTATCTAGTAAAGTGTATGTCCCTATCGATGACAATCGTCTTACAAAGTCAAGAAACTTGACTAATCATCATAGAGCACTTGATCTATTTATGATGCATTACAATTTTAGGAATAAATCAAGCTCTTTTGGGGAATATATCCAATACGACACAAATCAAATCATATCTCCTATCCATTAATGATAATCTTAACACAAATTCTATGATACACATAAAGACAAGTATGTATCATCCAATATTCTATTATTATTCCATACTGCCATGGTCTAACTCAGAAATTATTACAGTGATATCTTGATTCAAAATGTTCAATATAAATACCGTCAGCATCAACTATGACCTTATTTCAACCAACATGCCCTATATAGCCCATGCTTGCAAAACAAACTTTAGGAAATCTCGTAGAAACATACTTAGATGCATGATTTCCATGACAAAACAAAACTCAACCTGTAAAAGATAATTGCTCAACTTTAGAAAAGGCCATTTGAAAAAAATAACAAAACATTGCCAAAATTCAGGAAATTGGTCAAAGCATTGCATAAATGATTAAAATCTATTGTGATATGAATACACTAATGCTAATTTACTTCCTTGTTAGATTGTTCTTTTAAGAAGCAAGGAGCAAACTTGTTTATAATATGAGAATGATAGCTTCTTCCTATCTCGTCTCATCTGGTTATTCACAACAACTCTCTCATCCTCTCCTTATAGTCAAGCTTGGCATCCTCATACTCTATTTCCAGTTTTACTAACACAATCCAGCTCTAGGGATTGTCATAGGGACTCTGACTCTAATACTCAACACTATTGAATTTTGGAATGCCTTAGACACAATTCACACGAACCACATTGTTTACCTTAGCATGTATTCTAAGAAAAAGTCTCTTTTTGGAGTATAAAAAATGTCCCATCTCATGATTTGCATATAATTTGTCTTAAAGAAATAGGTAATGTCACCAGTACTTACGATTTTACAATATTACATAGAACACTTTATCATATATTGGATCCCATTTAGCTTTTCATTAAAGGAAGCTAAAAGTCATCTCACCAAGTTGAACTCTCCAATAACAACTTAGAAGGAACCATAACACACTACAAAACCTTTTGGAAAACCATTCAACCAAAAATTGATGCCCAAGCAATATTGGCATTGAGTTAGTAAAAGGTTTTATTTGGAGTCATGGTATACTCAAGCATGACTTATAATGAAATCAATGATAGCCACAAAACAAATGTTAACATGTGCAAAAAAAGATTATATAAAGTATTAAACCATTGAAAAGTCTTAACATCATGACTACTCAATGATATAAGCCACTCAATTATTGAGTGAAACTTCACAAAACCAATAGAGATCACCTCATTCAAATACCAAAATCTATGGGTTGGGTCAATCATCTCATTATACTCAATTGATACACATTAAGGTAAATTAGTATGCATAAAGATGGCAAATAAGGTTTCAGTCATAGAAAGAAACACTCAATGATTCTTCAGTTAGTACGTCAACCTCTTCTCCATGCTTCGATGAAGGTTCCTCGTTCTCTATAACATATAGCTTCATGGCAAAAGAAACTAATTATTGACCAACACCATGACACAAACAATTTAATTTGGAATGCACAAGGCCTAAGTTGTACCTTTCTTAAGAGGCTCATCTATTCTAGCTGAGGTCAAGTAACAAAGAAGTAACACTAATACTAGAGCTAACATTGGTGCTTCATAAGATTATGAACATAGCAATAGAGGACATATCAAGCATTTGAAACCCAATGACTACTTACCCTCTCCAATTCTGAACCAACCTGATATGCTTGCTCAAGCAAGCTCACCTAGAAGGAACAATTCTTGTTGCATATCCTTTCCCAATCCCAAACAACTAAACAACATTATTTTTTACGTTCTCCACTTTTTCCATTGAATTCCACAATGTAACCACTAACAAACATGAAAAATAACTGTCATTGTTCCATGAGACAACAATTGAAGAACATTAACACGTAAGTCTTTTTGAAATTCACTTTCAAATCATTCAATGTTTCAATGGGAGCCTCCTACTTCATATGTTCTAAAGTCTCTCTATTATCTAGACCATGCGTGTAAAGAAAAGTGTGATACAAGCGTTATTTTCATGAACATATCCTTGCAAGCCTCAGACTTCTCATAGCATTAAAAATAACGAGAGACTAGCCTTGCAATCTAAATAATTTGTAGTCTAGCTTTACATCAAAATTAGGGCATCAACTTTAATTGTATTAAAGATCCACTCTTTGAAATTAATAATGCAATGAGTAGGTCATGTGTGAGAACAAAAGCTAGTGCACTAGGCTTATGAGGAATATGGTAAGTTCCAGTTCATGTACACCAATACAATCAAATGAACATTGTAAAATGGTCACACTTTCATGCACCTCTGTCCATATTATTGTTCTTATTCCTCAATAATCCCAAAAATTTTAAATTTTAGGCTAACTTCACATCCATATTGTACTTAAATTTGTTATGAATACAATAAAAAAATGCTTTTTTGTGAAAATATGAACAAGTATCCCAAAATATAATGCAATTGGATAATAAACAAGAAATAAGATAATTCGATAGACTGGAGTAGGCTAACAATGGTGGATTGATAACTTCAAAGTAAAATTACAACAGTCTAATGTGTAAAATTTTGCATAGGAATAACAAATGCCATGCAAAGGGGGAATCAACAAAACACGCAATGTAATTTGACCAAATTAATGTAAAGCTTGATTTTAAAAACCGTAGTTTGATAGTAAGAATGAAGAGATGATACATGATTGTACTAATTAACATTAATTGGCTAATGCCCAAATAAAACAAAGAAAATTTCATATGAAAACCTTGTATAAATTTCATATGATAAGTTACAAGAATCAAGCAATTTAAGAACAATATGATATATAGATCAATTGTCTATAGTAACCAATAGAATTAAGATATCCAAATCATAGTTAACAAATTAAATTCATGAATAAAGAAATAACATTTTTTAATAAAAGCTTAATTTTATTTGGTATCCAATAAAGTACAAGAAATTTAACATATGATATATAGATAAGTTAAAACTACAACAACCGATACAGGCAATCTATCAAAATTCTAATAAAGGACAACAAATTTTAACACTTAGTACTGCAACGCATTCATTTTTTCTTTTTACTATATATATAAGTTAGAGATTTTTGACCACTCTAACTATATTAAGGTAATTATCAAAACAAACAAGACCAAAACATCATCAAAGACAATTGCACAATAGCTAGACTTTAACAAAGAGAATCTTTTTGCATGCAATCTAAGAATTTAATGAAAAGTTTTTAGTTCTTTGTTCTCTTTATTATCATCAATTGTCATATATTTTTTGTAAATACGATGAAATCTTGTGATTATACTCAAATAAAGTGCTTCTAACATACACTCACTTAACAATACTATAATTGGAGTTCAATGTAAATGAGAAGATAGATGAGATTTTTTCTAATAAAGATGTCACAATAAAGAAAATTAACTTTCTAAGAAAAATCCAATATAGAAAAAATAAGATTTGAGTTGATGGGCATGATAATAACAGAACCAATAGAAACATTAAAAGCAGTGAACTAATCAATAGAAATACCCATAATAGAGAACCTAGAGCAAAGGCATCCTACTCAGAAATAATCTAAGGAATAGCAATATTAGATGAGATTAGTTATAAATCTTCTTGTTTTGTCTATAATTGTTTGGATTGAGACTTCTATTTTCAAATTTGGTATAATTATTATTTTGAAACAAATATAGTAAAAGTCCTTTAAAAATTGCTTTAAAAAAGGTAGCTAAATAGAGTAGAAAATCACTTTTTCAATGATATCCTTAAGGGTCGCATTTTAGTCGAAAAGCAAAAGAACCAAAAAGTTCTTTTTAAAATGTTACTAAATAAGTTGTAAATAATGCATATATTAAAATACTCATGAATCATAAACAATAACTCAAATCATATCCAAAATACAAATGGTGGTAGAAATCACCTTCTTAGAACTACTAGAAAGGTGTGATTGACTGAACACCCCTTTAAGAAACATACTCTAATGATAACTTTAAGAAAGGATTCCAAGTTATGATGAAATTTTTATATTAAACAAAGAAGACATAAACCTAAATGGGGAAGAAAATCTTCCCTGCATGCATCACCAATAGTCCTTTTGTAATTTAATAGTCATAAACAAAAAACCAAAAAAAAACATAATAAAAATAATAAGCAAAAATTTTGACAAAATAGCATCCAACCATACAAACCCTAAAGAGGTCTTATTTATGGAGTTCTTCAAAGTAATTAGAAAAATCCTCCAAAAAAAGTAGAAAATTAAGCAAAAGAATTAAAACAAATATAATCAAATAATCAAAATTAAAATTTTTATCAAAACTAGTGTACCTAAAAATAGTTAAGCAGAAAATTTATTTAACGAATCAGATTATCTAATTTGCACATAAAACAAAAAAACAATTTCTCTATTGAATCAAACAAAATTTCATGCTAGAAATACCAAAAAAGGGACTAATAATCCAATAGAAAGATAAGTCAACTTGATCAAGAAAACCCTATAATAGTAGACCTGAATTTTCTAGCAATAATCATACACAAATTTTACCATAACACAATGAGTCCAAAACAACATAAGGTTTGAAATATCAAACCAAATCAAAATGCAAAAAACTAAAACAAACAAAAATGTGATTAACAAAATTTGAAGCAAATGGTTACCACATTTGATGCTACGTGGCTATAGCTTAGTGTCTAAACTAAACTTTAATTATTTGTGTCATAACGAAGGTGTTCATAACACAATGACTTCACATGAAGAAAGAATATGTTTATTTCTTGGTGGGGTTCAAGACTATTCTAGAGCAATGAAAAAAAAATTGAACATAACTAATCTCAATTCACATAACAACCTAATATAAATGCTAGAAACTAACATAGATAAAAATGATATAGATGAAAATTGAAACAACACTCTAACCAAATTGAGGCCACATGGCTATGGCTCAATGTATGGCCAAATACAACATTATTTGAAAGCAATGAAAAAAAAAATGCTTCTTGATTCTATAAAATAGAATGACATTTACTAAGACTCCAAAAATATTAAACCCAAACTAAGCACGATATATAAGCCAAAAGAGGACACTTTTCGTGTGTTCTAGATGGGTAGAAATAATGGTTAGAAATACTAATCACAAATAAGATAATTATATAGAATAAATAAAAATGCATGACAACGAAGGAAGAAAAAGAGAGCAAAGCCTCAATTAAACCAAAAGTTGAAGGGCATGCATATACTAGGTAACATTAATGGAGCTTGTGGATGAGCATTATTGATGGAAAAGGTAATGGAGCTTTTGGATGAGCATTATTGATGGATAAGGTAATGGAACATGAGCTAATAGAGCATTAAGTATGTAAGGATGACTAAAGATTCATTTATATGGCAATATTCACATAGGTAGAGATAATGGAAGCAAGAACACAATGAAGCCTATTTAGAACCACATCACAACATGTAAAATCTAGCGAATATTTATTCAAAGTGCTTGGAAAATGGGTAGATGAAACAAATTGGCGAAACTCAATTGGAAAAAACAATGGAAAATGTGCTCAAGAGAGGATCACAAGTAGTAGTAATGGAGAACATGTTAACTAAATGAGGAAACGTAATATCCAACATGCAAATTTAAAAACAAAACAAGATTATGGAGCATTGGCACATGATTTGATTTTGACAAAAGAAGGGGCTATAAATTCCAAATATTAATCAACAAACTATGATAGATAAGTGAAAATGGCACTATCAAGGCTATATGTACATAACTGACATAGTGGAACCTGTCAATGACTTGGTCAATATTTTTAGTTTTCAAATTCCACCGTCTTTTTGAAAGTAGTAGTATAAGACCTCCATTTGCGTTAACAAGTGTCTCCTTGAATGTTGTTTCTCAAATCTTGTTATAGCGAACCTCATCAACCATATACAATTCGACCAAGTCTGATCCAATACTTAAATTCATTCAATTTTAGTTTCTGATATGGTTCCAAAATATTGAGGTACAAAGTAGCTTGAAATACACTAGCCATTGTTAAGACTAGCAAAAAATACCCCAAGTTGCATCCCATTGAAGAACATCTTCAAGATGGAAACAGGTCCTTCAATGGTAAACCTCAAGACAAATGAAGCCAAGCAAACGCAACAAGAGGACTGCAAATAATCAAATTTAAAACTACCAATCTTGCCAATAAATCATGGGAATGGCATACAAAGGAGGCAAATGACATGATAATTAACAAGCAACAATCAACAGAAGTAAAAACCAAAGGACAGTGATAAAGAAGAGATAAAAATTAAGGAGGGAACTAACAGAAAAAACTAAAGCAAATAATAACTTTCAATAGTTAGCAGTGTAAGAAAACCTGGATCTAAAATTGAAACCCTTGCGTTAACAGAACATTCCACAAACAGAATAACGTCAAGCAGATGGTCAAAATTAATAGCTACTAAAATGTTTGCTAAAAATCATTAAAGAAGGCTCACTAAAATTTTAAAAATAATTAAAGAGCAATAATCAAACATCAGGAAGGAGAATTTAACCAGTACTAACTGTTAATCTTTTCACAATTACAAAAACAGTTATGCAGGAGTGCAGATTATGAACCAGCCAAAGAAGAAATACAAAAAGGGAGTGCGAGGTTTAGCAGCAATTTAAGCAAACAGCAAAATGCTCTCGTTCAACTATAAACAATAACCGAATGGAGACATCACATATTTTCTTGAATTTATACGATGTCCGAAATGAAACAAGATGACAAAGTGAAAACTAACTAAATAACTAAATAATTAGCTTTCCCAAAATATAGCCAGCGTTGAACCCTATGTTTTTTTAAACCACGAGAGGTGATCGGCGTTGCGAATATTGTTTGGTAATTCTATTTGACTGCAACGAATTCACCAAAATATGGTGAATTCATCCGTGAAACAGCCCGACCACTGGATTCGTGAAATGGTCGAAAAGGAGTACGAGGTTTTACAGTGGCAATGGAAGAAAAGGATGCGGCTACCTGAACGGAGGAGCGACCCTCCAGGTATAGCAGAAGAAGGAACTGACATTCGAGAGGAGGAGTGATCCATGACGAGAAATGAACGGCGGTCGGTGGCGACGGGCAGCAAACGGCTACCGTCGATGAAAAATCTTGGAACACGGCCAAATGTCTGACGTGTAAAATTAGCGGTCGACGCAACCGCCGCCGTTTATTTTAACTGAAGATTAAATCAAGGTTTCTTGGTTTTTATATTTATCTGAAAGCTGTGATATTGATTAAGTTGATAAAGTCTTTTAACAAATGATTAAAATAAAATTAAATTTTTATTTTAAAAAAGTTAAAAATTTTTAAATTGTACATATCTTTTAGAAAAAAATGTTAATATCAAATGAAAACAAAATTTATTAAGGTAATCAAAGACTCAATTTTTTATATTTTTTATGTGCCCTCTATGATATACATTGATAATAATATTTTATTTTTGTCAAAATAAATTTTACTTTAAAATTAATAAAAAAAAATTTACTTGTACTTACCACACATTTTCTCAAATAAACAACAAATAAAATTAAATGATTTATAAATTTATGACAATATCATAATTAATAATTATAATAATACAACTTTGATTTCATCAAACAAAACAAATTTGATAATTAAAACGATTATTAAACTATAAAAAAAATCTATAATTCATGATCATAATGTCCCTAAAATAAGACCTAAGTTAAAAGTTTGGCAATTATAGAGATTGATATAGTTTAACATAAAAAAAGAGAAAATTAAAGGTGTGAATGACAATGTAAAGCGTACAAGATCAAAATCCTTATGTGCATTTGAACCTGACTTAGATATCAAAAGTTGAAGATAAATGTTTGTACGATCAAATTAAAACTTTGATATCAAACTAATGACATACTTAAGTCAAGCAAAATTTTTTAAAATGGACATAAATATGAGTGGCATTGTTCACTTTGTAGGATCAAAACTAAAGCATAAAAGTTGAGCATAAGCACATTGAATTTGGTGAGCGAGTGGGGTGTGCTAAAGTATGAGCAAAGGCTAAGCATTGTGTTGGTGCATAAGGATTGTACATGTGGGAACAAGGGTCATATAGATGGGTGCATGGAAATACACTAATAAGAAAGCAGACACAAATGCAAATGAGTAAGTTGTTGCGCACATAGATACATTGATGGGCAAACGATTATGCATGCGGATGAGCAAACATGCATATAATTATGTATGCAAAAGCAAGACAATCTCATAATGCATGAGTCTAACCACATGAGTAGACACTATGAGTGTGTGGCAAAAGCACAAATAGTGGTTGGCTAAGTGGATGCACAATAGATGAGTTCTAATACATATTTAATAATTGTTGTAGTACTAATGATGACTTAATCTTCAATATCTCTTATGAGACAAAAAATAATAAAATAATAATACAATGAAATTAAAAAATATGATAAATTTAAATCATAACTTAAGACAAGAGAAAATAAATGTACACATTACTCATATATACATATGCATAATAATAAATATTAGATGTTCTCAAATTAATGACCAAAACCAAAGATTTTCTTTTCTATTTCTTTGCAAAGTTTAGAAAAGTTATAAAAGTAACCTTAAAACAAAAGCGATAAATAGAAATATTCTTATTGAGTAAAATATTAATAAAATATAAGATCAATAATATTTTATAAACTTACAACATGAAATCAAGATATATACATAAAACTTAAAATGTTTCTTTTTATAATGTTTTATCATAAATAGAAAAAGATTAATTAAATCAAAATAAGCACCTAAAGTGTTTTGCACTTAATAACATACTAGTAGTTGATAAGAAAAACAAGTGAATTGTATATTACAAACATAAAACTATACAATGTCATAAGACAATTATATTTCAATCCTTTCACTCTCATTGATAGTACCTAGGACCTGCAAAAAGTAATAACAAATATAAAATAAGTTTACTATTAACTCAACAAACAAACTTAAAAACCATGTACTAATACACAATGTTTTTTTTAATATGAACATAACATAATAAACATGTTACTTTGATGTTGGAAGATCAAATGCAAGAAATTCTTTCATCATTTGTGATTTCAACAAGCAAAATCATCATACTACACCTCACTTTATAATGTCTCGCATCGTATCATGTATATTGCCTCAAATTATCCTAATTATACTACATCGTCATGTACCCATCATGTATAAATTCAAGACCAACATTGTCACGTACTAAAATATGCTTAAATTGAGATGAGTGTGATCATAAATAGAAACTATTTTTTTCATTTATTTTTATTTATCACATGTCCTAAATACACAATAATATTGATTCTCAATTATACTTTCTCATTCTTCTTTCTTTTAGAATAATAATCATTTCCTTTTCATAAACTCATGATAAAACATCAATAAATAATTTTATTAGCATGATACAATCATAATGAAATACATGTAAAATTTCATAAACAAATAATATAAAATAAATATACAACATTTTCATAATCATATCATGTCATAAACAATAATATCATATTGAATCAAATTCATTCATTATAAACTTTGTGTTGGCTTTTTTTCTTACTTCATCTCTTTGAATGGATATAATCTAAAACATTTTCATGTTATCTAATTATTTATTTTAATAAATAAGAATATCCAATTACACCAAATAAAACCACTAAATTACTCAAAATTCTTCCTAAAATGCTATCCTTACCATAACTCCTCATATTGATCATAATTCTCAAACTAATCATCCAAATTCAATGACATTTAATTCATGGGAAAGCTTTGAAAAATATCTACAACATTTTAGTTTAGCACTTAACAAAAGTTTTAATATTTATTCACAAAATTTGGTCAAGATAGCTCCCATGCTAATTGAAACATAACTAAATTACTTTACCAATTTCTTAATTTAATTACACAACTTAGATAACCTTTTTTAAAATATTGATTTGTATTATTAAAACTTTTTCACAAAATTTTGTCATTATCATAAAAGACCAAACTAAGAATGAACTACACGTATCATCCATTTGACTACAAAAATTGAGGTAACCCCCACATTTTCTATCATCATTGATGCAAAATTTAACTCTTTGCAAGCCCGTACTACATAATTGGCATCCAAAAGATAACGAAGAATCATTGGGATCCAACCATGTGGCTGTGGGCAACATGATATAGCTGCAAAGTCACACTCACAGAAACAATTCCTCCCATATGCGGTTCCCACTGGTATCTACCTTGAAGTTAGCATCGTTATGAATCTCGTGCGCGCACTTCGCTTGGACGGTCGGATTTGTCAGGAGTCCCTTTAGTTACCTTTCGGATCAGATGCATCTGCTGTCGTACAAAGCACGGTTCTCCCGAAGAGGATCGTCCCACGTAGCGATCGTCGTGATAGATAAAGGAATGATATTCCTTAAGGTAATATTACTGAAAGATAAACGTTACGTAATAATCAACTCTAAGCATAGTCGAATAAGAAGGGTCGATTTATCTCAATGTCACGTTCTAATTTTGGCATCGAATATATTTTCTTTTTTACAATTATACATTAATAAACTAATTTTCTAAATCTTTAAATACCGATCCAAGCCAACTGAGAGACCTGCCACCCTCCCAGTCATCGGGGAAAACTTAAAAATAAAAAAAAAAGGAAAAAAAAAAAAAGAGGAGCAAGGTTGGACCTCATCGTGTTGACGGATGGCGGAGAATCTGACGAAACCGACGGCGGAGATGTGTCTGGCTCGATTCGTGATCGAGCCGGAGGAAGCCGAAGCGATGCGTCGCGAGAGGGGTCTCCCCGCCATCCGCGACCTCCTCCGATCGCTCGTCCCCGCCGCGCAGCTGCTCGCCCGCCCCCCGATCTCCAAATACCCGGTCGGCGCCGCCGCACTCGGCGTGTCCGGCCGAATCTACATCGGCGTCAACGTCGAGTTCCCCGGCATGCCGCTGCACCACTCGATCCACGCGGAGCAGTTTCTCGTCACGAACGCCGCGCAGCACGAGGAGCCGGCGATCCTCTTCCTCGCCGTCTCCGATTTCCCCTGCGGCCACTGCCGCCAGTTCCTACAGGAGATCAGATCCGCCGGGCAAATCCAGATCCTGGTGACTGGGGCCATAGACGACTACCGCCCGCTGTCCTATTTTCTTCCCCACCCCTTCGGGCCCTCGGATCTGCTCCATGAGGAGCATCCACTCCTCCTCGAACCCCACTGCAACAATCTGATCGATTTCGTGGAGGGAATCTGCAACGGTAAGGGGGAAGTGGAGGAAAGGCTGAGGGAGGCGGCCGTGCGGGCTGCGAGATCAGCGCATGCACCGTACAGCGACTGCCCGTCGGGATTCGCCGTGGCGGATGGAGAGGGGAGGGTTTACGCGGGCTCTTATACGGAATCGGCGGCGTACAATCCGAGCTTGGGGCCGATGCAGGCGGCGATAGTGGCGTATTTAGCGACCTGCAATGGTGGAGGAGGTGCAGTGGGAGAGGGGATAGTTGCGGCGGCGTTGGCCGAGAGAGAAGGAGCGACGGTATCGCAGGAGGAGACGGCGAGGACTCTGCTCGCCGCGATTGCTCCAAAGGCGAGGTTGAGTGTGCACCGGCTGCGGGCCGCAGCAGGTGCCGTTTAGAACTGGTGCAACGTTAGGGAACGGAGAAATGGGCGGTTGGATTGAAACGTGATGGTCGTAACCGTTGATCTGTTGCAAAGCTGTTCGCATACATTTAAGATAATAAATGATGTTTTCCTATCTTGTGTTTAAGTGGCATTTTGTGATGTTTTAAAATTCATGCACCATTTGACTTCCTTTTTTAATCTCATCAATATAATTATAATAATTATTTTTTAATATTTTACATTTTATATATTTTATACTTTTTTTAATATTTCATATTTTATATTACAATTTATTTTCTTATAATCTACATTTAGAGATCCTTAGTTTGATCATAAGAAGGGAAAACTAAAACAAACAAAAAAATGAAAAACGTGAAGGATTTAATCAAGTCTTAATACTAATATTTTAAAAAATAAAACTAATAAATTATTTGATATAAATTAGAAAATACAAATGAGAAAATACAAGTGATTTTTGAAAGTTAATAATGATCAAACAAGGGCAACAATCATATTAGGAGATGATCAGTAATGCTAAAAGTGATAATCAATTAGCCAATTAACGACCCAAACAATCAAGCGAAAACAATAATGCTGGCTATTTGAGCTTTGTTGATTTTCAACATGAAAAAAAATGAACAAAACACAAATTAATTCAATAATTTTAAAAACTCATTATGAGAAAAAAAAAATGTTGGCTCCATTTCATTTGGGATGAGAAACTTTCTGATATGCATAATAAGTTTAACATTAATATGAAAAATAATTTATACCATTTTTTGTTTCTTATTTTTGTTTAAAATATTATAAATAAAATCTTAGTAAAAGTCTTGAGTTTTTTTTTTCAAATCCTCACATTTACTATGCAGAATTTTCCTAGCCTTCAAAGGTTCTTTACATGAATGCTTCATTAATCATTACCCTTTATCTTTGAAAAATAATCCATCAAGATTATATTAAAATAAATATAACTCAAAATTTAGAATTTTTTTTTCTCTCCCTAATCCTACTACCTATTTCTTCCTCCAAGTTTCATTATAATTTATTGGTGATAGATTGTTAAGATTATAAAATTCATTTGAGAAAAGATAGAGACATTAAATTTAGAATAAATATTGTGAAAAAATAACAGACATTATATATGTGAAACATAAAAGACATTTGCACTTAAAACGCACACACTCTTTATTATAATATTGAATCTTATGAAAGGTTTATATTAATAATTTAGAATAATAAAAAATCAATTTTATTTTATAAATAACATGTTTGTAGTATGATTGAAATGCAAATAGTTCGCATAAAGACAAACAATCTGTGAAGCTTAACATTCATCACTAATATGGACAACGTTTTTAAACAGACTGAGCGAATTGATTTCTATCTTGAAGTTTTTAATGTAATGCTTTGTGATTATTTTTGAAAGCACAAAAACATTTTTAAAAAAAAGGGTTGAAAAAAGTCTAAAAATTGAAAATTGAATTTGAGAAAAAAAATAAAACTTCAAAAATAAGAAACTCTTTTTATCAATTTCATAGAAAAGATATTCATTAATTGGATTTACTTGAAAAATATTTGATTAAGTAAAATGGAAGGAAAGATTTGTGATTCCATGGCATCTAAGTTAACTAGTTCAAATGTTCTTAATGTGAGTAGATGTCATATGGTGACATCAAAGCATTGTCTATTTTGTTGCAAGCATTTCTAGTGTAGTGATTTTGGTAAATAGTCTTACAATTGAGGATTGCTTTATAAAACTATATTTTCATATATTATTTCAAATTATTGACTTCAATATTTTTTTTTTCTCATGGATAAGATATAAGACAAAGATAACCAATGTTGCTATAACCCATGATTTTATATACTTTTAAATTTCAATTTGGAAGGAAATTTTGATTGAATTATAGATATCCCAAAATTCCAAGTGGCCAACAAGTCTATCAAAATTCTCCTAAGTGCTCATAATGCCAATACCATTGTCTTCAAAAAGAAACTAAATACTATTCACCCTCCTTTGGCAAGTAGAAATGCGATGAAAATAAGCCACATTCTTGTTCTATTAAGATAACTTCCTCATGTTAGCATGTAATCACCATTATGTCTCCACATGTGCAAGGCAGATGTCATAGCTTGCCAATATCTCAAACAAATATTGTCACTCTAACAAATCATCATCCAAAACCTCTCGTCTTTGGCTATTTACAATACTCTACTTAGGAAAATTGATAGTTGTTAAGTCACCCTACTAATCTCTACTCAAATACCTAAGCATTTTGAGAAAATGATAATACATTTGGGTGAGAATCGAGTTGGGACACCCTTTGGTTAATCTCTTTCATGTCTAAGTAAGAACTGAGCATATCTCATCATAAGCCCTACAATGTTCATCAAAATCCTATCAAATCTCACCTACATCAAGGCTCACCCCTCCTATTGCACCAAGCGAACATCGCACCCTACAAGGCCAAATACCACAACATGCCTTGGATAAGAGAGTAAAAAACCAACGTAGATGTGTTACCCCCTTTTTATTATCCTAACATAGAATCTTGAATTATGGAAATAAACATGACAAACAATCTTAAAATGTAATTATTGTCAACATAAATGGCAAACAATGATTATCTATATCATACCTCTACAGATAGCTAGACTATAATGAACTAGCTCTAAAATCAAATAACTCTCACCTACAACAAATAAGATAGCCAAAGAAGCACAATGCCCCAAGAATGCCTTAGATGGAAGAAAATTGAAGTCACAATACACCTTAAAATCTTCTTACATCTAATCTACTATATGTTTGCATTAGGTCTCCCCTAAGGCAAAATACGTGGTATTTGCTCATAAATCACATGTAAATGGCTCCACGAGATTTAGTAGACCCCTCAACAATTCCAAAGAATAGCGTGGGTGGAAGGGCAAGTGGCAAGTAACCTCCCATGATTCGTTCGTGAAGAATAGTTGTGCCGCTTATTATTTGTCAACTTAATACCACCAAGATCATGAGAATGGTGCTCCTACCTTATCTAAACTACAGATAATTGGATGTCTTTAGCCTTGCTAGGATTTTCTAAACCACTAGCTCGCCCCTCGTATTCCTACACTACATCATACATTGTTCATTATGCTCGTTAAAACTCGTCATCACTATCCCCAATGTGTTTTGTAGCGCATAGAACTATGTATTATGCATGCACCCTTTACAATATTCAATCCATATATTCCCCTTACATTGTTCATTCTACCCATTCCCTTAAACTACTCATTATGCATGCCATCCTTGCAACATTCATACTACATCCCATGCAATGCAAGTGGCAACTAACCCATGGTATTGCAAATCATAGTGCTCATTTGGCATGTGCTCAATAATCACTCCTAGCCTAATAACATTTTCCTGCCCTACACTAATCTGCCAAATGTCACCCTTCAAAGCTTTACTACTATTGAGAATAAAATATTCACAATCTGCACAAGAGGATGGGTAAAATTGTACAATCTTATAAATTTCAAACCAACTCAAAAACTCAAATAATTTTCCATGAACAATTCTAGTATTCTTAATATTCTTAGCCATTATAATACTTTCATTTAAAAAATACTATCAGGTTTTACAAAAATTTGTGTTGTAAAACAAAAAATAAACATAATAATTTCAACTGATTTGATCCAAACTCGAATTTATATTTATCCCTAATCAAAAGACTGTGCAACAACATTAAAACACTAACTTAATAGAAACATATAATATTATCTTAATAAAAACTTACAAAATTGACTTAATAAAAACCTATAAAAATCAACTTAATAAAAACAAGCTCTGGCTTAATAAAAGTCTACAAAAATAAAATAAAATAAAAGATCCCAACAATGGCAAAAAAAAACCCAAATAAAACTCATTACAAAGTTTCTAAAACCAAATAAACAATTAAGAAAAAAAAAACACTAACATGACGCTAAAAAATTATAAAAGATGTGAAAATTTGCTTAAAAAAGTAAATATTAAAAAGGAAAACTTGCAACTTAATTTAATGAGAAATGAAAGCTTGTTAAGATGAAATCAATGCATGCAACCATGGCCATATTCTCCTCAAAAATAATGAATGAAATATGAGACTTTTCCCAAAGATATTCCAAATAAGTATTAACATCTAATATTATCATTAAATGTCTTTAAATAACCATTTCCTAACTCTCAACAGGCTCAAAAACTTCCTCAAATAACTATGTCAAAAATCAATCAAAATTAGTCATTACTCATATTCTAATATATAATACTTGTATGATTTATATATTGCACTAATATTATGCTATATAATTTTACATTCTAAACTGATAATACTTGACAATGAAAACTAATACAAATATGAATATAACAAATCTTCTATAAATCTAAATTAAGTTCTTAAAAAAATATTGTACAACACAAGATCATACACAACAATGTGTCTTGTGAACATAATTGTTATAAGTCAAATTTGTAAGATAAGTATACTATACTTAAATAATGAAAATCTACTAAAAGCTTAAGAACTCTCTTATGATAAGCCGATGATACACACATGCAATTAGTATCATACATGTATGTCAGTTCAGATTTAGTCCATGCTTAAGATCGCTCGATATGAATTTCTTTAATAAACTATACAATATAAACATGAAAAATGATAATGTATTGTACGAAGCTCTAATGTTCTCAATCTCAATGGACATCTCTTGAGTAAACAGTAGTGCACTTGTAAGATAAGTTTATCATACATATTCGACAAGTACATGCAGCATTGCTAACATAAGATCGTTCTAAGCTGGCACTTTGTCCAATCTAAATATTGGCTGACTATATTGATTAATAATGACATCATACAAGTATAATTAGCAAAAAAAACAATCATCACTCAATTGATTCACTTTTCAATTCCAACTTAATTTAGTGATAACAATTGATGCAACTCACTATGTATTCAATATTTTGAGACTAGTAAATAAACCTAAATGAGATATATCTCTTACGATAAAAACTACATGAGTATATGAACTTAAAAATATTTCAACACACTCAAATATCACCAAATCTTAAATACCTTAAAAAACTTATTATAGATTTTAATAATCTAATAGTGATAAAAGTGACTCAATAAATATTTTTTCAATTGTTACTCAAATTTATGTTTCTCGTAATACCATTTATGATTTACACCTAAACACTATCATTATAACTCAATAAGTCAATTGATCAAACTTTTCATATAAATAACAAATTAATTCTTAAGATGTATAATCTAAAATCACTTAAGAAAAAAATCATTAATAAACAAACAACATAATAATTTATTATTATCAAACAAGTTGTGCAATAATCAAAAAGTATAATAATTACTATGTAATGTTATAACATTACTCAAATGACCTAAAGTCTCCTACTCTACTACTTCGTTAACAACAACCAAAGCAAACTCAAATTCCATTTGTGGATATACCACTACTAAAACCCTCAAAAAGTCCTTAACACCCTCTTCCTCCCCACCACAACTTAGCTTCCTTAATCTAAAAGCCACCCAATTTCATTGACTCAAACACACTTCCTCAAGTACAACAAGAACACCTGATAACACACCCCCTCTCAAAAATCCTTAATAACCCCTCATGAAAACCCAAATGCCCCTCAGATATTGTGCAACTCAATCTCTTTGTTTCATCACCCTCAGGGCCCCCTTTCTCCTCCATCCCTTTAGTACTTATCCACATAATATCTAACTTTGTCGCATTCAAAAGATCATATTTAAACTTTACATTGAACAAGTTAAGAGAACTTACATATAGGATATTGAAGGGATTATGTAATTGACCACTTCTTATCCCTTCAATTAAAAACAACATAATAATAATAACAATAACAAACACATCTAAAATTAAAAGAAATAAAATAGATAATTGAAAATCTACCAAATTAAATAAAAAACCTTTTTATAACATAAAATAAAATCATGTAAACAAAAAGATATAATTTTTACTGTTAAACTACAAACAAGCTCAAGAAAATCAGTAACAATAAATCATCTATTATATCCATTTACTTTTCATATTCTATTTTTCTTTCTTCACGTTTCTTTCCTCAATTTTCACCATTAAACTACAAACAAGCCTGAGAAAACAAGTAGCAATAAATCAAATGTTATACCACTTCGCTTTCCATATTCTTTATATTTTTTTATCTTTATGCTCTTTTGCTCTACTCAATTATTGTCCTCTTGTGATCATTGATTGAGATAGAAACCAAACATCTACTTTTATAAGAATTTTTCACACCTACCATGTCCATGTACTATCAAACTTAACCTAACACAATATACCATCAATCACTAAACTCCCACATAACCACATTTGTGATTTAAAAAAAAAAAATACTCTTCAAACTCCAGTCAAAGCAGCCTTCATCAACTTTTATCCCACGACATATGATCAACCAAAACCTCTCACAACATTTTATGAAGTCCTCTTAGATCTTTAATTTTCCTATTAACAAGCTAAGCACAGCAAAATTCTGCAAAAAATCTAACCAGTAAACACATAATACAAATTTGTTAGACACGGTTCTATATAATTAAATGGGCATTAAGATAAAATTATTTCATTTTTTCAACGATTCTCACACCTATTTCTATTTTTCTGCAATTAGAATAACCATGATCTGCCTGTTAAAAGATCAACAAAATGATTTCGGTAAACTTTATAGAAAACATGACTGCTTACATATACAAAGAAAAAGAAAAACTCTTGGCAACAATAAAACTGATGCATGAGTTATGATGACCTGTTGATGATGAATAGACGAAGACCACGGGCTCCTCTATCAAGCCTGCCTTGGGGGAACTCTCAGAGCTGATTTCATCATATCATATGCAGTAAAACCGATAGCCACCGAAGGAACCACCTGAAGATTTTTTATCATATGCCAATTGTTGAGAAAAGGAAATCTTTGCTTGGTCACCAATCTTAGCAACAGTAGAAATCTAGATAAAATAATGTGTTAACGAATCAATAATTCCTGCAGTTTTTTAATAAACTCAAAGATGGGCATATTCTATTGTTTAAAATTGTTAATTCATACAGCATCTTATCTTTGTGTTACAAATGAATAAATATTCTCTTACTATCTTGAGCAATTCGTTTAATTTTTTGCTAATCTAATTCTCTATTTATCATACTTACCCAATACTTCAGTATTAACTTCCATAATAATAGTATGACCCTAACTGATTACGGATAAGATAGTGATGAAGGAGTGTGCTTGCATCAAAGAAGTGATCTTTGAAAGTTTCTTCATGAAATGGCTCTGGTGGAGAGAAACTAGGGTTTAATGGTTAGAAAAAGAAAGTGAGGAATTAGTGATGGTAATATTACGGCTTTTGAATAAGGTCAGGTGAGGGGTTTCAGGTGATTGTGGTAGCTTTAAGAGTAGGACCGAATTTTGTAATTTAGGGCAAATTTGGGTTTCATATAAAGTAGGATTTTATGGCATGGGATTAAATATGAGTAGGTCAAGGTTTCTTGAAATTTGGTTTAGGTTGTAAAGATCTTTTGAACGTGGAGGCTATGAGGTAGTTTTGGGGAGATATCTTTGAGTTTACGTTCTTAATTCATGTAGTATCTTATCTTTGTATTACAAATAAATAAATTGTTCTCTTAATATTTTAAAAATAGGAGTAATATCAAACCTAAACTTCTTCTATTCCTCTTCTCATCCAAAACATAAAGACGAAAGAAGAAGATGACAAAAATAAAAATGAAAAAGAAAAGGATGAATAGAGACAAACAAAAAGATAAAAACGAGTAGGATAACAAGACAAAGTAGGAGAAGAAGGAAAGGAGAAAGAGAAAAAAGGAAAGAGAAAAAAAAGAAAACAAAGAATTAGGGTTATAGGATGACTTAGGGTTAAGTCAAGATTTCTTCAAATTTGGTTTTATTTCTGTAGATTTATTGAATGAGAGCATAAGATAAGTGTATAGATAGATAGGTTTGGGCCTTATATTCTTAATTCATAAAACATCCGATATTGGTGTTTCAAATAAGTTATTCTCATAAGATTATTTCTATCTCATCCCATTTAGAAATAAGAGCAATATCAAACCAACATAATTACCTTACAATTCAATTTTAATTTTACAACCATATTATGATCACCTTTAATGATTATGGATAAAAAGGTGATAAAAAAGTGCTTTGATATTCTTGAAAGTTTTTTGATGGTATAGCTCTAGTAGTGAAAAAAATTAAGTTTTAAATAAATAGGGCTTTTGGAATTAAGGTGTTTTGCATAGTTTTTACAGGCCAGATCAAATTTTGCAATTTTAAGATAAAATTACAGTTTGATAAATATTAGAGTTTTAAGGAGTTTTATGACTTGGGATTAAAGAAGAGTTAAGATTTATGGGATGAATTAAGGTCCAACCACCATTTCTTAAAATTTGGTTGATGTTGTGAAGGTTTAATGATTATGGGAGCATAAGACAAATTTGAGGAGATAGGCTTATGTTCTAAAGATATGATAAGAGAGGAAGAAGCTATGCGTAGACCTTGAGGGTTTCTTGATGTAACCTTTGGATTTTGGTGGTTGTTGTGGATTGTTGAAGGAGAAGGGCTCAACTAAGGATAGATTTAACCTAAACCAAGAAGTGAAGGGAGGATGGAGTACTAAGGGAGAAAGTAGGGTCTTTGAATGAGTTTAGGACTTAGTAGAGATGTGAAAACAAAAAAGATTTAAGATTTAAGAAGGCTAACTGAGAGGAAAGAGGAGACTAAGAAAAAAGAATAAGAACGAGAAGCTATGTAAAAGTTATCATTCTTCTTCTTGTTTGGAAGGCCCAAACCAATCAACCAACTACAATTCATGATATTCAATTGAGAAAATCCAAACTCGTGTTGCTATTCATGAATAGGAGCTATTTAGACATGAATATCTCATGTACTTTGTTGATACAAAATTTGGATTTAGAAGAATTAACAAAAGCTAGAAAATATAAAAGCGATTACAAAACCAGGAGAAAGAAACTTGGATCTACATAAGCTGAGGATGACAACGAAAGAACAAAAATAAAGAAAAGATTGTTAATAAGTCTCTCTTTGGTAATTGGTTCCCACGATATAGACCCCTGGGGCTTACTTACAGTTGAAGTGCCCTCACATCGTTCAATATGTGGGAGAGCTATACCCATTAATCTAATTGCTTAAGATGAGTATGCACATAAGAGATTTACTACCATCATTAAGGATGTGGATGGGTTAGTTATGACCATTACATGAAGTTTGATTTGGGAGATTTAGTTTCAAGACAAACCTCGATAAGTTAACCTCAAAAAGCTTTGGCTTTGAAAGACATGGTTTCTAGGGTTTAACCTTAAGAGAATTGGTCTCGAGGGAATGACCTTGAGCAGTAGGGTTTCAAAGGTCTAACATTGAGAGACTTGTCACAAATTTTTATTACAATTTGCTGCATTTTGAATCGAAAGTTGAGATTTAACTTGTGCATTTTTACATCTTTATATTCAAACTTTAAATCTTTAACCAACCCTTCAACTTATAGTACGTTCATTATTAATCTAACATTAAACCATAAAAGACATTAAAAATAATAAAAAAAAGTTCTAAAACATTTAACCATGATAAATATAAAGACATCCTTATTCAAGTGAAACAGAAAATTAAAACTTACAAAATTGAATATTTCTAAAATTCAACTAATTCTTTATAAAAATTTTTGAGAAGTCTCTATCTATGACTTTATCTACATGAACTCTTTTATGCAAATATCCAAATGATATATTTGACCCAATAAACCCTGAAGCTTTTCAAAGGCCTTCTAGTTATGCCAGCTTGATTTTGATAAATCTTGACTTGAGATCTGATAAAAGGCCTATGTTTGACCAGATTCTTGTGGATAATGGCTTGACAAGCTTACTTGTCCTATTTTAGATGCCCACCATGGACTCTAAGTCTTCTAGGCTCACTTAAACCTGCTTATTAAGTAACTCTCTTTGGTAAGATGAAGCCTAACCCTCTTGATATATGCTTCTCCACAAAATACACTTAGTTTGACCCATTGCTAATTCTCCATTCATCACACATCACATAGGAAGTTTAATTTTAGGTTCCAAAAACAATATCATTAACACTCTAAATGCTTACGATAGGATGGCCACCATGCACACTAGGTCTCTTAAGTGTCTTTAAATCTACCTTATCCCCAAGTCTCTCTTGTAGATCTACCTTATGCTTCTTAGCTGATTTCAATTTAATAAACCGATCAATAAAATAACTCTCCAAGGGTTCTCTAATTTGACTCGTGCTTGTTTGAAGACCTTAACTATCATAGTAACAATATCCTCAAATTATTCAAATCACTCTACACTTCTAGCTTCCATTGAAGATGATACAACTTTAGTGAGATGTTCCAATACCTAGTGATTCCAAGTATGATCCAAGAGTCTAGTACCAAGAATTTAGTGTAGAACATCATCACACAAAGATGGCATTGAACTCTACACCAACGCATACAATCATGAAGTCTTGAATCTTCAAAATTAAGGGTTTGATTTGAAAAAAGAAGCTTGCAATAGGAAGCCAATATTTTTCACAATTTTTCTTTAATACTACTTTCAGCCAAACAACCAACAAATATGGCGAATCTAATCTTCATCAAACAATTTATTGCAGGTTATTCCAAATTGGAGAAAAACAAGGTTTGATTGCAAAAGAATATCAATTTCAAAGAAGCCAGATTAAGGTAAAAGTGATTGAAAGACCCACAAGGCATTAAGTTTACAGAAATCAAAGCAGTCAAGTCTAACAGTGGGCTCATTTTTAAAGCCTATGTACCCATCATTATAGCCCACATTATCTTTAAGCTTTACATAGTCTATTTCAATTCCTACATTTTACCATAAAGTAGAATCAACCAAATCTATATGAACGAATTTAATAGCAACTAAAATAACAAATTTTTTAAAAAAAAAGTTTACAAAATGACTCAAAAACAACCTACAAATTCCTTTTATCTTCATCAAGCAAAACAAAAGCCGAAATCCTGGTAGGGGAACCTTCCCTCATTAGGAGGAGATCAAAAGTCCCAAAAACATAATTATAAAGTATCTTAGCATTTTCCATAACACAACATAAATGTCTCACCTCATCCAATCCTAAAAGCAACTAAAACATTATGATCAACACAATAAAATCTCGTGAATTTTCCATAACACAACATAAATGTCTCACCTCATCCAGTCCTAAAAGCAATGAAAATTATGGTCAACAAAATAAAATCTCGTGAGCAACAAACCTTCACTTCAAATAAAATACCAATCCCAAAACCATCTTTGACAAAATTTTTACATACGAAAAAAAAAAGCTTGACAAGGCTAATAAATTCAACACAACTTAATTAATCGAAACATTGCCATATGTTTAGTCTAGAAAAACTCAATGACAATCTAGGCATAACTAATCATATATTTAACTGTAATTCCGTACCCAAACCATATTAGGTTTATAGATCAAAGTTGATCCACATCCAAGTAGATTTCATGAGTTGCAGGTTTGTTAATACAATATTTGGTAAGATTAAGTTATTCTTAACAAAATGATTTGAAATTAAATTAAAAAAGGGGAGGAGGTGATGTTTGCAGATGTAGAAACACAACATTAGCAAATCTGATAACACACAAACGGAGACAGTAAAAGGAGGGCAGCCAAGAGAGCAAAAAGGGCAAAAGGTAAATACACATAAAAATTGATAAACATAGGAATGGAAAGAGAGGGTGACGAGTTGTTTCAGCAGAAATGCTCAACAATGAAAAATCAGTAAATTGCACGACAAAGACTGGGTATGATGGAATACTCATAAATTACAATATAAATGAACATCAAAAAACTGGCAATAGGATGACCTGGTTAGATGAAAAGATAGTTCGCATCTTAACCCAACCATGTTTGGCATTCCTATTTTTGTCATGAAACACCGAAAGTTTGTTAAGATGTGGTGAAGTAATGTACCAAAAATATCAGAAGGAATGATCCTTGACAGCTAGGTACCTAGATAGATCAACTTAGTTAACTTTGGGTTCAAATAGTATGTCTTCTCATGTTGCACAACCAAGCACATAAGAAAAGTACAAGATGGAAGATAGACTTATAAGATTACCTTCATGTAGTTGAGGCTTAGACCAGCAAATAATTGTCTCCAACCTTGGTGGTGCATTATTGCAAAAAATCCCTGGAATGATCCAGTGATCCGAGGCACATCAAGTTGATTAACAGAATGTTGGCTCTGGACCTGAAATCACGAGAGAAAAAAATGGTGGTTTTACTAGCACTAATACTTCTGCAAGAAGTTTTCTAAAAAAAATTAATAAAGCCCATTCCTAGCAACAGCAACTAAGAAAATGTTGTTGGCACAAACAAGCAAAAAAGTACCTGCATCTGTCTCCTAACCACATCTAATGGATATGTGAGAGTCTGTCCAAACAATCCAGCTAGAGCGCCACAGGAGAGGCGCAGAGTTACCGACTTCTTATAATCTTCAGGTACACGGGATTTGAGCTCTTCATATATGTAAAATTTTAGTCCAGCATACGGAAGTATGCCAATAAGTGTTGGGCCTGAAATATTGATGGTTAGTAAGTGGGAGTAGAAGCATTCAATGGATTGAAAGCCATTCCATGTGTAGACACTGCATACTTTGGTATGCAGGATTACATAAAAAAATATGTTTTGATCAATGGAACAGACAAAAGCAAGGAAAATAAAAGCAATCACTGGCTCAATAAAAAGGATTTTTCTTAGAAGTGAATTCGAGGGCATTGCCCAACATATTACTGTTGAAAGTAACATAAAGAAGAGGTCACAGCCAAGCATACATTTGTTACAAAAACCAACCAAACAACTTCCACAACAGTAAAGACCAAAACCATAGGCTAAGGGACGAGCTTAGGTACAGAATGGATAAGAAGCCTATGCCCCACATACGGGATGCCCCAGCCCACAGAACAACAGAAAGGAAAGAATCAATAACAACAGCTAATGATCAGAATCACAAATACAAAATAGGTTAAGGGTCCTTTCATAGATATGCAAGGTCTAAAAACAGCAAGAGACAGGAAGGAGATGGCATTCATAACAATCAGAGAACATAAACAACTTCTAAAGATGAGTGTTGAGGGTTGCAAGAAGAAAAAAGTTACTACAAGAATATTCAAAGAAGGTGAACACCATCTACTACAAAAAAGAATGAAAGTTCAAAATAAGGATGAAATTAGCTTGAGATAGGTCCCATCACAAGCTTCCCCTTGTCCTTGGTCGGAACAGCATCAAACACCAAAACAAAGAATTTATCCAAATTTTAAGGGAGGAAGAAAAGTCATGTGCACACCATGACGAGATAATGTGGCAAATCCCCTAAAATTCCCATGGAAATAACTTGTCAAATTTTCATGGGCTCACTTCCAAGGGGTGACAAGACCACATGTAACACCCTAAACATTCAGAACATTCTTCAAAAATCGTTAAGTATTATAAAGCAGGTCATCTATGCAAGTGGGCTAGAAGATGAAGAGTGACCCAAGGTTAAGCAAATAATGGGTGTTCAAATGTACTTAACCACAACATTGAGCCAAGACTAGTCGAGCAAGATGGGAATTGTAGAAAGCTGCACAAAGAGTAAAATTTTTCCTACAAACACAACCAAAGGGAAACTGCATATTTAAGGTAACGAGGACATTTATCATAATAAGTTTCCCCACAAAATTAGAATGCTTGAAAAGACAAGCTTCCAATCTAAATAATATTGGCAATCCTAGAAACTTGATCCACAAAGGAATATTGCCAAAGCTAACCTTCACTAGAAGCATGTCTAGTGTCCATTTGTAAAGAATGAGAATCCATGACCTAATGACCAAACATTAGCCTGAATAACGTCGTCAGGTTCCTCAACAAACTAAAATTTATGAAAAGAAATCATGATGGAGAACAAAGACCTCCATCCCTCCTATATTTCCACATTTTTCTTGAGACATCCAACACTCAGGAGTAGGGCGGCCTCCAATGCAATATCCACCCAAACAATCAGACCAAATAGACTCGACCTCACAGCCTCATCCATTGTGATGTGAACAGATTCTCTAACACAATGAAAAAAAAAATCCAGCTTCTGGGAAGGAGAGGACTGCCTTGAGAAGAATCTCTTCCAATCAGTAGTAGGATGAGCCACATAGTCACGGGGGAGGCAAGAACATTGCACAAAGGAATGTAGTTGTGGGCATCCTCTAAGGAGGTATTGGTCGCTGCTTCCAAAAAGAAACAAGCAACACAGATTTTAGAGCTATTGCATATGCCAACATTAAAGGAAGAAAAGTCAAAAGCAAAAGGGTTCAAAAGTACAATCAAGATCATGACAAGATGCAAGCCATCAAGGGGGCCACCTCAATCTAATTCATGACTGAAGTGTCACCCATGGAAGAATGACAACCAAAAAAGCATGCTGGCAAAGAGGGAGAAGGGCAAACGAGACACAAGTGAAAGAGGTCAAGGGAGAAGGCCAGTGCAAAAGTTATTCTATCCCACAAATAGTTGTGCTTCTTTCGTGTCCTAGTGACCCCACCAAATTAGAGCCTCCAATCAGTGACCAAGCCAAAGTCAATGTGAGCAATAAGAGGAAGTGAAACTTCAATTGACCAATAAGTCTTAACGAGAAGTTGGCTAAGCAATCAAGTTTCCTCCATTTCATGCTAACGAACACACAAGACAGAATCCCACACATGACACCAAAGAACAATGGTTGACGTGAACTACAAAAGGAACTCTCCCAGTTGACGACATGAAAAATACTCCTTGTCGTGGCTTCCATCCTTGAACCATTGCAAGCTCCTTTTACCAATGACACTCCAGTGACCCAAGACCGGTAAGGCCACGACAAAATGATAAAGCTCCTTGACAAGATGGGACTATGAAGCACTAGCTTTGGAGATAAATCCTAGCAAGCCCAAAACTAATAACTCGTGAAGAGACTAGCTTTCATAATGTCTTTTGGTAAATTAAAGAAAATAATGCAAAATGACTAATTTAAATAAGCAAATTATCAATTCATTTCGTTCAACAATAATGACTTAGATCAAGAATTATGGCATATCAAGATAAAAATATTCTAGACAAATCAAACTTTACCCACTTTTCTAAAACAGAAAAAACATAGAAACTTTAAAAGAAAAATATCATCATTATGTCACTTAAGGGTGACATCATTTCATGCTCTATAATTGCTTGGAAGTGATGGATTAGAACTAAGATAGCCTAAAAATAAAGACCAATCAAACCCAAACTGATTCAAAAATATTTATAAAATGAACAAATCCTTGATTATAAATTGGAAATCTATATTCTTTCAACATGTCCAACAAAAAGAAAACTCTCTAATTCAGTTCAGCTGGAATAACTACATAAATAGTTGTTGTAAACTGATGCTTTTCAGCATACACTACTATGCAAATTAAATTAATTGCTTAAACACATAACACCATTATCAAACAAATATAATAAATTCATAAATTCTACAATTCAATGTGAACCATGCAATATATAGAACTATTCATACCAGACTTCAGTTTCTGAAATATGTGAAGAAATAGGGCTTGATTGTAAATTGAATCTCACTAATCATTATTGCGAGCATTCTCCAGCTCAAATGACACTAACTCTAATACTTCAAATAAAAACTAATAAAAAACTAAGTTTTTTTAAACTATTAAACTATTAAACTATTAAACTAATAAAACTGAGTTATATTGCCATGCATCACAAATATTGTCATTAGAACAAAAATAATCAAGTAAAAAATTCACTAGGGATTGACTTGGACACTACAATGTGTATATAATGGATAATATTAAACACAGCTATTATAAAATGTGAAGACAAAGGGGACAAGTACAGAAAAACATCTTGAAACAGGAATTAGCCCAAAAAAAAAATAGATTCAACACTGAGCCATAATTTAATTCTTTATAAAAGAAAATGATTGCCAAAAACCTTAAAAGATCTACACATCAGTATTATCCAAAGAATCAATAATAGCAAAATTTAAATAAAAGAGAAATAATGGATTAATGATTCAATTACTTACCGACACCTCGGTACAAAGACCTAATTCCACCATCCTTGTAGACTTTCCCAAATACATCTTTTATTCCAGCATATGTCTGCTCACGGGAAATACTCAGACCATTCCTTGTTTGTGCAGCATTTGCTACCTTAAATGGGGAAAAAAACAAGGTAAGATAATAAAAGAATTATGAACCACAGTATAGTGTAGCTACATGACCAAAAACAAACCACAATAGGCAAAGTTTGGGGTAAAAATAGACCTATAATAAATCTTGGTTAAGAACAGGAATGTTGATCAATGGTAAAGTTTAAGCAGAAATTACTTCTGCTAACTAAGCACAAGATAAGAGGTGGTGGGCTAGTAAAGTGCACGAGATTCCCGCATGGACAGGGGATGGGGAATAGTCAAACCCATAAACATTACACAGATTTTCTTTTATTTTCTATGACACTATTTACCCAACTCAATACTCATAACCAACACGTCACATCGAAAAATTTCTACCATTGTGCCAAGGCTTTTCTTGAGCACAAAATAAATAATAGTTATTCAAGGGTTCATCATTTAATGATCATTATCCACTACTATTAAACTAGATACAACAACAATGATTTTGAAATGATCACATGAAAAATTCAGTAACATGCCATGCATTTGTGTATGCAATCAATGCCTACGTACATTTACAACCACAAGCAACACACTAGTTGAGCAGCCAGTCCACCTCTATGAGAGTCACAATATATTCAATTCATACAACACAACATAATATTGCATAAGGAATCCCAAGAATGGTTGACACAACCAGGAACCAAATATTTGCAAAATAAAACAAGCACAACTTTTCCAATAAGTTACATTGGTGTGCACTTATTTTATTGGTAGCAGATTTTCATAATTCAAATTGTCAATATATATATATATATATATATATATATATATATATATATATATATATATATATATATATATACATATATAAACAAGCTATTGTGTTGCCAAAAGAGGTTAATATAGCTCTCATGAACTTACCTTGAGGTATACAAACATTCATCATTGCTCTAATGCATGATAGATACAAGGTTCCAAACATTTTTTTAATAAAAAAGACATTATAGATTTCTTCTTGTACAAGCACTTCTTAGCCATCATACCATGCACATATACAATAGTGAAGTGCCACGTTTATACATAAGACAATACCATCCTATTGATGCATGCATAAAAATACAATAGTAGGCTGACATTTCCAAATGAGTGTAATTCTTTATTGCTTACGGCAATTTAGTCAAACAATAAACTGTCCTCTAGGAAAATAACAAAATCCATTTAAACAAAAAAAAAAAACAGAAGTTCATTTTAGATAATATTAAAATGAAGGAACTGATGAAGCATGTCAACAGGCGAAGGATGCAAATAACACATGACATGTGCAGGGATTAGCAACAAGAATAATCATACTATCAACAACATAATGTGACTAAAGAACATACGTAAATCATTAACAAAATATGTGCACAAAGATTATTATATTGTCCAGTGACCTGTGGCATACAACAATTTAAGTACATAGAAACTAAATTTCATAAGATTTCTATAATAATTTATGTCATGAATCAGCATAACACGGAAGAGAATAATATGTGCTAAATGAAGATTAAAAACTATATGATTAAAAATCATTTTCAAAAACGAAATCAATAGAGGAAATCCAACAAAAAAGCAATAGATAAAATTTCAATTTCAATTGAAACATCTGAACTATGAAATTAAGACTTTTCCATGATAATATCTGAACCATTCATTACTAAAATTTTGATCTTATAGTAAACACAAAAATAAAAAAATGAAACATTAGTTAGATTAAAAGATGTAATTTAAGATTAAAGAACTTAATAAAGAGATTAACAAAATTGAATAACAATTTTCAATTTCCTATTGACACTCCAAATGCTCCATCAACATAGCCAAATTATCTCTCTTTTTGTACACGTATATGTATGTATATATGTATATATCTGAAAGCATAATTACAAATTAACAATAGGAAAAACATATAAAAACAACAAGCTATTTTTTTTTTTTTTTTTGCAAGTGCTTTTCAACATGTCAATTTTCAGAAATCTATTAGATAAAACTTCAATTATTGGTGAACCTTGCCGCTAAGTTTCACAACCCTGCGTTTGTAAATACGCTAAGGCTTAACTACCACATCATGCTATGCTCATGCTTCTCCTCTATCTCTACAGGACTAATGAGTACAAAATTTATACAACACAAGGTATAATAGCAAAACAACAAAACAAAATTTAACAAAACAAAGATATCAAATTAAAATGATATTATGGTAGAGTGATAGAGAGGGAAATTATTGAATTCTAAAACAATGCTGAAGTAGTACATATCAAACTTAAACCAGTATGTGCCACTTGACTATGTACACAACAAGTTATTTCTATGTGCTGAACGCATTGAAGAAGTACTCACAAGTTATTCACAAAAACAAATGATGTACAAAAAGCCAAGTTTACCATAGTTTCCTAAATCTCCATGCATCTAGGTGTCGTTAATGATGCCTAACACTACTTGAATCTGAAATCTAGAAGTGATGTATTTCATGGAATGCTAAAGCATATATAATCATATAACACCTATTTTATCTTTTTTCAATACTTTCCTCTTCCCATCAACTCTGAATCTATGCATTAGACCAAAGAAGATTCTAAAAAGTTGCTAGAAAATTTCACCCAAGCTATGAATAAGATGCTTGTCTTTGATGTTTATCGAGCAACCAGAATATGAAAATGAGCACCAAAAATTGTGACCATTCAGAATAGAAGAAAATGAACAAATATGCTGAAGCATTGAACAATTAAAAAGCTCTACCTGGTAAGCCAGTTTAGTCCGAGCCAGATCCAACGGATAAGTACACATTACAGCAGTGCCACCAGCAGCCGAACCAGCCAAAAGATCAATTACAGGTCCCGTTCCCAAGGCAGAGCAATTATTTAAAATCCAGCATCGATATTGCTCATAAGTCATGAAGTGCAATGCCGCATATGGCACGATTCGAAGCACACTCGCTCCATTGCCTCTAATAAAAAGATATATATAAAAAAAATCAAACCAAAGCCGAAACATCCTGAAATGGCATCTTCTAGTCAAACAATATTTATCAGCTTACTTAAAGAACCCCAAGACACCCTCATGTTGCTTCAATTTCTTCAGAGATTGCCAAATCCCAAGAGAATTAAACCCTTCAGTACGTGTCTGTCAAACCATAGAAGAAAACAGTGATGATATTAAATAAACTTTTGTTTTCTTTTACGCAAAAAAAACAAAAAAAAAAAAAAAACACAAACCTGCATAATGATCTTAACACGCTCGAAAGGGGCCACCGCAGTTTTCGAGAACGCCCCGGCAGCGCCGCCGGCGATCAATTCCTTGACATAAACCGGCAACAGGTCTACCAGACAGACGTCAACGTCCGCCGCCGCGGCAGCTGGCGTCATTGCCGACCCTTGCGTGGATCCCATCTCGAACGAAAGAATGAAAACAAAAGCAGATCGACAGTAATTTAAAGAAAATACACCAAACGACCCAGATCAACAAAGGCAAAACAATTTCTGGTTAACCGGCCTGCAACTTGGCGAACTCCTTATCCCATCGATCACGTGAAAGGCAGAACCGAACGTCCCTCCGGTGGAGCAGAAGGAACACGTACACAACACGAACGCCAAGAAACTCGCTGCGTTTCTTCGCATCCGAATCGTACCCCGTGAAGTTAAGATTCATCAACAGATGTATAGCCCTAAATCGGATCGAATCGGAGAAGAGAAACTGGAAAACAACGGCAACGCTAAAAGACAATCCAAAAAAAATATGAATCACAGATCAAACTCGAATATCCAATAAACCCTCGGAAAAAATTTCCCAGATCGCAAACAATTCTGAGGTGGGAATTAATAACGGAAAATTTTCCCATTCACAAATTTCGCATTACCTCTTCGTTAAAATATCACTGCATTGCCGACGCAACCTCAACTTGTTTTGGATATTTATTGAAAATTTGTTTAATATAAATTTATATATAATTTTCAATTAAAAATCTTTAAAATAAATAACTTAAATATTCTTAATTAAATAAACAGACATTTAATGTAACTTAAATAATCATAAAAAATATTCAAATACAATAAATTTCATAACATCAAATATGTGAATTAATAACTAAAAGCTTATTTTGGAAATTAAAAAAGATATTAAAAAGTCACGATAATTGTTTTTTGCACAAAGTCAAGCGACTAAGTATTTTCCAAAAAAACATTGTGAATTTAAAATAAATGAGAAAAATGTTTAAAAGGAAGCCATTATTTAAATATATCATCGTTTGGAAAATACAAATATTGAATTGGAGGGGATACCTGACAAAAAAAATTAAATGCAAAACCAAGAGCTTAATCAAGTGTTATTTGTTTATTTTAAAAAATAATAGTGAGATTTTAGTTAAACATATTAGTTGTTTTACATATTTCTAAAATAAAATTTAAATAAGAAAATAAAAGTTAATAAAAAAAATAAGAACACCGTTTCTTAGAAATCCTTGAGAGCAACCAATCATGATTAGCTTTGCAGTGACAAGTCACATTTAAAAGAGTTCATTTTTTAAGTTCGACTTCTATAACTTATAGGGAATAGCTAGACAAGTCACATTCTATTATTAACATTTTTCTATGTCGATGTTATTATCATTTTCTTTAAGATTGGTATTTTACAGACTAATCAAGGTAGAACAATGAGCATAATGGTTTTTGCATGCAGCTCACGCAATTGGTGTAGCCTATGCACCTATCATCGTAAAGAACGTTTTGCTCTATATGATTTGCAATATGTTGACATGATTATTTAATACATAATTTATTTATGCATAATAATATTATGTTCTTTTAATAACATGTAAAACATATATATGAGATATGCTTATCATTGTTTATTTGAGATAATATGTTGCTATGTTTATTTTGCACATATTTTAGATAATGGTGTGTTAAATATATATCATATCATATATGTTAAAAAAGAGATTATTAAAAAAGTATTGAAATAATTAAATTAAAGATGTTGTAATAAAGTAATATAATATAAGAGGATTCAATTATTGATTATAAATACTAACTTGCTATCAAGAACACATTATTAAAAAATGAATATTTTGCTATTCAAAATAGCATATTTCTAAAAAATAAGATCACTATTTCTAACAATGCCTTTGGGAGTATTGTCAAATACATTTTTCTAAGATATATAGAATAAAATATTTTAGGATACAACGAACATGAAAAATGATTAAAAAAATAATATGATTTATTAATAATTCAAATTAAAGGAGGCACCACATATAACTACATGGAAAAAATGAAATATAGCTTATGATAATGTTATAAAAGAGAATCATTTGAGAATATAAGTGTTAAAAATTTTATTTATTTGTAAAAAAATGTAAACAAAATTATTGATATTATATGTACAAGTGATTTTAACAAGTCATAGTATTATGAGTTATTTTATATTTATTTCACAAATTTTTTAAATGTTTTTGCAAAATCAATTGTATTGTTTTAGCAATTTGATTTAAAAAGAAATATAATTTTTTATGCTATTTGAAATTGTATGGCAAAAAAATTAAAAAAATAATTTAAATGACCCCTAAAAGAAATCCAAAAATGGTTAGTTTTTGAAATATGGATACTACAATATGTACTTTAGTCTTTTATCAAAAGAAGAAAAAAAAAATAAAAAATCAAGGCCTATCTTGCAAAGAAATGAAAAACAAATGCAAAATATTTCTTTGAGTTTCATTTTTAGTTTTTGTTTTCTCTCTTGTTCGCTCTTTCTCTCTCTATCTCTTTCTCTCATATTTTCCTTCTTTTTATGGCCATTCACTTATTTTTTATACTGTTAATTTGAGGTAAAGTTATTATTATTAAGAGCTTAAAATAAGACATCTCATAAGCAAATTAGTGTAGTTTTTGTGCTTTTTTACTATTAGGTTTTGAGCAAAACAAAATTATATGATCATTCAAATGTAAGAGGCAATTATATCAATAGTTATTAATCACTCATATACCTTGGGAAACTAGTTAAACCCAATTACCCCAGATAGTTTTGTTGAGTCACTATTGTGTTTAACGAGTCAAGTCTTAAATGTTTAGCATCTTATTATAATAGACTTGTTTAGTATAAAACAGCTTTACATGTAAAGAACAAGTCATGCACTTTTGAAGATGATGAATTAGTAGACTTCAAAACATCTTAAGACATTCAACAAGTTTCAAAGATTGAAGACATATGTGCCAGTTTTGATAAGATTTTATTTTCCTATAAAATAAAATATTAACATGTTGATTTTAAGATATTCTTTTTTGTATCAATTTTAAATCACATTCAGAAATCTAAATTATTCAATCATCTCATTGATTTAAAAAATGAATAGGATTCAATTTTTTAATCTCTCGATTCTTTTATTGATTCAAATCCTACTTAAACCATTTATTGATTTAAATAACATAATTTTATTTTTGAACCATTCTTTTTTTGCTTAAATCATACTTTTATATTCTTGTCAAAATCTATATTAGGTTGGTTGTTAAATCTTAATTACATCAAAATATTATTAAAATTTTTATAATTAAATAAATAAAAAAATTATGTCACACAAATCTTTGCCAAAATTCAAAGTTGTCGGACCACGCTGGCCTGAGCAAGCACTCACAAGTACCTTAGAGTGTTCAAACGGTTTCAAGGATTGAAGACATGCGCATAAGCTTTCATAAGGTTTTATTGTCTTATGAAATAATATGTGAGCTTATTTATTTTAAGGTATTCTTTTTTATATTTATTTTAAATTATATTTAGATATCTAAATTGTTTAATCTCTTTTGATTTAGTAAATGAATGTGATTTACTTTTTTAATTTCTCAATTATTTTCTTGGTTCAAATCTTACTTAAATCATTCATTGATTTAAGTAACATAATTTTATTTTTGAATCATTTTTTTATTAATTAAATCATACTTTTGTATTCTTTCCAAATTCTATATTGGGTTGATTTTTAAATCTTGATTACATAAAAAGATTTATTAAAATGTTCATAATTAAAAAAATAAAAAAATATGCCACATCCCAAGCTGTGCCTGAATGCAAAGCTATCGAACCAGTTAGACCCGAGCAAGCACTTGCAAGCCTCGGGTCAAGAAATAGTCGAAACCAAATCAGGTAAAGAAATAGTCGAAACAAAAATCATTGGTATTGTTTTAGCAATTTGTTTTAAAAAGGAATAGAATTTTTTTTACTATTTGATATTGTACGGTAAAAATTAAAACAAATACTTTAAATGACCCCCAAAAGAATCCAAAAAGGGCGAGTGATTGAAATGTGGATCCTACAATATGTACTTGAGTCTTTTATCAAGAGAAAAAAAAATAAAAAATCAAGGCCTGTCTTGTAAAAGAAATGAAAAACAAATGCAAAATATTTCTTTGAGTTCCAATTTTAGTTTTTGTTTTCTCTTTTGTTCTCCCTCTTTTATATTTTCCTTCTTTTTTTGGCCATTCAACTCATGTTTTTCTTTACTATTACTTTGAGGCAAAGTTATTATTATTAAGAGCTTAAAATAAGACATCTCATAAGCAAATTAGTGTGTGGTTTTGTGCTTTTTCAATATTAGGTTTTGAGCAAAACAAAATTATATGATCATTCAAATGTAAGAGGCAATTATATTAATATTTATTGGTCACCCACATACCTTAGGACAACTAGTTAAACCCAATTACCCTTGATAGTTTTGTTGAGTCATCATTATGTTTGATGATTTAAGTATTAAATGTTTTGCATTTTATTATAATAGGCTTGTTTACTACGAAACATCTTTACATGTAAAGAACGAGTCATGTACTTTTGAAAATGATGAACTAGTGGTTTTCAAAACACCTTAGGACATTCAACAAGTTTCAAAGATTGGAGAGATGTGCATCAGCTTTGATAAGATTTTATTTCCTATGAAATATAATATCAACTTGTTGATTTTAAGAGACTCTTTTTTTATCAATTTCAAATCATATTCAGATATCTAAATTATTCAAACATCTTCTTGATTTAAAAAATGAATAAGATTCAATTTTTTAATCTCTCAATCCTTTTTTGATTTAAATCCTACTTAAACCATATTGCTTTAAATAACATAATTTTTATTTTTTAAATCATTCTTTTTTTTGCTTAAATCATACTTTTGTATTCTTATCAAATTTTATATTAGATTGATTATTAAATCTTGATTACATCAAAAAATAATTTTATTAAAATTGTTATAGTTAAATAAATAAATAAAAATTATGCCACATTCGAAGTTGTGCTCAAATCAAAAGCTATCAAGTTGTGTTGGCCTGATCAAGCACTTGCAAATACCTTAGAGTATTCAAACAGCTTCAAGGATTGAAGACATTCATATAAGTTTTGATAAGGTTTTATTTTCTTATGAAATAGAATGTTAGCTTATTGATTTTAAGGTATTCTTTTTTTATATTTATTTTAAATTATATTCAGATATCTAAATTGTTTAATCTCTTTTTATTTAGTAAATGAATACAATTTACTTTTTTTTAATTTCTTAATTATTTTCTTGGTTCAAATCTTACTTAAATCATTCATTGATTTAAGTAACATTATTTTATTTTTGAATCATTTTTTCTTAGTTAAATCATACTTTTGTATTCTTACCAAATTATATATTACATTAATTATTAAATCTTGATTACATCAAAAGAAATTATTAAAATATTCATAATTAAAAAAATAAAAAAAATTATGCCACATCCCAAGCTGTTCCCGAATGCAAAGCTGTCGGGCCAGGTAGGCCAGAGCAAGCATTTGTAAGCCTCAGGTCAAGAAACGATCGAAACCAAATCAGATCAAGCCTTTGTGGCTGACGACAAATTCCTGAACTAGATAGGGCAAGGCAATGGATTGAGCTGAGCAACACTCGAACTAAAAAGTACGCATGGTTTGGGTCTAACCCATATAAATTTGTATGCTACGAGTACTCCGTGATGATCAATTACCGAGCACACAAGGGTGGAGTTAGCCATATTTAGGTTTTACAATATACCTTTGTGCATATGTTTATAAATTCCAAACATGTATCGTTCTTTACAATGTGGGACTAAAATCCCTTATGGTCATTTGCATGCAAAACTGAAAACACTCAGCACCATTCGATTGCATATTTTTGCAATTGCACGGTGGTGATTGCATCCACCTTTAAACAGTAATCTTATCGATCCAACCGTTCATTTGATAAGATGATCAGACGATTACTACTTCATCCACTGTAACAGATTGATTCATCTAATAGCCATGATCTTATCCGACTTCATCAGATGGCTATTTTTTTCCACCGTTTGAAATAATCTATTCTTGATTTGATAGCCAAGATCTCTCCTATTTGAATTCTACAGTCTATAGCCAAACTTGATTTTACCATTGATCAATCGAATGATACTGATCTTATCTGATTTGATCGAGTGACCGAGATCTAATTAAGTTTGTCCAACCGTCAAAAACACATCCTCTTTTACACCGTTTGATTGGATGGTCAAGATCTTATTTGTGTCGATCCAACGGCTCCAATCAATCCCATTTAACAGCTAAATAATTAGTCGTTATATATGTTCTTGAAGTAGTCATTTTAGTATAATTTTTTAGCCATTTGGGAAAGCCTTTTAGGCCATTTGGCATCAACTTTTCAAACAACTTTTACATATTTTTTAATGGTTGTGACCAAAATTTTTTAATAAATACCTGACTATTGTGAATAAAATAACTAATGAACATGAATAAGATTTTAATATCTCAAAAAGTGGCTGTATTATATTCTATTAGCATAAATTTCCCCTGACAGCACCTACGACCTACTACTACTTGAAATTTCAAATTCCTCCAGTTAAGCCTGGCTGTTCTAAGCTTTTATTTCCTCAATTCTCTCCATAATTTTGTGCTCCTTGCGTCTTTTTATATTCATCGACAAGCATAAAAATTTGTATGTTTCTATCGAAATTATTTTCTTGATGTATTTTTTCTTATAGGTTGGGTGGCTCGGTATTAGCAAAAGCCCGAGTTCGATTTGATCTTATAAAAAACTAAGTTAGGGTTGAGCTCGTAAAATCCCAGATTATAGTTGAACTCACAAAAACTAATATATTAGAAGTAAATCGTAAGGAAAAAACTCAAGTTGTAACTCTTTTATTAGTGGAGTTTTTTCCTTACTTCGGTTAGGGGTCGGCGTACTTTCTAATTTGAACTGAACCACTTAAACATTTTGGGGTGCTATTTCAAATTTTATTTTTATTTTTATTAATCATAAAAATTATAAATTAACATTTTTATAAATCAAAGTGGTGGGATTTCGGGAACGATATATATCCAATTCCATTCCATACGGAACAATATATATCCAATTCCATTCCTTATGAATTCCAAAGTCTTCCTTTAGAGGAAGAGAAGGCCTACGTACCTCAAGAACTCCACAATCTTATTCGTTTTTTATTGCTTCTTTCAAATTGCAAAAAGCAACTCAGATACCACCAGACATCCTGGATGATACGATTCAAAGAGACAAAAGCGCATTCGTGCAACTACTTATCGACATCTAAGGTTCTCTGGCTTGAAAGATTGAGATCCTCTTTTCACAGAAAAAAATCAGTTCCAATTCGGTTAACTACTCAGGATGAACCACACATAGGCGATCTCGAACATCACTCTACGAAACTCCACAACGGGATTTCAACAAACATAAAATTATTTTAATAAAAGTTTTTTTAAAAATAAGTATATTTCTTATTAGTACAAATTATTTTAAAATTCACAATTCACCTTCCTCTTATGGGATTTACATATCAGTTTTCACTTCAAGTTTAGCATAACCATCTAAATGGGTGAGTAAAATTAGCTTAATAGTTGGTCCCACTACATAGAGATGTTTATATAGTTTTCTAAACTTCAATTTTTTTTATTATGTTGTATGCAAACCTCATACTTTCTATTTTGCATCTAATACTTGTATTTGAACTTCAAGAAGGTAACCAAAAACTAGAATAAATTTCAATGACCACATAACTTGGTTCCCTTTACTTTGAAGTCGTTGATATTAATAGCAATGCCTTACTTCAAAGAAACCACCATGGAGAAGCTTCTAATATTGCTTCAAGATGTTCAATGCTTGAATCATTTATTTCTAAGGATCCTAGATTTAAAGTTCTTTGTGATGCAATTATTTAAGGTTAATTATGTTCTTATTTTCAGCTTTGCAATTTGTTTCCTCAAGCTACATTTAGTTACTAGCTTCTCTTTTCGCAACTCTATTTCTTGGTGATTTTTAGATAGCAAATAGAATCTAAGCTTGACAATGCTTCTAGGTTCAATGTCTTATAATCATACTAAAAATTCTAAATTCTTTACTTCTATATTTAAGTTACAATTCCCTTACATCTATATAATTAATTTTAATAAAATATAGAATTTAGAAAGCTAATTAAGTTTGAAACAATTTTGGTAGTTAGTATTTTTTTATTGAAACTTGTATATTTGATAATATATAACTATTCCAAATAAAATTTTCTAGACATTATTAAAAATTTTCCAACCACTTGAGGCTTAAGAGATTGAATATGACATATTTGATGTAAAAGTTTGTGGTAGATCTTCATTAGATATAACATGTTAGTTGATTTAGAGCCAATAATTATACATAATGGATATACCTAATCTTCTTCGATTCAAGATTTTTTTTTTTTTCTGTTGATAAAAGTGATAGTTGCAATTAGATGGCAATAGTCTTGCTTTTGATGAACAAAGTTACATCTAAACATATTCAATTAGCTTTGGGTCAATGATAATACAATCTTAGATATTATATTATCTATGAGTCAACTATACCATTTTCCTCGAATATATGGGCATTTCAAAGGATTATCATAGCTCATATAGTTTCATTGGAATACATCTAATTTTTTTAGGATTTTCTCTTAGATAAATCACATTGGGCTATTAAAGAACCATACTGAACAACCTCATCATAACCAGATGGATATTAGAAATAACAAACCATCATAGATAAAAAAATGAAAACAAATTTGACAATTGGTTCAATATTCATTAAAATAATAAAAGATATTCAATAAATTAAACTCATGAATCTAGTAAAATACAATATGTTTTAAATATTTAAATAAGATCAAATATATAAATATTTGAAATATAATCTAAACAATTAAATATATAAAGATACCGATAGCCATGAATCAAGTTTTAAAAACAAGTGTATTTGTGTAAATATAATAATATTTCAAACTCTTTAAAACTGATTAAATTTTTAAAGAAAATATTTAAATAAATTAAAATACCTTTTAAAAAATACAAGCTAACTCAAACCTTACACATTAGATGATATTGGTGTTATCTAATTTTTACCTTTTAAATTATGTTTCTCCTCTTAAATTATATTTCTATAAAATGTTTTTCACAAAAGCTTTTGTTTTATATACATATAATTCTTTTCCTAAGTTTTTTCTGAACTCGCATGCCATTATCAAAGTAAGATTATAAACATCATTCAACAAAAATTACTTAGAAGATTTTTGTTTGTCCATCAATGCAATATTTATATAAGAAACTACTACTAAACATCTGTGCAATGTAACCAATCTGCAGTTTTAGCATATATGATCTTGATATGATGTTGATGTTTTCAATAAATAAGAACCAAAAAAAAAAAAAAATTATCTGCAAATGGAGCTAATTAATCAAATTACAATCAATTAATCCAGACATCTGCAGGCTCTCTCTTATGCCTATATGATCTTAATATCATGTTGTTTTTCCAGTAAACAATATTTAACAAGTAATTATCTGCAAATGGAACCAGCAAAGCACATTACAATCAATTAATCCAGCAAAACTTCTCATCTGTTGAATCAATCTGCAGGCTTTAACACAATTATATACCTCAAGATGAGACCAATTAACAAGAATCAACAAGTAATTATCTGCAAATAGCTAATTAAGCAGATTATAATCAAGTATGCCATATCTCCTTGCTTTATTGTTGCATTCTTAGATGATTGTTTAATCTTGCATCTTATTTCTCAACCAAATGCTACACTACCCATTACCCATTAACAGAAATGATCAAAGATGCAGTGAAAGTTATTCTTCTTTGACTTGTAAAACTGAAGTTTTCTTCTCCAGAATAAAGGTATTCTGTATATACACAGTTATTCTGAAAAATAATGTATTGAACAGGAAGTTGTTTTCCTAAAAACAAAAACAAAAGCCAACCTGTTGTTATATCACAGAAAAGGAAACGAAGTCTTCTTCCCATTTATATTAGAGCTTTAAGTCGAGATCTGTGCCTTCCTCTTTAGGTTCACTTGGTTTAGAGGTCACATTTGCATCAAAAGCATCATCAGGCAGTCCCATGAAGTTGTAGAAAACCTGCGATTCCAATGGGATGGATGCTTTTGAGGCTTTGATTCCAGTTCTATCTCGAGTTTCCTGGCACATTAACACCAAAAAACAGTTTTTTTTTTTTTGCTTAATTCCATATTGAAAAAAGACAAACTAAAAGGGCAGAAAAATATGATTTCAATTCTACATTCAAAGTTCTTGTTTTTGCACTCGATATTATTTGATTGGTTTCACAAACACTAACACAAAATTATCTTTGCACGTACATTGATTACCTGATTTTAGTTGATTGAAACTAGGAGTGAGAGTTTTGCCAAAGAAAATTGAAGTTGGAAGATGGAGTTCTAATTGAAGTGATCAAGTTATGCTATGATCAACAAATTTACTGATCATATCATGAGATGATTCCCAACCATGGTTAGAACCGCTCAACTTAGCTCGAAATAGAATGATGAACAAGCATTGTATGTGTTATGTGCATATGTAAACATGTTTATGTATATCTATTGGTGAATGAGTTGAAAGAATAGAAGGATATATTGGTAAATTTAATGCAAATGAATGCATGTGATTATTTAGACCAAAACTTTGACACAAAAATAAAAAATTTATCGGCAGTCAGATTGTTTTTCACATGTGTCTTGCACAAACTGATAACAAAAGAGTTACGGTGAGGTAAAATCAAGATCAGATTGAATCCTTCGTCTCGAAATGATAAAGTATTGAACATTTTCAAGCTGACTTTTGAGCCTGGTTCAGATCAGCTGAAGTCTTTAACAACTCTAATTGAAACATATAAAAAACTCAATATATTGTCTCCAAAAGTTTTTTGTTAAAAGAGCAAAGTTAAAAAAAAAATGTCAAGAAAATAATAAAATAAAAATGGCATGTCAAAAAACAAACAAAAAGACAAAAAATGAAGAAATTATAACCGTCACTGTTGTTGAACTAACAGGTCTCAAAAGGTCAGTGTAATTTTAGGAAGGTTAAATAAATACTTATATCCGACAAAGTGAAGGATGTTTCTCGTTTAAAATAGGGATGCGGGAGCTATTTCTATGACAATGGCTTAATTGTTTGCACACATAAAAAGAATTATTGTTGTTTCATTGATCAAAGCTTGACTAACTAGAACGTTTGTATATAAGGAAGAGTTTTTGTCTTTACTGGTAATTCCAAATGTCACTTCAATAAGGGTTCATTTGCCTAAGGTGAAGTGTGCATGATATGACAAGCTTAAACCATTGAATGAAGTTTGTGTGGGAATTTAAATTCCCACAGAACTATCTTGGAAGAACTTGAGCTCAAACATCTTGACTCCAACAATTAGGCCTCAATAGTTTATCCTCGAGAGCATCTTGAGGGTTTGGCTTCAGACACTTGGGTCCTATGGTCTAGCTTAGAGTGCTTGGGTGTTGAGTGTTTTGGCTTCAAGTGCTTGGGCTTACCCTCGAGCATCTCATCAAAGATGTTTATCGTGTTGTTTCTTTCTACATTGATGGCTATGATTGAATTTATAAATTCTTGCATCTTCAAGTATGATGATATGAAAAATGTAAAAAATGTAGGATAAGAACATATCAATACATGACAACCAAATATAATAAAAATAATTAAACATAAATACAAAAAATATTTTTTTATAATATAAGAAAAAAACTTGAGATTCAAATTATAACATTTTCATTGACACTACATTCAAATTTTTATGGATTTAATAATCAAAATTCATAAAATGAAATCATCATTGTCAAATTGATAATGTAAGGCTAAATTTCAAAGTTTTTAGAGTTGTTATAATATAAGTATTATAATATAAAATATAGTAATTTTATCAATTATTTTTTGTTCAAGAAATATATACAAAAAAATAAAAAAATTTATTACTTTTAGTTCTACACAAAATAAGAATTTTAGATATACTATTGAATAAACTTGATTCATTATGTTTTTCTCTTCCTTTGTACTTATAAATAATTCTTCATTTTTTCAATCATATTATATCTTATATCATATACATTAAGACAAACATAATAACATTTAATAAACACGAAGTATATTAAGAATAAATGAAATAGTAGAAGATGATTTGAATTTTTCTTATTTTTCTCATCTAACCCAATAAAATACATGATGTATCAAACAAGTATAAAAAATATCATTATAGAATGTGTAAGTCTTAAAGAAGCATCGATTCTTCATAGAATATTTATAATGTTGAAAGATATGAACTTGCTATTGAAGAATGGCACACCAGCTACTCCCTTGCATCATAAGTTGGGTTAGCACGTGCTAGTCATCTAATCGTTAATTAGGAATCTACAATCTTTATTGCATCAAGCCAAATTTTGAATCTTTAACTTAAGAACCATCAAAACTCAGAAGTATAGAACGTAATATGTATATATGCATGTATGAGTTTATGTACGTATAATGTGGCTTAACTATGTAATATTGCATATCTACCAAAGGCCATATTGAAGTTACCACATATTAGATTAAGGTGCGTCCTAATGGCACTAAACATTTTGAAAGAACTTACCTTCTTCTGTGTCAAATTGAAAGAAGGTTGTCGTATAGCCATGTTCACAGGCCAGCTGCTTCTGGAAGCTAAAGAGGTGTCTGCCATGCTAAAAAGGCTGCTGTGGATTGTGGAAGAAGCAACTTGTTGATTCACAACATTTCTCTTCATTTCATGGCATGTGAAAGGATTGACTCGAACTTTGCTTGAGCTCCAAGCAGCTTCTCTTAGAATTACACCGAAACTCTCCGTTATACAAAAAAATTACAGAAAACAGGTGAATAAGGTTTTAATTTTAGTGAGAAACTTACCCAGAAAGATCGGAACCACTTTGCTCCATTCCACTCGTCACTATAGAGTTGCAACGCGGATACCGAACTGGCTGACGAACTGGAATGGTAGCGAGCAGAGCATTTGCACCATCCACGTGAAAAGGCCATGAACCATCCATGCCAACCATCTAGAGAAACACATCTTCTCATTGTTAACAAGTTAAGAATGATAAATAGTTTTTCACGGAATACAATAACATGTAGACGTTTACCTTATGCATCATCATCTGCTGATCTGCCCATGAGGAAGCATTCGCAGTACCGTATTGGCTTTGGCTTGAAGGGAACTCCAATTCCATCTGGTGGCAGTCCCCAGATGTCATTTGCGTTATTGAGTTCATCGTTTCCTGCAGTAACAGAGGCAACAATTAAAGAAAACATTTCAACAAACAGATGACGTGCACTTGGAGAAAGCTAGTAAAGTACAGCTCCAACTAGCGGTTGCTGCAACTTATGTTGTGTCATATACTGCGTCATCTGCTGCGCTTGCATTTTGTCGAGGAGGGGAGGAAAGTGCGAGTTAGGACTGAAGGAAAAATCCTCATATAACGATCTCCAAACTAAAGGCATCGAGCCGTCATTGGAACCTACTGAGATGGAATCCACCAAAGAAGGACGAGGCAACGCAAAGTCGAAGGGATAGGAACCGGTCGAGGAACTCATGGGGAGAAGGGTGAAGGCCGGACTCTGTTGAGGTATCGGGGAATGCAAAACTACTCCGGCTGCAGACGGCTCGGAAGATGGCCAACCATTGAGTCCAACTGCGCCGACGGCCCGTTTCAGGTTCTCCTCTCTCCGGAGATTCTCAAGTACAGCTATCGATGGGCCGCGCTGCGGCACCTTGTCGGTTTTCGCCTTCTTCGACGGTTCCCGCTTCGTTTCCTCTCGCGGATGTTCTTGTTGTGTCATTTCAATGCCAGAGTAAACCGACTACGGCGCCTTATATAAAACAAGGAACAAAGGCGACACCTTTTAACTCCGAAACAAACCGAACAAGAAGAAAAACAGAAGGATCGCTGGATTGTCCAAGTTCGCCAACAGTTGACAACTGGAGCCGGCGAAAGATCCAAATCCATGATGGAAGAGAAAATATATAATAGAGGAGTGAAAGGATTAGTTTGGGAAAGAAATCAAAGCTCTCACTTTTATTGCCTAAATCCCCGGAAGCCAGCTTCGCGAGCAAGGGATCTCGTTGTCCGCTCTTCTCGGTTTGACTGCATCTGATTTGGATCCGCTGCCGTGAATTTCCATTTAGTGTTCATCACTCCCCTGGATCAGCTACGCCTTCGGCGAGGAGGTTATTTGGGCGGCGATTACAAACAAAATTAAACCAAAAAGTAGCGATTTTTTTTTTTATTTTTGCTATTTCTTGAAATTTATTTTTGCCTTTTTATTTTGTAAAGTGGTCCAATAAGAGAAAACCACGGCTCGATGGTCCACCGTCAGGCCAAGGCGGTTCATTTGGCTTAGCCACAAAGCCGGCTTGGATTAGTCCATTGAACTGGTCTTCGTGTGACTTCTTGGCTTAGCCAAATTAATGTTTGAACTATGATTTAGCACATCAGAAAACTAAAGAACATATGAACAACATCAAATCCTAACTCTTAATAAATCATAAAAAGTTTTAAATAATTACAAAATATTATCATATTATGATCATCTTCTAAGTATGATAATTTGAACAAACAACTCCAAATCATTTCTAGAGACTGTGGCTTTTGAGCACTATAGAAACCTATAGATTAGCTAATTGATTAATAAGTGAACAATGACATTGTAGATGATTTTTGAGCTAAAAAACTTTGATGTTAATGCATGTGTTATCAGCAATTTTGATGATTTAAGCTTTTTTTTTTTTAATATAGATACAAATATGCTCAAATTGATATTCAAATATAATAGATGTTAACTTGTAATAAAAAAATATTAAAAATATTTTAAAGAAATATAATAGAAGTATAGGGTCATTTGATAGACTGATATTCTCGATAAAAATCATGTATGATAAGAACTTAAAATTCTATATTATATACCACTATTTTTTTATCCAATTTGAATTGGATTGAAAGTGGTCTAAAATATGTTAAAATTTGGATTTTTTTAGTAAAAAATAAGAACCATAATTAATAGTCTTGTGATCAAATTAACACAAACCAGTATTGAGTCGAGTTCACAAAAGGTTGCAAAGTTTGCCATTTTTCTCATTGGATAGAGATCCACTGGCCATCATTCTCTCCTTCTTCCCCATGACATATACTTCCTTAACCTAGCTCTTACGAGAATAACCCAACCTTCTCGGATCTACCCAATCATGAGTTAGCATGCTAAGAATTTTACTTTTATGCTAATTAATTTTACAAGCATGGACTCCTTTGTATATTGGACATTAAGTACAGTCTATCATCTATTTGGATTTTTATAATAATAATAATAAAGATAATTAATTGATTTTTATTAAAAACGGCTTATTAACATTTAAAGCATATTAAATGTTACGTTTGCTTACTTTCATCAAACATTATTTTTTTTTACCCATAACAGCTTATTTTTCTTATTTTAAACATAATTGTAATCTTTATTTAAAAATAAAATAAAATATCTATATTATTATCTGATATTATTATTTTCCCAAAACAATAATATCTAATACAGATACTACTGATATATGCTTCTTCGAATTATATACAAAACTCAAATAACGCTTCCCTTTGCCAAGCTTTCAACGAAGGAAGTCTATAAATCAGCAACGTTTGCTCCTCATAAACGCCTGCATCCTTCCTGGCATCTTCCTCCGAAGCAACTTCCGGCGATTGTTTCCTTCTTCTTCCTCTTGGGTATTCACTTCTTCCTCTTCTTTTGCGACCAGAAGTAGATCTTAGCCAAATCAAATGGTTTCGAACCGGGCATTCGCACCGAGGGGCAGCGCAGCGGCGGCGGCTGCAGCCAAACGGAGGCGGCGGGCCGGCGAAGGCTCGACGGAGTCCGCAACCAAGATGCTGCAATTCTACTCCGATGAGCCTGGTCTGAAGTTATCAGCCAACACAGTTCTAATCATGAGCGCTGGATTCATCTTGGTTGTTGTACTGCTCCATGTCTTCAACAAATTGTTCCAGAATGGGAACTGAAGGAGAAGAATAAGCCTGGATCTAACTAGCCCAGCTATCTCATATTGCTATTTCAAAAGATATTACTGTATTTTGACAGTGTATTTTGATGTTATTTGCATGATTCAGATAAATAGATTAGTTTTTTTTATTAATCATGGTTCTGGGTTTTTCTTTTCTTTCAAATGTTAGCATTATACAAGAACAAAAAAATCTTTTCAAACCATAGCACAAACCTTCTACAGTTACTCATTCAATAAGAAATAACATCTGAAACAATGAACAATGCAGAGTTGTTTATTTCTATAGACAGGCTGCTCATGCTCAAACAATTGCAGTTTAAAACAGCATTAATACTTTATTAGGCTGCCTTGTTTGCATTTTGTTTTTCAAATTTTAGTTCTAACAAATATTTTCCATCAAAATCTTATTTTCACAAGAAACCTTTACTCAGAATTCACAAGCCAGGATAAAAAAAATATAGAATGAGAAGCTCTGAGAACTTTCAAATATTAATACAATTGCAGTTTTGAAAAGAAGTTGATACTTCAGAAGGCTGACTTTTTTGCATTTTTTTTATTTTTCAAAATTTATTTCTAACAAATATTTTCCACCAAAATCTTATTTTCACTAGAAAACTTATTTTCAAGCCTTTACTCTGAATTCACAAGCCAGGATAAGCCAATATTGAAGAATGTGAAGATTTGAGAACATTCAAATATGGATTCAAACATCATAAATGTGCAAGCATATATATAATTCCTTCCAGCAGAAGTAAACGAAAACATAGACAAGAACAAGGCTGGGTCTTAAATGGAAAATGTACAGCATTAATGGATGCGAAAGGAATTAAGCTTGAGCAGGATTGGTTAATGGAAGAGCTTGAAATATAGTATCAGGAGAATAGCCAATACCAAAGCCGCGATGATGCTGCCTATGATCCACTTGTTCCTGTCCATCCTCCTAGACATGGACACAAGAACCTTCTTGCTTTTGCCTATGTTGTCGTCCACACCATGCAACTGCATGAGAAAGACGACGCATCGGTGGTAAGCATGCACAGTTTCATGATATGAAAAATATTGGTGATCAAACAGGTATAGAAGAGCAAGCTCAATTTTGGCCATTAGATGTCAAACAACATGATATTTTCCGGTGCATGTTCAAGCTACAATTGCCAAAAAAACCCTCATTCCAAAGGAAGCTGATAAAATTGATGATTCTATGACATGGACAATAATTGATATCATCAATTACACTTTTCAGGATTTCTATCTTTTAGAACTGTATAGAAGAAAACTATCAAAATAAAAAAATGATGTTTAAAAAAGTGCTAATCCACGAGTACAACGAAGTGACACATCTTATGGAGATAAATTATAAGACTTCTGTGACAAATGATGCATTTAATCATGCAAAAATACCAAATAGTAAACTTATAAAGATCAAAAGAATAAACTTTTAGTACAAAGTACAAATGAGACCAAGTCATGTGTCTGTTTAATAGTATATCGGACACAAGTTTGCACCCATTTGATAAAACTCCCTTACCAAGTGATATTAGATTCATGTTCGGCTAAAAAAGGAGCTAGATCTACTTGAATTCAAGAGATCCATGCAACAATGGTTATAATGGGTCATTAATGTTTTCTATCACAATTGAGAAAATCTTTGATGAATTCACATAATGCCACTATATTAGCTTTTCATGTGTATGATAGTTTATGAAGTTGATAAGCTTTTGAAAGCCTCTTAACCTTTGTTCAAGTGATTGATATGCATCATCTGTGGTTTGGTCATCCACGACAAAGTAAATAGAGTATCATCCATATGCACTGCGAACGACATGACATATCATGTTGGCTTCCTTGATATTCAATATCACTCAACTATGTTAATTTAAAGACTTCGCAATAAAAAAAAGAGTGGTGGACAATATAGATAAAACTCTCACTTGAGAAGAAAATTATCAAGTATACAAAAAACTAGAATGAATATTATGTTATAAATTAAACACAATATTAAAGTTTTAATATACAATTAATAAAACCTCTATTTATAGTCCTAAGTTTTTTTGGTTATAAATATCCACCTAAAGATATATTAAATCTAAGTTGGGCAACATATAGTGTAACTCCCTTAAAAAGGACGATTTGTGAGGTTGTAGCAATTGAGACATCTCAAAGATGCCTTGTTATATTTTCATGGTGGATCCTCCAATTGTTTAGTTTTTCAACTACCATAAATGCATCGGAGTGGATATAAAGGTGAAGGAGAGGAAAATAGGATTGGTGCTTGCCTTCTCTGTATCTTAGCTTGCAACACTCCTCTCCTATCAATTCATAGACAAGAATTTCATTCATTCTATAAGAGCATATGTCCCAGGTCATTCCATAAAAGAAGTTGCACAAAGGATATACTTTTGAGAGGAGTCGAACCATTTGGTAATGGAAAAAAAATTATGCTTTCACGAGGTTTGGTTGGATAGAGATTTAATGCAAGGCTGGCCTTAAGAATGCTTTAAAAGTCAGATCATTGCTATTAAAAGGTGGTCAGCACGTGCATAATATGTCTGTCATTAACATTCTGATCAAATTGGATGAACACATGTCAAAAACATCAGAGCTATTGAGAGACAATGAACAAGGATAGTTAGCCTAAATCACTACAAACAGAGTAGACCAGCCTTGTGAGGCAAAGGTAAGTTTTTTCAGAAAAATTGCCTTTAGTGCAACCACCATAAAGCTGTATCATCATCAGATGACCTAAGCCAATCTCAGTGTTTTAACATTTCTAACAAATAAAAACAACAGGAAAATTCATCATCAACAAAGCATTATGCCAACCAAATGGGAATCTAAAACAGGATGAAGGTTCAATCTAAAGATTATAGGGCCATAGTGGAATCAAACATGTCCCACTGCACCTTATCAATGGTACTTTCAATGCTTCAAATGTATAACTTCTAGCTCCAAGTATAACAACTAATGCAACAGAACTAACAAAAATCTCCAAGCTACATAAAATGTTGATACTTGATTCCAGGGAGTTAAAATGGTCAACTAGATCAAATGAAATGATATAGGTAGCCATATTGCAATTACACTAGCCAGAAACTAGAAGGGTGGTAGTAGATTCAAGAAGAATTTTTAATGAATTCATACAAATCAGGTTATACAGTGAGAATGGGTAGGAATTCAGTTAGTCATTATGATTCTCTATCGCCAACAAGTTCGTACAAGTTCAATACACAAACCCGTTCCAAATTCCTATAACTTACTGCAGGACTCCACAGTAATATTTGTTTACCTAAAAGAAGATACACATGCATAATTCTGAGGCAGCAGTCTTGAGCAAAGCTAAACATAATCCCAAAGTTTATTAGTTACAAATAAAAAGTGGCTTTTGTGATTCAAAAGTCCCTATTTTTCTTTCGATTTTTCTATTATTGTTAAAATTTTCACGAAAATCTACAATAAAAGACAACTAGCCGTGACCCATAAGACATTATAAGAGTCACACAAAAAAGGAGAAAAAGAAGGTTAAACATTTCTTCATCTCCATGTAAGTTCTCAACCCTCACATTCACCTTATTTTCATGAAAAATTTCGCAAGCATTGCATCAGACCATGCGGATTCTAAAACAAACATGTTTGAAAGACTAAGTAAATAGGGATTAGGGAATTATGACAATATGTGAAACAAGAACCATATGACACTAAGAGAACTGAAAACAATAAGTGCAAAGTGCATACAGTATTATGAGCATGAAGAAGAGATTGACGCTGCTGGTGAAGGTCTTGAAGAATTGAAACCCCAAGTTCTTCGGTTTCCAACATGGTTCTTCTACTCTCCTTGATTCTTTCACTTGATTGATTCAATCTTTCTGTTGACACAAGCAATCTTCCCCTTTGATCAGCAGAAACCTGCATTACCCGGCATTTATAACAACTACATCAATATAATAAGATATATTCTAACAAAAGCAAGTGCATCACTATAATTATGCAGTCTCATGCCTAACATAAGGTTGGCCAGCAAGCATCTTAAATAAGAAAATTAATTACCCTAGCTCAAACAGCTAAGACCAATTTCTTTTAAGATGTGCAAACTAGACATCTCATGCTAATTTAGGCTGTGTTTGGTAAACCTATGATGTCAAGAAAGTCATTTCTGACAATATGGCATACTTTCTATTAGGAAATCAAGTTTTCCTATATAGCACTTCAGTTTTATAGAAAAAAAATATGATTTTAAGGAAAGCTGTTCTGAAAAGTCTTCCAAAATAGCTGCTGCAAGGAAAGCTGCATTGTGAGACAACAATACGACATTATCTAATGCATGGGAAACGACTTCTTGTTACAAATGAAACTTGTATTAAATAGCACAAAAGCCCCTTCTAGGTTATATTCTAGTTGAAGCACATAGACCTGACATAAATTACTAGATCATGAACTTCTTAGGAGTACAACACAAGCAAATATCGTACAGCTAATGTGTCTGCCATCCCAGATTCCAGCAATTCCTCCCTGGCAACATTCTTCGCATTAGGTGAAGTGATTCTTTTTACTTCGCTCTTCAGGTTATTGAGATCTGACTTGTATTCCCGCAACTTGTTAAGTAAAACGGCTTTCACACTAGGCTGCAAGCTTCTTGCCTCGAGATCCATTTTCCGAATCTACACGAAAAGGCATACCATTCAAAACAAGAGATACAAATTAATCAAAGAAAAAGGATTGAAAAAAAAGCCTCTTTGAAAAATCCTATCAAATAAATTACCAAGCTTTCGGCATCTTCCACACCGGACTTAATCTCAGAAACCTTCTGCTTTTTTTGTTCTGCATGAGTCGAGAAAATCATGCATCATCCGCACGGAAAACTCGGGGTCAAGAAATACACGAAGCTAAATATGATTTTACCTCCATCAAGGGCGGCTGCCGCCGTGCACTTTCGCGATAGGGAAGCTGAGATTTCACAATACTGGCGCTCGTATCCTTCGAATACTTCGCTCATCCTGATCGACGGCGGAGAAATCGAGGAATACGATCGCAGCAGAACCCTTTGGCAAGAAAAAGAGAGATATAGGTTAGATCTGTGTCCAAGAACCTCACAAAGGGCTGATCGGACCTGTCGGACACGACCAACGGAAAGTAGAATCACTTTTGTAAGGAACGGGAAAAAGCTTCGAAGGTTGGGATTCCTTCAATGGATCAAGCAAGTGCACGGTGAAACAATTCAAACGAATTGGGGAAGAAATCGTTTAATGGATGGCGGATCTTACGATTACGAAGGGATGCAAGCGTACAGCGAAACCAGGCGTCTTCGTGGTCAAGAAAGAACAGCTCCAACATTCCTTGAAACAAATAAGGCAATTTGTTATGTTTTAACGTGTTTTCTCAGTACAGTATTAGTAAATATTATAACAAGCCTTCATACAACAACATAAATATATGTTTTTCCATAATTATAATATTTGTTTTTTGGTTTTGGGTTGGAATGCAATATTTCAAAAACATATTCAATTTGTGAATATAAAAAAACATAATCAAAATATAATAATATTAATATAGTTTTAAAATAAAATAGATATAAAAAAAAATTTGCCTAGATTTTCAGAACTTTGTTTAGTTCATCACACAAGTGTTAGTCACTCAATTAAGGTTTTAAAAAAATTAAAAACCCTAAATTATTAAAATATAAATTTATTTTAAATATTTATTTTATTTCAAAATTTATATTTTAAATATAATATATCAAATATTATTGTGTTATGACTATATGATTTAATCTTGTTCTTATTATATTATAACTATAATTATTAAAATAAATTGGGTCTAAGAGTAGAATAAACTTAAAATATAATAATGATACGTATTTGATAGTTGTTTAGAATTTTTATATTTTTTAACAAATAAAAAGAAATCAGGTGAAACATATTAACAATGATGAAAAATAGTTTCTTAAATAAAATTATACCAAAATATAATTTATTAGATTTAGAATGCACTAATGTGAGTTTCAAACTAAATAAAACCATTGATGAAGTGTGTTGAATAATAGATTTATCTTTATATATCTATTTTGTTTCAAATATCATGTTTGAAATATAATTTATAAAAATATATTATTTTTTATTGTATTGTTAATCTCATTGTCATATTTGACAATTAGATAATAACAAAATCATATTTTTGTATTTATTAATGTATGTTATGAGAATAACACATATAATTAAGCGAACAATTTTTAAGTGACAGAGATGTTAATGACTCAATTTTCACATGAAAAGGCAAGTGATCATTTGCTTTGATGGAATGGGATTCATCGTTAGCTTATCGTTATTTATTTTATTTGAATAGACTACAAAATAGACATTAAATATCAAGTGATACTTAGGTTTATACATGATTTACTATTTGTTCATTTTATGCAAATTTCTTATGTATTCTCAATTATTTTTCTTATATCACTAAGTTGCATAATTTAATTAGTAAACTTATCTTGAACATTAACTATAATACATTAGAAATATTAGGCTGTGTACATTACTCAAGTCTAAATTCAAATGAAAATAAAATTAACATTAAAGTGAGAAAGATATACTAATTGTAAAATGCGATCAATTATTTTAATTAATCGGAATATATATCAAATATCGAGATCTCACTTCTTTTAAGGCTCCTAGGCCTTTTTTTTATAATTATTATTAATTTTACAATGTTTATAAATTATAAAAAAATTAATAATACTTAATAAAATTATAAGAGAATAGTTTCTTTTTCATTATGAAATTATTTATAATTTTTATTCTTTTCTCAAAAACTTAAATCTACATAATTATTAATTTATATAACAATTATTTCTAAATTTTAAACAATAATTATTTACATATGTTTTCTTGTCTCCATCAACTCCAACTTATGGGTTCGTTTTCCTATTGTTCAAAACTTTGCTTGCTAAAAAGTTTACCTTATACCAAATAAATATTATTTTTTTTATCATGTTAAGCTTAGTTTTTAAGACAAGCTTATTTTATTCATGCATTATAGTTCACAAAATATTCATTTCATATACAAAAAATGAGAGAATTAGCTTGGGAAAAACTTTAAGGTTTATAATTAAATCCTTGCAGTCATCTTGTGCAGGAGATTTATGACTTTGTGAAGTGTTTTTGTAGTTTTGATCGAAAGAACATGCTGATTGTCTAAATGCTTAATAATTGATCAACACCTGCAGTTACAGAACAATTGATCATTAGGATTATGAATGCCTCGATGACCATCAAGTGAATTGTGATTTCCTCATGACGATTGCCGAGTATAAAAAGAATATTTAAAATTGTTTTTGAAACAATTGAGTAGTAGAATTTTATGTGGAAAAAAAGACAAGTAATAAAAAATAATCAATACAGGAAATGGTCAGAAATAGTGATCGACTACGCATTAAAGGAGCAGATTATTGTAGTGTTGATTTTTAATATATTTTAAACAAATTGTGTTAAAAAATTTAAAACCGTATCACATAACAGAAATCGGTTCAAGCACATTGGAGGGGGTGATAGGGGTGGTGTCCATTTTTCATATAGTTTAAAGTTCTCAATTAAATTTTTGTCCATTGAAGAAAATTAAAATCGGATCACAGAAAGACGGAAAGGTAGAAAAGGAGTAAAGCACAACAAAATATACTTCATTGACAAAACAAAAGGCGAATCATAAAAAAGGAACCACGCAATCGGAAACGATGATCGAATACAAAGTGCGCACAACGGAACAAATCAGAACTCTCAAATCCAGAGCCGTCGATGACATCTGAAGAACCAGATCCGAAACGGTGCTGTAATGTACATCGAGAAGCAGGCACATCGAACAAAGAGACGAAGCTCAGGCGCGGAGGGCGCCGATCAAGAGCGCCACGGAACATGCGATCAGCACCTGGCCTACCGCTGCCGATAGATAGGAGGCGCTTGAGGCGGGTGCTGGCGCTGGGGCTTCAGCTGCCGACGCGCAGCCGACGAGGGAGGCAACGCAGACGCCGGTCATGGCGAGGAGAGAAATGGCCTTGGATCTGAAGGAAGCCATATGCCTCTCACGATGGTTTCGATCCTGAAGAAGAAAGAGGGTCGACGTCGACGAAACGCGGCGAAGAGGACGAGGCTGAAGACAAGCGGTCTGAGGGGACGAAGGGAAAGTTGGGGTATTTATATTTTTTAATAGCTGGGGAGGGGCAGAGTATGTTCAAGGCGGGCAGCTGCCCGAGGTTGTGTCGAGGCGTTCTCTATCATACTACTGGTAAGGAATATAATAAACGCTTGTGTTAAAAAATATATTTTGGAGATTTTCCGTACCTTATGTGAGCTGTTGTTAAATATCCAATTAATTAATAAAAAATCATTTAAAGATATTACTAAACTTTATACACTTCATAAATATATAATTGATAAATATTTAACAAATAGCCAGTATTATGAAAGAATTAAAATCGTCTTTCACTTGACAAAAAATAAAATATTTTTTAATATTATTTTAAATAATTACTTTTTGTCATATTATATTTTATTTCTTGAATTAAAAAAAAATATTTTTTAATGAGATTAGATAAACAATAGATTATTTTTCAAAAAATATTTTTATAAAAAAATTAAGTTAAAAATTATATATCACATGAAGAATTTAATGACTATAAATCATGAAGTCATAAATCGAAATAACTTTTCAAATATGATAATTATTTTTTATTATTGGATAATAAACAATATTGCAAGGTCATGATTATTATCATTCAATCTCACAACAATACGTTATAAATAGCTAATCAAGTGATATAATTGTCATCAATTAAAAACCAACTTGAAAGAAGAATGTTAAAATTCTCCTAACACTTTGGCTAATTCATTTAAAAGTATTTTGATCAATTCAAACATTAACAAATAAATCTTCAATTCTCAATGACTATAGTTGCTAATAAGGGATTCGAGTGTCATGCTGTCCATTGACGAGGCCTCATATATTCTCCTTCATTAAGGATTTTTGTCATTGCCCTTACCTAGATCTCACCTTATTATCTTGACTAGGCTTATCTTGGCATCTTGGTCAACCTATTTGTGCCACTTAACATAATGTCCTCTAGGTCATATAACTACATTGTAGTGATCCAGCCCTCCAAGAGATGTATTCCTTCTATAGAAAAAGAAGTAAAAGATTATACGTGCTCTTTTGAGATCAAATAATGTGGATTCAATATGTTAAACTAGTTGCGATAATCCATTTTAATAGTCAGGCTTTATATTATTAGCTTTGTGATTAGTTATAACACTTCATTAATTGCTCATAACTCTTTAGCATTTAGAAATATTGTTTTGGATATTCGATTAATAATAAATATTGCCACCTATTTTAAATGTTTTTATCATAACCTTAATAACCATGCATGATCATGGAGCTTAATATGACTTCATGCTTCTTTCATAAAATGATCTCTAGAGAGTAGATGTTACATGATAGAATACATGACAACCTAATCTTAAGTTGATTCTTGTTATCTCTCTAGCTATTTATTTTAAGCATTTAAAATTTTTTGCCTTATTTATCAAATGACAAATACCATTTTTGCCACTTACAAGGTGACCCTTGTCATTATACTTTACTAGATTAGTAGAGATTACTAAGATAATTAAACATTCAAAAATTTTCCTTATTTAAGGGGACTTTCTATATAAGCAAACATTGAACTTCATCTCTTCTTTTTTCCTTTTTCAAATCCCACTTCTACTTTATCATTAGTCATGCAATATCTCTTATCTAGAGCTAATGTGACTATCTTTGATTTTAATGTTTTATTTGTTCATGTTTGCATTCACAACATTGTTTGGATTGTATTTTACATTCAATGATACCTTGAGGATTATCCATATTGAATAATGACTATTTGTATCTTTCAAACTCATGTGTGGGTGTGTTTGATTGATGGCATGGAATGGGAAATGCAACGAGCATATTTTGAACGAAAGGTTTTGAACTCTTTTAGGCCATGAGGTGAAGATAAAGAATGATGAGAAAAAGACAAAAGAGATATGAAATAAAAAATACTCTTCTAGATATGATTGTATTCTTTTGAGCATAGACATGCTCATCTAGACAAATAAACTCTTTAAGGATAATATTCAAATTTATCAAAAAGTCATTGAGTACACAGATTATATGCTATTTATGGACGATATCTTGACCAACTAAAATAACAAACTAATGAATAAAAAGAATCAATAGTTATAATTCTTATTATGTTTATGATATAATTGAAAAGTATAGAAATAAAATTAATAAATAAAGATTAAAGTAGCAAAAACTCTTTCTTGATAGTATATTTTAGCTTTTCTATTGATAATTTACATCTTGGGTTGAGCTTTAGTAACAAATCAATACACTACATGTACAATATGGTTATTTGACTCTATTACATACTCTAAGTAGGTTTCTATCTATATTATATGTTTCAAATGATCATCCATCGATGGTAATCTAACACTTGGGGAAAATCTCAATGTATTTCACTTAGAACGTGGGGGAAGTCTTATGCAAAAATTACTTCAATTTGTTAGTTTAACATTTGAGATATTTTCTTTCTTATCTTTCAACCACATGGAAGAAATATTAAGTATTTTGGTTCATCACGAAATATAGTCTATCTGTCAAAACTTTTTAAAATTTTATAAAATTTTTTAATAAGAGAGAGATTATAACATTTTAAATTTTTTGTGTATAATATGTTATAAATCTTAAAACTAGGCTAATTTATGTTTAAGTAATAAAATTAATTTTTTGAATTATTATCTTTATTAATTAAAATGTTAAAATATTAAAATATTAAGTTTTATCTTGGAATGCATGTTATGGTCTCATAAGTCAAAATTTTTTTTGATTGTATAATTGAAAAAAGCTTTTCATGACAATTCAACAATATTGAGCATTAAATTTTTTTGATTATAGGAAATTAATTGTTTATTTTTTACAGAGAGGAAGAAGTGTAAGAAGGGTTAAATCTTCTTGTGGTAGTTTAGAAGAGAATAAAAAAATAATAATAATAAAAAAGAAGACATAGGTTATTGAGAGTTTGTTTAAGCAAGGGAGTAATAACTAATTGAGAAGAGGTAAGGGGTTGTTTTGTATTCTTTTAATTTGATTCCATTTTTAAGCAAAAGTTGAGGATATCAGGTTACTACGAAGATTAAGAACAATATAAGAATGATTTGGAAAAATGGGGAAGTAGTTTAGATTGAAATCAAATGAATTCAAAGTAAATTCGTTCTCATTTGTATAAGAATGTATCATATGTTAATTGTACATACAATCTTTTAGGTCAAATTGATTTAATAATAATTGAACATACAAAATATTATTACTAACATATAATACATTATGTAAAGTTTGTGAAAAGTAAGAACAATCTTTTTTTCAATCATTCTCTTATCTTGCGTGAGAGCTTGTGAAAGTTAATAATAAAAAAGTTCTTTAATTATTTTTAGATGTTTAATATTTGTGATTTTTTTATATCTACAACGAAAAATTTAAGAATATTTTCAAATATATTTTAAGTTACCAATTGTTTAACTTTCCTTTTTCATTATAGTTTGAAAATAATTTCATTTACTTTCTTGAATATTTCTTCACACTTTCTTCAAAAGAAAAAATTAAAATCTTTCTAGAATTAAATCTGAATAAAAAAACTATTACAATTTTTTTTTTAATATTTACCTTTTTTTTGTCTTAAACGAGAAATTTAGAATAAAAAACATTTTAAGTTGCCAATTGTTTAACATTCATAAAATAATTTCTTTTATATTCCTGAACATTTCTTCAAAAGGAAAGTACATTTTTTTTTATCAAAACTATTTAGAATTCCACAATAACATGCAAAAAATTCTCTAAACAATTTCATTTACTTAAATAATTTATGTTGTTTATGAATTCATTCAAATCAAACAACATCAGCAAAATTATATTCCTTCAATTCCAGCAGTGACTTCAAGGCCTGGAGTTGAATATTTCTTTCCATGTTATGGCAGAAAATGAAGTTTACTTCAACTGGGAATTGTGTCTTTCTGCTTAACCTTGTTAATGAACTTCTTTAAAGCATTTAACAAAGCTGGGAATTGAATCTTTCCAACAATACATTTCAGTATTTCTTGCCGTTTGGTCATGACTTATTTAAGAACCAAAAACTTTGGCAACTTCTCTTTAGAAAGAAGTTTTAATACTCCATATGTCATCACACCTATTCTCTATGGAATATGAAATTACGTCTTAAGCTCGAAGATCGCTAAAAGTTAGATCAGTTTAAGATCGAATCAACTCAGCTCCAAGTGTTAATGAGAATCATCTCGCATAAATTGAATCCAAATTGCATGATGGGTAAACAAGATGACTATTTTAAGACTTATGACTATTGAATAATATGCAAATGCATCAATATTTAAGTGTTAGTAAGCTATCTAACAACGAGACAACTCAAAACATAAAGTATTATACTAAAAGATAACTATTAACCATCTAAAGGTTTATTTAAAACAATTAGTTATCAAAGCCCATTCATGTTCTTTAGTTTCAATTTACAAAGTGTGTAGGTCAATGAGTTTCAATCTACATTATGGTAGTTCTTTTGAGTTTTTTTTGTCAATATAAAATTGGTAAAAACTTTATCTTATTATTGGTTTTATGAAGAGAAAAGATGATGATTCAAAGACAAGACACATAAATGAGGAGATAAGATTTTATATTTAAATTAGAATTAGAAAAAATTTTCATCATTTCTCATAAGAGTAATAAAAGACTCATAATTTGCATTGTTTTTACATGTAGTCTAGAAATATTATATACACTTTGATGCAATATGACCTCCTAGGCTTCTTATCATCCCTTGGATCAATTTTTGTGTCCATATGATAGGAAGATGGCGGCATGATGTCGTAAAAAAACAAAAATATGATATATTTAAAACAAAAGATAATATATAGTTTAGATAATAAGTGCTACCTTTTAGTTTAACACAAGTCCATTATCTTTTCTAATGAACTATTTATGATCATTTAAAGGTATCCAAATGGCAAGTAAAATCTAATATAAATAAGAGTATACGATAAAATTTTTCTTATTTCTTGAAAGTACTGCCATCTTCCTTGATCCATGGTTTGACTAAATTACTCAAATGATGGGCATGCAAATCCATTTCTCTTTCTTTTTGTCATGAAAGGGTGCTTTGAAAAAGGTCTTTTGAATATCAATGACCATGCTTAAAAAAAGTTATACTGGAGGTAGCATAATGGCTAAAAGTAAAGGCAATTTTGAAGGGCTTGGGAAATGTTAAAGAAATCTCTTATTTAGCTTCCAAAACAATTTCAATAGGTTTTAGCTTGAGGATTCTTATGGTGTCAAATCACCAATTCAATCAAAAGATGGTTAAAAAAGACTTTGGTTTTTGGCTATCCCTTGACTTAATATGGTGAGTAAGAGACCAAGCCTTTCCCTTAATTATGTTTTTGCTAGTGAAAACATATTCTCAACTCAAGAAACAAGATTATTGAGAGGGAAGAGGACTCAATGAATTTTTCAAATGAGGAACAAATGGGTTTAACAATAAAAGATAGGATGGTATTGAATGATGGTTATGGTCTTGCAATTGTGTGGCTTTCTTTCCTTCTATCACAAATTTAGGACTTATTTTTTACAATATTTATATCCTTTTAATAATACTTAAACCAAGAATTAGATCTTAAATAAACAAAATCTCTCATATACTTAGTTTTTTGTTCATTTTCCATAAATATACAAATCAATTTTAATATCCATAACATTGTATAGTACCAAAGACATTATGGTAGCCCAAAGCATTTGACTTTATTCCTTAGATACAAATAATTGGTGGAGATGAATTATACATGCCAAGGCTGGGGAATGGAGCAGGTAGAGAGGAAGAACCTTAAGAGATTTGAGAAAAATGATTTAGAAGCAAAAGAATGATACATCATGAATGTAAAGAACATTGGTATTTAGAAGAAATAGGTGATTATAAAGAGCTTTTTGTCGTGGGATTGGATTGAACAAGAAGGGATAATGTGGATGAGGTGGAATAAGGATGGAATAGTCAATGAAGAGGTTGGAGACAGAAACGTGGACAATAACTTCTATAGTAAAAGATATAGAGGAAGTTGCTCCTTTCAATTTGTAAGGTCTAGATAACTTTAGCTGGTTGCTCCATTTTGGATATGATAAGAGTAAGATCATTTTTTAAAGAAATCGACATACAAGTTCTTTGCTATAAGGGAAATAATAGTAATGTTGATCAATGCTACTTATTTTTAGCTTGAACTAAAAGGTCTCGATAAGAACAACAAAAAGTTGATGTTAAAATTGGCCAAAGACAATTTCATCATTGGCCCTAAAAAGAAAAAAGAAATAAATAATCTAGACATAAGTCACATAAATCAAAAGTGCAAAACTTTTTATACGAAAAATCCTATCATAAAGAGAAATGTCATGCAATTAATGAGCATAAGAAATTCCACAATCTTTGATTGCTTTCAAGTATAACTCTTGGCAACAAAGTTTCTTGGCCGATGAGAGATTATCGAAACTCTCCAACAAATTAGAGAAAAAATATAAATATTTGTATATTTAATGTATAACTCAATTTGAAATGAAATGTATATCACTTTTTGGTTTTAAAACTTTTGTATCATTTTCAAAAGAACACATGAATATTTGTATATTTAATATATTATACAATTTTTTTTACTTTCTATCATAATTCAATGATTGATTTTAGCATTTTTTTCTTTTTATATCTATATAATATGACTTTCTTTTTTTAGTAAATCCCATGGTAGTTCACAAGTTAAATTCAACAAAAACTTGTTTTTTTTCTTATAGAAATGAACATAGACATAATAATATAATGTAATATAAAACACAATTAACATAATATGATAAATAATATACTAATTATTTACAGAAACACACGCATGTGCGCATGCATGTGCACACATACACAAATATATATATATATATATATATATATATATATATATATATATATATATATATATATATATATATATATATATATATATATTACTTTTGATATGGTAATAAATACATCTCTTATTAAGTCTCATCAGTCCTAGATGAATATATTATGTTTTATTCGCTTCACATAAAATTCATTAGAGATCACAAAGGCTTATGAATGAGGAAGATTAAAAGATTTCATATACATGACTCCTTGGCTATAGTATTATTTTTTTATTAAGACTTTTGTAAATGTTTTGACTTTGATATCCATTTAAGAACTTGAATATGCAAATTGCCATGTTATAAATAAAAATAATTAGTCTAATTTAATTATCCTATTTTACATACTTTTAATTTTTTATGACTCTTTATTTATAACTTATGTTAATACAAGCATATATAATAAAGGTTAGTATAATATTTTCTCTCTTAAATCATTCATCTTGACTTATCCCACAAAAATAGAACATGAGAATATGAAAATCCTTATTTAAGACCACCAATTAAGTTAATCTAAATATAGTTTAATTGATGACTTCTTGGCAAGTAAGCTTTACAATAAAGGTTAGTATAATATTTTCTCTCTTAAATCATTCATCTTGACTTATCCCACAAAAATAGAACATGAGAATATGAAATTCCTTGTTTAAGACCACCAATTAAGTTAATCTAAATATAGTTTAATTGATGACTTCTTGGCAAGTAAGCTTTACAATAAATTTTCCTTGTTGATAGGGAAGATATGAAATAGATGTTGCATTTGACATGGATTTTAACACAATGATGATGATAATTGCAGTTCTATCATCAAATCAAGGAGTTGGTGAAGTCTCCCAAGGTAGTTTTCATCGAGATCTTGACCTTCTAATAAGTAGATATTCATTCTTTTTTCATTTGCATTTTACTTAATCTATCTAATCAGTCTGAGGATCACCTTGGATGGATGTGATTCAAAGTTTATATCAATTTCAAATTAATGACATTCATATTCATAACTTTTAAAAAGATGGGTTGTAATTCTAATTACATTGCTTAGATATAAATATGTTACATTTGAAAGACACTTTTTTTAGAAAAAAAAAATTAATTTTTTAAAAATAAGGTTATAAGAACTCGAGGATAATCATTTGCAGTGGTTGATGATGATAGTTTGGTTACAATTATGTCAAAGATATATCACATCTTGTTGAGTAGGAGTAACCTAACTACCCAACACAAGGTTCTTATAGAATAATATAATAGTGACATGGTTAATCTAAAATTAGTGAAGCTTAGGCTATTTGATAGTCTATGACTACAAATGGGTTGTCAATATGCAAGACAACAAATAACTTATAGTGTCAAAGGATAGCAATACTTGTTGATGGTTACTTTCAATTGAAATATTTGTGATAAAAAGAAATAGTAATTTATTTTACATTGTTTTTTTCAAGAAAATGTAATTTTTTAATATTCCTGATTATTTTGAATTTTATCTAAAATTACAAAAAAAAAAAAAATAATGAAATAATGTAATATTTTTAATCACATAATGGTGAAAATATTCTTAATGAAATGTGATATAACAACACAAAAGAGATCAAAGACATGCTTGGAATGACTAAAAAAAAATATATTTTTAAATCATTTATTTATTTTAAGCCAACAAAAACAACTAAACTAATCATTTATTTTTTAATTAAAAATAATTAATTATTTATGAAATATAAAATTATTATATTTTTATTTCATATATTTAATTACAAAATAAAAAAATAAATTGATCAAAACATATATAAATACTTCTTAGCATCAAACTATCAAAAACACCTTTTCCACTCAATAATCAATAAAAGCTATACCCAATACCCAATAAAATTTGATTTGTTATAATAATGTGCTAGTAAACGAATTGAATTATCACTAAGCAATTTCTTTCAAACCCTAAGCTACATTATCCAGCAAGGAAACCAAAGCATGCATGCATCAACTGAAAACTTTTTTTTTTTTTTTGAGAAAACAGCAATAATTCAATTTTCTAGTGCTTTAATTTTGTACAACAAGCAAACCCTCTTTAAAAAAGAGCTATTATAAAAGATAACAAATGAGAGGGTGATGATACTAACCAGAAAAACTCTAAACATTGCATAAACAAACAAACATGACTTCCTTTCAATTACAAGATATACATAACATCTCACATTTTGTATTTTATTGTTCAATAAGATGGGTTCCAAGCCAAAAAAAAAAAAAAAAAATACAAACGCCATGAATAATCCATGCACTGAAAAATGCATGATTCATATAACTAAACAGCAAAATATTATCAGATCAATCACACCTCACTTTCAAGTCACAACGAGGGGATCGATTTTTCTTGCTTGTCGACAAACTTCATCATCATCTTAGCACCAATTTAATGACTACAGCTAGGTTAAATGAAGCTAGAAACTTTTAGTTTTGTTAGTCTTCCTTAATTAGTTGCTAATCAAACATAAGGTCAGCTTGCAGCCATGGGGGCCTAAGTTAGCTGGCCATTGGAGTTGTCTCTTGTCTCATCTTCCAATTGGTTGCATTGACTAATCCGGCTGGATTCATCTATTCTTGACAAGAGATTCTCCAAAATGATCGGGGGAGCTTCATCGTTGTCTGCTGTTTGAGAGTTCATGTGTTCTGCCTGTTTCACTTTTGCCATCTTCAATTTCTCCTGCAAAATTACATTAAAATATCAAATAAATGAGAACTGCTTTGCTGTAAGATAACCAGACAAGTATATGCATGCAAAGACTTAATGCATAGAAGGTCATGATTGCTGCATTTTCTTTACAAGTATCCAATTTCAATTTTTTTGACCCATTATATGATCTCATTGATTCTGCATCTGGGTGCCATCATCAACATTTTAGGCTTTGTTTGACAAAGCTATCTTTCACAGCAAACACAGCCTTAGTTAGCCTCCTCCCAAATACAATGAATCGTATCATCTTCGCATGATGCAACACCATGTCCGTCTTTTCTTCTTCTTCTTCTTCTTATTTTTCTAAGTCTTCTAAGTCTTTGTCCCAAACCACCATGCCTTCTACAATTCACCCACTGTAAAGGAACCCATCCTAAAAACACATTCTAATCTTCTAGCTTCATCATAGACTTCCCTGGCTTTTTACCTAGTAGGAATTCAAGGTCGAAAAAACTTGGCCAAATTTGCTAAAATTGATTGGAGACATTCATACACCAATAGACATGTTGTTTCATCAAGAATAGAATTATATCACCATAGAAACATGTAAGTTGGTTTCTTTTATCACTGTCCAATAAATGCAAGAAATCAAATGTAACAATCAATTGGTTGAATAAAATTTAAAATCATTTAGAGTTTCATAAGACTATTTCCAAAAAAATCAAATTGTTAGAGGCTCTAATTGTCCTACACAATATTGTGCGAAACACAATCTTCACATATGAGAGATTTATTGCTTTTCAAAGTAATGATAATGTTGATGTCAGATTGCAGTCAACAAAATGATAGAACCTGGCAATTTCCATAAATTAACCAAAATGATGCCTCGCAACTCTCATACACTTGTTAAGAAATTGTTGCAAGATGAACTTGAAGCTTGGGTTACTTATCAATTTAGTATCTACTATAGTGTGCACAAGTGAATAAGTGTCCCTTATTTTGGCTTTTTGCCCATCACTGTTGGGTGGCAGTTCTTGAAACAATTGCATATTCTTCTTCAGCAAAGAATTCTAAACAATAGATGAATCTATGCATACATGTTTGATGCAAGTGTTCACTCAAAATTGTCTTCAGGGTGTTCACTCAAAATTGTCTTCCTCTTTCTACATTTTAGCATGTTCTTCATCTTCTTCCCTATGTTTTTTGTCGATTGCCAAAGGTAGCGATGAGAGGTTCATTTGTGGATTAAACATTTGAGTATTACTGCACTATTGTCTCAAAAATTCCTTTTATAATTCGCATCTATTATCAACCCAATAAACGCTTTGGTTACATGATCCAATAGATGCACTGCAACCTATCTTAGATCCTATGATTTATATCACCATTTGTTTCTCTAAATGTTTGTAGTACAAACTTGAAACAACCATTCTTCAATCTTCAATAATCACCAATTCTAATATCTACATAATTAGCATCAAACCAAAAACAAATTTACACTTTATATCTTGAGTTTAAAGAAGATGACAACAACAAAACATTTGTACTATTCCCAATCATACTTTTATGATGACAACTCTTAGCCCAAAGCTATCTTTACCACAAGAATTCAATTTTCTTGGTTCAAATTATAAGGATGATGCAGCTAGTTAGCCTATCCCATCCCTGTTTAGGGCATGAATTGTATTGTTTAATCTTTCCATAGCAAAGGAAGTTCACAACACGTTTAAAAGTTTGATCTGACATAAAAACCAGATTAATTGGGCAGAAACTGCCATACCATAAGAGTAGAGTTTTCAGATCGAAGTTTCTCCGAGCTCTGGGTTAACCGGGTTATTTCGGACCTTAGGGAAGTGTTCTCAGCAGTTAGGGTTCCAACTTTGACAGCAAGCTCTTCAGTTTCTGCCTGACAAATAAATGAAAGAAGCAAGTAGAAGGATGAAAAAAAGATAGATACCTATAGCAACAACGTGATTAATGGTCTCTCATGCTTCACCCCAGCCTACCTGCTTCCTTAACCTTGACCTTCTAGCAGATTCTCTGTTAGATTGCTTTCTTCTTTCTCGTTTCAGTTGTCTTTCATCCTGTCAAAAAAAGAAGTCATGCATGAAAAAACATCACTATGTAATTCTTAGCTCATTTCTGAGACAACACAAGCCCCACTAAAATGGCAAATGAAGATGATAGCTAGAAATACTCATAACTGAAGATGCAGCATAAGAATCTATCTAAAAAACCATACCATTATTCCTGCCCATGACTAAATTTTCTGTTTAATTCAACCCTAATTGCTTTAAGAACCACAAGAGGAAGTCATCCTAAGGTTCAAGACTTAGCACATCCAAAAATGTAGTTTTGTACCTAGTGCTAATATTGTTTTTCAATTCATGATGTCCTATTTGAAGTTCATGCTCATTAAGAAATAAACAAAAGGGATGTACTTATATGCAAATAAAGAGGAAAAATTGAAAGAACTAGTAATAAAATTTTTCCCAAATATGTTATAATCACCATCAAAATGGTACAAATGCTTTAGCCAATGTAATGTTTCTGGATTATAAAGTTCTTTAGTGGCTATACCGTGGCAGAAGAATATGGGAGTATTGGTTTAATAATGCTCAAGCTGGAAGCCTTCAAATCCATCCCGGGCATTGCATTAAGCCCGGGAGAAGCAGCCAAGGTCTCCCTCGCGATGCTTGCAGAAGGTGCACTCACTTGTATGGAAGTAGTTGGAGTTGTTTCTTGGCATTGAATTACAAAAGAATGTGTATCAACATCTTTTTTACCTGCACAGAAAACGTGTATCATATAAAACTATAAATAAATTGACAACCCTCCAATTATGATCGTTCCTGTCAATAGCATTCAGTAATGAAGTTTAACTATGAAATGGGCATATCAACTGATTCTAGCCTGGGATTTATAAGCTTGTCATACCCTAACATAGATGAGTAAAGAGAATTATCATCCTGTAATTTCATGTTGAATGATTCAAATGTATGATTAGTGACTCTTGGCAAAACTTTAAGCAGAGTTGTACATAGATGAATAGTTTCCTATGTTGAAAAAGATGAAGATTCATGACTTTGGAGACATTTAATTGTTGGGTCCATCTTGATGACAAAAATAGAGGTCAGTTTGGGTCAAAAAATATTGGTCCAGATCACAATAGAATAGAAGCATTGCTAAAGCTCCCCCCTGATGTCAAGTGATTCAAGGCTGGACTAGGAGGAAGACGATATGCCATAACATGTTAGAAAAATGAGGCCAAGTTAAGTGATCGCCAAAAAAGGATTTTGAACATTCAACAGACATGGAATACTCCTACATTTTAAGTGGAAGAGAACAAAAATGAATAGTTCTATGTCAAAAAAACAAAAAAAAAAAACAAAAAACAAAAGAATGCTCTTGGACCTTATATGTTGGATGATGACATTAACATAATGAGACACCATTTGTAGGTAAAATAATCAGAAGCTATGACAGGTCAATGCTAAAATAATTTGGAAAAGGGACATAGTTGGATCTCAAGGACCAAGGCAGTGAAAGATGGCGTCAATTCATTTTGTATCACAAGATTCACACCATAGCTCGGATGACAACACATCAATTTGATATCAAAGTGATACAAAGGGGTGGCAATTTGTATTCATGTAGTTTAAAACCAATTTTCCCTGCTTCTCATGGGATGGGTACACAACAAGATAGTCAAACTGAAAGAGCGAGTATGTGATTAAAACCAAAAAACACCCAATTATGACCAAGTCAGGTTCAACTTTGTAACTTCTATACCCAAAAAAGAATTACCATAGTGATATTTCTTAAATTTCTATTTCTTTAAAGGGCCATTTTCCATTCTATAAATGCAAATGTACTTTTTCCATTATAATAATGCAAGACAGGATAGGAATTGGCAATGTTCAAGGCTGTTTTTGATGATGTCAACTAGCTCTAAGGCAAGTCGTACATGTGCTGTCAAATGGTGTGGGGCGAGTTTTCTCAGATAAAGGTACAAGTAAGGTCTAAATAAATGCTTTACGTACAACAGCACAAACTCTACTCATGCTCAATCCATCATTATCCTTAGTAATAACACCTTAATGGGGATTGGTTCGAGGTGAATCCAAAAGAAAGTATGGAAGGCCTGCAATGATGGGCATGTGGTCCCAACTTGTGACAAGTGGACAAAATATTTCAAGATTTATTAAGATGAAGTGTGATTATTGGATGATTTCATGTTGAAGGATATTAAATAAATAGTGTGAAGATGCTAGTTTTGACTCAACTCAGATCCACCAAAACTCAAAAATTTTCAAGTGAATACATCAAAGAAGACTTGTCCAGATATTCGTCAACTGATATCATTCAGCAATTAGGACTGCCAAGTCACAATTGATTCTATCATATTGCAAGCCCCCATAACCCAACAATTCGTCATGACAACATACACTGATGGTAAACCATCTTCTTTGTCAAAACCCATTAATTGGTCTTGAAGTAGACCACTTCAGCGATCCACAATCAACGTGAAAACCAGAAGTCACACAAATCATATTGATAAATTTCCTGTGCTGATGAGAACAGACCGCCTTGTGACAGTCATGGAACCCCCTAGTGCAGGCTGCAGCAATGCACAAAATATAAAGAAACATCAACGAGAGAACAAAGGCTCATTCAAGCTTCAAACCTTCAAACCTTTACCAGAGTTTTATGCCTAGAAAAACTAATAAACATTCATGACTCCCTTATTAATCATCTAATTACTTTGCCCAACCTTTAAATCCCTTGTCCTTCAGCCCTAGCCCTCATGTAAAGGCTCGGTTAGCTCACCTGTCATGCCCTTTTGTACTTTCCAATGCTGTTCTTCTTAATAACCAGTCTTTGTGGCTTTCCTCGTTCTAAAGATCATGTTTAAAATAAACAATCATTGAGTGCTACCTCTTTTTATCCTCCCTTTCTTTATCAGTATTTCCTCTCTCGAATATGAGTAAAACGCTAGTTCTGATCTCCCACAAAAACAAGTATTTGAAAGATAAATCGTAACAATAGGTGACTTTTCACAAGACTTCAAAGCGGAAGAGCACATGGATGAATAGTTTCAAGATGAAATGGAAAGTTCTTTATTTATACCCGTGTGATTATACCCATAGGATAATAAGGTGTCTTGTAAAGACAACCATTTGGTCAATTTAGACTAAAATGGACAATAAAACGTTAGAATAAGCCATAACACACTCTATGTTTGGTAACTGCTTTTGTTGTATGGAATTTGTGCCTAAAGGATTTTTATTATAGTTTTTTTTTTATTGAAAACAGCACCATTATACAAGAAAGATGAAGTAACCAAACTGTTAGCATTTGACACATTGATTAGCAAGATACCTCTCTACAAAAATCGTTCAAAGACATTAGTTTAGAAAGCAGTAATACCAGAAATAAAGATCTGCTCTTGAACCGAGCATGTGATGTTATACATGCTCTACGAAGCACAATAACAAAATCAAAGACTCAACATGTAAGAGAATACATAGTAAATTTCTTACAAAATGCATTTGAGGAAGAGTTATTTAAAAGAACTTTTCACTACTAACAATGGCACACATTATTCCGAACAAGTAGTGTTGGTTGCATGAACCCTTTGATGCTATTGCACACTTAAGAGTAAACAAATAATCATTAAGCTCAACGTAGAATAAATCCATCCGAATAGTCTAAAATGACTAATTGTCTCAACCACTTCTATGAAGAGCAAAAATAGTCGGCTACCAAGATGTTCACTTTAATTTTGATTTCAAAATAATATCAACTATCCAAGAGGAATTTAGAGACAACAATAAAACTTGAACCTTTCCTAGGGCTAATTCAATTGGGTGTAGCTCAAAACAGAGTGAAATTCAAATTCACCAATTTATAAATAATGGATTTGTAATTCTTAGATATATTTTTAATTGAATGTATTTAATAAAGTAAAGTCTATAATCTGATTTTCTGTATTTGAGATTAAATTTTTCAAAAATCAATTTCCTATTGATGGCATATTGTTAGTGGTGATATATTGGTAGTAAGTAGTGATAACGAGGTCCAATAAACAAGCAACGGTAACAAATTACGGAACATCAAAATTGGATGGTCAATGGCAACAGCAAAATCTACTGCCTGTGGTCAGCAATAGCGACGAGTCATTTAACTTTTTTTCAAGAAAAATGAAATCCATGATGTCGCATATTGTAGTAAATTTTGAATTCTTTTTGGATTTAAAATTCAATCAAATGCAGAAAATGTGTTAATTCTATTGTTTTTAAATTATGTTTAAAAGCATGCGACAAAATGGGGCCTTAATTTAATCTGAATTTATTGCAACTCTCTTGATTCCAGTCAGCTCAAAATGACATAAATATGTGCATTTTGCCTAGGCACTTTAAAAGAATTGTTTGCTTGTAAGTTTAAGTATTATGGCGACATGCAACAGGTTCCAAGTGTTCCATTCCCTCAATCACTTCTTTCATTTTGACTTCCAAGCAGCAAATTTTGATTTCAAGTTCAGAATCAATAAGTTTCAAATTAGTCAGATTCAATGGACTTTGAGTTGAGCCACATAACACTGTAAATAATATGAATTGTGGGTAGACTTGAGCACAGAATGAATGCTCCAACTCAAAACTGTTCCAGCCCTAGCTTCTTGTTAGCAGGAATGAACACCATCTAAAGCATCTTTAGGTCTAGAATTATAGCAAGTTCAAACCATCTTGGTTTTCTCTTTATAAGATACCTTCAACCTTAGCTAAACCATTATTCTTCCTTATTTCTTACATATCATTTCTATGTATATATCCCTCTTTCTAAGTGCATGCTAGCATATAGCGGTTAGCCAACAATCTGTACTGTTCTCACTTGCTCTAGAAACCTAACACCTTCCGTGGCGCTTTTCAATTACACAATTTACCAGAAAAACCAACAACTCTTCTCACAGATTATAAAGACAATATAACTGAACATGTGATTGTAGAATTACTTGATCATATTCAGTAGTATCCGTAATATAAGTATTTTATTAGATAACTGCACTATATATTCAGTTTTAGAAGAACTAAACCAAGCATTTTAACAGCTCAATTTCTTAAAGTAACACTATAAGCATAATTTCATCGGCAAATAACAAGCACCGTGGTATATCCTCATGAATATAACTAAGGAATTCACAAACAAGCCTTGATGGGGTCCTTAAGGAAAATCCTAAGAATCCCTTTTGGTCAAATCTTGTTCTTTTTGTCCTTTATAGCTAAGAAGCCCATGTAAAACTTTGTTATTTTTTAAACCTCTTAAATACTGCGAAGCATCTTAACAAAGATTCATAAATTTTCTGGTTACATGAACTAAACAATTCTTTACCTTAAGAAATAATTAGAAAATATTTGACTTCCTCTAAATTGGTTTAACTCCAGTACATAAATAAAGTAAAATAAAGGAAGAGAAGGTTTAAATTTGTCGCTAATTCCAAGGTTGTTGGTGAAACCAGAATACCTGAATTTGGTATGTCTTCAGAACTCCGATTCCCCTTTTGGTAGCTACCCTATAAATTTAACATCAAAAAAGGTAAGCATGTGACGAAAATTTATGGTTCAATCTTAATGTTCGTAGTTAGTGAACATTACTCCCGATTCAGTACTTCCATCACTTGAATCATCTTCTACATTTTCTCCACTGCAAAAAAAGCATTCATGTTCACAGTAGAATTAATAAGAACATCTCTAATCAAAAGTAAATATAGCAAACAAGCTGGTTATCATCAAGAAACCTTTGTGACAGCTCGTTTCCATTGAAAACTTCAATCTCAGATTTACCATTTCCAACTGATGCAACATGCTCCTCAAACAATATGCTCTTTTTTGCTGTACCATCTGTGATAGTTGACGACTTAGCGGACGCCTCTTGGTTTCCTGGGGAAGCCTACAAAGCAATAGTACTTATCAACCAAAAAAAAATCATCAATTGAGACTCAGTTCTTTCAAACCAGCAGTTCTACATCAATGAGAAGCGGTGCTAAAAAAAAACTAAAAAATAGAAACATATTGGCAAAAAGAAGTAATGGATAGGAAACTTAAGAGCTCAATATAAAATGTGAAAAAATGTTTCATAAACATGTTTGAGAGGAAATTTAACTTAAAAGAAACAAATTTTACATATCCAAGTAATTAAAAAGAAAGGTGGAAGAAAAACATTAACTTACATAACTCATGGCAGGATGAGAATAAAAGCCTCCATGCTGATAAATTGTTGCATATGGTCCAGCAAAAGGTGCTATCATAGACTGAGCAAGAAACAGTCAGTAAAGAGAAGCAACATATCAAATAATGCTTGATTTGAAATCTAAAAAGCATTGACAAACATTTAAGAGAAGCAACATATCAAATAAAAAAGTAGAGATCCTTTTTTCAGAAAAAATGCAAAATAAAACAAAGCTCCCTCTAGGTGCATACTGTAAGAAGGTAGCACACTGAGTACTAATGTAAGCTGCATGTGTATCATTCTGTAACAAGAACCAAAACATCAACACCTACGTTAGTGTTAAATGAACAATGGTTTCTCCATTTCCTTTGATGGATGCGGATAAGCTAATCAAGAAAATCTTTTATATGAACTTTATATAGGTATGTTAACAACCAAGTTGGAGTTACTTTTATATTATAATTCATAACTGCAATGTATCATCACCTAAAAAATGTTTAGAAAAGAAGTTCAAAGGAATTTATACTTTGTGGTTCAAGTTTCAACCCTAGCATAAGAATCAAAAAAGAAAATCGGGTTGGTATGCATCAGATGAGAATTTGAAAGATGCAGTAAAATAAAAAAGAAATAGAGACAGTACAATAGTTTTAAAGATTTTAATAATCAAACAATCTATAATATTATCAGTATTTATCCCCCAAATAAAATTGAATGTTAATGCTAAAATAAATTGGAATGACTTTAAGAAGTCAAAGCAGCTGAGCCCACCAAGTGAGAAGTTACTTATTACAAGAGATTTAAATCTACACATAGAAAATGAAGCCAAAGAATTCAAAGTTTTTCATATGGGTATAGTGACTCAAATGCCTAAGAAATAATCATTATGAAGTTTATTTAAGGGACAACCCCATGGTTTGCTGTTGATTGAATCCTTTTCTGCAGCGTTTCATGTAGTTGTTTGCCATTTCAAATTTGACAATACCTTCATTTCGTACAATATAATACTGATTTTTATTTTTATATATTATAATTTCTTATGATCATACTTATATATGGTTTTATCATTGTGCTTGTACGATGTATTATAATGCACATCCTTTTTATGCTGTAAACCAACGATTCAATTTACGATGTTATTCTTAACTTGATCGTACTTATATGATTGTTCTCATCGCATTATATGATTTATTTATCGGTTACCAAACTCAACAGACTTAATTTAGTTTTTCTTCTCATTTGATTGTGCATGCGCGATTTCTACTTCATACTAGTATAATACAACATTCACTTATCATCCAATTCCAATCTATTGAGACGATGCTTCGTCCTAAATAAAAAGCATACTTGTACGATGGTCTGGTCATACTTCTATGATAATAATTCTAATTTCAGATCTACTTACATTGTCTAACATTTCTTCCTTAATCATAATATACGATTATCCAATATCGTACTGTACAACCCGAATATATTGTAGTCATCTTTTCCTTATTCTCTTAATTATATCATACAATATTCTGATGTCATACTATACAATACACTCAACTGAGATTTCTTTTTTCATCATATTATATGATCTATTTTATTGTATTGTACAATATATTTCTCCTAATATTAAAATATTTTTAAATATTTTTAGAAAATTTCATAAAATATTTTTCAATCAAAATCGTAGCACGCCCCCCCACCTCAAAGACATCAATAATTTCTAATATTTTTTATTTCAACATTTTGTGAGTTTAAATTTATTAAAATTGTTTACGTCCTACTTCTGGGATGTTATACATGTCAAATTTAAAACATTTAGAAAGTAAGAGTAAGACCAAAACTCATAAAAAGAAAGACCAAATAGAAAAGAACAAGAAACTATTATAATGAGATTAGAATATTAGATCTGATGTAGAGTTGTTATCGAATTCAATGTAATAACTTCAAAAGATTCATGGTCCTAACAACAATTAGCTAGATTAAGCTTAGTTATCATTTTGTTGGTGCTTATAATGGTCTATAATTTCTACATTTAAGCATATACAATGAATTTTGATTACTTTTTAAAATTAAAAAAAATGTAGCAAGTTTTAATCATAATTTAAGTTAAAAAAAAAGGACACACATTTAATACAATTCCTTTCAATGCATGTTAACCAATAGAACCAAAGTTTTGGTTGGTACGCTCATTGAAATATGTAGAGGCAAGAAGAAATTCAAATAAGCCTTAATAATTTTACTACATTATCCTTAGATCAAATTGCTCCATTATTCAGTAATATTTACTTAATTAGATTGCTAAAAAACTATTTTCTTTTAAAGAAAATAATTATTTGTGATGTTTACTTGAATAGATGCTTGCCAAAGCAGAAAAAGTATACTTTGACAAGCCAATTGCAGCCAGGAATTTAGATTTACTATGGCAACAAGAATGTAAATCACTCTCTCTACAAAATACTAATAATCCTTCCTAATACTACATCAATTCACATCCAACATGCTGTGTCGCTCATCGAACCTAAGAAAAATAAATCAAATAGACCAAAGTTCACTGACACTTAACCTCATACTAGCTAGGAAATGTTAAAACATGCCTTTATGTAAAGCATGATAAGTGATATAACATGATTACAAAAGTAATAAAAAAGTCATTTACAAATACAAAAAAATAAAAAAAATCAAGTTTCTTTGATATTTTATATGATACTTGTTTTTAATGTTAAATTAAAAGGGACATCATATTATTGTTTGACAAATTCTATGAATTGAACGTAAATAAAAAAAAATTATCATGTCGAAATAATACTTATTGTAAAATCATTTTTAAAAATTTGAAATTTATAATCACATTATAAGTTTTATTATAAAAACTTCATTATAAGGATAGTGAATTCCATATCAGTAAATATTACAATGCAATTTTAAATGAGATGCAAGAGTTCAAATCTCATGCCTCTTGCTTACAAAAAAGTAAGTACTCTATCAAATATACTACACTTCAGTTGATATTTCTTATATTGTTATATCTCTATATTATATCTATGCTTCATAACTCCCACCCGAACCGTGTAACTTTCTAGAAGTGAGTTGGACAATAATTAACTTGACCTAAGAACAGTTAACTCAATTTCTTGTTTTCAATTGACAATCAAAACCACATTTAGTTCGTCAAAACTTACGCTAATTGAAAACAAGCTAAGGGTATGAATTACCTGACTCCACATGTATGGATGAGTGTGGCCATGTACCAAATTAGCATTGAAATAAGGAAGTGGTAGAGGAAATCCTGTTCCGTAGTATGCCTAACAGCAAGGTTGTATTAACTCAAGGAATTTGTCTTATTTCAAGTCTGACATGTAACAGTATCTAGTAGATTACATTTAAATTGCAAGCTTCTCAAAATATAAAATTCTAACCTGCAAGGAACCCCAATCAGGATAAGCATAAGCTGTAGGCTGTTCCTGTCACGGAGACCAAATAATAAGTATGCTGAAAACTTTCAAATGATTGTCATGCAAAAACTCAATCATGATAAGAAACAATGGTACATAGTTTCCAGGAAAAGTTCAAAATTGTTGAACTTCTGTCACAATATTCATAGACCTAGTTTTTTATCTAAGTTAGGAGTATGCTAAAATTAAACTTTAAAAAAACGGCTTGGACTTATTTTGCAACAAAATGAGTATGATTAGATATATTTCTTGAGCAAAGAAGTTGAAAAAATCATGAAAGGTATTGTATAAAGGCTCCAGGTATGGAACAGAAATGAGAAGCTTACAAACTTTGCTTAATGATATAAAAGGTGATTATATCATCACCTATGGTTTTAAAGCTTTAATGAAATCAGTAAAGAAGATGTGAAGCTGAAAGATGATTTCCAGAGGGTACTGTGTACATCATGAAGTAGTTTTTTGAGGTACCCCTGCTGTTAATCTGAGCCAGGGGCAAAGTATGGCGGATAGGAGAGCCAGCATACTGTTATGTGGCCATGATCTTCCTCTAGATATTTAGGGCAATGAGATCATCTAACTTGGTGATTTTAAGACATGGTGACTGTTATCAATGCATGCAGATATTTTTTTCTAGTTCATTTGGAAGCTAAGAACTTTGATGTCACATATTGAGATTATTATTTTCTTTTAGTGAAACATATTGATTAGAGAAATTTAGAGAGTTTTAGTTAGATGTGCATTGGGATTTATACATGATTGGATTTGCTCTTTGCCCTCTATTTTGCACACTACTATTGTGATTTCTATGTAAGAAATTATCCTTCTTTATTCTCACCTCTCTCATGGACAAAGATTATTGAATTTGATTTTTTTCATCAATTTTGTTATTGAGTCGACTCCAAAAATAGTTAGGCCACCACAAATCAATAGAGAAATCTCAACACCGTATTGACACGAAGCATCATACCAATTCCAGTGTATGACATATGCTTTGATTATGTTAGCACTCTCCAACGTATCATGTATGGCTACTACATGGCTATCCACTCATCTTATTTAAATAAGTTTCATACCCAAAGTTTGCCAACCTTAAACCTCCAAACAAAGCTTATCAATCCCAACACTTTTTTGAGAAGGAGGGAAACTACCTATTATGATTTCAAAACCCCATAATTGTTGTTTAGCTATAAGTATGACTCTATCATCTCTAGTAGGGGTATCAAAGAACTCTCACAAAATTTCTCCCCCTAAACAATTCTACTCATGCAAAAAGGCCACTTAACCTCTCAAGCAATCTAACACCAATCATCACAAACTCATAAACAAGAGCTCTCTCACTTCTACCTTTATAAAGATATTTGTATCCTTTCTTCTCCAACTCACAAGGCCCATTCCTTCTATACAAGCTTCATAAACACACCTTGTACTTGTAAATGACAAATGAAATTCTTTTCTATCATGTGAACATGAGTTTTACCAATTCCTAGGAGCTTTCTTCATAAAAACTTTGCTCATTTCCTTCCCACATTTTCTTTTTACCCATGGAGGTTTCTAACTCCTATGCCAACCCTCTCCAATCCCAAATCTCTCATGAAGTCTAAAACGTATAGATCCATGTAATAACATCTTTTTGACACCATTCATGGCAATGAGAATTGGGTCAAAGAGCACTCATGGGCAAACTAAAACCTCTAACAGCATTGTAGCCTCTTCTAATCTTAATGGCCAACTTGTTCGACTTGCCAAGTCTGAAGAAACCCTTCAAGCCTAGATGCTACAACTCATGCAACAAAATGCCAACCAAATCCTAGCAATTCCTAGGATTATCACAAGGCAAGTCTAAGCATTACAATTCCTTACACCCATTAGATGGCTGTCTACTACTCCTCCCATCACACCTCTTGTCCCAACCCCTACTCTTGCTGTCATTTGCTCTAGGCTCTGAGAATGGTAGCCTAGATTTCTCCTCCATCGATCTAAGTGTGTCTCCTACTCGTACAACGTCTAGTTGGGATGTTTTTCTCAAACCCAATGTTGCTTCTTATGCTTTTATTGCTACATTCCTTATAAGACTCAAAAAAAAGAAGGTTTAGTTTCTTAGCATCCAATTACGCTCCCTTCAATTGTTCTCAACTGCAGATGTGTGTTGACAGTCCTTTATTCTCCCAAGAAGCTCTCTAGGATAAAAGCCTAAAATTAAACTTTCTTCAATGACAACCTTTAACAAAGAAAAAAACCCTACGAACTAACTTTTGGACTATGACAATGCATAGATTAACCATATAATTTTGAATATAATGAGGTGCTTTATCTTCCTTACCCTCCTCAAGAGTTCAACCCTTGAGTTCTACACATTACCTCTAGGATCTACCAATTTGCTTTGATGATTTCGTTCATGTGGGCTTCACTAGCAGTAGGTGTCCCAAGAAGCATATAGGCCACTTGTTTAATACTATGCAAGACAAAGATGACCCACTCCGATGATACTTGAGAAGCTTTGATATTGATACCGCTATGAAGGAGGCACTCATCAACACAAGGCTTCTTTTCCTTGGGATTATCAATCACCCCTTAGTTGCATCTTCCCATAATTCTATTCCGACTTAATGTAGCATGTGATATGATTCTTGGAAGACATTCACTGGCTCAAAACTGAAGATATTCACTCAGCATTAGAAGATCTACAAATGTTCTCTATCTCTATACATATGAACACATGAAGATGGCCAGAAGCACGAAACAGACCTTGTTAGATTCTTTAGAGAGATAGCTCATCCCAAAAACACAATCAACCTCCCTTTGACTCTCAATGGAAGAGGCTCTTTGATGTGCATCATCACTTTGTAATCATCAAAGCATCTTCCACTAACAATTGAATTCTTAGAAGGATGACTTTCAATTCGTTTTGAGTTATATCCTCCACCATTGACCTATCCTTAAATTTCCATATTCTTAATAACATAGTGATCATCTGCAAAGATTTGCTTCATTCCCAATTTAGCTAGTTGTCCACCATAAGGAAGTGTGAAAGGAAGAAAATTGAAGAGAACAAAAGGAAGACAAATAAAGAAGTTCCCAAGTCCTATGATGAGAGAAAATAGTTCTACGACCAATCCAAAGCAAACCCTTAAATTTTAATATCCCAAGATCCCCTCGATCCAAACAAGAATGCAAATATTCATTCTATTGTGAATGAAAATGAGAATTGTCACCTTGGCGCTTTTAGAAGACAATGTCAATGTGTTTGCATGAAAACTCGCAAAACATACTAGGTAATTGAGCACCATCTCAATGTAGCATATAAGTCCATCCCCATTCAATGGAAGAAAAGAGCATTCAACACTAAAATGAAAGATGCCATCAAGGTTGAATTTGAACTCCCTGAGGTTGGTTCATCTTCCAATGTAATCCCCAAAGTAGCTCACCCATGTCATCTTTGAAAGAAAGTCTAGCAAGAAATGATGAATTTGTGATGATTTCACAAATCTAAACATTGCAATGCCTGAACAATTCAAACCCCCTCCCAAATACTAATACATGAGTAGAAACAATTGCTAGCTTTCGATACCTAAGCTTCTTAGATGCATTCTCACATCTGTATGTTTTAGTAAGATAAAGAGATCTTGTTCATCACAAACTAGGAACCATCTAAAACTAAGTGATACTATTCAATCTCAAAATTGTTGGTGCAACATACCAAAGGATGTTGATAGAATCTTCAACAATTGGCTTGGTTGTAGGCTTACAATGATGATAATCTTGTAAAGAGCCAAACCTTTCACGACCATCTTAGGACTCAAAGAAAACTCTTCAGACAATATGTCAAACAAGATGCACCTCAATCCTCTAAGTGCACCTTCAAAGATACATTTGGTAAATTCCTCAACTTCATAGTCTCATAAAAGGTATCACGATCAATCCTTAAAAGATCAAAGCCATTCTAAACATGCAATCACCTAAGATGAGGACCAATAGGAAAAAATAGGCTGGCCGCATTGTCAAGCTTAGCCATTTCCTACCATGATCAACCAAGTACTCCATCCTGTTTCTCAAAGCTCTAAGAAACAAAGCCCACATAGAGTAGATCCTTCAGTGTGAACAATAGTTTCAACATCTCAAGAAACATTTCATAACATCTCTAGTCCTTCAATCCAAGGTAAAGGGAATTGTTCTTATAGGTTTATTTCACTAAATAGATGTAGCAGTAGGCATCATCCTTGTTCATGTGCAAAACAACATGCAAAAACCGATCTATCATGAAAGCCATACCTTGATAAATCCAAGGACTCACAACCAATGTCTTGAAAAACTTGCATTGACTCTAATCAATACTTCTTGCCACTTATAACCTTATTTTCACAACCACAACATTAGAGTCATTATTGACAAAACATTGACAAGACCACAAAATTAGAGACATTAGAGTCATTTGACTATTTGCAAAAATGGGTAATAGAGCACGTATAATATGAAATCAACTATGTTCTAAGAACCTTCATCAAATCACAAATTTTAGCAAGCTTTTTAATCAATGAGATCGCTTCATAAACAACCTTGCCTAACATTTCCCCTCCCATGCGGTTACTTTAGGTTGACAGAGCTTCATGAAAGTAACGTAACATCCTCAAAATTGTGCTCATCAGTCCAATGGAATCATGATTTAACAAACAATTTGCATGAAATGGTTGACTAACTTTCTGACTCCAAACAAGTGATCAACTAAGATAGAGATCACTTTAACAATCAAGATTCCACAATTAAGAGATACTAAAAATTTACACAAAGGCTTCTTTTAACTTTCAAATATACTAACTTCTAACAAATCACTTGGGATGAGAACACCATTGCTGATAACATTGCCAAACTGGGAAACACCACTCTAACCATTCACGACTTGGTTAAACCGAGTATAAGCCAATAGGAAGTTCCATAGGCTTCTTGTCCACCAAGTTGGGCAGATCCACTTGTCAAGAATCTCAGTGAAAGCCATTTACCACATTCATGAGATGAAACACTACAAAGCAAAGCCCATGTATTTTGTTATTGCTTAATAAACAAGATGCATTGTTGTAGGGATATTTAGAACTACATTTACATAGCATTGGAAAGTTATAAACAAATGATATTACTAAGATCTATGTTGTGGTGGGGGGGGGGAGGAGGAGTGGGTTAAACATATTCTTCAAGCTATACCAATGTTGTACTCCCCATGGTCATGGATTTTTGAACTCATCAAATTCAAATTGCTAGCTAGTTAGAGTTCCAAGACAAAGCCTACACCTTAGAGTTAGATGTTTTCAAGGAAAAGCAACTCCATACAACAATAAAACAAAAAGAAAGGAGGCATTCAATTGAAAACTACTTCAACTAACATGTTTGCTAAAGCACTCTCCTATAGAAACCTTGAGTTGTGCAAATGTGAAGCTTGACAATGCCAAAAAGGTGTTGGCAAGGTTGCATCAAACTAGGTACATCACTGTATCATTAAGGACACTTTCCTTAATAGACAATCAAGATTTTCTTGAAAAATTTAATATTTTAAGTTTCCAAATTTTTGAAGTAAAATAATACATGCATCATTGAAATGCCATGAAATACCAATAAGTTTAGGTGATTTGAAAGTAAAAAAATAACAAAAATTTTAAAAAGGAATAAGGAAAAATATTAGAAATCACTTGAAGGAATTCCTTGAAAATTGTTGGACCTCTATACAGCTCAAAATTATTTTAATGATAGGGAAATTATTAGAAATCTTCAGAAGCTTCAAACTTTGCAACTATTATAATTGTAATTGATATTTCTATTAAAATTATATTATAAATACCCTACACTAGGATAGATCATGACTCTCTTTTTTGAATTTGTACTATTATGCATATCAAAACCAACACATTAGGTTTCAACCATGCAAAATTATTGAGGGATTCTACTCCCAATTTTCCAAACCATGTCTGTAGCCTACAAAAACTAACAAGGATGCCTACAATAGATATGCAATAATATACTTCCAAGATGCTAGAGATAGATTGGATATAGTTTGAATCTTAATTTAAAAATAGAGATCTTTAGAATATCATCCACTTCATTTTTCCCAAGTAAATCATATTGATTGGAAAAAAATTTGAATGGCATCTTTGATTGTGAGGAATCGAGCATATTTTAGCTTAAAGAAAAAATGAATTTGTTCTTTGCTTTAGTGTTTTGTACACTACTATTATATTTTTTTTAGTGTTTTATCCCATTTCCACTCTCTTGTGCATAGACAAAAGGTCAAAGCACATAACCTTCATGCCCTATTTCTTGTGATTGAATGATTTAGGTTATGATTTTACAAATTCATTTTAACTTAACCTATTGTAACTTGCAGAAAACAGCATTGGTCACAATAGTACAAATAATGAAGCTATGGCATTTTACAATTGACCAGGCCAAAAGTTTGGATTCACAATATTTTATTCGTACAAAGGAATTTTTAGTACAAACATAAGTACAAATATAGGTTTTATGAACAGACTTTACATATGATCATGCATCATAATGTGGGGTTATATTCTGAGATGCTAACAATGTCATGCATTACTACCTCGAAGTTATCCATATATGAACAAACTTCCAACAAATAGAAGCACAAAATAGTTACAGAATCACAAAGGGTTCTTTCAAGCTTGTACTTTGACGTACAGCAGGCTTGCAGCTCAAGTACTCATCCAGGCAAGCATGCATGCATGGATGATCCATTCATATACATTATCAACATAAGAACCATGAAAAAAAATAAAGCAAAAATGAATTTGGAGAAAATGCATACATACTTATTTTCTCTCACTGGCCATACAAATCAAGTTCATCACTTCATTACTGGGAAGGGAAAAAAAAAACAACTTGAATTTGAATGCTTACCTGCACAGGTGATTTTGTAACCTTGGATGGTGTCATGCTCTCATTAGTGCCCATGGCAGCAGTTTTGCCAATTTGGAATACCTACTGCAACTTAATTACTTCAATTGCATGCAGTGTACACTGAGGGGCTAGAAGTAAGTGTGTGAACCTGGCAAAAAAAAAAATGGGCTAAGCATACTTAACCAATTCACTTATGATGAATGCATGGAATGGGCCAAGCAGCCCCCCTATATCATTCTCAGAGAAATTAAAAGTAGATCCTGATGGTAGTGATAATTTTAAACTTGACGATGATGAGGTATTGAGCCTTAAAACATATTATGATAATACCTTTACGGACTACCTCTTTGGGAGAAAATTACCTTTGCATTGGCAATTTGCAGAACCGAATCATAGATGGGAGGAATTTTCCTAGGTCTTGAGTGATGGATATGAGGACCAAATGCTTCCTCCAGTTTGATCATGCTGAAGAATGGAATACAACGTAGTAGGGTGGTCCTTGATTTGTGACTTGCCAATTTATAGGCCTTGATTGATGGTCCCCTAAACTTTAAGTTTGGTGGTCCTTGGTTTGTACTTAATTTAACTTTAAATTTGAAAAATATGTTTATTTATTGGACAACTCAAAAATAATTTCATTATAATCTAAGCAACAAAAGATGAACTCAATTAGATGTTTTGAGCTTCCATGAGATCAAACCACCAGATCGGTTAGTCAAAAGATATGTAAAGATTTTGGCTGATTTTTGAAACAAATTTTATTCCAAAATACTGTCTTCAACAATTGTAACACGAACCACCAAATCCCTTTTAACAACCACACCTTAAAAAGAAATAGCTTGAGGTTGAGAGAAAGGGTGTACTCACTAAGGAGATTTCTCAAGTAGGAAGAGGTAATCAATAACAGCCACCATTGTCTACTTTCTTTGTTTCCTTACGTAACTCTTCACATTCCCACTTTCAAGTTACTTTTTCACATCCTCCTCAACAATGAAATGGTGATCAATCCTTTACAAAAATTTTTGAATAGCTTCAGATAAAAACAGTGATTTGTTCAACTCCCCAAAAAGAAACCTTTGAACTAAGACCAATTACTTGAGAACAGAATAAACTATGAAAATTGCATTGTTAAGTCATTGAAGGTATCTGCAAAACGAATAACCTTTCTTTTACTGGATGGAAAATAGAGAGGTTATCAATCTCCTATATTTCCTTAAGAAGTTGGAGGCCAACAAGAACTAATATCATAGACCTATGAGAGAAAATACATGTAATCCTTATTATATGACAGAAACTACAAAGATTACAAAGCCTGTTAGGAGTTTCCTTATTCTCTATGAGATGCTCCATTGGGGAAGAAGTTGAGAGAATAAGAAAATGAATCCCCTTCTCTACACTTGCTTTACTCATCCTCCTTTTTCTATGGTAGCATTGTGTGTTATGAAATCAGTAGGAAAAACAATAGATCTTATATCTCAGGGGAGTATACAAACATCCCTTCAAATTGGTTAGTAGAGTGATTAATAGATCAAGTAAATATATGCATGGGATCCAGTTGGAACATGGACGTGATAAACAGGTGTGAAGCTAGTAGATTAAATGATTAGGTGACTGTAAAAATTCACCAAGTATTAAACCATTGAGGTGGCTTCTAGAGATCTCAATTCTTTGTGGGCTAACCTTCTTTGAAAAAATGATGTCACTCTGTCTCAGGGCACCCATCAAATGTTTCCTATTAACCAGCCTCAAGGATGGATGTATTTCTCAAGAAATGCAAAATGGAAATTTTTCAAGAGATCACTTGCCTTGCAATTATGTAGCTTGCCATATAAGAATTTACAAAGCTTTGTTGGATAACCTCCTATGTCCCTCTTGGGGATGAGGTCATTCATTTGTTGTCTGGTTTGAACCAAATGGCTGAAATCTGATCCATAAATTCAAGACAAAAGTTTCGTTCACCTTCTAAGAAAATACACATTCTTGGAAATAATTAAATCTAGAACAATACTGCTTTATTTCTACCATCAAACACATGCACAAAGTCTATAAAATTTCCCAGTTAATTTTCTTCAGAAATCCGGAGGTAGAAGGCAAAGTTAATTTCAGAAAAATCTGTAATAGTTAAATTACCATAAAAAGTAAAAAGGTCAAAGTAAACAAACTTAACAAGGACAAACGGCATTTTTTGAATTTTAATGCCCGAAAATAAAATTGTTGAATAGAAAACTACAGTAAATCCAAGAACCCGAATATGCAGAGCAGATCCTGCGAAGCTTAACAACTCAACAGACATCTATACCTCCAAAATTGTTAATTGTATTAGCCTTTCTTATCCTTCTACGATAGATCCTATTTATCTTCCCTTGCGTTCTACGTTTTCCTTTCGAAAACATACCGTCAAACACGCAGTACATCAAAAAAATGAAAAAGTCTTCAACTCGTAAATAATAGTTAACACAAAGTTGCTAACAGAAAAGAAATCTAGCTATGTCAGAATAATTAAGCCGACAAAACATGGAAATCGGTATACCATACAAAATCTTCCTGAAACAGGCCAGCTCGTCCCCAGAAACCCAAAGAAAGCTTGGATTCGCCGAATAGGTTTCTCAGCTATCAGGAGTTGCAGAAATCAATAAAAAAAAAGATGAAATCGGTTTAGGCCATAGACCAGAAATTGACGTCTCCAAGCCCTAATGCTGATTGCTGAGCCTCGGTTTACAATCCCTCTTTGTCCTTCTACCTACAGGAAAGAGGGGACGTGAGGGAGGAAGAGAGAGACAGAGGAAGAGCACCAGCAGGGAAGAAGACGGAGATGAAAGAGGTGGGGGAAAGTGAAGGAAGGGGGGCGCCAATTCTAGGCCACGTCATCATACACGTGTCCATAAAAATATTTTGCATAACAATCAAAGATCATCTGCTGACGTGTTGACACTCTGTGATAGGTCCCCGTTCTAGGTCCAATTATAGAGTCAATCAGATTCAAAGCATACACGTGGACGACTCTGGAGAGACCAACGAGTGGGTCTGCCTGACATCCAGCTGGTCATGTGGCTGACGTGGTCCGGACTTGAAGGAGTTTTGAATTTCCATTCGGGTCCGTAATTCGGCCGCGTGATTACGCGGGATCGATGACGCGGGATGCGTTCATACCAATCACTGCCCTCAGTTTATTTTTTAATTGCAAATATAAATATATAAATATATATTAAATAAAATAAATATTTGAGTTTTTTAATAAAAAAATTTGAGGTCACAAACTAACCCAAAAGACATTTGAAATCTCAAAAAACAATCTGGTTCTGATATATCGGTGTTATTTAAAATTTTATTAATTCTATAATTATATTTAAAATAATTTCATTTATTTTTTATTCTTTACTTTTATGTTTTATACTTCAATAGTTATATACATATAAATTAATTAACACATATAAATTTGATAGCATGCTAATATTAAATATGTACATACTAATCTAAGCTTTACAAATTTAGCTTTTTCACAATTCATATTTTTGACATAAAAATTTAATATTATATAAATTTCAATTATCCTAAGTTTTAAATGTTTAATAAAATCACAAAGCCTTGTTGAATAATTTTTTTATGAACTTCAAAATAGTCTCATGATCATAACGATCAAATCAAGATTTGAAAATAGGGTATTAATTATCTTATGTTTAACTATTTTTTAATAATGTTTCAAGAACATTTTTACTTTATCCTCATTTTCTCTTATGTTTAAACATATCACATTATTGACATGATTTGAGAAGCATTGATATATAACATGTTATTACTAAGTTACCATATATTGATAACAATCAAAGATTTTCTTACCTAAGCTAAGTTACTATTTGAAGCTCTTGACCACCCACTACTTGTTCTAATGTCAATTTGGCATGGAAGAACATTTGTTATGTTCTAATATCAACTTCATGCATTCATATAGTTATCGAACTTAATAATACTTTAAAACTCACTTGTGAGTCTAAACACAATAATTACAATAGTAATATAGAGTTATGGTACTACAATTATAAAATTATTAAATTAGTACTTAAATTATCTAAAAAAAAATTATAAGTTGCCTTGTTTTAATGAAGTGCGAATGTTTGTTGAATAGAGATATTGAAGTGCTTATAATAATGAGAATGTTTGTATAATAAGTAGAGAATAAATTATTTATATACTAAAATACTATTTAAATATATCAATTTAATTTTTCAACATAAAGTTATTTATATATTAGAATATAAAAATAATAATAATACTGAGAAGTATATAATAAGCTCATTTAATCAAAATATTATATGAGTATATCAATAAAAATAACTCTTTGAAATCCAACAATATTTAGTTTAAAATTTTTTAAGAGCTATAGATTTTTTTATGAATTTTTAAATAAATGTTAATATAAATTAATAATTTTAAGATTTTATCTGAAATCAAATCTATTGTGATGAAAGATAATATTAAAAAGTTGGTTGAGTTAAATCCAAAATTGAAAGATGGATGACAAATTTGTAAATTATTAGATATTATAGGGTTTTTTAAACATGTAGCCCTCAAAACCACTAGAACGAAATTTTGGATGTTCGACGACAACGACAAAATAAAAATAAAATAATTTTATTTAAGGCAGTTTAATCTTCAAACCGACTTATCATTGCCTAAGTTTCCTATATATAGTTAATGGCATGTTGAGGGAGGTTAGAAAAATTTTCGATAGTTTTGTTTCGTGAAAAGAAACTAAAAAGATGTGAAGTTGTACTGTTTGAAGTGAATTTAGAAGCTCAACGTCGTTAGGGAGGTAAGTTTTGTATTTATTTTTTGGTTGTGTAGTGTTGGTTTTTTCAAAGGAAGAGAAGAGTGTCTAATTTGTCGTGCAATAATTTTTCATGATAAATGCAATAGCATACATCATAGGGTACGAAAGGTCTAGGGCTATGAGACAATGATGGAGTTGTGAAGTTATCATACCAGTCAATTGTTTATATCGTATTACTAAAAAAGACACTGTTATTATCACATGAAGGGATTAACTGTATAATATTATATGTACATATCGTACTTTTCTATACAATTCTGATTATGTGTAAAGACTGGTTAAGTGATCATATAATATAATAAGATAGTCATATTAATATGATGCATGTTATAAATGAGTTATATGATTGAATGTAATATATTATATTAGAATGATACTAATAATATATGATATAATTTATAAGATCGCATAATAAGATTAATAAATTGTACAACTATAATCCAAAATAAAAACTTAACGATGATAAAGTATTTTATGTGAATAAAATTACTTCAAAGTTATGCTATTTATAGGATATATATATATATTAATTGTTTTATTCTATTTTATTATAAGAAATGTAGATGAAGTAAAGAAAAAACAAATGAACTAATTAACAAAACCAAAAAGATTGATTCAATAACCTCTTATGTAGCACAATATTATTATTTATTTTAGTTTTTTTTAAAATACATTTTTTTCTAATAGAAAATACTGACGCTTTATAGTTTATCATGGCCTTTATGATTTTCTGCACTATTATCACATTGTTCTATTGATTTTATGTTTATTTGGGTTTACAATTTTCTTTATTATATAACATCATAAAAAATATTTAAATTAAAAATACAATATAAATAATATTTAAATTAGATAAGAATGTTTACATACTTTGAAAATAATATATGAACTAATATATCTACTATATACATATGACATCATAATTATTTTACATATGACAATCAAAAATATAAATGGGATTCCTATAAAAAATTATCTTCAACAAAAAGTTAAATGTGTTGGATTGCAAAGTATCAATCTTTAGATCATATATATTCTTAATATATATATATATATATATGAATTTCACTTGGCCTAATGTGTTGAATAACATGAGATTGATCTTTGGTTCAAATGTTGATAAAAAAGATGAATGACAACTAAAGATTATTTATTAATATGATTATTAAATCTAATGAAGATAATGATTTAAAGAAGATTGAACCAACAAATTATAATAAACATTTGCCTCAATATAGGCCATTATAAAACAATCCAACTTGCAACGAGAACTAAGAAAAGACCATCCACGTCAAGTTCAGGCAGACAAAGACATAAAATGGAAAGTGCAAAAACCTTTTGAACATTCATGAGATCAAAAAAGGGCAACTGCTTCTCTCATCCAAGATGCAAAAAATAAAAATAAAAAAAAAATTATTTCTAAAAGATATTTTTCATTAAAGTTCTATTTTCATTTGTATAAACTTATTTAAAAAATCAATCTTTGAACTATATTTTAAAACCTCCTTAACATACTCATAACTTCTTTTAGTTTTTCAATAAATCAATTTTTTTTAATTTTTAGATTGCATTTAACTTACCAAGAGCCACTTATTATTATAAAATTCCTCTCACAAAACATCACCTATCATTCACATCACCTCTTCTAATCCCAAGTATTACTAACTTGTCAACTTCCATTAATTTGTCCTCAAATAATTTCATACTACTAAAAGGTTTTATTGTGATACAAAATGTAATATCCTAATCTAACAATATCAATCATTATCCCGTTGGGCCACTACATCTCAACCCAAACCTTCCTCTCAAAAGTATCTAAATATCTTAAAATTACGACATTTTATAAAAACATCAGAATCACCCATATTCAGTTTTAACTATCTTAACATCTTTCTGATTTATCCCTTAAGTTTCAATTTTGTTTCATAAAAATAATACCCTTCATTTATACGATTGGCAACACGCAATCTAACAACAAAACTAACATCGACTAAAACATGCTATATCATTAATGAAAAAGCATCCAAGGCTCATACTATGCTATCATATTCATTAAACATCATTCAATCACCCTAGATGATGCAAAAAAATGAAATGAACTTTTTTTACATTAACAATAATGCTTTATACAAATTAATTTAAACTTCAAAACCTTAAAAAAGTGAAATTCCAAAAGAATCATAAACATTGTTTAGAATTTTGACTATTTTTGAAACAACTATTGAACAAACAAGCAAATAAAAAATCAACAACTTAAGTCATTTTTCACGTTCATGTTAACTTCACCCAAAGTAAGTATTATGTTAATTTTCTTCTACTTCATTTATGTCTACAATATAACATATTAACAAGAAAAGTAGCATTTACCAATTCATTTTAAGGGCCTCCAAGAATAGCATTCTTGATGTCTTCTCTACTTAATGCGTAGCTGAACCTCCTCTCAACATCCTTCTCCAGTTTTCCAGGTCCACTCTTCAGGTACCTTCAACAAAGCTCAAGCAAATGAGAATAATAACACCTTCATCCTCAATTCGGTGAAAGCAAATGCAAGAGACGATGGGGATGACAATGGGACTATTTTGGATCTCATTACAAAAAACCCATAACTATTTCATCCTATGAAATCATATATATCTGACCCAAAACCAACCCACATGGCCAAACCTGCGATGTCGATCGTGACGAAAGGATGGGAAACCAATTCGGATAGAAGGAAGCCAATTGAGATGATTGTGCCTATGTTGGAACAAATAGAGACCGATTGCGGGAAAGGAGAAGTTAGGTTTGAAGAGAATGGAGGGGTAACGAGAGACTTAGGAATGAAAGGAACAGTCGAATATAAAGATAATAGCTAAGAATTGTTGACTCGGGTTGGGTAGACTACTTCAAATCCGGATTTGAACCCGACCCGAGTCACGATGTGCTTTCATTAGAATAAGTAAAACTAAAGATGCATAACAATTGTAAATTTTTAAGTTAACAAATATATACATAAATTGTTTGTCTTAAATGCCAATCTAAAATATGTGAAATAAATGAATGTGATAATTGAGAATTTTAAGCTTAACATGTGTTGAAATAATCACTCTTAAATGACAATCTAGAATAGATGAACTAATTATATGTGATAACTAAAATTTTTAATGAAGAGAATGGACCAAAGGAGACATACAAATTATAGAACTCAAAATGAATGGGTGAAATAAAGGTATTTCGAAACATAAGAAAATATCAAATTAATATGAATTAAGCAACAGAGATCCTCATGTTTAGGAATTTTAACGTTTCATGAAATAAAATCAAAGAGAAATGAGATCAAATTTTTTTTGTAATACAAGGAAGAAGTACAAGCTAGGAAAGCTGATAACACAACAAAGTATCTACACAAGAGGAAGAAACAAAAGAACTTCATTACATTAATAACTAAGTTTTACAAGCAAAGGCTATGGGATCTTGCTTTACAAATTGAAACTTAATATTATTAATTTCTATGGGATCTTGCTTTTACAAATTGATATATTAATCTTCCCCTTAAAAAAACACAACCAACCACACAAACCAGAACAATTTGATACCTTTCCTAACATCCTTCCTCACCTAAACTTTTTCCAGAGAAGGCCCTTGCTCACTTAATGGTTAAGGGCAGTAACTTACCTTAACGCAACAGGGGTTCAAGCTCTAAGTCAATAGAGGAGAGGAAGGCATCTGAATTAAAATGTTGATGTTCTTCTTTGACGAACATTGGTCACCATCTACCTCGACATTCCATACAAAGTTCATGGACTAAAATTTGTTGCTTAAGGCAAATTACAGGGATGGACCATTTTGAGCAATATTAGATGTTGAGACCTCGGATCGGACATCCCCAATGAAAATACATAACTTCGAATGTCATCCTGCCCTACATGGACAATGTGATTCACCAAAGTTCCTGATCAAAAGAATTTAAAGTATAACTATACAACTTTGCTCCAATCGATAAATAGTTGACATTCCCTTCTTGTCATCACAGAAGCTACGTGTCCATACTTCTCAAGAGAAACCATGAGCCTTACAAATTATCTATATATAATAATGAGAAGTCCCTTCAACTTCAGAGACATCTTTAACCAAGAGATATCCAATAATTTGGTTGCAATAAACTAATGCACTAAATATGTAATCAAAATGATCAAAAAATGATTAGTATATCAATCCAAACATATTGGATAAATTGTTCTTTTGGTGTACATGGTGATTGAAATATTGATATTAAAACGAAGTTTCATAAGATTGCAGTGAAATTGATAATATTGTATGGTTTTCAAAGCTCATTTGAAAAGTTACAGTTATTGCAAATATGAAGATTCAAATGACATATGACAAGGGACTATTTATAAACATTTAATGCTTAAATTTTAAGGAAGAGTTATTAATGATAGACAGTAATAGCACCATAAGATTCATGTAGATGATCCCCACTTAGTGAAATTAAGGCTTGTTATTGTCTTAATTATGAGGATGCTTGTCCTTAAGGGAATTGAAGGTCTTCTTAATGCTTTAACAATAATTCTTTCCCTTAAAATTAACTTGTCATGGAGTGGTTAAAGGAAATAACTCATTAGTTAGATGAAGCATTATGAGAGTTTATTAAATGCGCTTGAAATATTGAAACATGCCTTTCTAAATTATGAGTAAAATTGTGTTTTTACGAAATTATTTAAATTGTAGATACAAATTCAAATGGACGAATTTGATTTGATCTTAAATGCAAAAAATATAATAAAGTCGTTTAGTATCCCATCATTTTTCATTTATGAACCTACTGAGCATACAATGCTTGGCTGGTAAGCTAATTTTTTGAGACAAGGATCTATTAGAAAGTCATGTGAAGGCCTTACTTTATGTCTTCCACTTAGTTTCCCACACTTTTATAATGATATGCTCCACATAACTAATTGCTATGTTATCTATTCAAGAGTTCACCTTCAAGTGGGTATCCTTAATATTAGAAGTGGAGAAAAGTACTAAGGATGGTTTTTATCTTCTGCATAAGCCTTTTGGTTAAATCAATTCACATAGCATTAAGAGATTAATTAATAGGAATCAAACTCAGCACAATACAACGATAAGCAAAGATATATTGACCAAAAAACTAAAGCTAATTGAGTATATGTAACCAATAATATACCAAGACTACAAATTGTTGTTGAAAATCCAACATGACATACAGATGAGTCCCCACCCACATTGGAACATCAATATGTGAGCTACCTCCTGAACTTGAACCATAATAATGATGAACATTTGTTGAAGTCCATGCAAGTAAAAAAAAATGCATGAAACACCAGAATCCAATCGAACCATGGACCATGCTTTGATTAATTTATGGAGTTGATCATATGGTGACTCAATTTAGATGTAATGCATCAACATATGGGCAATCAACAAACAAAAAACTTAGAATAATCAACAATTGCTTATGATAAACCAACGTAATAATTGATGGACACCTAACACAAAAGTATGAGCTAGTGATTGACATACACCATCACATGGTAAGCATCATTAATTGTGAAGGCCAACTATTCTCAAAGGGACTAGAATGTCTAATATGTTTCAGCACTGCTAGATTTTGCCACTTGGTATTTTATATTTGAATGCAAGTGTGATAACAATTTGTGAATAACATGTCAAAAAATGAGAGGTTATGTTATGGTATAAGATACAACATAATACAACCATAACTTCATAACAGAATGGAAAAAATTAACACCACAAGTATATATGAAAAAAATAATTAATCATATGGCATAAAAAAAAAAAAAAAACAAACATCATTTTTAAAGAGAGCTCATTTGATAGAATGCTCCTAGCTAATTCTAAGAAAAAGACAGATCAGAAAATCTATTATAAGTTCATTGAATTGTTGAACAATTCATCTTTGATAAGAAAACGAAAATTTTTTGATAAATAATTAGCAAAAGACCGAGGCATGAGTCAATTAGTGCATGGGACGCTGCAGCACACACAAAAGGGCATACGAAATAAGTTACAAAGCATGCAATAGTGTGCACCACATGCTATTGCAGGTACCACAGATAAACACATGCATAGCATCATGCACTGTGGTAGGTACAACCTACTATCACACAAGCAACACACACCACAAAAGATACCACCTACTGTTGCACGTGCAACGAGCATCGTTGAAGGTACCACCTAATGCCACACATGCATCACGTGAACGCAGCAAATGGTACAAGGTGAACATTCCGCATTAAAATATTATTACATATGAAATATTATTGACTAAAAAAATGATAATTTTAACGAAATATTGTGCCAAGCATTTACAAAATGAGTGAAGATGGTCAAGCCAAAAATTCCTTGAATTTTTATGTAATAACACAACAATCTATTTTAATTTACTTTTTTAGTTTATTTGGCATTATCACTTAATTTTGTTACACTTAACTCTAAAGAAATGTCACTGTAAAGCCTTGGAACAAATTCTCTTGTAGACAAATCATATTTTGACATTAAAATACTTTATTTCAAACCAAATGACAGAGACTAAGAAAAAGAGAATTAAAGAACAAACTAAAAAAACAGGAGATTGGACAATATCAATCTAGATGACAATGTCGATCATTCTATCATCAAATATGATGATACAAATAGCTCTATTAACCTAATAGAGCATAAATGTTAATAGAAATGATGCTGAAAACCCAACTCATTTCACTAACAAATCAGAAAAATAATCCACCAAATAAGAAAAATACTTTTAACAAAAGAAACTATAGATTGAGTATTAATCCAAAGACAATTGGAGATGAAATTAAAGCTAATATCATCAATCTTACCTCTTCAACACTTGACAAATGACAGCGTCCATTCAAGGTATATGTTAAACTTAATCTACTTATTTATGATGGATACAAAAAAAAATTAGATGCTTAGTTAGAATAAGTAGAGACATTTTTTTTCTATACAACTATTCATCAATTAATAAGGTAACATATATTCTAACGAATCATGCAAAAGTCTAACAAAATGCTAGTTAAGCATCATTACAATTCAAGCTATAATAGATGGAGAAAAAGTAAAGTAGCCTAACTTATAACACTGACAAAAATAAATGATAAAAAAATATACCACAAAATTCATATGATAGCAAGAATATACCACTAAATTCTTATGATAAGCTATGATTTTGGTGATACTTATTGATGAGATACAAGCATTCATGGGGTTCAACAGAGAGATAAACTCTCATTTTTTTATGCATGATTTTCATAATCCTCTCACGATCGGCCGCAACGAGTTCTTTATTTTTCCTATTTTTTTGGAACTATTCTGGGAATAGATTAGGATGCAAAATTCAATAATTTTCTTGTATATGCCATTGCATTTTGCAGTGGTCATAATACTATTGAATCTCACTTGCTGATGAGACATTTATTGTTGTGATCATGATTTTCTTTGTCATGGAGTACCCATCTCTTATTCTCTTGATTTTTTGAGTTGGTACTAGTTTTCTAAGTATTCAAGCCTCTTATCTTTGCCCTTATATTTTGATTTACATTTGATTTTGATAATGACAAACTCTTTAAGTGTTTAATAGACTTGTCTTAAAAGATGATTATTTTCATGGAATTGTGTTAAAAGATTGTTTTTATGTCTATCTTAATTATTATGAACTTACACGCATATATTTGTATTCATAATTAAAATCTTTAGAATTTGATATTAAAGTAAATTACAAATATTGTGATCAAATAAATCCAATTTTTAACATCCATGCAAGTCATAAGAAATATGTGAAACTTATTGATCATGCTTTTAATTCATGATTTAGTGTCAAAGTAAGAGGGGAACGATTTAATTGCAAAATTCTATAAATCTTAAATTGAACCTTAGACTTAAATTAACTTTAACCTAGAGTATTCACAAAATTGATCTTGATTTATTTGAATACATCAAAGTTTTAAACTACATAAATGCTTAGAATGCATCATTTCAAATCATAAAAACCCTAAAATTACTATAGCAATTGCAATGCAATGGAATTTACACCACCTGCTGTAGCACTTATCACATCACATGCCTTGTGAACCACAATGTGTGTGTTACCTGTGCTACCTGCACAGTGGAAAGAGCTTAGCGATAGCTTGTGCTACCCTACCACATGCGCAAGTCTATCACATGCACTAATCCACCGCATGCACTACATATAGTGGCTAGTTCGAATGAAAATAACAATTTTAATGTAGCTTTTTTGGAGAGCCATTGGAGATATTTTGAGAGATGTTTTGGAATCCTTTATTTATAAATAGACTTCCAAACATTGACAATACATTGTTGATATTGTCAAATATTTTTTTAAACCATTGGTGAATCTTCTTTATATTCTACATCTATAGAGGCGATTGTTGAGGTATCAAGTCAAAATCAATTTAGGATCATCCAAATGCATGTACAAAGATAACAAAGCATTCAAAAGTCACATTCCCTTAGCAAGATGCTTCTAAATTTTCTACTTCATCTATATTTTATCTCATAAGCTCTTTTACCTAATCTTTTAGTGAGTTTTTCTTATTGTTTTTAATACCCTTTTGAGATTATTGTACTTGATCATTTTGGATTGATTTTGCTTGATCCTTTGCTCATATCTGTAAGAGGCTTTTCTAAGCCAATAATATTTTAGTTTTTCAGAACAATGTCAGGGTTTTGCCTATCGGCATTTGTAAATGGTTTTGATAGTGTAAAGTTGGCATCTTTTTGTGACAAGGGTCCATGTAGATCAAATTTTTAGAACGAACCGGTTAGAAATCTATGTATTACCTTATCATATTTTCCACACAAAAGAATTTCAAAACTAAAGAAGAGCTTAAAAGAATAATTCAAGAGTAGTTATACTAAAAACTTCCACATAATTCATACTTTTTTGTTAATTTTGCATAAAATTATAATTCATCACCTCTGTTTGTACGGACATCCTAATACTCCTGTTATAACACCCTCATGGCAAGCCTAAAAAATTTCATAAATGAAGCTAATAAGATTGCATCAATAAGAGGACTATTTGTAACCCGTATTTAGATGAAGAAAGAGCTTATTGGTACTATTGTAGTCAGAAAATTTTGATCTCTAAAAATCTCATAAAGAAGTTGCACTTGAATGCCACACTCCATCTGAAACTTTATTCGTTTGGGTGGATTCAGAAATATTCTTAAACTAAAATCAATAATACAAGGTAAAATTCAAAAATATATTAATAAGATTATTCATGAAGTAGTACCTCGAGATATTTGACAAATCATATTGGGATTTTCATACTTGTCAGAGTAAGATGTTACATACTATCATCAAACTCAACATAATTGGTTAATAAAGGATAAACATCACTTTATCATAAAGTAAATAAAGGAAAAAAACCATAATAGACAACTGTTACTGACCAAATAAAAAGGTTAGTAATTGAATGCCAAAACTATATATTATTACAAGTTAGACCTAAGAAACTAGATATCAATACTGAAGAATGCTTTAATCTTTTTGGACCACTTTAGAAGATAATAAGAGCCTATCCTACACTATTCATTGAACCTACAGGATTACCCCAAAAGGTAAGCTATTGAGCACGAGATTTAGCATTTACTCGATTCGACGCTTCCAAACATGGGTATGTACCACAATTCTGTGGTAAAAAATGAAAAGATGAAGAGGCAAAAAGTTATCGAATAATGGAATATTCAAGCCAAGCAACTCACAGTGTGGCTCTCCGATGGTCATGGTACCAAAGAAGAATGACAGATGGCATATGCATGTGGGTTATCGATGATCTATTGGACTAGCTAAAACATGCATGAGTATTCCCAAAGCTACATCTCAAAATAGAATACCACTAAATCCGAATTTCAGAAGGGGATACATGGAAAACAACTTTCAAAACTTGACAAGCATTGTACGAGTGCTAGTGATGTCATTTTGGTTAGCTTCAACAAAGTTCATGTGGTTGATGAATGATATTCTCCAACCTTACTAAGAGAATTTCATTGTAGTATATCTTGACAATATACTCATATCAACACCCTTAAAGAGCATATAAAAATTCTGAGAAAAGTGTTCAACATCCTAAAGAATTACAAACTAAAGTTAAATGAGAAGTGTGAATATACAACATATACCCTTGTATATTTGGGCTTTTAAGTTAGTAATGACAAAATAAGCATCAACAAGGAGAAAACTAATGCTATTAAGGAATGGCCTAGACCTCAAAAAATACTTATGCCAAAAGTTTCCTCTAAGCCTATGAGTACCTAAAGAAGTTCATCAAAAGATTCTCTGAAATTGCAACACCGTTACACTCACTCACCTATCCACACATAAAACTTGAGTGGAATGACCTAGATCTTCAAACTTTCCAACAATTGAAAGAGGTAATATATAGAGAATTAGCCTTAGCTCTACCAAATCTACAACCACTAGAAGCAGATGCATTTGGGTATACTTTAGGATGTTTGTAATATAGGAAGTCAAGCTCATAGCTTACTACTCTAAATTACTTCAAGGAACAAAGAAATATTATCCAATGTATGAAGAAAAGCTTTTAGCCTTACATTAAACCATAAAACGTTAGATTTTATTCATTCTCAAAAAAGAGACCATAGTACATTCGAACTACATACCACTCCAATATCTACAGATTCAGATGAAGCTACAATAAGAAAGACATCTGAAGTAGATGGCATATCTAAAACAATTTAACTTAGTCATCAAATACAAGAACAAACTTGCATGTATGTTTTCTTGTCCTCTTTTGATCATGTTATTCTTGACAAATATTATGCAAATATAAACTACAAAATTCAAAGAGTATGCCATCAAGTATGAAAATGATCCAAATTTTAAAGGCATTTATCAAGAAACAAAAAGAGGAAAATCCTCAGAGTATGTAATTCGAAATAAATTGTTTTATCAAAGAAAACAATTACGTGTATCTAAATGTGATAATCGAAAAAATGGATAAAAGAGGCTCATACATCTAGGATATTTAGATATTTTGAAGTTTCAATACCATCTTGAATTCTAGAGATAGGTCTATTAGCCTTACATAAACTCAAAAATTAAAAAATTCATTCAAAAGTGCAAAATATATTATATAATGAAATCATCCAATTGTAAGGGTTGTATATACCATCACTAGTACCGTCAAGACCTTGGAATAATATCTCAACAAACTTTATTGAAGGATTAACACAACCCGACAATGACAAACTATCTATCCAGAGTATTAGATACATTCTCTAAGATGATCATGCTAATGCCATAAAGACAAGAGGTGATAAATGTAGTTGTCCTCTTTTTCCAAAACATATGAGTTCATTTTGGATCATTATCATTCATCACATTAGATTGAGATACTCATTTCTTGAAAACATTTTGGTGAGCCAATATGGGGAATGATAGATATCACCCTGATACAAAGTATAATTTTCCATCAAAAAATCAATAAACAAACTAAAGTGGTGAATAAGACAATTATTCATCAACTAAAGAATTATAATGTTAAACACTCAAAGACTTGGGATGAAAGTATTGCTTATGTACAATTTACAGACAATTGCGTTATGCATAAATCTACATTAATGATTTCTTTTTGAAGATTGTATCAAATTCATACCACAAAATCTGCTAGACTTAGAGCTTAAGATATAATTAGTGAGAGAAGCTGATAGTGATGCCTAATAAAGAGAGAAAAAATTTCTCATAAGATACAACAAATACACGCAAGTGTTGACAAACAACTATTCTAATCCTAGAAAATGTATAAGGAGCAGCAAGATTAACATAAAGTAGAGAACAATGCAAAAAGTAACATCGTTTGGCTTCATATTAGTAGAAAATATCGAAAGGAGATGCCAAAAAACTGAAACCAATGCAATATGGCCCTTTCAAAACAATACAAAATATCAACGATAATGCCTTCTCATACTACTAGCATATATGAAAATTTACTCAATCGTGAATGTTGACAAATTGAAACAATTTGAGCCATCAATGCTTGATAAAAAATCACATGAGCATATATCACAAATAGATGATTTGTTTATAAATGTTGACAAGACTTTAAACAAATATAGAATTCTAGAAAAGGAATTAATAAGTCAAGGTCAAGGACCAACCTTCTTATAGAATGGAAAAGGAAAGAAAAAGACTTGCTATTGCAAAATACTATAGCCTCGAGAACAGTCAATCTTCATTCCCTTAACTTAGTTTTCAATAACCTTGAGAGCCACAATATAAGGTAAACACCAAAACATCTAAGAAATTCAATTATATTTAAAATAATTCTACAAAGCCTTGATCCCAAAAAAAAAAGAGTTCAGGAGATCTATTGTATATTCATTAAGTTATTAAGGAATTCATCTTTGAGGAGAACTCAACAATAACTTTTCATTAAAGAATTAGCAAAAAACTGCGACTCGTGTAGTAGTGGATGCAAAAGTTATCATTGCACCTGCCATAATAGGTATAACATATAGCTGCACTTGCAACATGCACTACGATAGGTAAAACCTGTCGTCCTACACGACACACCAAACATTGCACGAGCATCACAAATGCATAGCACCTATTGCCAGGCACACATTCTATGCATGTCCTTGTTCACAAACCAGTCTTGTAGTGGCCAAGGGAGTCCTAATGCATGTATTATATGGAAAATAAAGAAATTAATATTATTGTTATACAGGAAATATTATTGAATGTTAAGAATGATAATTATAACAAATTATTGTATTCAAGTATTTATAAAAGGGATGAAGAGTTAAAAAAATGATTCCTAAATTTTGGTTAAAAAAAACACAAATTCATTCTATTCTTATAGTTTTTTGCCATTTCAACTTAATTCCACTGCAATAAATTATGAAGTAATGTCATTGTAAGACCTTGGAATAAATTCTCTTGCAGACAAACTACGATCATTGGGCTGGGTTTTGATCTTTTTTCATAATATTACAGTTTTCATCCTATTATACATAAATTGATGAGCATCTATTATATCAAAAATATAACATAATGAATAAGAACCACTAATTATATATTAACATCACAACTTATTGTTAACTATAGAATATAAGACAATTCTCCAAATATTACTAGAAAAACTCTCCATTCCATGAAAACATTCACATTCGATATATTTCCCCTCCAAATAAATCAATTTAATTATTGAACACATGTGCAATAAGAGCTCACTCAACCACCTAAGATTATAACAATAGACACCTACTTTTAAACTTCTACTCAACAATGGTAAGGGTGACCAATGAAAGAACCACCTATACGAACTAATTGAGCATTAATAAAACTTCAATTGTGACACTACTAGCTTAGAAGAGTAACATTTTGCGGGTCCAAATTGGGCCTAATATACAACTAAAACAATTATCAATCCAAAAACTTCATATTGATAATAAAGGGAATCTCCTATATATTGTATCTAATGTAATGATACAATTTCTCTTATAAATCCAAGTAGTATAGCCCTATAGAAGATGCAACTTACCCTCTTTGCGGCGAAAAGAAATCTCCTCTTCACAACAAAACTTCAACCAAAATTCACAAAATCCATTTGCCTTAAAAAAACAAGTTAAAAGAACGACAATAGTATAATGAAAAAGCATTCATGCCCTAAACAGACCTTATGTAGAGATCGGTAACGTCAAGCGAGAGCTGCGCATGCCAGTCGGGCCTCTCCGCGTACCACAGCGCGCGGTCCTCAGCACTCTGAGAAAACCCTAGGTTCTTCAGCCATGCCTCGATGCAGGGAAGGCTATGGGAATAAATTGGCTTCTTCGCCTCCGGAAGCTTCTTCAACCACTCTTGCTCCGCGGCGGAGAGCTCACACGACGTAGGCTTCGAGAACGGCAGCGTTCCACTCCACCTCCTTGGCCGCCGATAGGAAGCTGTCGATAGCGGTCTGGTTGCGAAGAAACCCACTGGACGACAGCTCTCGCCGGCGGTACGGCATATCGGAAAGCTTAACATGTTTTCAGTGCGTTGGCCCTTTTCCTTATCCTTCCCTTCTTACGCATTTTTTAGGTTTATTACTTTATTTTTAAATAATGGATGGATGTGAAATGCGTCTATTCTATTTTAATAAAAAATTTTAAATTATTTATTTATTTATAATTTATTTTTTAAAACTTTAATTTATCTGTAACCAACTTTGCAGTTATTAAAGGGTTTTTTTTCCCGGAATAAAACAAAACAATAGCATAATCTGCATAGAAAATCCGACAAAATAAAGATTTTGTTTGTATATTATTTATAAATTTAGGAAAAACATTATTTGAAAAAAATTTTAAAAAATTATATGATAAGAAAAAAAAATTAAAAAAATTATTAAAGTTTTTATTTTTAAAATTTTACAAAATTCTTTAATAAAACACAAATCAAAGACATGTTATTAAAATAGGTCATATTGTGTTTATCCTTTGAATTTTTTTTAACATTAAAATTAATATAAGAATAAAAAATCATTTTTTTAGTTCAAAATAATATCAAAATTTTATTTTATTGACATAATATATACAACTTTTCTATAAATGATACTAGAAATACATTGTTCAAATTTTGTTATTAATTAATTTAATATTTAATTATAATTATGCTTTATGATTCAATGACAAAATAAGAGGCAATCAAAGATAACGGTGAAGAAGCACGTGAGGTTATAGATAACGCCAATGACAAACAACAAAGGAGAGTATTCAAGATTTGATCAAATAATGATGACCATCTTAAGATAGAGACACAACATTGATGAAGCCATCAACGATGACTATTGTAATTCTAATGAAGGATAGGACCTCAAGGAAGAGAATGGTAGTACGATCACTAGAGTTCAGAGCGGTGGGTTTCGATGCCTCACAGATGACAAGGTCACTTTTCTTACCAATTGATGTGAAATTCTCCAAGTTGAAACATAAAATTCAAAGAATAATACATAAATGAGATCTTAAGAGTTAAAAAAGACTCATCGAAGGAGATGCGAACAAAAGATAAGGTTGATCAAGCCCAGATTTATAACCATAATTATCTATTTATATACTTTTATTCATAAGATAAAACAATTTTTTTTATCATAAATAAACTAAAACAATATACCAATAATTTTTAACTAATTAGAAGCACTTTGTTCAATCTAAATGTAACAAAACCCAAAACATATAACAAAGATAGGTGAAAATAAACTAAATCTTGCATCTCACATTGAATTTAGTATCAACTTCGTATATATATATATATATATATATATATATATATATATATATATATATATATATATATATATATATATATATATATATATATATATATATATATATATATATTAAACTCAACTTTAATTTTAACTCATTTGAAACAACCTCCTCAACAAGTGACATATGATTAAATCGAAATCAAGTGATATGATAGAATCGAGAGAGGTAATATCAATAAGAAAAGGAAAGCAAATGCATGTGTAAACACTAAAAAAGAAGTAAGAAGTGATGAGAATACAAAGCTCAAACCAGGTTAAGAACTTAGACTAATAAGATAAGAAGTCAGGGTTATTTTGTATTCCACAGGTATTCTGAAGAGCCTCAAAATAGTTCTCTAAATGAGCAGGTGAAACTAAATAAAACAAGCCTAGTTAAGAAGGGAATACCATTGAACAAGCAAACAATGGAATATCAACTCGAAGTTTACTTGGAGAGGGCCTTCGAAATCATAGAATCCTTGTTTGAGGATGAAGGAATCACATGGAACAAAGCTATGATCTAGAATTAATGTCGGATCATCGAGGCTTTTACAACTGTTGTTGAAATTTTCCAAGAGTAGGGTTTCTCGACCAATGTACAAAACATTTCCCAAGCAACCATCGGACTATGATTGAGTGAAGTAGTAATTTTCGACAACCGGTTAGTCTCTCGGGAAATGGCCAATAGTTTCCACTCTGATTAGTGTTGGTGATTTATTTATTTGTTAGAGTAAATGTTTTTCCTATAAAAAATAATTATATATATAATATAATAAGATTAAGTATTTGATATTATAATTATATATATTTTGATATAATAAAATTATTTTTAAGATATAATATTTATAGATTAAAAAATCAATAAATTGATGTTATATTAAGAATTGTGTCATTTATTTAAATGAAATCAAAAACTTTATTTGAGTATTTTAATAGAAAAATCTTTTCAAGAAGAATTTAATCGAATTAGATTTATAATTTTTAAAAATATAAATAATTTGTCATAAACTTTTAAATAAAAAAAAAGCATAAATAATTATCTTAATTGTTCAAGGATATAATGATAATTTTTTAATCCATTGTCTTAATCAAGGAAAGATTAATGACAAACTTTAGTTAGGTGAGGAAGGATTGTTGAAATGCTTGGAATCAATTATTATGGCTTGGAGAAGAAGGTAGAAATAAAGAAGAGGAAAAGAAAAGCTAAGAACAATCACTAAAAGAAGCAAAAACAGGGGGAAGAAGCAAAATCGAGAAATTTACGAATTTGATTTGAATTCTTTAATTTTGTTCAATGTGGATTATACAAATCAATGTATAATTAAGTTAATATATAAGTCAAAATTGATGTTAGAATATGTTGGGAAGGATTTGAGAAGATTGCAAAATAATTTGAATAAAATCAAGAAGATTAAGGAGAGGCTGTAGCCATTGAAGCAAGATCATACAAGTACACTGAGTTCAATCATAATGTATGAACAATTTAAACTAGCTAGAATAAAGGAATGGATCACTCTAATGGAAGTATCGTAAAAAGGTTTATAATGAGATCATAGCAGTTAAATGGGTTCAATCGTACTGCATGATAGTTATATTATATAAGATTATATAATAATTCATATAGATACAAGTATTACAAGAAATGTTAAAAGAGAGAAGAGATTGGACAAAGAATTTTCATATTAGACTCTGATATATAAGCTCAATAATTGCAATGTAAATACAATGTTAAATTAATAAATATTTTATTCTAAAATTAGAATATTTTAATATACTATTTTTAATTATGTATTATAAATATTAGATATAATTGTTAAATTAGAATGATATATATCACATTTGATTCATGTGACATATATTATAGTTAATTTTGTCTACATGTTAAAATATAAAAGATACATAACTAAAAATATATAATATACAAATAGAAATGGATTGGAAATAGAATAAAAAAATAAAAATAATTTATCAAAGACATTATTCTTATTTATATAATTAGCTACAAATTTGAATGTTATATCTTATGAGCAACATAAATATATATACATACATACATATATATATATATCACTAATATTTTATATAAGATGACATAATATAGGTTTAAAAGTTATACTTTAACAGATGATTATGAGTAAAAATCAAGAAATCATATCATTATAAACAAATGTTAACAAGATGTCATTTAGTTACAGATAAGGTTATTATTCCATAAAAAATCTCTTAAACAAGCACTCTATCATCCATTTATTACAATTCTTAGAAGTTGGCATACGTGCTTGAAGATTTTGATTTCTCATTCACTCCCAAGCTCATAATTCAAACCCAAGTTCTCCTGAACTTCAATCTTGATATAAAGTGTTTTTTTGATGTCATGAAGTAACCCCCAAGTTGGCTTATGTTTATTAATGGTGCCTCCAAAAGGCATAGCAACAACATCGCATTGGTGCTCACAAGTCCCAAATGACTAACAACTAGACAGGTCGTACATATCTCTTTTGTCGCGCTATTAATCAAACTAAGTATAAGGCACTTCTTGTCAGGTTAAGGTTTGCCTTTAGATTGGGTTCAAAAGGATTGTTAATGAATAATGATTCTTAACTGATTGTGAATCAAGATCAAGGAATCCTTGAAATCAATGATTCAATTCTCAAAAAAGTATCAAAAATTTGTGCTCTCTATTTTCAAAAGGTTATACTTCATCAAATTTCAACATACCTCAAGAATGGAGAATAAAGTGACAATGCTCTCGCCAAGTTCAGACACCACAAACGTTGATTATTGATTCATTATATCAACGATCATATTTGCAACACCTTCTCTTATGTCTTCACCAACTTCAAACATCTCAAAAGCAATCCATCAAGGGGTACATTGGCCAACCATGCATCATGATGCGATCAACTTCACAAAAATGTGCTTCAAATGTCCATTCATATAAAAATTCCATCTAGGGCTGGCCAACTACACATAATAGACCAAAGCAGGAGCCATTGCCCAGCAATCCACCTCAGAGGAAAAGAAGCTTTTTTAGCTGTAAACATTAGTCACTTCAGAGTTCCAACAGCCATTGTGAAAAACCATATGAAGATGTTTATTGCTAAAGAATTGCAATAATTTTGTCTATGTAAAGGCTATCATCAGAATATGCTTCAATCAGGTATCTTGAATCTATTAAGAGGCCAAGATGGACCTCACGTGATAATTTGTTCAAGAACTACACAAACTTTTGCCTCACAGGAGAAAAGAGGTTATTTAACATTCAGAATACTTGTGTTAATAATCCATCATAATTAGATTGGCACTTAGTAAAAAATTTCATTCAATACAATATTGGCAACTACATGGTTAAAAAGAGAAAAAAAATGAAATAAAATGTACATTAGAGAAGCAAAGGTTTTGGATTAACCATTGCATAGAAGATGGGATAAATTCAATAAGTTTGAGATCTCAATGATGAGCTCAAAGTCGTAACTAGCTTGTCAATTGCTTCATTTACCTTTGAGTGAACTTTGGCTAAATTTCCCCTAAGGTCTTCGATGGAATTGTTTGCTTTGTTTCTTTCTTCGCCTATGCATCAAGTCAATTCAATAAGTTCCTCCTCCAATCTCTTCAAATGGGGAACATAACTTCTAAGGCTCTTTATGACCATTTTTGCCTACCATAAGCTCTCCTCCAATGAGGCTTTGTTCAATGCAAGGCATTCATTCAAAGTTCTGTGTTTCAGCTTGTTAAAGACCACTAGGATTTTATGAGCCTTCTCTTGACTACTTATTCAGGAAACCAATTGCATGACTACCTCAAAACCCCAAAAAACTGCAAAAATGTTAGCAATAAATGCTCAATATTCAAAAGGGGATTTGACCACCTAATAAACACTTACCGTCAACCTGTAGGGAATCCAAATATTCTTCATCTCTCCAATCAACTTATTGTCTGACGAGAAGAAGGAAAATTTCACAAGCTCAATATCAGACACCTTAAAACCAAATGGCAGTATAGTCACATGGGAAGATGCCTTAAAATTCAATGTTTTTGAGGGCAGTGCCACATTAACATGGTCCCTCAAGGTTTCTAAGGAAGAAGCACCGGGTTGCCCTTGAGGTTGTTACTATTACCTTGAGCCTTGAGCATTCCTTTGCCTTGGCATGGAGGCAATAAGTCAAATTCTATAGATGATACCATGAGTTTGGTTGTCAAGAGTGAACCTCAAGTACTCTTTATAGAATAGTTTGACCAAGAGCTTCTCCTACTCAGGAACATTTGGAATCAAAGACTTCTTTATTCTTGGCCCCCAAAACTATATTCCCGAGACAAGCTGCTAAGAATCGACTACTCTCTTTACAGAATAGTCCAACCATGAGCTTCTACTCGGGAACATTTGGAATAATGAAGACTTCCTTATTCTTGGCCCCAATAACTATCTTCTTGAGACAAGTTGCTAAAAAAAGCATATCTTGACCACCAATCGAAGTAAAAAGAGCTACATTTAAAGAGGGACTTGCACAACTGAATTTGTAAAAAAGGGTTCCTAAACATGCATTGTTCTCTAGGATTGAAGGCATACAAAAAGTAGTCCTATCTCTTGTTCTTTTTTTTTTTTTTTTTGCTCAGCTAACACCCAAATGAAACAACATATTGTTGCAATCACATTCAAGGCTAACTAGACCAAGCACTAAGATTTCAAAAACATAATTCTAGAATAGAAGAAAAGGGCCACAACAAAAGAATTCAATAACTATGCAAACTTTATTATCGATCTTTGAGTTTGGCCTTTCCCTTTGCTTAAGTCTTCACTATGATCACCATGAGAACTAGATACTCTAAAATAGTAGTATTCACCATCAACCTTCACAAGTCGTCAATTTCAACAGATCACATATAAACCCCTCTATTATGTCATTGGTCAGAAAAAAGATCAAGAACATATAATTCTTCAATCGTACTATAATGCAAGGGAAAGCAATGAAATAAATGCTAGGATCCCATGGGTTTAAAAAGGAGAGAGTTTGGAATACCAATCAGTACCTTGGTCATGAAATTCATCCTACCATCAAATTTGTGTCGCATCCGACATTAATCACATCAGTTAATTTCAAATCCATTGTTTAGACAAACTGCGTCAAAATTGATCTCCTAGATTTCAAATTTAGAAAAATTAAGCAAATCATCTCAATTGTTAATTCTAGATTTACTAAATCTTTTCCAAAGAGGATTGAATGATTCTTATTTTCAACGATTTTGATCATTGTATTTCTCGAATTTCTCAGAATTGGTTCTTTTTTATGTAATAATCGTCATTCAAAGTTTGTTTTCAGATCTATAAAAATCTGAGAATTTATAATTATTTTATTAGCATGGCTTCTTTGACTAAGACATTCTAGTCTTGTGAAAATTTTTCTAAATCTTTAAACTATTGAAAACTCTCAAACGCACATTCAAGTTCATCTGTGGGAAAATAAGATTAAAACAAAAATTTCATGCCCTAGAAAAGTATTAAAAGTTGCAAACTCATTTCATTACTTGAAAAGTATTACAAGTTGCAAGTGCAATTAAAAATAAAAAGGAAACCTACATACTAGAAAGATCACTCATATCAAACTCATATGTTTGCCTTTGTTTGAGAGCAACTAACTTGAAACTTTTTTGTCTGAGCTATAATGGACTACAAAAGAGAGAGAAAGAATTGCAAAGAAGATGAGCTTATCCTTGGGCAGGTTATCAAGACTTCCTTGACGCCCTTCTAGAAAGTTGAGCTCTCTAAAATGACCGCTGGCCAGCCTTCTTGATCATCTCCATAGCAGCCTGCTCTATATCCTTTCATCAAACATCTTCCCACTAACAAACCTCAAACACTAAAGAGTACTTGTCTTCCAATTCTTTCAACCTCTATCAAAGATATACAATCTCTAATTCCAGATCATCCATCCTATTCTTCACCACCTCTAGACCCTTGTGGAGGCTATTGAAGCTTGTATTGAGGCCAAACAATCGACCTAAAATATCAATCTCTAATTGGCACCGACTTCTCCATCCTTTTATTCATTATTTCCATGATTTTTCTTATCGTTCTTCTCCAGATGGCCATTGCTCTCCTTGACAAGCATTTCTCAAGGCCATGGCTCCTCAAGAACAACAACAACAAATACCAAGCTATCGCCTTCCTCATGCTTAGGTGGGCTAGGTTCCACAACATGATCTATCTCTGGGCTATTTGTCAATGCAACCATCTCAATGTTTAGAGAGGCATTCTTCAAAAAATCATTATTTGAGGCAGCCCTCGTAATGGCTAACAAGTCCCAGTCACGCTTTACAACTTCCTTTGTCGTCACACTAAAGACCATCCTTCCAAGAGTGATGAGGGACTCTTCCTATTCCAAATGGGTCTCAGTCAGGAAAGCAATAGCTGATTCCGAAGAAGAGAGCACAACAGCACACCGAAAGCCTCCATCGAGCTCAAATACTCAACCTTCATTAGAGGATGACTAGCCTTGGTCTAGAGCAATGAAGTATGGACAATTGGTAGGGGAGAGGCAAGGATTCTCAATGGAGAAGCAGCAATTGTGGACATTGGCCTCAGAGGTGAATGGGTCATTTCCTGATCCAGCTCAAGGATTGGAGTTCTCTTCCTCAGTATGGTCAAGGGAGTAATAATCAATAGCCATGCAATAAAAAGAATTGGTGTTGAACTTCAAAAATAGGTTACTTCGGCTGTAGTATCAACAAAAATTATTTTGAATCCCAACCTATGAACCATAAGAAGATCCAAAAAGATTGATTCTACAAGGATACCTAATATATGGGAAGCAAGGGTGAAGAAGATTTCAATACCCATAAACCTTTAAACAAGCAAAGCAAACGAGATCTCAAAACACCATGTTGTGGCAATATCTAAACACAACTCTCCATCTTCCACATAAATATCAGGATAAAGAGTAGAAGGACCAACAAAGATATACTTTCTAACTACCTTGATCTCAATCATCCATTAGTGACACCATCAAATTAACGACACATATCAAAATCAAATTAGGTATCCTCTAGCCACGATAAAAGTTCTCTGAAAGTTGTCCGATTTTTTCTAACTAGTCTCCGAATACATCCCAAGTAGTCTCAAAGTTATACACAAGTGGAAAAGCAATTTCCAACAACAACTTTTCAAGAGTTTTTTTCAACATTGCTATCCAGTTCATCCCTCAAGAAAATGCCAAAATTTCCCAAAAACTTCAGCCCTTGTAATTGTTTTAACTATTTGTAATTAATTGTAACTATCCTTCTAACCAAAACCTATCGATAGATACCTCACATGCAGGGCTAGGTAGGAATTCTCATTTTGGGATTCATAATTTTTTACACTTGTCAGCCTTTTTTAGAAGAAAAAATTTCGATTCTCTTGTAATCAATTTTCCCTCTATAATTTTCTCTCTCCTCTTTCCTGTCACACTTTCCTTGCAACATAAAACTCCCTGATCATGTTTCTTGAACTAACTCTCACCAAACTGCCATTGCCAACTTCCTATAAAAGATGAACACATAACCTTTAAATTTAATTATCTTACAACAGATAAATGTCAAAATAATTTGTTTTATTTGTTCAAATTGCAAGACTAAGCCTCTTCCAGCAAGCAATACCTTTAATTGTATAGCACTGCTAATTATCACCTTAGGAAATATCAGAAAATTCAAAAAACAAATACATTGTCAAGGTTTAAAAACTAATAATTTACCACAAACTGATGTATACTGGTGGCAAACAAATTTAAATTTACTCAACATCATAGAAGAAAAATTCAAACATTGCAAAATAAACTGGTTATATCTTAGAAAAGTGCAATCATATAAAGGTTCCTAAAGTTAAATGAAAAAATCATAATACAGGGCATTCAACTAGAACATCCAAATTATCAACTGAAGTTTAAAAGAATAATAAGTCCTCAAGCACAATGATGTCTATGTGAAAAGCATGGCTATGTTTCAAGCATCCAATAGACAATTGGCCAGCAAAATAATTCATGGATGTATGAGAAATATTTATTAACAAAATAAAATTAATTTCTGCATTTGCAAAGTCTCTAAGGAAACATAGCAAGAAGGATAATACTTTTCAACTTAGAGTATGTTGATACCCCATGATCGAGTTAGAAGCGTAGGTGCACCTCCATATGAAGGACAGCTACTATTACAGCAGCACGATAACCTAAAGGTGCCACAGCAACTAGAATGTAACAAATAAATCAGTCACATATCCATTATATATGAAAAGAGACGACAATCTAAATTGTAATTTATCTTTTGACAATAAAAAAACATTTGACAAACTAAGAGCACTTTGTATAACTAAACTAGAAAACACATCATAAATAATTCAAATGGTTCTAAGAGATGTAGAGAGTTTATGCTATCAGGATAAATTTTGATTAATTCAAAAAAACAACATAATTGCATATTGTACTGAAGAAAATATATCAACAAGACTGCACCATCCCATTTCCATTTGGTAAAGCTAGAAGAAAACCTCAATACATGCAAGAACAAAATCACCAGCGTTCCCTTGGCCTGCCATCAGGAAATGAAGGCACAAGAGCTTTTCCTTCAGAAATTTTTGAAATATTAGCATCCTTCTTGTAGCTTCGTCCAAGACGTAGGTTATCACCATCATCAAAATCTGGAGGTGTTTCATCTGCTTCATCATCATTCCAATCATCTTCATCAAATTCATCATCTGATCCTTCAGCCTCTTCTAAGATATCATCCACATCAGACCACCCCTTATCATCATCTTCCACATTCCCTTCCATCAATGTTCCATTCATTTCTCTTGAGCCAGAAATATTCCTTCCTGGAACGTTTGGGGATCTTGGAACAGCAACAAGCGCCCGTAACTTCTCCTTTAGCAGCAACAATCTATGTTTTTCAACCAAATTGGAATCACGATAGGCTTCACGAAGAAAAACAGAATCTCTTTCCCCTTTCAACGATACGTAGAACATATCTGGATGCCTGATGAACATTCCCCTCAACTGTTGTGAGAACCTAAACTCCTCCCTGAAGTGAGTTAGGTGATCCACTAATGTCCTTTTCTCAAGTGTGAGACTCAATATTTCATGAACCACAGCAGAAGCATGCTTTTCCTTCTCTGGAGAGCCAGACTTCAGATGCGAGAAGTCAGAGTATGGGGATATGTATGGCATATCTCTGAACCGAGAGATTCTCGCGTTCTCACCCTTGGAGAGATTTAAACCTTTAGGAAGTTTTACTCTTCTAAACTTGGGAGCCCTATCTATAATCAAGTTTCTCTCGTCCCTCTCCCTAATCCGATTCTCTTCTTCAGCAATCTCAGCAGCTGAAACTGCCAAATCAGGATCCCAATGTGTCAACTCTAGAGCTGGACCACGATCAGTTGACACCAGCTTGAAGTACTGAGGGTACCTTTGACAAATCGTGTCTTTGAATTCAGTTGGAAGACCAAAATCAGTCTTCAAATGAGCCACCTTCGCCAGAAGAATTCTCTTGTTAAGAGACATCATCAACAACTTCCTCAGCTTCGTGACACTTGTTTCCTCCATCTCGTTCCTCACCCTCAACTCCTCCAAATAAATCCGTTCGGCCTCAGGAGTCATCCGAAACCTGAGCGAGTAAACACCTTCCTCAACTATTTCAAAAACAGCCGGAAAACGCTTCAAAAGAGCAATGAATCTGCGTCTGCGGGTTAAACCAAGGTCTTTTCTAAATTTACCCAGTTGTCTAAGACTCATTATCCTATCAGGCTGGTTCACAAGTATCTTCCTGATCTTAAGGACTAACTTCAGCTTCTTGTCACGCTGGATAACGTTATCAAAAGGAAGCTCTTTTCTCCATTTGACGGCCGCTTTTAAGCGCAAATTAGGCAAATGAGTAATCTTCTGCAAGCCAAACCGAGGCCTACTCTCGCCAAACATCAAACTCTCGCCAAAGAATGAGCTGCTCTTGGATGATATGGGGGTAAAGGGTAAAACTTTTGCAGTGGAATTGAGGAACTTACGATGAGATGAGTAAGAAAAAGGCATAAGGGTTGAACGAGCACATGGGGTAGTTCCCAGGGAAGAAAGCAGGAATTTTGAGTCCATTTCGGATAGGAAAAACCTTCACAGAGAACAGTGGATTCTAGTAAGACCGCATTAAAAGGGCATGTCGCAAGCAAAACGAGGCAATCTTCTCTGCTTGCACATAGAGCATGAATCAAAGAAACATATTGAGAATGGGAAGAACAGCCTCGAGTAGATGAATGGGCTATCCTCTCTACTGAGCTCTATCTGACGAAAACCTTGAGGGTTTTTGGTCCCAGATATTTTGGCCGAGGAATGGTCGACCGAAGTCTGGACCGGATATCCGAACCAACGACGTTTTTTTAATTTTTTAAATTTATTTTTAAATGTTTTATAAAGTTAATAAAAAACTATATATAAATATATATATATATATATATTGAAGGATAGGCTCAAGTGCTTTTTGATTTATCAAGTGTAAGCTACGTTTATTGTTTTGATTTGTATTTTTTTAGTTATTATATTTTTTTTATGAACGTTGATGGTTCAATTTTTTTAAAAAATGAGTTTTTTTTTTCATATTTTCTAGATTTTTTTAATAAATATATGATAAATATGATAGGTGTTTAAAATCTAAAAATTATTGTAAAGATTGCTTCTTTTTAAAAGAAGACATAATCTTTAAAAATGATTTTTACGATGGAGATTTTTTTTAATAATTCAAATTGAAAGTGAAGCAAAAGCGTGTTAAGGAAAATGCGATAAAACTTTATGATTACAACACAATTATGTTTTAACAAATTATAATCACAATGCATTATTACAAACCAAATAGTTATATAATTATTAAAATATCTTTTATATTTTAAGAATATAAATAAATTAGATTTGTCATAATAATAAATTAAAATTACTAAAATGTTAATCCAATACTTTGTACAAGCTTATCATTTAAGAATAAAATATAACATCTCTAAAATGCATTATATTTTGATATAATTTTAGAGGTCTAAGTGATTTTACCTCACAAAGAATTTAATAATATATAATTGACTTTTTTGTATAACATATTATAACAAAAAGTAATATTGTAACTAATGGATCATATAAAGTTAGATTTATATAATAAGATCTGTTAAAACAATTTTTATTGAAAAATATTTGTGTGAATTATATAAATCACAAATTTACTCAATATCAAGTAAAATAACTAATTTTTTTTTAAAATTTTTAATATTACTATAAATGTGTCTTTTGGGAAAGATATGTTTTCTTTTAAAAACAATTGTTTGAGTACGATAAAATAATGATACGATAAATTCCTAAGTAGTTCGATTCAAAATTGAATCTATGTCTATCCTGATCCAAAAGGTTAGAAAAAAATACTAAAATATCTTTTATAATTATAAATATGTCAAATCTTATACTAAGTAAAAGAATCTTACAAATATCAAGTTAATAGATTTTGTAAGCATTGAGACAAAAAAAAATACTACAAAGTACGTAATCAAGCCAACTTATAATCACCAGCCTAAAAAGAGCCTACAACATGTAATAAAAAAAACCTTATAACAAAGGCTAAAAAGACTCATACAAAATCAAAATAGAAATTTCCAATAAATAAACAAAAGAAAAAATGCAAAAACTCTAAAATACAAAATCTTACAATCTAATTTAGTTTTTAATGGGCACGTTAAGATGCAAAATAATATAACAATTATTTTTAACTTAGTTCAAGAACTGTAACGTAAATAAAATTTTAGATAAAATAATATCTATGCTTGCATATAGCTACATTGTTTTTCCTTTTTCTTTATAATGATGATCTTTAAATAGGATTCATTCTTAATGATATATAATTGATCATTAGTTTATGTATTATGTTTTAATCACTTTATATGAACATTTACAAATTCTCTAATGTCTCCAATAATCCCCAATAACTATAATAAGTTTTTTTCAAAATTCAATCAAATTAGTTGTTACTAAGAGGTTCCAGATTAATCGTTCTATCTAAACCAATTATCGTGTTATACAATACATACAAATGACTTATCAACTAACCATAAGATTATTTAAGTATCCTTTCTTACATACTAATAATATATTGTATTATATAATACATACAAATATGCTAATTGTCCAACCCATTAAACTATCCACTTACTATTTCTCATATACCAACAATGGGTTGTACTATATGATATAATAATGTAATCATGTACAATGAGATCAAGCTCCCTTAATGCACATTAACTTGATCATACTATTCAATAGAATAATTTCATACTGTATGATATTCTTAAGTTCAACTTCACTAAGCGCACTTTTTAGATTGATAAGAAACATATTGTATAATATGTATTATCGTACTTTACTAATGCATTAATGTGCCTACTTAAATTTTTCTCTCAATTCAAATAGAAATAAAAAAATAATTATATTATACAATAATTAAGACTATGTTATATGATGTGCCAAAGCTCTAACATTAAACACAATCAGTATCATATTACTAGTTCATATAATCATATACAAAATAATCTTATCATATCATAGGTTGTATTGTACTGTATAATATGAACAATTTTGCATGTACTTAGGGTTTAGCATTCCCTGAATATTGACTAAATTTTGCTAATGTAAACAAATATTTATAATTATCACTAAGCAAAAAAATCTATAAATAAATAATGCATACTTAATTGACAAGATGTGTAGAAAATGTTAATAACTTTTGTCATGCATAGTTAATTCTTTATTATTATCTTAATATCTTAAGTAAATTATTATAAATCTTATATTTTAATACAAAAGAAAACTCTACAAAAATTTCTTCAATAATATTTAAGTATTGTGTTTCCTTAGTACCAATAATGATCACACCAAACATCATTAATGAATAATTCGAGTCAATATCAGATCTTTCTGATTAATTCACTTATTTAATCATGATATATATAGTCTAAAATAATAAAAAAGTTATTATAATTAAACTAATGATACTTATATCATTAAAAAAAATTTCAAATATATTAAAATAGCGATTGATTTTAATGAAAGTTTAAATTTTTTGTACAAATAACCTTATCTTATGTATCATGTCATATTGCTCAATAAAAAATCATGATACATAATAGCTTTCAACAAAATATAAATAACTTGCACAAGAAAAGAAAGTGGCAAAGCACCTACATGGAGCGATCATGAAAGGGAGTCAATATTAGAGCATAGAGTGATCAATAGAAGAGGTAATGCAAGAAAATTTCAAATCCTTATGATCAATGTATAATGCAAATTAGGTTTTCAAAAAATAATAAACAAAAGATGTTGATAATCTTTCAACATGCAACCTTTGCATAAAGAACTTGATGATGATTCAATGCTTTTCATCAAGGCGGTTAGTATGACGTTAGCCATTAAAAACTTGGGAAACATTTCCAACTATTCCCAAGATGCATGGTTACTCACCTTCCTAGGGTGGGCTCTGATCAGTGTCCGCTTCTCATTGACTTAGGCGGGGGCCAAAGACCGTGTGTTGGAACCATAACTCACTTTGAAAATGCCTGGCTTGACTACCCTCATACCAAGAGCGTGGTCCATAGTGTTTGGGGGAGACGCGCCTTTGGTGATAGTATGGATGTACTATCAACCAAATTTAAAAGGGTGCTGGTGGCTCTGCGCTGCTGGAGCAAGAACACCTTGAGCAATGTAATAAGAAAGAATGTGGAGATGGAGAAGAGTATTAATAGCTTGCAGATAAAGGAATCGCAAGTGGGATTGGATGACACGGAGCATTCGCTCCTTGGCCAGCTAATCACGGAATTTCACCAGGGTGGCGCATTTGAAGAAAGGTGGTGGTGGCAAAGGGCGAAGGTACACTAGGCACGTTTGGGAGACTGTAACACTAAATTCTTTCAAGTTGCTGCTACAGCACACATGCGAAGGAATTTCATTGCCCATATGCGGGATGAGGGGGACTGGATGCGACCTCAGCTGATGACATTAGCTCGATCATGACATCCTATTTTGAGGCAAAATGGCATGGTGCAACCTATGCGCATCAGGAGGCGCGCTGGGGCTTGCGAGCCTGTCTAAACAGCGAGCAGGAAAATATGCTGGGGCAGACGGTGACGGATGCGGAGATAATACATGCTATTAAGGCTATGAAGAACAACAAGTCTTCGGGCATCTATGGAATAACGTCTGAATTTGTGAAGGGTTACTGGTCCAACACTCAGAAAGATATTCTGTGGGCTGCACATTGTTTCTTTGATGAGAGACGGATGCCAGTGGGCTGGAAGGATACACTGGTGGTGTTAATTCCCAAAACACAAAATGAGAACAAGTCGGAGCACTACAGGCCCATCAGCCTGTGCAACATCATATACAAAGTTATCGCGAGAGTTCTGTTGGAGAGACTTAAATTGGTCTTGCCTTATATCATCTCCAGGGAACAAGGTGCGTTTGTTCCAGGAAGATCCATCTCAGACAATATCTTTTTGGCTCAAGAGATGGCTTTTGCGAATGCATCATTCAAGCACCAAGAAGGTCTGATGACGATAAAGATCGACATGGAGCAGGCCTTTGACCACGTTCGTTGGGACTTTCTGCTCAACATGCTCAAAATGATGGGTTTCCCACTGTTGTGGTGTGACTGGGTGGAAGCTTGTATTACCAAACCTAGATTTGGAGTCTTGCTGAATGGCATCCGCCTACCTTGGATTGAGGCCAGTCGTGGCCTGTGTCAAGGGTGTCCACTATCACCCTATCTGTTCACTATTGCGACTGAGTACTTCTCTGTACTCATCCAGGCACATGAGGAGAATGCTATTCTAGGGTTCAGGTGTAGCCAGCAAGTGCCTATTGTGTCTCATCTTTTGTTCACTGATGATATTGTGGTGTTTGCCCCTGCTACGAGGAAAGCAGCAAATGCTGTTTGCAAGACACTCCATGAGTTTGGGACTATGACAGGATTGATGGTTAACCACTCTAAATCCAGCATCCTTTTTAGTAAAGCAATGAGGAATAAGTGCAAACGCTTCATCAGCAACATTCTGGGCATGAGTCAAAGTGTTAAATTGAAGTATTTGGGTATCCCTATTTCGGCGAAGGCGCTGGGGAAGGATGATGTCGGGTTCGTTATTCACAACATGGAGGAAAGGGTGACTAAGTGGAGGGTAAGGCCTTTGTCGCTTGTTGGAAGGATCATCATGATCAGGGCAATGTTAATTGCAATTCCAAGCTACCTCATGAGGCATTGTGTCGTTCCATTAGCCACTATTGTTGTTGGGGAGAGGATTATTAGGAATTTTTTGTGGAGTGGCGTGGGGGGTCAATGCCATGCATTACGTAGACTAGGACACCGTTACGCTGCCAAAGGATGCGGGTGGCCTTGGATTGCTGGACTTGCGCATCTGGCAACGGGTGCTCAATATGAAGATGTGTAAACGGCTTCTCGGCCGCGAGCAGAGCCTGTGGACGGAAGTAATGAGAGGAAAATACGGACATGACAACAACTTTCTTAAAGCGCCACGCGGAGCTTCTCATGCATGCATATTGGTGACTGGGGCCATGGCATATGCAGTTGTCAATTTTGTTTGGAGAATTGGTGCGGGCAACAGGGTCCATTTTGCTGAGGATAACTGGATAGACTTCCTCCCGCTCTCTTGCTGGCCAACCTATATTTACATGAATGTTCAGTGGCCAACTATGGTGGGGGAATGCGTCATCATGTGTGGAGTGTGGGATGAATTGAAGATTCGATCCTGGGCTGGTGCTCCTTTATTGGAGAGAATTATGCATTTACCTTGGGCTCACGAGCAAGAGGAGGATGTACTTAAGCAAATATGGGAATGGAGAAGGTTGACAACTGCCACCTCTACAAAGAGCTTAAGCTGGGTGCCAGGAGGAGAGATGAGGAATGGTGAAAGGAAGTTAGGGAGGTTGCCAAAGGGATTTGGAAGTTGAATGTGCTGCCGCGTGTACGCATATTTACTTGGAGGCTGGTGGGGTATTATTTGCCTACTGCGGTTTGGCTTCAGCGCAGAAAGCTTGTTGATTGCAACAATTGCTCCTAGGGCTGTGATAAGGCTGAAACTCTACAACATATATTATGGGAGTGTCCTAGTGCTCAAGAAGCGTGGACCGCGTGTCATATGCGTCAAGTTGCTTATGTACTGGGGCCTTCCAATGAGGGGGGAGTGACCAGGATTTTATACATAGCATCAAGGTGTTCATTGCCTCGCCTGGAGTTCGTGGGGGAGAGGGCAAAGCATGGGCGACCAGCCTAATGACAATAATGTTTTACATATGGGAGAACAGGAATGTGAGAAGACACAATGAAAATCCCTTGCACCTTGGGACCCTTTGGCGAAAGATTCAAATTGAGGTGGCTGCAGTTTCTAGCACTCGTAATCAGCACTTGTCCATGGCTAGCGGGAGCCTTTGTAGCTCTTTTGAGCTGAACGTAACTCATGTCTGGGCTCCCCCACTGGCTGGATTCTGATTAATTGTGATGCTACAGTCGGTGATGACATCTCCGGGATTGGTCTTATGGCGCGGGATCACCACGGTAGACCCCTGCTGGTAACCAGGAGGCAGTTTTTTTCGCATGCTAGGAGGAGATGGAGATTCTGGCAATGTTAGAAGCTTTAGAGATGCTGAGGATGAGCTTGCCTGATTATCTTGGAGTTGAGATACAATTGGATTCGGTGATTGCTGAACAGAGGGTGCGAAACCTTCTCGTTAATCCTCCTGAGGGTGGCTGCTACGCTTTAGCGCTTCGGCATGCACGTAATTTGAGTTCCCTGAAAAACGTCACACATCGACAGGGAGAGGAACGCGGTGGCGGACTGGATTGCGCGTGCTGCTTGTGAGAAGTCGGACTTCACGTGGAGTGGTGACACGCGAATGCCCGAGGCTTTTCTTAATCTTCTGCTTCATGATTTTTGCTTTGATCCTCCTTAGGATTTCATGTTAACTTATTAATTATGATAAAAAATTTTAAAAAAATAAATAAATAAAGTTCCGACCGCTGCGACAAACGCTCTCGCGTTCAGAAAGCGATTTTGACGAACGAAACTCAACGTTCCGCTCACTAGAGGTTGGAAACAAACAGAACCGTAAACGCAGCATTCGTTTGATCGGATGAAATTGCCTCGGAGTGATTCCTAATTAAGTTATCCCACGACAAATGAACCCTATCCACTACCTGGAGAGGTGATTGGCCAGCGAGAAAGCTGACAATCCATGGCTTCTCATGGAGATCGCCTCACGGCTCCATCGCTTTTCATGTTGAACATCGATTCCAATGGAGCAAACCTTCTCCATCTCTCGCTTCTCCACATCTCCACCTTCCAAATGCTTCCCCAAGTGGAGAAAGAGGAGCACCAGAAATCAAATCCTGCAAGCCTTCCAAGCCTCCCTCGCCACCGCCGAAAAGCAGTCTCCCTTGCTTCACTTGCAGCTTCGCTTTCCATCGCATGGTTCACTGAAGCAGGTCCACGCCCATCTCATCAAGATTGGAGAGGAATGGAACTCCTGCTCCCTCTTGGACAATCTCCTCCAACACATGAGTTCTCCCGAGTTGCTGGAAATCTTCAGGGGATTACATAGGGATGGCGTGTTATTCAGTGATGGGGTCCTAATTACCGTACTCGAGATCTGTGGCGAGGACTTTGATGTCATCTTAGGTTCTCAAGTCCACGCTTTGATCACTAAAAGGGGGTTAGATGCCGACAGCCGCATGAGGTGTGCGATGATGGACTTTTACGAGGATACGAAGATGGCTGAATCTTGTGATCAGCTGTTTAGGGAAGCTGCCGTCAAGGATGTTCTTCTGTGGAGCAAGGCGATAACTTTAATTGCAGACCGGGAAGAATGGCTGAAGGTGTTCGATTTATTTCGTGAGATGCAGTTTTCAAATTTGAGAGCAGAAGCTACCACCATCCAGGTTCTCAACGTGTGTGGAAAAGCAGGAGCCCTTAATTCCGGGAAGGAAATCCATGGGCGTGCGATGAGGACCGGTGTTCTGACAAACACAGTGGTGTGTAACTCCTTAATCACCATGTATGCGAAGAATTCTTCTATGGAAGCTGCAAGGAGAGTTTTTGAGTACATTGATAGCCCGAGCCTTGTATCATGGAACTCCATGATCTCTGGTTACTGCATCAATGGATGCTTGGATGATGCGCTCAAGCTTTTTAACGAAATGATTTCAACTGGAATGCAGCCCGACTTGGTCACCTGGAACTGCCTATTCTCTGTTCATCATATTGATACATCAAGTGAAGTTATCTTTGAGCTTTTCAGGAGAATGCAAATGTGTGGTGTAAAACCCAATTCAACCTCAATGACAAGTGTTCTTCAAGTGGTTTGTAGATTAGGCAAGGTTGGTTTTGGAAAGGAAATACATGGATATGCTTTAAGGCATGGTCTCACCCGCAGCTTGTACGTTTCCACAGCATTATTGGATATGTATTCAAATTTGTTTGACTTGCGAGTGGCTCAAAGGATTTTTGATGGCATGGAGCACAAAAATATTGTAACATGGAATTCAATGATCTCTGCATGTGCAAACGAGGGTTCTTTCCAAGAAGCTCTAAAGCTGTTGAAACAAATGGAGAGGGAAGGTATTAAGCCAAATCTAGCCACATGGAACGGATTAATTAGTGGGTATGCCATGAAGGGAAAAGCCAGGCAAGCTTTGATACTTATTCGTCAGTTAAGATTTACTGGCCTTAAAGGAGATGTTGTCTCATGGACTGCTCTAATATCTGGATGTTCTCAGAATAAACTTTTTGAAGATTCTCTTACATTCTTTGCTGAAATGCAGAATGATGGAGTGAAGCCAAATTCAGCAACTTTGGTTACTGTTCTCAAGTCCTGTGCAAGTTTAGGTTTGCTAAAGAAGGGCTCTGAGTTGCATTGCTATGCTACAAGGAGAGGTATGGATATGAAGGTACATGTTTCAACCGCCCTCATCGACATGTACTGCAAATCTGGCAATCTGAGAAATGCCCATCAGGTGTTCAGGATGTTGGAAGACAAAAATGTCGCGACATGGAATGCCATGATCGTTGGTTTTGCAAATTATGGCAAAACCAAAGAAGCGTTTTTATTATTTGAAGATATGCTTTCTTCAGGAATCAAACCAGATAGCATAACCTTCACAGCACTGCTCACTGGCTGCAGGCACTCGGGTCTAATTGATGCAGGATGGAAGTACTTCGACGACATGAAGCAGAAGTACGACATAACTCCAACCTTAGAGCATTATGCAGGCATAGCTGATCTACTCGCAAGAGGTGGGTTTCTTGATGAGGCATTGGACTTCATAAAAAACATGCCCTTCAAACCAGATGCAGGTGTTTGGGGCTCTCTTCTTTGTGCCTGTAAAACTCACAGAAATCTCCAGGTAGCTGAATTTGCAGCAAAAAATCTGCTAAGATTAGAGCCACGCAATTCGGCCAACTACATGCTGATGATCGCCATCTATGCTGCAGAGAACCAATGGGATGATGTTCATAACATGAGGGTTGCAATGAATAGATTAGCGGTGAAGAGTGGTGCAGGCTGGAGCTGGCTACAAATTGGTCAGACCATCCATTCATTCTCTGTTGAAGGACAAACTCATCCAGAGATGGGAACAATATACTTCGAATTGTATCAGTTGGTTTCTAAGATGAAGGTATTAGGTTATGTGCCTGATACAAGCTGCATAGTTCATAATATTAGAGAGGAAGAGAAGAAGAAATTACTTATGGCACACACTGAAAAGCTGGCTATCACTTATGGGCTGATTAAGACCAGCAAAGGCATGCCTCTAAGGGTAGTTACAAACATAAGGGTTTGCAATGACTGCCATATGGTGGCCAAATTGATTTCAGAAATAAGTGGTAGGGAGATTTTTCTGAGGGATGGAGTTAGAGTTCACCATTTCAAGCAAGGGCAATGCTCTTGCAATGACTATTGGTAAAAGATGGGGAAAAGTTAGTAGATTCACTTGGTAGAAAATCAGAAGCATCATAGAGCAAGATAGCTAAGATTTAACTAAGCAGAAAAACAGAAGCATCAGAGATTTTGGCTACAGCTACCAAAGAGGGTGTTCTTAACAGAGCAGATGGTTTTTTGAATGGTCGATATGGATGTGTAAAGCGCATGTATGAAGCAGAACTTGATCTTAGCATATTCGTCTTATGAAAGGTTGCTGCCTTCAAGTTAGTCATGACGATGAAACATTTCTCACAGCCAGCTGCTACATTATGTTGGTATTTGGTTTATTATAAGCACTAATAGTTACTTTTAATAAGGTAAATTGGATAGAATTCTTTTCTTGGCTCTTTTTAGGTTATGTTGTATTACATGATTCACATAATTATAATTGTGTTCATAATAACATTGGAATTTGATATATTTTTTCATTGTTTATGACTTGAATAATTATAATTATGAAGTTAACATTAGTAATGATTATCTTATACATATTCTAATAAATTATAGTTATATAATTATAATAAGCAAATAACACATAATAAATAAGTCAAGTAAACTCTAGCATAGGAAACGTGATCCATTTTTTCTTTTTTCTCATTTTGGGTTTGTGTGGTGTATTTTATAGTTCACATGAGTATAATTTTGATCAATAGTTACTTTTAATAAGGTAAATGAGAGTTTTTTCTTGGGCTTTTTTTAGATCGTGTTGTATTTCATGTTGTTTCTTCATTTGAAACAAACATATCCATTGATACATTGATATGTGAAATCAATGATGTTAACAAATATTGAAAATGAAATTAAATTGAACAAAAGAATACTATGACATCAAAAACATAATATCAAATCCAAATAAATAACACTTAGTATATATGCAAGAATAGGTCATTATTTCTCTGATAAATATAATAGAGCATAATGTTGAAAATTTTTATGTATAAATACCACTAAATACATATATTTGCTCGTTTATTACTCCTTTTTCCTTTTTTTTAATTTTTATATGTTTTTTGTATTATTTTGGTCCAATTTTCCCTTAACACCATTATTTATATTCTTTGGAATACCATTTCATGCTATTTCTATTTTTATTTAGTATCATATTATCATAATAGGTATTTACTCGTAAACATATTATTATTGGCTAGCAATCATACTATATTATATCATATCCATATATCAAAATCTTATATAAAATACTAACAATGATATATCTTCATACATCTAGACTATGTATAAAATATAACTTGAGTATCAGAATCCTGTCATCTCTTACGTTAAGGCTAAGCACTAAGTATTAGTATTATAGGAAAAGAAGATTTTTGATACCAACTCATGGCCTAGGGTATCATTGGTGGCTCAAAATTTTCTACATTCTATGCTAAGATTATATTTCATTTCTATCATTAATTTTAGGTTAATATACTAAGAAAGACTTTTTCTTTCTCATTTTTTATTTTATTTATTATTTTCTATCACCTTATATCATATATTATCATGAGATTTAAGCAAAACTTAACTAATTTGCTCTAATATTTCTCTCTCCCTCTTTCTCTCTCGATTCACATTCACAGCTTTCATATGACTTATATTGATCATGTAACTTAACTAGCCTATCTAACATTTCCATTCTAATATATATAATATCAACCATATCATCTACCTCACATAATATGAGACTTATTTATTAAATAAATAAATACAAATGTCTTTCTAGAATAATGCTTGTCACATATCACCATGTCTTAAGACATGCAAAACAAATGAATCATAATGTCATACATATGGTCGTGTTATTACATTCTTTAACGATGATAATTTTTTTGTTTATATTATCAATATAAGATCATTTTTATGAAATCTCATAGATAAGTTTTGATCTACTATTTCTTTCTTTTTGATCCATATATCATAAACCATGCACATTGATCAATAACAAGTTCATTTCATTATACTTTACATAGTTTTGCATCATACATTACTTAAACATAAGTTCTTCTTTACTATAATGCTCATCTACTATTCATCATATTGGGTAGTTAATTTTATAAGAAAAATCTTATATTTCTCTTATGTTTATATAGATCATTAAACTTATGTAATCAATTTTTCTCTTTTTCATGCATTTTTATTTCATTTTGTTTAGTTTTAAATTTTTCATTTTTTTTCTTTTTTCATGGTCTAATATACATAATAAAATATACACATACATGAAACACATGATAAAATAATATATATTTAACCATAACATATGCATAATCAATCAATGTCATACAATTATACTCACATAATATTATATCACATTATTACATTTCATGATAAATAATAATTGTCTTACTTATATCATAATTATCTCAAAATTTTACGTGATGATCCTACAATGTCTTTTTCAATATTTTTTTTTTATTGTCATGCTCATTTTCTATATACATTATTTTCATAATTCTCTTATTTTACTTAAAGCTCTCATTCTCTTCATAATTCTAAAATGCCATATGTTTTTCTTTATTAAAACACCCTTCTTAAAAAACTACATAAAGTCCTTCAAAATTCTTTTTAAAATCTACTTCTTTCTTCATCCACCATCCATTTCCTTGTGTATGATATGTTAAACTCTACATATGATACGTCAGTCTCAACATATGATATATCAGCCACAGTGTATGATTTCACTCTCAAAGCTTCATACGTTGCCCTAAATAAACCATCCACAACCCTTCTCATTTCTCTACTCCTAAACTTAACATACTTGTTAAATATTAATATACCATTCCTTTTTCATTGAAAACCAAGGTACACCATAGCTACTCTCTCCTTAGCCTATGCATAAAAGACCTCACATAAGATACATTGTCCTCACATATGGTACATCGTATATTAACGTACTATTTGTTTCTTTGAGAAAATATTCATATCTCATAGAATGCTAAGCATACCACCAATAAGCAACCAATGTATGATACATGTCACTCTGAAAGCATCATACATTGCCCTAAATAAATCTTTTGCAACCCTTCTCATTTATCTACTCCTAAACTTAATATACAATTTTTTAAATATTAATATATCATTCCTTTTCCATTGAAAACCCAAGGTACACCATAGCTACTCTCTCCTTAGCCCATGCATACCTCTAAAAGAGACCTCACATACGATACATTGTCTTAACATATGATACATCGTATTAACGTACTATTTGTTTCTTTGAGAAAATATTCATATCTCATAAAATGCTAGGCATAACACCAATAAGCAACCAATATATGGTACATGTCACTCTCAAAGTATCATACATTGTCCTAAATAAACCATTCACAACCCTTCTCATTTCTCTACTCTTAAAATATTAGCACATCATTTATTTTCCATTGAAAACCCAAGGTGCACCATAGCTACTCTCTCCTTAGCCTATGCATAGGTCTAAAAGACCTCACATACGATACATTGTCCTAACATATGGTACATCGTATATTAACTTACGATTTGTTTCTTTAAGAAAATATTCATATCTCATAGAATGCTAGGCATACCACCAATAAGCAACCAATGTATGGTACGTGGGACTCCATGTAAGGTATAAGAGTGATGGATAATAAGTTACATCTTCAACTTATTTGGCCCAATTCCCATTCAATCCAAGGACCAACTTTAAGAAACTACAATGAAATCTTGAAAATAACCTAATTAAGAGAAATTTGAAGTAAAATCATATCTTAATCATTCTTTCACAATGAAAAAAATTCTAGACCCAAAGATCTCGTAGGATTTCTTTATTGCAACCTTTAAAAGCTTCTCTTTGCTCTTGTGATAATAAGGCCTAAGCATTTTCTCATTCCCTTCTTAATTCCTTAACTCTCCCTCTCAAACTTTTTCTATAAGTTTCTCCAACAATCTCAAAGCTACTAATCAAGTTTAAAATAAAATAAAATAAATAAATCTTTTATTTTTATAATATAAAATAATTTAATAATTTAAAATTCTAATAACAACTCTATTCTCCATAAAGTCTTACAAATTTTAAAAAATTTCTAAAAATTATAATTTAAGTATTAGTAAATTCCTCATATAAAACTCTTCTTAATGATACATTCAAACAACCGATCTGAACTACTTCAAAAATAACACATATTTCAAGATATATTAAAAGTCAATAATTTTTCAAAAATAGATATACACACAAGAAATACAAATGTCTCCAACTCAACTATATGAATATTTTGTATTTAAATATTCAACTTATTATACCTTATTCCTTAGATGAAGATTTTTTTTGTTCAATTGGTTATCATGATGTTACTATCAATTATGAATGTTTTGGTCTCAAAAACAAGAGAAAAAAAAAATGCAAAATCCACGCAATTCAATACAATGATTTGGTCAAACAGTCCAACTATAAAACAAATCCTCACCATGCCAAAAAACAATTGACTTATTGCCAATCAGTTACATTGGTTAATCCATTAACAAAGTTCACCTTGGTTCAAAGAGTTTTATCCAATCCATATATAATCCAACTTGGTGACGACAATACATCAAAGTTAGAGCAATCTAAAAGAAAACTAGGACTGTAATACTAACTCAATGAAGAACCTTGGTCCATTTCGTACTTCTTTGATCATGCATTTCTGTTGCGAGACGATTGCTTTTTGTCGACAGGACCAACCACGGGAGCTTCGGAGCGATGAGATGACATTGACAAAGGTTGAAAGTGGGTGTTTACAATGAACCAGAAAAGCACCCATTTCAGATTGCAAAGCATGTATCTCAAAGCCTTGGTCCAGTTCTCCTGCTTGTTGAAGCTCTGTGTGATGGTGTAAGTCTCCACCTTATCATTCTCAATCCTGCATACAGATCAACTAAGCTAAAAAATTTCAAATAATCAAAATCCTAACAAACATTTTTCATCAAAGTTTTAATTCCTCTCTCATAAAACTTTGTCCAAAAAATATTTTTCCAACGACTAACTTTTATGTTTCTCTAAACTTGCAACATATATTTCCATAAGATTATAGGAAGAAGGTATGATAGAGTTTTGCAACATATATTTCCATCGTTGAGCATCATCTAGAGAAAATGGAAGTACTGGGTGCCATTCTGTCAGCCGATTTGGTCAAGGTAAGAAAGGAGGTCATGGATCAAACCAAGTTCCTCTTGAAGAACAATGAGCTAAACAGAACCATTGCCTTACACCCATGTAATGAGGTAATGAATTAAAATAACTCTTAAGGATCAAGGCATTACATGATCAATAGTTTTAATCCTTTAAGACTAGTATTTCCCGACCAACCGGGGTTACTTTTGATTATTACAAAAGTACCCATGTAATGAGGGGACTGTAAAAGATGGATGGCACTGTGGCCACGGTTCTTCTGCTTTACCTATAACTTAGTGATGCATCTTTTTTCGATTTTTCTTTGCTTCCTTCGAGTTAGCATCTAATAGTTGTCAAACTACCAATTGGCAATCCAAGGATCTTCAAAGGGAAGAACAATGTCGTCATGATGGCTATAACAAGTGAAGCTTAAGTGATTATTGCTTTCAACTAATTTGATTGAAGAGAACTCTAAAAAGGGGGAAAAAAAAAAAGTTTATTAAAGAGGTATAGTTGGGCAAGGCAGAACAACCAAGACATTGGTATTGTAGGAAGATGTTGCACTAGTGAAGTGAGAACATCGAGCTAGAGCTATAGCGCTGCCTATCCAGACTAGACCAAAACGATCCATCATAATATGATGGACAGTCTATGGGCCACATTGGTGAAGGAAACAAAGAAAGAACTTTCAGATGCGAAGTTCCAACAACTTCCAAGTTTGACTTTGCAATTCTAAGTCAACTATGATTCGAAGTTGAAATATGATTAAGGTACTAGGTGGAGCTCAAGTCTCAAGCATGACCCTTCAATGTCAGACAAGCCCTAGTATAACCATGAGGTGCTAACGCATCATTTTGTTACATTGGTAAAGTTGTGGGTTATCAAAAGTGACTGTCAATTGTCAGAAGCTTACCTCACTACAATCTTTCAAATACGTCAATATGACTATCCAGCTAATTGAAGCAGGTGACTAGATGGACAGGGAGCTTTATGAACATAAATGGAGGGCGAAGTGGCCCTTTTAAAGGGGAAGATGGGAAGTCATGTTATGCAAGTAACAACGATAAAAAAGAAGCATGCTAGTTTCAGTTTCAGTACAATTTGATACTCTTAAGAGGGATTGCTGAAAGAATAGAAGCAACGCTTTGAAAAGAAAATGAAGAAAAATAATTGATCTTTAAGCCTAACTAGATAAAGTTGGTCCCACGTTACCTCTAAAATGAAAGCAATCAGAAAACATCAAAGTTTTATCTACAAAAACCATCCACTAAATTTGAGATTATGTGGCTCTTCAAGTTAGCCTCATCAAAGCATGTTGGGAGAAGATCACAAGCTTAAACTGCAGCATGGTTGATATCCAACATAAGTATATATCATGTTTCCATAGGAGTTTCTTGGGAGAACAATGCTATAGTTAACGAATGAACAAATCAACATCCTTGGAGCCAATAACCTCAAAGATGAGGAATAAGATGACAGTGAAGATAAAAAGGGCAATGGTGAAGCAGGCAACAATTGATTCTCCCTTATTCCTCTTTTTTTCCTTGCATGTGCAACCTAATATATCTTTTTGTTTTTCGAAGAAACACTTAAATAACTTCAATAAAAAGAAACTTAAGGTTGTTTGGTCGATAGATGTCTCATGTCTCTCAATAAAATAAATTCATGGGTTGTTTGGTTCACAAACAGCTCGTATTTTAAAAGATCAATAAAAAAGCTATCTGTTTAGTTCACAAATATCTAATGTCTACAAAGTTTTAAAACTCCTTAATCTTAAGCTTCTGAATTTGGTCATTCGGCAGCCTTTCAAAAGTCAAAAACACACTAAATTCTCGAAATAGTGCAACTGGACACCTGAAAATGGTGCAACTTGGCACCAATCATCACCTTATAAGTCTACAAAGACCCCTAATATCTAAACCCTTATCCCTCAAAAGCTATTTGTTTAGTCCATAAACATCTAACATCTACAACATTTTAAAAGTTTCTAACATTAAACTTTTAAAATCTAGTTGTTTTGGCTATCTTTCAAAAGTCAAAAACATATGAACTTCTCAAAATTGTACAACTTGACATCCATCACCACTTTATAAGCCTACAAAGACCTCGTGCTCATCGACGACCATGATTGCCATCGATCACCACTATCGCCATCCACCACTTTCACTTAATGCTCCTACCAATCATCAAGCATTTTCATTGCCACCGTCAAGCCTCATCATTGTCGCTGTCATAAACCAATGCCAACTAACCCCCACAAACCACGTCCACTTGTCCCAACTTTCTTGGTGATTATCAATCCTTCATTGCCTCATCACTAAGCATCACAACTGTGATCATTGTTACCATCCATCATGTAATTACGGGATCAAACATGCATGAATGAAGCTATGCTCAGCAATTACAACATCTTCAACTCATAATCTAAAAAAATCAACGCAAAAATCTCTAATTAATTGGAGCAAAGAATTAGAATTGATTGGAAATTCAAGAGAATTTACTAAAATACACAATGGAGCATTCGATAGAGGGATTAGATAAAAGTGATAAGAGAATTCTTCCCCAAATGATCAAGTATTCAAGCTTTGTTTGAACATCCTGATCTTATGATGAAGTTGTCGATCCATGGTTGGTAGAATCATCAATTTTAAGCAACGATAGATGATTTCAAATCTTTATTTGGATTTTAATATCTAAATCATTGATATGAATGTTGAAAATATCCAGAGGATTTCTAAGATAGATATAAAAGAATCAAATGAGAATTTATATCTCTTTTTTTTTAAATAGGATCTATTTGAAGGGTTATCTATAACTTGAAAAACATTTTACCTTGAAACTATAACATGAACCTCTGGCCAAAAGAAAAAAAACCATTTAGGAGATTGCTAGGTTCTTATATTAGGATTTTAAAGTCTAGTTAAGGGTCCTACTTAGTTGGGGAAAACCATAAAGTTTCCATGAAAAGGGAAAACACTAGTTGGGTTAGTTTGGGTAGGCCTGGGATTTTGCAAGATAAGGAAGAGAAGAACTATTTCAAGTTTAAATTCTTTGCATTTACATCAATCGTGAGATTTTGAACTTATAAAAAGAGTTTCTTTGTCTTCTAGATTTCGATCATAATGAAAATATCTTCTAGCCTTTTTGTTGAGAAGGGTTGGCCTACAACAATCAATCCAAGGTTGTGAATAGAGTGAGAGTTTCTTTCCCTCTAACCTATTGGTCTCTTCCAATTGAAAATATTCTGATTAGAATTTTTTCAATGAGTGAGCAGTTTTCTTTCTCAAATCTACTCTCTTTTTTTCAATTATCTTTATGAAATCTATAGGTTCTCAATGCTACCATGGTTTGAAAGGGTTCTTCAAATTTTCCTCCATATTATTCCATGCATCCTTTGGAACAAAACAACCCTTGCAAATCTCTATCACTATGGAGTTTACCTCGTGAAGGTTTTGTCAAAGGCATAAATAGTTCCACTATTGACGCCTTGTGCTACCATTGTCGTGCAACTCCCATTGCCCACTTTCCTCAAAGAAAGATAAGTGTTAAACCTTACCATGGATGCAAGTATAACAAAATGTAAATATTAGTCATCTATCCAAGGAAAATGCATTACATTACAACATTTTTCAAAATCATCAAATAAAACAATGGAATTTTGAAAAAAAAGTCTAAATTCTAAAAGTATTTGACTTAGAAAAGGTCATCGAATTTTCACAAAAGAACCAAACAAATCATTATTCACTTTTCGTCTTGAAATTTCTTTCCTCTTATGGATAGATGGTAGCCTTGTACATCCTTGTCTAAGTTCTCCAATATATCATTTCTGGTCATTGGAAATGCTTGTTGATTAAAAGTTGTTTGTACACTAGTTCCAAAATTGTAGTGTCTTCAATCACTAGCTTTAACGGAAATTGACTTGTTGAGGTTGGGCAAGAAGTAACATTTTAAGTAAAACAAAATTATACTACTTGGTAAAGACGAGTTCCTATTAACATCAATCATCGTAGCAAAGTTAAGGGGCTGAAAGCGAGACACTTTTACTTACACAAGATTGACTAAAGGCCTTCCATTTCTGATCTCACAAGCTCAGATAGATATCTTCGTTGCAATGATCAAGTACATCAATTCAAAACTCAATGATGAAACAATTGTACTAGACCATGGGATTTCATTAAGCAAAAATGGGGCCAAAAGACTAATATTGACAAAAACAAAATGGTTATTGGGATGAGATAGTCAACAACAAACCAAGCCAATCGAGTCAAAGGTCTATCCTCAATTATACTACCATTCAAACAAATAACCATAATTGAGTTGTTGTATCAAATATGGAATTTGATCAAGCACCTTTGTTTGTCATTTGAGGTAAGTCAAAAACCTTCATTATCAAGACAAAGGGAGGGCTTTCATCAAGCATGATGAACACATTTACCAAATCAATTCTCAATAATGGGTGGACTAAACCATACAAAGAATTTTGTCATGTCAGAAATGGGTTGAAAAACTAATACTGATGATAAGCAATAGCTACCTATATAAGGTTTTCAACGACAAATCAGTCCAATAAAAAATATTATTCCCCAATAAATCAACATTTCAAGCAAAAAATTGTTTATGAACAATGGAAGCCAATCCACACTCCCAGATGATTAAGTTTTCAAGCTAGGTTGGAGATCTTCATTGCGGGCAGAGTTGTAGTTTCTTCAAGCACGACGAACAAGTACATCGACGTGGGACACGATGGTGTGTCGATTGGACCAAGCCAAAGAATTTCATCAAATCAAGATGAGGCCAGAAAACTAATACCAAGACAAGAATTGGCAGTGCAAGTGTCAATGTTGAACAATTATTTAGGACGATAGGACTTCCAATGCCTAAAGTTTTTTAGACTACTTAGAACCTTCATAAGTTGTCCTCGCTCCATGTGCATGGAAGCATTTCCCCATACAATGTCCATAAAACATGGTCATTTCCTAGGAATGTTCCCAAATCAAATCAAGCCCTCTAATGCCAACTAATCTATGGGTTATTTTTATTTTCCTCAAAACCAAGTCATCAAAAAAAATTAGAGTTCAAAGATATTTATTTTATTAAATTTCTATCTTTGGTCATAACCAAGCATGCTTAGATTGACCATGTTACGATAGTATCAGTGCTACATTTCAAGGTTTCTTTTGACCATTGCCAACTTGTTTGTAAAAAACTAAAGAAAGATGTGGATGGAAAGATGATGAACAAAAACGATTCAATGATGGTTGTCTAATGGTAGTGTCGTGCGTTAAGACTGATTAAATGATAGTGGCATAGACTAGGCGAGTTTCCTTCTCAATACCAATATTTTGCACACTAGCAAGAAGATCATAATGACCTTCGGAATCAAATTCTTGCTGAAGAAACCAAGAAGAAAGCTGTCTAACAGAAGAAACTTGTTGCAATTGATTCCCGTATGCTTGAATGTGAAAATAAATATCCGAAAGACCTTCCAATATCAATCAAAATGCTTCTAGTCTAAAAGTTGCCTACCAACATTGTCATAACCAAATTTTCGTCATGGAGATTCCATTGAGCCAAGAGATCCTCGGGCAAAAGTTAATCACAAAGTAGTCCCTAAGCTTTTAATTGCTATTGTTTATCATCTTGAAGCTAAATTCCAAAGGCATCAACTAACAAACTGCATCACGGAACCCACCAAAGCTAGCATAAATTGTTTGAACTTGTGTCATGTTTGCTAATGTGGGATATGTACTCTTGATGTGCCCGCCTCTAAATAACTTGTTAAGAAAGTTACCAAGAACACAACTCTCACTAGTTGTGAAGACAAAATCCTGGTGGCACATGCAATATCAATTCAACTCAACTTTTCATTCACCATGTGAGGAAGCAGAGCGAGTGATCATAAATGGTGGCCGTGGCCATGCTTTAAGTGTAAATAAGAATAATGTTTTCAATCCAAGTTAGCCGCTAGTGGCCAATTTGTCCGAGCATCAATTCGTCGTTTGTCAACTAAAAGTGTCTTTCTTATCTCATGGTTGTCCCACCCATGTCAACTCATGACAACTTACGTAACTCCAGTACTAAAGTTAGGTAAGTCCATCTGCATAGATATACTCCTAAGCACTCTCCAACATGTGCACCAATGACTCCTAAGGGTGGTAAGCAAGCTTGTACTTGAGAAGACTAATATAAAGTTTCATATCTAGGGCTACACACGCATTTTAAAGCTTACATTTGTCAACACCAAAATACTTTTTTTAAATAGCATATAAATCATGAAACAACTCCTTCCTTTTTAATGACATCGAAGAGTTCCTACTCTTAGCATTCCTTGTTCGCTAGTCATGATGAAATGGGTAGCAAATCCATAACAAAGATAGTAATAAGAGTGGATGGACACCTTTGGCAAATTCTTGCACCAGTCTTGCGTGAATAATAAAAATTAATAATTTTTTAAATTAATTCCCTACTTTGAAATTTAATACTTTCTAACATAGGAAACTTGCTAATCCATACCTAATACTTAATCATTTAATTCTTTAATGCTGTCAAATCGACACGGAAGAGGAATGCCAATGGAAGCAAACATTGGTCGCTTAACATCTCTATACCAAGAGGTGTCAATTGACCAACAACATGAAAGGGGTTCTTGCCAACATTTCCTCAATTGATTGATGTGCTCATGGCCAACCATGTAACCTAGCAAAGGTAGTGTTTCTAATAACTAGAGCGGGATGATGTGAGAAGGGAGTCACAGACTACTCTTCATGGAGGGTACAATTAAGAGCGATTGCAATGGAGAAAATTTGCTCTCAACCTAGCAATAAGGAGCTAGTTATTAAGAAGTCAACCAAGGCAAAGCTTGTTCAATACTTGTTGTCATCAATTCGATGGTTACCACCAAGGATAAGACCCACAAAGAAAAGGCACAGTTGTGAATTGCTCTAACCAAAAACAAGGCTAGACAATCCTAGGTTATCATAATTGCAGCTAGAGTATACATAATTGTAGGGTTGAGCTTCTCAACTTGAAGAGAGATGGAGCTTAACAGCTAAAGAATTTATTGAAGTTCTTGGATAACACCCTTTATGCAAGGAAATATTCATAATCACACATAACTTTTTGAGCTCCCTACTCAAAAATATTAAAAGCTAAATATGATTGGGGAAAGCATAAAGATTAGGGATTAGAGATGTGAGATAAATATTCAATGCCTTTTTCTGCTTACAATATGTCATGCATCATAACTGTAATCACAAGTTATGAGAATGAAAGAAAAACTAAGAGAGCATGAGAGGAGAATTCAATAGTTAATGAGATGAAGAAAGATAATGACCAAAAAATAAAGCCATTTCTACTAATTACAATAGTCCTCTCATAGAAGATAGTAATTGTGCCTTTTATTTTTTTATTTTTTATTTTTTTGAAGTTTGGCCGTGGTCTAAAATATTATGAAATCAAAGGGGTTCACACTTCTCATCCTGTCCAAGGCTATTAAGCAAATGGGTAAGGAGAAGCATACCCTAACCCAAGTACAATATTCTACAAACCATACATGCTACATAGGAGTGTCTCCAACTAGTTGACACATGATAAATTTTTCTGTACAAAATTTGCATCATAAAAGTTATATCCCAAGAAACTTGAAATACTACCACATGGCTTTGTCAACTTATCGTCAATTGATGACGAATTAATACGTCATTATGAGTCACCTCGGATGTCTCATTAGATGTTATTTGTTATCCATGAATCTTGGTCTATTTTTGCAATTTTCCATCATATGCTTATAGACCCTCCCACTTGATTAGCCCTAGTATTTTGTCAACTCGTCGTGAAGCTTTCTCATGTGGTTGTAGATTCTTAATGTTTGAATCACAATAATCCAAGATAAGTCTCACTTTTGATTGTAGAGGTGTCTTCATTATTCCCACAAAGAAGACTACTCATTCTACTCACAAGAAAGGCTCTCATTGTGCCACAATAACACTTGGCACAATTCTTTATACTAGCTATCAAACATTATGGTCACATGTCCGTGTTGCCAGGTAAAGAATTATTTTGAAGTAATTATAGAATTATTCATTAGTAATTTGCTTGCTTCGACAACTCATTTATTGGTATACTTTTCAGCTAGTTATCCTCTACTTTTATAAACCAAGTTTTTATTACTACTCAATTTCTTTTTATATAAAATTAATTATTTCCAAGTTTCTTCTTTTTTATTGAAAGGGTCCTTTCCACTAACATTATGTATTGCTAAAAATGGTTCTCAATCCTTGATGATGCCTATTTGTAGTCAAAGATGGTCATCTTAATAGAATTATAATCCAACCAAAGACATTTGACAACAAAAGTATGAAAGTACTAGAATAACATGATCATATTATGGTTTATTAACTACATAAAAAATAAAATTGGGAATAATTTTCTATTGAAGCATTAGGGAGAGTTTTGTCACCCAATATTTCAATCTACTCAATCAATAATGATAGTAATTGGATATATTTGAGGAATAAAAGTGAGATTATCATGGAGATAAATGAAAATAGTCAAATAAAAAGCATATATAAGTTTTTGTTCAACTAAAGAAAAATTATATCATTTGCATGGCGGAATAGTCAATGAAGTTTTAAAAGAACTATATGCCAACATTCAAAGAAAACAAAACAAAAAAAAAATGTTGGATCACAAAAAATCTACCTAACAAGAAAGAAAGCATAACACTTCACCTTCACCCTTCTCACTTTGTTTGCTAATATGCAAACAAACAAAATCTCCTACCTTGACACGACACTCAACACATTGCTAAAAATTTTCTTGCTGCTTCTCAATTGAAGAATGATCCTTTTGAAGTTATCTAGAAAATTCTAAGTGATCTACTATTTCAACAAATTGACATGCATCAATATGGAACTCAAAATCAAACTAAATAAGTGGCATACACCTTAGGCGTACCTGAAAAAGGGTTTCAATTGATAGATCCATGGATAGCTCGATTATAAGTCAGCTAAACATGGGAAAACCATCATTCCAGGTTTTAAGATGTTTAGCACTGTATTTTCTAAGTGGATGCACAATTACTTAATTCATGAACTCTGCGTAGTCGTCAACCAAAGAGCGAAAAGATGTACTCTACAAAGTTATGTATATCATTGGCCAAAAAATACATCAAATTCTACTCATAAATCTATGCCCTATGTACCCATATGTATTGAAAAAAAAAAGTTTGTACACTTCTTTACGTTTCACTTCATGTCGGCACGACATGTGTATTGCCAATCAAATCCACAACTACAAATAAGTAATTGAATCATCAACTAGTTTTTGGCAATCCTTCCAGAAAATCCATTGAGACAATCTCACATGATTAGCTAAGATAAAATTAGCTTGACGCCCATTGTTAATATGCTTTATCATCTTGAGCTCAGTACATGGCAAAAAACTGCATGGCTATAGGAATTTTTCCTTAATACTCAGCAGTAATCACCGAACCAGCATCCAAAAACATGCTAGATAAAAATCAAGAAGTCTTTCAGCCAAGAAAATAGAAGAATCCTCAAGTTCAAAATTAGTGAGACGAAGGTAAGAGAGCAAGAGGATCAGAGAAGCTTCCACTTACAGGTTGCTAATTGAGTTTCTACTAATGTACCCATCACATATTAGACAAGCTAAAATGGTTATGTGCAGCTCATGTCCTGCCTCAGCTACTTCGGTTCAAAGAAAATATTTTAATCCTTTCAAAACCATATAGCCGTTAAGGCTTGGTTAATTTCAACACCATGTGCATTTTGATGAAAAGTGTCTAAATTTTCAAATGTTAAAATGTTGTGCAAAACTCCCAGACAAGATTTCTGAGAACCGTCAATCCATAACCCTAAAGAACTCTAAAACTATTGAGTTGAATCAATTCTCTTCAAATTGAACAAAGTAGCATAAAATCTGAAGAAAAAATAAAAAACATAAATATTGCCAAGGGAAATGCTCTGCTACAGCCAAACGGCTAACCATTAAACACATTCTCATTAACTGCTATTTTGTGTTGCTAGCGTGCTTGCCATATTAGCCAGCTTGTATGGAATTTTGACTAAAAAGTTAATACTTGAAATTTTAGAGTAAAATGATTTGAGTCGTCATAGTAGGGCAATCGAAGAAAGGTTTAATACTTACTTGTAAGGAAGTCTAAGCCTTTTTTCTGGCGGTATGTTTTTTTCTTGGTCCATTGCATTGGCAAAATCAGCAAATTCCTTCAGGCATGTCAAGAACAATGTCATTGCCTTATCATAACGAGTACTCCAAAATAAATTTACAGGACCAAACCTGGCAAGAAAAAAAACATTTAAGCTGGCCATAAACCACAAAATAAAAAAAATTTAAAAACATAAATAAGCTAATATAGTTCTTCAGCAAGCAATCTTAAAGATCTGAAAGATTTTTTTTAGTTCTGAAAGATTCAGCAAAAAATCTTAAGAAAGCATTCCAAACACAGTAAAAAAAAACAAAATTAACAAGCAAAACAGAACTTCCCACACATAGAAGCACCTTTCTGGCAATCAAATACAAGGAGAACCAACAGCTACGAAGTTCTAGAGATAAAGCTGTCAAGAGACAAGAAAACAGCAGAACTACGACACAGACAACGGATGAAATTCATAAAAGCATTACCGCATACCTTAATTTATTAATAAGGAGTCAGTTTGCAATAGCACTTTTGAAATATTAAGCCAAATGAACACGTAGATTTATAATGTGTTATTAAGTACTATTAGAAATGGTTTGTGAGATAACTGTTGAAGTCAGATAGAATTGAAAAATTGTATTTATATGAGTACTTCTACGGAAAAAGATGAAGCATGAAAGCAAATGTGATATACGGGGAGTACAAAATGGTAGGCCCATTGCAAGGGTATTTGTTGTGCAACGGTGGAATTACACGTTCCCACCACTGGACAAAACTGATTGAAAAGTGCAAATTGTAGATGAGTGCCTCAAGTTAGGCCTAGCTCTCAAGTGACTAATTTTAAAAATAGAAAAACAGATTCTTGAATTTGTAAACTTGTTTCATTTATGTCTAAATACTATCATAATACAAGTAAAATATCAAAAATACCCTTGCTTAAAATGCATGTCCTCTCTTGCATAACTTGCACATCCTTAAAGACAAATTTAAAAATCATCATTATGACAAGTCCATCACTCCGATGTCAACTTCTTTTGACTCAACCAACCATGATCACTATCAACTATACAATTTTTTTTGTTCGTTTTGCATCACAAAGTACTTAAAATAAAATAAATTATAATGAAATTATGCCTAACATTAAAATTTGAACAATCTCAAATCTCTATTTCCTAATTCCAATGATAAGATTTCAAATTCCTATCACTACACAGAAATGATTATAAAAAGGAAAAATTGTAAATGTGATTTGTCTGCGAAGTGTCTCGCTTCAAGCCTTCAATAATAGACCTTAGCTCAAAGTTGAAACAGCGAAACAGAAGCGTAAGAAGGATAAATAACTAAAAACAATAGAGAGAGTGTCTTTGCTAAATATTGGGAATACCTGGTCTTATCTTTCTTTCCCTTTTTTTTTTATAGAGGTTTGGATGTTATTACAAAATATTTATTTCTTTACTTCCCTCATGCTTCATACATTTTGATTTAAAATCTATCATTGCAGAGAATATGTGCACCTACATGTAAATACAACACGAAATTTACGTGCCTTCTGCATGCTACGATAGGTGCACACATAGTAATAAGTGTACCTACCACGTGAGTGATTCAGGTGCAACAGTAAGAGTAGCCCTCACGCAAGTGTGATGCACATGTGTGGTAGTTGTATCTACCACGACATCTATCACGTGTGCTATAGTGCATCCCGATCGTGCCATGTGCGTTGCACTTCTTGTGCCTAGCTTTCTACACATGTTGCAATCCTACGCAGTAAGAACATTACGCACATATTGCAACATGATGCACGTCCACTGCTATTAATGCAACATGGCTTTATGCGCTTGCAGGTGAGTTGACGTCACATGTGTTGCTCAACAAATTTTTGTCATATGTCTTCCCATGAGTCTTCAAACGTAGATTACTTAATAATGGAATAAACACAAATCAATCCCCTAATCAAGATGCGTGCCTTAAGCCTAATTCTCAAGTCAATCTAATTTCAAAAACAAAAAATTAGATTATTAAATTTTGTAAAGGTTGCAAATAGTTTTCTTGATGTCTAAACACAATCATAATGCAAGTTAAACATCAAAAATGCCCTTGATTAAGATGCATGTTGGCCTATCTTGCATAGCCTGCCCATCCTCAAGATAAATTTAAGGGACCTCATTCTCCAATTCCATGAAACCATGACAAGTCCACTCCACGATCAACTTTTTTGACTCAACCCCACACAACCACTCTCCACTCTAGGATTTTTTTTATTTTGTATCACACCATACTTAATAAAATAAATTATAATTAAACTATATAAAATATTAAAATTTGAAAACTAATAAAAAAACATCTCTTCATCTTTGCCAGAACTGCTCCAAAATCCAAACACATGCCAGCTACATCATCTGTGAGTTTCCAATCCTCCACGGGAAACCTCTACTTCATTGACACGTCGAGCTATCAAAGATTCATCTCCTACCCACTTTCAAAGAAATTCATTTCTTAGCACTTTAAAGTATAGAATAATAGTTCAAGATGAACAAATATACCTACATACTAGGAGTTATATGATGGTATAGACATGAATTTTTTATGAAATTTAAGGAATTGTCAATTCACATACTAGAACTTGCTTGACAATAAGGCCAAACCTGAGGACACTTCTCTGAAATTTGACCAAAATTAAAATCTTAATCATTAAAGAAGTAATCACCCAATAAAAAGTATATTTTCAGTAACTGGCTTTCCAAGGAAATTAAATTATAGGAAAAAAGTAAAGAATAGCTCACTTACAATTCATAAGTGTTGTTATTACTATCCATTATGCGGGGATAACTTCCCATTGGAATTATTTTGATTCGATATCTAATGGAAGATGTAATCTGCAAGCATACAAGATTTCCTTCTACCAAAATAAAATTTCAGAGTTCCAAAAGTACAGAACATAGGTACTGCATTACTATCACAATCAAGAAAAATATAGGTAAAATGAAGGATACTGAAATTTTGACCGAAAATGATCAGCCATTGTGTGCAGAAGTAGACAAGCTTGCCCCCAAGCGGCATTAATTTCATCCCATTCAACCTGGTGAAGAAAATGATGAAAGAAAATGATAGTAAATGAACACCAAATCAAAGGAAGATAAACATGATGATCAGAGGAATTTCTCTTGTTTCTCTGTATAGGGAATGGTTGAAAGGTAAACCTATCAAGAACAACTAATTCGAAGTAGAAGAAACAGCATATGTAATTAAAAAGAAATTGTAGTAATCTCTGAACCTAGAGGTATAAATAAAATCTTTGGCAGAACAAACAAAATCTTATGAAACAAGTTTGCTAAGGAGCACTCAATTCATTCAAACCCAGATTACAGAAATTAAACAATGTATTTCACGAGGCATCACAGTATTGCATCAAAAAGAACGTTCCCAAGTGGTTGTTTCTCAAATGACCCAAACAACTGAAGCCCTTTTATGATATTCCACGAAGCATTCCCAGACAAGTATTAGTAGTAGCAAAAGAGCAAGTCAAATAAGCATTATCAATGAAGCATAAAATAAGCCAGCATTTCTTTTTTTGTGGTTGAGATACCGGTGTTTTAGGGAGACGACCAAGACGGAAGTTGTTGATGGTGCCAAATTCTCCATCATGCCAAATAGGAAAGGCATCAGCCAGCACATTAGTTCTCTTCAGCAGTTCCAGATGTGCTTGCAGGACTTCTATCTTAGCCAATGTGGCATCTCTTTCCTCCTGCAAATCAAAAAAAGTGCTTAATACTCGCAGAATTAGCTTATGGTTGCATTGCAAATGAAAAAATTCATTGAAGTACATAACAATATAAAATGTACGGGGCCTTAAAATTCTCTTATAAAACGGTACTGCAACATACAACAATATGACTTCCTGTGAAGGTACTTTATCCTTTACAATGCAAAATCTAAAAGCGGGACAAATTAAATGGGCTTGAACTAAGAAAGCAAAATAAATGGGATTCAATTTTTTATAACAAGGAAAACCTATGTATGAGTTTGACTTGAGAAGCTAGAGGCAATTAACTATGCATGGTAACATGCCAAAATCATCATTAAGGAAATATTTTCGAAGTTAAGGTAAGTTAATAAAAAATTTGATGCATTTTCAGTTTCTTGTTATTACAAGATTTCAAATAACATATTCATGTTTATTGCATTTCTCTTTAATCATATCCATATTTATACTTCCTGTAGACCATTACAACAAGAGTGCAGACACTTGACACTAAAAGCAAAGTATCAGAGTAGACAAACCCTGATCAAGGTAGAAAGAAAGAAAACAAATAAATAAATAAAGGAGATTAAATCAAAAAGGCCCTTTCACATGTGAAATGAATTAACATCCCATTATACAATCCGATAGAAATAACCAGTTTCTATCAAATAAATACAGAAATAATATGGCTGCACTAAGATGTTACCTGATGTGATGCCAACTGAAATTGGAAATTATTAAACTCGTGCCAATACCTAATAAGAGAACATTTAGTCAGGATCACATAAAGATCTCTCCCAAGAAAGAAAAATTGAAGCAGATTATTGTATCAAATATCAAACGGTGCAGAGGAAATGAAACAGCAATCCTAAAGAGATTAAGTACAACAAAATTTTCCAACATATATCCCAAACTCCCTACGCCACCAAAAACACACCCCACCCAGCCACACACACATTCTGCACCCCTCCCCCTTCTTTCATCCCCCAAGCAACTGAAGAAATGACACCATTAGACATTGAAGAACTACAATACCAGAGTATGCATTATTTTCACTTCATTTCACAACAATGAGAAGTAACTACAACCCATTAACATTTCTCCAAAGATGAATGAGCAGTAAGTACTTGGAGTACTTACTCCATGCCTATAACGCATAGACAAAATTTAATCACTCATATAAGTAAATCAGAGAAAAATTTATCATATTATTATTAAAGGCCCATAAGGAGAGTTGTAACAATGTAAATAAAAGGTGAGAAAAAGGCTCCCCATAACTCATACATTTCTACTCTTAATATTAAACCACACAGAAAATGTCAACGGGCTCCAACATAAAAATATCCTTTATCAAAGAGAAGGTAGGAGCTTCACCTTTCTTCTAATTCTTTAAAAAGTTTCGATTTAGATTCAAGCTCTTTCTTCTCAGCTTTAACTTCCACAAACTGCCTCTCAGTATCTTCAATTGCAGCTTGTAGTCTTCTCTCTTCTTCCTCAATCTTACCAAATATTTAAAGAAAAAATTATTGCTATATTTCAACTGCACTTAAAAAAAATGAGTGAATAGTCAATCAAATAAAGACGTTTCAAGCAAGACAAACAAGGTTTTTGTTTCTATCTGAATGCAGCATTGACCATAAATATAAGATTAAATAAATACCCTCAACAAAATTAACCATAATTCTTTCCAGTTTTGCAATTACTTTTCCCACCATAATGAAGACAATATTTGTTGCAAATGGCTTCAAGCCCATAAACAAATGTATAGCAGCTTCAAACATAACTGCATGCAAAATTAAAGAAGCTCCTATAACCCCTATTTGAAGTTCTAGCATCAATGCTTTAAATTATCAATCAATGTAATGTGTAAAAAAAAATGGAAGTTCCTATATCTCAAGTTTGGTTTTATGTTGAAAAGGTTAACCATAAAGGTTGTACACTTGTTGAAAAGTTTAATAAAAAAGTTTAGAACAAAAAAAATCCTCAATTTTTATTGAAATATAGTAAGGACTTAGAAAGAAAAGCATGGTGTTGAATATATTAAAACAATTAAAAGTATATAATGGAACAATGATGTATGTAAACACTAAAAGATGCATGGTTGAATTTTTTCTGATTAAGGTTAAAGGCTTAGGATTTTCTTCTTTATGAATTAATTATAAATGTTCTTACTAGTGAAATTCAAGATGATATCTTATAGCATGTTCTTAGTAGTGAAATTCAAGATGATATACTATAACAAATGTTCTTACTAGTGAAATTCAAGATGATATACTATAGCATGTGCTTTTGGTTATAATATTATTATAAGATTACAATAACATTATAATAAGATTACAAATAGGGCTAAAACCAACCTGGAATCGTGGAGAAGAATCTTGAAATCTAAGAGGCTTTGCTTTAGTACATCAAAAAATAAATATATGGAGTGCAAGTGTAATTAAGATAAAATACAAATGACACAAATATTATATGATGATCATAAAATACTAAAGAATTGAAGATTTTATAATCTATTTTACATACACTAAAATAATAGAGAAATTGATGAGGAAGTCAGAAATATATCCAAACACATTGAAATGAAATAGCCAAGTGCTTGTGATGTGTTATGTAGCCAAAACTACACTGAAGTTTATTAAATTGTAATGAGCTTGATAAGACTATACGGTATTGAATGTTGACCTATAAAAACAAGGATAAATATAAAATTCGTTACCTATTTTTTTAAGAATGATCAACAAATTTTACGAATTTCAATAAGTTTGTTATTTTCTCATATTTAGGCGATTTAGTTTTATTAATCCATTGATTTAGATCTCTTATTCTTGTTAGTTTTTTTTCCTCATATCTATCCAAAAATGGAGTTACAAAAGAACTTTGCGGCAATTTTTCCATAAGTATTATGATTTTTATTCAAAAAGAGTGATTGATAACTCATACTTCCCTTTAAAACAATTTCAATCCTATGGTTAAAAATTCTCAACCTTCATCTACGAATACCTCTCTTGTCTCAGATTCTGTCACCCTTCCAAATCATGGCAATTCCAAGAATCTATTCCCCCACCACTATTATAAACTCATAAGATAAAAGTTTGGTGGTCTTAATCAGTTTTGATATATACTTACAAGGAAAAGGCAAAGAAGAATACATCGCTCAATTTGCAATTGCACTACTTTTGGAGGATACATAATTCAAGACATGGGATCCTAAGAACAATATTAGAATGTTATGGCTTAATAAGTTCATTGTAGTGGCACATGCCATATGGCACAAACAAAGAAATTTGAGATACAACCAAGACAAGCCTATCCAAAAAAGAAAAAAATTTTAAATTATTTGAAATTGAAAGCAACCTTGATGATCTATGCCAAGGAAACATCAAAGTTGCCCAATACTTAACATGCTCACATGAAAATTGCAACAATTTTATCGTTTTGACGTTCACAAATGAGAAAGCCCAAATGACGGCTTTAAATACAAGAATAAAATTGAGAAGAGATGCATATTCAACTTTTTGTTTGGATTAAATCTAAGTTTTGATGAGGTTCATGGTTATATATCATGGGCAATCCTTTGTCATTCTCCATGAGCATTCTTAGATATTCGTCATGAAGAAAGCAAGAGAAAATTGATGCTAGAAAGGTACACAAGTGAATCATCGACCATGGAAGCAAAAGAAAATTTATCTAATTTCAAAGGAGACCATGGTGTAAATATTAATAGAAGTTGGAGAACATGAAAGGCAAATGTTAAGAACTAAATGGGAAGTCACTAAATTAGAAAACCCATAGTCAAAGAAATCAACGGAGTAGAGAAAAATGCTATAATTATGCCTATCAAGGAGTCCTCTTTTGCCAAGCTCTTCAGTAAGAAATAAATGGATACACTCCAAACATTGTTGATTCAAACCATCCAATCTCGTTTCTAGAAACTATCAAGCATGTTTTTTGAGACAAATTTGATTGCTTAAAAGCCAACTTCATGATTGCCTTGGTAGTTCATAAAATTGGATTAGAATCTTGGATTATCAACTTAGGTGCGACTAATATATGACGGGAAAAACAAGTTTTCTGATGGAAAAATTCCATACAACCATAATTATTCTATCAAGATTGTTGATGTTTCTCTTTCTAAAATGCCAAGATTTGGCTCATTTCCTCTCTTGAAAGACATTACATTAACATACATGCCCTTTGTTATGAATTTAGATTATAGTCTTTTGTTTAGAACTAAACTCACCAATTATATGAATTGTATCGCTACACTCCCCAAGATAGTGCTTTCTAGGACTCGAATTTATGGAAGGAAATTGGGAACACTTATATCTCTACGAACAAATGGATCGGAACAAATTGAAAAAGCAACGTTACGTAAAAAAAATGGACCTAAAAAATTATGAATTTCTTCATCTATCAAGGATTCGAAGGTTCGAATCCTTCCATCCCAGTTCAGGTAGAGGTACCCTTTTGTTCTTGTTGAGGAGCACAGTCTTCTTTCTACCGCTACGTTAATAGAACAAGTTTCGAAAAATGAAGAGTATGAAATAGGCTAATGTCTACCCATTATGTGTGATCATAAGGGTCTAGTGTCATTCATTTCAAAATAAAGATAATGCATATATTTATGGCACAATCGATTAAATCATCCAAGCTTTTATATCTTTCAAAATTATTTTCATTATTATTGAAGATCCAAAGCTTTTTTATATGAGATTTGTCAACTATCAAAACATATCCGAAGTTCATATCAAAATGCACCACACAAATCATCCCATCCTTTTTGCATCTACTCATAGTCACATGTGGAGTCCATCAAAGTTCAAATATATCACAAGTTCAAAGTGGCATGTTTTTTGATTGATGATCATAATCAAGTTACATAGCTATTTCTTATGAAAGAAAAATCTAAAGTAGAAATATTTCAAAACAATATGATCAAAACCCAATCAAAATTTAAATGCTTCAAACTAACAATGTTAAAGAATATTTTAATTCTAAGTTGGGAAAATATCTTCCCAATCAGGAAACTGTTCGTCAAAGTTCATGTGTTGAAATCGCACAGCATTCATTCTTAGAAGTAGCTAGATATTGGTTATCACTTCTAATGACAAATTATTCTGGGAGGAAGCTAAATTCACATGAACTTATCATAAATAGAATGTCATCTAATTTCTTTGATTTCAAAACCCCATGTCAAGTCTTTCTCAAGTCCTTTCAAAACTCTCATCTGATTTCCATTATTCCTATGAGAGTATTCAGTTATTTAATCTTTGTACAAATAAATCAATCTAGCACAACAAATTCTATCCCAAATCATACATTTTCCTAAGATGTTCTCCAACATAAAAATGATAGAAGAATCATTCTCCTGGCAAACATTAGTTTTTTTACTTTTATGGATGCTGTCCTCATTGAAAATCAATCTTATTATCCAAAATCTAATATTTTGGGGGAAAGCGAGTCAATAAAATACCAATTTTGAAATAAAATTGATTCCATCATGAGTGAACTTAATTTTCACACTTTTTAAATACTCCAACTTCTCATCCCATTATTGTTCAAAACCTGTTCCCTAGACCTCTAAAAAACTCTCCAATTCCACTAAATCATGATGAGATCAACCTAATGAACCAAAAATTATACCAACCACAAATGTTATTTCTTTAGATTCTTCAACCTCTCAAAATGATTTAGAAACAAATGTACACACTTGCAAGAACAAGACTCTAAAATTCATGATATTCTAGGTGATAGTGATATGATTGGGTTACCTAACCCATCTTGCAAGCCAAATGCACTTAGAAAGGAGTTCACTCATGCACTCATTATTCCATCTCAAGTTTTGTTTCCTATAAAAAGCTGCCTCCAACTTTCAAGGCTTTTACTAGTGAACTTTTATCTATAGGGATTCCTAATAATGTTCGTGAAGCATTGAGACCCTTGACATGGAAATCAACAATTGAAGAGGAAATTAAAGCAATTGAGAAGAATGGGACTTAAGAAGTGACTACTTTAGAAAACAATAAAGTGGATTGCAAGTAGATTTACAACATCAAGCACAAAGTCAACAACAGCATAGCATAGAAAAGTATAAAGCTAGATTGGTTCCTCAAATTTTCACCCAATTATATAGGAACAATTATTAAAGACTTTTGCTCCTATTACAAAATTGAACACAATGTATTTATATGTGAAACTCATTGCCAAAAGCAAAAGATGTTATTAGACTCATATCAAAATCTATTATCTACCCCAAGTTTATGTTTTCACATAAAATGTATACCCTTAAACATATTCAACTTCTCATGAAGTGAGTTTTAGTTTCCTTTAATAGTTCAATAACTATAACACCTCATGGTAAGAATTTAAAACAAACTCTTGGATAAAAAACAAAGAAACTAATGCCAAAAGGTTTGAACTATACAATAAAGAGCTCCTTATCATAGATGGAACATTGTTTCCATGACTCCTTATGCTTTTCACTTAAAAACTTGCTAAACTAGCCCTAGATATGCACATCAACAATAACCACCTTGATGTGTCATACAACACCTCGAAAACAAAAATTAATCATGTGGCCACAAGACAAAAAAATGAAACAAACACTCAATTCTACCAGAGGCTTTATCAGCACTAATGGTTTTCTCAAAAATACCCTTCCTAATACAGATGGTGATAAGCATAGTACTCATATTAAACACTCATATAAATTCTTATAGAAAGTAATTAGGTCGTAGAAACTCCAAATATCTTAAAGAGTTTGTGTTATCAAACATTTAACCATATCTTTAGTATTTTATTGATCTACCAAAACACATGAGAAAATAATATGATTAATCAAGAATACACATTTCATGATCACATATAATCTCTATTGCCTTAATACGACGTAGATAAATCTAAAGAAATGTAAATGCCACCTTATTGCATATCATAGATTCACAATTGTACCACCATCCAAGACAATCCAATCAACTTTAATGAACAAATTTATTATTTCAATTTTTGTTCTAGATTTTCCATAACAACTCCTATGCCCTTTTGCTTTAACTACATGCTAGGGTTTTTTTGCTACGTCAAATAATCTGATTTGGCTATATTATCAAAAGACAATGAAGGAATGAAAATTAAGATATTTCTTGCGAATCTCTCCAATCTTCAAATGTCCTTCAAGATGCTCAAGTAAGATTAAAAGTTCAAGTAAGCATAAATTATATGCAATGTTGTATTCGCAAAGACTTGCTCATGGATTTTTTCCTTCTTATTATAATATCATCTAGGTTTTCACTTATATCCTCAAGTTTTCTAGCTCAAAAATTCCAATTCTAAGAATACACAAAGTGGAAGGCCAGGACCTATCAAATTAAAATCCAATCATCATGCAAGTCAATTATCACCTCAACATAGATAATCCATTCAATGTATTTGTAACATTTAAAAAATTAAAAAAATTGAATTCACCTTGGAAACCATAAAAATTATTCCTTCTTTGATTCAAAAGAGGGATGGTTTTAATAAATGGATTTCAACAATTATAAAAAAAAAAATCTCAAACCTTAAGAGATTTTATTCACTGAAAAAGCTTCATTTGCATTAATACACATAAACTAATAGACTAAATAAAAAGGAAACAACCTCTAGCAAACCTTTAATTTCTCCTTGAAAAAATCAGCATCACTAAGGACATCATAAGACTCCAACTCAGAACGTTGTAGGCATGCCTCATATGCTTTAATGTCCATATTCACATCTTCAATCTCTTTATCAAGTTTATTAGATAAAACCCGCATGCATTCCAAACATAAAGGTTGGTCAACCTGCAGATGTTAAAATTCATAGAAAGATGAGATAGCATAGCATCACTAAGGTACAATATCATGGAAATAAAAACAAGCATCACTACAATTATGAAAATTAGCAACTCGAGTGCAAAATATCAGCTTTTAAAAGGCAAGAAAAAAATAAAACTTAAGAAACTATGAGTCATTACGAAAAACATATACTAAATTAGAGTTAAGCTAGTCAACAAAAAAATAGTCTAAAATGACATTAATTGCAGTTAGTTAATAAGGCAAAAGTAAAAGCTTGAATATGGAGCTTTCATACTTGTGTTTGGGAAGTGGCAATATCAAATGCTTTCTTAAGTACGGTAATGCTAGAGTGGAATCCAGAATTATTTGACTGCAAGGCTGTAGTGGCACTTGCAGTAGGAGTTGCTAAACGAACACCAACTCCCTCTGAGGTAGAAGCACTATTGTACATTGAAGCTGCAGCAGGTGGTAAAACGACAAATGATTCCTCGATTCCCTTCATAGGAGGGTTGCCCTCAGAAGGAGAAGCAACACTTCGTGGGCGAGGAGGCACCCCATGAGCTTGAGCCTTCTGCTTTGAAAGAATTACAAATGAATTGTCCATCCTAGTAGATCCTACCATGCTTCCTTGGACTGATGAGCCCTGCATTCCTAGGATTGTACAGAAAAGACTAGATTAAGAACAACACTAATCAATAAGAAACCAAATTTCCAATCATAAACATCAATCTAACATGAAGCAAACCATGTGAGAAACTTTGTCACTAGAATTAATGTATTAAGCTAGTATTACATCATGGTGATAAAAATTTCAACAAGTACAAGATTAAAGTACATTATGAAATGGAAAAAAGGTTATCAAATAATTCATTAAGTTTCCCAATTGCAGCAAAATGCGTGATTTGAATGCAAGGTCATTAATTAAGTCAAAATACACAAAAAGTGAATCACGACATCCACTTCCAATTACTATAGCAGCACATAATGTTGAGAACAGTTTATAAGCAACTAAAACCTAAGAATCTCCTCAACCCACCAACTGCACACAAAATATTATTAAGAAAGATTGGTATGCCTTAAAAATGAACATTATTGATCCAATAAAAATAAGATTCCTCAGTTGATATGCTATCATTTAGTGATATTAAAAGCTTTACCAATTATTATGACAAGGATGCATCAAATTGAAAAAAGAGAGTTGAGGAGAGCTATGCATAGGTTGGCAAGATATAGTGGATTCTTATTAATTAACTTTATTGCCTTGATAATTTGAACCAGACCCAGTTAAGATTGATTCCACCATTTCTCTAAAATCAACCATGTCTGATAGACAATCTAACTTATCAAGGTTAAACAAATAAAGGTATGATTTGAAAAGAAAATAGAATCTACATTTGGAAAATATTCATCCATTCCAATTCATTTTTTAAAAAGTAGTTCTACACAACTTCAATAAGATAAGAACTTCATGGCCCTAAAAAGAAAGATAATAATCCACAATGGATTTAGTAGAAATCTAACTTTGTTGTTCTGGTTATAGCAGTTTTGCAGATAGCCCATTACTGTTATTATCTTTCAGATTTAAACATTCATATTATTTAAAAGTATGATATTCATATGTGGTATATAAAGCAGTCAAAGTAGAAATTATGATTAGTTGAATGAGAAGAAGGATTTATTTTGAAACAAGTGGCCCTGTAAATCTTAGTCCATATAATCCAAATGGATAATTAGCCAGTTTGCTTCTTAGGTAGCGTTTGCAAAATGGAATTGATTAGGTCTTCGAACCATGCTTCAATGCTTGGTCTATACTAACTTCGAAACAATAATTATAATCTGGCAATTGGTTATCCAGAGTTGATGATTAGCAGGAAAGTAGTAACTGGGAAAAGTCAAAATAACTGTGATACTGTTCTATTAAAATTTGAGAAAATATACAATTGAAAAATAACATGTGAATTGTGCTTCGTCATTGCAAAAGTGAGATACAAAACCCTTAAAATTTTTATCAATTAACCACTTTGTTTCTTAGGCAGCTTTTGCAAAATGGAATTGATTAAGATATTTAATCGATGTTTTAATGCTTCCTCTATATTAACTTTGCAAACATAATTATAATTCAGCATTTTATTAAGGGTTGATGACTCAAGAAAATTGTTGAAGGGAAAATTCAAAATCACTCATAACGCTTTGTTAACAATTTCACAAAATATATAATAGAAAAGAAACCTGCAAATTGTGCTTCGTTTATGCAAAAAAGATGGAATATGAAAGCCTTCAATACTAGAGCTAACGCTTAATAATTCCAAATGTTGAAGCATAACAATTGTCCAAGCAGTCATGCAAAAATCAAAATCAACACAAAGTACTGCTCCAACAGACTACAGGTTCAAATCTCATCGAATCACTTTTAATGAAAACAACAGGACAGTAACCAGCGCTACAAACCAATCATAGCAAACGAGATAATCCATAGGTTCCTCTAAAAAGAAGGATCAGAAACGCAGCATAACAAAAATCATATAAAGAACCCTAACCGGAGCGGGATGAATCGTTGTAGAACTTGTCAGCGTATGATTCAACGCCAACGATGCAAAGAGCGTGGCGGCAGTTCTGGCAGACCCATCTCGGGAGATTCGGATCCACTGGAAAGCTCCTGACCTTCCCTCCTTCTTTCCCTTCGTCCTTCATACCTTCAACGAGAGCGCAAGAAAACCCAACTCCCCGGTGGTTCAAGTTAATGAATTAGGGACTAGACTATGATTTCTCGAAGCCGTTGGTGAGATATCTCGCCCGAGGAGAATGCGTCGGCGTTGCGATCGACTCTAGGGAAAGTTGGCCAAGCACGCAAGAACGCTGGCGGGTGGAGTTGAACCAAACGGCAGCCCCGTTAGCAGCGCAGAGATCTTCGCTTGCCATCGATATCGTTATGCATTGATCAAATTTTTCGTTCTAGAATATAAGATTCACGCCATCGAATTCTTTATTCTTCGTTTAAATTGGGCCCGTGTTCAAGATTTCAATATATATATAAAACAATTTAAAAAATAAAAATTAAATAATAACTACATATGCTAAACATAAATGATAAATACGAATATACTTAAAAGGAAAGTCGTTTTTCTTGAATTTATTTTGTATTTTATTAATGTAACATCAAAACAATATCTAATTATTTCCTAATCTTAATCCATATTTTGATATGAAGAATATATATTGAAATCCATATTATCAATTTGTTTATATTAGGTTTAACTTATGTGTAACAATCATAATTATTAATACAATATAAAAGATATAAAAATGATCAAATTTTAGTAATTCTTTCATCAAATTGTCTTTAAGAAATGTTGGCCACATCATCAAAGACTCTTTGTTGAATTTCTCTTATTGCTTAATATATCTAAATGATACCCACTTGTACTCAACAAACTTGCAACTAGTCTCTCTCTATTGGATTGCTTAATTGTTTTATTTTTCCCCTATTTGTAAACAAATATGCTACTCGGTGGATGTGATGTGCCTTCAATCCACCATTTTTTATTTTTATTACCAATAAAGTTCACTTATGTGGTATTGATGTGCTCTTCCTTAGCAAGGAGGCTAGGGCTTAGAAAAACTTATAATGCATAAATTATGAGCACATCTTGTAATTTATGAGTTATGATATTTTGTTGTATCATAAATAAGAGTTATACTTATACCTAACTAACAAGCTTGATAATCATGTTGAATCAAAGAAATAACAAATGATCAATTGGACTTTTACTAGGAATAATGATTTGAAGAGAAAATAAGGAAGCATAAGAGACCAAATAGATATTAATGTATAATGGCAACCATTTCGTTAAGCTCTTGCAACTTAGTTAACTTCTAGCTTTTATAATTCTTCATCACTTTTGTCTTGTATCCCCACGCTTAAAGAATCATGTTGCAATGCTTAAGAATATAGCGATGCTTTGTTCTACTTATAAACCATGGTTTTTTATTAACTTAGGTTTAAATGTGATAAAAAAAATCTTGTTTATCATACTCTTCTCCTTACCATGCATCCCTTTCTCTTATTTAACGACTATTGTCCCTACATTCACTTATGTGTGACTTACACAATATGGGAGATAGTGTAGTATTAACATTAACAATGTTTTTTGTGCAATCATTTATAATTTTATTATATTTTAGCATTCAAGAATGGCTTTCATTCAGGGTTCCTAATAATTAAGACTCAATCCCTCCCCCTCTCAACCCAAGGATGAAGAGTGAACTACTAACAAATATTTTAATTTTAAAAAGTTTAAAACTAAAGAGGAATTATATCAATGAATTTCACTATATCATTAAAATAGGAGCATTTTAGTTTTTCAGAAGTATACTTACATGTTTTTACTCATAAAATTGGATTCTTGTAATATTCCAAAAATGGGTATAAATACCTTAATAAATATTCAAGGATTTTATTATCCTTAATAAACAAAAAATAACATTATTATAGTTGATAAATAATCTTAAAATAGAAGGATTTAAAATATACTTTATTTTTTTAAAATAAAAATATTTTTGAGTTAATTAAAATTTAGATAATTTTTAAAATTTTTTGAGATTATATTTTTGAAAATATATTTAATTTTTTTATTATATAATATGATTACTAGCATCATACTAATACAATCAAATAAAAAGAAAATTTTAATTATGATGGAATAAATAACACATGAATAAGCCCAAAATTGATTGCACAATATGATTAGAATAATCATATAAATATGATAACCTAAAGTGAGAGCATATATACATCATAAAGTACGAATAAGGGAATTGTAGAGATACATTATAGTTAAATTGAAAGATGAGAAAGCATACTGTATAATATAATATTTAGAATTATATAATATAATAAAATAAAAAGTTGAATTGAGAGTATTATATAATATGATATATTAAGAATACATACCTAAAACGAGTTAGAAATGATTATACAAAAACAATTAAAAAACTATATAAGTACAACAAATACAAAAAAAAGATATTGTAAATATGATGTTGTGTAATTGAAAAGTAATTGAAATAAGAAATGTAAAAATTGAAGGGAATCTATGCAAATGAGAATCTACTTTATAATTAACCATAAAATTTAAGATTAAGAAAGTAGTCGTATGAAAAAGACATGATTGTTAAAAATAGATGAATAATCGAGAATGTGAGAAGACTTAGGTTGCTTATAAAGGAGAGGAAGACCATAACTTAGAATTTTTGAATTATGAAAAGTTTAGTTTTGGCCAAAAGGCAATGAAGAAAGAAGATAGAATAAGAAAGTGCTTCTAATAAAATTGAAAAAAGAATAAATGAATTTGGGTAAGAACCAAAGAAAAATTAAGAGAATCAAAGATATGACCACTACATAAGAAATAAAAGGTAGATAATCTTGTGTGTGTGTGTGCGTGTGTGTGTGTATATATATATGAATATATGGATATATTTGATGATTGATGTTGTTAGGGGTATAAAATCCTTGAAAGATATATGAAATAGATATTTTAAGAATACATGTTTTCTTTGATATGAAATGACATGTTCATATGTTTGATTTACAAATGACTTACTTGAGCATAATATCATTGTGATAATTTATTTTATATTATAGATTTCCAAATTGTGATAATAAGTCATAAAAAAGACAAGAGAAAAAGATAATTTAATACCATGTGAAAAGAACTATCATATTTTAATATTCTCGTGTTAATATGATAATGTTTAAAATAAAAATAAATATCATAAGAAAAGAATTTGTTAAAAGGGTTGACAAGTTCAAAAACTAAAATATTAAATGGTTGTCCAAAGTGATGATTATCATTCTAAAATTATGTTTTTAAAGATAAGATTAGAGAGTCATATATTTGGGTTATTTTTATTAGAATGACATGTTCCTAAATATGTACAATATATTATGAAAAGATCATATCGTAAGCTAATTTTTTTAGTGAAAAAGTTAAAAGAATTAAATCTAATTCCCAAAAAAATAAAAATGATAAAAGAATTACAAGCATATAACCATTGAAGTAGTGATGGAATTAAAGAAGAGAATGTGAGCTCTATCGACAGAAAGCTTTGATAACTTCGAAAGGCCAAAATTAGAATTTTTTTATTTCATTGTGATTTAACTTGAAATTGATGACAAAAATTAATATATTTAGCCTTAAGTTTTTATTTGAATAATAAAATGATTTGGAATAATTTATTAAAGATTTGCAAGCTAAGGTTTTAAACAAAAAAAGGAAAATTGAAAAAGATAAAGAGGAGAAAGATTATTTTTGTGATTTAAGAAGTGAGTTATGCAATTATACTTTGATAATTTAAAATTTTCAATTTGTGTTGAAAATTGTAAATTTTGTTGAGAAAATTGCAAGAAAAAACTACTGATTAACCACGAAAAAAGAGAAAAACAAGTTATGAGGTAAACACTATAACATAAATGTTATATTTATATCTTATGTATTACTGAGTGTTAAGATCTTGTATATGAATTCTATACAAATCATGTGATATTGATGAATTATTATAGTGTTATTTTATATAAATTTATGAGAATTTATACTTGTGATAAGACATAGGCGCTCTAATATAAATATTATATACATATACTTAATGTATTGTTAATTATTGAAATTAAGATTTTGAATGCAAATTTTGTATAGAAGATGTGACACTAATATATTGATATAGTACTATTATATATGAATGCATGAAAATTTATACTTGTAACTAAATGTATACTTTTTAATATAGATGATTTGCTTGTAAAATTGTTTGGTATGATTAATCATGCAAGCATAACATCCTTTGAGGAATAATCTGGGTAAGAACTTAGTTATTTTTACTTAAAACCTTTGAATTTAGCAACTTCTAGATTGATTAGCACACTCTGAACATTATGAAGAAGGATACATCGTGCTAATGCAAAAGCATACATACTATGAAAAATGAGGATTTTATATGTGAAAAAAATCAAAAGAATAATAGCTAAATATTCATAAAATAACATTAATAAATAATATATTCTCTAAAATTAAAATATATTGTTCATTGCAGTTAGTGGTCATTGTGCCATAAAATTGAGATATTGTCATCGTAAAAGATGGCTAATAATTAGTACACCACAAGTGTCAAGCCCCTCACCTCAACAAGTACCACTAGATAAGCAAAACATCACAAAGTTTTCACCACTGTTACAACATCAAGTGAGGATAAGACATGAACCCAAGGTGAGGACCCGATGGTAAGACAAACCCAGCTCCTGTTCGAACCCATTTCAAAAACAAACCATGGAACTAAACTAACCTATATTCACGGTAGCCTGAAAATCCAAAATATAAACAAAGATATGTTTTTAAAGTTTAATCACACCAAGCCCTCCCATCTTTTCATTTATCTAGTGGAAAGGGCTCCCCTATAACAGTATCATTCCTAGCTCTTGGTTTAGTAGATACATAGGATGCATGATCTGTGATGTAAGCATTAATGAGATTTTACAAATCTCGGTAGATAAATCAATCAATTAACCAAGTATAAATGAATATACATCCATGAACAATGAAGATGAATCATATGCATAAAACTAAAATAATACTAGATGTTCATATATAATATAATACCAGATGAAAAACCAAAAGAAATGTCAGTTCCTTATTATTTCGATTATATATGTGTTATTACCGGGCCTGATTCCCTTTGACGCATTATCTTCTATGGATCTAATCATCATTAAGAGATGACCTCCAGTCGACATCCAACCAAGCACATAACGCTAAAAAGATATCTGATCTGAAGATCGATACCCTGTGATCCCACACGCTGAGCCTAGTGCCACCAAGCAGGTATGGTACCTGTACCCTATGGCACACACTGAGCCTGGTGTAAATCATCATTGAGACATAGCACATAACACTAGGCAAATATCTGATTCAAAGATCAATACCTTGCGATCCCACACGCTGAGCCTAGTGGTGAAGATAATGTTATATGAGAATCTTATTTTTCTACTACTATTTTTCAACCATAAATCCAAATCATTGGGTCATATCAAAAGACCTTTCTTTCTATATTATTTCTTTCTTTATCATATTGTTTAGTTGTTATGCAAATAGAATAAACAAACAATATATGCAACAACCAAAATATATATTTAGTATGCTACATCACAGGGTTAGGAATTTATCTACCTGAATTTGATGTACCAATCGTCTTGTCCACTTCAAATTTTTTTGATGTCCCACAAGGTCATAAATGTGAAAATAATCAAAGATTAAAACGTGCTTATTAGTCAAAAATTTGCTTTCTAAAAGCTTTCCAAAACAAATCCCAAAATCCTTAAATTTTTTGCTATGCTTGCTAATTTGGCTTCCGTCGACGTTGGATCGACCGGATCACGGGCTAAACAGATCGAATTTGGCTTGGCTTCTGCCCTCTCTGTCTCTGTTACTCACCGAAAACCTTACATAACCCCGACAAAGCAAAACTCGTGTTTTCTTACCTTATGGAAACCTCGCCAACCGTCACTGTCGCGTGACAGAACTCCTCTAAGAGCACAGCGACAGCTTTCGCACACTCCTAAAACCTTACAAAATCCTCACAGCAGTCGAATTTTTGCAGAACCTCGTACTCCGGCAACTTTCTCGCTGTCGCATTTTCCATAGAAGTATTTTTCAAATGCACCCGAGTTAGCTTTTATACCTGTGGCTAAACTTTCTCGAACTCTTATGAACCGTCTGCCAGAAGGCTCAAGAATCGACTATTTGCATGACACCCCCTCCAAATTCGTTATTTGCACATAGATTCTCTGCTCGGAGAGATAGATCTGCGTCGAAATTCCTAAAATTGCACATATATCCAGCGTAGCCAATATCTTTTATTACAAATATATCTTTCATCAAAACGAATTTGAGCTATGCCGACATTTACAAAATTACAAATCTATCCTCAACGTTACAAATTTTTCTCCTATATCTTTAAAAATTCATAATTTATTCCTTAAAGCTTTAAAAATTATAAACTAAATATCGTTGGACTCGTCTCAAAGTGCTCTTTCTATAAAAAAATAAAATAAGAGAAAACTAGGGCTGTTACAAAAGGATTGATATTTATCATCATAAGGGGCTAATGGATGATGCATTATATAAGATTAAGATATTGTTGCTATGAGATAGAAGTGGTAAGTGTACTACACTACTGAGATATTACTACTGTGAAATGGTTGTGGCTAGTGTGTCACATGATTGACATTGTCATCTTAAGGTAGTATTATATCTTATCATTGTGATTTATAACAAAGATATAACTATTAGAAATATGAAAAGATTAAGCATGATTATTTATGAAAATATGATATAATAAAATCAACAAATAAGGTTTTCATTATGTTTAAGCAAATTGAAATTATGATATTTGTTAATCATGTGGTCATTTCAGTAATATATATATATATATGTAAATATTGGTTGAAATACTATAAAGAAATTATGAAAATTATGGATATAAACTATATGATTATCACATTATAGATATACATATTATATTGACGTATTGATAAATTAAAAATCGACGAAATATAAGAGAGTTTTTCTTTATTTAAATCTTAAAATATCAAAGAAAATGAATTAAATATGTGATAAAAATAAGGGTCATCTTATTGGTGGTATGAGAGCATGGTGTAATTAAAAAATAATATGAGTAGGAATATCTGACAAAAAAATACATCGTCATAATAAGAGTCCTTAATGAAGATGCTAACATTAAAAATAAATAATGCTAATGACACAAATATGATAGGAATTTGAGTTTTCAGTTTGAAAACCAAAGGCTTCATATAAGGATTAAATGGTTCGATCAATGTAATTAGATGGTATAATCATCCTTTAAAAGAAGTTGGAACTTTTCGTTGGATGGTCCAGTGTGAGTATTTGATGGAATGATTGAAGATGTAGGTTAAAGCTCCCAAAAAAGAAACAAAATAATGCATACGACTTAGAATACTTTGGCGGACCTCTTAGCCACCACGTTGTATTAAAGAATGAAAGTGAGAATATGACATGGTCTTTGAGTCATTTGTTGAGCACCATTATAGAGTGAAGGTAGAGTGTTGAGTAATCCTTGTATTTAATGAGTCAAGCCTTAAATGTTTAGTAGTTTATTTTAATTAACTTGTTTAGTATAAAACATGTTTACTAGTAAAGAACAAGTTATGCATTTTAAAGATAGTAAACTAGTGGTTTTCAAAGTCCTTAGAGTATTTAGCAAGCTTCAAGAATTGAAGATATGTGTGTTGTCAATTTTGATAATATTTTTTTACTATGAAATAAAAGGTTAGTTTGTTAATTTTAAGGCATTCTTATTTTGTATCAATTTAAAATCATATTTGAGTATCAAATTGTTTAATAATCTCCTTGATTTAGCAAATGCATATGACTCCATTTTTGAATTCTATAATTCTTTTCTTGATTAAATTCTATAATTATCAAATTTCATGTTAATTTGTTTGCTAAACCTTGATTAAATTAAAAATTAATTATGTTAAATTTTTCATAATTAAAATTTGTTTTGCCACATTCCAAGCTTGGGCACAAGTGTTAAAGCTCTCGGGCTGAGCAAGCTCGAACGAGCACTTACAAGCATCGAGCTAAGAGACCATTGGAACCAAATCGAGTCGGGTTATTTCTCGTTGATAGTGAATTCCTGAATCGAATGGATTGAGCCAGACAGCACTTGAATTAAATAGATATGGGTCGGACCCATATAAATATGTATGTTATGAGTATGCTTAATTGATCAAATCCTGAGTGCATAAGAGTGTGCTCGTCCCAATTTGGCTTTAAGTTTGAATCATACAATGAATGGTTATAAATGCCAAATATTTTTCCTTCCCTACAATGTGAGACTAAATCTCTTGTGCTTGTCTCCATCCAAAACTAGCAGCACTCAACACCATCCAATTGTGCATTTTCATAATCGCACATGAGAGATTGCCTCTGCTTTTAAACAGTAATGATCTTAATTGATCTAACCATCCATTTGATGTGCTAATTAGATGGTAACTATTTCATCTGCTATAATCTATAGATCTTTGTTTGACATTAAATGGTAATGAACTCGTCTGACTATATTAGACAACGTTTCTTATTAAACATCTAGTCTTGAATCGTGCAGCTCCAAATAATCCATTTTTAATTCTATGACTGCAATCATTCTTGATTTAATCATTAATTAATCAAACAATCCAGATCTCATTTGACTTGATCTATTGTCCCATATCTAATCTAGCTTGATCCAATCGTTAGAACTTATTCGCCTTTATAGCGTTTGATCGGACGATCAAAATCTCCTCTTAGCTCGTCCAATAGTTCCAATCAATCATGCATTGCGGTTAAATAATTAGTCGTTATACATGCAATAACCATTTTAGAATATGTTTTGAGCCATTTGGAAACTTTTAAGTTGTATGGCAACAACTTTTCAAACAGTTTTTGCTTGACTTTTTAACGACTATGATAAATTTTTTTCTATCAATACCTAACCATTGTGAATGAAATGATTAATTAAAGTGAACAAAATTTTAACATCTCAAAGAAGCGTTTCATGATGTTCTACTAGTGTAAATTCCCTAGTAGTATCTACAGTTTATAACTACTTGAAATTTAAAATTTTTTCACCTAAGCCTAATTCTTCTAAGCTTTCATTTTTTTCAATTCTCTTCATAATTTTGATCTCTTTGTGCTTTTTTTTACCAAGCATAAAAAATTTGTATGTTTTATTAAAAAATTGTTTCTTATTGTATTTTTTTTCTTTTGGGTTGGGTGGGCTGACATTTGTGAAAGACTGAGTTCGATTTAATATCGTAAAAAATTGAGTTGTGGTTGAGCTCGTAAAAGCTCGGTTTATAGTTAAACCCATAAAAACTAGTAGGTTGTGATGTAAATCGTGTGAGAACAACGCACAAGAGGGGAGGGGTGAATTGTGCTTTTCACTAAAATTTAGATTTAGAAAATTCTTTCAATTAAAAAACGTTTGTAAATAAATTGTGAAATAAAAACGAAAAATGCAATAATAAAACGAGCAAAAAGGAAGACAAAGATTTTAGGTGGTTCGGCCAAACCCGTGCCTACATCCACCCCCGATCAACCCGATCGGGCTTCCACTAACCACTCCCTTTTGCCAAAGCCGGTAGGGGTAAACCAAGTACAACCGGTGCTCCAACGAGACACCAAAAATCCGAACAAATCCGGCTACAATAATGCATACAAAATGTTACCGAATGATGCAACGAAATGTGGAAGAAAGCTGTTGAAATTTGAGAAGAAGGTTGAGCCCGTAGCTCCCACAAGTATGCCAATTGTTGCTCTCGGTTTTGGCCTTTTCCTTAGTTTTTGAAGCTTTTTGCAAGTGGATTCATCAACCCATAATTTGTAAAATGTCCTATATATATAGTCCACCAAAAGCAATTCCAAACGGCTAGAAAAACGGTAAAAAAAGAAACCGGAAAATAGCCGTTGCCGGAAGCCCGAAAAGGAAGAAGAAGAGCAGCAGCCGTCCGATCCCACTTCAAGAATGGACGGCTGGATGGACTTCACGGCATGATCATTTCTAGACCGTCTGATCCGGGCGGACTTGATCTGAACCATTTGATCCCACGCACTGAACGAACGGCGCTGATTAAAAAGCCGTTCGAAATTACTCTCGCCCGTTGGATCTGGGCGGGCTTGATCTGCGCCATTGGATCCCACGCGCTGAACGAACGGCGCTGATTAAACAGCCGTTCGAAATTACTCTCGCCCGTTGGATCTGGGTGGGCTTGATCTGCGCCTTTGGATCTTGCCGAAGTTATAAGGTGGGATTTTTTAGTCCCACACTGCAGAATGGAATTTGGCACACCGCTTTATAATAACTTTGCGCCGTTTAACCTGCGAGCCACTTTGGGGCTGGCTCCCCCCTTCCTTGACCGGGATTTCATCACCCGGTTCAGGTTGACTTAGCCATGCACTGTTCTTTGACCGTAGACCGCGCTGAAGTTAGACTTAGCCGAGCTCCTCTCGGCAGGCTTGGCTTAGCCAGGCACTGTTCCGTTGACCGTTGACCAGCGCTAGCCGAGTTGCTCTCGGCGGTCTTTGGGCGGGCTTTGCTCGCCCCTTTCGGGTCAACCAAATTTTTATTTTTCCTTCTTTTTTTTATTTCTAAAAGGCCTGGACGGGCTGTTTTGACGCCGGGTCGACCCGCCCATGCTACAGTGCTTTTTCCCGAGACTTTTGCTGTTTTAGGGTATTTTTGACGAATTTTTTAGCCACAAATTTGAATATAAGTGTATAAAAATAATTTTATATTCTTATAGTATGATAAGTTAATTAAGTGGCTATGAAAAGAAATTCGTAAAAAACGATTCCAAAATAATATTAAAAAATCAAATACCCATGTCTATACATTTTGTCAAATATGCTTAGCCCAAAAATGAAAATTCATCATTAAATAATTTTATAATATTTTTAAATGTTAATACTACTAGTGTGCCTTATAATCTCAAGGTTTTGACATATCAAATTCAAGAGAAATAAAAAGAAATTTAATTATAAAAAATCTTGCGCATGTCTCAAAAATTCCTTGAAGTATGTCATGACCTCAAGGCCCTTAGAGACCATTATTTTAGACATCTAAAATACATGGCTTGATTTAATTAATTATTAACAATTTTACTTAAAAAACAAGCCTTCAATAATAAATAGCTTGGTTTTGTAATTATCACATCAAAGGGTACAACAGGTTGGAGGTGAACCGTAAGAAAAAACCTCAAGTAGGTTAGAGGTTGATCGTATGAAAAAAATCTTAATTTATAATCTTTTACTAGTAGAGTTTTTTCTGACCTCAATTGGGGGTGAACATAGGTTTTAATTTGAATTGAAATAACTAAATAATTTGGTATACTATTTCAACTTTTATTTTCATTTTTAATTATAAATACAATCAATCCTTTTATAAATCAAAGTTTTTAACTAATGCAAAATTATTTTTATAAGAAATATTTCAAAAATACGTATATTTCTTATTAGTAAAAATTATTTTAAAAATCTACAATTCACCCCCCATTGTGAGATTTGCACACTAGTTTTCACTGCACAAAGCGAAATAAGGAGTGGAAAGAAGTAGATTCAAGAAGCACTCTAGCATGGTTTGAACTTCGTAGTTATTGTCAGAGGCCGACCATAAGACGAGACACTTTCGAATGAGCTTTGTCTTCCTCCATCTATAATCTCGACTTCATTAGAACTCTAACCAATATCTTCTCCTCCGTCATTGATCCCATGTCTTTATTGCTTGCAAATCAATTGAACATCCTTATCATTCTTTATTCTCTTTGCAAGACTAAGACCCATGTCTTCTCGAGTTCCAACAACAATGTGTTATATGACATTTGGCCATTGCTTTTAAAAAGCTGTTTGGTCAACTCAATTTGACCTGCACAGAACCGCAGCCACCAACACCAACTTGCACAAACCCTCATCGACATGCATTGATTCATGTTGACTCGCTGATCGGCTTAGACCCACATTAACCCTATCGACATGTGCTCACTCGGGTCAACCCACATAGACTCGATCCATCTAGTGTCGCCCCCACGCATAGCCAAGCCCACCCACACTTAACCACGTCAGCTTGAGATCGCTCAGCCGATTAATCGCATCTACCCCAATGGATTAGCTGTCACCCTGGTTGATTTGCAACTGCTACGACTGACTCAATGCTAATCTTAAATGATTAACCACCAATCTTGTCGATTAAACATCAATCCCTATTGATTCTCTGTCGATCCCAACTGATTTGATACCAATACAACTGACTCGCCACCAAATCTAGCCGATTTACCACTAATCTTACCAGCTTGCTTCCTATTTGGTCAACTCACAATCAATTCCGGTCAAACTCATCACCAATCCCAATGGAGTCACTGCTAATCCCCAACTATGTCTATGCCGATCCCTGATCTACTCATCGCCAATCTCGATGAGTCACCACTGATCTCGATAGAGTGGTTATTGATTCGAGTTGAGTCGTCGCTGATCTGAGTCGAGTCTTTGCCTTATCCTTTTGATGTCTACCACTCTGTCCTACATCATCAAGATATTATTCAACAGTGTCAAACGTGTTCTAAAGGCGTGCTCCAATATTCTTCTAAATAAATTTAAAAATTTTGTCTATTTTTTGCATCAACAATGATGAATGTTAAAATTTAAATGATAGTCTTTATAAGACAATAAAATGTGAGTACAAGATGATTTTATCATCTTATAATAGGATATAAATCTTGGTGAAGAACAATTAGATAATTTAACATAGTCTAATATATGGTTAGACAATTTGATAATTTTCTTAAGAAATAGTCTAGAGTCTTTGTGGAACACCAAATAGATGGTCCAATGATCATTTGATGTTTATTAAAAAGTTCATTAGACGATTTGAAAAAGAGAATGAATAGTTTGATAAAAACCTAAAGATACATTAGACAAAAAATAGAACAGTTCGATCACTTAGATCTACCGTTCTAATTAGAGAGAGATTAATTAAATGTTAGGCACAGAGTTGATCTAATCAAAGCCAATAGTTTTATGAAAAGCTATAAAGATATGAAAAATAAGTAATATGCATGGTTCATGAATATAACATAATAACGTAATATACATAATTTAAAAAAAAACAAAGAAAAGAATCTCATAGATTTATTTTGAAAAAGGAGATTGGCATGTTATTCAATTAATTGTGTTTTTTTATTAATTAGTGTATTGTAAATATATCTCTTTTATATTATATTAATGAAAACTTATGAATAAATAATGATAATATATTTATTTGATATTTTTGTAATATAATTTACTTTCATATTTATATGTTATTCATAATATGTATGGTAAAAGAATGCATTAATAGTTGCATGTGACATGATCTCAATTTGGAGGAAATTATTAAGCAAGCATCAAACTTCTCTAGTCTATAGCAAGAACCCCACCTAAATTAACATATGTCTTCGCAACATAGTATGCTCCAGGCAAGCAATGAAGCAAAACGTAAACTAATTGAATCAAATGTAACCTGTTAAGTAGCGGAGCCTCAGTTCCACATCCAAACCATTCTTTCTGTTCTCCAGATCATCTAAGCAACCCAGCAAGCAACTGTGGTCCAACCAAATCATTACACCTTTTTTTTAGCAGTTTGGGTGATTTTCTCGCTCCGCTCTCCGTCGGGGAAGATCCATACTCTCGTCGCCGATCCTGCTTCCTCGGCGAAGGCATCGTCGAGAAGACGATCCCTAGGTGGCCTGTTGACTAAGTCGCTGTACCTGCCGTGGATCTCCTTCAGTGAGGTCCCCTTCGAGACGTAGTCGAATTTTAAGAAGTGTCGTCGCCGTGGATCTCCCTATCTCTTTGTCTCTGTGTCGTTATCTAATCAACCGGCGATCGTCGGCCTCACCTCTCATTTCTGTTGTCGGCGTTTCCTTGGCGCCAAGGTAGCCTCGTACTAGGGTTGGTTTTCCACCGCTATCATCATCTTATCTTTTCTTTTCCTGTCGTTTTCGAGGAACATCAAAGCTATTTCCGTGGACTGTAATTTCTCACTTATATTTTTTATAATTACTGTTGGTCATTCTAAATTCTATATTTTTGTTAGTTTATTGATTTACATGTAGCAATTAACTAATGGTTTGGACAGTTTACTGTTAACTTAATGAGGTTGTATACATAATAATATGGTCGATTTGTATTGAATGTGCATTTGGCTCGAATTTATTATTTTGGTTTCTTGTGGTGATTATAGATTGGGTTGCTTGGTGAATCTTTGGAGGAGTTTGGTTTGAGTTTTGTTTCTTGAGGTATTCAACTCTTATTTACTAGAGATCAAGCATATTTGTTGTTAGGGACTCTTTTGACATTTGCTGAATGCTTGATTCAAATTATATAATTTAATCGTGTTTAATATTGTTTTAAAATAATTGCTCACTTAGTTTCTATATATGTTATTGTTGAACATGTTGATTTGTAAGATTTAGCTTCTTTATTTAATTAGTTGGTTTATATTATAGGCATTCTTGTTATGTTATTTTTTCATAAATCTGATAGATGAAATTTTGTTGCATTTTGTCCTAGGCTTTTTCATTGTTATTCTGAAGGCATCACATGCACAATTCTGTTTATGTTCTGTACGCTCAATTTTTTTTATTTGTTGTTCAAGTGTGTCCATGACTACCCAACCAAATTGGCTGACACTGATTGTTATATTTATTTATTATTTTTGAACGGATTTTTTTATAGACTCGACTCTCTTTTTTGTATAATTTTTTTTGATATACCAATGCTTCTTGCCATCCTGAATTTCTTGTTGTGCCCTTTTCGCCATTTATATATTTATATATATTTTAACATAAAATATGTGCCAATTATACAAAAAAGAGTAATTTTTTAAAATTATTTTAAGATTTATTAGTCTCGTGTTGGACCCACTATATAAGGTGGGATTTAGCCTAGATAGTGCTACACCCCAACCTTGTGTTGTGAGATAGAAATGTAGTGGGCTTACTTCCCAACCCAATAGAGCCTTGGTCTTTACTCAGTTGCATAGGTAACAGTTAAAAGTATGTTCTGTAAAAAAGAGTTTTCTAAGAAGACATTTTATTTGAGTTAAAATGGACAAATTATGAATGATGTTTGTTGAATTTTTGATACTGTTGACATTGAAACGAAGGAGTTTTTGTTGTATGTGTCTTGAAAACATATAAAACATGGTTTTCTTATCATATGTATTCTTTAAAACATTCAAAATGAACATAATTTAATTTGATTTATTTTGTATCATTGTATTTCATACTAACACTTGTAATTTTTCTTGAGTTTATTTATCACAAGTTCACCAATTTTAGATTTTTTATACTTCTATATTTGTAGTATACTTATCGTACATTTGAAGTATATGTAAAGTAAAGCTTATTCATATATTATGTAATTTTTGAATAGTTGTACAATTGTATTTTTCATATATTGTTTTTGTACTTTTCAAATTTACTGGTATATATGTTACACAATGAATATATTGAAGTATTCTTTATTGTTTGTTTATTATATAATAAAAATATAATCTCATCTAGTACACTTAAAGTATTTTTTGTGCATATTATAATATAAGATCAACTCAAGCTTTTGTACTTTTGAAATATATTTTTTTTATTATGTATACTTTAATATTAGTTTTAAACATATAAATTTGATGTTTGTTTAATTTTATGAACAGTTTGCATAGGCAGTTTTAAGTGTAGTTGACATTTTATTTCTTTTTGTGTACTACATTTTAACATCTGCTTTATACATGTGTACATTTTACTGAAATGTGAGTACACTTCTACTTTACCAAATATGCCGAATCACCTTTTTTTAATCTTAGCCATTGATTTGGGCCAAACTACATGGCATTCAGACAATGAAACAAGATGTTTTTATCTTTAGTCCAATTGAAAGTGCCCTGAAGTGACATGTGGAGCTTGAGGAATAATTGCTAACCTGCAATTTCTCTTGTCTGGCTTTTGGAACATCAATAGATATTTGATTGTCAAATGTCCTTTGTGAAATAGTTTTTTCGTGCATCCTATTTCAGGATCTATTTACTTTTCTGAGTGCCATGTGTTTTCAAGGAGGGCCTTGAAACCTAGTCAATCATAGTGACACAGTTTCTCCTTTCTAAAGATCTTTGAATATCAAGTCATGGTTGAGTACGGTTCACTGCTGCAGGCAATGCTTTGTTTTCTGAAATGATCGAAGGGCACATGAGCTTAATTGATAGTAGCCACCTTCATAGCTTGAGATGCACATAATCTAGATGGACAAAGCTACCATATCGGCATGTGGTTGGGCATCAACCCCAATAAGTTAAATGGTTATAACTGCATGTTAGTTGTACTGAAACATGTGGGAAAATAATGTCATTTTTTATAAACATCTTCCACCATCATTCTCTCCTATAAAAAGACCCCCAGTCTTTAGTTTTCATCTTGGATAAAGGGGTGGCCCACTTCAAGAATTAGATGTAGTCTACTCTTTCATGAATCTTTCTTCTTTATTTTTCTCTTTGATGAATGTTTTATGTAGGGTAGTAAAATTTTTCTCTCTTATTGAGAAGCTTTTTCCATTCTCTCATTGCAATCCACTTGTTTTGATTAAAATAAGTTTCTATCTAATTTCTTGAATCCACTAATTGCATAAAAAAAATACTATGTAATGTCTTATTATTTTTAAAGTATATTTTACATATAAATAAATTTTCATATTATTAGCACAAATACAATTGTACTTAAATATAGCTATATTTTCCTATTATTAATATGAATGTGTATTTTATGTTAACATATATTTTGTCTTATTATTTATTACGTATACTATATTTCAATATAATTATATTTTTATTTTATTAGCATGTATAATTCAAGGGATTGGTAATGGGTATGCAACGCTATTATGATCTACTACAAAAATCAATAAATGCAATTATGTCAAAAATAGAGCAAACAAATAAGCAAGAATTGCTTTAGTGCATTAATCAAGCCCGTATAAGTTGTGCATTAAATTTCCCGATTTATTGACGGATTTACTATACAGGGATCGAATCATTCTAGAAGGGTCCCTTTTTTGATTAGGTAGCATGGGAGGCCCATCTTATCATTTAATGGCTCATGTTAGAGTGTGCAATTCTTGATTAGCCATCTTATCATATCAATCAAATAATTTGACAAAAGGAGGATTTTTCAGCTGGTGCAAATGAGTAGATAAGGCCTTTAATCTTGTAATTTGCAACTGATTGAACATATTTCAAAATCTTAGAAATTTCTTTTTAATTGATTTTACTTTCTTAATCACCATAATAAGATTAAATCTTTAGATATAGCTTTGGAAAGATGGGTATTTTTCTCATCATATGTAACAATATCTTGAGAGTATATCCAAGGAATTTTTTTTTTAGATTTATAGTTTCCACCAAAATCTAGCGTTGTTTATCTTTTAAGTTATACTTGATATTAAATAGGATTATTAGCTAAAGTAAATCCTTTTCTTTTATGGATAAAGGGATGCTCTAATGATAGAGGTAATCATGATGGTTATGATCATGTTCTTATTATCATAGATTTGTGAAAGAGTAACCATCATTATGCTTCAACCATTTTTTGTTTTTCTTATTGTTTAAATTAAACAATTGTGTTTAGTTCTTTTCTATCTATGTTTACATCTCTTTTATTGTCTTCAATTCTTTGCACACGCTGGTTTATTCTTGTGTGAGTGCTTTAAGGTACTTGATCTTATCTAATCAAGGACATTATGGTAGCAGAAAGAATTTCTACGCTTGGATTCTTGTATTTTTATAATTTTACATTTTACTTTCGAGATTGCCTCTTGGTAAGTTTATGTTAGCATGAGATTTATCTCATAAAAGAACTTGTTTCGAAGGGATATTAATTAGGTTGGTATTAGCATGTAAGACTGAATATGGAATCAAGCCATCTTTTCAACATCTTTAGATGAGTTGGTGCATATGATTATGCATAGAATTGTATGATAAAGTTATGCTATGCCATACTTCTAGATTGTGGCTTGAAAGGTGGTAGAAAAGAAAGAAAAGCATTGATTCGGAGAGAAGAAATGTTCACAGTATGGTACAAACCATTTACAACCCTTAACAAGTTAAACCATTGATGGGGATATTAAACAATGTATAGTTTAGGTTTTTGTGCCATAGAAGGAGAAGGTTCTTGGTTGATTGAAAGGGAATTTGGTTAGTGGCTAAGGAGTAGGTCTATCTTGAGGCAATTATGGTGGGAATCCGAACTTTGATATCACTGCTTTTTGATAAGTTGAAGGCTAGCATAGACCTTTCACGGTAGAAGATAAAGTTCAACCTCCAATCTATGTTTTGGAGATTGTGGTTGAGATATTCAGTGGCTGGTTTGGTCAATTGGAAACCCATTTCTTTATATGGCTATTTTAGTCAAAGGCTGTGTTGCATGCTTTAAACTTACTCACCAAGCCTTTGTGTGTGGTATGCTCTTCTATGCTTAGGAGTAATACATAGATGTAGTTGGAGGAACTTCAAGAAACTCTTACGAGAAGAATTCTGTCCTATGGGATACTATAAAGAGCACAAGAGAAGGTAGCATAATTTTAGGCAACAATGGAGGCAGTTGGTACAAGAGTACACCAAAAAATTTGGTTGAAAAATAGTTGCGCATGGCATGAGTCTCAATGATTTGTTTATTTTGGGGAAATATCTCTCTAGTGTGCATGCACATTGAGCTACAAAACTAAACTTATTTCTTATCTCGAGCATTGGTTAAGCTAATTCATATGCCATGGTTGTTGAGGAGTGTGGACATAATAGAGCAAAAGAGCTTCTTTTTAACAATAATAAACAACAACAATTATGGCAAAAATGGTATTGATAATCTCAACATATATAAGAAGATTTCTAATCATAATTCCTTCATTACAAGACGTTCTAGTCAGGTTTACAAGCATTGAAAGATTTTGGGCATCTTAAAAAGTATTTTTGGCAACTTCTTACTAAACTAAAGAGGGAGATCCAATAAGAGAAGAAGAGGACCAATCTTGCTATTGTAGGAGAAGTGGATTTAGATGAATTAAAAGTCATAGATCTTAGTTTTACTTTGATGATGAAGCCAATGAAAAAGGGGAAACGTGAAATTAATCTCTTTGACATCAATGTTCATGTTAAACACAAGTTTGTGAGAGTAATTATCGATGCAAGATATTCAACAAGCTCAGTTTTTTTACAACCGTGTGAAAGAATCAAACTTGATAATGTAGTCATATTCAAGTTTGTATAAACTTGAATATATTTTTGGTGATATAAAGCAGTAAGGTGCAAGACATTGAACTATAATGTTACAATTTCAAAGGATTTGATAGATTATGTTACTTGGGGTTTGGTACTCCTTGATGTTTGTAGCATTATGCTTGGGAGGCATTATTTATGGGATATAGATGGCATCTACCATCACTGATATCAAAAGTACTATCTTATAAGGATTAGCATCATCTATTTTATTTTGTTTAACCCTCGACAATGGAGGTAAGTAGATATTTTGCTTTCAAAAACTCCTATTTTTGAAATTCCATCAAGGCGAAAGTTGTTTTACAAGTATTCTTGACTATAGATGAATAATTCAATTTCCTTGCTTAAAGAGATGTAATTCTATATTGTGTGAGCAGGTACCATTGATGTAGTGATTTTAGTATCTAGAGTTTGCGAGCATGCTGCTATACAACTTTCAGAGGAGAGGCATGTTAGAGTTACACCATAAATCGATGACATTCTATCTATCATGGTTGCAGAAAGAGAAGATCAAGCAGAGCTTAAACACCATATTGGTGCTTGGAATTATCTTATCAATTGATTATTTATTCACAAGAGTTCCATTTTCAAATTGGGGGCATGTGATCATGGCAATAGTCATAGGACTACAACAATGCTATGATCCACTACAAAAAGCAACAAATGCAGGTCTATAAAAAAATTTAAAAAGTAAGATAGGAATTTTTTTTCACAAATAAGACTATTCTTGTTATGCCATTTACTATGTGATCACATTGTCTTATAGGGAACCTTATTTCATGAACCATTTGATCCATAGTTAATTCGTTCTATTAGGTCAACTGATTTCTATGATAGTAGGGGAATTTTATATTTTGGTGTAGAATCATATTTTTTATTAAAAAAATTAGATTGCCCAATCCTTTGTTTTTTAGACTTGTTGAGCAACTTGATCATATCGTATCAACTCATTCAGTGTAGCAAGGTGTTGTCTACTATAAAAAACTGTGAAAATTTATTTTTATGGTTTTGTTTTTGGAAAATTGTCATTGGAGGATTATATGTTCAGCTATTGATTTGGAATGACGAAAATTCATCTCTAGTATACCTAGAAACAACTTGGGAGTATATGAAAGGAACTTGGATTTAGATTTAAATTTTCTTATAAACTTTTTCACATCAAGGTATTAGATCTGTGTATTGTTGACTAGTGGCTGAAATCAATTCAAGCTTTAACTATTTTTGCTTAACTTGAAATAAAAAATTCAACACCATCAATGTGAGTTGCTGTTGTGGTCGACAAAAAATTAAAAACCTTGGCTTAGATGAAATCAATAAAGTGAAATTAAAGCAATGCAAATAAAGTCAAAATTTTTCAAAGCCTAGATGTTACTTGATGGAGATGTTCTTCATTTGAAAGGCCTGTGAGGAAGCCAAGCAGGTTAGAAGACTAGATTGAAGCCATAGTGCTCTTAGGATCAAGACTAGTGGTCCTAAGTAACTTCTGAGCTTTGATTGCTGAAGTTGAGAATTGAAATGCAAGATGTGACTAATAATGAGATGTAATTAGACAGCCTCGATCAGAAATAGAGAAACTCATGGAATGAAAAAATAGAGAAACTCATGGTGAAGTGCATAAAAAAAGTGAGCCTGATGAATGCAAAAAATAAACTAAAAATATCTAAACCACCTTATTAATGTTGAAGTCGAAAATAAACGGGCTGAATGTTGTCATTTAATTGTGTTTGCAATGTTAAGTTGTATCCTAGATGTGTTTAGTGCGTCTTCCTTAATGTTCATTATTTTTCTAATTTTTTTGTTAGAATATGTTGCATGGTACGCTTGAAATGGTGTTCTAGCATTTCCTTGCGTATCGTTTCTTTATATGAGTTAGACGTTGACATGATGTGGTATGTGGTGGTTTGAGTGCTTCCCAATCATCATTTAGTGATTATAAAATTTATCTTGTATTCATTTTCTTTTACCATTCTCTTGAAGTTGTATGCATGTCTTAACTTTCATTTTTCTTTTGTTCTTAAATTTCAAGAATATTGAAGGAAGTCTATGTTGAATTGTTGGATATCATGAAAAAGGTTAATTTATTGGAGTCGTTTTTTATTGTACTTGCTTAAATCTCATTTTTGTTGCATTATATCAAATATGCGATATAATCTCATAAATGTTAAAGGTTTTGATTATACATATTTATAATGAATGCATTGTTTTTTTTAACATTTTATGGGATTATGACCATTATAGAATTATTATTAATTGTACTAAACTTTGTAAAATGGTTGTATTGCATGTTATTTTAGCATCTTTTCATTGGCTAAAGCCTTTAATGGCTTCAATTGTTTATGAGTATCCATGGTTTGTTTGTATGGGCTCCTTTATTGTTTTTTCTTGGTCATGATGTTGATTTTTTGTTAATCTAGGCTCGAAAAGGATGGTGGGGATGACTACTATCGTTTCTCGATTCTGATTTAATCTATTTTTTCTTTTGCAAACCTTCTTGATGATGGTTATGCGTGTCTGAACCATCTTCTTCCATTCATATTTTATTACGTCTTATATTCTTTGATTTCTATGTACGATACTTCAATTTAATGGAATTTTGTTGATATATGCAAAATTTATATGTGAAATAAATTTTCTTATGGCTATGGTTAAATGTTGCTCCATTTATGTCATATCGGCTTTGTTTTTTTTCTCCTTTTAATTTTGATTTTTCCGTCTTGATCATTGTTTTGTTAAAGTTAATTCAACATGTAGTTGGCACATGTAACTTTGTGGTCAATTTTATTGCTGTTAACTTTGTTTTCTTTTTGTAGTGGTATTTTATTTCTGCTTGTGCGAGCTATCAATGGGATGTCATTTTGTTCATTTAGTTATTATTCTTTGTCTTTGGAGTATTTTATTAATTGAAAATAAAAGTTTTAGCTTTCCATAGGCTTTCTTTGGGTAGTGTACAAATTAGTAGCCTTTTGAGTCCATATGGTTGAAAAGCATGTATTGTTATGTTCTTGCCATTCGAGTAGAATGGAACAATTTGGTAATAAAGTTTGTTCAAAAGAGTTACAATTTTTTTTCTTATTGTCCACATTGATGATTGATTGGATGCAAAGGGTGAGAACTTGTGACGGTGTGGCCAAACAGCAAATGTTAGAGCCAGAGGAAAACTAGACACAAAAAATGTAAGCAAATGATACATAAAACATTACCTTTTAATATGAAAACTTGAAAATGGGGAAAAACATGTCTCATTGACAACCCTCGAATGATCCAATAGTTACCATTGTCATTATAGCTAACTCTCTCCTTTTACAGAACTAAAAAAGAGATCAAAAGAGAGGAAGGATATTGGAAGAAGAATGAATTAAAGTCTCCTATTAGAGAAAAAAGAAAGGAGAAGGATCACCCTACCCTAAAATCATACTTGGGTTTAAAAAGAGAGGTAGGAGAAAATGACAAAATGACATAATTAGGGAAAGAGAAAAAGCTATCCATAATTAATGAAATGCGTTATATAAAGAGAGGACAAACATATAATATGTGCACATCACCAAGTACTAATTGGCTTGCATATTTTTTGGATAACATTAGTCCTTGGATTTTTGAGGGATAGTTTTTCATGTTATGTTGATAAAAGACTTAATTCGACACAACTCAAATGTTGCAATTTGAGATTGTGGTTTGCAATTTGAGTAAAAGATCAAGGGGGAATAAAAAAGGGTCAATTCTTTCATGTTGAGAAAATCCTTAAGCCATTGATCCTTTGAAGGTTGGTGAGATGAGCTAGGAGTGTTAAGGTGACTTGGGGAAGAATGCCAAAAAGAGGAAGTCTGGCCCAGAGCAATGAGAGGCTTGATGATTGTGAAGAGTCGGAGCAAGGGTGACCCGAGCAAGAATGCTTAGACCTAGAATTTTGGCTTAGAGTAGTGAGAAGCTCTACTGTTACTAGTAAGAACAAGGGTGTGCTAAGATGACTTAGGAAAGAATGCCCATGCCAATAAGTCTAGCCTTGGGCATTGCATTGTGAGGCTTAACAGCTGTTAGGAAGTGTTAGAGCAAAGGAGGGCCAAGACAACTTGGGCAAGAATGCCCTTACCAGGTTGTCTAGTCTAGAGTGGCGAGAGACTCGACAGCTACCATGAAGAGTAGGAGCAAGGTTGGGTGAGGATGGCTTGACAAGGGTGCTCAAACTAGCAATTCTTTTTTTTGATTAGATGGATTTATAAATTCAATTGAAATTTAGAATCTATAGAATATATTAAATCAAGTCTTCTCTTTGCTTTACAAAATAAAAAAAATAAATCAAAGTTTATATCCCTCTCCTCCTCACCCCTAAACTGTCTCTCATCTCTTATCCTCACTTGAGCTCCTTTTTCTTGTCTATATCTACATATTATCGCTCTCTTTTTACTATCCATCATCATCTTTCTTTCCTATCTCTCTCTATAATACCCGATATAGATATCTAGATAATATTATAATTTAAATATCAATACTATTCAGATAGCGTACAATCAATTGTCATTCTTATTGAAGTGCTGCGTGTTATGTCAAAACTAACCTTTCGATGCTGTTCAGGTTCCGAGCAAGATGCCCTCGTTTGATGGGTACCGCAGTCTCTCTCCTAAGACGAAGAACATTGTGGTCGCCGGTGGCTTGGCCGGATTTGTCCTCGGAGTTTACTACTACACCATGAGAGCAGTTGGAAGCACGGACGAGTTGCAGGTTGCGATCGACAAGTTCGAAGAGGCAAAGAGAAAGGAAGCAGAAACGGCCATCTCTCGCTCGTCCTGAAAGTCTTACTGCCTCCGGCCGTATGAGGTAAGATATATTTCACTGCAGTCTGTTACAGAGACGCGAGACTATCAAAAAAACCTTATCAGTTCATATAAGCCTCACTGTTATTCTAAAATAATAAATCACTGTCATATAAATCTTCGCAAAACAAATATCAAAGAACAATGTTTGATTTTTACAATATTAATGAATGAAAATATAAATTCTAAAGTCTCACTGTAATTGTAATGGGTTTGAACATATCATCCGAGATATGAAGCTAATAATAATGAAAATGTACATAACTATTATATCTAACATGCGTATAATTGTACATGTTATTTCATGCATTGCATAATCTTGTAATTGCTCACATAAAAATTGTTCCAAGTTTTGTCAAAGCTATCTTTTCTATTTTAGTATGTGAAGTACATGTTTTGTAATTTTTAAAGTGTATATCAATTTTGTTTGATTTTAAAAAAAGAGTTTGTATAATAAAAATTTGATATTTATTTGGTATTAGTTCAAAAAACCAATAGACTTTGAATAAAGTAGTTCTTGAATAAGTTTGAGAAGTGACTGATTATATCTATTATATCAATATATAGTGAAAATGTATATTGTCATGCAATTCAAAATGGTCTAATGGTGATGTAGATTCAATTAAAGTTGAGTAATGAAGAGAAATTAAAATGGATTTTAAAAAGAGAAGAAAGAAAATTTAAAATTAAAAGAATTCTTGTGCATAAGATGGTAGTTAATAGTACTCTATGACAAGTAATTGGTTTGAGACAAAGGTTGTTAGTGGAGGTAGTTAGTAAATGGTCAACTATGGTTGACCTTGGGTGGCAACAACAAAAAATGATGACAATTGGCCATGGTCAATAGCAGTGGATGTTGATGGTTGTAGTTGAAAGTTATGTATAACAATGGTGTTTAGCAAACATCGATGGTGGGTGGCATGGCGATCAGTGGTGATTGTCGATATTGGCAAATGCTGGCAATGTTATTGATCAATAGTGAATTGAATAAGGACACGAGCAATAGTGGTTGACTATGGTTGATGGTAGTGGTTGGAAACAATGACAATTGATAGTGGTTAACAATGATGAGAGTTAACATCAATCAATTGTGATGTCTATTAAAAATGTTCAACAATGGAAGTTCTTAGTTGAGTGTGGGTGGTGTCTTTTATACTCAAATGTAGAATTATGAGACGACGATAGTAGTCAAGCATTATAATTTTAGAAGTTAATATACATCTTTTAAAAGTTGATTAATATATTTGATTTTAAGAATTCTTATTTACATATTTTTAAAAATATATAAACATTAGTAATCAATAAAAATAAACAAATAAGATAAATAATTTGTTTTTATTGAACTTTTAAAAATAATAACATTTTTTTGTTAACTAAGCACTTTCAAGAACATCTAAACTTCTCCATAAGCTATATTCTTCTTCTCATTTGTTTGAATATGCTACACACAAAAAATATTTAATTTAAATATATGATGTTTTTGGTCCTTTTTTGTGATAATTTTTACAATAAAAATTGATATTCTTTTTCTGTCAAATTTAATATATTTTAAACGATAATTGAATATCGTATTTTTAAAAAAACTGGGAAGCTAGTAGTGGATTGTCCGAAACAAAATCCAGCAGAAATAAACGCCAGGCATCTCCACGTAAGCAGATTCAATTCCAACACAGTTGTCCACTGTCCAACAGCCTCCTCGATTTCTCCCCTTTCCCTCCAAATCTTAATGCTCCACTTCGTCGCGTTCGCTTCCCCGAGGTTTTCACTGCTTCCGATCACCCTTTTCTCTGCTAGTAAAGGCCTTCGGATTCCAGCCAAAAGGTTCTCTGCTCGATCGCTTCCTCCCGATGTTCTAATGTCCGAGTCAGGTTAGCTTCCGCTTTCGTTGTCTTTGTCCGTGATTGCCTTCGTGAGACCTCCGTTATTTTGTTCGTTTCAGGTTCGGGTGACTCAGGGAAAGGGCCAGTTCGAGCTGGCGGGAGGAGAAGGTCGAAGAGAATTGTCGAGGTCGCAGCTGATGAAACTAATGGAGGAGCCCTTGAAGCCAGTGTAAGATTCTACTTCGTGATTCCTAGCTTTGCAAATAATATGACGACTGCTCGGTTATAATCAAAATATTGGGTGGGTTCAAGTTTTCTGTGATGATGGCTGGCTTTTGGTACAAGATTTTGTTTCCTTTTGTGCGTATATGCAATTTTTTTTCCTCTTATTTGCTGATTTCACTTACTTTCCAGCATAGTAGTTTGCCAGATATTGAAGAGTTTGCCTATAATCCAGGAAAGGTACCTCAACGTTCGAAATCAGGTGTAGTCTCCTAAATGTCCTGCTACCATTCTTTTGGTATTTTAATCGCTTTACTTAATGCAAAAAATATGTGAACTATATGCTAGCAATATCGAAGGCAACCTATGGCCTAGTGTTTTCTATTATGTATGTTGGCTTCCAAGGCTTACCTCGATTGGACGTAATAATTTTGGGAAAAATGGAGAATTGCATATCTAGCTTTAGTCATGCTTGATAAAGCTTTAAACATTCTTTTCTTTGAATAATTGCTAGATTACAAGCAAAGTTTGTTCCTTTAGGTACAACCGAAGCCCTGCACATTATTTGCATTTCTTTAAAGGCTTCATAATCATGGGCGGCATACTTCATTAGCACTTTAAATAACTCTGTAACCATAATCATTGCTGTATATCTTGCTTAACAATGAAACAGATATTGCCATGAAAAGAAGCTGCTTATGTTGTGTTTTTAATTAGCATCACCATAAAGGAGCATTTGTGTTCATGATTTTATTCATTGATTGCTTTTTAAATATCGATGTTCATATTGAAATACCGAAAAAAATAAAATTTAATTGCAAGTAATGTATATCTATTGGACTATTGCTTGTATGGGTAATGATATATGACAGAACTTTTACAAATATATAAGTGCAAAGTATAAGTAAGCATGCATAAGATAAGATTGGATACATTTCAATAGGTAATAATACTGTCTAAAAAGACGAGTTGTGTGCAATGGTAGCATATTTATTTTATAGCAATCTTGCATTTTTATAAGGGCTTACACAATCTTTGAGGCATCTCGTACTTTGCAAACACTTAGGATGTTACACTCGTCTATGGAATAGATTAAAGGAAGAGAAGACTAAGGTGTGTTTTGTTTCATGGTTCCAGTTGGATGAAAAGGGCTGTTGAAGAGGGTGCAGTCACAAAAGCAGGGGAAGCAATTTTGTGGAGGTTTAGTGGACGAGCCCTTGGAACCAGGTTTTAATCTTCTAGGTTGTTTCCTAACGATTTACCTAAAGTTCAAAACAAAGGGGTGAAATTTAGGAGATGAAGATAAGTTTGTGTTTAAAATACAACATAACAAACTCATTCAATTGTCCTTATGAAATCACTTGTACCATATATGTGTTTTCTTTTTGAGTCCGATTTTTAGCATGTTTCTAGCTGTCATTTTATTGTTCGTAGGGTTTTACTTTGTTATAGCGATAGTTTAAATAAAAACAATTGAATTGGTTTATCCAAAAACCCAAATCTGAACTTGCTGAATTCTCAGCATACAACATTATGTCAAATAGTTTTTTTGTGCTGTCCATTTGTTGTATGGAACTTAATATCTTAGTTTGGAATTAATTTAGTTTTTAGAGGTTGCCAAAACTTAAAATTAGAATTAGGACAGCCTGAATTTGTTGCTTATTCCATCGATTAGGGTTTATCTTTGGTACCTTATCTCTTTCTATAGTTGATTTACTATCATAGCTTCAGGTTTATTTAAGGAGACATATATTAGTGGTGTTTTTATGGGAATTCATATGAAAGGCCAAAAGAGAAAATTACATAGAGGATTGGATTGACAAATTTGATTTTTGATATTCCACAATACTTGGGTAACTTAACCATGACTTTGGATTTTAGTAATGGGCTTGAGGGTTGCTTCCCTTAAACCATCCCAAGAACTAGAAAATAAGAATATTAATGTAGAAAGTGAGAGAAGGGTAGAGCCAAAATAAATTGAGAGCGACTATTGAAATATGACCATCATATTGAAAATCACTAAATGAAGCTATAGATGAGGTTGGAGTTCTTATCAGCCAAGTTTACCTAGGTCCAAGTATTCGAGAGAGGATGTGGACCACCTTCTTGTCCTTGGTAGGGGGATCACTTTGTGGTTTCTATTGTAGATGATCCCTACCACTAGATAATTTCCTTCTAATGAGTCATCCTTTTAGTAGGCCAAAACCTTATAAAGATCTTTATATGTGGAATATAGTTCCAATGCATAGTCAAGAGCAAAAATGATGATTATGACATTACCAAGATAGTTAAGATAAATGTTCCATCATTTTATGGTTGATTTGACTTTAAAGTCTTTACTCATTGGATCTTAGATGTAGATAATTACTTAAGCATGGCAATTCATGTCTAAGAAATGCTAAGTTTGTTTTGTTAAACTTAATTTAACTAGTCAACATAGAATGATTATTCAATCGGACAAGAACGGAACTGTTTAGAAACTAGACATAAATGATTGAGTTTTTAAATGAGAAATACTTGTCTCAAGCTTATCATGAAGTGCTATTTAATGTGTTGTTATTGTTAAAATAGAGAGCTCTTTGTGTAGCTAATTATATGGTCAAATTTGATGAGCTCATGAACTAATGTGGTGGAAGATCCTTTTGTCATGTTAGCTCTATTTTATTTGGGATGATTCCTATTTATCACAAAAGAATTTTTTTTTTCCAAAAATATCATTCATTAGATGAAGTATTGTGAAGGTTGTGAAGCTTGAATAGTATCTTAAAGTGAGATGAATACCTTTTGGGGTGACATTAGTCTATCATCCTCGATTTGATTCAGTAACTCAGACCCATTAAAGCAACCCATAATTTCTAAATATTTTAAAAGAAAAGTCTTTATAAAAACTTCGAGCACTAAGACTTCAACTTGTAGTGATTAAGTGCCTAAAAGCTATGCAATATGTTTACTGCCATCCAAGAGAAGTCCTTTATGGTGATGACCATGAAACTAGAGAAAGAGAGATCCAAGAAAGAGAGGAGAAAGGAACTATGGGAAAACTATTTGTAGAACCATGTGATGTTTCTAGTGATGTTGAGTACACTCTTGATGGAAACCTTGAAAGTTGAACTACACCCAAAATCGAAAACCTTATAATTCTACCTAGGTGAATAACACTAAGTTTTACCCAACATTAATAATAGCCCTTTTGTGACATTTTACATTTGGATATTACATAGTTTTATAAAGATGTTGGTTTTATGATGTGAACTTTTTCATCTGTAGTTGTTAAAACAGTTGGTGTTTTAAGCACAAGGGAAAGAAAAACACCTTAGCTCTTATTAAAGGTAACCTAGTTGCTAGAAGTCAGTTTCTCCATATTTTAATTCAACAATAATTTAAAAAGAAGATCATTGAAAATGATATTATTTATTCCTTAATTGTCAATGAGACAATTTATTTCAATTGAATTTGTGGAGTGGTTGATAGAATTTATTCTAATATTGAGGAGTTCAAAGTTTGCCTCAAAAAATTACAGTTGAATTAACTCAGTTGTGTGAGAACCATGACTATATACTAGAACTTGGCTCTTTGTTATATCCTTTTTAGGGTCCCCTCACCTCTATGCAATTGTCTCAACAATCCTGACCATCATAAGTTGTGACCCGCTTGTGCCACTTAAGTCGTAGGTCATCTTGGGTAACTTAGTAATGGATTTGCAACCAGGCACCTCTTGAATGTTGTGTGTAAGAGTGTAGGACCATCATGCCAACTATTTTTATGCCTTGAGTGCTTTTTCTTAAGAAACAAAAGTTCCAACTTGCTTGCATTGTCTAAGCCTCAAATTTGCTCACAAAGCCCTAGTATTCTTTCGCACTTCTCAAATTTTTCTTGGAAGAAAGAGCACATGACGCTCAAACTTGCTCTCTTTATGCCTTTAGTGCTTTGTCTTGAGTATTGTAGGCTAAAACCTATTTGTATAGCTTAAGTGTTAGATTCACTCTCAAATTGTTGGCAAACGCAAATACTTTTTGGATCTAAATATCAACCCTTCGGATGATTGTGTTGGTCATCACTACCCATTAGTATGTCCATGGAATCCTTAAGATCTTGTTTATTTATATTAACTTGCTCTTATATACTATGGTTCTCTTCGAGACCTTGTGAGTTATTAGCAATTTCAATTGCAATCCAACTATTGAAGCCATAGAGTAATATCGACCAACCAGCATGGTGCATACATCTTATGGTTAATAGCATTTTAAGTGCACATATAAATCAAGTAATATTCATTACAAGCATTTGTTTACTTTTTGTTTCTCATTACTCTAAGTTGTCCTAACTTGCAACCTATGCCACATCAATCATGTGAGCTCTCTCTTTGTTGTTTTCTTTTTGGCTTCTTATATTAGCAATTGCTGAGGTTTCTCCTTCCAAGCAATAAAGGGCCATGAATTGCTCAAGGCTAGCACTCTTCCCCAATCTCATGAAAAGTCTTTTGTCATCCATCTCTTCTTGTAGTGGTGCAGGATCTGTGGTACTCAAGGCCATTTCTAAGTTTTTTTGTCTTTTGTAGCTCCTTTTTCTTAGCCTCATTCAATCCCTTTTATCCATTTCCCCTCCAAATTCTTCAGGTACTTGTGGCTCACCCTTAGCTTTTATATGGCCTTTTTTTGAGCTATTTGTTTCTCAATCAAAACTTTCTTTAGGTTCTCTATTTCCCTTTGCATTTTTTCCTTACCAACTTTTCCATCTTCCAATTCTTATGATGTTGACCCATCAACTTGTTCAACATTTGTCTTTCTTTTCCTTATCATGGTGGGGTTAAGCAAGTCCCTTGCAAGCTAGGATTACCACTTGGATGATCCATTTAGGAACTGTCCTGATCTCCAACCTATGTTCACTTGGGATCCTTAACATGTTGAATAACTTTGACAAATTGTTGAAGCCTTCTCGATCTTGACGAAAAGTCTTCTTGGTGGCCTCTTATTGGTCTTCTATAGAAATTTCCAGGATTGCCTCTTTTTGATCTCTCACCCTTATTACCTCTAAGATTTTTTGAATTGTTGGGTACATCTTACCATATCTCAAATGGATTTAGATCACTATATCGTTGTTTGTGTGTAGCTTTTCCAATCTCTAAGATGTTTCCAAATAGTTACTGCTTAGGTAAATTGCAGATAATGACTTGGCCCCTTTTCTAGTAATTCTGTAGACATTTCTATCATTATTGGTTCCCTTTCATCTTTAGCCTTGCTCTTTCAAGCCCTCCTTTCATTCTTCTACATGATATAAAAAAGATTGTCTTCTCTTAATTTTTTATGAAGGAGATTAGACACTCACAAGAAGGGAAACAAAAAGAAAATCTAGGGCTTGCATGATTGTGAATGTTTCCTTCTCAATGCTTGTTGCTGCTTAAATAATTTCTTGGGTCAACAAGACATTTCATTCAAGATTTAGATCAATAATTTTGGCGTCCCTCTTAGTTTTTCATTAATATCAAGCTATTGAGGTAATAGTGTTATTTTGGTTTCTATGTTAAGTTCTCTATTAGGTCGACCTTATGTCAACTAAGTCATCATGATAGGATATCAATCATTTTTAACTTGAAAAGGGTGTGATGGTTTTTCGTAAGATCAAATGTCAAAATATATGGTTCAAATGTATTAGTACTTTCTGAATCTTTTGCACAATTATTGCATGAATATCCATTCCACTCATTAGGTGAACGACACATCGACATATCACGCACTCGAGAATTCAATGACATGGCTTAGGCATTTCGACTACTTTGAAATTGTTTTTGATGGTGAGGTTATCCATTACAATGTTCATTTGAGATAACAAAGAATTGTTCTCATAAATAATTGGATTCCTAAAGTTACCGATTAGCTATAAGCAAAACTTCGTCATTCTCACTCTATCATGCTAGATTGGGTCGGATAATCCTCTTGTAATTCTTTATCTTAAGCAACTTAACTCACCCAGATGAGAAACTTCATTCTTCAAACAATCTTGTGCAAGGTTTTGGAGCGCCATGAATAATAATCCAAATCCTCTTTCTTTCATGATATTTGTAACCGCTTCCCATGTTTTCTCAAGCCTTTTTTTCTATTATATTCCTCAATCATAAGCATCTAGTAAAATCCCTTTTCTATTATTTGCTTGTGGTTTTTCCACTATTCTTAGGGTTTCTATGTAAAAATTTTTTGTTTATCTCTTTATTGTATTTTTTTCTTTCCTTGCATTCCTTTTTTTGTTCTTGAAAGGCTTTTAGACTTCAAAAGTACGAAGTAAATCCATTCCTACTCTCTTACAAATATATGCATTGGCAAATTACAATAACAATCCAATCTATAATTAATATAAAAGGATATTGTAGTGTGTTTGACACACTTCAGTTTAAGAGGAAGATTGTACTTTTTAATACTTTTTTAAAATTCATAGTATGAAATAAATTGTGAAAAACAGGTAGCAAATCATAGTGAAATATAATTGCAAAATGCAAACTCGTCATTTTTAGGTGCTTTGGTTCAATACATGCATCCATGTCTACCCTTAGCTAACTTTATTGCCTTCTCTCACTTATGTCCTTTATTAAAATAGGAAGATGAAAGCCTCTACACATCAGCCCGTGAGAGCTTACATGATCATTGGACTTAGAAGAGTCCTACGTACATCGGCTCAAAATGTCTTATACATGGGTCTTAGATGAGGCACACTTACTAACCCAAAAGAGCATGCAAACTTAGCTCAACACTTGAAAAGCAATGTTCTTGTATTCAGGAAAACAATAACACAAACCAAAATATAAAAACACAAAGATTACATTGATTGTTATAAAAATAAAACCTTGTAAGAAGTCTTAATGATCATTGCAATAGGTTTGCTATAGAATGTAGTTTTAGATTGATGATTTGTCATGTGCAACACTGAAAGATGGGTTTTTTATGTGTTAGTGAATTTTCTCTTTAGAATATCTTTAGTGAATTTTCTCTTTAGAATATCTCTCTAGACGAATCAACCAATAAATACAGGTTAGAGGTCTATTTTGTAGCTAAAAGATTGGTAAACAATCCTTAAACACCCTTGTGGATGTTTCAAATTTGATGTATAAAAATGATATAATAGTTTTTGTTTTAAAGTCTAATCATTCTTGCTTTTGTTAGATGGATTGGATGTTTGGTTCATTGGGATTGGGTGTCCAATCATTCAAAGGATTTTTGTGAATTATGATAATGCTTGGTTGCAATGGATATTTTACTTTGATCAATTGTGCAATAAATTAATTCCAGAAGGCAACCCCTCGTTGCACTCTAAGTGTGATCGAGATCCAATCTGCATGTCGCATGGGTGATCCTTGCATAAATTTTTTTTCATTTGAAAAGCAAAAAAATTATGTTTGCAAAATTATGAAACAGATATAATTGATGGTTAGTATTATTTATAATAATAATAATAATAATAATAATAATAATAATAATAATAGTACATAATTTCTAGAAAATATAATTCTGGAAAACCATTTGTAATTTTTTAAATTTTAAAAGCAACATTATTGTGAGATAATTTGAACATTTGCTTGAAAATAGGACTTATCCTAAAATGTTTTTTTGATGGAGCTCACTAGAATAAATGTAAAATGAGTTGAAAGTTATGCAAGTTTGTGAAGATTTGTATTTAGACATGAAAACCATGCCCATTGAATCTAATGTGATCAATAAATATATACAAGAGTTTTGCTTTTATTAATGGCTAAGATTACTTATGCATTCATTTGATGGACATTAATAAATGACCAGAAATTTATTCTATATTTGGGCAAACTAGCTTTGTCAGGTATATTTTGTTTGAATAGTATGTTTCAAATTTTCTGCACAGGCCGATTTCTGAGAGTAAACTGGGACCACCGTCTATTCAGTAAAAAAATATTAAAGAAAAGAAAATAAAATAAAAAGGTGCCTTTTCTGAAGTTTTTTCTTTTGCCTTCTTTAGACTGAATTTGGTTATCTGATGGTAATTTAGATTTGTTACACTAGTGTATAATACCAAATGCTTTTAGAATTCTGGTTCTAATGGAAGTGATCCTGCAGGTTCTCCTTTTCATGGTGCAAAAAGGATAAACGACGTGTTGATAGAAAATAAAGTTAATTTTAGAGGAGACAGTAAGAGTTGAACAAACAAAAACTTTGTTTCCTTTTCTGCTGTGGTTTTCAAAATTTTTGTTATCTAAACAATTTTTTTTAGTTTTCAAACTGGCAATTTAGACTGAATTTGTTCGTGAAACAGTGGAAGCACCAGCTAACTGGGAGGCAGTCCTTGATGGGATCAAAAAAATGAGGTTTTCAGGAAATGCTCCAGTGGACTCAAAGGGTTGTGAGAAGGCTGGCAGCTTCTTGCCCCCCAAGGTAATTGTAGACTGAATTACTGAAGCCTTTATTGTATTTTTCTGATCAACTTGCTTTTTTTCAAGGCTAGCTATTTCTAGTTCAATGTGGTTTGTTAACAAACTGCAACATTTGTTTGATTTGGGGCGTGAGTTAGTCAAACATGAGAAAATAAGCTCATATTCAGTCTCTTTTCTATTTTAGAGTTCATTTCTCAATTTGTAACTTTTCATGTTTACTGCAACAGATGTTTAGGTGTTTTGCTGTGTTGGTTAATGTTTGAATTTCTCAAGTTATTTGAAATCATTGTTCAAGGTGGATATTTCAAGGAATTTGTGGTGAAATTTTTGAATTTGTATAAATAACAAATGGTGAATATTTAGAAGTTGTTTCTCATATGATTGTTGTTATTTGTAAAAAAGAAAATATAATGTTTGTACACTTTTTTAGCTTTAACTAGACAAAATGGTAATGCATCATCTAGTATGCTCAATGATTGAGCCAAACATGAAATCTTCATGTACCTCAAGCTACTTTGGTAACTCCAATTTATATTAGCCTGATTGGTAGACATCTTTGTTTTCTGTTGTTACTGTTTAATTTGCTCTAGGCCTTGATTTATTTATAAGGCTGACTGCTTTTTCTTTTTTTCTTATTTTTGTTTTCTTCTTCGTGTCAATAGTGAAGTGGACTCACATGTAATGCAAAATCACATTTGTGTTTTTGGCCTTGTTGTTGGGAGCCTGCATTGTCCTTTTTAGTATTAATCAAAAAGGAAACGTCATGAATTAATCAAAAAACAATTTTTTGTATTTCTGCATTTCTTATAAGTTCACAAGGGCAAACATTGCCTAGCTTAATCAGCCAAGCTCTTTGACTTAGTTCACATTGTATTGAATTATTTGTTGAAACATTCCCATATTAATTCTATTTGTCAGAAGTTTTGAACATTCTATTATGATGCTGCGGTGATCTCTTGGGTTACCATACTTATTTCCACTGACTTCTCTTAGAGCTATTAGTTGAGCATGCCACGTGTGCAATTGAAGGCATCAGTATGAGAGTTGATGTTAGCCGCATAAAATGGATGGCTCATCTCGTTTTGAAGTGAACTGAATACATGATAGTTTTCTTTTTGAGGTGCACTTTTTAAATTTTTTGGCAATATATTGTCCATAAGTTAGTTTTTATGTAGCATTAGCATATTCACTTCAATGAAAATTTGGGCTTGCTTAGTTTACAAACTTTCAGAAATCTATGACTTTTTGAAAGCCAAAGCCACGCATTTGTACTGCAGATATTGGATTTCTTGTGACTTTTTAAAGTAATTAAAATCCATCAAACCTAACTTTTTTCCTACCCTCTGGTCACTGCCTCTTGTTTGCCTACTATCATCATCGCTTCTGTTGCAATTGTTGTCATTGACCACCTTCAGTGGGTCATCACTACAAACACAGATTAAAGTTTAAGAGGGAGTAACATCAATATTATGCCATCTTTAACCATATGCCAACAAACCAAAATACTCAAACCGATCAATACATTTTTGACAAATTTGACTTTTAAGAGTCTCTAATTTTCGAAATTAAATAACCAAATTGGTCCTTAATTACATCCAGGGAGGTGATTTTGGTTCAGAGCATCAATTTCATCCTTGTAATACCATTTGTGTTTCATTGCTTCAAAAATCATCCTAAAGTTTGTACTTTGCTTCGTGCTTGTTTCATGTCTTGTCAAAGTTTTCTTATCTGTGTTCAAATTGAGGATTCAAAATTGAAAATGAGTATGAGGAAAACAAAACATGTTTTTTTGTTTTCAATAAGTTAGAGTTTTTTTTTTTAATATGATGCACGTATTATAAAAGCTTCTCTTGATCATTATTCTGTATTTTTAAATCAAAGTCATTTAGTTATTCTGGGCTCACAAAAGGCACTCTTTTGTGTTCACTAGTTTCCCTTAACCCTCTACTGGTATTTCTTCAGGAAAGAAGATTTGCAATTTTAGTGTCTTCTTTGCTGTCCAGCCAAACTAAAGATGAGGTTAACCACGGCAAGTTCCAATACTTTCTGTAAAATATGGGTCTGTTGTCTTCTTCCAAGATACTTGTAATAAAGTTCTACACTCCTTTGTGTCCTTTAAAATATGTACTATTCATAATATGGAGTTAATCTTTTTTGTTTAATTTTGATGTACTAAATTAGGAGCTCAGGTGCCTTGCAACGTCTTTCAGAGAAAGGCTTGGTGGATGCAGCAGCAATTGTCCAAAGCGACGAGGCAACAATTGCAAAATTGATTTATCCAGTACGCACTATCTTCTTGTATCAGACCACCTTCTTACAATGGCTTAGTCTTAATTTAGTTTGATAGCTGCAATTGTGCTCCTGGAAAGTCATGTAAGGTTGTATGCATCCATTTATAGGTTGGCATTTGAAACAAATTTCTGCTATCAAATGCCAATTTATAGGTGGACTAGTATGTTGCACTTGTTCTTGATGGATTGACGTCATATTTTTGAATTGAAGACAATACTTGTCCAGCTTTGCTAGCTATAGAAACTGCAATGTTCTACATTTTCCCATTTTTTCATATTATTGACCTTTTTCAATGCGGATAACACCTAGATATTGAAAATATTGTACAGCAACATAATAGTTTAGCATCGCAGGTTTTCAGGACTGCGCCATTCTACATTTCCTTATTTTCTGGTATCTTTACCTTTTTTTAATATGGATGGCTTCGATCCATTGTCCATATGGTGATTGAATATCTGAACCTTAAACTTATACATTATAAGAATATCACAGATACAGCTGCATATGTTTCATATTTATCACACTCCATTTTCAATGTTTTTTGTTATTACTTTTGATCATGTTTAATGCTGACTAGGAATTGGTATGGCATTGACTCATGCAATATTTTATGTAGGGAAGAGGATCAGTAGACTGTCTATTCTTTATTTATTATTTGGTTATGGAATATAGAAGTTTGAGTTTTTTTTTACTTTTAGTAAGCCTTTCAATATGGATGAGTTCCTTTCTATGTCAACTATCTAGTCAAATTGCAGTTTGTGTGAGTCATTTCTAACTCCAGCTTGAAATCAATTTATTTAATTGGACTTGTAACTAACGTAAAAGGTGCATGAATGAATTTAATTGTTACTTGTATGTTCAAAATGGTGTAGTTTAATGGAAACCCCAATGCTTTATTTACAAATGGCTATTATTTTTTCAATAAAAGGGAGTATAATTGAATGGTTCAAGAAGGACATGCTACGTTGTTTTGTCGAAAATAAGAGAGTGGCTTGGGAAGAAAACAACTCACTAACTTAGTCAAATATGTCGTTGCTCTTGACCTCAAACCATCAATTGTTTATTAATGTTGGTTTTTGTGTAATTCTGGTAAGTTATGGAGTAAATGTTTTTCTTTTTGTTAACAAGTAATAGTAATTTACTAAATATGGCTCTGGGTGATTGGTTTGAAACCAAGTGTATTGTTTCTCAAATGTTCCAATTTGTATCAATTTCCTTGTTATTCTCCCAAATTTTACTATATTTTACTTTGAGCTATTCAGTTGTTCTCATAACTTTCTCTTTTTTTTTTTATTATAAGCAAACGCTTAGCTTAACATGCAGATGATCCTATATGGAGGATCAAACAAAAAGTCTTTTAGTAGGATTTCACGAAGAGGCTCGGGGAGGGACGTCCCCATCCCCACGCGAAGTCCGAAACACAAGCAGCGTGTGCGGCCTAATCCGTCGGCGCGTTTCCCTCCCTGAGGATATGCGACGTTGTGAGCGCGCTCAAGTTTCGTGCATGCTGAAGCTCCAATGCATAACAGCCTCCCTTAGGAGGATTCTCGAGGAGGTTACGCACCACCTGCTCGGCGTGCACCGAGTCCGTTTGAAGCTCCACAGCATGAAATTCAGGTAGAGTGTTCCTCAGCGTCACTAAGGCTTCCAGCATCGTCGGTGTCTCCATTTGCTCCGTAGCGTGCGAGTGATACTGCCTTCCGGCCACCAGTAGGGACTTCCCGAAGTGATCCCACACCACCAAACCAATACCCAAAGTATCCTCTCCAATCGCAGCATCACAGTTAATCATTATCCAACCAGTGGGGTGGGGGGAACCCAGACGTGGGCTACCTTCAGCTCGGAAAAGCTGCATGGGTTCCTGCAAGTCTCGGATGGGTACTGATTACAACGCTTTGTTGCAGCAGACACTTCAATTTGAACCTTCCGCCAAAGGGTGCTGTAGTGAAGTGGTTGTTCATTGTGCCTCTTCGCATTTCTGTTCTCCCATATATAAAATATGATCGTCGCAAGGGTTGCTGCATGAGCTCTGCCATCTCCCTGTCGCACATCGGGCGATCCTACGAACTCTTTAACACGCTGCATAAAAGCCTCCCCGTGCGCTCCATAGAAGGGGTTCCCAACGCATCCACGGCCTCGCGCACATTGCACGCCTTCCATAGCTCTTGTGCGTGAGGGCATTCCCAAAAAACATGCTGCAAGGTCTCTGCTTCATGACAACCCCATGTACACTTGCTACTGGCAGCCAGCTTCCTGTGCATCAACCACACCGTTGTAGGTAGATAGTTCCCCACAAGCCTCAAGATGAATAGGTGAACACGCGGCAACACACCAGCTTCCATATCCCCTTAGCTTACTCCCTGACATGGTTCACCTACACTGCATTCCTCCTATTTGCGTCATGCTTAAGCTGTTTGTAAAATCGGTTGTTGTCAACCTGCTCCAAACCCGTATTAGCTTGAACAAGAACGTCCTCATTATGCAAATGAGCCCAAGACAAGTGCATAATCCTTTCGAATAATGGATCGCCAACCCAAGAATGGATCTCCTCATCCCACATGCCAATCTTAATGATACATTCGCCCACAAGAGTCAGCCATTGAGTATTCATGTTTATGTAGGTGGGCCAGCAGTTAATCGGGAGGAAATCAATCCAGTTATCCTCAGCAAACTTAACACTCTTGCCCTCCCAAATTCTCCAAACAAAGTTTGCCACCGCAGTAGGCATAGCACCAGCCACAAGATTGCATGCATGGGACGCCCCGTACGGTGCTTTAAGAATGTTGTGATCAATGCCGTATTTCCCCCTTATGATTTCCGCCCACAAGCTCTTCTCGCGGCTAAGCAATCTCCTGCACAGCTTCATATGTAGTACACGCTGCCAGGTGTGTAACTCAAGCAGCCCATGACCTCCTGCTTCCTTCGGCAATGTAGCTGTGTCTCAATTAGCATAGTGCATCGTGTTCCCGCTTCCCGTACCATTCCATAAGAACTTTTTGATCCTCCTCTCAACCGCAGCGATGGTTCCCTTGGGTATGACACAATGGCTCACCAGATAGTTCGGGATAGCGTTGAGCATAGCCTTGATCATGGTAACTCTCCCTGCCAACGACAGGGGCCGCACCCGCCACTTGGCCACCCGCTCCTTGATTTTCTGAATCAGGAAGTTGTAATCTTCCTTCTTGAGTAACTTCGTCGATATAGGAACCCCCAGATATTTTAATTTTTCACCTTGGCTCATACCAAATCTGCTGGTAATAATCCTCTTCCTTGTAGTTTTATTGAAGACTCAATTTAGTGAGATTAACCTTCAGCCCCGCTGCCTCCCCAAACACCTGAAGTGTCTTGTGCACTGCGCGCGCAGCCCTGTGTGTTCGCATACACAATAATGTCATCTGCAAACAGTAAATGTGATACAGGTGGCACATGCTGCCCACACCTAAATCCAAGCAAACCTGTCGCCTCGTAACCCCACACAATCAAGGAGAAATATTCTATCACAATTGTAAATAAATAGGGCGTCAACGGGCACCCTTGACGAAGCCCACGTTGGGCCTCGATTCATGGTAGCTGGGTGCCATTGATCAGCACCCCAAACCTTGGGCGAGTAATGCAAGCTTAAATCCACTTATACCACACCAATGGGAAGCCCATCACTCTAAGTATATAGGGCACAAAATCTCATCTAACATTGTCATAAGCCTGCTCCATATCAATTTTAACCGCCATAAAACCTTCCTTAGCAGTGGAAAAATGCATCCTCGATGTCATCTCTTGAGCAATAAAAATGTTATTAGATATGGTCCTCCTTGGAACAAAAGCTCATTGTTCTTTTGAAATAATATTAGGCAACGCCATCTTTAGCCTCTCTACAAGGATTCTTGCTATTACCTTATAAATGACATTGAAAAGGCTAATAGGCCTGAAGTGCTCCGGCTTATTAGTGCCCTGAGATTTGGGAATTAAAACTACCAGCGTGTCTTTCCAGCTTGTTGGCATTCTCTTCTCCTCAGAAATCAAAGACTGCACGAATGATGTCCTTATGCGTTATGGCCCAATAGCCCTAAATAAATTCCGCCGTGCTCCCGTCCATGCCTGGAGCCTTATTTTTTCTTATGGCATTAATCGCAAACAGAACTTCCTTCTCAGTCACCTTATCTCCCAACATAGTTGCCTACTCATGGCTAATACCGCCCACGGGACACATTGCAGCTCCGGAAGCACGCGGTATTCGCCCCGCCACTTTGCCTCAAAGAATTGCGCAATGAGCGCGCCAATGCTCTCAGCAGTAGTTGCATCATTCCCCGCGTCCTACCTCAAGTGCGCAATGAAGTTGCAGCGCACGCGCGCGGTTGCTGCAGCGTGGAAGAACTTAGTATTGCGGTCACCCAAGTGCTCCCAATGAACTTTTGCTCTTTGCCACCACCATTTTTCTTCGTGCGCGCTGCCACGATGAAATTTTCCAGATCAGATGTCCAAAAGGCATGTGTTCCGCAGCATCCAGCCCCACCTGCGACTCTTTAATTTGTAAATTGTTATTGCTGTGCTCCAGCTCTGCATTATTCCTTATGATGTTTTCCACTGCCTTCTTGCTCCAACAACGCAAGGCCATAAGCGACCTATGAAATTTAGTGGATAAATCCTTCATGTTTCCACCCTTAGTGCGCCTCCTCCAAGCACTGTGAACCACGCCCATGGATTGAGGATAATCAAGCCAGATGCTTTTGAATTGGATTCTGGCTACAGCTTTCGATTTCTGTCCTCCCTCTAAATCAATGAGCAATGGGTAGTGATCCGAGCGCATCCGGGCAAGGTGCGTGACAGAGCAGCTAGGGAACACTTGTAGCCCTAGAATGTTCATCAATGCCCTGTCGAGTCTTTCAAAAATTCTTGCACCTCCCTGCTTGCCATTGCACCAAGTGAAGTTTCCCACATATTTTAAACCCACCAGCTGCAGCTCGTGCAGGACGTCCGAGAATTCCTGTTGTGCTCTTCCATAGGTAAATTTCTTCCCCCATTGCTTCTCGTTTTGCGACATGATTAGATTGAAGTCACCAGCCACCACCGTAAGACCTCCACTGCCAGCCCCTCTCCTTAGAGTTTCCCAAACCTCTCTTCGCTTGTAATTCTCCTTCGGGCCGTACACTGCACAATACTTGACCTTGATCCCTTTCACTGTGAGCTCAAAAGCTATCACGTGCCTCGTCGACCCTATAAGCTTAATGTTCATCCATTCGCGCCACAGCATGATAATTCCTCCTGACATCCCTTCCGAAGGCTGTATCTCATAACTTCACCTTCTTCTTAGCAGCCAGTTCGCGTCTTTCCTTGTGGAACATTGGACTCTCGTTTCCACAAGGGCCACCGCATCCACCGCTCTTTTCCTAATAAATCTCTGCAGGTAAGTCCTGGACTTCTTATCCCGAATTCCTCTGATATTCCATACTGCTAGCTGGGTCATTTAAGGATTTAATATAACCCATTTAATAGCCTCCACCACATTCACCCTGTAGCACAGAGGTGACCAAGACCACAGGAGCATGCATGCCCCATGCACGCACAAGTTGCACATTAAACAGCGCTCCCACCAATAACACAAATGGATAATGACCCTTCTCCAAACACCGCCACCATGTGGCCACCGCCTCTCATGGGCTGCACAGCCCCAGCCCCTTGTGCTCCAACCACCAGCGCAGCGCGTAACACCACCACGTCTTTCGGCTTGCGTCTGCGAACCCAGAGCGCACACCCACGCCCGATCAGGAGACCATCTTTGCCACATTTCCTCAGTGTAGCTTCGTCAACATTTATCCGACTCCCTTCCGCAAAGTTCTCTGCACCCCACGATGTGCAGTACCATCATGATCCTTTTAGAACTTACCCTTGTTATTGTAATTGGCATACTCCCCTTCCAGCATCGGCTTCTTTCCTCAAACATCAATCCCATGCTTTATTTGCATCTGACCCCTTCTCTCATCTCCACTTGAGCTAGACGGTGGTGGAGCAATTCCCACCAGCCCCGTGTCTTTAGGATACCCTCCTCCTGATTGGCTCCCTCCCTCTCGTGTTTGATATGCTTCTTCTCCTGCCATAGAAATCCGTCACTCCATCAACTCGTACAGATCCCTTTAACCCCCCTTGCGAACTATGCCCTCCATCGTTGCCACCATAATTCCTCTGCAAACTTATGGGCGGACGCCGCCGCCGTTGTTGCACTAGCATCCACGGTCCAAGGCCATCCGTCATCCTGTTATCCTCTGATTTCTGCACTTGAGCCATTGGAGTTTCCTCTTTCTTTCCTCCGTAAGTTTCGTGGTCCAACGATCTCCCCGCATCAGATGCAGGCGCATGGAAAGCGCTCGCCACAGACCGTGCAAATAACTCTTGTGTGGGCGTCGCACGCACGCTTCCCTCATTGTGCACTTGCCCGTCTTCATGCGCAGACGCATCGATCATAGTCGGTGTCACCCCAATATCCTGTGCAGGCACAAAGCCTCGAGTTCTCCCAACTTTACATTGCTCCTTCAGATAACCCACATGCCCGCATCCAAAGCACACGCGAGGCAGTCCCTCATATTCAAATGGTTTGTGAGTCATTCTCAATTCTCCGCTCAACCAAATCCCCGGCTTCAGAGGCTTTGATAGGTCCATTATGATGCAGACTCTTGCGTATGTAGCTCTCTGCATATCCGTTGTCCACCCATCAAGCAGTATTAGCTCGCCAATGGACTTAATAATCCGTAGGATGTTGTCCACATCCCAGTACATCAAGGCAATCCCCGGGAAACGCACCCACACTGGGGCGTGCATAGCAAGCTGAGCTTTAAGCCCAAAATCAGCAGACCATAAATCTATTGCCATGGCTTTGGCCAACAACTTGCCAAGGCCCGCCAAGCCACACCTCATTTCTGTCTTGAATGGAATCAAAGTGTACACAGAAATAGCTCTCAGACAAGTCAAGAATTCTGAAGTTTTTGAAACGTCCCCATCGTTTGTGTAGCACCTTCGCGATAACAAAAAAGGGGAGAGTGTCCCCATAGACCCACCATATCAAATCAAATTTGTGAAAATCTCTTCGTCGCTGGCACGCTTCATTTGACATAGTGACAACTCCATTAGCAACACACTCAGTCAGCCCAGGAGCTCTCTCTGTAACATCAGTAGCTGTCGGCTTGACAAACAGATTCGCGAGCTCATTGGAGACAAGTGTCTTTGCAGTTAATGCCTCTTTAAAGTTTACCTTGTTCACGTGTGCTTCCTTGCTTGCATCATTCAGTGGAGCAGCGTGATCTGCCGTGCCAGCACAACCGTGAGAGAGATTCGTTGGCGCCTCCATCTGCGCGCTGACCTCACGTGCCACCTCTATACTTTCATTTGTGCATTCCTCAATCACTTTAGTATCTTCTGAATGTGCGTTACCACTCTAATCAACATCTACGCTGCTCAGTCTATGCGCAATGCCGCCCACCTCCGCGCAGGCGCCCCTAGCAGGTTGCGACAATGGCGTAGTAAGTTCCCAGAGTCCGTGTACTTCATAGCATTACCACTAGAAGAGGCATCCGAGTCACTAGAAGTCTCAGTTCCATGTTTGACATAGTCCTCATCCCCAATTCCTGCCTTTCCATTTACCAGGACTCTTTCCTCACAGTTAGCAATGGACTTAACTGAATCACTTGTTTCGTCCACCCTCTCAGGAGACATACTTGCATGGTTTTTGAGTTGCTTGTTACTCTTCTTCCCCTTCGTGTCCCCCATATTACGGCTTGAGTCAAGATTTTTGCGGGAAGGGTGTTTTCCTCCGCGACGCAGCGTAACCCTTTAGTGCTGTTCCAGCATCGCCACCCAGTCCTCGCGATTCAAACTTTCAAATTTCAAAATTGCGCGGCCTCCCTGTGTCTTCCTCAATGCACCCCTTAGCATGCAGATGAACCGAAGCCCTAGACCAGAGGAGTTGCTTAAATGTACTGATTTCCGTGCGAGCCGTCGCATCCAGCGTGTGAAGCCAAGTCCCAGGCGTGCCAACAAAGACCCCGCAACAAGCGGGAAGATGGCAACGACACCAGGTTATAATGGCGGGGAGAGAGCTTCAACTTCCAACACCGGAACGCCGTATAATCCCGATCAGGTTTTGATGCCACGTCCGCGTCCACAGCCACCTGAAGTGCGTTGGTTGGGTGGGTCCCTAACCACTTACTTTGCAATGACAAGATCGCACTGTTCCGTTCAGCTTTGCCTGCGGGCTGATTTCGCCTTATTCCGTTCAGCTAGAGATGGACCCTAAGGCCCTATTCCGTTCCAACGGAAGTCACTTTCTATTTTCATATTTGCTTGCTAGACATTGTTGAGCTTGCATGACTCAATTCTAATTATAGTTGTATTCAAATTGAAATAGGTAGTGGAGGGAAAGGGATGGCTAAAAAAGGATGGTCGATTCAATGCACTGCAGCAATAGTGTTGAGGAAGAGGGAATGGGTTGCTTTCTCAACCTTGGACCACGTCTTTAGAAGATCGGTTCGACCATCTTTAGAATCCCGTTTGCCGTTCCGCCACCATCTCTTGACATCTCATGCGCCACCATCTCCCCACCATCTATAACCGGTTGCTGTCGACTTCCTCCGCCACCATTTCCCTTAGTACTGCCGACGTTCTTACACTACCATTTCTTGAGCCATCCCTTTCGCCACCATACCTAATCGGTGGGTACCGTCTCCCCCGCCATCGGCCGCAGTTTGTATACGCATGTGGTCTCGGTTCTATCAGCTGGTAAGAGGTGGAAGGTGATGGGCAACTCCTTTGGCCTAGGGTTATGGCCCACTCTGTGACGTGCTGAGGAAGACAAAGGGGGGCTGTGCGATTTTGAAATTTGAAAATTTGAATTTTGAAGCTCGGGGGTGTTGCTAGAATAGCTTTAAGCGGCTAAGCTGTACTGCGAAGGAGAATACCTTATCCCACAAAAGTCTGTTGTGGCCGCTATCTGTGCGGGGAACGTTGTGAATGACTTAGCGGAATATGGCGGGCATGAAAGGAAAGAAGAGTAACAAGAAGTCCAAAACTCATGCAAGTTGGTCTCCAGAGAGGATAGACGATGCGAGTGATCCGATCATGTCCATCGCTGAGAACGAGAAAACAGGCTTGGCATGTGAGAAGGCAGTGGTTGACGGGGATAATGTCCCTTTAATTCTCGACATTGAGAATTCAAGCGTCTCGATTTCCTCCTCTAGTGGAATTGTAAGGAAGCACACAGTCTCCGTGGACCATGATGCGTTAACAACGCAGTCTGTGAAGGGCAAGAACGTGAGGGCGGATGGTAGTGCGAATAATCCAAGCGATGAAGATGGCGATAGAGGGGTAATACACAATCAGCAGACTCTGAAATGAATGACATAGGCATAAACGAAAGCATAAAGTTGGCTCATGGGGCTTGCACGCAGATGGAGGCACCATCGAACTCCCCGCAGGACTGTGTTGGCACGGCAAAACGTAATGGGCCACTAAATGATGCAAGTGAAATGGCACATGTGAACAGGGTTAGCTTTAAAGAGGCTCTAACTGCAAAGTCAATCATCTCTAATGGGCTCGTGACTCCATTTGTCAAGCCGACAGCTATTGACATTGCAGCGAGAGCTGCAGGGATTACTGAATGTGGTGCCAATGGTGTTGTAACTATGTCAAATGAAGCGTGCCAGCGGCGTAGAGACGTCCACAAATATGATTTGGTTGGGCGGGTCTATGGGGACACACTCCCCTTCTTTGTCATTGCGAGGGTGCTGCACTAACGTTGGGGTCATTTTAAAAACTTCAGAATCCTTGACTTGCTGAGGGCTGTTTCTGTCTACATTTCGATTCCATCCAAGATAGAAACGAGGTGTGGTTTGGTGGGCCTTGGCAAGTTGCCGGCCAAGCCATGGGGTTGGATTTATGGTCTGTTGAGTTCGGACCTAAAGCTCAGGTTGCTATGCGCGCCCAGTGTGGGTGCGTTTCCCTGGACTTCCCTTAATATATTGGGACAATGACCATATTCTGAGGATCGCTAAGTTAATCGATGAGCCAATACTGCTGGATTGGTGGACTGCGGATATGCAGAGATCCACGTATGCGAGAGTCTGTATCAGAATGGACTTTTCACAGTCTTTGAGACCGGGGATTTGGTTGAGCGGCAAGCTGGGAATGACTCAGCAGCCTTTTGAATACGAGGGACTGCCACGCACGTGCTCTGGTTGCGGGCATGTGGGTCATCTGATGGAGCAATGTAAAGTTGGTAGAACTCGAGGCGCTGTGCCTGCACAGGATACTGGGGTGGCGCCGACTACTCTTAATGCGCCTGCACGAGATGACGGGCAGGTGCGCAATGGTGGTAACACGTGTGACACCCACACGGGAGTTGCTTGCTCGAGCTGTGGCGTGCGCTTTCAAAGCGCCTACCTCGGATGGGAGGAGGTCGCTCGAGCTTGAAATTCATGGAGGGAAGAAAGAAGTCATTTTATTGGCTCAAGTGCTGAACGCAGAGGATAACGGGAAGACTGAAGGTCTAGGCCCGTGGATGCTGGTGAAGCAACGGTGGTGACATCCGCCCAAAATTGTGCAGAGAAATGGTGTAATTGGTGGTGGGCAGAGCTCGCATGAGGGGTTGAAGGGATCTGCACGAGGTAATGAAGGGATGGGTTTCTATGGCAGGAGGAGCATATCAAACACGAGAGGGAGGGATCCAATCAGGAGGTTCAGGCACTCTTAAGATAGGGGGCAGGTAGGAATTGCACCAACTCCGTCGAGCTCAAATGTTGATGAGCAGAAGGATCTGACAAAAAGGCAGCAGGTGATTGATCTTAAAGGGAAGAAGCCAATGTTGGATGAGGAGTGTGGCTATTATAATGATAATGACAATCATTGAAAGCTTAGTGCTAGTTCTACACATCGTGGGATGCAGAGAATGCAGCGTAAGGGAGCTGAACGAAGGCGGGAGGAGCTATGCTGAGGCTGTGTGGTATGGAGGGCTTCTTGTTAGGGAGAGGATGTGCATTCTGGGATCACGGATGTGCGTCGAAAAGCGTGACAGGGATACGCGATGTGATGGTGTTGGGTGGAGCACGTGGGTCGGGGCTATGCGGCCCACGTGAGGCGGTGGTCACATGGGGGTGGTGATGGGAGCTGGGGACGATATCCACATATAAATTTGGCTTGAGCGTTGTTTAATGTGCAAACTTGTGCGGGCATGGGGATTGCATGTGCCTGTAGCAGTGTTTACCTCAGCTTTATCGAAAGGCTTTGAGGGGGCTGTTAATTGGGTTGTTATTTTCTTAAATGATTCAATTAACAGTATGAAGCTTTCCTTCATCACCTACAGCGTTTTATCAGAGATTGAGCCGTGGATGCTGTGGCCCTTGTGGAGACGATAGAGCAAAGCTTCACAAGGAAGGATGCGGATTGGCTGCTAGGCAGAGAGTAGAGTTACGAAGTACAGCTGGGAAGGGAAGTCGGGAGGAATTATTCTGATGTGGCGCAATTGGCTGAGTATAAAACTTCTTTTGTCGACGAGGCATGTGATTGCTTTTGAAATCACGCTAAAAGGGGACATTAAGGTCAAGTGCTGCGCGGTGTATGGCCCGAAGGAGCCATATAAGCGAAGTGAGGTATGGGAAGCTCTAAGGAGAGTGACTAGTAGAGAAGGCCCAATGGTGGTGGCTGGTGACTTCAATCTAATCATGTCGCAAAACGAGAAGAGAGGGGGGGAGGAAATTTTCATGCGGAAGAGTGCAATATGAGTTCTCGAAAGTCTTGTAGGAGCTGTAGCTAGTGGAACTAAGATACGTGGGGAACAATTTTACATAGTGTAACGGAAAGCAAGGTGGTGCAAGAATATATGAAAGACTTGATAGAGCATTAATGAACATTCTTGGGTTACAAGCCAGAATCCAGTTCGAGCGCATCTGGCTTGATTATCCTCAGACCATGGGAGTGGTTTATAGTGCATGGAGGAGGCGCACTAAGGGTGGCAGTATGGAAGAGTTATCGATCAAATTCCATAGGGCGTTGGTGGCTTTGCGCAGTTGGAGAAAGAATGCATTGGAAAATATAATAAGGAAGAATGCAGAGATGGAGCACAGCATCAACAGTCTGCAGATTAAGGAGTCACAGGTGGGGTTGGATGAGGCGAAACACTCTCACCTTGGACATTTGATCACGGAATTCCATTGCGGTAGCGCACATGAAGAAAAATGGTGGTGGCAAAGAGCGAAAGTTCACTGGGCGCACTTGGATGATCGTAACATAAAGTTCTTTCAAGCCGCAGCAACCGCGCGCGTGCGCGATAACTTCATTGCTCACCTGAGGGGTGATGAGGAAAATAACGCGACTACTGCAGAGAGCATTGGCTTGATCTTATCGACTTTCTTTGAGGCGGAATGGCGGGGTGAAAACCGCATGCTCCCGGAGTTGCAGTGCGTCCTGCGGGTATGTATTAGCCGCGAGCAAGCAAATATGGGTCAGAGGGTGATTGAGAAGGAAGTTGTGTATGCTATTAATGCCATAGGGTAAAATAAGGCACCGGGCATGGATGGGATAACGGCGGAGTTTTTTAAGGGCAACTGGACCATAACTAAGAGGGACATCCTTCTGGCAGCTCATGCTTTCTTTGAGGAGAGGAGAATGCCAATGAGTTGGAATGACACGTTGGTAGTTTTAATTCCCAAAACCCAGAGCACGAACAAACCGGAGCACTTCAGGCCTATAAGCCTGTGCAATGTCATATATAAAGTTATTGCGAGGATGCTGGTTGAAAGGTTAAAGTCGGTGCTGCCTTATATTATTTCCAGAGAACAAGGAGCTTTTGTTCCTGGGAGGACTATACCAAACATCTTTGTTGCTCAAGAGATGGCATCGACATTTTAGTGCAAAGGAGGGGCTGGTGGCAATAAAAATCGACATGGAGTAGACTTACGACAACGTTAGATGGGATTTTGTGCTCTATATGCTCAGAGTGATGGGCTTCCCCCTGCTGTGGTGTGAATGGGTGGAAGCCTACATCACATGTCCTAGGTTTGGGGTGCTGCTCAATGACACCCTACTGCAATGGATGGAGGCCAAACGTGGCTTGTGTCAAGGGTGGCCATTATCGTCCTATTTATTCACAATTGTGACAATACTTTTCTGCGATTGTTCGGGGCTATGAGGCGAAAGCTTTGCTAGGATTCAGATGTGGACAGCACGCGCCTCTCGTATCTCATCTACTGTTTATGGATGTTATTATTGTGTATGCCCTAGCAACGTGCAATGCAGCAAGCGTGGTGTGCAGGACACTTCAGGTGTTTGGTGAGACGGTGGGACTGAAGGTCAATCGCACTAAATCTAGAGTCTTTTTTAACAAAGAAACGAGAGGGAAGCGAAAGAAGACCATTACCGGCAAATTGGGCATGAGTCAAGGTGACAAATTAAAATATTTGGGTGTTCCTATGTCGGCGAAGTCACTTAAGAAGGATGTCCATTTCATGATTCAGAATATGGAGGAGAGGGTGGCCAAGTGGCGGGCAAGACCCTTGTCGTTAGCTGGGAGAGTCACCATGATCAAGGCGGTGCTCAGTGCTATCCCGAGCTACCTGATGAGCCATTGTGTCATACCTAAGGGAACCATTATTGTCGTTGAGAGGATCATCAGGAAATTCTTGTGGAGTGGTTCCAGGAGCGTGAACATAATGCATTACGCTGATTGGGATACAGTCACATTGCCGAAGGATGCAGGAGACCTCGAATTACTTGAGCTGTGTACCTGATAACGTGTGCTCCATATGAAGATGTGTAGGAGATTACTTAGCTAAGAGAAGAGCTTGTGGGGGAAAATCATGAGAGGGAAATACGGCATTGATAACATCTTTAGAGCATCGCGTGGGGCATCCTATGCATGCTGGCTTGTGGCTGATGCGATGACTACTGCGGTGGCAAACTTCGTTTGGAGAATTGGGGAGGGCAAGAGTCAGTTTGCAGAGGATAATTGGATCGATTTCCTCCCGATTAACTGCTGGCCTACCTACATAAATATGAATGCTCAGTGGCCGACCCTTGTGGGCGAATGTATCATTAAGATTGGAGTGTGGGATGAGGAGAAGGTCCGGTCTTGGGCTGGCGATCCATTATTTGATAGGATTAAGCACCTGTCTTGGGCTCATTTGCGTAAAGAGGACATGTTTGTTCAAGCTAATGTGGGTTTGGAGCAGGTTGATAACAGCCATTTCTACAAGCAGCTAAAGCTTGATGTAAATAGGAGGGATGTAGAGCAGGTGAAGGGTTCCAGGGAGCAAGCTAAGGGGATATGGAAGCTGAAAGTTTTGCCGCGTGTTCGCATATTCATATGGAGGCTCGTGGGGAACTATATTCTTACAGGGGTGTGGTTGGTGCACAGGAAGCTGACTAGAAGTAGCAAGTGTTCATGGGGTTGTGATGAAGCAGAGACATTGTAGCATGTATTCTGGGAATGCCCTCGCGCACAAGAGCTATGGAACGCGTGCCATGTGCGTGAGGCCGTGGATGCGTTGGGAACCCCTTCAATGGCGCGTAGCAGGGAGGCGTTTATGCAGCGTGTTAAAGAGTTTGTTGGATTGCCTGCTGTGCGGCGGGGAGAAGGCAGGGCTCATGCCGCGACCCTATCGACGGTCATGTTTTATATATGGGAGAAGAGAAATGCGAAGAGGCACAATGAACAACCTCTTTAATGCACCACCTTTCGGTGGTAGATTCAAATTGAAGTGACTGCTGCATCAAAAGGTTGTAATCAGCTCCAATCTGAGTTTTGTGGGAACCCATGCAGCTCCTCCGAGCTGAAGGTAGCCAATGTTCGAGTCCCCCCCACTGGTTGGTTAATGATTAACTATGATGTTGCGGTTGGTGAGGATACTTCGGGTATTGGACTGGTGGCGTGGGATCACTTCGGCAAGCCGCTATTGGTGGCCGGAAGGCGGTATCACTCGCACGCTACGGAGGCAATGGAGACATTGGCGATGCTGGAAGCCTTAGAGATGCTGAGGAACACTCTAGCTGAATTTCATGCTGTCGAGCTTGAAACGGACTCAGTGCACGCTGAGCAGGTGGTGCGTAACCTCCTCGTAAATCCTCTTGAGGGAGGCTGTTACGCATTGGCGCTTTAGCATGCACGGAACTTGAGCGCGCTGAAAACGTCTCAGATCCGAAGGGAGGGGAACACGCCGGCGGAATGGGCCGCACGCGCTGCTTGCAAATCGAACTTCAAGTGGGGATGGGTTACGCCCCTCCCCGAGCCTTTTCTTGATATTTTGCTAAAAGACTTCTAGTTTGATCCTCCATAGAGGATCTTATGCATGCTATGCTAAGCGTTTTGCTTATAATAAAAAAAAATGGAGGGAAGGATAAAGTAGGAAGATCAGTTAAGTATTTTTAATAATCTTAACTAATAGGCCATCTATCTTTTATGTGATAGTGTCATAGTTTTCCCGAAGTACTTTAAAGTGCTTCTAGCCAGACAAACTGCTACCTAGCTAGCTTATATCTAGCATTGAGAGCATTGGCAATATGACATTTCACATAAGTATAATGGGTCAGATATGCATATGCCTTTTTGTTGACCCAGTTTTGGGGGGTTTTCAAATTGGTTCAATTTTTGTGAACAATTCTTGTTAAGTTAAATAATTGGATTGCATGCGCTTCATTCAATAAGCTATGGTGCCCAGCCTGATTGACTTCTATTCAATAATCAACTAAATACTTGTGGCCAACAAGATCAAGATAGTTGTGATAAGAGCCATATCATGTTCTGTTCATTGTTTGAAGATTCTTTAGCAATTTGTGGTGTATTTTGTTTACATTGCATTTTATTAGGATAGTGATGGAGTTGACAATAAATAAGCAGCTGATAAGAAGCAGGCCTGTGCCACCCATGCAAACTACTTGGCCCATCGAGTCAAAGTATCTGCGTGATCACTTTATTTACTAGTTAGACACTGGTCCTGCAATACTAATGTAAGGGTTTCATCCTGGGTGGAATGCTGTAGCCCATGCATATCCTTAAGCATCCCCATCAAGGTGATGTTTGTTGGGTTGATTGCGTATTTTGAAAATTTATTGTTTGTGGAACTTCTGAAATAGTTCTCAGTAGCCAAGTTGGCAAACCTATTTGTTATGTTTGAGTTTTTGATGAAGAATTGTTTTTAGGTCATAATTTCTGCAGGGTTTCCTGCTTTCTTCCCTCATCTTAGCTATTAGGCCACGTTGAGCGTCTATTTGTTTCTATTCTCTTTTCAGCATGTTGTGTTTAAAAAATAATATCATAGGTTTTTGTTGTTCATTAGGTTGGTTTTTACTTGAGAAAAGCCAAGTACTTGAAGAAAGTTGCTGAAATTTGTCTAACAAAGTTTGGAGGAGATATTCCAAATTCTTTGAAAGACCTGCTTTCACTTCCTGGAATAGGTCCTAAAATGGCTCATCTGGTAGTAGCCATACCTCATGCATTTTAATTTAGCTCCAAATTGGTTTAGATCTACCCGTGCAATTTCTACCTTTTCTATATTAAACAGGTTATGAATGTTGCATGGAATAATGTGCAAGGAATATGTGTTGATACTCATGTGCATCGCATTTGTAATCGCCTCGGATGGGTATGCCGGCCAGGCACAATGCAGGTGAAGATTTGTACTCAAAAGATTATCCTCCTGAATAATTTTATTTTGATGGGTTGTCAGCTGCTTCAAGGAATATTAATTTGTTATCATTTTCTTTTCATTGTGTTGCTTATTTGTAAGAAAACACGCTCTCCTGAAGAAACAAGAGTGTCTTTGGAGAAATGGCTTCCTAAGGAAGAATGGGTTCCAATCAATCCACTTCTGGTATGCAATTTCTTATTGTTGATCTTCTCAATAAGAGTATTTTTTCTTACATTAGACAAAATTGAACATTTTTATGAGGTTTTCTCCCCGGTTTTTAAAGGGCAGTTGCGTCCATTTAGATGTTCATGATTGAGTGGGGTGTTCTAACGAAAAATTAGAAGAATATTTAAAATTTCATTGCTCGCTCCTTCAGTTTAAGCTTCACTTTCTTATGACATTGTCATACCAAAGTGGTGTGCAAATTCATACTAATCAAACAAGGATAGTATTTGAAAGGCGCAATGCTTCATGGATGTCAAACTTTGTTTATATCAATGACTTGTTTATGGTTGTTGGTTGTTAGAATGACAAGAAGTGTGATGCTGAAAAGTAACGTGCATGAGAATGCAATGATAGGCTTTAGAGTTACCCTTTGCTTATATGCATCTGCACTTGCATTCATCAAGAGAACATCTAAATTGTCTGCTTGCTAAGAAACTATTCGAAAAACTAGAATCATGTGATGATTCGAATTGCCCATATCTTGGGTTTTATGAAAAGTACTCAAAACTTAAAAATCAATAGAATGTATAATTAACAATAATTTGCAAGTTTTGACCATAGAAGTGCAAATATACAAATTATGGTGGATGTAACCAAGCATGTGCATTTGCAGAGTACGAGCACATGATGTGAGGAAGCCATGTTGCCCCAAATCTGGTTGAATCCTCAGCTCTCTATGTCTATCTCAGGAAATTATGGAATAGTCTAGAGCAATGTTATCTAGGTTGTTCTAGGCATCTTAAGATTAGGATGATCATCTTCTTTGCATTGCCCGTGTATGTGCAAGAATTTTGCATACACAAATTTGGAAGCACCCTTAAATAGTCATTGTATTTTTTGCATTTTATGAATTTATGATAGTAATGTGTCCACCATTCTTTTGAAAACTTAATTAGTAGTCAGTCAATTAGGATTTGTCTCTTTTATCAAATTCTCAAAGTCAAAAAATATTGGTTATGACAAACTTTAGTAACATAAGCTCAAACTCCCTATTACAAGTTATGTATTGAGATGTTGAATGAGCTTCTCTAAGTAATGTGAAGATGAAAGCATCTCAAATGTAGATAAAAGCTAAAACTTACACCATCTATAGAGCGCTTTATTAAGTGATGGGGGAATAAAGGGTACTTAAAATAGTAGAAAAAACAAAGAAATAAAAAAAAATGCATATTTTGTGCTCATAAAGGATTTATGTCATATTATTTTGACAAGTTTTATGGTGGCTATGAGCTAACAATGCAACCATACATTTTATCATAATTAGTGTTTTGATCTACTATGTAAAAAAGTTTACACCCTTAAATGATGGTGAAATTGAAGATGTTAATAATACGATTTAATTGTATTAGATGATGTTTTTGGTGTGTTATTTTATTAAGCATTTGACATAAGATTAAATCTAGGTTTTATAAAACAACATTGAAACTAATGGTGTTATATGGTGTAAAATATCTAATTGTAAAATGTAAAATGCAATATAATTCAAAAATAAGGATATTGAGATGTTTGGGTGATTCTAATAAAATATAATTAGAAACAAAGACATTATTGAGAAGTTTGCATGGTATCATTTGAGGATAAGCTCAGGAAGAGTAGGTTTAAATGGTTTGCATATGTTAATTCGAGGTCACTTAGTGATATTAGCTAAATTTTTCTTAAAAATAAAGTGATAGATCCAAAAATATGTGACAACAAACAATTAGAAAAAACTTAATGTGTTTGGAAATAAATGGCATCATTAATGGATACAACACATGTGTGTTACAAGATTTTTGTAATTGACTTTTTCTAATGAATACAGCTTATTCTTGTAGCTATTGTGTTTCTAGCTTACAATGCCTTAGGCAATTAGAGAATCATCCTAGGCTATCTATCTACACTTATGTTTTGACTAAACTAAATAGGATTAATCAAAGATAATTCAATTAGAGCAATTTCATTATCACAAATCACTATCATTTTTTCCTTTTTCCAATACATGTTGATAAATTATACAATATAAATTAGCATCACATGTCTATGATTAAAAATATCAAATACTATAATGACATGTCTAACTCTATTAAAAAATACAATAAAAATATTTGTGAAAACTTAGTATTATAATCTCTCTATCTCATATAACCTTAGCTCACCCCCTATGGCGTATGTCGATAGCTTGATATGTAATTAATAAGGTGTGAGTCAAACCTAACTTAGTAGATAACACAACATAATATTGGAGTAACTAGAAGTTTCTTTTGGGAGAAAAATAACAGCAAATTTAAATAATAGAATGAATAATAGAAACATGTTAACAATGTCATAGTGAATCTTATGATTTAAGAGAACATGCTTCAATGAAATGATAACATACTTTGATAAATCGTATTCATTTTACTCTTCTTATTATCAATAATTTGGCCCTTATGTATTGTTGTTAAATGGTCTCTAACCTTTTATTAAATAGCATCAAGTTTAGCATAAAATAAGTGTAATGAAGTCAGCATATCATTATATGACAAATACAACATTGAATATTAGATAAAAATGATTTATCTTCATTTGCATAATAAAGATATTCTATTTTTGTTAAAAATTTAAAATTGTCAAATTTTAAATTACCACATATCTTTTCTTTTTTGTTCCAAATCATGAAATTTATTTTAATTAATTTTCTTTTTTTAAATCTCTTAAATCCCTCTTCTTCAAAAAACCTTCTACTTAAATAACATTGCGTGATCTTTGATCATGCCATTATATCCTCTGGCTAGACTATTTCATCATAGATTTTAGTTGCTAATCAATATAGTTATTAATTTTTTTTATTAATTTATTTAAATCAAACCCTTGATTGGACATCCATATTTGAAAGTCTAATTTATTCGATCCAACTACCTAATCAATAGATTAAACATTTGATTTGGGCTTCTACCTCATAACTTGGCTGGATTGTTCAATCTAGGGGTTCAGATCATAAGATCAAAAGCCAAAGAAGTCTAGAGACACTTGTTAATTGTGGTTAATCATATGCAACCCCTTAAAAGCACAATTTCATACCAAAATGAGCATGAAATTCTTCTAAATTTGTCTCGAAACTCATCTACATAAATATTATTACACATCTTCCGTTAAGATTTACAAAATGAACTTTTACTTGAAATAGACTTTTGGTACACCTTGGACAGCCTTTCCCTATTCTTTTATTGTTGCCTTCCAATTCCTAGTCTCAACTATTCATTCTTTCTCCTAAGCCCTTAACAATAATAACTCTTTTAATTTTCATATTCACAATCATATGTAGTCTTTCTCCTCTTCTCTCCTCATATCCTTTCTCTTAGCATCATTTTATTTTCTCTATTACTTTTTATTTATCTCTTTCTTATACTATAGTCCCCTAACCTCCCATGCTTCCTTATCCCATATTGCCATGGGGTGATGGAAGATTATTTAAATAAAGTAATGTATATATATATATATATATATTAATCTTTTAAATTCATGTTTCTTGTTTTCCTCTCAAAATTTATAGATAATTCAAATAACCTTCATTTTTATTAAAATTATCATTAGATGATATTTGAGTATTTTCTAAAATTATTATTATTTTTAAATTTTGAGATTTTTTTTTCAGTTTATTCTAACATGCATTTAGATGAAGACATCTAAATCATTTAATATACATATAAAAATATTTGTTTAATATTTTTAAATAATAATTACTTATAATTAATTTTTTTAATGCAACTTAATATTAAATCACTTTCAAGACATTATGTTAGTAATACTAGGCATTTTAGGGTCCTTTGAATTGAATTCTTATAGAAATCACTCCAACCATATAGAGTATATAAGGTCGGGTAGACTCATTTGAATTGGACTTGATTTGTTAGAATCTTCATTGGACCATATGGTGTCCATACCACAGTGGACAGTGTCGGTGCTTTGTTGTAGCTTATGAGGATGTACTAGAGGAATGAACTTGATCCTTAAATTTGTGGAATCCAATATTTGGGTTTTATGTATATATATCGACCTAGCTTTGAAAGCTGTAGAAAACTGTCCTTCTCTTGCTGTCTGATTCACAAGCATTTTATTGAAGAATCTTTGAGGGAATTCTTTCATGACAGATGAACATTCTTAGAGTTATTAATGTAAACATTGATTACCATTCAAAGTTTAGAGGTATTGATGTATACATTCTTGAGCTGTTACAATTTTAAGCTTAGCCATCTTGTCAAATTTTAGGGTTTTGTTTAAGGTAACTAGAAACAGTGTTAGAAGACTCAGATTAGTCTTTTTGCAATCATTGTTCAAGCTTGAGTTTTGAGTCAATGAGATAAAACCCTAATTTTTTCTTCTAAGGAATGCTTTGGCTCGTATTGTCAATTCTTAGCCTTTGGCTTCAGAATCCTAATGGCAAATTGGCATTCTTTTTACCAATTTCTTGTCTTTTTATTGTGCAGAATAAAACTTTATTTATTTTGGAGGACAAATAATAATTTTATGATGCCCATAAATCTAGATTTACATTAACTTACTCCTTGTTTTAGGTTTTCCTTAACTACACATTTTGCAAACAACTCAGGTTGGATTTGGCCAAACTATTTGTACTCCTCTCAGGCCTAAGTGCAGTATCTGCTCTATAAGTGATTTATGTCCATCTGCCTTCAAGGAGACATCAAACGTCTCGCCAAAGTCCATGAAAAGATCAAAACTTACTGAAGAATCTTATAACCAAGAAGGCACATGAAGGTTAGTATTACTGTTTCAGAAGAACTTATTATTAATATATGCTCTTTTGTTGGGTAAAGCTATTGCTAGAACTTCAGTCTGATGCATTTGCAAATTTTGATCTACGTGCATTTCTTCTACCATTTTCTGAACCTTTTAAGGGTTTTCTGTCCCATCTTACTGATTTGTGCTTTTGGACAAGCAGATTCTGATTTATTATATTATGTTTAGTTGTGTTCATGGTTGATTTTATTAAATATCTATGAATGGTGCTTGGAAATTGTTATATAGATAGATGCCATTCAAGTTTGTAACATTTAGATGCTTTTGGATACAATGAAAAAAATCAAAATTATCAATCTAATTCAATGTTATCTTGATAATATCTTATATATTAATAACTTTTTAAAATAATATTCTTAAGTAAAGATTTTATAATCTTCAAGTTGTTACTAATATAATTTTAATGTTGAATGATTAATGAAATAGATGAACAAAAAGTTAATATAAAAAAGGATTGAATTAGAGGACCAATGAAGATGAAATAGATCTTTTTTTATTTGAGTTTCATAGCTCTCTTGCAAGTCTTAAGCACATTGTTTTTAGAAAATTGTTATAACATATAAGAATAATTTGTTTTCATTTGCATATTTGTTTTTCTTTGAAGTGATGAAACTTGACATGTTTAAACAAAGAAATCTTTGATCTTATTAGGCATCAAAGTTCTATAATCCATCTTTATTTGTTACAAGAAAAGCAATAATATTGTATTAAATAGGAATGCAACCTTTAATAACTCGTACCACTAGTGTAATATGTTGCAAAGCTATTTTGACCAAAATAATTTTCTATATCTTAGGAACATTAATCATAGAATGTATAAATTAATTAGTTTTGCATTGCAAATTAATTCATGGTGCATGAAACACCATTAAGCAAATATGCAATAAGATGATGAAGACCCAAATAAAGCCCATAGTTGAGTTTTCAAAATAAAAAATAAAGTAGTACTAAATAACTATAATGATTAAATTTGTATTTTATTTTTTATTTAAAGTTCAAAAACAAGTTTTCTATGTATCTAATTTATTTTTAGAATATTACTACATCTGGTTAGAGGTACTCATATTACCATTTTTATTGTTTTTATTTTATTTTATTATATTTTATCAAAATAAAAAAAATAATGCTATTGAATGATATAATCATATCAACAACTTGAGATGTCTTGTATCATTAGAATATGATCAATGTAAAATATTAATTCACAACTAAAGAATGGGTAATTATGTATGGTGTTATATGAATGACTATGCATTCAAAACAATTTTATTCATTTATCCATACCAATAAATTTAATTACAATAAATATAATAGCAATTAAAAAACACCAAACATGAGTTTTTTCAGTTGTTTGTTATTGAAAATCCCTAAACAAAATAAGTTCATATAATCATAGAAAAGAAATTTCTTAAAATATAAATCAAACAACAAAATTTATCTCATCGAGATTGGTGCGAATCAAGTTGTAGGCTTAACTTTCTCACATATGTATTTATATAGATGGACAGTTCGGACCATGAGAAGAAAGATTAAGTTAAGCAACAAGTAGAATAAAAATCTATAATAATGGGTTTTAAAATCATCAAAAAGTATAAATGTAAAGGGAGAGAATCTTAATAGGAAAAAGAAAAAAAATGGAAAAAAGAGATTACGCCAATTGAGTTGCTTAACGATGTTAATGAGGAAGCGTGATAAGATTACAATAATTTTATCTAAATAAGTCTAATCTAATAAATATAATTAGCTATTCTTAAGCAAACAAGGTTTTTAATGTTAGTGATATTATCAATATTTTTTGTTTCGATTAATAATCTTTCTCAAATAAAAAATATGCATCTAATATTATACCTAAATGAAGGTACTAAACTTTAAAATATTGAACATAAATTAATTATATTATATTTAATTAAGTTTAAGTATATTAATACATCATTGAGACCTTGAGCTTGATTTGATCTTGGTTCAAGCTTGAATTTGTGAAGCTTGGAGGCGTTTTTTCGTGAATAACTTGAGTTTAAATACAAAACTTTTGAATTTTTTTTTTTGAAAAATAAATTATATGTGAACGAATATAAAAGTTTTAATAAAAATTATTTATTAGTTTTTTTCTAATGTTTTCTATTTAAAATTTATAGCTCACTCTGCCAAAATGGCTCACTTGTTGAATCAAAAGTGAGTCAAAGTTGTCAAAAAGCTTTAGGACTTGTATTGGACTATGAAAGAATAAAATGATCACAAATAAGCTTTATTGAATCAATTAAATAATAAAAAAATCAATATTTAATAACTTAATCAATCTTAAATAACACATGAGACACACACGCACGCATATTCTTTCTTGGATGACAAGACCGTATGCCTCAAAGTTTGGCGCGTTCTCGACCAGCGACAAAACCATCTCGAGCTCTCGGTCACCCCTTCCGGCGGCGTCACTCGTTAACGCAGCCGTCCGATACGGCAGTTGAGGTAACATTTAATCATAGTTTCTTCTCCGCCATGGACCTGGAGAACGAGTGGGGCGATCTCTTTTTTCTGTTGTTCTTCAAAAGTTATAGATGGCGTCGTCCCGCATTTTCTTTTCCAAGGGGACGCTTATCGGAATTTTTTTAGGGCAGTTCCTTTCTGTCCTCATCACTGCTACCGGATTTGCCTCCTCCGAGCTCTCCAGAAAAGGTACGGCATTACCGTTCAAAGGAGGGATCCTTTGTATTACGGCAGAGTAATTTTTTTTTCTTCGATGGTTTAGGTATCAATGCACCGACGTCGCAGTCGTTCTTGAACTATGTGCTGCTGGCATTGGCTTACGGGGGTTGGATGATCTACAAAAAGAGATCGTTCCAGGTGTTTTGTTGATTGCTTCTCCGGTTTTCATTCGGAATTTTTTTAGCATTATAGATTTGTTGGGCGGCGATGTGTTTTCCTAGAACTTCTGGAGCTTGTAGTCCCATTATGCTAATTTAATCCATGTCTGTGAATAGCATCATAAATAATAATTGGTCCACCTTGCATGCTTAGACAGTTGTGTTCAATGCAGGATATGCTGATGTAGATGGAAAGCACTACTAACGTAAATTATTTTTAAAAAAATATGAAAGAATAGTAAGTTTAGCATGTTATTTGGATGCTTACTGATTGTCTAATTGTCACATGTGATTGTAATTAAAATTTGAATTTGATGTACAAGTCTTTTTATGAGTATGAATAGTACTCAAAATGTGTTTTGCAGTTGTATTTCAAGAACAAATCCAATTTAGAATATATTTGCTGGGTATAAACTATATTATAAGTGCAAATAAACATATTTTAGTTATGCTTTTAGGACAGTGGAACGTTATACTCAATAAATTTTATAATGCTGTTTTGAGTATGTACTAATGCATCATATTCAAAATATGATGCAATTTTTTTGACAAGTACATCTCGTATTCAGAATACATTTTCAAATACAAATACACTCCTTGAACATTTTGAGAATGTCATACTCTAAATATGTGTTGTATTCACACTCAAGAAAATTTTTATATGTTTTCCAGTACTCAAAATATGTGTTGGAGTATTTTTTTAGAACAAATCAAAAGATGTAAAGTTTTTGTTGACTGATACAATTCTAAAAAATGAGTTCTCCAAGATTTGGGGTGGTTTAAATCATAATTTATTTGTGTTAATCTAAATTTAATGTTGTTTCTAATTCATATATAATTCTATAAACCTGGAAGCAAATTTTCTTATAATTTCAATTCAAATCATTTACCAAGAAAACTGCACAAATCATGGCCTTTTTGGTATTCAATAATCTTAAAACACTGTTCAAAATATGATTAGATTTCAAATTCAAATTTTGTCATAAACAAAACATTAAATAATGTGTAAAACTTTTAATGAATTTGATGTGATTCAGATAATACACTTGTCAATTTTTTGTGTATTTTAACTTATAAATCTTCATTATTTAAAAAAACCCAACAGTTTGTATGTGCACCACTCCAAGATATTTTCATCCCATGCCGTGAAGTTTTACCTTTTCATCTATTTTCTTGATACACTAGCTGAATCAAAAGGAAGAAAAATGACAATAAAAACAAATGTGGAATATCTGCAGTATTACTACACCTATTGGAGTATCATATGACTTATTATGGTAGATTACTTTGAATTACTATTGGTAATTTGTGGATAAATTTATTTTTGCACATAAAAAGTGATCTGCTATTTGCCTTTTAAATAAAGTATAAAAGGTGTATTTGATGTCAATTTTAAACATTTCTCTATTTTGGTTGCGCTATTTTCTGGTTTTTGACTTTACCCCAACTCATATGCATTTTATATTGAACAATTGAAGTCAGTTGACTCCCTATTCATTTATGGTCTTTATGAATTTTTTATCCTCTGAGTTTATATGATCAACCAAATTGTTTTTCTTGCTGATGCTCTTCAACTCTCTATTTTGATGCCATCCCTTGTTTTAACTGATGAATTCTTTGTCTAGTGAGGGTGGGAAATTCTATGTTATTGTGGGTTTTGCTTTGTAGATTTCCAAATTTCTTAACTTCATGCCACACTAACTGAATTTCTTTTTGTCTTAATTACAGATGAAATGGTATTACTATTTATTCTTAGGCTTTATAGATGTGGAGGCTAATTTCCTTGGTGAGTGCTTCATCCCATGTCAATTTGTCTGTAATTAGATTGCATGCTTGTTGGCATAGTCTTGTTCAAAAAGGATTTGTACTCTTCTGTAAATTGAGGCACGTTTTGTTTATAAGTTTTCATATTGAAAATAATCAAATTTTTGAGATCATTTATGTTAGTGTCAAGGTTTGAGTTGTTTACTTATCATTTTACTGAACCACAGTCTAGACTATCTTAATCAGAATATTATCTGATGCTTTGTTCTTGTTTATTTAAATTGCTGCTGGATATGTTTTCCCAAGTTATTTTATCAATTGTACGCTCTTTGGCTCAGTGCAATTTTGTTTAGAAACTTAGAGAATAGAATTCTGTTTAGAATAAAAAATGCTGCTCGTGGTGATTTGTTGGTTAGATAAACTAGATGGCATCCAATTTTGCTGCCATATACATTACCTCAATTTTGGAGATGGTAGCAAACAAAGTTACTATTATGCTATCAACATAAAATGCTGTCTAGATGACGTTGAATTCAAATAACTTGATTTCCTCAAAATCAGAGGTGGTGAAAGATCGAAGACCTGGTTTATTTGAATCCACTGTTATTTGGTTTGCATGAACCAATCAACACATGCTGTTTGATTGTTAGGTTCAAAGATTTCTATTTGAAGTTGTAATTGTAAGGCACCTATGATTTACATGTTGAAGGCTATGAAACATGGCCACACCAGCAGGCATGGAAAAGTAGTAGATGCAAAAACTGGCATGAATAACGTCCAAAAAATAGGGCATTGGACATGCTCATCGCATATAAATATGTTTGGTTATGGAGAGATTTTACTCTCAACAATGCATTTTTTTTAGTTAATGTGTCTTTATTTGTGTAACTACTAGTGAAATTGCAGAAAACAAAGAAAAAAATAGCAAAGATCTACAATATGAAAATATTGCAATTATACATGCAGAAAAAATAGTAAAATCCAGAGAATAAGTTTTAAAAATAAAAATATTTTCATGGTTTTTTAATTTTTGAATTTTCTAGGATGTGCAAACCATATAATTTGAGAGGGATTAATGGTGGGAGGGAAGAAGTTGACAGGGGCTTCAATGGTGTGGGCTTGCATAAGTTTGCTAATGTGCATACAAGCTATGGGGAGCTGCTTTTGGATAATTCTTGAATCTTTGTTGGATAATTTTGTGTTTAAATGTCAAGCCTTAATTAAATGATTATAAGTGTTTAAATTTGTTCATTTATAACATAAATTTTGTACATTAATGCAATTTTTCTTTCACATAGTGTCTCGATTTGTCCTTATTCTACTCTCAAATTTTAGGTGGGTTACAAATCAAAATAAGAAGTGGATTGATTGGTAGATTGAAGAAGATGAAAAACAATATTTTATTGGGTCCTAGATAATGGTGAGGGATTTTGTGCATGATGATGCCCTTCTAGTATGAAAGGAGCAATGAGCACTCCCATGGCTTGGGCATGTGTAAGATTCTTATTATGTGTATGTGAGGAGTGTGCAGTAGGTCAATTTGATTTACTAATTGTTCTAATTGATTTTTAGTTAAACAGGATTGAATTGAATTGAATTGAATTATATTGTGACAAAATGCATATAGAACGTTTTAACTAAAATATTGATGTGCTTAATCTAGACCATTAACATGAATTCATCCAAATTTATTATTGTTTTATTGGCAATAATAGATGCTTGTTTTAAGTGCTTTTAATGAATTGTTAGTGGGTCTCACGTTAAGAATGGTGGCTATAAGGAGATAAGTGTAGCCATAATATCACCTTTTCTTATTTAACCCTTAGAAGGCGTAAAATCTTTATGGCCAATTCAGTCACTGTGTTGTTGTTTGGAGAAGTTATAAAGGTGATAAGGATTTTCTAGAAGGAGAAGAAAAGTGAAAGATTTTGTAAAAGTATTGTAGAATATCTCAATCTCATTATATTAAGCCATTATCCTATCGGGTTCTCTTTCCAATCCGAGTGGGTTTTGTCATTCACACAAAGGCTTCTTGCGTGGTCACCCATTTCAAAACTACTCAAATCCTAGCATACTTAATCATAGGATTCTCGTTGATTTCATATAGGTTTGTTCCCAAAATACGTCTCAATATTTTAAGATTATGATATCTCATAAATAGATCAAGATCTCTCACTTATTAGTTTATGTGGAACAATTTATTCTTATATCTATAGAAGTCTTGTATAGGAATTGTTCCTTGTCCAGTGATTTCTTTTTCTTAAGACATCATCTGATGTCTACTCTCCACCTTATTTAGGTACATATTTTTTTTTTTTTCTTATATGCTTTTGGTACAATAGACCCTCCCTTTAACACTCCACCAAAAAATGTGTAATTTCCTTTACTAGAAGATGTCTCTACGTTTTTTATTTTCATTCTTAGTGAATGACTATGTTGCCATTATCTCTATTGTTTTTTCTCACATTGGTATTTTCAATGCAAAGTCAATTATGACCATTTTTTCCTCTTATTTTCCTCATTTTCATGGGTTTCACAATCCTTTGACTCTTGTGCTGATCAAGGTGAAAACATTTTTGGCATTGGAACATTTTTGCCATTAACATTCTTTGCAATAAAAACAAGCTGAATTGGCAAGCCAAACTTCTGGACTGAATTAATGCTAAGACCCCAAAACAGAACTAAAAATATTAAAAATGAAGTGGAAATCGAAATATTCATGATAGTTCATTTTTTAATCAGTTTAATTTTCTGGGAAAAAATGAATTAAGAAGCTAAAATTCGCCAATTTTTACCCTAAACCGAAATGGCTAATTGTTGCCTTTTCTGTTTGTTGTTTCTGGTTGGAATTTACTGATGCACACCCCTTTATGGGAGCAGTGGAGTAGGAGAGCCATTTTTTGCTTTGGGACGCTTTAAGTTAATTACCTATTTTATTTTACATGAATATTAGTGTTTAAATGCACTGATTTTTAAAATATAAAATATCGGTGTAATTTCACTAATTCACAATCTTTTAAAGTGTCCCCATTCCAAAGTTTCCTTCTCGTTTTTTTTTTTTTTTGAGAAATAAAAGAATATGACATGTATTTTTTAATGTTTGACACATGCCCTCAGATGTGCATCTGGCTTTTTATTGTTTTGAAATTCTCACTTGAGCTTTTTTTATTTTTTGTGTTTGGATATGGACTTTTTCATTTCTATTCTCTAATTGTTAACCGTTCTGCTGTATTTAGTGGTGAAGGCCTACCAATATACCTCTTTAACAAGTGTCATGCTTTTGGACTGCTGGGCAATTCCATCAGTAATACTTTTTACTTGGATTTTTTTGAAGACCAAATACGGCTTCAAGAATTTTGTTGGTATGGCCATTTGCATTGCTGGCCTTGCATTAGTAGTATTCTCTGATGTGCATGCTTCTGATAGAGCAGGTAAACAGAGTTGGTTAAATTTTAAATTTTTCTGTATCTTTAGTTATTGTACTTCATATTGCTCTCCCAAATTGCATTATATCATTAGAATGTGCTTCTGATCACCCTGACCTGAAATGCCATTTGTTTTGCTACAGGAATGTTGCTCCAAGTTGTACCTGTACATGGAATTGACATTCTGATTGACTTGCTTGATTGCATTTTAATGATGCTTGAAAAAAATATAGATCCAATAAATATTGGTCCAAAATTTTGTACGGATGAGTTTCTTTAGATATTGATTCTTTAAACCAATCTTAAGTGGGAATCCATTTGTTCTTTTGTTTTTTAGGACACTAGTCTCTAAGCACTGTATAGCTTCTTTCTTGTTGGTTACCCATATATACTAATTAAAATTGATTTGAACGCAAACTACGTGTTTCTATTGTGATTTTTATGTGGAAGAGATGCTAAGAAAAGCAACCTGTAACCTCTATTGTGCCTTCTCTTGACAAAATTAATTTAACTTGTGTCTGCATAGTTTAGAACGTGAAATTTTCAGTGTCCCATACAGAAATAGCCTTTTACTATTCTTATCATTGTAGAAAATATTATGTGATCCATACCAATCACTTTCTAAATCTTTTTTTTTTTTTGACAGCTGGTAGTGACCCTGTGAAAGGAGATTTGTTTGTCATTTTTGGCTCAATGTTATATGCTGTTAGCAATGTTAGCGAGGTGATGTATTCTAGTTGGCTTCTTCTCTGAATGAAGCATATCATTTCCAAAAGAAAAGATTATACATCATATGAATGTGGAAGGAGATTTTCTTGTACTTTTTGTCTTATGTTTGACAAATTTAGCAATTTTTTTGTGTTATTTTATTCTAGTTTCACATGTATCAATAACACAATTATTATGCTTATGCTGATGGTATTGGAGCATCTATGTATTGGATAAGGTGGTGAAGGTGAAGACAAAAGAAATGTATTTATGTTTGGATAAATGTTGGGCTGCAGCCAATTCAATAACTTTACATCTTAAACGTTTGCTGCCACATTTTAGTGTCCAAGTTGCTTCATGCCATCCACTTCATATCTCTTTGTTGAACTCTATTCAACAGTTATTGTCGCTGGTAAGCAAAGTAGCTTGCTTCAATAACTATTTGGTGCATCTTGGAAGCGAGGAGAAGGAGAGTAGAAGGTGCTTGAAACAATGTTTGAGCAGCACGTAGAGGTTTAGCTCTCTCAAATGAGTTATGGGAGATTGATCACCAACCATTGAAGGCAGAGGGGAGAAAATAGCTAGGACACATCACAAAATCATTAAGAAAACAATAGAGAAATAGGCATATTAACTGATAACAGTAAGGTGAGAAATGTCTCAATTTCATGTTTAAACCCAATAGAATGCAATTCTTCTTGCGAATTTTCCTTGTGAATATTGTTCACAGCAAGCAAAAAGCTCTAAATCTGTTCATAAAATGAAACATGAGGGATCAGAAGGTTGAAAGTGCTGGAACCGTACATCTTAACTTCTGAAACAAAATTGGTGCCCAACTACAAAAGAGTAACCAAAATCTACTTAGAAACTCCCAAGTCATGAATTCAGTTTCAAAACCTTTAATTAGATAGCACATACTATTTGCATGAACTCTTTCATATTGGTAACCAATTACTACAAAAAGTGAAGTCCCAAAACAGCCCAATGTTGAGCAACCTGACCTAATATAGGCATAATAATGATAGTATGCAACATAGTGTATGACATGACAGTCTTAATGGAAGGTATAACAATCTGAATTCTGCAAACTACGAATATCAGTTATGTGCATTCAAAGTATCTCTATACAATCGCATTTGGTTATAATTCATGTAATAATACATGATAAGTTTGTAAAAGTAACTAACGCTCCTTGGAAAAAGCTCTAATGATCGTAAAGTGTTGGTTGTGCCTTTGCTCTTGCATTAGTGAACTCTGTGTTTATGTGAAATGCATTGATATTATGGAAAGTTGGGTTGGATGGTAATGAAAATGAGTCAAGTGATGAGCTGTTGGGGTGGGCGTTTTCATAGGATTTTGTAGGAAATGGGTGTGGCCTTTTTGAAGTTTGTCAAAAGAAGTTGCTTTATTGCTATAGAAGTCTTATAAGCCCATATGGGTTAGTCTTTTAAAAAATGGTACTTGAGAACTGTTTAGAAACCATGTTTTGAGGCAAGGGGTTGCTCTTAGTGTGATTAAGATGTGAAGTTCAGAGTGGAATTTATTTATTTTTAATTTTGTAGAGTTAATGTATGATAGTGTTATAAATGTTTGGAAAGGAAGACCAATTATTGGGATGGTTGTTTAGATTTGGGTTGTCAATTATCAAGTCTCATTTGTACAACATGCCTTAACATCAATTAGAAATCCTTTTACATTATGTTGGCTTTGGTTATAAAAGTTAAGAGACATAAGCTATGCATAGATTATAATTGATGATCATAAAGCAAAAAAAATATATATTTTTGTTATCTCAAATCAATATTGAATGATGGCCATATTGATAGACATGTTAATAATAATTTCCAAATTGGTTACACAAAATGAGTCAATCTATTGTGTTTTGAGAAAGAAAAATTCCACTTAACATTAAAAAGAAGGTTTATAAAATTGTAATGTGATGTATGATGCTATTTTGTATTGATGTTGATTTGTGAAATCAATGCATAGGAAAAGAATGATTGTTGTGGAGATGAGAATGTCGAGATGATATCTGACTATACTCAAAAGAATATGATAAGAAACTAGTGCATTTGAGAGATTCTTAGTGGAACATAAATTGTGGATTAGCTTAGAGAGTTTGGATTTATGTGTTTTGGATATGTTAAATATTAGCTAATTTTCTATTAAGAGATGCAAATTATTGAAATTTTCTCTTATGAATAGGAAAAAAGTAGACTTATACATTATAAGAGATTATTTTAAAAGACTTTGTTTGTTTTGATATTAAGAAAGTAGTGTCATTATGCAGAGTGCAATATATTAAAGGATTTTTGTAGCCACTCTGTTAATAATATAATATTAAATGACAAATATAACAAAGGAAACTATTTTTTTTATTATAATATAATATTAAATGACAAATATGATTAACGCGTCTTATGGAATAGATTAAGGCTTACAACACTTAAAAGATAATTATAAAACTATTCTTTTTAGTTAACTACTCATCTTTTCCTTGCAATACTTACATATCTGCTAAATTTTCGATCCTTCTTGGTCTTGGATCCATTTTGATAAAATAGAACTTTTCACAATAAAGGCAAGAGAAGCTCTAGTCAATAGATGTTAATCTATCTTAGTAAAATAAAACTTTTTGTTGATGAAGGTCTTAGGGAGAGGCTTTGTCTATTGGGTGGCATGGTCCCTTGACTTGTCTTGATGAACTTGAAATTTTGGATGATAATATTGTCTATTCTAAGTTTTGTCTCCTTTAAGCATTTTTATAAAATTTTGGAAAAAATTATTTTATTTCATTTAATAATTCGGTTTGTTGCTATTTGTGAAGATAAAAGATTTGTTTCAGTGAGAGTACTTTCTTGTCATTTTAGTAAAACCTCCATTTTAGGATTAAGGAGGTAATTTAAAAAGTATTCTATATGACACATTAATAGTTTCAATCTTGGTAGAAAATTATATTTATGAATTGCAATGTCAAATTACAACTTCAAATGGATTTATATTTGATGAAAATCTTGAAAATTATTGACACAAGTAGGTTTAATACACAGACTTGTCTTTCTAACTCTTATTATTGTTTGAGCATAAGTAAGGCATCTATCATCTGGGAGACAACCAAGAATGGATGCATTTTATTGTTTGGTATTAAAGTTATTTGAATTAAATGAATGTGAATAAATATATATTATTGCATATATTCTTTTGATTTTGTTTTGACAAAAGATTAGTTGTTTGCTGAATTAGTTATTTAAGTCATCTTCATTAGTGTTGATTCAATTAATTCAGAACCTTTAATACTATTGGAGCTTTTTATCGAATCAAAAGGGTAGCCTAAATAGTTTGACAATTATAAATAAAGGTAATTTATAAGTTTGGATAAAGTTTTTGACTAAGACCTGTCACCCATAATCACCATTAAGCAGCAAAATCTTGGAATCTCCCATTGAAGTAATTTAGCTGACTCAATCATCCTTTCACCAGTATTCTTCCATAAACTATCTTGTAAAGTAAAATAGAGACCTATGTATAGCATTAAATAAAAGCCCCTATAAAATTAATACAAAATGACACTAAGAACTAAATAATTTCCATTTAAATTTAAGTTTCAATTCTGATTTGATTGCAAATTTGGCTTCTTATTGAAAATTCATTGTTGGTTTTGCATCAATATTACCCAACATCACAGGGAATTGATATTTTGGCCATTAAAAGATTCTTCTGCTTTAGATAGTCAAACACAACATCACGGGGAATTGATATTTTGTTGTGGTAATGTAATCCGTAATCAATAGTGATAAATAATTACGAAACAATATCTCTATCTTCTCTGAATTGGGTTCTTTAATACAAAAGTATGACTCCAATATAGATGTTTAAGAATTCCAACATGTAGTTTGATCGCAGAGCTTCTGCATATAAAAAGATCTCACTGTCTTTTCTGTTCAGGAATTTCTGGTCAAGAATGGGGATAGAACTGAGCTGATGGCAATGCTTGGAGTTTTTGGAGCTATTGTTAGTGCTTGTCAAATGTATCCTGCAAAGTGCATATTCTTTTGTGCTTTTGTTTAAGTTTTGGTTTTATAAAACTTCCAATCAGCATCTTCTACATAACTATTTGGCATTGAGATGGTTCAAACTAATATTGTAAACTTTTACTAAAGCATATGGTCTGTAAAAGTTGATTTATTTAGCAGTATTTTATTAACATGAATAAGCAGTTTTTTTTTATCAAGTTTTCTTGATAACCTAACTTAATAGCTAATCCCAGTGGTATAAAATATACATTCACGAGCCATTTAGCTTTTTTATTTTTGTTTTCACCAGCAGGTGGACTTTACAACCATCCCTTTTAAGAGCAGTTTGCTAGATGCAAGAAGAATATGGTATTCTTGATTTTGATTACTTGAAAGGATTTGACAATCTTTATTCCTTAATTTTTTCACAGAAGCATCCTTGAAAGAAGTGAGCTTAAATCAATTCACTGGACACCAGGCGCTGTACTTTCCTCTTCAAACTCCTTTATCTTTCATATAATAAACTTTTCATTCATTTAGGAATTCTTGAATAATGTACCGGTTTAAATTTACTGGAATTTTTATTTGTTGTGTTTATGTCTTCTTTTTAAGGTTTGATTACAGATACATGCTAGTTTTAGAGTGTTGTATTAATTCAATATGGATTTTAAGTTTCTTGGTTGAATGTTTGCTTGGACTTCTTGTTAGATGCTTTTAATCCATCTTTTATGTAAGAGGTAATGAAGTATTTATTTTAATTGGAAAGTTGTGAACCAGAAAATATTTTTGCAAAACAAAATATTTTGTAGTATATCTAACCAAATTGTTCATTTCTTAAATTATTTAGTTTTTTAGGATTTTCTTAAATTATTTAGTATAGTCATGCTTTTAACTTTTTATTTATGTAACTGAAATTTTTATTAATTTTCTTCTGAATTTTGAATTTCAGGTGTTTCCATTTCTTGGTTTTTCATCATCAATGTTTTTGTTTTACTCAATGGTTCCAGTCTCACTAAAGGTACTATAACCATTTGTGATTCAGTTATTGTTTATTTTGTTCGTGCTATCCTTCTATCACATGCCATTAGTCTCCTCACAAATATTAAGTTGCCTTAACTATATTAATGTACTATATCAGGTTTACCTAATAAGTAGTGCTACATTAGGGTCAGATTATGCATCAGCTAAATACATTATTTGACATCATTGTGCTTTATTTGTTAAACATTCTTTTTTAATTTTCTAGCACATTAAATCCTTTATAGTAGTCGTTTTTCACTTTTATTGGGCGTACTTCTGAAATACGTTAAAATCTAACAAGGTAAACTAACAAGGGCATTAGATGGCATGGTTAAAATGTCCAAACCATGCATGGCCAATTTTTTTTCTAAACTTATCCTCAACTTTTGCTCGACAAATTTCTTTTAAATGTACTCATTGTTCATCACATCTTTTGGGATAGTGTCACTCATCCATGTAGACATCTTTGTTTTTACAATACTCATTTGTATGTTTGAGAACTTCGTAAGCCATCATTTCATATCATATAATAGTATTGGATCTATTACAGCTATATGAAATTTATCTTTAGTCTAAAATGGGATGGTTTTGATTACATAACTATTCATTAAGCTTGCATGGAACTTAATGTTAATATTTTCATTAATTTCTCTGTAAAAGTAAAGTATATACCAAAGATAATTAAATTTTTTATTCATTAAAAATTTATTATTCTTATTTGTTATGTTTGTCATTTGAATTGTATTATGACTAAACTTGTATTATATATATTTAGTTTTAGAAGATCACAAATTTTTTTTTTATAAGCTTAGCTTGGTTTTAAATCTTTTCAAGTTTTATCTACAGGTATAGTATTATCAATAAAAAGTATACACCATTGTACTTACATTGTGAATTTTAACTAGTCTATAACAATTGTTACAAAATAAGAACTTAAAATAAAGTCCTAATGAACTTTGGTCATAGTCAAGAAATATTTAGATTTTCCTTCTTTATTGTATCAAGAGTCATTGTTGCATTTTTTTATTTTCTTAATAAATTTAATATATGCAATGTTAATTCTCTTCATTTATGAGACTTTTCAAATTGCTTGTTTTGTATTCTATGATATGTCTTCTAGAGATTGTTAAAAAATTAAACAATCTTCTTTCTTTTATGTCGAACTTCTCCATTGCACCTTTTAATAAATTTATAGCTTTAGTGATCGACTTTTTAGCATAAAACTAAATTAAGTTTAGATATTGGTGTTGCGTCGTAATTTGAAATCAGTCACTCCCTTAAAGTTTCAAAATATGACTTGGATTCGTAAGGTCTCACCATCTAATTATAGAACATTGTTTTAGCTTGCTCTTTATCGTGCTACTTTTGCATGAACATCTAAGACTTAGCAAATATTGAGTGGTCAAATATACTCCTGATTTGATTATGAAATCCCAACTATCTAGATAATCTGGTTTCAAGAAAATTATCGATCTATGTTATAGACGTTCTATTATCATGAGAGGTTAACTGCTCTTCTCGTTTTTTAGTGGAAGTGTTAACAATGATGAAATCATATGCTTCAATAAATTCTAAAATTGTTTTTACTTCATTAGACTCTCAATCCATAATTTTCATGAAAATCTTTTTATTCATTTTCTTCCTTTCTTACATGCTTATTTAAATCTCTTCCAATGAAGAACTTTCTATCTATGGGATCTCTTGTATCGAACTTCTTCAAATCAATTCAAATTTTATTTTTAACTCTAGCTTCTAGTGCTATTTAAGAGGCATAAATATTACTAAAATTAATCACTTGTTTTGATATACTAATCTTTAACTATGACTTTTTGTCCAATCCTCTTAATATCCATTATATCTTTCAATTTCTTATCTAAAATTACATTAATTACATTTCTATTCTAATTCTTGTTTCTGTACTATAAATTGGAACCTAATGTATCAGATCCTTCTCACTTTTTTTTAATTTTAGTGTCTTACATTAGTTTGTTTATCTGCATCCATCCAAAATGATGTGAGATCCCTTGCTCCTTTAACACTACATCAAACACCAATGCAACGATACTTGCTCACTTGTCACTATCTTAACACAAAACAATGTACCACTTTTAGGGCTCATCTGAGCAGCATTTATGCAATTTTGTACTGGAAACATATCATATTTTTGCAACTGGTTTTACTTTTATTGTCAATTATGTAATGCAACCCTCCATTTTTTTTCAAGTGGACTTCGGATTAACTAAGATAGTGCTTCCAATTTTAGTATACAATTTCACTTTTCACGATGATCCAAGGAAGAAATTGGGGATTCATGTTGCATTATTTGTGGTTCATGGATGATTTTGCCAGTGGGATGCTTCTTTATCTAGTGTGAGGTACCAAATCGAATAGAATTTGACTCCCAACCGTTTGGAAGTTACCCAAGCCAACAAATTTACCTTATTAGAAGCCATGAATATGAAGCACTGTGGTTATGCAATGCAAGAACACAAGGATACATAAATCTTCAAAAAGTAGGAGTTTAATGTGGTGTTGTCTATTAAAGATGAAGTTTTGTTGTCTGTTAAAGAAAGGGATTATAATTAAATAAAGAAGAAGGTGATGTTGGGAAAAGTGGAAGAGGATGATGTAGGGAAAGGACATACAGAAGGGTTTGAAATAAGTAGAAAATGTTGTGGGGCAAGGAGGAAGAAGAGGTGGAGAGTTTTGGCAGAATGGAGATGATGAGAGGAAGAACTAAGATGCAGATTAATTGGTGGAAGGAGGAAAAAGAAAATGTAGGAGAGATGTGTGAATATGGCATGATAAATGGATTCACCTTGAAGGTATATGCGTGAAGATGGATGCTTCAGAGGATTAAATACTATAAGAATGGTTATTAAGTCTCTAAGAGTGCACGTTTTTCTTAAGTAATTTCACTTCAAATTGATTTAAGTAGTTGATATAAGCTTGTCTCAACTTGTTTCAATATGTTGAGTATCTCAGGTTACACTTATTTTTTTGGAAATATAAACTAATGACATATATTAAGACGTACACTAGTCTATGGTGTGTCTCCATGGTGGAGTTTTGGAATTGCTCGGGTTACATTGGTCAAGATTAGGGCTGGTATTCACTTCAGTTCAAGCAGCTGAGCCAAACTTCAAAATGGGACCTTTCAATTTAAGCTGGCTTGAACTCGAATTTGCTTCAAGTGTGCCACTTTGACTTCCAAGGTACTTGATTGGAGTTAAACTGAAGTGGTTTTCAGTTGAAATTTGTTGTTGAAATGGCTTAAAATGTTAACCACGAATACATAATATAATCATCAAAATCTCCTGTCTCATTAATCAGTGACAACATTTCATGCAGTAATTACGCTCATAGACTAGTAGCAATATTACTTGCTTATCTTACACTTGAGTGAATGTGATTTTGGAATCGGCATTCTAAAATAGAACCTTGCCTTTTCATGAAAACATTTTAATGGCGGAATAGCTAGGAAGATGCAAAGATCACAGCTACAACAGCTTAAATGCACTTTGTATTTCATTTGGTAGCTGTGCAATGTATTCCTCAAAACCATCCAAAGGATACAAGGAAAGATAGAGAGAAACATGAGCTCGTATATCTTTATCATCTTTGATCCTTTTAAGTTAATGATATCTTCACACTTTTTTCTTCTTGCTGAAATAAAATTCTTGGGGTTTTTTTGATCCTTAAATTCAAATGAAACATGAGCATACACTAATTTTTAACCTTATCTTACTCTATTTCATTGTACCAGATAAGTGGTTCAGCTATGCTAAACCTTTCTCTGCTCACTTCAGACATGTGGGCAGTTCTCATTCGAATCTTTGCCTATCACGAAAAGGTTCTCAACGGCCACAGATTAAAATTGCATCCTTCTTTGTTGAGCTAAATTCTTTGTAATGCCATCATTTGCATTTTCTTTATAGGTGGATTGGATATACTTTCTAGCTTTCATTGCTGTCGCCATTGGTCTTGTTATCTACTCGTGGTACGTTGCATCATTTTCCCATCTTCAAACATGTTAGAAAGCATATTGTAGTACCAAATCATCGAAATCTTCAATGCAAGCAGGGGCACCGAGGAAGAGCAAGATAGATTACACACTACAAATATGAACAATGCAAAAGCTGAAGGGGTGGATGAAGAAGCAGATAATGATGATTTGCATCAGCCTGGGAGCAAAGGATTTGCTGATGGTAAACTTTGTTCTCCCACTTCTACTAAAAGCAATTAGTTCATGGCCAAAATGGAAATGGAGTGTAACTATGAGCTTTTTGTGTAACTCTTATGTTTTGTAGCAGGGCATGGTCCTTGCTACACACCTATCAGGAACGAAGAGTGATTTAAACAATGAAAAATAGCTTCCTATGCTTGTTTCATGGAAAGATTGCAAGTCATTTTGAGAAAATGGCTCAGGTAAGCAACGAATTCTGAATGTTCACTCCATTTGTCAATTCTTTAATACTTAGTGATGATTGAATTATGTTGCGGCACTGTAAAATACATCAAACATTATCCACTGAAATTTGTAATATGTAGATTCACACTTGTAAAAGATTGTAGGGTTGGCAAAGGCACTTCAAACTCAAATTGAAATTAGTTACATGAAAGTAAAAGGACATATAGTTGGTTTGATGGAGATTTTGATATGGGTTGAGCTGTTGTGCCAGTTCAAAACAAGATCATGTACTTGTTTTTAGTTTGGGTCAAATATTTGAGTTTGAGTAGAGTGGAACTTGGTTGAAATCTATGCTAAAACCCTAGTGTACTCCATGTAAGCTTGGGTATATAGGTTGGCTCTTAACTCATAATGATCAAGTCCCAAAGCTTATTTGACCTTGGTTCAAGATTTGATTGAAAGATATTCTCTCAATCTTAGGTTTATACAAACTTTGATCCATAGTAATTTGATTTGAGTTAGGTGTATCATGTTGGTTGTCAATTAAACTTATATTTGAGTGAAAATCCTTATGATTTTTAAATTTTTAGTCAAATTTTTAGGCATGTATTTATGTATGTGTTTGTATAATTGAATAACTAATTTCATTTATATGTATAGTTTTGCTCATAATAAATTTGACATAGCTAGTTTGATCAACTTTGAGTGTTGCATAATTTTTGCATAAAACTCCAATCTCTTTTGAACCATTTCATAATTAGTTCTTATCATTTTGTTTATGTAAGTATAATTATTGATTATTCTAATCAATTATATTGTATTTATAGCCTATGTTTGTTAACTTAATTAAAAATAATGAAGGAAATGTACTTATATGCTATTGTAATAGGAAAAGGTATGTAATGATGACCTAATTTATATAATTGTTAAAGCTATGGAAGAGAAAGCATTCAACCAAATAAAACGATATGAGTTGTAGATGTAGGGTTTGGTAGGAGGGAAATGGAGTGAGATAATGAGATGAAAGTTTAAAGAATTATGATTTTATGATGAACAAAATGGTGGATGGTCGAGATTTTGTATGGAAGAGGTGATGATAAGAGGTGAAGGTTTGTGGTAATGAAGGGGGAGGGGAATATAAGGATGATGGAGATAAGATTATTTGTATAGTTAAGGATGATTAAGTTGAAGAAAATGACAACTTTGATGATGGTGGAGAAGATCGAGGAGGTTAAAACTTGTATTAGTAAAATAGTGTTGGACATTGATCATCATGGTGTGAACAAGTGATGATATAGAAGATAGAGGTGGTGCAAAAGAGGGGAAGGGTTGGTTGTGGAGGAGATGAAGGAGTTGTCATTAAGTTGGTGATGGGTGGAGGGAAGGTGGGAAGATAAGGTTTGCAATGGTACGAAGGAGATGAAGAAGTGGTGGTAGGTGAGGACATGTATAGTTGCAAGGTGGAGGTGAAAACCCGCAATAATATAGTGGTGAGGGAAACGATAAGGGTAATAGTGTGGAGTGGCATTGTGGTAAGGGAGAAAATAGTGAGGGATGATGAGATAATGGCTTGAGCTTATCATGCTAAGAGCTTGAGCTCGAGTTTATATTGGAGCTAATTTATTATTAAGACCTATGGTTCGAGTTGATATATTATAAGTGAATCTTTTATCATATTTTTAAATAAGTTAAAGGGATATTTTTTTTATCATGGGTTGAGCTTGAGCTCACATAAAATTTAATATACTTGAGCTCAAGCTCAATGCATGAGTTCAAGTGGTGCTTGACCTTGAGCTCAAGTCAATTAAGCCCTTGCATTCTCTTATGTCCTTTGGCAAAACCAAAATGCATTTAAAGGCTGTTTGCTACTTTGAGAAAAATGAGAGTTTCATTTTGAATAATGGTTAAGTTATTTTTCAAAATAATTTTTTTGGTTGTTTTCAGAATGTATTGCATTATACATGTTTAGTTAATTAGAGTGTAAAAATATGAAAAAAAAAAAAAAGTGATTTCTACAAAGAGGTGACAATCTAAACCATTCATCTGGTATGTTGTGATGGTTGTCATTCCTTGCCTATTATTCAAAGTTAATTTAACATAGTTATTACTAAATTTAAATCAATTAATGAATAATTTAGTTTAGGTCTTGTTTTATGATAAATGATATTGAAGCATTGTAGTATTACATTCATAAATGTTGATATTATGAAATTGATTAAATAAGTTTTTGATTTTCTTGTATATTGTTTTTTACAATAACTTAAAAATAATATTACTACTTTATGATAAAAATGTTTTAAAATTGTAGAAAATTAAAAATATTTTGTAATTTAATTATTGTTTTTGCTATTGATTTCAAAATTTCTAATTCTCCAATTTTGATTAATGTTTTAATCAAATGTCATAATATTTATTTATTATTTATTAGATGTATGTAGTTACTTAAAAAAAATAAAACATCTTTTTAAAATTATGATGTTAAGGACAAAATGTTTAATATATATAGAACATTTATAAGGCTGAAATATTTATGCAAAATTTTATTTTTCTCAAGAAAGATTTTTACTAAAATTTTAAAATATATTACAAAATTAATTTAATGGTTTATTCTTAAGTTAGGAAAAAAAAAGCATAATTGATAATCTTAAAAAATAACACTAGTTTTGCTTCAAATATATTTCATTTATTCAATATGACATTTTTCTTTTATATCTTGTAAAAGATAATTGTCACATGTTTACATGAAATGATATCAATTCGTAAGTCATCCCCAAGTATATTGCATATCTACGTCTTAAGATTTTGTTAGATGGTTTTTCTAGAAGCAACATATGAATTGTGCACTAGTGCTCATGTTGTGAACATCTGTAAATACAATTTTATATTCTTAAAAGAATGTAATATTATATTATGGTTGTCTTATACATAATATTTGTATCATATTGTAAACTATCCCCATCAACAATAACTATATAGATAGTATTCTAACATATAATGTATACATCTATATCAAGCTTTATATTATAACAATTTTTCATTTTGAGTTTTGTTTTAAGAAAACTTTTATACTATGATTTAATGACTTTGTTAGATCTCTAGATCATCAATGTAACATGTTAAGTTTTATTGTATACACAAGTTAACTAAGGTGAAAGAAAGCTTGAATTTATTGATGGTAATCACCTTAATCACAAGAAGTTTCTAGTTGTATTGCTTCCTCGATAATTAAATTACTAATATCATGGTTATTAGATAGTATGTGATTGTTCTAGAATGAAGTTCAACATTTTTTGCAAACAAACTATTCTTTGATTATCTTAAACTTATTTTCCATTCTCAACTTCTTTTAAAAAATTACCAAGTTATACAAATTCCTTGTTAGCATCTCAGGCAACTATTTACTCAACCTATATAGTTGAAAGCACCAAAAATTGCTTAGTTTTGACATCCAATTTATAGTTATATAAATAATAAGAAACACATAACTTAATATACTCTTTAGACTATTAACATCTTTTTCGAGATCAACTTCAAACATATCCCTTTAAAACTACACTTCATTTTCTAAAATTAGATTGTTCCTTCTAAAGTCTCATATTAGTTGTTCTCTTAGATAATATAAAAGTCGTTTCATTGCTCCCTAATCTTTCTGTTTGGATTTGTCATTAAGTAACTGATAGCAATTACTAAATATGTAATGTTTAGTTTAGTACATAACAAAACATACATAAGAGTCCCCACAATAAAAGTGTATAACATCCTTATCATAAGCTTTCACTGCTCAAGCATACTTAATGAATAATTCCAATTAAATATAAAATTGCTCCCTTATGAAATATCCTTAGATCTAACATTTGAAACTTTAAACAGATTGACAAACATCTAAATATATTTTTTATGATAATTTTAGTCATCTTTAGACTTGTTTTTTGAAATTTGCATTCAAGAACCTAACTTATGATCTCTAGATCTAACATTTCAAATTCTTCTGACATACATCTTCAATTCTCGAAGTTCATCTATACGCTAGAACTAGAAACTTAGGTCATTAACATATAATAATAGAATCATACAACAATCATCAAACTGGAAGTAACAGCATTGGTCAATATTGTTTCATATGCAATTATGATTATATATGAAGGTATCAAAGCCCTTAAACCACGATCATGAAACATTTTTTTGTCACATACAAATATTTAAAAGTTTGGATATCCACTTCTCCTAAGTTGTATCATAAAATTTCTTTATTCAGGTCAAAATGAAGAAAAACATCCATTATATTAAGTTTATTTAAATATAGATTGTCATCAATAACTATATTCAATAGTAGTCATATGATTATAAACTTTCCCAAAAGTGAGAATATTTTGTTGCATGTATCTTTATTTACTAAAAGTTGATTATATTACATGTGCTCATCAATCTCTTATTAATCTTATAAGCCCACTTATTTTATAAGTCTTTTTTTTTTCATTTGGTAGCATAATCAACTCTTAGATATCATTTTTCTCGAGTAATTTTTTTTTTCTTCATTTAAAGCTCCCACTTGAAAGAATTTTTAACATGCATCTCAAAAAAGAAGCTTTACTCTTAAACATATGTCAAAAGCAAATAAAGAGAATGTTGATACCTTAAAATTGGTCACAATGTCAACTTGACCTCTATGCAATTGATGTCACTGCATCCAAACTAGTATTTCTATATCTGTAGGCTTTTAACCATCATGTTTACAAATGAATCCTTGGTCTAACAACCATTCTTCCTTGAAGCTTTACAATCACGCTTCAAAAGCCCATTCTTGTAACAATCCAACATATTAGTTCCTTTTTTGATCATAAGGTACTATAATGCTTAAACATTGATTTGTTTGTACCAATACATCCATGTTATATGCTATGCCATTTGACATCAATCCTTTAGGAAGAACTTGATGCTTCTCTTAACTCATGCCTAATAATAACATGAGGGCTTCCATCTCATTCTTAAAGTCAACCTCTATTGAATTGAGTTATATGATTATCACATTAAGCTCAATAATATAATATATGAAAAAAAAAACATCCATTATTGTCTGTAGATTGAATAAAATTTATATCAAATTAATTTTATTTGATGTTTAAGGCTTCACATGCACATCATACAATGCTTTCAATAGCCCTTTGTTGCTGTTGTTGTGAGACAATATTAAAAGCCACTGACACAATGGCTCCCAAAGTACATCTATCGATTATAAAACCAATACAAATAATGTATTAGCTATTTTAACTTTATTTGGAGCTTTGTGTTAACCTAAGGTATTTGTATATCATATATTATATCTAGACATATTTTTATGAAGATATACAACTTTTATGTAGATGTATCTATGATATTAGAGTTATTATAATAATTTTTTATCCATATAAGTCATTCTTAGACTCATTTCACAATTATGGAGTTCATTTTCAAAAATTTTGAATCTAATTATTATTTTCAATAGATAACAAATTACATAAATATCATCATGAATTTATCATAATATAATTTATGAGATCACCATACCATTGTCTATGAGATCATCATGATATTACAATGATATATGCATGATTTTGTCATAACTTAATCTTAAACACCTCTCGTTAAAGCTATCCCAATCTTTCCTATTGTATAGAATGCATTTGAGGAATGAAGTTTTAGATGATATTCGCTTTGAATGAAAATTTGAAAAGGTTTAAAGTGTCATAAAAATTTCTCTCGTTGATATGTAGAGTATAAAAATCCCTAATTGAATGATAAATGTAAGATGTTTGAGTCTCTAAAATAGAGACCATTAAGAGTGACTATAGAAAAAAAGATTTGTCGAGCCAATGTTATTATAAGATATCATTGAAGAAATTTGATTATGTATCACTCTAATTCAACTTGTAAAACCTTCCTCTTCTTACAAGAATTTTGACTACTTTATAATTAGTCATTTAAAAAAACACAAAATACAATATATACATATTTTTACATGAGCATTTTTTTTTTTTTTTTGAGTTTTTCATTTAACAAAATAAACACTATTTTGGTTAAAATTTGAGCATATTAAACCCTTCTCTTTTTCTATAACAAAAATATGAATAAATCTCTATTTCTTTATAATTTAGATCTTTATCGTAGCAAATAAACATGAAATCTTATGAAATTTAGGACAATTGCTCAAGAGCTTTCAACAACTTTCATGTTCAAACTTGAAATTAGGGTTTTTATCTTTGACCATACTATTAAAGTTTAAAGCTATAACAAACCAAATCATATTAAGCTTAAATTTTCAAGAAAGATTGTACTCACAAAGAGCTCAACCTTCCATTTAAATACTTTCCAAATTCAAATATTTTGCTTGTATTTATTTCTCCCAAATTTGATTCTTTTTACCAATTTACCTTGCTGCTTTTGGCACTTTTGTCTCTTCACTTTTGCCCAAACAAACCAAAGGATATTAAGCTAAACTTTTCAAGAAAGATTGTACACATATATAGTGCAACCTTCCATGTTAAATACTTACCAAATTCAATCATTTTGTTTGTGTTTTTATTCTTCTAAAATAATCCCAAATTTAATTATTTTTAACAATTTATCTTATCACATTTGTGCACTCCAAATTCAACCATTTTGATTGTTTTTTTTTTAATTTTTCAAAATAATCCCAAATTTGATTCTTTTTATCAATTTACCTTATTACTTTTGCATACTCTTTTCTTTATGCTTTTGTTACAACTCTCAATGATAGTTGTTTACTTCATCATGGTCCTCCAACTCAATTACATTCCTCACCACATCTACAAATTATGCACAATGACAACAAGCATATAGATATTACTTCATTCATTTGATACCTATATACATGTTGGATGTGATACCATACACATTTGTGTCTTCTTTCTTTTTTTTTTTTTTTTTTTTTTTTTGAAAGCCATACCATATGACATAGTTGAGAGCTCATAGATGGAATTGGAAGAACAAAAGATGTTGAACAAAAAAACTAATAATAGATTACGTTGAAATGCAAATATCATTGGCATCTACACACTAAATCAAGCATGCCCTTAAATGATCATAAACATGCAATTGTAAAATGGCAAGAGATTTTTAAATGTATAACTCTTAACATTGATCATTGGGGTTGTCACATCTCTATTTTCAAGATGAAAAAGGATCTAATAAGGAGATAGTAGCTTAATAGAATCATCAAAGATAGATTATAAAGAAAACTTTTATTGAAATTGCAACAATTGTTTATAAAGATTTCCCAAATAACCTTAAATATGATAATACTTAACAACTTCTAAGGCTTAATAATATATGTAAGGTAACACAAGTCTCTTGGTATCCAAGGATAAGTATACCATAGAATTGCATGTTCTCCTAGTGTATCATTAGCCTGTAAGATAAATATATAATGAGTCAACTAAAATAAACTTGATAATGACCACAATGAAGGCATAAGGTCAAGCTTCAAGGGCAAAACAATCCTATGAATAGATATTTCATTAGGTATCAATGGTGAATTAAGCAAAACCTTTTAAGAAGGAATGTTATAAGATAGTAAATTAAGCAAACACTTTTATTCTTGCAACACAACATTAATTGGTTTTGTTTTGGATTTTGGCATTGATGTAGTTTAGATTTGGTTTGCTTACAAAGATGTTGGGTAAAGTTTGTGGTTATGGTTTAGGGCAAGGAACAAGGGGAGCAAAGAGAAAGGTAGTTGGGATAAGTGGTGGTGATGAAAGGAGAGAACCTTCGAATGTTTTGGAAAAAGCTTAAGGGAAAGGTTTCAAAGTTTTTCCCAACTACCCAAGGTAATAGTGAAGGTGGCAATAATGATAATTAAGGTTGTGCTAGGATCAATAGACAAGAATAAGTGAGGGAACAATCATGAAATCTTTAGGAAATAAAAGTAAAAGATTGGGAAAATAAGTGAGTAATGACTTGCTCAGGAGGCTTAAGGGAGGTATGATTGGGCTAAAATGAGATCAAAAGTGAGAATGTTATAGTAACATGGGGTTTTTATGAATATGGTAAAAGAGTTAGTGGACAACCAAGAATCCTTTCCAAGCCACATTAATATTGGATTTGGATACTCTCAAGGCCATTAACTTAAATCTTGTAGTAGTTGACCACCATGGTTTACACAGAATTCAAATAGTAAGGAGATAAAAGAGAATAAGACAGAAAAGAACAACAAAAATAGTTATTTGTCGACAATGCTCTTACTCTTCCTAATGTTGTCACAAGTTTAATGTGGTCGTTGGTACAATTAAATTAAGCTATTAATGAGGGAAAGAGAGAAAATTATATTATTCTCGATCGAAGATTTATGCTGATACTTTTGAGCTCCAATTGAGTCAAACTCAAGTTCGAAATCAACTTTAAAATAGTGACTATAAGCTATTTAACCCCTATTAGGCTAGGCGCATAACTTGAGTCCAAGCTTTAGGGAAATCAACCCATGTAAACTTAGACATTATGTTCACTAGCTTAGGTGCTAATTTGGGTCCTAAGACATGCCTCATGTCCCCAACAAGGCAAGTGAACCATTGCAAACACGACTTAGCTAGCTCGTTTCTATGCCCGAGTGTACCCAACAATACTTAGTGCACTAATTTGAGCTCTCTCTCTCTCTCTCTCTTTCTTTTTTTTCTTTTACCAAACATTCAACATAATAATATATAATATAATTATTATCATTACTACTTCATTTTTATATATTTGACTTTATTTGTTATATGTTATTCTAAAATATCATGCCTTTTTTATTGCCAAGCATAAATACATATATTCATTCAAAAATTATGAATATATATCTTATTGAGAACCAATTAACTCATTTGAGTTCCCAAAAACTCTTATAATTGTTACTTTAGCCTTAGCAAGAACAAACATATTTTAAATATATGTTATTTCAAGTTATCAATGTATGATTTTTAAGGTGTGGAATTTGATATGACTATAAACACTCATGTATCTATTTATTATTGTAATTGTAAGTGAAATATTATAGATGCACAAAGATATGCTCACATTATGGATGTGTTTGTGCATAAGGACATGGATCCATTATGGATGACTTTATGCACAATAATATAGATTTCAAATTTGACCTTAAAACATTATATGTCCAAAACCAAACTTCTACAAAGACCATTTCGTATTAGGACTATATGACAAAAACTGACATGGATTTACAGAAGCAACAGACAAGCCATAGCAAATGAAAACCCTACAATCATCATGTTCATCCCATAATACATGCATGTCATAACATCATGGACATCGTCACGTACTTCTACTTCCGAATTCCAAAAACTTTACAATATCCATGATTTCCTCTGGTCATGACACCATTATGTTCATGCATACATAATTATTATACAAATTGATAAAGTCATATACTTATGTTTACTTGTCATTTTACATAAGCACACAAATGTCAACTTGATGCTCCGAAAGCACTTGAAGGAGAGGAAATTGAAAGAAGCTAGACCCAAAGTAACATATGTAATTCAAAAGCAGTCAAATGACTCTTGGGCAGGGGGCTAAGTGTGTTATCCCCTTCAAAAGCAGCTGTTATTCTACAATTTATTCTGTGCATCAAACCTTAAAGCTTCTTTAGGTCCACATTGTAAGGAATGGCCATCCGTGAAAGCTCAACACTGAACAGCATGGGGCCTGCTAAGTTCCATATTTGACCCAAGGACAGTGAAGAACTGAGTCAAGCAGCTAACTAAAGTTGGCCAATAACTTTATCACATATGGAGCATAGACCCCACAAAGGCTCCACAGACCACGATATGTGTTGTGGCAAATAATGAATTGGTAACTCATACAAAGACACAAGTAAATTAATGCAATATTCAAAGTATACCTCTTAAATGAAGCTTGAACTGGTCCACAGGAAGCAGTACAGGTAAGAAGCCTGAGAAATCAAAAATGGAAAGAGCAGGTTTTCTGAAGGAAGTAAATGCCTCCCAGTTGTGAGAAATCAGGTAGAGATGGAATTAAGTTGGCATTTGAATGCACCACATACCTCTGGCAGATGAAGGAATTTAATGGCACTGCCCTTGAAGTAGCAAAGTTATTTGCAATCTTTTATTCGTGATGCATGCAAAAGGTATCAGTTAACTGCTTTGAAAGTTTCAACAGGGTACGGCTTTTTTGAAGCCTTGCAAAACTATGCTTAGAATGAAAAGCCAATGTGTTTGCATTCAAAATAAAAAATAAATGACATCATTTTTATCATTTTTTACAATGCTTCCTTTTCAACATTCAGCTCCTAACAAATGATATTTATCAAAATTCTATTTTTATTCACATAAAACTTTCTTCTTCAAGATTCTATTCTTTTCAGCTCCTAGCAAATGATATTTATCAAAATTCTATTTTTATTCACATAAAACTTTCTTCTTCAAGATTCTATTCTTTTATAAATCTACTTTGTTCCAATATCATGTTTCAATTGCAGCTAATCGGACAACTTTAATTGAACTGCAGACGAATCAACCTTGGGACACAGAACCTCACAAAAGACCTTCTCATCCTAAACTGGACCACCTCACCAGAATTGCAAAGTGCAAGCACAAACATGCATGCAAGGGCTGACTTGGCCTTCACATCTGTCCTGGCTCTATTTGTTTTGGGTTTTTCATATTTAGGAAATTGCTTTCTGATCATAGATGACAGATACCACATGGTACCCAAGAAAAATTATAATGATTATATTTCATTTTACTTTAATCTCAAAAATTCAAATAACAATTATGGTTTCATAAATCTATTTTATTTCAAACTTCATATTCTGGTTATACTTGTTCTAACTTTAATATGTTTCCAGTACTCAAAAGGGCTGCATCTTGATCATCAACACAGGAAAGAAAAAAGATATTGGCATTCATGGCAAAGGCCTGCCCTTAGCTATGTGATTACATGGGTGTATAAACAACTTAATAAGCTTCTATGTGATGATTCTTAATCACTAGTAAACAGCCAGCTAACTAATGGAGGAGGCTTAGAGTTTCGATGGTCTTATCGGCCTCCATCTTCAACATGGACGTTGGCAGAAGCGAATGCATATGCTTGCAGTTTGGGCACGACGGCATCGAGCGACAGACCATCACTAGAAGATGGCAGTTGACGCAGATGATGGCAGCCATGCTACTGTTTGAGCTGCTCTGCTTCCTTGAATCCGCTGATGTTTGGGAATCCTTCTTCGTGTAGCTTTCCACGGCTGGAAGAGTTGAGATGTTAAGCTCCAGGTCTAGTTTCTGTTCCTTTGGCATCGCCCAACTCTTTTTTGAAGTTTTCCTATTGAGGAAGTACATCCTCCCCGACTGCGATACAGAGATCATTTGTGAGAGAAAGGCTGGGGTAACAAATGATGTAAAGAGAAACAGAGGAGAGGGATTACATGGAGATCTAAGCACTGCTCCCAGTCTATAGGAAGGGGATCATTGAGGTTGAGATCTATGTTAGTTTGAGTGGTGGTCTCCTCCCAGAAAGCAAGCTTTCTCTTCCTGCAATTGTTTGATTCGAGTTCGGAAGAGAGGTCATCAGTGCCTTCAGCCTGGGAAGGAAGGAAAGGGCCTAAAGAAAGCTCAGGATGATCCACAAGCCTCGATGATGCCATCCAAATTTGAGAAGAAGTCACACTAGTATTGATCTTCTCTTTCACCATCTTCCCCTTCTGCTCTGTAGCTTCTTATACGCGACGGAGAAAGAGAAGAATTGGCCTGAGAAGGGCGTTTGATAAGGTGATATGAGAGATAAAAAGGGAGAAGGGAAAGAGAGGTGAGAAGTAATTAAATAGTTTGATGGAGAAGTTCATGCAGGAGAAGACGTGGGCACTAAATAGTTCTTAAATGACTTTCATCCAACTCCATTAAAAGTATGGCAGGGCTTGCATTTAAGGTGACAAGTAGGCTCTCCTTAAATGCTTCAAATACTATTCCATACCCTCTTTTATGATTTTGGGTTGGCTTAATGAAACCTTATTACTGTGCTTTGTGGAATTTTTAAATGATACTGTGTGTTAATTGTCAATAGAGAAGGATTTTTTTAAGACACACCCTTAATTGCCAACATATAGAGATAACTCTTCAATTAAATAATTCTCTCCCTAGTAGTTAGAATCACATATTCTTCAACTATTACAGTTGCTTACCTTACAACTGAAACAACATTCCCATCAATTATATGAACTCCTTCAGTTGTTCATCTTCCTCACATCATCCCATCCATATCACTATAGTCCCTATGATACATATGCCATTAACACCAATGAAAAGGATAACCAATTTTGGTGGGTATTCATGGCAAACCTTAAACCCAATTCCCATAGAATAGCACTGCTTGAAAACCGAGTTTCAAGCTTAGTTTTTAAAATAGTTCTTCTATAAACTATATTTCTATCAATCAGTTCTCATCAAAATTTTATTTTACCTTCCATAACAGAGGGAGAGGAGAGAAGAGAGGAGATAGAGAGAGAGAGAGAGGTATATTGCAATGATCAAGGAGCTGAGCAGAAGCACCAACCTCTATGGGAGTGAGTTGAAGGATTAAATATGCAGGTTAAACTGCAGCTAACATCTACCCACCAGTGCCAATGCAACAATTAATAAATTGTAGCGCCTCACTTGCTGGTTGTTGGGGCATGAATTCATTAAATGACTTAATTTATAATATCCATAGGCATTGATATCATCTCACCCACACCAATTAACATCTTCAACTGCACAAATAACTAACATTCTTGAATTGGATGACATCAAATGCCAACATGAAGTAGCTATCAAGATTCAATGTGCCAATTTACAAAATTTATAGTTCATAATGGTGAGGATGTGATAAGCAAAGCATGATGCAGATAGGCATTTAAGGCTTTCTCAAGATGGGCATGTCATTCCAAACACCACATCCCTCACCTGACCATTTGTCTCAGTTTAAGTAAATAAAAAAGACCAGACATTGGCTTCATGATAAGTTTTTATTCACTATTGTAAAATTGACAAGATCAACAACGATTAGCAAACAGTTCAAAAGTTCAAATCAGGCTTTGAATCCTGTTTCAGTTAAATGAAAAGTATGGCATCCTTTTTACTGGTGTTTCTCTTGCAAGCAGATTGTCTTAGGCACTGTTTTGTTTCTTCCAAATAGCCGTAGTTTGACGTCATTAAACTATGTTTTTGGACATAATTCTGCTTGGTAACTGCATTCCAATCAGTAGTGACAGAAACACATGGTGTTCATAAAAAAATCTTTAAAAAAAATAAAAATTAAAAAACATAAATTATCATTCAACACTTATAATTACTATATTTTTACCTAATTACAATATAATATTATCTTTATAAATTTACTTTATTTCTAATATCACATTCTTAGAAGTATTTTTTAAATACATTCCAACCACATGTTCTTATCTCAAGAACTTCATTTAACAACTAGGGATTTTTAATGAAACACTAAAGTTTGTTTTAAACATATTTCAAAAAGCCCATATATTTTAAGGATTTGACAAGATTATATTATTTATTAGATCATTTGATATAATCAAAATATTGACTAATATTTATCATTCTCTCTTGGTCATGACCTCTCATGATACTTGAAATGGTCAGTAAACCTTTCTCCAAACCTATCATGTGAGCATACCTACATGAGTTTAATTAGAGAAGAAGAGGAACATAGCCTTGAGGCATTCTAAGAGGAAGCGAAGATCCCTCAAGAGGACTTAGCTGAATATCCCTAAAACTTTGCAAAGATAAGCACCTGGTAGAACCACTGTGTCCTCAAATGCCACTCCTCGAGATCAACCTAATCTCAAAAGTTAGTCGTTGTTTTTGAATTGATGAATTTGAGAAATCCAAACTATACTTAATTAAGATTGAGCAACAGAAATATTCGCACCACATTTTGCAAGGCTGTTTTTTACCTTCTTAACCTTATAAACTCAATGGAGGAATGTAAGACATCAAATCCAATTTTGAGAAACCTAAATTAGAAAAGTAAGTTATAATCTCATTACTCATCACATCTCTCTCTCTCTCTCTCTCTCCATGCATTAGGAAGAGAGAACTACCACCATTTCCATCGAACCTCTAACTGCAAAATTCTAAAAATGTTCGAGAACACCATTCTACATATCTATCAAAGTTTCAATTCAGAAGATCAATGGAGTCAAACAATCATCTGAATAAGAGATTTGCCTCATTCGATAGATTATATTTTGGTATTAAAGAATCTCAAATGATGATGAGAGGAAGGAGGAAGGAACAAGGAGCAAAATAGCAATAGGATAAAGAAACGTAGAAGGTCAATGAAGGATCCACAATGATCCAAGAAGGAGATATGCTAGAGAATTTGATAAAGTAACAAATCACCCACCAATCTTAATAGGTATAGATTTTAATCAAAATATTAACGAAAAGATCAAGATAATCTTATAATTGCACTAGAGGAGAATCTATAAAGGAGAAGAAATTCTTTAATTATGCGAAAAGCAAGAATTATCTAGATGCCAAAGAAATGAGGAAGACGTTGAGGATGTAGATGGACGAAGCATCATTGCATCACTTCTTCAATACTTCATCGATATTCAATCAATCGAAGCTATTCAAGGTGGAAATTAAGTTAGATCTTTTGGCATATAATGGAATTATAAATGTTAAGATAGATAGTTGGCAAAATCAAATAGAGATTTATTTCTCTCTATAGGGATATCATCATTAGAGAATATCTCTTTTGCCTAATTAAGTTATCATGCCATAATTTAATTTGGTGGAATTCTTAAAGACAAGATTGGAGCAAAATATTTCTTGCAATAAATTTAAAGAGATAATGTAGGAGAAATTCTATGGGACTAGAAAAAAGATTTAAGGAAATAGCGTAAGTTAACATATTCAAGGGCAAATTGTGCAAGAGTATATAGCTAATCTCATAAGACAAGTAATTAAATTGGGGATCTAAACGAGGAGATGTAGACCTTAATAAAGTACACAACATGGTTATGCTACCAATAGCCATCAATCCAAGTCCTTTCCCTATCCAAAATCTAAATCAAGCTAGCAATTTTGTCAAGGTCATTGATAGGAAAAATAAGACATAAAGAAAGAAGATATCGAGATAACAAGAAGGGAAGCCAAGCAATACTAAAAACTAGAAGGAAAAAACATCACAATAGGAGAAAACCCATTTTTAATAAGAGAAAACCCTTTTTTGCCACAATTTTAGCTTCAACTTCTTTTAATTCAAATAGAAAGTTTTGTGACCACTATACTATGTCACCAAGGGTCATACCCATGATAATTGCTAAAAAGTGTGCCCTAAATTTTCTCCTTGGAAATTTAAGAAATATTATAAAAGAAAACAAAAATTGATAGTCGCAACCAAAAGGTTTAGGCACTTGACACAATTCAAAGGGCTGATGATAACTTAGGTCTCATGGTAAGGTCAAAGGATAAAAATCAAGAGCCTTGTGTAAAAAAAAGGAAGAATTATTCATTTTGAAAATTCAAGTGAAAAAAAAGGTGAACGGTATCATAATTGATACTAGAACTCAAGGGAACCTCATTTTCGAGAACCTTGTGAAACCGTTATAAATGACAACCACACTAAATCCTAAAACTTATTGAATAGGTTGAACTCAAAAGGAATATAAAGCTCAAGCCAAGAAGCAAATTGAATTATCTGTGAAGAGTCTTGTTCCAAGCTACCAACAACGATCTTTTCTTTAGAGTTTGGGCAGTAGTGGTAAAGCGTGAAATGGCCAAGAAATTGAAATATGTAAAAAAGAGAGTTTGTTAAAGAATGAGATTCAAATTTTTTCTCCATTATTTTTCTCTGAATTTTTTTCTTCTTTCTCTTAATAAGATGTTCAATTATATATTTATAGTAATATAAGATTGATTAGTTGGTCCCAAAAATTGCATTTTTTTCAATTTCCCACATAGGCTATCACAACATGTCAGCAACTGCACCAACAGCACATGGGTTGCACGCATGTGAGAGGTAAGTGGCACATGCTGCGCCTACTGTGAACAGATAAATGTGCATGCACAATTTATTTCACATTAGTGCACGAGTAGGTGACATGCATGGTTGGTGGCATGCCATTGTTGTGCACTTGTGTAAGTGTGGACTGCTATACGATGTGGTCTATTACAATCATGTGGCATATGCTCGCTTGCCACATGTGTCGTTTTACAAAGCCTACAATAAGTCTTTGTACTCATTTCTTTCAATGAAAGGTCATTTTCTCTCTTGATGCTAAATGGTTTAATAATTTACAAGAGCTTGAACAAATCTTTTCATCATAATGCAAGAATAACTTCGCAGTCACTCAAGTATACATTGATAAAGTGTTTCATGAATTGTTCATACTTGATATATGCCAAGTCATCTTGGGATACTCTAATATTTGGGATCAATATGCCATATACTATTGATGTGCTAGCAACATCAATTGAATAATAAAAAAAAGTATATAATGAATCGAGATGTTTTAAATTAAACAATAAATATCATAATAGCTAAGTAAAAAAAACTAGTCAATGCGAGTCAGAGCTACGTTTTGCTACTTTATCATAAGAGAAACCCAATGAAAGAGTCATAGAGACTACTTCTAAAAACAAACCACTTAGAGATCTCACGGAGACTTATCAAGACCTACTCAAGGAGCCACAAGAATTGCTACCACAAAGTCTATCAAGCACAAGATTAAATTGATGAACAACACTCCATTACCTAAACTGTTAGAGTATCGAAAATCGATTGTAGAGAATAAGGGCATAAAAAAGTAAATCAATCAAAATTAGAGCATAAAGCCAAGCAGTTGACCATGTAGATCATTGTTCATTATGGTGTTCAAGAAAGATGAAGAGATTTGTATTGATGCAAAAAGAAATCAAGCTTATTCAAGACTAACCAAAACCATTAACCATTACAGAGGTAAGGAGATTTATCGGAGCTTGCTAGCATTTGAGGAAGCTCATTAAAAAAATTTCGGAGATAATCGCACCTCTACACTTTTTTATTTGAATGAATTAGAAATTTGATTAGAAGGAAGTTCAAAAAGAGACATCCATCAAATTGGAGATCATCTATCCCTAGTATTAACCTTGCCTAACCTTTAACAACCATTTCAACAAGAAGCTAATGCCTCAAGTTATGCAATAAGTGTTGTTACGATGCAACAAGAAACGCCTATTACACACTATTTTGAGCTACTACAATAAGCTAATGCCTTAAGTTATGCTATAAGAGTTGTTATGATGTAACAAGAAACACACTATTTTAAGCTATTATAGGGACACAAAAGAATTACCTAATATATGACAAAAAAACTATTATGCAATTAGACCATCAATCCCTTAAATATCCTCAAACAAAGTGAATTGCAACAAACCCAATACATAAAATGGATGTCCTATCTATAATGTTTAATCACTCGATTAAGCACAGGAAAGACAACTAAAATAAATTGGTAGATATGCTCTCTCATTTTTCACTTTTTATTCTCTATTTTTCTACCATAATGTAAATTCAACCATAAGTGCATCAAGAACACCACACATGATATGCTAAAGATGTAGACTTTAAGGGAGTGCTTGAGGATCTTAAGAAGGAAAGACAATCGATAAACCCTTAGAAACAAATTGTTATACTAGAATAGACAACTTTGTATACCTCAAGATGGAGACAGAGCAAGATGGATTTGAGAGGCACATACTTCTATGGCTGCCGACAACTTTGTAGTGGAAAACATAACAAATAACCTATAGAGGTGTGTATATTGGCTTTATATGTGAGTTGATGTTAAAAGATACAATCAAGAATGTGATCTGTGTTATACCTTAAAGCATACCAACAAAAAAATATGGGGTTATGTATACATGTCATAATGCTCACAAGAACTTAGAAGAGCTTCTTGATGAATTTTATCAAATTATCACTAACTATACATGAGAATAACTATCTATACGTGGTTTGGATAGATTTTCAAATATGGCAATATTAAGGTCATGTTAAATGATTTCTCTAGCAAAGAAATAATAATGTTATTCTTCAATAATGTATGGATACACTTCAATTTACTATCAACTATTATATCCGACAGGGATGGGAGGTTTTTGAGTAATTTTTTACGTACATTCAAGTCAATGATGGGCACTACTTTGAAGAGCACAGCGTTCCATTCACAAGTCAATGAACAAACAAATGTTTTGAACAATATGATCATACATCTATTGAGAGGATTTAACAATCAATGACCTAAGACATAAGATGAAAACATAAACTACATCCATTTTTCTTACAACTGAGCTCTTGATAGTTCGATTGGTGGGAATCTATTCAAGAAATATTTAGGTTTTATGTCAAGGACTTTATTAGATATAGAATTCCAACTCAATGCGTTGGAGGTGTCGAGATTCATGCTCAGTAGAAAGTGTAGAAATTCCTTGAGGAAATCAAGAAGATTCAATCAAGGGTCAAAAAATAACTCAAGCATTCCCAAGAAAAAAGCAATGAGAGACATGATCAACATCGAATGAAAAAAGTTTGAAATTATTGACATTGCATGGCTACATATCTATAAGGGTAAGTTGAAAGGAGATAAAAGAGAACCAAAACACATAGAAATTTTCTATTTTCCAAGAAGATCAACAATAATTCTTACTACCTCAAGTTACCACCATATATAGAAATTTATTCTATCATGAAAGTAAAGAATCTGAAGCCCTTCAAGCCATCAATGCTTAATGGAAAGCAACACGAGACCTTACCGTCCACGGATGATCTAGTACTGAAACATAACTTAGGTCTACAAGATGGCAATATCCTAGAGAAGTAAATACAACAATGAGATATGGCTCCAAGATATTTAACCGTATTTACAAAAAAGGTCATAAGTGCACAACTATCAAATGATAAAATCAAAACTAAGGGATAACAAAATTCCCACATCTATGTTTTGATGAAAATTAAAATCTTTGAATGAGGAGAGAGAAGTTGGTGATGATGATGATAATAATGATGTGTCACCAGGTCATTCGACTGCATTAAAAAAATCAATGGGTTCCAATCACAAGAGAAAGGGATCATGATTTGGAAATCAACTAATACCCTCTTTTGAGTTTACCATTCTCTTTTAAGAAATTCCCCACAATACTAAAGATGGTCACTAGACCTTTCTCCAACCCCATCATGAAGGCATAGCTAGATGGAGTTAGTTAGAGAAGAAGGGAAAGATAGGCTCGAGATGTTTCATGGTAGTGAAGATGTCTTAAGAGGTCTCAAGAGGATATTCCCAAAACTTTGCTAAGAATAAATACCCTTAAGAACTTCTCTAGCCTTAGGGCACTTCCTCCATATCGACCTATTCTCAATGACTAATCTTTGTTTTCAACTTGATAGGTTTGGTATTTTTCCAAAATTAGGAATGAGTACGAAGGAAACCCATACTGCATCTCTCTCTTTTCACATGTTAGGAAGAGTTACTTATCAAAGTTTTCTTTGGATTGCCAATGATGAAATTCCAAACCTAAGAACCTCATCTTACAATCCTATCAAAGTCTAGATGTAGTGGATCCACGGTGTTGAGATTAACCCTCACAATGTTAGGCAATTAAATGAAGAAGAGATTAACTATTTTTGACAGATTAGTTTAATAGAATACTTAAATTTATTTTGATGTTTATTATAGAAAATCATGTTTTAAGGACTTAAAGGGATTATGCCAATTATTAGATAGGTTTATATAGATTAATCATTTAGTTCCTCTTAAATTCATCATTAACATATTACTAATTGTCTCATACCTATTTGTGATCTTTGTTTATATTTAATATTTTAATTAGTGAATAAAATATAAATAAACTTAGATGGGCTTATGTTATATCAATTGTCTTATGAAGGTTTATCCATTTAACATTATTTAAGATAAAATTTAATTGAATAGGCTCATGGAACTAATTAGAGATCCAACTATTTTAACATTCTTATTAACAATCTCAATGCATTACAACCTCACAAGATTTGCACCACAACCTTGAAAACAAATGGAGTTTAAAATATCTCACCATCTCTCCCTTTCACTTTTAATCTAAAATAACATGTAAATAAAACAAAGAACGTGGTACTTTCTCAATTAATGAGAAGCATATTTAGTGCAATAACACTTCCTTTTCAATAAAATGCTCCTTCTAACGTATGATCTCATAGTTTAACCTAGTCTTGTTTTATATTGGATGAGCTCATATAAAACTGATACCCTTATAACTATAAACAAATAAAGGTTTGAGCAAATACTAAACCCAAAATGTTCTTTATTTTTTGACTTTACAATGATTTTCTTTCCTAGATTACTTTAGCTAGTAAGCTAACTAAAGTTTCATGGAACTTGAAAGTGTTGAATAGTAAATTGAAGGATGAAGTATGCGATTCTTAAGTTGTAAAAAATAAGGTCATGCTAATTGTTTTATAGATTTTAATCAACTTGCAATGGCTTTTTTGTACAAGATGTATATAAGAGTATGCAAAAAATACATAAAGAATAAAAAACTAATTTCATTTATTCTAGTTTGTTTAGAATTGATATTATGCTAGTTCTTCATTTTGAACTTTAAGACCTGAAAACTAAACCAAACAAAAATCCTATGTAACCTCAAGTATAATCTTTAGCATGTGACAATATACACATATTTTGTTTTACATAACATGATTTATGCATGGAAGTAAATAGGTCATATTGTTTCATATATGGTACACTAATATGCATGCATTCTACCCAAGAAAGAAATTAAAAAAAAAATAACTTATTAACTCCAATAAAAAAAATCTATCGAATTTCTAAGATAACGTTGTTTGTACTATGAAATTCAATATCATGTAACTATTACTTCTTCTCATCATTATTATGAAAATCCCAATAATGATAAAATACAAAAATTGCACGTATTTGAATAATTATTTTATATGTAAGGACACCAAATTAATATAATAAATCTAATGGACACCGATAAAAAAATTTGACTATTTTCATGCATTTAAAATGGTACTTTTTAGTTTTTCACATAACTAAATAAAGTTAGCAACAACAAATACTCCCTCAATGATTTGAAATAGTTCAAGATATTATCCTTGTTTTAAGATACAACTTAATTAAGGCTATCTACTCTAATAAATTGAAAATAAAAGCCCAATTTGATTTATTGTAAGGAAAATATTAGTGCTACAAAAGTTGCTAGTTTAAAGGTCTATATGCGAGGAATCACGTGACTATACAAATGAAATGTTAGTACAAAAGTCATAATCAGATCTTTTATGATGCCATTTTTTAGCTTCATCAACTCCTTGTAAAATTGTTTATTTTGACCAACTTCAGCCAAAATAAAATTGTTTGTGATTGACAACAAATTACATTATATCTTCAAAAATCATATCCTTTTAATAAAATTCACATTAAATTTATAAGAATTCAAGCTAATTTTGTAATAAATATAATAATTAAATTCAACTATTAATAAAATTAATTGACAGCTACGCAGTGAAAAGAAGTACTTAAACCAAAGGCAGGAACTTCCAAATTAACAATTACAGCTAGGAATGACGCCGAACTAAAATTCAAATAAAAACCTAAGATTTGCTGTTGGCAGCATGCGGGAAGCGACATCAACCAGATAAAACTGGTCTATAAGAGCCAGCACTTCTTCTTCTTCATGTTACATCAACCGTTCGCAACAATTCCAAACCAATAAAATTCTGAGAAGTTAGAAATGTTCACGATCCATCTTGATGATCTGAGAGAAGGAAAGAACGGAAGCATACCTGACCGTCGTGCTCCAGAGATTGGGCTTTGGTCGAAAAAGTGTTATCTTAGGCCCATTACAAGCCAGGGGTGAAAGCAATGTTCGACGAGGCATTCACCATCCATGTGAGTAGGGCTTTCGGCCTTTCGGCCTAAAGCTCCGATGAAGAATGAGAAAAGCTAACCGGCGAAACCGCTTTGGTTTGGACTTTGCGGTCTGGTTAAAAGCCTATAAAGCCCAATTCTAACATAAAATAAATTAAAAACTTTTAAATTTAAACCTAAAAAAAATAAATGTATTCCATTAAATATTTTATTATTTGATATTAATTGCTTTTTTTGGATTCCTTTTCATAAATATAACATTTTAATACTAATTAATAATATTTATATTTTCTCATATTGAATAGATGATTCAACATAAATGAAATGTTTTTGACATTAATGATGTGATCCAAAGAATTAATACACATATAATTTTATAATATAACTTATAATCATCTTGTTCAATTATAATTCTTAATTTTTCAATTTTATGTAAATAATTAAATTGATTGTCTTTAAAACTATTTGAAGGCCAATAAGATAGTTCGATCAACATCACAAATTATATCTTGATTTTTTTATGTAGGTTAAGATCATTAATAGTTGTATTAATAAGTTAAATATAAAAGACTTATTTTAATATATATATATATATATATATATATATATATATATATATATATATATATATATATATATATATATATATATATATATATATATATATATATATATATATATATATATATATATATATATATATATATATATATATATATATATATATATATATATATATATATATATATAAATGAATTATATAAGATATCTTATTTTAGTATATTAAATTCAAAATATATAAAATAAAACTAAAATTATTAAGTTATGTCATGTATTTGAAAATATATTATGATTAAATGAAGAATCTTGAAAATAAAATAGAGATTATTTTTTATATCTTGAATAAATCAGAAATCGTATTTGAGGATTCAAAGTACCTTTTTGACCTTTCTAATTCCTTTTGTATCTAGGTCATGATGTATCTTAAATCATGATATTGCATTAAGTTATCATTATATTAAATCAAAAAGATTTTGAGTTTATTCTTAATTTTTCTATCATTAATACACTTGTGATGATTTCTTAAGACAAACAAGTTATTTGTATCATCAAACTAGCTATATGACTTTAACCTATTCAATATATTACTCAAACACAAGTTAAGTTATCATGGATAATATTCTTAAATCCATCATAATTGAGCACTTTTACGAGCTTGTGGGCCTTAATACTCATAATAAATAATCTTCTTTATTTATATTTTCTAAAAATCTAAATAATTCTCTTCAAATTTATCAATCTTTAACTTTACCATCGACAACCTTTCAAAAAGATTCTATCATCAAAAACATTTAGTTTGTACTCCAACTATGTTAACAAAGTAAATTTAAGATATTAGTTTAATATTAGTCATTCTCAAACATGAATACATCTCATTGATTTATAATTAACTAAACTAATTAAAATAATAATAAAGATAAATCTTTCATACTTATTTTTTTTCACTCAAACAACACAACAAAACAAAATATAACAATAGAATGATATTAAAACAATTTTTTAAAAATTACATAAAAGTTATTATGTAACAATCATGTATTATTAATATTCATAAATACAAATAATATGCCATTGGATAATTTCTATAAGTTTGGCTCTTACTCATGGTTTTAAATTGCTTTCCACAATAGCACTCAAACAAAGTTGTACGGTCCATTTGTACGATTGAGCCGCCCTAATCGGCCCGGCCTTGACGGCTCTGGCGAGGAGAGAGGGCGATAAGCCGAAGGTGGAGGTCGTGTAGGCGAAGGAATATCGGTCAAATGGCCTCTCTCACGGCCATGGCGACCACTCCGCTTTCTTCCCTACTCCGACAGTCATTTGAAAACCGTTTGCCATCGAGCCATTCGTCTTGCGCCGTCAAGCCCTCCTTCCAGGCCTCGACGGCTCGCAGAGTGGCTTGTGGAAGCAGTTCAGTTGTTTGTCGTGCTTCTTTCTCTTCCGTCTTCTGCAAGGCCGTTTCCTTGAAGACAGTGACGGAGATCGAAGGCCTCAATATCGCTGAGGATGTTTCACAGGTACGTGACCAGTGTTCATTTGTTGATTGTAAAACACCGAGTTGCATCTGTTTTTTGGGGGGAATGTTGTAGGGCATGACATGTTTGGGTGGTGATTATGTATTGTGTTGCTGTTTTGGAATTTGCTCGTCCTTAAGTTTTGTTTAAATTTTTTTTTATTTTATGATTGAGCAAATCTCTACTTTTGTATTAGTAGAATTTAGAACTTAAAAAAGATGGATTTTCTTCGATTTCTGTTCATGTGATGATTTATAGTTAGATTAACGCAGTTAAGAACAAGGTGTTATCGAGCTGATTGGTTTGCAGCTTTTTCAAGCACTAATCTGATCCAATTGATATTAAGAATGATAAAAGAATTAATATAAATTACTAATATTATCAGAAAATAGTTAATTAATCATTAATAAAATGATAATTTCACAGGCCATCTGATTTAACCAAGCATCATAGAATAGTTTTGTTAATTAATAACTTTTTTTGTGATTAAAACAACAATAAGTTCGTCTTATCAACTATTTAGTAGCTTGGTCCAAATGTTTAGAATAGAACAACCTTAGGGCTAAGGAGCAGGACAACTAATGAGGTAATATATCAGCAAGTGTTCATTATCATCTAGCAATTATTAGTTGAATAGGAATCTAAGCTAGTTTAAATACGAATAACTATTTCATTCTTACATCAATTATTAAACACAACATCGTGTCATAATCATAAATCACTAAACAATAATTAGCAAATTAAACAATTATCACTCTTAAAAAAACATTAACTATGATTAATATTTTGATTGTTAATTGATTAACTATGCTAGTCTTGTTTACTTATCATGTTTATTAATGTCTTTAATAAATACATTTGCTTGAGTTCAAGGTCAATAGTCTAGAGATTATCTTTTAAATTCTCAATCGAAAATGTTAATAGAGAGATCATATTGCATCCTTCCAATCAGAGGTTAGTTAATCTGAAGTTCCAACTTGCTAATGCATGTAAGTTTATTTATTCCTTAAACTATAATAAGCTAAGTTGAGCAAGCCACCTTATACAAACTTCAAATCTAAAATAACTGAAGAAGGTGTTTCTGTCGTCATTGCATGATTAGTACTTGATTTCAATCTCTCTTTGAGTTATTAATGCAATGCATGAAATATTTGAAAAAACCCTAGGTTATAGAACTAAGCCAAGGGATCATTAGAATTTAATAAATCGGTGACGAAATACTTAAAGGAAAACATTGAAACTACGGGATAATGATTAAGTAAATGAAGGGTGAGGAGACTGATCAATATCACACCTACGTATTTTTTTTTGGCAATCAAGCACTCTGAATAGTAAAAGAACATCTTTATTCTGCTATCATTTCATCTTTGTTAAACCAAACTGAACAGAAATTTCCAGTATTACCCTTACTACTAATGCCTTGATTGTGCCACAAATTATCATGTTTACCTCTGTTAATTTTGTATTCCTTGTGTGCTATGTTTCTTTTTGTATTCTGAAGTGTTTGGATAGAAATAATAAAGTATGCTGGTTTTCTTTTCCTTCTTCTAATGGAATGTTATCATTGGGCATAAATAAGGCCTGAAGAGTTTGCCCGTGGTTATACATTTACTTGATATTTGATGTAGGAATATAAGAAAAGGATGATGAGGAGAATTATTTATCTTCATCATTGATGTTTTGCTAAATTAAATGTAATACAGGCTGGCCTTGGATCTGAGTCTCCTGCATGGTAGACATTCAGTTCTCAACATGGAAAATTTATCGATGCTATTCTGTGCTTGGCTTTGATACAGCAAGGATATACTTTTGTTGAATTTGTTCTTTTTATAGATTTTTATGTAGGAAATTTTGGATAGTTTCTTCACATTATTGCTAATCACTGCTTTTGTTAATCACAATTGTTTAAGTTTGCACCTTAAAAGAATCATATGTGAATATGTGAAGTATGGAGAACTGCATCACACCTGGAGTTTTTTTAATATCATTCTTTGAGCCGTTGAAAGGACCTGCTTTCTTGTTGTAGCTTCTGGGTGTGTTGCATAGGTTATACTTGGGGACACTTAAGGTGTTTGGTAATTTTATTATGCTTATTTACCTGAAGTTGTTTAAGCTCTTTTCTACCTTAGATGTACTTATCACTCCTATGCAGCTAATTGGGAAGACACCTATGGTGTTTCTCAATAATGTTGTAAAAGGTTGCTTTGCAAATGTTGCCGCTAAGCTGGAGATTATGGAGCCATGCTGCAGTGTGAAAGATAGGTAAGGTTTCATTTTATGTTTTGGCCTCAAATCACATGTGTCTAATTAGTTTAGATCTGTTGTTTATATCTGCTGTTAGGATTGGTTACAGTATGATAGTAGATGCTGAGCAAAAGGGGCTTATAACACCTGGCAAGGTAATTTATTTTAGGTTTGTCTTTTATATATCTCCTTTCGTTCCTTTTGGAGATCGTGGTGTTGTCAACAATTTGATGGAAACTGGAATTACTTAAAGACCTTAACAGTTGCTTGAGCTCTTGCATATTTTGGCAACCATCTAGATATAATAAAGAACAATCTTTCTCTTGTTCTCTTGCATCTGTCCTACTCCACAACTCTATCATTATATCATTTGGGTCTCTACCTCCCATCATTCATCCAGTTTTTCTTTTATTCTGAGTCTATCTCTCTCACTTGTTTGTTTCTCTTCAAATCCTCAAAAAACTTCTCCAATCAACAAAACCACTACCCCAACCCTATTTACCTCTCCTTTCTTTGATGTATCTGCAACTGTATAGATGTTCAACAATCATAAATAATGATGAAGAGTGGCTTGCTTGACTGTTCTTTCATTGTGTTCTTAGTTTTAACTTGTGTTTTGTAAGACTTACAGTTTCACATTTATTGTCAAATAGTCTATATTAGTGGAACCAACAAGTGGGAACACTGGCATTGGTCTGGCCTTTATTGCTGCTTCTAAGGGATACAAACTTATTTTGACAATGCCTGCATCAATGAGTATGGAAAGGCGAGTTTTGTTTAAAGCATTTGGAGCAGAACTTGTTCTTACTGATTCTGCCAAGGGCATGAAGGGAGCTGTTCAAAAGGCTGAAGAGATTTTGAAGAGAACACCAAACTCATATATGCTGCAGCAATTTGATAACCCTGCAAACCCAAAGGTAAAATGGGAAGCTGTTTCCAACCCTCTACTTAACATTATGCTATCCTATTCCTTCTCCTAGTAGTTTTAACTTCCTTTTCATGTCATTATTCAGATACACTATGAGACAACAGGCCCTGAGATATGGGATGATACAAATGGGAAGGTGGATATATTTATTGCTGGAATTGGAACCGGTGGAACTATTTCTGGTGTCGGACGGTTCTTGAAGAACAAAAATCCTAAAATAAAAGTAACATTGTTAACTTTCTCCTATTTATGCTGATGATAATACTGATTTTTGTTAACTCTCCTTGTTCAGGTCATTGGCATTGAGCCTGCTGAAAGCAACATACTTTCAGGGGGGAAACCTGGTATTGCCACAGAGGGCATAAGTTTCAACGATGATTCTTTTGTTTTTCTTACATTTTCTAAAATTTGATTGACTTAATCATTCAGGCCCCCACAAGATTCAAGGCATTGGTGCAGGATTTGTACCAAGAAATTTGGACCTTGATATAGTCGATGAAATTGTCGAGGTTGGTACCTATATTATTCATCACCATTAGCATTCTCCATTTCAAGTGCAGTTTTTTCATGTTCTTGTTCTATGAGAGTTGTTGAGCTTGATGGCTTGTGAGTATGTTGAGATAGGAATGTAAATTAAGTTTGTGGAATTAAATATATGAAATTTCAGCAAATATATTTAATGGAAAGATTATTCTCTTCCATTGACTTTGGATGAAAACAATACATTTTGAAATTAAAAATTCAATATTGTGAAACATTACCCTTTAATTAGTGAAAGATGAAACTCTACATTCATAAGCTAAACAATAAAAATGAGGCAATCATCACAATACTTGAATTTAATCATATGCAATTGAGGGATTAGGTATGTTGACATAGGAATTCTTATTAAGTTTGTGGAATTAAATATATGAAATTTCAGCGAATACACTTAATAGAAAGATTTGTATTCTCTTCCATTAACTTTGCATGAAAAAAATGCATTTTGAAATTAAAAATTCTATCCCCTGAAACATTACCCTTTAATTAGTGAAAGATGAAACTCCACATTCATAAGCGAAACATTAGAAATTAGGCAATCTCTACAATACTTGAATTTAGTCTTATGTAATTGAGGGATTAGGTATGTGGAGATAGGAATTCATATTAAGTTTGTGGAATTAAATATATGAAATTTCAGTGAATAAACTTCATAAAAATATTTGCATTCTCTTCCATTGACTTTGGATGAAAAAAATGCATTTTGAAATTAAAAATTCCATCTCCTAAAATATTGTCCTTTAATTAATGAAAGATGAAATTCCATATTCATAAAATGAGAAAATCTCCATAATACTTGAATTAAGTCATATGTAATCGAGGGTTTAGGTTTTTTAAGATAGGAATTCATATTTAGTTTGTGGAATTAAATATATGAAATTTCAGCAAATGCACTTAATAGAAAGATTTGCATTCTCTTCCATTGACTTTGGATGAAAAAAATGCATTTTGAAATTAAAAATTCCATCCCTTGAAACATTATTCTTTAATTAGTGAAAGATGAAACTCCACATTCATAAGCTAAACAATAGAAATAAGACAATCTCTATAATACTTGAAGTTAGTCATATGCAATTGAGGGATTAGGTATGTTGAGATAGGAATTCATATTAAGTTTGTGGAATTAAATATATGAAATTTCAATGAATACACTTCATAGAAAAATTTGTATTTTCTTCCATTGACTTTGGAAGAAAAAAATGCATTTTGAAATTAAAAATTTCATTCCCTAAAACATTATCCTTTAATTAATGAAAGATGAAATTCCACATTCATAAGTTAAACATTAGAAGTGAGACAATCTTCACAATACTTGAATTTAGTCATGTGCAATTGAGGGATTAGGTATGTTGAGATAAGAATTTATATGAAGTTTGTGGAATTAAATATGTGAAATTTCATTGAATACAATGATAGAAAGATTTGTATTTTCTTCCATCGACTTTGGATGAAAATAATGTATTTTGAAATTAAAAATTTCATCCCCTAAAACATTACTCTTTAATTAGTGAAAGATGAAACACCACATTCATAAGCTAAACAATAGAAATAAGGCAATCTCCACAATGCTTGAATTTAGTGATATGCAATTGAAGGATTAGGTTTGTTGAGATAGGAATTCATATTAAGTTTGTGAAATTAAAAATATGAAATTTCAGCAAATACACTTAAAATAGAACGATCTATATTCTCTTCCATTAACTTTGGATGACAAAATACATTTTGAAATTAAAAATTCCATCCCCTAAAACATTACTCTTTTAATAGTGAAAGATGAAACTCCACATTCATAAGCTAAACAATAGAAATAAGGTAATCTCTACAATAATTGAATTTAGTGATATGCAAGGATTAAGTATGTTGGGGTAGGAATTCATATTAAGTTTGTGGAATTAAATATATTAAATTTCAGTAAATACACTTAATAAAAAGATTTGTACTTTCTTCCATTGACTTTGGATGAAAAAATGCATTTCGAAATTAAAAATTCCATCCCCTTTCTTCTATTGACTTTGGATGAAAAAAATGTATTTTGAAATTAAAAATTCCATCCCCTGAAACATTACCCTTTAGTTAATGAAAGATGACACTCAACATCCGTAAGCTAAACAATAGATACGAGACGATCTCCATAATACTTGAATTTAGTCATATGTAATTGAGGGATTAGGTTCAACCATTAGCATTAATTAGCATTTCTCTTTACAGATATCTAGTGATGAAGCTGTTGAAACAGCAAAGCAGTTGGCTCTCAAGGAAGGATTGTTGGTTTGTTTCTCTTCTCCACATCTCTTTCTGAAACTATACTCATTTCTGGCCTTTTCTCATTGTTTCTATGTTCGTTTTTTGTTGTCTTCTTTGCAGGTTGGCATATCCTCTGGGGCAGCTGCAGCTGCTGCTATACAAGTAGCCAAAAGGCCAGAAAATACCGGCAAACTTATTACAGTATACCCATTCTTCAATTAGCATCACATAAATCTGTAAAATATCAAACAAATTAATCACTCTTCTTCCCTTTGTGTCATCTTAGGTTGTGTTTCCAAGTTTTGGAGAACGCTATCTTTCTTCAGTGCTTTTCCAATCCATAAGGGATGAGTGCGAGAAGATGCAACCTGAGCTATGAACTACCTTTGCTGAAGTTTCTCCAGTGTTTGAACAAATGATAGGTAATTTCATCACCATTTTAGTTAACAGACTGTAGGGTTAATGTGATGAGAGAAGGAATGTAAATGCAAAAAATTATTATTATTAATATTTTTTTGTAAATACTTTTCAGTAATATTATTTTGAAACTGTTAGATTGAGAACATCCTTGTTTACATAATTTTAATTGCTAATATCATTTTTTTTGGAATAATTTGGATAGTATGTAATAATGACATATCTCAAGCATTTTGTGTGAGTTGCTTTTGTTAGACAACCATTATTAGAGCAACTTTGTATATTATTGTTGTTAATTATTATGTAAATGATGTTTGTTTGATAATTTGTTGTTTAGAAATAGTTAATTACTTAATTTGTTGTGTGTTAATTAAATTATATAAAAAATGATGTAAAAAATAAGTATTTTTAGAATACAAAATGGTCTTTTAAGTTTCAAAATAATACAAAGTTATACGTGATTGTGAGTTTAATGCATCCTATACGATGTATGTCACTTTTCCTAAAGTTTATTAAAAACTTTGTGAAAAAAAAAATTTAATAGAAGTTATTTGTTAATATTTTGAAATTTTAAATTTAAAAAAAAACAAATTGTTGGAAAGTATTTTGAAAATCCCTTTTCTAATATGGCCTAAGCCTTTAAGTTTATTTTTCAAAATAGGATTATTTATTTTAAAAAGTATAAAATTGTATTTTTGTTTTTTATTATTTGTTATTATATTTTGAATTAAAAATATATATTTTAAAATGTGACTAAGCAAATTCCTCATGCTAAACATTATATCGAGCTAGTGGATTTGCAACTTCTTTTGTACAACAAACAGACAACAAAAGAAAGATCTTAAAAAATTATGCAAAAGTTTGTAACAAATTTTCAAAAGAAAAGTAATGGTACAAACAAATCATAAAAAAATCTACATAAAAAATATAACAAGCCTACAACAAAAACTTCAAAACTATTATGAGCTAATAGGAAGATAATCTCTTATCTATATTACTAAAATTATAAAAATATATATATAAATATTATTTTTATAATTAATATGATTAACATGAAATTAAATCACGATCTATTTATTAAATATTATTTTATGGGTCATTTTCATAGACATGAGTCTATATATATATATATATATATATATATATATATATATATTTTCTTGTTATTGATTTGTACCCAATGTCACTTACTCATTCCTTCATTTAAATTCTTGTAGAGTACAAATAACTTATTCGATGAAATGACCTCTTTCTAATGAATGATAATCAGAATACATCTACTCTAAATAAATTTAAATTCTTTGAAGATAATAACGATTGTTACATGACCAATTCCTTCACCATCATCATAAGAATATCTGTTCTCGTGCTTAACGATCTCCATCCTTTCTTAGTTCATTAGATTTGTATTTTCAATATTTTTATCTAATTTCATATATTTTAATGTACACATTTTAATGTTATACTTAATTAACATATCATTACCATGTATGATAGATAATACAATAAAATTAAGACATAACAAATATGTGAAATACATCACATTTAATCGCCATCATAGCTAGAGTTTTACTCTTTTCAATAGAATCACTTAACATACCAAATTGGCTTAAGAACATAATTCAAATCTATTAACACACTCTAAGGAATACCCAAGAAGGGTACCCTTCAGAATTAGGGCTTCTAGTGGTATTCTAAATTTTTCCTTCGTTATCTAACTGTTCATCATTCCCTGTTGTTAAATAACCTTGTAACTGAAACTTGGCCATGTTTCACAGATCTCATAAATTTATTTCTTGGTCTCTTAAACAAGGCTTGTGCATGAAACTCTTTGCAAAAGACTAATTGTTTGATTGAGAAATGATCATAGAACAGGATAATTCATCACAAATTTTACTTAAAACAAGGAGACATAATAGAAAACAGAAAAATTGACAACAAACTTCACCCTTTTAATCATTAGAAAATATAGCATAAAAGCATACATATAAATGGATTATAGTAATTCAAATTCCCACTGTGAATAAATAAACTTGAGTTTGGCCTTCCACTAGCAGCAATCTCCTTCAGCAGTCTTCCTTCTGTTTCAGCCACTGGGAAACTTTATGCTCTCTCACACATGGATGCTTCTTTACTAATCTTCATCCAGTTCATCTCCTCAACAACAAACTACAAGAAGATAAATAAAAAATAACGTCAAAAACACCTTAGGTATTGGTCCAAGTAGACCACCTTTCTTATGAAACCTTCAAAGAAGAAGGCAAGTCTTGAATATTTATTTAACAAGGTAACATATGCAAACCGAATACTTGGCTTTCAAATATGAGAAATAAGAGTGCAATGAACATTATTACCATGTATTGTTTAAAAAAAAAACACTAAACAAACACCATTAAAGATAAAACTATAATTGTGCATTAACAATTAAGACTAAAAAGGAGCTTTTGACAATAAAACTTATCTAAGTACAAAAAATAAAAAAAAATAAGTTGTGATGGTACCTGAGCTTCCGATGTTTTTGACATTAAACACACAAAAAAGCTTTTTATAAGCTCTCAACAAATGAAATGTGTTTAAAAATTAAAATTTTATCAAATAACTTTTGTAACTCCTTTTTGACAAAAATATCTTTTTTAGACATCTTTTCAAAAAGTTCTTCTTCAACCACTACTGCTGTTAGGAAGAACAAAAATGACCATAAGAAGCACATCTTCTTGTTTGCCAAAGTGTTATGCAAGGGCATTGCATTCCTTAGGAATAAGCTATATCTCATGCCACTTTATTCTTGAATGAAAGCTTAACTTCTAGACTTCCTTAATAAAATACAGAGAAAATGAAGATTATCTCACAGATTTGGGTTCAATTATGTTAAATTTTCAAGACCAACAAACACGAATCTATTCTAAAGTTGCATGAACGTGGAAATAAATTGCAAAAAAGGGAACCACAAAGTTACTTTCCAATCAAAGAGCTCAAGATTTTCATATCTTATATAAAAGCCTCCCTTTTTCCAAATTGTACACAAGAAATAAAAGTGAGCACAAAAGCCACCAAAAAGTCAGAAGATCATGCATCTCTCTCTCCCTCCAATAAACTTTTCTATAAAAAACCCATTTTGCATAAAATGAAACAAAGCCTGTATGAGGCATACATAAGAATAAGACTGCAGTCAGGTATAAGATCGCTAAACATGTCACAAAAACAAAAACAAAAATTTACCAAAGTTCAAGAAGCAAGTTTCCAATTTTACATAAATATAACTTTGGAAACCAAGATTATCTTTTCACATCCACAGATGAACAAAACCCAGAAAATCTGCAAAACAACGAAGACAAGTAAATAGATCCACATATACCTTAGATCTTGATGATCTTAGCTGCTCTGATGACTGGGTTGGCTTTAGATATTTCCTCCCTGCCTGCAGCTTTGTAATCGAACGAGCAATCATGTGTATCGGAATACCGGTGGTGAGCACAAAACAGATCGCCGCATCTACATCGAAAACCAGTTAGGCCCACCCTTTTCCGGCAAGTTGAGCACCTGTTGCCAAACAGAACTGGCGGAGCAGAATCCGCCATGGGGTTTGGCAGAGAAGAAGCCTCGACTGCAGGCTCGGGCCTCTCAGAGCTTTGAACTAAGACATCCTGAGAAGGCTTCAATAACAAGCACGTTGGTGGCTGTTGCGAAGGTAGCTGTGATGGTGGGAGTGATGGGAGAGCAGGATTTTGCGGGGAAGAAGGAGAGGCAGAAGGGGAAGAGGGCTTGAAAATTTCAGCCTCATCTTTGCCAAGGTTGCAGCTCTCTCGTGCCATTTGATGTTTCAAAAGCTTTGCTCAAGTCAAAATTTAGATAAAGACAACTGAAAGTCACACGAAAGCTTTCGAGATAAATTAGGGTTTTCAAAAAAGCAGAGTTAGCGACGATAAAACATCAGAAAAACAGAACCCAGTAAGGATGTAACCGATCGGGGGCACAAATATGGAAAGCTTCAATCAGAACTGCTGATTCCGCTCCAGGTATCGATCGATCGACCGATCCTCGGTCGATCGATCTGAACGATAGAGGCGGCAGAGACGGCACGAGAAGCTTTGGAAGCAGGGAGAAGACGATACAAGAGAATGGTTGAAGCTTTGAAGTGTGTGCCAAAAAAAAATAATGGCATGTAATGGCTTGGTTCAATATTGTCCATAATTTTCTGTTGCTTTCATTTTCGGTTAATAGTTACTTATAGTTAATTTAAATATTTTAGAATAGTTTTATTTTGAAAAAGTTAAATTAATTTAAAATTTATAATTAACCTAAGAAAATTATTAGAAAACTAGCATTCATTTAATATTATTAAAAATATATAAAAAATAATCATTTCTTAAAAATCTAAGATATATAATTGATGCAAATTAAAGACAATCTTTTATAATAACAAAATATTCATAACATGAAATACATATTTTTGTAAAAATATCTTATGTAAATTAAAAAAATAAAAATATATGATGATCAAGATTTAAACCTCACTAAGTTATAGTATGACTTGCCTAATTTTCAATCCAATTATTATAGAATTTTCAATGTTATAATATTTTTTCTCTTAAAAACATATAAAAATTATTATCTATTTTTTATAAAATCATAGTAAAATTTGTTTGAAATAAATTAGTGAAAGCACATTTTATAGTCAAGCTTATTGTGAATCAAATCCTTTAAAATCAATGAAAAAACTAATATATAACTGCATGAGAAATCATTATCAACCTCTTTAAAAATAAGTTTTTTTGCAACTATTGAAAGTCCTTAGTTTTTCATATTTTTTAAAAAATATGTGTACATATAATATCAATTGTTAATAAAATAATTTAGATATCATTTTTATTCAAATAAAATAAACATAAATCACATATCTAATTACAATAGTAATATCTTTTTAAATAATCATTTGCTAGATCTCACTTTATATCGATAGCCTCATAAAGTGTTTTCCTTTGACCTAAAAGTATAAGCTAAAATAGATATAAACTAATCGATACTAGCTCAATAACAAACATACATATACATATGTAAAGAAATACAATATTTATGTAACTACATGTATGAATCATTTGCAACATTACAATATGGACGAAGCATTAGAGTAAATAATGAAAAAAAGATATTTTTAAATAACATTTTTATCACATTAATCATTACAACTTTATACATTTTTGATACAAGATAAATTTAGACTTCTATTAAGGTATAAATTAAAGCATATAATAGTAGAGATATTTAATAAATTATTAGATATTATGAAAAGATATTATGCACTAATTAAAGTTAAGTGACATGCATGATATTTTAGAATTATTCAAAAATTGGTATTTCAAAGTTAGAGCATGGATTATTTAGTTGAGTAAATGACAACATTTTAAACATTAAGCATAAATCCTACAAAGTAAATTTTTTTTCACATCCAATTATATACATATAAAATAAAAAATTTAAGATAAAATCTATATGAACTATTTTAATAGAAAATAGTGACTTTAACTTTAGATCACCACTTAAAAAATAAAAGTTGCTAAAAGATGCATACTTTTTTGACGATGATATTTTGTAATTTCATAGGTATTGACATTTGAAGCACCAAAAGGGTAAAGAAGTGACATGGCGGTTATTTTGGGTTAATATGAAAGCTTAGTGGTATTGGTGGAAGTGAGAATTTGCTTAGTTATTAACTCTCATAATAAAAGATTTCTTACATTTGATCTGTCTTTTATAAAATATTTGGTTGCTACCTCTTCTGATGAAAAATCTCTTACATTCAATCCTTATCTCTTATAAAAGAATTTAAAATCTCTTCAATTGAAGTTGGGCATACATACTTTGTTCAAAAATGTGAAAACACAAACAAAAAAATACTCTAATTTTTATCCCCTCTAATATGGTGAGCATCTCTATTTATAAGATCTTTAAAGATTCATCAATAATTTAAAAAATAAAATAAAAATTATAAAAATTAATTGAATTAAATAGTTCCTAAATTAGTTGTGCATTTTAGGTGACGGTAACGATGACTGACGAAATGGGGGGCGATCGTGCAGGCGAAGTTATCAATATGATTTTTAGGTAAGCACAGTTCAAAGTCGATCGAGTGGGTTATCGCAGGTAATGGGTCGATGCAAATCAAGGAGATTAAAAGTGTTCCCTTGTTAAATTAGGTCATGTGGGCATGCGGGTTGGCTTGAGCAACAACAACAATTGTAGATGATAGTAATGATGGCAAAAGGCAACAAAATCAATAAAAAAATTTTGATTTTAGACATTTTTATGCAATTTTTAACCAAATTTTTTACCAATAGACATATGAAACTAGTGCGATACCAACAAATGTGTGTTTATGAACTAATGTTAAACACTCCTGTTTCATCATCCTATGTGGGAGAGAACTTGACTTGGTGGTATCACAATGATGGGTAAGTTGTACTCTAATAGGTGTGGTGTAATATGATATAGGTCATCATAAGTGAGTTAGGAGTTCTAGATCGAAGGCTTGCCCTTTCAATGAACTAAACATTTTCTAAGTTTACAATCCTTTGTTAAAATTATTTCATGATTTAAAATTTTTTTATATTGTTCCTACATACTCTCTCAAGGCTAATATAGTGGTAGGAATGAGTTCACTCAATATAAGAGAATTAAGCTCAAATAGCTCACTAAGTATTAGATGTGGTGTTCTATAAGAGATTAAATCTTTAATATTAAAAGTTATATTAATCACATATTCTTCTAACAAATCTAACAAATACATTTGTTCTCATTTTGTAAATAATTCTCAAAAGTCTGACTTCTCGTACTTGTAATTTCTTGTAAGCTTCGAGAAGGAACTGTTATAACGTAACTCTAATTATAACGATCTTTTTTATGAAATTCCTTAACCTTTATTTGAGCATCAGATATTTTTTTGTATCTTTCATTACTAAGATTGATTTTGTTAGATATTATTTTATGAGAAGCAAAAGACAAAGTAGAGAAAGATATTTAAAAGTCTACTAATAAGGAAATAAGATCAACATGAGACATTGACTTATTACCATGACAAATTTTAAAAAGACTTAATCCAATACTATGATTCACGAAGTTATTGTATGCAAACTTTGCTTATGATAGTTAGTGATGCCAAAGCTTAGGTTGGTCACTTATCAAGCTAATAAAATAATTTTTTAAACTATGATTTACTATTTTTGTTTGTTCATCATTTTGTAGTGATAGGTTAAAGAAAATTTTAGATTGATCCCTAATAAATATCATAAAGTCTTTAAAAAACTAATAAATTTTACTTCTCAATCAAATACTATAGTCATTCCACATGATTGTTCTTAATGTTGGTGTTGAAGACGTTTGTGCACCTTCAATTATCGTACTGTTGTGAGATTATAAGGGTGCACCTAACCATTGAAACGACTATATTTTTTATATTTTTTAATTCTTGCTTAGCTTCCTTATTTTGTATTATATTTTTTTCTTTTTTTGACTCTTCTTGTTTATTATCATTATCTAGATTCATAATCATAGATCTTTTTAGATTGTTAGTAGCTATATATCTTTTTTCATAATATTTAAAATAAGATATTTTAGATTGTGTGGGTTGTCTTGAAGAAGATTATGAAGAAGTGGATGATAATGCGTGTTTAGCAGGTTTAGAAATTATGGTAAATAGAGTAGACAAAGTGCGAGTATGATGGGTTAAGAAATTGTGGTATGAGCCTTTTAAGAGTCTGGTTTATCATTTCTCTTAAAATAAGAAGTTTTATTTTTTATATCTCTAACTTTATTATAAACTTTCTCTAAGATAATAATATTTTTAAGTTAAGCTCAGTATGTATGTATTTTTTAAACCTTTCATAAAATAAAAAAGTACTACATACTTAGGTTCATTTATATCATACATAAATTTATACTTTAAATTATTAATATACCCCTTAACACATCTATCATATTAGAAAAACTTTTGTTATTTATCTAACATTTTGATATTACAGATTATTAGAATAAACTTATTGTACAATCTAATCTTAAGATTTCTTCAAATTTAAGGTATCTCTTGATCTTTATTAATATATAATTGCTTCAAGTTTCTAGGGAACCTATAAACAATATTTTTGAGTTCATTCTTAATAAATTAGTCCTTTTTTACTCACTCATTTGGTACTAATCAAAATAATCACCCATATTAGTTTGTTAGTCTATATAATTCTTAGGATTAAAACTATTATTAAAAGTTGAGAAATCTAGTTTCATATTAGGGATATGCTATGTATCTTGAAGCCTCTTAATTCTTTTCTTCTTATTTGATATATCTAGATCATTATTTTGGTGTGACTCAAATGAAGGTTTATTTTTTTATGTGATCATGATTTCTCGTATGGATATGTTGGTCAAATTTATCAGAATGATCATGTCTTTTATGATTCTTATTTCATTTAGGATTTTCTTCTTTTAAATCATGAGAACTGATACTTCTTCTCTTATTATCTCTTTCTCTTATAGAATTTGGTTAATATTGTTAGTTTAGGAGAATTTATCCAATTATCTCGGTGAGTTAGGCCATTGATTGAGATATTTTTAACATGAGGTCTTAGTTTAAGTTTTGTGCTTGGTTTTGAATTAATTCTTAAGTTTAATTTGTCATTTGATAAGATTTATTAGATTTTATGATTATTCAAAAGTTTGCTACACTAGAGAACTTTTAAATATTAATATTCTAAAGTTATAACATGGATAATTTAGTTGACACCTTAAGTATTAAATATAAAATTCTATAAAATAGTTTTTTTACATCTAGTTTTACCCATATAAAAATATATTATATATTAATTAGGGTTAAGTGACGTGTGGTATTAGAGAACTTTTAAATATTAATATTCTAAAGTTATAACATAGATAATTTAGTTGACACCTTAAGTATTAAGTATAAAATCCTACAAAATAGTTTTTTTACATCTAGTTTTACACATAAAAATATATTATATATTAATTAGGGTTAAGTAACGTGTGTGGTATTTGAGAACTTTTAAATATTAATATTCTAAAGTCATAACATAGATAATTTAGTTGACACCTCAAGTATTAAGTATAAAATCCTACAAAATAGTTTTTTTTACATCTAGTTTTACACATATAAAATAAAAAATTTAAGACAAACTCTATGTAAAATATTTTAATAAAAAATAGTATCTCTAACTTTAGGTTATCATCTAGAAAATAAAAATTCACTAAAAGATGTGTACTTTTTTTAACAATGATGTCTTGTAGTTTTTAAGCATTGACATTTAGAGCATTAAAGTCAAAAAAATAATGATGAGATGGTTTTTGATTGGTGTGAAAGCTTGCCTTAAAAGGATAATAGGATAGGATAGTAGGATAAGATTTTGATCCTTATTAAGGATGGTGATGTTTTAGTTATTAGTTCAAGAGAGTGAAAGAGTGGGTGAAGAATTACAGGCATTGGTGAAAGTGAGAATTTTTTTGGTTATCAACTCTCTTAATAGAAGGTCTCTCGCCTTCAACCCTTATCTCTCATAAGAGATTTTGTGGCTGACTCTCTTAGTAAAAGTTCTCTCACTTTTGATTTTTATCTCTCACAAGAGAAGTTAGAATATCTCTAACTAGAATTAAGCACACATATTTTGCTCACAAAGGTCAAAGCACACAAGTAAAATAAATTTTTATTTCATAATTTTATATCTCTTTAAAGCATGGTGAGTATCCTTATTTATAGAGACCTCAATGGTGCAATAATAATTGTCTAACTTAGAAATATAAAATAATATTTAAAAATATCAAATGACATATTTTGGAATTCTAAAAGATATTTCAGAATTATAAAATCCAATACAAATTATAAAAGAAATATTATGAATAAAAATTAACTTAAAAAACTCTAAAATTTATTAAATTAAGTAATTCTCAAATAGATTGTGTGTTTTGAGTGATGATAATAGTGAGCTGTGAAACGAATGGTGGTTACATAGTCGGGCATGATCAGTGTAATGCGAGTAGAGGTCTTGATCCATTCGATCTAAGTTTTGGGTAGTGCGAGTCAGGCAGAATAGTGTGGGTTGACAAGGACTAGCGGATTGGCATAGGTTGACGTTAGAAAGAGCAGATCGAGTAGGTCATCATTGGTAACTGGTCAATGTAAGTCGAATGGATCAAACAATATTTCTGGGTCAATTTGAGTCATGTGGGTGCATTGGTCGACTCGAGCAGCAATAATGGATGTTGATGACAACAGATGACAGAGATAGCAAAATAAAAAAAATTAATTTGAAGTATTTTTAAACAATTTTCAACCAAATTTTGGATTGATGATTGATGCCATGCCAACAGATGTATATTTATGAGCTAATATTAGATGCTCCTACATCAATCTAATCTTATATTACTACCTAAAAGATAAAAGTTGTTGAAAGATGCACATATTTCAACAACTTTTATGTCATGTAATTTTATAAGTGTTTAACATTTGGAGCACCAAAAAAGTAAAGATGTTTATGGTGGTGATTTGGGTTAGTAGAGAAATTTAAGAGTGTTGTAAGAAGTGAGAATTTGTTTAGTTATCGACTCTCTTAGTAGAAGGTCTCTCACCTTCGATCATTATCTCTCACAAAGGATTTAGTTGTCAACTCTTTCAATAGAAGGTCTCTCACCTTCAACCCTTGTCTCTTACAAGGGGAGTTGAAATCTTTCCAACTAGAGTTAAGAGTACACACTTTATTCACAAAAGATAGAAGCATACAAACAAAATAAATTTTCACTCCATAATTTTTATCCTCTCCAACATGGTCAACATCCCTGTCTATAAGGTCTTTAAAGGTTTATTAATAATTTAAAAAAAAATAAAATACTGTAAAATTAATTGAATTACATAGTTCCTAAACCGATAATGTATTTTGGGTGGCGATAATGCCTAGCGAAAAATGGTGGATGGCTTAGGTTAGATAGAACTAGATGGGTTGGCGAGGACTAGCAAGTTGGTGCGAGTCAATGCAAGTTGGAGCCAATCGAGCGGGTTATCATAAGTAATAGGTCGATGCCAATTAAGCATATTAAATAGTATTCCTATGTCAATTTGGGTCACATGGGGGTGCGGGTCACTCGAGCAATGATAATGATTGCAAAAGATGATAGACAACGATGGATGATAAAAAGCTCAAAATCAATAAAAATTTTAGTTTTAATAATTTTTAAAGTAATTTTTAACCAAATTTTGTATCGATAAACTTATGAAATTGGTATACAGCTAATATTAGAAACTCCTACATCATATTTCTTATTCATTTTGTATTTTTTATCTTTTTAATTATTATCTTAAAAAAAAGCTCTGTTCATAAATAAATTTAGTATATTTAGGAATACACTATTCCAAACTTAAATAGTCTAAACGAATACTATTTTGTCTCATCTCTAAAACATGTTATTTTGGAATGCATTGTTGCTACTTTAGATAACCTCTTATTCTTTAATTTTGAATATTTTATTCCCTTCATTAGATCTCTTTTATTTTTTATTTTCACATTCATTTCTTTTATTTTTTATTACTATTATCATAATAATCCTTTTTTTATTTTTTTTCTTCTTTTTTATGGCTGATATTATAATGACATTTTACTTTACTTGTACCTTTTATGAATATTATCATTTAATTATAAAAAAATGAATTTATCAAAGTAAAACATCACATATATTTAAATAATACACATACATATATACACATGTATAGACCTATATAAGATCATGTTGTATGAACATTATTATCTAACATATTTAGTAAGTTCTCTTTTTAATCATCTTTTAAATATATATATTTCTAGCAGGCATTATTTATCAAACTTTGTCTCTTATTAATATCTTGCATATTAGTGTATCTTCAAGTTGATATTTCATTAATAATAGGTCTCTAGTTTCCAATACACATTACAAACAAACAAATACATATAGGTAAAAGTCTTGTTTACACTTGTATCTTCCAAGTGATAGCAAAATGTTATTAAAATTAAGGTTAATAAGCTTCTTTTATACAATATTTTTCACATATTTTTTGAGGCCTTTAACATAGAATTATACATTATATCAAACATATACATAGATATAAGATTTTCTTATCTTTTTAAATTCTTGTAGCGATCTTACCAAACTTAGATATTTACTCTAAATGTAGTTGTTATAATACCTAAGAGTTCTTCTCTTAGATTTTTTCTTTGCTGTGTACCTAAATCCTCCTGAATTCTTTTCGATGCTTTAAAGTACTTCCTTTCTCTATTTTCTTTACTCTAACATAAGTGGCTAAAATTAACTGCATAGGTTTTTTTCAAAAACATCTTTTCAAGTATGGCCTCACTTGTTTTTATGCAAAAACAAGTTTCTTTGTATTTCTCATATATTTATCTTTAATAGTTGTGTTGTTTCAATTTTATCTTTAACTTCATTTCTACTTAAATCTAATGGTTTTTTTAAAATTAGCTCTCCCTATGATGGTTTATACAACCATCCACCATTTTGGATCTTAAAAAATTTTTAGTATTTACATATTTTACTTGTATGATCAAGATCATTATATTATATGTTTCTTAATTTTGCTTAAACCTCTCTTAAGTTCTTCATATCATACTTTTTGATATCATTATTTTGTTGGTATGATATTATATTAATCTTATTTCATATTAAGAAAATTTTTCATGGGTTGCTACTTTTAACTTTATCATATTTATATGATACCTCATTTCATGCAGTACATTTAATAAAATCTTTCATCTTTTGTGCTTATTCATATTGATTTTATTGATATGATCTTATAACGTTTATACGATCCATTTTACTTAGCCAACTTAGGTATCTACCTTATCTTGTATTGATATGATCATCATCATATCATATGATTTATCAACCTTTTTATGTCATATCCCAAAATTTTCTGTGTATTATGCTTATTATACATGTGCTCATTGCATTATACGATTTATGCATTTGTTACTCAACTCTTTGAACTTAATTACTTTTTCTTTCTTAATAGATCATGCTTGTATGTTTTTTATTTCTATACTATATGCTACTATATTATCAGTATTGATATTTGTTCTTATGCATTAATTGCCTTGTATAATGTCATGGTTATCATTGTATGTTTCTTAGCTCATTTTTTGCTTATTTATGTCTTCTTAGTTCATTCCCTCTCTTACTTAAATATAACGTACGTTATTCTTTGATCGTTCTATATAAACAGATCTCTCATGTAGCTTATTCTACTTATTTTATCTATAGTGTTGATGCACTGACTACACTTTACTATACTAATATGATTGTATTATTGTACTCGTGTAATACAATCTTATTTTATGAACCTATTCAAATTACACTTAACTCAACTTTTTTGTTACTTGATCGTGTTGCACGCTAAACCTGTCTTCTTGTACGTTACAAATCTTTACTTGAAGAAGTCAATGTCGTGATTCAATAATATAAAGAAAACCTTTGAGGTGACTTTGAAATTGATCATCGTAAGCATTATAAAATCATAATAGAGGATAAAATTAAAACCCAAGTCATAATAATTGAATTTACAATATACACCACATATATTAAGTCAATTTTGTTCATTTAAGTAAAATTAAACTAAATATAATAACAATATTAAAAATAAACTAAAATAACTTTTGACATAGCACACTCCCTTTCATGCTCATTTTGTCACCACCTTCCCTATCTTTTCACCACCATTTAACTCTTTATCTTCCCTTGAAGTAGCCATTGACATTTTTGGACTCTTGAATTAAGGATGTCATTGATGTGACTTGTTTCACTTTCATTTTTTATTGCCAAAGATAGGTTAACTTTCTCTATCTTACATTCTTCTCTATTCCTCACATTCTTCTTTTTTGAGATATTTGTCTCTATTAAGGTGTAGTATCCCTAGTCTTTTTGGAGAGCTAGTGTGTGATAGATCAATTTATGTAATTCTTAGTTATGTCCTTATATGATGGCCCTTCTTGCAACACCGAAGTTAGAACCTAATTATTAAATCCTAACATACTATAACTCTTTTTATTTCTTAAATTCTAGATTTTAAATGAATAAAATATCTCCTATATTTTGTTTATTTTTTTGTACATTTGTAAGAATTAAATATAAATAATTCTTAAAGCATTTTCATTCAATTTTATATTACAAATATATAGTACTATTATACTTCTAGTAGTGTTATTTATCCATATTTATATAGATCCATAACTATATATATTATAGTTTTACATTCAATTATATCCAAATTTCAAATACATGATACAAAATAAGATACAAACATTTTAACTTATTTATAAAACTTTTCCAAAAGCAAATCTCTCTAACATGTTTTTTTATGTGTTTATCATTATATTATGATTTTGATGCACTAGAAAAGTTAGTGTTAAGAAATAGGCTATCATTCATCATACACTTAGCATATTAAATCTAACAAAACATATATTATCAACATTGAATAAATAAACAAGTCTCAATTAAGTTTATACCATAACATGAAATAGTAAATGTGATAAGAAAGTATTATAAACAAAACAAAGCAAGCATACACTTGTAATTTTTTTTCTTAATATGGCTTTATTTATTGGCATCATTTTCACTTAACTAAAACATTAAGATGGCCATGCTACTGCTCCTCTCTCTTGGTAATCAGTTAATATCATTTTTTTAGTTAACTTAGTTACAGTTAAAGCCTTATTTATAAGTTTATTTTACATATTTTTATACATAAGATATTTCATCCTTTATTATTAATTAGTATTAACTTTTGGCCAATTCTTTTTTAGTGATTTTTAATCATGTGGTACATCATTTACTAACTATTATTTAACAATAATTCTTAATCATATGATACACTGGTCACTAACCATTTTCACAATGATAAATTTCAATCATATGATACACTAGTCATTAACTAATATCACAACGTCTAATTTCAATTATGAGACACATTGACCACTAGTTGTAAAAGAATAACACATTTTAATTAAGTAACTTATTTTTCACTAAATCTAGTTTAATTACCTCAATTAGTAGTTCACTTATTTATTTTGTATGTGCACATATTTATAAGCTATATAATATGCAACTAAATATATATAATTGAAACAACACACGATGTACATACTTATATATTTCATAATAGTGTTAGCTATATTCACACAAGTAATACATTTATAAATATAAAAAATATACATAGTTGTACAACACGCTTGCATGTTTAAGGTCTCAAAACTACTACTTTTTATGCAGCTAAAAAATTTAACCATAATAATAGTACATTAAGCATCACAATGATTGTGTAAGACTATTACACCAGATTATATTTATAATTAATATTATAGCAATCATAAACATATAAATTATTATTAGAATTTTTACTTAGAGGTTTTCTTATTTCTCTTATCTGATCATATTGTTAACCAATTTTTTGCTCCTTAGGTTCAACCACTCATGTAGCAACAAATTTAGCTTAATGCTAAAAATTTGATAATTATAATTACTATTCAAGGTTACTCAAACTCTGTTTGTTAATAAGAAAGAATTTTCTTACTTATATTTTATCTTTATTCCTTCTCTCTTCCTCTTTCCTTAGGTTTCACTTTTTTTTAAACCCTAACCCTTGTTATTTGTCAATGATTTTCTCTTTGATTAACTAAAAATGCTTAGGGATAACAAATCCTTACCAAACAAGCAAAAATTGAGAGCTAAAATAAAAAAAAAAACTTTATTCTAATTTAAGAACTCACAGATTTTCTTTTTGATGTCATCATTGACCTCTTTGTGACTTTTTTTTTTCACTTTATGGGATGATCATGTTGGAAGCGGTGGTCAAACCCTTACCACCAAAGGGAAAAATGGCTCGAGTTTGGGCAGCTCCATGAGAGGAAAAGGAAGAACCCTAACAATTCAGAAGCTTCCTAAACATAGGTATTGAGTAAATAATTTAATTATTAAATTGTTAAATTATTTCATAAACTCTTTAACTTCAAAATTTTGTAGTAGTTTCAAAAAAGTTTTGATCGATGTAATATAAGCATTATTGGACTTATCTTAATGAGTCTTATCTAAATATATTTTTAGTTTTAAATTTTGAAATACTTAATTTTTTTAATAAGTTGATATGTTTTATATGATAGTTCAATTTATACTTGAAGATTTAATGATGTTAAACCTAAATAATGATTTTGGGATTTGCAATCATATAAACTCATGCTCTTATTTAATCCAAGTTTTCTTCCACAATTAATGGAATTACCAAGTCGATTTTAACCAAAATGTTCAAATGCAATCTTAAGGACCCTACTAAGCTTGGGTAATATCTTATATGATTTTATTTGAACTAAATTAGTAAATCATAGGATGCACTCTTGCGAGCTCTATCTTGCCTAAGCAACACTTTTTGTCTTTTTTTAAATGTTTAACCATATAGCAAAATGGGAAGAATTTTTTTGGCAACCCCATTGCTCTTTTAAAGGACTTTTACCATTATAATTTTCTTCTTATATTTTTCCTTATTCATGCCAAAATTATATGCAATCTTATGAAATGCTAAAGCTATGTAAATAAACTATTTCTAAGAGAACTCATGTAATACAACAATATAATGATTTTCAACCAAATATTTGAACATATATAAAAGACAACGTGCATCATTGTAAATGTCAACTAATGTATTCATTTGCTCAAAAGCTAAATTTTTCATAAGAAATAAAACACTAATTACATTACAATAAAAATCACGTACACACACACACATAAATATAGAATACTTATTCTTATAAAAGGCTTTCCAGATTATATGACGAAGGATGCTAATTTAATGAGAACAAATATCAAGGAGATCCTTCCAAAATTATATAAAACATTTACTTCTTCACAAAGTCCAATTTTTTGTACAAAAAGGCAATTTCTTGCAATACAACAAACATCAATAAAATGCTCTAAGAAGTATGTAGCTCACCTATCTTAATTTCTAATTATTGATCACACAAAAGAAGTTGGTTCTTACTTGTGCCACTTCTCATGGATTTTCCAAACCAAATTCTTGCTCTTTTTCACAAAATTTTAGTATGAATCCTATTCTCTCCTCCCTTGAGAAAATCCTCATAGCAACCTTTGCTCTCTTTCTCTCTCAAGGATTTTCCAAAATTTTCTGTCTTTCTGCTCTCAAGAAGTGCACTCTTGTTCTTCTTTTAATTAGTAAAAAATTTCACCAAAACCCCACAATAGTTGTACAACAGCTTATTATGGTTTTCCTCAACTTCTAGCATGCTATTGGCTTATCATTTCCTTCAAATGACAAGCAACACACGAGTTATCCCTTCAATGACCACTTCTCCTCACCTTCTAGTTGCTTAAATTGTTAGAGGTTAGCTTTTCTCAACCATTTAAGGATTTAGAAAAATAGAAAAAATCATATTTAAATTAAGGTTTAATTAAAGCCTGAGATAAAATTGTATTTTTAAAACTTGTTTTCAACAATAAATAAACAAATAATATATATATATATTATTGAATGTATAAATTTTAAAAAAAATTAACTTTCATTTATCATTAAATAATAATAGCATTATATCATTGGTTATGATAAGATATCTCAAATTAGTTTTGTTCACATATCAAGTATTTCACATAATAATACAAATAATATATTTTAATAGTAATTTTAAAATTAACTTATGAATAGTGACAATGAGTAGTAGATTTTAAAATATTTTTTTATCATACTCAAAATCACAATATTCATCTTTAACTTGAGAAAATACCAGTTAATTTAATCATCCATAATTTTATATGCTTGTAATTTAATTAGACATATAAAGGAAAAGAAAGAAACAAAAAATATATATAAAAACAAAATTATATGGATATCAATTATATATATATACATAAAAATTTTTTTGTATGCATAATCATCAATTTTATACATGTAAAAATTGTATGCACACTTTGAATTACATTTGATTTGACTCCAAATGATTGATGTTTTATTTTTTTATTATTGCTATGTTTGTGGTCACTCTGTCTTATTTGAGAAATAATAATTCAATTATCAGTGAAGATCATCACAATGAGGTATTTCATTAAATTTCAAAAGAAATTTAATAAATTATCATTTAATACCTGTATAAATATATATAATTGTCAATTTTTTTCTTGATCTTATTATAAAAAATTCAAAAGGTATTTTTCACTTATATGCTTATTTTTTGTTAAATATTGTGTTACAACATCAATTTGTTAAACACTATTCAATTGAATCCTAACTTCACAAGTCTTAAAACGTTTTCACATCAATAGGCTCAAACCACAATTGTTTGCATCTTTTTCTAAATTTATTTCTTTACAAAAAAATTTTTCTAATCATAATCAAATCCTTATTTGACCATATTTTACTATATATATGTTTTTAAATTTAAAATAAAGTAAAAACTATTTTTAAGAATATATTAAAATTGTTTAATAAAAGATAAAACATTTCATAATATTAATTATTTAATAAAAATATATATTTATCAAATATTTAACTTTTTTAATTACTTTTAATAATAGTATTTTTCGGACTATTTTCATCGAACTTTGCCCTGCCATGAGGCGCGGCAGATGTGTAACAGAAGCTGCGTTTGATGTGAAAGAGCAGCTTCTGCCGGAAGTTGGAGAGAAAGCTTCAATCGGTGGTGACAAGCGCAGCCCTTCTTCCTCCTCCCACCCCTCTCCCGCCCTTGCCGTCGATTGGAATCATCTTTCATCGTGCTAAGTGCGAGCCCTTCCTTGCCTACGAGTTTCAGTCCATGACAAGAAACTAAAATCTTTCGATTGGTTGGTTCTCTCCTCGAGTGTTGTCATTTGTTGCAGTTGGCATTTTGGTTTTCATACATTAGGATTCCTGTTATGATACTCTTTTGACGATTATGTTTTTTTTTTCTTTTTGTAATTTCGTGCTGCTCCTTGCTAGGGTTTTGAGGTTTTAAATATGGAAAACGGCGTTAATTCTAATTCAGTAGCAATCGAAGATCTAGGATGGTTCATTCTTGGGCCGAATCAAGAGCAACTTGGTCCGTATGCTTTTGCAGAGCTGCAAGGCGAGTGAACTCTGAATTTCTTTTGTCCTTGGTTCTTAGTCTTGTATAAAGGATTATAGTACCTCTCTTCCTTGAGAACACATTTTTGCTGAACTTCTAGTCTCTTATTGGAGTCGTTGATTCTACTTCTGAAGTAATTGTTGTTTTTTGGGGGGTTTAAATTCAATGCTAGACTGCTACTGAGATCTATTTGTTGAACTGGGCAGAGCATTTTGCAAATGGGTATATCACAGAGAGCACAGTTCTATGGTCGGAAGGAAGAAATGAATGGCTCCCACTGTCTTCAATTCCTGAGGTGCTTGCCAAAATGGCTATGAGTAGCTCTGATAATCCTGCTGCAGGTGAATATTTTATTTGATTTTCGTTAACTTTGTTTTTTTTTTCTATTGGACTCCAGCTTGTGATGTTTTTGTAGGTACATTGGACATTGAGGATGATTTTGTGAAATGGCAGCAAGAGGTAATGGAGGCAGAAGCGGAGGCTTTGAAACATGGCAGAGCTACCAATAATGATCACGTTGGAGGAGTAGAGAATGCCCTTGATGATCATCCTGGCAGTCCTCCTGAAGGAGAGGAGGAATTTACAGATGATGATGGGACCATTTACAAATGGAATCATAGTCTTAGAGCTTGGGTTCCTCAAGTAATTATGTGGATAGTCTATTTCAACTCTTTCTGTTGTGCAATGCTGATAGAAATGTGTTTTTCTTTTTGTGAAAATGCTTATATTGCTAAAGATTGTTTTTATTTTTTGCTGTCTACCCATTAAATGTAGTGCTTGCTTCTTTTTGCCTAAAATGTTCCTTCATGACGTTTCTGGCCATGTTTGCTACTTGCAATATGTAACTTTCAATAATCTGCTGCATATAATTCTTCTTTCCACTTTAAAAAAAAATTATTTTTTGCGCCATGTCTCTTCCATTCTGCATTGTATTTTACACTGTTTGTTTGGCTATTTCTATGTTCAGCATCTGAGTTATTTCTATGATATGCAATATGATGCATGTTTTTTGCTACGTTGAAGGATAATTTATCTGCAAGGCTGGAATATGTACAAGAAGACATGACTTTCTCATTTGAAGAGGAGGTATACCCTTCACTTGGTACAGCTGATACATCTGTTGTTGAAGAGATCCCAGCTGGTTCTGAGAAAGCAGAAAACAAGCTTGTAGCAGAAGATATGTCTAAAGCAGATGATAAGCCCAAAGCTGAGAAGAAATTGCTAGGAAAAAGGAAGATAACTGAGACTGTACCAAAAAAGGTCATTTTTTGTGTATATAATTCCTTCAATTTCTTTGGTTTTTCTATGATATAATAACTTTTCACTCAAGGACATATATATGCATGTAGGAGAGAGAGAGAGAGAGAGAAAGAGAGAGAGGGAGAGGGAGAGGGAGAGGGAGAGAGAGAGAGAGATTGGGGAACATCTTCCAATCCACTTTCTTCTTTATTTGTGTATAATTTTCAACCATCTAAAGTGCAATGCATATGTGAAAGTGAGAAAGAAAGTGGTTTGTATCAAGAAGATTGTAAATGGTCACATCCAATCCACTTTATTTTTAATTGGTCCTTACTCCAACCAACTGATATGCAAATCAATGCCAATATTCTCCACTTAAACCATTCAAACTAATTTGTGGCCACATTCTATTCACTGCTATAATCATTTCATTGGTGAAGAAACTGTCAAAAAGTCCTACATATGAATGGTGTAAGTATTGCAGAGTTTTATTTTAACTTTTTAACAAAACATTGCTCACAAAATGAAATTTTTTGTGGAATAAATCTAAAGCAGCTTCAAGGTTGTTTGATTATTGAAAAACTTATAAGTATGGTTTTTTATGTTATTAGTTATAGGTGTTTCATGTACGTTTAGTGGTTGGTGAACATTCATATGAATGTCAAGTAACTCTGTTTTGTTTTATAGATTTGCCTAATAATGCGGATCATGATTAATGTCTTGATTCTTGTTTATTCTGTTTATTGAATTGTAGAAATGCTAATTTCTGATCTATTTGAGCATAGTCTCTTTATCTTTTGCTATAATACATGCTTACATATGCGTGCGCGTGCGTGTGTGTATATATATATATATATATATATGTTTATTTTGTTTTTTCATTCACTTTTATTGTTTGGTAGATTTACTTTTTTACCTTTTAAATAAATTAGATGATGTTTGAGAATAGTATTTCCCTTTGTAGTTAATTAAAGTTGAACAGTTTATGGGAACTGTTGATAATGTTCTTTCGTGTTATTTCAACAGGAAGCTAATAAAGCGCCTGATAGTTGGTTTGACTTAAAGGTTAACACTCATGTTTATGTTACTGGGTTGCCTGACGACGTCATTATTGAGGAGGTAAGATGAAAATTATTACTTTTATTTGCATCGTTGATTCTTTGGGTTCACTCTGTACAAGCATGCTTCAAAAAAAAAGGTAAATACATATATATACATATATAAATATGTATGCAGACACACACACGCGTGCGCGCGCGCGTGCACACACACACACATATATATTCAATGCATGGTAATTATGAACCCAAATTTTCATATACATTTATGATAGTGATTTCCTTGAATGTTGTTGAATCTCAATTTATTCTTGCCAGGTTGTGGAAGTATTTTCCAAATGTGGATGCATAAAAATAGTAAGATATATGCTTTGACCCTTTCTTTTACTTTATTTTTTGGGTATCATTGAGAACATACATATGCTTATTTCATCTTTTGTATGACTTGATGTTATAGTGAAATACCTTGTATTGTATGTATCAATGTTTCATGCTTGAATTTGTGTTCTTTATGGACTGGAAGTTTTGAGCTTTAATGTTTTTTTGTTAAAGTTGATCTAAAAACCGATGCATGTGGGAGCTTTAATGCATTGGGTTATCTTTTTTTAAAAGTCAATGCATATCTAACCATTAATTGATCAACGATTAAATTTATTTTTGTCAAATCTAATTTGTTTAGGTGCTCAAACATGTTTGTTAAATTTAGTATGGTGAACTTGCATATATTCAAGGTGTGAATTTAGCATTGCCTTAGACTTTACATGTGTTGAGGTCAAATCTCCATGATGTGTAGGAATATGAGCAAAGAAATGAGGAAATAGCATGCAATTATAAATTTTACAATGTTTATTCAAATTTAGCATTATTAATGATTTAATATTGTTACTAGGGATATTGGTGTATTAAGAATATTAGCTTTGAAAAAATTTCAACAATATTTTTAAAATATTCTCTTTGTTCTTTCATAATTGTATATTTTCTCCATCATATTTTTTTTGTACTTGTTTTATTTGTGCTATTTATGGGCTTTGCTTTCAAGTGATCAAGTATAACTTTTTTTTCTCTTGCCCAACATGGTATTAGAACTCGATCCATTCCCTTCTCTAACAATGTTAGCCTAGCCTCTCATCTGTAATCCATGTCCATGAATCTCCCATTCATGCTTGCATATGCTTGCACTTGTAGTTCTTGATCTCTCCCTCAAAAGCTTTGAGCTCCTATTCTATCTCCTTGCCCTCATTATTTATGGGGATTCACTCATCTTTCATCCTCATTTTTTGAGTGTGATGGTTGTATGGAAAACATTGTCTTATCCTTTTTCTTGCATCAATTTTCTCTCACAATTAGGCTCTCTTTGATTTAGTCCATTTAGATGTTTGGGGTCGTAGTATTGTTTTAACCCAATCAGGCTATTACTACTTTATTCTTTTGTTTATAATCTCACTAGAATCACTTATGTATGTTTTTTGAAGTGTCGACCAATGATATTTGTGTCTTTCAAACAATTAAATGAGGAAATAAAATTTTCCATTTTTTACTTATATTAATACTCTTCGTGTTGATAATGCATTTGAATACATGTAATATGCTCCTAAGTTCTTTTGTATTGAGAGTGACATTATTCATCAATCCTTAAGTTGATATACCTTGAGACAAAACGGTGTTGTTGAACATAAATGCTAATATCTCTTCTTGTTGCTTGCACCTTGATGTTTCAAATGGATGTTCCTTGCTAGTTTTGGAGAAATGTTATTCTCATAATCTATTACTAAATAAATTGTGTATCTACCTTAACTAGGGCCACACTCTTCTTTCTTCTTCCACCCAAACAAGTTGTCTTTTCGTTTAATCTCTTGCAATTTTTTTTATGTATTTTTTTTTACAATTATTATTGTGGATGAGTTAAACTCTTTCATCGTGTTATTAAATGCATTATTGTTAATTAATTCTCAAACTTTGAAAGGGTATCATTGTGACACAATGGATAGTAAAATGTGCCTCTCACTAATCATTATACATGGGATTTGGCCTCACTGGTAATATCATATTTATTTCTTGGTGATGGGTGTTCACAATTAACTTTAAACTAAATAGAATTATTGAAAACTACATAGTTTTTTTGGTTGTCGAAGTATATACTCAAGTTCATGGCACTGATCATTTTGAAGTTTTTTCCCAAGTGGCTTGAATGTTTATGTTGATCTTTTTCTTTTTATCACCATTGATTGATGGGGCTCTTACTCCAAAGGATTGATGGGGCTCTTACTCCAAAATGATTTGAGCAATGTCTTTTTAATGGTGACTTCCTCAAAGTAGTTTATTTGGAGTAACGTTCAAGATATGTTGTTTTGTTGGATAACATTTGCAAACTTCAAAAGCCATGTATTGGTTAACACAAAGCTCTTGTGCTTGGTTTACTAGAACTTTCATGATCGTTGCTAAAGTGAAGCTGCAAAGCAACATACTTTATCACTCTATTCTTATTCGTCACTTCTTTGGACTATTGATTCTTGTAATTTATGTGAAAGACATTAATCCTTATAAGATATTTAGTAATTGTGAAATTATACATAACTTTCAAAAGACATTTGTTACTAAAAACTTGTCTAAAGTGTTTTCTTAGTATTGAATTTGCATATAACAAAATATGATCTCTTGCCCAAAGAAAGTATGCTATAGACCTTAAAGAAAGTATGCTATAGACCTTAAAGAAATTGGACTTTTTGGATGTAAAGCAGTTTAATTTCTAATGTCAACTCTGCAAAATTCTAGTGATGAAGAAACTTTGAATGGTCTTCGTTATTGTTGTCTAGTTGAGAATTTTTTCTACTTGAGTGTCACTCGGTTTGATATTTCTTTTGTTTGGTAAGACAACCTATTCAAAATCTGAAAAACAATCAACGAACACTATTTGAAGAATTTTGAGATATATTAAAAGATTTTATTTAAAAAGAATGTGTATCAAAGGCACAACCATTTTTAATTGAACCTTATTTTGACTTTTAAAACAATGCAATGAAACATTCCTCTTGTGAGATAACATGGATAAAAAACTTATTGAAAAATTTGAATTTCTTGTCACTCAACCATTGATTCTTTAATGTGATATTTATGTAGCCTATACAATGCAATCTCATTTTCCATAGAAGAAATTGATATTTTATGATAGACATTCATTTCATTAGAGATGTTTTGTTATCGATGAAGATAATTTCTTCTCATCCTTATTTAGGATCAAATAGTAAATATTTTTTTTTTAATTTTGATTATCTAATTTTTGTAATAAGTTAAATCTTTATGATGCATATGCCTTGAGTTGTGCTAGAGTGTTATTAGAATTATTAGTTTATTAAGAGTATTACTCATGAAAATATTTTTAAGAATATCTCTTGAATTTTCTCTTATTATTTTGTCACGACTATTGAATATCTCTTGTTTGTTTCTTTTCTTTTGTATTTGTTCTATTGCTACTTATTTGAAGATTCTCTTGTCAAATACAATTATCAAAGATCAAGGCAAATTCAAGGAGAAGGTTTCAAGATATTGAATTCATTATCCTTGAGATGTTAGGAAAACAAATACTCTCCCTCAAGGAATGATAGTCTTTAAGGAATAGAAGTTCTCAAAGATGACAACTTTGAACCCCTCAAGGTGTTCTAATACTTGAGGAAGGTTTAAAGCAGGTAATGAGTCTACTTTGGCAAATAGTAGGTTTCGTGGAAGGGTAAAAAGTTGAGCTTTAAAGTATGGAGGTATATAGAGAAGAAAATAACAACTGGATACCATGGTCTTAGAGAAAACATTTCCAACCCTTAAGAAGGTTTGGAGAAGATGCACCCATGATACGAGAAACCATCATTGATAACTATCACTTTGTGAAGCAAAATGTAACCTTAAAACATCCATACTAGAACTTGAGCATAGCTCCTTGAATTAAGGCAACATTTTAAGAAGCTTAAGAAATTATGTGTTCCTCAAGCATGCAAGGAAGATCCCATGAAAGCAGGAGAAGATTACTAGGATGTAGTCAAGGAGTAGATCACCACTTTCTAGTTCATGCACCACTTTCTCGACAATTGTAAGAAATAGTTGGAATTGGTGATAATTACTTAAAATTGTCTTGTCTTTGAGTTATCCTTATGGACAATTATTAGGGTTGTGATATAAAATGTATTAAGACTCATGGGATATAACAAGAGAATGTGACATTGTTGGTCCATGACATGCTTAAGAATGTGACATTGTTGGTCCATGACATGCTTAAGTGGTGGGTGCATTAAGGATGTAAAATATTTTGTAACTCTAAATTTTTAAGGCCAAAATAATTTTGAATCACAATAGATTTAAATTGCAGTGGAATAATTCTCACACATTGTAGCAATAAAGTATGCAAAAAAGAAAAGATCAAGTAATGGCATAACATAATAGATTTGTTAGATGTTTTGATTCCTATCCAATAAACTTACATCAATCTCTTATCCAATTTAATTTGTTCTTACCATTTCTTTTTTACTTCTTTATTATAATTAGTGAAGAAACCATTGCAACCTTTATTTTTTTTTGGGGGTTTAAACACAACCCTTTGAGTTTTTTCTAAAGCTCAAACTCAGTCTTTCTTACAAAGGCTCAAACTTAACCTGGTTTTTTACAAGGCTTAATCCTATATTGAGTTTTTTTTTTCTAAGGCTTAAAAACTCATAACCTTTTTTGAGTCTTTTCAACACTTAAACCCAACCTTCAGAAATCTCTCAAATTGATAAACAGTGTCATAAACTCTTGATTAGAGTGAGATTACATGTATAGTTAAAATATTGACTTTCATATGGTTTATGTTAATGCAAGTGCAAAGAGTAAATCTTACAACTTTTTTATAGTTGAAAACAATACAACTTGTGTCTTAGAGCTTCCTCTAGATTGCAAAACAAGGCTCCAACATGCTTGAAGGATGATTATAGAGGTATTTTGATGTAAGGATCTTTTTATCATGCATTAGCTAGCTATGAGTAATTTTTCTAGTGTACAAAATTATTCTATATGTGAGGATGCTATTTATAATGCTTTTAATTGGTTAATCACTTTTTAAATTTATTCTAAGTTTTGTTTCATGTTCTAAGATTGTTAATCACTTTTTGGATTAATCAAAATGTTCATAAGAACATTTGCAAATGGCTAAGTCCAATGACCATATTAGAAAAATATTCAAGCATAGAGGTCATGCAAAGCATCCTTAATTTCCTATTTGATCTTGAACAATACGAGGCCCTAGATAGATCATTTGGTCTTTTAGAGCACTTCTTGAAAGTGCATAGTCAAGACTAGGAGATCTATGAAAGAGAGGAAACTACAACCGCTTATGCCAACTTGAGGAAGAGTCTTAGAGAAGTTATGGCACTAGGAGATTTTAGCAGTTCATTGGAGCAATAGATGGCTTAATTAACTTAGGTTGTTCAAGTTTTTGTGGAGATTTCCATAAAGTAGCAATCTACTTCTATGAAGACAATATCTAAGAATAGAACTTAGGAAGGAGTGAATCCGTGAGTGCAAGTCTATCTTGAAAGTTCATAGCCATATGTGATGGCGGATGAAAATAAAGTAGTCGACATTAGTTTGGTCGCATTGCAATTTGAAGAATGATTGAAACATTTAAGGTTAAAGCAAAGATTGACCTACTAATACATGATGGAGAGGTTAACACCGAGAAGATAGATACTTGGATGGACTAGCTTGAATCATACTTGTGCAATTATTTGTCGAATAAGGTCTCGTTGGTTAAATTGAAGCTCACAAGCCATGTGTTGGTGTGATAGAATGCCCATATGAGGATAAGTGGCAGCAATGGCATAGTTTGTGACACCAACAAGGTTAACTAATGCCTGAGTATACAATCGAGTTTTGTTGATAAGTTTTGACACTTAAGAGTACTTGTAGATGACACCTCAACAATGGGAAGTACACGATGGGTCCACATTATCCCAATGCAGTCGAATTGGGATTGTTTTGTTTTCTTGCCAATACATAATTGTGAATTTTGATGGGCATTGGTGTTCTACTATTTGTTTGGATACGCTTGTTATGTTTAGCCTATCAATTCCATGAGTAGTGCAATCAATTAGCAGGAACAAATGTATCACACAAAACATTAAACTTGAGAAAGATAAGGATAGATAGGAGAAATTCTTAGTGAAGTTCCTAGGAATCAATGGATTGTTATGAAATGGGAGTAGAAAAAATCTCAAGATTTATAGAAATAGTAGTTGGGAAAAGGACCAATCCCTGGTGCCTCTAGGTAGGGCTCAAGAAATCTTTGTAATTATTACTTGATTAGTGTCCATATAGATGAAAAGTGTTAGAATTTATAGACGGAATGGTTTCTCATGAAGAAAAATGGGAGACAAAGCAAGAGAACTATTACCATTGTTGATTAGACTTGGACTCTTAGGGGATGTACTTTCTTGAATCGAGCCTCACCTTGATGGTTAAGTTAGTTAACGCCAACATGGTGAGAGATGAAATTCAAAACAAAGCAAGAAATTATAAGGAATTATATGCTCTTCTAGTATAAATGGAATTAGTGGGGGTAATTATTGATATCATTGGTTAGAAGAACTTTATCTTGGTTAGGATTGCATCTTATGACTCCTCACCCATGATTGAATTTCATTGGATGAATGTAGAAAGATTTCGGGACAAAGATTGAGCAAAAATCTTGAGTGAAATTCGATATCACCAAGCACTATATTGATGAGGTCATATGTGATGTTTTGTCTCTCCATGTATGTTAGATTATACTCATGGCACCTTATTTGTGGGAAGTATTCTATTATTAAGTGCAATAGTACTAGTTTATGATGGGAAAAAACATATTATCTATAGAGATTAAGGACTATAACTTGTGTCAAACAAGTGAAAAAATTTGTTAATGCTTATTGGAGTTAATGATACTTGTAGTATGATTGGAAAAACCCAATGGAGTAGACATTTAGTTGTTTTGATTGACAAGAATCGAGTTGAAAGCACTGGTCGAAAAGTATTTCATCATGTTAGTGGAACCTCGTGGATTACCCTCGAAAAGAAATGTCTTACGTGAGACTGCCCTTTTGTCAGGTACACTTTTGCCTAATGTTAGGATGTATTGGCATTTCGTAATGTAAGCTGATAAGATCAAGAAGCAAGTTTGTTAGTTTTTCAAGATAGGAACCTTGAAGTCAAGTAGTTAGCTGTGTGGATCACAAGTTGTGATGGTATTGAAAATGGATTGGGTTAGCAATTGTGTATTAATTGTTTCACTTTGAAGAAAATTGCATTCAAGAATTATATGTACCATTTGAGATTGATGAATCCTAGACCATTTGAGGCATGCACAGATTTTTATTAAGCTGAACTTAAAGTTTGGAATATGACCAAGTTTTAAGTCCATGAATAAGATATGTGGAAGATTGCTTTTAAAACTCTACAAAGATTATATGAGTGACTTGTAGTGTCGGACAATGGTCTATGGCCCTATATTGATGAATGTCATGCTATGCCTAGATGACATTCTGATTTAAGCAGCAACATTGTTGGAATATGAAGCATGTATAGTATGCCATGGAAACATTCAAACAATATCAATTGTAGTTGAACTTGACAAATTGTGAGTTTGGATGATCCATCTTAATCTATCTTGGATTGAAATTCAGGGATGGAGAAATTAAGGTTGGTGTAAGATTCTTAAGGTATTGGTTGAGATGAACTACCATGATTGAGGTCAGGAATTTCGTGGGAGCTTGCCAGCACCTAAGGAAGTTCATTCAAAACGTTTTTGAGGTCATGGTGCCCTTGCATGACCACCTCACTTTAGCCAATCAGAGGTTCAAGTGGAAGGAAGACTATGTAAGATCTTTTTGTTTTTGAAAAAGATTGTTTGTGAAGAATTTTTGTTGATCTTACTTGAATCACAACGAGCATTCAAGGTCTAGGTGGATGCATTAGATTGTGCCATCATAGGAGTGCTCTTATAACGTGACCTATAACATACTTTTTTTTTGAGATGTTTCAAGCACCGCAAAGAGGTTATCTAACATATGACAAGGAATTGCTAACATTACATGAAGCTATGAGCATTGGAGATCGTACATGCTAGGCAAAGAGAATGTTTTGTATTTCGACCATCACTATTTTCAAATTTTGCAAACTCAATCAAAGATGTAGTAAGCTTGATACCATAAATGATTGGCTTACTTGAAATAGTATAGCGTGGTAATAACATATATAAAGATCAGGAAACTTTCAAAATTCACTTTTCAAGATGGATTAGTCGATCAGGGATTTTAGCTTTGTTTTTCCTTAGATGTAAATATGGTGAAGTGGATTAGTGAAGTTGACATAAAGAAAATATATATACATTTTGGTGTAATTAAGACCATTTCGAAACTATAGAGGCACATTACTGGTCCGAGAGGAAGCTTGATGTCAAGAGATTTATACGAGTTGTATGTTCTTTGTATAACTACTAAACCAACTAATCGATTGTGTAGATTGAATATGTTGCTACTGACACCTAGCCAACCATAGGAAAGCTTTCGATGGATTTCCTTGGAGACTAATCGATGACAAGATGAGGTTAAAAATATTTTTTTGTGGTTGTAAGAGAAGTTTTACGAGATGGCAAAGCTTTATTGCATTGAAGGAGATTAGGAGTGAACAAAAAACAAAATTTTTCTTTGATAGAGTATGGATGTATCATGGTTTGCTAACGAGCATGTGTCTAATTGAGATACTTGTTTTTAATGAATGTTTTTTTTCTATTTTGAATATGTCCTTCAAAGGAGTACTATCTTTTATTCACAGATGGATGGCCACACAAAGGTTCTTAGTTGAGTGATAATTCGTCTACTTCAAGGATATAATTGGAAACACCAAAAGAAGTGGGATGAGAGCATATTGTATCTCCAATTTGTATATAATCGATCCATGCGTAGTTTTGTTGGTATTGACCTTTGCCATTGTGCCCATTCAACCCCGAGTTCAAACACAACACCTAGAAGGTAGTTGTTAGAATAGTCTAGTGGAACATTGAAGGAATTTTAGAGATGCTCATTGCTATTGAGAAGCAACTAGAGTTTACTCTATAAATGAATGAGAAATGATAACCATCTTGCATGGTTTCATATTGGTAAGATTTCTTTAAATGAGAAAAATTGAACTTCATGAGGTATGGTATGTTTCAATTGAATAGTAACATTAATGTTAATGTTGACTAGCTAGACCTATTGCCTTACATTGAGATATAATCAATAGTGAATGATTAAAATTTGAAATCATTCGAGCCTCCATGATCGATGAAAAACTCCATGAGATACTGACACCCATGGATGATCTTGAGATGGGCATTAAACAACCTTTTTGGAAGATGCTATTCCTGGGGAGATTATCATGAGAAGTTGGGATGACTTCCCTTTCATGGTGGAAGGAAAGGACATACCAACTATAGCTATGTGGTATGGTCTAAAATGAGGGAAGTATGATTTTCCTTATCTTATTTTCTATGCTTAGAAGCATCTAAAGACATTCGAGACAATCCACTAGCATATAGAAAACATTTAGTTGGACTTGATTCCTCAAAAGAAGTTGCTTATGATTAGAGATCATACCAAATTCTTGTAAGAAGATCTCAAGTGGCTAAATTCAACCCTGAGTAGTTCTTGAGCAAAAACTAGTCTTCACAGAATAGTAGCAGTCGAGAAAGAATTTTGGGGAATAAAAGCCGTCGAGGATGACAAATCAAAACCCCTTGAGGAGTTCCAACCCTTGAGGAAGTTCGAAGTAGGTAAAGCTTTCCATTATGATAGATGGTGGGTCTCACAGACTGAGAACAAGCTAACCTTGAGAGTATGGAGGCATTGAGAAGGAAGTAATAGGATTGAGTACCGTTTTTATGGCCTTAGAAAATACTCCAACCCTTGAGAAGGTTTCGAGAAGATGGACTTGAGATGTCGGACGCCATCATCGATAGCTACCAATTTGTGAAGCAAAATGGAGCCTTGAAATAGTTGACCAAAACCCATGCATGGTGCCTTGAGGCAAGATAACACCTTATGAAGTGCGGGATATGTGAGGAAGGTCCCAAGAAAATGGGAGAACACTATTAGCATAAGGCAACAAAGCAAATCACCACTATTTTGTTGCTTGTGTACCATTATCTTGATGGTTGTTGTAAATGGCTAGTACTATTAGCAACTATTTAGATTTGTCTTGTATTTGAATTATCCCATGTATGGTTAGTAGGGTTGTGATATAAAGCCTATGAGTTATGGTATATGATGGGAGAATTTGACATCTAGTCTTATGAACTTTAGAAAAAGAAGCTGGAAGCATATTCATCTACCTCAAAGGAAATATAATTTTTTCCTTTTTTATTGAAATAATAACTTGTCATTTAAAAAATTGTTTTTAAGCTTCAATTTACTTTTTATCAAGTTAATTTGAGGCTTGATTGGCGAAACTCATTTTTATGTTTTATTGAATTTAATAATTGACGATGAAGTGAGGACGGATGAAAGTTATCGTCTTTCAATCATATCCAAGGATAGTCTAAGCATCATTTTGAAGTGTGAAAGGTGGGGTATTTCTTTGTATTTAATGTGAATGCTTTTATTTTTTGGAGCAAATCTTGGGTTGAACTTTTACATTTTTGTTCTTATGGGAGTTTTAGGAGAATTTTTGCATGAAAATTTGTATTTTAGTGGTGTGTTGCAACTATTAACTCTCTTGAATATTAGCTGATTTATAGTAGACTTACCAAAAATATTTTTTTGTTTTTTAGGAGTTTTTTAATATTTAAATTGTGGGTTATTGATTTGGATCTTTGCCTTAAACATTAGTTCTATTTCTTGATTGTCTTGGAAGAGATATAACTTATTGGTAGAGTTTTATTGTGACACGGTGAAAGCTATCAGTTTGAGCTTGATTATCATCAATAGTAATTTGAGTTTTTCAATTTTGCTTGCTCGCCCTTGGAATAGACACCACTTTCTTGTTGTTTGATTTCAAAGCAATATATGCATAACTTCTCATTTAGTTGAATGCTTCTGTTTAGGATCCGGAGACCAAAAAACCTCGGATAAAAATATATCTGGATAAAGAAACTGGAAGAGTAAAAGGGGATGCCCTTGTTACATATATGAAGGTACAAGTTATTAGTTCACCATTATCTACGTTTTTCTAGTCTTAATATCTATAATTCTTTGATAGAATTTAATAATATCCAAGAATTTGAGTAAAGACCTTTTGGTTGTTTCTTACAAGGAACCTTCTGTTGCATTAGCTATACAAATTTTGGATGGCGTTCCTTTCCGTCCCAATGGAAAGATCTGCATGTCGGTTACAAAAGCTAAATTTGAGCAAAAAGGTGACAAGTTCATGTTGTTGTACATCATTCTTTAATCTAGGTTTAAAATTTCTATTTCTCATGAATAAACTTTATTTTTCAGGAGAAAACTTTATTGCAAAACAAGTTGACAAAAACAAGAAAATAAAACTTAAGAAGGTTGAAGCTAAGATACTTGGATGGGGTAAGTATTGAACTTACCAAGTTCCTTATTTTTAATTATTGATCTACCTCTTCAGCTCTTGGACGTGTGGTGTTAAAACTGCAATCTTACTACCATTTTTTTGACATTGAAACTCTTAAAGATGCATGTTACATTTTTTCGGTGATGGATTTTGTTCTTAAATAATACCTTAATGCATTCATGCACATTTTCCAGATACTATGGATAAGCCATGGAGGTGCATCCCCCTAGCAAAGCAGTAGGAAATTTATTTGTCAATTATTCTGAAATTTGATTGAATATTTGCTGTTGATTTCATTGTCAATTCTGGGATTCAGATTTGTTTTAGTTCGGCTACAAGTTATGAACATTGTAGGGAACTCCTCTTCGACCTTTTCTAAAACTAGAGTGCTTGTGCTTTTCTGTTTCTTTCTACATAGCAGTCATCCACCACCATTTTGCTCTATTTTTTTTTTTCAAGGAGCAAGATATGATGACAATATACTGCAGACAATGAGGTATTAAAAGCTTAAAAAATGCAGCATTTGGCATTCATACTTCTAAGTCTCTTTGTATTTTTTTTTATTTTTCTTGTTTATTGCTCAAACTAAAAGAAAAGTTATCTCTAAGATGCTGATTTAGAATGCAGTGGAATTTTGCATGATTTGTTAATTACTGTTTAAGATTGTTTTGGTTTTGAATTTGCATATCCTTTAAGAAAAGCATTTGTCATTTTGATTAGGTTTCATCTCATGACCTTTGGAGAATTGATGAAGTCTTTTATCAATGGTAGGCTTTTGCAATGTCAAATGGTGGCAGATCAAATACAACACCACACAACGAAGTGTCTTGGCCCAGACATGAGAAATCACTTGAGCTAAAAGCATGGTACTAACATGTACTGCATTGGCACGTGTGCTGATGACAGTGTTAGTCATAGGTTGTAGGTTTTACCACCTTGTGCATTCTAGTCAAGTATTGTCTTTGGGTATGCCTAGTCTAACTGCTGTCACTAAGATTGCATCACATGTAAGCTCCAGTTGATTTTGTTGTACTAAAACCCGAATGGGATTTTTTTTCCCAAACTAGATTGTGCATCATTGTCATCTTCTCCTAGGACAAGCATTCTCAAAATCAGAAATCACCAGCTGCATGACAGCTGCTCTTCTTCTCCATGAGGATCCTTATTGAGCGAGGTCCTCATTAAAACCGAAGAAAGCACCTTTTGACCCCTATTTTTCCTTGGGATCCATTGTTGGAAATCTTATGACCATGTGGGTATAGAGAAGGAGACTGATCTTATTTTGGTATGAGTGATTGTGTTGTATTCTATGAGCCATTTCCACACTAAGAAAGCAAAATGAGAATTTGAAGGAGATCCTTTGATTTTGCAATTGGATTCCATATGGATGTTGGAACAATAAATAATGCTATTGCCTATGCACGTCAATTGATAAGGTATCCTTTTTTTACTTGCATCTTGTTCAAGAAATTTTATCACAAGGGCTCTTTCGCATGTGGGTATCACTAAGACTAAGGAAATTTGTTGTCTTTTACATTGGCAAGGACAATGTGTACGAATAAAAATTTGTTCGAAGGATAAGTTGCATGGCATTCTCTTGAACTAGATGTAGGCTATAATGATATATATTTTTTTCATAGTATCTCTTGATTGTCATCAAGTTCAGATTGTTCTCTGTTGTTAGTATGGGCCAAGCGAGAATGAACTAATAGGTCAACGAGTCTAGTTGTTGAGGGGACCCTTTGAAGAATTGGAGTAAGAATTAGTATAATATAAAGATTACCTCATGAAAAAGGAGATCCTCTTGTACAACATCTTTAACATTTATTGTACAATGTTGTCTAAGGACTGTGATCACAACATGATAGAAATCATTGCATCTTAAATTATTTCTTGAGATGCAAGTACAAACGAAAGGGAAGAGGGTGATGGCTGTCATTGAGTGGCAAAAGTACTCATGATAGTTTAAGAAGTTGATTTGTGTTTATTCTTGATGGCGAGGTCGAAGGAAAATGACCAAGGTTGTTTGGATAGTGAAGTTTGAGAGGGGTTATTCATCTTATGAATCTAGATTAAATATAAGGACATTTTTGTGATCATGGATACCAAGAGTTTAAAGAACCTTATATTGTTAAGAATAATTTGAATAACTACGTTGCAATATGATACTGTAGACCCAAGACCTTAGTCATTGAGATGGATCTAGGGGGATGTTGTGGCATTTGATATAAAGGCAATGTACGATTTTACTTTCCATCACAAAAGAGAACAGTGGCCAGATTGTATGCAAAGTCATACTCTATAACACTTATTGTGGGATATTAAGCTTCTCATATTTCTTGGTAAATTGTACCATTTTAACCAAAGAATGCAAACCATTTCATGTTAATTAAGACCAAGAAATCTAAATAGTAGCAAGACACGTGAATGCTTGCTAAATGTATGTCTTCATGCTAATATGATTTTACATGTAGAAGACGGTTTTAAAATTGTTGGTGCAATCATAACACAAGTGGGTGAAGCTTGTGAATAGGGTTTTTGCTATTTTTAAAGAATTATGAGGTTTGTTGCTAAGGCAAATCAGCAAGCATGAGATCTGTCTCATGCCTCAACATTGGCTTGTATTATAATGTAATATATCCGAGAATGAATAGTTCAAGCAATAAGGAGATTTTGGAGAAAATGGCCTCAAAGCTGAGTAGTTTCCATGTGAATTGCTAATGGTCTTAGTGTTTAATGTAAGAAGATGAATGGTGGAGGTGTGTCAATTATTGAACATTAAACATAATCTCAAAAAAACTGGACAACTTAATCGCATGTGAGCAGGGTACTTTTGGATTTAGCAGAAGTATTATCTATAATTTTTTACTTGCACAGGAGTTGTTTTTTTAATTGATCATTTCCTCCTCTTCGCTTAAGCTTAGTGCCATGAAAATCGATATGGAACAAGTGTATAATGTTGGCCTTTATTATTGACCATATTGATACATTTTGGATTATCTAATCAATGGCAAGCTTAAATTAAGGAACACATATCTAATTTACTTTCCCCCTTATCCATCAATGGATTAAGGACAAATTCGATACTTGACCATTAGAGCTAAGGTAGGATTACCTACTCTTCCTTTACTTTTTTATCTCTAGTTTTGAGCTCGTCTCTCCTTATCCAGTAATGCTTGAATGTTAGGACTCTTAATGGCATTCGACCATCTCCAATTGGGCCTTTCTATCCCTTACTTTTTGCGGATGATGTTTAGCTCTTAAGGTTAGCTACTTGCTTTGATTCTAATGTGGTTTATGGGCAAAAATTCTAAGAAATGAAGTCCTTTTGGTTAAAGCATAAGCATCTGAGTGATGTCTCTAGATTTTTTTTTATCATTTCTAGACTTGTTGCTAAGGGCTTCTAGTATATCATATATATGGTCAAATCTATAGTTTTTTCATGTGGGGATAGGGCCCTCTCTATGACAAGGAGACTTGTTTTGACACTCATTGCAATTTTAGTTTATTCTATTTCTCACACTCTCATTCCTCCATCAGGTGTATTGAACACAGCTAAGAAGCTCTTTTGGACCTTTCTTTGGATTGTTTACTTTTCTAGTTTAGTCATTTACTATCTTATGGGATATTATTTGCAAGCTAAAAGAATTTAGGAGATTAGGAATCCATAGGTTCAAAGATTGGAGATGTCTTGATGTATATGTTCTCTTCACAATATCGTAGTTCCTCTCCTTGGCTTTGGGTGGACTGCTTCCATGCTAGATATAGGGGATGTTTGGTGTCGTTTGATGCTAAGTGATTCCCCAACCTAGAAGCTTATTTGTGTTGGTGGCCAGACTGTCCTTGACAACTCAATTTGGAAAATTGGAGATGGTATTTGAAGATTCAAGAATTTACTAATGTAATCTTAGTCATCAATGCAACTATGTTGGTTACATTGGCAATAAATCGTTCGAGACCAAGCACTCGAAACCTAATTGTTAGAGTCAAAATGCTTGAATCCAAGTCATTCTGAGTCAACTTTACAAGGATTCTCTTTTAGGCTCCTAAATGCGTTACTCATGGTAAACAAACTAATGTTAGAGTAACCTTTGAAGTTACCAATAACGACAACTTTCTCGCACCTTCAAGCATCCTAAGAAGTTAGTTTACGATCAATGAAACAATGGTAACCTTCAAGAAATGATGTTAACTCCCCCCTTCCCCTTAGTGGTGTGTAGGCAGTTAAGCCACCTTTGCAAAAATGGTTTCCATGTCCTGAATAAAAATTGGGATACATTGTCTACTCCATCAGTTATAAGTACACTCATGGGGGTTCACTTTAGTGGAAGTCATTCACTTGAGAGAAGTTCTACTTTTTAATTTACTTCTTTAGTTGTACTTGAACTGAGGATTCATCTCTCATTCTCTCTTAACTTTAAAACTTCACCTTCAAAGTTCTCAATTAAAGTTTTTGTTTAATTTTCTTAGGTCTAATTGTCATATCAACAACACCCATGTTTAGCTAGCTCTTGACCATTGGTGCAAACCAACACAAATTGTTTGATGGCCCACTTCCATGCAAATGAATGTCTATTGGCCTAACTGTGTCTTCAAGTTCCTTAATGATGTGGAGTTGTCAGCTCTCTTATTTCATAGCTTCTTGGTTGAGAGGATCTTCCTTGATTGGGTTCCCCTTGAATTAGGCAACGCACTTGGTTGGAGTTTCGTATATTGTTGTACTACACCCACTTTGATATTGTGTAAATATACCACTTTTAGATTCTTGGGAATTAGAATTTGGGTTTGGAATATAAAAACAAAACCTTATCTTTGTACCTTCCTATACCAAATTTGCCATAATGTTATTTATTCTAACTCTCGATTGTCTGTTCAAATGAAATCCTCCTCAACTAATCTTCACCCTTATGGATGTCATGCTGTTGAAACCCTCAACCATTTGATGTTTGGATGTAGCAAGGCCTTTTTTTACATTCAAGACTTTTGCTTCTATTCACTTCTACTAGACAATTGGTGTTTTGTCCTCACTTTTGTAGGCCAAAGTTTGTAGGGTTCAGGTTAGCTTATTTGTTACACATTTTGTGTTTGTTCTTTATTTTATTTGGAGTAATTGCAATGTTGAGCTCCACTCTAAGTAGGTATCTCCCAACTATTATTACAACCTTTGTTTGTGTAGCAATTCTCCCCAACAACTGCCTTCCAACATGATGCCTTGGGACCCTCATTAGCTCTTTGGACCATTTGTTCCCTTGGCTCTTTCTGTGGGCTTCTCCCCTCGAAGTTGGATCAAGGTTATTTTTGTCAAAGTGGTGCCCTTAACTGGTGCAGTTGGTTGGCTGCTATTACTCGCAATCACTCCACGTCTTTTATTGCTTCTTTCGATTAGTGTATTGTTAATTTTGCTTGCTTAATTGCTAAAGCTTGTGTGGCTCTTACTGTTATCTCATTGCCTGCATCCCTTGCCAGATCACTATAAAGCTATCTAGTTTGAAAGAAATTTATCTATTGTGGTTGTAGGACTTCTTCATGAGCTCTTGTGAATTGATTCCCATCTTACATTTAGAGATTGCTTCTACTCTTTATCATAGTTTACTAAAATATGTATATCTAGTGTTCTTAGGGCCACAAATAATTTAGTTGACTTCTATGTTAATGATGTGGTTTTTTGTTATTTTAAATGTTTAAGGGATATGCCCTTGACCCTTGTTTTTTGTACAAATTATGGAGAGAAATCATTTTTTGTAATTAGTTTTGATCACATATTATAGGCTATTGTCGGTCTTTTAGAAAAAAATTGGTACCTTCTATTTGGATCAACGGTTTTCTCAGCTAACTCCAACACGCTCGAGTGTTCTCAAAGTTTGACTTGAAGTTGGATTATCATTAGGTTTCCATTCATGAGTATGGCATGTGGAAGACAACATGCAAGACATGTCGGGTGCTTTATGTGTACCTAATGATGCCATTTGTATTGTACAATATACTAATTATATTTATACATCTCATGAATAATATCTTGAGTCTTTATGTTTAAGACCATGTGGTTATTCACCTTTACATGTTTATCTTTTACAGTCCTAGCATGAACATGTCGTGTACTATTAAGTGTAAGTTGGACATAGATCCTTACCATCTTTAGGGGCTGAGGTTGATAATGGTGAGATCAAGATTAGTTAGGAAAAGTTGAACGTTGTACAAGATTGTCCTCGTCCAAGAAATTCTATCGAGTTCAGAAGTTATATGAAAGATTGCCAATATCTATATAAGTTTATCAAATCTTATTTTGAAATGGTCACATGTTTTCATGCATTAACTTGGGAGAGCCAGAAGTTTTAGGGGGGGGGGGGGGAACAAAGCAATAAGAATTCTTTAGTTGAAGAAGATAAACAAGGCACCTATGTTCACATTGTCGATTTCTAGCATTCGTTTGTGATCGAGTTAGATTCATTTGGTCATATTATTGCGGTTGTTTTGATGCAAGAAAGATGATTTTTAACTTGCTACGAGTTGGTATGGGCATTTGAGAAACCATTGGATTTATAGGAGCTCTTAACTTTACATAACGATGTGAACTACTAGTGATCATGTTTGTTTTGGAAGAAAACAATTCTCTACTCTGACCTCATGGCTTTATTATATCTTTATACTGTTGAAATCACAACAAACATAATTTATAAAGTTGATGGTATATGTGTAATGGTTCAATCTCTTCATTAAAAACAATAAAAGAGTGTAAAACAAGTTAGTTGATATGCTCTTGAGATTCTTGATAACCTTATTTTTGTCGATTGTGATTCATGTTATACCATTAGGGAATGAGTGGTATTCAAAGAGATATGAAGAATACCACTACTTTAACAAAGAGGATTTTGAGAAGAGAAAACAAACTAAATTTGACTTATGAGATGGGTTACTATGCAAGTTAGCTATGCATTCAACGAAATGGAAATTTGTTGAGAGAGGATTACAAGTTGAAGATTTTTTTGCTCATTTTGGGGTGATCAAAACAAATCAAAATTTTGAGTAATACACGTATTATTCTCAATTGAAAGAATACATTAGGTTTATTCAAGAATAGGTACTTTTGATTGTGACCAAGCTTGCCAATAAGAAGCCAGTACTTTTTGTGCCATTATTAAAATGTAATTGTCTTCATGAGGGTATCCTAATAAATTTTTTGGGAGATTATCAAAAAGGAGTTAAGTCTATGAATATATATCTCTGATGATTTTTCAAATATGGTCATTTTCACTTTGTGATGGCAACAGATTAAGAGTGTTTTGCAAAAAGGCTTAGCACCTATGATTGTGTCAGAAATGTATTTGAGATATCTTAGTTGGTTTTGGTACACCCTATGTTCGTTAATGGATACATCCTTGTGGATTAAAACCTTTAACCCACAAATTGATGATTGAATTGAGGTCTTAGTTTGGTAGTTGTCCAACTTCTATGAGATCATTACACACAAAGTTCAAAGATACTGGGCAAGAGTTTGTATATATCCAATTTACATATGATTGTATAGTACAAGGTTCATTCAATCATATACTATTTGAGGTTCGTTTGGAATTTATTATGCTAAGTCAGTTTGACTTGTAGTCTATGTTTGATGCATTTGCTAACATTGACAGACACACACAATTACACTCTCAACAATTCCTTAAAAGAACCTGTACAATTCAAGTTGAGGTAGAGAAACAACTGAAAAAAATTGAAGATGAAAAACGAGGTGTATGGACATAGAGTGGAAGTCGTTTTGAAGTTGAAAACTTGACTGGACTCCATGTTAATAACTTGAAAAGGTGAAACAAATTTGAAGCCAATGTGATACCATCTTTTTTGAATTCAAAAAATGGTTAACGGTGATGTCTATTAGTCAGAGTTTGTCGTCAGACATCGAGATTTATGCAATGTTCAATGTTGAGAACTTGACTCCATTCTATGCCTCCATGTTTGTTGGATGACAGCACAAAGTGTTAACAATATTGAATGATATTGTGATTAGGCATGAAAAGCAGTTTAGTTAGAGACTATTTTGGGGAAGATTACTATGATTAGGCATGTAGATAAAACAACCCATGAAGTTGGCTGGAAAGGATGAGGAGCTTTAGTTGTTAAATGAATCCATAAATTCACGTTGAAATGGAGAAAAAATTGAAAGCATCAAAAAAAGAAAAATTTGGTATGTTGGACATAGAGTGGAGAGTTAATTTGAAGCTGAAAACTTAACCTGACTCCACATTAGCAAGGAGAAAAGGTTAAAAAAATTTGAAGCCCATAAGATACCACCTGTTTTGGATTCTAAGATGGTTAACGACAATGCCTATCAGCTAGAGTTGCCATTGAACTTTGAGATTTATGCAATGGTCAATGTTGATGACTCGATTCCATTTGAGATCCCCATGTTTGTTGGTCACTATTGAATGACCTTATGATTAGGCATGAGAAGCCAATTTAGCAAGACATTATTTTTGGACCACCATGATTAGGCATGTAGATAAAGCAACCCATTAAGTTGGTTGGAAAGGACGAGGAGCGTTAGTTGATGAATCCACAAAATTAGTTGAAGGAATCCATAGAATTCATGTTGAGGTGGAGAAAAAGCTGAAAAAATCGAAAAAGAAAAGCAAGATATGATTGATTGACATAGAGTGGAGAGTCGATTTGAAAGCCGAAAACTTGACCTGATTCCATGTAGACAAGGAGAAAAGGTTAAAAAAATTTGAAGCCAACATGATTCCACCTGTTTTGGATTCTATAGATTGTTAATGACAGTGCCCATCAGCTAGAGTTGTCGTTGGACATTGAGATTTATGCAATGGCCAATTTTGAGAACTTGACTCCATTTGAGACCTCCATGTTTGTTGGCTATCAACATGAAAGTGTTACCACTATTGAATGACCGTGATTATGCATGAGAAGCCAGTTTAGGAAGACATTATTTTGGGGGTGCAAGAATTGGGTTGTAGATAAAGCAACCCATCAAGTTGTTGGAAAGGACGAGGAGCTTTAATTGTTAAAAGAATTCTATTGGGATCAAGGAATAACCAAGTTCTCTCATCCCAATTTATGTTCCCAAAGGAAGGCTATGCAAGCATTAGTTGTAGCAAACAAAAATAACGACGATCAATTTTTAGAAGATTCAAATTGATTTCAATCCTAAAAAGAAGGGGTCCATAATGAGGGTATTGTCTTGAGGCCTTTGGAGCTTTGGTGAATAAGTCTTTGGTTGAGTATGACTAGAACAACCAATGGTGATATGTAATGTTAGGTTTTGCTAATATGATTTGATGGTACAGGTTCACATTGCACCACAATGACTTGGAATTGATGGGAGAGTGTTGACTTGACAAGACAACCCACAGATAGAGCACCTTCTTGGCATTATATCACATCGATGTAAGATCCTTATATGGCATTTTAAGTGACAGGTCTTACTAATACATTTCTGGCCATAGTTGGCTATTGGTCATTTCAATGTATAGAACAAGTATTTCTACTGAGATTACATAAAGCCCAGATACTTTCATTGTATTGAATTCCTAAGGGTATTTATAAATATCATTTCACAGTTTGTGAAACAATCAATTAAATAAAGAATATAACATTACTTTTCCTTTAATACCCTAACTAGGTTTAGTGGTATAGTTCTTTTCTTTCAGGGATATCATTTTTTAGTTAGCTCACGAGTGAGTTGCATGTTGTCTATACTAGAGTTGTCATGTAAGGGCCTCATAAACACCAAACACAAACACCTTTCAACTGTTATTCTTCCTCAGGAGCTGTTGTTTGTTGCTATGTCTAGGTGATCATCGAGTTGGAGACAGATCACGATGACAGGTTTTTCAGTGTGGTTTGATCTATTGCATTTACTTTAGAAACTTTGGTACAACTTTTGTTTCTTTGGAAAATGCTGTAAAATCAATATTTTGAGTGTATCTCCTCAAGAGCGACTTGTCCATCTTTTCGAGTAGTTGCATCTTTATTTCACATTTTGCATAATAAAATGAAGTACACTTTTTCAATAAAGAACACAGTAAGATACCCCTTGCCATACCATTACCCAAGCACATTTAGTTGACTTCTTGTCCTGTATTAATATCTACCAATTTTGTTATTTCCTAGTGATCCAAACTGTTGTGCTCAACTATAATAGGCAAGTTTTCCTTGTAAATCATGTTTTACTGAGGTGATGATTTATGGATATTATACGAATGCATAATATGATCACTGTTGTTATTTTTATTCCAACTATTCTCAAAGTTGTATGTAGGAACCATTTCTTTTGCATATTTGCTTTGGCCATTTTGCCTAGTACAAAAAGATTATGAAAGTGATAGATCAAAATTAATTTACTTCTGAGAAATTAACAATGTAATATTTCAATGCCCAGTTGTGGTAATTAACTGTAATTTTTTGTGAATTTGAACTACAATTTGTGTGTGGTGATTTCAATCTTAATTAGTCTTTTATTTTCTTGAACTATTATGTTTTTGGTTCATCACTCTCATTTTTACATGTACTTAGCATGCTGAACTAAAAATCATCACTTTCTAGACTAATTTGATCTCTGCAACAACAAAGATAAGTCTTCCCACTAGATATGTTGGGCTAAGCTAAGTTAGTTGATCTCTGAGAAATAAAAGTCTGAATTCCTAATCTGTTGTTATCTGCTTGTTTTCTTTCCTGAGTTTCCCTTCTTAACAGTGAGCCACTGTTATTTGCATTCTCTTTGTGTTTTACTTGCTCTTGCATGATGAACTAGAAGAAAATTAATGTTTTAAACATTGTAGTTTTTATTGTTTATTGTTTAGTCCCCACAAATTTTCTTTGCTAGCTTAATAATAATAATATCTATGCACTAGGTGGTCGTGATGATGCAAAAGTATTGATCCCAGCTACTGTTGTTCTACGTAATATGTTTGTTCCTGCTGAGTTGAGGGTATGCCATTGTTGATGCATCAGTTATCTTGCATTATGCTCGATCATGTGCTCATAATTTTGAGTAATCTCACCTTCTGGCCTTTGCAATATTCATGAGCTTTGGCCCGTGTAAATGGGTGTGTTTCGAACAGGATGATGAGAATTTGCATCTCGAGCTTGAACAAGATGTTAAAGAAGAATGCCTTAAGCTTGGTCCAGTTGATTCTATTAAGGTAACAATGTACATGTACCTTAGTCTCATGTGAATCATTTACATTTGTTTAGTTGCTTTCCATTACTTATGTTCGCTGAAAAATCGAATATTTGTTTATAATAAGAGTTTTGGCTTTGAGCCGGCTCGGTTTAAATTGTTATGAGCTCTTTATGAAATTGAATGCACTTGGGTGGAAAGTTAGATTAGTAAATCTACGTGTATTCAAGTCTGTACTTGTTAGTAAATGCCTTTGTGCAAACATAGTTACAGGTATATTCATGCATGGTATGCAAGGTTCTGCTGAGTATCCTGAAATGTATTTAGATATGCAGGTTAATTAACTTAAATTGCAAAACTTGGGTTGATTCAAGTACTAATCAAGCTCAAACTGAAATTCAACAACTAGGATTCTCACTTCTATGTTGGTTGGATCTAAACTATCACTTCCCAAGCTCTTGTTAATCTTCGAGGTTCTAATACTTGTTTTGAGCAAATTGAGCAAAGGCATTAATCTAATATGAGAAAATATACAAGTATTCTCAAAATAAAAATCATTACCTTGTCAATGTAAAGCTCTCTTAGAGTCAAGGGAATGGTTGAAATAAAAAAGCTTTGAACCAATAAGATATGTTATTTAGTCTCTTGTTCCTTTTTTGTACACAGCTTTGCGACGTGAACTAGCTTCTTCGATTTTGCCCAGTATCATCTTCTATTGTATTGCCATGCCTTCCCTTCAAATATGCCAAATAATATGATAAAATATCATTTAAGGGAACCCAAGTTATGAAGTTATATTCTTGACTGATGAGGTCAAGGATGCTTGAATTATGACTAAAATTAGACATCTACCTTTCATTTTACGGATACCTTTCCTTCAAAACAGACCAAATAAAAGGACCTGATCATGCTGACAAAGTTGACCAAGTTTAGAAGCTTATAGCGAGTATATGAGATCAGCACCGTTGTGCAAGATTTGAAATTTTCTTAGGAACCGGAGTGAAGTAAATGAACCTGATATCCATTGCAAGAAAATTACCATTAAAAATAGCTACTTCATCTGCCCATCATGCACACAAAAGCAAGATCACAGCTCTTATGACACGGTTCATGTGAATATTAGCAATCGAAAAGTTACATGAAATCCTTGGTTGTGCGTGCATGAATGTGACTGGATGATTGTTTTAACCTGCATGCAGTTAGCATAAGTTGTAGTTCATTTGATCAAGTGATGTCTTTCTGTGCCATGGACTTGGTTTCGAGCAGCATTTAATAATCGATGCTAATGCGGATGCATACCATGCTTCCACCAGAATTTTAAATGCAAAATGCTGCATATTTTGTCTATGATTTTAAGTTAGTTCAACGTGAAAGCAAATAATGTTTTCCCACTTATGAATATATTCTATGTAAATGCCTCAAAGGATAGGCATGCCATCAAAAAGTAACATCTCATTTGTCTTCTAAACAGGATGGGTCATTCCCTCAACTTATTTTGCCCCAAGAAAAGAAAATGGATGTTTATTAACCTCAGGACATATCACTCAAAATCAGTACTGATATCATACAATGATAAAATTTCTAACATCAAACGTTTCTTCATGACAATGCATTTCATTGCAGGTTTGTGAGAATCATCCACAAGGTGTTGTCTTGGTCAAATTCAAGGATAGAAATAATGCATTAAGATGCATTGAGATGATGAATGGAAGATGGTTCGTTTTCTAACCCTCAAAAGTCATCTTTTCTTCATTCTTTACGTTACTCCATGAGTAAAATATCTGACCTAAGTCATAAGGATTGCAACGAAGATGATTCTTCCTATTTCTCCTGGATGGACGTACCCGATCTAATAACCTGGAAGCAACACCATTGGGTCCATTTCTGTCGGGATCCAATTCTTGGTTCTAGAATAACATGCTTAGAAAGAAAACAATTAAAGAATTCTCTGTTCTATTTTTCAAAAAAGAAACCACCAAGCTAACTAATGGAATTTATCTGTTCAGTATAAGAAAATGATAGTGCATTGCATTAAACATTGAACATAGGATTTGATTTGAAGAATTCAGATTGATTTTATGGAATTTATTTGACCTAATTCATGACATCAGCTACCTAGTCCTTGTCTAAGTTAGGTTTCAAGAAAGGCATCTCACGACCAAAACACCCTTTTTTCCCCTGCTTATCCAAGTGCTGTCTAATCTTTTAGTTAAAACTAGATTACTTATGTTTGTAAGAAACTTGATCTCTTCAAGTGGAAACTTGTATTAAAACCTTGATGTCAAAATGACCATTGCGTTATATGTATCCCTTATTGTAACTGTATGATATTCTCAATCCTTTCCAGGTTTGGAGGCAGACAAATACATGCTGCAGAAGATGATGGGACGGTCGATCACACTCGGATTCGTGACTACGATGCTGATGCGGAGAGGTTGGACAGATTTGCTGCAGAATTAGAGGCAGATTGATGAACAAAGTTTGAATTCCAGTCTGATAGTCACGTTGTGAATTTGGTAGATAGAAGGCTTAATAGTAAGTAGATGAGGAAAACTATGAAGCTTTCTATTATTTATGAGATTTGTGTATATTATCATATTATGTAATATTATTTAGAGATTTTGTAATGGTTATGAATTTGTAACTCATAAATTGCTTCTTTATAATTTTAAAATTGTGATGAATAAAAAAATATCTTGCTTTTCTATTTCATGTACTTTGATATTGCGATGCTTTTATTCTCTTTTATTTTAGATTGATGGCTTTGAATTAGATTATTTTGAAGTTTTGGGTTGAGAATTGAATCAAGTTTTGGGTTTTAGATTGGTTTTTTTTTTTTTTTTTTTTTTTGGGACCCTGGTTTGATATGCTGGAGCTGAAGGAAAAGCAAATCTACTTCTAATTTTTCAGAATTAAATGGTTTCAATTTTAGGGTTAATGCAAGAACAGATGTTGGCCAATTGATAAAATTGTTTTGTTAAAAAATTTATCTGTGTTAGGCTGGTGAATTGATCAAGGGAAATCGGATTGATTAATGCATGAATTGATTATGTTATTGAAATGAATGTTTAATTAATTTTATAGTTGTTAGCATATTTATTTTTTAAAATTATGAGAGTAGTTTGCATTCAATTATAATTAAGGTGTTGTTGAGTTCTTTAAGACGCATTACAAGTGAACATTTTTTTGGGTTAGAGTAGTGATGCGATAGTAACAACAATGCTAAAATGAATAATTGGAATACATAACATTAAAGGACAAGAGTCTCCTTGAAGGCTTTTGCATGAAAGAGGGAGAGAAAAAAATATTTAATAATACATGTAAAAAAATATTTAATAATACATGTAAAATTGAGTGTGAGCGAACAATTATGTTGAATAGATTAAATTAATTTTTATCTTTTTAATTAATCTCTATTAAATATACTTAAAATTATGTTTAATATCTTTTCAAATAAAATAATTCATATGATAATTATTATAACAAATTCAAAATCTAATAAAAAAAAGTTTTCTTTCCATCCCCCTCATGAATGCCAATGGACCAATAATGACATGGTACAAAATATTATTACTTCACGAAACATCGTGAATTATCATATCAATATTATCCATTATTCATAAACTTAAAATTCTATTTTTCTAAATTGAAATTGAACAATTAATGAGGACTAATTGTAAATTAGTTGACAATAAATCTATGCTGATTCGAATCCAACTCGATCCAAGAATTCTCAACAACACAATTATTTTTTGTATAAATAAATAACTTTATTTCATCTAACCTATTCTTTAAAAAAACAATAAAGAAAATGACAAAAACCCATTTATTTAATAAAAACTCTACAAAATTGACCAAGGATCTGAAATTCTAAATACATGAAACAAAAAGCCAAGTAATTCTCCCATGAAGAAGGTACCTATAAAAAAAAGCTAATGATAAACATAATCTTGCCCTTGCTGTGTTGCAGTTTAACATGAATCAGAATAGCTGCGAAGATACTTGGAGTCCACTCCAGATTCACGAACTAAAGCAACACGGCCAGTTCTTGCCAACTAAAACAATACCAATACAAGCAAGAATAAGCAATAAAGCTTCATAACCACTACACTTGAAGAAGAAGAAGAAGAATGAAGAAGCATATCTATTAATATCAGCAACAACAATATGAACCCTAGTTTTTTTTTGTTTTTTTTTTCAGGACTAAACTATAATGTGATCTGCAGATTATTAAGAAGTTCTGACAAGTGAATTCTTCGATTTGTTCTACAAGATCTTTGATGGTATAAGACTTTGATCCGTTTTTAGAAGATCAAAAGGATGATACTAACAAAATTTTTTTTGACATATTAGATCATGCAACACCATTTACTCAAGTGTTCAGCCAAACCAAAAGCCTTCAATGAATTAAATGTAAACTGTAAAAGTTTGTTTTGGATCCTTAAAAGGAACTGGTGAATGGTAAGACTAACTATCATTATGAGTTCTTTTGACCTAATTATTGTTATTCAAAAAAGATGCTGATAAAAAATTATTTTTAAGAATCGATTCACAGAACAATTATTAATCGGGAGAGAGCAAAATCATAGAAACTATTTGACACAAAAGTAATTTAAAAGTAAAAACCAAATGAGTCCAATGTAGACTTTTAGAAATGATACGAGTTAACATAATAATCTTGAGTAACTAGAAGGAAGCAAGCAACAGGATGCATAATGAAAAGGACACACTCAACTCAATGTTCAAGCAGAACATAGGATGGTGTTAAATACACTTGGCTTTAAACAGTGAAGCCATTGATGAAGTGTTAATTGATGTTCCTCACTCAATGAAGGAACATGCCCTGGTCCCCGGTCGAATCGCTGAATGCTTTTCCTATGCCTGAACTCCTAGTGAAACCCAAATGGAACTTTATCAGAAATTGATAAAAAAAACTGAGTCCTAATTGAAACCCACCCAAAAAAACAGTAAGTCGCTGCCTTGTGTGACCCTTATGCTCACCATACATCACATACTTTTTGGGCTTTTTGTGATGCCAAATGGGTCTGGTCTTCAAGGATCCTTTGGGATGGTGCCACAAACCATCATGTCATTAGGTCTGGTCATTGGCATAGTGCTAGATCGCTGAGTGTGACCGGGAGCATCATGACCTCCTTGACTTGGCGTCACGAAAACTGAATCTCTTCTACAATAATTAACTCAATTATTCTTCTCTATCTGTCACAAGTCATCCACATGTCTATCTTGTTCTCCTTCTCCTTCCAGCATAGTCTTCCATGGACAATGTTAGCCCATTTGGTTCCACTATTCTCTAACTAACTTGCCTGGCCAGCTGACTGGTCAGGTCACAATTAAATTCCTCTTTCTCACTAGAAGGGCTCCTGCTTTAGAGCTCTCACACAAATTCAAGCTTATACTGGTTTCTAGTGAAGATGGACAATCTAGTTTTTTTCTATTTCTTCTTTCCAAAGGCTACTAACACTGATTTTATATGCAATTCTGCAAAAATAAAAAAGAGAATCATCCTTTGCACAGAGAGAATGCGGATTGAACCATCTTAACAAAAAATGGTGTGCAACAATAACTTCAACAACTCTTACAATTATTAGTATTATATGATGGGTATGACCAATGTAAAATATTTAGAGTCTAAAAACAAAAGTCATCTTATAGTCATGTACCTAAAGTAATAGAAAAAGAAATTACTAAAAGGTTTTATAGCTAATGGAAAGCATTTGAGATAGGAATAGAAATTTTACTCAAAAAACCACAGGTCTGTTATGATAGCTGGGTGGAATTGAGTTCCAAACTTTGAAAAATCTCTAATTCTAATTTAATTTTAAGACAATAAGCTTTATATTTCTTTAGATAATGGTACATTTCACAGATTTGTTCGTAGAGTGTAGAATGCAAAAGGGACACATTAAACAGATTATGCCTCATGAGAAAATTCTTAATAGATTAAAAACGTTGGTGAAAAAAATAAGAAATCAAATTGAAAAGGTTATTACAAAAATGAATAGAAGACATTGAATGATAGAACCAAAATGGCCAAAGAATCACATATTAAGAAACTAAAAGGGGAATTCATGCTCGACAATACAAAATAGAATATGACCAGATGCATGGACAAACATAAAAGGTAAAATGCACTTTAAATTCAGAATCTAATATAATAAGTATGGTAGACAATCAAGATACTAGAGAGCACCCTATAATGGAAAAATTATATTAACAATATGACTATAACTATTATAACAATCAAAGATAAAAAAAAAAAAATTCATGAGGGTAATAATGCAAGAAAAGAGACAAACTTTATGAGTCCAAAGTCCTATGCTACAACCATACGGGATGAACCAAGAAGCTCAGAACAAGCAAAAATATTATTCTTTGCTTTTCTCAAGCTTATATTCCATCTCTTGCAACTATTTTCATAAGAAGTTTGTGCTTTAAATTTGAACTTTTGGTTTGAATTAATATTACGAGTACGTTCATATAGAGATAATTGATAAAAAAAGAGAATAGGTACAATTCTTTTGCTGCTGTTAAGTCTTTTCATTCATCCCTTATAATAGGAGGAAAGAATTTACAACCCCAAAGCTTTTATCATTTTGGTTAATCTAAAGAAATTCAAATAAGGATTAAAAAATTATATGACAATTGAGTAGATTCAATAAGGTATGGCATCCTTTAGTAGGTTTATATGTTGCATTATTGTCTCCTTTGTTGCATAATTGTCCTCTTTTATCAAATCATTTTTTTGTCTTTATCTTTGGATGTTGCAATAGTTGCTAACATAATGTCAAAATAATCTTTCATTGCAGTCTTTCTCCGAATCTTGATTGCTAAACATACTCATGGTATCAGATTCTGACCTTGAAATGCATTCAGGGAATCGATATATTCTTCTAGACATTTTATTATAATCAATTATATATCCTTTAATATATAGTTTCTCAAAGATTTTACTTTTAAATACTAAAAAAAGATTCTTTGACCATCTTGGTTCTATATTAAATATTTTTTTTGTTATAATAATCTTATTAATATGATCTTTCTATCCTTCTATTTTTTATCATTACTTTAATAAAAAATTTTCTCATGAGATATTATCAATGTTTATCATCTTTTTCACACTTTACAAAATATGAATAAATTCATTAAATGATATTCTATAAAAGAATATAAAAAACATTGTTATGAGATTGAATAAGAATCAGAAATTTTACTAATAATTGGGCCTGATTCTGCAAAACCTTTGTGACAATCTTATATTTCTTCGAGTAAATTTTTTCCAACAATCTAAAAATCATGAAAAAAAATTCTTCTCTATTACTCATCACTATAAAACAAGTGTTTTTATTTTGATTCTCCAAATATATTACATCACTCACAACTATCACATAATCTTAATAATTATAAAATATTTCAAAGATATTATAAGTGCATTATGTTTCTTTAAAAAGATTTAGTCTCAATTCTCTATGTTACAAAATTTTATTCATTGAAATTTTGTATAGAGCAATGGAGGCATCATAATGATTCTAATGCTCTTCAAACTCTATGACTTTTAGTTCTCTTAATAGAGTCTCATGGTTTACTTTATATCTACTAGATTTGTAGAGATAAGAAAATTCTCAATATATCGTACTTTAACTACCTATGAGTTATTTTAATAATTTTTAAGATTAATTGAGAATTATTTTTTCCTTATATTCTTTAAAGAAATAAATGACTCTAAGACAATGAGAATTGTTTATAACTTTATTAGCTATTACTTCTGGTTTTATAGAAATATGTACAAATGATGATATTCTTTCTATAGAATTTCTTTTACAAGTAATTTCTTAGATTGATTTTATTATTGACTATTGAGGCCTTGGAGCAATGATTAATTCTCATATTCTAACTCTTCTTTCACATTTCCTTGCTAGAGAGGTCACAAATATCTATGCTATCTTAAACTAATTTTGGAAAATTTTCTATTAATCCTTCGCTCTACAAAAACTTACAAGTTAAGGAGTCAGATTAAAAACTTGAGTCTCTTTTAATATATGTAAAATCAAAATCTAATAAAAATAATTGAACTTGCCAATTTGTTTCAATACTATATTTTTAATATCCTTTTCAATAGTTTATTTTTCCATACAACTATTAATTCAAAGCAAAAAAAATTTATTCAATAGATCATATTGGAATTTAGTTATGCATTTTACTATAAAAAGCACTTCTTATTTGATAATCGCATAATTTCTTTATCTATTATTCTATTTTCTAATACAATATCTAACTAGTTCCTTTGCATTCTTCTTTTACTTGAGAAATCTTCCACTGTCAACGACTGAGGCATTTGATTAAACTATTTTACATTTATCACAATATACTATATTCATATTTCTTCCTTATATCTTTTTTATCACTAAGGTTTGCATTTCACTTTAAGGTTTAGGAGTTTAATTTAACTTATCAAACAAAATAGTAAAATTGTGCCCAAGGTTTTTGCAAAAATTAGTAACACAACTCAAAGATCCTAAAAATCTTTGCAATGGTCTTATGTCTATAATTTCATGATGAAACTTAAAGGACGATTAAAGATTTTTTGAATTAACACTCTTGTTTCATTGCCTATATTATAACTAAGTAATCAAATTTTGGCTTGCATAAATTCCATTTTGGAAGCTAACACAACAGGCTCATTGTTAGGATTGACCATTTAAATGTATCCAATTTTCTAAAATGTTAATCTATACCACCAAAAATAGCAATAGCATCATCGATATAAGTGAAACTAAGTTCTAAATATGGAATCAGCATGTCCACCAAAATATTTTAGAATTCACTAGTATCATTTTTTAATGCAAATGACATAACCTTCTATTTGTATTGTCCAAATTATATTACAAAAACAATTTTATAGTAATCTTGTTCTTTTATTTCAATCTCTAATATCATAATTTTAGGTCAAATATAGCGAAGATTGTTGCCTTATACAATTTATTCAATAAAACCTTTTTATTAGCGATAGAGTTTCTAATCTACCTTAAAGCTTCAAGACTTATAATTAATAAAAAATCTTAATTGACCTATCTCTCTTAAAGTTCATTTATTTAGTTTTTACATAACTACAATATTCCTTATTCATTTGACAATATCTTGCTTTTGAAGGAGTTTGTTTTCATTGAAATTGATTTCTTATGGAAATCTAAAGCTATAAGTTTTTCTATTCCAAAAGACAATTGAGAAGTTTGTACATTCCATTTAAAAAATTATCATTTATTTTTACAATTTGTTCTTGCAATTTTTCAGATTTTGAGCATTTCATGTAAACTCATGAGATCAATTTTTTCTTTTAAAGATTTATCAATTTTTTGCTTTAAATCTACCTTTTTATTTCATTTAATATAATCTTAGTTAAGTCTAAAATAAATTGAAAATTTAGTAGTTTTTCAAATCAATTGAAGTAAAGTTTAAAAGAACCATTTTGGATTATAAACAGTATCTTATTGAAGAATGGAATGTATGAGATTACATGCAATAGGTTTATGACTGATAGAAATGATATAACTATAAAAATAACGTATTAACAAATAGATGTCTTTGTTAATTTACATTTAATTATCGTCCATATAAATACATGTCTTTGTTAACTTATATTTAATTAACATCTTATTTCTTCTAACTAATGTAGGATTTTATGTCATTTTGTTTTTCAAAACATTTAGAAGATATTAAACCTTCTTGAATACAACTCATATCTATCTCATTATCAATAATAACAACATATGTTTTTGACTATATAATTCTAATTAACAATTAACATTATATGTCTTGATTTTGAAAAGACGCAATTTTAAATAATACTTAAGAAATACAATGCTCAAGAATCATAAGAACTAAAGATATAAACTGTCTTCCTTGGCCTTACATTGGCTAATAAAAGGGTTAACTTGTTTTAATGTATCTAAGATTTTTAATTTTTGTTGACGAGATAAGGGATTATCCCACCATCCTTTTAAAGTTCTTGTGCATGTAGCTCATTAGCATCTTTTTGTTGTCATAAAGGCATAGATTATCATTTGATGCATAGTTTATAAATATTTGTTTATAAGAATGATGATTTTTATCCATTTTCATCCTATGCTTATTTCTATTTATTTTCATATCATTTTCTTAAAATTTATATTAATTTTTCTATCTCTTTAGTAGATGTCCTAGGTTAAAGGAGCCAATGTTAATAAGTTCAAAAGATGCTAAAACCATAGTTCTTATATAATAATTTAACTATTTTTTCATCCATTATTGTTAAATGTGTTCTTTGAATTTACATACATATGTTTGTAAAATTATTTTATTTGATTAACATATTTAGTACTTTGGTAGGAGTAGATTTGATGGTTACATGAGTTCCTTCATCGATTTTCCAAATTTAAGACAAATATAAGCTTACATTTTATAACACAATTTTCTAGAAACTTGATGACAAAGGACCTTCTCTTCATGTGTCCATAATATTTTTTTTATAAATTAGGTATTTATTTATTAGATATGAGTTAAAATGTCATTCTCTAAAACTTTTATTTTTCCTTTACCAAACTTCTCTATTAGAAAGATCTCCAGCTTACTTTTATTGAGTGAAATGAGTTATAACCCAAAACTTATTTTTGATAACGTAAGAACAAAAACTTCTTACAAAATGTGTAATTTGTGTTTTAGAAATTCTAATTCTTTCTATAGAGTCAAACATTTCACATCTCTATCAAAAGTTTGAATACTTGCTCAACTTCTTGGTTTTGAATAGTTTTTAAATTGTAATTTTCCATAGTTTTGAAAATTTACCTCGTTCCATTTTATGACTATATTAGTAGTTTCTTGTGACAACAATGAATTTTATCTCAATGATGATAGTCCTATCATATTGATTTAGCATCTCTAAGCATTAGGATATTGTATTCATTAGTTTTGTGTGAATCCTATATGCTATATTAATAATTTCTAATCCAGGTAAACATTTATACCTATGTAATAGTAATTGAAATTTGACGAATTCGAATAGATTCACATCTACTAGAGGTAAATTTAAGAAAAGTGTTAAAAATACACTAGTCAATAAGTTAGTTTCCATTGCTCCTATTAAAAAGTGAGTCCAATACAAACATAATGGATCATGTAGACAAGCAAATATAAAGGCATTCAACTCCCTTAATGATAATAATTTTAAAGCCATTTGAATCAAGATGTTCATAGTTTTACTACTTCAGCTTTTGATAGAAAACTTCTTATTATCAATGAGAATATTGATGCCATTATGGTTTGAACCAAGGTCCTCTAAGGATATTTTTCTAACTACCACCATTATATAAATTAAATCATTTCATACTTTTGCTTTTACTAAAATGTCAATAATTTACTCTGACTTACTGAGCATGTATGAAACTCTATTGTCATATGCAACTTTTTTGTTGATCCATAAGAACATAAATAGATATTGTATTTAATTTACATAGAAATAGTAGATGGATGCACATCCTTAGAGGGCTTTGACTGTGTCTCTACTCATGTATAATCTAATATAAAAAAACAAAATATATTGATATATTTTCAAAATAAAATACAACCTGAGAACTTACATAATGTGGATATTATAGATAATATTAACTCAAATCAAAAGTACAAACTTGAAATACAAATTATTTACAAAAAATAATAACAAAAGAATAAATACAAATTTAATAGAAAAAAACAATTATTATATAAGAACAAAAGTTTAGCTTGCACTATAACAATTTAATATGAAATTACAAAAATCCAATGCTTCTATTGAATAGTATCCTCTCTAAACTATGGTCTTCCACTACAAAAATAGAAAAATTAATGCAAGCTTTAACAGATATAAAGTTATTTATCCTAAAGAAAGAAACATTTCAAGACAAGTCTTTCTGATAATAGTAATGACAATTAACTATTAGTAAAGAATTTGAATCACAAATAGAGAGATTGAATGATATGAAAATTAATAAAATTAAGGTCTCTTGAGTAATCATATAGAAAGAGCAAATAATATTAATATTAGATTTTGTAATTTTGGTTTCTTATAATGATCCATATTTTACATATATATAGATATATTCCTTGCCTGAATGTCCAATTCATTCTTCTATTAGGTCATTATCCCTATATATTCTCAGAATTCAAAGCATTAAATGTTCATTTAATGTCAATAGATTTCTTATTGATTTGCCTCCTCCTTGGCCAATCTTAGTTCATCACTTATCAAACTCACCTAACAAGTCACATCATCCTTTTGCATGTTTTATTAGCTTATGATCACTTCCATTGCTAGGATTTTCTCTTTCTTTTTGCATTAGCTTGCTTTCTTTAGTCTTAACTTCAAAAAATCATTATAATAGCAAAGCCTCCTGTTGTAATCTATTGAGATAATGGAACCTCTCTCACCCTTTTTTTTGTCATTTGTGGCTTTGATTATTTGTCTCCTTAAGGGTTTTCCATATAACTAGTCGTATCGTGGGTTGTCGTTTGCTCTCTCTTGCTTTCTTTTATAGTTTATGACTAGAATGTGGCATGCTCCTACATACATACATGGAACAAACAACTACACCATGATGAGATCATCTTCAACATCAACAGAAATTATTGCTATCCTTTGAAGAGTAAGATTGGTTAACCAAGAAGGCCACTAATCATTTGTGGCTTTGATTCTCCATTGCTGGCACAAGACAGGGCACGTGTCTAGAGTTCATACAAGTTGTAGCCTAGTTTAGATCAAGATTTAGCCTCATCCATACTCCACCTAGAAGAACTAGCATCTTTGGACTCTATTTAGGTTGCTAGGTTGACAATGTATCCTCCATCTACATATCTTTCGAGGTTGCCTACAACATCTTTCTTGGAAGTGATCATCTTATGGTTTGACTATAAAATTCCTCAAAGCTATACCTATTTCATCATCTACTATAATATTCATCATGATCAGAAATACAAGTTCATCGTGACAACATTAGCAACAACACAATTAGATTTTGATTATAACGATCATTTAAACAATTCTTAAAACACAGGTTAGTTTCATATAATAGTTTTTTTTGTATGTTTTTATTATTTATTAGAATGAGCACTTTTTAGTCCCAAATAATATAAGATTAGGTGAACTTTTCTATGCTTTCATGGTTTAATCAAACACCATGTAAAGAACTTCATGACTTATATGAGGTCCCAAAATTAGGAGGGGACTTAGTTGATGTTAGGGACGCTATTCAAAAAATATTAAACTAATTTTGCTTGAATGATGTATTTCTTGATTGAGTCATATCTAATTGATGATAATTGATTTAGTTGCCAAGATGATAGCTTAAAGGACAAGATTCATACTATTACCTTCAATCTCATCCACTAAGTTAGACAAATACATTTTCAACATTTTCTTTGTTCCAACTTTTCTTTTCAACTTTGTCCTTTGTTTTTATTCCAAAGATGCACTAGCATTTATGGGATGTACAAAATATCATCCTATGTGAATTGCACACTACCCGACTGAGCTGTCCAAGCTTCGCATTAGACAATTCCTTGATGATCACCTTTGCTGAATACCCTAACTACACTTGGTAGTTACTTTGAGAAATATTCTTCGCTTTGTTTGAGATCCTACTCTCCATCATACTAAAGCTCTATGTCTATAATACTATCACAAGATTTAGATCATCAAACCATTCTTTTGCTCCATGAAACCTTCTACTCTGATTTTTTTTTTGTGGGTGTGATGTCAATCAGCGAACAAGGATTTTTAGATTTTTATCAACCTGTTAGTGATCCAAGCTTTCAAGTAGTTTAAAGTCTTACTTAACCATGTACTCAATCAGATTTGGAACTATTTGCATGTAAACGCTTTACTTTCATTCACCTTGCTTTTATCACAAAAAAACACCATGTGAGACAGGCAATTCTCCAGTTGCTTTTAATTTTAACCTTGCTTTTAACAATAAAAATAGTAAAATCGGTAAAGAGGCAGGCAATTTCATTATACTCCAGTTGCTTTCAATTTTCACCAAGCTTTTAACAATAAAAATAGAAAAATGCATAAAGAGGCATGCAGTTTCCTTTTTCACTCCTGTTGCTCTCACCTTCCCTATAAATAATCTTATACTACAATCGCATTCCTTAAGTTTTCGGGTGGTCAGATGATTACAAAACATTGAAAATATTTTGGATCATTAGTTCTGTTCAATTTCTTAGTACTATCAATGTGCTTTTTAATTTAACTCAACTATTAAAGATCCTATAAAAACTGGATTGTGATTGATAAGCCCAACCAAATCAATCTATACAAGCACGTATACATAGATATAGAACACACGCACATACTCCTACACACTACTCTTTTTTTACAACTTCAAATGTAACTAAAGCCAGAATAAAGATTGTAAACCTTAGTGTTGGTAATTTAACTAGCAGATTATTGATAACTCAGATCATTTCTAGTTTAGATTGGCCTGATTAAATTACAATGAACGAGCACCTCCCTAAGAAAATCTGTAGGGTAACTGATCTACAATAGCTGTATTTGGTATTAGAGATTCAAAAAAATACTATTAAACAAAAGGAAACTAAGCAAGCAATGTTCATGTCCATCAACAAACCTCACAAATACCGTAGGGCTCCAGTAACTTCTGTAATGCAACCATCTTGTTAAAATCTCCAGCAAGCTACATTAAAAGATGAAGTATCAATCCAACATTCTAAATGAGCAAGTCACATGTGTAAGATCACAATAGATTACACTAAAAAATTAAGATGGATTCTAACTTCAAGAAAATAACAGGTAATGCAAATTAGAGGGAAACAAGGGTAATACATAAAGCAAAGCATAGTAATTTCCCACAAGTTTTCTCTACTGACAAAATAAGTCTAATTACAGTAAATAAGACTGCAAAAGGCAAAGAATGGCCCAAGATGTAATTTTCAAATAATCCCTGCTCATTAAGGCTTTTGACATATAAAACCAACTTCATTGGGAGTACCATATCAAACTCAACCAGGATTTCCCATAATTTAGTTCATATCAACTGCTGCTCAAGATGGAGTAGAACTCAGGTTGGTTAATCACACTAGAGGAATTCAAAGAGGGCTTTAATAATCCACAGAACAGATTTAGGATCAACATGATATGAATTTGGACCAAGGCAGAGAGGAGGACTAAACTTAGCAAAAGAAAGGTCATAATGGTAACTCTTTGCCAGAATGGGGAATTATTACACAGTTAGGAGAACGCAACAACAGTGCCACAAGTTGGCTTGTGTTAGCAAGCTACAAGAACATAAACTAAAAATCTCTTTTTAATGTAGAAGGGAAAGAATGGTTGCAATGATGACACAACCATAATGCCTATGGCATATGCATTGGGACAAGTTAAAGCTTTTACAATGCAATCAAATTAGAGTAAGGAATATCATCAAGGAAATAACAATCTGGGTGCCGGGATGTTGTTTAGTTCTTATGAACATAATAACAGACAGAGTTCGACAAAATTGAAGTGCAGTAGGAAGAAATTGGATTATGACAAGAGAAAGAAGGTATGCGAATTTGATTACCAAAGGAGGTTTAATGTCTGGATAATTGAATTGGATCAGAGCTCGGCATTTAATTCAATATTTCAAATTAATTTGTACATGTCCATAATAAGAACATAAGTAGCACTTTAGCAGGGTCAAAGTTTAACCATTGGTCAACATGAGCCGTTGAGGTATCAAGTAGGAATGAAACTAAACGAGAACAGATCTTTTAACGCATCAAAGAACATGGTTTGGTTCAGGCAAAAATGCATTTCTTTAATAGGACCGCAAGTCCTTGGAGATTCAAATAATTAATTCAGCTGCCCATGACAAAGTTCAAGCATCGATGCTTCATCAAAAAAGTTTCAAAGATGCAAATAACAGTAGGTTGGACACGAAATGAGATTTCAACTTTCTTATTTGGATAAACTGTAAGCAATCAATGATTCACAGAATTAGCAGAAAAGTAAAACAAATGTTCTATGTTCAGATCAATTCCTATTAGATATACTTTTCAACTTTCGTTGCAAGTTTATGTCAATGAAACTAAAATATGTATTTGAGGATCTTAAGGTAATGATTTTGTTTAAAAGAATATTGATAATTCACATTTTAGTTCGCAAAAATCCAACGTTACCATAACGTGGGTGCAAGCATTCAATAGAATATCAACATACAAGACCTCAAGACAATAGGATAAGGCCATCTGTATGACGATAAGATCATCTTAAAAGAGTTGTCATACAACCTTAATTCTGTCGTTTAAGCAATAATAAATGACATTGAGGTCATCCTCTAAGAACCAACTTACAACATCATGATTTCCATGTTGACGAGTAAGACATTTCCCTTTCAACAAGGGTCTCAATCATCATTTAAGACTAGGAGGGAACCACCAATAGACCCAAGAAATCTCAATCCTATAAAATAAAAAAACATATCAAAAATTGGCCAACAACAATGGTGTCATAAGTGCCACCAACAGAGATTTCAAAGATTGTACAATTGTGGATGAATGCTAGTGGGAAAGGAGTGTGTCAAAGGAGGCAAGCTTGATGCTCCCATTGACCTGGGAAGGGCAGGTGTGCAAGTGAAGATCCCATGTAGAGGATAAGGGGATCTAGCAAGAAAAAGGGTAGATAACACAATGAAAAGATTTTGGGCTTGAGGAAGAAAAGGCAGCAATATTTTTAAATAATGCCCATCTACTTGCAGGAAACTTTGTAATTAAATTAAGCATGTCTCCTAGAAAGTGGTAGAAAACTCTGACACCTATTTCCTACCAGCTTTCACTAAAATATGACAATTGTCAGGTGCAGCTGCCCACAATTGCAATTACGCTCGATCATTTTGTCCATGGTTATGCTTCTTCAAGATAACATTCAATAAGATTTTACAAAGTCTTTTTCTTAATTACTGTTGACGTTAGATGATGTTATTTTGTAGTAACATAGTGGTTAAAGGTATCCGATGAAGGAAAGCTCCTGCACGTTGGATTTAAGGAAGTATCAAATAGAGATAGAGTCTAGACTTAGCAAAATGTTATGATTGCATCAAAACTCCCTTCTATAGTTGCTGTGGCACTATTACAAAAAAATGCTGTACTTTGGTTTTTTATAAATTCGTAATACATGTTTTGCTTTCTAGCATGGTGTGATATTTGCATGCATAATTGGATTACTTGGAGGGTCATTTTATACTCCATTCTTATCCGAACAAATGCATTTAATTATCTTACCTAGCTACAAATGAGCACTTTTTCCAGCATGAAAACCAACATGAAGAAGCCAAGCACGATTAAATTAGGTAAATGCAACCATTTATTGCACAAAGCATACCTGAAGTGTAATTGTGTGGTCAGATACATCAACAGCTTTGGCACGGAATATATCTGCAATGTCAAGAATGTCTCTTCGTGCTGTAGTATTTACAGCAACCTTTACCAACATCAGTTCTCTTTCAGCAAATGGCAAATGGGTGATATCCTGAACCTAAGAAGTCCAAACAACTTATAGAAAGGCATAAAAGAATGAATAAATAGCTTCTATGATTTACCTTGTGAACATCAATGAGCTTGTAGAGCTGTTGAACCAACTTGCTTATAGATTCATCAGTTCCAGGAACAACAGTAGTGATTCGAGAGATCCCTTCACTCTCAGCAGGACCAACCGCAAGACTCTGAAAAAAAGGCCAAGCATGAACACAACTTCTAGACCAGATCTCTACAAAATAGGAACCATAAAGAAATAATTAAGCAAACCTGAATGTTGTAACCCCTGCGAGAAAATACACCAGTTACAATGTTGAGGACTCCCGGAGAATTATTGACAAGGATGGACAAAGTATGAGAACGGAGACCAGTTGACTAGAAGAACAATAACAACTGTTAAACTTTACTTCTAAATGAATAGAAAAATCATATCACAAAGTAAAGAATTTAAACATGTTACATAGGTAATCACTCCCAAACTTCTACCCAACAAACCACACCATCACCCACCACTGAATACCCAACAATCATAAACCATGATCTTCACTGGAAAAGGGATACATATTTATCTAAGGAAAAAAGCTTCCATCTGCTAGTCACAGCTACAGAGACCATTGAAATTCAATGTTGGACCAAACTCTAGCGAGATCTTATAATTGCAAACTAAATTAAATTTTAAAGTAGAACTAATAAAAAAATCACAGAGCTTCAAGTTCAACAAACCAAATGATATGCAAATTCATTTAAATGGACCTTACTATCAAAATCTACAGGCTAAGTTAACAAAAAACTACACAATCCCAAAAACTTATGATGTAGATAAACAAATAGAATTCAATCTGCTAATGACTGTTAGCCACCCAAAAGTACATGTAATTATGTATGAACACAAGCTATCATACAACAAGACAGATCTTATTCAAGTTGACTTCTCAAAATTATTCAACAATTAGAAAATTATTCACTAGTCACAAGATAAATTATCCTAGGTGGTTATTCACACACTGACAAGCCAATGCCTACAATGCTTTTGAACTTCCCAAAAGTTGCCATAAAGCGAAGGCAGCAGTATCATTTATGCATTCCCAAACACTGCACCAAAAATCCTCAAATAGCTAGACAGTGATTACTAGCACACATTCAATTTTTGTTGCTGAAATATGCCAATTAATTAATATTGTTGTTTTTAAGTTAAAAGGAACACAGATACTCTGGTGCTATCCCAAGAAGTTTTTGTATTTCATTCAGAACAAAATAAAATATTCTTATTGGTCAGACTATTGTATGTCACACAATATTTAGAATAATGGGAAATGAAGTTGAATCCTCCTAATATGCTCAGTTGGTTAGTCACAACAACTATTTCCCCATTTACGTTTATTCTGATCGACAATATATCAAATGATATAATATAATGATCTTTTTCCCCTTAAGAATATAGTGTTATGCCAAGATTTGAATCTTATGACACCTTAATGGTCGAGGCTAATGCCAAAAGAGTTGCATCTCATGGAAAACTCGTAAGAATTGTGTTCTGCAATAAAAAGACATGTTTAATTTCATGTCTTGTGTTATCCTATCTGTAAATAAATTTGGTAGCATGCTATTCTTTATGATTGGCAATGTCATTTTATGTGTTTCATGGACCTATGCTAATGTCATAAGTTCAATGCCCAAAATTGATAATAATCAAGCCAATCAGCAGGCAGTACTAACCAACAAGCACTATGCGCTATGGACTAGGACCATAGTTGATGCAATACTATGGTCTAGAGAGAGAGAGAGAGAGAGAGAGATTGTAAAATTTTTCAAATTTTGCTTATCTTTGATTAATATGGGCCTTTCTTCAAAGATCGTAGGGATGATATTAAACTCACGACTTGCTTAATAATATAATCTAAAAAACACAAGCAAATATCTAATTTCCTAAACAACATGAAGCAACTATAGAAAGTGTTTATTTGTATAAGCTTCAATACAAAGGAAATAAAACAATATATAGAAAAAGATCAATGTAGATCTTTGGAAAATTATCAATTAATTTTCAATTTAATTTTTCATTAATCTCCACCTTTAGAAATAACCGTCCCTCAAGCTTTCAACAACGAAGAGGAGAAGATAACCATCATAGAACTCCATGTGACTAGTATGAAGATAACACCCTCAAATTTGGATGAGGATAAAAATGTCAACATAGCAACAACAATTAGTCAAAATATACAAAAACGCATAAGCATCCATGCCACCATAAAAAAGTGATTATCCTCTATATTTGGTGGCAAAAACTGAATTAATGGTTAGTCATGCAAAATGGAGTGCAATAACTTCAAAATAAAGAAATTGTAAAAGAGAATGACCATAGCATGCCCCAAAATAGATGGTCTACACATAATGCCATAGATCAAATCTCCAATAAATTTGGATTCTATGCTAAAAAATGCAAGCAACAAAAGATTGTTAAATTTATATATAGAGAAGAAATTGATATGAAGGAATCCCCTCATCTTTTAGTGGAAACACAAAGGCAATGTATTTAATTCCTAATAGTCACAAATTCATATAAATGTAGTCACCAATGTGGATACCCCTGTCATAGGTATAGAAACATACCACCAATATACTCAATTTCATATCTCTTAATTATCAAAGGTATGGGACTTTTAGTAGTTCACACAAGAATGGTGGTATGTTTAAAATTACTGATATGAAGTTGTATGTTTAAAATTACCGATATAGAAATATACCACCATATCAATGACTTTTAGTACTTCACATAATGAAGTTTCAAATTACTGATATCAAAAAAGAAAGCTACATGTTTTTTTAATAAAAAAATTTCTTTTTTGTAAGTTTTAGATTGCCACCACACATTAAGAAATTTATGAAGTTTAAAACCATTGATATGAGAAAAGAAAGTCACGAGTTTTTGAATAGAAGTCATTTCTTTTAAAGAGGAGCAACCAAAATCACTTGCAATTGAAATCTACAAACAAAGAAACAATCTCCCTAATAACCACACAATGCAATATTCTAATAATTAGAAACAAATGAACATACAAAACCAAACAATCCCCACTTCCTAATTTTTTAAAATAAAAAAGTGAATAAATAGATTAATGATAATAATAAATGTTGAGTTATTCACACTTAATCTCAAATAAAACTAAAAATATGAGCCTACCAAACTTGGGATAGAATGGTAAAGTGATTTAGCCCCACCTATCTCCAAAAATCTAAGAGAAGTTGGTAAGAAAGAGAGGGAGGCTAACTTGCTGCCTTCCCAATGAATTTCAAAAGGGGGAAAATTCTAAGCATTGTTCCTCCTCATGGTCATTTCTTTTAAACAAGGGACAAGTTTAAAGCTTGATCATTGGTTTTAAACAGCTTAAATTGTCTGTCATTAAATGAAAGTAACTTTTGGATGATCAAAAGTTGAATTTATATCATTTAGGATCCATAATTATAGTTCAACTCTCATCACTTCATGAAGACCCACTAACTCCTTGATTAAATCTTTATATCTTCATTTGATCAAATATTCTTAGCTAGATACCCAAATCAACCAATACATTGTAATTATAACAAGCCCAACTAAATCCAACAATGATAAGGGTCAAAGAGTACTAGTGAATATTTAAGATACTTGTTGGGCAAGACAATAAGAAGAATATTTTCTAAATTGAGTATTTTGTTCTTATGGAGTAAGAGTGTCATACTCTTCTATTAGAGTGAGTACCTTTGTTAAGTAGACTCCCCAACACATCATGTTCTACCATTTTTTATCAAATAGAGTTCTTCATTTCCGTCTTATTTCTTTTCTCCTATCCTACATGACGCCAAGTAGAGCTTGTACTTTGATGTGTGGATCACTGGGTGAGTTTCATTTTTTATTAGGCTAGCAAGATATATGATTCAAAAAAGCTGAACTAGTACAAAAGCTAGGCTTCGTTTTTGACAAGTATACACAACTCAAACACCAAACTAATTACTCATTTCTTTTAATTCAACAAGAATATAAACACTATAAGCTTTACCAAGATCTTGCAAGTTTTCTATATGTAGTTAATACAAGCTTAATAGTCCTTATTAATGAAGTTTAGAAATGGGATATTCAAGATTAGCATACCATAGAAGCATTCTTGGTACATATCGAGCCTACTAAACATGTGTGCATACAGATACGATAAATAATTCATTCGAAATAAATTTGATGCATATTTCAATGTATTCATATACCATGTAACACTCTATTAGTGTCAATGCTACTGAAGTATAATTACTTCATGGCTTAGATGTAAACTACACAATATCCAAATGAGATGGTTTTAATATCACATGTAGTTACAAAAAAAAAAACAATTTTGTGTCAAAACATATGATGGTTTCTTTTTATCTAAATATTATTAAGAAAGATACCTATTCTAATCAATTCTTTCTCAAAAAGGTCTTACCTAAGAGTTCAAAAATGATGACCACTATGTCAAAATATCAGAATAGGTGATGCAATTTTTCTCAGATTTAACAGGCACACAATTTCTTTTAAAAACCAAAGTGTCATGTATTCTAGTAACCATTAAGAGACCAGAATGTTTCAAGAGGTTTTCAAAGCACTTGAAGAATCATAACCTTTAATAGAGCATTTGTTCTTTTAGAAATAGTGTATTAGTAGTAGAGAATTAGGAAGAGTAACCAATTAAATAGATAAATTCATGCTACAAGTAGTCAAAATTCCAGGAATGATGGAAGCCTTACATCTTCATCATCAAGAATACCCCAGTGTGCATCAAGGACTTGATTTACATGGAAATGCTCAAAGGGCTCTACTGGATAGACATCTCCCTTCACACAAAAAAACTTAAGATAAGTCTCATACATTTATTGCAGAATATGCAAAAGCAGCAAAGCCAAAGAAGCATCTCAAAAAAGGACCTCACAATATTACAGCTCCAGGGCAGCATAAGCAAAAATTATAAGAACCAGAATAAAAAGATCAATAAAATGAATAATATACAGCATAAATGTGAATCAGAAGCCTATTTCTCAATCAAAATACTAGAATTCTGAAAAGGCAAAAAGAAACTGGCAGAAGAAAACAAATAATATGTTTCACTTTATCTACACTCCCATGACATAGATATTAATGTTCAAAGATCTTTAAAAAATCTAGCAACTTGAATGTAGAAAATAGAAAAACAAACATAGTTCATGCCTACAATATCTGACCACACATAGAACATGTTTTTAAAGTGCATATGCTCTAAATGCATCAAAAATAACAACTTAAAAAAACTCATAAAAAACTCATAAAAAACATACAAGAATTTATGCATTCATTAATGTGGTGTTCGTGGTTTGACTTGGTTCAAATTAGTTCCATCTCTGGATTTGAACTAAACCAAACGCCTAAACCTGGAAGAAAACAAAAAAAAAAAAAGAAAACTAAGATTGAATCTAATTGAAACCATCTAGAACAATATTTGGGTACAATCACTTGGGCTTTGGTTTACCAACTTAGCCAAGTAAAAGTTTGATTTTTTTTGTGGTAAATGTTAGATTTGTTCAAAATATTTTGAATTATGTTAGTTTAACATAACTATAAGCATTTTGGATCAGCTTAGTAGAATCAAACTGGCTTCATCTTAACTGATTGAAACATATTTACACCAGGTATACATATAGGATGTATAAATAAATAAACCAACAATAAGTACAGCAAGGTTTTATAAGCTTCGGTCAAGAGGTTTTCACAAAAACTCATAATTCATTGTATAAAAAAATGCACACATACCTTTAGTAAAAAAAAAACTTCATTGGGCGGATATATGCATTTGTTTATTGAGAGTTTGGGCACTCAAAGTATAGCCAATATACAGTGCCTATCCATTAACCTAAAAGCCTAAGCTATTGGGTTAAGACTATTACTAATATATAAAAGCCATCACTTGTTAAATATCTAATTTTGGGCTATTCTCCATGTATTCCACCAGAATACATTCCCTCATGCAAGTATTCTTCTACATTGGATTCATTTTCCCTCTAATGCCCCATCAAGTGCCTGCACACAATGGGTCCAATCAACCAATTTAGGACATCATGGGAGTCACCAGCTCTCAAACTTCTATTCAACCTTAATATATGATAAAAAGATGCATAAGAGCAACAAATCGCAATAATGCCCAAATGTTTCCCATGAGAGCATTTAATTAGTTCCAAAATGGGTGTGATACAACAAATCAAGTCTTCCCAAAATTAAGGAAATCAATAACTATTTTCACTCTTATGAAATATTTTTTTATTGAGTTTGCTAATTTCAATAAATGTAAGCACCTATTATTAATTACCCTTTCAAATTGAGAGGAACTTCTAATTAGAGGCTCAAATAGTTTAGATACAATTCAAGATAAAGGAAATTTTTAGGGTTTAGAGCATTAACATAATCAAAATCTCATGATTCCAATGTTTGAGACCTTTTAGGTTTGGATTGTTAACCTTTACTTATCAAGAAACCTTAGTTGGGATGTTAAGATTACCTTGCAAGGAAGCATGAGTTCTCTCGTCCATAAAAACTTCATAAAGAACTAAATTATGTAGTTTATAGGATTTAAAAATAATTTAGTTGTCTTAAAATGAGATTTAAAGTGATCAATTAAAAGGTTCACTTTCAACACACATTAGATAGTAGCATTGTCCATAATGGACAGACATTATAAATCCATAAGATCGGTTATCTTGTCATTGCATCCATGATTTTAATGACAAGCATGTTTAACCATAGCTTCAAAATTTTAAAAGAATTATTTAGATTGAATTATAAATTTTAATAAATTTAATGTTTTCACATGATCATAGAAGAAATCATTTACAAATTTAAAGAATTTGGATCCAATGTTGGAACGTAGTCCACATCAAGGTTTGGTGTTGACAAAGCAATTCGGGGTAAACTAAGGCTTTGGATTACACATGAGAGTTTTAACCAAGATAAAGGGTTTAGGATTTGACCTGAGAATTTGGCACATGCCAAAGATGGATTCATCTTAGCATTTTGGTCTAAGCTAAGGAAAAAATCTGACATAAGAATTAAGCCCACGTCAAAATTTAAATATGACTTGGGAACTTGACCCAAGCAAAGAAATCTGGGATTTGGTTTTGAAATTTGACCCACATCAAACTTTGAATTTGACTTGAGAATTTAGCCCAAGATAAATAAAAATTGATTTGAAAATTTCTCTCAAGCCAAAAGGTTGGAAATTTAGCATAAATTTGACTGACAACGAATACTGAGTTTTGCTGGAGTTTGGCCTGAGCCAAAGGTCAATAGTTTGAAGTAGGAGTATGATCCATTTCAAAAATTGAATTTGGCAAGAAAATTTGGCCTAATTTGGAATTAGACTTAACGTGAGAGTTTACCCAACCAGAAATCAGATGTTTAGTGTGCAAAGTTAGCCCACATCAAACTTTGGATTTGACTTGGGAATCAACCACAGCTAGATGAGATTCAGTCTGAGAATTTCGACCAAGTTGAATCTTTAGATGAAGTGCGAAAATTTGTCAAGCATCAAGCATTAAATTTGACCTAAAAAATTGATCTAAGATTGTTTAGAATTGGCTTAAGGATATGACCTATGCCATAGGGGATGATAGTTTTACAAGATTCCTCTTAAAATAATTTGGATTAGATTTGGTTGGAAATATGTCATAGGCAAAGGTTTGTAGTTTTATGAGACTTCGCCCCCATTAAGTTTGGATTTAAATATGCTCAGGAATAAGGCCAAAGCTAAGGTTGATAATTTTACAAAATTTTGTTTACGCCAAGTTGAAATGGTTTGAGTTTAAGAATGATTGGGACTATGGCTTGGCAATGTTGGCAATATATTTTGGTTTAAGGTTGATTGGGAATATGACCTAGACAATGATTGGTGGTTTTATGGGATTACAACCAATAAGAGTGGATTGTACCACTTCAAAAATTTGGATTAGAATATCCACTACGGCATTCCGGATTTGGAGAAGCCACTAAGGCATTCCAATATTTATAGACACTACTAGGGCTTTGTTGGATTTAGAGAAGCTACTATTGTTATTTGGATTTGAAAGACATTGAGATTATTGGCATTTGCAAGATTACTAAGTCCTTTCTTGATTTTATATGGGGCAGCTGGGGCATTGTTGGATTAAGTGAAGCTACTATTGTTATTTGGATTTGAAAGACATTGAGATTATTGGCATTTGCAAGACTACTAAGTCTTTTCTTGATTTTATATGAGGCAGCTGGGGCATTGTTGGATTAAGAGAAGCTACTATTGCTATTTGGATTTGAAGGACACTAAGATTATTGGCATTTGCAAGACCATTAAAACCTTTTTGGATTTTATATGGTGCAACAGGGGCAGCTCAATGATTTTGGGAGGCTTTGATGGTCATAAAGCCCACCATAAACACTTATTAGCATCATGTAGCCACTTGGGAAGATTAAAAAAGATATGAAAGTATTCTTTCATAATCAACACTCCCAAGGGCATTAGCATTTTGGTCATTTTGGATGATCATGATAATTTAGTCTTTTTTTTCTTTCTTGAGGAATTCAAAGACCTATTTTAGTTACCTCCAAGCTGATTGAGGAGATGAATGGGACAATTTTATCCATTTCTTCTTCCCAATGGTGTTTTCATAATTTAACAACTTAAGGTCACTTTTTATGAAGAGTTTAAAAGGTAATAAAAAATAACTAATGACTCAAATGTCTCTAGGAATACTTTTAAGATTTGGGTATAATAAGCTATTTTGGTTCAATAAGGGTATTTGAATAATTTGACAACCTTGAGATCCATTAGGAATTTTGGAGATTGCAAAGCTCAAAAAAGTCAACTAGTTTTTCAAGATGTTTACAATAGCTTTGGATGATTCAAGAATGATTTGATTCAAGTTATGCATGGTTTGCTTCCCAAAGGCATTTCAATAATTTTGCCATTTTAGTGGCAAGTTAGTAATTTTGAGGGGATTCTGATTTCAAAATAAGCACCATAACTTCATAGAGCTCCAAATCATTTCAGCCTTCAATCAAGAACACAGCTTCAAGGCAAATGCAACAACATGAGAAAACCATCCTAAGAACTATCTTCTCCATCTCGTGAGGAATTAATACAAAAGTCCAAGCTGTAACGACAGCAAAGCATGGCCTGTTTTAGCTTGTCAAGAGATTTTTTTTTTAATTACATGATTGAGAATCTTTCTTTCATCAGCAAACAAAAGAAAGATTCAATTACCACCTAATTCCATCCAAGCTTCGGCCCAACCAAATTTCTCCCATTGCCAAGCTCTTTGTTTATGAAATCCAAGGTGCTTGTGGTCAAAGGTTTAACTCGAGAGAACTTCAATTAAGGTAGAAATATTGGCTCTGGAAGCCTTTGGGTTTCATCCAACCAGGTTCGTTAAAAGTAAGAGCTTGAAAAATGGGTTTCAATAGTTCGGTTGTGTTGAAACTTGGACTCGATTAGGTGGTAAATGAATACTTGGGCTTTTTGCAATTGATGAAAAAAAGATTTCCAATCATGTATTTCAAAAATATAAATAAATAACTTGAGAAAGATAAAAAGATCCAACATACTTGCAGTTAAAAGTCTAATTCAAGAGAACATCGATTAGGTTAGGCACACCAGCCCCAAAAGCCTTTGGGACTCAAACCTATGAAAGTGAAGAGTGATTCAATGACTTAGGTTGTGTAAATAAAGTCTACCGGAACCTTTGGGAGCTCTACTTGGAATTCAGTTCACTACCCAATTGCAAAAAGCTGGATACCAACTAACAAAAATTTTACCATCTCTTTCAGCTTTCACAATTGCCTACCTAAGGTTAGCCCATCACAAGAAAGCTCTTGCATTGCTCTGGGTGCAAGGTTCAGACCAGTTTTTACAGAATTTTATTAAAAATGTGATGTGCCTACGTATGGAACAAATGAGTAAATAACAGGAGATTCAAAGCATGGAAAGTTTGGCAACTTTAGAAAGGATAAGAACATACACTGGAAGGTAGCTCTGCGTCAACATTGAAAGTGCTATCGTTTGATGTAAGAAGAGTATTTGGAGGCATTGTCCCTTCAAGATCTGGGTATGACGCAGCTGAAAACCTCCAAAAAGGAGCAGTGTCTCCCATTTTTTCCCGCCTCAAAGCAATCTGAAAATATAGATGCAGGTACCACATTGAAGCATTGGATGCACTATCGCAGCTGGTATGAATGTCTCAAAATATTGGTTACCTTGCCAGTCCTAGCAATTTCTGTGATGCCAAACTTCTTTAGATTCCTAAGGACTGCAACCATTTTCCCAGGATCACCAGTGACCTCATCACAATTTGATAGAAACATAAGTTAGATATATTGAAATCCATGAAGAACCAAGCATGAAGGGATCAAAAACACTAAATGATTCATAGCTAATCACCTCAACAGTTAATGAATGTTCCGAAACATCCACTATTTTTGCTCTGAAAATATCTGTCAACCCCATAACCTGTACATCAGAAGCTTCAATATGAAATGAAACTCATGAATACAAGGAAGCTTATATTATAACCTATGCAGCTATCAATGAAAAAGGAAAATATTAAAATCCAAATGCATCAAACACAATAATCTTAAGAGACAATAGAAAAATATTATAATAAATAAAACTAACATGTACATTTTATAGTCAAGATACATTTGTTCAAATTGACATTAATCATGACCAATGTTAAACATCTCTATGCATTTTACGTTTCTTAATCACAATATATTTAATGCCATCTATAAACACAAGCAAAAAAACAAAAAAAGATTGTTAAAAGCCACCTCTTGCCTCTTCTCAGGATCCACCTGGAGCTTTACCAACATTAGTTCCCGTTCTACCTGTGGTTCCTTTGACAAGTCTTCAACCTGCTAAGAACTATAGATAATTGGTACTTTTTAACCATCCACAAATCAGTAAGATTTTAGATACCGGTCACTACAATTTGTCACAAATCAATGAGTTACATCATAGTTTTCATTATCATAACCTACAAAAATCAAGGCAGCTAAAACAAAATATAACTTTGTGCCCACCCCACCTTGAATAAGTCTGTAACAAGCCTCTAAAGAACAATCTTGAGACTGATAGTAATTCATAGCACATGCTACGCTGATTCAGGAATTTCTTACCTTTACAAACATTAAAAAAAGATTTTGAGACAGCCAAAAACACCATATCAGAACAGAACGTGCAACCAACAGAAATAGGAATCAAGATTCTACAAACTAGCACATTTAAAAGCTGCGGCAATAGATGACATAAAATTGAGTCTTTTAGCTAGTTAAGTAGCATTAAACCATAAGTTTTGGATCCAAATAAGCTAATAAACAGAATCTCTCTATTTTTGGCAAATCAAGCATGCTCAAATTCATGATATTTCAGGGGACACATAAAACACAAGCAATTCAAAATGATGTAATAAATAATAGCAGAAGATGATGGTGCAGATCATTGAAATGATCTCTTTGACTCTATTACAAGATGAAAATAAATTGAGTTCCACAAGTTCAAATCTAGAATTAGTCTGCTCGTATTATATGTGTACTTCTAAGTGTCTCTGATCATCATCATGCAAACAGAACTGCAAAGAACATTATTCTCGATAAACATACATTCCACTCAACCATTAAAAAGGAAAATTTTTAATCAGTGCTCAGACATGAAAAGCATATGCCATCAAGAATGAAAAAAGTTAAGTCCTACACCAAGAAATTTTTTTTCATAAAAGGTACAAAGAACTTGCCTTCCACACATTAACGAGCTTATGCAGCTGCTCCACAACCTGTTGCAGCACCTTTTCAGTGCCAGACACAACTATGGTGAACAAAGCCTTGTCCTTATTCAAACCAACCGCAAGAGATTCAATGTTATATCCCCTTCTAGCAAATACTCCAGCAATTCTATTTATCATTCCACTTTCATCCCGAACAAAAACTGAGATTGTATGCCTTTTCACCCTAAACTTGAACAAAAAGACATGAAACATTACTACGAAAACACAGGAAATATAAATGAGTATATGTACAATGTGGAAGACATAAAACAAGTAGATTCATAATGACAAATAGATAGTCGTTAGAAGGAACAAGTTTTTGATATCTAAAAGAACAAGTATTTTTTAGAAAGGGAAGGCAATTGAAACCTAAAATATTATGGGTTGTTATTCCAAATTCATCAACCATAATCCCAATTTTAAATTTGTAGTTCACATATTTTGGGGCCTTAGAAAGCAAATCAAATTGCAAGTATGCCAGGCTAAACTTCATATAGCTCTGCAACAAGGACCTTTCCTTGCACCTTTAAGTAATCAAGAACCTTTCCATGAAAATATTTTTTGAAGGTACGATACAGATAAGATCTAGGAAATATGCAATAGAGAAAACTCCAGTATTTTAATAGGTACTTTCATATTCTTTTTATTAATGTATATATTTCAAAAGTTTGGCATGAGTTCTAATCACCTAGGAAATGTTCAAGCATAAAAACTCTTAACTAAAGCACTAAAGAATAAAGAAGCAAAATATTCAAAATAAAACTATTAGCAACAAAGATTCAAATCAATGAAATTAATTTTAAATGTGCATGTTAAATAATGAAAAAAATATATTTGTTATTTAATAGCTAATCATAATTTGTTTGTTTGAAATAAAATATTCTCTTTATTTGTTTTTCTAGTATGGATATTCTCTTTATTCATTTATTCTATGTTCTTAATATATCATATACTCTTTATTCCTTATTTTATTTTCTCTTGGTATAACATATATTATTCATTTTCTATTACATGTAGCAAAGCCTCCATATATAGCCAAATGTTGCATATAAATATTGAGGTTGAAATTCATAACCATTTTTATTCATAGTGTCAAAGTTCTTACGTGCAAATGCTCTCCCTCAATGACCCATCTACCAAACCCTTATTCTTCCTCACATGCCACTAGACCACTATTTGTTTTCTTGAGTCAATGACACACTAGGGCTTCCATATTCTTCATTACCAACTCTCCCTTCCTCACAAGCACTCTCTTCTTTTTCAATAATTGTCATCTACCCAATCTATTTTCGACAATAATATGATTCTCCCCAATGGCAGTCAATCTTTCTAAAAAGCCATCAACCTCTTCCGGCACAATATTTTAGCCAAGCTCCTTCTCTAGACCAATAAACCTTCAATATGATCCAAATTTCCTAAACTTTAAAATCAATCAACACAAACTTAATGGGACCTATATCCCTAAATGGTTCTAATAAGTGATGCTCATCATGAAAGATAAAGAAAAGATCAAATATCTTATAAGGACTACTCAAGCACTGTCAATAACCTCAAGAACTTAAAATCATATAAGAACTGAAAACTCTTTAATCATATTGTGACTTGTTGCCAATACAATTGACCACAAATTCACCAAATATGTTTAACACAAACAACAAAGGAGATAAAAGACATGATCATGACATATAAAAAGGTACACAATTTTTTATAAATTCCTCTTAAATTTTATTAATTCTAAACTTTTTGCAAGTTTACATCATAAAGATAAATAATAAAACAAAAAAAATACAAAAATGCCTTTGAGGGCTAGCCTATCAAGAAAATTCTTCTGAAGATCTTGGTCTTATCCATGATTTTCTTCGAGTTGGATTCTCTTAAAAGCATTCTCTCGAAAAATAAAATACTCAAAAAAATAATAACATTTTCTATAAGATATAAAATACCATCTTTTTAACCCAATTGGTACACAATAGATCTCCATAGCACCTGTCAAAAGAATAGCTTAGCTCACCAACCCTACATTGCTCTTTCAATCACAAAGCAATTTTCCCCCTCTTTTAAATTTGTTCTTATTTTTAAGTTTTCCACTTTTGATAGGAGTTGGTTTTATTTTATAAGCTCTCTTTCAAGACCCTTAGAGTAATGTTCACAACATATTATTATTTAATGATTTTCTTTATCTCTGCTTAATATATTATCCAAAAGCTTATAAGAAACCAAACAACAAATGCTCTCAATCTAAAGGTCCCTAAAAACTTCTCAAACCTCCTTAAGATTCTGTCTCAAAGTTTCGCATAAATCATCTAAGACAATAACCAAAGCCTCATCAAAATCAACAAATCGAAGAATCAAAACGTTCAAGACAAAGTTGTCCTCCTCCAAAATAAGATTTGCATCCTCTCTTCATTTTTTTGGAACCTCAGAGAAACCTTTATATTTGCAACTAGGGCAAGACTATCAATCAAATCAATCTTATACCTTCTTTAATTTTTATAGAGCAATTGTCAATTCAGAGACAGCTAAATGAAAGACTTATGGCACATGCGTGCACAAGTGCAAGTAGATTGGCACACGGGGAAGCAAGTGGACAGGTGCACGGGCGAATGAAAGAGTGGAGGCATGATGCAATGTAAGGGCATGGCGTGCACACAAGCAGAGAACACACATAGGTTGAGCGGCATGGAGATGTGCAAAAGCTATAGTAACCTTGCAATTGTTACAATACCAGTTCAGTTTGTGAACAGAAAAAAAGAGTGAAAGAGAGATAAAGAAAGAAGAGATAGAAAGACAACTACCAAGCCTCCCGTAGGGTTGTGACCAAGCTTCCCCCTACAAGCCACTTAGCAATGCAAATTATTAATACTATCAATAATCATAATCATTCCCTCTCATTCATCCCAAAACTATTCTTAAATACAAAGATTTAAGAAAAACACCAATAAGAAAATCAATATTCATTTCACCAATACCAGCTCTTCCTATGGAACACCTAACATTATTTAAAAGGAAAAGCAAGAAGGAATAAAAAAAGAATTGAAATAAAATAATAAACTATCTTATGCTATAAAAAAGCATTTGTTCCACCCTGAGCACAAATCCGAATATTATACTCGAGTTAATTAAACATGATGCAAAACCAATTTATGCTTGCACCGATTATAAACTAGAACTCAAAGGTATTTTGACCATTTAATCCTGTGATCTATCGTGGAGAACTTGCACAAATTACTCAACTCACTTTCACGAATTAAGAATTAAAAATAGGATGGGCAAAAATTTAGAGCATAGAAAATATTGTTTGACATGGTGCTACAGAAACTAAGACACCTCGAATCCAGACCCCTTGGCACATGCTCTTAGCTCAGTTCAAGGCCAAGGTCGAGTTGGCAGTGTATTGCATAGTTGCAAAACTTCACTTCAGTTTATTTGTCAAAGTTTACCAGTACGCAGTCCTATGATGAACAGAGAAGTAGCTCAGGCATGTACCAAACGCTTCAAAATTCGCCATCTAAAAAAACTTTTAACAACGAATACATAGCAAAAATTAATTAACACAGGATGGCAAATATTAATAAAAAAAACTCAAATATTTGAATCCGTTAGCACCTGGAATTAGACCACATTGGATGTAACGTGAGACAGAAAGAACTCACGGATTTCTAGTCTTGGCAAGGATAGAATCACCAATGGAGACCGAACTCTCACTGTTGGGCGTCTCCGTGCCGGCGGCTTCAGCCACTAAAACCCTAGGCCTCGACCTACAACGGACTGACATCACGGAGAAATCTACCGCCCTTGAGATTCCCAATTTTGAGCATTTTTCGTGACGCATGTGACGGAGGGGCGTCGTCGCAGAGAAGGACGGCGGGCAAACGATGACCGACGCCATGGATGTGGACTCGGAGAGCAAAGGTTGACGATGCTGACAGTTGACGAGGGAGCGTTAGAAGAATAAACCTATAGTTAAAACGACGATTATAACATTAAATGTACGAAGCGAAAACGATTTTTTTTTTAATGTTAAAATTCTTTTTTTAATTGTTTTTTTTTTTTAATTTATTTATAATTAAGTTTTTTAGTTTGAGAAATGTTTTTAAAAAGCGTATTTTTTATATATTATGAACAAAGTTGGCAGTTAGCTTTTAGTATAAATCAAAATTGTCTTTGTAAAATTTTTAAGAATGTCATTTGATGATTTATTGTTATGTCCAAAATATCAATTACTATATATAAAAGAAATTAATTATTTTATTTAATACATATAAATTATTATATATCTTAAAATATGCATAACATACATTCATGCACAACAATATTTTTATTTTTGCAATTAAAAACTATTTATGTGAAAACATCGTTATAATCATAATATGCTTAACACTCCTAACAATTCTTCTCTCTTTGATAAGAGTTTTGACTATAAAAAATTTTTTCACTCATAAAAAAAAATCCAAATCTTCTTTAAGGACATAACAATACGTCTAAAAAATTATTCTATCTGACATACTCTTTAGATCTAAGAATAATAACATAAACTAAATCTTTCATCCTAACCAATAATCTAACTCAAAAAAATCCGACAAATAATAATTGAGACGAGATTGAACATGTTTAGCCACGATATACTTGGTTTCCATTTTAGTTGGCTTAACAAGCTCGCTATTAAAGATATAGATATAATATAAAAAAAATCCAATATCAAGACCCAATTATCATATAATCTATTCAGATACCACATCTAATAAATACTTAAATAAATAATATTCATTAAATCAAAAGCACCTACTCCAATAAAGACTTCTTCAATTGATCATCCCAAATGAGGGTCCCAAATTACATGAACAATACCCCTTATTATTCAAAATTCTTCAAACTATATGAAACAAATTTCCAAATATTCATAAAAAAATTATTACTAATTATCCAAAATACAAATCAAAAATATGCTATAAAAACATTCTTTAATAATATCATTATAACTCTTGAAGTCATATTCGATAGTAATATCAAACCAAATATAACAAAGAATAGGGTCATGAACCAAACCCTAACTAAACCTTGAAAATCTTTATAGTGCCTTTCCTCCTAACCATTATCCTATCACAATAATTCTTATTAAGAAAAATGCCTATGCTTGTTCTAGTAAAACATTAAACAAAGCTATTTTCATGTCTTTGTTTCGATGTTCAACCATCCAATGATAGTTCATTGTAACATATATAAAAACCCATGCAAAAATCACACCAAACATGAAACATAATACAATTAAATGGAAGACATACTTTACTCATTCACCACTTCTAGTGACCAAGTATTGTCAAAGTTACCATGTTCCCTTATGCTCAATGCATGTGAATATTGAATATGTTGTCCCAAGTTGTTGTCAAGACATCAAAGTGTAGTCACCTATAAATCACATTATGGTACCAATTGGTTGAAACAATGGGAAGTAATGCAGGAAAGGAAGCTATTAAATGCTCGAGAAAAATCATGGGCGCTTCGACAAAATCAGGCCGTAGATTCCTTGAGATAAGCAATCAGATCCGCTCGTTCTTGTGGCTTCTTCAGACCAGGGAACACCATCTTTGTGCCAGGGATGTACTGCAAAGGAATAACTCAAATTTGCAGTTTTATGATGCGGGAAAATATGTTAACAGTGAAAGCAAAATGATCAAAGATGTCATCTTCATCAGATGATATGGAGAAATAACACCATCTTTGTAGCATAGAAAAATTTAATTCAAATGATTCTTAAGGTTTCTTCAGAGAAAGATTTAGTAGGAAGGAAACCAAAGCCATGCAGTTCCAGATTTGGTCATTTCTATTTTTTTTTTTTTCATCTTTTGAATTTTTATTTACTTTTTCAAGTTTTTGAAAATAAAAAAATTTTGAAAATCCAAAATGATTTAAATACAATTAAAGTTTATCTTCATTGGGTGAAGTAAATGAAAAACTAACACTATCTTTGTAGCATGGAAAAATTCAATTCTAATGATTCTGTAGGTTTCTTTACAGATAGATTCAATTGGAAGGAAAGCAGTTTCAGAATTCGCCATAATATTTTTTTATCTTCTGGGTTTTATTTACTTTTTCAAATTTTACAAAATAAAAAAAATGAAAATCCAATATAATTTAAATATAATTAGAATTTAATCAAAATCCAAAACAAAAACCTAACACAAGCTAATAAAATCATTGAAACCAAATCTTCAATAATTGGACTAAAACCAAAACCAAGACTTACATGGAATGACAAATAGCTTGTATCAACAGCAATTTGTTCACTGCTGCTTTCCCCCTTCGAAGGTCTAATGAACTTTCCTAACGCGAAGATTACCTATATCACTCATATTGAATTTGGTCATCTTTCCTCTTCTCTTCAAGCTTTCCGGTTTTTCCTTTAAACTTCCAATCCTCGACTCGGTTAAAGCCAACCAAGGGTTTGTTCTTTTTCCTAAATTTGAGGGTTCCATCAAAACTACCTTTATAATTGAAACACTTTATAGTTCACACTTGAAGCTTGCACTTTAAGTATGATATCCATTGTTGATGCAAGAATATATACATTGGCCCAATTGAACTAAGATTGGATCATAACATGAAAATAAGGTTACACTTTTCTCCCAATGGCCCAATTTGTTATTTATGAAGAATAAAAGGGAAATTTAAATATGTTAAGCTAAATCTTGAACATAATATCTTGTGGGCCATAAGAAAGCTATTTAAGTGGAAAGAACCAATGAAGAGGAACCATAAAAGCCCTAAATGTTTTTCTTGTTTACCTCCACGTTGTGTGTTTGATCTCCCTGATGACACATGAAAAGAATAAAATCTTTTAAAAACCATCCAAAAAAAGTTAAGTTCAATCTTGAATAGATTACCTCAACGATGACTAAAAAGGAACTCTTTCTTGATCAACCTTCTTATTCTTACATGTTTAGCAAAGTGTCCTACTACTCCAAAAATAAAATATTTATATTTTTTTAGTTTGTGGTTTATGGGTTTTAAACATTTTTATTTGGTTTTTTTTATCTGCTTTGTTTATAATATTTACTTCTTAGTTGTTTTCTATTATTTTGATTCCCATAGTATGCTGGAATCATGATTTTGTTACAATAACCAAAACTTTTTATTTGCTTATTTATTTCATGTTTAATACATTTATCTTTTAAGAATTTAAAGACAAAGATGATTCTTAAAATGATTCCAACAATACTTTTATATCCTACAGATTCTTTCCTTTTTCACTTATTATTTTTCCTAATGGTTGAAGAAGTTTGTTGAAATACTTGTCTCTCAGGATTACATCTATAACACTATGTCCAATTTTTTATGTTAGGTTTAAATAGTCTTAACTATAATGAACTATATCATTGAAACTAGCAATTACTAATCTTTCTAAATCTTGCATTGCTTGATCATGTAATATTATAAATATTCTAGAAATCACTCGAGATAAAGATTTTGACTTAAATTATGGAGATTCAAATGTAGAAGATCCGTACAACTGTCAATATTCTCCCTATTTTACTGATCTTGGAGAAATAGGAGACTTTCCCGATTACAGTAATAGAATCAAAGACATGGAAAGATAACAAGAAAAGTTTGAAGACCAAAACATAAGAGAACCATGTGACTATCCTAAAAATTGTTTTATGTACTGTAAAATAAAATGGTCATGCAACTTTATCTATGCCTATCTGTAAAATAAAAGAGTCGTGTCGCTGACTATCCTTTGTCCTTTGAGTGGTTTTGCTTTTGCTGTTTTGGGCATTCTGGCTTTGCCCATTGTTTTGAGAGGTAGCTAGCTTATATAAGGTCATACTCAATATCACTATTCCATACCTAGTGCTAGTACTATTCCTCTCCTGCTTACTTGCTTTGCTTTTTGGTATCAAAGCTCTTTGAGTGTATGAAATCTTAGTCTTTAACAAGGTACGTACTTTGTAAATTTTCTGATGTATTGCAAAAATAACGACTAGGTAGGAGGTCTCCTCCTGCTAATGCCCAGGTATCTAGTATTATAATATAAGGATTACTTTGTTTATGGTATGTCTTAACTCAAGAAATAATATATCCAAGTTTTATTTATATTATCCTTCTTCCTAAACTCTACCAAGAACTAGTATGTCATTTTCTTGACTTCTTGAAGTTTGCGTGCGTGTGTAACTATTTAGGCTAAAAGATAGTTGTTTAGGTCCAAAGATCACAGATGAAGAGAAATGCCAAGATAAAAAAACCTCTGACCAAATAGAAAGGCTAGTAAAGGCAGACAAATAAGTGAAAGCTTGGAGAAAGAAAACAATATTAATGAAAAACTTGGAATATTTATCTCTTAAAACAGCCAAACCTAAACAAAAGAAGACTCTTGATCTTTTCACGATACCTTGTTCAACAAAGGAGATCTATTTTGATCATCTGATTCACTCTACTAAACCCCAACTAAACTCAATAATAGATCTTCTAGCAGCTATCTTTAGGAACCAAATATCTCAACAACAAGAACTTCAACAATATATCGAACAAATAACAAATCAAATGAACAAAATCAAGCAAAATATAAAATTAATTTTAAAAAATGTAAAATATGTGAAAGAATAAAGTTCAAAAGAAAAGATAAGAAAAACACTTGAAAAATTAAATGAATCTCTAGCTAGTAATATTACAACCCTAGAAGTTAATAATGTTAAAAATCTTAAAATCCAACAAAAAATATTATAGTACTCAAATGCTATTTTAGGAAAAGAAATATAAATGATCCTTCTATACAACAAGTTATGGAACTAGCTAGTGAATATCTCACTCCATCCATAAGACTTTTTGAAAGTAATAGTAAACTTTTTAACGAACCTACATCATTAGGAGACCAAATAAAAATAAGACAATTAAATATCACAACTATCCTATTAGCAATGATACATAAAAAGATAAAAAAAGTTAACAAAACAAAAAATATTAGAAGATATGGAAAAAATAACCTCTACTCTTGGAAAATTATCTCTAGGGCAAAAACAAAAGTCATTACCAAAGAAACCAAAAAGAAATTATAGGAAAAGAAATAATAATATCAGAAAATATAGTAATATATACTGTCGAGTTGTAAATATGATGTAAATAGAATAGGAAAAATCAAGTTGTTAAATCCCTTAAATTGAGGGATATTCGGCAAGCCTATTTTCTAGGAATAGGATTTGAGTTAGTTTCCTTTTTTATCTCCCGCAAATCTCCTATATAAAGGATTGTATTTCTCATCAATAAAAAAAAATACAACGATTTTCTCAACATGGTATCAGAGCCAAGTTTCTTTTTGGGGTCTCTTCTTCCCCTTCTTCCTCAAGCGGCCACCACTACAGCATAGCCATTCTTCTCAGCCTTCATTGCTGGATTTTTCCCTTTTTTCTCTCAGCCTTTATTGCTGCTTTTTTCTTTCTTCTTTTGTGCTCTGTTTTACCCTGTTTCCTGAGATCAAAACAGAGCATTTTTTCCAGCCTTTATTGTTGCGAATTTTTTCTCTTCAAACAGCCTTCATTGCTGTATATTCCAGCCCTCAAAGATGTCAGCCTCAAAAGTTTCCGTGTCTTCCAACCAGCCTGAAGAAATGAACTCTGCTCAGAAAACTGGAGAATTGCAGAATGTTCGGGCCTCAAATCGGCTCAATGGAAAGAACTACCTCAAATGGTCTCAATTCATTCGTACCTATCTCAAAGGCAAGGGGAGACTTAACCATCTTCTTGGAACAGGTCCAGCTGAGAATGATCCAAAGTTTGAAGCATGGGATGAGGAGGATTCAATGATCATGTCCTGGCTATGGGATTCGATGGACCCCATGATCAGTGATGCATGTATGTTTTTTGGTATAGCAAGGGAGATTTGGGATTATACTCGCCGCACATATTCAAAAGCCAATGATGCAGCGCAAGTATATGAAATAAAAGTCAAAACAGCAGCCACTAAGCAAGGAGACAAATCTGTCACAGAGTATGCAAGCTTACTGCAAAATCTGTGGCAGGAACTTGATCATTACCGAGTGTTTGAGATGAAAAGTCCAGAGGATGCTGTCATATTGAAGAAATTCATTGAAAAGGACCGAGTCTATGATTTTTTAGCTGGATTAAATCCTGAATTTGATCAGGTAAGGATTCAAATCCTTGGCAAGGAAGAGACACCACCGTTGGAAGAAACAATCTCACTAGTCCGTGCAGAGGAAAGTAGGAGGGGTGTCATGCTTCAACCACAAACCTTGGACGGCTCAGCCCTAGTAGCAAAAGCAAACCATCGGGAAAAAGGAAGGAGTGACGCTCCAATGCAATATCAGAGTAGAGAAGGTCAATGGAAGGAGAACAAGGACAATCTTTGGTGTACTTATTGCAAAAAACCGAGGCACACAAGGGATAAGTGCTGGAAACTGAATGGGAAGCCACCCAGTCATGAGTGGGGAACCAGAGGAGGGCAGTCACGGCCTCAAACATACATGACAGATCCGCCGAGGCCACAAGCACACATGGTGGAGCAACCAAAAAATGAAGAAAAAATAGCAGTGGCCGTAGGAGAATTCAGCAGTGAGGACATTGAGAGGTTAAAAAATCTGTTGGGGTCCCTTGAGAAGCCTTCCGGTACCTGTTCTCTAGCCTTGTCAGGTAAACCTTCCTTCCCTGTTTGTATGAATGCCTCGAAAACTCCTTATGTCAACTCATGGATAATAGATTCAGGTGCCATAGATCATATGACTCCTACCTCTAAGCCTTTTCACACATACACCCCTTGCCCGAGCAATAGAAAAATTGTAATGGCCAATGGATCCCTAGTGACAGTGGCCGGCTTTGGAGATATACATCTCTCCCCTGTACTTATCCTTAAGGATGTTCTACATGTCCCAAAATTATCAGCCAGCCTTGTTTCCATTAAAAAACTAACACATGATCTTAAATGTTATGCCATTTTTTTCCCTTCTTATTGTGTTTTTCAAGACCAGGTCTCGGGGAGGAAGATTGGACTTGCTAAGGAAAGGAGCGGCCTTTACTACCTTGAGCCATCTCTGATTGCTAGGAGTGATTTGTCTTTGTCTTTCTTTAGTTCCTCAAATAAAGATGCCATTTGGCTGTATCACCTACGTCTAGGTCATCCATCTTTCAAGTCTTTGAAACTTATGTTTCCTCATTTATTTCAAAGATTAGAGATTTTTGAATTCCATTGTGATACATGTGAATTGGCAAAACACACTAGTGTATCTTTTCCTATTAGCAATAAAAGAAGTTCTCATCCTTTTCATTTGATTCATAGTGACATATGGGATCCCTCTGTTACACCCTTGTGTTTGATGAGTCAAGCATAAATGTGTATATTTTATTTGGGCTTGATTTTAAGTAAAATTGTTAATAATTAATTAAATCAAGCCATGTATTTTAGATGTCTAAAATAATAGTCTCTAAGGGCCTTGAGGTCATGACATACTTCAAGGAAATTTGAGACATGCGCAAGATTTTTTATAATTGAATTTCTTTTTATTTCTCTTGAATTTGATATGTCCAAACTTTGAGATTATGAGGCACACTAGTAGTATTAACATTTAAAAATATTTTAAATTTATTTAATACTGAATTTTGACTTTTGGGCCAAGCATATTTGACAAAATGTATAGACATTAGTATTTGATTTTTTAATATTATTTTGGAATTGTTTTTCATGAATTTCTTTTCGTAGCTATTTAAATAACTTATAATACTATAAGAATATAAAATTATTTTTATACACTTATATTCAAATTTTTGGCACAAAAATTCGTCAAAAATACCCTAAAACAGCTGAAGTCTCGGGAAAATGCACTGTAGCAATGGGCGGGTCAACCCGACGCGAAAACAGACCGTCCAGGTCTTTTAGAAATTAAAAATTTAATCTAAAAATAAAAATTTGGTTGACCCGAAAAGGGCGAGCCAAGCCCACCGAGAGGAGCTCGGCTAGCGCTGGTCAACGGTCAAATCAACAGTGCCGGGCTAAGCCAAGCCCGCCAAGAGGAGCTCGGCTAGGTCAAACTGCAGTGCGGTCAACGGTCAATGAACAATGCTTGGCTAAGTCAACCCGAACCAGGTGGTGAAGTCTCGGTCAAGGAAGGGGGGAGCCAGCCCCACAGAGGCTCGAAAGCTACAGGGCGCAAATTCTTTATAAAGCAATGTACCAATTTCATTTCTGCAGTGTGGGACTAAAAATCCCACCTTATAACTTCGGAAGGATCCAAAGGCGCAGATCAAGCCCGCCCAGATCCAACGGGCGAGAATTGTTTCGAACGGCTGTTTCGCAAGGTTAATCGGCGCCGTTCGTTCACCGCGCGGATCCAACGCTCCAGATCAAAATTGAACGGCCGTTTAATCGGCGCTGTTCATTCAGCGCCCGGATCCTACGCACGGGATTAAATCACGAAAACGGTAATCGCGAGATTTAATCCGTGCCGTTCGATTACGCGCCCGGATCCAACGCTCTGGATTAAGCCCGAACGGTAAAATGCGTAAATCAATCTGCGCCGTTCGTTTTTGGGCCCGGATCGGACGGTGGCTGCTTTCCGTCCGTTGCCCAAACGGCTAATTAATTTTTGGAGCCATTGGGGGTGTTTTTAGAGCTCAAATTTGAGCTCTATAAATAGGGAAAATTGATGTATTTTTCAGTTTAACCTTTGCTAAATTTTCCAAAGATTTCAGATCTCAAAATTCGAGCAATCAAGCAAAAACGGTGCATCCAAGCTCAAAAAGCAAAGCGGCAAGAAGGCTTTTGGAATTAGAGGTTTTTCAATTATTTCTCAATTTCTATCCCTCTAATTTGTCGATTGTGTGTGCCTCCTCTTTTCTCCTATTTCTCTTAAGTTATTTGCCAATTTTTCGTATTTTTCGTTTTGGGGCAAGGGCATCCCGGCAGTTGTGCAAAAGCCCCGGGTTTGAGTTGAGCCCGGTAAAAACTCAAGTAGGTTTGGGATTAGCCGTAGTAAAAATCCTAAGTAAGTTTGAGGTGAACCGTAGGAAAAACCTCACTTGTAATCGGTGCATTTAGTGGATTTTTCCCAACACCGGTTGGGGGTGGACATAGACTCGGTTTTGAGTCGAACCACTTAAAAATTTGTGTGTTCAACTCTCTTTACTCTTGCTTAAAGGTTTTTAAGTTTAATTTCGAAATTCATAAAATTTTTAAATACACAATTCACCCCCCCTCTTGTGGGATTTCCTTAGCACGAAACACTTCACCCTCTACTATACCAAATATTTCTGGGGCTAGGTGGTTCGTCTCCTTAATTGATGATTGCACTCGGGTTACTTGGCTTTTTCTACTTAAACACAAATCTGAAGTGAGCACTGTTGTACAAAATTTTCACTCAATGATTCAAAACCAATTCGGGGTAAAAATAAAAAGCTTCAGAACAGACAATACTAGGGATTACTTCAACCAATTCCTATCTCCATATTTTCAAACCCAAGGCATTATTCATGACTCATCATGTGTTAACACACCTCAACAAAATGGGGTCGCCGAAAGGAAAAATGGACATTTACTCAATACTACACGAGCCCTACTTCTTCAAGGGAGCGTTCCAAAATCCTATTGGGGGGAGGCTGTCCTTACTGCCACATACCTCATAAATAGACTTCATTCCCGTGTGCTAGACAATAAAAGTCCCATAGAGCTCCTTAACAGTTTCTACCCTCACTTCCGAACAACCAATGGCCTTACACCCAAGGTATTTGGATGCACTGCTTTTGTGCATAATCACAGTCCCCATAGAGACAAATTGGAACCCCGAGCCATCAAATGCATATTCCTTGGTTATTCATCCACTCAAAAGGGATATAAGTGCTACAATCCTTCATCTAGAAAATTCTACATTTCGGCTGATGTTACTTTTGCAGAAAATAAATATTTCTTCTCCAAGTCCTCTCTTCAGGGGGAAAATTCGATAGAAGATAGTCCTTGTGAGCCTTTTCACACACTTGACCTTCCGCATCTTCCAGCCCGAATCTCCACATCCGAGTCTCCTGTCCTAGCCGAGACCTCTCTTCTTCCAAATAATCCTGATCCTGTTGTCGAGTCATCCCCTATTCCAACCAGTGTCCCTCATGATTTTCCAAGGTTTTCTCAGGTGTACTCTAGGAGAAAAGCCGTTCCAGACTCAACACAAGTTCAAGAATCCAACTCAGACCTTGGAGTTGAGACCACGGTAAGATCTGACTTCTCTCATCAACCACAACCTGCTGAAATACCTACCAATCCCACAAACCTTGACCTACCCATTGCTCTTCGGAAGAGAACTAGAGAATGCACAAAAAGACCACTATACCCCTTATCCCACTATGTCTCTCTAAACCGCCTATCACCAACCTACAAAAAATTCATTGTAAGCCTGAATACTATTATCATTCCTACCACGGTCTCTGAGGCTTTGTCAAAAAGGGAATGGAGAGATGCTATGACAGAAGAAATGAGAGCATTGGAGAAGAATAAGACATGGGAGATTGTTGATAGACCCAATGGGAAAAATATTGTTGATTGTAAGTGGATTTTCACACTTAAATACAAGGCTGATGGATCACTTGAAAGGTATAAAGCAAGATTGGTAGCTAAAGGGTATACTCAGACTTACGGGGTGGATTATCAGGAGACATTTGCACCGGTTGCAAAAATGAATACAGTAAGAATTCTCTTGTCCTTAGCTGCTCACTTTGGTTGGCAGCTTCTACAATATGATGTTAAGAATGCATTTCTTCATGGTGACTTAGACGAAGAAATTTACATGAACATCCCTCCAGGATTTGAAAAAGACACAAGCAATCAAGTGTGTCGGTTACGGAAAACACTTTATGGGTTAAAACAGTCTCCTAGGGCATGGTTCGGGAGATTTGCAAAAGTGATGAAGGAACTTGGATATAGACAAAGCCAAGGTGATCATACTCTCTTCATTAAACATTCGGCTGCAGGGGGAGTCACAGCTCTTTTAGTCTATGTAGATGACATCATAGTGACCGGAAATGATGAGCAAGGAAAGGTTGAGTTGAAGAAGAAACTAGTAAAGGAATTTGAGATCAAGGAACTGGGTAGATTGAGGTACTTTCTTGGTATAGAGGTAGCTTACTCTACCCAAGGGATCTTCATATCTCAGCAAAAATACGTATCGGACCTACTGACCGAAACAGGAAAGATTGGGTGTAAACCGGTCTCTACTCCAATTGACCCCAACCATAAGTTGGGATAGGCTAAAGAAGAACCAGTTGTTGATAAACGGATGTACCAGAGATTGGTTGGTAGACTCATATACCTTGCTCACACTCGGCCAGATATAGCTTACTCGGTAAGTGTGATCAATCAATTCATGCATGACCCGAGAGAACCTAACCTACAAGCCGCTTACAGAGTCCTTCATTATTTGAAGGGGAGTCCTGGAAAAGGAATATTATTCAAAAGGAGCAAGGAACTGGTCTTAGAGGCATACACTGATGCAGACTATGCAGGTTCTGTGGTGGATAGAAGATCAACTACTGGGTATTGTACTTTTCTCGGAGGTAATCTGGTGACATGGAGGAGCAAGAAGCAGAACGTTGTGGCAAGGTCATCTACTGAATCAGAATTTAGAGCCATCGCCCAAGGATTGTGTGAACTACTATGGTTGAAGATTATCCTAGATGATTTGAGAGTCAATCTAGATGGTCCAATGAAGCTCTACAGTGACAACAAGTCTGCCATCAACATTGCACATAATCCTATACAGCATGATAGGACAAAACATATTGAGATTGATAGACACTTCATCAAAGAAAAACTGGAGGCGGGGCTGGTGTGTATGTCCTACGTACCATCCGGATACCAATTGGCTGATGTCCTAACTAAGGGGTTGAACAATGCAAGTTTTCATGAGCTTATAGTCAAGCTGGGAATGGAAGACATCTATTCCTCAGCTTGAGGGGGAGTGTCGAGTTGTAAATATGATGTAAATAGAATAGGAAAAATTAAGTTGTTAAATCCCTTAAATTGAGGGATATTCGGTTAGCCTATTTTCTAGGAATAGGATTTGAGTTAGTTTCCTTTTTTATCTCCCGCAAATCTCCTATATAAATGATTGTATTTCTCATCAATAAAAAAAAATACAACGATTTTCTCAACATATACAAATGGTTAAACACCCATAGAAGAAAAACTATCAAAAGCTAAGAGGTATTAGTAAATGCTGAAAAATAACTATAAAATTTCAAAAACAAAAATATAAATTTAATCCCTAAAAAATTTTAATATATAAAAATAAAAATGAATAAAAAAGAAAGATTATTAGAACACTAAAGTGAATTAGAAATAGCTTGTAAAAATGATAACAAAACAATGTACTTAGATCTCGTAATTTCACAGGCATATCAAAAAATAATAAATAAAACATTTTTTTGTCCATATTGGTCTCATTATGATAACAATAAAAGGAATGCATAGAAAAGGATTAAGAACAAAAATATTAATTGTATTAATGGATACTGGTAACAATAACCTAAGGCAAAGCTTGTTAGGGAGCCTAGAAATTCATATGAATAATGGAGGACAAAATAAGCTATTTGACTTCCGATTATATCATCCCAACAAGAGACCTCTATCATAACATAAAAATAGGAATTAAAACTAAAATGCATGATACGAATAGAAGCAATTTATTAATCTGTAAAATATTTATTGAAAAATTATCTGACTCTGTTGAAATACGATATAACATACATGAAATCGATATCATAAATTTTTAGCTTCATTAGGCATAAAAATTATCAAACCCGAAGCCACTTCTAGTGATCAACTGGCAGGTATAGACTAGGATCTTACCCCCATGCAACCACCGCAAACATCTGTTTCAAATCAAGCTAACTATTTTATAGATAGTCATGGTAGACTCAGTTGTAGGTTTTCTAGCCATAAGCTTACATTATTAAGAGAAGATTCCTATAAGGATGATTAATTCTTAGAAATCGATAATCTTACTTCATATTTAGTCGAATTTTCTAACATGAACAAAAAAAACCAATACCCAAGAAACTACATTATATAAAGTTTATCTTGATTATGATTGGAAGCAAGATTGATCAACTTGTCCCAATCTAGAAGATGTGGAATTTTTGTTTCAATGTAGAGATACCACTTATCCAAAAATTCATGCAAGCGTGGCAAAGGAACCCATGTTAACTTACAATTCCACCTCATAACCCTTGTTAACTTTCAATTCCACCTCATACTCCTTAAAATCTATTCCACTAAAACAATTAGAATATAAATTAGATGAATTAAATTTCCTAGGTATAAATCCTGCAACTAGTATGATTATAGATATTGCATCCTTTGCGACAGTCGATAGTAGTCATACACCAATACGAATTCCTAGCACATCACAACCCACATCATCTGGAGTCAAAAGTAACCATTTTATCTTCCCAGGAAGAAAAAGAATGCGTGAAAAAAGAGATATTATAGGAGATTTATAAAAAAAAAATAACTCAGACAGTGAATTACTACTTTCTAGTACTTGTCCACAAAAATGGCTATAATTATTAAATAAACAGAAAGGAGATGTTATTAATGCCCTAGTAGATTTTAGACCTTAAAACTCTTAAAAAATGTATAGTTCATTAAAAATCTATTAACAAAAATAATAAAAGGACTATTTCACAGTTGGAAACTCTTTTATCAACAGAACTTTCAACAAATATTACAAGTAGCTGATAATCCTTATAATGTAACGAGCAAAATTAGAAAAATTATTTTAGGATCAAGCAATCCAAAATTTAAAAAGATTAATAATTACTAGTTTCAATGATATAGTCTATTTTAGTCAAGACTATTTAAACCTAACAGAAAAAATTGGACGTAGTTTTACAGATGTAACCTTGAGTGACAAATATTTCAACAAACTTCATCAACTATTAAAAAAATAATAAGTAAAAAATGAAATGAATCTATAGGAAATAAAAGTATTGTTGGAATCAATTCAAGAATCATGTTTGTCTTAAACTTCTTAAAAGAAAAATTCATGGAACAAGAAACAAATAAACAAATAAAGAGTTTTGATTATTGTAACAAAATCATGATTCCAACATATTATGAGAACCAAAATAGTAGAAAACAACTAAAAATAAATAAATATTATAAAAAAGATAAGCCCCGAATAAACCAAGTAAAAAGATTTAAAACCTATAAACCACTAACTAAAAAATGTAAGTATTTTATTTGTGAAAAAATAGAACACTTTGCTATGCAATGTAGGAATAAAAAGGTTAATCGAGAAATATTAAATATGTATACATAATTAGATATTGAAGACGGATATGATATTATTAGCCTAGATGGAAATAAATCAAAAAGAGACAGTGATATCTACAGTTGTCTTGATGAAGAAATAAGATTAGAAGATATGGATCTAGACTTTCTTAATATGAATATAAAAAACCCATGAAATCTAGACCAAGATACTCAATATTTATTTTAAACTTATAATTTTAAAAGATTAAAAAACCATTGTGAACATGATTTCCAGGACTTTAAATTCACTTACAAACAAAAATGTGATAGTTGCCACAAATACTTAGTTACAAAGCATAAGAGTACTTGTAAAAATTGTAATCAAGATCTTTGTAGGTTTTGTGCCAAAAAATTGGGATATGATATATCACAAAAATCAAATGAAATTAATCAAGAATTAAAAAATAATTTAAAATTAGAAATAAAGATACATCTAGAAGCAATTAGACAACTACATATTAGGATTAAGATATTAGAGTTAGAACTACCATAATATAAAACAAAGAAAAACAAGTAATAAAAAATGATACATCAAATATAGAACAACTATTTAATTATACAGAATTTGAATTCTTGACAACTCAATATAGAAGAAATAACTTAATTAACATAATCTACACCCTTGAGTTTGAAGATGGCCATAACATAACACTAACAAGAATAAATGATACAATAGCCTCTTCTAATCATGTAGAAGTTAGTAAAATAACTACAAAATATACCAAAACCCCTTCATACCAAATAAAATATTAGACATAATAGAAAATAAGAGAATAGCTGATACAATCTTGACTAATTATGATATTAAATTTAATTAACAAAAATATCCAATTCCTATGACATGATTAATAAGATAAATTTTAATCAAGTTGAAATTATAGTAAGAATGAACTTTATAAAAAACCTCCAAAGAAAAATTAGTTTTCAAGATGATAGATTAATAATTTTTAAAAGATCTAATACCATCCTGTCAAGTCCATTAATAGAATTAGAAAACATATTACAAGAACTAAAGGATTTTAGTTTTATGGATAACTTAGGATTAGAACAAGAAGAAAGATTTAACACTTACATTAATTATAAAGAATTATCTCAATATGGAATAAAACTAGATAATATACTTATGAAATTAGATGAATTCCAAATTATAAGAGAAGATCCAATGAAATATTGGAGTAAAAATAAGATAATATGTACGTATTTATTCTTAAAACATGTCCAGATAATATGTGCTAATCTCCAAGAGAATGAAAGAAAAAAATTGTTTACTTGGATTGGATCTGTTACAATTATCCTTAAGATAAATCGCATCTATAAAAATTCTAGAGTACTGAGTTTTTCTATTAGAATGTTACAATCTTGTCATGCAGAGAGATCAATGCTGGCAAACAGGAATTGAAATCCTTCAACACAAGGACATGGTGGACTACTAATGTTACTAAAATGTCTTTCTGTTGAAAATGTTTGCACACATAATAGTAGTCCTGATGGAGCTAACATGCTTCCTAATAAACTGGCCTTGAAAAGGCTCTGTACTCTTCTTGCAACACATATTGGAGGATCTTCCATTTCATTATAATGACTTCATAAAGGAGAACTTCTAGTGTTTGGGATAACCTTTGTTGTTCCTGTCTTACGAATTCTTGTATTTCCATTTGTTCTTTTAATTTTTTCATCAGAAAACTAACATTTTGTCTTTCCTCACTCAGCACAACTTTCAACATTTTAACTTTCCTTTCTAACGTTAAGTTTTGTAGTGTATGAATTCTTTGTTATTCGAAGAAGAGTTGTTTACATGATAATGCCTGGCAATCCATTCTATTTTCTAAATAATGCAAAGTATGTATGTCCATGATGTAGAGGAAAGTTCCTTGAACTATCTCTAAATGTTGACTAGGGAGGAACCATAAAATCCCTAAATACACTTCTTATCTTCCTCCTTGTAGGTGTGCCTAATCTCCTTGATCCAAGATAAGAAGAATACCATCTTTTCCACATTATGAGAAAGGAGGAAAAGAGAACCCAAAAGAGAAATGTTAAGCACGAAGGCATAACCTCCTTATCCAACGATGACTGGGGAGGAATCATAAAAAACCCTAAATGCACTTCTCGTCTTTCTCCTTGAAAGCATGCCTAATCTCCTTGATCCAACGATAAGAAGAATACAATCTTTTCCACGTTATGAGAAAGGTGGAAAAGAGAACCCAAAAGAGAAATGCTAAGCATGAGGGCATCCACCACAATAGAGATGCCCATAAAATGGTTGGAAAAGGAAACAAAGACAATGTTTGCAATTTGCCCAAGGATGGATTATAAGGGGTAAACTATAGACGTATGAGAAGGCACACATGAGGGAGCCCATCCACAAAGCTCTAACGATTTGCATCCTTTTGAGATGTGGCAAGACATTGCCAACAATAAAAAGGGCCTTGCTTGCCACAAGCATGCACAAGATTAGCAAGGGACTATCATGGAAACTCTGATGCAAGATTGACAGGAGGCTAGCATAAAGAATTTAGGTCAAATTAGGAGGTTGTCAAGCACTTCCCAAGCCCATGTTATGGCTTTGATAGCAGTAGGATTAAATTAACCCATAGAATGCTCAACAAGGCAGCCTATCTAAGATTGAATGCCTATGAAAGGACCTAGAACTTCTCTGATCCAATAATGAGACATTGTAAAAGCAACTACAGAAAATCCGCAACAAGGCACGGGCCTAGGGCGATACCCATTGGAGGAATACGAAAAGGTTAGTTAAAGAAGTATTTGATTTAATCCACGACTCAAGAATTCGGGATTGTGAGATCTATCACAGCTATTACGAAGACATAATTGTTGAATTTGATTGGCAAAAGTCTATATAGAAGGTTAAGCGAGCATTGGACTTTGATGATAAATGCTAAGTGTAAGAAGAAGGTGACCAATAACTTGATTCAGACAATAAAATAGTCAATAATGATAAAAATTATTGGGAATTAGTTCTTCCAATATGAGATGCATTGGGCATTGACGCGATACTATATAATCTGTTTGCGATGTGTTTTCGTTCCGAGCCCTAAAAAACAAAACATTTTTGAGTCGCAACAATAGAAATGAAAGCGTGATACTAACGATGAGCTAAGGAAGGAGAAAGAGAAGAAGGTTTTATCCCAAGGATCCTTTAACAAGTTTCTCTTCAAAAAGTTTTAAATTTACTTTAAATGAGTCAAGAACTTTTAAATGGCTTAGCTCCTTATTTCATGCCCTTTGCAGATTATAGCTTAGATCATGAAATTAACAGATTCTAGTTTAGTTTTGTGAGCTAAATTAGCAAAAATTGAATGCATCATTCACATAGATTGATTGATTCCATAATCATGAAGCTGAACCAACGTTGGCACTAAATAAAATTATGTTAAACTATTTCTTTTTAAATGAACTAATATAACCTGTTGCCTTAGCTTGCACAATACAATAATAGGAAAAATATTGTTTCATTTTCTAAAACTAAAATTTTTTTATTCTGCTAATAATTCATTCCTTCACCACCAAATGTTCTTTCACTGCTCCACCATTGTCAATAAATTTCCTTCACCACCTATTCATATTCATGGGAAATAAACATCACCCATAAATACTATTGATATCATTGACAAAAAGGCATCCTCAAGAGTCCCACAAGATGAGTACAAGTGTATGGTCACAGGAAGATTCTTCAATATCTTTTCATTCCATATGATACTAAAGAATAAATTCCAAAAAAACTACCCTGTTGTCATAATCGAGGTATAATAAAACAGCAACACCACTTAAATTTAGCCATTCTAATTTCAATATCTATAGACAATGTTAACTCCGTTTAATAATCCAATGTAAAAAACACCACACATTTCTCTCGACTAACTATTGTTAGTAGTAAACATAAGGAATCTTATTCTCTGTCATTAGGCATGCATTTAACATATCATCAAGGAATTACTTTATAAACTATTGGGCATTTAATTCAAAGAAATAACAAATAACTAAGAAAGACCTTGAACTCTAAAACCTGTTAATAAAATGTGTATTATGGATAAAGTAGTCAACAAACCAGAATTCCAAGCTGCACATAACATAATAAAATATACACAACGAAAGGAAACATAACTTCACTATATTATCCACTTGAACTATTAACATATTTCCAATGGATATCCAAACCCACTATATGGAGAATTCCCACAAATGCTGTTCAAATTTAAATTACCAACAATCTCAGCTTTACCTTCTTGGGGTTGAGCAAATAATCATACAAAGTTGACTCCTGCCATATCACAGCCATATTCTTGTTTGCAGTAGAATAGGAATATCCAGGTGTGGTACCAGACTGCCTCCCAAACAGGCCATTCAGATTAGGACCTACAAAGAAGCCAACATCATTATGCAAGTTCATTCTCCAGCAATCAGCATGGTCAATAGAAAATTAAGAACAGGCTTCAGAAATAGCACGATTAGATTATACACCATGAAGAGCAAAGTACCAACCTATTAGATTGGGCAAGATTTATCCAGATGTTTTGAATTCTACCATGTTTCGGTTCTTAATTTATTTACATGTGCTCAAGGTTCTTGTTTGCGTGGATGCTAACCTATGGTGGATCTAAAATTACTTAACAGGTGGGACGAAAATAATAATTCTAGTAAGAAATAGCCCGATAAATCAAAAGAATAAGAACAAAAAAGGCAATTAAAATTGCTGCTCAATATCTCCCTATGGCAAATTTATCCCAAAAACAAATAACAAAAGCCAAAAAGGAAATATCTCAACAATGGGAAAAAAAACCCAATGCAGTATTCCCCTGCAAACGGATCGAATAAGACCAACAAAAAAAAAGTCTTTATATACATCAATCACAAAACCAAAACGAGGAAAATCTCTTCAAAGGTGAAAATTATTCACAGATTTGCATAAATCAACCATGGGAAGATTATCTACACAAAGCTTTAAGCACCTTGCTTGTGACCGGCTCCTTTTTCCACAGTGTGGCATTGTGCACATTTCGTCTTAAAAATCTTCTCCCCAGCCTTCGAATCTCCTGGCGGTGCTTCAGCGAACGAAGCCATAATCTCTATAACCCCACCGGTTATGGCGATTAGGACAAGGGTTTCGCTTCAGTCGCACAACAGATTCCACAAGGGACACGATTTATGTGATGAACGGAAAAACCTACGAAAACCTGGAGGAATTCTATGGAAATTTCTAGAAAAAAAATGGTTGGATCCACGATAAGCCTGAGGATCTTTCTTGTTCTGGAACAATGCCGTTATCTTTGACCGTTAAAGTTCACATGAAAAATATTTTAAAATTAATTTAAGATAAACAAATATTGGCTGGTACTTTTTTTTATTATTATTTGATTTAAACGTACAACCACATTTGAAATATAAATTATTTTGAAAAAAATACATAAAAATTATAATTTAGTTACAATTTTTATTTATTTAATTTATTTATTTAGATATATATATTATATATGTTATATAATACATAATGGAATAGAAATATAATATAATAACGTATCAATGAAAATATTAATAGTTATACATAGTTCTTACAATTGTTAAAACATTGTTAAACTTATGCTATGTATGTATTTCAAAATTTTATGTAATTATTTTTATTATTTTACATAGCTCGACTAAACCTGTTATTTTCATTTGTCTTTGAATTAATATTTATTGCACTTGAATTATGTTTATCAAAGTGAACTAAGTTATTATCATAAATTCAATAAACATCATATATAAATAATTAGAATTAGGTCATTTTCATATGTAAGATATTTATCTCATTTATTTGTTAATAACCTATTACATATGAAAAAACTATATAAAAAAATAAATACTCATCCAAATAATATATTATAATATCTTTATTTAATAATGACATTACTTAAAGACCATTTTTTTTAACTAAGTGAATGCTTTACAAAGACTGACCTGTTGTTAATCTTATTACATCGCAAATGAATATCACATTGTTTGTAATTACTTAGTCATTTTGAAAACTCCGTTTATTTATCTTTTATTCTTTCATACACATCTTGTAATTATTATGTTACTAATAATTTGTAATATATTTATTACTTCTTGTGAGTAATTAACTAGTATCAGTTCTTTCACGAGTTTTTCTTAACCTTTTTATATATATATGACTTATTAGTCATTATATTTGTTTACACATACATTTTTTAGCTCTTAATAATTCAATAAGTTATTAGCCATTATGCTACATTTTTCATGAATTTTACATTTAATTAATATATTACTTACACAAGATATGTAATAATAATTTTGCATGCCCATTACATGATATGTGCCTTGTTTTTATGCAAAAAATAATTATATTACATGCAATGTTTACACTTATATCAACTAATATAAATAAGCGTATCTAAATTCAACATAAATATTGTGTTTCATCGCATGTAAAAATACATAAATATATTAGATCATACACAATCAATTTGTGTAATAATATCCCTTTGTTTGTTTAATATTTTTTAGTGATTTGCTTATCATTTTTAAATAATCAATTGTCCATTAACATTTAAAATTACGATTTCTTTTTTTATCTTTTAATGTTATTTATCATACCATAAGATGTATTTTTAAATACTTTATTCAGTTTAAATAACACCTTGTAATGAAATAATAACATATAGAATATGCTGTTATAAATTTTATCTTTTTTGAATAATACCTTTGGATTAGCTACTTTTAAAATTTAAATTTTCTTTTTAAAATAATCTTATAAATTCCTATTCTATTATGATTTCTTTATTTATGTTAATATCTATACAAAAATTAGTACAAAATGATTATTATTATGACACCGAGTTATACATAATTTATTTTTGTAAAGATGACACTTAAAGTGAACTATAATTTATTTGTGTTTCATCGCATGTAAATATACATAAATACATTAGATCATACACACTCAATTTGTGCAATAATATCCTTTTGCTTGTTTAATATTTTTATTGATTTGTTTATCATTTTTAAATAATTAGTTGTCCATTAACATTTAACATTAGAGTTTTTTTTTCTATCCTTTAATTTTATTTATCATATCATAAGATGCATTCTCGAACATTTTATTCAATCTAAATAATATCTTGAAATGAAGTAATAAAGTATATAATATATTATCATAAATTCATCTTTTATTAGCAACACCTTTTGATTAGTTACTTTTAAAATTTAAATTTCATTTTTAAAATAATCTTATAAATTCATGTTCTATTATGATTTCTTTATTTATGTTAATGTCTATACAAAAATTGATATAAAATGATTCTTATTATGACACTGAGTTATACATAACTTATTTTTGTATATGGCACGTGAAGTGAACTATAATATTTTTAATCAATCTTAACTTTTACAAGAACATGATTTGCATCAAAATAATCATCACCAATGAAATTAATTGTTTTATCATAAATCTTTTTTTTAATAATAGGCTATTAATAATAATAATACAATAAGTATGTAAAACATATGAAACATGTGAAGCAATCATCAACCATTAATATTTAAACTTTTATCCTTCTAAATTCAAATTAATAATAAGTTACTAAATTATATTCATTAACACATCATACAAATGCACCTATGATATACAACATTACTTATCTCAATATTTTATTTGTAGTGGTCTCGTGTCTTACAATTGCTAGATTGTAAAATTTTCTTTAAAACCTTAAATTATTCTCTACATTTTTCCATTTTTTTCTTTGCTTGATTATAAAGAATTTTTCTTCAAAATTCTTAAGCTTTCTCTTGCTTACCCTCCATTTCCTTTCCCTCTCATGATTTTTTCTCTTAATTTTTCCAAAACATCTCGCATGGTTATCCTTTTACTTTGCATGGGTTTAAACATGTCATCCATTGGCATGAAGAAGGAGAAAAGGATCATACCTACTATTAACTTATTAATCTTTTGTTATCCTTTTTATTGTATCTTTATGTGTTATTTCTCTTAGAGAATAAAAGAGAAATAAATCATATTTGAACCACTTAAGACCTATTCAATGTACTTTGGCAATATAGTAAAAATGTGAAACCCAAAAACAAAACATACAAAAGTAAATATAATTTAAAAAAAATCAAATAAAATCGTACTTTAATAGTGTTGCTTATGCTAAAAAATATATATTAAAACAAATAAAATATCTATAATTTTATTAAAACATATATCATTTAGAAGATGAGTAGTTAATTGATATTTTAACAATTATAATAATATATTTTAAGAAAATATTTTTTAAAATTGCAACAAAAGTCAAATTACTTGAGAATAGTAGACATAAGGACAGATACTTGCTATGATGAATCTAAAGGGTCACCATCAAAGTTGGAAATTATCAGGACATCTAAAATTATGGCCAAAATAAATTGATTAATAATATAATATTATTAAATTATTTTGATAATTTAAATTATAATGTTATATGATAAAAACAATATAAAAAAAAGGGGAAAAGAAGCAGCCGATGGACAAGCCCGCTCCTTTGCTCTGCGCCGGGATTTGAACGGCCGATCCTTCTTCTTATCTCTAACGGCTTCTGAGATTTGAACGACCTATCCATGCTCCCTCCAACGACCATTGAGATTTCCGATCCATCCCAATTTCTCGACGATGCTTTTCTTTTCCTCGAAGTGGAGAGAAACAGCCGACTTCAAGGGCCATGGAGAAGCTGCACCGAACGGAGATGGAGCAGAACCAGGCACGCGTGCAGTTATTCGGAATCATCTCCCCCGCAGCAGCGGTGGGATTCCTGATTTGTAAGATCATCCATCCAAACAAGCTCCTTTCTGCCAAAGCATCGCTTCCTCTTCTCCGTTGCATTCATAACAGCAGAATTTAACTCAAAACCGTATCTTTAGCTTCTCTAACCAGTCGCCTTCTTTGATGTCCGCAACCGCTCTTGTCTCCGACTTTGCCACATTGCTTCTTGTATCAGATTTGCTTTCATCTGCAATCACTCAGGCGGCCCACTTCAAAGACATCAAACCACAGCGTCCTGAACGCGAGGATCACCCAGAAACTTCGTGGGCATTGCTCATTTTATCCTTCCTCATCTTTTGGTGGAGGATTCTGTTCCATGGAGCTCTCACTGCGAGGTTTGGCATGCTATTCTCTGCAAGGTAACTCCATTCATGAGCTAGCGTTGGATGGACAGATTGAAGATTGAACATTCTCCAACCTTATTAGCTGTGACAACTTCATCTCTTCCTGCCATGTAAACAGGAATGGTAGATAGAGTTCCTTTCAAACGTATTTCGGCCTTTCATCTACCCAAGTTGACATGACATCACATGGTGAACTTTAATAGGACACAGGATGGTCATGCTTGGCCAGCTCCCACACATGAGCTGTGAATGAAAACGGCCATCTCAAGTCTTGCAAGCCCTGCTCTAGGACAGTGTTGAGGACCCCCACTGAAACACATGATGTAGTTGTTCTTTGAAATGGCATAGGAAATGCTCTGTGAAGAAGTGTTCAATAATCAGCTACTGAACCCTCCAAAGCTTGTGTTCCAAATCCTGCTCAAATGGTGTTCTCCTTAGCCAACATTCCTCGGTGGTCATATTCTTCTATACTGTTTCCACCTTGAAAAAGCTTCAATTTTAGTATTCAAATGCTTAATCTTCAGCTTGGAATACTTTGTTAACATATAGATAACTTGGCCTGCTCAACAGGTGAATTTGATTTATATGCTTGAGAAAGTATACTTGGTTACTAATGATTTCATCCTTTCATATTGAACGTTCTTATAGTTGATGTTTTCATTAAACTTAGCAAGTTATGGGCTGCCTGCATGGATATATTTTTTAACAGATTATATCTTTTCATTTCTGTCACAAATGAGATGCTTATGTAGTTCAAGTGCATGCACTTCTGTGCTTAATATCTTCTCTTGTTTGATGCAATGATACAGGCATGTTATAGGAAAACAACCAGGCCAATCAACTGCACTGGAACTAAATAATTCAAGTTCCCTCGTGAAGGAACACACCACCATACCTGTCTTGTGATTTTAGATGGAAAAATTACTGCCCACTGGTGTTCAGGTCAGTGCATAAGGCTTGTTGAGCTACATGCTAAATCTTTTGTGTGACTCATGACATAGCTAGCCAAAAAGTATGGCAAACCAAGCTCCTTGAAATGATTGCATAGGTTGCTTGGGCAGCTTTCAAGGTTGATGGTGCATATTATATGATCTCGATATGTTCAAATGATGCACTTCGAGATCTTTGGGTTCAGGTTAGTTAACAATGTTTGTTGTGGTGGACGCTTTGGAGGTGATGGAGTAGATAACTATGAGAGGGGCACAAGTGCTTCCCCACGAAAAGATGAATGAAACTGTTATAAATGCGGAGGAAATTCTATCTTGATGAGTGTTTTCAGGTCAGTTATCTTATTTTTTTTTATTTCCTACAAAATCTCAATTGTGAATTTTTTATGTGAAAAGAAAATTAGAAAAAATATAATTAGAATGAAAAATTAAATTGAGCAAATTATACAATAATTTGATGCTTCTTGAAGTCATAAAAAGATGATTCACTATTTGGTTTGATTAATCTCTAAACTTAAAAGATAGAGTATGTTATGTTAAGGCTTTAAATATTGGTAGCCCATTTTTTTTTTGTACCATAAGCTTTATATCTACTTGTTAAAACTTATTCATATGCTAAAACCCATAAAAATTTTTTGTTTATTACTTTTTCTTATATGTTTGTCTTGACTTTGTGGTTTATTATTTTTTAAGTTATTATTTCTATTATTTTTTTTTATTATATTTCTTTTATTGTAATAAGCTTTGTGGTTTACTATTTTTTTCTAAGTTATTATTTCTATTATTTTTTTTATTATATTTCTTATATTATTGTAGATGTTAAGAAATAAAAAGCTAATCTAAAAACTATTTTTCTTTGTCTTATTGTTGAGAAAATTTACCTAAAATTTTATAATTAAGTAAAAAATTTAATAAATTAAAGATTAGGATAATGATTATGATCTTAAATAGGAAACTAAGATTAGGACTACAAAACTAAATCTAAGAAAAGACTAGTACAACTTAAATTAAGAAATTAGAACTAGGATAACTAGGATTAAGTTAGAATTAGAGTTAGTTTTGGAGATTTTGATTATAAAATTAGCATAATGGTTATAGGTTTGGATTATAATTGTTAAAATTAAGTCAATATGATATTGTGATTAGGACTTGTTTATTTTAAGACTAATTTATAAAGATTTAAACTAGGTTAGAACAAAGATAACACTAAGATTAAATTAGGAAGAGAATATGATGTATGACTAAATTAGGACAAATGCTATGTTTAGTATCGTCCCTTTGGGTCGACGCCTAGAAGCATATTATCAGAGGTTTCTTGTCAACGTTTTCTTTTCTCAAGACATCATCTGATATTCACTTTTTGTCTTTTTCAATTCTTTGTATTACAAAATCACCAGTTTCTACTTAATTCATTCTCAAACCACATTGTATTATTAATCAAAGTTGCTCTGATATTAAATAAGACACCTTAGTCCCATTATAATGAGGTATTATCTTTATAGATCATCTCATATAGACAAATGAGATTTGCCAAAAAAATGCATCAACATCTTAAAATCATTACATCTTATAAAAATACCAAAATAAATCCAGCATAAGCAATGTAGGAAAATTCAACCTCATTATCACCCATCTAAATATGTACAAAGAGCTACTCTTTATTCAGTGATTCTTCTCAAAGGACAAGACCCAATGTTCATATGTCGACCTTTCTTAGTCTTAAGCATTGTAGGCACACCACCATTCACTTGATTAATCCTTAAATCATATGAGATTTGAAAAGAGTTTTGCTTAATACCAATTATGACATCTTAGTCTAACTATGTTGACTTATTATCTCCTTAGGTTGCCATCTTGACATATTTAAGACCATGATGTCTCATACAACCACTACAATTGATTCTTAATAGTCAACGTAGAATAATTAAGATTTTAAATCTCCACTTGAAAGCCTACTAGGAGCAACTCTTTGTCCAAGAATTCCTCTATCGAGATATCACTGAGCATTCACTTCTTATTGTTTTCATTATTAAGTTTGTGTCATACAAGCTTTCACTTGTTTTAACCCCAAACCACATTAAACTAGTAGAGTTTTTTGCTCTGATATCAAATATGTCATATAGATCTCACAATATAAAGATATTATCCTATTAGATTACTTCATCCTAAACTAAGAGTTGCCTTCAAAAGTTGCATCAACATCTTAAGGATTATAATATCTCTTATAAATACCTAAATCAATCCCTTAATAACTAATATAAGAAAATAAAACCCTATATCACTCCACCTAAAAGTGAATTATGAGAGATTTCTTATCCACTTTTTCCTCTCTAATGACATCACCTAACATTAAATGTTTGGCCTATTTGATTTTATGTGTTACATGTTCATCAACTTCTACTTGATTTGTCATCAAACCATAATAAATCACTAATAAGCTTTGCAATTGGACATCTTGGTTTCACAATATCATAATATTATTTGCTTATGTCATCCCATCTTGACATAAGTGAGTTTTGCCATGAAAAGGTATATCAACATCTTAAGATAATGACATCATATAGAAATACCAAAATTGATCCCTAATATCCAAGTTAAGAAAATTAAACTCTTTACTCCTCCATTTAAAAGTGTATAAGCAGCTACTCTTTATTTAGTGATTTTTCTCAAATGATAAGACCTAATATTCATATCTTAGCCCATCCCTAATACCAAAATGATATCATACTCTAATTATGTTGAGATATTGCCCCCTTAGATTACCCATCCAAATCCAAGTAGGTTTTATCCTCAATATTTCTCAACATATTAAGGTTGTAATATCTTTTGAATCGATCCTTAATATTCAGTGTGGAATAATTCAACCCTATAAATGTATGCCTAGAAGTTTATTAGGTGTTGCTCCTTATTCAGCGACTCCTTTATCAAGTCATCATTGAACATTCACTCCCTACCATTTTTATTCTCAAGTGTTGTAGTCTTACAAACTTCCATTTGATGAGAGGATTCCTATCCTCTTATTCTTCTATCAAGACATTATTAGAGGTTCACTCCCTTCCTTTTTTGCTCATGTGTGTTATAGTCTTACCGATTTTTATTTGCTTCATCCTCAAACTACATCTCATTACCAATGGACTTTGCTCTAATACTAAATAAGACATCATAGTCTTGCTATGTCAAAGCATTGTCTTATTGGGTCGTCAATACTAACACAAGATAGTTTTGTCCTCAAACAGATTCGTTGACATCTTAAGACTATGGTATCTGATAAAATTATTAGATTAATCCTTATTAATCAATATAAAAAGTTCAATCCTTTAGCCCTTCATTTAAATATGTGCCAAGAGTTGCTCCCTTTTTTGGTCATGTGTGTTATAGAACTACTAGTTTTCATTTGCTTCTTACTTAAACCACATTCGATTACTAATAGACTTTGCTTTAATACTAAATGAGACAGCCTAGTCTCACTATGTCAAAGTATTATCTTATTAGGTCATCAAATCCTAACACAAGCAAGTTTTGTGCTCAAAAAAATTTGTTGACATTCTAAGACTATGACATCTGTAAAATTACTAGATCAATCCTTGTAGTCAATATAAGAAAATTCAATCTTATAACCCTTCATCTAAATTTGTGTTAGGAGTGGCTCTTTATTCAGTAATTCCTCTTAATGGACAAGGCTTAACATACATATCTTGGCCATATTAGGCCTTAAGTATTATAAGCACACTAGCTTTCACTTGATTTATCTTAAAATCATATCAAAATTAGTAAAGGGTTTTACTCTAATATCAAATACAAAATCCTAATCTAATTATGTCAAAGTGTTGTATCCTTGAGTTGCCCATCCTTACCTAAGTAGGCTTTGTCTTCGAAATAATTCTCAACTTATCAACACCATGGTATCTCATATAGATATTATAATTAATCCTTAGTAGCCATTGTAGAATAATTCAACTTCGTAGATCTCTACTTAAAAGGTTAACAAAAGTTACTCTATATATAATGATTATTTTATCAAGGCATTATCAGGCTTTCACTCACATTTTTCCTTCTAATGTATTAAAGTCTCATTTCTTTTCACTTATTTCATCTTCAAATCACATCAAATTAATAGATAATTTTTCGCTGATACCAAATGTGACTTATTACTATATCAAGATGTTATGCCCTTGATTTACTTCATCCTAACCCAAGTATGAGTTATTAATCTATCTGTAAAGCAAACTCTCTTTGAGCCCTCAATAGCATATCTTACTTTTAGAGTCATAATAATAGCAATTGAATCACAAGAATAGTAGAAAATTAAGGAAAAGAAATAGAGGAGATGGGTTTTTACCATAAAATATAGAATTTTCTAAGAAGATGAAATTCAAAAAGTTTTGAATTATTTTATTCACCATTATTATATCTCTATATAGATGTTTGGATGTAATATTTTATTATAAGATATATAATATTTTAATTTTTATAAGAAAATATGATTTTAGACAAAATTATAAAATTTGTAAATTTTGAATTGGATGACATGACTACCCAATGTAGATGGCTTTGTATATGTGTATATCATATTTACCCTCTATGTTGTACATGCATAAAATCTATGTGCACTCAAAGCTGTAGTAGATGGCACTTACCATGCATGTGGCATACGTGGGTGTTTACCCTTAGCATAGTCCATGCATGTGTACACATACCTATCATGTGCAATGCACATGACCCCAGGTCGATGCCGCGTGTGTTGCTATTCATGTGCGACACTCACCCGTTGGTGCGTTGCATAGGTGCATGAACCAATGCAATAACCTTTTAAAAAAAACCTTTATTATGGTCTTCTTAGCATTGAAATGAACCTATAGTGGATCTCATATGGTCCATTCTTTTTATGATTCAAGTCTCATCGAATCTTTTTTTTTTAATCATTCTTTACAAGATATAGCTTTGTTCTCTTTTGGAGTGATATCTAAAGGTTGAGATTTTCATCAATCTAATGAAATAAGTGTTTTACTTTGTTCTAGCATCACATAATGATAAGGAGATTAAAACCCAAAAAAAGGCTAAAAAATAAAAATAAAATAAAAAGAAGGGGTCACGCGGGGTGCATTCACATGTGTACGCCCCCTGTGCTTGATAGCCACAAATGCATATGCCCAAAATCAAATGCCATGTAGCTAAGGCAAGCGACTAACTTAAGGCACCACAAAAGCATGAGGAGGTGGCTTCGGGCCCTGCTACTATAATCACCAATGCACGTGCCTGTGCATTAGGCATTATGCACACATCCTGATTCGTGTATTAATCTTTTATGGGTGCAATTTTACTCCTGATTATGCAAAGTGTATTAAATCATGTGAGGCAAAATATGTAAGAAAGAAGGGGTTAATTATGCACGTTAACAAATTTTTAATTTCCAAAAAAGAGAAAAAAATTTTGCTTTAAAAAAAATTATCAACGAAGTAATATTACTCAATAATAAAAGAAATGTGCAAAGATTTTTTTAATGGTTCGATCAAAACTCATGCCTACATCTACCCCCTCCTCGATCATCGATCAGGCTTCCATTGGCCACTCACTTTCATCAAAGCCAGTAGGGGTAAACCAAATACAACCCAGTGCTCTAATTAAACCAAAATCTACAAAATTTTGCTGCACAAAAAAATTGAAAGCTTTATAATTTTCACATAAAAAAATTCTTACACCTTTAAATATTTAAAACAAGAGTAACACAATTAATAAATGATACAGATGTTATCGAGATGATGTTAAAAAGATTGTAGATAAAAGTAGAAAAAATAAAAATTGAAGGAGACCCATAGCCTTTGTAATTACAGAAAAAATTATTGCTCATGATTTTGAATTTTATTTGGACTCTTATGAAAATTTTTAAGTTTGATCAATTAATTTTAAATGTTAATCAATGAACTATATTCATAATTGAAAAGAAAAAAATCTCAAAATAATCTCTTAATAGTTAAAATCAATTTTTTGAAAAGCTAACACTTACAAGTGAAGCAAATGAAGTCAAAGTACAGTTACCATCCAATTATAGGTGAATAAAGCAGGTACGGTTTGATCGAAATCATTGTGAAAAGGTCAAGATCTAATTGCAATGAGACAAGATTTGGAACGTTAGATTTGAAAGTCAGATGAATAGTGATCATGATCAGGGTTATTATCCATGAAGAAGGAGAGACACTCAGTTATTCAATCAAGCATTTCAATGAAGGGCTAGGATTAAGTAAACTATCCACAGATGTAGGTGTGATATGGACTATTTGATCATGAAAATGCACGATCAGTTGATGCAGAAATACTCAAGTTCAATAATAGTTTATTTTAGTCCTACATTATGAAATTGTGCACTTGATTTTGTGCTTATATTACTTACATTGTGCTTAATATACAGCCTACTACGGTTGGCTATCCACTGGTGTTTTTGAAAAGTCACGACTTTGATCACCAACACATATATTAATATATCGGTCTGACCTAACCAAACCAATTAACCAATTCACGAGTCCACCCTAACTTGTTACGCCTAAGTCAATTTAGGAGTTATTCCCTTAACTGATTGACCAAAAAACACTGCACGAACCATGCCTTAGATCAATACTCAGACTTGACCCACTTTGATTTCAGTTGGGCTCTTTACTTGCACTCTTCAAGGCTCGTGTCTGGTATTACAGGCCACATGATTCAAGCACTTTGGGCTTAGAAGTGAGGTTGGGTGCTTAGGAAAAAAGTATTTTTTTATATATTATTTATTTTAAAAAATTATTTAAAATTTTATAATATTTAAAAAACTCAAATGACTTAATTTAAAAAACAAATTTAATTTAATGTAAACTAAAATATACATGAAAATGATAATCTCATATACCATAATTATAAATAAATTAAAAATCTAACATACTAATAATAAAAATTTAAAAATATAACTCTTTGTAGATCAGCCACTCCATAAAGATCATTGTCATTAGCTTAAAAGTTAGTAAATTAAGTTATCAAACTTTATTCACTATATATGCTATAGTTCTGAAGATTTAATTGAAATAATATTAAGCTCAACAAGACATTAATAATTATTTAGCTTGGTTTTATGCTAATCACATCAAATGATAAAATGATCTCTCCTTTGAGAATTATAAAACCAATATTATAATTAAATATATATATATAGAAAATATAATATTAATGAACAAGACAAGTAATATAATATTTAATATTTTAGTATAATCTATTTGATAATCTATATTTCTAAATTTTAGCTTGCACTCTTATTTAATTTTAACACTAAGTTCTCCCCTTTTTTGTAATCATTTAAAAGAATTAATTATACCTAAGCTCAAATTAAGTCTATTAAAAACTTTAATAGCTAATAACTTAGTAAAAATAGAAACTAATTAAGTAGAAGATAGAACAAATGATAATTAAATTACTTTTTTTTATACATTCTTTTTAATAAACTTATATCTTAATTCTATATGTTCTATTTTAAGTACTAAATAAGATCTTTAGATAAATAATTACACTTGAATTATCATAAAAGATTCAAATTTGGATAAATTTTAAGCTATATCTAAAAATCATTTAATCTGTAGAACTTAAGTAACATAACTTCTTATAATAATATACTAGATATTTATTATTGTTAGTGTCATATAATTTTATTTTCTATTAACCCAAGAAATGAGTAAATTATCAATCAATTGGCACATACCAAAGGCACTCTTTTTATCATTCTTGTTACCAATAAAATCAATATTTATGTGGGTTATTAAATAAAATCTCAACTCAAATCTAGGATATTATAAGCCTTGAGTCTTAATTCTAATAAGATATATTTAAAGATATACTTGATTATTTGTAGGTGTAATTCTTTAAGATTAGTCTTAAACTTTCCACACAAACTTATACTAAATATAATATCAGGCCTACTCATAGTAAGATATAATAATAATATAATCATTCTTTTATATAATTTTATGTTAATGGGCTTTTCAACTTCATCTTTATTTATGATAATACTTATACTAATGAAGAGTATTTCTATGCTTCACGTTTTCATAACCAAATTTCTTTAGTAATTTCATCAAATACTTGATTTAAGAAATAAAAATTCTTTTACTCATTTGTTTAACCATAAGTCATAAAAAGAAGGTTAACTCTCATATCCCATCATACTTATTTCAAACTCATTTTTCATTGAATTAGTAAACTTCATGCATACATTTTTATTTGACACTCTAAAGATTTGTCATTCACATAAACTTAATATTGTAATTGACCTTCAACTAAATATTGAATAAACAAAATAGTATTTGTCTTGCTTATATAAAAATCATTTTTATATAAGAAAAATGTATAATCTTTTATACCAAGCTCTTGGAGCTTGCTTCAAATCATAATATATCTTCTTAAGTTTGTATACATGATCTATCTTATTATGTATCTCAAATCTTGAAGGTTATTCTACATACACTTATTCATTTATATATCTATTTAAAAATATAGTTTTATATTCATTTGGCATAATCAAAGTCTTTGGTGACATGCATAAGCTAGTAAAATCCTAATTCCTTCAAGTCTAGCTATGGCGCAAATGTCTTATCCACATCTTTTCCTTCAACTTGATAGTACCATTTGGCTATTAATTTAACTTTATTTTTAATAATTTTGCCATTTTTATCAAGCTTATTTTTGAACACTTATTTTGTACCAATATTATTTTATTATTTAGCCTAGGTTCAAGGTCTCAAACTTGATTTTTCTCATATTATACTAATTCTTCATTCATTACAATAACCTAGGACTCATATTTAAAAGCATTTTTTATAAAACTTGATTCAAAATGAGATACAAATGTTATATAATTAAAATAGTCTATAGTCTTAACTTTCTCTTTTATATCTATTATGATCAACTCACTTAGGTGATTATTAAAATATTTTAATTATTTTTTAATTTGATTTTCTTCTTTTATTGATTCATTTACTTTAACTATATCTTATAATTTTTTTTCTTTAAGATTTAAATCTTCTAATTCATCAAGATAATCATATTGATTATGACTACTAGATATTTCAATAAAAGATTCATCACATTTAACATAGATTGTCTCTTTCACAACTAGTGTTCTCTTATTATATATCTTAAATACTTTACTAGTAGGTGAGTATCCTGAAAAAATTTATTAAAAACTTAACATCAAATGTATCTATTTTTTAAAATTGTTTAAAATAAAATATTTACATCCAAATACATAAAAATAGATTTTTTTGGGTTTCTTATCATAAAATAATTCAAAGAGAGAAATATATAATAAAGATTTATATGTTATTTGATTAAACACATAATAAGTAATATTGATTATCTCAACCCAAAAATACTTGAGAACACTACACTGATTAAAGTTCAATTGAAATCATCAATAAAGGGTCCAGATCTAATCATAATGAGATATAATGAGATAAAATCTATAGTGTTAGATTTGAAAGCCAAATGGATGATGATGATGATCATGTTAATGTTCTTAAAGGCAAAGAGACACTTAAATATTTAATCAACCATTTTAGATTAATGACTAGAAGTAAATTGTTCACAAATGTGAGTGTGATCTTGATCGTTAGATCACAAAAACGTCTAATCGATGAGTGTAGGAATATTCAAGTTTGAAAATAGATTATTTTAGTCCAATAATGCAAAATAGTTCATGTGATTTGTGCATGTATTACTTTCATTATGCTTAATATATAATCTATAAGGATTGGCTATCCTGTGGTGTTCTCGAGAAGTCACAACTTGGGTCATCAGTGTATATATGTATATATCGATTCAACCTCATCCAATCCCTTAACCAATTCACAAGTTTGCCCTATCTCTTTACACCTAAGCCAGTTGATCTATTTGCAAGGTTGATATCACCATGAGTTTTTATTAGAAGACTATTTTCAAAGTAGTTGTGAAAGTGGTAATGGTTATGAGCAAAGAAAGAAGAAGAACGAGGATACTTTTGTTGCAAAAAAAAGAATTTTTTCAAGACGATTCACTTCAAGAAATTTCTGAATTTTACAATAAGTTCTCATTACCAAAACTCCTTTTAGAAAATTATTTTCGAAAAGTTTTTCTCAAAACACTATCTTGTAAAAGTTCTTTCTTCACTTATTATTTTTATTCCTTTATATAGGGTTTGAAAATAATATTTTAATACATATTCAAATTACAAAAAGACGATGTTACCCTTGACCAAAATTTAAATTTTTGAGCCAACTAGCTATTTGTGTGCACACACAAATACCCTACTACATGTGTCTTTAGTGCCCAGTTGCATGTGCACACATGTCTTTTGTGCATGTTCACTATCCCCCCGATCACATGCATAGCACATGCCGGGGGCAAAATTGTCCCACAGTAATCAACACATGACACCCAATTTGAGCGCACACACCTTGAGTGAATAGAGCTTGATGGTGGACGTGTGCACAACACCGGATGGTAGACGTGTGCGCAACACTCGATGGCGAGCTCCTTTCTTGCATTTTGTGCTTCTAAAGTGGGGCGTCTGTCTTAAGTGTACAACACTCAAAATTGGTGTCTGTTTTTTATGCCCATTGCTTGAAGTCAGGCATAGGCTAATTCTATTTTTTTTCTTTGGGTTTTGATCTTCAGATCATCGATTTATGAGTTATGCCTTGAATCGATTGACCCAAAACTATGACAGGAATCGTGCCTTAAATTGATACTTAGAAGAAGGAGAAGAAGAAAAAGAAGAAGAAGGAGCTGACTCATCTCAATTTTAGTTGGGATCCTAGCCTGCAGCTTCCAAGGCTCGTGCCCAATATTTATGGGCCACTTGACCTATGCTCTTTGGGCTTAGTAATGTGGTTGGGTGCTTAGGCAAAAAATATTATAGATATATATATATATTAAAAGTTATTTAAAATTTTATAAGATTTAAAAAACTCAAAATGACTTAATTTAAAAAAGAAATACAACTTAATATAAACTCAAATATATATGAAAGATAATAATCTTATGTGTTATAATTACAAAGAAATTAAAAGTTTAACATGTAAATTATAAAGATTTAGAAATGTAATTATTTGTCCTTAGCTCTAAAGTCAATAAGTTAAATCATCAAACTTCATTCACTATATATGCTACATTCTTTGAGATTTAATTGAAACAATATTAAGCTCAACTAGATATTATAATTATTTTAGTTTAGTTTTGTGATCATTACATTAAATGGTATAATACAAAGCACGTGACTAGGCACATGGGGTTGGACACGAGGGTGTACGTAGCTAGGCACGTTAGAGACATGTGTGGCAGGAGATCCGAGCATGTGTAATAAGCTGGTTGGCTCAAATTTTAAGAATTTGGCAAAGAACAATTTCATCTTTTTGTAATTTGAATGTGTATTAAAATATTGTATCTAACTCTTATATAAAGAGGTATAAATGCTAAGCAAATATAGAACTTTCTCAACAACTTTTGGGAAGGAATTTTTAGAGAGAATTTTCTGAGAAACTTTTGAAGGAGAGTTTTTTGAGAAGCATTTTCTAAAAGAAATTTTTAAAGAAGAGAGGACTACAGATTAATCTATAAAAGTATTCTAAGTGAATTAAAAAAAATAAAAGAGTTCTGAGAATTAGAATTATGTAAATTCAAAAATTCTTTGAAGAGAATTTTCTTAGGATTGTTATCCAATTATGACAAAAATTATTCTCCTCATTCTTTTTTATGCTCATAGCCATTGCATGCTTCAACTTTCATTGTGAATATTCTAAAAAATGTCTGTTGACAATGACTTAAGGCAAGAAGTAGACATATCACATAACTTTGACATGTTCATTAACCTCTTTATTTGGTCATCATGAATAATGCTTTTTGTTAATGCTTTGTCTCATGTCAAAAAGAAATGTTGTCCATCATTTGTAATTTTATATTGTTATGCTCATCAAAAATAAATATTTTAATCTCATACATATGAATTTTTTAATATAATTTGATAAACATCTAGATATATTATTTAACAGATAATATCATTAATTTAATATTTGGTCAAATTTTACTTTGCATTGTTTGTCAACTCTTACTTTAAAGTTTTTATGAATCATCATAAGAAGTAGGGTATTGGATGTGGTATAATCTCTATATTTAATTTTTTCATAAGAGTTTTTGATATTTAGTTTTTTTCTCTTTTAATGTCCATAAAAATATTGATATGATTTTTTTTCTCTTAAACTTAGATAGTAGAGAGCTATTCTTATTATTTTGTTTCATGAGAGATATTTTTTAGATTTAATTTAAGAGATAAAATTTTATGAACTTAGCAAATATCTTTTTAGGCTCAGTTGTAATAAATATTATATTTCTTAAACTTTTTTAAAAAGAGTTTATGACGTAATACTAGTATTTTTTGTCAGATGTTTCCTATCTTCTTATATTGAACATAATTATTCCAGGCTTTGTTAGTAGTCATTGTTGTAGCATATTTTGTTAGAAAAAAAACTTTTTTTATTATTATCAATTTATGAATTTATACTCAATTAATGTAAAACCCAGACTCTTAAGAAATCAAATAATAAGATAACACCCTCAAAATCATATTTTCTTAACCTCTTCATATTATAGTGGTCTCAAATTTTTTTCGAAAGCTTGGTTAATGGCTTCCTCTTATTGTAGTAACATAATCTTTTTGTTACAAGAGCTCCTTAGTTTTTTTTCACAAGCTCCAACTACTATCTTATATCCTCTTATCCTTTACTTTACTTCTCCTAGAAATTAGGATAATATTCGGTGTAAAAGACTTAAAAATTCCTCTTATTATTTAAAACAAATTATATTTTTATTGACCAATTAAAATACATTGAACGAAGAGAAAGTTTATCAATGAATCTAAACAACATGACTTTAAGAATTTAAGAAATATTTTATTTTTAAAAATAAATCAATTTTTTCTTAAATGTTTTATTTGAAAAATTTTGAAAACTTATTAACATTAGATATATGTCAATAAATTATTTATATAAATTTTTTTATTAAATTTTAAAAGACAATATATTTTGACCAACCACTCCCTAAATATTTTTTTTAAACTTAAAAAAAAAACGTCTATCAAAAGGTCTTTATTACATTGAAATTAAGTTAAAATAAGTAAAACAACCTCCTAAAAAAATCTCCGAATTATTTTTTCTTATATATGTGTATTATGAACGTCACTTGTTCTACTTCCATCGCACACCGAAGTCCTTCCATCTGAATTTTCCTTGGTTCTCTATCGTCTTCTCCGATTCGTACTCCAAGGATTATGGAAGTTTGGGTACGTGAAAATCGATTCCTTTGGCAACGAAATCCCTAAGACAAACTGTGCTTCGCATCACATCACAACTGCCGACGAGATCCTAGGGCATTTCGAGTAGTTTAGGCGCGGAAAATGGACGGAGGACTGGGTTATAATCCGAGGACAGCGGAGGAGGTTTTCAGGGATTTCAGGGGAAGGCGGGCCGGCATAATCAAGGCTTTAACTACTGGTTTCTCTGTCCTTTCCCTGAACTTGTTGTACCTTTTAGCTTTTTTTCTCGTAATAATCTTCTCCCCGTTGTTGTAGATGTCGAGAATTTCTACCAGCTCTGTGATCCTGGTAAGTGCGCTTAATGTCTTTTCTGTAACGATCGATTCCTTGATGTAAGGACCCTTCTCTCCTATAGTTGTGACTGTTATCTGATTAAACCTTATGTGCATAGTTTCCTTGAATGGTGATTTAGAAATTTGCAGTGTAAATAAAAGTGCGTTTTCACGTTTATGCGTATACTTCTGTAACAAGTAATACTTTTTTTCTTTAGTTGGTCTGCTTCTTGCCCTTTTAAGCAAATTGTAATGTTAGAAATCTATTGTTAGAATTTTTAGGTTATTTAAGAAATTCTGCTTCTGAATCTTCTTTGATATTTATCAATAATGTGTTGGTAAATTGTGGTACAAAATCCTACAGCTACCTTCGAAATTGAAATTTTGTTAGTATGCTTTTTTGATATCTTTTTCTTGAAAAATTGTTTTTTGGCAGAGAAGGAAAACTTGTGTCTGTATGGGCTTCCAACTGAGAGTTGGGAGGTAAGCTTGCCTGCTGAGGAAGTCCCTCCGGAGCTTCCTGAACCTGCTTTAGGTATAAATTTTGCCAGGGATGGAATGGATGAGAAGGACTGGTTATCACTTGTAGCAGTCCACAGTGATGCATGGTTACTTGCTGTGGCATTCTATTTTGGTGCGCGCTTTGGATTCGACAAAGAGGCTAGGTATGCTTGGTTATTTTGCTGTAAGCTATGTAAAATTGCTAAATGGATAGAAATTACCCAACTTTAGATAGTTTTTTAGAAAGATTATTATTAGCCTATTTTATCCCCTATTTGAGAACTTTTTTACAAATTAGATTGGTATGGACATTTCAGGTTGAGGTTCTGCTAATTCTTGAAACTCTAGGTTTCATGGAGCTCTTTATTTAAAATTTGAAGTTAGTAATTTCCTATAATTGCTTGTTGACAACTTTTGTTTGTTAGCATCTGCGAAACAAATCTTTGTTCAAAATTCGCTGATAGTCTATGATGGTTGGTGCACTGGAAAAAATTGATATCCTGCAAATATTGTTCTGTTTTTTGGTCAACCTACCTAAAATTGCGCAATCTTTGACTTAATTTTTTTTTTTTATGGGAGTGATTAAATCAAGAAAATTCATTCATATTAGCTGTTTTGAGGTTAGCATTCTTCTGGAAATATGTCTCACCAATGCCCTTATTTTCTTCTACATTTCATTTTCCCTTATCACTTAACTAAACTTCTGATTTCTAGCATATGCACTTGTGTGTTCCATATTGTAGTTGCATGAAGAATATTTAAAGGAAACACTGACTGCTGTAGCTTCTTGTATTTTTCTTTAATTTCATTTTTCTTATGCTATTGCAACCACAACTATTATGTTCTTGCAAGGGTCCAATTTGGAAATGGATTTGTGGATGAATTTTGGAGTGTGGGTTCAAGGATTAGTCAGCATATGCTATTTCATTTATGAAAATTTCTTGATATATGTATGCAAGTCTCAAGTTGATTGGGGATAACTCAGCGTGGAGGACATCATTATTGTTTTGTATATTCTGTGGAAGTTGTGAATGTGTTTAATTCCTTACTGGCACACGATTGGGAAAGAAATTTTGTAATTATATTGGATCTTACAGCATAGTTGTGTAGGTTATGGAATATACTAGGACGAAGTTTAGGAAACTTACTTGGGGTTGGTGGGTATGGTAAAATGATTCACCTCAATTGTCATCAAAGCACTATTACTTGCTTAGCCATGTGTCTGCATGTTTTATCGTGTCCATCTTATTTCTAAGTTCATTTTTTACAAGTCTCTTATCTCATTATGTGTGGATGTGCTGAAGCTGGTAGTAATAGAATGCAATTAATATTATAGCTAGGTTGTCACAATATTAATGAATTTGAAATTAATATATCATTTGGTATGGGAAAAAATTGTTAGGTTTTGAGTTTGTTATTTCTCTTATCTGATTGTATATTTAATAATGTCATTGTGATTTATGCTAATATCATTATATGTTGATTAAAAAAAATTAAATTTTGAATATTCATTGTCTAGAGGTTGGACATTTAATGGATCAATTTGGATAGAGTAGTCACATGGTCATATGGGTTGAGAAATTGGATGCTAGAGAGGGAAAAGGCATATATTTAAACTTGCAAAAACATGAGAGCAGACATTTAAAGATCTAAATTAGTAAAATTTATTAAAGAAGATAAAAAATTAATAATCAATAATGTAGATATTAATTTTACATTGACGAGTTATTCTTATAGTTCTTTAATGGAGTTTATGATAACATAATCGATATAGGATATAACTTAACTATTCAATTGAAAATATATTTATTTTTTTTGTCTTTGAGGTGTTTATTAAATTGAAGGAAAACATTGAAATAGATGGAAGTGTGTTAAAGCAATAGGTCTATATGCCATTTCCATAGACACATGTAAATCCATTGGAGAAGTGGGTGTCTTTTGGCTTAGTTGGTTAGTGTTATTTGGAAGACAAAAATTATATCATATGATTGGAAGTTATTTTGTACCTATTTATAGAAAGGGGTGATGTTCTTTGTGATAATTATAGACAAATGAAGTTGATGACCCATAATTTAAAAAGTGATCATGTACATCATAATTTTATTAATTATAGGGACATTATATGGATATTGTAATTGTAGATAAATTAAGTCTATGAGCCATACTTGTTCTACTTGAATTAATTACTCTTGATGATGGATCTAGCTGTTGAAATCCATTTTATGGTTCACAAGGATGCTAACTTGCTTGGTGTGGGATTATGTAGATTTATCCCATTCACACTTGTTTGTATGCACATTTTGTAGGGTATGAAGAAAGTAAATTGGGTATGAAGAAAGTAAATTATGTGATCTATGTGTGTTAAACTCGGTGTCACAATGGCTAACTGACATGGAATATGTTGAAGATGTACTAAAATTATCATTGTTTCTAAATGTCAAAATTATATAATCTTTGATTTGCACATCTAACTTCAGGCTTATACAATTGATTTTAGTAGGCATTGGTAAACAATACACACTTTCTTGAGCTTGAAACTTTTGTGGACATGATTGATACCACACTTTACTTCATAGTCTGGTTTATCTTCTTGTCTTTTGGTAGGCATCTCTTGCTATATTTAGCTGATCAGAATATTAAATATTGCCTCCGTCCAACCAATAATTTTACTTGGTTTTAGGTCCTTATGAACACAGAGGGAATAATGATGCACAATGTCTGAAAAATACACTGTTTGGACTTGAAAATTGGATTACTGCTTGTGTAGTTTGGAAAGACTATTTTTGTGGAAGTAAGCTTCTTATTGTTTAATGTGAACTTTGTGTCCTACTTTTTATTTTAGTCTAGAAATGGTAGAACATTGCAAATCACACTTGATCACAACTATTGGATTTTGCATTGGGACCTCATCACCTAGCATACCAAGTGAACTGCTTGTATTCATTTCTGATTGCCATTATGATGAGCTGATGCTTCATCTTAAGTAACCAACTTTTGTTTATGTGCTCAATTTGGTCCTCTGATTGATTAATTCAATTTATTGGGAGTTTATCATGCGGTGGTGGGTTCAAATTCAATGTTCAGTAATTTTCAGTTTATATCATATCCAGATTACTTATTACTACTGTTATAATCATGATTAGCTCAAACAGTATTTGTTGAGAATTAGGAAGATTTGGTTGGGACATGGGAGATTTCCTGTCAATCATTATGCATATATAGGATGAATCTGAGAAGATTTGGTAGCAATAATTGTTATACAAATATGCTTAGTCAGTTCTGATGCCATATAGACAGAGAAAAGTTTATTAATATTATCGATATATCTTATGGAATGTCTTAAAGAGGGTTTCATGGAATCTAGGTTACAATTTGTTATACTTACACAGGTATCTGGTTCGTGGCTTTTGTTCACATACCCAACAAATTCAAATCAAACTAGATCATTGAACCAAATATTGTATTTTTTTTAGGATATTTTCAATATAAAATTGGTTAGAAGTGTTGCAATCCTCAAGCTTGAAAAATTCATATAGATGTTTTTTTTTGGGAAAGTGAAACTTTAGCAAGAATTATCTTCGGTGGGAAAAAGGGTTGGAGGAAGGTTTTCAAACAATTCCACTCCCATTCTATCTCCTCTTCTACTTGAAACATAAGTTGTCAATCTTGTCAAGGATAGATAGTATCACAAACTCAGGTTAAAAATCCTGGTTATGAGCTTCAAGTTTATTTTTGAAGAGTAACTCATACAAAGGCAAGAATTCTACCTATCATGCTAGTAGCAAACCAGTTAATTTCCAAAGTGATGATTTTACAAATTTTCTAGGCATCTCTTATGGTTTTCTCCATCCAAGAATCAGAATCAGATATTGGAAAAAGAATTTAAAAATGTGCCAATGATATCGCCAAACATCTATCTTGCTAGAAATTGCTTGACTGTCATAATATAGCATTTACGTGTAAGATATCTCACTTGTTTGTTCCTAGAAATATTCAGGAAAATCTAGATGATCGAAATTGAAAATCAGCAGTTCCTGAAGAGATCAATGCTCTTAGAAGAAAGTCTTTATTAGTCTACCAACTGGCTTTAAAGAGATGTTGTGAATAAATTAAAATGTGTGCAAATGGAGAAGTCCTTGTATGAACTTGAACTATCTCGTTGAGCATGTTTTGGTTGCATTGAAACAACTATTAAAGGTTATGGTTGAAGTCAAGAAGAGCACTGTTTTCATAAATATTCTAAGTGATGGAAATTGCCATCTTTGTTATCTTTGAAGATTGTATGTTCTTGATACTTGGTGATCATGCTGAATTGGGAATATTGAAGAAAAAACTTCAGAAGTGACTTTGAAACCAAGGATTTGGGTAGATTGAAGTACTTGGCATAAAGTCAGGTATTTTTGTCAATTAATGCATATCCTTGTTCTACATGTTAAAAATTTGGTTTGTTGCACAGTAGTAAAAATACCTATTTGAACCAAATGTAGAATTGCAACCTGCCAATTGAAGAACTGGTTAACAGGGAGTAATAACAAATAAGTGCAGGGGGGCCAATCTATTTGTCTCATTCACGGATAGTTCTATACTGGTGAATGATAAACCAATTCATGTGTTCATCGGTACTTAAATAATTTGAATGGAACTCGTGCAAGATTATTCTGATGTTTAATAGACACGGACACCCATAGATAGAAGTGTACGGAGATTTGATTGGGATGGAAGCCATACTGAGAGATCATCAACCTCTGGTTATCTTTCTTTTGGTGGGGGAAGTCTCTTCACATGGTGAAGCAAGAAACAAATTGAGGTGGCTGGCGGTACTGTAGAATCTGAATTTAGATCAATGAATTGCTTATGGAGATTGCTAGGCAATGTGGATCAGAAGATGATTGGAAGAGTTGAGCATCAACAAAGTCACAATGACAGAACAAATTGCTTGCATACTGAAAAAGGGCTAAATAAGAAGTGATCTGACAATTTGGTTGGTAAGCTAACTATGGAAGATGTCTTCAGACAAGTAAGGGGTAGTTTTGAAAATGAGGAGATTTGATTGAGATGTCACCCAGATTTACTAGGCGTCAATCAGTATTGAAAATTAAGAAAAGGATCACTCAGATCCGGATTACCATTCATAATCCACTGTTGCGTTGCAACTAATTTAATATTTGATAAAATTATGCTGAGATGATAGGTTAATTTCAGCAAATTTTAGCATTAGTTACTAAAAAATACCCTTGTGAGAAATATATGAATTTAGATGTACTTTCAATAGATGTTTTTTTTCTTGTATTTTAAGAAAAAAAACACAACTTTGTATAGGATAGACTGAAACCTTACACATCTGTCCAATAGCACTCTCAAACATTTGTTGTTCAGCCACTTTGGAAGTCTGCAAAACATGGGCTTGAGTAATACTCTTATTATTTTTGGATTGAAGTCTTCATCCTTCCCAAATGTGCAAAATGTTCATATGGTGATGCTTGTGCTGATTAACATGTTAAGTTGATCTTTCCACTTTAGTCCCATGTTTCGAGACTCGTACCAGATGATAACTTCGAGTAAAGAATTGCAGCGCCTCAAACCAACAGTTCACATTGATCTCTATTAGAAGCTCAGAACTTCAAATTCATGTTGAAGCAGATATCAAACCACAAAACCAAATTAGAACCATATAGCACAAATCTGGTTGCTGGGTTCGCTTTAGCCGTATGAAGGAAGGAAACATCCATTCTGCTGGAAGTGGTATTTTATATGTCAATAGTAACCTTAGAGGTGATAAGTATTTGGAGCCCATCTAGTGAATGTGATTTCTCATAAATCTATTAGAAAGATTGGTAGTATTCATCTACACACTCAAAACCCGGCATCCCAAGTGTTCCTGTCCATTTCTTATAGTATACATATTGTTTTCAAATAATTTCTTCACGACATTAAAGCTGAATCAGTTAAACTTCATCATAACGTTTTTGCACTTTCTTCATAGGAGGAGGTTATTCAACATGATCAACAGCCTTCCCACCATATTTGAAGTTGTAACAGGAACTGCCAAGAAGCAATCTAAAGATGTCACCTCCAATGGCAGCAGCAAGAACAGCAAGTCCAGCTCAAAGGTACTAACCCAACACCTTTCCTCCCGAGCACTTAAGTTCTTGAGATCTGATCTTCTCATCATCCATGACTCGAGCAGCCTTCCCAAACAAAGGTCTCAAAGTTCTCGGCTCCGAAAGAGGATGAGGAGAGCGAAGGAGAAGACGATGAGCAGGACCAAGAGGACCACGAGAGCACCTTGTGTGGTGCTTGTGGAGACAACTATGCGAACGACGAGTTCTGGATTTGCTGTGATGCTTGCGAGAAATGGTTCCATGGTAAGTGCGTCAAGATCACTCCTGCCAGGGCTGAACACATCAAGCAGTACAAGTGCCCCGCTTGTAGCAATAAGCGAGCAAGGGCATGAAAGGGGTTTTTTACTTAAATGCTTGTGTTAAGTTTTGGTTGGGCTTTTTACTTAAATGCTGCTTGAACCTTTTGGGACGCAGGGGTGAACAGATTTGCTTGTTTAATTGTTAGTCTGTGTAGGAGGTCTTAAAGCAGAACCTGTATTGTTCTTCTCAAATCCAATTCTGGTTGATTGCTTAGAAGTTCTTATTTAGAGTTGATGTATAAAGCAAGTTGCTGTGGCCTCCTTGAATGATTTGATCTGTCTTTGATTGAACAGTTTTGGTGGTCATGTCAATCTAAATTCATTGCAAGTGATTATTTAGTAATGGAGATTACGGGTCGCAGCTTGCATTCTGCATTGATCATGTTAAGAGTCACTCACTATCTGTTGTAGTTTGAAAGCTTTCTTTGATGAGTGTGGGGAGAATGTCTTGAGACAACTTGAGTGCAAAGAGCTTTCTATTTTCTCTTTGTTATGCATCAATGTTTTCTCTTAAGTTGCTCATAATTAGGGATTCTTGAGCTTTTTCATGCCCCAAGTTCTCTCCTTGCCCCTATTTTGTTCTTAAAAGCAACTAATATATGGTTATTACTTTTTGATTGATTGTATTTTTATTTTTTGAAGATTACTCTCATTTTTACTCTTTATGAAGGTTTATTCTTGTGTGTTTTGTTTATATACCTATGTATTATACTTATTGATGTCATATATAAAAATGGTTGGGAAATCGATAAATCTTGATTAAATATGTATTGTAATATTATTTGCTCTTTTTAGGGTTTAGTTTGAATATCTTAAGTTTATATCTCTTAATAATGATGTGTTTTATTCTGTTCATTAATAAAAGGAGTTTTTGAATTTGTTTTGAATGAAGTAGTGTTCTTAATTTGATTCGTAGGTTTTCTCATTGTTCAAGAATTCTTGTTTAGTCAATTAATATTATTCAAATATAATGATTTATGATTTTAGTTTTTTCATATTTTAATATAACATATTGTTTTATGAAGTTAAAGGTCAAAAAGGTGAAAAAATATTTCTAATTTTGTTCTATTGAATTTCTTTTTCATGAGCATATATTTTTAAAAATTAATCAAAAAATTTTTTAAACTTCAAAAATTGAAATTACTGCCAACCTAAAATTAATTATAATTAATAACAAATTAATTATTACTTTTCCTGTTAAAATTAATTTGTAAAAGCCTTCATGAAAAGACCATTGAGAGAGTTTTAAGAGGGCTTTTGGATCTCTAAACATTTCTTAGATTATTTTGTATTTATTATACTTGTTTATTTTTCTATGAGAAAAAAAAAAAAAAGAAAAAATAGAAGCTCCAACCCTTCATTGATTTCTCTTTCTTCTGTTCTGTGTTTAGTGAATATAGTGAATATGCCTCTCTTTATTTTTATTAAAGTATTTATCTAGTTTCATCTAAAAAAATCTTTTAAAAAAATTATTTATTAAAAATATATTTAAAAAATTGAAATACATAATTACGTCTCCAGCTGTCTTTTGTTTTTAATCCAGTCGGACTGTCTCCACCTTCATCACCCTTGTCAAGCCCTAACAACGCAGAAGAGAAGCTGTGGACCAATGGGGAAGCCGTTGGGGCCGACTGGTGAATTCTTCAAGAGGCGGGATGAGTGGAGGAAGCATCCGATGCTTGTAAATCAGTTCAGGTACGCCACTCCCGGTCTTGGCATCGCCGTCGTCGCCTTCGGAATTTACCTTGTTGGCGAGGCGGTCTACAACCGCTATTACCACTCCGATTCCCATGCGTCCCACCACTAAGATTACCTAAGATCTCTCTGATAAAGGTGAATTCTTTTTTCTTACATTCTACAATTTATCTTCTTAATTCACGGAGTAGGGATTCCTTGTGAAAATTGGAGAAGCAGAAGTTTCCACATGTTAACCTTTTTTTTTTTTTTTTTTTTTTTTTTTGATTTGGGGTATTTGTTTCTGTTTTGTGTCTGGAGCTTTTTGTTTGAAATTCCTCGAAGTAAATTCGGGGAAGAGCCAGGAGTGAAGATAAGAAGATCTAACAATTGCGCGCTGGAATCTTGTGTAGTTTTTGAGGTTAATTCCCTTGATCTTGTTGAAAAACAAGTGCAGGTGTCAGGAATTCCTTAAGTTTGCGTGCTTGTGAGACGTCACATTGAAGTTTAATACAACATTTTAAAATTAAAAGAATGGGTCAGTCTTCCCGAGCACACTCTAGAAAATAACATAAGCTGAAGTGCAAGCTTTGATTAAATGAGTTAGTTGCTTGAGGGCAGGTGTGGTCGAAGGTTACTTGGGAATGGTAAAAAAGGATCATTGTGACGTTAGTTGTAATTTAATGATGTATGCCATTTTTTTTTTAGCAAAAGATCATTTTCATAGATGCTCGTATAAAATTTGTTGAATAGCTTGTTATGGTTTTCTATCCTATGAAGTGTGGGTATGATATAAGAATAAATATATGATAGTTGGATATGGCAATATGATAGTAAAAAAAATGTAGGAAAAACAAACACAAGTATACAACAATTAAATATGATAAGAATAATTAACTAAATATACAAATGAATAAATTTATCATAGTTTTATACACAATGGATTTGAAGCTTATTTGTTAATGTGTTTACTTTCTTGTAAGAGGTTTCACATTTGAATTCTCACATTTTAATTAATGTTATATTCTAATGATTTATAGATACAATAGTTAAAATCCTTAAAATCTAGTCATTATCATAGTGGAAGATTAAATTTCAAAATTTTAAAACTATTCTAAAATAAGTTTATCTTAAAAAAGGATAGTTTTGTTTAATTTCTTTTAGTTCAACGGTTGTGTCGAACAATTATGAGGTTTATCACTTTTAGTCCAGCTTGAATTAAGAAACTCAAAAATATCATGATTCTTCATTTCCCTCTTATCATTTATGCTCATAAATGATCACAATTACTTTTTCAATCATGATATATCACATATTATATGAAAACTTGATTTAGCAATTTTTTAAAGTGTTAAGTATTTGGTTACCGTGAATTTTTTAAAATGTAATATGCCAGTTGGCATAATGGATATGTATGGGATAGTTTCGATATCAGATGTGTAAGCCTTAGGGAAGTATTGGCATTTCATAGGGTTTCCGAGGAAATGGTTTAGTTGATATTTGTGGCTAATTAGGAATAAACATTGAAAAGTAATGTTTGGTTAACCACTTTGCTTATTAAATACTAACCATGGTTATTTAAATTATTGCTACTATATACTCAAAATTATTTTTTTAGTAGATAATGATAGTTCATTTCAATTAAGTTTTTACTGCTATGTTAGTTTTAAATTAGTAGATTTATTGGTTAAATTTAATGAGCTGTATTTTTTTTAATGATTTGATAAAATGGTTTAATTCTATCACGTGAACATGTCTTGTACTGGCTTTATTTGTTGCTAAGTTTTCTTATTTTGAAACCAAAAAAGTATGGAGAAGAGATTTCAATGGAAGGTGATTGGATTGTTGGGTTTCATGTTTGTCATTGGATTGTTTGAATCAATTTGTTTCATGCTCGTCATATGTAAATCCAATGGTCAGTACTCAATTAAAGCTCCTAACTAATTGGATTAGAATTTATTTATTTGGTAGTTTTTTGGGATTTCTTTAATTGAATTCATTTTTTTCATCATGTCTTTGCAATTAATTCATTCTCTAATTGTGGTTGGTATGAATATGCAATCTAGAGCCTATGGTGTGGATCAATGTTTTATGTTTCACCCAAAACAAGTTTGGATTGCCAATTTTTGTTCAATTTCAGTCGAAATCGATCAGAATGTGGCTCTTGAACTCGATCTTGGCAATCTCGCCTGATTTTGACAAGAATTGGATAAAAATTAGATTCCTTTCATTTGAAACTACTTGTTTCGGCTGAACCAACTGAATTTAAGTCCATTTTAGTTGAAGTTGGTCGACTACATGTGTGCTTTATGCTCATGTGGTTTCCACATTTTTTAGTACAATACACACAATATGCACATAATTGACTACATGCTTATACCCATTATGCATGTAATGTATGCACATGATGCACTTTTTCTTTTCAATTTTTTAATTTTTAATTTTTTAATTTTTTTTCTAAAATGATAATAATTTTATGTATTATTGAAATTTAGTTAAATATACTTTAAAATTTAGTCATAGCCAAAGCTGATCATTAAAATCACTGAAACCAAACCATTAAAACCTGGGGCTTTATTGGATGACCAAAATTGAAATTGAAACTTTGAACTTTGTTATGGATTTTGATTCATGGATTTTATTTGGGTTACGAAATCAATCATCTGAGCACAACCATAGTGTTTTTATTTTTCTCTTCATTTGTATTGTTGATGTAAAAATCAAGCCATATGGCTTTACTGTAATGAAAAGAAAGGGTACAATTTTTGAAGTTTAAGTCGGTAGCTTAATTGAGGTTTTTATGACAAAAAAGTGAGGATACAAGAAGTGTGCAGTTTTGATGCAATTCAATGCTCTAGTGCTTCAACTACCAACTAAAAGTGCTTTCTGCAATTTTTCATTTCAGTTGGCTATTTTTCATCTGTGTAATGATAAGTAGATTGACAGTAGTTGTGGAGTATAAGCTTGGATTTAGGTATTATGGTATTCCAGTTTGCTCATTTGGCCATATGTTACTTTTATAGTGCTTTCTTTTGTGTTTTTTTCATGTTTTTATTTAAACAGCGGATATGTGGTTCCATTTTTTTCAACTCTAGTTGTTTTCAAATCTGAAGATACATGGAATCAATTAAGTTTTTATACTTTAAACCTTGTTTTTAAAAACACAGAACAAAGAAATGACATAATGAAATTAATGGCGAGCAAGAACTTCTAAGTTGAAAAACATACGTTTTGTTCTATCTCCTTGTGGGATAAGGTAATGTACAAGGAATACAAGAGAAGTATTCACATACTTTTCAACAAGTGCGAATCCCAGAAAGTGGGTTTGTGTTCATGAATAATGTACCATCGTTTGTGCTCTATGAGACGTTGGATTGTAAATTTTTATTCCTGAGTACCTAAGTGTAAGGATTTTAAACTTTTATTCTTCTAGTCGTTCAAGTCTGTTGACTTGCGCTTGGCTTCTAATTACGTTAGGCAAGATTTCTTTTCTTATTTAAGTCATGCTTTCTTGACGGACTGGGGTCCTGTGATCTCATTTAGGTGGTTCCCATTGAGCTTTTATAGTCAGATTAGACCATCTTTTTCTCACTCTGGCTTTGCCATCATCTGTTTGTTCTTTTGTTTCTGTTTCTGTTCTTCTCTGTTATTTTTTCTACTCCACATTTTTGCTGTTTATTTGTAACCAGTGATTTATGCCTACTGTGAACTAGAATTGTACCAGTAAACCTTGGGATTCTTTCTCTTAAGCACTTAAGTTACTAAGGACATGATGATGTGCAGTGCTATGATTGTTTAGAATCTATTGTTTGTTTGACGTTTGGTTGATTGGACGTGGTATATTTATTAAAAAAGACTTTTACCAATATCACCTGCATGATACATTCATTCACTATGCTTATTATGCCTTCAATTAAAAGCTCTATTTTAGCTTAGTGTGTTCCTTTATCCTGAGTATGAAATGGAAAAATGTCTTAGTTCATTGATAAAGCAAGCTAGGGTATTGTGTTTGATATAGGTAGATATCTCAAAGGTTTTAGTAATTTTGAGTTAGTTATTGGTGCTTATATAGGTCATTTCGTAATGCTTCTTTTATGCTACAATAATTAAATTTTCTAAAGGTGTATGTTAGCTTGAGATTTGCCAGATCAGGACTGGCAAAATCTAGTAGAAAATTCTTAACATACCAATATTCAGTTTTAGATATAATCATTAGTTCAGTCACTAGACAAGCAGTTCACCAAAGAAAAGAGGTCACAATGTCAGTTGCTGAAATTCGTTTTGATATCAAATTGCTGTAAAAATAGAGAAAAACTTAGCATGGATATCAGAGAAGATCTCACACACAAGCAAAGAATGAAGAACTAGATAACATTTAGATAGCATTGATGTTTAGATGTTTTTGTTATCCAAATATTAATTAGCAGAAATATAGTTTTGCATGTAGGTATTTTTCTTCCTAAATATCATGAAAATTGCTTTAGGCACTCGTATCAGCTTTATAACAATTTCTATGGATTTGTGCAAGTGTTCCAAATGTAATGAAAAACATGAATATCAAACAAAACAATATTCATTTAAAACCAAGTTATATATTCATAATAGTTTATAAATTATTAGAAATCATGATAATAAAATATAAGGCTTGTGTTATAATTAGGTAATTGATTGAGAGTATTTGATTTTGATTTTATTGATTTTGTTGTGAACTGGTTTTGTCAATTGTTTAAACCAAATATTTATAATTAGACAATTCTTATTTCTTGGAATTGTACGTTGCTCTATTAAAAAAAAAATATAATGAAAAACATGAATATCAAACAAAACAATATTCATTTAAAACCAAGTTATATATTCATAATAGTTTATAAATTATTAGAAATCATGATAATAAAATATAAGGCTTGTGTTATAATTAGGTAATTGATTGAGAGTATTTGATTTTGATTTTATTGATTTTGTTGTGAACTGGTTTTGTCAATTGTTTAAACCAAATATTTATAATTAGACAATTCTTATTTCTTGGAATTGTACGTTGCTCTATTAAAAAAAAAATACTCTTTCAAAGTCATCTTTTAGAATATTGTTTGTAAACAACATTGTTTTATTTTAATGGTAAGAAGTGTTAAAACATTGACAAAACAAGTTTTAACTCTTTGTTTTCGTATTACTAAGCTTAATGACCCATTCAGAAGTTTGTATTGGTTTGATAATTGATTGAACTAATTATAGATGAAAATTTTAAGTTCCGACTCTTAAAAAAAAACTAACGTAAACAAAATGTTACCTTGTATATAAATATGTTTATACATGTATGCTTATATTTATATTTGTATGTGTGTACATTTGTTAATAATAAGATAAATTGTTAATTTTTTTCTAAAAAGATTTGAATTTTTTTTGGCAGAATAAAAATACCCATAGGTTTGATTAGGTTTGTTTGATGATTTAGTTTTTTTATTTAATCCCATGTGCCTACCTAATCATATTCTTATTTTATTAAAGATAAATATATAATGGTTTAGTTGAGTAATTTTTCATAAGACCATTACTGCTGTTTAAGTTTATTTATATTCATTTAAATTTTAGTTTACACAAAACATTTAAAATATAAAAGAAGATATTAATAACTATGAGTTAATTAGTGATTTGTAGAACTTGTCTTTATGTGAGACCAGATGGATAGTCTATGTGATTCCATCAAGTAATGTAAAAATATTCTTCTAAGCTCATTTTTATATTATGGAATTCTAATATAGGATTTAAATATATTTGTCTCATTAAGTGCTCTTAATTTTTATTGGTAATCCCTATTCCCCCAACATTAATATGGGCAATTAGGCATATTGGATACTCATTGGACATAAGATCCATGTATAATACTTTAGATCGCAAAAACTTGTCAAGATTGAGAAATTAAGCAGAAGGATTGCACATTGAAGAAAAATGTGCATGTTTATGTGCTATTTTAAGTAAACAAACAAATTAATGCTAACTTCAATGAAACACAAACGTTGTTGACATTGTCACTTAAATATCATTTTCGTCTTCTCAAGATTAAACTGTTATCTGTTGGATGGCTAACATTTCACCTATTCAAAACCCAAGTTATATATCTGTCATATAGCTTCATCTAAGTAAAATTTTAAAAATAGTGAAAAAATAAGAATAATGTAAGTAGAGTGATTATTATTTTCTGTGAACAAACTTATAGAAACATCACGTATTTATCAAAGTTCTAATGCAATAATATGTTTATCTTGTCTTGTTTTTAATGTTGTGTTTGTTTGTAGCTTGTGAATTAAGAAAGGCTTTTAAAAAGGAGCTCTCAAAAAACAAACATGCCTTGTTGTTTCTCATTTCATTTCAACTTTGGAAAAGAATTGCATTTTATTTAACACTAAATGATTCAGGTGTACAATCTTATCAGTGAATGCATGATGTTCATTATTTAGTATTGATTCTTACTTAAAATATGCAATAAAATATCTTTCCTATCTTATTGTTATTATTGTTTTGTTGATATTTGAGTTCCAGGTATGGCAGAAAGAAAGTTGTCATATGTCTTCCAAAGTATAAATCTCTTATCAGTGTCTTTGTTACTTGTGTGGAGAATATGATCATGTTCTTTCGTGGAGTTTAGTGTGCTATTGGTGTGAATAATCTGCAACTGAAGGCACAGATGCTTCTTTGATTAGTTTTTATGTCAACGCAAACTTTGTGAGTTAACATAACCATGTTTGAAACTTCGAATAGATATTTTTCAAGTTTTTCATATATTTGTGAATAAATGATGGCGAGCGCGATTTTTATTTGTTGACAAGTTATGGATATAGTTTACATGGTTAAAGTTAAATGTGATGAGCAATCGATGATTATTTAAAGAAATTGTGGGTTATATTGGTTGATATTATTTAAATTTTTGAGAATTTGGTTTTTTAATATTTTTAAATTCTTTTTTCAAATTATAATCTTATTATTTAAAAATGATGTATATTTACATTAGGATGGTATTTAGGTGATGGTCATTTTATTGGTAGAGAAATATTGATGAGGTTAATTAATATTGATAATCGATAATATTATTGTTTTGGGATTAATATAGTCTAAATAATAATGAATCAAATTCAATGGACTTAACAACTACCTGTGGTAGTTAGGTGACTCAAAATCTTGGAAATTGGCCCAATATATATGTAAGTAGTCTATCATCTGTTTGGTTTGTTGTGTGGTCATACACTAACAAATATGTTGTAGATGCACCTCATAATATGAATAACCTAATATGATTAATCATATGTCCAAAGGGTTTGTAGTTTTAATTATCTATTACCAAGTGACATTAAACTTTAATTTAGACTATTGCTTGAGTTTTGTTTCAATGTATTTCTATATCCAACCAATGAATAGGGCTTATAGTAAGATGTGGTAGTTCGATTTAGTCACTTCTTAAGGCTTGTAGACGTCAACCCTTTTTGAATTTCAGTGTCAATGATTGCAACAAGTACTAGTTTCTTCGCTTTGTAGCCTTATGATTGAGAGCTCTTCTCATTTCTTTGCCTCGAGGGAGTACCAAATGTTGCTTTTTGGCTTCATCATGCTTAATAAGATTTCCTTTGCATGTTGTGGTTATAATTACTTTTTCATTTCCTTTCTTTTTGGACTTTTTTGAGAAAAATGTCTGGGCGAATCTTCCGTTACTTGTCTTGAGGATGTCTCTTTATCTTGCATCTGTCACCATTCATGAGGAAAAAAATTGCAATTGTGGTAGCCTATGGTTTTCCTTGTAGAGCTACTTTGTTTTGCTTTCATTTTTTTGAACCAATGTTTAATTTCCTAGCTTGCAATGGCTTTCCTCCATAAGATTTAGTTTTCGTCTTGATAGTTATTATCAATGTATTGACTTGATTCAAAGCCTAAATAGGGATAATTTATGCTTCGTGGCTATTAAGTCAATTGTATATCATCAATGCTTACATATTGTCAAGAGAAATGCTAAGTGCAATAGCTTGATGATGTATTTAAATCATGTACTCTTGCACAACTACCTTGCTTGATGATGGGTAGTGTCATTTTCTCTATCTCACTCACATTGGATAGTATTTCTTGTGAATGAGCTTCTTTTATCAACTATATTAAATCTTTTGCACCTCTTTAGATTTCAAGAGTTCAACTGTGCTAAAGCTTGGTGTAATAACTTTTGTTGAGCAATTGCAATGAGCACATACAAAGAGAGCAGTAGGTTTTTAGTTGCTTTAACCAACTATCAAGTGTCTTTGTTTTGACCTATCATTGATTAGCAAATCAAACTTTGCTTCACATTTAACATGTTTTGCTGGATGTCAAGAAATGGAGTAATGCTTTGTTCATCATTATAATCGTCTTCATCTATCATCTATTTGAACTAGATAATTTAGAGATCCCTTCGAATTGGAGAATTCAATCTACTTTGAGGGATTAAATCGTTCGATTTCTCCTCCAATACTATTACTAAATTACTAGAGTAGATTTATTCTTCAACACAATTTTCATGAGAATCGGAACTTGCTACATCGATTGAGTAAATTTGCTACTCTAACCGATTTTGTTGGAATTCTCCTTCACATGTCATAGCAAACTACTCCCCAATGATATGTTTGTTCTTCTTTGATTACTTCTAAGCACCTTTTGTCTTGTAGTTCCAACATTGCTTGATATTTTGATACCAAAAATAATATTGTTTATATCTTAGTTTTTTATTCCATTTTTGTGGAATCATTGATATAGATCACTTCATGATTTTAAACAATAATAAATGTATAAATTATATTACTTTTAAATTTTTGTTTCATTAGTGATGCAAAATGGCTTGAATGGGACTCTCTTTAAAGAGAGAGAAACCTTAAAAATTCTAGAGTAAATGAAAAAAATATCAAGAGTGAACTAATTCAAAAATCAAAGTCAGGTTGATTGGTTTCAATTCTAACCTTTTTAAGTAATTAGATTTCAATATCTCTTTTAAATCATCAACCCAAGGATTTATGTAGATGTATTAGAGGGTAACTAAATCATTTTTGTTCATTGTTCATTGATGGTTTAAAAATCATGAGTTTAATCATGTTTTATGACGTCTCTTTTGGGCCTTGACATTCCAAATAATCTTAAGGACATTGACTCCAGAGACAATATATCTTGAGAATAAAATCTTAATCTCTAGATGACTTCAATGATAGACCTTTGAGGATATGTTTTAATATTGCTTTGCTCACGATAAAATGCATCAAATAATCAAACCTCAAAGACAAGTATGAACTCTCAAAGAAAATGTTCCTTCTCAAAAGCTTTTTCTTGTTATTACTATGCCTGAGAAAACAACATGCCTTGAACATGAAATCTCAAGACTTCAAAGGACATGCCTTAAGGACAATGCCCATCTCAAGATGATTTTTTTGCTTTTTATTTCTTTGCTACCCTTGAAAAGAAGACATTGACATGCATTTATGTATCAAAATCTCCTTATCATATAAGAATTTTGAAAGCTTAAGGTCTTGAAAGACATTTAAGAAAAGTGAATTCTTTTGGATAAAAAAAAAAAAGATTCAAGTAGTAGGGGCACTTAATGTAAATCTTGTAGTAGATTATGTCTCTTAAAGAACTTTTTGCTTATATACTTCAAAGTGTAGTATTTTTCTTAAAACATGAAAGATTTGAAAAATATATTGAGTAAAGCAATGTGCGAAACATTAATACAAGCAAAAGTAAAATAATATGTAATTTCTTCTCTAATATTTTCCCTTCACATCTGATTACAATAAAGCATCTTTCTATAACTTAATCACTAAGAAATTGTTGGTAAATTTTAGTTTTAATTAATGAGACATCTTGAAAAAGATATTTTACTCTTTGTTGACATTTAAAACTTCTTTTACGAACTTCATTTATAATTAATATTTAAAAAAAACTGTGATTTTTTCATTTACAATTACTGTTCTATTTTTTTTAGAACTTGTTTGTAAATCATGAGTCACTATCAAACAAAATGCTAACCTTGTTTCCCTTAAATTAGCTTGCTCACATGTTTAATAGTATTTTTGTGACATAATAACATTATTTAAATTTGAACAAAAACAAACTAAACTATTCAACTCCTTTCCTATCTTATGAATCAATCAATCAAACCTTTTTTTATTTGATAGAACAACATTCAACCAAATAAGAAGTTATGATTGAACAAATGACTAAGAATCTCCCATAATTTTCTTCATGATTGACTGGTACAAATATGATCCTAAACCACAACCTCAAATTAAAACCCAATATTTGCAAGTCTCAACCTATGTTAACATACCTAATGTTTTAATAAATAATATCATATAAAAGAGAAGGATTTCTTACTAAAACAAATTTTCCATGAATTGTTAATGATGCTAAAAAAGGCAAGGCCAAATTTGATTCCACATTTTCAAACTCAATATAATAATCACTTAATATTCATTTACAAGAACCTAGATAACACTTTGATATACTACTCTAAAATACCCATCAACTATCATTACAGGCATTTCCTAAGCCATGTAACAAGATACAGCAAATGCCAGTAAACTCCTGAATGGCCTAACTCGTAGTGCACTGGATCACACAACCCAATTTGACTTGCACACATTTGTATGTGTATTTTTTGTTGTAATATCAGAGATCAAAGCTGTGACTGTTGAAGTGAAAGATTGGATTATTCCATCTTCCACTTGTGTTCTGAAACCTGCACTCCTTTGCTACACTGCACTGAAGGCCAGGAGGTCCACACACGATGACTCCAACGTTTACATGGCCCATTCTTTCAGCATATGAACTGAAAATTGCTGTGAAAGACAAATGCAGAATTGGTCAGAACATTGCTGACATTTTGCAATTAAGAGTCAGTGTTTCTGCAGTAATAGCAATGAGAAACCTTGTCTGTTTGAGGAAGACTTCATGAAAAATGATGCAATATTAGTTTTGAATACGCAAGAAGAGCACAACTGGGTTATGTTTTAGGTTATGGTAAGGCAAAAATGCTATGAAAACATTTGAAAATTCAAACCAAAAAGCATGTCGCACAAAGATGTTTTAAAACAATTTTCAAACAGATCTATTCATTAATTAACTTAATATTTAATAATAATTGTATCAAACTATGATTTTTACCCTGAAGTTACATATTGTATTTGAGAACATTCATTTTGTCAAAATATCATAAAGAGTTCCACACACAATGACTCAACATTTAAATGGCCCATTCTTTCAGCATTTGAACTGAAAATTGCTGTGAAAGACATGCAGAATTGGTCAGAACTTTGCTGGCATTTTGCAATTGAAAGTTCATCACAAGAAATCAAATGTGCACAACACTGTTCTACAATAATAGCTAAGAGAAATCTTGTTTGTTTGAGGAAGAATTCATGATAAATGTTGCAATATCAGTTGCTTCACAAGAAATCAAATGTGCACAACACTGTTCTACAATAATAGCTAAGAGAAATCTTGTTTGTTTGAGGAAGAATTCATGATAAATGTTGCAATATCAGTTTTGAATAAGCAAAAATGCACAACTGGGCTTTCATCACAAGAATCAAATGTGCACAACATTGTTTCTACAATAACAGCTATGAGAAACCTTGTCTGTTTGAGGAAGAATTCATGATAAATGTTGCAATATCAGTTTTGAATTTGCAAAAATGCACAACTGGGTTATGTTTTGGGTTAAGGTTAGGCAAAAATGCTGTGAAAACATTCGAAAATTCAAAACAAAGAGCATGTTGCACATAGATGTTTTAAAACAATTTCAAACAGATTTATTCATTAATTAACTTAATATTTCATAATAATTGTATCAAACTAACATTTGTTATAACCTTAAGGCTACATATTGTAGTTGAGAACTTTCATTTTGTCAAAATATCATAAAGAGTTCATCAATCTTTATTACCAGTAGCCAAAACACATGATATTCTAACATAGCTTACCTCTAAAATCAGGCCTGGAACCATAATGAACTGTTTGCACACTTGAAAGATCTTCCTTGCTGAAATCAGGTGTTGTTGATATGGTTTTGTTTACCGTGCTCTTCCTTTCATCCTTGTTTTCCATCAATCTCTCATACTTTTGGCGTCTCTTTTCCCACTTGTCCCAGAAGAAAATAACCATGCCTCCAAGTATTACAACACTTGAAACCATGCATATGGTGAACAGAAGTCCTCTATACCACCAAGTTACCACTTGAAAAGGTGTCAAGTAGTATAATTCCAACAAAGCATAGAACAGAATGAAACCAGTGGTGGATGCAAGAACATAAGCTCCTGCCCACGCAATATGCCCTGTACCAACTAAACATGACATAGGATTGCTGGTAGATGTTAAAGGGGGAGGAAGAACCATCTTCTCATGTGATACTCCATCTTCCTGCAAGAACAACAAAGAGGGTCATGGAACACAGCTTATTTCTGGAACACCATGACATGGAAATAGAGCATACCAAGGAGGGCCCGGATTCCTGAGTTACATAGGTTTGGATTTCAATTTGCAAATTATTCGAGAAAGATGGGCAGATGGAATGCGTGTCAATTGTTGAAAGAAGAGACAACTCTGCTGATTTTTTAACTGCCCAAATGACCAAAATGTTCTTTGGAATACAAGGTCTTCCCTCCCCAGTGAGATGTAATATGTCACTTAGAATAGCAAAGAATGGTGAAATTCCGATTCCTCCAGCAACAAGAATGAGATTTTCATACCTAAACCAGAAAGATAAAACTTTAGCTCGAAAACTGGATTTCAGATCATGTTTTGGGGTAGTAATAGCAATGTAAAGCTTAGTAGACGATCATTTAAAAGTCTAAATAATCTATAGTCAAGCAAGCAGCTCAAAAATGATGCTTACATTAAATGATATGGCATTTCATGCCCATATGGCCCCTCAATGGAAGCAGATATCCCATTAAATTTAGACTGCAAGTCCTTTTGAGGCTGCTCTGAGATGATATTCTTTAGCTGTGCGGTCCATTTACCGAGCACTTTAATAAGAATCGACATGTGGTGTTTACCATCCAAAGGGCTGGAAGAAACACTAAAGGGGTGCCATTGCAGCCATGACAACTCTCGAACTTGAATGAAGATAAAACTCAGAGCATTATACTGCAGAGCTGTAATCACAAAGTCAGAAATAGCAATTAGGACAAACAAAATAAATTTAAGTTTTTTTATTGTGCTATTATAAAAGTAGTTTGTCTGAAACTCTATTATTAATCAATATTTATTGTGAAGAATTTGATCAAATCTTTTTTGATGTTTTAGCTAGAAAATAAAATAAAAAATAATAATTATATTTTGTAAAGAACAAACTTTTTAAATCTTAAAATAGTATAATGAAAGGATAATGATGACCACCCCATAGTTGAAAAAAAATACATTTAAACAATTTGGCATGACTTAGAATAAACAAATTTGTAACCTAAACTACTTAATTTAAGTGGTGCCAAAAAGATGATGTATTTTCTACTTGAATAGCCGTAGGAATCATTTAGATGGATGAAAATTTGAAGTCATATGAATTCCTTTGTTTGGTTTTGAAGGAAAAGTCATTAGAATTCTAAAAGTGAAGAGCTTGTTTTAACTGTTTTGTGTTGAGAATTGAAGTCTTAGTTGGATGTGTTGATATAGAAAATTTAAATTGATATCAAATGATACCTATCCAAATGGTAGAATCAACAACTTCTATAGATTAACAAAGCATGTTTCAAGAAATCAAATGGCCCTTCATACCAAAGAACAACTTATCTGTTTTTTGTGCAGGAGTAGCATGAGGAAAATCAAGACAATAATAATCAGTGCTTACAATCAAATAAATTCTATCATTTACATCGAGTAAAATATATTTGAAGACTTAATATTAAACTGCTGAAATAAAGATAAAAAATCTTTACCTGGTGGCTTTGAAAGGACCAACTCTACAATTCCACATGGCCGGCAAACAGCTGAAACTACATCCACAGTAGTTCGCGATTGGCAGAACCTTAGAAATCGATCTAGTACAAATAGGAATATTGCACCAGCTGCATAGCTGAATATGAAATCTCCAACATGTAGAGCTAAGAAGACAATAAATATCACATAGAGCTGATGAGTATAGAAGAAAAGTTCAAAATATGCCCTCCTCACTGGTCGAAGAGATGTCACCCACATCAATAAGCCTGCAGCAAGACTAATAACCCCAGGAAAATTGGCAATGCCTATGTCATTCCATTCTTGAATCTGCATCAAATATTATATCTTAGTTGAATTATATTGAAGGTGCATATATGATACCCTGTCACTAGAGTAGAGAAGGTGTTTTAAGAAGATTATGCAAAAAGAAATATTTTAATGCTGTCAACAAGGATTCTAGTAAAGACCACGAATATTGAACTTTAGAGCTAAACATGTTGAGGTGGAGCTACAAATGTGATAATTGTAATTTATATGAAAAAAAAAACTGATCTACCTAATCAAATGTGGGAATGCTGCATTTTTTTATGAATGATAGTGTTTCATATAGGAATGTCAAAAAAAGGTTCATAAAAAACAATACCCTGCTCGAAAATTCTCATTCATGATTCAAACACACTATGAACCTGAACATAAATACATTGCTTGTACTCACCCTGCCCAAAATCGAATGTCAGTAAACAAAGTGGAGTAAAAACCAATTTATTCCACATAACAGCCAAAAAGACAACATTGGAAGTCCTTAATTAGAAAACATGACAGAAATCCATCCATATCTATGACATCTTAAACATGTGCGAAAAGAACAAGGGTATGCTCGAACCAGGGAAGTATGAGGTTTCTTTCATCAACTAGAAGAAGTCAGCCTAAGTAGAAATTCTGGAGAACATAAGATCAGTTTTAGTCCAAGGACATGGATGCTAATAATGAGATATAGGCAAACAATGGCATGCACTTTGGACCTAGCTACAAGCACAAATAGAGAAAGTGTAAAGGTAAAACCTTGAAAGAAAGAACAAAATCATCGAGGAAAGAAATGATAAGGATGTGGCAAACTAATTAAGACATTAGCAGGTACATCACCGACAACCTGGCCTAACTCTACCAAGCGAGGTTAAAGACCTCTATCCTTCCATACTCAATTTTTTTTCCCTTACACTTATTTAGAGAACAATCTACCTCAACATATTACAATCACAAGACCCTTTCCCCTTCATTTCACCACTCACACATTGACCCTCAAAAGGCCTCCCTACTCCTCAACCATCCTTACCTTAGCTTTCTTGAGACCATCCACCACCCTCTTGAGTTCCTCTCTTGAGGAATTCACCTCTTGAGACCCCTCAATTCCTTTCAACCATATCATGATAACACCTCTCATTAGATTAGTTAGTTCTTTGTCACTCTCAAGAGATTCTCAAAAACTTCAACCACATTTAAATCCTTGTCCATTATGTCTAATGATCCTAAAGATTATTTAAATCACCCAAAGCACCTCAAAGGTAAGCCAACCTTACCGTTCAGCCACTTTTGACATCTACCAAGTCCACCACTAGAACTTATGCTAGAACCTTTAAAAACATGATCTTGATAAAGTCTCAACCACTTCTACCATCTACAGGGAGAGACCTACAATTCCTTGTACACTTTATGATTACAAAAAATTTATTGTCTACTGTAATGAAACAGTACTACATCTCCTCAAGATCTAAAAGATATGCCTTGAAACCTTTATCACTTGCATATAGCTTCAAAGGCATGTTTAACAATCCATCATTTCAATATTTTTACTTACCTCTTAAAGACAATGATTAAGCCAACAACCCTCTTTACTCATGCATTTTACCTAAATGCATAACTTTTTGTGGTTATATCATTCTAAAGTGTTCAAAGACATAATATCCATCCCCTCTTCGCAACTGATGCCACATCCTCCACAAGACTTAGATCTCTCAGCCTTAACCATGGCTGCCTCCTTTGCATAAAGATGACATCAACCATGTGCCACCGACATGCTTGACAAAGCTGCAACATAGGTTGCATCAAATGCCCACCTCTAAAAAAAAAAAAACTACCTGACCTTGATGATGGTAAACCTTTTAAGTCTTCCCTATTTTACTGAATTCTGTAATTTCTATGATTTCTAATTTTATATTTTATGCTCAAATGTAGATTATCGACATCTACTATTCTCTTTCATTATTGAAAAGATTCAAGAAGCCTTATATGTAAATACTAACACCATAAGATTTAGTCTTTAGTTTTTGTTGAATCGAATCATTGGATTTATTAACTAAATTTTTTGAATGACAATTCTTAATGACCACAAAAGAAGAAAAATGAAATTACGATGGGCAAGAGATTTCGTATAGTCCTTTGATAACTAAAGATACGTAGGAGAGGGTAAAATCCCAAGGGGTGCTAGATTGGGCATGCCAATAAATAAATAGGATCAACTATTTTTTAATTGGATAGGGTGAGTTGGTGTTTTGAGTTTATTACAACTCATTAATAGTTGCAAATAAGATCATTTTTTCAACCATTAAGTCAATAAAATGTAATCATATTGTATAATTATTCATTCCCCAAACTTTCTAAATGCATAAAAAACCATTAATAAATCATGTGATTATGCATGTGCAATTTGTACTTTGGAGGGTGATACAACCAAGTTGTTCTTCCTCTTGGTAATCGAATGGACTTAGCATTAAATCATTTACATATACAATCATATATAACCACAAAATTAGGCTAAGATCTTATCATATTCATTTTTAATTTTTATCAATCTAATCATAATCAACAACTATAAATATTAGCATTGTTATTAATAAATCATTAGTTTATTTAGAAATAAATACTATAAAATCAAGATAATCTTGAGATAATTTATTTAAACCTTAAGAGTCAACAAAGATCCATCCATGTTCTAAGAAAACTCATTCTTGATACTTTTGTGAGTTTAATCATGACAAAATGACACTAATAAATCAATTAATTGCATGTGTGCAGACTAAACATTGGTTGTTGATGTAGCTAAGTGTTTCTTCCTCTAGGCATTCTAATGGACTTCAAGCATTGAACAATTCACATATATAACCATAGAATAAGGCGTGGATTTTATCATATTCATTGTAAATTTTTATTAATCTTATCACAACTCAATAAATTATGAGTTGTTCTGGGAAATAAAATATTATGTAATTAAAGTTATCAATGAAACATTTTTTCAAGCTTAATAAGTCAAAAAAGGTTTCCATATTCTAAAATAAATTATCTAAATGTAATCATTATAAAATACTATCAATAAATCATATGATTATGTGTGTGTGCATGCAATTGCATTATACCATTCCTTTGATGGCGATACAGCTACATGGCTCTTCCTTTGGGCAATGTAAATGATTTCATAAGCCATACTGATTTAATAAGATTGATCTTATAATACATAAATCTTGGCATTAGAATAGAAAAACAAATTACGTGATATTGATATCAAAACTTCAAAAGACCATTTCTACCTCTACCGAGCAATCCATGAATAGTCTGTGTTTCTAGAGTGTTGGTGAGCAGGGTTATTATTATGGCCTTGCAATGCAAAGTTGATCAAGATTTCAGATAACAAGTCTCTTATGGTTCAATATTGTAAAAAATAGGAACATATCAGACTTAAAACTAACTTGAAAAAAACCAATTGAGCACCCAGCTCCATATTTCAAAGAAGACTTGGATACATTTTTTTGGATTTCAGTTCAATATGTGCTTGGATTTACCAAAACTTTGCTATGTTGATTTAGGCTCTGCCTAGTACTATTTTGTTTGTTGTGTGTAGATTAATGGATTTTCAGGGTAGACTATGGTTTAATTTTGTTAATGCTTAGAAGTACTATAGGATCAGTTCAATGTGCTTTGAAATGAATTTTACTTGTTCTGATATGAGCCAATCCAATTATGTTAAATTTTGATTCTTCTATGCTTTGATCTTGATCTTCTCTGATCCTTGTACAATTCTGTTTTCCAATCTCCTCCACCTCACAAATGTAAGGCCTCATGTCCATCTTACGTTGCTGGATGCAGGATAAAAGCCCCCTCACTCGATCATGTTTCTTCACGAAAACAAAATATTTACAAGGAAATGTGATCATGAACATTCATCCCTATCATCTGGCAAATGGAATTTTGTAAAATATATGAAAATCTATGTTTTTGGATAAAATCATCATGATAACAACTAGCTTACTAAATAAGTGATCTCTAAGAAACTTTCATGCTAACAGATGATAAATTCATGTTTCTTGATAAATGGTTCTAAGTAACAATTATTTCATAGAACTATTCCTTCAACCTACCTCTTGGAGCAGTTTTCCCTGCATTGCCCATGCAATCACATACAACAGCCCATGCAGCGTGAAAATTGCCATTGTAAGATGCCCCAACCAGACATGATATCTAGTAGCTTGCTCGAATGGAATATCTATCATACGGAGAATAATCGATCCTCTTGAAATGGGAAGAAAAAGAAAAGCCAAGCAGAACATTCCAATTGAGCCTAAACGAAGCCCAGTGATCTCGAGCATGAAACAACTGCAACATGAAATAACCCACAACTAAGTTCACGAATCAGCATATATATTAAAAAAAGAATTATGCATGCAATAGCATATTATTGCTTCTAAAGGAATGTCCTAGCTTAGAACTAAAAGATGAATGAAGAAAACTGATACATCACAACTCCTAGCATTGCAGACTACAGTAAACATAATGTAGAGGAAATATAGAAAACCCAGCCAAATGTCAGTAATAGGGCAGTGCATATATTATACTGAAAGTAGTTATTATAAGCCTAGCCAACAACGAGATGTTCAAGCAAAACATGCATGCAGGACAAAAAACTGAAGATTTTGAAAGAAATGAAGACTAAGTTAGGTGCAGTAGATTTAGTAATGTGCCACATCCAAAACTATTTCCTTAAAAGCTGAATGTTCCACAAGATGTAATATTCATATACATACAACCTAATGAAATCGATAGCAAAGCCAACACAGATGTGTTGAAAGTGAAAAATATATAGATAGGAAGTATGCATTTTTTATCTGTCCCTCATTCCCCAATAAACAATTGCCAGCAAGGATAGATCTTGCAAGGAAAAAAGATCAGAAGTAGTTGAATCTATTTTTTATTTCTTGAGAAGAGAACTCTACAAGTTCTTGGATCTCTTGGTGAATTATTGCTTGCAATTTGTGGTAAAGATTTCAAGGCAAGAATTTTCGCAAGATGAAGGAGAAAAATGACCAATATGGATAGATAACGAAAGACGAATTGTCATCCCTGAAACCAAATTTAAATTGAATATGAATTACCATGTCTTACTAACAAATGAGAGACTATCTAGACTTACCTTAAGATTATCTTAATACAGAAGTGTCTTAAACACACCCAAAGATTATATCATAATATCTCAAACATTCCCCGCAGTCAAACATTGCCACAGCAGTCATGAAAGACGGTTTTAAAGGGCTTGAGAGCAAGAAATGGCTTGAAGGATCTCGATCATGGGTCTCATGAATGACTTCCATGGCCTTTAGAATAATTTCAATGGCCTCAAGGGTATTTCATTGGTCTCAAGAGAAATTTCCCTTGAACAAGGATCCATAGAATGGTGCAAGCAACAGGCACACCAATAGAAATCATTTCAAATGCTACCCAATTTAAACTTGTAGTAATGTCCACTTATACTCCATCTAGCCTACTTAAAATCCACCAATCTTGATAGTTACCCATAATGACACTGCTGCTACCATGAGCACAATGACTGCTTCACATCTTTGAGTTAAAAGAGAATCTTTGCAAAATGATTCTTTAATTTTACCAAACATTCAGCCTGGTTCTCCTAAGAAGATCCTAAATAGAGTTGCACCTCTCTTTTTGTTATTTTGTCCATATTTGAGGACTTTTAGTTTCACACTGTGGAGTTTTTGATAGTAGAACTCTATATAGTTTCCGTTTTCATGTTGTTTTACTTTTGTCTTAAAGAGTTTAGTTCCACAAAAATATATGCAAGTACCCTTACTTGACTAGGCACAAATTCGACCATCGCTGATTTTAATTAGAAGAGAGGTTTCGCTGAAGCCCACAAGGAGGAAAAAAACTTGTGTCTCTCCAAAAGAGCAAAAAAAAAAAAAAAAAAAAAAAAATCCAAGAAATTCACCTCGATCAGTGGCAAAATCCCTTCTTTTCTCCCCATTTCCTCAAATTCTACATTATATTTGAATTGTTCGGTGTAGCACACAACCAACCCGATTAGTCTTAGCTAATTGCACTAGACATCTCCCCTCAAATAGCTTCATTTCAAGGAGATCTACTCAGTTTAAAGCAAATATTTATTTTGAGTATTCACTTCCCCTTACAAGCGACTATCATCAAAATTCCATTAAAAACCCAATGGGTGAGATAAGAGAGCGAGTTATACAAAACTTAAATGATCAAACTATAATCACTCTAAGCCATAATTATCAAAGATATGTAATGTTTTGGCAAGATCTTCTTGCCCATGAGAACACTAGGATCACTAGAAAGAAGTCACAAAACAACAATTCAGACACCTTGCAATAATAGCACAACTTAGACCCACCCTCATTGAGAAAGAGTCCTTGCACCCTAAGAGTTGGTATAGGCCCTAGACACAAATTTGGAGGTCCAAGAAAAAGAATCTTATTGTGAACTAAAAGTCATTCTAACTTAGACTCCATTTAAGTAAACTAGCCTCCTTAAGACTCCAACAACATTGATGATCACCCATGATACTTAATGAAAGCTTCACATTTTTACGTATATGACAAAAAACCATGAAGGATTCTCAGATTTCTTGGGACAATCCACCAAGATAGTTTAAAATGATCCTATACAAGGTCACATCTCTTTTTAAGTGTTATTATTTTTGCCCAATTTGAGAACTTTAGATAAACGTCATGTACAAGAGCTCTCAACATATAAAATAATCTTATATTGATTTGCTTTTCATGTAAGTTTACTTTGTTTTAGAGAGTTTAGACTCACATTTTGTAGAATATTCCATAGAGTTTGTGTGAAACCCCAATCTGATGGTCCTAAAGACCCCTTCATGACAATGGTATTCTAAATAACATTTCAAAAGTTTTGCTTGATTTGAGATAAGTCATCCCTTACAATAGTTAACACAAATCAAATTAGTGCTACCTCCAATGGGCTCTCAAGAAGGAGGCCATAGAGGCTTGAAGAGAAGAGAGCTATTATTACCATCCAAAGTCTAGAAAAATCCATAAAGCATGGCTCGACGATGATAAAATCCCTTACTCTTTTTCTCAAGTTCAAGGTTTTGTTTAGATCAATCAATATAGCCCACAGACCAATCCAAATAGTTCCAACTAACTTCTCCAAGCGATTAGATAATTTCTCCACATGACATCAAATAAATAGCTTCATTTTGAGTTCATGACCCACTTGATTCAAAGTAATAGTTTTCTCTCTATACTTGTAGTATCTATAATAGTTATAGCTATGTTAGGCATGTTTTATCCCTCATGAATTGCTTATACTTGTGCTTATCTAACCTTTTTCATTTGTTATATATTTGAGTGCTTTAAAATGCTAATGGTAAGCTTTAACTACAATTTGAATTAGCATTGATTAGAATCCTTATATTGCATGCATACTCCCCGAACTCATCCAAAAGTTTCTTAATTTGTTGACAATCCCACAACTTTGCATGTTTTAAATAAGCTTTCTTGTGCCTTTTAGATGTTTTTATTTCTTTAGGTTTAGAATGATGGTTATATGTGGCAGCACTTAATAAATTTACACCATAATGCATTTAACTAATGCTAGCATGCTCTTACATGTTGTGCTGCATTATTCTTTTTGGTGATTAAAATCTCAATAAATCTTCATTTTTAACTCAATTTAATATCCAAATTATATTCTCTCACTAGAGGGGTTCATTGTTCAATAAAATTAACATAAAAAAATTGTCATGCATTGATCCAAACTCTACTACGTAGTGGCTAAAACATTCTATCCTTTCTAATAAACTCATTAAGCTTTGTGGTTTTCCTCTAACTAATGATATCATTTTGAAGAATTTTATAAAAGTATCAAATCAAGATCATCAATTAGAGCAATCATTTCATAACATTCTTCATCCATCATAGAGAATAGAATGGTTTTAAGTCCTCATTATACAATTCTATGTAGACGAATTTAAGTGAATAAGCATTATTATTAATCTTCCTTGAGATGACCAAAAAAGACATACAATACCAGCTAGTTCAAGCTTTCTTTCTTCCCTTTGAGCCTCTTGTTAATGATATTGAGCTACACTAAATCCTCCAACTGCATATAAACTTTCAACTCAACTTCAATCTTGCCTATCTTTCTGCTTCTACTAGAACTTTTGTAGTTTCTTTTGTCTTAAATAAATAAAGAAAACCATCATCTCCTAAAATAGCAAGATATTTGTGGTCTCCATTGCCCTCATTAGGTTAAATTATCATTGATATGCTAATGGTTCTCCAAAAAAGCTATCATCAAGTCCTACTTCATGTCTACAAGAGCTTATAATTGTATTGTTAGAAATGCAACTTACACCTCCAAAGACAAACATACTTTCCCTTTCAAGGCATCTCTTCTCTCTTGCTATTATTATCTCCCTCAATAATTTTTTCACTCCTTAATTGCACAATAAAATATTAAAATCCTTCCATCTTATTCTCCTTCATAAGAACAAGTTTTATACAAATTTGACCCATCTCTCATATAAAACCCCATCAAAAGAGACACCATCACAAGGACAAAGGAGCAGAAGCTAGATGAGTTAAATGGATGGAAGAGAAACTAAAAAAGAAAACAAACAATAATTTACCCCAACGACGCCTTCGATTTAGGAGTGGAATTTTGTACAACCTTTTGCCTTCCTACTACACTCCTAAAACGCTTGAGATAAAAGAAGACTCAATACAAGAGATAACTCCTAGCCTTAGCCTTCTTAGTAAAAATTCTTACTCTACAAAGTTCTCAAGCACTTGTTGGCATTAAACTCTAATAAATTGAAGACTTGTCCTTCTCTAGGATTAAAAAACCCAAGTCTCTCCAAGGCCCTAACTCTTATGGATCTCTTTATTCTCTAAAAAAATTTTTTATAGTTTCAAGAGTTATGGAACAATTTCAGATAAAGTTGCACTCAAACAAACCTAGATATTGGCAACTTTCATGGATCTCATCTAATCCTAGCAAAATTAGATACAACTTTATCCCCAAAATCATCCTTTATTCAAAATTTGAGTTCTCGACAACCATTATTGAGTTTCAATTCATGCCAATGTTAAGAAGGAAGTATTTGATACAAGATTAATTACGTGTTTTGCAACACTAAGACAAGTTATGATTTTTTAGATAGATTGGATAGTTTTGGCACAAGCTTCTCAACTTGTCTTCTTCTAACTCAATTTTTTATTTCAATATATGATATTTCAAGTTGCACTAATACTAGAATACATTCTTAAAAGTATTGACAAGTTTTTGAACTTGTGCAACAACAGTCAAGTTCATGATGTTTTTTTGGATCTCAGTTGACAAGATATTTCTTATTGTATTTTACAAAATATTATTGTAACACTGTGATATGGACAACCTAGTTTGACTGCAAAGTCAAAAGTAATACGACTTCAAAAAGCACCTCATTAATAAGCTTTTGAGTTATCATGAATCAAAGTTTGTATTAATTCGATACATCCTTTTGGTCCAACCAAACAAGTTTACTAAAGAATGTTATATCATATTCAATGGTCTTCAGAAATGACACTAAGGCCTCACATACAAGGGTCTCAATAATAAATTCAATGGTCTCAAGAATAACTTCCATGACCTCAAGGGTAATCTCCATGGTCTAGAGAATGATAGCTTGATTAGTCTTGCAAAAATTAAATCTACAAATTCTATAAGTTAATTTAACATGAGGAAACGCATAATACCTAGAAGTAATCATCATGAAAATAGTAGTTATTTTGCTTCATGCAATCTAATGTAGCCAATGCTTATGATAAAAAAAAAATTCTCATTTCACTAGTAGTTTAAGAAAGGATATGACAATATATGGATTGAAATCCATGAAAGGAAAGAAGGATGGCTAGGCTTGGATGTTGAAAATGCATCCTCGTACCTTATCTCCTTTACAGTCAGATGAAGACTCTCAATTAACTTGTGATCGTGGATTAAATACACGATAACAGACCAAAGGACATATATAATAAATAGAATTATTCCAATGAATTCTACAGCCGAAACAACACCAAAAGGTCCATCAACTAGCACAGGGTGCGTCCACAGCCGAAACCTCGGGAACCTATAATTACTCCTCCTGTCCATAAAATGAGTGTCAATAAGCTGATATTCCGTCCTTGTGCTGGTAACAGTTAAATATGTCAATCAAGCAGATGAAAGCTTATTCTGCTACATAACAAGAAATTATCCATACTTGAAGTTTTCACCCATGAAGTAAGCTACATATATATATGCCAGAATTGCAATGGCAAGAATTGGAGCACTAAAGGCAAGGAATATACTTCCTGCAAAATAGGTGTACATAAAATCAATCAACCAAGGATTAACTCAAGCGAAAGGAAAACAACAAATAAAGAAGAGAAGGGTGTCAAACCTGTCACACCAAAAACAGATCCTTCGGTAAGTTTAATCCATACTGAGAACACTTTCCTCCCATACAAAGGTTGAAAAAATATTGCAGCAACCCAAGCAAGGAATATCACCCAAATCAAGGATTTAAGCAGTAATTTTGCCAAAACTTTCAGAATAGGCTTTTTCTTGGCATACCCAACCTCCAAATCTTTGTTTGTTAGAAGCGCAACCCGAGCAGAAAGCTCACCCATTGGAGATAGCAACGTTAAACCAAGCTGCTGCAGTTGGCTTGCTCTAGGCTAATGCCAGTATCCCATAACACAAGTGATGCTTTTTAAGACAAGTTGCTTGGAAATTGGATCCTAATAATGAACTTATCTTTATGCCATGGATTAAGATGTATGTGTTCGTCATGAAACCACGAACAAAATAGATTTCTAAGGTAAGGATCGTCCCACAAATCAAATCCAATAAAATGGCGAGCCAAATAATGGTGGTCAGCAGGAATACATCAAAATCAGAGAAGGGGAAAGAAAATGGTGAGCCAAGTAATTGGCTCTTTACTTTGGGAGATAAAGGACGCTGGCTTGTGCAGAGGCATTTATGAAACTGCACAATGACCGCCGAACTAAACAGTAAATTAGCCATTTGAGTCACCAGCCGCCACAGGAATACAAGTGGAAAGCAGAAAAATAATCGATTTGCGGAATACGAAATAAATCAAGGAAATAAAGTGAAAAAATCCATCTGGAAAACAAAAAGAAAGAGAAAAGTGAGACGAAATTCACAAACCGCATAAACTAGGGATTAGAGACAAAACAGATGAAGGGTACGGAAACGAATTCCCGTTATCAAAAACCTAATTTTCACAGAATTTTCATGAACCAATAGCTCCAAATATTGACCACCATTAGAAATTTATGTGGCTTCCATTTGGCGACGTCGTTTTCGTTCCGGGATGGTTCCCGATAATGGGTGAAATTCTCCTGAAATCGACGTAAAGCGAATTCGACGTAACAGTTTAGGACCGAGGAAGCGGACGTAAAGGTAAGAGATCACACCACTGCCACGCAACGCCACCAACAGAACCATGGGCAAGGTGCCGACGAGGAAGAAGACTGACGAAGATGAAAGAACACCAACGAAAGAGCTGCCATTGGGATCGAAGTTTATCCATTATTGGTTCCCATTTGGAACAAAAGACATTGAGTCGGGTAATTAGTACAAAACAATCATATTATTTATTTTAATAATAATGATTTCACAATATTTGATTAAAAAAAAAGAAATTATGTTTTAACAAAGGTGGATATTGTTTGATACAAAAAAAATAAATTTATACAACTTAGTTATGCCAACTCGAATTTATGATAAAAAATATTTAACAAATCAATTATAAAACTTTGAAGTTATTGAAAATTAAAAATATATTCTAAGGACTAATATTTATTAACATAAAGTTAGACATTAATAAATAATGTATTTTTGACAAACAATATCGAGTACATTTTTCTCACTTTAGAAGCATGGCAAGCATGTGTACCTTTAGACTTGTTTCACATTGACATATGTGGGGAAGTGTAAACATTGTGACAAGATCAAAAGTATTATTTTCTAATTTTTATAAATAATTATTTAAAAATGATATAAATATATTTTCTAAACAAAAGCTAGAAACCTTCAAGGTTTTTAAGAAGTTTAAGGTTATGGTGATTGTACACTTATAGTGCTTTAAAGTGAACGATGTGGCAAATTTATTTCAAAAAATTTTGATTATTTTCAAAAAAAACATGGCATTCAGAGGCAGTTAATAATAACTTATTTTTCTTAACAAAATAGTGTTGTGGAAATAATGAATTAATTAATTGTTGAGATTACAAGCAATGCTAAAGGAAAAATGTAGGCCTAACTCATTTTGGATAGAAGTTGCAAGTATGTTGGTTTATATTTAGAATCGAAGTATGATAATATTAGTTTTAAATTAAACTCCAATAGAAGCATGGATTGGTGTCAAGCCCAAGCTTAGCCAATAAATGTTTGGTAGTAGGTGTTAAGTACAAACACTAGTTGAAAAAAGATCAAAACTTGAAGATAAAAGTATTTCATATTTGTGGGTTATGTTGATAATTCAAAGGGGTGTTAATTGTATAACTTGGAGAAGAAAAATGTATTGCTGAGCAAAAATGTTTCATTTGACGAGAAAGCTTCCTAGAATTGGGAAAAAGAGAAAGTGTAGAAAAATTGGCCAACATTAGCTATTATCTCACGAAATCAATGATGATTCTAGTGGTCAAGTTGAGAGAGCAACATGATACTTTAAGATACATTAAATTGAGTTTGAGATATACTTTTAATACATATTTAAGCCTAAGTCTCAGTCTAGTTTTTAGAAAAGATTTAACTATATTGAAATTAGCCTCAAAATAGGTAGGATATCTAGCAAAATTTTGTAAGTCATATAATTTCTCTCTTGTTGAACAAGAAGCTTTGAAGATGTTAAGAAACAACAAAAAAATTTGAGTAAAAACCATCGAGGATAAAAATCCACATGATTAAGAAAAATAATACTCATAACTTATAAATTGATCAAAAGACCGCGAAGTAATTAGAGTCAAACGAATATAAATGACGAAAATAAATCCAATTAATCATGATAAGACCAACTATATTGCTAACAAAAATATCATTACATTTTTAAAAACAATTGAGATTCATAAGATATAACTAAAGTTTTGCATAACCAAACATCAGTTAGCTAACATGTTTACAAAAGTATTATCTAATAAAAAAAATTGTAATAGACAAAGAATTAAGTGACATATAAAAAAAAAATTGAATTATTAGAGAATTTTGAAGCTTTTGTTATAATTCAATTTGCATGTTAACATGTGACATGCTTATCTTTTGCATATCTTCCATTAGCTTAGTCATATGAGATATAATAAGCATATCTTTTGATGATAATAACTTTTAAAAGTCTTGGATATCTTCTAAATATTATATCTTTTAAAGATTATATCTTATTTTCTATAGTTTATAAGTAGATTATAATGTCATATTCGGTATGAGAAATAAAAATATATATTTTTTTATTTTGATCTTTTTCTTCCTTTTATTTTTTCTTTAACAGTGGGTGGTAATAAGAACATTAAGTAAGAGAAAACAAAATCTAGGAAGATAAATGGAACACTTAAGATAAAAAAAAAATTAAATTTGTGAGTTTAAGTGACCCTATAAATCTAAGAGTTGAGTTACGACCTTAGGAGTGAAACAAAATAGGGAAATGCAATCAAAAGAGAAAAGAGAGCGAAGAAAATGTAGGAGAAGATAAAGAAGGTGGAAGTTTCTACATCAATATTTATTGTCAACTCTACTGCATAAATTGTTAAACGAATTGTGAAGACACCCCAAGAGTTCATGTTGTAGTCACAATATAATTGAGTATAGGCATAGGGTCATCATATTAAGAGGAATAATTTAAGTAAATTTTGTTAGTTTATAATATACATATATTATAAGTCGAATCGAATACCTATGAATTAAATTGAATTGATTATTTCGTCAATGAACTTGTGAGTGCTTTTTTGAACCAAACCTATTTTTGGACTTGCTTTTAATTAGCACAATCAATAACCTACTTTCACATATCCTCACCTGATAATTCGTGTTTGATTTACCTCTACTCAAAACATTAGTTGACACATCAACCTAATAAAATTTGCATGATTTGATTCTATTACAATTCAACCGCTTAACCTATGACTTATGATACCTCATGCCAACTTCACTTAGTCCAGACCAAGCAAGTCGAGGCCAAGCCATCTAAGTTAAACTCGAAGCTACCTGACCAAGCCCATATTTAGCTAATTGAGGCCATAATTGACATAAAACAAGTTTAAACTAAGCTTAATGGTGAAATTGAGGTCAAACTACCCAAACTAAACCTAACTAGTCTAATCTTAGTATAGGTTGGTCCAAACTAAATCTAAACAATACTATATAAAAGCAAAAGCTTTTAAAAGCATTTGAGTGAAACTAAGAAAAATTTTTGGGAAATCAAAATTAATTATTTAATAAAAAGTTATGAATCTTAGTAAAAAATTATATTTACATAATTTTCCTAGAAAGATAGTGATAACAATTATTGACTAAAGATTATCTAATTTTTATAATATAATTTACATCGTCTAATTTTAAATATTAAAAAGTTTAATATGAAAAGTGCATGATGAATTTAGGAAAGAAATATAATATATCTAAAAATAACAAATATGAGAAAAAGATAAGACATTTTGAGATTTTATAATTTTCAAAAATATTAATCTCCAAAGCTCCTATCAAACCCAAAATAGTAAACTTTATTTAAATTAAGCATGATTTATAATTTTTAAAAATAATTATTTAACTAACCACTTATTTTTGGGATGTTATAACAGAGAAAATTGATTTAGATGAGTGGGAAATTTTTGTAATAATTTGTGAGTAGTTATAGTTATTGTAAATTTTATTATTATGTTTTTATTGCACTACAATAATCAAATTTAAAACACTTTTCAAATGAATTTGAAAATTTCTTTTGCATATAATATTTTTATTTTGACACAAACAAATAAGAAAATGAAAAGTAAATATATTTAATTATAAATGATTAGATAAAGTTAGAAGATAATACTGACAAAAACTTTCCTAAGGTGTCGTAGGTGATATCAAAGCAATAGCAAAACTTTAAGTGACATTATTAAAAGTTTTATATGATATTATGATTTTATAATATTAGAACATATAGAAAATGACACCCTAATAAGTGATTACACATAGATACCATAAAAATAGTGGCACTCACACATACTCTTCACCTTTATTTATTATTTCTTATGAATATGCTTCATCTAATTTCATGATTATGATTAGATAGTACAATTACAACATAGCTAAGATGGTATATTTTAATCGATGGAGTCAAGAAATGGATGGCACTAGCATAAACAATGTCTTTGGAAGGGAAAGACAAATTGAAAATTCACATGAACAACTATAGATTATGAACTCCCTCATGCAAACTCTTATAGAGTGGCGAATGTCGTGATCATGCGACCAACCACCACAAGCCAAGAGTTGACCAAACAATTGATGGAGAGATTCCAAAAAATCCATCTCGCACATTTTCTTGGAAAAACCAAAATTGTCCATGTTAAAGACAAGTTAAAGAAAATAAATGGAATATTTAACAAGTGAATCTTGTTATACTTGTATTAGACGAATCAATAGAGCATTGGTGGGAGAGCTAACACCAGCTTTAATTTAATGAATAATCAACAAGTGAAGTACGTTAGGGAGAATTTTATCAAGACTTCGAGGAATGGTGCATCCTTAAATTTTGCCAGGGATAAGATAAGAGATGTATTAAGTGACATGAACCAACATGACATAACGATAATACGATGTGAATAAATGATTTACTATCTTAGCTATCCATCATGTCTGGTGTTGACCAAGTCTCACCTGTATTATATGTTATAAGATAGACTTTGAAATTATATACAAAGTTTATTACCACTCATGGAATTCACAACATTTAAGTAGTTGGTCAAATGGCATGACAAGTGGAGTAGAAGTAGCTAGCAATGGAAAAAGATGTTGTGAAGTGAAAGAATCAATTCTTTCTAGCAATGAGTGAGCTCACTCTAACTAAATCGACAAGGATGATAAGTGGTCATCAATAAACTATAGCCATTGATGGAGGATCTAACTCTGCATCATGATCCATGTGTTGTTGTAAGAGAGGATGCACCCAACACGTGCTTAAGGCGACAAAAAATTCTATGCTATGTGAGTAAAGAAAAGGGACTCGGCATGAAAATATACCCAAAATAACTATACTTTGAGGAAGACATATAGAGCACCCTGATTAGTGGACTATGATAGATCTAGCGATACAACAATAAGAGCCCAAAACAAAGAATGGGGATGAAGGTCAAGCGCTCTAACTCAAGACAATCAATTTCAAGTATATGCTATCACATAGCAAAAGGCTCTTATATTACCAATTATTGTAACAAGTAACTTAAAACTCCACAATTTACTTTTCACAATTCTTTTGATTTTAGAGCATCCCATACTTCCATTGCCACAATTATAATAAAAAAAATAGCTACAAAATTGTGTGTCGTAGTTGTCTACAAGTAGCTATATTATAATGGAAGTCTATATATGCAAAAACACAAAGTTAGAACGGAAGACATTTGTGAACCAAATGATCGTCATCCCGATATTAGAATTTGATATCATTTTAGAAATGGATTAGCTAATAGCTCGTTAAGTAATCATTAATTGTCTAAAAAAGAAGCAAAAAATAAGAAGTCTAAAAATACCAACAGTAGTTTATTTTTGAGAGAGAGAAACCTTCCCCTTATATTCACATAGGTGGTATAACAATTAATCAGGAAGAGATATAAAAAACTCCTTGCCTCAATCATCAAAGTAAACAAAGAATTGCTAGAACTACAAGAAGTGAACACCACAGATAGAATGCATGAGATGTAAACCTTAGTAATGAGTTACTATAATCACTCCTAAAGCAGCATACAAAAGGCACGTATATTCTAAAACAATAATAATATCTGCAAATAAGAAGGGTACCCCTTTCCTTACATTTTAGTAAGAAAACCCTAGTGCTATGCTTGCCATTCCTGAGAAGAAAACGTCTTAACGAAGCCCACAATTACGAAACTTTCATAGTCTAAGTAAACTATCACACAAGCCCAAAAACAACCGAGTGTAGACAAATCTTCTTAGGAAGAAAACTTCCTAAGAGGATTTTTTAGTTTATTTCTTCTCATCTAAAAGTAAATTTAGTACTCAAGGGATTAGCCTGCACACTGCTTGATTGTTCTTTTGCAGTTCATTTGTGTACTTTGGTGTTGACAGAACTTGATGTAGCAGCCTTAGACTTTTCCTGTACTCCCCAAACTTTTTCCCTCCCATCTATGTCAAATGAAGCAGGAAAACAGTAAACCTGGATGGATACATCCACAGGAGGAAAGCATTACTATTGCCTTTCTTCCTTCTGTCATTTGCTGCTCTTCTGCATCAATATGGCAGCTGCAGAAAAGGCCATTTCAGAGTCAGCCAACTCCACAGACATTAACTGACATGTGTTAGTTTTGCATGAGACTGGAGAGGCATTACCCCTTCTTGTTTAAGGAGATTATTTGATGAAGTGATAGTAATTATCCATAGGTGATCTACACTTTTGTGGGTTGGATGGATAAAAGAAGAGGATGATGTAGAAACCCAAATCGGAAATTGTCTTCATCGTTTTCTATTATGATGGTTCGGTTCAAACTCGAAGGCATGCTTGAGTATGTTATCAAGAAAGTGAACTTACTGTAGTATCTCATGCATATTGAATCTCACTAACAAATTGATAACCAAGTCCCATTAGTATGGTTAGATTGCTAATAAGCGTGTAAATGAAATCCTTGAGATAACTATCAAGAGACGCAAAGATAATTACTGATGAATATCTCCCTTATCACCCTCTTAAAGTAGTTATTATTAACAAATACAGTGAAAATTTTATATAGAAAGTATTATTCTTCCAACTTCAGATATTTTTCCTAAATTTTCTTCAATATATATTAATAATACTATATATTTTCTCCTATATAAATAGTGCACTTATTAGTTTAAATCACAAACTTGACCTAAATAACAATATTAATCAGTTTAACTTGGGTTTAGAAAGTAAGAAACAAATTTTGATAAAAAGTATAGAATTTCTCCTTCTTTATTTTTAATTGTTTACAATAAAAATTAAATGATTAAAATAAAAATATTATGCCATTTTGTTAGATTTAGATTTAGGTTGATTTATTAACCAAAGGTTTATTGATTTGACTTAATTTTTTGACAAAATTTGGACTTGTAGTTCAATTTAGTTTTGATAAAATTCAACTTAACTTACTCTTTAATTTTATCAAATACAAAAGCCTATTAATTTGTCCATTTTATTAATGCAATCATCCGATTTCACAAATGTCTATGATTTTTAAATAACATTTCACCACATGTTCATGTATCCGACTTAGGTTAACCTTATGTTGGCCAACTATTCTCATTGGATAATATGTGACATTGCACAAACCATGGCACATAAGTGATGTAACTTAGTGCACTATAATAGCGTGGTCAACTCTCCTACTACAATCCAAAACTAAACCCACATAGGCCCTATGAGCACTAGTCTAGCGATTTGAAACCCATGGATTATCTCTATGCCCTTTAGGGTTGTCATTATCTCACCTACCAATAAAATAGAAGGTGCTGGTCTAAAGTGATAAATGATCCACCAAAGTCAAGATAAGTTGGTGGTTTTTAGCTATGCAAGTTCATAAAGGCGACCTACTAAGAAATCTCATAATGCCTCAATAAATTAAGATGTCGATATCTGTAGCTGGTGTAAGACTCAAGCTTGAAAAAGAAAAAAATAATCATGTATCAAAAAGATAATTAGCATACACAGTAACTAAATAAGTACTCAAAAAAGTAAATATCACAAGGTGATGTTAGTTTAATAATTCCTCTAGTATTGACACTATTCATATTGGGTAATTGTGAATTGACAAAGTGTGACAATACATCTATATCCAATCTATGCTCTTCTATCATCTAATCTAAAACTCCATATAAATTAACTTAAACAACTAGCACAATTGATTACAACATGCTTTCTATTGACATCTTCTAATATATGACAACTTTTTAAGACCTTATTTGTTCTTTGATGCAATGCATGAACATGTTACCTCCATTTGTTATCAATTTATAAAATGCTTATGAGAAATTAATTCTCAAACTGCCTTCCAATGTTTTGTTTTCAAGTTTTAAAAATCACCCTTAGTCTACAAATTTGTAATTTGTTGGATAATATTTTAAACTATTTTTATTTGATCATTGAAATCATAAAATTTACTTAATAATCTATTTTATAGATCTTGCTTAAGCTTGCAAATATCACATCTATAAAAAATTTATATAAGTTCAAGTAAATCACAAAAAGCTTATAACAAACTCTTGAGAGTTGAAATTTTAACCAAGTAAAACTTGCCATTATGAGTATTCTAACATAAAAGTATTTTTTAACCCCTTAAAGTATTATATAAAAATAAAAAAACTTAATTACTAAGCTTATTTAACTTAATTTTAGATTTTAAATCTTAATTTGTAATAAAAAAAACCCTTAACAAAAATGATGTAATTCAACCAAAAAAATATTTTTCATTTGTATACAAGTATGTTAATCTTATAAAATCATATATTTTTTCAATTGTGACTATCCTAAATGTAAAAATCATATTATATACAAGCATTTTGTTGTAGTCCTTCTATGATGTTAGTATCAATATGCGATCTCAAATTTTACACACGACAATGCATGATGGGTGGTGGTAGCTCCATTGTACCATGAACATGATAAAAAATAGGCCAATGTGCAACACATGGAAGTTATGCATGTCGAAAGACAATTGATGTGCAATTGAGTCAGAAAGATAAAAATGCATTGATGAGATGAGGGCATAGTAGATGATAAAGTAATGTCCTATAATGCATGTTGATGTAGGATTGAAGAAATTTGCTTAGTTAGAAAATTCGTGGCTGATGCACAACAAAGAGCAGGGTCGTCTCCCTAAGGGACACACATCCTAGATACGAAGAGGGTTGAACGCAAAGGGGCACCAACCAATGAATCCTAACTAAACTAGGATCGATGGCGGCTAAGAAGTCGCTAAATCGATTACGGCTACACACTTTCAAACACTCAGAAATGGGGAGTACTTAGATTGGTTAAGTACCAGTTGAAACTTAAATATAATTTATAATAGAAGTTGCACTTCGCAGAATGAAAATATATTGACGACAAATTAATAATCTAGGAATTGGAAATTACTTGTAAAAAAAGGAAGACGAGGAAAACGAAAACTTCAACTTGAAGATGGTTGAGCGGTGAAGGAAGATGATAGACTGGAGTGGCGTCTCACCACTTGGACCTCGCGTCCCTCCTCCCAGTATCAGAGCTTTGATGAGTCGGCACGCCAAAGACACTCAGAGCACTCACGAACTCAGAATGGAAGCAAAGAACACTCAAAAAGTTTTCATTAACTGTATATCCTTACAATAGAAGAGGACTTCCCCTTATATAGGAATCCATAAGGGTACAAAAGACATTTGACTCATAATATGGGAATACTAAAGGACACATGGGTAAATTAAAATGCACCTAAAAATAGACTCTTAAAATTCTGAGAAAATTAATGAAAATTCATGTATTTATCCCTAATTTCGGATGGTTGGAGGCGCGGCGACGTTTCGGCGGCGGAGGCGGCGGTGCGGTCGGCACGGGCTGGCGTTACTCGGAGCGGGCTGGCGTGGGTCGGCGCGGGTCACAGTTCGTGAGTCTGGTGTGGGTCGGCGCGGTCTGGCGTGGGTCGGCGCGGGCTGGCGTGGGTCGGCGCAGGTCATCCGGATGGCTGGAGGCGCGGCGACGGCGGAGGTTGCGGCGGAGGCGGTTTTCGGCGGCAGGAATTTAGATTTTGGCCTTGTTTTTTTGTATAAGACCTGGTCCTTGGTTGTCGAAAGTCCTTCTCGAACATGATGTCCTCATCACATGTATTCTCAATGTTGTGATGCTCCAATGCGGATTCTTTCTCTCCTATAGTTTTTGTTTTCATGTCAAACTTGTGTATGTCTATCCAAATTTTGCCAACAACCACATAGCTTTTAAGCATATGGGTTTATGAAATCGTTAGCCATGGGGATGAACTTGGTGAGGCCATCTCATCCATGTGCTCCTGCCTTATGCTTCAAAGACATCTATGTACTGTTAGCATACAACATGCAATTAAGCCTAAATTGGTGAAGCCAATGACATGCTTAAGAATTTGATCGAAATATTTATTAGCATTTGCAATCATGGTATTTTATCATTCTTCATCTTTGAACTTGCATAATGGAGTCACTAGTATGCCTCATCATGAATGGCATGATTATCCTCTATATAGTTATTGAAAGAGATGATATATATGTTAACACAAAGTACATTAGGTTGCAAACCATGATTATTGATTATAAATTGAGTTTTCAAAGAATTTTGTTAGAGCTCTCATGAAGATGTTGCAAGCAATGGCAATGAGAATAGATAGTTTTGTATGTCTATTGCTTATGATGTAAAAGTTAGTAATGACGCATTTACTACAATCAGTTATGCTATCTTAGCAAATAAGTAGCACCATGAGTCATTTTTAGCTCTCATGAAAACAAATTAAAGCAAAAGAAAAAGGTCATTTTTTGCATCAATACCAACAAATAGTAACATCTTATAGAAACAACTAAGTATGAACATGACAAACATGTTAAACACGATATTATAACAACTCCAATTCTAGATGGATTGTTCTAATACTCTAGATAATAATCACAATTGAGGACTTCATTGTACATTGAAATTTTGTGTCTAGATTATGGATATGTATAGCATAACAGGAATCGATACAAGTACTCGTACTTGTCAAAAATAAATCTAACGAACTTTCTGCAAACAACTCATGTTTGTGGTAATAGACAATAACATCAAATTGCACTTTAATATGTGCAATAATCTCTTCTAGCTTCATCTTCTTCTAACCCTACAACACCAATGCGATAAGACATGCGACAAAATGTGAGATGCTTTGCTAGTGATCCCTTTGGAATATTGATTTGGTGCACATATGATCATCTTTAATATTAGAATATAAGAGTGAAGGGACATTTTATTAAAGCACTTCTTAACATAATGAACTATAATGAAATATTATGATTGCCTCTAAGTCATCAACTATTGGTCGAAACCAATCTCCTCACCCAATAAACTCACATCGTGGGTAAATCAAATACATTTATGTATTATATGTTACATAATTTGAGAGACAATAATGGCCAATAATATTCATTTTTTCAAATACCTTATTATTATTTATAAAATTAAATAAATTAAGATTTAATTTCTTTTTAATTTTACCCTAGTTTTCCTTAAATATAGTATTTGTACATCATGGTTTTGTCTCTGTTTTCCTGCATGATGATGCCGACGGAATCCATGACGATGGCATTAAAAGATTGCACCTTTTAGCTTCCTTTCAACGATCCCGTAACCTCTGTCTTGCAGACCCTACCTCTGTCTCCCTCTCCTCTCTACGGCTGAAACAGACAAAGGGAATGGCTATCTCCGGTCAGCTAATCCAACCACCAAACAATGGCAAAAAGCCATTGGCTCAATTATCACATGCTCTGCAATGTTAGCTCTTCCATCAAAGCAACAAGACCTCCATGAACGGAAAGAAATGAAAAGAACACTCATAAAAATGGTAGCTTTTTTGAAGAACTCTTCCACGATAAAAGCTTCCTGCAGCATTGAAGTTCACATTACTAGAATGACAAGGAGATTGACGATCATGCGTGTCTATATATGGTTTCAATCAATTGGGTTCCATGGCGGTGGCAGAGGATACTGAAGTGGAAGAAGACGAGGCTGGTTCAGGAAGGAGATCATTCCATTGAGCTCGTCCATGGCAGAGAGGGGAGAGGCGTGCAATGGATACTCTTCTTCCGTTGATAGAGCTTCGAGGGAGTGATTTGGTATTGGATTTTCCACCGCCACAGTCGCCGAGGAAGAAGGTGTCGCATGGTGGGAGACGGTGGCCGGAGGATGGCGGTGGTTGTGCGCGGTTGCTCGTTTGTAGATTCGACACAGAGAGATCTCCGTCTGCAAAAGTGTCTGTTTTGGTTGTTTGGCTATTGTTTTGTGCACGAATGTTTAAATTTGTGAAGAGAAAGGTTTGTAAGCAAGGTAGACCTTGGCTTGGGTTCGATCGGGCTCCGGCGGCGGGAGGCGGTACTCGTTCATGATCCAGCAGCTTCGGACGCCTTTGGGCGCCTTGCCGGTGTAGAAGACGAGGGTCTTCTTGAGGCCGATGAGCACCGATCCCTCGCCGCTGCGTATCGCCCGGTCTGAGCCGGTGGCCTTCCAGTAGCCCGAGGCCGTCACCCGGTTGGGCCGGTCGCCGTTGCGATACTTGCGGTCCCTCGGCACGTAGAAGAACCACTCCTTCTCGCCCACCGCCGCCATCGCTGCACGTAAAGTAGCACGCATCTTAGAGCACCTCCCCGCAATGATGCGCGGAGGATTGGGGAGGGAATTACCGGGCAGTTCCCAGGGGTCGTAGCGATACAGGTCGACGAAGGTGATGAGGTCCACGTGGAAGCGCCGCCCTTCGACCTTGCGGCGGAGGTAGAACTCGATCAGCTCCTCCTCAGTGGGGTGGAACCGGAAGCCCGGCATCACCACGTCGTGCTCCTGGCCGTCGCGGCCCGTTTCGTCGTCGTCTCCGCCCATGGCCGATGAAGAAGAAAAGCCTCAAGTCCTTTTATACTGTGGTATATCTATATATATATATATAATACAATATGAGAATAAATATTTAACTATTAATATGATTTAAAAATTATGATTAATTTTTGTTATTAAATACTATCTTATATAGTTTTATATTTTATGTTGTAAGATCATTATTTACTTAATGTGAGGATGTGAGTCAAATCAAAGATATGAATACGTGTTAATAATAACCTCAATATTTTAAATATAAATAATATTATATAACATAATATGTCACTAAATGCAAAAAAATTATTTAATATGATATTATTAGGCATTTATACATGTTCTTAATAAAAATATTACAAATTTGCATTGATGTTTTAAAATTATAAATGATAGAATTATAATGTTGCATTATGCTAACTATATTCATCATATTAAATTAAACTTATTATTTGGTGACTAAGATAGTAACAAGTTGTGGCTGAAACAATGGTGATTTAAAAGAAATATAATTATTTGTCATATTTTTTCAGACAAATAAAATACATATATATATATATATAGTAAATAATTATTTTTTAGAACATTTTTCATGAATTAAATGTGGTGGAGTTTTGAGCAGCCTTTATGGTTGTTGAAAACAATGTAAGCAGCGAGGGAGGAATGTTGGGTGACAGCTTACAAGAGGGGAGGGAGATGGCGTATTAAATAAACGAAAGAGACACCTCGGGTACGTAGGACAGCGTCGAAGTTACTTGGTCTCATAGAAGGGTGATTGGTTTCTTATACTTCATTCGTGTTCCCCGACCTCCATCTTTCGACAGGCTCTTCTTCTGAGCAATGCCTTGACGTGTTTGAAAAGGAATTATTAGATTTTTGTTGAATTTTTAGTGAAAGAAATTATGATTTTTTTTAGTTTTTTTGAATGTTATGGAGAATGGAAAGACAGAAATATCCATTTAAAAAAATAAATAAATAAACTTTGTTGAACTTTCAACATGTGATTATCTTCATGTTTATGACATGTTAAACTTTAATAAATTTAACGAGAAAAGATTAGAATTATATAAATGATTGCATAAGAATTTTTCATATTAAAAAGATAAAAAACTTGTTTGGTAATTGTTCAATAATTTTCTTATATAATGTTGAACTTTATTCTACTCTTGTTGGTGAATGTTGTTGGCAAAAACTTATTTTAGAGCATACATAATAGTTACTATGAAAAGCCATTAGATAAAGTTTAAATCTTTTATTATAATTATTTTTTAATAATCATTACATATGATGTCTCAAAATTTATATTGGACCTTATATTATAGGTGTGCTAAACAAATATTATATAAGTTGTAAAAATCTAATACAATAGTTATTAAAAATGGTTATTATATAACATCTTTTAAAATCACTATCATAGAAGTGATCTTTATCTTGTTTGATTTGTGAGTTATAGCATCGGAATCATGCGATTCTTTATTATTAGTTTTATCATATATATTTTCTCAACCTTTAATTAGAAAAATGGTGTGAATTTACCCTTGTTAACTTGCCATCATCGTTAGGCTTAGGAGCACTTTTGTATTTTAGAGATAATCGCATAGAGGCAAATTTAGTTGGCTTTATCTTGTTGGGCTTGCTTTTCATAAGAATACCTAGTTCACAACTCGTTGGCTTGCTATAAACAAGCTCATTTATGGGTTTACTCTTGCATGAATTCATTCATGTATTATATTCCCCCTTAACAATATTGAAACTAATAACGGGTTAACTATAATATGAATGTCTCTCCTCTTAAACAATAACTCATAATAATATTTGGGACATCATTCTTTGCATTTTAACTTCTGGGTTTTTAATGGCTTTATATAAGCCTCACTATTCATGACTCTTTGTGTTATGGGTTTTTAGTCTCACATGCTTTGGAGTAGTAACACCAGACTTATGAGTGAACCCTAATAAAAAGTGTTTTAACATGTTATGACTTTCACATTTCAATCTCATATCTTGTAAAAATCAACTCACTTTCATAGAGATCTAAAAAGAGAATCACAACTTTATCACATAATAGTAAATACCGTTTCATTATTGTCAACATTCAAAAACAAAAATCTAATTCTATTACTTATGAAATCAATTATAATAATTCAAAAAATGGTAAAAAAAGCTCAATGACATCATATTTTTTTTAACAAAATCACGAATTCTTTCTCTCTTAATTTTTATAATTTTCTGACTCTCATTAAGAAATTTGGTTGTACTATTTCTAAATCATATCACCCACAACAATAATCTTAATTTAAAACACATACATTGGCTCAAAATTTATTACGAGGAGATGATACAATGAACATACTCGATGCATAAGCCAACTTTGATATGATTTAAAAGTACATGTAAATGTATTATATCCTTAGCTATGATTTTGTAATGCATAGAATAATGAATAAGTTTAAACGATTGTAGCAATAAAAAAATAATAGTACTCCATCTAATTCTAAACCCTCTTTTTCATTATAAAGTATTCTATATAGCACTAATAGGATATTATGTTAATGATAATAAGAATAAAACGTGAGCACCACTTTGATAACATAGCTTCATAGATAGATCATTTTATATATTGTTGAGAATAGTTTATTTTTAAATTAAGTAATAAACATATACCTTAAATTTTTCTAACATATTGAAGACATTTGTGATTTCTATAGTTGATACTTTATACATCCTATCAAAAGTTGTAATTTAAAACTCAATCCTTCTTCTACTTATGATTATAACTTCAAATTTCTAAACAAAAGTGAGTCATTATTGAACATTAAAAATTGCTACAAAAAAATATAAAAATGGTTGTTGAAAATTTTAGAAATTAAATATAGTTGGTTGCAATAATCAGGGTGCAATGATCGGTAATAAAAGTTTTAATAATTAATTACAATTTATTAATAAAAGTTATTTTTAGTGGCTAAAATTGTATGAAGTGAATATGACCATTAATTGGTTTATTTGGTCTTTAAAAATAAGATATGGGCATATAACTTAACTTTTTTTTGACCAAATGTAGTGTAGTCGATAAAGATGATATAATATACTATAATTGATAAAGATCATATATTTTACTTCTTGAATATTTAATTAAGAAAGTAAATAATTTTTTATGATAAAAAAATTTAGGCAAATAAAAATAAATTTTTACTAGTTGCATAGTTTTGATACCACAAATTAATGAAAAAAAATAATCAATAAATATTGAGCTGTTGGTCTTAATGTTGTTGGTATATATAGTTTACAAAAAAAAATTGACTAATATAATACAAAAATGATTACATAATAATTACTTTTCTTACAATCTAAATAAACTTAAAATAAACAATATTTAAAAAATATATTATTAAAAATTGAAAGTCAATCTTATAATTGTCATAATGTTCAACTTTAATAACGTGAGAAAAATTATCTAAAAAAATTATATTTTTATAACATCTTAAATTAAATAAATTGTTTTCACGACGAGCATCGTGACCCAAAAATATTAAACCTCTAAGAAACTGTTGTATATCCAACTTTCCATTTTCAAGACCTATAAAAAATATATTTTTTTTCAATTTATATTAAAAAAATATTATATGATTTATTTAATTAAACAATAAATTAGATATAATAATTATAAATATACTAAATTAATATAAAAAAGAGTTATCAATTATTGATGTTTATTTATCCATAGAATGATATTTTTTATAGTTTAAAAATTTTTATGTGAAAATATTTGATATAAGAACATAGAAATTCCTTCTTATATTTTAGATTAATTAAAATATATGTTTTATAAAAATATTATTGATATTGAATTTTTTTATTCTATCAAACAAATATATGAAAAGGAATTATAGACAAATTCAATCAATAAAAATTTTGATGAATAATTTTCAAATATTGTTTTTGATATCTTGATTATTATCTTTTATTTCATAATATTTTTATAGTTTATTATTTTTTATTTGAATATATCTAACATATCTTATTTATATAAATTTTATTTGTAATTTATTAAATAAAATTTGAGTTTGGTGAAACCATACCCAGTGAATTTGTCTATACTTTTCTAATAATTTTTATTTAAAAAAAATATAGAACAATCATGGATATAACAAAAACATTAATATTTTTAATAAAAAAATTACATATTACCATCATTTTTTAATAAATAGATTCTATAATCAAAAGAATTGATAGACAACGATATTATTTACTTTAGCATTTCTGTATTCCTGAGGACTTCAAAACCAACAAGAAAATAATTGAAGAACAGAATGGATTCAGAGCTTGAGGTGGAGAAGTGGGACGCAATGCCAAACGGCCCCCCGTTTGCTAAGTGGCGGAGTTGCATGGAAGAAAGAAAAGCCCAGAGAGAAATGCTACTTACAGGAGATGAGGATTTGGTTGATGAGCCACAGCTTGTGATTGATTCTCGCCTTCGTTGCTCAACAACAAAATGCACAGCAGGAGAAGCAAGAAAACAAGCGATTCTGAACTGGTGTTGGGCCTGTGGATTGGTCTTCACCTACTTTCGCCGTCGATGCGGCGGGTTGAGATGGAACGGCTCGTGGCATCACCATGGGTGAATGTGGTTGATGATCGGTGTGATAGCCGAAGTCGACTTTTGTGGAAACTGTTCTGCCATCTCCCGTCAATCTGCAAATGGAGGTATAAAAAAAATTATGTGAATGGAAATGAAGTATTGGCGAAAAATATTTATTCGAAGGAGAGAGAGAGGGGCTTACATGGGAAAAGCGAAGGAACTGAAGCTGTTGGTGCTCCCGTCAGAATGCCTCGAAACACTACGGACCATGAGCGGCTCCAATGGCGGTTTCTGCTTCTCCTTCTCCTTTCCTTCTGCCGCGGCCCTCATCACATCTCTCATTGCCTCAGCGTTTACACTAGCCGCCGCCTCTTCCATGACCTCCCCTCTCAGATCCATCGCCTCCCTCCTGTTCGATGTCATCCCGCAATCCACCGGCGAATTCACCGCTGGCGGCGGAGGAGGCAGTGGCGATAACAAGTCCATCAGATCCACGCCCTGGAACCCCAGATCCCCCGACTTACCCATCAGAATCGCGCGGTCCCTCGAGAAGCTCGAGTTTCCCATGTGGATGCTGAACAGAGACTCGTTCGACGCCACGCTCCACTCCAGCTGCGTCGGAGACGAGCTCCGCTCGAACACCGACGAAGGGATCCGACTCGGATCCGCGATCCCGTTACCCCTCGCCATCACCTGAACCGCCGGAGATAGCCTATCTTCGCCGCCGCTGGGCTTCTCGCCGATGCCATTCGCCGAGGGGCTTATCTCGATGCGTTTCTTCGAGTCACGGTAGATAAAATTGATCACCGGATCCGTGGGGGGAGGTATCGGGCGGGCCAGCTCGGTGGCGTCGATCTGGAAAAAATCGTCGTCGGAATCCTGATCCGAATCGGAGTCGGACATGGACGAGGAACAGGATTGTTCCTTCTCCTTCACGAGATCCTGAACCGCAAACAGGCGCTCATCCTCGCCATGGACGAATGTTGAATTAACCTTCGCGGACGGCCGAGGCAGAGGTGGAGGCGGTGGCGGCGTTGGGCGAGATGAAGGCTCCTCCTCCCCGCTACGATCCATTCTACCAATCTCTTGCTCTTCCTCCTCTGTGCCTTTTCTAAGTAGATGAGGAGGACGACGGCGAAGAGCAGCGTTGATAGGAATTTGGATCGATCTGAGGAAGCGGCGATTTACGATCTCCTGACGGTTCGGAATGCGGAGGGTTGGATTTGGCGCGAAGGTATGCTTCTCCGGTTCGCAGGGAATGGCAATAAAAATAGACGGACAGCATTAAAGCAAGTTCCAGTTAGAATACGCGTTTAAAAGGCTCTTTTTCTATTTTTATAAATAATATTCTTGAAATTTTTTTAGTGATCCCTCCATTTATGTTGAAGGGTAATTTTTTAATGATTTTGTTACATAATAATAACAACTAAATTTTTTATTTAATATATCATTAAATAATATTACTAAAATTTAAAACTTATCACTAAAAAAATATATTAAAATACCACTCACATTTATTAAACAACTTTAAATATGATTATTAAATATTTTATTTATTTTAGCTCAAATAGCTCGTGCTTAGCAATGGTGTTATATTCATCAACTAAGTCTTGAAACTCAAATACAAAACTTATATACAAAAAGAGAAGCAACAAAATAAACAACAAACAAGCAAACAAAAAAAAAAAAAGGCTTGCTATATGACAATGATAGCTCTGAGATATTAAGTGATTACCCAGAACAATTAGTAGACGATTGGCCCATGTTGTTGTGCGATTGCAAGAGTTGCTTAGGCCAAACCTCCTGAGGCATCGTCCAAGGTGGTTGATTCATCTTAACAATCTTGTATTGATCAAAATTTGTACGAGTGATATTTTAACAACTTGATGTAAAGTTCAGACCGTCGAGTAGTACAACTGACCTGTTAAACATTTCTAAGTGACCTAAAATGTACAAAAACAACTCATGATACATCTAGATATGTTTCAAAATATTTTCAAAATAGAAACACACATCAAAAATACGTTAAGAAAATACTAAAAAACACAAAATATACAATCAATCTAAACAATGATTACATTTGCATAGGAAGATATCGTTGTTAAAGACGAGTATTATATGGCTCTAACAAAATACTTCCTACTTCAAATTGGAGATGAATAGCAATCTTAGATATGCATATGGGTAAATGATTTGGCAAAATGAGAACGAGGGTAGGCACATCAATGCCAATACTAGTTCACTCCTTGGAACTCCCTCAAACAAAACTATAAAAACAAAAGCCACAAGTAGCTCATAAAATATGAAGTTAGTAATGAACTATAGCAACAGCTGAAAGCTATTTGTATTTATATTTATGGAGATGACCCATCAATTGAATAAAGATCAAGATAAACAAGTGATAAAAATGCCTTTTTCATTCATATTAATCATCTTTTTAAGTTATTTTTTAAAAGTATTTCACATTGTTGCCATGTAAATATACCTTTAGTAGAAAGATGTTGCATTTCAGCTTTGACAACATAGGCTGTAGGTCATGTTATTAGCACAGACTTTCTGCTTGCTGGAGCAAGCTGATGTCCAAATCAATGCCAAGAATACTCCTTAGATGCTCTAGCTGCTCAAAGCCACCTTGGAGTTTTTCCCACTGCAGAGATGATTTAAAGTGTTGAAAAGATAATATGTATAATTCAGGTAAAAATAGAGTCACTTTAGATAGCTCACAACAAAAAAAAAAATGAGTCATTTATGATTAGACTTCAAGTTGAGGAATACCAAGGCATTATGCAAATGCATTGAAGTAGCTACTTCAATCACATATAATTAAAACTAAAAGAAAGTTACAAAAACAATGTTAAAAGGTGAAATAACTATTGGTATTGGATTTAAGGATTTTTTTTTTGAAATTTAGTGATATGGCTTTTGCTACCAGTGATTAGAATGCAGTCCCGTTTATGAGATTGCATCTAAATGCATGTTAATGAATTTTGAACATGGTGGTGAGTAATCTAAAACAAATAAAGCTCGAAACAACTTGTACGTGACACTTATGTTTGTCATGATAGTAACTTTGTTGGATCTCATGAGCCTAAAAAGTATCGTTTGGTTTTGAAGATAACGAATCTTTCAAATATTTGATGTGGTGATCTAATATGTCTGTTTAGTTTATAAGTTGCTTTTAAGATAAGTGGACTTGATGATGACTTAGGAATTGCTCAACTTGTCTAATATCCACCAAATTTCAATGATATGAAGGATAAATGAGTAATTTCATTAGTATGTATGAATCCAAAGTTTTGCAAAAGAGATTTTCATTTTTTAAAGGCTTGTGCTAAAAGATTGGTTTGATGCTTACCTTAATTATCATGCAAGCACAATTGGCAGTGATTGCATTCAGCTAGTGTGTATGCCTTTCAATACCAAAACCTAAGCCAATACCTTAGGGATATCTAACCTATTGTATGATACAACAACAAATTTTCACTCATAATAATAACAAAACACTTAATAGACATTTCCACACACAATAAATTAGTCTAACAAAAAACTTTTGTGAAAATAAAGTCCAAATAACCAGATAACTATATACAAAATATATCAACATGAATCTAGGCCCATAACACAAATCATGATGTCGTCTCTTTAGCGCCAGTCAGTATGCTCTGTATCAATCCTCCCAGGCCTCGAAAAAATCAACTTTGTTGAGTGATGTTGTACATGATCCTCCAATAAATTAGAATGTAATCTATATAAATCCTTAGAAGTGACCTAATAATCATTGGATGGGAATAATCCTCTCCACTTGATAAGATATCGGTAGGTTGATCCTATAAATGAAAAATAATTTGATCATAAAGAACCTCCTCAAAAATCTGAGTTGATAGTAGTGGTGATAATGCTAACGAGTGTGTTGTGATTAATGGGAATACATCTAAGTAACTACTAACTCTAGAGCTATTATGTCCATGGTTAGTGAAGGAAATATGTGAAGTTGGATGAAGGAAGATGTACGAGTGATGAGGTTCAGAGATAGGCACATGACACAGTGTGAAGTCTATTACATTGAACACGGGGTTGATCCCTATGCTCTCAAGTAACTCTAATTCATATACATTAGAGCTTATTCTGCTAAGTATGATCTTATTTTTTTAGGTATTAGTTTTTAGACTCCTAAATAAAAAATCTATCATGATTAACACAAATCATAATATAATCTCTTACAAAATATTTCATTAACCTCTTATGAGAATCTATAACTAATTTATACTTAGCATAATTTACAACAAACTTTGACAAAATACCTAAATGCAAATCATGTAAATCTTGTGCAAAAGATGATGCAAACTCGCTAGTTCTATAGGATATTGGTAACTCAACTATCTATGGACATAAAGACATATCCAATTCATGAAAAGGCTCTTTCCTATGGATCTATTTACTAAATTGTTCTATGCAAACTCAGCCATGGGTAAGAAACCATCCCAGCTAATCACGTGCTCACCAATAAGATGTGTAAGTAAATCTCCTAATCTTCTATTAACAACTTCTACCTGTCCATTAGTTTGTAGATAAAAAGCTATTGAAAATAGAAGTTTGCTACCCATTTTCTTCCATAAGATTTTTCAAAAATAACTCATAAATTGTGTGTCCTTACCAGCACAATAATATTTGGGAGATTGTAGTTGAACCACCTCACAAAAAAATGGTGGTACTATATTTGAAGTGCTAAAGGTTTTAGAGCAGGCTATGAAATGAGCTATCTTGGAGAATCTATGGACCACAACAAGGATAGAGACATGGCCTTGAGCAGTACAATATAATCTATGGACAAAATCCATACTCAAGTCCTCCTAAGGGAAACATGGAATTAGCAGAGATGTGTACAATTTTGCTCTTTTTATAAGAACTATTTTTCATTTCACACCTTACAATACGCCATTCTCTTTGCAACATGCTAGGTTGGTAAGATTGATCTTTTATAATAGCCAATGTCTATCCCTTCCAAAATGCCATATTATCCCACCTGCGTGGACCTCTAGCATAAGAAATTCTCTTAACAATGATTAGAAAACAAAGAGTCATGCACCATGAAATAAGTAACCATCCATTAGCATGTAATTTGGATCTCTTATTATAAGGTCTTCTATAATATTTGAGTATGTCTCTCCAAAGTCAGGGCACATGACATAATCCCCAATCATGCTCTTAAATCCCACCACCTTCACACTCATTGTGTATGCAAATTTGTTTTGAACACCTGCTTGGTATATGAGCACAAGTATATACTCTTGTAATATTCCACCCATTTTACATGCCTAGCGCTTAGCTTCTTTTACGCACTGAAGTACCTCAAGGCCCAATGAACAAAGAACAATACAAACTCACATAGTAATAGGAAGTGTAGCCAATAGTGCAATACTAGCACAATTGCGTATAATTATCAATCATAGTTTGGGTACCTTTGATAGGCCTCATGTAACTTTTCACAAAAGAACACAATAAGATAACCCTTTTGAATTAGTCTCTAATTCCCATTCTTGAAACGTTGCAAGCTACCATGAAGACTTTGCTGAAATCATGTAACTAAAGCATTGGAGTATCAATTAACTTAACTTTTATGGTCTCAAAGCTTGAATAGCCATTGCAGCCCATTGGAACTCACCCTTCTTAAGACAATCCATAATAAGAGCAACAATAGTATTAAAGCCTAGGATAAACCTAGGGTAAAATATAACGAGTCGATGGAAACCATAGACGCCGTGTATCATGATGGGTGTCGACCATTCCTAGATAGCCATGATTTTATCAGAATCTGCTGACACTCCCTCACTTGATACTATAAAATATAGAAAGGTCAATATTGTGGTCATGAAGGTACACTTCACGTGGTTGACATATAATCTCACTTAGAAGTACCTCCAATGCCCGAAAAAAATGAGATAAGTGATCTCCTCTAGTTCGACTATAAATTATAATGTTGTTAAAGCAAACAATAAGGAAAACTCCTAGTTAAGGTCAAAGAACACAAGTCTTGACTTACATGAAGGTACTTGAGGCATTAGATAACTCAAATGGCATAATTAGCTATCTATACAAGCCTCACTTTCTCTTGAAGGTAGTCATCAATTCATCACTTTCTTTCACCCTAAATTGGTGTTATCCACTCTACAAATCAATATTGGATAAAATAATTGCTCCAACCATCATGTCAAGCAAATAATCAAGCCTAAATATTAGAAACCAATACTTCTTCTTTGGAGTACGGAGAGCAAGAAAAACATAAGGTGATAACTTGTTCTTAATAAATCCATTTTAGAGCAATTCTTGAACTTGTTCTTATAACTTAGCATGCTCAATTGGGTTCATTCAATTATGTGGCAAATTAGGTAAGGATGACCTTGGGACAAAGTCTACAACATGCTGAATACTCCTCAATAGTGATAATTCATCTAGCAACTCTTAAACACAAGTATCCTTGAACTCCTCTAACAGATCTTGAATATCTCTGAAGTTTTATGCATCAAACCACCACAACAAAGACAATCTCGCTCTCTTGACTTTTAAGGTCAAACTATTGTTGTTCATGAGGTGTAACGACTTCTTTCTCTCGATCAGTCCAAATGTCAATTCACTTGATGAGCCAAAGGATCTTTTGGTCTTATTGGATTTAGAAAAAAACAATTCCCTTCCATTCAAAGCCTTGTTGTTTGTTCTCCAATAATAGATAACTCTTAAGGTCATATAACCAAGAATGACCAAATAGAACATGAGTAACGACCATAAGAACATTGCATCATATCCGATTAGAGTAGCCTCCTAATTGGATTGGTACACAACATCTCTGGATGATTGGAATCCTAGCCTTGTACACTCATGCAACATGATATGGTAGTAGGTGAGCCTTGGGTGTTAATTTCATCTGACTAATCACTAATATGGCTACGATATTCATGCAACTCCTATTATCTATAATGAATTTGCATACCTCATTACCATGCATGAAGTGCGAAAGATAGCAGTCCTTGTCCAATCTATGTTAACTCATGGAGTAGTTAACACACGACACATTAAAACTAGATGTGGGGCCTCCAAGGTTTCATCAACATCACTAGCATTATCACAGGGGTCCATTCAAACTAGATTCACTTGGTCATCCTGATGCTCCTCTCCTAACTCTTCCTCTAATGGTTCAACTAATAAGTTGTCATAAACATTGATTCATATAGTATCGATTTTTTCTATAAGCAAAATAAATAACACCAATGGATTTAGAGGTAGAAGTCTCCTCCATAATTTTCTTACCCTTAACTACGCTAGTAGTTGTGCCATCTATCCTCACACCACTCACTAGTATTGGATTCAGCATTTTACTAATAATATTCTTATCTATTGATTTGTCTCTATAGTGTGAGCCTTAGGTATTGCTCAAGGTAAAAGGCATTTTGGAAAGCCTCTTTAAAATTATAAATTTGATGTGTCAACATCTCTCGTCTCAAATCATAATGCAAACTAATCCTGAATCAGGCTATCATGTAGCGCGAGTCCTATGACGTATCGCATTGAACTAAGAGGCCATTGAAGCAAATCATATAGTCCGATACACTCATTGATCCTTGCCATAGAATAGCCAACTCATCAAATAGATGATCCAAATAAGTCACTGGAAAATATTTAGATTTCAAAATTTTCTTCTCCTCCCAACCCATCATAAGGGATTGTCTAGATCATACAAATTATCTTTCTTGATTTATCCAAAAACTATTAGCATGTCGAATCAATTTCATATGAGCAAATCTCACCCTCTTTTAATTAGACATCAACTATCAATCAAAGTACTAATCCATATCTATTAAATAATCTACAAGTAATTTTGGTTTCAATCGATCATTAAATGCCGATGAATCAATTTTCATCCTTTTTATCAATTCATTATCTAATCTAGATCTCGATCTTCTTTTCTTTGATAATCCTTCTCATGTTGATGTTGTTGATACACAGTAGGTCCCCATGAAACATCAAGATAGTCATATTGTTATAGAGTAGGCATCCGCCGCACCCGTGGGAAGTAAGGATCACTCCCTTCCCGATATGACTCATCCACGAATCGACGATATTGCTCTAAAGTGTTGACCTTTAATAAGGGACAAACGACATCCATAATGGTGGCTTAGCTCGTCGAATGGGTGCATACTCCACACTCCCAAAAAAAGAGGCATAATCATCAAATGTTGGGTCAAGAGACCGCATCTACTCTGTAGGAGGTGGTGAAGCAACCTCTCTTAAAACCAACCTTCCATCCCTTTCTAAACAACTATGCGGTGAGGTCTGGTAAGGTCCGGTGAGGTCTATCTCTCCAAATAGCAACAACATCCACATGTGCTCTAACTCACCAATTCCCTTATTGGCTATATTAAATAAATCTTTCATTCATTCTTACAGCCTAATGAGAATTTGTTTTTGTTGGTCAATCAACCTACAATGGTATGATCGACCAATCGTTGTAGCTATAATATTTCCTAAATGAAACCCAAGTCTCTGATGGCAATCTAATGCAAAAGAAAAGTTTGTAACCCAAATTTGTGACTACTAAAGATACTTGATGAGATAGGAAACACTCTTTTAATTTAATATATATTTAAATTACTTATATTTTATGAGTTAATTAATCTGAATGTATCTTATTTAATTATTTAATATAATTTAAATATTTTTAGTATTATATTTTTTTAACAAAAATTGAATTAATTCTCTAAACAATTGGTATTAAAAAATTTGTTTTTACCTTAAGATCTATGTGATCATTTAAATTACCTCAATTTTAATTTTAAATGCAAAAAACAAACATAATACATCGAGGATTTTGGTTAATCAATGCATGGCATAAATCAAAGACAAATTTTATACAAAGCCAGCAAAACTTTCAAATGATTACGAAATATTCACATAAATCCTAAAACTTTAACTAAAAGATCTCTCCATGTGTCTCAAGAAAATTAATTCTTAAGTATAAGTGAAAAAATACTTAAGCATATATGAAAGAAAAAAGAGTATCCCTAATTTTTTTAAACAAGATAAACCAATAAAGAAATAGAAAATATACAAATAGAAATTGTATTCACATAAAATCAGCACACTACAAAAGTATAAAGAGAATAATAAGAAAATAAATGAAAAAAGAAATAATGACTCACGAGTTCACAATTAGAAATACACTCATTAATGTACAACACTTCTATCTAGGTAATAGCATCATTGACACACCAATTGTACTACCAATATCCTGATCTCTCAAATTTTATTTACTAGACATATAGCATATGCCAAAGACCCCAAAATATGTCTCAAACTCACCCTTTTATAATATATCACACACCTTTCTCGCACTTCCAAGTACTTCCACATGGGTAGCCACTCAAAGCCATGTTTTCCCATGAGTTTACTATTCACTCATGTAAAATAAATATACACACATACAAAATGATCTGGCCATGCACCCACATAGCCTCCTTGACAAGAGCCAGGCTATGTGTTGATGATGCATTCGTAAGCGCACCCTGGCAATAGGCATGCCACATGACTTGGGCATGTGGGCACGCACAAGCCGTGATCACGTGCAATTGGCATGTGGTCACATGTGTGATGGGCACGTAGGCACATCTGATAGGCTGATCAAGTCTAGGACACAAGCAAACACCTCTACGATATGTAACTTGTTAGACAACTTAATAGTAGATATTCTCACTCATAACAAATATAAGATAGTAGATATTCCCATTCACAATAAATAGAGTAGCAAAAAAATAAGATAAAAAAATCCAAATAACTAGTTAACTATATAGAAAATGTATCAAGCCTAGGATTGGTCAATCTCATAATATTACCTTGGTGATGAGTCAAGATGCTTTGTATCACTTTTCATAATATAGTTTGAATATATATTTGGCTACAAATCTTCATCTTATAAGATAAATACATAAACTTGTAACCATGTAGTTAATGGCTAGTAAGCATGGAATATAATAAGCATAGGTTTTGGCATGGTTACACAACAGGTCACTCATTTTACAATTATGAAACTAGATACTTGACATAATTGTATCCACACAAGGTGCTTAATCCTCCTAGGTACTTCTAAGATAGGTAGATCCATATCTATGGTTAACCTTTCAAGGTACATAATACTAAAATCATATTCACATATGTGTATTCTCTAAGTTACACATCCACTTTCCTAAAAAAAATGAAAGAGTTTCCATGATATTTGCAAAAAAAAAATATCCTTCTTTCTTAGAAGTAAAAGGTGAATAAAATATTTTGACTTTTGTATTTGATAAATAAAAATTAATCTTATAAGACACGTGATTCAAACAATGCTATGGTATAAGAGCTATGTTTTATAAAGTTTTATTCAAATTTACTCCTTTGCTAACTAAAGCACAAATTTATATTTTTCTCACATAACTGTACACAACAAGCTACCATGTACTTTATTTCTTTGACACCATGAATGATACAATGCTACTTGTGTATTGGATGTGCTAATGGTAGCAAATGTCAGCGTATGAAATTAGATTCAGATGTAAATGTCCAAGCAATAAACAAAGGAGGCAAATGCTTGCTTTTTATTAAATTTTTTGAGAGGATGTGAAGCACCATGATTTCCCAAAGGTCATAAATGACATAGATGTCAAGTTAATGAACTATTCTTAAAAATTCTAAAAAAAAATTGGACACCAAACTTCCATTTTTCCTAACTTCAATCTACAGACTAGTGATCATAGAAGGTTCTCAGTCAAAATATGGCTGGTTTATCATCATGCCTGATATTAACAAATACCAAGTCTGCATACAATAGTATAAATAAATCAATCAATATGAGATGTTTCATAATGATAATAGTGGTAAAAAGAAATGACATTATCCAAGAAGCATCAAATAAAGCATTGACTACATGTCACTAGTTCAATTCTAGCATACCCTAACACCATTGTCATTTTTGTTTGTATACCTTAGATTCAAATAAGTGTATATAAACTAATTTCATAAAATGTTGAAACAATAGTATGACATAGGGATGGTTATATGTCATTATTAGATGGTTCTTTCTTCCATGATTTTATTTTTTATATAACAATCTAGTTCAATTTCAAAGTTCAATTGAGTCAAAATCAATCTATTTTGAGTTGAGTAGTTCAAAATCAATTTCAAGTTGACAATGACAACTATTTATCAAAAATATTGAATTTGACTCGAAGTAAAATTTACTGAAAATTAAAAAGTCAACACTTGTAGGAATATGATGAGGGGTTGCTTGAAGGGAGCATTGAGAAGGATTTTGCTGTAAATTAATAGATGTTTTGGACACTTTGGAAAAAAATTATTAATAACTGATATATATTCCTGGATGAAGAGACCCTACTTTTTGGTAGTTTTAAAAAAAGAAGAAAGCTTATTATTGTCACATGTATTAAGCTTAGAGGAAGGCATCCACAAGTGGTCCGGATATGCTAGGACTTGCATACATCAGTAGTTCATTTTGCTGCAGAAGTGTTGTGAATTACGGTTAAGTACTTGGTGATGTGATTAATCTTAACTTTGACTAATCTTGTCATCGATATATACACATTTAATTTGGGATTTATTTCTGCAAATGTGGTGCTATCCTTGGCCTTTTTTTCTTTGGAAAGTATAATCTACTACCTAGTCAGCTTATTGAAAACTATATAATTATTTGTGGGTTATGACAGATCCATAGGCACACCAAGAATTCACCACAAATCCAACAATCATAGCACACCATTGTTACTTCCATCCATGCAATATATAGTGGGTGCTCACTCTCATGGTGCAAATAGCTGAGTCAGCAAGGACAAGTAAAACCTAGAATATCACTTTACAGGAGGGCAGGGTTTCGAACTTGCAAAAGTTTAGACACATCCAGTTCCTCACCAAATTTATGACTGATTATTTCTAAATAGTGTTATTGTTTTTCATTGATGTTAAGCGCCAAAAAAATGTAATTGATATCTGTTGAATGATTAGTTACCTCTAAATAAGACATGGAGACTAAATTCCAGCCAGCAGCAGAAATATATCGTCGTTTTAGCATTGTGTGTCCCAATGGACTTCCTGAAAAGAAACCAATTCTCATTAGTTAGAAAATATATAAAACTACCCAACTAAGCTCCTTTGATGCAAACAAACAGGTGAGACTTACCTAGGTTCCTTGAGAAATGTGATGGGCCATCAATCTCAAAAGCAAGCTTTTTATCAAGTAATACAGCATCCAAAGTGTAACCATCCACAACATATTCTCTCACCCACTCAAGGCCAGTGCTGACGAGAAGTCGTGCTACCTCTTTCTGGAATGTAGAAGTTGTCTTCTGGTTGAAACGCTTAGTCTTTCCAGCTCGTGATATCTTCTCTTCAATATCCTTCCTTAATGATAAACCAAGATGAGGGTATTCAAGCTTCAAGCACTGATTAACTAGCTGAATTTGTGAAGCAAACATAATATCTTCTCTATATTGTTCAGAAACCCACAGCTCTTCATGTTTACGCAAAGCATTCCAAACATAAGAGAAGAATGGTCGTTCCATCTGACCAAGAACAGCATATGACCACGCTATGTTCCCAAGCTGATCCCGGGTAAATTGAAGGAAAAATGTATCCGAGACCTCTTCTGGCTTATTGAAATCTTCAGGAATATCGTCAGCCTTGTCCTCCATATTATCTAGTGAGCCGGACCTCGCTTCTTTGCAGCATTGGAGATTATCCAACTCATTAAATACCTGATCAAGTGAATCCAAGAGGGGATCAACACAGACATTCAGAGAAGCAAATGCCCATAAAAACTGTGCGAGTTCTTGCTCCTTGAACAAGTGGACAACTTCAGCTGCTCTAACAGCTAAACTTGAAAAGAGTTCTGGCGCTGAGTGCTGCATTGTTGCAAAAGCACCAGCAAAGTTGGCCAAATTTTGCGCATTGAATTCCCCAACCTTTATTGCTGCAACTTCAGCAACTCTATCCATTTCAGACAAATAGAGTAGTTCACCACCAACCTTGGACAATGCCCATGCAACGTTTGATATCCCCTGAGCAGAGAACTCTGGCAAGGCAATCATTGCAATACCAACAAGCATAGACATCTCTTTTTGACGGGCAAATGCCAGCCTATGAGTTTTTGTCAAAGACACCTTATCCATGTTCTTGGCTATGCGATGAAGAGCAGTAGCAATATTGAGGGGAGTCAGCGGAGAAGGATGTAAACCTTTTGCTACAGCTGATATAGCTTCGGTTGCGACCTCAAGGACTTCCTCTGCAGTTTGGGCGTCGAGAATGTCCTTGTTGAGGTTTATCTCCTTCTTTCTATCAGATGGTCCTGAAAATTGGGATAGCTTCTCAATAAAAGCCTCTCTAGCTTTCTCCTTCCTTTCCATAAACATCCCATCTGCAAGCGTACTCACTCTCCCAAGAAGATCACTGTTGTCTTCCTCCATTTCATTATCCGAATCAAAGCCTTCAAGGTCACTATCCGAATCTTCGAAAGTCTTTTTCTTATTTGCTTTCACCTTGTCCAGCCCCTTAGCCTTCTTCTTCTTCTTCCTCTTTGCTGTCACCATTTTCTCAACGGAAGCTTTCAAACCTCTAGCTTCAATTGTCTTCAACGCAGCCATCCTTGCCCGCACACACCAATCCATGCTGTCAGCATCGTCAAGCAACCTTGATTTCTCCTGTCGCTTCTTCCCATTTTGAGCAGACTTCAAAGAAGGTGCCAATCCGAGGAACTCCAATTCCCACTGCGGTGTATGCTGCTTTGGCTCTTCCACTTGTCTCAAATCCGCATAAGTGCTTTTCAGTTTGGAATTATAAACCTTGGGTTTGCTCCAGAAATTTACCTCAATTTTAGGATTTAACCCAGAAACCGATTTCATTAACAGGAAACAAGATGGTGGAAAAACAATTTTGGATGGAAGCCAATCAAGATTGCATCCCAGCTTCAACTTGCACGATTTGGGATCCATATAGTGTTACACTATACAACTGAACTGGAGAGGACCTGCAGTAAACAATCTTCCCTGTCTCTCCCAAGTGTTCTCCGTTTGCGTCAGCGCCGATTGAGCAGCGGAGGAGGATAACGAGGGCAGATCGCCGACTCGAGGACTGGATCGAGGCGAAGCTTTAAAGCGGAGATCAGTGTCCAAGCTTGCCGTCGGTAGACCTTACAAGCAGATAAGAGCCCAAGTCTAGAGTAGGATTAAGTAAAATATGTTTAATAACCTTGATAAAATGGGTTTCTTGACTTAAAAAACATTTAATGATTGTTAATTTAGGTTTGCTGAATCTATTTTTTCTTTTTTATCATTGTTGATTTAGATTTGTGAGAGTAAACCCTAATTGACAATGATAGCAATGGTTGTCAATAGGAGATGGCGTTCGACAAAGAAATTGAGAATGATCAATAAATAATAAGTACTAAGAGTCATCAACTGATAACTATAATAGGAAATGATGATAATTGATTTAATTAGACATTGATGATGACTGACAATGTATAGTCAGCGATAATAATGGATGATAATGGTCAGTGTAATGGTGATATTCAATAATAATAGATGAGATGATGAGAGTAGATGATGACTATCTTATATCTAATGATCATATTAAAGTTAATGAAAAATACAAATGATTTGATTAAGCAAAAAATATGACTAAGTTAACAAGATTAACTTAATGATTTTGTGACTCGATTAATACTGTTAAGTTTAAGTTAATCAAAGCAATAACCGAGAGGCCTTGGTCCATGGATGCTCGTTGTTCCCCTACGAAGGAGGCAGGGAGCCTGGGCAGCTGCGCAGAATCAGACCACCCACCCAAGTAGATTCTCAAGAGGAAGGCCAGCTACTGAAATGAGTACGGGGAGGTATGGTAAGGCGAGGAGCCTATCCATAGCCAAAGGAAGGGGTCTGTCAAGACGGGCTTGGTTACCCAAGGTTCGGGGAGACAGGGACATACATGGCCATCAACCTGAGGCGAACTGGGAAGCTGGAAGGGCACAAACATGGCAGGCAGCAACATATAAAGGGAAACTGCCATTAGTGGAGTAGGCAGACTTTGCAAGGGAGGACAGCTTATGCAGGGATGATGGTTGTATCAAAACTTAGAAGTAGGGGTGCCCTAACTATGCATTTCGTGGAGCGCAGAAAGCCGAAGGTGGATAATGGGATGGGGACGACACATCATGAGAGTGTGCATCCGAGAACCTTCTCTGTGGGGTGGATAAGGTAGGGGATCCAAATTGGTGTCTAATGACAGCAAAACTTGTGATTTGGAACATCAGGGGCATCCAAGACAGAAAGTCGAAGGGATATCTGCGAAGGATTGTTCGTGACAACAGCGTTGCGGTGGTGGCACTCATGGAAACTAAGGTGCAAATTTTCCTTAGAAAGGATGTGGATTGGCTGCTCGGTAGGGACTGGAACTTCGCGGTGCAACCCTCGCCCGGGATGTCAGCGGGTATCATCCTACTGTGGAAGAATTAGGTGAATATTATAGTCACGCTGACCTCGCTGCATGTGGTGGCTTTCCAAATTAATTTGTGCGGCAGGAAGATGATAAATTGTTGTGTGGTTTATGGCCTGAAGGATCACTCAAAGCGGCGGGAGGCTTGGGAGGCGGTGAGGCGCGTGAATGCAGGTGATATTCCATTCATGGTGGCAGGGGATTTTAACATCATAATGTCTTAAGAAGAGAAAAGAGGCGAGAGAAAATTCAGCTTTGGAAAGGAACAGCAGGAACTTGCGGACCTAATGCAGGACATGCAGCTAGTGGATGTGGGTTTCTTTGGGAATATTTTCACATGTTGTAATGGAAAGTTGGGGGGAGCTCGAATTCTGGAGAGGCTTGTCAGGGTTCTCCTAAATTCTGTGGGATTGCAGGCATTCCCTGAGTGCACCGTCACGCATCTTGGTAGGCTGGGCTCTGATCACTGCCCCTTGCTGGTTGATCTAGACAGTCGGCAACCGAGGAAGCACTCCTCTAGACTTCAATTTGAAAATGTTTGGCTCAATTTCCTACAGGCAATCGGGGTGGTGCACCATGCATGGAGCAGACGTGCAAGAGGTGATCAGATGGAGGAGCCATCGATCAAATTCCGCCGCTCTTTCGTTGCGTTGCGATAGTGGAGCAAAGATGAGTTGGGGAACGTTGCTAATAATAACAAGGAGCTGGAGAGACGCATCAATGCATTGCAGATGAAAGAATCTACGGAGGGACTGTTGGAGGAGGAGAGCGTGCAGCTTGACCACACAATTTCGATGTTTCATCGCAGGTGAGCCCTGGAGGAGAAGTGGTGGTGGCAGCGGGCGAAGCTTCATTGGGCACAGCTTGGGGATCATAACACCACATTCTCCATGCTGTCGCGCCGGCCTGGGCACGCATGAACCGCATAACACTGCTGAAGGATGAGGAGGGGAAGATGGTGGATACGCCGGAGGATGTCGGTGCTGCCCTTTTGACTTTCTTTAAGAAGAAGTGGAGCGGTGAGGGATGTGCACCTCCGTTGCTAAACTTTGTGCCGAAAGCCACCGTAAGGGACGATATGGCCTCTCAGTTGTGCCGCAAGATTACAGAGTCGGAGGTTATTGAGGCTATCAGGGGGATCAGGAGGAACAAAGCACCAGGAAATGACGGCATTACTGCTGAATTCATCCATGGCTTTTGGAAGATTACCCGTAGGGACATTACCCATGTGGTACTGGCCTTCTTCGACACTAAGAAAATGCCAAAGCAATGGAAGGAGACTCTAGTGATATTGATTCCTAAGCATAAGGGCGCTTGTATGCCGACACATTTTCGTCCTATAAGCCTTTGCAACACGATTTATAAGGTAGTGGCGGGTGTCTTGGTGGAGCGGCTGAAGCCCCTGATGCCTCTCCTCATCTCACGAGAGCAGGGAGCCTTCTTTCCGGGTCGCAGCATCTCGGATAACGTCTTCATCGTGCAAGAAAATGGCGGCCCGAATGCACTCTTGCTCTTCCAGTTTCAAACTCAGGGCGGTAAAGCTGGACATGATGCAGGCGTATGACAGCGTTCGTTGGGACTTTTTGATTGAAATGCTGAAGATCCTAAGGTTCCCTCCGCTTTGGTGCGATTAGATCACTACCTGTATCCTCTCTCCTTCATTTGGGGTGCTCGTCAATGGCGTTCGCCTGCCGTGGGTGCAGGCTCAGCAGGGGTTGAGGCAGGGTTGCCCACTCTCGCTGTATCTTTAAGTCATTGCGTCGGAGTATTTGTCTGCACTTGTGCATGAATATGAGACCAAGCAGCTGCTGGGATTCAGCCAGGACAGCACGCGTCGTTGATCTCACATCTGTTGTATGCTAACAATGTCTTAATTTATGCCCATGCAACGCACACGGGCGTGCGCTCTGTATGCAAAGTTATTATGTGCTTCAGCAAAGCCACGGGCCTGCAGGTAAACTTCTCTAAGTCCAGAGTATACTTTAGCAGAAGGAGCAGCAGGATGCAGGTGAAGAAGGTTGCTAAGAAGCTTGGCATGGTATGCGGTGGTTCCCTCATTTACCTCGGGGTGCCCATTACGGCGAAGCGACTAAAGATGGCGGACTTTAATTTTCTAATCCAGAGGATGGAGGCATGTATTGCAAGCTGGTGGATCCGCCCCCTGTCACTCGTTGGCAGAGTTTCACTAGCCACCTCGGTACTCAACGCTATCCCCAGCTACGTTCTCAGCCACGGTGTTGTGCCGGTGGGAGTCATCGACGAGATGGAGAGGCGCGTGAGGAGTTTCCTGTGGAATGGTGTGAGCAACACTCACATGACCCATTATGCTCCATGGAGCTGTGTTACGTTACCAAGGAAGGCGGGCGACTTGGGGCTGAGGGACCTTTGCGTTTGGCAACGCGTCCTGATGATGAAGCAGTGTAGACGCGTGCTGTGTCTCAAGGAAATCCCCTGGGTAGACATCCTCAGGAGAAAGTACACGGTGACTCATGTGGCTTCAAGGATTCCTTGGAATGTCTCCCATTCATGCAAGCTTGTGCTCAAGGCTATGCCGACTGCGGTGGCAGAATTTGTATGGAGAATTGGTGATGGGAAGAAGACGAGATTTGAGGAAGATAATTGGCTTGGCTTCCTCCCTATTTTCATCTGGCCGATGTTAACAAATATGAAGTCGGTGTGGCCAGCGAGGGTGGCAGATTGCATCACTGCCGAGGGTGAATGGAACGTCTCCAGCATTCGGGCGTGGCCATGGCCGGACGAGCTGGTGGGACTTGGAGCAGATGAGGGGTCTCTGGAAGCTCAGAACTTTGCCACGGGTGCTCTTGTTTCTCTGGCGCGTGGTGGGAGACTACTTACCTACGGCGACGTGGTTGACGTGGAGGGGCATGGCTGAGAACCAGAGTTGCGTGTGGGGTTGTGCAACGAAGGAGACCGCGCAGCACGTTATCTGGGACTGTCTGCAAGCCCAGGGATTCTGGCGGGACCTGACTGCACGTGACGCGGTGTCTGGCGACGAGGAGGATCATGCAGTTGGGTGTGATTTCATCCGGCGGCTTATGGATTTTGTCGGATCACTGGCGGCGAGGCACGGAGTCGGTGCTGATCACGCTGCTTTTCTGGCCACTACCATGTATTATATATGGGGGAGGAGGAACACGAGGGCCCAGTCGGTAACCCCAATACTCTATTGCGTAACGTGAGGATGGAGATCATTGTTGTAGCTGAACAGTGTAGCATTTATACATCCTTGTCCTGCGGGAACCCTTGTAGTTCGCCTGAACTGTCTGTAACCCATAAATGGGTTCTCCCTTACTGGATGGATAAAAGTGAACTGCGATGCTGCATGTGGAGTGGACTCTGCAGGCATTGGGTTGGTGGTTAGAGACCATATGGGGATACCGCTTCTAGTGATGGGCAGGAGGTTTGTATCTCAAGCCTGCGAGGCTATGGAGGTTCAGGCTCCATTGGAGGCTCTTCAGCTAATGCGGAAGACCCTGTCACAGTTTCAGGCTGTGGAGCTGCAGACGGACTCCATGATGGCGATGTTGAAGGTCCGAAAGTTTATTGCCAACCTGCCTGTGGTTTGCCCCCTTGCTGAGATCATACACAGTGTTAGAGGCTTTGACGCCCTTACAATAACGCATATATACAGGGAGAGGAATGGGTCTGCCGATTGGGTGGCGCGAGCGGCTTGTCGTAACGACTTTGCCTGGGATAGGGGTACTTCATATCCCAAGCCAATTATCAAACTAATGCTGCTAGATTTCATGTATGATCCTCCGTGAGGATTACGTTATAAATCATCTTTTGTAGGGCTTATGTCCCTTTTGGAATAAAAAAAATGCAATAATATCCAAAAAAAAAAAAGGTTAAAGATGTTGGAAACATTAGCCAAAGGCCAATCGATGTTGGCATCTTTTTTAATGTTAAGAAAGTTTGAAAATTGGAGGATATAAAACTAGTTGTTTTAATTGCTCTTTGGAAAATAATGATTCATAAAATAGGCTATAATGAGGATGAAATAATTATGATTTATGATGGTGTTTTTTTTAAAATTTTTTTTTTGTGAGAATAAGAAAACTTACGATAGCTCTTTCATAAAAATTTTGATGTTTTTTTAGGTTAAAAGACTAACCACTCAACAAAGTATAGCCTTTTATAAGTTGGTGTACATATATTAGCATATATCATTATAAAAATTAGTTCAAAAATATTTGTTTTGAATATAAGTTTATTTTAAAAAAATTCAAATAAAACTCAACAAAGTATAGCCTTTTATAAGTTGGTGTACATATGTTAGCATATATCATTATAAAAATTAGTTAAAAAATATTTGTTTTGAATATAAGTTTATTTTAAAAAAATTCAAATAAAATTCAAATAAAGATTTAGTGGTTAATAAAGCCATGTATATTATGAGGTTATATATAAAAGTTTATTGAGATTGCTTACGATATTAGGAAGTTATATTAAAGAGATTAGTCATTTCAAAAGCAAAGTGGTTCGATGAATGTATAATAATTATTTTTTTGTTATATATTTTTGCATTTATTATCTTTTTATGATAATATTTTGTAACCATTGTTTTAATCTAGATAGATCAAAGGCTAGTTTTGTGTTATTTTGGTCGATTCATACATTTTATGGTCACTTATACTATTAAAAGCAATTTTTTAATTAGATTAGCAATCAAGTATGACAAGGATACTATTGTGGTTAAGATTTTCATCATGGGAGACTGGTTAACAAAACCCTCCTTGGGAGATTCCACTTAGAATCACTTAATATAAGTATATCATAACCTCGATGCATTCATTATTTTCTACTCAATTCGAGAGCATTATGTTTTTTTTTCACTCTATATTTATTGAAATCCTTTAAAATCTGTTGTAATAATCTTTAAGTAGCTTGAATTTATTAATGAAATCCAATATTTGACATTTGAAAGTTTCATGTCATTTTTGAATTTAATAACCTTTAAGATGTCTAAAGTGATGTCTCTTAGATTGTAAGACTTAAATCATTAAATTCATGGATTCATAAGGTGATATTCTATTTGTCATTCTTTGGAAGTTAGTATTTTTATGTTTGACCTTTTTTGCTTTGCTTCCAAATTCCTTTCAAGTTTACACAAAATTTGGGTGATTATTTAATAAAGAAAACGACTGCACATGGTTGTGAAAGCTTGTGTAGCCAGTGACAATTTATTTGTTCAAAGCATCCTATGATTCTAAATGTAAATGAGACCTATTTACACCTTAAACAAACTCCATCACAAGGAAAAAGAATTTAAATCCCATTATAATTCAAGTTTAAACCCTATTAAATAGATTCCAATTGATATGAAATTTTGGGGCGTGAAAGTTTCCAAAAATTTGAAGCTAGAATATGGATTTTAGTTATTTTTTGACAAGATTCTTAGGAATTGTTTGGTTTATTTTTTAAGTACCTTTGTTGTAAAAAAAATTAATAATTGTAAAATAAGATATAATATAAAATAAAAAATAAGTATATGAATTTTCTTGAAAAATAAAAAATATAAATTGAAATAATATTGATAAAATATAAGATGAATTGTATAAGAATTGAGAAGATGAGATAAGAAAAACAAGAAAACTGTATAAGAGATCTTTAAGATCTATCAAGTTAGTAAATTAAATAATTATGATATAAATAAGTTGCTAAATTTTTTGAATCTTATTGTGAAATATATGATAATATGATTATCAATATAATATGATTTATATATGTATAGTTTTATGATTATAATTTTATTACTATTAATATATGTATATATATTTATATACATATACATATATATGTATTTGTATATTTATGATTATATGATTATAAATTAAGGCATATGATAAAAGAAAAAAAAAATAAAAATAAAAATAAAGACAAAAAATGAATTATATTATTATCGAGTAATTTAGTAGATCATGAGAAAGAAATAAAGATAAGATAAATTATTTACTCTGTGACCTTATTCTAAAGCTAGTTGATAAATGAGATTAAAGTTATTGTTATTATCATAAGTATTCAAAGATGAGATAGTAACACAACATATGCCTTTCATTATCAACACAAAGATGTTGCATTAAGATTGGTAACTCTGTGATAAATGAGATAAACATCATCTCTCATGTTATTTGTACTTTAAAGATGAAACTGTAACAAAATAGAAGCCCCATTTTCATCAATATAGGAGGTGAATAATATGGATGATAATGTCATGATGATGACATGATATGAGATCTTTTAAAGTAGAAATAATAATCATAAAAGAAAATTTAAGCTAAAGAAAAAATAATAAGAAAATGATGAGAAATAGATAAAAAAAATGAAGCAATTTTAAATATAAAGTAAGAAAAAAATATGATATGACACAAATACATATGATATTAGTACTATATCATGATTATGTGTATATATGAGTTGGATGCATATGAATATAGAAATTTTGATTTGGATGTTATTGAGATTATATGATTTATATTAGGAGAGGTTTATGACATATGATCGAAGTTGACAATGAGTGAAAACTAAGTGATAACCCAACAAAAGAATCTTTGGATAAATAATGACTTTTAATATGCTTCTAGGGTAGACAAGTATGTGATGAATATTCTCATACTAAACTATTAAAAGAGTAATTTTAATGTTTATATGAGATATCATAGTCTTAAGATATTAAAAATCTATTGAGAATAAAACCTAATTAGATTAAGATAAGATGATCCAACGGGATAATGACTCAATATAGTGAGATCAAAATATTGAGACATCTTTTAAAGATAAAATCTACTTGGGACTAAAAAGAATATAAAAAAATGTGGAGTAATGACTTGAGAGAAGAATTATTAGTTAAGGAGCATCTCTTATCTCATATTAATTATTAAAAGGATTATTTTAGTATTTATATAAGATATTATGGTATTAAAATATTGAGATATATTTTAAAGATAAAATATACTTGGATTAGGATAAGAGAATCTAAAAAGATAATATTTTAATATAGTGAGAGGAAGATATCGTAGATGATTATGGCTTTTAGAGATAAGCCTAATGAAATTTGTGACTTGTTTTCCATAAGGTGAGAAAGTTAAATTAAGTATATTGAGAATTATAGTTTTTATTAAAATAGTGTAAATGTTACTTATCGTTTAGCTTTATCTCTACAAATGATAAGAATCTATGATACATTTTATGTTTATCTTGAGAAAGCATGTTTTAAATCCTTTTTACATGATCTAATATGGTTAAAAGATAATTGAAGTCCAATTAAATATAAGTCATTAAGAAAACAATGAAAATTTTTTGTTAGAAAAATAAAATAGCTTAAAAATAAATAGGTCAAATGGTTAAAATAATATTAAAGAATGGGAATAAAAGAAAACAAATAGTAAAGAAACATCCAAAATATTCTAAATTAAAAAAAAACTTTTAAAAGGAGAGAATTATGACGTTCTAAAAATTATTACTAACTAATTATAATTATATATATATATATACACACTAACTAACATACCAACAATTAACTAATTATATATATATATATATATACTCTTATTATATAGATAGAGAAATTAAAATTTTTCATATACATTATACAGTGTAGAATATATTTTTTTTGTATAATAAAATAATTTAAAATATTCAGTATTTAAAAATTTTAAAAATAATCATTGTTGTAAAGATTATCATTAGTGAGTTAATGGTATCAATTTCATTAAAAAAAGTACATCATTTGAGATTATAATAATTTTGAAATTTTTATGTATATATATATGTAAATTGAGATATACTTTAAGTTTATTATATTTTAATTGTGGAAAAACTAATTAGTTTTAGTTGATAGTTAACTTTAAAACGATAAAACAGAATTTATAAAAATTATGTGACATTTAATTATAATGATTGAACTAAAACAAATATCTGTTTACTTTTTTATTTTAAAGAATAAATTTATAATGACATTAATAAGTATATATATGTAAATGAAAATGTACATGTATTTATGTCTTTTTTTTTTTTGAAAGTGCATTCAAACCATGATCCGAACTTTGTCCCCTTCTCTCTGCTTCTGCAAGTCTCTGGTTGTACTATGCGCGTTGTGTAACACCTCGATACAAGCAAGCCATCAGGGAAAGGTGGCCACCGTTTTGGACCTTACCCTGCTCCTTTGTGCTGCTCCATTGTTGCTGCTCCAACTTTTCTCGACGCACACGCGCAGAGAGGAGTTGCTTGTTCGAACTCCGAAGCTATCTCTGATATCCCCTTCGGGTGCAAGGAAGCAATGCACATCCTGAACTTGTTTTTCTTCTTCTTCTTCAATACTCTTCCTATTTTCTCCTGTGCCCATGATCGGAGAGTTCTACACCTACCCTTCTTCCCCATGTCATCCTCCTGGCCGCCGGCACAGCCACCCGCCGTCAACTTTCCAAAATACCCCACCTCCACTAACCAAAGACCATTTTTTCCGTCGTACCCTACGCCTCGGCCACCCCCGCCGCCACCGCCAGCGGCATTCTTTTCGTCCTCTTCCCTGCCAACATTCCCGGCTAACATCTCTTCGTTCATATCCCCTGCTTCCCACTCTTCTACCACCAAGCTTCTTGGCGTCATCGCCATCCCCATTATCTCGCTAGCACTACTCTCCCTCGTCCTTTTCTTCTTCTTCTTTTACCGCCATCGCTGTCGTCGCCGGTCTCTTGAAGATGACGAAGAGTCGGACAGCGACCGTCTGTTCCCTCCGAACTCCGCCGTTTCTGACGGCCGCAAGCCGTTGGCCAACTCTGGACCGGTGAGCTCGGAGTTCCTCTACTTGGGCACTCTTGTGGACGCCGGCGGTATAGCCGAGGTGGAGGCTCCGTCATCTTCCTCGCCGTGTGGAAAGCTTGGCTCGCCGGAGCTCCGTCCTCTTCCCCCGCTAGCTCGCAATGTTCGGCAAGGGGAAGGTGAGGGGGGCATGTCCTCGGAGGAAGAGTTCTACTCCCCGAGTGTCTCTCCTGGGGAGATGCGGAACACTGTATTCAGCCCTGCTTTGAGTTTTCGGGCACCCGAAAAGCACGGCTCACCCGTTTCAACTCTTAGTTCGCCGTCGTACCCGTCTTCTAATGCGGCGTCTTCTTCATCCCCCTCTTCTCCCATCGTTTCTTATACGCCGTTTGCTTTCAGTCCTGGAAGACCCACAAACAAAATATTTCAGCCGCCGCCTCCTCCACCTCCGCCGCAGCCGCCTCTTCGTCCGACAACTCCGATTACCTCCCAGTGGAAACCCTTTTCTTCTTCTCTGTCGTACTTATCGCCAGCGAAAACCCAACATTTGTTTTCGACTCAGAAACTTCGGTCTCAATGGAGGATTTTGGAAGTCCCAATAAATTCATCTGTTGTCAACCTGCCGCCGCTGCCGCCACCTCTTGCCCCAAATGGTCACATGGAAAAGAAGACGCAAAACACATCGACAGCAGAGTTCTTTCCTAACGACCCACCTCCAAGATCTGATATTTTAGAGAGGAGTGATGGAAAGCCAAGGCCCAAGTTGAAGCCTTTGCATTGGGATAAGGTCAAGGCGACCTCAGGTCAAGCAATGATCTGGGATCGGATGAAGTCGGGCTCTTTTCAGTACGATCTCTTTCTATTAAACTTGTGTCCATGACTACTTGAAAGGCTGAAGCTTTACCCTCCAAATCAATGTTGCTTATTGCTGGTATACCAGGTTGAATGAGGAAATGATTGAAACACTGTTTGTTCGCGATACGAAGACCGTGGGAATCAAGGAAGGAAGGAGGCTGGCGGCTGTTGCTGGATTGCAGGAGAACAGGTTGCTTGATGCGAAGAAGTCTCAGAACATAGCCATTCTGCTTAGAGCTCTGAATGTAACAAAGGAGGAAGTTTGCGAGGCGCTGTTGGATGGTGAGCCTTTCTTTTCCTTAGCGTCATGAAGCTTATGCTTTCATGATCTCGTTTTGGTTATGCTTGCTTAATTTAGAGGAAGAATGAGTTCTTATTGAAGCAAATTAATCATATCGTTCAACTACTGTTTACATTCAAATTTATCATGAAAGCACCACCACAATATCCTCATTAAGTCCCCACCGTATCTTGGAAATAATCATTGGCAACTTAAAAATTCCATGGAGATCTCCATGAGAGATCATGTTGTTACTTGGAAACTTATGAGATGCTTTTCTCACTTATGCTTTCCGCTTAAAAACTTTTGTCTTGCAGATGAACCTGGGAAAAGGCACTTATGCATAGGATGTGTTTCCTATTAAGGTCACGTTCAATTAAGACACAGCTGAATGAGAGTGTAAAGGCTTTGTTTGCTATGGTTTTTTCAAAAGTGCTTTCTTTTTTTCAATTTAAAATATTAGAAGTTTATTGAATAACTTTTATAACTTCTCTGGTTACTCATATAAAATACATTTTTCAAAAATTTCATTTTAGATACCTTTTGAAAAGCTCCTCTTCAATTGCAAAATCTTTCACTGAATTGAATCAAAGGTTTGTTTTGTTTTATCTCTGAAAATGGGAAATTTAACTGATTTATTAGATGGCCCGTTAAATTCTATTTGTTTTCTTATTTTGCATCATTTTTTTTTACATTTTTCATTTTTTATCACAAAAATACATCAAACATACCATAATCAACACGTCCTTTTCTACTCAAATAATGTTTTTTTTTTATCAAAATCATCTTTTTATTCTTCCTTGCCCAACAAACTTTTTGAAAGAATGTGAAGATAGAGGCATACTCTAACTGTTGTTTTATTCTATACCTCTGCCTAGTTGTCTTTGTTTGCTCTTAGTTTTTAGTTAATAGCATATGGAGGAATGGTGTTCTAGGGCATTTGGGTCCTCCAAAAGAGAGACAGAAGCTGTAAACTGGTTATTGGTGATGTAAGCCTTGAAAGGTCTCCTTTGGTCGGCCAAATTTACAAGACATTTTTTTGCAAAATAATGACATCTTGGCAATTTTCATTTTAGTTGATTAAATTTACAAATTAATGTAAATTTGAACCACTACAAAGCCTTTAATTAGAGACTTTTTTAGTTTTTACTTACAAAATTTAGTGAAAGCCAAATCTTATATTTGACTCGTACCTCGTGACTTCACCTAACTCATCTCTCTCATCTCCCATCACTCCATCTCTCTTATCTCAAATTGCCACTTATTTCTTTCTTCATTCATCTCACATCTCTTTCTTTTTTCCAACATATTTTTTGGTATAAATAGCTGAGTTATGGATTTTCCAAGATTAATACAACAATAATAGTAGGTTTCAAACATAATTTAAAATTTTAAAAATTTAAATTTTACATTGACTTTTAGTTACATCCATTTAAATGAGACCTAATTTTGCAACACTTTTAAAGACCTGTTCATGATAGATGAATATGTTATTAACATGACTAAATAATATTTTGTTTTTTTCCATGTGATGTTAAAGGTGCTATATATGCTTGATTCTTTTTTATAGGTTACAAAATTATTTTTTGTCATGTTTTGCAATTGAAAGCAACTGACATAGCCAAGTACCTTTCTGCACTCCTTCTGTTTCATGTTTTTGTTAGTTTCGTATTGGAAGGATATACATGAGGCAGTTTTATTGGTGTTTAAATGCAAAGTATGAGGTGATAACATCAGTTTTGAAAACTCACACATACACTTTGCCAAAAAGTTGAGCTTAGATTGTGAGACTATGATGTTCATTTGGAACTTAAGATGGATGGAATAAACTGACTTTTATGTGGAATATACTCTTTTATCTTAAAAATTGCATAACAATTTTCGAGAGAACAAAATTGAAATAAAAGAATGTCAACCTTGGAAAGAAAAAGCTTTATATAGGGATATGAAAATGATATGAACTCATAATTTTGAAACAGTATTCATTAAATTATGAGTGGATGTCATCACCCTAAGCTATATTCATGTTGTCTTTCATGTTTTATAAGTAATTAAAAATATTAAATTAACTTTAATTTTTACAATTATTTTGTCTCTATACTTTTTATCGTTGTTAAAAAAGTAAAAATTTTATTATTTTTTTATAATGTTTATTGTTTTTTTAACTACATATTTTTAATATAATTTATTAAATACCATTGTTTTTCAATTAGACATTTAAATTTAGTAAACTTAACTATTATGATTTCATTTGTTTTAAAAAATGTTATTAGAATATAATAAATTTGACAAAATGAAAAAAATACAATCTAAATTTAATAACCTCTGATAAAAATATGCGAAAACGAATTTTAAAATAAAATTATATAATGAATAAATTATTTTTTGATTTATGGAGATAAGTGTGAAATAGAATTATAATAATTTTTTTAAAAATAAAATTATTATTAAAATTTAATTGAAAGATAAACAAAAAACTTACAAATTCAGTTGAGAATGTAGATGTAGACTAAATGATGTTTATATTTTGAGATGTTAAGTAGTTTCCTTGGCAAATCAACAATCCGTAGTCATAGGAACCGAAGTGGTGATGAGTTAGTCGACTAAAGAAAGAAAGAGAAAATTTAATTGGCAACAAAACTAGATCTTCAGTATCTTGAGTTTCATTGGATCTATCTAATGTATTGCATCAATATGCGTAAGACAGAATTTTGTGTTATTTTGAAATAATCAAAATTAAATGATACTTCAAGGTAATTTAGATGCATTACATAATAATATGAAACTGCATCAAATAAATGTTATTTTGTATGCTTTTTCTTTGAGTGAGGACATTCACATGCATTTCTTTGACTTCTTTTTGAAGATGCAAGACTGGCAAATAGGAGCCTGTTCTTTTAGTTTATCCTCGCATTTTATTGCTCTTACCATGTTTGCCCATTTTTTTGTGGTCTTAAGCGAGGTAGGATGTGTCTATCCATTTGGCTTTGGGTGATCCTTGATGTTTAAATTTTTAGTGACCTAGCTCTTCCATAGAAATCCACTGACAAATATGGTATGGTCTTAAAACTCTTCCAAACCGGTAATGCCTAAAAATTAGCAACCAAAGTTTATTGATTATTTTTCATAGAAGAAGCTTGGTGTTTTTGTTTAGCATATTTTTTAATCCTCTTGAAACAGGTAATGCTGATAGTCTTGGAACTGATCTTCTGGAAACATTGCTAAGAATGGCTCCAAATAAAGAAGAAGAACTTAAACTGAGGGAGCACAATGACAGCTCCTCTTTCAAGCTGGGTCCAGCAGAAAGATTTCTGAAGGCGTTGCTTGGCATTCCGTTTGCATTCAAAAGAGTTGAAGCGATGCTTTATATTATGAATTTTGATTCAGAAGTTCATTACCTTAAAGAATCATTTCAAACCCTTGAGGCAAGTCAAACTATCTGTGATTCTAATAAAAGTTTGTAAGATAATTGAATCTTGCCTGTCTATTATTTGTCTTGCTTGAGATGAAGCTGCCCAAACTAAGCAGTTTGTGATATCAGGAAAGTTAAATGCTATGTTTAGTTGATTTCTACCTAGTTACCTTACCTCTTCAAAAAAAGATTTTCTTATAAAAGCTAATATTTTTCTAATATAATTGATTTGTTTGGAGCATGCTAATGCTACTTGTAATGAATTGACTTTGTTGAAATATAATTGCTTAGTGGTTCAAAGCAAACCTATCTTATTAGCTATGTACCACACCTTTCATGAATGTGCATTTCAAGAAACTTTTGAGTAAGAAAAGTCGATATTCTTTTGATATGGTTCAGTTGCTTAGGGTTTACTAAAGCTACTCATAATGAATTGATTGTGTCCAAACATAACTGCTTCATGATGCAAAGCAAGCCTACCTTATTAGCTTTGAACCATGTCTTAAATGAATGTGCATTACAAGAATCCAAACACCAAGTCATAGGCTTGGTTTTTTCAACTTTTTGTATCAAAACATAATTGAAACGTATATGTATGCTATGTGTTACTATGGAGATACCCTATTATGACGAGCCAAAAGAAAGCTGAATAACAAAGAGAAATTGGTTATTAAATGCCAGCCCAAAGGATTCCATTAAAGAGTTTTATTGTTAGTGTATAAAGAGAGAGGATTTAGTAAGGTTATTTTGAATCTAATCTCAAACAATTGAGAATGCTGCCTTTGGTACCAAGCATATGTTTGTGTCCATAAATGGTTATTCTAAGAAGACAAACATGATTAGGGTAATGATGAGTAGAGAGTCTCATAGGCTGTTGATTGCATACTATTTGTTTAGAAATTAATGAAGAAATGCATTGCAAACATCTAATTACCCATGTGGTCATCATTAGGATCATGATATATTGGGGAACATTCTATTACCAAATTTGATGTTGACCAAGGCACTCATATGATTGTTAGAAATTATAGCGATTAGTTTATGTATAGTACAATGGACTAGAACAAACTTGTAGGAGATTTTTTATGGAAGCTTTAGTAAGTTAGTGGGTATTTTGGGAAAGTGAGATAATTTGTAGGTCTAGTGAGGATTTTGATGTAGTTTACAATATGACTTACTTTAGGTTATGACTCTATGGGAAGTAGGTTATAAAATTTTAGGGAAGTTTGGCTAGTTTGTTATGTTAGCATATGATAGTCAATTTCCAACAAAGTTCTATGTTTAACTCTTGCCAAATGCACAAACAAAATAATGCTACATTATAGGATTTTTCAAGAAATAGAAAATAACACCATATGATGCCAAGCCTTACTAACTTGATGTGTCCAAATGATCCAAATAAGTCATGTTCCTAATTGGATAAATTCCAAGGCATCTCAAAGTTATTGATAACACAACTGACTTGGAACTAACACATTGTGATATGATGAAGAAACATGACATCTAATCATGTTGCGTCAAACTTCCTTAGCATGAAAACTAGTCTTTAAAGAGCACCCACAATGAACACACTCATGGGAGAAATCTCTAAAATTTATGGTAGATATAAATCTCTTTCTATAGCAAGTAGAATTGATCTATCACTTGTGTCAAACTTGCCCCTTGATGTATGACGGGTGAGATAAGAAAGGTTGGATCAGCTAGTGGCATTGATGATGGTGTCATGCTAAACTTTGAACAAATAACAAATGTGCAAAATCATCTTTATATGTGGTGGTGATGGCAAAGCAAACATCATTGATGCAATAGATCAATAGAATCCGGAAGATCAAAGAATGTGAGGGTCAAATTGTTGTAAGACATTGACCAAAGCTCAAATAAGGGCCAAAACAGAGGCATGAAATAAGAATTTATTGAGTTTGTTTAGGTTATTGGTTATTAATGAGAACAATTGATGTTTCTTGTTCTATTTTTGTGCTCTTGCTCATTTATTTTTATTTTTGTAAATTTTTTATTATTATTTTATTAGTGTTTAACTTGAGGATTATTTTTGTCTTTACATTTTAGTTTAGACATAATTTTGTAATCTGTTTAATTTTATTTATGTGAATGAGAAAATGAGCTTTTGATTTTACCATCTTTTGAGAATCATGAAAGGTGTTATAAGGTGCATGTTTGCACATGAGAACTGTTTAGAAAAGCCATAGGTTCTCCTCCTCCCTTCATAGATTGCAATCTGGTTATCTTCCGCTTCTATTGTCTCGTACCTTCGTTGTTGCATCTGATCTCTTTCATGAATTATGCCATCCATCTTGCTCCTTAGCACCTCGAACATCATAGATGCCCCACCATCTGCCTCTTTGCTTGTTGGCCGATCTGCTTTGTGCATGTTCATTGCTGATAAACCTTAGACTGTTATTGATCTTTGTTGCATCGCATCTCTCCTACCATCAATGCTGAGCTAGCAAGCTCCCTTTGTGAATCTGCTTTGATGTTGCAAGCCACTCCAAAATGTCGCCTCTCAATTCTGCCCAGGGGCTACCACATCCTCTTCTACCCAAGTTATCACTAAATGTTTCGTGGTCGCCTTGCACATATTTTTTATGCCATTATTGGGCAAATCCACCCTTGTGCCGGTCTCATCGATGTAACGCTCATTTTCTCCTGTATTGTTGCTAACACATCCACTCACTACCTCAGGCCACCCTGATGGTATCTTATCATCACAAGCAATAGATAATAAACTAATTCGTATCTTGCTTGACTTGTCATTGTTGAAATCTAATTGTTGGCAACATTCACTATCACCCCGCCTTTGTGCCCACTCTAATTGTCACTCAACTTGCCAACTCTTTTCCTTTCCTGACACTTCCATTGCCAATCCGCCATGACTGATCCTCATCCAATTTGACACCATTTTTCAGTCCTCACCACTCGTCAGCGTCAGAATTCCTTTCTCACTTGTTATCATAAAGTTGGAGTCAAAGCGTCCTTATACCTACATTGTGCCATGGTATTATAGCATCCCTAGTCATTCCATTATTCATCCTTAACGCTAATAGCAATAAAGACATGTAGTAGTAGTGATAAAAATCTCATCCTTTGAACTTTGAGTGTCTAAAGTGTTACTTGAAAAGTGACGTTTGGATCATTTGAGAATTAATCATCTAGAGATTCCTAGAAATCTGTTGTCTGATCCTCTGCCAAGAAATATGAAGTAGAATCATCTTTAATGGCATCTTTTTTAAAGTTGGTGGTAGAAGCATCCTCTAAAAGCAAGAATTCCTCTGATGGCATAGGAATCTAATTGAGTTGTCTCTATGTGAAAAGAGAAATGACAGAATGTAGGTATCAACATGCAAACAACAGTTATGGCTATGAAATCAGCTCGAAGGTCAAATCTTGCTTGAAATTCGGATAGAATTTTGGTTCAAATCAAAGTGCAATATACCAATTATGTGCTCAAATTCGCTTGAATTAAAATGTTATGAGCCATTTATAACCAAAACTTAGATTGGATCATACTAGCTCGAAATTACATCAAATTTGTTATTTATCTGTGAATACATTTTTCTCTTTACCAACTTAAGTATAGTTAGGCATATAAACAAATGAACTTATGGAATTATAGTAGCATAATTTTGTTTATTTAACATAATCGAATATATGAACTTAATTATGATTGAGATTTTTTTTAAATAAAAAATTAATCAAAAGTCAAATCTATTATAGCTTGGATTCAGCTTGAATTGATAATTGATGGATTATCTTAGACTAAAAAAAGATGGTACCAATACTTCATTTCTAAATCTTTCATTAAATTAATATCAAATAAAAATAAATTCATTCTACTCTAGACCTAAATAAGTTGAAATAAAAAAGTTTCATTCTACTATAGAGCCTTAGTTAGATCAGCTCAAGATCGAATTTTACCTTAATAGTAGTAAAAATAGTTGAATTAGTTCACAAGAATGTCTTGAGAAGTCTCACACATGATCATGAGTTCTTTGATTTGGTTTTGATATTTAGACACACTAATGGATCATTGCTGAAGCTTATATACTTTACAAAATAATGTCTCCTAGTATGTTTTATGTATGTATTGTCTTTAAGCAATTTCTTAGTCTCTCCCCAAATCTCTATTATCTTTTGATCAAAGCTCGCTCTTTTCTCAAATCCTTTCTAGTATATCTTGGCTTGAATAGTTAATTTCATCCTATCAAATCCTACTTTTCAAAACTTCTACATTTGATAGCAATCAATATGCTGGTCCTACCTAGTCCCTAAGCATTAGCATCTCATTGATCATGAAATAATAGTGCTTCCATTATAACTTGGTTAAAATTAAATTATCCTCCTAATTTTGTTCATGCTCATTCTCTTGCCTTACCTCTTGGTGTTTATATTATTTAAGAGGTTTCAAGGGAACTAGATTATGCATCATGGTTGGAGTTCACCTCCCCTAAGTTCTAGGTGGCAAGTATTCCTCATCCTAGGAGCCATCGATCCAAAGAGTTTATGACATAGAATGAACGAAGCTCTAATTTTAACGTAGTTGAGGAAAATTGGTAGAACTTAGAAATTAGTCGATAATGTATTGTTAGGAAATAATTCACATCTTAACTCTTATACCAACTGAAGCAGAATAGCTCTTATTAGGGAATGCTTTGTTACCTAATTCGTTGTCCACCAAAGCATTGAGGTTGTATGAAACCGTGGGGATTAATTTTTCAAAGGCTAGAATAAGCTTGTAGGAGGTGTTCGGTGGAAGTTTTAAAGTTTTAGTTGAAATTTTGGGACAACAAGATGGTTTACAGGTGTAGTGACAGTTTTTGTTTATTTTGTGATTTGGCTTGCTTTAGATTAGCCTTCTCTTGGAATTTGGTTGTAAAACTATACAAAAGCATGTCTAACTTGTATTACCATATTAAAATCAATTCACAACGCACTTCCATGTTAAATTCATGCTAAATGAACAACAAAATTATGCTATAATGCATGAGTTTCAAGTAAATAAAAATTTTTAGAGAATGCTGGAATATTAATTTTTTATAGAAAACAAGTTAGGTCTTGAAACTTTTTAGGTTTTTAATAGATAGAAAACTACTTGAATCTTATGTTTTCAATGCATATTAACCAAAAGAAAATTAATCAAACTAGACTTATAAAAAAATCAATCCATATATATCACTATTGATTTCTTATGCAAACAATGCAAGATCAAGAATAAAGGCATGACAAAAAGATTGTACAAGGAATTTTCCTTAGAGATCTCCAATGTTGCTAACATGGACTTTTTAGTTGCTAAGTTCTTGCTAACACGCAAGCACGTGATCATTTGCACTTTGCTTGCATTACCATGAAGGTTTCTTGAAGAAAAATCGAAGAAGGATTCTAAATAGAACTTCCTTATGTCTAAGGTTAAAACAACATCACAATACTTCTAATTATGTTGCATCAAATTCCCCAAGTAGATTCTTTTTAGTTTTTTCTCTAATCTTTTTTTCTTCTTTAATCTTTTAAGTGTCAATTTTATTTTTCTAAAAGTTCCTTCTCTTTTTTTGAGGCTCTTTTTGGAACTTGGTCAATTGTTTGACATCGTTGTAGTCAAGCTTTTTAATCTAGCTTTCAAGGCCTACAACTCCATAGACCTGGCTTTTATACAAATTCTACATTAGGGTTTCTTTTTAGGAAAGTAGCTAGTATTTATTCTTTAACTTGGCTCTACAATTTTTTTTGCAATTCCATAAGTAATACTAAATATTTTATCAAATCAACGAATTTAACCTAGTTTTTTTTTCTTAATTAACAACTAATATCATAATATGATGCCATTCACTATTCCTATTTGGGTGGTTTGTCAATTCACGATTAATAACCAAATATTATTCAACTAGTTTTTAGTGTTGAATTATGCATTCAATCCAAATAGATTTAATTAGAAAAAAATCATTTGATTTGCACTAACATGAATCATATTAATTTATCATATTTATTGATAAACACCTTTTAATAAATCTCAACATATTGCACATTGCTCTAGCAAAACCTAAATGAATTAACTATTATAGTCCAAAACATTATTGGTTTCAATTTTTTTAATCATTCGCTTTTTCTTTCATCATAAATGAATTTGAAACCTTACTGTAAAATAAAATGCTAAAAATAGTAACATAAAACATTTATGAGTAGCGTTAAAGAAAATTTTCAAATTTCATTGCAATTCAACAAAATGGGAATGTCAAAAGGTTTTTTTGCTCACTAAGGAGATTCAAAGAGTGATGAATTTTTCATTAAACAAATTTTGTAATTGAGCTTAATTTTATACAATTTTGTAGTAGTCCTCTCATTGGTTGTTAGGAATTTCATTAATTAAGAATTTGATGCATTTAGCAACAATAATTTTTTCATTAGATTCTTCTATTACTGATGAATTCTCCAAGTTGAGCATATTTCTTAATATAATAATACAAACAAAATGCACATATTATCATTAGTAAGTTTGTGGTACATTTGAATCATTTAGATTTAGGATAAGAAATTTCATAAAAATATGAATATATCTCAAACAATAATCAATAAATGTATGCAATGAAAATAATTAATCTATGCACACATAATATATGAAATGTAATGAAATATATCAAGTGGTGAGGTATATATATGTCATCAAATCCCTATATCATGATTAGAAGATATCTCTAAAAAAAAATCAAGAAATGGATGCAATGTACACAACCAATCTATATACATATAACATATCAAATTTCAACAGACTATAACTAGTGGTGAGGTATATTTTTTATCAAATTGTGACATCATAATTAGAAGTTGCTATATGCATGCTTTAGCTAGCATAAATACTGGAAGGAAACATTCTAGTAATACAAGAAATTGCAAATGCTATAATATTAATGGATATAATGCGCTAGAATCAAATAGTATTCTTGTCGTATGTTTTAAAGGTAAAATAATACAAGTGGTGAGGTGTATGCATATCATCAAATCCTCATATCATAGTTAAAAGATATCCATCTCTAAAAAAAATCAACAAATAGATGCAATACAAACAACTAATCTACATACACACAACATATGAAATTTCAATAAAATATAATTTATGGTGAGGTATATATTTCATCAAATCATTTTACATCACTATTAGAAGTAGCTATATGCATGCTTTAGCTAGCAAAAATACTAAAAAAACATTTGGGTAGTACAAAAAAAACTAATAAAATAATGCAAATGCTATACTATTAATGAATATAATGCCCTAAATCAAACAATATCCTTGTCATATGTTTTAAAGCTAAAATATTACCTATTACTATTGCATCCTTTCTATAGGGTCATGAAAAAAAAAACAATAGTGGAATGGATGACCCTTGTGAAAACCTGTTGAATTTTAGCTAGAGCCTATTGATACTTTTGTTGACTAGTAAGTGCTACTAGTACTTGAGAGGAATGTTTTATTATTATTGTTATTAAAGATATTGTGCCTATTATCATCCTCATTCTTTAAAACACTAGTCTTTTTCTATTGCTATCCATTGGTTGCACCCCACTAATGAACATTATTTTACTTTATCCTTGTATCTTCTAGGATTAAGATGAGCCTTGCATGACTCTATACCTTATCATTTAGGAAGATGAGCCTTTGGAGATGTCTTAATGTATGTCATGATCAACATTATTATATTTAATAGTTGAAGTTTTTCATCTACAGTAGCCCTCTAGTCATATCATTGCTTATTTTGCTTGCTGATTCATTACCTAAATATTCTTGTTATGCTGTTGTCCTTGATGTTTATTTCGATACTCTTTTTGTATAACATCTTGGGTAGTATTAAAGATGGCATTAATCCTAATTCCATGTCTCATGTTTTGCTTCAAGTGTTCCATAAAATTGCTTTCTCTTCATTGTTGTGGCATATGCTACAACTTGTTTTTCCCTTTTTAAAAATCTTTGGAAACAAAATTATATAAAATATTTGCAAGGAAATGCTATTCAATTTAATGTGTGTGTGTATATATATATATATAACCATAAAAAAATCATAACAAAATTTATCTATCAAATCCTAACATCTATAGAAAAGAATATCACGTATGTAATCCTGGTCCTATACTATTTTGTTACGTAGTGGGTTTGGAAGATGACTCATGTTAATTATATAAGATATGAAATGTCTTTATTTGAATTTGTCTATATCAAAAAGACGAGTTATAATTCTATATTTTATAACACAAATAACATTATAATTAAAAACATGAGATATTGAAATAATCTTGTTATCTTAATTGAAACACAAATTATCAATTCCATAACTAGAGAAGAGCATGGAGATTGGCAAGGAAAGCTAACCCAACCTTGATGCCAAAAGTAGAGGGTTGTCGGTCACCAGCAATTTCTCTAAACATTAGATGGGAGAGAGAGAGAGAGATAGAGAGAGAGATGGTGGTGGTGGTGGTGATGGCTACTTCTAGGTCCAATTAGGGCTTAACAAGTAAAACAATAAGGAGAAGAGGGCTAGGAATAGAAAGGAGAGGGAATGTCTATGATTCGTTTCCTCTTTGGCATTGCTGGGTTGAGGCAAAAGTAGAGAGAGAGTATTTAGGAGACAAGGAAAGGGGTTGCTGTTCTCTATTAGGATTTGGAGGTTAACAGCAATTAAGTGTTAATAAAGTAACGTGTTAATAAGCTTTAACTTGGTACGATTCAAGTTATCTTAAAGGATATTGCAATTGTTGCTCTAAAGGGTGTGGATTCAAGGATAATTCTTTAACAAAAAAATGACTCCTCGATAGCCTTCAAGCCCATTTTTTATGGCATCTTGGCATATCTTCAACAATTTCTGGATTTTCCTCGACAATAGTAAAGCAGATTTTCTCGACACCATCCTTTATTCAGATTCGCAAAGTTGTTGTCTTTCATGGCTTGCCTTTTGGGATTTCTGTTCTTGGAGAGGTAAAAACTTCATCTTCCACTGTGCATTGTTGTATCTTTAACTTTAGTGAAGCATCTATCGTCTATCTTCTTGGGTTTATTAGGTTTCTTCCACTTTTCCAAAGATCAACCTCAATAACCCGTTATAGAAAGAATGATAGTATTAAGATGGTGATGATGGATTTGATACCTTTGTAAGAATGTTGTAGATTAAAAGATGAAGTAGATGGTGTTGCATGATGAGCGGCATTGGAATCGATGCACCAATTTGGATCAAATTGTAAAACTTCAAATGGAGATTACTTGGTTCAATTCTATAGATGGAGGAAATTATTGAAGAAACTGATGAGATTTGTGCAATGGATGACTATGATAGAGAAGAGGGGATATTGCAAATGGTAAATACAATGATTTGTGAAAGCTTTTGAAATACTCCAATCGAAGGATGTTCTAATCTAGCATCCCAATTAGCAAAGGAAGTATAATTGCCAACATAAGTAATTGTACTAGAAGATAATGATGAGATTAATGCCGCCGATAGCAAGAAACTGTTCGATGAGTGAACCCATCATTGTCCAACGAGAAAAAAGTTTATTCTCATGAAAAAATTATTGAATTGAAAGCATGTTCTTCTTCAAAGCAAGGTTCAAAGTTTTGATGTTAGTTTTGAATTTGGTTCTATGATCGAAGTACCTGTTTCGATGGTTTCATCAGTTATGACTACAGTTTTGAATCAACAAAGCATCCTATTAATTACCATTTGTTGCATTCCAGTGTAAAAACTGATTGTTAATGACTTAATGACATCAAAATTGAACAAAACTACTACAAAGTTCTCATATCTAAAGGATCCTCTTCATCATTTCCATGAGATTTCAGCTTTGCACTAAACATCAACATTCAAGTTACACTTTCCTCCCATGTATACAAGCAATCATTCATGTATGTACATTACTTTTTTTCTTCTGTTCTCCTGTTTAATTGCAAGCTAAAGCTGCTGCTTCAATTATCAGACAGCCTGTGAAGAGCTGAGAAGTAGCCGTTTGTTCCTCAAGCTTCTTGAGGCTGTTCTCAAGACGGGAAACCGGATGAATGTCGGAACCGACCGTGGCGACGCCCAGGCCTTCAAGCTTGATACCCTCCTCAAGTTGGTTGATGTCAGGGCAGCTGATGGCAAGACCAACCTCCTCCATTTTGTCGTTCAAGAGATCATCAAAGCCGAGGGCTCCCGCTGCAATACTGCCAACTCCTCAACCGCCATGCCTCACTCGAAGCCCGAAGAAGGAGACGTTGAATGCAGAAGACTGGGCCTTGGGGTTGTCTCTGGGCTCGCGGACGACCTCCGAAACGTTAGGATTTCTGCCAGTTTGGATTCCGGTGCGCTCGGCGTCGCGGTCATGAAACTTGCAGGGGGGATTGGAAAGGCTAGAGAAGTGTTCAGGCTAAATGAAGCTCTGAACCCAAATGAAAAGAATGTCAGATTCCATGATTCGATGCTCGAGTTCTTGAAGAAAGCTGAAGTTGTGCTCATGGAGCTTCAGGCACAGGAGAGTGTTGCAGTCTCCCTGGTTAAGGAGACAACTGAATATTTCCATGGGGACTCAGCAAAGGAGGAAGCTCATCCCTTGAGAATTTTTGTGATTGTTAGAGACTTCCTTGGCTGTCTTGATCAGGTATGCAAAGAAATTGGTAGAGCCAATGACAGGTTGTCTTCTCCAGTGCTTCCATTGTTTCGTTCAGCGAGGACTGGGAACTCAGATGGGGAGAGCTTGTGAGCTAGCTGATGTTGGTTTGTCTGATCTTTCTTTGTTCTAAGCTTTGTATTGTACTCTCTTTGTTTTGGCTGTGCTTGTGTCAACAAAACAAGTGATATGTGGAAGATATATACATATATATATAGGTGGAAGAGTTGTTCTTCAATCTTTATGTCAATTTTGGTATTTCTATCAAGGTTTTATTTTTGTTGAATGAGTAATATTGTTAGAAATAATGTTTTTTTTAATAATTGTGTTAATTAAAATAAGTATTTTTAAAAACATTAGTCATTTTACAGGGAAATTAGTATGGTAAACATTAAATAATTGATGATATTTGTTTGCTTTGGTTTTGTTTGTGAATGATTTGTGTAAGTTAGGTTTTGGGTTTTAGTTTTATAAATTCTTTATGGGGAAAATGTTGAGTTTTATTTGATTTACTTTAAAGGAATTTTTAGTTTTGTAATATTTTTATTTTATTATTTGGAAAATTCTCAGCAATTCAAGGCTAAGAAGTGTGCTTTTAACCATGTTTCTAGTTTTCTTTAAAATGCATGCCTGAGTATTATGTAGATTTATAAAAATATTTTTAATACTTAATTTGCTTTTGAGTAATATTAATTTATTTAAAACATTTGTATTTATGTATTAAAGTGTAAGTTTTGTAGACTATTTTTTAATAATTACTTTGTATTTCAATGCTTTTATGTGTTAATGGTTAGCATTTGTTATTTTTCTATAAAATTACTCAAATTCTAATTAATTATTCACTTCGTTTGCTAAATTTTAATTTATTATATGAAAAATGTAAAATATATTTTTAATTTCAATCTTAAAAGCATATCCATCGAATAATTTTTATAAATAATGTTTTTTAAATGTATTAAAACATCATTTTATTATATTTGCAAGTTACTAAAATATTTAAATTTAAATCATATATGTGAATATGTCATCACTATTTATATTTAAAAATTTATATATTGTCATTTTGTATCTATAATTATTATAACTTTTATTTAAATATAATTTTTTGATAATAAAGATATAATATTATTTTTTTATTTGTTTTGTTTCAAATAACACCTCTATATCATATCCTATTAAATATTAAGATATTTCGACCACACATTTCAATCTTACCTTCTTCAAAACATTTTTATGTCATCAAGTTCCTATTGTAGTAGCAAAACAAGTGAGTATAATCTATTAGTTAAGTTGATAAATTTGGTAAACAAGTAAATGTAGACTATTATTATATTTTTATTTTGGTTAATTTAAACTAAATTTAACAAATAATATGGCTTGTTATAATTTTTTTTATAACATTTTTAAAACCTAAGGAGAAACCTCTATGTTAAAATAAGCGAATAAAAACCTTTTATAATAAAAAATTATAAAATTTACAATTAAAATTGATATTATCTTTAAAGTCAAGTCTATTTGACTCCACATCTCTTCGTGTTATTTCATTCAATTAACTCAAAATGACTTAATAATATAAATTAATATGGTCATTATTAATACACTATCATATGCTTGATCATCATCTTTTAATGCATTATCCATTAGTTTTGTCATTATGATGTTGCTCGATCATCTTTTTGCCTTGGACTTGTGCTTGCATTGATGCATTAGATAAGTCCTTTTACGAGTGTTCCCATGCTTTTTCTATATTTTTAGTGTCTTTTTTATGCTTCCATTAATAGTATTTTAGAATAAATTTATGCGTTGTTAATCATATTATGGGGTATGTTAAACAAAGATAAGATCAATTATTGGCATATGATTGCTTGCATTGTCTTCCATTGTATTTGATCAAATTAAAATACTAATTTGTCCATGGTGGACGATAAACTCGCCTTGAGCTACTCTTACGCCCATTGGAACAATTGTTAATGAGTAGTTTTCTCTTACTCACCAAAAGTCTTGGAATCCTCTTTACCCATCAAGCTGTCATAATAAATCTCTCTCTCGGAGAGATCCTCCCATCCTTGTCTATGTTGAGTGAAGTTTAACTTAGATGATTTGATCTCTATCTGGGCTATTAGGTCAATGCGGTTGTGGTGACCTAGGACTATAGTGGTCAACTTATGGCTATCTTGGTTGTTTGCATGTATGCCTTTGTTGTTGTTTTCTATGGAGCTCAAAAAAGAAATGATTGTTGTATTTATTTTTCTTCCTTTAAACGTCTTATAGTTGGGTTTTCTTAAACAATGACTCAATTTTTATTGTCTCTAACATTTGGCTTACTTTAAGGGATAATGATGATGTGTCTCATATGCATAATATAGCTATAATGATCTTGGCTTTTGGTCATACCCTAATCTCTTATGTGTTTTTGGTCGGTCAACACTGTTACTTATTTCTTTGCCCATTTTGTCTCCTTTCACATGAACTTGAGATATACCCCTCTCATAAGACTTTGTTATTATTTTAGTCTAACTTTGATTATTGTTTTATATAAGTTTAATTGGTTGTGATATTAAAAAAGCAAATTACAAAAATATTTTTCAAGAACTTTTTGAAGTGGGATTGTAATATCTATGGTTCACATATTTCGTTATTTTAGCAACATGGTGAAGTTGTTCATTATTTTGACAAGTTTATTTGGATGGTAGTGTAAAAAACATTGAACAACTCATGTTTTAGATGTTTTTCATCATATTCTATTTAATGTAATCTAAAATTTTATATTTCATTTGCTACAATTTTAATTGCTTTTAATATATATTATTAATGTGATTTTATGATAAACACCAAAATGTTATTGTTTAAAAAGTCATAAAACAATTAGGAAATATGTTTTTTTTAACCATTTTACAATTTTTTAGGAAAAGTATTTGAATATTATTTAATTGTACTTAAATAATTCTATTATTAATTTCTTGATATATTTTAATTTATTTAATATTTTTTTTGTTATTATTTAAATATCTGATGTATTTAGATTAAAGAAATATTTGAGTATATTTAAGATTATATGACTAAAACACGTGTTTTTTATGCTTTTGCAAGATTTCTATGATTAGTAGAAGACTAATATTTATTTGTATCAAAATATTTCAAACTTAATTTAATTTTAATGAGTTTTGATTTATTAATAGTTTTTATTCCTATTTACAAATTTCAATAATATAGAGTATTTTTTATATAATTATTCAAGTGACTATGTATTCAAACATGTTTGTGTCAAGGGTAAGTATTATATGAAAATTATTTGAGATTTTTGTAAGTATAAGAGTATAACTTTGCATAAATTTTGTTTGAATATGTTGTATCTTTAATTGTTTTTCAAGTTTAATTTTTTGTAAACAATAACAAAAAGATGTATTAAAACATTTTTATTCTTTGATTTGTTTTTTTTAATGAATTTTAATTTATTGGAAATTTTTTTGTTATAAAAACCAATGAGAAAAAACAAAGCATATGGATCACAAAAACCATGATAGATCGTAGCCTCTTTCAAAGACTATAGATTGATGAAAAATAAGAGATTGGAAAAGAATTAAGTTAACCAAAGACCGTGAAAAAAAGCATATGTGTATGAAAAGAGTTACAACAAGCAGTGATGTGATAAAGAGCTTTCTAAGCGTACGAAAAAGTGGTTTACGAGTCCATTTGTGGCTTTGATGATGATAACAATGGTGAAGGGTTTAGTTCAATATTTAGAGAGATGATAGACTAAAAGGAGGAGGTTGTTTGCAACACCAATGAAGACAAGGGGAGCAAGGTTGCAATGAGACATATTTGGAGGTTAACAACCTTAAGGATACCCAAAATGGAGAGCAAAGTGATTAAGGGTGAGAAGAAGAGGCAATCCGTGTCTTTGGTTTTAGCTCCTATGACATCAAGAATTATAATGTCAAGAACCTCACAAACATATTACAAGAATGAATAGTTGTTGAAAATTCAAAAATAACATAAGCAAGGGAAAGAGAGATAAATAGAGACTAAGAGAGATAAAAAGAAAAAAAGAGATGCAGTTAGATAAGTAAAGAGAAAGAAAATGAAAAAAAATGTGAGAGAATAAGAAAGCAAAAGAGTGAAAAGAGAGAAAAATTGAGAGAAAGAGAAGACAGAGAAAGAAAGAGAAAATAAAAAAAAGAAGAGAGAATAATATAACTTGTTAAGCATATCTTGCAAACAAAGAAGGTAGAGCCATCTTTCTACAAAGAAGTTTAAAAACATTTAATCTTAAAGGGCAAAGGAAGCACAACTTATGAATTTTGATAATGCTTTTTAACATTAGCATTGCTAACACCATCACCATCAAACTTCTAAGAAAGCAAACAAGATTATAGAAAGTGAATAAACTAACACCTTTGAGTTAAGTTTCTAGGAGATGACATAAAATCAACACATAGTTCAACAATAGGTGAAAGAAAAAAGGACCCAAAAATACCAGATATAAATAGATTCATAAAGAACATTCACAACAAGGTATAGAAACAAAACATATTTATTCCTTATGGTGAAGATCTTTAATTGGATTAATAGATATGGCTTAAGCTACAATAAGTTACAAAGAAATAAAGCCCTTAGAAAAAAATAGGTATACTCAGAATTCAAAGGTCATTTGCTATTTGCACCATCACACAACAGGTTAATATCATTAATTATCATAATTCATGCAACCTATAAATTAATAATTTCGTCAAGATTTTTGTATGCAATCTTCAATCATCTCATTTGTATCCTAAAAGAGTGAGGAAGAAATATAATTTGGTTAGTCACATGACAATCAAATGAGTAACTTTTGTACTTGCTTGAATAGAGAGATCGATTTCAAAGGTTAGGGTGAGCAAATGAAGTCATTGTTGAAAGCATTGGTTGGTGATGGAGTCACAATAATAAGTATAGGAAAAAAAAATTTGAAAAAACTTTGTTAATACTTGACACTTATGCATTATAAAGTTGGATATATTACTTGTTTATACTCCTAAATAATAAATTTAAAAAAATAAGTTAATTAAAATAATTTTTTTTACTATGTTGGATGGCTCCATCAAAGCTATGCTATTTTACAAATCTCTAAATGATTCCAAATCAATACCTTTAGATGATAAATATTCAATTTTTTATATATATTTGATACTCTAAAATTTGCCTATAATGAGCAATCAATTTTGCTCAACTATAAATTTTAAATTAGTAATAGATTTTTTTTCATTACTTATTTTTCTAAAATTCAAATTTTTAATGATCAAATTTATATTTTTAAAATTCTCTATTAAACTTATTTATATCATGCATATAAGTAAATAAATTTATAAAATATCTTATCAATTTGATATGAATGAAATTACAAACTTATTTATAATTAATAATTTGATTAAAACATCAAAAATCAGATCATTTCTAGCAAGAATCAAGCTCTAACAAAAAACTTAAGCATTGCTCAAATTGAGACAAGATTGGTCTTTTCCTATCCAAAACCTAGATCGGAATAGGATTGCGCCAAACATCTTGGAGCCAATCGTGAGTCAGGGTCAGATTAACTTAAGATATAATCATTAACATCCCTAGCTAAATTATTAAAAGGAATAAATCATTAACTTAAGATATAATCATTAACCTAAGATATAATCATTAACTTAAGATATAATCATTAACATCCCTAGCTAAATTATTAAAAAAGTAAAAGCAAGCAAGATGAATCTACACACATAACATTAATACTATGATGATAATACAAACACAAGATTATCTCATATGTTAAGTTAAAGTTGCAAGAAATTTATCAACTTACAAAACAAATGGTGAAGGAGCCCAACATTAGTATCCTCTCAGCAAGATTCTCCATGTTCATGTCTACATAAGAATACAGAGAGACAGATAATAGCCTACTCAATAGCCTATGGGAAGCACAAATTGATAAACCTCAAGTCCCTCATCCTCTTAAACAGCAAATCCTTGGGCAATGAACATAACTTTGTAAGGATTTCTTGCAATAAAAATGAACACTGTGTTAATGAGATCACAAGCCTACAGGTTCCAATGTTCAAGTGGAAAAGGTAATGTGACTTATGCACATACAACAAATATAAGAATAAAGTATGCATGGATGTTAGAAAGAGATTATCATATAGGAAAAATAAATGTAAAACCATACTTGTTCAGTTCTAAAAGTAGGAATCTGCTACACAAAACTCTCAAGTTTCTTGTGGTGTAATTGTTTGGCATTGGAGATAAGATGGAAACTTCATACATTGAGTTATCATCCTGCAAAGGTTTGACAAGGTAGCTTATTATTTGAAGTTACTCAGCAGTTATCCATATTCACTTCAAGTACAAGGAATCCTGAAAGCAAAATTAAAATGTAAAACATAGAGTTCAAACCTCAACATCTGAACTTTATATAGCACTTTCCTTTACAACTTAGGCCTTTTCTTCTTATTAGCAATAATCTCTGTTGGACTTCTTCCATATATTCATATCATTCATCACCTTCCAAATCCTTAGCATGTTAATTCTGCTGACGGTGGAACGAATTATCAGAAAAATGGTCAAAATGGCTACCAGAAAAGATAAATATTTACTTATAGCAATTCATAACAAAAATGATAAATTTATATCATTCATTGAATGTGATCTTTTAGGGAAAATTGGAAACAGGAGATGGTTGGCAGACATCAACTGAAAAACTCATCCTTATAAAATGAGCGCATAATGTCCCGATATTATATTCAATTTGTAATATGGGATTGACATTACACTCACTTGCCTCCTTCAAGTAAGAGTCTTGCTCATTTTGTCCATGATCCCCATTTAATTATAAATCCTTTCAACTAAACAAGTTGAACACCACGTCATACATCAAGGGGGACCAAATAACTCGCAACACCAAGTCTTTTGTTGTGAATTTGACACTCTAACTTCTTCCAAAGGAGTATTGAACCATGCACTGGTCATTGAACCAAGCCTGACCAACTTAAGGGAAACTTTTCAACTGCATCAAGTGTTATGCATACTAGGAGTTAACCACTTGGTGATATCGTGGACATTCAACAAACTCTTGAAGCATGCTCTATCATTGTAGAAAACTGCTAAAGACCCATGGCAGTCCTTAATAACACAAATCACAAAACCAAAATCCTACTCAACTTAAAAGAATGGATCAAACAAAGTTAGGCATAAAAGATCTAGCCAACGTCTTGGGATTGGGTGGTTGAAAAGAGATAGTGGAAGTAGGGAGCATATTTGATCCAAGTAGTAATTAACAATCGTCAAACAACGGAAAAGCAAGTGAAAAAGCTTGTGATCTTTAATGAAAGATAGAAGCAAATATAGCAGCAACAAGGGAAGATAAATCATTCACAAAATAAAAAAAACACACTAAATTTGCCTGCATTAGAGTTACATCAGAGATGTGATATGTAATCTATCATTATCATCATTTTAAAGAATGTTTGTCCATAATTACTAACGTGCTACTAAAGGACATGATCAATAGTAAATTCATGCACACCTTTCCACTTTGCTAAATGCTTTGCCAGTTTGACCCCAAAGTCCTTCCTGTTGATCTTGTTTTTTGCATGTGTAATCAAGGGTTGGCAACCTTATACCGTTCAATAACACCAAGAACATTATAACATGCTGGACAGTGCCATTCTCTAGCTCTTATGTTTATTTCTTCCAGTGATTCCAATTCTTCAAAGAAACCCCCTGAACCAATTCTTTTTGAGCTCTCTTTTTTTACTAAAATAGAATAAAATGCATCCAAATGATCCTTGTCATTGTCATCTACCAAACCAGCATCATCAACAGTTTCACTGTTTGCAGGACCATTATTTCTTCAATAACAGTCCTAAAACCAATTTCCAAATCACTAAGATCAAAAAAATAATAGATTTTTTTTGTTATGTACCAATTAGGAACCTCCAAGACTCTGAGTCCATCTTAACAAGTGGGTCTTTTAAGTGCTTGTCAAGGTTTATCAATAGATTGTAGATCAAGTGTCTCTGAGGATGGCAAAGATCAGTAGCAACAAAGACGTTGTTCTTCCTCCCTACCACAATCCAGCTGCAACCAGCTGGCTTCCTCTGAACCTTAGTCTTCATCTCCCTTCTAACATGTTCAACACCATCCCACTTTCCATTGGCAGCATAGATGTTGGACATCAACACATAATTCCCAATATTCCAGCCTTCTATACCAAACAAGTGATCTGCTGCAGCCCTCCCAATCTCTACCTCATTGTGAATCTTACATGATCCAAGCAGAGAACCCCATACATTGGCATTGGCATCATATGGCATTTCTTTTATAAAATCGAATGCTTCTCTTAACCTCCCCCTTCGTGAAAGAAGATCTACCATACAGGCATAATGCTCCATGGTAGGTTGAATTCCATGCACGGGTTTAATGGAATTGAAGTGCTTCCATCCCTCGTCAATCAGACCAGCGTGGTTGCATGCTGATAGAAGGGCAACTAGAATGACATGATCAGGCTTTAAATTCAACTTGAGCATTTGCGAAAAGATTCTTAGTGCCTCATCCGGCATTCCATGGATTGCATAGCCTTGAATCATTGCAGTGAATGTGATCAGGTCTTTGCTTGGAATTACCTGAAACTGTTTGCATGCATCCTTTATGCTTCCACATTTGGAATATGAATCTAACAGGGCCGCTGAAACATGCAGATCATTAAGAGAACACCTAATTGTGTATCCATGGCATTGTTTCACAAGATGAACAAAGCCCACACACGAGCAAGAATTTAGAATGCTCATAATGCTTACATTATCAGGTTTAATTCCTTCGTTTTGTAGTTTATGAAACAATGTAAAGGATTTCTCTATGCAATTATTTTGAGCATAAACTTGCAGCATTAGGTTCCAAGTAGAAATATCTTTCTTTGGTATTTGGTTGAAAGTAGTCTCAGCATCCTTTAAGCTGCCATGTGTTAGATAATCCAAAACCATAGCATTATCAGGTTCCATGCTTTTATTCTCTAAACTATCAAATGTCTCTGATGTGTATTCCTTTCCCCCATGGTTGGCATATGCGGCAAGAATTGCAATTACAACATTTGGCTGACTTAATAGGCCTGTTCTAAATGAGTATCCATGCAGTTCTCTGACCTTCATGATGCCAAGCAAAGAACAAGCTCGAAGAACAGTAGTAACTGTAATGGAATCAGGATGAACTTGTTCATGGTTCATCTGATTCAAAAGTTTAAAAAGATCATCCCACTGTCCATTATCTGCTAGGACAGTAAGCATTGAATTCCATGATACTAGGTCCTTCTCAACTATCCCCTCAAAGCACAGAAATGCTTTGTCCAGTTTGCCACATTTCCCATAAAAGTTAACAAGTGCATTTCCCAGTAATGTATTTTGGCTAAGGAAATCATGTCCAAGAATGTAACTATGGATCTTCTTCCCTTCTTCCAAATCAAGTAATTGGGCACAGCAAGGAAGAATGCTTATGAACGTTACAGAATCAGGCTCCATACCACTTTTGAACAAGTTATGAAACATAATCATTGCTTCTGATAACCATCCATTCATGGCATATCCAGAGATAAGGGTGTTCCAAGTGACAAGATCTCTTCTTTTCATTTTCTGGAACAAGTATTCAGCTCCAGTTACATCTCCAACCTTCAAATAATGAATCATAAGAGCATTGCAAACAGACAAGTCCTTATCAAATTCGGACCTGAGGGCATAACCATGTATCTCTTTGCCATACAGCCAGCCATTTTCAAGAAGACTACATATGGGAAGTATGCTTACTATTGTTGCATCATTAGGCATAACATCCATTTGAAACATCTGATAAAACAAGTTCAAAGCTTCAGATATGTAACCATTCTCTGACAAACCGGCAATCAGTGAATTCCATGAGATAACATCCTTGTAAGGGATCATATCAAAGACAATCCAAGCATCATCCAAAACTCTGCCACATTTCGAATAGAATGATACAAGAGCGTTCCCCACTAAAGTTTCCAATTCCATCCCCATCTTCAAGATGTAAGCATGAAGGGACTGTCCATACTCCAAAAACGTCAACTTTGCACACACTGGAAGAATGACGGCAATAGTTACAATGGTTATGTTAACACCAGAAGCATGCATCTCGTGGTGCATGTCCATTGCTACCATGTAAAGCCGCATACGAGCATATCCCGCCAACATTACATTCCAGGAGACAGGGTCTTTTGTTGTAATGCCCTCAAAAACTAGACAAGAATCATCTACAGCTCCAAACCTCGCATACATATGCATTAGTGCCTTTTCAACCACTAAAAACACGGTGTATCTTGTCTTCAGGGCGAAACTGTGAAGAGATTCCCCAAGAACATCAATGGAAAGCACACCTGCTGCCTTCATCACTGCTGAAAGTGCAAAGCGATCAGGCCTCAAATTAGTGTTCTGCATCCATTTGAATATTGTTAGTGCTTCAAAGAACTGGCTTTTAGCAGTGTACGTCTTGATAAGTGCATTGCATGACTTGTGATCTCGTAAAGGCGTTTCGCCGAACAAGTTATCAGCACATCCTGTTGAGTCGAGGATGCAGTTCGAAAAAGCTCTGCTGGGGCATCTGAGATTTGGAACTGGGGGACATTGAAGAGCGAAAACTGATAGCTTTTTGGAACTTCTATAAAAGTGATTTAGCATCAACATCAAATCAATGTTAAGGTATGAAGTTGTTCTAATTCGGATACCGACTGGAAAACCAGTCTCATGAATCACTGCCTTACATAAATGTTAACCCATTCGGAGCTGTAAGGAAGGTGACAAGGCAGTGCAGCGACACGGGTGTAAGTGGGTGGTGCGGAATGGGAGGAGAACGAGAATTCAGGAAGGTAAGAGAGGGAGAGCCCGAAGGTGAAAAAGAACGATGAGGCAGCGACCGAACGTAAGCTAGGGTCTTTCCTTTTTTTTTTCCACAATGCTGGAGAGGAAGAAGGCAGCGATTACACCGCGGCCAGGGAGCGGTTGTGGCCGCGATCGAGCCCAATGGTCAACGAGAAGATGGTTGTAAGAAAGGCAAGGTGGAGCTGAGGCCGCACGCAACACTGAAGGTGGAGGACGAGGAGGCGGAGAAGGTGTGACGCGCAGGTGAAGGTATAGTGGCGACGTCGCTTGTTGTGGTGGTGGTGGTGGTGGAGGAGGAGGAGGAGGTTATGTTAGAAAACGGCCCATGGATGCTTCATCCCAGGTTCGGGTATATATATATATATAGATAATTTCAATTCAAATTGAATCTAAAATAGATAATCATGAAATTGAGATTTTTGGGCCAATTTTAAGTTAGCTCAAATCAAAATTTAGTAATTGATAAATTCTTAGGTTTTGAAATGAAATTGAAAATCATGAGCTAGAGTATCACTAATTTTAACTCTATTGGCAATAATTTCTTTTTTTTGTTCTTATTGGTTTTTTCAAAAATCTAATTGGGAAAAAAATTAAAGTCACAATTCATAAAAATAAAAAAGAAAAGTCTTCTAAGAATCAATGATTTTGAAAAATATTCATCAATTTTGTGTGTTATAAATTTATGTTTATTTGTTGTATTGACTCAAAGAACTCAAAAAAATATTGACAACTATTAAACTTGAGCACTAATGATGATTCTCAAAAAATGACATGATCTTAATTTTTATGAGTCTAATTGTTTTAAATTTTTTAGGCTTTAATTATATCATAAAAAATTGAAGAATAGAAACTATTGACATAAAAGATAAGTATGATACTTTAGCATAAATTATAGTAGAAATGCTTTCCTTTTCAATTAAGAAAAGACTTAGATGTCATATATAATATTCTCAAAATTTAAAATAATTAACATATTAAAATTAACTTGTAAGTATACATGAGTGTCTTACAAAGTGTGTCAAAAATAATTAGAAAATTCTAAAATATAAAAATAAAGTATTACAAAGATATTAGTTTCATCTCAATTAAAATTAATTTAAAATTACTATAATTAATTAGTTATGATATTTATATATTAAATATCCTAACTTAAAATCCTGACCCAACTCTCTCCCTTATGCTCTCACAACCTGCATCTCAATCTCCCCTCTTTGCATGCAATCAACCGTCAAAATCTCTAATAGAAAGAGAAAATAAAATTAAGAGAAAGCAAGAGAGGGGCAGAGAAGAGAAGAGCTAAGGAGAGAGAAAGTAAAGGGAGAAGAACTAAGAAACAGTTTCAATAATGAAAATTAATGAGTTATTGAACTCTAAATTGAGATTTATGCTTGTTGTGTGCTTTTGACTCCTTAATTGATTGTAGAAACCATGAATCTCATACATAACAAAGTTTGTTGCTTCCTAATATATTAAATCCAAAAAGTAAGTAAATAATGAATATAAAAATTTGGGCAAAAAAATAAAGAGAAAGAGATATTTGCATGAAGCATTGAGGTAGGCTTTTCTGCACAATTGTTTTGCATACATGAGTGATGTATTGCTATTATACTAATAATATGTTAGCAAGATAGATGAAAATATGAAATTACAAACATTTGACATGCTTATATATGTGTATACTTAATGTACTTATAGTTGATAATATGACCTTAAGTAAGCATTATTGTATAGTTAATATGTTTGTATGTTATCAAGTTGTATTATTATGCTAAAAGCAATTAAACTATGTAATTATTAGTTTCATAAGCTACATAGAATACTGAATTATAAGTAAACAACATAGCTATTTGTATATGTTGCATATATATATAATTTCAAATGCTATATTTTAGAAAATGAATAATGCATTTAATGATGTAATGCATAAGTTGCATCCACTATGTTTATTAAGTACACAAGCATAAAGATATTGTGTTTAAGCATATGTAGCATCAATATTTTATTATTTTATATGAGGTGTGATTATATTACAAAAATTGTGCATGTATAAAATGATTATATGTTAATATAAGTAATTTGTGATGACATTATTGAAATAATAATAAAAATTATAAAACTACTTGTGAGTCATATAAATTAAAGAGATTAAAAGGTTTAGTAAATAATAAAACATATAAATTATACACACATAATTGCTCATGATAATTAATAAGTCATGAATTGTATAATGACTAAAAAATTTTAAAGTATTATGATAAATTAATAAGTGTTAAAATATGACAATAAATTAAATTATAGGTTATGTATGACAAGATAAGTAATGATATTTTTATTATAATTAAATAAATTCAAGTAAAACTCACACTGACTATTTTAGGAACAAAAAAAATAATAGCATAAGTATTAGAAAGTTTACATAATTAAAATAAAATGATACTTATAAGTAAGACAATAATAAGAAATCATAATCATAATGTTGTATGTATATGCTTATTTCTTTAGTAATTGTATTGTGTGTATATAACATGTTATTATTTAAATTATCATGATTTTATCATGATAATTTAATTAATTTTTGCTTATATGATATGACCCAAAAATTATATTTTTTTATATAATAATTGTATTAGATTTAATTTATTGAACCTATAAATATTTTGTATTGATATTTCAAATATACCAAACATATAAAACAATGAAGAAAAAGTGTAGAAATAGCATGCCAATCCTACTCTTTATTATAAATACTATTGTTATAACTTAAAAAATGTACTTATAGTTTTGTAAAATATATGTTATAACTACATTGATATGCCATAAATGTGTAGATGTATAGGACATAGCTATGTAAATGTTATCAATACTTGTATGAGAATTATAAATTATAATTATAATTATAATAGTATTTAATATACATATATATAAAAAAAATAGATGAAATAAATTGCAAATTTTGTTTATTTAAAACTTGAAATATAAAGAAATTCGATTTTAATATTTTTAAGATCAAAGTTTAAATCTTAAGTTCATAATAAATAAGCGAACGTCACACCATAATAAATTTAAATGATTGATTGATTATGTAATAAATATAAATAATCAACATTAATTAATAATTTTCAATAAATTAAGAGGTTAACTCTTCGGGTAATACAAATAAAGATTTTAATGAGATCATTTGATAAAAAAAACAAGTCAAGCTAACCAAATTCCTTAATAGCCATCCAATTAAATTTATAAGAAAGACAACAACTTTTTAGGTTTTGGAGTGTTAAAAACTTCCTCAATCTTATAAAAGAAAGTCTTGACAAATGGTGAATGAGAAATAAAAAAGAATAATTAAAAAAGGAAAAAAAAAATCTAACATTAAGAGAAATAGTGTGATAAGCTAAGCGTAAGTCATGCATGTTTGAGTCAAACAACAATTCTACGGAAAACAAAGAGTTTGGGCACATCGTGTGACATTTGATTAAAACGTAATATAATATTATATTAAAATATGCTTTAAAAAATAAAAATAAATTATAATTTTAAATTTAAAAGTTTTGATATTTTCAAAAGATCTTGATAAGGTGAATTTAATGAACATAATTTTATTAAATCACAATTTTTAAGACTAAATATAAATTATTTAAAATATCATATATAATAAAAAATTACTCAAATAAAAAAATTTGAAAATAATTAAAAATATGTTTATTTAAACAAGTCTAATACATATTAATATAATAGTGACCATAAAGATATTTGTTCATTTAAACTTGTAAATGAATACTATTATATAATATTATATTAAAATATTAAAAAATAAATAAATAAATTCAAAATTTAAATATAACTCTATATGCTTTAAATAAAATTTAAAAAATATAGATATCATCTAATTTGATATTTATCAAACATTTATTATCATGTCCTAATTTTGAATTATTTGGTATAATTTTTAGGCTTTATTAATTCTTATTATAGCACGATTTAACCACAATATTAGATGATTCAATCAAATTGAGAAAGATCATTTAACCATTATTGGATAATCTAATAATGATAATTGAAAGATTCTTTCTCTGATATTTTTGAGCTTACCAATGAAGGAAATGTAAGTTTCCTCATCTGATCAATGAAGTCTGAAACCTATCAAAGATCCTTGAGGGAATGACTAAAATATTTAGTCAATGAGAAGACTACTTAAACTATAAGATAGCAAAGTCCTAAATTTTCTAATGAAAAGGCATATGATCAAGAGATCAATTCAAGTGATAAACAATGTCAAGAGAGTCTCAAAGAAGACATGACATCATGATTTCATAGATGATAAGGTTCATATATATCCATTTTAGCTCTTCAATCCATATGATCATAAACCTTATTGGGTCCCTTTCAAAAAAAAAAAATAAAAAACCTTATTGGGTCAAGTATAAAAACACTTAAGAGTAAGTTTATTCTACAAAGGATGTCTACCAATTGAAAAGAGCACAATCCTCTCCCTTTCATAGGTGTTCTTTGTTATACTACATTTGCCAAGCTAAGCATGATGGATCCATGCATGCAAATTACTTGATATCAAAACAACATTCTCTCAACAAAATACCAGATAAAATAAACCAACTGAAAAAAATTGCAATAGTTTAAAACATAACTGCATTGTTAAATACCTGCATTAGCACACTAATTATGCAGGAGCCTGTAACAAATAACACATGATTAACAACAGGCTTAAGGTACATACATAACCTTAAAGAAACTGGAAAACTAAGCAATGCCTGAAGGGGGTCACAAGATTGATGAAAGCTTTAATAAGGAATAAGTTACCGTTTGTTATTCAAATCGAAATTTTGGGTGAACTGATATTACACCAGGCCTTGAATCCTCAAAACGGTAACTACAAAAAAATGAGAACAAGCATATTGCAGTCTGATGTGTTTTCTATTGTTAATGTATGCCAAGAAAGATGAATGAGCAGAAATTTCCAAATTGCAAACCTGTTATCAGTAAGAAAGCTTTTGACAGCAGCAGGAAGTGCTGCTTCTCCTTTGCTATGTTTCCCTATGCCTGCAGGTAGAAAAAGACATGTTAATATAAGGCTTTGTTGGAAGCATGTTTGTAATCAATTGATCACAGTTGAGAACTATCATAAGATAGTTTTGTCTCTTCAAAATGATATTAAAATAACTAATTCTTTCACATAAAAATCAAATAGTGTTTTGTCTAGTCTCTAATATCAATTATTTCATTAGTACTTATTGATAATATATTTTAAATATACAACTTTTTAATAGTATTTAATAATACTTTTCAAACAAACTTATTCATTAATTAACTTAATATTCAAAAGCAATTATATCAAATTAACACAAAAATTGCTTTCATTCACAAATAATGATTACCCATATAAACTGATTTCTTTCATAGATGGCTTGATTCAATCAAGTTTGTTTGAGAATCTAATAGACTACTATTTCTCTAGAAAAGCTACATAAACCTTAAAAATTGAGGAAACCTATTTTCACACGGCTTTGAATTCTGTTATGCATGCTGATTAAGCACTAATCTCTAGAGAACTAAATTAACTAACCACATACATTAAACTAGAATTCCATATCAGAAGCAATTTTGATGGTTACTCCTGAATAATTCTTGACTATTTCACAATTTTGCTTAGCAAGAAAAATAAAACTATAATTTGTGGCTACTTTACCTGTAATGACATGCAATGTTGTTTGCCTTTGTGTTGGAAATGTAGTCTTCATAGCCTTATTATCTAATCCATGGCGAGAGCCAACAGAAGCACGGCTATTTATCGCCAACTCGGATTCAATTCCTTTTAGATGCTGCTTAAGTGCAAGCACAGCTTCTGTTGCATGCAAACCATGGAGATCCAACTTCCAACTTCCATTGTTGCTGTTCCTGGTTCGTAGAATCTCCTCCGCGGCCATCTCATGCAGATGTTGTGCATTCATCCACTCCCTTTTTGCTCTCAAAGAAAGCTGTTGTGCGGAGCAATGGTCGCCCCTCAAATAGGCATTGCATGCCGATCGTGAATGTTGTGTTGCAGCCCTGCTTAGCAACAATAAACTAAGTTAAATGAAGCTGGGGCACAAGTGCCTGTCCTAATACAGTGGTTTCCAATAAGTTGTAGCCAGCAAAATAACCAATGGTATTCTTTATAGAAGGTTCATAGTTTCAAAAGTTGGATGGTGAGGAGGGTAGTTATTGCATCAGTGTTGAAACAAAATGTGTCAAGTCTTAACAAAACAAAATCTTGAACATAGGTTTAACTACAACATGGACATAGTGCACAAGGTATCATAAGTCAAACTTATATTTAAGTTCCACAGAAACATTGGAAGGTAAGGAACTACACATTTTCTTTCAGAGAACTGTGCTAAGCGTAAGAGCAATAACAGTAAAAATTAATTCAAGCACCATTATGCGAGCATGCGTAATGATGCTTCAGCATCTTTTTGAAAATATAATCAACAAAACATCTAGTACATCTCATATAGAGCAGAATTTTACAATTAATTCTTGTCCAGATTCATCAAATCACATATGATTATACTAACAAATGTCTATAAAGTTCTGAGTAGATTCAAGAAAAAAAAGAGTAGGCTGCAACGGAAGCTTGAATTTTATTATAAAAAATCAGCTAGCCTACAATTGTCATAAAGTTTGATTAGTAATAAAATAAACCAGTATGGATGAAATAACAACTTTTGCAGATATCAAAAAGTAAAAAACCAGTCAACGTTAAACATCAAAAGCAGCTAAACATTGAAATAATTTAAAGAGTAACCCCAGTTTAAGAAAGCTCCCACACTTGCTTGGGTTCATAAATGGATAGAGCTCAAAAGTCTAGCACAGTCTTATCCTTATATTGCATAAAAGATTTTTTATAACACTCAAAACAATAACCTTAAAATAAGAAATAAAAATAACTCAAATGAAACCAAGAAACGATCATATGACAAGTGCAAATAGACAAACAAAATGAGTCATTCATCAATATAACAAAAAGTTTGTAGAAGTTATGGAAACATAGGGAGTTGGGTTAAAATATTAAGATAGGATATGCAACAGGAAGTAACTTACACGTTTTATTACTAGTACTACTGCGGAAGTTTTAAATTAGAGTGCATTTTTCAGACTAAAAAAGGGATAAATATCGTTCTCCTCCAAGCTATGAGAACAAATTCTTATTCTAAGTTGTAAGTTTAGTTTACACATATCGTATACTCTAAAACACATTAGAAAAACATTATATTGGACAAACAGTATCATGAATCCCAAAGATGACTGCAGGAGGCTCAACTATGTAGCTGCGTAGAACTCCTGATATATAGGAAATATTGAAACAGCAACCTTAAACCTGTTCATACTCAATCTATGTCCCCAAACTTCCATGTTCACACATATTAAAACAGCACCTCAAAACTGTTCAAACTCAATCTATGCCCCTTTCCAGTAATAAATAAATATATTGAAAGGCTATAGGTTGGCATTAGCTAACAACACAAATGACAAGATGCAACCTGAAAGACGTACAGGTTCCACAAATCATACTTAATGCATACTACTGTGCAAAAGTAAAACAAAACTACTAATGCTCATAAAGCACAACAAAAATTACTGCAGAATGCAGGCGTTCTAAGGATTACCAGTTTCTAGAAAAGAGCAACATATTTCTTGAGTGTTACCATGAATCTAAAGGACGATACCTCGTTATCTTTATTGCTTCCTTGCGCTTGCTTAAGTAGGCACAATCTTCTTCCCATTCAGGCTCAATAGGCACGTGGAAGTGCTTCATCATTAATGACTTCTGAGGATTATCCAATAAACCATTATCCACTGAACTGTTGGTTAAATCTGGAATATTATATTCAAGTTCACTCCCACAACTCACAACAGAAGTGCTCAATCCAGAAGAACCTGTCACCTCCATTTTAGTTCTTGAGTCAGATGCAAACATTTCTTCCAAAACAAGAGAAGCTTGTCCAACATCATTATTTACATTTGCTAATATATCTTCAATCAATAGTTGATCAGGCCAACCATGAATACTTTTCAGCTGCTCAACAGAACTTGCATTATGTTTTAGAGGGATGGGATGCTGATCCCCATCAAAGCTGACATTTGAACTTCCAATATCTGTATGAGCCTTGAGGAGTGGAAACTCTATAGCTGCAGAGGCACGGACTACTGCAGAAAATGAGGTAGCTGGAACAGGCTGAATAGGCACCAAACGTTTTCCTGAGTAATTATTTGTTGAACTTTTCAATGTGTCTGCAGAAGTTACATTTGAGATAGATGGAAAGGGATCATCGATGACTTCTGCTTTCTGTAGCTTCTCTCGGTGTATGCGGTCGAAGGCAGCCCAGCCTATAGTTTGAGCCCTGTGGCATTCCATATTGAACAATGCACTACTTGTGTAAGGGATTCCTAGGAGAACAAAGGTTGATGTCACAACATAAAGGAGTTTAAGCTGCAGTGTTAATCACTAATTTTAGGTTGAAGAGGCTATGATTTCCTTCAATCTGTTCCAAAGAAAATTATCATACTCAGTAAGACATGGCCAATGATCAGCTATAAAGCGCTTAAGAAGAGTTTCTAAAAGCATGTTAAAATAATGACAGAAAATGTTAAAAGGTAAGAAATGGATACGCAATAAGATTCAATTAAATGTGATAAGAGTAACTAAATATAAATGTTAAAATAATAAATTTGATATATTATCATATAAAGAAGAGGTGTGGATCATTTGATATGATGCTCACTTTTTCTATGACGAAGGTGCAAAAATTTCAAATTCTCACATCTTAGCCATGACTACAGTCTAATGGTTTATAAAAATAAAAATTTACAATCCTTAAAAACAAGTCATTATTATCATCAAATCTACAAATTCAAGTATAAATTTGAAAATTTAAAAACAACTCTAATATCGAATGAGAATCTCATACACAACTTCAAACAAACTTAATTTATATATAATTACTTTCACATTTTTAATAATGTTATATCACACACTATATACCATATGAAGGTTCAATCTAAGTCTTAGATACATATTGGACAAGTATCAATATTGGATGCATATACGTCATGGATAATTAAGTTTTACAAAAGTATTGGGATTTAATAGAAGATAACCCACTAATGGTTTTGTTTGGTCAACCCGAAGTTATATACCCAATTAAGAATATGCATACATTTTAGCATTAACTACGTGACTTATGCCAATCTGGTTAACCCATGGCTAACCCAATTTCATGCCAAAAAAAGCTTGACTAATGTTAAATGGCCTGGATTTAAAACTAAGTCACAATCTTGATTAAGTTTCGTTTAACATATCTATTCTTAAATATTAAGCTTATAACTAAAAATGTGTTTGGCAAGTACTATTGTTATGCTTCAATGAAAAATTGTTTGTTTGAAGATCTAATATCAAGTATTTGTTATATTAATTTGTTGCAAGATAATCAAGTTGACTTTTGATTTTTTACATAGACAAATAAAGTAAAAACTAATCATAACATTTGTTAAGGATAAAAAGATCGTCTGTAGTTTTGAAACAGTATACACACAAAAAATGATGATGGGCTAATGCATTTTTGGGGAAAAAGTAGTTTTCAAATGCATACAGGCAAATGGCTGTTGAGTTTAACGTTTCGCCCGAAAACATGGTCTGGAAAAACCACTCCAAAACCAGCCTCATCATAGAAATTGCATATTACATGGTGCATATAACAAACATAACTCAGATCACATAATTACTCAAAAATATGGCATAGAGATACCTTCAAAGGCTCCTTCAACTATCCCGCAATTCCTATCCAAAACCCTCGAAACCAAGGCGTTAGTTTGACGTTGATCGAGAAATCCGACAGCCGCGAGACCACAATCTCTAGATTCGAAACAAAACAAGCATAGATCATCTGCCTAGAATTGCAACAGCATCTAGAATCCATCAACAAAGGCAGCGAACTCTTTCAACGACGACGAAGACGACTGGATTCGTTTCGTTCAATTGCCCTCTTCGTAGTAGTCGGCAACCAATCAACGAAGTATGAGGAAGACTGGTTTTATTATTATATTATTATTTATATCGTTTGAAGATATTCAATTATTAATTTCTTGATTTAAATCATTTATCTTGTTTTTTGTAAAAAAACAAATGAATTAAAAAATATTTTTAGAATAAAATCCAAATATAAAAGGACTGATATGCAAACGAGAAACTGTCAAATTTAAAAACTTTTAACCATTTGAACCAATTAATCCTCATAATTATGCTTCATCTCCAGTTGGTGAACCGGACGGTCGAGACCACTCGAGAACCGCAAGCCTGGAATCCTTGCTAAGCCGATCTGAGCGCACTAGCCGAGCCGTTTGTTCTGTAATACGAGAGAGGAACGGTGGAGTGTCGAAGGCCTACGCGATCAGTCCTTGCCGATGGCGGATCCTCTAACCGGCGGAGGATCACCGGATCCGGCGGCGACTGTCGGGCAGTCGAGGAAGGAGAAGCGAAGGGTTCTAAAGAAGCTGAAGAGGAAGCAGATCCGAAAGGAGACCGCGATCAGGGAACGGGAGGAAGAGAAAGCCCTAGTGAACGATCCTGAGGTGCAGATCCAGCTGCTGTTAGTGGAGAAGGAGGCGGCAGAGAATGCAGAGAGGGTGAGGAGGGAGTTCGAGGAGCGAGAGAGGATATGGCTCGAGGCGAGTAAGGCCCGAGAGGAAGAGGACGAGCTGCGAAGAAAGTTGCTATTTGAGGAGGAAGAGCGGAAGAAGGTATGTTTGTGTATTGTGTATGTCTAATGATCGGTTTTTGAATTTCTTTTCTCTGTAGCTGATGGTAAGAATTAGGAAGTCTTATTGGTTTCTAGATTTATTGTTACAGCTTTCCATTTGCTTCAATTGTATATGGAGTATGCTTTCCTTTTTCAGTTGTTTAATGGCGTTTCAGTGGTTGATCTCTTTCAGTAATTTACTTTGTATTTTAGATAATTTTTTTTTTTTGGTGTTTTCCTTCGTATCTTGGCATTCCAATCAGATAAGATATTTATAAACTAATTTTTCTTTTTCTTAAGGACACTATGCTGAATACATGAGAGCAGAAGGTTAGTCATTGAAATTGAACATGGCGTTTTGATGCCTAATACACAATTAGGTTAACCTTATCCATAAGCTTAAACTCCTATGTTAATGTTTGTTTGTCCAATAGTATATTCGCCCAAATTGTAGTCTGATCCATTCAGCTAAAATTGGTATTAAATTGATGTCTCTTTGAGATAAAGTGATTCATATTTTATAGGATTCTCATGGGTCTCAGCTGCTTCTATAACATTGTTGAGCAAGGTTCTAGAGTTATGTAAACTCCCACGTAGCCTTCATGTGATTAGCTCTTAATGTGCATGATATTTGGTATCATTCAAAGCTTTCATTAAGCTTGTTAAGCTTGAATGGAGTGACTAGGGCATAACTCTCATTGTTTAACAAACCAGCAGAGTATAATTTGTAGATCAACAGGAAGTTCACAATGAAAGAATTGGTAGCAAGATTTTTGGTTTCCTAGACGTATGACTTGATGCTTAATTTAATTATAAAAGAGCGATGGACAATGTTTATAAGACCAACAATTTGTTTTGTGGGGAGGGGGGGGGGGGGGGGGGGGGGGGGTGAGAATAGAATATAATATTGACTACTTTATAGTAAGTGATTATTACTCAAAAAAAAATTTAGGTTGATGTGTGCTTATAGCTTTGTTTGCCCGTTTTTCTTTCCTTAACAAATTTCTATCAAAGTGTAATGGTCTTCTATGAGTAACCTGATTGCAGACATTGCACTGTTTTTGTTATTATTTATACTTTATACTTTTCTCTAACCATTACTCACTAATTCAATGCACCATCTATAGAATCAATGTGCGGATGATTTCAAAGACAATGAAGAATATGAATATGTAGAAGGTCCAGCAGAGATCATTTGGCAAGGAAATGAGATTATTGTTAAGAAGAAAAGGACTAAGATTGCAAAGAAAAGTTCTGAACAAATTCCAGACGTTGAGGTTCAAACTATTCGTTATATTTCCTCTGCATTTTGCTTTTAGGATTCACTATTGGGTAAATGAATACCTTTTCAAAGAATATGATAATATAATTGGATAAACTTTGCAGGATGATAACAGACCCACATCAAATCCTCTACCACCTCAGTCTGCAGCTTTTGCGTCGTATGTGCAAGGCCAAACAGCTACTTCTAAAGAACTGCTTGAGAGTGTTGCACAACAAGTTCCAAATTTTGGAACTGAACAAGTATTTTTATTCAGATGTCTATTTTTATATGATAACATTTCTCCAACTTCTGTGCTATTTTTTTTTCTTATATTTGTTGTATATGTAATCTCATCATGGGTATTTACTTTTATTATCCTGTAGGACAAGGCACATTGCCCGTTTCACTTGAAGACTGGAGCCTGTCGCTTTGGATCTCGATGCAGTAGAGTTCATTTTTATCCTGACACATCCTGCACATTGCTTGTCAAAAATATGTACAATGGCCCGGGCCTTGCTTGTGAACAAGATGAGGGGCTTGAGGTTTGTCGGCTCGTGCTTCCTTGTGGCTATTGAGTATCCTGATGACTGTTCCTTTCTATTCTTTTGCTTATCATGAAAACATGAATATCAATGCTATTCTTATTATATGCATGTAGTTAGAGAATTGAATCTTCTGCTGAGATTCTGACATGCGTTGCTTAGAATTATCATATGTAGACTGCAATTAGGAAAAGATATTATCCCACTTGTGATAAAGTTAGGTGCCTATTGAGAAATATTAGTGATGGTTTTGTTATGTTTGTTTTTGTAAATATATAGACTTGCTTTCAACTTTAGCTGAACATATGAGGTAGTCATGTGTTTGTATTTTCATTTTAGATACTATTATGTTCAAAGATTAGTCTTGCTTTTTTGTGCTCTATTTCATCTCCAATTGGAGAAGTACGAATGTTTTTAGACATACAGTCATTTATTAACTGCAAGCAAACTCCAAAATTTCCAATTCATTCTTTACACCCAAGGAATTTTTTAAATTTTATGTATTGTAAAAGATATTTATTTTATATTGCAAATATTCTATAATTGTTAAAATAAAAAACTTGACTCTTAACTCTGTTTATTGCACTCCTAATTTTTTTTCTAGCGCATAATTCTAGTCATCATTTTTTTAATTTTTATTTCTTTAACGAAATCAGTATCAGAATTTATGTCAAGAGAATGGGGGCATAAGTTACGACCTTGGTTGGGATGGTGACTAAAGTTATTTTACTTCTGTATCCTGTGTTATATTTATTTGTATACTCCAATGTTTTTTTTCTTTTCTTTTGGTTCTGGAATTTCTATTGTAAGCTTTTCCTAAGACTTTCTATATGCAGAATTATATTGTCTAGGGGATAATTATAACTCTTATTTCTTCTTTCTAATGAACTTTGGTCATGGGCCCTCAGCATTTATCCTTAACATTCAATAGTGGTCACTGATGATTTGTTGTTTCATGGATATGGATAGCTGCACCTAAAAAGACGTTTTACAGGTGAAATTATCATTTATTTAACTCTAAGATGGTGTTGACAGCAGAGTAGTAATTGTTCAGGATTGTTTGGTGCCATCAAAGTATGTTCTCAAATGTCAATACAACTCTATTTTTACATTGTCACAGTTAATTTTTGACCAAGATGGCTTGTCTCATAAAGAGGTATCAACAATAACAACTGAAAAGTGGTTAGGAAAGATTACTGTGGCTTACTTTTCTTACCCTAACTATTCTACATTTTTCAAATTGAGAATCCTTGTTCTCGAATGTTACAAAGGCTAACTGTTAATTGTTTAAAATGTATGAAGATGGCTATATATGATTATGGCTTTCCTTAGCCTCCTTTCAATTCTTTTGGGATCATGAAATTAAAATTTGAGGTCTGCAAGATAATGAGTTGCATTTAATGGAGTTTCACATCGTACAAAATGTGTGCATAAAAAATTGGCATGTTCACATGTGTTCTCCCTGAATCCATGGTGAACATGCCTGCACAACTGCTCGTCAGTGTAGGCTGGCAGCTGCTTTATCCCATGCAATAAAAATTATCAGCTAACGCTAAAGGCTGAAGAGACAATTTCTGTAAGTTTGGCACATTGCTACGTAATAGTTGATTTTTATAGAACATGTATAAATGAAAGAATGGGGCATTTTGTTGCAACACTTAAAAAGTATTTATAAACTATCAAGAATTTGGGCTGCTTGGTTTATAGAAAACATCTAGAAATTGGGGATTGAAGTAAATTCTGACTTTTTTTATGTGATTATGGAGTTATAACACTGACTTGACCAGCTGGGTCTGGAATCTGTGATTGGTATTTTCTGGCAAACTAGCCCTATGTTCATAGCATAGCTGAGATCTTTGATTATCCTAAAAAAGACTCTTTTTTGAGCTCTTACAAAAATAACTTTTTGGATTATCATGACGTTAAATTTTATTGCTTCCTTTCTTTTACAGTATACAGATGAGGAGATTGAGCGTTGTTATGAAGAGTTTTATGATGATGTCCATACGGAATTCTTGAAGTTTGGTGAACTGGTTAATTTTAAGGTTGTTTACTTCAAATTTGTTTCAATTTATAGAAAATGGAAGAGCAGTGTTTCAAGTTTTTTTTAATGGAAGCAAGGTGGTAGATATCAAACTGAATTATTTGCATGATGTTGCAAATAAAGTATTCTGAGGATATCTGTCATTAGAAGTGGTTTAGGTTGCTGTCCATGCTAGGTTTGCTGTGGCATAAGCCAAACCTACTATTCCAGTTCAAGGGCTTGATCAATTGAAGGGATAATTGCCTTTTTCATCTATCTAATTTTTTGATTGGTCTCCAATCTCAATTGTATTTCTAGAACAGTCTGTTTTTCTCCCTTCTGTGCCACATTTTTTTTACCTTTTGTTCAGCTATATGAGGATTCTAAATAATCTACTGGATACTTAACATTCTAGGTGCAAGTTTATTAGCTTTCTGTTGTACCGCATGGCCATTCTATCGACTTGTTTGCTTCTCATTCTGTTCTTTCACGATGTTGGTGCTTTGCTAACATCAAAGTGAAATCAAAAGCCATAATTTTTGCTACTTTACTCCTTGCCTCAGAATACTAAACTGTTTTAATCTACTTTATAAAAAATAGGGTGCCTTCTTACTATTGATGCTTGTAGGGCTTAGTATTTCAGTACACAAAGTTAGCAAGTCATGTTCCCTTGTTCTTGTGGTCATTTATTTGCTTTTCATCCTTCTCTTTATCACACAATTGCATCTTCTAACCAAGGTTGGCCTTTTATGCTTGAATTTTCAACAACTGTAACTGTTCTTTCACATAATTTTTGTGAAATCCTCAAAGTTTTAAATCTTTGAATACTTCCCTCTCCTATTAAATGATCATGGTTTCTCTTAAGAAAGATTTAGTCTTCTTGTTATTATTGTGTCTATAGGTCTTTGTAATGAGTGCATACTTTCACAGGTTACAAATGCCCTGTGTTTGCATCTGAATGAGCCATTATTCTTGCTAATTAAATTGTTTCTTTTATTCCTTATTTGTGATAGTTGGACTGGTCCTTTTATTCCTTACATTTTGAATATTAAGGGACATTTACTATGTTTTTGTTGAAGGATAACCAGTTATTGCTCACAAAAGGAGGATGAAGATGATAAAATAAACATACATTTCTGAGAACATTTTACTCTGTTGTTGTTTTTTTTGTTTGATTCTCCTATAGTTTGGTGGTGTCTCCAGTTCCACATCTTTTATGAGAACATATATTTTGAACTTCCTTTTGCAGGTATGCAAGAACAGTTCTTATCATCTTAGAGGAAATGTTTACGTGCACTATAAACACCTTGATTCTGCAATTCTTGCTTACAATACCATGAATGCTCGATACTATGCTGGAAAACAGGTACATTATTCCAATTACTGGCCTAAATAGTTTTGTATGTTTTACTGAGCTATTTATTACTTTCAAAAATCTTGTAATTCTTCGCTATTTACTTGTCATTTCATTTGTATGTCCTTTTGTTCATGAACCTTCTCCTTGTATCAGGTTGCAGTATTAACATTATGTTATCGTCTCCTTTGTTATGACTTTGCCCTTTTAAAATGGATAACTGATTGCAACCTTTTATGTTTGCTTTTAGATAATTTGTGAATTTGTAGGGGTCACAAGATGGAAGGTTGCTATTTGTGGTGAATACATGAAGTCAAGGTTAAAGGTTTGCAATTCCTTTTTTTGTGTTTCACCTTTTTTTTTCTTGTGTTTGCGTGTATGCGTGTCTATCTCAATTTTTTATGTTTTCAAGTTTGATTGGTTAATTGGATTTTTGGCTGATTTTTATAAATTTATTGTACTTAATTTCTTAAATGATCTTTTCTATTGTACATAATCATTTAAACTTTCAAATATCATAATATGTTCATCATCAAATAAGCAAAGATTTAAATCACAATTACATAATCCATAAAATATAAATATTAGATTTTCCTTAATTGATAATTGTCCACAAATAATAATAGCAATAATTAATAAATTCTATTTGTATCCAAGTTCAACATAAACCCAAAATGATAAAATAGTAATGCTAAATACAATATAATCTATCTATATTTCTTCAAAGTTTGTCAAGATTTGTCATCTTCGAAACTTATCCAAGCATATATGAAAAAGATACATGAAATGTAAAATTCATGAATCATATCAATTCTTTTGAAATATTGTTATTATTTGAGATTGATAACATGTATTTGTAACATATATTTGAAGTTTTTTTGGGGTTTAACTTTCTCTTGTTACTTTGTGATGATGATTACAATTCTTTATCTTCTTTCACTTTTTGTACATTAGAGCTTGACTAACCCTGTAATTATGATATGCTATCTCTAAAGACAAACTTTACTCTCTTTATTATCTCAATAGAAAAGTATAGCTCTCTCTCTCTCTCTCTCTATACTCTATATTTTTTATTCATCTCCTTAAATTTTATTGTCATGTATTAATTTTATCATTAAAGTTTCTCTCTACATATAATCATGAACATAAGCATAATAACATGATGAATCATAAATAGAAAAGTAGTATGACCAATAACATGCAAGCATAATTGTTGTTTGCATGTCAATGGATATGTCCCTATCTTAAATAAGTAATCACATTACCAATTGAAATGATGTCTGCATCTTATCACTAATCTTTCCTTATCTTAGATCAAAATATGCAATCAGCTTCAATTTTGATTTATTATGCAATAATAATTATTTGTTCTAGAAATTTTTAAATAGCTTATATTCCCCAGTTTGTCATCTGAACACATCTTAGGTTTTTCTTTTTTTTTTTTTTTTTCGGTTTCATGTTAAATGACAACCCATAAAATGTCCAGGATCTTTTTAAGGCAAAAACGTGTGATCAGTTTGAGCTAGAGCAAACAAAATTTTGAAAGTAGGGTTGGTTTGTGACAAGTGCAATGTACTAAAACCATTTCATATATGCATGAAGGTGGGGTTGGTTGGATCCACATGATTTTCTTTGTCTAATGTGTATAGCTTGAATCCATAAAATACAAGCACACATGTAGAACAATTTTTTTGTAATTAGGAATTGGGGATGTTAAAGATGAATAAGTGGTTATAAACACACAAAAAAATATGGGGATAAATCCATCTTAGCGAGTCTTTTCAAATTTTAGGAGAGGCTTAAGTGAGAATCCATATAGATTATTCAAACATGTTAGATGATATTTTGTGAAGAAGATGACAAATGGAGTATACCATTGTCAATAAGGGAACAGGACTACTGCAATAGATTAGTCCATGGAATATTAGAAATCATTTTTTTAAGTGAGGAACTGACACTTTATCAAATGCATTAACGCTAATGAATTCATGTGGCTAAAGGTCATTTGGAACAATGGTTGTTGTTGTTGTTATTAATTATTTTGATAAGTCATTGTTATCTTTAGTGTCTAGATGTTGTGATTCCTTAACCTTCATATATATTCTATGCTTATTTCCTCCAACTAACAAGCCTAGATCATTATGCAGACATGTTCACATGGGAGTGCCTGCAATTTCATTCATTGCTTTCGTAACCCTGGTGGAGATTACGAGTGGGCTGATTGGGATAACCCTCCTCCCAGGAACTGGATCAAGAAGATGGCCGTCTTATTTGGTCCTTCAGTGGAGTTAGACTATCAAAAGGAATTAGAGTCTGGAGATTTTGAGAAGAATTCAGACAAAATTAGGATGACAAAACACAGAAGCCGCAGGTTTGCTTGAAATGAAAATTAATTTGTTTGCGTGTTACCTAACCAGAAGAAATATTATTGCCATGTTTGGTCTAGAAACTCTACTTCTAGATTTTGCAGTGAACTTCCTTTGAATTCCTTTAAGCTAAGAAACATAGAAAAATATTCATTACTCTGCAGCTTCCGTAGTTCTGTTTTAGAAGAAATTTTATAGTTTTGCATCAGTATTTTATTGACATTGCAAGTAAATGACTAGATTTCCCCTTTTGCATCAGTAGAGATTCAACTCTTCACCTTGACCCGTGCAGAAAACTCAAATACTATTTTCTTTTAAGTAAACTGTGTAGTGTTTGCTAATTTTTTGTCATTAGCATTCCTCTATTGTTCATTAATTTTTTTGGTCGTAGGTAAGAGAAAAGGTAAATATTAGAGAAAAAAAACTGGTGAGAATATATTTCATAATTCTCATAGGGAAAAAAATTAATTCATCATTTAAATGTGGCATAAAATAATTTTGTTAATTAACCATCTTGTCAAATGGCAGGATGCCCTCATTTTATTTCTTTTGTTGTGAAGACTTAGTTTCATGTTTTTTCTATATTGAGATCGTATGTACAAGTCTGTATTTGATCCCATAGTTGGTGATGTATTAGTCTGTACATGATAGATTCTGATGTATGTGGCTCTTTTGGATGGTTTGCTTAGTCTTTCCTCTGACTACTTTGTAAAAAGTATATTGTATGGTCTCGAAGAACATTGTACGTTATGTATAGAACAAATGACGCAGTTTTAGAGCATATTGTATGTTCATGTATAGAAAAGCCTTGCACTTGTCCTGCTATGTGATGGTTAGCTAGCTTATTACCATACAAAGTGGAAATCATACAATTGCATGTTCTGTATAACTCATTGTACACTCCTATACTATACCATACAATTGATCTTAGAGATGGCAATAAAATGTGTTTGGGTTGGATTGATAGAAACCCATATCTGCCTCATCGTATTTACTCATCCTCAAACTAGATCCATACTTGCTGCCAACCAACCTTGCATCTTAGAGATGCCGATTTGTTGTTGGCCAAAGGCCATGGAAACTAGAAATACCCATAGGAAAGGAATCAGGGTTTTGGAAAGATCTTGGTTGAAGGAATGAACTGTAAGAATTGCATCTTCTCCAAAGGAATTGAGTGTGTAGAAGAGAAATTTTGGCTTTGTCGGCTGCCTTCAATTGGGAGGAGAAAAAGGGTGAGAGGACTTTACAAATGCAGGAGAGACATAGAGAATTAGGTCATTGTGAGGCATTATAAACTTTAGGATCAATCAATTAATCCTGGCCAGGTGATATTATTTAACATGCGGACATGGTAGAATAAGGCTTAAACATGGCTATCAAACATGATAAAAGCACGAGGAATGGATGTGAGGCTCCATTTTGTTCCGATGCACTGGTCGAGAATGCAGGCTTTGACTATTTATGAATAGGTTTACATTAAATGGTAATTCGAACAGCTATTGACATATTGAACTCAAACCCAAACTCGATGCATCACATGTTTTCTTTTGTGTTCTCATGCCCTATCGATGAGCTTCAATATAAGTTCATTGTAGGTTTAGTGTGTATGGATTTAACCTGTCATTCTTATGCATTGTAAGATTTTGGGTGATTTTTCGAGATGATTTTCCATTGCTTTCTATCAAAGCAAGGATCTTGTTTTCCTTCTATAAAGATGTGTGATCCTTTCTTAACACTTATTGACGTTTACTTGAAAGTGTTCAAAACAGTAGTCTTCCTTCTATTGTTCAAATTAGCTTCTTTACGATATTTGCTTACCCATGTTTGAGTAAATTTTAAATTATCATAACATGTTTTGTATGCTTTGGAACTTGTTGGGAGTGAAACATTAGTTTTTCTACTTCTTCTTGTTTGTAGCTAAAGCTATTCTTCAAAAACCCTTTAAACTACTTTCATTAATGTTTGCAAGACTGAAGCCAGCGTAGATCATCTCCTCGTCCCTTCGCCTTCCTTAACCCTCTTCCTCTATGCTTGTTCATCTTTTGAGAGGTTATTATAGTGACATTTTGCTGTTGAAAAGTTGTTATCTCTTAATGAAATGGTAATGGTGAATTCCATGTTATAGAAGATAAGCAAATTTTATAGAACTGTTTGGCAAAGCTTAATAAAATTGCTTTTCGTTCCCTTCTGCGTTACTATTGGGACTTGACATTTCAGTTCATGTCATGCATTTGGTAGGTATCTCTCGCGAAGCTATCGTTACGACGAAATCGACGACATCAGCAACGGTTCTACCGAACCAGAATCGAATCCAAAGAAGCCTAAACCGAAGCATCGTCGGAGGACAAAAGGGCAGAATTCAACCATGAAACGACATTCTTCTTCTGCCTCTCAGAACAAGCACCATGAAGATAACCAAATCGTCCACCGTTCTCCCATCGATGAGGATGGTGAAGAGAGCAGCCTGGAGCGCAGAAGACGCTCCGTCGATGCTCCTGCCGATCACAGGAGACGCATCGTGGGACGAGAGAGGAGGCGGTCGGAGCAGAATCACTACAGAAGCAGATGCCATAAGAAATATTCTTCAGAGGAAGTTGATTCTGAGGTGGATTCCGGTGAGGCAAAGTTTAGCTGTAGAGAACAGTCTCGTGGTAGAAGAAAGCATGAGGAACATAGCTCAAGGCATCACCGAAGATGTCATGCCAGCAAAGGTAAGAAGGAGAGCAACTATGAGAAATTATCATGTGATGAATCCCCCGGCCGGTGGAGAATCTCGGAGGGAGATTCTCCCTCCGATGGAATCTACTGATGTATCTCCATGTAAGTTTTCTCTATGCATCTTGTACATAATAGCTGCTGCTTGTGAATTCTATGAAGTAGGAAGGCGTTGCTTAGGCTGGATTTGTTTTTCTAAAATCAAATTATTTTGCGTTTAATTGTAGCTCGAAGTTGGATTGAAGATTGATTCATGAAAGATCCGAGTCAATTGTTAGATTTTGATTTAGTTATGATTTAAGTCTAAAACTATTTGATATTTGATTAGCTTTGAAAGTTTTTATTTTAAGATTTTTTTTATAAAGTATATATATTCAATAATTGTATGATAAAGTTGTTAATTCATGTAGAACCGTTATCATTATTAAACTATGGACCATGGTGGGCCGCCCTTCGATGTTCTAGTTGGTTTGGACGCCCATTGAGGGCTCATCATGTCTTTGCAAGTGGAAGCGATCTAGTTTTAAGAAAGAATTGTTAGGCTATCAATATCTTTTATGATAATTATCATAATATTTTTATTTTTATTTTATTTTATATAAGTTGTTATGTCCACTAGTTTATTTCATTAAAAGTGGATTTGTAGTTTTCTATTTTACTTTGATAGGTCATGTATGATGATTGATTTTATGAAGGTAATGTTATGATTTTATATTATTTTATTATGTTTTTAAAATTATAGAGGATATGCTTGCTTTTATTATGTTTTTAAAATTGTTATTAAATTATAATATTGTTTGTAATGTCTTAAAGTCTAATTGTCATGGTTTTATTAATAAAAGTATTTCAAAAATAAGTGAAAAAGTAATATAAGGGAAGTGCGGATTAAAACTCCTCATGGTTAGTCGTAGGGGCACTAAGGAAAATAAACATGAAGAAGGTGAACTCTAGTGAGAGGGAGCACAAATTGTAACTTATCCCTTTTTATGACAATAAGGTTAGAGTTAAGGAATTAGGGTTTTTGTGCCTTACAACAATTGAATGCGGGATTTAAAAGATTAGGCAATATTTCATAATTAATAATAGTAACTCTTATTTATTTAAAGTTTTTAAAACATTTGCTTAATGACATATGTGTTATAAAATATGTTACAAAATTTTGTATTTTTATTGTCAAGTAAATTTTTTAAAGCATATTATCTAAACTCATATAATTAAAAATTTTAGCATATTAAATACATATTGTAAGATTAAAATAAGTTTTTATAATAATATACAAAACTCGAGGTATTATAATCATACTTTAATTTCTCAAAACTAACACTTTTGTGAACGAAGAGATATGATGTGACTTTAATCCTAATTGGTGATAGTCAATTTAATACAAGGCAGATAAGTAAGGTCTAAAGAGGAACACATGTGAGTATGCCCACTAAAAGAGAAGAATTGATGACATTGTGTGATGAGTTCATCTAAAACTATATAAGAAGAATTTTGCCGTGGCAATTTCTAAGGAGAGCAAGGGAAGAATAGAGAATTCTTTCTTACAATAAAAATGATAGAATTCTTGAGGTAGATTATGTGAAAAGAGAGTAGAATTCTTATAATAATCTTTTAAAAGAAGAAAAAAACAAAAAAAAATTAATTTAAGAAATTTGTGAGGTACAAAAACAAGAAGAGGAAAAATGCTTAAATATGATCGCTACAATGGATAATTCATAGTTACATTGATATATTTTTAAGGTTTTTAAAAGCATTGGTTATCTATTGAACATATGTATTATATATTAATTTATTCTAACTATGTTTATTATTATCGTCTTAATATATAGATGTATTATTGGATCTAAAATATAGAATGATTGAAGCATAGAATTATTTATTATATTGCCTAATTTACCTATAATAGTCGTATCAATTTATTTTTGACTTAACAATTACATATAATATAACATGAGACTCAAAGAAAATAATAAGTGAAATTAATATATTAATAGATTTATTTTTTAATTTTCATCATGATATTTTTATGATAAGAATGTTTGAGTTGTAAAAAATATTTTTTTGACAACAAATTTGAACTGAAAAATATAATATATTTATTTATTTTGTTTATATTATAAGAACACGTTAATTATTTGAGAAAGATGATTTATTTTATATTTTGTTATAAGGATAATGTAAAAATTGTTATTTTTTTTATTTACAAATGAAACTTTGGTTTAGTTATTTTACAAAAGATATTTGGCTTATTTTTTTTCTTAAAAGAAATAAATTTTTATGTAAAAAAAGATTTTCAAAATAAATGACTTTTTTTTAAATGTGCAAAAATAAACTGTCCTCTCTTCTGAAACGTGAATTAAATTTGTTCATGACCGGCTGCTATCCATGTCGACTAAAAACTGCGGTAGCCATGTTGCCGACTTCGATCTGCTCAAAGCAAAGGCCCCAAAGTAAGGCTTTTGTGCTCGTGACAACGTGCCTCTCGAATGACTGCCAAGCCGAGGGTTGTTCTTGTGAGCAATGGAGAAGATAACCGAGTTTTGGGGTGCAACAGCAAAACATGAAGGCGAAGAGCAGTCAAAGAGTGACAACAGAAAGGATACTAAAATTCAGCATTGATCTTTGTTTTATTTGGCTCCCTGCCTTTCCCGGTGTGCATGAGACTGACTTCTCGAGTCCAGGCAAAATTTCGGATTTTGTTCAAGCCCACAAAAGTTCTTTCTTCCAACAACTTGGCTTTCAATGGCGTATCTTCAAGTATCCGAAACTTTGGAAACGTGGTTGCTAACAACTGCGAGCGAGATAAAGCTGAAGCTGTCACTTGCTCCAATCTCCTCTCTATTCTACGGTACGCCAAAGCATGCCGTTTGCTGTCTGCTTGTAAGATGGCCCATGGTTTCGTTCTTCGTTCTTGGTTTGAATTTGATGTTTACGTTTGTAATAATCTGCTTGGTGCCTACTTGTCGAGTGGTGCGACTGGACTTGCAAGCCAGTTGTTCGAGAGTATGCTTGTAAGAGATTCGGTATCCTGGAATACCATGATATCGGGATTTGTCAGCGTGGGTCTTTCCAGAGATGGGTTTGTTTTCTTTCGCAAGATGATCAGACTGGGAGCTTTCCCAACCCTGCCGAGCATAGTATCCATTCTTGTTGCTTGTGGTGAGATGGAAAGTTTGATATGTATCCAACATGTTCATAGCCTTATAATCAAGTTTGGTTTTTATTCTGATGCCTTTGTTGGGAATTCGCTCTTGAAGGGTTATGTTGAGTGTGGAGAATATGAAGATTGGCGGAAACTATTAATTGATATGAACGTTTTTGATGAAATTTCGGTTGAGATCTTGTTGAGGGGATGTGTTTTCCATGGAATTTTCAATTTTGGAGTTGACTTGTTTCAGTATTCTCTCTCCGTTGGTTTAGAAGTTAATCACAACACATTAACAAGCTTAGTAAGCTTATGTTGGATTAATGATGATGCCAACCTTGGTATCCAAATTCATGGATTTGCACTAAAAGTTGGTTTTGATATGGATGTTTCTATAGTAAATTCTCTAATAACGATGTATTCGAGAACCGATAGGCTTCCCAATGCAGAAGATTTGTTTGAATGGTCCAGCTCGCAGGATATAGTCACTTGGAACTCTCTTATCAACGGCTATGCATATAATGGGGAGGGTGATGCTGGCTTACTCCTTGTTCAGAGGTTGCTATCTAGTGGAATTGCTATGAACGAGTCTACTTTTCTGAGCCTCATTTCTTGTTCTGCAAATATTTGTGTTCTTAAGAATGCAAAGAAAGCACATGGTCTCATTCTTAAACTTAGAGAAGGCTTTGAGGAATGGGCTGATAATGCTATTTTGTCTATGTATTGTAGAACTAGAAGTGTCGGAGATGCCTCTGCCATTTTTCTAGCATCCAAACCTAAGGATGCCTTGTCATCAAATATGATGATGGGTTTCTATAGGAGTTGTGGCTATTATGAAGAATCAATAAGTCTCTTCCAAATGGTTCATTCTCAGGGATTTGAGATAGATGAAATGATGTTATCCAGTGTCATCTCGAGCTGTTCTAGGCTGGGATTGCTGGGTTTTGGATGCCAGATATATGGTTATGTCATAAAATGGGGTTTTGACAAGATTCCTCACCTCAAGAACTCTATCTTAGAGCTGTACTCACAGTGCGGAAGAATGGATGAAATGGAGAGCATTTTTGAAGAGTCTGAGGCCATTGATGTATTTCCTTGGAACATGATGCTCATGGGATTTGCTAATGCAGAGCTATTTGATAAAAGTATTGGGATTTGGCATGAAATGATAAAGTTCAACATCAAGCTTAATGAGTTCTCATATTCTGCTCTACTGCATGCTTGCAGCTATGCTGAGAATTTGATGATTGGTGAGCATATCCATAGTGTTATCCTCAAAATGGGGCTAACATTTGATACAACTCTGATGAATTCTTTGCTGTCCATGTACTCAAACTGTAGACAAATGGCAAAAGCTCACTTAGCCTTTGAGGATATCTCTTCACCTGATTCAATTTCATGGAATGCCATGATTTCAGGCTACATAAAAAATGAATTGCCCAAGGAATGTATTGAAGTTTACATTAGGATGGGTAGAAATGGAGTTGAGACCAATGAACTGACTTATGCAAGCATCTTTACATCATGTTCTCTGCTTACAGAACTGAAATTGGGTTTGCAGCTCCATGTCCATACAATTAAAAGAGCATTTGAATTAGACCTATCTGTCTCTAACTCACTCATCTCAATGTATGCAAAATGTGGTAACATAGAAGATTCGTCCCAAATATTTTGCAGAATCCAGAATCCTGATCTCATTACTTGGAATTCTATGATCAATGCCTATGCTCGCCATGGGCTTGGAAAAGAGGCAATTGCTGTGTTTGAAGAAATGAGTTATTGCAAGGAACCGCCCAATGGTGCAACTTTTGTAGGCATTCTCTCTTCTTGTAGTCGTGCAGGATTGGTTTCAGAAGCTTGCTATCACTTCAATATCATGCAAGAAGTTTATGGGATCGTTCCTAGTGAGGATCACTGTGTGTGTATTGTTGACACATTGTGCAGGGCTGGTAAATTATTAGAAGCTAAGACATTTATTGAAAATATGTCTATTAAGAAAGGTTCGTTAGTTTGGAAAATACTGTTAAGTTTTTGTAGAGTTAATGGAGATGCCAAGCTTGGCGAGGTGGCAGCAAAGAAGATAATTGATTTGGAACCATGGGATTCAGCTCCATATATTTTACTTTCTGACTTGCATGCTTCACAGGGTAATAAAGCTGAGAAGGCTCATATGAGGAGGCTAATGGAGAATAGAGGACTGAAGAAAGAAGCTGGATGCAGTTGGATTTTTAGCTAAATTTACTTGATCATTTATGCAGCCAAGAAAAATGTCCTTTGAAGCAGATTTTAAGTGGTGGGATCAAATTGCATAGGATGTAAGTTTATCAATTTCGAGTTTTTTTTTTCCTTTTCATATCCGTTTGATTGTATGATTAAGCATCATGTCAAACCCTTGGTCCTTAAAACAGTTCACCCCAATTATATGATGTACGAGGATCTATTAACCTTAACTCAATTATGCAACAATCAAGATAATGATTAAAATCTTTGTTATACTTAAAATAATAATATAACTACTAAAAATGTAAAATAACTTATTTTATTTCAAATTTCAATCCAATAATGCTAATACCAAAAACCATATTTATTCAAGCATTCATTTTCAACAAAATGCTAGTAAAATAAAAACATGATATTTTAATTCCTTATACGATACTATTGATGTTGTTACTATCTTGAAGATCCATCGATCAACTTAAAAATAAAACTATAATAGGTGAGTTTGTAAAAAAAAATCAATAAGTGAATTCACTTACTAAGACATAAATGACTACAGCTAAAGCATAAATATGCATAATAAAAGGGCACAATCATATAGAACAAATCAATCACAATAATGGTTATATCAGTAAAACATGTATATTATGTGCTCATTTATCATAGGATCCATCTACTAACTTTTGCTATTATTGAGCATAATGTAGGTTGGGACTTAGTAACTGCATTGGCTACATTGTAAAACATGTGTTATGGATATAGTGTTGTAGTAGGAAGAGCTAATGACATACAACCATAAAGGTAACATAATGTATTGGAGTAGGCTCAATATTGTAGGCATGTAAGTACTAATAAATTATTATCTCATCTTATTTTGTTAGGAGGAATATTTCATAAATATAAAAGATAAGTAATTTTTAAGAAGTAGTAAATGAGTAGTCAACTTTTGGATTCAAAGTTTTATTTGATGACATGAATCCAAAAGAATGACAATTATAATAGTAAAGATTTGTTTTATTAAATAGTTTATTCTCATTGGCCTAATAGATATGTGATGTCTATGATATTAGGCATTCTTTTTTATACGAGGATTGTTCTTTATATAAAAAAATGAACTTTTGAATGCTCAAAATATTGTAGCAAAAAAAGATTAGAGAAGTTTGTCAGAAAGAGAAATCTTCATCTTTTGCATATAATCATCTGCTAAATTAGTAGAACATTGGGCATACATCACCAAAGTGATTTTTTCTTTTTTCAAGGGGTTTTCATGATAAATTTATGTTTGTTCATATGTTTAATTTCTTTTCATGTAATTTTTTATTATTTGTGTGTTGAGTTATGACTTAGTTTTTTTCTATTTTTGCATTAACATTTCAATAGTTTATAGGTAATATGAGCACTATCTAACCAACATTATAAGATTGTGAGGTCTAGCCATAAGAATATATTTTTTAATTTTGTGATTAGTAGATAGAATTAAGTATATCTGCTATTCAAGATATTGTTTGATGGGTGAATTTTAAAAGTTATTTCCTATTTCAATCTCAAAAATATTAGAATTTTATCAAATATTTTTCATAATTTCCTCTTTTATTATCACATAAAACATTTTTTTTTTAATCCTCGTTTCAATAGCTATCACTAAGCAAAACCTTAACAATTCTCTTTCATTTTTTAAAAACATTTAGCATTGGATTTCATCATCTTAAACTATATATTGTGGAAGCTAGTTAACTTTGAAATGTGATTGCTAGGAATGTGATACTCTCCAAAAGTTTCTTTAGCATTGCTTGAGATGACCATGGTTCACAACCTTATGACCAATGGCTAGCTTTTTCTAGCCATTCTACTATATTTGGTAAAACAACATATTTTGATATTCAAACTAATAAAAAATTAAATTTATAATACTATATTATTTATATTGTAAAATGCAGTTGTGTTACTATGAATATAAGAAAACTCACCAATTTGATGGTTCTATCAATTTGTTTCTACATCTCTAGTTGCTCTTTTTCTTATAAGAAAACTTTTTTGAAACATCTTTTTAAAAGTTCTTTTTCAATCGCTACTGCTGTTTGGAAGAACAGCAAATGACCATAAGCATATCTTCTAGTTAGCCAACGTGTTAGGTAAGGGCATTGGATTCCTTAGGAGTCAAATAAGCAACTAAAGAATTCCCTGATTAAACATCTAAGCTATAACTCATGTCTCTTTTTTCTTGAACGAAAGCTTAACTTATCTATTTCCTTAATAACATACAGAGAAAATGAAGATTATCTGATAGATTTGGGTTCAATTATGTTAAATTTTTAGAAACACCAAAAATGAATCTATTCTAAAGTTGCATAGTAGTGGAAATAAATTGCACAAAAAGAACCATAAAGCTACTTTCCAACCAAAGAGGCCAAGTTTTTTCTATCTTATATAAAGGCCTCAGAAGATCATGCATCTTTCCAATACACTTCGTTGCAGACAAGAACAGAATCTGAAAGGCACTTGCCTTTTTTTTTCTCATGGATGTACCATTTCAATCTCCTAAGGCTCTTTGTGCCTTTTTTTCATAATTTTTTATTTTGTATGCCGCAAACAAGAACGACACTTGTCGTTGTTAGTCTCACTGATATTCAAAAGGATTTCACACTGTCTTTTTTATGTCTTGGTGTCCTTTGTGTTTTTGCAGGTGGCCGTTACAACTATGACTCCTCTAGGAGGCTATTGCATGAGGTAATTGAGGTTTTTCTATTCGTAGTGATTCCTTAAACAGACAATTGTCCTTTTCCAAGCCATCTCTTGGCCTCCCCTTTATACCTTCATCTAGTTTATTGCATCCTATGAAACCCTCTTCTTTATCAGTCGCATCTCTAATCGTACTCTTTTATTCATCTCCAAACTCATGGTCATGATAAATTGTATTTTGATGCGATTGTCTTTCTTGAGTACTCTTGTATCTAGAAAGTGATATTACTATTTTGATCCTATTAAGCCTGCTTCTATACTTTTGTGAATACCATATTCCTTGAATTAACTCAATGGTTCTCACCTAGAAGGGTAATCATAGAGCCCTCATTTGATTATTTGCCTCCCTAGTCTTCTTTTATTGGTCGACTCAATTTGGCTCCTCTTTAGATACAGTTTGAATTGCCAAAAGAAATTGTCTTATTATTGACTGTTGCTAATCCTATAACTTTTATCTTAGAAATTTCATCATCAAACTTTTTGTCTACAACATCACCAGCACTATCCATTTATGACTTTCATGTAACTATTGCCTCTTGGTGGCGCAATGATACTACACTACCTATTGGATTATACCCATATCTTTCTTCATAACCTAAGCACATCCTACCTTATCTTTGCCACCTATCTCTTATTTGTTTTCGTATTGAATAACTATCAAGAAGCACCGAAGCAAGCTATGGACAATGAAATGTTTATATTTCTATCTTGCTAGACATGCTAATTTCTTAAGGAACCCTTTGAAGATTGATGGGTGTATATTTTTAGGTATAAGACAGATGGAGCAATTGATTGCTACAAGGCTAAATTAGTTGCCAAAAACTTCATCCAAAGATATAACATTAATTATCATGAGACTTTTTTTCTTGTTGCATGACTTAATTTAACCCACGTCATTTTTTCTTTTGTTGTCAATTCAGATTAACCTATATTTGAACTTAATGTCAAGAATGTCTTTCCCCTATGACTACCTTTAGAAACTTGTACATATTGAGCAATCTCCTGCATTTATTGCTTAGGGGGAGAGAGTAAATTGTGTGTAAATGTTGAAGAAAGCCATTTGTGATTTAAAATAAAGTCTTATCGCTTCATTCACAATGTTTAGTCAGATTCTTAATGTATTTGTATTATGTGTATACAAACTATTCTGTTTTCATGAAGAAAAGCACTTGTAGCATTGTCTTTTTTGTTGTTCTTTTGGATGATATTCTTGTCACTAGAATGACTTTGCAAGAATTGAAAAGACAATAATATCTAACAAAGCATTTTATCACAAGAGATATGGGATGTCTTGTTCTAAGTATGCACTTATTTACTATAGGAGAAAGGTCTACTTGGAACAAAGCTTGTTGAGACTTTGCTGATTTGAGCATATGATTAGGATGATGATGGGGAGCCTTAGAAGACAATCTTATTTTTGACAACTGATAAATAAATTTCTCTATCTAATTGTTATTTGACTAGCCATCTTATTTATTGTAAGCATTATAGGTTAGTTTATGGACAAACTTATGAAGGTCCCATTGGAATGGTGCTATAAGATACTTAAATACATCAATGGGACACTTTGAAAAGGGTTGCTATTTGCAAAGAATGATCACCTATAGATTAAGGCATATTCTATACCAACTCAAAAGATAGATGATTTGCTTTTAGGGGCAAAATCTAGTTACTTCGACAAGCACGAAACAAACGTTTATAGCTTACTCAAAAGTTGAAGTGAAGAACTTGTGAGATGCTATGGGTAAAGTATTTTCTTGAATAGTTTACTTTTCAATATCTTGAGCCATTTATCAAGCATTAATCTATTATTCACATTGCAAATAATCCAGTCTTTTATGAGTGAACCAAACACATCAGTTGATATGAATTTATTAACAAAATCATTGAGTTAAATGCTTTACTCTTCCTTTTCTTCTTTCTCAAAAAAAAAATCAGTTAATATGTTTACTAAGGTTTTAGCCTTCAAACCTTGCAAAATAAATTGTGATAAAGTAGACATAATTAATATGTGTGTTTCGCTTTGTAGGAGAGTTTCAGTATAGTTCTTCATCAGTAATTAGACAAAATTATTTGTCTAATAATTGATAGTTCAAGTTTCTTTTCTTACATGCATTGTAGATATATAAAGGTATTAGATTCTCTCATATGGCCCAGTGCAATAAAAAGCTCTCTCTTTTACATCAAAAATTTTGCAAATTGTTGACATTGATAACACAATTTTGTTCATCAATTTTGGGCTAACATTGACTACATGTGAATTTACAGCATGTGACAACTTGATAATCCTAGACAGTGAATCACACCATTAGCTATTACTCCATTGCTAGTGACCCATAGTGACTTGCTTGTGTCATTGGTGTTATTGAGTCATTGAACTAATGCACCTCCAGGTGACATCGGCTTCTCCTCAAGATCTCTACAAGGCTTATGAGGATTATCCTCGAGCAAAGTCTTTCCCCTTGAAACCTTGCAAGTCAGCAAGCTTGAGCCAAGGTTTCCACTCCTTCATGCTGTTGCTTTTAACGACCTTGAACTATCTAAATATTGTGAGGTTGAAAAATACCCCTCAAGGATGATCCCCTAAGGTCCTTCTTACCTCATGGACATCCCACGAGTTCACTATTTTGCAAGGTTTCCTCACTCCTAAAGGCTTGAAATCTCTTATTCCAATGACTTGAGTATACCATCATGTAATCTCATGCTTCTAGCACATTCACTTAGATTTTTGTTCATACTTTTAACAACTCCAATCTGTTATGGTTTATTTGGAATTGTTCTCGTTGTTTTGATTCTGCAAGAAAAAAAAAATTTAAAGAAGTTTTGTTCCCATACTTGCCACCATCATTAGATTGTTGACTTAATCATTCAACTTGTATTTGTCTCCATTTTTGCTTTACACTTCTAAGTGTACTAAAGACATCTAATTTGTTCTTTAAGAAATCGATCTCATCTTTCACAATGGAGTTATCGATGAATTTTATATGATTTCTTAATATTCTTAGTGGAGAAAATTGGTTTGGTTCACACACATCAATATGAACAAGGTCAAGCTTCTCCAAGAACAGTTGATAACTTGTCTTCATGAAACTGAAGTTTTTGCATATTTTGAAATTTTCCAACTTTAGGTTATGTGGGAAACCCATTTCCCTCTTAGCTTGGAAACTTGAGAACCCCACAACCCTTTGGGCTTGTTTTTCTTTTCCTTGACTTGGTTACCTCTCCTCCTTGTTGGGTGGAGATATATCTTGATGGTCAAAGGTCCATGGTCGGTGTGCTATCGTGGGCATGGTTCTTTGGGACAATTGTGGGGTTATAATTGCTGGAACTCGATCTTCTCTGTCTTCTTTTCTGAGAGGGAAGATGCCTCTAATGGGAGTTCAGATTGCTTAGCCTCTTGCCTCAATGTTGGATGGGATTTGGTTTGAAGCTATTCAACTTTGCTCACGTGAACTTCTATGACTATTTTGATGATTTTTGTTATAGATAGCTACTGCTTTGCATTCCTTTGGTACCAACAAATTAACTCATATTCTATGCACTGCTGTAGCATGACTGATATTTGCACCTGCAAGGCTTCTTTTGATTCTTTTAGGTGGGATAGGAGCATGTTCTTTCTCCTGATTTTGCTGCAATTTTGTATAAGGATCATGAATTTTGTACCTAGTTTTAGATATGTGCATAGGTTGTGGCCTAACTTTTAAGAAAACTCTAGTCATTGCATGAATTTTGTACGTGGTGCGCGAATACCACGTACACCAACAATTTTGGGCTAGACCATCCCGAGTCCGTCGGTATTGTGAAGCATATGTGGTCCAGAAGTACTAGGGGGAATGTATGGATAGCCTCTCTACTAAGTTTCGTCGGTGCCTGATGGCTCTGCATAGGTGGAGTAAGAGGGAGATGCGGGACATTATTGGGACAAACAGGGAGTATGAGAGGAGGATTGGTGAATTACAAGAAAAGGAGGCGGGACAGGGTCTGAATGAGGAGGAGAACACCCAGCTTGGTAATCTCATTTCTGAATTCCATAGAGGGTGTGCACTTGAGGAGAAGTGGTGGTGCCAAAGAGCGAAGATCCATTGGGTACAACTGGGGGATAAGAACACAGTTTTTTCATGCTGCAGCCGCAACTAGATGGCGTAATAACAATATATCTCATATGAGGAATGAAGAGGGGAACAGGGTGGAATCGAGGGCCGACATTAGCAACATCTTATTACAGTTCTTTGACACAAAATGGCGGGGTGGTTCGTGGGTTGCACCCTCCCTACGGCATCTGTCACACAACTGCATAACCTTGGAGAACAGAGAATTGCTGACCCGTGGAATCACTGAGGAGGAGGTGGCCAATGCTATTAGGACTAGTAGGAGAAACAATGCACCGAGGATGGACGGCATCACAGCAGAGTTTGTTACGGGCTACTGGACTGTCACTCATATGGATATTAAAAAGGCTGTTCTTTGTTTTTTCAAGGAGAATTACATGCCTAAAGCATGGAAGGATACACTGGTGGTACTTATTCCCAAGAGGCAAGGTGCTTCTAAGCCTGAACACTTCAGGCCAATTAGCCTCTGCAATATCATTTATAAAATTGTCGCCAGGATCTTGGCAGAAGGACTCAAAGGAGTACTATCTGAGGTTATTGCTAGAGAGCAGGGAGCTTTTCTTCCCGGGAGATCCATTTCCGACAATATCTTTATTGCGCAGGAGATGGAGGCGAGAATGTATTCATCCTCATCCAAAGTGGGCTTGATGGCTATGAAAGTGGATATGGAACAGGCGTACGACAGTGTAAGATGACAATTCATTGAGGAGATGATGCAACTCCTTGGCTTCCCACCGACATGGTGCAAGTGGATTCTTGCTTGTATTACCTCCCCAAGATTTGGTATTCTGCTGAATGGAGATAGAGTACCATGGATTGAGGCTTGCAGGGGTCTTCGTCAGGGTTGCCCCTTATCCCCATATTTGTTCACTCTGGTATCGGAATTTTTCTCTATGCTGATGCGTAAGTATGAGAATCAGGCATTACTTGGCTTTAGATGCACCTCTAATGGCCCCCTTATCTCGCACCTTTTATATGTTGATGATATTATTATCTATGCACTTGGTTTACATAAGTCTGTGTCTGTTATCAAGAAAATGCTCTATAAGTTCAGTAAGTTCATTGGGCTCAATGTTAACCATAAGAAATCTAGAATTTTCTTCAGCAGAGGTATGAAGAAGAAAAAGATGAAGCTTGTGTCCTCTAAGCTTGGTATCCCAAAGGGAAATACACTCTCCTACCTGGGTATTCCTATTTCGACTAAGTTATTCAAGAAAACAGATCTCAACTTTTTGATTCAGAAAATTGAGCATCAGGTTGCTAAGTGGCGGGTACGCCCCCTCTCCTTGGCTGGAAGGATTCTGTTGATCAAGACTGTTTTGGAGTCGTTTCCAAATTTTGTGATGAGCCATTGTGTGGTTCCACGGGGGGTGGTGGAGCAGATGGAATAGTTGATGAGGAGATTCCTATGATGCGGCGCAGGTACAGCTCATGCTATCCATTATGCTGATTGGCACACTGTTACGCTCCCGAAGGACATGGGTGGCCTTGGTTTACTTGATCTCAAGATCTGACGTCGTGCATTAGTCATGAAGCATTGCAAAAGACTATTATACCGTGAGAACAGCCTTTGGGCGGACATCACGAAGATTAAGTACCTTTTGAGAAACAACCCTTGCAGGGTCCCTAGGGGTGCTTCCCATGCGGGAAGGTTGATGCTTGAGGCCCTCCCAGACGCCCTGGGGGGTTTCATCTGGAGGATGGTGGATGGAATGTACACTGATTTCTATGAAGACAATTGGCTGGGTTTTCTTCCAATTAAATGGTGGCCCACATTCATCAACATGGAGGCCTCGTGGCCAAAATATGTGGGAAATTGCATGTTGGGGCCGAGGAAGTGGGACAGGGATTCTATTGCTCGCTGGGCGAACCCTTTATTGGAGGACAGAGTCATGCACCTACCGTGGGGTCATAATTGTGGGAATGACGAGTTTCTTCAGGTACACACTGAATCCCCTAAGGTCTCTTCTATAAAGTCTACCGGGCTCTCATTGCATTGAGAGGAGCTGACAATGCTCGATCTACCCCACCGCCGGGGGACCTTGCGTGGATATGGAAGCTTAAAGTCTTGCCCCGGGTCCATACTTTCCTTTGGCATGTGGCTCGGAACCTCGTGCCTACGGCGGATTGGCTCAAAAGAAGGCATTTGACTGTTTGCAGCAATTGTAGTTGGGGCTGTGATGTGGCTGAGACTCAGCAACACGCACTGTATGATTGCGCTGCCGCTCGCAGTATCTGGGAGGACCCTGTGTTACACGCATCTGCCGAGGTGTTGGGCATCTGGGGTGGTATGCGCACGCGCGCCCGCTGTGGTGGCCGGTTTTTGGAGCGTTTTCTTTCCCGTGCCGCTCAGCTGGACACGATGCGCGGCATCTCCGCGGCTCATCTGGCCATTGTGGCCTCTACCTTGTTCCATATCTGGGAGAATAGGAACCACAGGGTGCATAAGAAGTCCACCCTCAATAATAACATGCTAATTCAGAGGATCAAATTGGAAAGTACTGCCATTATAAAGCTCATTAATCATCATCCTTCTTCGTCCAACGGGAAGTTCAACCCCTTGGGGTCCCTGATAACCAGTTTTTGGCTTCCCTCTCCAACGGGATGGATAATGATCAATTGCGACGCTGCAGTGAGAAACGAGAAGGCTGGTATTGGCTTGGTCGTTCGCGATCATGAGGGTAGGCCCATGCATGTTGTGGGGAGAGGTTTCATTTCACAGGCAAGTGATGCCTCAGAGTTTCAGGTTGTTATGGAAGCTATGGTGTTTATCATGACTAAACTAAAGGAATATCCTGCGGTTGAGATCCAGACTGATTCTACTTTCGCATTACATGAGGGAATGCAATGGGTTCGTTGCCCTTTGGAGGGTGGTATTGTTTCTGATGCTCTCCACTTTGTGAGAAAGCTGCCTGCTTTTCGCCTCACTCATGTTTTGAGGGAAGGCAATGCCCCTGCGGATTGGGTGGCAAAATTTACATGCTCGTCTGATATGTCCTGGGAAAGGGGAATGTCCCTACCCAAGCCGTTACTGAAGCTCTTACTAGCTGACTTTGCTTTTAAACCCCCATAGTGGGTTGTATAATGTAGGCCTAGGCCACTTTTTGATCAAAAAATTGGTCCTACAACTTTGGGTCTTCCTTAGAACTTAATGAAGAAGATGTTAATTAAAATATTAACCATATAGAGTGTCTTGACTTTGACGTCTTATGTTGCAACCATGGAACCTTTTATTATATTCCCCATGAGTTGTCACCAAATATACTCAAATGGCTACTAGAGATGAGATTTGTTTACAAATCATGAAATCACTTCACATTTTGCAATTTTCATTGCTTAACACTTGAAATCATAATTTGCATGACACCCTTTTTTATGGTTTCTAGAGTTTCATCATTAGCTAAGAGCATGTTATCATGTCTTTTTGCTATGAATAATTCACTATATGGTGTTGAGTTGATGGAAGTGAATCAAGAATCTATTGTTGAGTCAAACATTGACATTTAGCATTATGGTGCCTTTAATGCTTTATCATTTCATTTACTACATGCTTTTTTCTTATGTTTGATTTATATTTTTCTTGGGGCCTATCGAGCTTATTTAAGGTGGCTGTTCTTGTCACAATTCCAACATATATGTCTATGATTCATTAAAACTCTCAATTTCAAATTACCTGTTGGGACACATCCTTTTTGTTTGTCATGACCTTTGCTTTCAATGCTTCTGGCAACATTGAAGGACTCTCTCAATTATTTTTGGTAAATTTCCTGGTTCATAATTAAGTCTTGGATCTCTTTTAGCTTCCTAATGCTTTGTTAATTGTATTAATAATTGCATTCTAGCTATCCAACCTTTTTGTTGTGGCAAATGATACTTGTTATGTGTGATGGTGGCATATAAGGTAGTGTCTTGTATGATGTAGCTTTATATGCCTTTACCTCCATGTATCACTATGGGAACTAGTTTTTTGTCGCAAGCTTATCCTTAAGGCACATAAGGTAAGTTGCAAGGGTTGTCTGTGCAAACGTGTATTATAATAAATAATTAAGTAATACGATTATCAAAGATAAAATTTGATATTGATGATAAGGATTTAAAAAGTGTTAAACAATTGTAACATTACTAACCCTATATTTAAAATCAGCATATGCATAATGAATGATAATTAAAAAGCATATAAAGAATAGAAAAAGGGTGAGAAATAGGTTTAAGGGGGAAACCCTTGTTTAAGGGAAAAATCCAACATGAAAGATTTTTACTAGAACTTGAAGAGATCATTAGAAAATCAATTGCTCCTACAAGATTTGCTTTTAAGCTTCTATTTGGCTATTGGCTTTTATATCTTGAAGGTTTTGATAGCTTAAATAAAAGTTTCTACCATTTAGGGTTTAGAGCACATCAACAATTATATTCATATAGTTAGATTTCCATATTCATAAATCTTCGTAACACGAATCATCTAGCAAAACTTATTGGCAATTTAGTTGGCATTTCTTGCATGGTTTGATAGCCACCCTTTGTTGCATGTCCCCCCTACTTGCTTTGACATGCTATTACCTACACGTTACAAAATGAATTATGAAAGTGCAATGAACTTTTAGGCCCATTTTAAGTCATGGTTGTAGTAATAACTGTACCAAGCACAACCATATAACTACCTGGCCTTTCATTGTCTTGTGTCAAGCTATTTGGCTAATTCCACTCGAGTCTTTAAGTGATCTTTATTAGACTCCACTTTTTTATTCGTTGAGCCAATGGAAATTTGGTGCAAATTTATGGGCTTGCTAATAAGATTGTGTCCAACTCTAATTGAAATCAATTTATCCTGAACTGAAGTTAATTTGTTCTGATTTCATTTGCTCAAGTCGGCCTTAGTCGTTACTAGAGATGATCTTTTATTATAATGACATATAGCGCAATTTGAGTTTACAGTTTTCTCTCATATTTCAAGTATTGTCACTTATTATTAATGTATCAATACAACAAGACACTGTTAGAGGATCTTTTGGGCATTTCTTTTGATATTGTGATTATCTTTTTGAATTTGCATTTTGACCTCATATTTGTCAAATTTGTTTTATGATTGGAAAATTTAAGGGGGAAGACATTTGAATTCCTTTCAGGTGTAAATGTATGATCGGTTTTTTTTCCTACATAAATTTCTCTAGTTTGATTTAGTTTTAAATTTTTAGCCAACTGACGAGAGGAGTATCGAACTTATTGAGTAAATGCACCTCATTTATCATTTTTTACATCAACTTAATTGTTGTGTGATCATATTTTCATTTCAATTATAAAAGACTAGCATAATGTTAATGATTGCCAAATTCTATAAAATAATGTCATGTTATTTAAGCAAACAAAAGCAAATTTAGTGCAGGCAAATGGAATCAATTCGTACCACAACACTACAGAAATTATTGCTAAAATCCAAATTAAGTCAAGGCCGAATGGCTTTACTTGATTTCATTTTAAATGACTTTGCTTTAGATTTAATGAAGTAGACATTATATACAACCAAACTTCACTAGAACATACCACTCACCCAGTTAACAAAATGACTTCTACAATATTGCATGTTTGTTTCATGATATTAAACTTTTGCTTTACAAAATAATCTTTTATCAGTATATTGGTAATGATAAAAACTAAGCATCTTTGCAGGAGTTGGCTGTTGAATCCCAGCATTCATTGTTAAATTCTCCAATTGTTTCTGTTTCTCGGTATTAAAATTCAAGAAACATTTTTTTTCTTCATGAATGGTTTTTAAAAATTTGATTTAAACAGTTTGATGAAGAGATCTTAAGCAAGAACTGTGGAATGGATGCCTTGCCATTTCTATGCTATGTGAAGCATTATAGTAAATAGAGTGGCTTTGTTTGTGTCCCTTCCAATTAAACATTTGCTGTAATTTTTTTTCGAAGCTTATATTCTTATGTTCTCAGCTTATTGTTAAAGCAATTGCTTGCAATGTGATCAACTATTAATTGACAATGTGAAATCTTTGTCTTAATAGTCAAAATAGCTTTAAGATCAATTATAATTAAGTGTGCAATGAAGTTATGTTGACAAAATGTTCTAAATTTAACTTGCATACTAATCATATAAAATGATGCCTCTCATCATACTTGTACATTCGATTTTTTTGCTCTGTCTCAAGTCTAGTATAAATAGTGTTGCATGTTGTATATGTTCTTTGGTGTTATTGTACCCTTGCGCCTGATTGTGGCTTCAAGGGATGTGATTAAAATCATCTCTAATTCCACAAATCATGTGTTTTTAAACTCGGACGAACTACACTTAACCTCGAGGAACTCAACTGCCTTCAGAGGCTATATATGTCAGCCGAAATGCTTAATTCTTTCATCTTTCTGCTTTATCACAACTGTTTTGAATGCTTATTTGGCCATCATTTGAGCTTTCAGGAGGACCCTATTGAATTGCTTGATCTATTTTTGTCAAAGGATGTTGCACTTTCAGTTTGCAGAAAAAGTGGATTTTGGGTAGATTTCCTTCTCTACTTCTCTAAATCATTCTTCTTTCCATTCTTTTGGGTTTTACTTTTTGTTAGCTGGTTGCCATTTACTTTCATTCTTAGATTAAAACAAACTTTTGCAGGCTACTAATTCTGGGTGAAACGAAGGAAGAAAAGTGAAATGAATGCAATCAATGTCCTTCATGCTGCAAGAGGGAATGATGAATCAAATCCTACACATCATCTATTTTCTTTGGTGATTTCACTTCATTACTAACACATCGAAATCAAATTTCAATCTCCCATTGCCTCAAACAAGTATGGGTTTACCATAGAAACAGTATGTTTACAAATCAAGCGGTACTGGTATGATTTCTTCTCTATCCAAAGGCAAATCGACAAGCTACAGCACAATGCAAGCAATGGCAAATAAACTCCAATCATGCAACTTCAAAATCCACCATAGAAAACACTGCTGAAGAATTTCTGTGATACTGATCGCAAAGCTTTTTTGGATGAGGGTTTTTTGATTGAAGTGTTTTTCTTTCACTGCATTGCGAGGCTATGAACAAATAATGCATGATGATCATGGGAAGGCAAGTATATTCCTTCTCTGGGACAGGAGAGAAGAGGTGCTGGTTGTGCAAGAAAGGTAGGATAACGTTGCCCTGGCATCAGCACAGAAAGATGAGGATGAGGAGCATGACCCTGTTGCAAGATTCCAACGAGAGCTTACTACTGCTTTGAGATCATAAGAATGTGCTGTATAAGCTGTGAGAGCATAAAGCTTTAGTTTCTGAGCATAATTTACAAGTGAGCTAACCTTCTTTCTCCTTTTTTTCAGGTATTTGTTGAAATGAAGAGTTCATTCCCATGGTTGCATTTGAAGGTTGAAACCTTTGTGAGTTCCTAAAATGTCTTTAAAATGTAGAATTTTGAAAGTTGAAACTACATTATGTGATTGATTTAAATGCTAATCTAACCATGTTGTGGTTGTATTTTCACTCAACCCATTTGCAAAACTTTGTTTCAATATGTTAGAAGGAAGCTTTGTAGATAATGTTTTTATAATGGGTATGATTTGTATTTGTGGAAATTGCACAGATAATCTCCAGATGTTGGGACTTACAGATTTTGGGCTACAAAGCTTTCCAACTGATTGCATTTGAGCATGTGTGTGGTTCGTCTCGAACAACACTCGATCGTCGTTTGAAGATCGGTCTGCGGGTTCTCGTGGCCTGATCAGATGCTCGAAGATGGCCATGATGAGGAACATGGATATCAAGACTGCTGTGGCAACGAAACCGAAGGAGATGGCATTCATGGAGGCCTCTGTGTCCTTCCACAATGCCCCTCTTAGCTATTAGTTTCTTCTTGAGCAAGTTCTGTGCTACACTTATCTTACCTTTCCTCAAAGCTGATGATATTGTTTGGCTTCTACTCCACAAAAGAAGCTGAAATGATGAACTTTTGACATGTTAGTCAAATCGAGAATGCTTTTCCAAAGTAATTAACTGCAGAGGAATGAAGCTTGAGAATGTTTCTGGGAAGCCCTTTGCACTAGTTGATACATAAATAGGATCATATTAGTTAAAATTAGTATGATCAAATCTATGCCAATACAACTGTGTTTGATTTGAGTGAAAAGAAAGAGTGAAAAATAAGTGAAAACTGAAATCAAAAAGGAAATAAATTTGGTTTAATTTCGTTTGGTTTCCTTGAAAATGGTAATGAGTTCTATTTTGTTTTAGCACATATTTGATTTGCATGAGATCAACCCTAACCCTAAAAGGGCTTGAAATGCAATGCTAACCTCTTGCCTGAAATCTCCAGAAAGACCAGAAGTGAACAAAGAAGGATATAAACAGCAAAATCTATCCTATGGTTTATCTTTTTTCCTAGTTGGTAAATGAAGCTTGATGGATCAAAGCTCATTAAAAGTAAAGGCCACAGGAAATGAAAGCTAAGAAGGAAACTTCTGAGAAGAGGCAAGGGAAATGGTTAAGTTAAATGAGAGGCAAAGAGCTGTCCTCACCTAAGACTTGAGCACCATGGAAAGAACAGCTTGATCCCGGCTTGGAAGCATGTGGGCATCAAATTTATTTTGCTCCAATGATCAATCAAAGACAAGTACTACCAAATCTCCTTCATTCATAGTCTTGTATTGCATCAAGATAAGCAAGTACTATGGCCTATATAGAAAGCTCAAAGGACTGAAAGCTAAGGACACAATGGTCCCTTTAAAAGGGCATTGCCCAAAGAAAAGTTCACTCTGCCATTGTTGATTGTGATGAAAAAGATAAAGGCCAGAGGTAGGATCCTACATGCTGCACACCTTCACTGTTCAAAAGAAAAGGCTGCCACACAACTAAAAAGAAGAGCAATGAAGCAGGAAAAGTTGCAGGCATGCAACTGTTGAAGTTTCTTTTTCCTATTGCATTCAGACTCTACAGCTAAACAAAAAATGAATAAATATAATGAGCCTAAAGGTGGCCACCAATATAGATGAAATGATCTTAGCAAAGAAAGACAGGTTTAGCTAAAAAATGCCATGAAATTTTAAGGGTTTGTTAGATGCAAGTAAAAATAAAGTTGTTTTGAGAAACTTAGTGTAATTTTTGTTAATTCGTATTTAAAAAAAAAAGAAAAAAGAAACCTAGTTTCTTACCCAATTACCAAAGCATAGGCCCATTGCAATGATGATGTTTACCTAAAAATTGATACATGTTATCTATGTTAGCACTTGTTATTTAACCATTGAGAAATATTAATAATTCTATTTATTTTCATTATTCTTAGAAAATATTCATCATACATTATATCAAATTGAAGAGTGTAGGAAATCAAAGGATCGGCTGCAAGTGTAAGGTTCAAAAAGCAACGTCGCATAGATCGGAAAATGGCATGAACAAAAGGTCGTATGAAGGCTTTAGGATTGTGCATAGCAAATGTCATATGCACAACTACTTTTCTAGTAGCCTATGGTCACATATTTAACCTATGCCTCATGGGAATGACAAAATTCATAAAACTCTTCAAATCAAAACAAAGATACTTTGTATATGACCATGGCTAGAAACATGTTAAACCTATAAAAAATTTTAGATTATAAGACCTACCTTTAACTATTTCTCCTCTTCCTTCTTTGAGCTCTCTCTTCTTCCCTCTTTTTCAGGGATCTCTCATAGCAACACAAAAAGATAAGAATCTAGACTCAAGAAGAGTATAAATATTTTTTAAATAACAAAAGAATTTGTTAAGCTAAAAAATATTTACTCTTCAAAAAATCCTAAAATTTTTAAATAACTTTAAAAAATTACAACTGTATATTGACAAATTTCTTGTGCATAGTTCTTCTCAATAATATTCTTAAATTGCCACTCCAGCTACTAGCCACATGCACATATTTTGAGATGCATTAAAGCTTATCAATTTCTTAATTTTGTATCTACACATAAACAAATCTAGTATCACATATTCAAATAAATAGATATTTAATATTTAAATATTTGAGTTCTTAAACTATTAATATGCATGAAAAATTCATTGAAAGGCTATGGTCATTTGTGCACATGCAAATACTTTATATTCAGTTATAAGAAAATTATTATTATAGGTTTGGCCACTAAATGTTTGTTTAAGAAATGGATAGTTTAGGTCATTTTTAACTCAAGATAAACCATTCAACTTAAGTACTCAAATCAACTAAATGATATTCTATTCAACTTGAATTTGAACCAAAGCATAGTTATGATATTTGAATTATACGAACAATGTTAGATTTGGGTTAAATTGTCTACAAAATGGATTGTTGAGATGAATGATATACATGAAGCCCTTAATGAACCTATGTGCCCAAGTGAACAAGTTATTATCCAAATGATTTCAAACATAAACCAAAGTGTGAAAATGATGGTTTTATGATGTTATACAAGCAATTAATTTGTTTTTGTTATAGATACAAATATTTTCCAAGTATAACACATCAATTAATTCAACTCTAAATCATAATCATATTTTGGTATTTAAAATAAGGTTCTAACTTAATTTTTTAAGTTTTATAGTGAATGGCTTTAAATTTAGCAAGTGGACTTCTCACTTGGGTCTAAGTTAAATCTTTGAACTCATCAAGCAATCTATGGCCCTATTTTCCAAATTATTGATTCTTTATATGAGACAATAAGTTCTAATGATTATATGCAAAATAGGCTATTTGGTTTAACCTAAAACATTTCTATATCAAAATTTATTGATATGATATACAAGTGCATGAGTATGGTATAGTACATTTTGTAAGCTCCTAAATAATAATAAGAAGTAAACATTAAACATAATCTCTTAATGAGTCTTAAGAAGATAAAATCAAACATAGAATTTATGTAAACTTTGGAGTACTTCCATTCTTCAATTTCCTTAAGCTATTTGACGATCTTTAAGAAGTTTGCTCAGGTATTAATCCACTCTAAATTATGATGATTATCAGTTTTATCTATCTAAATAAATCAACTAAAAAAAATATTAGATCTCTCGAAAAAAATATATAGAACATCAAAACAAAGTATAATGATTGAATCTATGAGGTCAATAATTTGAACCTAGATTCACTAGATCTATTCTTTATTTAATCGAGACACTATATTCTCCTTTCTTATATACTTTCAATAGTCTACTTTATTAACTATTAATCTCTTTTTTCTTTTTTTTTAATATTGTACCCCTAAGAAGATAATGATTTTCTCAAGTGAACACCAATGTGGCATATTCTACATTCAATAGATTTTCTACAATAAAAATGTTATCACCTATCTTCTTCATATTCCTATAATTTTCTAAGATTTTACGTAAATTTCATTGCTCTGATCAATGACATTTATAATAGGAATTTGTTTAAAATTGTTAAAATTACTCATTGAAAACAAACTTCATGTGAATAGAAATAAAACTGAGTGCTCATGTTGCTTTAGATGAGCTAACCTAGGCTTGAAATATAGAAGATGGGCAACTTTGAGGTGCCTAAAATTCCTCACCTTGATGATTACCATGACCTGTAAAATGGGGGCCATTGGCTTTTGTAGAAGACCCAAGCGAAGAGCAGTATTATCTACTTGCTTAGCACATGCAGAAAGAAATGACAAGACAAATGGCCAACACAAAGGTCTCAATAAGTATGGCAGCCATTTCCAGCAAACCTTTTCTTGAAAGGGATTATTTATGATGTTAGCACAGCAGCTGCCATTATTGAAGATGTCGAGCAGAAATAATACACCATAGCTCTTAGAACACCTTTATAGTCATTAAATATATCTACCATAGCATCAGAAAACTGCCATGGAAATGTACTGCAAAAGGTTCAGTTTGCATTATTTTTCATATATTTTATGAAACGTTTTTTGAAGTTATTTAAAGAAATTGAAGAATGTAATTTATGTAAATAAGATTATAGAGGAAGAATAACCATTTTGTCACCTCAGTGAGACAGCAAAGACTCATACAAGAGGCCCAGGAGACATGAAAAAGACGGTGGAATAAAATAAACTATTCTATTCCTTCTGTTCCACTTTACTGTTTCCTGACCCCAGCTGCAAGAATCATTCATTTCAAGTAATGAAAGTTTTCTAAACCACAGTTTGATTAAGAAATATTACATGAAAAGTGGACTTAGAATTTTAAAAAATGCATGTAAATGAAGATTATCTTATTGGAACTATGGAACGATCCAAGAGTTGTCTAAGAGAATTTTGATTCTTCTTTTCTATCAAACAAATAGAGACAAATCTGATCAATGACAGAGATCTTCTATCGAATCAGTGGTCACCATCGTTTGTTGATTGGAAGAAGATGTTGAGCATTAATGTTTGATATAGATTGTTGAATTATAAATCCAAGGTGATTAAAGGAATTATGATAAAATAATATATATGTAGAAATTATTGAATCAAGGTGAAAATTGTAAAGAACTTTTCCTTTGAAACAAGTTTATTTGTAAACCATACTCTTTTTATTTCCCATCGAGAAGCTTCATCATGATTAACCTTTAGCGAGGGTAGAATGGAGGACACTCGCATCTCAGGGAGAAAACCATAGGTCATTCGAGATGTTTCATGTCAAAAAGTTAACAATTTGTTCTTAAGGCCAAAAGCAAGTAAAAGAAGTGCTTGGTATCACATGTTATTGTATCTAATAAGAGGCTGTCACTTTATTTGTTGTAATGACTATGACATCATCAACAAAGATAACTTTAATTAGTTAACAAATAGTTCTTCTACAAGTGATCTCCTTTTTATTGATGGTGTCAAGGTTAGCAATAATAGATTATAAAATAGTGAAACTAAAAAGATAATAAAGGCATTCAACAAAGGAGGCCTTTGTGGTGGTCACTTCTTACAAGATCAACAACATATACATTATCCATTATGTTCCATAATATTAAATAAGGAATACATTCCTAATGTGTTGTGTTATAAAGGATTCAATAGGGAAGAAGCATGATTTGATATCACATGAAACATGAAGAAAATGAGGTTTCACTTGATCCTATTTTTCTTTGTCATTAATTACATCCTTACACAAAAATTTTAAAAATAAAGTAAAGGGTTAAAAGGTGACAAATTTCCTTAAGCCATGACAAGAGAGATTTCCTTCAATGACCATTATCAAAGGGAGAAGCAAGATCACTATCAAACAAGGACTTGAGAAGGGAAGGGTTAAGGTGGAAGGAGTCTATTTCTTCTTTTATTGAGGAGTTTTATTTTTTTCACATGTGATGCATTGGGACTTTATGTATTTAGGTTAATCTATATGCACTTCATTTTATTGGGTTGTTTTTCATGCTTGAGTTGTAATTCAATAATGTTGTATTGTTGACCCCTAGTCATTGTATTTTGTTTGATGATAACAAATCCTAAATATTTCTAATTAATTTGCTTAAGTGAATCTTCAGATTTTAGGTGGCTGATACTCGTATTCGTGGGAGAACTAAAAGAAAAAGATACGCAAATGTTAAATCATGGATATTTTAATTTTGGTTGAAGTGGCAAACCACTAAGGGATATATTTTGAACTTAATTTTAGATATTTTAATTAGAATATTAAGTTTAATTAATATATTTAGACATATAAATTAAATTAAAATTAATTTTAAAACAATATTTATATTTTCAATATTTTTTATCCATATTCTTTGATTATCTTGACTATCATTTTATTTTAATAACATAGTTGAAATCCTTAAAAAATATTTGCAAAAAATAAAATAATAAATATATTATAACTATTTTAATTAATTATTAACATCTTAAAAATTACCGAACTTGTTCTATATTGGAAGCTATTAATGCCGTTTTGGGTTAAGGCAATTAAGCCCGAACTTTTTCGGTATAGCAAACAGATCGAGAACCCAAATCCTGAACATCGATCAGGTTATTAATCTCCACTCTGTAAATAATGTAATTAATTACTAGGCACAAAGGTAATGATGTTCGAGCGATCCAAGGGGCAGCCAATCCAAAACAAACTGCCTAAGTGAATAATGCAAAGCTTTAAAAAGGACATGTATTTGTTCCTGTTTACAACATGAACCTTGTTTTCGCATTGCCCGTTTTCGATTTGCGGGAGTAACCTTAACCATCTAATCATGCAATTTCATGAACGAATGATCCTGATCTAATCTGTCTTTATATAATACCTGATTATATCCTCCGTTTGATCGCGCCATTTCGCGATCGTAGGGTCCTTATTTATTCTACACATAGGATCAAAATCCTATCATCAGATCGTGATTCAGATCTAACGACCCATATCAACTTCATATTTATAAACAACACCAGTTTACTACCATCTGTCTGATTGCGTAGTTTTCGCGATTGAATTGTCACAGATCGTTTTAATTGAATGCATCCTGTGCAACGGCTATTTTAGCTGTTATTTTGAACAGTTGGTGACTTTTTAATTATTAATTTATTAATTAAAATATTAAGAAAGATGAGGAAATTGTAAAACTAAATTAAGTGTTTGGAAAGTACTTTTAGTCATTACAAATTGCCTTTAAATAAGAGATTTTTTGTATGAAATTATAAAGAAATTTTTATGTGATCTAAAGGAAAATTTCAATAAAAAATATTCAAGTCATTAGCAACTGTTCCCATCGTCGCTTTCATACGTTGTTGCATCATTCACTTCTCAAACTCCTAAAATTATTTTCCTTATCAAATCAACTAAGTTATCGATTTTCTTGATCCTTAATCCATTTATTAAGATACTTGTGCATCTTTAACGATTTTATCAAGTATAGGATTTTTGTTTAATTGATTTTGATTTTATGTTGTCAAATATTTTTCTTTTATTATCATGGTATTTCGTTGTAAGGCCATAATAATCTTTTCTATTTATTTTGTTGTAAGGCCGTAGTAACATGTCTTATTTGTTTCTTTCCCCCACTGGCTCTTGTTGAATCATACTTTAGACGAGGCTTGACAAATTTTGGTAATTATCTAAGGTTTTTCTAGTGTACTTGACTGACTTAGGGGTGATCATTAGTTATTCCTTACAATCATATTAGAACAAGGAAACTTGCATAACATAATTAGCACTTTGCAGTCATCAACTATAAAAGCCTTGGATGATCTTTAAATATTTCCAAGAATATCAACAATTATGAAGCTATTTTTGCTACTTTTCTTGTTGTTTCTTACATAGTATGTCTATATATGCAAGTGACTTTTTTTAGTTTCACTTGTCATTGTATCTAAGAAAAAGTTGCCACTTTATTTGTTGTAGTGACTATGAAATCATGAAGAAAGACGACTTCAATTAGGTCACAATTAGTTCCTCAACAAATGACTTTTATTTCATTGACGATATCATTGTTAGCAATAATGGATTGCAAAATAATGAAACTAAAAAGACAACTAAGACATTGAACAAAAGAGGCCTTTGTGGTGGTTACTTCTTACAAGTTCATGAGAAGACACATGTAGTCACAAGGTTTCATAATATTTATGAAGAACTTTTCCTCTAAAATAAGTTTATTTGTGCACCATTCTCATTGTATTTCCCATCAAGAAGCTTCATCATGATTAGCCTTTAGTGAGGGTAGAATGGAGGTTGCTAGAATCTCCATATGAAGAACGAGGGCATTATTGATGTTGGTTGCTATAGGTCATTTTAGATGTTTCATCTTAAAAAGTTAACAATTGGTGTTTAAGGGCAAGAGCAAGTAAAAGAAGTGTTAAGTATCACTTGTCATTGTATCTAAAAAAGTTGTCACTTTATTTGCTCCAATGACAATGACATCATTAAGAAAGATAACTCCAATTAAGTCACAAATAGTTCCTCAATAGGTAACCTTCCTTTCATTGATGGTGTCAAGATTAGCACCAATGGATTGCAAAATAGAGAAACTAAAAAAAGAATTAAACATTCAACAAAGGAGACCTTTATGGTGGTCATTTCTTATAAGGTTATGAGAGTGCAAATGGAGCCATTGGGTTCCATAGTATTTGATAAGGAATGTGTTCCTAATATAAAGCATGTGCCATGTTCTAAGAGATTTATTATGGAAGAAGCATGGTTTGATGTTATATGATCTATAGTGATAACGGGATTTTACTTATTTTCTTTTTGTCATAAATTACATCTTTATAGAAAGTTTTTAAAAATAAAGGGAAGGGTTAAAAGGCGACAACTTTTCATAAGCCATGCAATGAGACATTCCCTTTAATGACCATCATTTGAGGGAGAAACAAGGTTACTCTCAAGAAAGAACGTGAGAAGGGGAGGGTTAAGAAGGAAGGAATGCATTTTCTTCTTCTATCAAAGAGTGTTTGTTTTTCCATGACATGTGATGTATTAGGACTTTATGTATTTAGTTTGTTTTAGGTATTTATCTATGCACTACATTTCATTTAGTTGTTTTGCATTCTTGAGTTGTAATTCGATAAGCCTTGACATGTGTTTGATGATTATCCAAGGTTTTCTCAGCATCCTCGTGATCATTAGTTATTCCTTACAATCAAATTAGGACAAGGAAACTAGAATGACATTATTAGAAATTTATAGTCATCAATTATCAAGGATCATCTCGAATAATCAATTACAGAAGCTCTGGATTATCCATAAATTTTTCTAAGAATATCAATAATTGTAAAGCTAATTTTGTTACTTTTCTTCTTGTTCTTTGCATAATATGCATATATATATACAAGTGACTTTTTTTAGTATCACTTGTCATTATATCTCAGAAACAACTATCACTTTATTTGGTATAATGGCTATGACATAATTAAGAAACATAACTCTAATTAAGTCACAAATAATTTCTCTTAAAATAACCTTCCCTTCATTGGTGGTGTCAAGGTTATCAACAATAAATTACAAAATAATGAAATTAAAAATGCAATTGAGACATTCAACAAAAGGGGGCCTTTATGGTGGTCACTTACAAGGTCACCAGAGGACACATGTAGCCATTAAGTTCCATCATATTTGATGAGAAATAAGTTCCTAATGTGAGCGTATGTGTTCTGTTCTAACAGATGCAACAAAAAAGAATTATGATTTGACATTATCACATGATCCATAGAGAATAAGATTTCATTTTATCTTATTTTTCTTTTATCATTAATTTTATTTTAGTTTTTTTAGTTTTCTCAAATTTAAAATATTTTCTAATAGAATTTTGGTAGTGAATTTTGTAAAATTTCAATCATAAATTTGACAATATTTAGAGAATATATAGATTTGTTAGAAAAATTTATAATATTTTTAGAGGCAAATATATGATATTGATTATGCGAGCAGACCTAAGTCTGATGGTGTTACAGATTGAAGTCGAGATTGGGTTGATGGGTTTGATGTGGCTTGGTTTGGCTAACTGCTTGGCTTGCTTTGTTCACGCTTCGATCCAGGGTTCAGAGTCCAGGGTTCCGCCGGTTCAATGACCGGTTCATGCATCTGTTGTGCGAGCGATTTAAACTAGTTCAGATGTGGTCTGGTTCAGGGTCAGTTCGGCTCAGATTGGATCATCTCCCTCAATCTAAATCACACTAGGGTTTCTGCAAACGTTGCCATCCCTACGACCTCAAGTACCGCTGGCCGAAGATGTACAACCGGTGATGTAGCCCGACGGCAGGAGGCGAGCTGCGCGTTTGGAGAGTTTGTCGACGGTAGTTTGAAAATAGGTATGGTAAGGATAGGCAGCATCCGAATTTTCCCCTTTATCCCGGTAATTAATAATCGGTCTTTGCGGCACCAGGACCAGCTTCGCTCCCCTTTTTGGAACGTTCGTAGGCACACCATGTGATCATAAGACCTTTCCATTTGTATTGCATAGTTTTCTCGATTTTGTTGTGTGATGAGTCCATTATCATCCAAAGGATTAAGCTCTTCTAATCGAACAAGTTCATTTTATTCTTCAATAAGGTTACTGTACCGTTCTCTTTTATCATGAAAAGATTCTTTAGGAACTTGGCAAAATCTTCTACCTTCACCTCCTTTAGTACGATCTGTTGATGAATGTGACCATTCGCATCCATTCACCAGACTTTCCATGGTTAAGATGTTACAGTTACGCCTTTATGCACTTTTTTTTTACAACCATCTCGGCTTCTGAAGGTGTCCTTCAATATCCTGTATCACTGACAAAAGCATATCACATTGCTACTAACAGTCTAGTAATAATACTAGAGCATTGTATCTTCGTCTTCTTCGTTGTTCTGTGTTAAGAGTGCTCTGAAGGTTTCATTCATGCTGTATTATGAAGAAGAAATGGTTGTCCTGGCATCAAGGTAACCAAAACAGGAGGTTGTAACAAGTGCTTTTTGATACTCTCGACTGATTCTTAGCATGATTCGTTCTAAATGAATAGAGTATTTTTCTCCATCAACTTTGAAAAGGGCAAGCTTTTCCATCACAAATTAGAGACGAAATTGCATTTATAGACCAATCTTTCTTGTAGAAATCAAAGTTTCTTCAAGATTTTTGGAGGAGCGTATTTGGAAGGCTTTAAATCTTTGATTGATCAACTTCAATCCCCCTATGATGCACAATATAGCCAAAAAGTTCTCCCAACGACACCCAAAGGTGCATTTTAATGGATTTATTTTTAGATTAAACTTTCTTTTGTGCACAAAGATGATTCCCAGATCTTGTAGTTGGTACTCTTCTAGTTTATATTTTATTATTAGATTGTTCACATAACATTCAATCTTATTGTGCATTAGATCATAAAAAACTTGAGCCATTATCTTTTGATAAGTGATTCTTGCACTCTATCTTGAAGGCATCACAACAGATTAATAGATCCCAATAGGTGTCCAAAAGTAGATATGTTTTTCACCTTTAAATGCACTAGATGAACACATCTAATCGATTGTCAATTCTTACATGAAGTAGTGGGAAGAAATGACAAAGCTTGTTATGCTCGGGAAGAGTAGGTAATTACTAAGAATGCCTCGTTAGAGAAATGTGTGAGAGTTTTAAAGGAAACGAAGGAGGTTGTAGTAGAGATTGAATAGCTATATAGAAGCAATTAAGCTCCTCCATTCACAAACAAAGCTCTATATAATTAGCACAAGAATGCCACAATTAATTGAATTGAAGGAGCATCAAAGATGGGTTAGCTAAGTAGGTCTTATAAGTCTTGTGCTTAAGGTGATAGCCATTATTTTAGCATGAAAAAGATAATAGAGAAGGTGATGAAGTCATTTAAAATTTCTAGAATATTAGACTAAATGATCTATTATAGCAATTGTGAAGATAACTATTATTAATTATGAGTGTAATGTTTGCAAGAGAGGAGAATTATATAAATTCAAATTCTCAAATAATTTAATTTATTATGTAATGAAAAATTTTACTGTTTTTAATCTTAGTGATTATTATAATATTTATTTTTAGAAAATATTGTCAGACTTATAAAAACTTGTTATGCTATAATACAAGTAGAATATAAAATGAGTTTCAAATGGTTTAATTCAAATTAAGATCTACATCTATTTATTATTAGTTAAAATGTTAGATAATTTACTAAAAATATTAACTCAATAAAAGTCTATAGCACGAGTTCAACAAACATTTATAGCATCGGCTTGATAAAAGCATGTAGCATTGGTTTAATAAAATTTTATAATATCTAGTTAGTAAAAGTCTATAATACTAACTTGAGAAAAATTTATGTAATAGTTTAATAAAAGCAAACATACTATCTTAATAAAAATATACAATCATAGTTTAATAAAAGTCAATAAATAAATATGTCAAATCCCAATAATCAGATAAATAAATGAAGTAAAAACTTAATATAATAATTATTATAATAAAAATTAATTAATATATACATTTATTAAATTAATACAAGATATGTAATGAGCCTCAAAATTTATACAAGAGAAAATACAATAAATATAACTTAAAATAACAAATTGCAACTTAGTTTAAGGTTAAAAAGTAAAGTTAAGATGATTGCTATAAACTAAATGTCATGACATTGCCTTTTACTTTTCTTAAAAATGATAAATTTAATCGAGTCTTCTCTTAATAGATTTTTCAATCAAATATTAAGCTCTTTTATCATATTTGGATGTTTTTATATACTCTTAAGAATGCTCTAAAAAAACTCAAAAGTGTTTTTAAAAGGTTATGTCAAAATTGTTCAAACTAGTTGTTATTTATATCCTGAACTAATCATATTATACAAATTCAATGGATTGTACAAGTACAATGCACAACTGATAATATCTTCTAATCAATCTTCAATGTCCGACTAACTCATTTTTACCATGTAAAATCTATTGTACTTATATGATGTTAATATTGTACAATATTGTAAAATAGATTATATTGATATGATGTTAATGCCTTTATATTACAATGTATGATTGTACACTACGATCAATCTTACGACAAGATCATTCATACTAATTATAAGGCATCATATAAGTACGATAATTAGGTTGTACTACTGTGACGCAGATTTGTTTAATATTTTACTTATTTTCAAAACAGGTTTTTAGGTGAAGTGATATTGTACTTGTACAAAATTGATACCTAACCATATGACCAAAATGACATGCTTATAGGTTAAGTTGTGAGCTCTCACTAAATAGATAAATGGATTGTATGATTATGATAAATGTCATCATATTGTATGAAGCTCATTAGTTCCTGTTATCACTTGGGATAACATATAATGTATTTGTATGATATGATGATTATACTTATAGGATTGTATATCAAATTCCAATTTCTCTCATTATTTGGTCTGATCCATTGTTTGATCCTACTAATGAATGTGTCATATTAATATAAAAGATAATATTATTTTATTTACGTGCATGCCTCTTTGTTGTAATTAAAGGAGTTGTCTATGTAATGTTTTGTCATTGTAGAAGGGACAATATTTTGTGCGAAGGAAAACCTTCATTTTAAGCCAAGTTATTTGTTTTCTACTCATATTTTCCTTTGTCTAAATATTGGCTTAGTAGATTTGGGTGTGTCCTACTAACTTCATCTTAGTAAGGTTGTGCATTCACATTTGTTCATATTATGTTAATCAAAGATGTCTATTTAGTTAGCCAATCTGTAAATTTATTTTGGTTATGAATGTAATCAAAGGAAGTTGTAATATATATATATATATATATATATATATATATATATATATATATATATATATATATATATATATATATATATATATATATATATATATATATGGTGATTTAGAGTATGATGTCAATTTCTATCATTGTGACCACCAAAAATAATATCTCAATTTGGTGTGAAGTCTTGATGATCACTAACCTTTTGAAGCGTGCCTTGTCATCCTCTTCCTTTTGATCAAATCATGTTATTAATTTGGAAATCTAAATATATAGGAACATAAAATAATTACATATCATTTCAAAAGTCAAGTTCACATATTAGTGTTTGTTGCAAAAAATAAACTACATTTTCATTTTTATAAAAATAAAAAAAATTAATGCAACATCTTCTATTTAAGATATAAAAAAAATGAAATATCTACATATATTTGTAAAATATCTTTCAAAACTCTTAGAATCTTATGTTGTGTTTTTTCATTATATAACGAGTTAGGTCATAAAATAAGTTCAGTGACTTAATATCAGTTTAATAAGTAAAATAAAGTAATATATATGTAAAATAATATAAATTTAGAATTATATCATATGATATATTAAGATTATATCATAATATATAAAATAATAAACAAAACCATATAAGTGAAATCTACCTTTTTTTTTAAATATAAACATGCATCAATTTTATAGATGTATGGTGTGAAGTTTTTCCATCTCAATTTTGTTATTTGTCTTAGGATTGATCTCATTTATGAAATTGTTTTTTTTTTCTAAAATTAAATATTCTCTTTTTTTTCTTTTTTTTTTTTATTTAGTAGCATTAAGAAATTTTTTTCCAAATAATATACTTTCTCTTTTAAGCCTTTTTTACATATCGCTTCTTATCTTAAGCTCCTCTAATTCTCCAAACCAATGCAACTCCTCTTCCTTCACTGGATGAATCCCTAGGTCTTCTAGACCCTTTAGAGTCCAACGATTAACTATTTTTACGCATTTGAACCCTTGGAATCCTTGGAATGTCCTTCAGTTAGGTTCAGTTATTAAGTTAAAAATTAGAAATTACATTAAAAATATCAATTAATTTAGATTTTATGATATTTTTGAAATTATTTTATTAACTTAATATCAAAAAATTTACTTGTTGATTTTATTTTGACTTTTCTTAACAAATCTTACCAATCTCTAATTTTCATATTTTTTTTTATAATGTTCAATATTTTTTAATATTTTTTTAATCTAAAAATATTTATAATAACTATTTTATTATTTTCTTTTGAATTCAATATTTAATTTTGTGATTATGATACTTTTCTTTCATATTGAAAAATATTTATTTTGGTCCCCAAAATGATTTCTACATCTTGATCAAGTTTCATAATTTTTTACTCTAATTGATATTTTTAATAATTTTTCAAACATATAAATTTTGTAAATAAATAGTTTTTTAATATATATATATAAAGTTGTGATTTTATATTTTTACTTTCACGGTTTGCTTTCCTCCTTTTTGATGTCATTGCCTTTATATGAGTTTTTAAAAACATAAATTATTTTTTTTAATTTATATTCATCATTCAAATAAATAATAAATATAAATGCTTATTTCTAAGTATGATTAAAAACTTTTTCTCTTTAAAATCTTTGTCAGCCATCAAATAATGGTTTTTCTTTAATTCAATCAATTATAAATTCTTTATAACAATAATTATTTAAATAATTTTTCTTATTTTTAAGATGTTATAATGTAGATGGAAGAAGTGGGGGTCTTATGTCTAGGAATGTGAGCAATTTTAAGTTGGTATATGATTAGTAAGAGTTAGCGAAGTAGTTCATTTTTGGTTTCTATATCTCTTAAAATTATTTATATATTTTCAATACTATTTTGGAAATTATTTTATGGATGTTGTTTTGGGTGCTATCTTATGCAAATGATATAATGTAAAAAGTGAAGTCTAAACAAGGAGAAAAATGCACATAAAATCAAGAGAAAAAATGAAAACAAAAAATACAATGCAAATCAATTATAAACGTAGTTTTGAAAAGATGTTTAAATGGATCTCTCTCTGATTTGACACTCAAGGTTTTTTTGGGTTATAAAGGGTGATTATTTAACTTATTATTTAAAGTCAACTATTTAGTAATATCACAAAGTTCTTAAACTTGTTTTATATTTATGATTTGATATCAGCTATGAGATCTTGATAACCATAGAAAAAAAAATGCATGGCTTACATAGTATAATATTTCATTTAATGGTCACACCAAGTGAGTTTGGCCTTTAGTTTTAGAAGACTTTCAATACCACCCAAGTTTTCTAACATTTGATAATGTCATCACATAATCTTTTAATTATCTTCAAAATTGATATTTTAAATAATGGTGCCCAATGAAGCACTTGGACCACGGGATTGAGGTCAAAGAGAAAATAGGGATTGTAATATAGAAGTGGAGGATAAAAGGGTAAGTAGGTCACCCCTCAGTACACCTATTGTTGGGTGTTTCCAAAGAATCATGACATAGAGCAAGGCTAATTGTGAGATAAGGTTCTCAATAATTTAAAATCATTAAAGAATAATTTTTTGTATTCCATTTGATTTTTTTAATAATTTTTAAAATATCTTAATTTTATAAATAATTATTTAATTCTTATAAAGTTTTGATCTTGTTCTCTTATTTTCACTATTCACTACTAAATAATCATCTTTAAGTGATATATGATTTTCTAAAAAAAAAAATTTAAAAAAAATTATAATTATCATTAAAATAACAAGTTGATATAACTACTTACTTTTAAATATGATTAAATTTTTTTTCTCTCTCTCTCGAAGCTCTTCATTAATCATGAAATCATGGTTTTTTTAATTCAAGAATTTAATAAATTTTAAATTATAGTAATAATTATTTAAGTAATTATCTTCATTTTTGGACTTATGTTTAAGCATGTGAGCAATCTTGCTTGGTGTTGTAGTTGGTAATAGTTAGTAGAAAAGTTCATTATTTGTTGTTTCTACATCCCTTTAGGTAATTGTTGTAAAATATGTAAGGTAAAAACATACAAGAGAAGAGAGGTAAATTGTGTATTTAACAAAATTTTTAATTAAAAAAATTAAAATAAAATAATTTTTTTATATATCAATAAAATAAAATTGCTTAATAATAAACAAAATGCATAAATATTTTTAGGTGATTCAACAAAAATCAATGCCTATATTCACTCTCGATCTTCAATCAAGCTTCCATTAACCACTCTTTTTTATCAAAACTGATAAGGGTAAAACCAATACACATCGGTGCTCTAATGAGATATCAAAATCATAGAAATTTATGTTATATGAAGAAATTTAAAACTTTATAATTTTTGCATACAAAATTTTTTGTACATTTAAATTTTTAAATAAGAGTAACACTACTAGTGAATGAAGTAGATGTTATTAGGAAATGTAGAAAAGATTATAAATCAAAGCAGGAGAAAAAAAGATTGACGAAAATTCGCAGCTCTTTTAATTGCATAGAAATTTGTTACTCACAGTTTTGAACTTCACTTGGGCTTGTATGAAATTTTTCATGTTCGATTCAATTAATTTTAATAGTTGATAAATGAACTTTATTTATAGTTGAGATGAAAAACTCTAAAAATAACTCTCTTAATGGTTAGACTTAGCTTTTCGAAAAACTAGCCATTATGGACAAGGAAAACAGTATAGTTGTCGTCTAATTGGGCGCACGTAGCAGTTACCATTCAATCGAAATAAATGATAAAGGGTCTTGATATAATCATAACGAGATAAGATCTAGAATGTTCGATTCAAAAGCCAAATGGACGATGATGATAGATATGGATATTGTTTACGAAAGTGGAGAGTCATTTAGTCGTTCAATCAACCATCTTAGATGAACGACTCGATACCAGTGAACTGTTCAGAAATGCAGACGATATCTAGATCATTCTTTTTCGAAAAATGCACAATCTATTACTGTCAAATAACCATGTTTGGAAAATCATTTGAATAGTCTCATACTGTGAAATAACTCAAGTGTGTTGTGCTTATAATACATCTACTGTGTTATATTTAGCCTATTGGGGTTGGCTATCCTCTAGTGTTCTTGAGAAGTCATTACCTAGGTCGCCAATACACATATATGGATTCAACCTAACCTAATTTACATAACTAATTCATAAGCCTGTCTTGACTCTTTTTGCTTAAGTCAGTTTAAGAATAATGCCCTAAACTGATGGACCAAAAAAACTGCTATAGGAATCGTGACTTAAACTGATACTCGAGTGTGATCTATCTTAATTTCAATCGGGCTTCTGACCTGCATCTCCTTAAAGCCCATGCTTGGTACTATGGGCCACTTGAAACAAAGCCCTTTGGGCTAACTCTAGGGTTAAGTGCTTAAGATTTGCTTTTTTAATTTTTATAATAATACTTTAAAAAAATATTTGAATATTTATAAGATTTTAAAAACTCAAATAACCTTAAGAAAATACAATTTAATGCAAACTCACATATGCATGAAAGATGATAATCTTATATATCATAATTACGAAAAAAAATTAAAGGGTTAACATACTAATTATAAAGATTTATAAATATAATTATTTATAGATTAGTCATTTCATAATGATCATTATCCTTAACTCCAATGTCAATAAGTGGAGTCATCAAATTTCATTCATTATTAATATTATGGTCCTTGCTGTCTTGCTCCAATTACTTTAAACCATTAGAATACCCATTAAGATTTAACTAAAATATCGTTAAGTTCAACAAAGTATTAGTAATATTTAGTCTTGATTTTGTGATTATCACATCAAATGGTACAATAGTAAGTTCTAGATTTTCTATCATACTTAAAAAATTATTCTATATATGTAATTCTAAGGCCATGTTATGTAGATGACATAATGCAATGAGTAAAAAGTCTAAAAAAAGGAAAAATTGAAAAGATGTTTAAATGGATCTCTCTTATAAGGGACACTTGAACATGCGTTTGGGTTGTAGAGTATAATTGGTTAGCTTATTTAGTACTTGGTAGCATCATAGAGTTCTTTAACTTGCTTAAAAATATGAGTTCCTTTACTTTATGATTTTGGATCACCTATAATATCTTGGATAGCCATAGAAGAAATGTACAAGGCTTACTCAATATAATATTCCATGTAATGGTCACACAAAGTGAGTCTGGTACTTAATCGTAAAAGACCTTTACTAGCACCTAAATCTTATAATATTGTATTATTGTATTGAGAGTGCCTTCTCATAATCTTTGAATTATCTTCAAAATTGATATTATAAATAATGGTTCTTAATGAAGAATTTAGATCAAGGGGTTGAGATTATAAGATAAGAGTAGAACAAAAAGGGATAAGACACCCGTAAGTGCACCCATTGTTGAGAACTTCTAAAAAACTATGGCACGAAACGATTCAATTAAGAGAGAGAGAGAGAGTTCTCAACAATTTAAAATCACTAAAGCAAACCTTTTTTTTTATAGCGACCTTTAAATAGACATATTACTGTTAAGCTAATAGGTTGGTTATGAAGGCATACCTCCATGACAAAAAAACTATTTATTGCTCTTAATACTAATATAAAAATCACATGAAAACAAAATGTAATAATTGGTAGGTTATGAACTTCATGTGAAAAAATGTTTAAATTCCTCTTAACACTTAAGAAAAAAAAACAACATAAAAAGGAAATGAAAGTTCAAAAAGAATACCTTTTAAAAATAATGAAATATAAAGAGAATATTTAAAATTTTGGTAGTCTTAATAACTAAAGAGAATTAAAGAGAGGATTGTTAAGGTCTTGGATTTCCTCAAAGATTCGTAAGTTTTCTCTTAATTTTGAAATTTTCCTATATATGAATATTAAAGTAAATAATCATGACTCATTAGGTGGGGAACTTATCTACTTTAGTTTTTGTTTATTGAGCTTTTATCTAACTTCTAATGGTTTATGTTTAACTTGTCATTTTCTAATAAGTGAATTTTCTAATAATTATCTCGGTGAGGGTCGCTATTCCCTCTCTTTTTGACAAACTACGTACCAAAGCATTCACTTAGTTTAAAAATTATTAAATTAAATATCTTAGATGATAGTGAAGACAAAATCTATGTGAAGGTGAGGGAAAATCTAAAAATGAGATCGTAATTGAACTTTATGAAAGCTCTAGTGATTTAGAATGAGCATTAGATAAAGGATCTTTTAAATATCATAAGATATATTTCGTTATCAACATAGGAAGATTGAAACTATAAGAGACATATGATCTTTTAAATGTATTTTAATAGTGGGGAATAATCGTATAAGCTCATGAAATTTGTACAAGACATTAAATAATTCTTAATTGCAAATTGTTGTTCAAAAGATGCTTGAAAGATTTTCCATAATCCCATATCTAACCTTTGATTATTGAATTGGTGCATAGATCTTCTTCACAAAAATTTATTTCAATATTATTATTATTTGGAACCATATTCTATTGTGATTGATCAATTTTATTTTTTATGTTCCAATATAATTATAATAATTGAGGGTCACAAATAAAGATGAAGGTAAGTGCCCATGTGCCTTTTTGTAAACAATCAACAATTATAAATTATGTTGGATCAAAATATCTTTATAGTTCACAACATGCCACCACTGTCTACTTGTTAAGTTTAATATTACGATTTTTGGTATATATTAAAAGTTATGACAACAATTAACATTATCTTCTTCATTGGTTTAAATATTAAAGCCAATAACACACATAGAGGCTTTGTGATTATTGTCATGATATGGCAAACCAAAAGATAAATTAAACTTGATAAAATACTTATACATATCTAAATGTCAAATTACAATAGAGTAAATTTTGAGAATATGACTTAAAATTAGGTAAAAGTGAAATAGAATATCATCAAATCAATAATCTATAATAAATAATTCAACTAAGTAAATAGTCATGCATGATATCTCAAAGTTATCAAAGCTTCAAAAAAAGCAAAAATAATACTTTATATAATAATTTGTCTTAGAAATATAATACAAATTCTCTCATACAAAAATTCTCATAAAACACTTAGGATAAAATATTATTTCTTTTTGGGTGTCATTTCATATATAAATAGACACACCTCTAACTCTGTGTAGTTATGTATATTGACTTATAATATAAATAGATAATAAACATAAAATACTAAACAAGTAAATAAATAGGTATAGATAAATAAAGTAGTATGAAGTGCTATATGCAAGTAATAATAATAACAATAATAAAAATGTATGAACCTAAAGAAGTATATAAATGTGTTAAGGCCATTATATATATATACTTGTTTGTATTATGCTCATGAATATAGATAATCACCATGTAGTATCAATATCATATAATACTTATATTAATTTTTTTTATATTTATATATTTTTTTCATATTTTTTAATTTTTATTTTTCATCTTTTTAACACCTATTTTTCCCAAATGATCACTCATGCTTCATAGGATCGTGTATCACATCATATCATATATTTAGACCTTTATTAATAGTTGGCTAAGTCACCATCATCTCTTTCGCATCTATCATTACTTTATACTTGTATTAATGAAAATTGGTCTATGCTTATCACTAACTTATATTGAAGTACTAATGATAATAGTATTGATGTTTGATATTATCTCAACCATGAAACCATAGTTTTAATATTACTTTGTACAAAATATTATTGGTAATGAGGTCTTTATCTATCACTACCTTACACCAAAGTGCTAACGACTTACATTGGGTAACCACACGATAAGGTCGTAAGAAATTTTAACATATTTTCATTTTTATATTAGTATTGATCTTATAGATTATCGGGCTCATATAAGCAATATTTCTCTTTTCATTAATTCTATTTTATTTTATTTATCTTTTGTATCTCATTTTTCTTTCTTATTTTCATATTATGATGTTTTTAGCATTATATATGTATATTTGTATGTATATGTGTGTTTGTGTGTGCAACTTATGTTAGTGTACTAGCTTCTCAATATAAATATTTATATAATATAATATACTTACATCATATTACATCTTATAGTGATATTTCAAAATAATTAATAATTAACTAACTTATATCATAAATATTTTAATTTTTTTACTTAATTATTTCGAAAAGTATCTTCTATAACATTTTTTTATTTCATCTTTCTCTCCTTTATTGTTTACACAAAATTCATTTTAATTTCAATATGTACTTACCATTTAATTACAACAATTCTCAATTCCACAAATACAAAGTATTATGTTTGCTTCAAGCATACACAAACAAAGTTGCATAGATTTTTTTTTGAAATTCTATTAAATGGTTGTTCATAATATTTTTAACATTTGTTTATTTGCCATAATATGTAGTATGTTATGCTTTCCCAATATTGTGCACTAGCAAAATAGATGAAACATCCCAAAACTTTAGTACCACATTTAAATCTAACACACAATACATCCAAAATTCATGTATAATGGTTTTTCTTTAAGAATATGGGTTATAGTAACTGCTCTTATTCTATAGCTTAAACCCATTGTATATTGAAAAATAACATACCACTCATTTCTATGGTGATAAGATCAATAAAATAAAACCATCTATTATCATTCAATGTATGATATATTGATTTGATACATTAGCTCTTTATATAAAGTATGTGAGAGATGGATAATGATTGCAACTCCATCTAATACAACCTAATTCTCATCTAATCAAAACCAAACTATCAAGCAATTTAAAATACCTAGCTAAAGCATTTTTAAAAAAGTGAAATCATAACTTAAATCATACATTTACTTAATCTTGTACTCTAAAACAAGATCACACTCTTTCCAAGTCATTTCTCTTTAAAGAAAAAAGGTTTCTATTATAGCTTTATAGGAAAATCTTTTGCCTATAATAGTTCTCAAAGTTCTTGCAAATCTCTAGATGTTACTCCTCTTCTATAATGTATGGTAAAGTAGACTTTTTATTAGGGTCTAATTTGGAGCCTATAATATTATAGATGCGTAATAGATTATCTTAAAATATTAAAAGATATCACACACTAATTAGGGTTAGGTGATGTGTATAACATTTTATAATTATCTGAAGATTAGCCTTAAAATTTATAGTATGAATTAATAAGTATAGTACATAATAATATGTTAAGAGTTAAACATAAATTCTTATTGAGTAGGTTTATCATATCTAATTTCACACAAATAAAATAAATACTTTAAGATAAACTCTATTTAGAGTGTTCTAATAAAAGAAAGAGCAATTCTAACTTTCTATTATTACTTTGAAAATAAAAATTGTAAAAAGAGTATACTTTTTTAGTAATTATGGCTTGTAGCTCTCTTTGAAGTTGGTGTGTAGAGCATCGAAGATAAAAAGGATAATGAGATAGAGGCTTGGGTTAGCGAGAAAGCTTAGTTAAAGGGATAGCAAGATGGTAGGCTAAGATTTGGAGCTTCGTTGAGTAGGGTGGTGGTTTGGTGCTTGGATCAAGTGAGTAAAAGGGCGGGCGAAGATTTATGCGTGTTAATATAAGTGATAATTTGTTTAGTTATCGACTCTCTTAAGGAAAGTCTCTCACCATCGATTCTTGTCTCTCATGAGGGATGAAAACTTAGAATCTCTTCAACTAGAGTTGGATGCATATTATTTACTCTCAAATATAGAAGCACATAAAAAAAAAATTATTCATTAATAACTATCTTATAATAAGGGAGACTCTCTTATTTATAGACGAAAGAAAGCTCAATATATAAAAAAAATGTATCTTTAAAAAATATCATAAGCATAAAAAAGAGAAAAATAAATAAATTTTGAGTTAAATTATTTGAAAATCTAAAATATATTATTAGAATTTCATGACATTAACTCTTATTAGATAAACTATATTAAATGCAAAATATATAAAAAAATATAATTTTTTTAGTTAAATCACTTAAAAATCTAAAACAAATTTAGAATTTTATGATATCAACTCCAAATAGGTCAATCACATTAAATACAAAATATAAAAAAATATAAAAAAAATTATAAAATAAAAATCATTATGTAATCATGAGACAACGATCGGACGTCAATGATGATGCCATTAAGATGCTAGTGGATGAGATGGATGATGGCGGTTGGCAAAATCGGAGTGTGGTAGCTGATCGACGATCGGGCGATGATGGATGATCGAGGAGCAGTGGGAAATCTAGCGATGGTGAGTGACTAGGTGATGTTAGGTAATTATATAGCAGAGATCGGGAGTAGCAGATTATCAGGTGATGGTGAACTACTAATGATATCAAGAGATATATGCACAAGAATCGACATCAATGATAACATATTTTATTACAAAATATGTTTCGACAAATAGAGCAAAAATAAAGAAGATAATCATAGAAAAATAGAGTATTGTAATCAACCTCTATGGTTGGTAAAGATAACTAATTGAAATAAGATTCAGCTTGGGTACGACTCCGAGTTAGGATTGGACTGGTGTGACAAGAGCGAGTGTGTTTTGTGAGTTAACACAATATGCACCTATGTTATTTTCCTCTTCTTAGCTCCATTCTCCTCTTTCTCTCTTTGTTCTAGAGGTTTCTTAAGTATCTTCCTTTGCAAGTGAGTGAGCTTGGGAAGCGGGTTTAAATAATTTTTAATAAAAAACAATATAATAATCAAATAGTTTAATTATTTTTAAAAAAATTTAATTAACATTTAAAATTTATATTTTACATACTAAATTTCATCTAATACTTTTCTAAATGATACACACATGACACCATTTTTACTTGTAACATGACATGCATTTTAAGATAGATTAAAATTCATCAATTTCTAAAATGTAGATTCCAGTATAGCCAAAATTAGTATCACATATTCAAATATTTATATAACCTATATTCAAATATTTTGGTTATTAAAAATATGGCTTATGACTTATCTATAGTCCATTAACACATTAGAGTTCGTTAGAATGGTTAAGTTCGTAAGTCAACAAACATATAATTAGATCACTTATTATTGATTATATTATAGAAGTGTTGGACATTATAATTGTTAGCAAGGTGATAGCCATCTTATAAAATATTGTTATGATACTTGGGTTTTAGATAAAGTTTCCTCTAATTAGGATTATGGTAATTATGCATAGCTTGTGATGAGATATGTAGTTAGAGTGTTATGATGTGTTGATCAATTAGCATTTGATATAGCAACAAATTTACTAATGATCTCATGTATCTTATTATTTTTTGTTATTATCATATGAGATATACATCTTCATAAAATTACATCCAAATGAACTAACTCTGATGGATTTTCTCAATTACTTCATTGCTAAAGAATAATTAAAAAATTTTATTAGCAGTAGTTGGAGAATTCAATACTCATAACTTGAACAAAGAATTCATTTGTGATATTGTGCCAAAACTATCCACCATGAAAATGATGCTCCATTTGATGCAAGTATGGTGATGAGAGAAGTCACACATAGAGTGGCCATACAGACAAGCATTCAAAGAGACACTTAGTTATATATCGAGAATATGTTATCTTATTTAAATGCCAATCCATCCATCTAATTTTATCACTATGATGTCAACACACTCGTGCATTATCAAGTTATATGGTAGCCATAATATACAAAATCTTGGTCAAACTCCTTAGCATTTGGTTTAGTAATATAGCTATGCACCTTATTATGATGTTATTGATTACATGGGTATGGTTTAAGTGTTACCTATTTTAGAGAGTGCTATGACTAGTATGCTTTTAACATATCACCATATAACTTATGGGTTCAAGACTAGTAAATACAATATATTGAATATAAACTCTTTCAAATTATATACTAAAATAATCAAACTAGTGATCATCCTATCCAATATAGTCATCTGCACATCTAACTATATCAATTACAATATTGTTTACTTTTGCTCTCATTACAAGTATAGTGACCAAATGATTACAAATATATGACACACTTGTAGAGTATGATCTAATGAGAGTTGTGTTATAATGATCACTTAATTGATTCATTGTTGCTATCTAATGATGTATGTATCTTTGATTGTAGAATTCTATTCTTTTATCATATATTAGATTGATGGCTACACAGATGATACAAACCTTATAGTTGAAATAAATGGCCATATCATCATGTAATGCTATGGCATATATTGCTCCTTATATCTCAAAAAATACATTCTAGCCATAATGTTAGGCTACATAACTTCCTTATTTTATGAGTGATACTATCATCCTCTATTACAGGATGATTATGACATTGCTCTACCCTTAATTTGAACTGTCAAGAGACTTAAAGATCCTTGCATGACATCGAAAGTGGCAATATGCCTTATATAATTGCAAATAAAAAGCAAGATATATTTTTCTTTTGTTTGACAAATTATTTATCATATGTAAATGATAGATAAATATTTTTTTCTTTAACTGCATCACATACAATGATAATATAAGCAATAAAAATATTATAATACAAATATTATGACCATTTCAAAGATTTTTGTTTACTATTTATTGTATCTTATATTTTTGAAGTTCTATTCTAGTAATGAGATTAATTAGAAAGTTAAGACTTTTGTGATAAAACTAATAATATATATTTTTCTAATCTCTTTCAATATCTCATGTTATTGACTACAATTCATTAAAACTAAAGATAACATAAATTACTTAATAGAAGAAATTGTTTGAAATTAACGATTGTCATAATATAAAAAAAATTTCTAAGTATTCTTAGTAGTTGACTTTTGAGTTGTTAACAAACATGATCAAACAATTATTACATATGTTATGAGTGACAATATGATATATTTTTAGCTTTTTTGATAACCATAATTTTGATCGAGCATAGTTTGTCATTTTCTTAATATCCTTAAAACGATCCTTATTATAAATAATTCAAAAGTTTGAGTAATTAAATAAATAGAATTTATAATATATTTTTTTAATATTGCGGTTCATTGTTTGCTAATAGTTTATTCTTTTTGAATTTGAAATATACTTACAATTCTGAATAAATAATTTATCAATGTGTATATAAATAACATAATTTATATATAAATGAATAAATTAATAATGCTGTTCAAACCAGAAGAGAGAATGTATAAATGCGGAGGTAGTGATAGAGAGAGAAAGGGAGAGCGCAGGCTTCTCCCTGGAGAGAAGTAGAGAAAGGGAAGAGCTCCTTGGTATTCTTTTTATCTCCCTCTTCCCCCTCTTCTCTCGCACTTCGTCGCCAAGGTAATGCTCTCGCGTTACGTCCCTCTCCTGCTGCTCTTTTCCTTTCGTCTGATGGGCGCGGTGCTTGAGATATCTCCTCTCGAATATTGTTCTCTTTTGAGAAAGCGGTGGCAGCTATCGCGATGTCTAGGTCAAGAACTTTAGCTGTTTCCGTGTTTCGACTTTAGTGGCATTCTTCGGTTTTCTTCCCTATGCTGTTGTGAATTTTGATTGTGATTGTGTCGTACGAGTTTATTGGTTTTCGTTGTTTTGTTAGAGCGCAATGGTCGTGTTTTCTTTGCTTTAGTCGCTAGATTGCTTATTTTTGTTGCTGGTGTTTTGGGGTCTAGTTATTGCATATTTGTGTGGTATATCTGTTGGGTGCTCTGCTTGCATCATAGTGGCAACAGAGATGTGCTACTTTGAGTTATCTTTTTTCTAATGTCAATGGCAGACCTTTTTCTTTGAGCTTTTTTAATAGAAGGTTGACTATTAGAAAATATAATGTGGGCATTGTTTTGCATAACTCAGTATTCAAGAATGTAGTTGGAGGTTATAGGGAACTCGTTCGGTTGTGTTTATTAATACTTGAAGTTGTTCTCTAGGGTTTGTTTTGTTGTACTATATTGTTGTCCTTGCTTTATTTAGCCCTGATGACGTGTATATGGGTGTTTTGGATTCTGAAATTTCATTGATCCTTTGTTATCTATCTGATGGTTTTGAAGGCTAATGCAAAAGTTTGGATTGCAGGTTAAATCTTTTGTTATCTTGAGTGGAACTGGTGTTCTGCAGTCTGCATTGCAGACTCCCCATGCCTCTCTACAAGAGAAAATCTTTTCCTATTGCTGATCCACCAAAGGACCTGGATCCAAAAGAATTTGTTTACCAAGTTCGATTCACAAAAGAGATATTCAGGGATTATCAGTATCCTTTTATATGTAATAGGTACTATTGAATTTTTTATTTGGCATGATTCTATGATGTAAAAACTTTGAAGAGTAATTATGTGTGCTGCTTGTTAAATACATTTTGGCTTGAAGCTATCCTACTGATTTTATCTGAGATTGTAATCTTTAATAACATCTAGAGAGTACTTGAACCGTTTAAATCTTTATCGCCAAAGATTATGGACCTGCAAAGTTACAGGAAAGACTAATTTGACATATGAGGAAGCTTTGGTCTCAGAACATCGTGCGACAGAAAGAGTGCAACAATTCCCTGATGAATTAATTCCTCTTGTTTTGAATATGATACAATACAGTAAGTAATTGAAAATTTTGGTTACTTTCACAACTTTGTTAGTATGTTTTATTCTCTTTAGATTGTAAATCATTATGTATTTTATTTTTTATTTATTAGTAAAGCATTATATGAGAATAAGCTAGTCTTGTTTTCAACTTAAGATGTATTGAATTTTTGTTAACTTTAACTATACTAGCTGTGTTTGCATTTGGACTTCTTTTCTTGTATTTGAGGTGTTTCTAAAGCAAATTGTGGCTTTTGTTAATTTATGATATTGCTGCTTATTGAGCTTCTTATACCCGGTGTTAATTTTTTTATGACCTCGATTATCACTTAAAATGTTAAATAACATTAATAGGTCTGTTGATATACTGGATTTTTTTTTGTTATTATTATCATTTCTTGATTACGAACATGTTTATCTCATTACAATATCATTGTCTCTTAGGCACAACCGAGAAGGTGGGGCATGATGAAGTGGATAAACCTAATCTTAGTCTTGATTATTAGATTTTGGAATTGAATTGTAAATCCTCTAATAAGATGAATAGATTTATCAGTTTGAGTCAATATCCATGTGGTACCTTTCAAAAGATAGCTAAAATATAATATATGATAAACCAAGTAAATCACATGATTAATGAAAGATAACTCCAATGATAATATATGGTCTCAAAAAAGATTCATCTAATAAGGAGCAATTGATATTATCGATATGCCTTACCTATCCTTTATTGTTATGAAAATTTGGTGTCAAGACTTGCCCCAATGTACACACTTCATAAATATAAAATGGAAACTAATTCCAATGAAAGATTTTGGTACTAATTTATTTCTTGATCATGGTGATAGGTTATATGAAGAAATTTACAAACAGTTGCTATGTATAGTGATTCAGATCACCAAATATTTGATTATGATACAAGGGATAGAACTCAAAGTCAATTATATACAATGGAACGTGTACATCATATTAGGACACGATGTAATACAATTTGATATGGATTTGTTGATACGATAAATGTTAAGGAAGTATTATGTGCTACGATATAATAATTAAATACAAATATAGTAAATAGTAAATCTATTGTATTATCATGTACAAAAGAGATGTACCCCATTTGTTAGAGTGCTTTTTTCTTGGTTAAGATTACATTTAAATGATCTATAAATGTAAGAATCGCATACATGTATTGAGGAAATTTGATTTCTTCGTGTCTATAAATGATTTATTTCTTGTATGTTTTCAATTATGCTATACCACTTATATGATGTTGGACAATAAGGATAATTTTTTTTTGTTGTATTTTAGGTTATGACTTGCAATGCTCAAAATGATACAAAATGGATTATCTTTTGGAGAAAAGTTGATCACAATAGCATATGCTTTTAGTGCAAAATCATTTAAAAGTTAGTAGAAAACTCAAATCATAACAAAGCTAAAGAACTCATTAAAGTGAAGGTTCAAACACTTTCAACAAAATAGAATAATTGTTGCTTAATAAGGGTTATAATTTCATGGTAGTGAATTAAATAAACCTATCTAAGTTAACGCACCAATAGGGAGAGCAAATCAAATCAATGGTTTCAATCTTGTAAAGAATATCAAAATACAAAGGAAAAATTATACAAAAGAATAAATCGAAAATCACAGCAAGAATGAAGTTTGTTTGTGGTTTTCAAGACAATTATCTTGGACTATGGGACATTCATATGGGATGATTGGTCTAGAAACAATAAATCAAGTAATACTAAAAGTTTGGAAAATAGTATGCACAACAAGAAAGAAAGCAAAAACATAGCAAAACAATGAAGCAAGGAGGATTAAAGTAATATAAACAATTAGGAGCGTTATCAAACAATAAACATAGCAATGCTGAGATGTCGATGAGGGCAATGATGTAAGGATAATTGACAATGAACTCTTTTCCTCTTGGGGTCTTTGCCAATCCTCTTGGAGACCATGCAACCATCTTGATATAAAATTTTCTTTGTGAATGGCCTGGTGACAATAGTGTGATGATGACAACCATCAATAAAAGTAAAAAATTCCAATAGTCAACAACTAATAAACTAAATCATATCCTAATGCAAGCTAATATAAGTGGAGGGTTTCTTGATTATCCCAAGGGATATTTGGCCATTATATTCAATATTCACCTATATTTCCCAAATTAATAGCATGTCAAACCCAAAAAAATAAGCAAGAAAATTGTGATTTAAAAATTATCCTCCTAAGAGGATTATCACAATACAATTGTGGTTTGTCAGGGATGATCAAGAAGGATCGTTTGTGGCAATCCATTGGTCATGGGGGACAACTCTCTTGAAAATTGGAAGCTTTGAAAAGTTGTTGCAAGTGCTTTGTTGTTTATACTTTCTTTTATAGGTGATGTTGAAGAATGCCAAAATGAATATCCTTAATTAGAAGAACTAGTACTGAGAGACTAAACTGAAGTAAAAGTGATTGGATCGAGGAAAGTGATCAAAATGGAAATTGATGCTAGAAATGAAGTGAAAGTTGAATTGAATTGGAATTGAAAATTGGAAATTGAAGGAATTTAATTGAAAGATGTAAATTATAGATAATTCAATATGTGGTGTAAATGATTGGTCTAGTGGCCTTAATCATCTTAGCAAAATATTTTGTGCTTGATTCTTTGTGGGCATCAAGTTGAACCTTTTTTGTCTAGAGCCTTTGATATCCAATGTCTATATAAAGGCATGATCTAGCAATTTCTGATAAATATTGGAACAATCATGTAATTTGAATTCTTTTTTATATTCATGTGAGATGACATATATGATATAAATCTACTATTGAGGGGTATCAATATCGAACATATACCGAATTCTTAAAAATATATTGGCTCATAGATAGATTCTTTTCTGTTATGTTAAGAGACATAATTTTTTGTTTGTAACTTGCATACAATTTACTCAAAGATGGAGATATTACCATTTAATTTTGAGGCGATAAAAGTAGGATTATGTCTTCATTAGACTCCCAAACCACATGAAGCAATGGTTTCTTTTAAGTGCCAAGTGGTGAAGCTCGTCAGGATGACAATAAGCATAAAATTGCTCATCAAGCGTCTATTAGCTATGTCTTAACTTGGTAACCACATGGCACAAATAAGTTGCATCATTTGTTCATAAAGGCCTGGGATTATGAATAACCTAAATAGTTACTATGGCTAAAGGAGTGATTATATTAAGCAGAAGTAAAGGATTTATGATTTTCAGTATCTTCTAGATTGTAGCTATGATATTGTGCTAAAATGGTTATGTAGTTTAGCTTCCTATCATATGGCATCTTAAATTATGTTGTTTATCTCAATTGAGTCACATCAAATGCATACTTATGGCATGAGGAAGTCAAAACCATATGTGTACATCTTTCATAATATTGGGCAAGAAGGTAAGTATTTTGGATGTAATTAATTGTTTTCAAACTTCATGAATACTTTTCATGAAGCTAAGAATAGTATCAATAAACATCTAAGATCATCATTAATATGGGTAGAAATATATGATTACTATTGTTGAGAATTCAATTAAGATCATCTAATTGTCTTATCTATTATTCTTGTTATGTAATTTTGTAATAATTAAAACATATACAAAACCAATTTCATTAAAAAAAGATTATTATTTATTTTTTGTGTTGGATAACACATGGTTGAATAGTTACAATCATTATTTTCAATTGAACACTATATATTTGTGTAGATATGTATATAACTTGATTATGAGTTCAATTCATGATATCAAACATGATAATAATGTTCAAATCATGAGATCTAATTGAAACAAACTTATATACAATATCTTGATTCATATTTCAAATCAAAATACAGTTCTCTTGGACATAAATGCATTTGATTAGTTGATCTTTTCATAAGAATGATTATTGTATAAGGCTCATGGTAATGCAGTCATGGTTTCATCTATCCAAATTGTTTAATTAAAATAAAATATGACAAAATGGTGAACATTGGTCACATAAAACATCAGAGTTATCATGACAATGTGATGCATTTATTTTAGTCTTAAGTATAAATGCATGTGCTACATTCTTTTTATTATAAATGCAATTTTTGAATGTACATGATGAAACATGTCAAAAGGCCAGTACATTCAATTTTTCTTTTAATATAATATTCATTTTTCAAGCATGAGACTAGAATCAATTTATTTTATCAATAAATTGTTTTCATTCTTTTATAATGTTTTTAGTCTCAAGGAATCAACAAATGAAGCATGTTTAATATTATCTTTCTTGAGAATACTATTTTCTACTCCAAGTTGATGAAATTGGGATTCATTCAAAGAATAATCATGATTCAATTTATTAAGCTCACTATTACCATCTCAAAATATTTTCATTCTTATTACGTAATAGAGATGCGAAAAATTATAAGTTTAACCTAGCTTGTCGATCTGGAACATAGCTACACAGCAAGTATCAATGACAAAATGCTTCAGGTTAGACCCTTAAGACTTAGCTACTTGAGGCCAGACACCCTTGAGATTGTGATGCTCAAGGCCAAACTCTCGTGAACAAATCATTTCAGGCCTGACATTGGAGACCCAGATACTTAATGCTAGGCCTTCGATTGACTCAAGATCTTGAGTCCAAGCTATTCAAGGTTTATTATGTGAGAATTCATCTTCAAGCTCCATCTTTTAGCACCAACTTCATCTTGTGATTTAAGCTAGCCTTATCATGCATACTTTGGCGTGTGTAGATAAACTATCATCAAGATGACTTCATTTTACCATTTAAGCTAGCCTTATCATGTATGCTTTGCCCTGGATAGATAAATTGTCATCGAGTTGACCTTTTAAGTTTCTTAATAATGGAAATATCTCCTTTATGTGTGCACATGTCTGAAACAGCTAAACTATTATCAATGTAATGGCAATAACTCTCATGTTTTGAGCATAGTTGAGACCCGTTTTTCACTCCATCGATTATAAGTGAGCCCCTAAGGATTTAGTTGAGGAGAGGCCAATCATTAGAGAAGAAAAGTTTACCCTTTTTTTTTGCCTTATTTTCTTTCTTCCTTGGCCATCATAGGTTTGTGAGGATCAAAACCCTCTCTACTTGCTTTGTAATCACACTTACTAGATTTTTAGTTAAGTTGGTCAATTCCCTAAATTCAAAGTTTGCATCAATGCCTTTTTGGTATCATATGTGGGAATGAACAAGTTGAAATGAGAATCAAATGTAAAACTCTTTTTTTTCAAAAGAGAGCCTCTTGATCTCTATTGATCAAGAAGCACTAAAGATCAGTGAATCTCTGCTTCAGTTGTCAACATCGAGTCATCTCCTTTTTCAATCCCCCTTTTCATTTTTTTTAACAATTAGATTTTTTCAAAAGCTCTTTCTACTCTACCCGCCTTTATTGTTGAACAACTCAAAACGTACCTAGTTGTCTTACCAAAATCATTAACACCAAATTCATCTCTCGTAAATCTTTCATCGGAGGCTTAGGAAGCTACTCCTGTTGTGCTTGAACCTATCCACCTCGTGTCCACTTGGAAGAATCCTCCATCACATATCCACCCCCAACTTTCTTTTTGATTCTCCATCATTGTCGTATAATGTGAGGCTCTCTAGCACATATCCAATCGTCCCCCCTTTTACTCTTGACCCAAATTCAAGATTTTGCAAGCACTACCATCCATAGCCCCTCTAGGATTCCTCTATGATTATGGAACTGATTTTTCTTATTTATCTCCTCTTTTGTTTAGCTCAAGAGATAGTTCATCTCTCTTCTCTTGATAGTTGCATAAAACCTAAGGTCTTTGATTCTCTGTTCAACTTGAAACAACTTTAACACGAGCCTCTTTGAGATTTCCTCCAATATTTCAAAGATGTTCTTAACGAAGTAGATTAGGAAGACTTGTGCGTGGGTTGGTCAATTTAGGTTACAATAACTTGGTGATTTCTAGAATTACTTGATTTGATACCCATAAGGTCACTCCAAGAGATCTTCAAATGGGCAATATGCTTCATCAATGAAGAATTTTCATCTAGTTTAACTAAAGTTTTAAATCAAAATGCCTCTTAGCCTCCTGGATCTTTTGAGCATAAGCAACATTTAGAAAGTGCAGTGCCTATTGATGGGAAGAAGTTAGCAGACTTGCTCTAAATTGGGAAGTATCATATTTATGAAGGCCATTGTTGGATTGAATGCCTACCATTTTTAGAGAAAGGAGTCAAGCCACCTTGATCATGGAATAGAGATTGATTGAAAAGGCTCTACCAATGATAAGCATAGTTTCTCCTCTTATTTCTTTTGTCAATGGATCAACTTGACCTCAAGTTTTTAATACTTAACATCACTTGTATTCTCAAGATTTTTGTTAACTTAAACAAAGCTACCTCTCTAAGTTCAATTATAACACATGAGCAATCTCGAGAAGTTATGCCTCAACAAACAATATAAATACTTGAGTTCTAATATATAGATGTCTTTTTCAGAAAGAAACTATCTCTTGTTTAGATCTTCCCAAAACCACTTAGACCTTTTATTCTTTTTACAAAATTGATGAGGTTTCTTTTGCGAATGATCTCGACAAATTAATTATTAGAAACCATACTTGGTCAACATTGACTCAATGATGAATCAATCTCATTCCTATCAGTCTAATCACTCATCTAGACTTTCTCAAAATAAGAACATTTTAAAGATAATTTTATATGTTATTGAAGTTCTTGACATATCCTTGTCAAGTGTGGGTTATTACTCAAAATTTGAAATTCTTTTAAGAATATGTCGAACTAAAACTTGCAATGTGAATCGGCATAACAAATCACAAGTCATACAAAAATTTAGTGTAGCATTAGTACTAAGCCAAAATTTGTTTTGATGGCCTCTTGAGTGAGTCACAATAATTTATGATGTGAAAAGATTAAGAGAAAATTCATGTCAAAGTCTTGTACAGGTGGGCAAACAATTGCTTGTGATGTGTTTATTGAGTGGGCTTCATTTCGTATGTTAATAGCACTTAAGGATGGGCTAAAAATTTTTAATTTTAATAATTCTCGACTATGTCTATGCCTCTTGAAGTCCGTCGAGCTTAGCTTGAGACTTAGGGATGTAAGCATCCACTCATCATGAATCATTTGCTTCTATTTACTTTATGTTTAACTTAAGCAATTATTTGAGATTTGACCAAGTGCATTCTTGATATTTTTATTAAAGGTCTTCCTTGCTTCTTTATTACATGAAAGTGTTGAGAGGAATGGTCTTGATTATGGATCTCTGTCTTACCTTCATTGCTACTCCATTGCATGAAGGTCTTATGAGACGTGGTTTTGACCTCCTCTTCCTCTCACTTTCATGTTGCTCTATCGCTTGGTCTCAAGAGACATGGTCTTGACCTTTTCGTCTCACCTTTATTGTTGTTTTATTGTATGCAAGTTTTAAGAGGCCCAACTCTTATTTCTTTTCTTTCTTTCATTCACTTTTATCCCATTGAGTAAAAGTCTTGGGAGGCAGAACTCTTGCTTCTTTTCCTTTTTACTTTCACCAATCATTTATTATGCAAAAATCGAGAGGCCTTGTCTTCACATCCTCTCCATAAAAATTTGACTTTACGACAAAGTGAAGGCTTGATCCTTCTTTGATTGTTTCTCTTAACTTGAGCACTAGGAACGATCACCTGTGTTGACTTAGCCATATTTTTGTCTTCGAGCATTACCTTTTCAAGGCTGGAGGCTTGGTTTTGGGCGTTATTCTTTTTAGATGCTCTACCTTTGACAAAGGTTTAAGCCTCCTCATTACATGCACATTTCATAAATGTATACTAATAAAATGAAACAAGTCCTACATTCTAATTTAGGCGAATCCTCAATGAACAAAATTATGGTCATCACTAGTGCCTTCTCGTGGCCAATTTAAAAGTAAAAAATAATGTCTCTTTTTATCGACTATCTAGGAATTTAATTGATGTAAGTTGTGTTTCCCTCCTACCAATTTAAGGTCCTTTGAGATTGTACATGACTAACCATTTGACATGACTGGATTCATAGGCAAGAGAATCAACATGAGCCTTTGGAGTTTCAGATGAAAGAATTTCTTCTCTTCTTTATTATGGTGGGAAAAACTTTTTCTTTTGGCTCTATCCTCCTTTTGATACCCTTCGGTCCCTCCAATTGAAGTCTTCCTCTCGTGATCAGCTTAGTAAATGTGCACTTCACCATTAGTGTTAAGCCATTTTCTAGAACAATCCATTGGTAGCAGCTCCAATCATAATCGAAGGAGACACTAGTGCTCTAGTCAGCCTAATTTAAAGAATACGATAAGCCAACTGGCTATCAAATAAGTTATCACTTCTTTACTAATTTAATAATTGCATATTACCCTTCATTGATTAATATTATTGCAAAAGTTTATAGACAAAATTTCATTAGAATATAAATAATGGTATGAATAGTTCAATGATTTAATGAACATACAAAAATTTGCAAGTTAAATATCAATCATTGATCCGAAATATAGTCACTTGGTAAGCATTGAAGACAAAAAAGCGCAAGGCCAAATCCTTGAGACCCATCATCCGCTCAAGGATGGATCTTTGAGATCTATCATTCGAGGCCAGACCCTTGAGACTTAATAACTCGAGGTCAGATCCTTTGCTCAAATCACTCTTGAGTCCAAGTTGTTCAAGGTCAGCTTTGTCTTTCGGTACCAACTTTATTGTACAGTTTAAGCGATCCCTATTGTGTGGACCGTGCTCTGGGCAAATAAATCGTCGTCAAGGCGACTTTTGTAGTTTTTAAGTAAAGTTAGTAAAGCCACACCCTGAAAAATTAAGCCACAATCAATTTAACGACAACAACTCTTTTATGTGTGCACTCATCATTGGAAGTAAAGCCATTATAAATGTAATAGTTATAACAACCTTACATTTTGATTGGAGCTAGGACACATCTTTCCCTAGGGATCCAATTTAGAGGAGGTCGATCCCCAAAGAGAAGCTTTCTTTTCTTTTTCTTATTTGCTTTCTTCCTTTGTTATCCTCCACCTACCCAACCCTCTTCTTGCTATGTAATCGCACTTCTTAAATCCTCAATTGAGCAAACTTATGTCAATTCTCTGGAAATGAAATTCTACACAAACATATAGTTTTTTTAATTCTTTAGAAAAGAAGATAATTTATCAAATGCATTATTTGACTTATCATGTGAATAACATTTGAATTTACCAAGAGTTTCAATTATGGACAAGAGCTAGAGGAAAAATTGGCTTCATCATACAACCTATCTATTTTCATCCAAATCTCAAAGCAAATGTTTAGGTTGAAAATTTAATTAGGGATATCTTTGTGCTAGTTCACAACAAAAAAATGTTTAAATTTCTATCATTTTATTGTGTTATCACTAAATCATCATTATTCGTATCACTATATTCTTCATAGGACAATCAAAATGTTTTTAAAGGTCATTTTATAAATTAAGTTCTATGTCTTGAATGAAGATTTATATTCTTTTGTTCGATAGAGTTTGTTGTCTGGTGAAAATGAATGGGTTCTGATTACGGTGGTCTAATTTAAAATGTTTCATTTTTATACCTTTATGTGGAAATTTTCTTAAAGGGTATTAAGGATGTTACCCTTATTTTCATACCACTTGTTTGCTCACAAGCACACATAGGAGGGGGAAAGGGGAGGGAGGGGAGGGATAAAACTTGCTAATTACAAGATATTCAGTCAACATAATAGCAAGAAAAATATCTAAGTTTGAGATAAACAAAAATAAGAATGATAACCACACCAGTAATTTTTCGTTTTTAGACAACTTATCTATTCTCTAACTTAAACTTTGATTAGCTCACCTTTTTCTCATACTTAGGCAAAGTAGTCCGTACGATCCATCCCATACCAATTTAAGGAGCGGCAACTCAAATCCAATACTCTATACAAATCTTGAGACAAACAGCTCAAATTAAACATCCAATAAAATCTTGAGGGCTGCAACTCATATAAATAGGTAGCCTTAAACTAAGCATAGGGCTTGCAATACAAACCCACCCCAATAACATCCCTGGTGTATGACCGTGCTCTTGTGTGCCAGGAGAGTGATATCACCTTGCTTGTAAATTGGGTCAAGAAAGTATGCAAAAAATATGATTGAAAAACATAACCTCAGGCAGAAGATACTTGATAAAAGCTTAGCATAGTGGATTTTGGTGGAGTAGAGTTACTAATGCTCAATAAGTTTGGTGAGTTGATGATGTTAATGGATCTTTATGAACACAGAACATGCAATTTCCTTCCAAAAGGATATTGCAATTAAGGTTAACTTTAGAACACTTAATTAAGGATTTTGTCAAAGGAAAACATTTGGATTGATCATTAACTCTTTTAAAGAGGCTAGTATGAGGCTATGTAACCATTCAATTAATGCACTTGCCATAGTCCATAGCTGTTATGGAGATAATCACGTTTAGTTAAACTAGTTGGAGGAATTGATCCAAACTATTTGAAATTGTTTGCTTAAATCATCCAATTCTTAGTGTGATTTTTAGAATGGCTACAGTTCAAATTTTCGACTCGAAATCACCCCACAACCTTTCAAATTTTAGTTATTTAAATTTGAAGGTTTATAAAAAATTATAATAGTTTTCAAGCATTCAATTTGACATATACTGAATTATTTAAAAAGAATTGATAAAATGGTAATTTTGCTATATTTTACAAATGATCGATCATTATGAAACAAGACAAGCATGCAAATAAATTGAAACTTGAATTGATGTTTATTCATTGGTATTTAGGCACATTTTGAAAATAATTTTGGATAAAATAACTCATTTAATTTAGGGTTAAAACTAGGTTTTTCATGCTTATTCAGCCTATGGGTTCAAATGTTCAAGTGTGCGACTTAGTTTGGTTCAGGTTGGTTCCATATGGAAGTTATACATGGAATAAACTTTGTGCCCCGTATTCTTGAATAGGAATTGTTTATAAACCTTTTCGAAGCAACCAAGAATCAAACTGGAAAAATCTGTACAATTCTAGCTTGGTCTAAGTCCTTGAAGTAAAAAAAAAATCCTTGGTTTGCATCTCAACTTTTCTTTTTGTAATATTTGTTTGAGGGTATTTTTATCCCTTTATTGGTTAATGTTGATATAATCCTGGTTAATCCATTTTTTAATTTATTAATTGGTTCATGCTGATTCTTTGGTGCCCATTTAATCGAGAACTAACTTTGAGTTAATCTATTGTGGTGGTTTTTAGAAGAAAAATTGGTTCAAATTTGTTTGTCCAATTCAATTCCGGGCTCTTTTTTCAGTTTTTCTACAAAATTAAATTTCAATCCAATTAAGTTTAAGTTGAAACATTACCTATGAATAATAGTTAAATCAATGGTGCTAATGCTAGGTATTGAGGTAAATTTATTAGTAGATTGAAATCATTATTGATGTTGTTTAATATATATGAAGCCTTATTATTCTAATTGATTTGTAGGTTTAATGATATTAGTTCAAATTCAAATAATACCTGGCTTAGACTATGTTATGTTATTGCTGTTGGGTTCCGTATTCCAAGCATGGTTTTTTCGATATATATATGTAGTAATCTGCATCTTGGTTTCATACATGGACAATTTAACTTATCTATCCTATGGTCCAAACTGTAAGAGACATTTCCCATTTAATCCATATGCAAACGAAATTTCTATTCTAGGATTCAATATATGCTCATATCTTGATATTTTTCATTTTAATCTTTTAATGATTCACATACATAAACCCCAATTTCTGTTGAATATTTGATCTAATAAGAAAGAGAATGCATGAATAAGATTGTTTTCTACGATTCTAGTCAATCTTGTCTATTTGTCTTTAGATTTGATCAATTACCCTTCATGCATAAGGTATATGAACTTATTTTAGAGTAGGGTAGGACAATGCACATTTTACTTGATTGAACCATTAAATAACTTGGATGAGATGAATAATCTATACAAGATGTGCCATGAGGTGAATTTTAATGTGCCCTTGAGAAAAGATAACAAACTCTACTTAGCACAAGTACAAATATAGAAAGCATATACCAGCCAATTCTAGACCTATTTCCTATTTGTCTTGAAGCATTCTTTCATTGCAAAATACCTTGTGGCTTTTTGTTTTCTTTCTTAGGATCATCCACAAGTCTTCATGTTTTCAAGATGTCAATCCATCTAATATTACCTATCTTATTTCCTTAAATTGTAAGCACATTAAATATAACATTTTAACAAAATAATGTGTATCTAATTTGTTTGTTATCATTAAAGAGCCTATGGGAACAACATCTGATGTAGTTAGTGCTTACCAATTCTCTTAAATGCTTGAGTTGGTAAGGAGTGTGATACCATATTTTCTTGTGCACTTACAAGCACAGAGCATCACATTATGTTGGGTATACTTGAGAGACTATACCAATGATACTTGGTAAAAACTAGTCATGTTATTAATTACACCATCATATGGATGATTTGGAATAGTCCTCTTAGCTAGAATTTCAATTAATACTAATACATTATTATTGTAATTTGGAGAATCCTTTCTCCCTAAACTTTGCATTCATCTATAGGATCATGAATTTTTATTATTTATGTTCATACTCTTTTAGTTCAACTCATTTTTTTTCATTTCTTTCCATACATCAAGAAAGGATTAAACAATCACTCATGATAGAATTGACAAATGCACGTTTGGATGTATGAACAGAGAAGTTAACGAATAGATATACATACACACAGTATGATAGAATGGACAAATTAAAGAGGAATTGAGTTGGTAAGGAATATACACACACACATCATGAAAAACAAACGCACACACACAAGCATTTGTACTTGCGTGCACCCACACATACACATATATCTATATGTATTAAATAAAGAAGTTTTCAATAATAAAATATCATGCATCTTCATGTCAAAGCTCTTTCACATACAACAGCAAGACCACTATAGTGCTTCTGCTTTGTTGTATTTTCTATGAGTAATTCATGCTCAAATGGCCTCCCTTTTTTTCTAAATGCTTGTTGGCAACATTCTCTCCCATTTTATATTCAATACTTTTTCAGAGGCATGATGATATATGGTCCTATAATCGAGCAATTTAATCCAACATAGATTGTATATTTGTATGTTGTCTGAAGGTGTTTTATCCTTTCCTGAGAGTTTTTTTGTTCATATAATAGAAGAAACCACGAAATTACCTCTAGTGAATGTTATATGGATTTTACAAGTTCTACATCTTGCTTGACTCCTTTTCTTCGTTGCTACCGTTGCTAACAATTGTTTGTTTGCAGGCACCCTTAACTTGACAGATCTTATCAATGAAATACGAACCAAGTTAAATCAAAATATCTATCAAGGTATTGAGTTGCATGCAAAAAAAGGGGAGTCTGTGTGTGCTTGCAAGGTTATAGAAGTTTTAAATGACAATGGGACCACTCGATACAAAGTTGGCTGGATTGATAGAGAAAGGAAAGTAACTGATACTTCTGTAGTGTGTGCAGAAGATCTGATACGCAAGAAGCCACCTTTCAGTAGAAGTATTTTAAAGGCTTTTATTAGAGAATCTACCAGTCAAACTTCTCCATGGGTCATTCATGAAAAGCTTGCTAGGAAGCATGGGATTTCAACTGAACTTCCTAGAGAATTGATTGATAAGCTTGCTGGTCAAAATGGATTTTCTGATGGTAGCGGAGTTACTAAAAAAGGAGGGAGAAAATTTAAGTTGGTAATTTACTTTCTTATATTTATCTGTTTGTCAATGCACATTTCAGTATCTTATGTTTGGAAAATTTTCAGGATAATCAAAATGCTGGGCCTTTTCAGAAGAAGAGAAAAGGTGAAAATCTGCTCTACTAATATTAGTTATTCCAAAAAGTCAAAATGTTGGAGGATTTAAGTTCTCTATTCGTGCTGTAATGTATTGATTGATTTGGTAATCCCATATATGATCTGCAATTTTAACCTACATGATAGTATGTTAACAGTTGTTTTGGTTTATGAATTCACAGGAACTCAAATCGAAGAGCAAATCAAGTATCCAATTGATGATCTGTTTGTGAAGCCTTCTGCAGATGATCCTGTCTTTACAGATAGACCTCCATTATCTACTGATTTTCGGGTGCCCATCCAATGTGTTGGGGATCTCCTTATGGTTTGGAATTTCTGTATTTCTTTTGGCAAGTTGTTGCATTTGTGGCCATTCTCTTTTGAGGATTTTGAGAATGCCATCTGTTACAAGGATAGCGAACTTATGCTAATTCTGGAATCTCATTCAGCCATTCTCAACTTGCTCATTAAGGATGGTGGTGATTATTTCATGGCTATTCAAAACAAAAAGCAAAAGTTTAAGGTGAACTGATTTTTATGTTAATTGAATATTATTTAATGAAGAGGAGTTTTAGCGCAATGGTAGTGGTTGTTATGTAAACCTGTTTGTTTGAGTTTGGGTAATGCTGGGTAAAACCAAACCTGTCTTCAAGCCTTCCCCCCCCTGCACATGCCTGTTTGTTTTTTTTTTTTTCTCAAACATTGTGCATGCATAAACTATTGTGCAGCAGATCACCCTAATTTAGTAGAATTTTCATTATTCATGAAGGCTACTTCATTTACCCCAAAAACTATGCCTAATCTTAAGCTTTGATTATACTTGGTTGTTTTCAGGTTAAACTGACTAATTGGGCTGAATATTTGTGTCACTTTCTGGATATGAAGGATAAGCCTGAATTGTCAGATCACATCCCCATTATAAGACGGGGGCATTATGGCCTTCTGGACATTCGTGTTAAGCTGGGTATTCTTCGTGAACTTGTTGACAAGGCACTCATGACGAGTGCAGTTAGAGGTAGGCTGGATGAGTGCATTGAACTACAGCAAGTACTCATGGCTAGAAAAAGGGAGAAAGCAAAAGAAAAGAAAGAAGAGGATCTTCTGAGAAAGGGTGAATCGCATGCCAAAGAGATGGATCAGGAGCACATTGCAAATGGCATTAAGAATTGCATCAATTCTAATATTGTCAGCATATCTGAAGATCATAATGGTGGTTTAGAAGCTAATGGGAAGGATCCCTCAGCATATAATAAAAATGTCATAGAGAATGGATATGGATTTGTCTATGTAAGGTAAAACTGTAGCATGATAATATATTTTAGTTTTTTTTGTTTGAAGGAAGCTTGTACCAATATTATTTAATGATACAGAAGGAAGAATAAAGCTAAAAAGGTGCCACAGAGAAAAGAGAATAGAGATGATGAGAATCAAGATAAAAAGTCTGACGAGGAACAGGTTTTTTAAAAACCCTGTCACAGCCCATCCCTTCCTCATCTTAATAGCTAATTTCTTTATAGCTGGTTTCAATATATATTTTCAGAGGGAAGAAAATCTTCAAAAGGAGATTGAAAAACTTTCAATTCGTACAAATTGCTTGGGAAAGGATAGAAACCATAATAGGTATTGGTTCTTTCGACGTGAAGGAAGACTTTTTGTGGAGACCTTGGATTCTAGTAAATGGGGTTACTATTCTACGAAGGAAGAGGTTAGTAATTTATGTGCTCCTTAGCTTATTTGTATTTTATGTCCTGGCGCTGACAACATTTTCATAACCTAATCAGCTTGATGCACTTATTGGTTCTTTAAATGTAAAAGGCATGAGAGAGAGAGACCTGAAAAGGCACCTTGAGAAGTGCTATATGAAGATTAGGTACATTTTATGTATTTGAATATTGTTTACTTTTGGAATTTTACTGTCTTGTTTTAAATTATTTAGATTTGTGAATATTGTTGTTCTTATGCACTTGGGGTGTTTGATAGCCTTTGCAAAAAATTATGTTGGATTTTTTTCTTTTGGAGGATTCTTTGATGAAATTTTAAGAAATAATTTAGTTTTTGACATGAGAATGAATTGTTTTTTGTATTTTAATTTATTAATCATGTTTTCGTAAACTGAAAACTTCTCTTATTTTCAAATGTTACCCTCACCTTGTCTTTGTTATGTATCATATCTTGCATTGATTTTGTTTTTAATTTAGTACCATTTACAATTTGCATTTATTTTTGTTGAATATTGGTTGTCAAAGATTTTGTTCGTGATCATGGATTGATGATGAGGACCTATTATTTGTATTAGGTTGACATGTGGTTATTTTTCTTTTAATAGAATAATGGCTGGGAGATGATGTTGTCAATGTCATGCTACTCTCCTAGCCATTGTTCGAGCCACTAGGACTCCTCATTCCTTCTAAGTATGCGTAGGTCTTCTATTGTTTGTAGGGGTACCCTTCAGCCTACATGAACCAAGGAATTATCCTCTATTGGCATTGAAAGCTATTACAACCTCAATACCCCAAGGATCTGCTTTTAATGTTGTCTTTTTGTTTTTGTTGATTTTGTGTGTTTCTGTCTGTTGGATGATAAATGCCACTACCCATGACTTGCTCGTACTATGTGGGTGGATTTTGTATGCTTAGTGGTTTATTTATATATACGTATAAGCAACACCTGGCTTTCAAGAATTCATTAGTTGATTTTTTGGAGAGCTAAATTTCATGGGAATTACAAAACAGGGTCTTATAGGGAGGCTTTTTAGGAAATCAGGGGGTTTGTATGACTTAGTGGCTGGGAGATAGTATTTTCAATGCCATGCTACTCTCCTAGCCATTGCTTGAGCCACTAAGACTCATTCCCTCTAAGTATGTGTAAATCTTCTATTGTTTGTAGGGGTACCATTCAACCTACATGAGCCAAGGAGTTATCCTTTATTGGCATTGAAAGCTATTACACCCTCAATCTCCCACATATCTATTGTTAATGTTGGATGAGAATTGTCACTACCGATGACTTGCTTCTACTATTTGGGTGGATTTTGTATGCTTAGTAATTTTTTTTATATATACGTTTAACCAACACTTGGCTGTTAAGGATTCGATAGTTGATTTTTTGGACAGCTAAATTTTATGGAAACCACAAAACAAGGTCTTATAGGAAGGCTTTTAGGAAATTGGGGGCCTGTATGACATAGTGTGCTTGTCCCATAGGCTTGCAGAAGGTGAGAAGGCATAGCATGTGTGCTTACTCTTTCTTATTATTACATGTTATTTTGTGGGTGTCGGCAACTGATTGGCATCACTTGAACTTTAGTGTGAACTTAGAGCATGCTTGATTTGAGAAGATCGGGATGTATAAAAAAGTAGAGGAATTTTGATTATTACATGAATTCCCAATGAATTCTCTAAGGCTTTCCACAATGTGGTGTTTTAATAGTCTTACTAATTTATTGAATTTGGACTTTGGTGCATAAGTCATTTGGTAGTGCAGCTTTATCTTAGTTCATATTGTATTCTTGGGTTATCCTCTTACAGATAGATCTATAAGTAACTTTTACCAAAATCAGATCTTTAGGAAGCTTGCGAGGGTATTAAGTTGGCATTGAAGTTGCTTACAAGCGACGTGGAGGTCGTGTTTTATATGGTTGAGAGGTGAGGATCTGTGTCCCTTTGTTAGGCTAATCCTATGGTTCGGTTAAGAATGTTTCAAACTTGTGCATTGCAAGGTCAGAATACACTTGATTTACGTTCGATATTGCCCTTTTCTTGGCTATATCAGAATGAAAAGATAGCTTTGGCATTGTAGTCCATATTAAATTAGAAAAATTCAATGTGATAAATTGTAGTTGTGAGCTCAATTGTATGATCAAGTTCGCACACAAAATCAAGAAAAAAAAAAAGAATGTTGGAGAAAACTTCCTCAATGTTCTCACCCGCATCTGGAATTTCTTTTCAACTAAATTTTTCTGATCTAGCTTTCTGTCATACGTTTCTATTGATGATTAGAGATTCTAAACAGCTTTATGTGAAATTCTAATATCAAATCCCTAATGAGGGAATGGATCATCTATAACTTTAAATGTGCCATAGAAGTGTCGAGCTCAGTCCACTATTCTGAAACTTTTTTTGTCTACTTGGTTTTTATGTTTGCATGAGTCTTAAGAAGGAATGTTTGCTTTTATGATGTTTTTATATCATGTAATACTATTTAAATGTCTAAGTGTTTAGTTTAATGACATTTTCAAATAGCACAACTAAAAATGATGATTTTGTCTCGCAAAAATGACAAGATATTCAAATTTTTGGCAAATTTACTTGTCAGTCATCTTAATGTTCAAAAAATGATTAAATGTTTCTTAGATAGCATCAGCCAAACAATGAAAAAAATATCAAGAAGTTTATGGCATTGACATTTGGATTGCGATGTTAGAATGAAATCAATTGAAAGAGAGAAGTTAACATAATAATTGCAATGACATTTCATTTGGAAGGAAACATGGGCATTGCCTCTTTATTCATCATTCCCTGTTAACCTTTAGACCTTTGAGGCCATTTTTGGCATGAAGAGGTGAGAAAATTTATGTTCAAATGGTTAAAATCATGAAGGGCATTTCTTTTTATTTCTCTTGTTTCTTTTTATTTTGAGAGGGAGCGGGTTAGGGATTGACATACATTTCAAAGAATTGCCTAGAAGAAGATTTGTTGGGAGAATAGACAAGTTCTGTTAAACCCAACTTGTGATATTTCAGCATGTGTACATGTGATATTTTGCACGAAGGATCAGAACCTTTAGATAGTGTTGATTTTTGGGTTAAACTTATTTCAAAGCCATTTTCCTTTCTATTTGCTGTGGCTCTTGATTTCTTACAATTTTGAGGGTGAGAAATTGTTCTTCATTGTAAAGTTTTCCTTCTTTTTGTAAGTTTGTTATGTATTGCACTAAATAGATTTTACATTGTTGTGATGATGGACTAATTAAAGCAAGTCTGAAAATGCATTCTTCATAGTAAAGAGGTTTGTAAGCTAAAAACATTTAGTAGAAACAAAAAATTATTGAAGGACTTAATAGTTTCTTTGCCAAAAGAGTCGAAGCTATTTTTGAGTTCTAAGAATGAGAGTACATCATATAAAAAATATTTTTATGAAAATTAATAAATAATTGTATTAAAAAATGATATCAAATTAAGATAGAAATAAAAAATCAAAACAAATTAGAAGAATTTTGTGAACAATTTATATATATATATATATGAATTTTCTAAAGGCAACAGTAATAGAATAATGGACTAATAAAAACAAACTTGAAAATGCATTCTTCTTAGAAAAGAGGTTTGTTATTATGGAAGTACATATAAAAAATACTTGTATGATATATCAAATTAAACTATCATTTAAAAAGAGAAACAGTTAATTAATACATCATAATTAGAAGAATTTTGTGAAAGCTGTAAGAGAAGACTGACATGCATATTTCTTTTGTTTCCTTCGGTTTTCTACAGCACCGCCCTGCAGAAGAGGTCGAAGGACGTTGCCCAGAAGGCGCTTGTCGAGGAGGGTGAACTCCGGCGGTCGACACGCGTGCGAGACAAGCCAAGGTTTAATCCAGCAATGGCGTTTCTGAGATACGTCAACAGGTGGAGGGAGAAGACTAATTCATTCAAACGGCAGAAATGTGGTCAGAGTTTGTATTGAGCAAAAGAAGTTAGCAGGAGATCGATACGTGATACCACAAACTAATTGTGTTAGGAGAGTTGGGTATTTGATTGGAGCCTAGCTCAGTTTTGACCATGGATTTTGGTTCTAGGGTTTACAGAAATGTGGAAGATTATTGGGTCATGGATTGCTGTGCAAGCTGACACTCCATTTGGTCTTTGTTTTTTTTATTACAAAGGTTACTTCTTGCTATCTTTATCTGTCAATTCAATTGTTGAAGGAGAAAAGCTGTGCTATTTTATAGTTCATTATAACTTGTTTTAGTTTTTATCAACTAAGATTAGATGCTAATGGTGGTACTCATGGATTTTGGGAAGTTTTGTTGGTGTAAACAATAGATTTTTGTTCTACTCAACGAGTGCTCTTTGATTCAGCTTTTGTTTTAAGCATTTTGAGTTTGTGGTATTCAAATGTTTTCAATGAACATCAACAATGGATGTTTTATGAAGTTGGCATGGTTTATGTTCTTCCATAGTTCTTTTTAAAACTCCTTTTTATGAAAAAAAAAAATGTTTTTATTATTGTTTATGATTGGTTTAAATGGTTAGGAGTGATGTTTGTTCTATTTGATAGTGACTAATGAATTAAAAAAAGTTTAAAAGAGAGGTTTAATAAGAAAGTATGTTTTAAAAATTAGAAAAATAAATTTATAAAAATATAATTTGGAAAGTGTAAAGTAAAAGGTTATGGTTTGTTGCATGTATATTTGAATGGCTAGTGGTCTCATTGCAATAATAGCATAGGATGTCATGGGATTTCCTTTATTAAATGATAAGATGTTATTGCCTTAATGTTATCATATTATTATTACTATTATATCATGTTTTATTTATTAATTATTACATTATGGAGCATATTGTAAAGGGATCATAATGAGGTTTAATAATCTCATTTGGTATGTTAGTATATCTGTGTTTTATGCTTGGTGAGAACTTATGTTTTGTTGTATTACATTTATTTAATGTCTTGATGTTTACTATGAATATTAATGAAAAGTCGGTTGATATTTTGGTTTTCGATAATTGTTTAAATATAATAATTATTGATAAAAGAAATTGATGTGTTTATGATCATCGTAATCATTTTCATCTGAAAAATGTCTTTCATTTATGATATTTGTGATCATTAATTATTTTGAAATAAATATTTTGTTAATTCCAAATTAGGTTTAAGCAAGGTGTAGGATAGCTTATCTTTCACAAAGTTAGTATTTTTTTTAAATGTAGTCAAATACAAAAATGTTGTTTTTATCAACATCTTTTAAGTGAATTCACCACTCGAACTTAAGCTTACAATGAGTATGATAAATATTCAACTAATGTACTTTGCAATAAACACAATGATATAATAATTTATGACATAATGACAACAAAGAGTTTAGGAAGAGGGGATTCTTTGAAGTGGGGGTTATGTTTTCAGAGAAATGCTTGTAGAAGATAAGTATTAAGATAGAACATGTATAATTTAATTAGCATTTTATGTTTCTAAGAAATTATTATGTTTTCTTCTTTTTGTTTAATGAAGTTTTTTAAAAATAATATTGTTTGAATCAGTTTAATATGTAATATTTTTTCAAAATATTATTTATAAATATTAGACCTTCATTATTCATTTGTTAGATTATTTAGAAGACTAGAAGAAATGATATACTAAAATAATAGAATTACAACAATAGTTTCTCAAATTAATCGCATTCATAGTTTTGTTAAATAAATAGATTAAATATGGAGTGTAATTTATACATGTCATTTAATTTTATTATTTTTTTTCTTTTATGATTGCCTTATGATATGACATTAATGAGGTAAGTTTGAATACTTTGATAACTTGGCAATGAAGGGTCACAATTAAAAACTAAAGTTCACAAGACAATTATTTTTGTGAAATAAAAAAATCTATAGATTAAAAAATCATCAAATTATAATATTAATTTGATTGAAAATTTTTAAAATTGTAGAGTAATAAGTCAAAATGATTCTTTAAAATATAAAACACTTTTAAAATGATTTAATTGATAAAAAACTTTAGTGGTTGCTCTTGAGTTTAGAAATCTATAGGTTCGAATATACCTCAAGAAGCTAGAATTTGTGATTAAAAAGGGAATCAAAGAAAACAATGAACTCCAAAATTGTCTGGATCTTGTATGCTAACTTATTTGCAAAATGTTTTAATTCAAATATCATTTGTAAAATGATGGATAATAGAATAGTTTTTAAAAACAATTCTAAATGTCTTGTTCTATTATTCAAAGCACATAAAGAGAGATATATAATTGAATTAATATACTGAATAACTCATAAACATAAGAAAAAAAATATTAAGATAATTTGGAATATGATCTTTTGTAGAATTAAAATAATAAGTTGGATATTTTATTAAATTCTAATGTCTAAGAACTGATTGTACATTTGTCACACGTAATTTTTGAATCAAAATAAAATAAGACTAATTAAAATGGAATTGACTAAAAATTTCATTAGAATGAAATATTAGTTCTTCATAAGATTATAAAACATCTTTAGATAACAATGTTCTCATATTTATATGCATAAAAGAAAACAATATTATTTAAAACTAAAATCTATATTATAAATATTGATATAATTTTAAATATTTAGTAAACAATTAGAGATGCGATATTACTCTTAAATAGATTATTTTTTATGGATGAACGTTAGTTAACTTTAATCTTAATTTTAAATTTGCAGTATTATATTTTAAATTATTTATATAGCTTAGATAATTAAGTATAAATTGAATATTAATTTTATGAATATTTATTAACTTTGTTTAGACAATTTGCCTATTTTTAATATTTAATTTAATATATAATAATATATATTATTCTTAGATTTTTTTTAATATATATTATTATTTAATTTTATTAAGCTATAAATTAGACGGCTTGTGAACGGATGCCTGTCTGTTCGGCCGCTACCTCAGATCGAGACTGATCTTGTCCTAGGGTTTAGTTCAAGGGGTTTTGGTCCTTGCTCTGGTGACGACCTGCTGCGCGATGGCGAAGCCTGGACGGCCTCGACCAGCCACGTCTTCTGGTTCTCGTTCCCGCTCTCGTTCCTCTCCGTCGGGATCCTACTCGGCCTCGGGTTCTCGCTCGCCGTCGCGCTCTCGGTCCAGGTCGAAATCATTGAGTTCGTCCTCTTCACCTAGTGAGAGCTCTCGAAGCCGTTCTCCTCCTCCTCAGAGAAGAAGGTGCTCTCTTTTTTTTGTTTCCATTTAACAAGCGTGTCCGTTGTTACTTTTTACATGCTTGGACCGTGAATTGGATTTAGATAATTCGAAACGGTTTAGATTCACTAAGTCAATGAAATGTAATTTCTTCTCAAGCTATTCCTTTTTTAAACTCTTGTTTGGTGTGATGTTATTATAACTTCGTACTTTCAATACCGTATGGTGCTTTGATATTGGAGTAATAATATGCTTTGATATTGGAGTAGTAATATGGATTAAGTTTATAGAGAATTCAATCTCTCATTTTAGTGGTAACTCGGACAAATCATACAAAAATATTGCAACATATTCTTATGCTATTGGCGGAATGTCTAGCTTAACGCCACATTCTTTAGTATCTACATGGTTATATACCTCACATAATAATTAGCATCATCATTTGTGCTTGAAACACATTTCGTTGCTTTTTTAGAATTCACAAACCAAAAGGTTCTCTTCCAAGAAAGTTGAAATTAACTCTTGGCCCATACCGTTTGTTGAATGCATGATAGGCATGTAACCATCAATGCTTATAGTCACATCAAATTAAGAGAAAAGAAATAAAATAATTGTGGTATACATATGCACACAAAATATTTAATACTAGAATCATAGATGCACTGAATTGTCATATCACATAATCCAAAGAGGATAGTAATAGATAGTGGATGTCTGAATTGTGCAAAATTGTAGGATAATTTAGATGCACATATACCTAAAATGAAAGAAATGATATGTTACAGGGCTGATTTGGTTGGGTCTAATTCAAAATCCTTATGAATTGTAATTAATGAATCTAAAAATGATGGAATTGCAATTCTTAATCATGGCTTTTCATTGATTTATTGTAGTAAATTTAAACCTATTGTTTAGTTTGTTGAATATGTAATTAACTTTTTTAAAAGTAAAATTTTTGGAGAAAACATGTTTTCTTTTAATAGCTTGTGATTGGAATTACTGGGATGGTGGATGGTGATCGACATAATTTGTGGGCCGAGTGGTGGAGATCATTAGTCAGCAATGGTGGTGGCCCAGGGTTTGAATGCCAACTAGTGGCCACAACATTCGTTCCTCCTAAATAAGATAACAACTAATAGGGGATGTCTAACAGATTGTGTCTTAGTAATGACAGTCTAGTGGCAAGTAGAGCCACTTGACACAATTGGAACATTGTCAGTTAGTAATTTGACAAGGTGGTCTAGTGTTAAGCAATCGACATTAATTACCCAATGACGACGTTATTTGTGGCTTGCAGATGAGGCAATAACCAACGGCGTTGATGGATGGATGATAATGCTAGCCAATATCGAGTTTTGATCAAAATCATATTAGTTTGAAGAAAATAAGTTTTTTTTCTCTTTTGGTTTTTCAAGGAAAAATGAAATCCTTGATTTTAAATACTCAAAGATTTTTGAATTTCTTTGAATTTATTAATTGTGTCAATTCGATCTTTTTGAACATCATGAATTTGAAAAGCATGAAAGCAAATGTCCCCCTTAGGTTCAAATAAAGTTCTTGTCAAATACTTTGAATAAGAACAATACTTATCCCAAGTTGATCATCTCTTGTGTCTGGAAGGATTACAATCCATAGTATGATTTGTTGTGGACAAGAGATTCGGTTAATTATAATTGAGCAAAAAGTAGATTTCTAAGTTTGTTTTTGTTATGGTGTTATAACTTTTTATATTTCTTTTAAAGATCTTGGATATGTCATTTTAACACTATGGAAACATTCAATAAGACCATTTTACTGGTAGAGAATTGGAGGATTTGCTTTCATGATAATGCATCTTGCTATAGTAGGAATCATCCCATTACGAGGCAATGCATAAAGAAGAGATGTTGTTGAGCAGGCCATCCAGGGCATTCATCGATTCACTATTCAACTCTCATAACTCCACAATAACTCTCCGATCTACTTCTTTTGACATCATAAAGTCTGTGTAACAATCGTTCTGATAAACTCTTCTTCTTATAAGGTCATGAGTTATGTCCTAAACGTAGCTTATCCAATGGTGGTAAGTTCTCATGTTGATCTTTATCGAACATTTCAAGATATTCACAATAAAGTAGATCTCCATGTGTAGTGGTGACTATAGTTGGTAAAAGTTATGGTCTTCTTTTTAGAAATTTGGAAGGGGCTATATCAAATTGATTTTAAGTTCTTTTTTGTTGCCCTTCAGTACACCAACACAAAGTTACCAATTTCGAATTTCTTTTACACTCATTGTTGATCGTATCTCTTTTTTGTATTTTTCTTGAGACTTCTCAAGATATCTCTAAATCTTTTACAGATTTTCTTGTTTTTCTTCAGAAACTTTTGAGCCTTCAATTGAGTATACCCCTTGACATCCCATGATGCATTAAGTTGGAAATGCAGTTCAAATAGATTCCTTGATGTAAACCTAGGTAAGTTTTGAGTGAACTTCAACTAGTTGAATTGTGCAAAGTATGTTGTAGGAAAACTGCATGTGGGTTGAGTTTTCATCCCAACTTTTTATGTCATCGAGAATTAAATCTCCTTTGTAAATGTATGTTTACATTTTCGTCAACTTCCATTTGGCTATCGGTTTATGAAAGAATGTTCTATTCCTCTTCACTATAGTCTCCATCCTCAACTAGAGTGTACTCTAATTGTGTAAAAGTCTTTCATATTGATTTGATATAATGGAATATGGAAATCCAAAGGAGCAGCTTAGTTTTTCTTCATTGGAGATATCGTCTCAACACAACATGAGCATATGCTGCTTGGAGAATCTATCTACTACCATATATCGATTATTATTCTCATTCCTACATATTGGTGATTCATTGATGGCAGTCATCGAGATGCTCTCTTAGTGTCTCATTGGAATTGGAAGATGTATAAACAATCATTGTATTCTATTTATAGGTTTTGAAATACAGCAAAGAGCATATCCTCAAATATATTTCTCAACATCAGGTTGCATATGTACTAATAAATGTACTTTTGTAGATTTAGTATAGTCTTGGTTGCTCCAAACATGTTTAACAACTTTTGATGTGCTTTTTGGATCTGTATCACCTTATCTCTATCTTGAGGTATGCAAAACTACTGACTTTTGTATTGTAATCTATTTTAGAGGGTATTCTCAAGCACCTTTCCTTCTCATAGGTCATCAAGAGCACTTTTGAGGTTGGCATCTTTAGCATATCTCGTACAATATTGTTCATACCTCTGGTTGAATTTTTGCATCCTAGTAGATGAGTAAAAAGTTTACAATTGGTATATGAGAGAGCATATTTACTGGTTTTTTTTTATTAGTCTTCTTGTATTTTATCATGATAATAGATTGTTATTGGTCTTACTAAGCTTGTTGCAAGTGCCTTTGGGTGAAGATATTAGAGAGTATGATAGTTTGAGTACACAATAGTTTTCTTCCCAAAGAGACAGTGTCCCTAATGCTTTATTGCTTGGTTTTAGTCTAAAAGCTTTACGTCATATATTAGGTAGTTTTTTTTTTTGTATCCCTTTTAACAACTCAGAGTAGCATGCAATGAGTTTTCCTTTTTGCATTGAGATAGCTCTTATGACGTAACTATAGTCATCAGCATCAACATGTAGTTCAAATGGTTTTTAAAGCCAATATGGGTGCTTTATAAATAATATCCTTCAATAAAAGGAGTGTTTTCTCTTTGACTTTCCTTCTATTCAAATTTTTGGATCATCTAAGCTGAATGTAAAGGTGCTATTATCTTCAAAAGTCTCTTGATAAACTTTTTTAGGTACTAATAAGCTCATACTTCTATACTCGATGACATATCAATGTCCTAAAAAATTGTTGTCTTGATTTTTTATGTATCAATATTGATCTCTTCTTCCCAACTTTGAAACTAAAATATGTTTTTTCTAAGCTTATCTTTCTTCAAATTGAGCTTGAGTTGGTTATTCTATAGACTCGAGAATACTTAACTTCATGTGCTTAACATGTTTCATGTTTTGAATGTTGTGTGCCATCAATATAAATAATCACAAATTTTTTGTTGGAGTGCAATACAGTATCGTTCATTAGGTTCATGAAGGTAGTTGGTTTGATGACATTACTAATTACTGATATAGACATTTTTAAGTCTTCAAAGCTATCATCCATGTGTATCCTTGAATTTGCACCCAATGATATCTTGATTGCAAATCAGTTTTTAACTAGACCTTAGCATGACAAAGTTGATGAAGTTCTTGATATGTGGTAGCAAATACTGATTCTTGATAATAATCTTATTAAGTGTTTGATAGTTGGGGCATATATACGAAGTTTTATCTTTTTCCAACATCATAACAACTGATGAACCACATGACAAATTGCTTGGCTTAATGAATCCAATCTCGAGCAATTTAGCAATATGTCTCTCAATCTCCTTGTTCTCCACAATTGAGTGTCTATATATTCATAGACTAGGTAATGTAGCATCGATCACCAATTTGATCTTTGTGTTTGACAGCTCTTCTTGGTTGTATTCCTTGTGATTTCATGAATCATTGTGGATATGCCTTTTTGAGTTCACTAATTGGTTTGTTTTCCTTTTTTCAATTGGTTTTTGCATCACCTCGAGCATGTTTATCAAGTCATGCAAGCAATAGTGTGTAGCTTTGATTTATATTGAACAACCTCTTCACTTGGGTAGCTATTATGACAACACTGGTTGCTTCTCAATACCTTGATTTGCAAGTTCTTGCATCTTTTGCTGGTTGGTATTGTTTGTCACTTTGATAGCATGTGGCATCTTCATCCCAAAGATATGGGCATCCTAAAATGACTTGTTAAATATCTAATGGGACTACTTTAGAATGGTCTTCATAAATGTACTCTCAATTGAATGTGAACATCATATTGCATATTTGTTAGTTTCAAAAGACCAATAATAATATTAAAGAGAAAGAAGAAAAAGATTGCATGATAAGACAATTGTTGCTATTGTTGCAACTTCAACTTCTTTTAACTCAATTGGAGGCCCACACTTACTTTTTAATATTGGGAACATTCTAAACTTTTCTTAGAGTAATTCAAGAAGAAAGATAAGGGAAAAGAAAATGTGGTGATAGTTATAGAGAATAGACAATTGAGATAGCTTAAATGGGAAAGATAGGTTATCTCATATCATGAAGCCAAAGAACAGCACCCAAGATCGTGTGGAATAGAATAAGGAAGAATTATTCAATCTAAGGATTCAAGTGAAGTAGGAGATGATAAATGTCATAATCGACACTATAAGTTAGAAAAATTTTGAGAGCCTTGTGAAGCAGCTACAACTAACGTCCACTCATCTTCTTAAAGTCTACTAATTATGTTGGATTCAAAAAGCAATGCAATATGATCATCTGTTTTCCAACATCTGTTATGTTCAGGAGCATATGCTATACAGTGCCTTTGTTGTTGCATCTTGAAATATTTCATGAAATTGTGAAAATCATGTTTTAATCAGGCTTAAACATTACTTTTCATTATGTTGGTTATTATTTTGCATTGGCTATATTCATGTCTTTCTTGGTCCTGGTGTGTTTGTGTTTAGCTGGTCTATCGTTATATTTCACTCAGCATTTTAGATAGTATGATATGAATTGTTGGTTACAACTTTCTGTTTTAGAGCGAATGCTATGCTTTTGCGTGTCTGAAACATCTTTCAATGATTAGGCTTGATGTCTCATAATGTTGCTTCGGACACCCTAGATATTTTTTCAGAATACTGGCGTCTGTTCTTGTTGTTATGTACTTGTTTTATATATTGTTCTATTTTTATCTACAGTTTCACCATTTATAATGGTAGTTGAATTTCTTCTCTGATCTTGTTATGTGATATTCACTGCCTTTTCAGTCCTCCTGGAGCTGCAAGGAGAGCTCATTCCCCCTCACCACCACCAAAAAGAGCTTCGCCCCCTAGGTAAGGCATCATTACATGTTGATGCCATTTCTCTAGTGATGTTATCAAGGAACGTGTCTGAAGGAACGTGATGCCACATATTTTCAAATTGAGCTTGATTAAAACATGATTAAAAAAAATTGTCTGAGTTCCTGAATATAGATTTTCTTCATCCTTGAGATGCCACATATTTTCTATTTGGATGCCAGGGGTTGCAGATTGGGTTCATTCTTCCCATGTTGCAATAAGCTTTTTGAAACTTTATGTGTGCTTGTGTCTATTGTGTTGTATTTTCTCCTCTTTCCCTGATTTTACCTTCTAGGTGTAGTCCGTACAAACATCAAAGATATATGGAACTTGATAAATTCAGATTTTTATAACACACTGTCTTTCATGTAAGCTTGGTGTTTTATGGTTGTATGTCATGGTTCTAATCTTTTTTTATGCATTGACTATTATTTTTACCGTTATATTTTTTTTGACCACAAGACATCACTGACATTCAGTGGCTGAAGTAATCAGTTTTAACCTTTTGTAACTTGTTCTGCACATTGGGATTTTGTTTTCCCACTCGATCATGTATTTTCTTCAGCTATATTTTCATCATTACTATAATGAATGCAGTGTGTACTAATAATGTCAATGGCATAACACCAAATGAGAATAGCCATTGTTGTGACATTTTGGGCTTAGAAGAGGATTTTTACTTGCACTAATCATTTGTACTTTATTATAGGAAAGTAACGCCGCCAGTTATTGAATCTGTGGTCCTCCACATTGATCATCTATCAAGGAACGTGAATGAAGCACATCTAAAAGAGATATTCAGTACGTATTTTTTTCTTTCTTTATTTGCTTGCAGGTAGCTGGAAAAAAGTAAATTTTTAGCAATTATGAAAATTAAATATAAATATGGAAATATTAGCACATGGAAAATTTGCTGCATTTGAATTAGGGTTTGCATTTCCGGGACTGTTGATAACTGATTGTAGGCATATGGCAAATGATTCTAGAGCCTTGTTGAGCCAAAAGCTATTTGCCTGATCTGATGCAATGTAAATGCTTCTGAAGTATGGGATGTATTTTCCATCTATGATAACATAAACTTAATACGATGCCCAAAGAAGGTTGATGAAATTGTGGTTGTCAAAAATATTTGAGTGATTCTCACGTTACATTTGAAATTTGTTGATCATGATTTTGTCATTGAGTTGTTTTCTTGCAAACTTTTTATTTAAACCTTATATGGTCATTATTCACCATAAATTTCTTGAAACTGCTGGTTTAAGCCTGGAGGTGCTCAAATATTATTCATCCTACATCCTTTTCAAGTGGAAAGCAGGTTTGCATACTATTCCCCTATGAATAAAGCATGAAAAATCTTGCAAACACTTGATAAAATTTAGGAGGTTGTTCAGCTACTGCTGCTTTCAAGATCTCCTCTGCCTTCTCTGCATTATTTGCTTGGTTTTGTGGCCACATTGCTCTTGTATATTAGAAAACCTCTGGCTGTAGTAAAGTCTTTATAAGGTGCATTATTTATGAATTATATATAGGATTTTAAACCCCAATTTGGAGAGAGATATTTTGTTTATTTTTCATGAAGTTAGATGTCATTTGTTCTTATTGTTGTTCCTGTTATCATCATAAGACAAATAATCAAATAGTTTATGGGTGGCCCTCTAATTCTTCTTTTGTTTCAGTGAATTAAAGTTACTAACGTTAGTTTATGCGATTATATATGAACCCCTCTTTTATTGAGCTTACCTGTATTATTTGGGCATTTGACCCTGATTTCTATGTAATGCAAGCTCTTGACGTTCCATTTGTGATGCATTATCCTGCATGAAGGCTTTTGTTATTGTTTTGTGTAGATATTCAAAGATTCTAGCAAGAGGTTTACCTATAGTTGTAAAACCTTGGAAATGGCAGGATTTTAACTAATTGTATTGAAAAGTTATTATTTCACTTTATTGTTAGTAAATCTGATTAGAAGCTTTGTCAAACAAAGTTGTGCTCTACTTGGTAATGATTTTTTTTGAACTCTTCTTTCTAAAAGTACAGCTATAGATAGCCTTTCTGTATTGTTGCATTGCCTGTTGGTCGTGTAAAGAAATCTATTCAATAATTCTTTCATAGTAATGGATGATAGAACGCTATTAAATTTTATATTTTTGCCACAGATTAAAACTGTGGCATGGAAGGTTTTGGTTACCTTCATGCCTTTTTAACTTGATTTTGTTTTTTGAAACTTGATATAATTTCGGGATATAAAACCGTTGGTGATCCTCATCATGAACCACAATAAACTTGACAATGAGTAACCAATCTGTATCTTCAAAACTGATTTTTGCTATAAATTAATAGCCAGATGCTTTCTCAAACAATATATTGTGTTTCTTGTCTCTTTCAAAGGTTGCTTGGACCAAAGCACTGACTTCCTTCATTGACCAGGCAATCCACTGCACCTGAGAATAAGGTTGTTAATAATGTGGTCTTGAGCTGATCTGATCATAGCTCACGATTGGATCAAAGATGTTCGATTCAATCTAGATGTTGATCAATTAATGTTTTGAATAGGAAGGATTTGATTTGATCTCAATTTGAATGAGATATTACACATTCATTATCAATTCAAGTAAAAAGGATTCATCTTATATTTAATTTTTTTTTTCAAGTTTTTTATGATAAATAAATTTATTTATTAATTCATAGTAAAAATATCAATATATTATTATGTTTTCATAAATTTATTTCATTTGTATACTTTTGAATGAGCATGCTTGCATGGGGTTTTTATGTATATATGTACTCACACAAATGCATGTATGTATACATACTTATAAGTGATCAAATTTTGAGCCACAAGCCAACTTGACCATTGCTAATAATTGACTTGCATCATGTTCCAAGCCAATTGTTTTGCTTATGGATCAATCCAATATTGATTGCTTTGATTAGAGCTTGATTCTAGCAAACATCCAATTTAAATTTAGTGATCATCTGAAATAACTAACAAGAGGGGCCAACTTGGGTTTTTGGATTCCATGTTCAGGTCTAGTAGGCTTGGGCAAAACTAGACAGTTGGAATTGGTGAGGTTTTTCTCCCACATCAAGGTTGAATGGTTCCTATTCAATCAAATGTGCTTAACTGACTTTAAGTGATTTTTTTTTAAATTGATATCTTTCAAGTCTATTTTTGATTTGCTTTATTCTTATTGTTGTTTGGGCATTCCCAATAAGATTGAGAGAAATTAAATGAGATCCACGAGTTCTTGTGTAATTTTCTCTGAACTCTCCGTTTTCATAAAGATATCTATCTCAATCTTGTTGCTGATTTATAGGACCTCCAAGCTTCGATTCATAAAGGGATTTCTTGTTGGTTAGAAGGGCAATCTCCTTTTTTTTTCGTTTGAATTAGCCTGTAAATATCATTAGCCTTGAAACAAGAGTTCTTAAAATCCATCTCTTATATTTTTTGTATTTATTACTCTATTAATTTTTTTTTCAATTTTTTTGATTAATGTTCTATGCTCTTGCATTTACTCTGAGAAAGGAGTTGATCAATGGAATTTGATGGATAGTGTTACCACATCTATTTAGTTGAAACTTTGTTTCTCCATCATTTCGTTTTGAATTAATCTTTATTTTCAGCATTCTTTCTTCAAGTTTATCCTTTTCAAATTCTCGTTGTGTGGAATATATTTTTAAAAATGATTAGAAAGCCTATTCAGTCACCACACCTTATTGTGATGCTTGACTTGCAAGTCTAGGAATTGGTGCAGTTGTCAATTCAGATCTAAAGCATTCGTACTTCATGTTGGCCGGAGGAGAATCTTGCACACATGGGTTAGGGATCATCAATTACTCACGCCATGATTTTGATTTGTGGTTTTATATTGATAGTGTTGGTTAAAACATTACCATGAAACCTTTTGGGGACATGTCAAAAGCTTTTTAAGTGGAGACCAAGTTAGAACTTCCAAGCTGCGGTTATGAGTGTTCGTCATGAAGATTGATTTTTAGTTTAGATCAATTGGACATTTATTTAATTAGTTATGGGTACTGTAGGATAACGTTTTTTTTGCTCATTTAGACTTTACCTAACATGTGTTTAGTTGTACAGTGGAACAATCTTCTTAGATCATGTTCTGCCTTGGTGTTTGGTTGGAGTTAATTCCAGTGACCTTTTTACAAAGAGTTTTACCTTATTGGGGAAGGCGCCCTGGAGATGGTATCATAGTTTGTGATTGTGGATAGGTTAATCTATGCAGGACTATTCAGTGAATTTCGTTGGCAAGCAAGCAGTTGTCATTGGAGTCAACTTGGAGGGCGAGATGGTATCGAACATGTACCTTACCGGATGGCCCACATTACCATCAAATTTAATTTATTTCTTATAATTGATATTAGCCAAGCCAATTTTTCATTATGATTAGTAAAAAACGAAGCATTGATAGCATCATAAGAGAGGCGTCATTGCAACGAATTAACGGTCTGTGCTCTCTTTTTATGTTGCATGGTTCTGTGGAAAGGAAATGGACTACTGTTGCATGGCGAGACATTTGCACCCCTAGACACCTTGGAGGCTGGAGTGCCTCAGATGCTATTTGATTCAATCAGGCCCACAATATCAGAGCTGTTTGGCTGATTCTCATAAAGCATAAAGGTCAAAGTTCCAATAATTATGGTTAAAAACATCTTCTCAAACCAATTCTTCTAACTCTGTAGGAGTTTCAATTATAATATGCAAGCATTGCAAATAAGTCGGTCATGTATAGGGGAGAGAGAGAGAGAGAGAGAGAGAGAGAGAGAGAGAGAGCGAGCGCGAGCGCGAGCGAGCGAGAGCGAGAGAGTGAGAGCGAGAAGGGGGAAAAGGGGGAAAACAAGGCCAACTTGGTTTCCAAGGTGGAGGAATGCCTGTGAGGTGTTACTTCACTAGGATTCAAGTTTAGAAGAAGATAGTGAAAGCAGTTTTTAATGTGGAACGTTTCACCAACATGATTTTATCCATCTTGTTGGAGGAATTAATTTTGGACACTGAGCCAGACCTAAAACTTTATGACTGGGTGGATTATTGATGATAAACAATGGAAGGACCCAGCAGTACAGCATCAACTTTGCCATGGCAAGGACTTGATCGTTGAGATCATTTGAGATGTGTGCATCTCTTGATGTATGCAATGTGATGATAGGGAACTCATATCTATGGGATAGAGATGTTTTTACTGTTGTTGGGCTGAGCATACCGTATCAAAAAGATGCAGAAGATATCTGTCTCTATAGGTCCTCAAGCAGACATGCACATGAAATGAAGTTGCTAATATACTTTCTTATTGATTTGCAGGATTTTTTTTAAGGCTAGGACATTTCTATTGGAACCATTATTTTCCTAGGAAGGGGAGAGAAAGTTGCTTCCTTGCTTGGAGGGGAAGGAAAAGTCTATCATTTGAATTTTACATTTGACTTGTAGATATCTGCAACTGAGAAGAATGGGGAAGCCTTTTGTTGTCCTTCCAGAAAGTATTGAGGATTTGGGACTATGCAATGTGTTGACCTTTTACCTGCCATGGAAAACAAAGGTGGATGTTGAGAGCAGTTTCATGCCATTTTAGGGCTGGAGCTTGTTCGTCTGCTGCTGTCGGCCATTTTTTGACTCATGGAAGTGAACCTTTTCTTCCAAAGGATTTCTGGATCAGAGGATCAATCATATAGATTGTGGAGCATTGTAATGAGCCCATCTTAAGGAAACAAAGATATGCCAATGAAGAACTGATGCAGATCTACAAAGCTTATGTTGATGAAAAATCAATTGCCAGATGCTGGCATGCTGGTGTGTTTCACAGCATTTGTAAAGGCATGCATGCCTAAATTGGAGGATTAACTTGTTTTTGTGGACAAGTCATTCTGGTTTACACGTGAAGGTCCCTCTCAGGTTCTAGGTACTGGACGATGGGAACAGGGAGCTTTTCATTCCCTTAACGTCATACTTTTTCGTTGTACTACCAGACCATTGAATTTCTAGCATGCTGAACAGAATATTGCTTCAAATTTTGGAGAAAATTAGTGACTTTCAAATCTATTTTGACTTATTTTAACTGAATGCAGTTTAGGATTATTTGGATGTATATATTTTGGACCCCTATCCACCCCCACCCCACATCTCACCACACACACGCAAAGAAATTTACATTATCCTTTTGGATTCCTAAAGATGACCATCTTCTTGAACTTGTTGCTGATTTGTAAAACTATTTGTCCTTTCTTCAAACTAGTAAATGTGAGTGAGAATATTGTACAGAATAAGTCGTACAGTAGAGTTTTAAGTGAAATTCTTTGAAGAGTCCTGCAGAAGAAAAATTGTGTTGTTTTCTTTTCAAGAGTACTTGACATGGTTTTCTTACTATAATTGGATTAAATGAAGGATTTTTTTTATTAGTTACATATTTTTATATTATTTATGGATTCCTTTGTTAGTTGCATTCATGGTAAGTTTTTTATTTTGCTTTATGGTAGTAATAGTGTACTTATACATAGATAGGGAGCATATAGATGCCAATGAGTTGTAACTCATTCGGTATAGGTTTTGACCTCCAAAATGGAGGATCAAGGACCAAATCCAAACATAGTATTCTTCAAGAAATAATCAAGGTATGAATGAAGTATGGTCAACAAAATGACAACAAATTGCTGTTTATGTCATGTATGGGTTTTTTTGATGAATTTGGATGAGTTTGGCATGCTGTTCAATAAAATGACAACAGATTGCTGTTGATGTCATGTATGGGTTTTTTTGTTGAATTTGGACGAGTTTGGCATGCTGTTCAATAAAACAATTACAAAATGGTTGAACTGCTATGATTGTGTGAAACCAATGATTCTCATTGGTATTTGCAAATAGAAGGAACTAGACTGACGATTCATTTGGCTGACCTCACTTGATATGAGTAAGGATTATTATTTTTGTCGTTCATGGTGTTTCAAACCCTCATAATTTATGATGACTTATTGATGTTCCTTTAGCATTAGGAGACAATCTCCTGTTTCGATCCACAGTTGTTACAACTGTTGTCTGATCCTGTTATAGGTGCAAAGACATTTGTTCTATTTATTCATTAGCCATAATAATTGGAAGCACAGGCTTGTTTGTAATAGAAGTTTCTGAGTTGTTCAAGGTTCAATTCTTTTGATGTAGAAGTTGCATGGTTGCAGGTAACTTTGGTGAAGTAGTTAATGTGGAGCTTTCAATGGATCGGAATGTAAGTGACTTTTCTTTGTGCAGTTGTGCTTTTGGTTCAAATGTGTGTCACTCTTTTGGGTTTTACAGGTCAACCTTCCTCGCGGATATGGTTATGTTGAATTCAAGAAGAGGACAGATGCTGAGAAAGCCCGTCTTTACATGGATGGTGTATTTGTTCTTGTCTTCTGAAAAGCCTTTTTTTATTTTGTTTCCATTATTTTCTTTTTTTGTCCATGTTTATAGATGGGTTTGCCATGTGATAACAGGGTCAAATTGATGGAAATATAGTTTCTGTAAAGTTTACTTTAGCACAAAGGCAAAAGGTGTCCTCCCCTCCTAAGATGATTTCACATGCTCCAAAAAGAGAAGCACCTCCAAGAGATAAGATGCTTTCTGCACCTGACAAAGTGGTTCCACCTCGACCCAGAGAACGTAAGTTTTCTTGCTGTTGAGGAGTGTTAACAAAATGTAGTTCACTGTATTCAGCTTTATTATATCATTCTGACATGCAAGAAAATATATTTTTCCTTTTTTTCATTGTTTATAGCTGATTAAGATTGACGAGCTTCCTGAATTGTTTGTCTTTCATTTTTAAATAAGCTTTATTGAACTCATATTATGTCGTTTTGGTGACTATGCATGCTTGGCCATCCTATAGCTTGTATTTGTGATGAATGTAGGATTCACCGGCTTCCTTGTAAAATGTCTACTTGATAAGTCCAGGAGTTAAGGGTTATGAAGTCTACAGTTCTTTTTCCATTCAAATGTTTACATTCTGATGTTACTTTACTTTTAGCTTCTCCTCGCCGTAGGCAACTGACACCACCACGAAGGCGATCCCCTGTTGCAAATCGCAAAGCAGATTCGCCTAGGCGTCGGCCTGATTCTCCTCCCCGTCGCCGTGTAGATTCTCCCGTGCAAAGGCGTGCAGAGTCTCCAACTTTGCGTCGTGGGGAAACACCACCACGGAGGAGGCCTCCTTCTCCAGTTAGAAGACTCTCTCCCTCTCCTCGAAGGCATCGGTCACCTGCACGGTTTGTTATAATTATTACTTTGTGCTACCATATACTTTCTTGAATGTATTCACGTAGTTGACTAGATCATTCATCATACTGCAGTGTTTCACCACGAAGGATACGTGGCAGTCCACCTCGGAAGCGTTCTCCATTCCCTCCTCGAAGGAGGTGAGTCTCTCTGTCTCTCTCTTTTACCTTCATAACTGGAGTTTAAGTAGTTTTATTTTTTGTGCATATTATATAGTTATCAGGCTGTTAAACCCAGTAAGCGTTCATATCGTTTATGTTAGCAATTCAAAATATCCATGAAGCTCTGAATTACAAGTAAATAATGTCATTACATTTCTAGGTTTGGATGCATGCTGTGCAATGTGATGAAAGAAAGAACTAGTTAGGTGAATTATCATTGTTTGGACGTATGCGGCAAAATCCAATGAAAGAAAAACAATTTTTTTAAATTGTTTTAATAAATATCACTTGTATAATTTTTTTAATTTTTTGGAAATTTTCACCAAAAAAGCTATGTTTTGAGTATTTGGTCCGTAGATTTAACCTAAATTTTCTAGCCTCTAAATTTTATTGCTAATATATAATTGGGTTATTTTCTTTTTTTTAAACTTATTTCGTCTTTAAATTTTTGGTTATAATTAATTGTATGTCTATCAATGCATTAATAAAATGGATGCTCACCAACGTGTACATAATAAGGAAATTGTGAGTTGATGAAAAATGGTGGTAAATTGTGATCTCAGGCATATCCATCTTTGTCTCAATATTGAATTGAAGATGTTTGATTTGATCTTTATTTAATCCAAGCTATGAGTAGGATGGTTTTAGTTCAGTCTCAATTTGGGGTGGTCTTGACTTGTTGGTTATCTATTTGAGTTTGATTTAAGCCGACAGGTTTTGATTAATTTTTGATATTTTTATCAAATTGTTGGTTATAAATAAATTAATGCATTCAATTATATTAAGTATATTGATATGCATTGTTATGTTTTCATAAATTCATTGAGACCTGTTCTTCGAATAAAATAAAGATGTCCTGAGATTGGCTCACACTATACTACAAGACATTTCTTTTTTCTTATAGTTCTGATTGGTCATTTTGACTCCAGCATGATTTGAATTAAAATTCAATCCTAAATTCAAGCAATTTTTTATATCTTGGCCTAATTCTTACCTCTAAATTTCAAGGAAGTGCAATGGTGTGAGGAATGATCTGTAGGGTTTTGGGTAAAGTGGGTGTTACGAGATGGATTTTGGAGGGTAAAGCGATGCATTTTCAATCGTAAATAATGTTCAACATTTGAAAGTTGACCAATTTAGCTAACTTTTGTTAACTGCTGATGCTTTTTTAGTTCTTACAAATGTAATGTTACCAAACCATATGGTAGGCTTCATCTTAGACATATAAATGGCATAACCTGTTAAGCAACTCAAAACCCCAAAGTTTCCTTTCTTTTTGGTTTGAACAAATTCGTAATCCCTTTTTAGTGCAGCATATCTATATTTTGATTGAGCTACAATAAATAAATCTGTTGCTTATGTTAGGTTTATAATGTAATTTTGCTGAACCAAACAATGAAATAGTATGTTAGACAACCCACAGATCCTAGGCTTCCCTTCTGATTTGGAAAACATTTCCCTTTTTAATGCAGCATATCTAAATTTTGTTTGAGATGGGAAATGTAAATCTGTTGCTTATGATAGGTTTGGAATAGAGAACCTTCCTTAACGTTAAGTATCATGAAAGAGTCCCCATGATAAATCAATGGTAACGGGCTCAAAATTCGAGCTTTGATGCTTGAATGTAAATGTGGTAAAGTTGCAGCAAACCTTTTAAACATTACCTGGAATATATTTAACACAGAGATTTGTTGATGTAGTTTTTGCAGTGCCCTTATATAAATATTGCATCACAACTTGTCTTTGTATTATCTAACAGATTGCAAACTTGGGCAACATACTGCTTAGCTACTTATTTTTCCATATGAGACTGAAGATGGCTTTGTTCGCACAATGAAAATATTACCAAACTAAGCCATTCTAATTTTGAAAAATCGATTCTGATTGCTTCTTTGCGTTCCATTCTACAATTTCATCAAAATTAAGAATTTTATTTTTAGAATTTGTACTTTGATTGATAACTCTGCCGTCAACTTCGTGTTTTCTTTTATCTGAACGCTACCTTAAGGATATTAAATGGGGTTTGGCGATCCAATAGTTACCTTCTGTTTTAGGGCCAGATTTTGAATCTTTTGACCTCTTTGGAAGGTTGAAGCCAGATGAGCTAAACCTCATTGGGATGAAATAGGACACCATTATTCTGGAACTGATGAATAATGAGGTCTTTTTGGTTGCTTGAAGTCATTGTAGTTAAGAGGTTTCTGTCTCATATCTTCTTGGTTGCTTGGAAACATTTGTACAAGTGGAACACTTGAAGTAGGAGATTAACATGCTTTTAAAGCACTAGCTAGTTTCATGTGTTCTATTTTTACTTAACTCCTCTGTGAGCCTGATTTCTTTTTTGCAAAGAATGTATTATTAAGTTAAGTTCTCCTCTTGCAGATCGCCAATGCCAAGGCGTGCAAGGAGCCCACAGAGGAGATCACCTCCACTACGTCGTCGCAGCCGTTCCCCCGTGAGGAGACCAGCCCGTTCCCGTTCTAGGTCCGCATCTCCTCGCAGGTATTGCAATCTCTAATTTTGATGTCTACCAATTTTGTGTTGCTTATTAGCAATAATTGTTTCTCATGGAAGTTTCAGTTGAATACTGGAATCTGGTAGGAGACTCAATTATACAAGTTTTTAATAAGTTTTATATTAACTGTGTCGAAAGATTGCTACCTTTTATCGGTCTTCTAATTTCTGTTGTGGTGTGTAAAAGTCGGGGCCGACCTCGCCCTCCAAGACGCGGAAGATCCTCATCGTTCTCTAGATCGCCCAGTCCGCGGAAGGTCGGATTTTTGCTGCACTCTCGCTTCACATCTTTAATTTGAAGAGTTCATATCGAAGTAACTCAGTACTTTCTTGCATGCCACAGGTAGCTCGAAGGGTATCAAGAAGCCGTAGTCCAAGGAGGTAAGTCATACATCATGTTTAGCAAAATGCTTTTACTTTTTGAAGTGTAATTGAATATTTGTTTGATTACTCTTCAAAATAATTTTTTCAACCTAATAAATGCATAATATTGACCATTAAAAGATAATTTTGTTTTTTCAAAACAATATTAAGAAAAACTCTTTTAAGTGTTTTAATATTGTTATGAATGTTGTTCGATGAACTCTTGATGTTGTTAAGGTTGGAAAAAATGGTAGTGTTCTATTGGTTGCCTAACCTGTCATGTTGCTGTTGTCCATTTTAAGACCTGCTCGAGGAAGAAGCTTAACCAATAGCCGCAGCAGCAGCTCAGCCTCCCCGAAAAGGGCTAAACCATGACCTTGCGCACATCTTGAAGGTGGTTGCCTCCAGGTAATCTCTTAATCTCTCACTCTCTCTCTCTCTCTTTTTCTCGAGCTCTCTCATTTGCTCATTTTGCCCTGCATCTTGAACGATTCTTCTGCTTTCGTGCTTGCAAAACCTCTCACTACTTTGCGTTATACCTTTGTGAAACGGTAACTTGAACTTCATATCCTGTATCACTTCTAAGCTACATGAGTTATGTAGTAGTGTTTGAAGTCGAGACTTGCGATTGTTTAGTTTTCTTATTGGAATTCCTTGGTGCTTGTATTGGTATTTCTACTTGATTATTATGTAGTTATAAATATATATTAGATATAAAGATTTTTACTTGGATTGTGTTTTCTTCAGTCTGATGTTATGGATGAGATTATGTTGTTTTTATTAGCAACCATTTGGAAGCTTTGTTTAGTTCATTCTTAATCATGTGGAAATATCATGGAAATGATCGTAAATTAATCTGAAAAAAAAAAAATACTAAAATGCTGGAATGATATGATAGATTCAAGAAACTATTGGAAACAGTTTTCTTGTCATTTTAAAAACATGAAAAAATTAAATATTCTGATCATCATTTAATAAATAGTTTTTTGTATGTTGTTTTAGCCATGTTAAGCACCTTTTATGTTATATTATTTACTAAAACATTAACGGGTAATTTGTTAGCCCGAGCAATCGTCGTGAAGTCTGTTAGATTAGGTTGTTATTTCGATTTGTCTTTTTTGATATCGTTAATGAATAAATATTATTCGAATATTATTTTGAATTGAATTTGTGATTTAATTTTTTTCGCAGTTTTCTATAATCAATGTAGGTTTTTTTTTATTAAAAACAATAAATGCACTGTTGAATGAATGTTGTGTTTTGGAGACAATTTTATTGTTTAACATGAAAATTATACAAACTTTTCATAACTTACTGTTTTTATTAAATGACATTTAACGGGATTAAGGGTTATAAAATGTCTTTTTAAAATGTGTGATCTTTGGCTTTGGGTTACCCGTCTACTATTTTTTGAAAGTAGTACTTAAAAAAAAAATTTAATGACGTTAAAGAATGTTAAATAACATTTATAATATTTTTTTTCCACTTTTATTAGGTAATTTAAAATTTTGTGGTATTTCTAAGACTGCTTTCACGAGCAACAAGGTGAAGCCCTATGGGGCCCAATTGGGTAATTAGGGTTCATGGAAATTTGATTAGTATGTGATAGATATTAATTGAGGATGATGACCATTTCTATAGTAAAAATGTGACTTACTTTTGGTCTAAGGTTGATAAAGTTATGATCAAACGATCAAATAAAAAAAAACTAAGTCTAATGAGTAAGACTAGAAATAAAATTTTTATATTATATGTGAGTATTTCATATTTATTTTCAATTCACATAACCTAAATATAATTATGTATAATATTTGTTAGTTTATTACAAGGTTTTGATAATCATTATGGGGTTAACTTAGGTTAATCCTACCAGTCCATTGCTATCAAATTGGGCCAAATGGATTGAAGCTGATCCAACCCAAGGAGCTACACCCCTGCTAATATCTAAGAGTAAGTTTTATCAAATAAATGAAATTTCTAAAATAAAAATAGAAAATCATTAATAAGATATTCAAATAATACTTAATAACGAAGCTATTGTACAAATCTACCTATGACATACAAACTACCATCTTTATCATGACCGAACAAGCGGTTAACCTGGCGTGAAATGCCGCATCCCCAAAGCACCACCGCCCGGCTGTCCTCCATTATACGGCGCTGTGCCGGTGCTTCGGCCCTTCGGCCTGGAGAGCAGGCGCACAGCCGAGTTATCGTCCTCGGCCTCGTTCCTCACTCTACCTTGGAGACTGATCTGCTGCTACTCTATGCGCGTTGCAGCCGCTTCCCCTTAGCTCGTTTGGTGTTCGACAAAATGACGCATCGACCACTGCATGCCTGGAACATTATTCTCTCTGCTTACACCCAGGTTTCTTTGTTCCACCCGGCCCTCTCCTGCCTTCATTCGCTCCTCGACTCTGGCCTCCGCCCCGACCACTTCACCCTTCCCTCCCTCCTCAAGGCCTCTGCTGGGCTAGGCCTTCGCCTAACCGGCGCCGCTCTGCATGCATGGGCCGTTCGACTCGCTCTCGTCCCTCACCTCTTCGTTTCTGCCTCGCTAATCGATATGTATTTGAAGTGTGGGTATTTGCTTGATGCCCGTGAACTGTTTGATGAAATCCCTGAGAGAGATAGAGTTGTTTGGAATGCGATGATTACTGGGCTTGTGAGAGCTGGGTTATTCGGAGAGGCATTGGGCTTGTTCCGTATGTCTCAGTGGGAGAGTTTTGATATGGATTGGATGTCTGTCCCGAGTGTGCTCAGTGCCTGCAGCAGCAGTGGAGATTTGAGGAGAGGAAAGGAAGTTCATGGGCGAGCAATTAGGTGTCTGGTATGCCACTCGGATGTGGCTATTGGGAATTCTTTGATTGAAATGTATTCCAAGTGTGGATTCTTGGATGCATCCTTTGAGGTGTTTGCCAGAATGTCCTACCGAAATCTTGTGACATGGTCGGTTGTGATATCATCGTATGGCATCCATGGCTTTGGAAAAGAGGCTTTGATGCTCTTTGAGGAGATGAGAACCACAGGACTTGAGCCGAATTCCATTGTCTTCACCTCAGTATTACTAAGCTGCAGTCACGCTGGCCTCGTCAATGATGGTCGAGCTGTGTTCGAGTCAATAACTCAAGGGTATGGCTTGGTACCAAGCATTGAGCACTATGCTTGCATGGTAGACCTTCTTGGTCGCAATGGCAGCATCGAGGAGGCCCTCGAGCTCATCCAAACGATGAGGATAGAACCAACAGCAAGCATTTGGGGGGCATTACTTGCTGCCTCTTCACTGCAAGGAAATGTTGAAGTTGGTGAGCTTGCAGCTACAAAGCTTTTTGCAATGGAGCCCAGGAATTCTAGCAACTATGTGGCACTTTGTCGAATTTATGAAAGAGCAAGAAACTGGGATGCAGTGGCTGAGATGAGGAGAAAGATGAGGGAGTTGGGTGTGGCTAAGATCCCAGGGTGCAGTTGGATTGAAGTAAAGGGGAAAACACTTTGTTTCTACCAAGCAGAAGCATCACTGTCTAAACCAGTCTCAAGCAAGATGCTACAGGTTCTTAGTGGGTTATTAAACCAGTCACAATTGGAATCATTTGATAAAGGATAATGAAAGTTGAAAAATACAGTTTCTCCATATTTGTTTTAATGATTTTAGGAGAAATAAAATGATTGTTTCAATACTTACGTGGCTTGAATCAGTAAATGCACTTTTGGATCAATTAGTGCACAAAAGTTGAAGAGTTATGGAAGTTCATGCGATGTTTTTTATATTCTTTGATGGCCACCTTATGATGATGCTCATTGCAAACTTGAAGGGCAAGGCTTAGCTTTTGGTGTAGTTATATGTAAGTTATTCACATGATAGGTGTAATATTGTTGGTTACAAGTGGAGGACAATAACTTTTTATCACATTTCCTTTACTTGCATCTCTTGGGTATCATCTTCAAGAGTCGTGAAATAACCCTAAAAAATGTTTTCTTTTCAGAATTTTGCAATGGCTTTTGACTTGAAAAGTGCAGCACTCAAGGGGAGCTTTTATTAGATAGAGCTTCCTGGTTGCCAAAATTTGTGACTTTCCTAGATATGGCGCAAGCTAAGTACAAAAAGGCTGTGGATATGATTGAATTGATTGAAAACAAGTTTCAAATATTCAATACAACATGTATACAAGTGGTGCACATTTAGATCTTTGTATAGTTATAACATGATATATCAAAAATACCCATAACTAGTAATAAACTATGAAAACATAAACAAAAATGTTTATCTATAAATCTATATCAACCAAATGTTGGATATTAATCATAAAAGTTTTAAGCGGTGACAATCTTATGACAATAAATCACATAATGTTGATAGGGAGTGAGTCTCTTTTCATAATTAGTATTGATAAATTATGTTTAACTAGTACAATTATCTTAAGTTATGATAAAATTCTTCCTTGATAATAAAATCTTCATCCATAAATTGTATTAATTGTACTCATCATTCTTTGGTAACAAGTATATAGATTTGATCATCAAGTGAAAGATCCCACTTAAAAGTCCAAGAGATCTCATAAAAAAAATCAAATAAAACTAATACAAGAGCATAATCTTTTATACATATTTAAGATTTACTCCCAATGATTGTCTTAAACTCTTTTTCTAATTAAGAAGAGAACAAAACAATGAGATGAAAACATGAGTATTAGAGACTAACAATAGAACAAAGAAGAACATAACAAAAGAACGAAAAAAGAATCCCTAAAAAAAATTAAAAAAAAACAATTAAAAGATCATAATAGTAAAAAAAATATCATTCAATTATGAGAAGTCCTATGTTACTAGTTCTTATAATAGGTATCACATTCCACATATGACCCATAAGGTTTTGATCAAGAGATATCCTTTTGTCAATCAAATAATAAAATCAATTAATGTTGAAGGAAATACAAAACCTTGTCTAACCAATAGGTCTAGCCATCATTGGCAAACTCTATTCTTCAACACCCTCTTAAATAACTTGCTCAATCCATCATTCAAGACCTCTTAAATAATTACTTCAAAAAAAAAAAAAAACATAAAAGGACTAAACAAAAATTGCCCATGCTGCAGAATCCTGAGGAACTAATAAGTTAATCATTCAACAAAATAAGTTACTGAATCGCATTCAAGACTTGATTCTTGCAGAGAACACGACACCATTTACTCAAAACCATCACTCATGAGCTTGTAAACTATCCCTTAACAATGATCTCAGCCTTCGTCCCTCAGGGGCTACACACTCCTTGTCAAAAAGCCCAGACACAAAAGCAACCCCCTTAAGGTTGGCTAAACCAAGTTGCATCACAGACTGCACATTGCCTGAATTAATGCCGCCAATAGCAACCACGGGAAGTTGAGAAGCCAAGCAAACAGTTCGAAGTCCCTCTAAACCAACAGTGAGATTATCCTGCTTTGTGGTGGTTGGGAAAACCCCACCACAGCCGATGTAATCGGCACCATCCGCCCAAGCCTTCTTTGCTTGTTCTGCTGTCTTGCATGAGACGCCAATTATCTTGCTGGGACCGAGGATTTTGCGAGCCAATCCGGCGGGCATATCGGTCTGGCCAAGGTGCACTCCATCAGCATCACAAGCGAGGGCAATGTCGATCCGGTCGTTGATCAGCAAAGGCACGCCAGATGTCCGGCAAATGTCGAGGCATTCCATTGTTGCTTCTACAAACTCACCGGCTTCTGCCTCCTTTTCTCTGAAAAAAAGTGACATGCATACCATTAATGCATCTCAATATCAAATAAGTTTATCATGTAAAAACTTAATGAATTGATTCAAAAAATTTAATGATAGTGTTTGTGGTGTAAATCATAAGTGGGATCAAAAGAAAAACAAACTTGAGTAACACAAGAGAAAGATTTCTTTCTAGTCATCCTTATTTGTATTAGAGTGTTAAAACTTATTAGAATTTTTTTGAAATACTAAGATTCAGTGATATTTACATGGGAGTGTTTAAAAGATTTCAAATCTATTTTCACTCACCTAGATTTTAGTCTAAGGAATGCATCTTATTTAGGTTTAGTCTTAGAATAGTATAGTACTTATAGTTCGTATAAAATACACATATGCCCAAACCACACATGTTCATGTGCACGCATGCACATGCATACATAAATAATATATACAAACACACATACTCACATCATACATACAATATTCACAAGTATACAAATAAATCTACCAATGAAGGTTAACTTATGTGAGATTAATCTTGTCAGAGATTAAAGATTCAAATCCAGACAAAGGACTTGAACGGTCTTCAAAAATAAACCTACAATTTTGATCAATTTGATTTGAATATGGCTCGGTTTCATTAGATTTCGATTCAAACAAAGGATTAAGCTGTCTCATCCAATTGGATTCGAAGGTCAGCCAGAAACTAATTCAGCTTTGAATTGATATACTACCCTTTATATCTCAGGGAAATCAGATTTATGTACGATAAATACAGTGCTGGTCATGACCAAATTCAAAGAAGACTAACCTTAGTTGCACAATAGTGGCACCTCCTTCTATGGAAGCCTCGACAGCTTCGGAAATGGAGCGACCCCATTTCCTATTCATTGCAGAGTCCGTAACAGCATACAATAACAAATGTTTTGCATCAAATCGCGGCTTCTGAGAAGGAATACTCTGCTGCCTGAAGAGGTGATGAAAAGGACCTTGAGGTCCCTTTCCTATCATAAGATCTTGACTGTGCAGCAGTGCACTATCTACAAAGGTTTTCGCTTCCTGGAAAAATACAGCAAAAGTATACAACAAATTTAACTTATACAAGGATAGATACACTCAATGAAACTGTTTTCACAAAGAAAGACATCAGTTTCTAAACAAATGGTTGAGTATCAAAGGATGTTCTCTCGTTACAGCTTTAAATCGTATCAAAAATGGGCTTCTCACTCAGTAGTGGACTTACCAAAGAGTACACAGCAACAGGAAAAAATATTTATTCTTGAAAGGAAATGATGCAGCAAGCCTTAAAGATTGGTTACTCTGCTATCCTTTACAACATAGCTGTTCATTCGAATTAGGTGATCGTACAATTTCAACCATAGAGGGATGGATGAAGAATTAGGGCACAATTTATTACTAAAAAATTGATATATAATTAATTGAATATTAGGCATAATGATAAACATAAAACCATTATATTTAAAGTAAAACTAATAAATCCACTGATTAAGAAAATCGATAGGCAATGAGTTAATTACTCTTAATTATTTTGCAATCGAGCCTATTCTTTTAATAAACTTATTTTCTTTGTTAATTATAGTTATTAAAGCAATTTCTGTTATGCTCAACGATAAAGCTAGAAGAAGAGCCCTTAGCGCTAAGGTAAAAAATGTTGACAGTTGGGTTGTACGCTTTCCAGGACCCGAACATGAAGAAGACCTATTATAGCATCAGACTGCCCATTTTAATCATCTAAAGCTGTTTTCTTAATTATTTTAATTAACAATAGCCATTTTACAGATTATTTTTGAGAAACAAAAATAACGATTATTGATTATAATAAATTGTAGCCATGTTCTTATAATGGTTTCTTACATAGATAAACATATTCACTTTATTGCAAATTTTTCTGAGGGAGTTTATATTTGAACTTAAATTGAACATAAATGATGCACAATTAACAGTCTTAATTGATCCATACCCCATTCCAAGCCCTTTATACGAAAAAACCCATGCCAACAAAGAACAATGAGGGTCGCACTCTAGAAAAAGAAAAGAATAAAACCCCAATAATGTGCACTTAAGCATGCATTGATTGTAATGCATGGTATCCAAAAGGTCTACTTCCTCGATGCAAATTTTCTCCAAATTTTCTCGGGAGAACCTAAATAATGAAGAGGATAGAGGAAAACTTAGAGAAAGATATTGGGAAATTATCTTCTAATCAAAGCACTACATGCAACTAACCACATATAAGAGAAGCTCTCGAGCTTGTAACCACAGATAATGGCTTAGATGTCATTGTAGGATATTTCCAATCATTTAATTTCCTATAGCTAATTATAACTTATTTTCAATTTTACATTTTTCATATTAGAAGATTTGGTTTCAAGATTGACTGAAGATTTTAGCTGAAATAAAATTGATTTTCTACTAAAAATCAAAGATGTTATTTGTTTTTTTGTAATATTTATTAATATTCTATTTTCTTATTTTACAATTTAAATTTTTCTTAGAATATTATTCTATTTAGATATATTTTGAAAAAAGAAAGAGAATTATCTATATTTATCATTTTCTTTATGTATCAAAGCTTCCTTTGAAAACCTAAAATCCAAAAGTAGTTTAGCCATCAAAATGGGTTCTTCTTTATTAGAAGTTACCCCAAGTCACACCAATGCTCTTGATCATGTGTCATTTCCATTATTAGCCACAAAAGAAAAAGTCATAATTATATTCAAAACTTCAACTGAGAATTTTTATTTCTTAAATTGTTTGAGATGTGTGCATCACTAATCAAATCATTCAACAAGAGGAAGATCCAAAATTTCAAACTTGGAAGATAAAGAACAATCTTATCATGTTATGACTACTCAATTTTATGATGAATAAGATTGCAAAGAATTTCCTCCATCATGAAATGGATGGAGATAAATGGAAAGGTATGATGAAAACCTATTCTCACCTATTCTTCAAGATCAATGTTAAAGAGATCTCACTATTACTCAACATCTCAACATTTTTCATCAAAACTAGCAATAGTTAGATATGTTCAAGAAAGAGAAGTGCTTGAAGACACATCATACCATAGAAACTTGTCAAATAAAAACATTTATACAAGTTCTTGTTATCCCATGAGCTCGAACAGCCATAATTGATTTCGATGATGACAAATGCTTCAAGTGCTTTCTTATGATAATCTAATATGTCTACATAGTATCTTTCAAGCTACTAATTAAATAGATAAAGAAGATGATCATCATACAATAGAGTGAAGTAAGCACTTGAGAAAAGCTTAAGAAATTAATCAAATAACTAAAGAATGTGAATGATTGACAAATAACTCCATGGATAACATGAGTCCATTTATTCAAAATTGGGTATTTTCTCTATAAGACTTATGTAAGGATTGGGCTAATACATACATCATATTATTAAAAGCCACATGTATTCTATTAATACACTAGCATATGAATTTAAAGCTTGTTCATTTAGGCAATGCATATGATTAAACCTAATTTCTAAATTGAACCTAAAAACTAGATTCAATTCAATAGTCAAATAAATTGAACTTATGATTCAATTCAATAAGATTGATAGATAAATAAATGCATCATGAATGTTCAAATAATCAAGCATCTCTTTTCAAGAAAAAAAACCTACAAATACATGAAAAAAAACATCAGACACATCTTAATAATGTACTAATTTAAATGTAATATTATTTACACAAATAGATAAATTATATGAAAAATTAGACAACTTTAGTTTAAATTATCATGAAACAAAAAATAAATTTCATGAGGCAATTACAATTAATTAATTGGCAGAAGAATTTCTATCGAATAGACCATTAGATCATGTAATCATCTATCCGATCCATGTTTAACAAATATCAAACCCTTCGACAGAAAAGATCCGTTAGCTAATTAACAAACACTATTCGAAGTCTTTGTCAAAGGGTCATTGGACTATTAGATTAACAATCCAATGACCAGTTCAATGATAATCGGAATCGATGACTTAAATCGATAAGTAGTTGGATTGGAACACCAAAATAAGGTTTTTAATAGATGAATATCGAACAATTAATAAGCATCTGATGATACTTGTAATATTGAGTTTGATATTGGTTGAACCATCTAATAAATTTAAGTTAAAAATAGCCTTCATAAAAAACGGTTGGACTATCTGATAGACAAGCTAATAATCATCATAATGCATATAGTCTCATCTATAGACAATCTAATAAAACTAGTAGTTCAAGTATGACCTGATTAGACATTCTAATGCCTTAATCAAATCATATGTTTATGTTAAGACTCTAATAGCTAGCCCAACAAACAAATACTCAACCAAATAAGGAAGTAAATGTTAAGGAGGGCTAGGAATAGCTAACTTGATGTTGAAGAGAATTAAGGAGCTCCAAACAATCACCTTTGTGTTATAAATAAGACTTGGTCCACAACATTTTGAATAGGCATATAATATGGCAAAGAAATTCTTTAGTGATTCTCTCTTCATCCATACTCCTAAGCCAATGTCTACCTTCATCGCAATGTGATTTTGGAAAAGTGCCTGATCTACTATAAATCATCCTACATTTAAATATTAAGAACTACACAAGCTCTTGATTAATTTGGTAACATCTAACTCGGTTTTAATGTTTTTTTATATAGAAAGATTTGTTAAGAAATTCTACTTCTAAAATTGCTATGTAAGTGATCTCCTGAGCTCAATTTGAGGGAAAAGGAAAGCCTTTCTCAAGGCTTGGTGTTGGGGGAATTTGTAAAGCTTTCCTCACAGCTTGGTGTTGGCCGAGTTTTTTATTCTCAAGGGTTGGTGTTAGGGGAGTGCCCACACTATGGCAAGGAGAGCTAGGAACAACTAACTTGACGTTGAAGAGAATTAGGGAGCTCCAAACAACATCTTGAATAGGCATATAATACACAATTGGAAAAGAAATTCTTTAGTGATTCTCTCTTCATCCATACTCCTAAGCCAATGTCTACCTTCATGGCAATATGATTCTAGAAAAGTCATCAAGTGCCTAATCTACTATAAATCATCCTACATTCACATATTAATCACTGCACAAACTCTTGATTAATTTGGTAGCATTTAACTCAAATTTAATTTTTTTTTATATAGAAAGATTTGTTGAGAAATTCTACTTCTAAAATTGCTATGTAAGTGATCTCATTTTCTCAATTTGTGAGAAAAGGAAAGCCTTTCTCAAGGCTTGGTGTTGGGGGAATTTGTAAAGCTTTTCTCATGGCTTGGTGTTGGGGGATTTTGTGAAGCTTTTCTCAAGGCTTGTTGTTAGGAGAGTGGCACTATGGCCTTGTGTTAATGGAAGAATGTAACCTTGCCCCTAGGATTACTGTTCGAGGGAATTGGGCTAGTGTTTTTGCCAAATACAAAAAAGAAAGGTATAAAAGCTTTTAACCCTAGCAAAGGAGATACTGGACAAAGCGGGGATGAAATAAGTTACCTAGGAGTGGCTGTATGTCAAGAATTATTGATCAAATCATCTAAAAATCTTTGTGCCATTTACTTTTGTCATACTCTACTGTGTTTTCTATTCTTAATCGCTTACATGCTTTAAGTTCTATAATCAAAATAAGCAAGTTGTATGATTTTTGTGCAAAAAATTAAGATAATTCACTCCCCTCTTTAGTGTGCCTATGTAACTTAATAATTAGTATTGGAGCTTACACAATCTAGAAAATGGTATCAAAGTTGACCAATGAAAGCTATTGGTTCTTAATTGGTCTTAGTAGAACTTGGATGACGTTCAAAAGAGAATTCTATCAGAAAGACCACCACTAAGTCTTTTTTAAGCATTTGCCGAGGTGAGGCAAGCAACATGCTAAAAAAAGTCATGTTGGAGACCCAAAATCCATGCAATAATTCTACGATTATTGCTCTTACTACCCAGGGGAGTCGACTATCATCAAACAATGACAAACAAAAGAAAGAAAAACCAAGGTATAATTATTGCCACAAGTTTAGGCACAAAAAGTCAAATGTGGGGACCTTCATAAGACATCGGATGAGTTCGCATCTTTTAAGCCAAAAGAGTTCGAGAGAAAAGTAATAACCATTGAAAACACGCCCAAGTCTAACAAACCCCTTCTCTTTAGCAAAGAGCGATAAAATTTCTTCACAAAATGTTCAACCAACCTCAAAGCAGGCCATCCTTTGTTTTCATTATTGCAAGTAGAATAATAGCACATAAAGGTAATACATTACATACACCTAATATTAAAAGAGACAAATCAAATAGTACATATTACAGACTCCAAGGCATCTAATCAAATGATTGGAAATTGAAGGTATTTCTCCAAAATTCAACCTTGACGAAAGAATTGGATTATCCACATTGTTGATAAGGCACAATCACAATTTACAAGGATAAAAACAATGAAGTTGACTCCAAATTCACACTCAATATGTGTTATTTATTCCTAATTTAGATTATAATTTGCATCAATCAATTAAATTTACAAAAGATTACAATTGTGGCACTAAATTTTTCAAAAACCATGTGAACCTTAGGATTTGGTTTTGGGGAGGATATTGGCAATGCTAGGTAATGTTCGGGTTATTACTCTTCACAACAACTCTCCTAGTGTACAAGTTCAAAAACTTAATAGTTTACAACTTACCAAGTGTACAAATTCAACAACCCATTAGTTTTAGTTTTTAGAGCTTATTGTTCAATTCTTTTACTTCAACAATTTAAGTCATGCTCTAACATTTCTAATTAAGGCAATCAAATTTTATATATCTTAACAAACTGTTTCCATCATTATTCAAAAATAAAAATCCAAGATCATTTCAATATGAAGTGTCTCAATTTGTAAGACTCTCAAAATTCATTTCAAAATCAATTATAAAAAACTATTTTGTCCCTTTGTTATATTTCATAATGATAGCAAGGACCCTCATCATCATATATGTTTTGGGAATGTGATAGTTTGTTTCTTTTATGAATGATCATATTGGATTGACATAGATGTTGTTTCTAAAAGAAAGATCAAAGACAATCAATTTTTCAAAAAAAATTCAATACTATGACTCAACCCTAATTCAATTAAAAGCCTTTGAAAACTAACAATGCTAAGAAATAGTTTAAATAATTCTAGAAGAATATCTTTTAAGCCAAATAGCACAAAGATCATGTATGGATGCTCCTTAACAGGATGACATTGTTGAAAGGCAAACAAACATTTTCTTTAACTTGTTTGATCTCTCATGTGCCCATTACAAAGATGCCATTCTTACAACTTACCTCATTGATTGTATGTTATCTTAAGACATAAAATTCTAAACACCCTTTCATGTTCTTCCCTGCCAATATACGAAATTCCATAACTACTCAAAGAGACAAAATGCCCAACACAAAAAGAATCAAGCATACTAAATGAGCCTAAACAAAACAATCCAAATCCAAAGAATGAAGTCAATAAATTTTCTAAAAATATTTCTAGTAATATAACGAAGGATGATTTGAGTCGGCCAAATGTTCACAAAAAGATTGGTATATATTCTACTCAATATTCCCCTCATAATTATAGCTCATATAAGAATGTCTCACTAGTTCAAGCATTTGTTACTAGTTTGGATGCAGTTAAGTTTTCCACTAATATTCAAGAGGTTCTTAAAAGTAATGCTTCAAAATTGTTATCATGGATGAGACTTGTTCCTTAAAGAAGAATCAAACATAGGAAATGACAAAGTTGCCTTTAAGAAAAAATAGATTTTCAACATGAATTATAAGAAGGATGAAAGAATTGACATATTTAAAGCTCATCTTGTTGCGAAAAGCTTCAAATAGACCTTACTCTAGTTACAAAACTAAATATTGTTTGTGTCCTCTTGTCCTTGGCAGCTAAGACTGGTTTCTCTTTCAACTGAATGTGAAGAAAGCTTTCTTGAATGATGAATTAGAAGATGTGTGCACATGATCGTGATTTCAAAATTCCAACCACAAGAGATGAAGCCTGCAAACTAAAGATAACATTGTATGACCTTAAGCGATCCTGAAAAATTTGGTTTAAGAGATTTACTATAGCTGTGAAACTTTATGACTATTCCCACTGCAAGCTAATGATAAACTCTTTCAAAACAAAGCTCATTAAAGTAAATTGTTCATTTCAGTCATTTATAGTCATGGCATAATTGTCACAAAGGATTTTGTAGAACAGATGATCACTCTTAAAGAAATTCTAGCAAAATAATTTGAAATAAAAGAACTTGGAAATCTTCACTACTTTCTACAAAGTGGGATGATCAAGAAGTATTATGTTAGTATTGCAAAAAAAAAAAAAAACTGTCTTAAATCTTCACGATGAGTGTTGGATGCTTGGTTGTAAACTAACAAGCACTTGGATGGACGCAACTTCAAAGATTGGAAGCATTGATGAAGGATTGAAAAAAGTCAATGTTAAGGACAGGTTGATAAATTGATATTTATCAAACACTAAACCTAACATTGGTTTTTTAGTCAATGTGCTAAGTAAATTTATTAATGATCCAAAGAAAAAAAATATGGAGGCAGCTTCCAAAATCCTAAGATACTTGAAGCCAAAACCAATAATAGGTCTATATCTCAAAAAAAACCTCCAATTGAGATATAGCAATTTACAAAGATGCAAGTTGGTTAACTCTTATTAAAAGATACAAGGTCAACATGTAGATATTGTACTTATGTGAGAAAATCTCATTAATAGTAAGAGCAAGAAACAATTAATAGTTTTCAAGAGAAGTGCAAAAGCAAAATTCCAGGACACAGAGCATGGCATTTACCAAGGAAAATGGATAAGGATATTGTTAGAGGAACTCAATTTTAAGCTAGAAGGACATATGACATGTGTCGATGATAACCAATCACCCATTATCATTGCTAAAATTTGATGCATCATGGTAGAACCAAATATAAAGAAAATGATCAACATTTCATCAAGGAGAAGATAGAAGACAATGAAATCAAACAAGCATATATCTATATGAAATTTTAAGTGATTGACACCTTGACTAAGGCATTGCCTCTAAAAAGTTTGAAGAACTAAATTCCAAGCTTAGGATGAGTAATACTTTCACCTTAGCTTCAAAGGGAGTGCAAAGTATTCGCAAACATTTCATTCCTATAGTTAATTACATTTTTTTTTCTAATTTTGCATTTTCCATGCTTTGGAGATTTAGTTACAAAATTAAATTAATATTTTAGTTGAAATACTATTGATCCCTTGTTGGAAATAGGAGATGTTAATTGCTTCTTTTTTAGTAAGATTTATTAGTATTCTAGTTTTTTATTTTAGGACATTCATTTCCTCTTAAATACCATTGTAGTTTGACATCATTTTAAAAAAGAAGAGGAATTATCTATCTTAATTATTTTCCTCAATCATGGACTAGATTGTGATTTGGTAATCTAATTCATCCCTCTTTCTTACTCCAAAGGGCCCCATTTATAATTCAAGGGCCATAGAACAAAATGGATAAGGATAACTAAATTTACCTCCAACACACTCTTATTAAGATGACATGCTCAAGATATTGGAAAAAGACACTTCTATGAATCCCACCAAATCCCCCATGCCTCTATAGAGAACATTCCATTTTTTATTTATCCACAAATGCAAACTATGTCTACAAAAAGATTTGATGACTTCCAAGATCAAATTTCAAATCTTGTAATTTCATAAGTCATTTGTCCAGGACAAAATGGATTGAATCATCCAATCACAAGATCCATAATTCAATTTGAATTGCATGCAAAAAACCCCAACAAGGTTAATCCTCCTAAATTGACACATTTCCTCTATTTGCAACTTCTATCTTAGGATTTGAATAATCTAGTACAACTATTTTCTTGGGTCTCCTTTGAATTTTCAAGCAATTTGATCTTTAGAACACACGCCTCGTCTTTAAAGAAGGAACTCTCATATGAGTTAAACAAGCAGCCAGTGATAAAAAAAGGCTCCGTAGCATCTTTGTTGCCCACTTTAGCATTCCCTACCAATGGATGACCTTTAAAACCTATTTTTAAGGCATCTCACCAAAAAGGGTCTCTCCAAGTAAACATCTTCACCCATCCTTCTCTTCGTGTTACATATCATCCTCTCTTATAATTGGTTTGGCATCTTTTCCACCCTACAAAACAAATTAGCATACATTTTGTAAATACTTTAAGCAAAACTTGTAAGCAAAGCACCTCAATCTCAATCAAGAAAGAAAGTACTTCGTCCCCTGCAAAGCCTAATATCTTGTGCTCAACAATAATAAACTGCATCTCACTTCTACATGTAGTAACTAACCAAAAACAGTTGACAAGCATCAAATAACATCACATAGCATGCCACATTGTCAACATACTCACAAGTGATACCATATCAAATCCCAAACTTCAAATGAACATCTACTCACTCATGGATCCATCCCAAAACATAGAAATAAGAATGTCAGCATCTCTAAACCAAGCTTGCACTTGTGATGTTTGGAATAAAAGACAGCATTCACAAAGGTTTTTCACCTTGATCTAAAAAGCAAGCAACTGCATCCCTTAACTAAGTTCTACTATCTCTTCTACACTTACTGGCCATTCCCTTTGCTGTCATGCACCAAACCTAAGATCACCATTTTGAATGGTTTTCAACAATGTGTCACCTGCCGTAATAGCACTTGCAACAAAGTTTTTGCTTTGTTGTGCTTCTTTCTCTCCTAAATCTTCAACTGTAGATGCAGAACATAATGTTAATAGCTTGAATAGAAGAATTGGAATCACATGGTTCAATTGACACATTGCTGCTATTCTTGGAGCCACTACCCTCTCCTTATTCTTCTTCATGATGAGCATAGCGAATATATTTTCCTAAATTAATCTGGTGAAGGGTAATATCGATTGCTAATGGATATGCAAGAAGATAGGCATGTCAAATACCACGTTAAAGTCCCATTAGCTTCAAGACTCAACACAAGCGATACTGTCCATCTCAAAAATTCTATAGTGAAATCTTGTAATGAATGCTCCAATGTCGCAGTTCACACCCCTTTTCCCCATATTCTCAAATCCTATCAAATAGAACTTTCCCTTAGGAGTTTCTTGAAGTTATCCCAACCACAACATTGTAAGCACCTGCATTAAGGGCAACATTCTGCTGCACAATTACAAGATATGGTCAATTTCGACCTTGCAAAAGACGGTTAGACATAGGTTCGATACTCTTATATGGAGAAATAAGTCTCCCATTAATCCAGCCACACATCCAACTTCTTGGCATCAACAAAGTCGCCATAAATTAAAAGGCCCATTTTGAGAAGTTGAGGTTTGCAATCATTAAACATGATCACAAGACGTTTGTGGTCTTCATTATCATCAGCTCTCATCAAAAGTCCTGCGTATTCGCCTTCCGAAGTATTCCTACCTTGGGTTGGAATCTCCGACCAATCTTAAGAAAAAAATCCCTATGGTCTCCTTCTACTTCATCTTCGTTAGTACTTCAATCTACTTTGCTTGACAAACCGCTTGTTCTTTTAACATGGATAGTTCTTTTTCTTGAGACATCTTCTCTCTTAGTAATATATCCATCACTATGTCCTCAATAATTTTTTTCTTCTGTTAATTATATCATAAAAGATCATAATCTCTCACAATCCAATTCTCCCATAAAAGAATAAATTGTTCGAATACCAATTTGACCTATAGCCATGCCAGGACTCTACTAGAGATAAAAACACGTGCTAGTAAATGTTAAGAACAATGAAATACTAGAGATAGTGATAACAATACAATGATCTACATGTATGAATGAATCAACCTAAATACACAATTTTAAAGGTCTTTTTAACCTTGGAATAACTTCTTTCAAAAAAACTCAAATTATGAATAGCATGAAATATAAAGAAAAATATAGAAAAACTATCTTTAGTCAAAAACGTTACAAGCAACAAAACAAAAGATCATCTCTTAACCATGGATAATGGCCTAAGCATAGAAATAGATTGTCACTGGAAGCTCAAATGATGCCTTTTATGGTGCATATGCCTTCAATTAAACAAATAAGAATACAACATATCCATCAACAACGCAATCTCCACTAAGAACCCATCACCAAGATATGTGCAAATAGGGAAACCTTCATAATTCTCATCCAATCTCTCATATTTCTCTAAAAGATATCCTAGTCATATCCACAAATACAAAACAAATCTATCCTAAAAAGATTTCATGATTTCCTAGATTCAAATCCCATATTTAGAAAATTTTTAAATCAATTTGTCTAGGATAGAGGATTCAGAACCATCCAATCTTAGAAAGGATGATTGAGTTTTGAATAACTAAATGAGGACTTGTAGTTACTATACCTGAACGTCAAACAAGACAGTCTGGCATGTCTTCTTGAACCATCGTTTTCCCTATGTTTGTATGTCCTATTTGAGGATCAGATAATCCACTCTCCTAAAGCCAACATGCAATTAAGTCTCCATTAGTTTTTCCAATCAAGTCAAATCCTCAAATCACATCATGACAATTTATGGCAATATTATTAAAAGAGAGTAGTTTAGCTACCTCAAACCAATTACACATAATAATAGTAAAATAGATGCTGCTATTAAAATCTGAAGTATGATGGATGGAGTAGAGTACATTTAGGCATAACAAAATTATATTCAAGTTTAAAAGAATTTTATAGGATTGTAGAAGTGTCAACCAATATATTGGCTTTTCAAACATAAACAGACAGAATCATTGGTGAAATGAACATGTAAATGCGTATGACTAATTATATGTGAAAAGTTAAAATGAAGAGCGTAAAAAAAGCAAATTGGTGGGTTGATTTGGATATGTAATAGAGTTAATTGTAACTCTTCCATTTAAAAAGAAGAGGGAGCTGAAAAAGGCAAATGCAAATAGAATTGATGAACAATCTCACATTCTTGGAGTTTAGAAAGAGTTATACTTGATTGGGCATATGGATATAACGGATGATTATAGCCCTTATTTTATAGGATTAAAACTTGTTCTTATTAATTATTATTGCTATTTGAATTAATAAGTTACTAGTTAATGTCTCCACAATAAATACTACAATCATTAATTTAGTAATTAACATAACTAATAACTTATTATCTCAATTTATACATTACATCATCTTTATTCACTTAGTAATACTATACAATACTTAAATTTAGGCTTAAAATTAATTACCATATAACCTTATGCTGGCTAATTTTCTTTTTAAGGAAAAAAGAAAGAGCATTCAAGTGCTAAGACCAGATCTTCAAGAATACAAATTTATTCTTTTCATATAAGGAAAATGGATACCTAAATTGCAAAGATTATAAGCTAATCCTAAGAGGACATTTCACCCCACAATAATAATTAATGATCAAATATTCATTTTAAAAGTTATAGAAAAACAAATAGGTCACAATAACATCATAATAATATCCATAATTGAATTTTAAAGATGAAAAAAAATTATTTAAAATATAGAGAAAACACGAACCTCTAGATAAAAACTAAGAAAACTTGTGTGCAATATTGTTACCAATAATTTTTATGAAATAGCAAGATATGTACATAAAAAATGTAGAAAATGTGTTAGAAATTACAAAGAGACTTGCCTACCAAAACAAGATGTAAGAGGAAAGTCTAAAAAGAACATGTGTTAGAAAGCCTAATTTAGTTATATGAACAAAAATATTTAGAACACCTATAAACAATTAAAAACCGAAGCTAACAAAGTTGTTAATACTAAGAAGGTTCTTTAAAAATTATATTAAAATTAGATATTTATGGGCTCTCACAACAAAGATGACTAAATCTCTCCTCAAACTAAAGTTTTTCTCACTAAAAACTGGCAGAAGGTTCTCGAAACCAATTCAATTGAGTGAGATAAAAGAGAGTTGAATTTCATGCGTACAAGCGAAATCCATAGATCTACAAAAGAATTCCAAAAGAGAAGGTAGATAAATTATGAAATGACTAAATGGGAAGTAGAACAATGCCCTTATATATATGGATTGATTAAATAAGAAGTAGAATAACGCTCTTGTATATATTAATTTGGCAGATTTAGTTTCTATATATATATAATAGATTAGTTATAATTAGGTAGATTATTTAGTCTTATATGAATCATATCAATCCAACATTACTAATAGAGAAGAAATATTGTCTTTTCCTACAGCTCTCTATCCGCTCTGTCTCTATTCTTTAATCACAATATTAGAGCCAATTGACTGGCTCAAAATCTGAATGTGCAAAACAAAAGATGTGAGCGACTTTATTCACCACTTCAAAAGATTGCTCGATTCAATGCTTTTCAAAGCTTTTGACGCGACTTGAAGATGGTTAAGGTTGATTCCAGATGACAAACAAAGACAATCCAAAAAAACGAGCAAAGACAATTCTAGAAGATAAACCTCCACCATTGCTTCCTTTACACTCTATAATACACTTCATAGAAACTTTTCGAACAAACCGAAGTATTTCGAAAGCCCTATTCTCAACAAACATACACATTTTGATAATTTAATTAATAGTTTCTAGATTTGTTTTTCCCTTCTTTCTAGCAACAAAAAAATCTTTTAGTATCTACAACAAAAGGTCGTCATAAAAGGAAAAATTCAATCAACAACTTAAGCAATAACAAGCTTGACGCCACACTCACCTAAATGAAATCCTCTTAGTTTTGATTGTTTCAAATCCTTAATTATCTCTTACTCATTCTCGATTTGATAATCATTTGATTCAATCATAATACATAATTTGAATTATAATAACTTCTGATGATGATACCAATCTATTTTACTAAATGCATGTTAGCTTTAGAAGAGTGGATTATATGATCCTCAAATAAGACAATACAAATATAAGTAAAACAACGGTTCAAGAGGACATGCCAGACTATCTTGTTTGGCATTTAGATATAGTAACTTCAGGTCCTCCTTTAGTTATTCAAAACTTGATCATCCTTTTTTGGATTGGATGGCTTTGAACCCTTTATCCCAAACAAATTGATTTAAAAAATTTCTAAATATGAACTTTGAATCTAGAAAATCATGAAATCTTTTTAGATACAGTAACTTCAAGTCCCCTTTTAGTTATTCAAAACTTGATCATTCTTTTTGGATTGGATGGTTTTGAACCCTTTATCCTAGACAAATTGATTTAAAAATTTTTAAATATGAGCTTTGAATCTAGGAAATCATGAAATCTCTTTAGGAGACATAGTTAAATGCTATCAGTGAACTAATACAAGTTTTTAGGTACATTTAAGTTACATCCATGATTTGAAGTATATGTGCAAGAAAAGCATGGCAATAATATAACCTGAACAGCCTGCAACATTGAGAAGCCTTTAGCTAATTCAGCTGCTATATATGATGCCAAAGTGCAACCGGTTCCATGAGTATTCCTTGTCATTCGGCGTGGTCCATATAGCTCATGAAAGTTTTCTCCTAGACAAAATATATCAAAACATAACTAAATTAGAGATCAATCATTGTGCACCTCAAATAAAACTGTATGCAACTTCTTCATAGACATAAGCACCATATATTGATTAGCAAGTTCAATTGTCATACCATCATAAAATATGTCAATAGCATCTAATGAATTAGGGAGATCCCCACCTTTCACAAGTACATTCCTATACCAAGTATACATATTAGCCAGGGCTAACAACAAGATAATAAAATTAACAATATAGATATATATGGTGGCAATTAACAATAGCTCGGATTTTGCAATATTTAGCAATGATTTATGAAAAAAGGAATCAGGATAAATAGCTCAAGGATGCATAAATGTAAAAAAAAAAAAACACACTTGCAAAAAATCATTTTATACCTTACCTAACTCCATATTCATGTATGGATTTAGCAGAAAAAAGGAATCAGGATAAATAGCTCAAGGATGCATAAATGTAAAAAAAAAAAAACACACTTGCAAAAAATCATTTTATACCTTACCTAACTCCATATTCATGTATGGATTTAGCAGCAAAACGCATATCATCTATAGTATTCAAGGATATTCCTCCAAGTAAGGCAGATGCTTCTTTCAGATTTGGGGTGACAATATCAGCCAATGGAAGAAGTTCCTGCCTATCATTTAAAGTCAACCAAAACTCTCGCTAGATCTCCTAGTGCAAAAAGTAAAGCATATTGTATCCAACACACTATGCCTAAAAAACCCTCATGAAAAGTGCTATCACATCTCTTACTGTAATCCAGTGAGCGTTGTAGGACCTGAAAGCAAGTCACCACTTGTAGAAACCATCACTGGATCAACTACTACAGCTGACCACAAGGAAATAAATAAAAATCCATAAAATGCCCAAAGGTCATTCATGTGTAAAACAATGCAAAGTTCGCAAGAAGCTAATGCTTACCACGAACAGGAAACTCTTTGATATTTTGACATAAAACTTTGATCACACCTGCAGAAGGAAGCATGCCTGTCTTTACCTGAAAACAACAAACAACGATTTATTAACCAAATAAAAGAGAGAAATTAAGAAATATAGGAATCTCAAGGAAAAAATTATTTTATTTCAGATGAACAGATCTTAGTAGTTTGCAAATAAGTACATACTCCATAATGAACAAGGATCAATCATGGCTAGATAAGAAAAAGCCCCTACTCAACAAATGAAATTGAATGGATTCCATGAAAACAAATGAAGTTGATAATTCTCTAACCTAGAATAAACATCTTTTCAATGCAATAAAGTTTCCTTTTACTTATCACCCATTGTGAATAACTATAATTTACACCAAGTCCCCGTGTGTGTCATAACGCGATAATCAATGCTTCACACTCCATCGAATTATCAGACGTTTGAAAGATGTACTTGATTGCAGGCTTTAAAATAATGCCAAATCAACTTGTCAAAACGATACTTGTGCCATTATAATTCTCTATAGAAGCTCCATGAACATATAATTTTCATCTTGGTTAAATAGTTTCCTCCACCATAGTTGCTTTGTTGTAGGTAGATCAAAAACTCGCCAAAACAAAAGCTTTTATGGATGTTAGAGTATAAACACAACATCAAATTCAATTAATTTAATTGACTATTTTGGCTTACTAGATACTTCAACTGCATTGAATATTTTCTTTGGGAGTTGGTCTGTAATGGCTTTAATGGGGTATAGCTAAAAGTATGATCATAACTAACAAGTAGGTGTTACAAATTTAAATGGTAGTTTTCCCTAGTTCTTCTAACACAAGTTACCTAGCTTTAAGACCTCAAAAAATATGACTTGTATAATATAATGACCTTTGTACATTATTTCCACTCCATGCCAACATGGCATCAATAACTTCATGTATAGCGACGCGATAAAACAAAAGAGATAACATAACTTACCAAATGGTCTTTTAGTGATAGAACAGCCTTTTCACACATATCGCTAAATTGGAATTTCTTTTTTTCTCTCAAGGATTTAAAAAATTGTGGGAACTTATTAGCAAACCTACAAACAAATTTTCCTAAGCTTGAAATTCCCGCTACTAGAATTTGAACATCTTTTATAGAGTCTGGAGAAGGAATGTCTAAAATTGTTTTAATCTTGTCAAGATCCTCTTCAAAGAATTTGTAAGAGACTAAATAACCTAGAAACTTTAATAATGAAGCACCAAACGTACACTTTAATGGATTAAGCTTCATTTAAAATTTACATAATGTATCAATTAAAAAACTTGAAATGCTCTTTAACACCTCAGCTTTTAACAAGGACATCAACAATGCATGCTTCAATGTCTTGACCATGTTGAACAAAAAAATAGTATCTATCATTCTTTGATAAATGGCCCCTACAGTTTTTAATCTAAAAGGCATCACATTGAAATAGTTTGTACCACAATCAATGACCAAGATTGTATATTATTCATTATGTTCTATAATATGAATTTACTAATAACTCAAAAATGCATCCAAGAAACTCGTAACAAAATAACCCAATGTTGAAACCACTAATTAATCAATTCTTGTAAAGGATAACAGTCTTTTGGACAGACTGTATTCAAATCTATAAAGTCAATGCATTATATTTGCTATTACTTTTCTTTAAAACATTGGTTGACCATTCTAGATATTGCACTTCGCTGATAAATCCAGCATCCAATAACCTACCCACTTCCTCTTTAATAGCTTGCTGATGCTCTAGGCAATAATTTTGCTTCTTCTACTTCATTGGATGAGTTCCATAAGGGATATTCAAATGATGCCAGGCTACACATCAATCCATTCCAAACATATTATATGGTGACCAAGCAAAAACATCAATGTACTAATAAAATACAGTGACCATAATGATTTTTTCATTTTCATTTGAATTCCAACTTACAGTAATAATATGATCACTTTCCTGGAAATGAAAAGGTATAAATACAATAGGCTAATCTGGTTGTAATAAGTTTCTTTTTTTTTCCTCTCTTGCAAATGAAAATTTGGACTCAAAATATTTAAATAACAATTAAGAGACACTCCTAAGTTCCCCCCAAACTAGTGTAACCTCACTTGATGTAAGAAACTTGATGCCTACATGAAAGGAGGATACAATTTCTCTAAAATGATTTAGTAATGGCCTTCCAACAATCAAGTTGTATGTTGATGGAGCACATACAATAATGTACTTGATAACATGCATTACTTGATCCATCGAGATTCCCAAAGACAATGGTAAAGAGATTATTCCCTCAAAATCCACTTTTCCTCCAAGCCCAAAGGATGTCTTTCTCTAGGTAAAATTATTGTCAATTTATTCTAAACTAATTAAAGGTTGTCTAAAAAATTATGTCTATAGAGCTTCCCACGTCTATAAAAACACATTGTACATCATTAATTGAGATAATGGCTAAATGAAAATTGTTTCATTATAGAAGTTGTCATCGAAAGATACATCATTTTCATCAAAGATTAACACTTTATTTGTTAACACCTGGTCTAAACTTTTGATTACTTGATTCATTCTCCATATTGATGAGAAACAAGTAGCACAATAATTTCCTCCATAAAAAACACAAAAGTTACGAAGTGAACCTATCATTTCTACAAAGTTTTCTCAGCTACATGCTACAATATAGGTTTGGTTACAAGATGTTATTGCATTGGCTAAGCTAGAACAAGAATTGAGGTGGATGATAGTGATGTAGAGAGGCTATTGAGATTGACAACCAAATCTTTCTTATACTCCCTCTGACTTGGATTGTCAAGACTTCTCAAAGATACCCTTCTTTTGGTAGGCTCCATATCAATTTTTTTAGAAGCTTACGATCTTGTGAAAAATTATCATAATCATTAAAATTGGCTAAATTCACAAACCAATCATCCTCTATAATTGGTGATTACATAAGACAAAGTTCTTTTTCCATCATTGATACTAGTACTTCCTCTAAGGAATAGAAAATCAACCCAAACTCATCTCCATTTATAGCACCATATATATCATACTTGTCATCCTTGTAACAACCTTCATCATAGGTAACACAAATGTGATTGGCATGGGTTTCCTGACGACTTGATTCTAGTAAAAGGTTCTTCTTATCTCATGATCATTTGTCTCATGTAAGCACTTTCTTTCTCCATGTGATTTTTTATCACCATGCTCCTATGGTTTGTATACTTACATAGTTTAAATATACTTTTGGACCATATCCGAAAGTTCAATTAGAGATGAAAGTTTCTTGTACAACTTTGCTTTGAAGGAAATTAGGGCATAGGCCTTCCCTGAATGCCAACCTTGCAATATATTCATTGTGGACTCAAATTTGTATTACTACGATAATCTACTGATTAATGATCCATTCAAAGTTTCTTAAGATCCTATCTTAAATTTGAACAAATCTTAGTTTGTCATTTGAAGTTTTGAAGATAATTGAGAAATTTGAAATAAATTCTCTCTTCAATTGAGCAGTCAATTTGATGGCTTATGTGGGGAGCTCCAGGAACCAATCTTAAGTACTAACTTCCTTGGGTGGAAGAGAAAATTTGGCATTTAGAGCACTCCACAATGTTACAAACACAAATAGATTATTCAAATGGTGCAACACGATCCCTAAGATTAGTCGTTCCCTTATAGATATGCAAAGGCAATGGAGCATAAATCAACTCCACTTCCTCCATGAGTTCCTTAAAGAAAGGAGGAGCTCTCATGCAGGACTTTCTTTCACATGAAAAGATAGCAAGACACGTGTTGAACTTCTTTTCTTTGACCAGAGACTTAAACATTCCATGAAGGATAATTATCCTCCCTTCTCTTGCTTCCTCTACATCTCTACTTGAGCTAGCAAAGGAGCCTTCATTGTCCAAACATCTATAAAGAACGAGTGGAGAGGTAGAAAGATGGATGGTAATGGAGTTTTCAATGAAGTTGGAACTATTAGCAATGCTATAAAATAATTGATTGATGAATAGATGCGGTAGAGTTCTAGTGACTAGGTAGTAGAGAAGGAGGCTAACATTGTTTAACTTGGATGGCTTCGTTGAGCTAATTCATTCTTAAGAGAATCTACGCAAATAGATCTTTTCTCAGACAATTTGTACGAGTCCCCAAATGATGATAAGGAATGAGAAAGATAATGAGAATTTTTTATCATATTTAGTAAAGAAAAGAAAGAAATATTGAATTATCAACAAGAAAATTAAACAATATTGTCGTTGAAAATGGCTACATAATAATAGTAGTTGATTACATAAATCACAAAAAAAATCAAGATGCAAAAAATATAGACATAGAGATTCATCATGAAAAACCTATAAATTAAAGCAAAACCAATTTTGTCAGTGGGATGGAGAAATCTTCACTAACACACAGGATTATTATAGGATCAACTTCTAGTAGCAAGAACAACCAATGAAATAAACTATCTTCCAAAGAAAGTAAAATAAGATTGGGTAGACTATTAGTTGAGAAAGATTTCAAGAATTGGATCTAGATCTTTTTACAAGATCCAAGTCTTTTCCTTTGCAGAAAAAACTAGCACAATAAGAACAAAAATTATAGTTAATGTAACAGCGAATTTTGCATGGATAGTGTAAAATGTCACATATTGAAACAATGCAATCACCTCCTTAACATATATTAACAGGCACTTGCAGCTATTTACAACAACCAATGCTAGATAGTATGGAGAATAAATGATAATCATCTAATTCTTAACCTTATGAGGAATAATCAATTATTATCCCTTAGATATTAAATAATCTTGGACAATCCAGATAACAAATGTCATTTTATATTTACAATAAGTTTTTCAAAAAGCAAAGAGGAGGGAAATTTGTCCAACGATCAACTTATCTCAAAAATTCACAATCAAAACTAGCTATGAAACTTACCACATCAACCTGCATGTCCGAAAGCACCGATCTCAACTGCTCAGCAACCATGTTTTCATCAATAGAGCAAACTCTCTAAACAGCAAGAAAAACAGCACATTTACCAAAAGCGTAGTATATTACCACTTATATAATGACATAAAGAGCAATAAGAGTAATGGGGCTTTAGACGTACGAGCGCCTAATCCCGTCTCCCTGGCTAAGAAAGTTACAGATCAAACACCAAACATGGTATTATATGAATGAAGAGAAAACAGGAAACAAGGTGACATGTTTGAGAATCACCTGAACTCCAATGGTGTTTTGTGCCGTCAACGCAGTGATGACGGAGGAGCAGTAAACGCCAGCGGCGCCACAAGCCTTGATATCAGCTTGGATGCCGGCGCCCGCGCCGGAATCGGAGCCAGCGACAGTAAGAACATGAGGCAGCCGCCAGTAGCCACGTCCCGGGGTCCCAGCGGCAGCAGTCCTGACCTCCGCCATGGCAAGGAACGGCGGAGGCCTATCGGTGTCGCTATTTGGCAGAAATGGAAGAGTCCAATTACATTTATTGGGAGAAGAGAGAGCGAAAGGTGTCCTGGAAGAAGAAGACGCGGAAGCGTGGAAGCCCAGCGATGGCCGGAAGCCAGCTAATGCCATCCGGACGAAGGGACGGGGATGGAGGCAAGTAAATGTTTATTTTGATTAACTACGTTAATTAAATCAAAGGTGGAAAATATAACCTCTTTGTTAAAGAGGATAAATTTAGCATAAATTGCTTTTATTGCATTAATTATATTATTATAATCTAAACAATAATTATTTGTTTATTTCATAATAACGAAGAGCAGTAGTTTTTGTGCTTTATATGATAGAAATCACCATAATATTTAGTCAAAGTACAAAAATTAACCACTATGCTATTGAATTGATTTTTATTATATTTGTATTTGATAACATATCTCCTCAACATAATCCGAAGAATAAAATCATTATTATGATCATTATCATAATCAACAAATTCAAAATAAATAGGATATTAGTTAATACACAAAGTTAAATAGATTTCTTTGGTGCTTCTTGATCGTATAAAAATTAATTTAGTTATATTGTAATTAGAAAATATCATTTTTTAAATTAATAAGTCTATAATGATTTATATTTTAAAAAAGAAGTTAATTAGGAAACCAATCTCATTGAGTTTATCATTATATAAATATATATAACATATAATAGTATCATGGATTTGTCATTATATGATTTTAAAGCTATCGTTTCTTCATTCCATTTATGCATCAAAGTTTTCCATTGCATTGCTTAATTGTTGTGGTTAAAGGTTAAAGACTTGTCGCGATGGTGGCACTTAATTTTGGAAATCCTAGCTTCTATTGTTGCAAAACAGAAACAAAAGAAATAATTTTTCTCATGGAGCTTATTGTTAAGATACATCTTATTGATAAGAATGAAGAGAAAATTATGAAGCTAAGTTTAAATTTCAATAACAATAAGATAATCAATATGATAACTCTCCTTTAACAAAACATGTGTTTGTAAAGCTACTCTATTGATATGCCAAACATGCTTTAGACTTACCCAACATCACCTTATTATCCCATGCATCACTCTTTTATTTTAGAAAATGAAGCATAATTTTTGTTAGGAAAGATTAAAAGATATAAAATCTAAAATTAATAATCTATTTTAAGTTGAGTTTATCTAAGTTATTTAGTTTCCAAACTAACTGGCTAATGTGATATTAGTTAAAAGGATGAAATAACAAATTACACGTGTGTTCATTACATTTATATTACTATTGCATGCTCTAATGATCATTAACCTTTGCCTTGCATAAAAAGCATGTGTTAGATTTAGATCATGTAGTCATGAGATTCTTACATATATTTTTTGAATATCACCAAATTTACATAGTTAAAAAAACACGAACAGAAAACAACCTTTATCATGGATTATAATTCCAATAACTAAAAGATGATGTCATGATTTGTGTTAAACAATGTTGGAGCATTGTATAAAATAATCGACATAATATTTAGCACTAGCATGGCCATGAATGTTAATGGTATATTTTTGAAGAGCTAAAATTTCAAAAAACATTGCAGAGATTTTTAGTAGATCTTTGCAATTTTATAAAAAATTGAATTAATTAAAGTACAATTTTGGCTCATCTTCAACCCTAGTCTCACTTTCTTTATCTTTGAATCTCTTTCTTAAAATTTTCCTTGAATTTATTAAGAACAATGTCACGACCTTGATTTACTAAAGTTTGCCCACATTTGATTTTATAATTGCAAACTAAAATCAATTTTATCCTAAAAGAAACATTGACATCTTAAGACTATAGTCTTATATATATAATATAAAAATATTTCCTTCATTTTCAATAGGAGACTATTCATCACTGTAAGCTTGCTTGGAGACATTACTTGACTTTCACATCTTATGCTCTTAATTTCTAGGTGTTATAGGCTAGTCAATTTCTATTTAGCTTGTTATCAAACTAAGAGGCATTATTTTAATACCAAAAGGTAACTTAATATGTGATATTCTCATCTCATTATATTAGGATATTATCTCATTAGGTCATCCTATACTGAGCTAAGTACGTTTTGCTCAAAAGATACATTAACATCTTAAGACCCATTAATAACCAATGTAGGAAAATTCATCATTATACCTTTCCACAAAAAATCGATTAGGAGTCACTATTTGTTTCAATAATTCTTATCTTAGGACTTCACCTAATATTCACTCGTCACCCTCTTTAATGCCAAGTGTATCAAGCCCACTAACTTGTTTATCTCATTATAGAATCACATCATATTAAAAATATTCAACTTTGATACAAAATGTGATATCCTAATCTTACTATATTTTGATATTATTATCATGGGTCATCCTACATTGACCTAAGTAGATTTTACTATCAAAAAGTGTCTCATCTTAAGATCTCAACATCTCATATAAACATCAAAATCACTATACAAGTAGTCAATGTAAGATAATTCATCCATGTACCTCTCCACTTAAAAGTGACACAGAAGCGTCTTTTGTTAGCTCATAAACACATACCTACTGGCATCGCACCAATCCCATTCGAACTAAGAGTTGTACCTAAGCCAAATCTTACCTCCATTATTTTTGCTCTATTCATCTAAATATATTTCATAGTACAATATATCATCATTGACATCGATTCCTACGCATGTTACATCGCTATCATTAGTTGTTTGCCATCACCTGATCGTTTGCTACTCTCAATATTTGTTGTCTAATGAACATCATCTGGTGGCCAACAATTGCTAAGCTGCTTACTGCTCCCCAACTACTCACCATCACTTTGCCACCAATTAGTTTCCACCCTCTAACCATAGTCGATCGTTGTCATCCATCTCATCCTAGTCACATCATCACTGACATCAAATCATCATGATGTATGATTGCATAATTTTTTTATGTCATAATTTATTTTATGTATTTTTATTTTTATATTTAAAATGATTGATCTACTTGGAGTTAATGTCATGGAATTTTAAAAATCTTTTTGGATTCATAAATGATTTAACTCCAAAATAATATTTTCATATATATATTTTGCATGTAGTGTGGTTGATCCATCGAGAGTCAATATCATGAAATTCTAAAGATCTTTTTTGGATTCCCAAGTAATTTAACTCCAAAATTGTATTTCCTCTTTTTTCATACTTATGATATTTTTCAAAAGTATATTTTTCCTTTTTTTTTTGTTTTTTTATGTATTAAGCTCTCCATCTATAAATAAGAGAAACTTCCTTATTATAAGATAATTGTTGATAAATAATTTTTTTATTTGTATATTTCTACTTTTATAAGCAAAGAGTGTACACCTAATTTTAGTTTGAGAGATTTTAACTTTTTCTTCCCTTATGAGAGACAAAGATCGAAGGTAAGAAACCTTACACTATGATAGCCAATAACCAACCAAACCCTTAAAAGAGATAAGGATCAAAGAAGAGAGACCTTACATCTTGAGAATTAGCAATCAAATAAATTCTTAATTTCACTAACACCCATAAATCTTCACCTAATTATCGCCTTCCTTAATAAGATTATAAATCTTAGCTTACCATCTTGTTATCCTTTTAAACCAAGCTTCTCTAGTAACCCAAAACACAACTTTGTTATCATTTTCCATCTTTAGTATTGCACACACCAACTTCTACGAAACTACAATACATCGTCACCAAAAAAGGTGCACTCTTTCAGTAACATTTATTTTCTAGATAATAATCTAAAGTTAGAGTTATTCTTTTTTATTAAAATACTTCACATAAAGTTTATTTTAAATTCTCTATTTTATATGTATATCATTGGATGTGATAAAACTTGTTATATAGGATTTTATATTTAATATTTAAGATATTACCACTTATTTAACTTAATAATATATGCTAAAGCTTTAGAATATCAATCTTTAAATAATTTTAAAATATCACCCAAGTCATCAAATCTTAATTAATATATAGTATCTTTCATATTTTTCAATAATCTATTAAGTATTTCTAATATTATATGTCAAGCCCCCACCTAAACCAGTACCATTAGATCACAAACTTAACATCAGAGTCGCGAGATACAACATCTAAGTGAGGACACAGAACAAAACCCAAGGTGGGGACCCGACGGTCAGACAAACACCAACTCCAAAATCCAAAATATATAAATAAAGACATGTTTTTAAACATTTAATCAAACCAAACCCTCCCCTTTCTCACACATCTCATGAAAAGAGCTCTTCTATAGAAGCATCATTCCCAGCTCTCGATGTAGTAGTAGCATGACCTATGATTTAATCACTAATGAGATTTACAAATCTCAGTAGATAAATCCACATAATTAACCCAATATAAATAAAAATACATACCATGAATAATGCAGATGAATCATATACATAAACATAAAACCATACCAAATGTCATATATAATGTTAGATGAAAAATAAAAAGAAATATCACTTTCTTATATAGTGTGTTATTACCGGGCTCAATTTCCTTCAATGCATTATCCTCTGGATCCAATCATTATCAATAAATGACCTCCAATCGACATCCAACCAAACACATAACTCTAAGCAGATATCTAATTTGAAGATCGATACCGGCAACACATGCTGAGCCTAGTGCCACCAGGTAGGTATGGTATCATACTCTGTAACATATGCTGAGCCTGGTGTAAATCATCATGGAGTCATAGCACATAACATGTAACACTAGGCAGATATTTGATCCAAAGATAGATACTCTGCAACACATGCTGAGCCTAGTGGTGAGGATAATGTTCTCTGGGAATCCCATTTTTATATTTTCCATTTTTAATCATAATTCTAAACAATTATGTCATATCAAAAGACCTTTCTTTCCATATTGTTTCTTCCTTTTTATTTCATTATCATACCATATTATTTCTTCCTTTTCAATTTTCATGCAAATGCATAACAACCAAAGCACCATGTGATAATAAAAAACCATGTAAAAATAGATAATATTGTGCTACATCACAGGATTTATACATTTATCTACCTGGATTTGCTGTATAATTTGCATTGCGTACTTCTTATTCTTCTTGATGTCCTACAAGTCCATAATGCAAACATAATCAAGTTAAAATATACTTATTAGCTAAAAGTTGCTTTCTAAAATTGTTCCCAAACAGTTAAAACTTCTACTTTCTAAAAGCTTTCCCAAACAACCAAAAATCTCAAACAGCCAAATTTCCTGCTTTCTAAAAGCTTTCCCAAATAGGCAAAAGTCCCGCTTTCTAAAAGCTTTCCCAAACAGCCAAAAATACCGCTTTCTAAAAGCTTTCCCAAACATGAAAAATCCAAATTCTTAATTTTGACAATTTGTTTCTCGCTGGTTTTCCCGTCTCGTGGATCGGTCGTGCCCAACACGCCCGGTTCAACAATGCAAACCTGGTCCAAAACCTGGATCGGTTTGTGCTATATTTACTTATTTATTTATTTCTCTCTCTCTCTCCTCTACGTCTGGCGAAGCCAAAATATTTCGCTGGCAAACTCGAGATCTCTTGCATCTCCTGCAGGCCAAATCGACCACTCTCGATCTTCGCCGCTCACCAGAAAACTTACACAACATAGACGACAAATCAATCAAATTCTTATCTTACGGTAATCTTCACCGGCTGTCACCGTCGCATGCCGGAACTCATGAAATCTTTGTAAGTCACTGTCACGTGCCAAAACTCACGAAATCCTCATCGGCTATAACTGTCGCATGCCGGAATTGTGCGAAGCAAGGCAGCAGCTATCGAAAATCTTGCCCTCGCAACTTTGGCAACCTCATTGAAATCGGTATTACAGAAGTGCTTTTCCAAACGCACCCTGCTTTGGCTTTTATAACCGCTGTTGAAATCAATAAGCCCTCAGTTCGTGAACCACATTTTGCATATTACTCCTTCCAAATTTCTTTTTTGCACATATATCATCCACCCGAAGAAATAAACTTGCGTCGAAATTCCTAAAGTTTGCATAATACCTATCGCAGACAACAACTTTTAAATTACAAATATACCTTCCACCAAAATGAATTGAACTATGCCGGCATTTACAAAATTACAAATATATCCTCAATATTACAAATCTATCCAAGTCTTTAAAAATTCATAATTTATTCCTTAGAACTCCAAAAATTACAAACTAAACATCGTTAGACTTGTCTCAAAGAGTTCTTTCAACAAAAATAAAATAAAGAAAAAGTAATGTTATTATATTGTAGGCTCTAACTTAGACTCTGATAGAAGTTTAAATTTATCCTATATTAAGTTTAGTATCAAAGAACATGATTTTCTACTTAATATAAAAAATATTTTTTATTAAAAAAATCTTTAAAAAAATTTACTTAATAAAAATTTTTCTTTTATTTATTGTATCTACTAAATAATTATTAATTAATTTTGGATAAACTTTATCTTATAAAGTGACACAAAAATAGTGATATGACTCCTTACTATCTTTCTTGTGAGTCATCCACTTCTATTTAAGAGGTGGTCTGGCGAAAAAGAGACCTTGATCACTCACCATTTTTCTTAGAAGCATACTCTATCTTAGCTTTGGTGGTTTATAATTGTAGTCACTTTACCTTCATAATTTAAAAAAACAAATATATATATATATATATATATATATATATATATCTCACATTATTTTTTATCTTTGATATTCTCTTATGTTTCAAACTTTGTATGACCACAAAATTTAGTAGGTCCTATCAAATAAAAATTAAAGTCAAGAATCAATCCAAAATGAAGACAAAACTTAAAGCAATATTTCATGTTAGAATTATCCCGATCAATAGCCCAACTCACTTAAATAGTTAGACAAATCCTCTTAAACCAATAATGTGAATCAAAACTTAGAAGAGAAAAAAATAATAAGAGAATAAGTGTCACTCCTATTAATTTAGAAGAAAATTCTAAGAGACATAAGAATCATAGAAGACATGATTATTCTAATGAATCTAATCAAGTTATCTTTAAGAGAAATTAAACAATAGAAGTAAAAATGAATCTTTTGATGAGTCTGACCTAAATAATGGCATAGATATGTCCAATGATGAAACAAATTTAGAAAACTTCAAGAAAAAAAGAGCATATCCCTAATGTGAAATTAGATACATTAACTTTTGATGATAGTTTTGATCATAAGGATTACATAGACCGAGATACTAGTTTAGATGATTACTTCAATTATTGTTAAATGAGTGAATAGAGAAAGTGTTAATTTTTTTAGATTAAACTCATCGATACTACCCATAAGTTCTTTAAAAACTTAAAACGACTATATGTTAATAATGGTGAAGAGAAACCCCAAACTTGAAGAAACCTCCATGTTATATTATACAATAAGTTTTTTCAATAATTTATAATATTAAATTGATATATAAATGATAGAGATTTTCTTAAGATAATAGATTTATTGAAAAGTATATTAAGAAGTTTGAGAATTATAAACTTTGGTACAATATAGATAAACCCAAATGTATAATACTCTCTTATTTTAAGATAGGTTTAAAAGAATATATGTGTTGAGTTTAATTTTAAAAATATCACTATCTAAGAGAAAGCATATCATATAGTTAAAAATGTGAAAAAATAAAACCTCTTATTTCAAGAGAAATGATAAGCCCCTTTAAAATCTTAAATCATCATTTCTCAATCCACTTATCTTCCACCATATTTTTTAAACCTCTTAAACTTACATTATAATCTATTATATCTTTTGAGATGATGATCACAAAATTAAGTCTGAGTGTTTATTAATATCTTGTTAAGCTTAGTATTATTTAGTGATCTGAATTTATTAGAGTAAAGACTACTATAATATAAATAGAAAATATAATTTAATGACTCAATCTACTAATTTTGGAGTTAAAGACAATAATTTTTATGGAGTGGCTAATCTATAAAAGACTTTATTTCTAAATCTTTATAATTAGCATGTTAAACCTTTAAATTTTTCATAGTTCTAACATATAGGACTATAATCTTTCATGTATATGTGAATTTAGTTTAAGTTATATTTTATTTAAAGGCATTTGAGTTTTTAAATATTCATTTTTTATAAAATTTTAATTATTAAAAAAATAAAAAATGCCTAAACACTCCCATTGCTAAGCCCAAAGGGTTCGGGTTAAGTGGCCTGAAGGCATCATGGGCCTTGGGGACCCATTGGCCAAGAACCTGACCAAAATTGAGACGGCTTAAGCCTGAGTATCGGTTAAGTCAAGTGACTATTTTGATTCTTAGGTGAATCAATTCAGGGCATTATTTCTGAACTAGCTTAAGCAAAACGAGTTAAGATAGACTCGTTATTTATTTTATATAAATTAGGTATGGTCAAACCACGTATGCTCGTGCTGGCAACTCGGATCATAGCTTAGCGAGAACACCAGGTAGAAGCCAACCTTATTAGGTTGATAACAATATGCATTTGATGTATCATAAGTACAAAATAGTTATGCGCTTTACTGATGTGGGACTAAAAATAAGCTTTGCAAAACTTAAGATTTTTACACCGATTGATTGCATGTTTTTACGATGTAGTAGTCCAGATCGTGCCCGTATTTGTGAATAATCTTTTGTCTTCAATTGTTCATCCGTAATGCTTGATTGAATGACTAAGAATCTCTATGCCTTTGTGAATAATAACCTCATCATTATTACTATCCTTCTGATTTTTGAATCCAGTGCTCTAGATCTTATCTCGTTATGATTAGATCTAGACCCTTTATAATTTAAGTTGATATGATGGCTATCACTCCATGTGTTAAGGTAATCAGACAATAGCTGTAACATCTTATTCATCGTAATGGCTAGCATTTTGAAAAGCAGATTCTAGCAGTTAGGAGAGTTATTTTTGTGTTTTTTATTTCAACTATAAATATGGATCATTTACCAAATATAAAGACTAATTGAATCAAGCTTGAAAATTTTCATACAAGTTCAATTAAGTTTCAAATCATAGGTAATAAAATTTAGCACAATTATGAGAGCTATAGATTTTCATTGATCTCTATTTCTCTTCTTCCATTCTCATATTCATTTCTATATTTTTAGGTAACATCTACTTTGTTTATTAGTAGTGTCACTCTTGTTTAAAGAATTAAATATGTAAGAATTTTGTAAACAAAAAATTATAAAAATTTGAATTTTTCTGAATAGCTTGATTTTCTTCGATTTCGGTGTCTCATTGGACCGTTGATGTATATTTGGTTTACTCTTACTTGCTTTGGCAAAAAGGAGTGGTTAGTAGAAGCGATTAGTGATCGGGGGTGGATGTAGGCATGGGTTTTGGTCGAACCACCTAAAATTTTTTTGTTTATTTTATTTATTATTGAGCAATTTTATTTCATAGATAAAAAAATATTTTAAGCTAGAAAAATATTTTCTTCTAATTTTTGGAATTAAAAAAAATTTAAATATATAATTCATCTCTTTTCTTTTATTTGTTTTATTGCACACGTTTTACAATAAAGTGATATCAAAGCAAGGTTTGTGTCAAAAGAAAAAAAATTCTAAGATAATATCCTCATGACTCTACCTTGTGTTGAGGACAAAACATTTTTATTCAAGGGAGCTTCGTCACATCAACCACCTTCGCTTAAAGGTAGGCTTTTGTCTTTATTGGAAGAATTATATGTATTTATTTTTAGAATCTATTGATTTAAAAATTTAGAGTGTTATTAAAAATATGTTTGAGATTCCAACTAAGATTGTTGATGAAGAAAAAGTAAGAAAACCTTTATGTGAACTAAGCCTCGAATAAATATAAAGAGTGCAACTTAATTCTTATTTTATGAATATTTTGTATTATGGTTTGGGTGCCTCTGAATATTATCAAATCATAAACTTAAAAATAGCATATGAGGTTTGGTCAACTTGAAGTTACCTATGAGGGTACTTCTTATGCTAATGAGACTAAAATCAACATGATCATTTCTTAGTATAAATAAATTTAGATGAAAGTATTAAAACTATATTTATAGATTTATAAATATTATTAATAGTTTATCTAATCTTAGTAAGGAGTTTTTTTACTAGTGAATAAGTGAGGAAGATTTTATGATTTTTTTTCAATAATATGACTCATTGGTGGCAACATTAAAATCAACAAAAAATATTTTGGCTATGCCATTGGATGAGTTATTAGGTGAGCTTTTGACAAATGAAATTTAGCTTGTAAGAAAAAAATGATGATGAACTTGTTATTGAAGAAGATAAGAAAAATAAGAAGAAAAAATTAATAATATTTGTAGCTGACTCTTCTACAGATTCTAATTTTTTAATCTAAAGTGAAGAAGCTCTTATCTCAAAAAGTTTATCTAGATTATAAAATAAAAGAAATATAGGTAAATTCTTTAGGAGTAATAAGAAATAAAAAAGAAAGATGGTCTTCTATGAAAAAATAATTTGTTATGAATGTAAATTTTCTAGGCATACAGGCCAAATTATCTCAACTACAAGAAGAGAGTAGAAAAGCTTCAAAAAAAAAGAAAAGAAGAAAGCTATGAAGATATCTTGGGATAATTTAAATAGTTCTTTTTCTAGTGATGAAGATAAAGAGAGTTTGATTTATATAATGATCAAAGATAATATTCTAGTTAAAACATCATAAAATGAGGTATGTTCCTCTTCCTCTTTTTCGTCATCATCTTCTATTGTTGATTGTGAAGAACAATATATTAGTTTTTGCATAAAATATAAAAAAATTAGCTTTTAAATACTTTAAATTGAATGAAGAGTATGAAAACTATTTAGGTTTGTGTGAACACTTGAATGAGTCGAATGCTAATTACTTGCATGAGATTATGATTGAGGGAGATGAAAAAGCTTCTATTATTATAAAAAAAACACTTGCTTAGTTAAAGAGCTAAATAATTTAAAGAATTTGCATGATCATTGTAAGAATTCATTTGGATTTAGACATATTTCTACTTATTATAAATTTAAAAATATTATTGATAGTAAGTCTTCTAAATTTGTATGAATTAGAAATGATAGTTTAATAAATTATTAAGTTAAGACATGTGGACCCAAAAAGATTTGGGTCTCAAAAACTAATGATTAGTTTGTTTTGTAAGGATTTATTCCTTTAGGGACCAAGGGAGGTATATGTACTTAGATTGTGAATGCTCAAGATATATAACTAGAGATGCATTTTTTATTCATTCACTTGAAGTTTTATGATGGTGGTGAAGTTACTCTTAGTGACAAGTCCAAGAAAAATATTATTGCTATTAAAACTATGAAAAACACACACACTTCTATAAGAAAGATCCTTGTTCAAGACTTAAGGTATAATCTTCTTAGTATTAGTGAATTATGTAATTCAAATTTTAATATTTTATTTGAAAAAAATAAATCTATTATTAGTAAATATAATATTTCACTTATCATTAAAAGTAGAAAAGATAATATATATTTTATTTTTGCTCACATATAAGGATAATAATTTATAATGTCTTGCAACACATAATAATAATTTTATATTATAACATAAGAGATTTTATCATTTAGAAAAATATTTTTTTAAAAAACTTTTTTAAAAATCTTTTAAAGTTTAATATAATTAGAGGTTTGCCAAATCTTAATTGGTCAAATGACAAACTATGTAGTCCATATCAATTAAGAAAACAAACAAAAAAGAGCTTCAAACAACTTAAAGATATTATAATTAAGAAACCATTAAAACTTATAGATTTAGATCTACTTGATCCTATTTATCTAGAGAGTCTTGATAGAAGCAAATATGGGTTGATAGTTGTTGGTGATTATATTAGGTTTACATAAGTTTTTTTTGTAAGAAACAAAAGAGAAATATTTAAAAATTTTATTAGATTGATTATTATGATTAAAAAAGAATATATAATTAAATTAGTCTCAATTAGGAGTGATAATAGAGGAGAAGTTAAGAATAAGTTATTCGATAATTTTTGTGACAAAAATGGAGCGAAGCATACATCTTCTTCACTAGAACCCCAACCAAAATGATATACTTGAGAGAAAGGATAGAACCTTTCTAGATATCGTAAGGCGTATACTTAATGAGTATAGTGTTCCCATGTATTTTTGGGTAGAGATAATTAATACTGCTTGTTATGTATTTAATAGAATAACATGTAGACCTTTATTAGATATCTTCTCTTTTGAATTACTTTATGATAAGAAGCCCAAGGTATCATATTTTCATGTGTTTAGACGTAAATATTTTTTTTAAATAATGAAAAGAGAAATTTAGATAAATTTGATGCTAAGTTTGATAAAAAGAATTTTTCTAAGGTACTTACCAATTAGCAGAGCATTTAGAGTAATACGATAAGAGATCACTAATTGTACAAGAAATAATTTATGTCAAATTTAATGAATCTCTTATTGAAGCATTTAGTAGTCATCATCAATATGATCATCTTGATGAATTAGAAGATTTAAGTCTTAGAAAAGAAATATTAGAAGTTATAGTTGAAGGTAATGAATCAATAAAAGAAGAAAATTAAATTAAGAAGCCATTAAGATATTCTAAAGATCAACATAGTGAGTTGATCATTAGAGATATAAAAGAAAAAGTTTAGATTAAAAGCTCTTTTAATTATATAACATTTTTATCTAATATTAAACCTAATTTTATAAAAAATACCTTTAAAGATGAGTCTTGGATTATTGTAATGAATGAAGAATTAGTATAATTTAAAGAAATCTAGTTTGAAATCTTATACTTAAGCCAAATGATATAATAATCATTGGTAAAAAATAGGTATTCAAAAATAAGTTATATAAAAATGATGAAGTTATAAAGAATAAAGCTAGATTAGTAGCTAAAAGTTGTTAATCAAGTTGAAAAAATAGATGTGAATGAGATATTTGCTCATATAGCTAGACTTAAATCAATTAAGATCTTACTTGCTTATGCATATTACAAAGGATTTAAATTACATCAAATAGATGTTAAGAGTACATTTTTAATAGATATATAAATGAAGAAATATATGTAGAATAACTCCCATGATTTGAGATACATGAAAAGATAATCATGTATATAAACTTAATAAGACACTCTATGATTTAAAGCAAACTCCAAGAGCTTAATATGAAAGATTAAGTATTTTTTTACATCAAATGATTTTCATAGAGGTAAGATAGATAATACTTTATTTATTCAAAATTTATTAAACGGTTAGTTAATTTGTCAAGTTTATTTGGTTCATATAATTTTTAGAGCTTCTAATAAAATAATATGCATAAAATTTTCTAATTTAATAAAAAATAAGTTTGAAATTAGTACGATGGAAGAGTTAACCTTCTTCTTAAGATTTCAAGTCAAATGAATAAGTGAAGGAAAATTTATTTCTCAAACTAAGCATTTGTTGGAGTTACTAAAGAATTTGGTTATAAGAATATGAAATATATGAAGACACTCATTAGTATAAGTATTATCATAGATAAGAATGAAATTAGAAAACTTGTTAATACAAAATTATATAGAAGAATGATTGGATCATTATATCTTATTATGAGCAAGTTAGATATTGTTTAGTGTAGGTATATGTGCAAGATTTCAGATTAGTCCTAAAAAAACACACTTGTAAGTTGTCAAGTATATCTTTAAATATCTCATTGAAACTAAGACCTCAGGTTTATAGTATTTAATGTTGAGTATGGATTTAATTTAATAGCTTACGCATATACTAAATTTATTGATAACAAGATTGATAAAAAGAGTACTTTTGAAATGTGTTAATTGATTAATGATTCACTAATTTCTTAGGCTGATAGAAAATAAAATTATGTGGTATTATCAACAATAGAGGTCAAGTACATTGTTATAGGTAGTTGTGTTGCTCAAGTTTCATGGATTAAACAACTTTTAGATTATAACTTAAAATTTACATAAATTACTATATTTTATGATAATTGAAGTACAATTTGTTTAGCTAAAGATCATGTTCAATACTTAAGGACAAACACATAAAATTAAGCTATTATTTTATTAAAAAGCATGTGCAAAAGAAAGCAATTTAGTTGTCATTTATGTCATCATCTGTTTAATTAGTTGATATTTTTACTAAGCCATTAACTATCGAATTATTTAATAGACTTAGATTAAGCTTAAGTGTAATTAACCTATTTGAATGATTACAAAAAAAGGAGAGAATGTAGTCTAGGGGGAGAGTAAACTTGAATTTAGGGGGAGTATAAGCTATCAAACAAGATGCTTAAATATTGAATATTTTGATTTATTCTTTTATGTTATATTTTTCTAGTATTGTTTTATAATCCTCAAGGGGGAGATTGTTATATCCTTTAACATGATGATCACAAAACTATTTCTAAGTATTTAGTAATACCTTATTAAGCTTAGTATTACTTTAGTGATTTGAATTTATTGAAACAAAGACTATTTTAATATAAACAATGGATATAATTTAATGGCTCAACATGCCAACTTTGGAGTTGATGACAATAAGCTTTGTAGAGTGGCTAATCTAGAAAGAATTTTATTTCTAAATATTTATGATTAGCATTTTAAATATTTAAATTCTTCATAGTTGTGAGATACAGGATTATCATCTTTCATACATATGTAAATTTGGTTTAAGTGTATTTTATTTGAAGATATTTGAGTTTTAAAATATTTATTTTTTTATAAAAATTCTATTATTAAAAAAATATCTAAGCAGCCCCATCAGAAAGCCTGAAGGGCTCAAGTTGAGTAGCCCAAAGGCATCGTGCTTCTTAGGGATCTACAGGCCAAGAACATCATCGAAACCGAGATGAGTCAAGCTCGAGTGTTGGTTAAGTCAGTTTATTGTTGCGGTCATTGGGTGAACCGATTTAGGACATTACTTTTGAACCAACTTTGGTGAAACAAGTCAGGGTAGACTCATTATTTATTTTATGTAAATCGGGTCTAATCAGACCTCTTATGCGCATGCTAAAAGCTTTGTTCATGACCTCCTTAGAATATGAAGGGATAGCCAACCCCATTAAGCTGATAATAATTTAACGTGAAAAAGAGAAGGCAAAGAAATCTCAAAAAGAGGAGCTAGCTATGGTGGTGCCTCACTTTCTCTTCCTTTCAAAACCTAGAATTTTACAACTCAAAAAGCTCTATCTAAATATCATTTGTTGTTATGATTCAAAAGTTTTATGTTCTTTTTTTATATAAGGTTATTATTAAAAGAATTATGATCAGTATAAATAAAATTTTAATTGAATAAAAATATATATAAAATTTTGATAATGTAAATTGATTTCAAAATTGATTTATTTTGGTCATAACCAAAATTGATTTTTTTTATTTAAAAGAAACATGGGTCTTCATTATCTTAATTGTAATTCCTTTTATCATGTTGACATGATCAAAACTTCACCTTTAGCATCGGTTTTCTTTCATAATTATAGTAATAATAATAATATTATTAAAATTTTATTTTTTAGTCATAGAAAAAATTAGGTTTTTTAAATCTCATTAAATGCATTAAAAATGAATTTTTATTTAAAGTAATTTTAATGAACACATAATATAATTTTTCAAACCCTTTTATTTTTATCAGTTAATAGCAAGTATTCAAATAATCTTATTATCCATTGCAAATATTTCATCTTGAATTTGTGTTTTCCTCGTGCTTTTCCTTTTTTGCTACTAGTAATCTTTGATATAAAAATCAAAGAGTCTTATTGATGAATGCAAATTTATGGTATTTGCATAACATGATATAGGATTTTAATTTTGATGCCTAATTTGCAAAAATATCTATTTGTTTTTGTTAAGCAAACATTTCAAGTTCTATTATACTATAACTATGTTGTTTAAAACTCCATTAAAGAATCGAACTATTGAAATAGCTAAAAATAATGTTTGAATTATGAAAAACACACACTTGAATGTGTCAAACATAGAAAAAAATAGTTATGACTAATAAATGATTATACAACTATGATACAAATAGACAATATTAAAATATTGTATAGTTGCAAGATTTAATAATCTTTTAATACATCAAAATTATATTAAAAAAGAGTCAAACAACCAAAGATAAGTGCGATGGAGAGAAAAACCCTCTAAAGAGGTGAATCTCAAAAGGATTTACATTTTTTGGGGACAAACAAAATAGGATTTCTCAATGCAAACTTGATAATTATGATTTAAGAGTGCTCATTTTAAAAAATAGATTGTATTTTTAAATTAGTATGGTGTAAAGTAAATTGGGGGATTTAACTTGATAAACTCTGATTTAAATTTAATTATTTTTATAAAGATCGAAAGTTATAACTTACATTGAGTATACTTGATAATTTGAGCATATGATTTGATTGTTTTCAAGAGCAATACAGATATTTACTTATGAAAAACTTGCTTAACACATTTGTATTAATGCACGAAATAACATTATGAACCATTGATATATTATGTATAGATTATTAAAAGATTATAATTATGATCATATGTATGCCTAAAAATGAGTACAAACTTAAAATTTTTCTTTTCTATAAAATTTTCTCTATGCTAAGCTGCATAAACAAGAGTAAATAAATGTTGCTAGAGCAAACATCTAAAGACAAGACATGCATGGTTTTTTGTTGAAACATGGAGCCATTAACATAGAATTAATACCAAAAATTAATTTTTTTTTATTTTAAAATAATTTTTGTGATAAATTAGCAGTTTGTGTTAAGCCGGGCCAGTCCAAATGTCAACCGCATATAATTATTCTACGACCGGACCTTGTTGAAATCCAGCCGGTTTCCAATCTGCCTTGTCGTCTAAATGCATTTTGCCTGAATATTATATTTGCTTTAATTGTTTTTATTATTATCATTTAAAGTTTCCCAATATAGTTCAATAAATAATGCATCAAACTCCGCAGTATTCACATAATTCATCAGAAATTAAAATGTAATTAAATATGAATAATAATAATAATATCTTTTCTTAAATTTCTTATATAAAATGCATAATTAAATTGATTAAGCAAAATAAAAATAATATACACAATAACCCTTAAAAAAACCAATTAAAAATCAGTACATATCTTTTCCTTTTGTTTTTGTGATTTTTATTTTCTTTTTCATAATTTCGTTATGATTTCAACATAAAAAATTTTAATATTCATAGTTTATTCTTACATCATACTCTTTTGAACAATATAATTTTTAAATTGAAATTTATAATGTAGTTCACATAAATCATAAAAATAATGAGTAATGAAGTTCATTGTATTTATTTCAATAATATTTTACAAATTACGATAAATTAAATCATGAAGAATAACATAAAAACATTCGAATGCAACATTGTAGAAGTATAGTTAGTACCATAAATGCTTAATTTTTTCATCTTTAATTTTTACAATATTTTTTTTTGTTAGGTTTTGTAAAATTTTCAAAATTTTATCTAGAGTTATGTTAATTTTGATATATCCAAATTACATTTTTAATGGTGAGCCTTTTTTTTTTTATAAATCCAGGTTTAGATCATCTACAAATGTATTGTTCAGTATGTTGGCATAAGAAAACTATGGAAAATGGGTCACCCAATATTCCAAAATATGTCAAAAGAAAATATTTATTCCAAAATTAAATAAAAAAAATATATGAAAAACAAATCAATGATGTACATTGATTCCAAAATTAATTTATTTTATTCATAACCAAAATTGATTTTTTTATTTAGAAGAAACATAAATGATTGAATCAATACCAACCTTCTTTATCTCAATTGTAAATCACAACTTCTCCTTTGATATGGATTTCTTTCATGATTATAATAATTATAATAATATTATAAAAATTATATTTTTTTGTCATAGGAAAAATTGAGTTTTTTTTATCTCATTATATGCATTAAAAATGAATTTTTATTTAAAGTAATTTTAATGAACACATAATATAATTTTTCAATTTATTAACAAGCATTCTTATAATCTTATTACTCATTGCAAATGTTTTATCTTGAGTACGTGTTTTCTTCAAGCTTTTCTTTTTTTGCTACCCGTAATCTTTTATGCAAAAATCAAAGAGTTTTGTTTATAAATTTATAGTATTTACATAACATGATATAGGATTTTAATGTCAAGGCCTAATTCACAAAAATAATTATTTGTTTTTGTTTATCAAACATACTAAATTCTATTAAATCATAACTATGTTGTTTAAAACTTGTAAAAGATTCAAACAATAGAAATATCTAAAAATCATGTTTGTGCAATGAGTATACACTTGTGATACAAATGTACATTTTTGAATTCTAGTTCATACAATTGCAAGATTTAGTAAACATTTGATATATCAAAATTATATTAAAAAAGAACAAACTCAAGACTAGTACGATAGGGAGAAAGACCCCCTAAAGAAGTAAATCCTAAAGGGACTTGAGCTTTTTAAAGGCAAATAAAAGAGAATTTTTCAAAGCAAACTCGATAATTATAATATAAGTTTGTCTATTTTTATTAAGATCAAAAAGGATAATTTACATTGAGTATAACTAATGAAATGAACATATATAGATATTTTCTTATAAAACACTTGTTTAACATATTTACATTAATACATAAAATTACATTATGAACCCTTAATATATGATATATAAATTATTAAAAGACGACAATAATGAAACAACTATTAATGATATATATATACTTTAAAAATAGCACAAATATAATTTTTTTCTTTTTTATGAAATCTTCTATATCCAAAACTGCATAAACAAAAGTAAATAAACAAAATTTTGATGATGTATTCATTTTCTCTTGATCCTTGATGAAATAGTTATTAGCCATTTTGGATACAACACTTCATTTTATCTATTTATTTTTGTAATATCCTCTATTAACGTTTGTTGTTTCTTTTAAGCCGGCCAAGTCCAAATGTTTACCTCATATAATTCTAGGACTGGGTCCATGGAGAGAATGCGAACTTGCCACATGACATAGATACTTCTGAGCCAAGTAAGGATCGCGCCTGTGAAACGTGCAAGGTGAATTCAAGCAAAGATGCAGATGGCACACTCAAGCGTGGCGAGGCTACCTTGTTGGATTGCACATCCCCACCGACTGTTACTAGCATGGCGGCGCAAGTAACCAGAGTCAGTTTCAAGGAAGCGTTAACTTCCAAGAACTTAATGTCAAATGGAGCGGCGACGTCCTATATTAAGCTAGCTGTCATAGATGTAAAGGCCAGGGCAGCAAGCATGGCCGATTATGTTGATAAGAATGAGATCATCATGTCGAACGAAGCTTGTCAAAGGCGTATTGAGTTTCACAGGTATGATCTGGTGGATCGAGTGTATGGAAATACTCTCCCTTATTTTGTTATTGCTCGGGTACTACAGAGGCGTTGGGGGCATTATAAGAATTTCAGAATCCTGGACATCTCTTCAGGCTACCTCTGCCTCCACTTTAAATCTATAGAGGATAGGAATGTTGTATGGCTGGGCGGCCCTTGGCAAGTCACTGGCCAGGCCATGAGCTTGGACATATGGCATCCTGACTTCTGACCAAATGCAATGACGGTGATGTGCGCCCCAGTCTGGGTTCGGTTTCCGACCCTCCCCTTAATCTAATGGGATGTTGAGAAAATACTAAGGATTGCGAAGTCGGTTGGAGAACCAATTCTTCTAGACAGGTGGACGGCGGACATGCAATGATCGACCTTCGCCCGAGTGTGAGTCAGGATGGATTTATCCAAGCCATTAAAATCGGGTATGTGGCTGAGAGGGGCAATGGGAAGATCATTTCAGCCATTCGAGTATGAAGGGTTGCCTAAAATATGTTTTGCGTGCAACCATGTGGGTCACCTCGCCGAACAGTGCAAGCTTGGGAAGCCCGATATCGTTGTGCCTGCGCCTCTTGCAGGGGATGTGAGGACCGCGTTGTATGACTCCGGAAAGACCTCTACGTCCATGGTGCCGCGAGGTAACTCCGTCACAATTTGTGATCCCAACCTACATTAGCAGGGGCCGCTTGCTGTGACGCCTGCGCACTCTGGGCAGATCCCAGATGTAGGAATCTTTGCTGGTCATACCACTACAGGTGAGGGGACGCCCCATAATACAATGAGGAAAGAATCCATGCTGGATGTTGAGAAGAGTACAAAAAAGGAGAACCTTGGCCCGTGGATATTAGTGCAACCAAGGCGAAGGAAACAGGCCACAAATGCACAGAGGAACGTCTCAGGCAATCGAGTGTATCAGAGCGCACACAAGATGGAAAATGAACCGAATAAGGTTGATGGGGGAGGAATATTCTGATGGGTGACTCATTCGTCAAGACCCTTGAAGGGGGAGGCTTGGGCAAATGCTTCAGTTGTGGTGTAACAAATACCTCTTAAATGACCAAAATCGCAGTATGGAACATTAGGGGCATTCGAGGGAAGAAGTCGAGGAGCTACCTGCAGAGATTTATGAGAGAAGGGAAAATTGAGGTGGTTACCCTTATGGAGACGAGAGCACAAAGCTTCACAAGAAGGGATGTCAACTGGCTGCTAGACAGAGATTGGAATTATGTAACACGACCTTCAGCAGGGAAGTCTACAGGCATTGTACTTCTATGGAGGAGCTGGCTGGACGTTAAACTCATAAGATCGTCAATGCATGTGGTGTCGTTCGAGGTTAGCATGAAAGGGAGAGTCATACTCAAGTGTTGTGTGGTCTATGGCCTGAAGGAGAATCACAAACGAAGGGAGATGTGGGACTTCTTAAGGGAGGAAGCCGTGAGTGCTGGCCCCCTTTTAGTTGTGGGCGACTTTAACCTTATAATGTCGCAAGGCGAGAAGAGGGGGGAACGAAATTCCAATATGGCAATGGGTAACATTCGCAAACATGATACAGGATCTTCAATTGGTGTACCTAATATTTGTTGGAAATAAGTTCACGTAGTGCAATGGAAAAGAGGGTGGCGTAAGGATACTGGAGAGGTTGGACAGGGCACTAATGAACATCATGGGCATGCATGGGTTCCCTAGCTGCTCAATGATGCACTTGGTGTGGATCGACTCAAACCATTGTCCACTGCTCATCAACATGGATGACAGGCACAAACCAGAAAGCAAGCGCAGAATACAATTTGAAAGCATCTAGCTGGAATTCCTGAAGGCAGTTGGGGTGGTCCACCAAGCTTGGAGCAGGCAAACCAAGGGGAATCAAATGGAGGGCCTATCGACCAAGTTCCATAAATCACTTGTGGCACTATGCAAATGGAGCAAGACGGAAGTGGGGGACATCATAAGTGGCAATACTGAATTGATGCCGAGGAACATCGGCGCCTTGGGCAACTGATTTTGGACTTCCACCACAGCTACGCGCTAGAGGAGAGATGGTGGTGGCAAAGAGCAAAAATTCATTGGGCTCAGCTGGGTGACCGCAATACTCGCTTCTTCCATGCGGCTACTACTGCGCGGATGTGTAATAACTTCATTGCTTAGATGAAAGATGGCTCAGGCAGCCTGGTGACCACGCATGAAAGCATAAGCACAATTGTTGAACCTTATTTTCAAAAGAAATGGTGCAGTGTGACCAGTGCACTTCCTCCTTTGTAGCATGTGACACACGCCAGAATCAATAGCACACAGGAAACCATGTTTGGAAAGTAAAGTGACTAAGCAGGAGGTCATCTCGGCTATCAGAACCATCAAGAAGAATAAAGCACTGGGCTTGGATGGGGTTACAACCGAGTTCATCCAAGGCTACTTGGAGATGACACATGGTGATATAATCCATGCGGTCCTCACTTTCTTCGACATGAAGCAAATGCCCAGCACTAGGAAAGACACACTCATTGTCCTCATACCAAAAATCCAAGGTGCCAGTAAGCCGAAACAATTCTGACCAATCACCTTATGCAATGTTATCTATAAGGTAATTGCGAGGATCCTGGTTGATAGGCTTAAGCCGCTACTTCCTAATATCATATCCAGTGAGCAAGGGGCATTCGTACCAGGAAGAAGCATTGCGTACAATATTTTTATAGCTCAGGAGATGGCCTCGCGCATGCACTCATCATCTACAATGGCAGGGCTCATGGCAATCAAAGTGGATATGGAGCAGGCATACGATACTGTGAGATGGGATTTTGTGATGAATGTGCTGAAGCTCATGGGCTTCCCATGCATTTGGTGCGATTGGATTGAAGCATGCATCATGTATCCAAGGTATGGGGTTCTGCTCAATGGAACTCGACTACCATGGATTGTGGCGCAGCGTGGCTTACGTCAAGGGTGCCCGCTTTCGTTGTATTTATTCATAATTGCGACAACGTACCTCTCAATCATCATGCATCAATATGAAACGAGATCATTGCTTGGATTTCAGTGTGGAAGAAATGCACCGCCGGTCTCACACTTGCTGTATGCATATGACATCCTAGTGTATGCACTAGCAACATGCATTACTGTGTGCGCGGTCAATAAGACCATGCAGGAATTTGGCAAGACTGCGGGGATGAGGGTTAACTTCGCGAAGTCGAAGGTCTTTTTCAGTAAAGCCACGAGCACTAAAAGGAGAAAGGTGGTTGCGAGGAAGCTGCGAATGGCTCGGGGGGATAACCTCTGCTACCTTGGCGTACCCATCTCGGCGAAAATGATCAAGGAGGACGTCAACCTCATGCTCCAGAAGATCGACGAGCAGGTTTTGAAATGACGTATCCGGTCATATCACTTGCTGGGAGAGTTGCTATGATCAGGTGTCCTGAATGCTATCCCGAATCACTTATTGAGTCACTGCGTTATGCCGAAGCATGCCATTGACGCAAAGGAGAAGAAGATCATGAACTTCCTATGGTGCGGCGCAAGCAACTCAAGAATGATGTATTATGTGAATTAGGATACTGCTACTCTGCCTAAAGAAGCGGGTGGCCTTGGCCTTCTGGACATGCGCACTTGGCAGTGGGTCCTATCCATGAAGCAGTGTAAAAGACTGATCGGTCGCGAGGGAAACTCCTGGGTACAGATCATGAGAACTAAATACGGTGCAGCAAGAAGCTTTGTTAGGGCACCGAGAGGAGCCTCCCATGCATGCAAACTCGTCGCTGCAACCATGCCGTATTCTCTTGCCAACTTTGTATGGAGAATTGGTGATGGTAAAGATGTCCTATTCGCGGAAGATAACTAGCTCGGTGTGCTTCCAATCAGCTGGTGGCCCACCTTCATCAACATATATGTTGACTGGCCAAAACATGTGGGTGAGTGCATTGCTGAGACAAGTGTTTGGAATGAGGGCAGGGTCCGAGCTTGGGCCAGCTACTTATTGTATGAACATGTAATGCATTTGCCCTGGGCTAAGAACCACAATCGTGACACCCTCCTGCAAACCCATACGGAATCGACACAGGTTAACAACTCGAAAATTTACATGCAGCTACGTTGTGAAAGATCTGGAGATTACATGGGGAGCCTTAATGCGGACACAAAGCATCTTAAAAAGATCTGGAAAGTGAAGGCTCTGCCCAAGGTGCGTTTCTTTCTATGGTGTCTGGGGAGGGACCATCTCCCCATAGTAGTCTGGCTGGCTCGCAGGAGACTCGCTGCAAGCAGCAACTGCATATGGGGGTGTAATGCCGAGGAGACACCACAACATATAATGTGGGAGTGTTCGCGTGTACAGGAGTTGTGGAGCAAATATCAGCTACGTGGGACTGTCACCACGCTTGGCCTCCATCTTGGACTGTGTGATGGGTTGTCTTTCATACAGCGGTTCCTTGATTATGTGGTGTCGCCTATGCGGCGTGACGATGACGACGTGTTGCATGCTGCAACCTTAGCTACGGGGATGTATTACATTTGGGAGTTTCGTAATACAAATAAGCACAAAAACGAAATGCCTAACTATAGCAATATTTTGCAAAAGCTACAATTGAGATTGAGTTGTTATGCAAAGCTTGCCCATCCATGTCCTACAGGAACTTGTTCAGTTCACCTGAACTGATGGTAGCCCAAAACTGGGTTCCCCATCCCACTGGATGGGTTAAGATCAACTGCGACGCCGCTGTTTGTGACGATATGGTGGGCCTGGGACTGGTGGTCAGGGATCACACGAGGAAGCCTTTGCTGGTGATCGGGAGGAAAGGTTTCTCTCAGGCGAGTATGGCCATGGAAGTTTATGCCATGCTTGAGGCTCTTGAACTGGTGAGGACCATGCTCTCGGAGTTTCGGGCGATTGAGATCCAAACTGATTCAATTCTTGCAATGCAGGAGGTGCGCACCACCCTCTCCCAGGTGCCCATGGGAGGTGTTTTTGCTAAGGCGATCTTGTATGCTTGGGGACTTGAAGCGCTCACTATCACGCATATTTAGAGAGACGACAAAGTGCCAGTGGATTGGGTTGCGCGTGCTGCTTGAAGCTTCAACTTTGCTTGGGGTTGGGGAATGCCCCTCCTTGATCCCCTCCTGAAGCTTTTGTTGTCTGATTTCCTTTTTGACCCTCCATAGGGGACGATACATTTGCTGTTTTTGCCTCCTTTTTGAATGAAGGAAAGCTTTCAGAGATAATGAACTTTAGAATTTAGTTGACAATAGCTAAAGAAAGCATTATCTCATCACATAATTGATGGCACATAAATAATAAATGTAACAAGAGTTATTATATTCATCGTATTTATTTGAATAATATTTTGAAAATTACGATGCCTAAATCATGAAGAATAATAGCATATAAACGTTTGAGTGCATCGTTATAGTATTATAGTATCATAAATGCTTAAGCTTTTCATTTTATTTTGTACAATATTCACTTTCTTGAGCTTTGTAAAAGTTTTAAAATTTTATCTAAAGTGATGTTAATTTTGATATATCAAAATTACATTATTTTTTATTTTGATTTTACATTCTTCTATAATTTTTATCCAAAAAAAAAAATTGTTTGGGTAAAATGTTGATACTATCAAATTATTCATTAACAATGAACAAGTCATTTTCTCGAATAATCCTCTTAAGATTGATTCGAATATTGGTCTCCTAATCTAGCGAGATTTTAATTTTTTTATACATTAAAAATTTTTGTGTTTATCTAATTTTTTGAATTACTAAATATCTGAATATTATTTATAACTGTTCAAATTGTTTAGAACTGAATAAATTTAATTTTTCAACTTATTTTAAATTTTATTAATGCATCCTTTTATATTTGACCTATAGTTATAACACGTGACAACGTTTTGCAAATTATTGAAAACTAAAATTTATTTTTATTAATTTTTTTATCTTGATTTTGTAAAATATTTTCTTAGTTTTGTAAAATTTTCAAATTTTTACTTAAAGTTTTCTATTAATTTTTATATATCAATATTAGATTTTCTTTTATTTCCTTTTTACATCCCCTTTCCCATTTGCAAGTCGGCCGAATTTTTAAATTTCCATTTCTTTACCGTTTTTCTATTTTAAAAAAAAGTATATAATAATATTATAATTTATATTATGAAAATAATTTGATATATTATATTATTAATCAATTTATTTCAGCCATAATTTCTGATTATTTTTCAACATGTACAACAGGATGAGGATTTGAATTAGTTTGATTGTTGTTGCTATCGTAACTTTGAAAAATACTTTCTTAAAAAAATAATATTATCAATTATTTATATTATTCATTAGTTTTAATTAATTACTCATCTTACAAAAGAAAATATAAGTATAATAATATTTGTCTCATTACATATAACTAATTATCCTTTTTCTTTTCATTATTTTATAAGAAAACTTATATGTATTTTATCTTCATTATTTTTCTTTTGTTTGATATTAATAATCTTAAAAAATTCTAATAAAACAAAAGTAGATAGCAAAAGAAAAATATATTAAATATATTTTTTATAAATATAACTCATCTCTTGGTCATATATTCTTAAAAACACTATCTATTAGTGAGTTCTTCGTATACTATTTTTTCCTCAAAATTAAAATATCGATATAATAATTAACTCAATAATTACTTTTTAATACTATAAAAGATGATCAGAATAAAATAATTTTATTTGTTTAATCATTTTTACTTATATTATTTTATTTTCTTCACAATTGAATTTTTGATAAGATTCATTTTAAAAAATAGGTTGCCATTTTATGGGTCTTCTCAAGATATTTTTAATGAATCAAAATATTTGATTTTTATATTTAATTTTTTACTATTATTTTAATATTATATTGTAACATAAAATTATAATCAAAGTTATTCATAAATATAAATTATTAACTTATTTATATAACTATAATGACTAAACAATCATCCATCTTGACATGAAACTAATTTTATTTTAATTTTAGTCCATTTTTTTATTATTTTTAACAAATTATAACATCATATAAAATTATAATTTAATATTATAAAAATATTATAACAACCTAAAATTAGTCATTAGTTTATTATTTTCATAATTCTATATGATTTTTCCTACTTTAAAATATGATTTCAAAAACCTATTTATTTGTTTTTCTTTTTAATTTTTATCATATAACGTTAACAATTAATAGTACTATATATTAAATCATTTTACTTTTGTTACAATTTTAGATGGTTTGGTAATGTCTAACTTTTATCATAATAATTTTTTCATTGATAAGTCTTTTACATTATGTCTAGTATTTTAAGCATTTGAATTATTTTTTTTTACTCTAACTTTATATAATTTTTTCTTAAAAAAAAGAGAAAAAGAGAAATTAGCTATAATGATAATGAGCATAAATAGAGTTTGTATTGAATAATAAAAAATCAAAAAGATATAAAAGATAAAATGATTTTGAAAATAAGTCTCAAAATTAATTTATTTCATCAATAATAAAAAATCATATTTATACAATCTTTCTTTTTTTAATCATATTTCCTTTTATCATTTATTAGATTAACATATCACTTTTAATAAGAATTTTGTTTCATAATAATAATAATTATTATGAAACAAAATTCTTATTAAAAATGATATGTTAATTAAGATATTCACATGTTTATTTCATTTAAGCAAGTCTCTTAAATTACAATCTGCATTCTTTGGATCTTTGCATTTGATAAACACAACAAAACATTTGACATGATATCCATATCTCCAAGGCAAGGTTGTAAAGAAGGCTTCACCTATTTCTATTCTTTTTGTTTCTTGTTGGTGTTTTTATTTAAGGGTGGTCCCCAATAAACTTTAATCGTTTACAAAAGAGTTATAAGTAAAAGATACACTTAAGGAAACAAAAACCCTGATACAGGTCCTGGGTGAACGACCAAATGAGGAATATCACGTGATCATTTTACAAAAGCAAGAATCATAGAAGCTTGAAATATTTAAAACTACATGAATCATAGAAACTCAGGCCTAGAATGGAAGAGAAAGTGAAGAACCGTCGTTTTTAGTGTCTCTCTTTTTTTCTTCTTGGATTTTGTTCCTTGTTCTCATCGTCCATCTCTACATTTTTCGTTGGAAGAGTTTTTGATATATAATATTATTAATTAATTTATTTCAGTCGCAATTTCTGAGTATTTTTCAATATGTACAATATTTTAAGAATTTTAATTTATTTGACATTTATTGTAGCTTTGAAAAATATTTTTCTTAATAATTAATATTATCAGATATTTTGACTATTAATTAATTTTAATTAATTACTCATCTTATAAAAGAAATTATAAGTTTAATATATGTCTCAATAAATACAGCTAATTATCTTTTTTTTTCTTCTAATTTTATAACAAAATTAATATGTACTCTTATGTTCATTGGTTTTGTTTTGCTTGTTACGAATAGTCATAAAGAAAAATAATGAGCATAACAAAAGCATATTAAATATGTTTTTTAAAATATAATTCGTCCGTTGGCCATATACTGTTCCAAATGTAGTCCATATGCTTTTTTAATACTATTGAAGTTTATCAGAATAAAATAATTGTACCTTTTTAATCACTATTGAAGTTTTTTCTTGCTATAGTCTTTTTTTATTATATTATAATATAATTATTTGCAAATAGAAAATATTAGTTTATTTATATTGCTTGGACTAATAACCAGCAATCGATTTTGACAAGAAATTAGTTTTATTTTCACTTTAGGCTGTTTGATTATTATTTCTATCATGCAATAACGTTACATAAATTATAATTTAATAATTTTAAAATATTATAATAATAGAAAATCATTAATTAATTTTCTTTTATAATTGTGTAAGATTATTTCTTACTCTAAAATATGGTATCAAAAACCTAGTTGTTTTTTTATTTTTATTTTTATCATATAATATAATAATTTATTGTCAAAATAATTTAATGATATTATATTATTAATAAATTTATTTTGGTCATAATTTTTTATAATGTCCACCTTTAACGATAATAATTTCTATATTCATGATAGTGAGTATTTTGTATTATGTTTAATATTTTAAAGATTTGAATTAATTTTATTTTCACTTTAAAAAATATTTTCTTAAATATATTATTATTTTAATTGTTATATTAATTTAAATTAATGTCAATAGATATTGTTTTTTGATATAAACAATATAATTAGAAGAAGATTTTATTTGATTTTTTTTTTATAAATAATGTATATTTTGTATTATTCTTTACTCAATATTCACATTATTTTTTTACCCTCAAGGTATATTATATAAAAATGGATAAGAAATGATTTCTTCTCTTTTTATTCTATAAAAAAAATAGCAAGCAAATTCATAATAGAAGAACAAGACTAGATCATCAAGTCATGTTGTGCTTGAGTCTATTCTTTTGCTTCCTTTATGTGGATGGCAAGGTTGAACTCATGCAAGAAGCAAAAGCTCCTCTTAAATTGAAGACGAAAATGAAAAATGAAAAACAAATTATACTTTTCGATACTTCAATTTTTTATTTTTTATTTTTTATAAAATTATATTTCCAAAATAGATCATTAAAAAAATATCCAACCTTTTTTTAAAACCTTTGAAAATAGAGCACGCTTCCAGATTTGACAAAGGAACATGTAAATATTCCAGGAGCTTCCACGGTCTTCAAAGCAAGGTTGAAAAGAAGAAGGCTTGTCCTGTTCCGAAGCTTCTTGATTCTTGTTGGTGTTGAGTATTTAAGAGCGATGCCGAAGAAATTGCAGCTGTTTACAGAAGAGTTACGAACAAAAGATACACTCAGTAGTTGAAGGCTTTTAGACTTGGACACAAAAGTAATGCTTCAAGGAGACAAAAACTCTGATACAGGTTATGGGTGAACGATCACATGAGGAAAATCATGTGATCATTTTACAAAAGCATGACTCATAGAAGCTTGATATGGTTAACACTGTATGAATCATAGAACCCCATGCCAGGAACGGAAGGGAAAGTGAGGAACCGTCGTTTTTAGTATCTCTCTTCTCTTCTTGTTAGCCTTTTGTTCCTTGTTCTCATCGTCCATCTCTACGTTCCTCGCTGGGGTGGTTTTTTCACGGTTCATGGGCTCAGCCTTGCCGTCCACAGACCAGAAGCAGGAGAAGAGGCTCATACCCATCTGATTTGTTGATCTCCTCTCTTTCTTCTGCTGCAAATCTGTTTGCTACTTGCAGTTTGATGCTCAGCGGTGTTCTGCTCTGCCCTCTTATAGAAGAAAGCGTAGGAAGGAAAGAGGAGGACTTGGCCTTGTTGAAGAAGTCAGAATGCGGTCAAATCAAGAACTTGGTCTGCAAGTTATCAACGACTTCGAGTCGTAATTGAGAAATCACTAAAAACAAACATGGTTAATAAATAAATAAATACTCTATTTCGTAAAAAACAATTTAATTATTTTTAAAACTCTCATACCAACCAAGAAATATTCTTTTTAAAAACAAGGTGACGTAAAATTTTATGCTTATTTTTTTAATAAGTATACATCTATGATGATGCGTTATAATAATATTAATAATGTTGAGAAGTATTCATTAATATGAGTACAAAGCTTATAATTTTGTTAAAATCATATATCTTTTTAAGAATAGATAATTATTTATTTTGAAGTTAAAAAACAATATAATTAGGTAATTTTATTATCTTCATTTTAATGTTGTTTGATAAAATTGTGATAAAAATCAAATTAATTCAAAATTTGAAAACATTAGTTGCACATAAAATTACTTATTATGATAAGTCTAATTTTAAGATAATTATCATAAGTAGACATCATCAAATATATATAGAGAAGTGTTCTTTAAAATGTCTTAGAACTTATTGTTATAAACATTTTATTTCAATGTTGAATTTCCTTTGATAATTTTTGACTAAAGGTGTTTGGTGCTTAAGGGGAATTCTTCATTAAAAATGTTTTGTACAATTTTTTTAAAGTATAAAATTGTATAGAGGAATCATTAAATTATTATATTTTATTATAAACAAATAAGATATTGTGTTTAGTGTAAGTATGTGTACAAGGTTTTAGATTATTCCTAAACAATCACACCTATAAATAGTCAAGCATATCTTTAAATATCTTATTAGAACTAAGACCCTGGGCTTTGGTAGCTTATGTTGAGTATGGATTTAATTTAATAGTCTACATAGATACTAATTTTATTAGTTTTGAGACTGGTAGAAAGTGTATCTTTGGTACGTGTCAATTTATTGATGGTTCATTAATTTCTTGGGTCGATAAAAAATAAAATTATCTGATATTATCAACAATAGAGGTGAAGTACATTGCTGTAGGCAGTTGTGTTACTCAACTTCTAGCCAGCTTTTAATGCTTTTATAGTTTAAAAACTTGAAACTTCAAATTTATCAAATATTTTGAACAACTAAATGTATAAGTATTCTCTATTATTGCTAAAAGTTTTTAGAACTGAATAAATTTAAGTTTTCAACTTATTTTTATTTTTATTAATTCTTCTTTTTTATATTTGACCTATAGGTATAATATTTGAATTTTCTTTTACAAATTATGATAAGCTGAATTATAAATAGTATAGAAACGTTCTAATGCAATGCTATAGTAGTATATCTAGAATTATAAATATTTAATTTTTTTTATCGTGATTTTGTAAAATATTTTCTTCCTTTGTTTTTGTAAAATTTTCAAACTTTTACTTAAAGTTTTGTATTAATTATGATAAATCTAAATTACATTTCTTTTAATTCATTTTTACATCCCTTCCATTTTGCAAGTCGGTTGAATTTTTAGATTTTCATTTCCTTTCCTTTTTTCTATTTTATTATGTTATGAGTGTGGATTGTGTGATTATATTCTACGACAAGAGGATGGTTCTCTTGCTTATCTGACTAATGTTTTTAGTAGTCAATTAGTTTATGCTACTTGGTATGTGAATTATCTTAGTCACCTATTAGTTACCTACTTGGTTCTCCTATTTCTATTCTTTTTGGTTCTTATTAGTGTTATTATTTTAGGGTGTTGCCCAAGAAATTGCAATTGTTTATAGAAGAGTTATAAGCAAAAGATACATTCAAGACTTGAAGGCTTTTAGACTTGGACACAAAATTAATGTTTCCAGGAGACAAAAACCCTTATACAGGTCATGGGTGAACAATCACATGAATATTATGTGATCATTTTACAAAAGAATGAATTATAGAAGCTTGAAATGGTTAACACAGCACGAATCATAGAAGCCCAGGCTTGGAATGGAAGGGAAAGTAGGGAACCGTCGTTTTTAGTGTCTCTCTTCTCTTCTTCTTAGCCTTTTGTTCCTTGTTCTTATCGTCCATCTCTACGTTCCACGCTGGGGTGGTTTTTTCACGGTTCATGGGCTCAACCTTGCCGTCCACAGACCATAAGCAGGAGAAGAGGCTCATACCCATCTGATTTGTTGATCTCCTCTCTTTCTTTTGTGGCAAATTTGTTTGCTACTTGGAGTTTGATGCTCGGTTGAGTTCTGCTTTGCCCTCTTATAGAAGAAAAGCAGAGGAAGGAATCTTCCCATGCAACACTTGAGGAGATCGAGGAGGACTTGGCTTTGGTGTTATCGGTTGCTGAAGAAGTAAGCATGTGGTCAAATCAAGAACTTGGTCAACAAGTTTTCAACGACTTTGAGTCGTAATTGAGAAAACACTAAACAATACAACATGATTAATAAATAAATAAATACTCTATTCTTTAAAAAATAATTTAATTAATTTTAAAACTCACATACCAAACATGAAAATATTATTATTTTAGATATTCATATTTACAAATTATATAAATGTAATAAATTATGATATTTGACTTCTTAGATTTTGTTACATGCTTTCACTTGTTTATTTCTTTTTATAAATTTACCTGTCTTCTTGAACTATATAATTGCTCATGGTGATCAGTAGACTGTCATCGCTTCTCTGCTTCCCCTCTCCTTCAATCTCTTTATATGTTTTGCTCATCTTCTGTTTTTCTGTATTGCTCTTCTTCTGTTCTCAAAAGCAGATCTTCGAGGCTGATATCAGTCTCCTCCTCTCCGAAGCGCCTCCACCGATCTACTTCTGTAGAGTACCTTAGCATTTTTCTATGACATATAAATTGTGCCCTACTGTGGTGTTATCGATCTCTGGATTTTTGGTGCAAGATAGTGGAGAGATCTATGTAAACTGTTATGTTATTGATGGAAATAAAGTGAAATAAAGGAGGGAGAAATTGGAAAATGACAACAAAAATCTTAAAATGTTAGAAGATAAAAATGATGAATTTTTATTTTATTCATATATAATAATAAAGCAACACTTACACCTTTTATAAACAACAAAAATAACTAATCCCTTTTTTTTCTTAATTTAAAATTTAAAAGTACACTTTTTCATAACACCTTTTCATAAGAAACAAAAACAACTAATCCCCTTTTTTACTAAAATTACAAATTTATTACTAAAATTACATAGAACTGAATAAACTAAAATTTTCAACTAATTTTTTTTAATTAATTCATGCTTTTTATATTTGCCCTATAGTTATAATACGTAAATTCGTTTTACAAATTAAGAAAAACTAAATTTTAAATAGCATAGTTATGTTCTAGGGTAATGTTATAATAGTGTATCTTGTATCATAAATATTTAATTTTATTATCTTGATTTTGTAAATTATTTTCTTACTTAGTATTGTAAAATTTTCAAAATTTTAGTTAAAGTTTTGTATTAATTTTGATATATAAAGATTACATTTTCTTTTATTTTCTTTTTACATCCCTTTCCATTTTGCAAGTTGGCCAGATTTTTCAATTTCTATTTCTTTTCCTTTGTCCTATTTAAAAAAAAGTATTTATATTATAATTTATACTATGAAAATAATTTGATATCTTATATTATTAATCAATTTATTTCGCCACAATTTCTGATTATGTTTCAATAGGTACAACACGTTGAGGATTTGAAAAAGTTTGACGGTTATTGTCGTTAATAATGAAAAATTTTCTTTCGAAAACATAATATATTCATTTATTTATACTTTTAATTAGTTTTAATTAATTTCTTATCTTACAAAAAAAAATATTGATATAATATCTATCTCATTACATATAGGAAATTATTCTTTTTTTTTTCTTATTTTAAAAGAAAACTTGTAATTTATGTTCATTTTTTTCCTTCTGTTTGAAACTAATAATCTTAAAAAATTCTAACAAACATAAAAATAAACATTACAAGGAAAATGTATAAAAAATATATATTTTTTTCAAATATAACTCTTCTATTGATAATATATTCTTCAAAATACTATTTATTAGTGAGTTCTTCATATACTATTTTTTTCTTAAAAATTAAAACATAGATATAATAATCAACTCAATAAAAACTTTTTAATACTATTAAAGATTATCAGAATAAAATAATTTTTTTTTTCAATCATATTTATTTATATTTGTTTTTTTCTTGAAGACTTTCCTTTTTTCAAAAAGAGACAATAGCACATGCATCATCCTCTATAGATGATAAAAAAGGAAGTCATATAACAGCAAATTCAGTAAAGGTTTACTAATTTTTTGGGCTGGTAGAAAACAAAATGATGTGACATTATCAACAATAGAGGTCGAGAACATTGTTCTAGGTAGTTATGTTGCTTATGTTTTATGGATTAAAGAACTTTTAGATCATGACTTAGAATTTACATAAACTTCAATCTTTTTTGATAATTCAAATGCAATTAATTTAGCTAAAGATGATGTTCAACACTCAAAGACAAAAAATATAAAATTAAGATATCATTTTATTAAAGAAAATGTGTAAAAAATGATTTAGTTGTCATTTGTGTCATCGTCAGCCTAATTAATTGATATTTTTACTAACCCATTAGCTATCGAAGTATTTAATAGACTTGGATTAAGCTCAGGCATAATTAACCCCTTTGAATGATTATAAAAAGAGGAAAAACTTATTGTTAGAATTCAGGGAGAGTATAAGCTTGAATTTAGGGGGAGTATAGGCTATCAAACAGGGTATGCTAAAATATTGGATATTTGGATTTGTTCATTTATGCTATATTTTCTTTGAGCATTAATTTTATACAAGAGGGAGTTTGTTGTATCCTTTGAAGTGATGATTACAAAACCAAAGTTAAGTATTTACTAGTATCTTGTTAAGCTTAGTATTGTTTTAGTGATCTAAATTTTTTGGAATAATGACTTACAACATAAATAATGAATATAATTTAATGGCTCAATCTGTTGACTTTAGAGCTAAGGATAATAGTATTTATAAAATGGCTTATTCACAAAGAAATTTATTTCTAAATCTTTATGGTTAGTATATTAAATCTTTAAATTCTTTGTAGTTATGACACATAGGACTATCATATTTCATGCATATGTAAATTTGGTTCAAGATTTATTTTATTTGAAAGCATTTGAGTTTGTTAATATTCATTTTTTTTATAAAAATTTTATTATTAAGAAAAATGCTTAAGCACCCCCACCGCTAAGCCCGAAAGGTTTAGGTTAAGTTCAGTATCAGTTAAGTCTGGTTATTGTTGCAATCTTTGGGTGAACCAATTTAAGACATTACTTCTGAACCAGCTTAGGCAAAACAAGTTGGGGCAGACTCGTTATTTATTTTATGTAAATCAGGTCTGGTTGGAACCCATATGCACGTGCTGAAAACTTAGATCATGACCTCCCTAAAACACCAAGGGGTCCCATTAAGTTGATAATAATATGTCGTGAAAAAAAGAAGACAAAGAAATTAAAAAAAGAAAAGTTAGCTATGGTGTTGCCTCAATTTCCCTTCCCTTCAAAACCTAGAATTCTATGACCCAGAAAGCTCTATCTAAATATCATTTGTTGTTATAATTCAAAGTGGTGTGTTCTTTATTATAAAGGGTTATCGTCCAAAGAATTATGATTATTATAAATAAAATTTTAATTAAATAAAAAATATATAAAATAATTTTGATGATGTAAATTGATTTATTTTATTCATAACCAAAGTTGATTTTTTTTATTTTGATGAAACGTAAGTGATCGTATTTTAACCTTCTTCTTTTTTGAAATTGTATTTTAACCTTCTTTATCTTAATTATAATTCCTTTTATAGCGTTGACATGATCAAAACTTCACCTTTAGTATCGGTTTTCTTTCATAATTATAATAATTATATTAATATTATTAAAATTTTGTATGTTTAGTCATAGAAAAAATTAGGTTTTTTAAATCTCATTATATACATTAAAAATGAATTTTTATTTAAAGTAATTTTAATGAACACATAATATAATTTGTCAAACCTTTTTATTTTTATCATTTATTAAAAAGCATTCAAATAATCCATTGCAAATATTTCATCTTGAATCTGTCTCCTTCATGCTTTTCCTTTTTTTTGCTACTAGTAATCTTTGATATAAAAATCAAAGAGTCTTCTCGATGAACACAAATTTATGGTATTTGCATAACACTATATAGGATTTTAATTTCGATGCCTAATTCACAAAAATATCTACTCGTTTTTGTTAAACAAACATGTCAAGTTCTATTATACCATAACCATGTTTAAAATTTCATGAAAATTTTGAAGAATTGAAATAGTTAAAAATAATGTTTGAGCTATGAAAAACACACATTTGAATGTGTGCAACATAGAAAAAAGGGATTATAACCAATAAATGATTATATAATTGTGATACAAATAGAAAATACTAAAATCTAGTTAGTTGCAAGATTTAGTAAACTTTTGATACATCAAAATTATATTGAAAAAAGAATCGAACAACCAAAGACTTGTGCAATGGAGAGAAAAACCTTCTAAAGAGGTGAATCTCAAAAGGACTTAGGTTTTTTTGGGACAAACAAAATAGGATTTCTCAATGCAAACTCGATGATTATAATTTTAGGGTGCTTGTTTTAAAAAGTAGATTGCATTTAAGTTAACTATGAAGGGGTAAGGTAAATTGGGTTAACTAGATTTAACTTGATAAACTTTTATATCTTTAAGCTCTAATTTAAATTTAACTATTTTTATATAGATAAAAAAGTATAATTTACATGAGTATACTTGATAATTTGAGCATATGATTTAATTGCTTTGAATAATAATACATATATTTTCTTATGAAAAACTTACTTAATACATTTGCATTAATACACGAAATTACATTATAAAACATTGATGTATTATTTACATATTATTAAAAGACGACAATTATGATACAACTATTGATCTTAAATGTGCATGAAAAGGGGTATAAACGTAAAAATTTCCTTCTCTATAAAATATTCCCTATGCGAAGTTGCATAAATAACAATAGATAGATGTTGATATAGCAATATCTAAAGACAAAATTTTTTGTAATAAATTGATATTTTTATTTTAAAATATTTTTTGTGATAAATTATTGGGTTGACCTTTTTTACGTATTTCTTATGATGTATTTATTTTCTCTTTGGTGGGGACACCAGCGCCATGCATGATTTTCGACGTACTTCATCTATTCAGATGCGCTCCTGCACTACCCGACGACCAAGGGAGTTACTCTTCATGAACAGGATCAATTTGGAGCCCAAAGTTGCATTTCGGGCTCGAATTAACACTCAAGAACATTATTTTTGGATTCGGGGACCCAAATTTGGCCAAAAGGCCTCTTTTTCCGGTTTTCGCCGCCGCCGGACGCCTTCCGCCGCCGACTGCGACCGTCCGCCACCGTCGGCCGTTGAGCCGACGGACCCGGGTTCGCGCGAGACGCGCCCGCGGGTGGCGGGTCGGCGCGACCCGGTTCAGGCCCGTGTCATGGATCGGGTCGCACGACCCGCTGGATGAACCGCGCCGACCCGTCTCCGACCCACGCCGACCCGTCTCCGACCCGCGAAACACGACTCGACCGCGCCAGCGTCCCCGCCGGATTCGCCGCCGCGACCGCCGCCGCCAACCGCTGCTAGCCCGCCGGATTTGCCTTAAAAGCTGTTTAGCAACAGCTTCTGGATCAGCTTTTGACTATTTTCTGTCTTTTTTTAATGTTTTAAAAGGCAGAAATTGATATGCAGCCTTTATATTTGTTATTTTCCCATTTATTTCCAAGTTTCACGTATTTTATTCCTTTAAAACTCTAAAAGTTGTTTTACCGATGTACCCTTAGGCTCTCTATAAATAGGGAGGCCTATCCCTATGTAAGGTTAGTTGATATTTGAGCTTGTTTTAAGTATTTTAGTGCTTTGCTTTCACTTGTTGAGTCATTGGTGTAATTCCAACAAGACTTCGGCGTGCTGATTCGTCGAGGCTCCGGTACTGGGAGGAGGGGTGCGAGGCCCAAGCGGTGAGAGGCCGTGCCAGTTTATCAACGACGCCATCTTCATCTTCATCCCTTCGTCGACATACTCTCCATACCCCGCCGCTACCACGACGGTAACGTATCATAACTACTCATCGTCGCATTCGCCTTTTCATCCGGATTTCGACGTTTCTCTCTCTCTTAAGATTTGGGTTCCCCTCGGACTTGAACGGTTCTTACTCGAATAATATCTATTAACTTTCTGATTTACGGTGATTTAGCGCGATTTTTGTACCTTTCAACTGCGCCGGTGCGACCATTCCACTTTTCAAAATTTATCTCGCTCGGTATTTAAACCCTTATCCGAGTACCTCGTGTCTGTGCCGTCGAGGTGTTGCGGACCTAGCCTACGGAGCGACCTCTGTGTTGCTCACGGTCCCCCTCTTGGCTAAGATTGCCTTGAACGGATGTCTCTTGCTTGTTCTTTCTTTTTCGAATTTTCACATTTTTACCTTTCAAGTTTACTTTATTTCTGGTGTGTGGATGTAATTTCTGTATTGCTCAAATTATTGTAATCCGTCCGGCATCACTCTTGATCCTTCATGAAATAGTTATTAACCATTTTGGATAGCAACACTTCATTTTATCTATTTATTTTCGTAATATCATATATTTATGTTTGCTCTACAAATCTACTATCCACGGTTAGCAGTTTCTGTTAAGCTGGCCGGGTCCAAATGTTAACGGCATATAATTATTCTACGACCGGACCATGTTGAAATCCAGTCGGTTTTCTAGTCTGCCTTGCGTCTTGTAAATGCATTTTGCCTGAATACTATATTTTCTTTTATTGTTATGTTATTATCATTTAAAATTTAATTACATAAGTCAATAAATAATGTATCAAACTCCAAATCATTAAGTATTGATGATCTTACCTACTTGGAAAAGAGATTGTAATCCATTTTGATCATTGACCTTATTGTTCTTGCAGACGTAGACCAAGATTAAGGAGACATAGCACCTTGATAGATAATTTTACTATAGTAATACATTTGGTTATGAAATACAAGAAGGGATTTCGAAACAATCTAGTTGATATTTTGTAAAGGAAGCCAATATGTTCTATATGTTTATCAACAATAATACAAATTTATTTGATGATAGATGATTAATTTTTGTTGAAGTATGTTAAAAATCTCAATTATTATGAGATTGTGAACGATATAAAAGTTGGGAGACCCTTGGTTTACTCACAATGAGAGTGGTTATTATATTATGGGAGTCAACTATGCATTCCACAAGGAGAAGATCGGATATATGAATATAAGAAGTAGATACATTTAAACTCTGATGACATTTCTTTGTAAATAAGGCCATTCTCAATTTGTGGAGAAATGTTCCTTGGATTGAATGAAGCTAGATGTTATGATGTATGCTTAAGCATGTGTGTTTCATAGTAATTTTAAGCTTGTCAGAAAGAAATATGGATTGTATTTAAGCATGTGTGTTTCATAGTAATTCTAAGCCTGCCAGCAAGAAATATGGATTGTGTTTATTACTCTTGACACCAAATCAATCTTGCAAAAGTGCATTGATGGACTTCTTCAAAATTTTGCCACTAGACAAGTCCACAATTATCCATTTGTGTTCCTACTCAAGTTCTCAAAGATGATCGAGCTTTTACCTTACTGATATGAAATCATGAGTGAAAAAGCAACATGTCTTTTTTTGATAAGGTATGCATGCACCATATGTTACTGACTAGTATCGTCTCTAATTGATATTCATGATGTTGACTAAAATCTAGTGTTCTTTTTGGATGATGATGAATACAGCATTACAACAAAATATAGTTTTTCACCTTCAAACTAATAATTAGATAGAAATAGTTAATTTAGTCATGGTACATATAGTGATGGAGTATAACTTGAAGCATACAAAGGCTTGGGATGAAAGTATACCATAACTAGTTTTTCTATAATTGATTTGTGTGTAGTTCTACTAACAAAATCCATTCAAGGTATATTTTGTGTTTTTACCACAAAGTTCATTTGATGTAGTTTTCTATCTTAATAGCTCTAAGGAATTGAGGAAATTGCACAAAAAAATGCATATAGTTTCATCAAGAATATTAAGAGAATGTACATTGAGATAGAGAAATAGTTGGAGCTTTTGTAGAAGTACAAAAAGAAAGCATGACAAACATCATGTCAAAAAATGTTGGCATTGAAGATTTAGTTTTATTATATCTCAAGAAAGATAGATTAAAAGATGAAGACAAGAAGTTGAGGAAAATTTGATATGAGTTAAGTGTTTTAGTGACAACATTTCAAAAGTATTTAGTGGTGAACATCGAGAATCTAAGGCTGTTTGAGTTATCATTGTTAGATGAAGTGAAGATAACTAAGAGGAATTACCAACTTTGGAAGGCCTCACGAGTAATGATGAGGATTTTTACCCGATGATATTATCCTCAAGGGAAGAGAGAAAACCATAAGTCTTGGTAGCACATTTCCTTCAGTATTAGACAAGAAGAACAAGTATGGGAAACCACTAAGTGATAAGACCTATATCAAAGAGAAATCGAGTTCCTTCACTTCATTATTTCAATTTGATACATAAAAATACCTTAATTGTCTTCCCCAAGGGACCAAAAGATTTAATGAGACTTGAATATAAAAAAAGAAGAGAAATAAGATCGATGTTTGATCTAAATTTACAGGAAGAGAGATTACTCAAGAAAATGTGCCTTGGGAAGTATTGTGGACATCTAATGAAAAGTAGATAGTCTTCACCTCCTTCAGAAAATATAAGCACTATAACCTGAGACTAAGGGTGTTACAGCCTTATTTTTTCTTTATTTTATTTTATTAAATTATGAATTTTTAAAGATTTTGATAGATTTGTAATATTGAGGATATATTTGTAATTTTGTAAATGTCGACATAGTTCAATTCATTTTGGCGGAAGGTATAGTTGTAATTTTAAATTTGTTGGCTGCGCTGGGTATATATTCAATAGTAGGAATTTCGGCGCAGGTTTATTTCTCATGACGGAGGATATATGTGCTAATAAAAAAAATTGGGAAGGGTTGATATGCAAAATGCAGTTCAGGGCAAGTCGGTTTCGACCACGGTTATAAAAGCTGAAACCCGGGTGCATTTGAAAAGCACTTATGCGAACACCGACTACAAGGAGGTTGTCAGAGTGCGAGGGTGAGATTTCCAAAGACTGCCGCCGTACTCAGCGAGGTTCCGGCACGCTACAGTAACAACCGACGAGGATTTCCGTAAGGTAAGAGATCATTTAAAATAGGTTTAAATGATTTTATATTTGGATTTTATATTTAAGTAGACGAAGTTAAAATAAATTTTTATTTCATTATTTTCTTAAGTTAAATAATAATTTAATTATCTTTTAATTTTTTAAATTTGTTATATATACTTCGATTTAAAATAATATAATAATTAAATATATTATTTCACTGAAAACATTATAACTTAATATAAAATATTATAAATGATTATTTATTTATATTAATTACCTCTATAATTATATTAAAATATTACATATTTATTTTTTTTGTCTTATTTAACTAATAATAACCCTATTTTTATAAGACAAGAAAAACTTCTCTCTCATTTATCACATCAAACCAATACGCTGGCTTTTTCCTATTCGTAATCCCTACCTTTACCTTCTTCTCCCAAATCACACAAAACCCAGCCATGAAGAACCCAAGGAGGAAACAGAGTTGGGCATATCCTCTTCTCCTTCCTCTCTTACCGTATTAGGAAAGTGGGCCAGCTCCTACACCCACTGCGTCCAGTTCGCAGCCGTCGCACGTTTACGGGATGAGCTCCGCCGGCTCCAGGTGGAGCTCTCCGTTGGCGGCTTTGTTAGCCAATGGTTCTTTTGGCGGTGACCGGTTAGGGTTCCTGGAAATCATCGTCGAGTGCAGATCCTACTGGAAGGCGGTCTTCGAGGTCCTCGACAGGTTCAGCGCCGCGGGAGAGAAACGGCGAGGATGAAACCACCAAAGAAAAATAACACAGGTGTTCAGTTTAAATATAATTTAGTTAATTTTATTTAAAAAAAAACAGTTTAAATATAATTTTATTAAACACAAATAAGATTTCAACTGAATCATAGAAGAAAGTTTCAAGGAGACAAAAACTATGATACAGGTCATGGGTGAACGATCACATGAAGATATCATGAGATCATTTTACAAAAGAATGAATGATAGAAGCTTGAAATGGTTAACACTGCATGAATCATAGAAGCCCAGGCCTGGAATGGAAGGGAAAGTGAGGAACCGTCGTTTTTAGTGTCTCTCTTCTCTTCTTCTCAGCCTTTTGTTCCTTGTTCTTATCGTCCATCTCTACGTTCCTCGCTGGGGTGGTTTTTTCACGGTTCATGGGCTCAACCTTGCCGTCCACAGACCAGAAGCAGGAGAAGAGGCTCATACCCATCTGATTTGTTGATCTTCTCTCTTTCTTCTGCGGCAAATCTGTTTGCTACTTGGAGTTCGATGCTCAGCGGTGTTCTGCTTAGCCCTCTTATAGAAAAAAAGCGAAGGAAGGAATCTTCCCTGCAACACTTGAGGAGGTCGAGGAGGACCTGGCTTTTCCGCTGTAGCTTGCTGAAGAAGTAAAAATGTGGTCAAATCAAGAACTTGGTCCGCAAGTTATCAACGACTTCGAGTTATAATTGAGAAATCACGAAAAAAAACACATGGTTAATAAATAAATAAATACTCTATTTCGTAAAAAATAATTTAATTACTTTTAAACTTCACATACCAACCATGAAATCTTCTTTTATTTAAAAGCAAGGTCTAGCAAAATTTAATGCTAATAAATCTATGATAGTGTTATAATAATATCAATAATGTTGAGAAGTATTCAACAATATGAGTATAATAATTTTGTTACAATCATGTATCTTTTTAAGAATAGATTATTATTTATTTTGAAGTTAAAAAACAGTATAATTAGGTAATTTTATTATCCTTATTTTAATGTTGTTTGATAAACTTGTGATAAAAATCAATTTAATTCAAAATTTGCAAGTATTTAGTCGCAGATAAAATTACTTATTACGATAAGTCTAATTTTAAGGTAATTATCATAGGTAGACGCCATCAAATATGTATAGAGAAGTGTTCTTCAAAAGATCTTAGAACTTATTATATGTGTTTTGAGATTTTAGACGATTAATTAATGAAACAAATTTTGGATTCTAAATGATTAAATTATGACAAGATTAGATGTTACAATCAATCATAAGAGAGTAATTTGATTGCCAACAAATAGCTTAATTATACTAATCAAACGATCTGATAAACCTAATTAGATGAATTATTTGAGATTATTTATAAAAATAATGAATTTATAATATTTAAATAAGCAAATTATTTGATCAATATTATGATAATATATCTAGTATTATAAATATTTATTTTTTTATCTTTATTTTATAAAATATTTTTAGACTTGGTTTTGATTAATTTTCAAAATTTAACATAAAGTTTTGCATTAATTTTGATATATCAAAATTAGATTTTTCTTTTATTTCCTTTTTACATCCCTTTCCATTTTGCAAGTCGGCCGAATTTTTAAATTTCCATTTCTTTTCCTTTTTTCTATTTTAAAAAACAGTATATAATAATATTATAATTTATACTATGAAAATAATTTGATATATTGTATTGTTAATCAATTTATTTCAGCCAAAATTTCTGATTATTTTTCAATAGGTACAACACGTCGAGGATTTGAAAAAAATTTTCTTAAAAAATAATATTATCTCTTTTTTTACTCTTAAATAATTTTAATTAATTACTTATCTTACAAAAGAAATTATAAGTATAATACATTTCTCAATAAATATAGGTAATTATCTTCTTTTTTTTTTCTAATTTTATAATAATATTTATATGTACTTTTATATTCATTGATTTTGTTTTGTTTCATACAAATGATCTCAAAGAACACAAACAACACATAAAATCAAATAGTATAACAAAAGCACATTAAATATTTTATTTAAAATATAATTCATCTGTTGGCCATAGCAAAATAATGGTCAACTCAACAAATACTTTTTAATACTATTAAAGTTTATCAAATAAAATAATTCTGATTTTTTAATCACTTTTGTTTATGTTATTTCATTTTCTCCACAATTGAGCTTTTAACGTGATTCACTTTAAAAAAACATGTTGCTATCCTATGGGTCTCTTCGAGATATTTTCAATGTTATCTAAACATTTTTATTTTGAATTTCTTTCTTGCTATTATTATTTTTTTGTTATATTATAATATAAGAATATAATATAATTTATTTGCAAATATAAAATATTAGCTTATTTATATTGCTTGGACTAATAACCAGCAATCGATTTCGACAAGAAATTAGTTTTATTTTGACATTTGTTTTAACTTTATAAAAACATTTTTAAAAAAAAGAGAAAAAGACAAATTAGCTATGATAATCGTGAGCATTAATAAATTATCTTTTTTTCTTACAAAAGAAATTATAAGTTTAATATATGTCTCAATAAATACAGCTAATTATCTTTTTTTCTTCTAATTTTATAATAAAATTTATATGTACTCCAAGATGCTACAAGATTCCCAAAGAGCCTATGTGAAATGACAAAGAGTTGCTTAACTCCAAATCATGAAGTATTGATGATCTTACCCACTTGGAAAAGAGATTGTAATCCATTTTGATCATTAACCTTATTGTTCTCTTAGAAGTTGACCAAGATTAAGGGAACATAGCACCTTGATAGATAGCTTTACTATAGTAATACATTTTGGTTATGAAATACAAGAAGGGATTTCGAAACAATCTAGTTGACATTTTGTGAAGGAAGCTAATATGTTCTATATGTTTATCAACAATAATATAGATTTAGTTGGTGATACATGATTAATTTTTGTTGAAGTATGTTAAAGATCTCAATGACTATGAGATTGTGAAAGATATATAAGCTGGGAGACCCTTGGTTTACTCACAATAAGAGTGATTATTATATTATAGGAGTCAACTATGCATTCCACAAGGAGAAGATCAGATATATGAATATAAGAAGTAGATACATTTGAACTTTGATGACATTTCTTTGTAAATAAGGCCATTCTCAATTTGTGGAGAAATGTTCCTTGGCTTGAATGAAGCTAGATGTTATGATGTATGCTTAAGCATGTGTGTTTCATAGTAATTCTAAGCTTGCCAACAAGAAATATGGATTTTCTTTATTACTCTTGACACCAAATCAATCTTGCAAAAGTGCATTGATGGACTTCTTCAAAATTTTGCCACTAGACAAGTCCACAATTATCTATTTGTGTTTCTACCCAAGTTCTCAAAGATGATCAAGCTTTACCTTACTGATATGAAATCATGAGTGAGAAAGCAGCATGCCTTTTTTTGATAAGGTATGCATGCACCATAGATTACTGACTAGTATCGTCTCTAATTGATATTCATGGTGTTGACTAAAATCTAGTATTCTCTTTGGATGATGATGAATACAGAATACATCATTACAACAAAATATAGTTTTTCACATTCAAACTGATAATTAGATAGAAATAGTGAATTTAGTCATGGTACATATAGTGATGGAGTATAACTTGAAGCATACAAAAGCTTGGGATGAAAGTATACCATATCTAGTTTTTCTATAATTGATTTTTGTGTAGTTCTACTAACAAAATCCATTTGAGGTATATTTTGTGTATTTACCACAAAGTTCATTTGATGTAGTTTTCAACGACTTCGAGTCGAAATTCAGAAAACACTGAACAATACAACATGGTTAATAAATAAATAAATACTCTATTCTTTAAAAAATAATTTAATTTATTTTAAATTATTTTAGATATTCATCTTTACATATTATATAAACGTAATAAATTATGATATTTGATTGCTCAGCGGTGTTCTGCTCTGCCCTCTTATAGAAGAAAGGGAAGGAAGGAAAGAGGAGGAGTTTGCCTTGGTGAAGAAGTAAGAATGTCAAATCAAGAACTTGTTCCGCAATTTATCAATGACTTCGAGTCGCAATTGAGAAATCACGAAAAAAAACATGGTTAATAAATAAATAAATACTCTATTTTATAAAAAATAATTTAATTATTTTTAAAACTCACATGCCAACCAGGAAATCTTCTTTTATTTAAAAACAAGGTCAAGCAAAATTTTATGCTAATACATCTATAATAGTGTTATAATAATATCAATAATTTTGAGAAGTATTCATCAATATGAGTACAAAGCTTATAATTTTGTGACATTCATGTATCTTTTTAAGAATAGATAATTATTTGTTTTTAATTTAAAAAACAATATAATTAGATAATTTTATTATCTTTATTTTAAAGTTGTTTGAATAATTTGATTAATCTCTTAAATTTTTAAAATTTAGAGAAAAGATTGTTATTTTAGATATTAGTATTTACATATTATATAAATGTAAAAAATTATGATATTTAATTATTTAGATTTTGTCACTTGTTTTCACTTGTTGATTTCTCTTTATAAATTTATGCTTTTATACTTTTTTTTATTTTTCATAATTAGTTAGATTAATTGAAGGATCTTCATCAAATTAACACAATATTTTATTTTATTTTTGTTATGAAACATTTGAATTACGGTGTTCTAAATTTAATATTATTAGTTTGGGTTTACAATTAAACTAAAATAGATATTCTTTTAATATTATTTATACATATTTATATACTTAGTTTTTAGTAAAGAATAATTATTAAGGTTCATCTAATCGAGTTGAATTCCTTTTTTAAATGGAAGATCTAATTAGTTATAAAAAATAAATATGCCAAAGTATCGAATATTTCTAAGCCTAATCTAACTATCACCCTGCTCCTCTAAGATTGGTTCCAATCTCCTCCTTCGAACTTCCAACAAAAGCGAAGGTCATGAACGATATAATCGCCTATGGTCATCAGTAGACCGTCGTCGCTTCTCCGCTTCCCCTCTCCTTCAATCTCTATGTATGCTTTGCTCGTCTTCTGTTTTTTTGCATTGGTATTCTTCTTTTCTCAAAGGCAGATCTCTGAAATTGATATTGGTCTCCACCTCTCCGAAGTGACTCCCTCAATCTACTTCTATAGATTCCTTAGCATTTTTCTATGACATTTAAATTGTGCCCGAATCGTTTTACTCTGTGGTGTTATCGATCTCTTGATTTTTGGTGCAATGTAGCAGAGAGATCTACATAGACTGTTATGTTATTATGTTATTGATGAAAATAAAGTGAAATAAAGGAGGAAGAAACTTGAAAATGGTAGCAGAAACCTTAAAATGTTGGAAGACAAAAGTAATGAATTTTAATTTTATTCATATATAATAATAAAGCAACACATACACCTTTTATAAACAACAAAAATAACTAATCCCTCATTTGTGTTCTTAATTTAAAATTTAAAAGTACACCTTTTCATAACAACTTTTGATAAGAAACAAAACAACTAACCCACCTTTTTTGTTTAAAATTTAAAATTTGTAACAAAGACTTAAAGTTTGCTAACATTACTCTCCCTCAAACTTGAAGTATCTTCAAACATAATTGATTTCGTAATTCTTCAAACTTCTTCACTTCAAACGATTTAGTGAAAATATCAGCCACTTGCTCTTCAGTACTACAATGTACTAGATTTATTGTCTCCTTGTTGACATGATCACGAAGAAAATGGGACCTTATCTCGATATGCTTGCTTCTCCCTTGTTGAACTGGATTTTTTGCTAAGTTGATGGTTGACATATTGTCAATAAAGATAGTTGTTGGCTCTTCTTGTTGATGATGTAACTCCTATAGTAAATTTGCTAACCAAATTACTTTATAAATTATTGGTAAAATTGCAATATACTCTATTTCACGAGATGAAAGAGCAATGACATCTTGTTTAATTGATCTCCACATAAATACTAATGAACCTAAAAAGAAACAATAATTTGTTATACTCTTTCTTTCATCTATATCACCTCTCCAATTACTGTTAGAGTAGCCATATAAGTCTGTCCCACTTTGGTTAAAAGATTATAGAGTTTGTAGGTTTTTAACTCATCACTATACCCTATGAATTTATATTTTTCACATTTATCATCTAATTTCTTCCTTAATACATCAGTACCCATTCATATGCAATGCAACCAAATATAAGAAAATAAGAAACACTCGGTGTATATCCACTCCAAGCTTCTTGTGGAGTCATATAATGCAAAGCTTTATTATGACAACGATTCAATGAATAAGTTGATTATATAATTTCTTCGTTGAGCTACTTTATTTTGTTATGGAGTATAACTTGTAGCAAGTTGATGTTGTATGCCTTCTTACTTATATAATTGAATAAATTCATTTCATGTTACTCACCATCTCTATCAAAACTAAGACTTTGAATGAATAGCATTTTCAACCTTACATTTGACCTCTTTAAATATAAAGATAGCAATAGATTTTTTCTTAATAAAATATGTCCATATTTTTCTACTAAAATCATCTATGAAAGTAATAAAATACTTATTACCTCAATTAGATAATGACACCAATGGATCACAAATATTTGTATGAATAAGTTGCATTAGTCTTTTAGCTCTCCAAGTATTATTCTTTTGAAATGGTAGACGATGTTACTTTCCAAGTATACAAGCTTCATATATATGATTTAGATCATCTAATAAAGGAAGGCCTTTCACCATTCCTTCATTTGCCAATAATTTCAAACCTCTAAAGTTAAGGTGACCATATGTTAATGCCATTTCAAAGAATCGTTTGAAAGATACCTAGATAACAAACTTTACTTGTTGACTTTAAATGAAGAAGAAACATACGATTTGCTGATATCTTTACTTTAGTGATATTCCTTCCTTTTGAATCTTGCAAAAGAAGATAACCATTCTTTATATTTATAATATACCATTTCTCAATCAATTACTCAAGGCTTAGAATATTACTTTTCATATCAGAAATAAAATGTTACACCCCATTTTTCCTAGGCTGATTTTTGGCATACATTTTTTTTTTTTTACATATAGACAGCTCAGATCGTCCCATACCAACCTGAGTAGCCTATGAAAAACATAGGATATAACACATCATTACACACCTACTTTCCTTAACAATGTGGATCCCATCTCCCGGGTACACCGTCAACTCAGGATTCATGACTCCTGAATTAACAGATGGACTCGCGCAATGTTACTCCTACTAGACCCAATACTCCTATCCCATACCGATAGGAGAACTGATCTAATAGAAGTCTGAACCCCCATGGTAAGTTCCATAGTCATGTAATGACCTCACCATCAAAAAAAGATATATAACATCCACATAATTAAATATATAAATATGGCACTCCACACACTATAGCACCAAAACAATAAGTAAGACAGTGAATGGAAACTACATCACAAGAATAAGATCCAAGTCCAACAAGTGCAACATCATCCAACCAGATACATAAGTCAGATTCATCCTCACACAATACCTGACATAAGAATAATAGTCTCACTGAATACATCCAATAGCATCAATCACACTAACCAAAATGTCTCAGAAATCACAGATCAGATATCCTCCACTAGCCTACTGACCACGATCCCACCTAATCTGGGTGGCGTCAAGTCTGCCGAGCCGCTGGAAAAATATAGATAATAAAGGAATGAGCTACGCCCAGTAGGAAAGACAGCTAGTAAAACTCACATGCAAGAGAAGGATAATAGCAAGAGTATAGGAATACAGCATAACAATGTATGGTGGAAAGGCACTCTCAGTTCCAGACTCCGACCAATCACAGTCACCCCTAGTCACACCAGAGTAGCTCTCCTCTGGGGTTCCAGGTAGCATGCCAGCGGGACACGCCCATCTTTGCGCACGCATGGTGCCTAGGCAAAGCATGCCAGCGGGACACGCCCATCTCTGCGCACGCATCACAACGCCTAGCACCCGACACCGCAGCGTCTCTCGTCAATCAATCTTCCGGAGACTATAGACAAACCAGTCACATAGATCTCTAGCCAACGTGAGACGCCCCTGCCACCCTCAGGCACGCAGGCCTACACACTTGGCTAGCCACGGCGAGTCACCCCTGCCACTGCCACTCTCAGGCGCGCAGGCCTACACTCATGGACCAGAAGAGATCGACTCAGCCACCGTCCCAAGAAGTCCTCTCCCAACAATTTCCATAGAAGCCACGCCCCTACAGTCATTGCCAAGCTATAACTCCAAGATTCGACAACATGTGTCCAGATACAACAAGGCGCATACCAGTCCACATGTATACTGTGGAAGCTAAGTCTGTACCGCACAGTTACCTACCACAACCACCCTAAAACATCATATAGGGCCTATAGTAGTCCGGTCCATTATGCCAATCCGTGAAATATGCCAACATTGAGTAACCTGACTCAATCCATGCCATTGTCGTCCAAGCAACACAACTGTACTAGTTACTAACTGTTTTGGTAGCATCCATGTACCATACCTCTGTCTGACTGTTTCAACTGTACTGTCATCACTGATAACATTTTTCCCTACTTCAGGAAATTTTTTTTACATACGGATCTCCAGAATTTTCAAGATCACTCAAATCCCAATTTCTCTTTTTCTAAATTTTTTCCAGAATTTAAAATCCCGAAATTCTAATTACTGCATTTTTTTTTCAAATTCCAAAAAAAATCAAATTCTGCCCTTTCTAAATTTTTCGAAATTCGGAATAAATTTCCGAATTAAAATTTAAATTCACATATATCCTTTTTCCGAAAATTCGGATTAATTTCCGAATTAATTTTTTTTTTCAATTTCCACATATATCTTTTTTTTTCGAAAATTCGGATTAATTTCCGAATTAAATTCCTCCGCGCCGTTCGTCCGCGCCTAATCCCGCTGAACCGGTTTTCGCTGCCGGTTCGGGCCTTCGCGCTGAACCGAGAACCCACCGGCCGAATAATTAATCAAATTTCCAGCCGACGTTTAACATTTAAATTATTAATAAATATTGAATAATTACAATTACTTAATTAACTAAACCGAAATTAATCTAATCCATCTCCTTCCTCCGCCTGGCGCCTGCGAAACCCTAGCGGACGATTCCTCCGGGAAAATTCCGTTTCCCCCGTCGATTTCCGGCAACCGAGATCAAAGAGAAACAAAATTCGATGTTCATACTATCATAATGTTTCAATAATTGCCACTAATTTCTAAGGTTCAATCAAAATTTCCGCCAAAGTTTCATCCGATCCCCATTTTAACAATCTATGAAATTAAACAATTTTCAGCATTTGATACTATCTTAACATGATTAAAGCACATAATCGAATCAACACATGCTTGGTAAAATTTCCAAATTCAGCGGTTATAATTTTCTGAAGAAAAACCCTAAAATGCTAAAATCAATAATTTGCATTAATCAATTCCAAAAATCACAATTCGCATGCTCCGATAGCTATTTGCAAAATAATCCATATTTTAATTTGCTACATAACTAATTTAAAATCTGAATTTCCTACCTTTCTTCTCCGGCGACGGTGAAGCTCGCACGCGACCAACCGCTGCTCCTCGCCGAACGAAACCGGTACCAATCGATTCTCCTCGGTCCCGCGAACCTCCAGGTACAAAAAGCCCCTTGAAAGGCTGCCGGAAAGTATCGCCGTTCGCCGCGAACACCTCGTCTCCGGCCACCGCTCGAAACCCTAACAGCCGAACAAATCAGGTTAAATACCCAGCTTAAACCGGTAATAACCCGTTAAGAACCCATTAAGCGCCGGTTGACCTTCTAATAACGCAGCTTAAACCCGATCAGCCGGTTAATCTCCACCGTTGATCTCGTCCGTCCGATCTGCTTATCCGTGGCTTATCCAACCGCACGCGCAAACGTACTCGGCGAACCGCCCCCCGCCTTCGCTGAACCGCTCCGGTCCGGTTCACGCGCGGTAAAAACCAAATTCCGGTTTAAAAATCTAATGGACCGATTTAAATAGATTTTCGAATTTCCAAAAATCCAATAAATCCAATTAAACAGGGAAAATTACTTAGAAATTTCCTCGGTGCTCCGAAAAATCCCCAGAAAATTTTAGAAATTCCAATAGCCTCCAATTGAGCTCCTGGCTCATCCTACTGTCGATCTGAAATCATCCAAGCCACAATTGAATTATTGAAGATTAAACGTATAATATTTTACCGGGTATAACATAAAATATACATGTAAAATAGTAATTTAAAACCCATTTGATTTCTAAAGTTTTAAATTAACTTTGCCTTCAACTTTCAACTTTGATGAGTCTCCAAGACTCAAACTTGCTTACACATTTTCAATTGAATCTAATAGATGACTTTTTTCACACATATGATTTCTTATTCCCGAGTCAAGAAAAAATATATCTTCTCTTTCGTTGCCCTCTTTTTTAGCCAATAATGATATTGACTCTTCTTGTGATGTTTCAGCATAGTTTGATTGGTTATTCTTATGCCAACAATCAGAAGCATAATGACCAAACTTATGACAATTATAATATTCAATAATTCTTCCTTATCCTCAACCTCGATAAGCATTATTTCTTTTATGCCCGTGTTGAGTGTAAGATTGACTAAATTGTTGTTGAGATTTGTTTTAGAAACAACCTCTTTCATGTCTTCGATATGAATCTCATCCTCTTCTCCTTGAATTAGAATTCTCTTTCTTTAAGGTATTGATTTCTTTTAAAATCAACTTTGATTCTAATGCTTGATCAATAGGTAGTGCAACTTGAAGTTTTTTGTGCTTAAGGAAATACTACAAGAGGGGGGGGGGGGGGGTGAATTGTGGTAAATAAAATTTTTCGATTTTAGGTTTCAATTAAAAATTAAATCTGTTAAGTGCGAATAAGAAGAAATATAACACACCAGATTTTTAAGGTGGTTCGACTCAAAATCGAGCCTACATCCACCCCCAATCGGTGTTGGGAAAAACAACACTAAAAATACCAAATTACAATCGAGTTTTTTCGTACGGTTCACCTCAAACCTACTTGGGATTTTTTCTACGGCTAATCCCGAACCTACTTGAGTTTTTACGGGCTCAACTCAAACCCCAGGCTTTTGCATAATGCCGGGATGCCCTTACCCCAAAGAACAAAATGCAAAAATTGGCAAAAACTTAAAAGAACTTGAAGTGAAATAAGAGGCACACACGACCGAAAAATAGAGGAATAGAGATTCAGAGATTTTTGAAGCAATAACCTCTAATTTTGGAATCCTTCTTGCCACTTTCTCTTTATGAAATTGGAAGCACCGTATTCACTTGATTTTGCTCGAAGTCGTGATCTGAAAGCTTTGAGATCTTAGCAAAATGTAACCTCTTCATTCTTCCTTATTTATAGAGCTTAAATTTGAGCTCTAAAATCACTCCCAACGGCTCTTAAAATCAACTAGTCGTTTGGGTAACGGACGAAAAATAGCTACCGTCCGATTCGGGCCCAAACAGGGACGGCACAGATTGAATCTCAAATTTACCGTTTGAGATTAATCCCGTCCGTTCGATCTGGGAGTGATTCATCTGAGCAGAGCGCATACTACCTTGTATGTATTAGTAAAATGTGTTCTGGCATAATTCAAATTAAAACAGTTTACCTCAATGGTTTCGCGTCCTTGCGCATATCCACGCAGCCTGGGTTCAATTCTTCTGCATGTCATTTTAGGCTAAATAATCTCAACCTAAAGATCGCGCTTGTTCTTCTGATTTGTTTGATAGTAAGGTTGGAGTTTAGTCCCACATCGCGGAATATGCTTTGTCATTGCGCTTTAAAGCTAATTCGCTTCCTTTTACTCTCTAACCTCTTTGAGGCTGGCTCCCCCTTTCCTTGACCAAGATTTCATCACCTTGTTCGGGTTGACTTGATCTTGCACCGTTCCGTCGTCGCCTGTGACCTGAAATTGCGGTGCTCCGTTCGGCGTTGCCTGCAACCTGAATTCCTTTGGACTATGGGCGCCCCTACCAGGTCAGCCCACAAATTTTTATATTTATTATTATTTTTTTTTAAATTACTAAAGGCCTGGACGGGCCAGTGGTCGGGTCGGGTCGACCCGCCCAATGCTACAGTGAAAATTCCCGAGAGTAACATTTTTTTAGAGTGTCTTGTGGGATTTTTTGTGCCAAAATATTTAATATAAGTGTACCAAAATAATTTTATATTACCATAGTATTATAAATTTTCTAAATGACTATAAAAAGAAATTCATGAAAACTAATTCTTAAATAATTTTAAAAAATCAAATACCAATGTCTATACTTTTTATCAATAAAGCTTGACCCAAAAATAAAAATTCAATAATTATTAATTTTATAACATTTTTAAATATTAATACTACTAGTGTGACACATCATCTCAAAATTTGGACATATCAAATTTAAGAAAAATAAAAAAAAATCAAGTATGAAAGCTTTAGTACATGTCTTCAATTTCTTTGAAGCTTTTCATGACTCCAAGAGCCTTGAAGACTATTATTTTAGGCATTTAAAGTTCATGACTTGTCTTAATTGAATATTAACAATTTTGTTTAGAACAAACCCATATGAAATATAAACATTTATTCTTAACTCATCAAACACAAGGGTGTAACACAACTTCAGCCCTTTTTTTTAGTCGTTGATCATGCGCTCATAAAGAATCCATTAACTCTACAATAGATAATCTATCTATATCTTTAGATTCTTCAATTGCTGTTACCACATGCTCAAACATAGGAGTTAAAGAACGAAGTACCTTTTCGATCACACGTATATCGTCAATTTGTTTACTATTTCTTTTCATCAAATTCATAGTAGCAATCAAGTGTGAGACATAATCTGAGATAGTCTCATTTTCATTCATCTTTAATTGCTCAAAATCACCCCTAAGGATTTAAAGACATGTATGCTTCACACGTTCAATACTTTTGAAGATTTTGTAGAGTTTATTCTAAACTTCTTTGCTTGTAGTCGCTTTTGCAACTTTCTCAAAAGTGGCTTTATCAAGCCCTTGATATATCAAGAATAATGTTTTTTTATCTTTTTTCTTATTTTCTTTCAATAGTTTCTTCTTTGCTTCAGTAGCATCTAATTCATCAAAGCCATCAATAAGGATCTCCCAAAGGTCTTGTGAGCAAAGAAGAGCTTTAAATTGAATGCACCAATTATTATAATGATTGCTCGTCAATCTAGGAAACATGTGTTGCATAATTCCTGACATTTTAAAAAAAAACGCCCTTTCAAAAAATACTTCTACTATAAAGGGGGGATTAGTTTTTTTTGTTTCTTATGAAAATATAAAAAATGTCAAAAGATCTTTACTTATCACCTTGGTGTGGTAGTTGTTGATAATTTTATCGAGAAAATCAATTACAATTGGTTACATGAACTAACATTTTTGATGTCTTCTTTGGTTTTGTAAGTTTTGATAAAAAAAAATATAGTTTTGAAAAACCATTGAAAAGGCATCGTTATGACTATTTTGTTGCTTAAACAAAGCCTAAGGCGACTCTAGAACTAGTTTGGAGACTACTTAGAAAATTGTTCAAAGGTTGGTCAGAGATTACTCGAAGGTATGTTAGAGAATTGATTGATGGTAAATTGAGGAATATCTTTGAGCCTTAAATGCTTGATGAAATTTTATTATTTCCAAAAGTTAGATATCCCTATTCTTAAAATCCAAAATAAAATGAAATGAAAACATAATTCTATATTTATATAGAAATTAGAGTTATCAATTCAATCAAATGTAAATTCAAGTGAATCTAAATTTGAATTAAAAAAAAAGATTTATTTGATAGAGTTTTAACTTGTTTGTGTTCTATCTAGGGATGGTTTAGTTATAAACTAAGGGTGATATGATGTCATGGGGCGAAAATGTTGAATCCTATACTTTTGGTAAATTTAGAAGAGCATGATATGGTTTTAGCATGCAAATTAAATAAACAATGATAAAATAGGAAAACAACAAATACATGCAATATTTGAAATTGGAAGACTAAAAACAAGGGATTTGATAGTAGATAGTCAAAACAAATTTAAAGAATAAAAATAAGTATCCATGAAAAAGGAAGTTATGACTTGAAAAGAATTGAAAAATAAAATGCTTAGGCTTGAAAAGCACCATAATAACACACATTTGCTTCCATTATAGATTTCATTTTAGGATGAATTTTGACCTCTTGTCTAGGAAGTTAACGAAAACAAAGACGAAGAAACCATTATAGATTGAATGAGCTCTATTTTTGTGAATGTAGTTCATAATATTGTGCTGCAAAGAATTCTATTTCACAAGTGTTTCTGCATGTTAGTAAGGTAAGAAGAATGCCTGTACATCACCTTAACCTTGTTACTAGTTCTAAACAATGCTACAGATTTTTTTTTATTTTTTTTATTTCATTTTTAAATCCTTTTCCATTTTGCAAGTCGTCCAAATTTTTAAAAAACAATATATAATAGTATTATGATTTATGTTTTCAAAACAATTCGATACATTATATTATTAATTTATTTATTTCAGTCAAAATTTCTGAGTATTTTTCAATATGTACAATGCTTTAGGAATTTGAATTAATTTCGCTCTTGTCGTAGCTTTGAAAAATATTTTCTTAAAAAAATAATATTATCACTTATATTTACTATTAATTAATTACTCATCTTACAAAAGAATTTATATGTATAATATATGTTTCAATAAATACAGCTAATTATCTTTTTTTCTTTTTATTTTATAATAAAATGTATAAGTAACAAACTCTATTGTATTCACATAATTTAACAAACATTAAAATCTAATTAAATATAAAAAATGATAATATTTTTCTTAAATTTCTTATCATAATAGTTTACAAATTATGATAAGTTAAATCATGAAGAATAATAACATAAAAACATTTACGTGCAACTTTATAATAATATAGCTATTATCGTAAATGTTTAATTTTTTTCATTTTTTTTGTAAAATATTTCTCTCTTAAGTTTTGTAAAAGTTACAAAATTTTATCTAAAATGATGTTAATTTTGATATGTAAAAATTAATAATATATATATTTTTCATTTTTATATTATTTTATAATTTTTATCTAAAAAACATGTTTAGATCTTAAATGCTTGATCACATCATATGATTTAGAGATTGAATGTTGATACTATGAAATTATCTGATTAAAACGATCAAATCATTTGCTCAAATGATCCTCTTAAGATTGATTCGAATATTGGTCTTGTAAATGGATATTCTGATCATTTAAATGTCGAAGTGCTATCATGTTGGTAAATTTCGAAAAACACGCTTGACTTCGAGCGAAATGTATAGATGCATGCACAACCTCGACTTATAGCAATATTTTAATTCTTTTATACATTACAAATTTAGCTAAAATTTTGTAGAACTGATTAAATTTAATTTTTCAACTTATTTTTTTTTAATCAATTCATCCTTTTTATAGTTGCCCTATAATTATAATACATGAATGTCGTTTTACAAATTAAGAAAAACTAAATTTTAAATAGCATAGTTACGTTCTTGTGTAATTTTATTATAGTGTATCTAGTATCATAAATATTTAATTTTTTTATCTTGGTTTTGTAAAATATTTTCTTACTTTGTATTGTAAAATTTTCAAAATTTTAGTTAAAGTTTTGTATTAATTTTGATATATAAAAATTACATTTTCTTTTATTATCATTTTACAACCCTTTCCATTTTGCAAGTCGGCCAAATTTTTCAATTTTTATTTCTTTTCCTTTGTTCTATTTTAAAAAAAGTATATAATAATATTGTAATTTATACGATGAAAATAATTTGATATATTGTATTATTAATCAATTTATTTCAGCCACAATTTCTGATTATTTTTCAATTGGTACAACAAGTTGAGGATTGAAAATAGTTTGACGGTTGTTGTCGTAACTATAAAATTTTTTTTTTAAAAAACATAATATTATCATTTATTTATACTTTTAATTATTTTTAATTAATTACTCATCTTACAAAAGAAATTTAGGTATAATATTCGTCTCATTACATATAGCAAATTATTCTTTTTTTTTTCTTATTTTATAAGAAAACTTATACGTAATTTTTGTTCATTGTTTTCCTTCTGTTTGATACTAATAATCTTAAAAAACTCTAACAAAACAAGAAAAATAAAGAGTACAAGAAAAATGTATTAAATATTTTTTGTAAATATAACTCTGCTATTGATAATATATTCTTCAAAATACTATTTATTAGTGAGTTCTTCATATACTATTTTTTTTTGAAAATTAAAACATAGATACAATAATCAACTCAATAAATACTTTTTAATACTATTAAAGATTATCAAAATAAAATAATTTTATTTTTTTAATCATATTTATTTATATTTTTTTCCTGAAAGCTTTCCTTCATTCAAAAGGAAGCAAAACCAGCAAATGCATCATCCTTTATGGAGGATCAAAAAGGAAATCAGACAACAACAACTTCAAGAGAGGCTCAGGGAGGGGCATGCCCTAACCCCAAGCAAAGTCGGATCGGCAAGCAGCGCGCAACCCAGTCTGCCGGCGCGTTGCCGTCTCTCTGGATGTGCTTGATAACAAGCTCGTCAAGGTCCCGAGCAGGCAGAATCGCCTTGGCAAAGGTACCTTCCGTGGGCACTTGGGTGAGGATGGTGCGCACCGCCTGCATCGCAAGTGTTGAATCAGTTTGGATATCAATGGCCCGAAACTCCGAGAGCGCAGTCCTTGCCAATTCAAGGGCCTCGAGCATGACATAAGCTTCCATGACCATACTCGCCTGAGAGAAGACTTTCCTCCTGATCACCAACAAGGGCTTCCCCGTGTGATCTCTAACCATCAGTCTAAGGCCCTCCAGATCATCACCAACAGCAGTGTCGTAATTAATTTTAACCCATCCAGTGGGAGGGGGAACCCAGTTTTGGGTTACCATCAGTTGAGGTGAACTGAGCAGGTTCTCGCAGGACATGGATGGGCGAGCTCTATAGAGCAACGCGATCTCAATCTGCAGCTTCCGCAGGATAGTGCTGTAGTTGGGCGTTCGGTCGTTGTGCTTCTTTGCATTGCGGAACTCCCAGATGTAATACATCCCCGTAGCTAAGGTTGTAGCATGCAGCACACTGTTGTCTTCGCGCCGCATAGGTGACGCCACATAATCAAGGAATCGTTGCATGAAAGACTCCCCATTACTCAGTCCAAGACTGAGGCCAAGTGCGACAATGGCCCCACGTAGCTGGTAATTGCTGCAAAGCTCCACCGCATGTAGACATTCCCACAGTATATGTTCCAGCGTCTCATCGACATTACATCCCCATATGTAGTTGCTACATACAACAAGTCTGCTGCGAACCATCCAGACTGCTGTAGGGAGATGGTCCCCAACCAAACGCCATAAGAAAAATCACACCCTGGGCAGAGCCTTCACTTTCTAGATCTTTTTGAGATGCTCCATGTCCGCATTCGGGCTTCCCATGCAGCCTTCAGCTCTCTCGCAACGTAGCTACATGTAAATTTTTGAGTTGTTGACCTGAGAGGACTCCGTATGGGACTGCAGGAGTGTGTCACGATTCTGAGCCTAGGGCAAATGCATTATGCGTTCATACAAAGGGTCACTGGCCCAAGCTCGAACGCTGCCTTCATTCCAAACGCCAGTCTCAACAATACACTCACTCACTTGTTTTGGCCAGTCAACGTCCATGTTAATGAAGGTGTGCCACCAGCTGATTGGGAGCACACTGAGCCAATTATCTTCCGCGAATAGGACGTCATTGTTGTTACCAATTCTCCATACATAGTTAGCTAGGGCATACGACATGGCTGCAGCGACGAGTCTGCATGCATGGGAGGTTCCCCGTGGTGCCTTAACCAGGTTTTTTGTTGCACTGTATTTAGTTCTCATGATGTGCACCCAAGAGTTTTCCTCTCGGCCAATCAATCTCTTACGTTGCTTCATGAGCAAGACCGGCTGCCAGATGCGTATGTCCAGGAGGCCAAGGCCACTCGCTTCTTTAAGCAGAGTGACAGTATCCCAACTTGTATAGTGCATTATTCTTGAGCTGCTTGCGCCGCACCATAGGAAATTCCTAATCTTCCGCTCCACAGTGTCAATGGCACACTTCGGCGTAACGCAGTGGCTCAATAAGTGACTCGGGATAGCATTAAGGACACAATTGATCATGGCGACCCTCCTATCAAGTGATAATGGCCTGATACACCATTTCAAAACCTGCTCGTCGATCTTCTGGAGCATGAGGTTGACGTCCTCCTTCTTAATCATTTTTGTCGAGATGGGTACACCAAGGTAGCTAAGTTTGTCCCCGAGCCATTCGCAGCTTCCTCGCAATCACCTTCCTCCTTTATTGCTCGTGGCTTTACTGAAGATGGCCTTCGACTTCATGAAGTTGACCCTCATCCCCGCGACCTTGCCAAATTCTTGCATGGTCTTTTTGACCGCGCGCGCGGTAGTGAGCTTTGTTTTGGCGCGTACACAAGGATATCATCAGCATACATCAAATGTGAGACCAGTGATGTATTTTTTCCACACCTAAACCCAAGCAGTGATCTTTTTTGTATTCATGCATGATTGTTGAGAGGTACTCTGTCGTGATTGTAAACAGATACGGCGAGAGCGGGCACCCTGATGTAAGCCACGCTATGCCTCAATCCATGGTAAACGGGTTCCATTGAGCAGAACCCCATACCTCAGATTCAATGATACATGCTTTGATCCAATCGCACCATATGCATGGGAAGCCCATGAGTTTCAACATATTCCTCACAAAATCTCATCTCACAGTATCGTATGCCTGCTCCATGTCCACTTTGATTGCCATGAGCCCTGCCCTTGTGGAGGATGAATGCATGCGCGAGGCCTTCTCTTGAGCTATAAATATGTTGTCTGCAATGCTTCTTTCCAGTACGAAAGCGCCTTGTTCACTAGATATGAGATTGGGAAGTAGCGGCTTGAGCCTTTCAACCAGGATCCTCGCAATAACCTTATAGATAACATTACATAAGTTGATTAGGTGGAATTGTTCCGGCTTGCAGGCACCTTGGATCTTCGGTATGAGGACTATGAGTGTGTCTTTCCAACTCCTAGGCATTTGCTTCTCGTCAAACAAAGTGAGCATTGCACGGATTATGTCACCCTGTGTAATCTGCTAGTAGCCTTGGATGAACTAGGCAGTGACCCCATCCAAGCCTAGTGCTTTGTTCTTCTTAGCGGCTTTGATAGTTGAGATGACCTCCTGCTCAGTCACAGGGATTGCCAACATGGTTGCTTGTGTGCTGTTGATTCTGGAGTGCGGCACATGCTGCAAAGGAGGAAGCTCTCTTGTCGCACCGCACCACTTCTTCTGAAAAAAGAGTTCAATAATCGTGCTTATACTTTCATGCGTAGTCACCATACTGCCTGATCCATCTTTCCACTGGGCAATGAAGTTATTGCGAGTTTGCACGATAGCAGCTGCGTGGAAAAAACAGGTATTGCGGTCTCCCAGCTGAGCCCAATGAATTTTTACTCTTTGCCACCACCACCTCTCCTAACGCGCAGCCGCGGTGGATTTCAAAAATCAGTTGCCCAAGGCGCCGATGCTCCTCAGCATTATATCCCTCGTGTGACTCCGTCATTTGCAACATGTTGATAATGAGTTCTAATTCCGCATTGCCACTCATGATGTCACCCACTTCCGTCTTGCTCCACTTGCGCAGTGCCACAAGTGATCTATGAAATTTAGTCGATAAACCCTCCATTTGATTCCCCTTGGTCATGCTCCAAACATGGTGAACCACCTCAACTGCCTTTGGGAACTCCAGCCAGACGCTTTCAAATTGTATTCGACGCTTGCTTTCTAGTTTATGCCCACCATCCATGTCGATGAAGAGTGGACAGTGATCTGAACCGATCCGCGCCAAGTGCGTAACTAAGCAGCCAGGGAATGCATGCATACCCATGATGTTCAATAGTGCCCTGTCCAACCTCTCCAGTATCCTTGCGCCACCCTCCTTTCCATTGCACCACGTGAATTTGTTTCCGACAAACATTAGGTCCACCAGTTGAAGGCCTGTATCACGTTCGCGATGTTTTTTTCACAATTGAACTTTTAATAAGATTAAGCGTCTTCTCAAGGTACTTTTAATGTATCAAAAAATTTTGATTTTGAAATTTATTTTCTTACTATTATTTTATTTTTATATTATAACATAAAATTATAATATATTTTAGTTATAAATATAAAATATTAACTTATTTATATGGCTAGGATGACTAAACAGCCGTCCATCTTGCACAAGAAACTAATTTTATTTTAATTTCAGTCAATGTTTTTTATTATTTTTATCAAATTATAACATCATAAATAAATTATAATTTAATATTATTAAATATATTATAATAAAATAAAATAAGTAACTAGTTTATTATTTTCATAATTCTATATAATTTTTTCCTGCTGTAAAATATGATGTCAAAAACCTATTTGTTTGTTTTTCTTTTTAATTTTTATCATATACACTAAAAATTAATAATATTATATATTTAATTAATTTATTTTGGTTATAATTTTGGATGGTTTGGTATTTTCTAACTTTGATGATAACAATTTTTTTATTGATAAGTATTTTACATTATGTCTAATATTTTAGACATTTGAATTAATTTTACTTTTTTGTAACATTATAAAACATTTTTTTAAAAACAGTTAAAAAGAGAAATTAGCTATGATCATCGTGAGCATAAATAGAGTTTGAACTGAATAATAAAAACTAAAAACATATAAAAGATAAAATGACTTTGAAAATTAGCCTCAAATGTAATTTTTTTCATCTATAATAAAAAATCCTATTTATATGATCCTTCTTTTTTTAATCGTACTTTCTTTTATCATTTATCATATTAACATATCACTTTTAATAAGAATTTTGTTTGTTAATAATAGTAATTATAATAATTTCATTAAACTTACATTAATTCTTTTTCATAAGATTATTATTAAAAAACTTTAATTTTATTATAATTTAATTTGTAATAATAAAAAAGTTTATAATTAGACATTCACATGTTAATTTCATTTAAATGAGCCACATAAATTATAATCTACATTCCATGGATCATTGTAGTTGATAAACACAACAAAACTTAATTGAATTTTTTGTGTTTTTTATTTCAACTATAAATAGGTATTATTTACCAAACATAATGACTAATTGAATCAAGCTTGAAAATTTTCATATAAGTCAAATTGAAGTTCAAACCAGTGGCAAAAAAGTTTTGCGCAATTACGGGAGCTGCAGATTTTTATCGATCTCTATTTCTCTGCTTCCGTTCATAATCATTCCTATAATTTATCGGAACATCTACTTCATCCATTAGTAGTGCCACTCTTGTTTAAATAATTAGAGTAGGGATTTTGTAAGCAAAAACTGTTAAATTTCAATTTTTTCTGAATAACTTGAATTTCTCCAGAACTAGACTTGAAGCAATTAGGATCTTACTTATTCATATTACAAAAGATTTAAATTATATCAAATAGATGTTAAGAGTATATTTTTTAAAGAATATATAAATGAAGAAGTGTATATGGAACAAACCTTATGATAGACTATATATATATAAACATAAGAAAGCACTCTATCATTTAAAGAAAACTTCAAGAGCTTGGTATGAAAGATTATATATATTTTTTACATCAAATGATTTTTTGTAAAGGCAAGATAAATAATACTTTATTTATTCAAAATTTATCAAAAGGTCAGTTTACTCATCTTACAAAAGTAATGCTTCAAGGAGACAAAAACTTTGATACACCTAATAGGTGAACAATCACATGAGGAATATCATGTGATCATTTTACAAAAGAATGAATCATAGAAGCCCATGCCTTGAATGGAAGGGAAAGTGAGGAATCGTCATTTTTAGTGCCTCTCTTCTCTTCTTCTTACCATTTGGTCCTTGTTCTCATTGTCCATCTCTACCTTGTTCATTAGGGGAGCTTTTTCTTGATTCTTGTGCTTATCCTTTTCATCCATAGAATGAAAGCAAGAGAAGAGGCTCGTACACACCATGACTTGTTGATCTCCTCTCTTTCTTCTGATGCAAATATGTTTGCTAGTTGGAGTTTTATGCTCGATAGAGTTCTGCTTTGCGCTCTTCTAGAAGAAAATCGAATGAAGTAATCTTTGAGGATTAATGCTCATGCACATTTGTGAATAATCTTTGTCATTAGTTTTTCATCCGTAATGCTTAATTGAATGACTAAAGATCTCTTTGCTTTGTGAATAATAACCTCATCATCGTTACTGTTCATCTGATTTTCGAATCCAACGCTCCAGATCTTATCTCGCTGTGATTAGATATGGACCCTTTATCATTTAGGCCAATCCAATGGCCATCGCTCCATTTGTTCATGTAATCAGATGACAACTATATCGTCTTCTCTGCTGTAATGGTTAATTATCCAAAAAGTAGATTCTAGCTCTTACAAGAGTTATTTTTGGTTTTTTTCATTTCAACTACAAATAAGGATTATTTACCAAATGTAAAGACTAAATGAATCAAGCTTGAAAATTTTCATACAAGTTTAGTTGAAGTTTGAACCATGACCAACAAATTTCTATGTAATTACGGGAGCTAGAAATTTTCATCGGTCTCTATTTATCTTCCATTCATAATCATTTATACGTTTTCTTGTAATATTTACTTTATTTATTATTAGTGCCACTCTTGTTTAAAGAATTAAAGATATAGAGATTATTTAAGTGAAAAATTGTAAAGTTTCAAATTTTTCTGAATAGCCTGAATTTCTTTGATTTTGGTATCTCATTAGAGCACCAGTGTGTATTTGGTTTACCCCTATTGACTTGATAAAAGGTAGTGGTTAGTGGAAGCCCGATCGGGGATCGTGGGTGGATGTAGGCACAAGTTTTAGCTGAACCACATAGAAACTTTTTTTATGCATTTGATTTATTATCGAGCAATTTTATTTCATCGATAAAAGAAAAATATTTTAAGCTCAAAATTTTTTCTTTTAATTTTTAGAATAAAAAAATTGTTAAATGCATAATTTACCCTTTCCTTCTTGTTCGTTTTGTCTTATACATTTTAAAACAGTGGTATCAAAGCAAGGTTAAAGAAACAAAAAAAATTTAAGATAAGATTTTTGTGGCTCTACATTTTGTTAAGGACAATGCATTTTTATTGGAGAGAGCTTCATCACATTGATCACCTTTGTTCGAGTTTTATCTCTATTGGAATAATCGTATGCATTTATTTTTAGAATTTGTTGATTTGAAAATTTGGGATGTTGTTGAAAATATGTTTGAGATTACAACTAAAATTATTAATGAAGAAAAAGTGAGAAAACTTTTATCTGAATTAAGTCTCAAAGAAAAACATAGAGTACTAATAATTCTAGTGCTATGAATATTTTACATTGTGGTTTGGGTGCCTCCAAATATAATCGGATCATGAACTTAAAAATAGCGTGTAGGATTTGGTCTAAACTTGAAGTTATTTATGAGGGCAGTTCTCAAGTTAAAGAGACTAAAATCAACATGCTTGTTTTTTAATATGAAAAAATTCGAATGAAAGTATTATGACTATTTATATAAGATTAACAAATATTATTAATTGTTTGTCTAATATTAGTAAGGAGTTTTCTAGTAGTAAATAGGTGAAGAAGATTCTACGAGTTCTTTCTCAACAATATGACACACTGTTGACAACATTGAAAGTAACAAAAAATATTTCTACTATGTCATTGAATGAAATATTGAGTGAACTTTTGACAAATAAAATTGAGCTTTCAAGAAGAAAAGATGAACTTGTGATTGAAAAAGAAAAAAATAAGAAGGAAGAAATAATAGCATTTGTAGTTGACTCTTCTATAAAATCAAATTTCCTAATCTCAAGTAAAGAAGCTCTTTTCTCAAAAATTTTATTTAGATTAAATAAAAAAATAAATATAGATAAATACTTTGGAAATAATAAGAAACAAATGATCTCTTATGAAGAAGTAATTTGTTATGAATATAGATTTCTTGGGCATACAAGACAAAATTGTCCCAACTACAAAAAGAGAGTAGAAAAATTTCAAAAATAAAAGAATAAGAAAAAGCTATGAAGATATCTTGAGATGATTCAAATAGTTCTTCTTGTGATAAAGATAAAAAAGAGAATTTGATTTATCTTATGGCCAACGATAGTATTTTGATTGAAACATCAGAATAAAAGGTATGTTCCTCTTCCTCTTTTTTGACGTCATCTCTTATTGTTGATTATGAAGAATAATATATTAGTGTTTGTGTAAAGTATAAAAAATTAGCTTTTAAATACCTAAAATTGAAAGAATAGCATAAAAACTATTTAGGTTTCTATGAACACTTGAATGAGTTGAATGCTAATTGCTTGCATGAGATTAACATTAAGGGAGATGAAAATGCTTCTATTATTATAAAAAAAACACATGTTTAGTTAAAGAGTTAAATAATTTAAAAATTTTGTATATTGGTTTCAAATTTCATTTGGATATGCTAAAATACTAAATATTCTTTTACTCTAAATGTTGTTTGTAATTATTGCATTAGATTTAGACACATTTATACTTTTTGCAAATTTAGAAATCTTTATTGATAATACATCTTCTAAATTTGTATGGATCAGAAAAGATAGTTCATTAAATTATCAAGTTAAGACATGTGAACTAAAAAATGTTTAAGTCCCAAAAACTAATAGTTGATTTGTTTTGTAAGCATACTTATCTCCAAGGTTTAGGAGAGGTATATGTACTTAGATAGTGAATGCTCAAGACATATGACTAGAGATGCATCTTTATTCATCCATTTGAAGTCTTATGATGGTGGTGAAGTTACTCTCTTAGCGATAACTTTAAGAAAAAAGTTATTGGAATTAGAACTGTGGGCAGCTCACACACTTTTATAAAAAATATCCTTTTAATTTCAGACTTAAGGTATAATCTTCTTAGTATTACCAAATTATGTAATTTAAATTTTAATATTTTATTTAATAAAAATAAATATATTATTAGTAAAGAAAATATTTCACTTATCATTAGAAGTAGAAATGATAATGCATGTGTTTTATTTTTACATATGGATAAGGGCAATAGTTTATAATGTCTTACAACACATGATAATAATTTTAAATGATAGCATAAGAGACTTTATCATTTAAAAAAATATTTTTCAAAAAGCTTTTAATGTTTAATCTTGTTAAAGGTTTCCCAAACCTTAGTTGGTCAAATGATTAACTATATGGCTCATGTAAATTTGGAAAACAAATAAAAGAGAGTTTTATACCACTTAAAAACATTACAACTAGGAAACCATTAGAACTTGTACATTTAGTTTATCTGGTCTTATTCGTCCAAAGAGTTTTGGTTGAAGCAATTATGGGTTTGTAGTTATAGATGGCTATATTAGATTTATATGGGTTGTTTTTGTAAGAAACAAAAGAGAAGTATTTAATAAGTTTATTAGATTGATTATTACAATTATAAAAATATATAAAGTTAGTCTCCATTATGAGTGATAATAGAAGAGAATTTAAGAATAAGTTATTTGATGTTTTTTGTGACAAAACTGGAGTGAAACATATATTTTCTTCACCTAGAACCCCTCCCCCCCCACCTCCCCCAAAAAAAAAAGAATAGTGTGGTTGAGAGAAAAAATAGAACCCTGCTAAATGCCACAAGATATATGCTTAATGAGTATAGTATCTCCAAGTATTTTTGGGTAGAGATAATTAATATTGTTTGTTATGTATTTAATAAAAAACATGTAGATTTTTAGTAGATATTTTCTTAAAATAATTTTATGATAAGAAGGCCAAGGTATCTCATTTTCATATGCTTAGATGCAAATATTTTATTTTAAATAATGGAAAGAAAGATTTTGATAAATTTGATGCTAAGTGTGATGAAAAAAGTTATCTAGGATATTCACCTATTAATAGAGCATTTAAAGTATACAATAAGAGATCACTAGTTATGAAAGAAAATATTCATGTCAAATTTGATGAATCTCTTATTGAAGAATCTAATAGTTATTATCAAGATGAACATCTTGATAAATTAGAAAATTTAAGTCTTACATAATAAAGATTAGAAGATATAATTGAAGGTAATGAATCAATAAAAGAAGAAAATTAAATCGAGAAGTAATTAAGATATTCTAAAGATCATCTTAGTGAGTTGATCATTGGAGATATAAAAAGAAAGTTAAGATTAGAAGTTCTTTTAATTATGTAATATTTTTATCTAATATTGAACCTAATTTTATAAAAAATACTTTTGAAGATGGGTCTTGGATTATTTCAATGAATGAAGAATTAATATAATTTGAAAAAATAAAATTTGAGATCTTATACTTAAGTCAAATGATAAAACAATCATTGGTACAAAATAGGTGTTAAAAAATAAGTGAGATAAAAATGACGAAGTTATAAAAAATAAAGCTCGATTAGTTGTCAAAGGATATTGTCAAATTAAAGGAATAGATGTGGATGAGACATTTGCTCTTATAGCTAAACTTGAAGTAATTAGGATCTTACTTGCTATGCATATGACAAAAGATTTAAATTATATTAAATGAATGTTGCAAGTACACTTTTGAATTGATATATAAATGAAGAAGCATATATAAAAAACCTCCCATGATTTGAGATACATAAAAAGATAGACTATGTATTCAAACATAAGAAGGAACTCTATTTTTAAAACAAGCTCCAAGAGTTTTAAAAGATCATGTATTTTTTTATATCAAATAGTTTTTGTTAAGACAAGATAGATACTACTTTATTTATTTAAAATTTATTAAAAGGTCAATTAATTTGTCAAGTTTATGTGAAAGATATAATTTTTTGAGCTTCTAATAAAAAAATATGCATGTAAATTTCTAATTTAATAAAAAAAAATAAGTTTAAAATGAGTATGATAGGAGAGTTAACCTTCTTCCTAAGATTTCAAGTCAAACGAACAAGTGAAGGAATACTTATTTCTCAAACCAAGTATTTGTTGGAGTTATTAAATAAATTTAGTTTTGAGAACATGAAACATAGGAAGACTCTCATTAGTATAAGTATTATCATAGATAAAGATGAAATTAAAAAATTTATTGACACAAAATTATACAAAGGAATGATTAGATTATTATTATATTTACTATAAGCAAACAAAATATTGTATTTAATATAAGTATGTGTACAAGATTTTAGGCTAGTCCTAAAGAGTCACACCTACAAGTTGTCAAGCATATCTTTAAATATCTTATCAAAACTAAGATCTTAGGCTTATGGTATCTTAATTATGAGTATGAATTTGATTTAATAGCCTACATTGATGCTAATTTTATTTATAACAAGGCTAACTGAAAGAGTACTTTGGTATGTGCTAATTGATTGATGATTCGCTAATTTCTTTGACTAGTAGAAAACAAAATAACTTTTACATTATAGATTAAATAACTATCAATAATAGAGGTCGAGCACATTGCTACAGGCAGCTGTGTTGCTCAAATTTTATGGATTAAATAACTTTTAGATTATCACTTATAATTTATATAAATTTTAATCTTTTGAGATAATTCAAGTGTAATTTGTTTAGCTAGAGATCTGATTTAGTACTCAAACATAAAACACATAAAATTAAGATTTCATTTTATTAAAGAGAATGTGTAAAAAATAATGATTCAATTGTCAATTGTGTCATCATCTACCTAATTAACTGATATTTTTACTAAGCCATTAGCTATCAAAGTATTTAATAGACTTAGATTAAGCTTTGGTATAATTAACCCCTTTGAATGATTACAAAAAGAGGGAAAATTTAATGTTGATTTATTCATTTTATTTATATGTTTTTCATATTAGTTTTGTAATTTTCAAGGGATAGTTTGTATTATTCTTTGAGATGATAATCACAAAATCAATGCTAAGTATTTACTAATATCTTGTTATACTTAGTGTTGTTTCAGTAATCAAAATTTTTTAGAACAATGACTATTACAACATAAATAGTGAATGTAATTTAATGGTTTAATATACTGACTTTGGAGCCAAGTATAATAGTATTTGTAAAATGGCTAATCTACAAAGAATTTCATTTCTAAATCTTTATGATTAACATATTAAATCTTTAAATTCTTCATAATTAAGGCACATAGGACTATCATATTTCATGCATTTGTGAATTTGATTTAATATTTATTTTATTTGAAAGCATTTAAGTTTTTGATTATTCATTTTTTATAAAAATTTTATTATTAAGAAAAATGCCTAAGTACCCCACCGCTAAGCTCGATAGGTTCAGGTTAAGTTGCCCGAAGGCATCACAGGCCTTGGGGACCCGCAGGCCAAGAAACCAATCAAAACTGAGATGGGTCAAGCCCAAGTATCAGTTAAGTCAAGTTATTGTTGCAATCATTGGGTGAATCGATTCAGGGCATTACTTTTGAACCAACTTAAGCAAAATGAGTCAGATCAGACTCGTTATTTATTTTATGTAAATCAGGTCTGGTTGGACCTCGTATGTGCATGCTTGCAACTTAGAACATGACCTCCCTAAAACATCAGGAGGTAGCTAACCCCATTAAGTTGAAAATAATATACAATGAAAAAAGAAGATAAAGAAATTGAAAAAAGAGAAGTTAGTTATGGTGGTGTCTCACATTCCCTTTCCTTCAAAACCAAGAATTTCTATGACCCAGAAAGCTCTATCTAAATATCATTTTTTGTTATAATTCAAAAGTTTTATGTTCTTTGTTATAAAGGGTTATTGTAAAAAGAATTATGATTATTATAAATAAAATTTTAATTGAATAAGAAAATATATAAATAAAATTTGATCATGTAAATTGATTTATTTTATTCATAACCAAAATTGATTTTTTTTATTTTGAAGAAACATAGGTGATCGTATTGATAAGAACCTTATTTATCTTAATTGTAATTCCTTTTAATGAATCTCTTGTTGAAGCATCTAATAGTCATCATCAAGATGATCATCTTGATGAATTAGAAGATTTAAGCTTTAGAGAAGAAATATTAGATGATATAGTTAAAGGTAATGAATAAATAAAAGAAGAAAATTAAATTGAGATGCAATTGAGACATCTAAGAATTATTCTGGTGAGTTAATCATTTGAGATATAAAATAAAAAGTTAGGACTAGAATCTCTTTTAATCATATAACATTTGTATCTAATATTAAACCTAGTTCTATAAAAAAATACTTTTAAGGATGAGTCTAGGATTATTATAATGAATAAAGAATTAGTATAATTTAAAAGAAATCAAGTTTGAAATCTTACACTTATGCCAAATGATACAATAATCACTGGTAGAAAATAGGTATTCAAAAATAAATTATATAAAAATGATGAAGTTATAAACAATAATGTTAGATTAGTAGCCAAAGGATATTGTCAAGTTGAAGAAATAGATATAGATGAGACATTTTCTCCTATAGTTAGAATTGAAGTAGTTAGGATCTTACTTATGCATATTACAAAGGATTTAAATTATATCAAATGAATTTTAAGAGTATATTTTTTAATGGATATATAAATAAAGAAATGTATGTGGAATAAACATCATGATTTTAGATTCATGAAAAGATAGACTATGTATATAAACTTAATATGACAATCTATGGTTTAAAGCAAATTTCAAGAGTTTGGTATGAAAGAATATGTATTATTTTTTTATCAAATGATTTCCATAGAGGCAAGATAGATAATATTTTATTTATTTAAAATTTATCAAATGGTTAGTTAATTTATCAAGTTTTTGTGGATGATATAATTTTTAGAGTTTCTAATAAAAATATGTATAAAATATTCTAATTTAATAAATATGAGTTTGAAATAAGTATGATGATAGAGTTAACATTCTTCATAAGATTTCATGTCAAACAAATAAGTGAAGGAATATTTATTTCTCAAACTAAGCATTTATTGAAGTTACTAAAGAAATTTAGTTATAAAAACATGAAATATAAGAAGACTCCCATTAATATAAGTATTACCATAGAATTTGTTGACATAAAATTGTACAAAAGAATGATTGGGTCATTATATTTTACTATGAGCAAGTTAGATATTGTGTTTAGTGTAAGTATGTGTGCTTGGTTTTAGACTAGTTCTAAATAATCACACCTATAAGTATGTGTGCTTGGATAGAACATGCAACTATTTCTATCCAAAATTCTTTTGACATATTCCTCTCTCTTATCATTGTTTTTATCATATCAAAGATAGTATAATTTCTTCGTTTAAACACTTTATTTTGCGATAGAGTATAACTTGTGGTAAGTTCAAGTCGTATGCATTCTTTCTTACACAATTGAATAAATTTATTTGATGTATATTTACCATCTCTATCAAATCTAAAGTTTTAAATGAATAGCCCACTCTCCATTTTAATCTTATATTTGAACTCTTTAACTATAGAGATAGTAGCAGGCAAATTTCTTCTTAATAAAATATATCCATATTTCTCTTCTAAATCATCTATATGAGTAAGCTGTAATAGTCTTTTATCTCTTCACATGTTATTTTTTCGAAATGGTAGATAATGTTGCTTTCCAAGTATACAAGCTTCACATATATGATTTAGATAATCCAATAAATGAAGGTCTTTCATCATTTCTTTCTTTTTCAATAACTTCAAACCTCCAAAGTTAAGGTGACCATACCTTAGATGCCATTTCAAAGAATCATTTAAAAGATATCTAAGATAACAAACTTCACTTGTTGACTTTAATTTAAGAGGAAACATACGATTTGCTGACCTCTTCACTTATATTTCTTTTTTTGAATCTTGCAAAAGAAAATAACCATTTTCTATATGCATACTATATCTTTTCTCAATCAATTGCTCAAGAATTAGAATATCATTTTTTATATCAAGAATGAAATATGCATCTAAAATAATAATTAAAAATTTATTCTCTTTGTAAAATTTTATGTTACCTTTACTTTCAACTTTCAACTTTGATGAGTCTCTAATATTCATACTTGCTTGCACATTTTCAATTGTATCAAATAGTATCTTTTTCCACACATATGGTTGTTTGCTCTTGAGTTAAGAAATCATACATCTTCTCTTTTGTTACCCTCTTTTTTTAGCCAATAATGATACTGACTAAAATTATAACATTCAACATTTCTTTCTTGTCCTCGACCTCGAGAAGCACCATTCCTTTTATGCCCATGTTGAGTGTAAGGTTGATTAATTTTCTGTTGAGATTTTTTTGAAAACAACATTTTCCACGTCCTCGATATGAACCTCATCCTCTTCCTTTTAAATTTGAGTTCTCTTTCTTTAAAGTATTGTTTTCTTTCAAATTCAATTTTGAATTTAATGCTTGATCAATAGGTGCAACTTCAGCCCTTTTCTTTAGTCGTTGCTCATGCACTTGTAAGAAACCTATTAGTTCTTTAATAAATAATTTATCTACATTTTTAGATTCTTTAATTGCTATAACCACATGGTCAAACATAAGAGTTAAAGAATGAAGTACCTTTTTGATTACACGTACATCATTAATTTGTTCTCAATTTTGCTTCATCAAGTTCATAATAGTAATTAATCGTGAGACATAATCAAGATAGTCTCATTTTCATTCATCTTTGACTGCTCAAAATCACCTCTAAAGATTTGAAGATGTACACGCTTCACACGTTCAACACCTTTGAAGATTGTGTTAAGTTTATTCCAAACATCTTTGCTTGTAGTCACTTCGAAAACTTTCTAAAAAGTGGTTTTATCAAGCCCTTGATTTTTTAAGAACAATATCTTTTTTTTGTCTTTTTTATTTTCTTTCAATAATTTTCTCTCTTTTTTAATAGCATTTGATTCTTTAAAGCCATTGGTAACAATCTTTGAAAGGTTTTGTAAGCCAAGAATGGCTTTAAATTGAATGCACCAGTTATCATAGTTGTTGTTAGTCACCATGGGAATGATTTGTTGCATAATTTCAAACATTTTAAATAAAAACACACTTTTAAACACTGCTTCTACTCTCTGCAAATGCATTGCCAAACACTATCTCACTTCTCATTTTTGTACACCACGCTTTCTACAAAGTGCACTTTAAAACAGAGTTTTTTTACTCTTCTCTCTTGCAGCGTTCGACCTTCTTCTTCTCCATGCTCTGATACCACTTTAATGAAAATAAATTGAAGTAAAATAGATCTCGAAATGCAAACAACAAACATGTATTCAAGCTTATTTGGGAGAAATTGAAAAATGTGGTAAAACCCCTAAGGTGCAGGAAGACACAATCGATAAAGTTTAATTTTATTCATGCATAACAACATAATAACAATTACACCATTTTATAGGCAAATAATCACCCAAATATTTGCTTCTAATTAAAAAATTTGTTCCTAATCTATACGATAACAATCAACTTAAAATTTTAACTTATTTAAACATTTAAATACTTAAAATGTGTTAACAAACTTTTAGAATGTGTTAACAAATGCTTAAAGTTTTCTAATAGCCCACGCCTAAAATGGAAGAGAAAGTGAGGAACCATTGTTTTTAATGTCTCTCTTCTCTTCTTCTTAGCCTATTGTCCCTTGTTCTCATTGATCTCCTCTCTTTCTTCTGCTGCAAATCTGTTTGCCACTTGGTGTTTGATGCTCGACAGAGTTATGCTCTGCCCTCTTCTAGAAGAAAGTGAAGGAAGGAAAGAAGAGGACTTGGCCTTGGTGTTATAACTTGCTGAAGAAGTAAGAATGTGGTTAGACCATGGTCAACATGTTATCAACGACTTCGAATTGTAATTGAAAAAACACTAAACAATACAACATGGTTAATAAAAAAATAAATACTCTATTTCTTAAAAAATAATTTAATTAATTTTAAAACTCACATACCAAACATGAAATCTTATTTTATTTAAAAACAAGGTAGAGCAAAATTTTATGTTAATACATCTATGGTAGTGTTATAACAATGTAGTGTTATAACAATATCAATAATGTTGAGTAGTATTCACCAATATGAGTATAAAGCTTATATTTTGTTACAATCATTTATCTTTTTAAGAATAGATAATTATTTATTTTGAAGTTAAAAAAATATTATAATTAGGTAATATCATTATCTTCATTTTAAAATTTTTTTATAAAATTATGATAAAAATCAAATTAATTCAAAATTTGAAAGTATTAGTTGCACATACAATTACTTATTACGATAAATCTAATTTCAAGGTAATTATCATAAGTAGACACCATCAAATATACATAAGAAAATGTTTTTATAAAGTCTTAGAACTTAATGTATATATTTTTGATATTTTAGATGATTAATTCATGAAACAAATTTTAGATTCTAAATGATTAGGTTGTCTAATTGACAAGATTGGATGTTGCAATCAATCATAAGAGAGTAATTTGATTGCCAACAAATAGCTTAATTTTGCTAGTCAAAATGATCTAATAAACCTAATTAGATGGAGCATTAGAGACCAATTATGAAAATAATGAATGCACATCATTGTAATAAATTCATCCTCTTAGGATTAAATTATTTGATCAATCTCTTAAATTTTTAAAATCTAAAGAAAATATTATTATTTTAGATATTCATATTTACATATTTTATAAACGTAATAAATTATGAAATTTAATTCCTTAGATTTTATCACATGCTTGCGCTCGTTGATTTCTTTTTGTTAATTTGTCTTCATTTTTTTTATTCTTTATGATTAATTAGATTAATTGAAGGATTTTTATCAAATTAACACGATATTTTATTTTATTTTATTTTATTTATGAAACATTTGAATTACAGAGTTCTAAATTTAATATTATTAATTTGGATTTACAATTAAACTAAAATAAATATTTATTTTGATATTATTTATACATAGTTATATACTTTTTTTTTAGTAAAAAATAATTTATTAACATTCATCTAATTGAGATGAGTTACTTTTTTAGATGTAAGATCCAGCTAGTTATAAAAAATAAATATGCCAAAGAATCGAATTTTTCTAAGCCTAATCTAACTATCGACCTGCTCCTCTAAGATTGGTTCCAATCTCCGCATTCGAACTTCGAACAAAATCGAAGGTCATGAACGATATAATCGCCCATGGTGATCAGTAGACCGTCGTCTCTTCTCCGCTTCCCCTCTCCTTCAATCTCTTTATATGTTTTGCTCGTCTTCTGTTTTTCTGTATTGCTCTTCTTCTTTTCTCAAAGGCAGATCTCCGAGGTCGATACCGGTCTTCTCCTCCCTGAAGCGCCTCCCTCGGTAATTGGCGTTCTCCAATCCGTGAAAATTTACCCTGTTTGTTTAATTTGCTCTGTGGATGGTCCACCTGTGGCTTTGTCGTCCTACTTCTATAGAGTTCCTTAGGATTTTTCTATGACATGTAAATTGTGCCCTTATATTTTTACTCTTCGGTGTTATCGAGCTCTGGATTTTTGGTGCAAGGCGGCAGGGAGATCTACGTAAATTGCCATGTTATTAGGTTACAATTTGTTGTAGATTCATGTTCGAGATAGTCTTAAGATGTATCTTTGTTGGCCCCTCAACCCTTCTCTCCAACATTATGTGTAAGGTTAAGAAATTTTGTTTGTAGATGATGACGTGTGATCTCATGAGATCTGACTTATGCTACTGTACAAGGATGTAAGTGTTTTGGGAGTTCTTTAACCCCAAATTCACATTGCATTGGTTTGCTTGCAACAACAACCTTTTTCAAATTTATTCATCGTGTGAAGTTTTGGACTTGAGAAAATCATTTTCATGGATTGGGACAAGGGATTGGGGAGCTTTCCATTAGCCTCTTTAGCTGAACAATTGTGTGTTATTTCTCCTTCAACTATGATGAAGTTGAAGTCTTCAATCCTTAGGACGAGTTGGGCCATGATTCCTCCCTCAGGGCTAGATGTTAGGATAGCCATGACCATGCCAACTGTTATCATCCGCATCAACCACTTTTGCCAAACAACTGCATGCTATTTCCTCTTCAACCATGGCGATGAAGACTTTGATCCGAGAAAGTGGATGGCATATTTGGTGGAGGGTCATGGAGCAGATGTTGAGAAAGTTGTAATGAGATCCAAAGCAATGGGTCTCTTTGACACTTTAGCTTTCCAAAAGGGTATCGATGAACTTCTAATAACCTTTTGTGACAGCAACTTGGTCACACAGGGTGTCCTGTCTATAGCATTCGTGATCCAATTATTTGGTAGTCTAATTTTAAATTGGTTGCTCTCTTGGTGGACCCTTGGGAAAAGCAAAAGCATGGGCTTGATCTTAGTGGTTCATCTAAGGGTTGACCTTTATTTTTCCTTTTTATTAAATTTACTTGAAAAAATATGATATTGTTTGTTGTCAATAATGTTCGTTTATAGTTATAAACATTTTATTTATATGAAACTTTTTCTAAGACTTATTTGACCTATTTTGTTGATTTTTAGTGGTTTGTAACAGCTATTGGGAAATTATCTTTGCCTTCATTATTCATGGGGAAGTAATTGGTCTTAGATTTTGATCTAAGTCTTGTTGATAAATAAAAAAAATTAAAATAATTTCATAGAAAACTAAAATATTTTGATTAAAAACCAAATTAATGGAAGGATTAAAACCTTTGGACTTTTCATAAGTCTAGAAATAGTCCAAAAAAATATGGTAATCGATCAAAAATCAATGAAGAAATGAAGGCATTCCTTGTCTTTGCTTTCTGAGGGATGGTGAATGTCGACAGGAAGATCAATAAAAAATCATCGATACAAGTTCTTGAGCCCTTTGGTCGGCGCTGGAACCAATCAAGGGTCGTTTCTTTCAAAAAGTTGTCGAACAATATACTTTTTTTCACATTTGACTCTATTTGGATCATCAAAGTATATTATCAAATTTGGTCATAAAAGCTTCAAGGTTGAATTTCCTTTAATAATTTTTTACTGAAGGTGTTTGGTGCTTAGGGGGAATTCTTCATTAAAAATGTGTTGAGCAAGTGGGTTCACCTCTAAATTTCTTCTGTGCTCTCGATGATAGAGACAACCCTCAATTTTTTCATCAAAGAAATTTTGGGATGTAGCCAGGGTAGGAATAAGTCTCAAGAGAAGTTATTGGAAGAAAGCGTTGGCGGGTCCGTCATGAAATGATAAGTCGAAGTATTCACAAGTCTTGTTTGGCAAAATGGGATTGGGGGACCACCTTGAGGTTAGATTTCTCAATGATAAGGGGACTAGAGTTTATAGAGCAAAGGCATCAGGGGAAAAATAAATATAAGAAAAGGAAGGCCACCTTTACCTTCCTAGAAAGAGAAGAGTTGTTGGCTATCTATACCCTTCAAAAATACCATGTTCATAATTCAAAAATTCTTCCAAATAATTAAGACTAATTTTTTTTATTTTATCAAAAGACTTATATAAAAAAAACATAACATTTAAATTCAAAAGTTAATATATTTATGATAAACTTAATGAATTAGTCTTTATATATATAATTTTAAAATTCAAATTAAATAAATGATTAAATATGTTAAATTTAAAATTAAATATCAATGATTTAAATAGTAAATTTAAACAGTGAAAACTATTTGAAGGAGTTTAAATTTTAACTTAAAATATAAATTTATTTATGTAAATAATTCTGAAATTAAAAAATAAATTGATAATCTATGATAATTTTAAAATTAAATTTAAATGATTTAAATAATAATTTTTAATAGAAATTCAAATGGAGAAAACTATCTAGATGAATTTAAATTTAAATTCAAATAAATTTAGATTTTCAAAGTTATTAATTCTTTTTCTAAAAAAGTAAAATATACAAAATAATGACATTTGCATCGTTTGTTAGTCTCTCATACTTGTTGCAATTAAAATACTATTAGCGGAACTTGCCACAGCATTGAGAGTTGGAGTAGTTGCAAATCTATGGTGCAATAACTTGATTATTTTTTAAGCACAATGGAGCTCATCGATCTTGGTTATGAGTGTGGACTGTGTGATTATATTCTAGGAAAGAAAGATGGTTACTCTTGCTTATCGGAGGAGGTTGTGTGGATATAGTTAGTAATGAAGATCGACAAAGGAGTTGTAAGCCTTGTTTGTGGTGCAATGCAGCCCAACAAGTAAGACAATGCAACTGACATTATTGATGGTGAAGGTGTGGTGTGGATCGTCATCGTGGACAAAATACAACAAAACTTGCTTTGATATCAAATTAGTTGTGGATGAATCGCGCATTGAGAATAGATTGACGGAGCAAAGGTTGCATGGAAAGAGTATATAGAGGAAAAAGGTTGACTATGCCTTTCCAAAAACAATGTGTAGATACACATAATTCAAAAACTTTTTAAAATTATTAATACTAATTTTTTATCCTAAAAAGAGTTATTTATACAAAAGAAAGATGTACGCATGGCAATGAAAATGTGCAAGTGAAAATCTGAGAGAAAATGCATATTGTATTGAGAAAACTAACTATCAAAATTGAAGTTTCTCTCTTTAAAAGGGGCTGAGAATTATCAAAAATGTCAAAAGCTCTCTACTTATCACCTTGGTGTGGTAGTTGTTGATAATTTTTGTGAGAAAATTAGTTATAAATGGTTACAACAACTAAATTTTTTGGTGTCTTCTAATAGTTTTGATAATTTTTGTAAGTTTTGATAAAAAAATATAGTATTGAAAAACCGTTGAAAATGCATTGTTATGACTATTTTGTTGCTCAAACAAGGCCTAAGGTGACTCTAGAACTAGTCTAGAGACTACTTAGAAAATTCTTCAAAGGTTGGTTAGAGATTGCTCTAAGATATGTTGGAGAATTGATTGATGGTAACTTGGGGAATAGCTTTGAGCCTATTCGAGAAATCTTATTGGACCTTAGAGATTCAAGGATGTGGTTGAAGTAGATTAGATATAGGGTTGACATTTTTCGACAATTTGACTGTGGAGGAAATGGATAGTTAAGATTGAGGTGGTTAGAAAGTTTATATTTGCATTAATAATTTTTTTTATAGGCATTGTAAATATGTAACAATCTTTTATTTATAATCACAATCTGTAACAATTTTATTATTTCCAAAAGTTAGATATTCCTAAAATCTAGAATAAAATAAAATGAAATCTTAATTTTTTATTTATAGAAAAATTAGAGTCACCAATTCAATTGAATATAAATTAAAGTGAATCTAAATTTGAATTAAAAAAAAGATTTATTTGATAGAATTTTAACTTGCTTGTGTTCTATATAGGGATAGTTTAGTATAACGTAAGGGTGATATTATGTCATGGGGCGAAAATATTGAATCCTATACTTTTGGTAAATTTAGGAGGGCATGCTGTGTTTTAGCATGCAAACTAAATAAGCAATGATAAAATAGAAAAACAACAAATACACCCTATTTTTTAAATTGGAATACTAAAAACATGGTCAAAACAAATTTAAAGAATAAAAATAAGTATCCATTAAAAAGGAAGTTATGGCTTGAAAAGAATTGAAAAATAAAATGGTTAGGCTTGAAAAGCACCATAATAACACACCTATGCTCCCAAGTCAGTAAAATGGGTTAGATTTTGGATTCAACAACAAAAGATCTCATGGATTGAGCACTGATAATTTCATTTTATGATGAACTTTGACCTCTAATCTTTTAAGTTAACGAAAAGGAGGATGGAGAAACCATTATAGATTGAATGAGCTACTTTATTATCATAAAATTCATCATATCAAAATTATTTCTGAATGCCTTCTTGTTGTTTATATTTAATTATATCATGTTTATTTTTGCTTTGAAAAGCATCAAATTTGACATTTTTTTTTCCAATGAACTTTGTTTATTCTTTTAGTTTTTGTTAAATGGAATACTTGGGTTGGGCAAGTGAACCACACTAGATAGTTGACCAACACTAGTCTGAATAATCAAATATCCTTGTCTGGTTTGTTTTATATTTTGTACAATGTGATGAATTTAAACTAGCCTAGCTAGGATGGAAAAAAATTTTCTTATTGTAGCTGAAAAATTAGCACAAACATTGCATAACAAAGACCAATGATAAATGTAAAATCAATTTGCAAATATGACATATTTTAATGGTTATAACCATACACCGTCAATGATGGATTGCAGCATTAAGGAAAAGTTTTCTGTACCCCAACCATACATATGTAATCCATTCTCATAAATGCAACTCAACTAGAATTCTTCCAACAAAAGTAACACTTTAGCATAAAGTTGTCAACCAAGTCGTAAAGGACCATTGATTTCTTGTCAATGTTCCTTGCATAAATTTTGATCTGATTTCTTGTTTGTGTTGGATGTTGGAAGTGGATGTCAAGATGACAGTTGATTGTTAACCAAAAGTACACCTTGAAGAAGATTTACTTGATGTTTCTTTTACTGCATAATGTTTTTAGCGCAATCAATTAGTTTATTCTACTTGGTTTGTGAATTACCTTAGTCACCTGTTATACTACTGTTAGTTACCTAATTAATCAAGTCTTTGTCATCATGACTCAATATTGTGCTGCAAAGAATTCTATTTCATCAGTGTTTCTGCATGATAGTAAGGTAAGTAGAATGCCTGTACATCACCTTAACCTTGTTACTAGGTCTAAATAATACTGCAGGTTGTGCCACATTATGAAGCTTGCTTATGCTGTTTGGAGTATTTTATTGGGCCTAAAGCCACACTAAAACGGGAGGGGGATGAATTGAGTGAAGAATTATTTTGCAAAAGTCATAACTTTTAATTTCAAAAACAATCCCAAATAGCAGCGGTTGATAATTACATTCCATTCAAGTAAAATAAGCATATGAAAAATGTTGAAATAAAATACATCAAGATTTTTTTAGGTCTTTTGGTTCTTATCCATGTGAACTTACATCTGCACCCCAATCCAATTTGGATATAGGCCTAGATCTCTTGATTTTCACTCCTTTACATTTGTTGGTGGAAAAACATTTGTGTGCCTTTTCTTTAAGTTGATACACAACCTGAATTTGAATCTTTTTTTTCTTTTTGGCTAAAAATCAAACCCTTTTGTGCCTTTTGATGGCTTAGATACATCATAAATGGTTTTTTTAGGCATAAACGGAAGTGTTATTTAGGTCGCACCATCAATACAAGATCGAGAAAACATAGGACTTTGTGTTGATGGGGGCCCTCTTTGTAGAACTTATAAACCAATGGCTTTGGTTTCTAATGGGAACATACCTCATAGTAAGGAAATTTTGTACCAGGTTAAAGACATTATGAACTCGCTTCTAGCATCCAAACGCCCCCTTTTTATGCCAGTTGGATGTTTCACCTTTCTGACCTCATCTTTGCCTGGGCGAAATACCTAAAATCACCTACTCCTAATCAAGATTGCAACACCTCTCCCTCTAGACTGATTGGAAGATGCTTTCAACTCACCAAATTGATTTAACAACACCTCTCCTTTTAGGGAACTTTGACTTTGGTGTGGGATGGGATAGGGTTCTTTTGTTGGTAAAAAGGAAAAAGGTTTTTTTGGTGGTTAAAACCCAATCCATTATAAATTCTTACAAAGTTGCAAAAGCTTTCAAGCCTCTTCTCTCTTACTATGTTACAAAATTTCCTATAATTGAATCATATATGGCTAAGATGCAAAATGTATGCAAAGTAGAACATTCTTATAATGCTTTTGAAGCATGAGATGAAAGAAGAATTGAATGTGGCAATGTTTCTTTAATCATCCACAAAACTTCAAACATTAGGTTGCAACAAGTTGTGGAAATGCAAAAGTTAGAAAGCAGCCAAATTAGATGTCAAGTGAAGTAAGAGATGATTGCAATAAAGTCTTAGTAGATTGCTTTTATTAATTTTTGCATTCAATAAGATTAGTCTTAAAATTCCTAGTTGATGACAATTTATAGATGATTTAAGTTGTTTTTGTTTTCTTAGATTTAATCTAAGTGCATCTAAGTGGCATATGACTATTAATCATGCTTAGTGAGGCTTAAAACATTCATTAGAATATTTACAAATGTTCAAAGCAACTGCTAAATGAACTTTCCCAAAAATTCAAATGGTTTAATACTCTAACTGTTAGCTATTTTTTTTGAACTAAATGTACAATACGTTAGTGATGACTTACCATACGTAAGTCTCTTGTTTTGGTTAATCAGAATCGTGTGCCGTTCACTTCATTATTTACCGTGTAATTTTGTTATGGGATACTATAAGTGTATTTTCATGTACAATTCATTTTTCTTGGGTTGGTGCATGCTCAATAGACCTCTATTTCTCATAAAGTATTTCCATTTTTGATGTATTGCACATCACATTTAAAATTTTGATTTTCAAAATATTTTTAAGTGAACTTGTGTATGATTCAAGGTGTATGCAAATGATGATTTTTTAACCAATTTTAAAAACATGATGCATGCCAATTTAGACATAAAAGATCAATTTTGATGAACATCTACTCACAAAGATTTCCAAAATTGATCTTTGATTCTTTGACTTGGTGATATACTCTTCTTTTTTACAAGCTTTTATGGTTCTTTCTCGACTTAATCGTTAAGTTTTGTTCCAAGTTGAAGGTTCTTCTTAGCATCACCAAGGGCTTGAGCTCTTCTTGACAATCATTTTGAGCATCACTTGATTTAATCTTGCATGAACTTCACTAAAGCTTTTCTTGTGCTTGTTGAATGAATCTCTAAGTCGCTCCTAAGCCTTTTTAAGGTCACCTAACTTTTATGTAATATAAGTGAAATAGATAACCTTATTAATAGTTCACTTAATTATGTTCAAACTTAATCTTGAATTATTAAGTTAATGGGGCTAAAATATTTTATTTATTATGTCTTCCAATATTATTATCAGTGTTATACAGGAATGAATTTCTTCTTGTCAAAGTACAGTTTGGTTAATCATTTTTTATATTTTCATGTCTATTTATTTTTTTTCAATTTATTTGAGATGGGTGAGTGCCTTTTATCAAAAGGGTACAAATGTTTTTAATACTAATTGAAAATAAGTTTAAGGTTGTTTGCATTTGTTAATTAGAGGCTATGATCAAGCGACCATTTCTAAGGTTATTGAATCCAACATTGATGAAAAAATAATAAAAAAAGGAGACAACCGACAAAAATCAACGATGCAAAACAAAGTAATAGGACCGTGCGTGGGTTGCCTGTGGAGATACGTTGCAAGCGTATTGGAGAGTGCGCCACAACGTGTTGGTCAATTGCTACAAGTGGAGGCATAGATGCTCTCTCGGGAGATCAAGATCCGAAGAAAGAAATGTTTAAAAAAGGGAGAGAAAGAAAACCAAAAGAAAAAAAGAAGACGACGTCAACAGGTGCACGCATTCGACATCGGGCGCCTTGCATTGCAGGGTAGGCGCTTGACTTTGGGCATGGTAATTGTAGGCACAGGCGCATGTGCCAGCCGTTGGGGGACTGCGCACCCGCCCGACTTGTGTGCCTCACACTTTGTTTCATTGCAGACAGTTTTTGCCCCTACATGTGCATAATATGTGTCGAGTTGTAAATATGATGTAAATAGAATAGGAAAAATCAAGTTGTTAAATCCCTTAAATTGAGGGATATTCGGTTAGCCTATTTTCTAGGAATAGGATTTGAGTTAGTTTCCTTTTTTTATCTCCCGCAAATCTCCTATATAAAGGATTGTATTTCTCATCAAAAGAAGAAGAATACAACGATTTTCTCAACATGGTATCAGAGCTAGGTTTCTTTTTGGGGTCTCTTCTTCCCCTTTTTCCTCAAGCGGCCACCACTACAGCATAGCCATTCTTCTCAGCCTTCATTGCTGGATTTTTCCCTTTTTTCTCTCAGCCTTTATTGCTGCTTTTTTCTTTCTTCTTTTGTGCTCTGTTTTACCATGTTTCCTGAGATCAAAACAGAGCATTTTTTCCAGCCTTTATTGTTGCGAATTTTTCCTCTTCAAACAGCCTTCATTGCTGTATATTCCAGCCCTCAAAGATGTCAGCCTCAAAAGTTCCCGTGTCTTCCAACCAGCCTGAAGAAATGAACTCTGCTCAGAAAACTGGAGAATTGCAGAATGTTCGAGCCTCAAATCGGCTCAATGGAAAGAACTACCTCAAATGGTCTCAATTCATTTGTACCTATCTCAAAGGCAAGGGGAGACTTAGCCATCTTCTTGGAACAGGTCCAGCTGAGAATGATCCAAAGTTTGAAGCATGGGATGAGGAGGATTCAATGATCATGTCCTGGCTATGGGATTCGATGGACCCCATGATCAGTGATGCATGTATGTTTTTTGGTACAGCAAGGGAGATTTGGGATTATACTCGCCGCACATATTCAAAAGCCAATGATGCAGCGCAAGTATATGAAATAAAAGTCAAAACAGCAGCCACTAAGCAAGGAGACAAATCTGTCACAGAGTATGCAAGCTTACTGCAAAATCTGTGGCAGGAACTTGATCATTACCGAGTGTTTGAGATGAAAAGTCCAGAGGATGCTGCCATATTGAAGAAATTCATTGAAAAGGACCGAGTCTATGATTTTTTAGCTGGATTAAATCCTGAATTTGATCAGGTAAGGATTCAAATCCTTGGCAAGGAAGAGATACCACCGTTGGAAGAAACAATCTCACTAGTCCGTGCAGAGGAAAGCAGGAGGGGTGTCATGCTTCAACCACAAACCTTGGACGGCTCAGCCCTAGTAGCAAAAGCAAACCATCGGGAAAAAGGAAGGAGTGACGCTCCAGTGCAATATTAGAGTAGAGAAGGTCAATGGAAGGAGAACAAGGACAATCTTTGGTGTACTTATTGCAAAAAACCGAGGCACACAAGGGATAAGTGCTGGAAACTGAATGGGAAGCCACCCAGTCATGAGTGGGGAACCAGAGGAGGGCAGTCACAGCCTCAAACATACATGACAGATCCGCCGAGGCCACAAGCACAAATGGTGGAGCAACCAAAAAATGAAGAAAAAATAGCAGTGGCCGTAGGAGAATTCAGCAGTGAGGACATTGAGAGGTTAAAAAATCTGTTGGGGTCCCTTGAGAAGCCTTCCGGTACCTGTTCTCTAGCCTTGTCAGGTAAACCTTCTTTCCCTGTTTGTATGAATGCCTCGGAAACTCCTTATGCCAACTCATGGATAATAGATTCAGGTGCCACAGATCATATGACTCCTACCTCTAAGCCTTTTCACACATATATCCCTTGCCCGAGCAATAGAAAAATTGTAGTGGCCAATGGATCCCTAGTGACAGTGGCCGGCTTTGGAGATATACATCTCTCCCCTGTATTTATCCTTAAGGATGTTCTACATGTCCCAAAATTATCAGTCAGCCTTGTTTCCATTAAAAAACTAACACATGATCTTAAATGTTATGCCATTTTTTTCCCTTCTTATTGTGTTTTTCAGGACCAGGTCTCGGGGAGGAAGATTGGACTTGCTAAGGAAAGGAGCGGCCTTTACTACCTTGAGCCATCTCTGATTGCTAGGAGTGTTTGTCTTTGTCTTTCTTTAGTTCCTCAAATAAAGCTGCCATTTGGCTGTATCACCTACGTCTAGGTCATCCATCTTTCAAGTCTTTGAAACTTATGTTTCCTCATTTATTTCAAGGATTAGAGATTTTTGAATTCCATTGTGATACATGTGAATTGGCAAAACACACTCGTGTATCTTTTCCTATTAGCAATAAAAGAAGTTCTCATCCTTTTCATTTGATTCATAGTGACATATGGGGTCCCTCTACTATACCAAATATTTCTGGGGCTAGGTGGTTCGTCTCCTTAATTGATGATTGCACTCGGGTTACTTGGCTTTTTCTACTTAAACACAAATCTGAAGTGAGCACTGTTGTACAAAATTTTCACTCAATGATTCAAAACCAATTCGGGGTAAAAATAAAAAGCTTCAGAACAGACAATGCTAGGGATTACTTCAACCAATTCCTATCTCCATATTTTCAAGCCCAAGGCATTATTCATGACTCATCATGTGTTAACACATCTCAACAAAATGGGGTCGCCGAAAGGAAAAATGGACATTTACTCAATACTACACGAGCCCTACTTCTTCAAGGGAGCGTTCCAAAATCCTATTGGGGGGAGGCTGTCCTTACTGCCACATACCTCATAAATAGACTTCCTTCCTGTGTGCTAGACAATAAAAGTCCCATAGAGCTCCTTAACAGTTTCTACCCTCACTTCCGAACAACCAATGGCCTTACACCCAAGGTATTTGGATGCACTGCTTTTGTGCATAATCACAGTCCCCATAGAGACAAATTGGACCCCCGAGCCATCAAATGCATATTCCTTGGTTATTCATCCACTCAAAAGGGATATAAGTGCTACAATCCTTCATCTAGAAAATTCTACATTTCGGCTGATGTTACTTTTGCAGAAAATAAATATTTCTTCTCCAAGTCCTCTCTTCAGGGGGAAAATTCGATAGAAGATAGTCCTTGTGAGCCTTTTCACACACTTGACCTTCCGCATCTTCCAGCCCGAATCTCCACATCCGAGTCTCCTGTCCTAGCCGAGACCTCTCTTGTTCCAAATAATCCTGATCCTGTTGTCGAGTCATCCCCTATTCCAACCAGTGTCCCTCTGATTTTCCAAGGTTTTCTCAGGTGTACTCTAGGAAAAAGGTCGTTCCAGACTCAACACAAGTTCAAGAATCCAACTCAGACCCTGGAATTGAGACCACGGTAAGATCTGACTTCTCTCATCAACCACAACCTGCTGAAATACCTACCAATCCCACAAACCTTGACCTACCCATTGCTCTTCGGAAGAGAACTAGAGAATGCACAAAAAGACCACTATACCCCTTATCCCACTATGTCTCTCTAAACCGCCTATCACCAACCCACAAAAAATTCATTGTAAGCCTGAATACTATTATCATTCCTACCACAGTCTCTGAGGCTTTGTCAAAAAGGGAATGGAGAGATGCTATGGCAGAAGAAATGAGAGCATTGGAGAAGAATAAGACATGGGAGATTGTTGATAGACCCAATGGGAAAAATATTGTTGATTGTAAGTGGATTTTCACACTTAAATACAAGGCTGATGGATCACTTGAAAGGTATAAAGCAAGATTGGTAGCTAAAGGGTATACTCAGACTTACGGGGTGGATTATCAGGAGACATTTGCACCGGTTGCAAAAATGAATACAGTAAGAATTCTCTTGTCCTTAGCTGCTCACTTTGGTTGGCAGCTTCTACAATATGATGTTAAGAATGCATTTCTTCATGGTGACTTAGACGAAGAAATTTATATGAACATCCCTCCAGGATTTGAAAAAGACACAAGCAATCAAGTGTGTCAGTTACGGAAAGTACTTTATGGGTTAAAACAGTCTCCTAGGGCATGGTTCGGGAGATTTGCAAAAGTGATGAACTTGGATATAGACAAAGCAAAGGTGATCATACTCTCTTCATTAAACATTCGGCTGCAGGGGGAGTCACAGCGCTTTTAGTCTATGTAGATGACATCATAGTGACCGGAAATGATGAGCAAGGAAAGGTTGAGTTGAAGAAGAAACTAGTAAAGGAATTTGAGATCAAGGAACTGGGTAGATTGAGGTACTTTCTTGGTATAGAGGTAGCTTACTCTACCCAAGGGATCTTCATATCTCAGCAAAAATACGTATCGGACCTACTGACCGAAACAGGAAAGATTGGGTGTAAACCGGTCTCTACACCAATTGACCCCAACCATAAGTTGGGAGAGGCTAAAGAAGAACCAGTTGTTGATAAACGGATGTACCAGAGATTGGTTGGTAGACTCATATACCTTGCTCACACTCGGCCAGATATAGCTTACTCGGTAAGTGTGATCAGTCAATTCATGCATGACCCGAGAGAACCTCACCTACAAGCCGTTTACAGAGTCCTTCATTATTTGAAGGGGAGTCCTGGAAAAGGAATATTATTCAAAAGGAGCAAGGATCTGGTCTTAGAGGCATACACTGATGCAGACTATGCAGGTTCTGTGGTGGATAGAAGATCAACTACTGGGTATTGTACTTTTCTCGGAGGTAATCTGGTGACATGGAGGAGCAAGAAGCAGAACGTTGTGGCAAGGTCATCTGCTGAATCAGAATTTAGAGCCATCGCCCAAGGATTGTCTGAACTACTATGGTTGAAGATTATCCTAGATGATTTGAGAGTCAATCTAGATGGTCCAATGAAGCTTTACAGTGACAACAAGTCTGCCATCAACATTGCACATAATCCTATACAGCATGATAGGACAAAACATATTGAGATTGATAGACACTTCATCAAAGAAAAACTGGAGGCGGGACTGGTGTGTATGTCCTACGTACCATCCGGATACCAATTGGCTGATGTCCTAACTAAGGGGTTGAATAATGCAAGTTTTCATGAGCTTATAGTTAAGCTGGGAATGGAAGACATCTATTCCTCAGCTTGAGGGGGAGTGTCGAGTTGTAAATATGATGTAAATAGAATAGGAAAAATCAAGTTGTTAAATCCCTTAAATTGAGGGATATTCGGTTAGCCTATTTTCTAGGAATAGGATTTGAGTTAGTTTCCTTTTTTTATCTCCCGCAAATCTCCTATATAAAGGATTGTATTTCTCATCAAAAGAAGAAGAATACAACGATTTTCTCAACAATATGTGATCGAGCGGAAGGGAGTTTTGTACGCAGAATCTGTGCACGTGCTGTGCTATTGCATGTGAGAAACGTGTGCAAGCAGGCATTTTGCGTGTGCGGGCCATGGGCCTGTTATATGGAAAATTTGGAATTTTGGCCAGGGTAAATGTATCTTTTTGTATTAATGTTATGCATTAAAATATTATTTTCAACTTCTATATAAAGGGATAAGAATATTGAGAGAATTTTTTAGAGTGAATTTTTAGAGAGAAAAAAGAAAGAGTAGAGAACAATCTAGAAAATAATTCAGATTGAATTCAAAAATATTGAGAGAATTTTTAGAAAGGAATTTTTTAGAAGAATTTTTAGGAATTAGAATGTTGTAAAATTCAGAAATCTTTTGAAGGAAATTTTATTGGAAAAATTATCCTTTGTGGCAAAAGTACTCTCTTTTTTCTACTTCTACCTTCGCTCTTAGCCATTTTCACGTTTTCACTTCTATTGTAACTATTCTGAAAAAAATTTGCTGACAAGGACTCGATGTGAGAACATTATTGCTGACAAATCCGACTAGTATTCCATTATTTAGAGACATGAGGTGTTAGAATTTTGTGCTATAGAATTCTTTCTATTCCATGATCTTTAATTCAAAAAACGTGCCACAAAAAACTATGATAAAAAATTTCATGTGCTATAATATTAAAGAAGATTTGTTATGACTAGGATAATAGTATTGGAGTCAAGTATTTGATTCATTTAATGAGATTAATGTTTGTTGTCATTTTAGCGTTGTCTAATGGATACAATTTCATATGTTATAATTTAGATTTAAACTTGGACTTTGTTGTAAGAAGTCATGGTTGTATTCTATCGAAATCTTTGTTTATTTTCCATCCTTGTCCCATTCTTTAATTTTTGTTTTTCCATTGTCCTTTTATTTTTTAATTGCTGGCTCTAAAGACTTTCATTTTTGTTTAAGGTATTAGAGGACCAATTATGGCATTCTTCATCTGGATATGGTTATCACTCATGTGTGAAGCCCACTCAGAAATATGAAGGTTTTTTATTATTTTTCTGTTTTTATTTTCTTGGTAATGTGCATGCTCTAGATGTTCTTGGATTTATTTTCATTTTTTATATACTATTTATTGAACATGGTAAGCACACTAACCAATTGCAAGGTTGAGCCATGGAGGTTTTAGTTATGCGCCTTTAAAAAATACTTACCAAGGTTGAAGGAGACAATAATATGCATCCTTACGCAAGCTTTTATTTTCTTATCAGCTGCCAAGGTCGTAGACCGGTACATAACTGTTAATAGCAATGGAGGTCTAAACCAAATGAGAACTGGTGTAAGTTTCTCTTGTTTGATAATAATGCCTATTTTCAATGGGTCTCCACTTGTTTTTACTATTGGAGTTTTCTTCTTTAAAAAATTTGCTAACTATAGTAGTTATATCTACTGCAAGCATCTTCCCCAATTTTGTCTACATTAACAGAAGAAATGATGCCATGTGATCCCATAAAAAATTTGAAAGAATTTGTGTATTAAGATTGCGTTCATTATCATTTATTGTTTATTAGGCTTGGGATGGGAAAACGTGGTTTGTTTAGTCCAGTAATGTTACTTTTCTCTATCCAGTCCTATAGATTTATATTATGAAACCACTTTATGATATTCTCAGAAAGCTTGTTACTAGTTATTGAGTAATGCTGATAGTTCAATTTTATGTTTGGCTACATTGACAGTACTTTTTGTTTTGTCATTAACGTTTGTTACTTGTTGCTACGTAATGCTGTTAGGTCAATAGAATTTTTTAGCTTTACTTCATTATCCCAAATAAATATAACCTTATAATTTGTTCCCTCATTTCCTCAGATAAGTGATATGGTTGCAGTGGCAAGAATAATGAATGCTACCTTAGTAATTCCTCGGCTAGATAAACGATCCTTTTGGCAGGATTCAAGGTTGGAGAATTGCAGCAATTGCTATCTTATGTTGATAAGTAGCAAGTATAACAATTCTATGATAGCTCTTCTAATTTGTTATTTGTAATCAGTACTTTCGCAGACATTTTTGATGAGCCACATTTTATGCAATCCCTTCAAAGAGATGTACGTATTGTACAGCAATTGCCAAAGGAATTTGAATCCGCTCCAAGGGCCCGAAAACACTTAACTTCATGGGCTAGTGCTAAGTACTATGAAGATTTATCACAACTATGGAAGGACCATCAGGTAGTTTTGTCATGCTTTTTTTAATGTGTTTGAATGTGGATACCATTCTTCCATATTTACTTTGCAAATGAAGGAAAAAGGAGACTTAAACCAAGCAATACGATTGAATGTTGTACAAAATCAGTATCTTATATAACTTGAGCATTTGATGTGTGTGTGTATATGTATATATATATTTATGTTTGTGTGTGTGTACAAATATAAGATTATTATTTTCTTTTGATTTTAAACTTGTACGAATTTCAATGTTTAAATTTATATATTGATGATATCTTGTTAAAAGTATTCTAACTTAATTGATTATTATGGGCCTTCCATTATTCCCTTGATAAATGAATCAATTATTTTTTATTAAGTTCCATTATATATGTTATAACACTAGTCTTTTTATTTTTCAATCCAAAATTTATGATAGTAGCATATGGATAGATCCAACTATATAGATTATGTCAAAGCAAGAATACCTTTGTTCTTATAGAAAATGGTGGATATCAAAATTCTTAACCATCTTTCTACCACATTAATTCAAATGAAGGTTTATCATAACATCCCTTTACTTTCACTTGAATTTGGAATTGTATACAATTGATTCAATATAGAATAATAAATAGCCATTTGCTTAGGCAATATGGAATGAATAAAAAATGACACAAACAAAACAAAGAGTTTTTATTTTTTATGATAAATGATAAACAACATAGAAACATCTTTAAAAAATCTTTGATGCTAAAAAATATTCAATTCATGTATAAATCACATTATTTTCTCACATTATTCATCGAAAAAATACATTTTAATCTTTTTATATCCCATTCTTAAAATCAAATGAAATGTTTTAACTTTTCTTTGAACCAAAAAAGATCTTAATAATTCCATTTACAAGTGAAATAAACAACTGTAATTGTTGAAAGAAATCTGAATACTGCGTATTTGTGTTCTACTATTGTTTTCTAATGCTGAAAATACTAAGAATGAGTCCAAAATACGATAATAATTGGAACTTAGCGTTCATGCCCTTAGCTAATATATCTTACAAATTGTGACAAACTCAACTACTTAACTAATTACTTTATAATCATCACTTTAGGGTTGTGCTTAAATATTAAAATATTAAAGGAGCAAACTTTTTTTAAATATATAGATTTATTTGTGTAAAACATAATGCAAATTCATTTCTATTTATGCTTAAATAAAACTAATAATAATAAAAATAAAATGGAATAATTAAGAAAAAGAAGTTTTTGGATATGTATACCAAATAGAAGGCCATAATCTTAAATGATAATTGGTGATAGATTGCTATTATTTAGAAAATATATTGTACCTATGAGTTGATAAATATCCTCTTTGTGGAGCTTAGTGATTAAAGTATTGCTATTATACAATGAAAGTTGTTTCAAATTCAATAGTATGTAGAACTTATTAGATACCATGGAATTTGTCATCCAATAATTTTTTTTGGGCCTCATATTTTTTTCATTATATCATCTTATTAGAATTCATTGTGTGGAATCCAAATCTAAAACATCAAATCAAGAATCTTAATAGTTTGTTAATATACATTGCACACAATATTTTTATTTATATTGTTTTATTTTCTACTAGTAGAAACTTCCAATGACTAAGAAATCCCATTGACAGCTTTTTTTTCTATCTTGAGTTGTTTTAGAGATAGATTTGGCCTGATTACTTGTCTTTTACACTTAAATTTTCTAAAGATAGTTTTAGGTATTTCGAAAGTTTGTTCAGATGCTAGTAGATCATTGTCAGTACTCATTTCCTTAAAGTTTCCAAAAACAATGATCTCATTATTGCTTGTTTTACAGAACCACCCATTAGAGCAATGGTAATTTCTCCACTAGTAGATAATAAAACAATTTTTTTACTTTGAAATCTTAAATAATTTTATTGGGAGCAGTACAGAATAATTGTAAATTATTTATTTTTAAATTTTCTCACTTCTAAGTTTATAACTTTTTTGTTATCTTTCTTGATGTTAATCTGAACTAAATAGGACACTTTGAAAAACTGTTTAATTCTCTATAAATTTACCAGTAGAAATTTAATAATTCTTTGATTGGGACCGACATATTTCATCAGAGAACCAATAATTATTTTTGCTTTAACGAAAGGTTTGTGATAAAAATTGCTCAATCTTTCATGCTACTGTTGTAGTCAAACTATTTTTTCTGTATAATTTGTCCAACCCGAGGATAGATATAATGCCTTCGAAGTTATTTGCAACATTGTGAAGTTTGTTTACTCTATGCAAAATTTCATAATGTTTCTTGCCAACAGTCTGAGTTTGTAATTTTTTGGACATTGAATCTAAGTGATCTATTGCTAGATAAATAAGTTTGATAATTAATCCTCATGATAAAACAGTAATAGCATTTAAATTCACAAATGTTATTTAGGATCATGATCAGCTAAATCATTTGTAGATACATAAATTGTTTGGATAAATGTTGTAGATATTTCCTTCATAAAAGCAACTCTTCTTGCAAAGAATTCTCTACACAATGTTTAGGTTGATAACATGGTATAGAAGGTATTCTATTTAAGATGGTAGATATTTTGGACCTTATTCAAATGAAATATATTGTTTGTAAAAAAGAAATATTTTTTTATTAACATTTTGAAAATATTCTCTTATGATTAGGATTGTTAAACCAGCTCTCATAGGAATTTTGAGCAGTTCATTCATTTGTCTATTGATTAGAGCCACTTTGAATTTTTTAATATTTTTTTCATTCGTCCTATATTGTTTCGTTTCTATGTTTAGACCATTTCCTTGCATCATGATGCAGGTGAAGCATAGGATGGCCATTCACAACCTTTCATTGGTTTATGATTATCGAGTTGAGATGAAGAAGGTATATGATAGGATATGGCTAAACTTCTTGCATAAGATGGCCATTCGCAGCCTTTCATGGGTTCATGACTATCAAATTTGATATAAGGCATATGATAGGATGTGGTGGAACTTCTTGCTTACATGGTTCATCACTTTGGATTTTGGGAAAAGTGTTGTTCAAGAAGTTTAGCTTTTGTCTCCTAGTTGAGATTGGTTTGCCTATTTGATGACTATTGATTGGAGTGAATTGATACCTCCTTTTGGTGCAGTATAATCATAAATTTTTGAAGAAACAATAGTGCATAAAAATCAAGTCCCCCATGGACCCATGACCAAATTATATGGCAAAGTTCATCAAAACCTAATTTGTATGGCTAAAATGCATTTAAAAGGCTTCCAAATATTTCAACAAGAGCTTAGAATAGCTTAGTGGGTTAAAGAGATGGTTAAAGAGGATGAACATTTTAGAGCATTGGTGCGTCCATGTAAGGGTGATTATTGGAGCATGTCATAAGGTTAAGTCAAAAAGGTTATATCAAGGAGAAAGATTCTTGAGGATTTGTTCATTTAGAATTATGTTAAATATTTTCATTTTATTCATCACGAATAATACGTAGGCATTATTTGAGTATTTATCTTACTATTTGTAGTTCAAAGTGTCATTAACTTTAAATTAAGTCTTATGAATATTTGAATAATATTTTTCATGCATAAATATGTCTTTAATTTATGAATGAAGGCATGTTGCTTAGATTCCACTTTAAATTACTTAAGTTTTCATTTCCTTTTTCTCATTTTTCACCTTTTTTTCCCTCCCATATTTCCCATGGCTTGCTTTAAATCTAAGGCCCTCTTTCTAAAAAGCCATCCTTGTCCCTCTGCACAACCCATCAAACCTTTAACAACCTTAGCTTCCTTCCCATCTATATTTCAAAATCTGGTAACTCTCATCCATTGTCCTTTCTCTTCAACACCACAAGCCTTGCCTCTACTTCCTCATGAATTGTCGTAATCCACCATTTGCACCTCACATATTGACCCACCACAAAAACTATTGCTTTGCAGCTCCAATGTTGTTCCATAACTATCACATTCAATTAATCAAAACCTAGAATCCTATTAAACCATTTAGCTTCTTTCATTTAAGAAATCATAAATTCTGCAAAACTAATTTTTGGTTTCTCTATAGCCAGCCTTATAAGTCAACCTAAACTTTGTAACACAAACCTTTTAAATATTCAAAATCAACTCTCTCTTCTCTTAACCTTTTCCCACCTTGAGAGGCCCAAAGGTTTCTCTCACTTAAAATCCTTTTAATCCATTTAGCCTCTTTTATCCAAAAAAAAAAAAAAAATAATCTTTGTGAATCTTACTTTACCCTTTCTTTTCATCCTTAGCCTTGTAATTGAACCTAAAGTCTGCATCACAAACCTTTTAAACCCTCAACATTGACCGTTTTCTTCCCTTAACCTTTTCTCACCTTATTTTATTCGAGAACCCTAAAGTTTTTTTTCTCTGTCAAAGTGCAAGCCTCACCATCTATTCTCTCTATTTGCTTGAGATGGCTTAAACAAAGTTTCTTATTGTTTTTCATACTTAGTTGTTGTGGTATCATAATTTAAAAGGTTTTTTTGAACGATTCAAAGTACTTGAAAAAAATCAACATTTTAAAAAAGTTTCTTGTAACTTAGAAGATTCTTTCTTATTCAAGAAAGATTCACTCTTGCCTTCAAAACTTCAAAATTCTCAAAAAAGTTGAAAGATTGCACGGGAAATATTCTAGATTGTAAATAAAGGATTCAACTTATTGAGAAAATTGAAGGTTTTGTTCAGAACTTGAAGAATGATCATATCTTTGTTATCTTTTGATTGCCTTTGATTAGTAGAATTGATAGTTGGTAGTTATAGCCCCTCTAGTAAGATTTAGCTACAACTTAAAAAATTATGCAAAGTTTCTCAATATTTGCCACTATAATAAACGCTTAACCCAAAATTTAAGTTATCATTAAAACCACTATAATAACAATTGAGGGATGTTGCACATAACCTTTGAAGTATATTAATATTTGGAATTATGAATTATTTTTTTAATAGAAGTTTTTTGGCTAGTTGATGAATCTTATTAGTTTTCTTTATTTTTATTTGTTACTTGACTTATAAAAAAATTAATAATCTGAATTTTTGTACTTGCATGTTACTCATATCTTATCATAGTTTTACATATTTTCATTAATTTTAAATCTATCATCATTCAAATTGCGACCAAGATTTTTGTTAATTGAATTAACTAATGGCTTACATGAATAAAGAGAATCTAAATTGTAGATCCTATGTTGGATTTGTTTATTGAAAGAATGGACATTTTTTAAGATATCTAAAATAAAATCAAGAATTAAATGACAAATATGTTTAGTGATTTTAGAGATTTGTAATGCAAAGTTTAGTTTTTCTTTTAAATATAAGTAATTATTTTTTGTAAAAAATGTGTATGATTGTAATGCAAATCTTAACTAGTTAAAAGATCAAATTAAAAAAAATGTTAGATGAAGTTGTTGGAAGTAGGAATTAGTTGAAGACATTGTCCAAATGGTTTTGAATTTTGAATATTTCTAAATGAGTTTTATAGATAATTTGGTTGAAGGAAATCAAAATGCCTATAAAAATGTCATTTTCTTTTAAAATACATGGATGAGCTAGTCTAACGAAAAAAATTGGTTTGCTCAAATCATTTGACTTTCATTATATTTGTCTTATTAATTCTCCGGTGAATCTTTTGGGATAGCTTCAGTAATAAAACCTATAATATATTGAGTGGTATTTTGAAGTTATTTTTTTTCTTATACAAGATTTATGTTGGTTTGAGATACTAAGGATTAAGCACATAGAGAGTAAGTTCTTTAAATTAGTATGACCACAAGTGAGTTACATTTGCTTTTTCCCGCATTGAACGAGACACATAAAACAAGTGAGGTGATCCCTTTCTAAATTGATAAACAAGAAATAAAAGCCTTTCGAACTTGGTGCAGGCTTAACCAAATCTTACTGTGTTATTCCCATGTGGCATAACTGCATAATGTTTTTTTTAACCACATAAGAACTTAAAACAATTATAACAATTACAATAGTAAAAGGTAGATTTTAAACAGTAAAGTTATGCAAAACATTTGCATGCAAGAAGTCTAAATTTTAAGGTTTTATTTTTTTGACGATTTTGTGAAAGCTAAGAGATCTATAATAGAAATAAATAGAAAATTACAAAAAAGAAATTTCCAAAGAAGAACAAGTAATAATCTAGAATAAAGATTTAATATGTATTCATGAAGTTTTGATATTGGAGAACCCTTTCATTAGACTTTTATTCACAAGTTCTTGAACATAAAAGAAGAAAGCAAGAGGTTAAATACTGTCTCAAACATAGTTCTCAAAATTCTCTCTTTTTTTAACCATTCAAGTCAACTAAGAGAAAAAAGTGGTAGCCTAAAACTTTTAATTTGAAAATGCATTTAAAATTTATTTCAAATCTATCAATTAGATATTTGTGACTTTTAAAGAGGTTTGTCAATCAATAGAAGGTTTGTTTAATGTCCCCAAAACAGTAGCATGATCATGCCATTAAGCAGACTAGTAAAACTCAAGTATTATACTCTAGAATCAAGACTTGGACGAAGTCAATTTGGTCAACAAAAGTGTTCACCGATTATTTTTGTACCAATTTTAAAATGTTTGCATTTCTTATAAAAGTGTATAAATTTTATAAGGCTTCTTAGTTTGCATGCTTAGATACTTTTATATGAAAAGCATTCACCCATTATTTTTGTACCAATTTTAAAATGTTTGCATTTCTTATAAGAGTCTATGAATTTTATAAGGCTTCTTAGTTTGCATGCTTACATTTATATGAAAAAAAATACATAATAGGTAAGAGACTTTTTTTCTTCCTTTCATTTGTATTCTTGCATATTAACTATCCTACATAACATAATAACATTAAAGATAATGATGTAAGTGTTTGTGTCATCAAAATCAATATGGAGTAAATAATCTTTTTCATTTTGATAATGACGAATAATTTTGTGTTATAGTAACTTATGGATGTCTTTGAAAAGAATGATATAAGATTATCATGTTCAAGCATAGAGGTGAACCAAGACTATTAGCAATAAAAATCCATACAAGTAGCATGCATGAAAGTAGAGCATAGGGGGAATCACATGCAGTAAGGAGCATACAATCAAAACCAAATAGAACCAACTACATATTAAGGAGTAGAAATTCACATATAAGTAACTTTATGGACTATGTTGTCTACGATTAGCATCATGATCATATTAAAATTTCTCACCCTTTGTCATCAACAAGGAGAGATATAGATGCTAAGCCAAAACTATGAAGGTATAATACAAAAGTTTTTGATAGCATAAAGTAAAACTAACACATACCCTTAGGTTTCTACATAAGATGTCTACTGTAGAGGCGATGGAGGTGGTATAGCATCTCCGTTCGAATCTTTATAGGCAAAGAGGTTGAATGACTGCTTAAAACTAGCATATATCCTTAAACTTCTACATATAGTGTTGATTGTGGAGGTGGTGTAACATCTTCATTCGGATCTATAGACAAGGAGGCTAAATGATTGCTTTTGGGTGTGACGAATTCTATGTTTTATGCAATGACTTATGCAATGTCACAAAACATACCCTGTTTCCCCTCAATGATGTTCACATGCCTCACAAGAGAAAAGAGCTATGATCATAATGTAGAGGATGAGATGCACTAACGATGTCATTCTTACAAGAATCAATGGTAGGAATGAAAGGCATAATTTCAGTTATTTCTTCTCCTATGGGGTGTAGGTGATTTTGATTGAATTTATGTTTTTGTTAGTGTACAATATTGAAAAATTTTACATAAAATTGGTGAATGAGCTGCACAATTAGAAAGTTTTATATATAGATTTATCTTGTGTTTTGAAGTTGGTAAATTCAAGAGTCCTGTATAATTGGTATGATAATTTTGATGGTGTTAAGAATATGATATTTAATTAGATAATATGCAACTAACACATTGATCCTTGATTGATCCAACCTAATAAGATAGGAGATAACTTGAGAAGTTTAATGCCTTTAAAGGTATCATCGACATCTCAAGAGAAGCACATTAAGTCCTGGCCTCCCTTGGAAAATAGACAAGTCTTGAAGAATATTATCTAAGACCAAAGGCATCAAAGGACTTTTACCAAATCATGAGGAAGACCGTTAGCATGCAAGGGTTATCAAGTGAACTTTGCATTGATGGCAATCCTTTGCAACTACATTCTAACTATGACCTTGGGACAGTCTAACTTGTTTTTAGCCGTCCTTGATTTTTGATTTGTTATTATCAATTTGTTGTTATTTTTATGCATTATGATGTATTATTTAAATGTAATAGATTTGAGGCATTAGTAGTTTTTGTTTTTTGATTCTTGAGTTCCATAAAACTTTTGTAGAATTTAAAGTACATGCTTCTACTCTTTTTTTTTTCTTTTTATTATTAATTGAACCACTTAGACTAATTTGTCTTGTATATCGAGTAGGTTCTAGAAATCTCCTTTCATCCACGTTGCCAATAATAAGTTTGGGGGAGAAGAATCATCTAGTATCAGTCGCATTCGAATTTGTGTATGATTGAGATTAAGTGATCCCAATGGGACTAGACACCACAATTACAATTAGAGGAAAATTCAAAAAATCTTGTTCCACGGGCAATCAATAGAGAATCCAATCTAGCATTTGAGGTATAAGTGGCATAATTGGCCTAAACAATTTAGACCTTAATAGAAATTATGATGAGACAGTAGTTTACCCTAGCATAGCCTAGGATTAATGAATTTGGGAGGAGAATCAGAGCTAAGAATTAGTGCAATCAACCTAGCATGGGATGGGTGTATGTAGGATTATACCATAGAATTTTGACTTCAAGCTATAAACCTTGTTGTTGATTATGAGTTTTCCACTTTGATGAAGAATACTGCATGATTACATTTTTTTGATTGCAAGAGAAATTGGGTCATTCCTTTTGTTGGCACTTAGCCAAGCCAATTCATACACCATGATGATCGAAAAGAACTAGTGTAAGCAAAAGAAAGTTCTAATGGCTAATACTAAGAGTTTGGGGAGCACCACAAAGTGGGAGAAGTGTAAGGGTTTGTAAACCCTAACAATAGGGCAAGTGGCAACCTTGAGAATGCAAAAGATGGACTTGGGAAACTATTATAGTCATTGCTAAAGAAGTGTACATACTAATGAGAAATGTTTGAGTTTACACAATAAGCTATACTCAAAGAGGAAGGGTGAGGATTTTAAGAAACTAATGATGACAGCCGTCAATGAAGGCCAAACCTTCAAAGCTTTGCAGACAGTCGACCCAAACCTTGCCTTGATAGTAAAATCATTGGAACAAATCTGGTGCAAAAGAAGAGAAATCTATGATAGAGTTATTCACTCTCAAATTACAAGCAAAAATGGAGTTTGATTGAGCACTCAATAATACAAGTAGCCAGAAGAATTTAATCTTTATCGACCTTGTGTTACCATCTGGTCTTATTAGTATACCTTATTGCCAACCCTACTTATTGGGATGAATACTACGAGATGTTAAGATAAAGATTAAGTGACAGTATCAAGCGAAGTTTTTCATTACTTGAGAGTATGTTTATGAAATCATATGCAGAATAATACCACTCAATGCTCATTAGGTTATTCTCAAAATTTTTTTTTTGGATTGAAATGTAGTTTATTTCAGATGAGGAAAACTATACCAGTTATAGTGAATGGGAAGAAGTGTCTTGTGAATTGATATTGAGAACTACATTAGTGGATTTGGTACCTATAGTTTAAGCATGTTGTGAATGTTTCATGGAGTTTAGTACTATCTGTGGCTAGACTAAAAAGCAGGTGGCTTGTTTGGGTCGCTCCCAGAAAAGGAAGGTCGTGAGATGATGGCTTTCATTAAAGGATTCCTATTGTTGCTTGAAGGACCTTGTTAATTGCCCCAAACAAAAAAGTAGAGCATGCGATTACTTTTTGTATCAGATGTCTCATTATAGTTCATTATCCCATTAAATTTTGTGCTGTCCTAAATGCATAATAAGCCACTTATATAACTTTTATCGAAGTTTGAATGCAATCTTCAAAGTATTTTACTTATGAACTTAAATTTGTTGATATTTAGATGTCAAATTCAGCTTTGTGAAGATGAGAGGGTCTTTTGCTCATTAAAAAAAATTTACAAAGCTACATATTGGCCTTACTCGGGGCACGACATTTGAAAGTTGACATAGATGCATTGGGATGTGATGTTGGGGCATTGCTTCCATAAAATAAAAAGCTTATAACATATTACTCCAAGATGCTACAAGATTCCTAAAGAGCCTATGTGACATGACAAAGAGTTGCTTGACTCCAAATCATGAAGTTTTGATGATCGATCTTACTTGGAAAAGAGATTGTAATCCATTTCGATCATTAACCTTATGGTTCTTGTATACCTAGACCAAGATTTAGTAGACATAGCACCTTAACAGATAGTTTATCTTCAATAATACATTTTGGTCATTAAATACAAGAAGGGATTTCAAAACAATCTAATTGATATTTTGTGAAGGAAGCCAATATGTTCTATATGTTTATCAACAATAATACAGATTTAGTTGGTGATACATGATTAATTTTTGTTGAAGTATGTTAAAGATCTCAATTATTATGAGATTGTGAAAGATATATAAGCTGGGAGACCCTTGGTTTACTCACAATGAGAGTGGTTATTATATTATGGGAGTCAACTATGCATTCCACAAGGAGAAGATCGGATATATGAATATAAGAAGTGGATATATTTAAACTCTGATGACATTTCTTTGTAAATAAGGCCATTCTCAATTTGGGGAGAAATGTTGCTTGGCTTGAATGAAGCTAGATGTTATGATGTATGCTTAAGCATGTGTGTTTCATAGTAATTCTAAGCTTGCCAGCAAGAAATATGGATTGTGTTTATTACTCTTGACACCAAATCAATCTCGCAAAAGTGCATTGATGGACTTCTTCAAAATTTTGCCAATGACTAGACGAGTCCACAATTATCCATTTGTGTTCCTACCCAGGTTCTCAAAGATGATCGAGCTTTTACCTTACTGATATGAAATCATGAGAGAGAAAGCAACATGCCTTTTTTTGATAAGGTATGCATGCACCATAGATTACTGACTAGTATCGTCTCTAATTGATATTCATGATGTTGACTAAAATCTAGTGTTGTCTTTGGATGATGATGAATACAGCGTTACAACAAAATATAGTTTTTCACCTTCAAACTGATAATTAGATAGAAATAGTGAATTTAGTCATGGTACATATAATGATGGAGTATAACTTGAAGCATACAAAGGCTTGGGATGAAAGTATACCATATCTAGTTTTTCTATAATTGATTTGTGTGTAGTTCTACTAACAAAATCCATTCGAGGAATATTTTGTGTATTTACCACAAAATTCATTTGATGTAGTTTTCTATCTTAATAACTCTAAGGAATTGAGGAAATTGCACAAAAAAATGCATATAGGTTCATCAAGAATATTAAGAGAATGTACATTGAGATAAAGAAATAGTTGGAGCTTTTGTAGAAGTATAAAAAGAAAGCATGACAAACATCATGTCAAAAGAATGTTGGCATCGAAGATTTAGTTTTATTATATCTCAAGAAAGATAGATTAAAAGATGAAGACAAGAAGTTGAGGAAAATTTGATATGAGTTAAGTGTTTTAGTGACTACATTTCAAATGTATTCAGTGGTGACATCAAGAATTTAATGCTGTTTGAGTTATCACTGTTAGATGAAGTGAAGATAACTAAGAGGAATTATCACCTTTGGAAGGCCTCATGAGTAATAATGAGTATTTATTACCCGATGATATTATCCTCGAGGGAAGAGAGAAAACCATAAGTCAGGGCACCAAATTTCCTTTGTTATTAGACAAAAAGGACAAGTATTGGCAATTGCTAAGTGATAAGACCTAGATCAAGTTGATGCATAAAACACCTTAATTATCTTTCTCAAGGGACCAAAAGATTTAATGGGACTTGAATATAAAAAAAAGAAGAGGAATAAGATTAATGATTGACCTAACTCTAAGGAAGAGAGGTTACTCGAGAAAATCTGTGCCTTGGGAGGTATTGTGGACATCTCATGAAAAGTAGATAGTCTTCACCTCCTTTAGAAAATAAATAGTCTTGAGGAATATAACTTGAAACTAAAGATCTCAAAAGACCTCTACTAGATCATAAGGAATTTCATAAGCATTAGAGGGTTGAACTCACACATTGATAAGAATCTAAGGTGACCACTAATTTTCTAGTATGGCTTTTGGCCACTAAACAATTAGTTGAACATTACGTAATTTCTGTTGGAGAATTTTGTAGTTGTGGGATAGCTTTAATTGTAAACTTGTTATCACCACTTTGTTATTATATTTATCTAGTCAGGTACATGATATAAACTATTAGATGTGAGTCATTAGCAGTTGCTTTTATTTTTTATTCTTAAGTTTCTTAGAACTCTACATAAGTTAAGGCATCATGTTGTTTATATTCTTTCTCTCTCTCTCTCTCTCTCTCTCTCTCCTTTTATTGTTAATTGAAAGCACCCAATCAATCGACTAGTTTGTGTTGCTTTTAAAGGTCCTACAAATATCGTTTTGTCCAACAATGCTAAGAGTAGGTTTGGGGGGTGGGGGAAATCATTTGGTATCAAAGCCTTACTTGGACATGTATAATTAGGGCTAAAAGATATGGATGAAATAGAGTCAAATGTTATAATTATAATCAAAGGAGGAAATTCAAAAAATTTGACGCTAATAGCAAACGAAGAAGAATTCAAATGTCGAAGCAGTAGGTGATAATTGGTTTAGATGGTTCAAGATTTAACGAAAATTGTGATAAGATTGTAGTTTAACCTAGTAGTTGCATAGGGAGAACAGACTTGGGAAGAGAATCACATTTGCGAATAAGCACAATTGACCTGACATGGTATAGGCTGAGATGACTCTCATATTGACTATATTGATAAAGAGGAAGCCTATGATACAACTTAGTACATTCAGAGTATGAAAGTTGATAGAAGCCATTCTAAGGTTGAAGTTGAGGTGGATTTATCAATATATGATGGGGAGCTGAATCCTAAAATGTTAAAAACATAGATAGATGAGCTTGGGATGTACTTTTCATTGTATAAATATTCTTCTTCAAAAAGGTTGTTTTTGTTAACTTAAAACTTATAAGTTAAATCTGGTGGATTATGCATTCTAGTAAGATGTTAACTTAGAGGTATCTTAGGATAATTTCAAAAGGTTATTCTGACTAGAGTTTTGCTCGATGGTGTATGTTGAGGAACAATGATATGGCATAACTTATAACATCAATAAGGATAGACGATGTAGGATTATACCACTGAATTGCAAAATCAAGTTGTAGCCCTTGTTGCGACAGCTGATGAGATTTCCTCTTTAATTTAGTGTACGGCATGATTACATCATCTACTTGTATTTGACTTGGGCTATTTCTTATTATGATTGTCAGCTGAGCTAGTTCATACATGATGATAAAATGCTAAGTTCCAATGGCTAATAATAAGAATTCGAGGACACCAAAAAGTAGAAGTCCAAGGGTTCGTAAAAGCTAACAATAAGGCAAAAGATAACCTTGGAACAAAAGAAGATAAACTTGATAAAAAATTTAGTCATTTCCAAAGTAAGTGTAAATATTGCTAAAAAATATTGGAGGTTACACCTTGTTTAAATAGGAATAGTGGGAATCTTAAGAAATGTATAATGCTTACTATTAATCAAGGTCAAACCCTCAAATGCTATGCAAAAAATTGGCCCAAGCCTCACATTGATGGTGAAACCACTAGAACAAGTTAGGTTTAAGAAGAAGAGAAATCTTAGGTGAAGTTATTCACTTGCATAGTTCAAGTCAAGTTGGAGTTGGTTGGAGTAATTATCGATACAGTTAGGGTGAATGATTTAGACTCATTAGCCTTTTGCAACTAGTCATCTCCCCCCTTCCCAAACCTTCTCATTGGAATGAATATAATACAATATTAAGAGAAACCATTAGATATGTCATCAATAGTGAATTTTTTTAATTCTTGAATTTCTTATAACTCTATAAAAGTGAGCAAATTACATTGTTCCTTTTGTTTTCTCTCTCTCTCTCTCTCTCTCTCTCTATTGTTAACTAGAAGCATATACTTGGACTAGTTTTTATCATTTTTTGAGAAGGCCAAATATCATCCTTCCAAAACTCTAAGAGTAGGTAGTAGGTATTATGGGAGAATAGATCACATGTGAAGATTAGTCTATTCACTTTTATAATTGTTAAGTAGAATTATATTCTTATGAAAGAAATGACTAATGATTTTTGCAAGATTATTGTAGTAGTTATGTGGTATTTCACACTCCTCACTAAGGGAACAAGAGGTATTAGCTTCAAGTTTGGATGCATTATGGCTATGTAATCTAAGGATTACGTAGATGTTGTGGAGTCTTGAGAAAGTACATCTTCTCATTAAGGAAATGAGATATACAACCTTCGAATGCATTAGGATTATGTTTGTTAAGGATTGCATAATACTATGGAGTCTTGGGAAAGTAAAAATCTTAGGATAAAGATTTGTGAGTGGAATTTTTGGAGAATTGTGAGGTAGCAAATGACATTCAATAACATTGTTTTTTGTTAATTCTACATTCTCATAAGTGATAGGAGAGATAATTTAAAATCTATTGAGATTACAAAGTTAGCATATAACTTTTGAAAAACACAAGGGTAACGAAGAGTTTGACATTAAAAAATTTGCATCCATTTTTGGCCTTGGATAAGAGTCATGATTTGAGCATCAAAGTTAAGGAGGAAAATTAAGCGTATTATGCCTATGTTTTTTGAGAGTTCTATGCCAACTTAGTCATTTTAGTAGATTTTGAAAATAAGCTCTCCTTCATTTATGAGAATAATGTAGTAGGCACCAAAAATAACCATTTTAAATACTATTTTCTATCTCATAGTTCTCTATACGATATATTTTTCAATCTCTATATTGAGATTTTTTCTACTCAAGACTATATGAAATTTATACAATCCTCCTGTTGCATGGTCCCATGGCATTCAAACTTGATGATTGCACCTCTCGTTCATTTAAGAAATAAAGAGCAAAATAAAACATAACTATTAGAGATTGCAAAAATCATTTGTCATTTTCTTCATGAGAATGTAATTGAAATTAGCTATCATGAAAGTGAATGGACAAATTTTCACATGTTTGTAATATATGGTATAGTATGAATCAGATCACATTCTTGATGGTTATGAGATTATCATACGAGTGATTCGAGATGAGATTACCTCCTTTAAAATGTGTGGTCAATCTCCATCTTGTGAATGTAATCTTTCTAATGAGGCAGTAAGCTCCCATAAATACACATTTAGTTAAGGTTAGCTATTGTTCACCAAAGATTTAATTGAGATTGTATGCGTCGTTCCTCTTATCAATTCTTCTAGTATTGAGATTGTCGTTTTGTTTGATATGTCCTTTATCTCATGATGATCAAGTGGGCATTGTTAAGAGGAAACTTGGGGCCTCCTTTGTGACAATGCAAAGGGTGAGAAATGTTTGTGTTTTCATGATGCTAGCGATAGGTCACATGCTTATTGGTACTACTTCTTTGTCACTTTTCCTTAGAGTATCGTTTAAGGTTGGTTCGTAGTAGTGCTTAGTTCTAATTTTGTACTACTTACATGTGATTCACTGTACTCTATTTTATAGATATTATTTGTATAAAATTTCATGTGTTACTATTCTAGGTTTATATTTTCGCTTATTTCTTTTAGAGACATATTTGCTGTTCTACCATCCTAAGTGTTTCTTATCATAAAAGTGAGGTTTATCATTATTAAAGTGAGAGAGATTATTGACCTCATGTTGATAATAAATATTTAGATGCTCATCTCCAATATTGATTATGTTATGTAAGATAGTTGACACATAAGAACGTAAATGAAAGCAAGAGAAGAAGACACCTTATGTGTCAAGTATGTTATTTTTTTATGTAGATGTAATTATGCAAAGTAGTTATCCTTGTAGAAGTCTTTGACTTTTGTATGAAATCTAGAAATTTTATAATTGGTTCAAAATTTGCAAGCGAATGCTCCTATTAGATAATTGAATTTGTTTGGAGTAAACTTGAGAATTCATGGGTTTGTTTTATGGTAGCCAATCTTCTAATGGCAGATAAACTTTTTAAGGAGCTACTAAATCCCTTATTGATGGATTTGAAATAAATTCTAAATGCATTTTTAAATTAGAAGTTTTGGGCTACTTTCCTTTCTTGCCATTGACTTTAACACTTGAAAAAAAATGAAAGGTTGAGAGTTGCGTTTGAGATATTATTTGTTCTCTCACTATATTCCTTTGTGACCAAGAACTTCTTTGTGAATGAAAATCTAAAATCAAGGGATTGCTTTAACTTTGAAACTTTATGAGCTAAGCATGCTAAATTTCCATTTCAAATTGTTGTTTGAAAGAAATTTTCTTATAATTTTTTGTTTATCTTTTGCAAACTTTTTAGCTTTCACGTAATCACCAAACAATCTTCAAAGCTTAAGACTTTATGCATGCACAGGTTGGATGTAATTTTACTCTTAGTTTTATACAGTTGCAAGTGTTTTAAGTTCTTGTGTGGTTACCCTTGTGGGGTATCATTATGAAATATATTCTTTTTTTTTTTTTTTTTGTTTGGGCTATAAGCTTTGGTCTCAATTCAGAAGTCACTTTTATTTTGTTTATCATTTTAGTAGAGGACCATCCTTCTTACTTGATCTGAAAGCCTTCTTTCCAAGTTGGAAGGAGTGGAGGATGTAGGCTTCTTATTGGCAAACCATTTTAAATCTTGTGTTCTTTGTGTGTAATTCTCACCTACTTCAAACTATATTAATCTATTATAGAATAAAAACATGCAAATATTACTTAGTAATATTATTAGTTTTATTATTAAAACAATGTCAAAAGAATCATTCAAACAATTTTAAATCATTCGGATATTTGTTCTAGGATTAATTGTTTAAAACGCAATGAGAGTTGGATGATATATGTGGACGAGATTAATTCACTCCATTTGACTATCTCATTTTTTCGAAAAGATAGTTACCTACATTTGTTAAAACATACACACTCATAATCAATATCAAAGACCAAGAAATAAATTCAAATTCTTGTTATAATCTTGGTCTACATCACCTGAAGTACTTCAAAAATGAATTTGATAAGGTTTTTATAATGTTTCATAATAATCTAGGGTCGAGAGACATGAATGCTGCATAGTGAATGCTATTTCAAAACCATATGATTAAATACTTTTTTCAAGTTCAAATCATTATACCTAATTTAAATAAAAGGTCAATCATAGACGGAATTTTCATTTTTTGGTACTGATTTTAAAAGTTATGTGCTGTATATCTGTGCTTGAAGACCATCCACCTATACTCTCCTCTAAACGAATATAAAATTTAACAAAGTTCAGAACATAATTAAGTTTAAGTGCTTAATTATGTGTTCATCAATCTTGATTTTCTTAGACATAGAAAAATTTTGTCCTCCTATATTTATGGCCAAAATGTTTCTCTTTATGTATGGACATACATTGACATTCATTTGCATTTTTATATATATCGTAAAAGATCCGTGTTTAATTTATCTTGGCTCTAGTGAGATGGGCGGTCAACTCAGCATCTAATCATGTACTTGAACTTGACCTAATTGCTACTCATGATCTTCAATTTCATGTTGAGGCTTGCTTCCAGTGACCCTTACTCCCAAATGTTTAATTTGAATATTTTTTTTAGAGTAATTCAAAACTAGTTGATTCTGTACACTTAGTATTTGTATCTTGAATAGGTTATCCATGTGCCCAAATCTGATTCAAGGCTAGCCAACAATGACTTGCCTATTGATATCCAAAAGCTACGTTGCCGTGCTTTATATGGTGCACTTCGGTTTTCCTCTCCAATTGAGGAGCTTGGAAAGGTGAATTTCCCTTGCGAATGTTTTGTGCAGTGCTGTTGCCAAGTCTGATGATAGTAGTGCATTTAAAAGATGTCCTGGTATATTTGTAAACTAGGTTCTGAGCCTAAGTAACGCTAAAAACACAGAAGCTTGTGGATCGTCTAAGGTCTCGTGGACATTACATTGCTCTCCATTTGCGTTACGAGAAGGATATGCTAGCATTTACTGGATGTACGCATGGCCTGAGTGAAGCAGAAATTGAAGAACTGAGAACAATGAGGTGAGCCGTTGAGATACTGGAGTTTTTTTTCTCTTTACCTATTGTTGTTGAACATCTCTTGATAATTTGTTCCGTGATAAGGATGAGCACGAATCACTGGAAGATGAAGAATATTAATTCAACCGAACAGAGAAATGAAGGATCCTGTCCTTTAACCCCAAAGGAAATAGGAATATTTCTGCGAACTTTAGGCTATCCTGCATACACCTGGATTTATGTTGCTGCTGGAGAGATATTTGGTGGCAAAAAGTATCTGGAAGATTTGAGATTTAATTTTCCCAACTTGGTTTTCAAGGTTTTCTAATGAATTTTTAAATTTTACATTACTTTTATATTCTACAGTTTTAAAAATTAATCAAATTAAAAAAAAAATCTTTTTATTTTTTGAGTAGAACAACTTAGCAACTAGAGAAGAAATGGAAGAATTTGTCAGTCATGCAACACAGACCGCTGCTTTAGATTACATTATATCTGTTGAAAGCGATGTATTTGTTTCTTCGTATACTGGGAACATGGCAAGAGCTGTGGAGGGGCATCGTAGATTTCTTGGGCACAGAAAGACTATTACTCCAGATAGGTACATTATGAATGATCTTTTTTTTTTAATTTTTATATGATTTATCTAGAAAATGTTTTGATTTGTTTGTAGCATTAACAGTTATATTTGAACTCATTTAGCATTTTCTGATAGCGTATGCTTCTTTGTTATGTCTTTGATTGATCTGAAGTTGGATATAATGTGTGCAGGGTTGGTTATCTAAGATTTTTATTTAAGAAGAATGGGCATTTTAAATTTCAGATCAAATAGGAGGATGACTTGACAAGTTATATAGAATTTTCCATGCTTCCTACCTGACTTTATGATTTCAATAAAGTTCATTATAAATAATCATTTTTTATTTCATTCATTATCAGGAAGGGCTTGGTTGAGCTTTTTGATAAGATGGAGAACGAAGAGCTGATGAAAAAGACTATAACTCAAATTCATAAGTTAAGGTAATGGAAAGCTTTTAGTGGGCAAGCATGTGACATTTCACCATTGTTTTCTTTTGTTATCCTTTCTATGGCTCGCAGGCAAGGAGCTCCGAGAAGAAGGTATGGTTCCTTGCCTGGAATTAAAGGGCGCCAAAGACTACGAACTGAAGAATCTTTTTATCAAAATCCATTTCCCGAATGCATCTGCCCAAGTAAAAAATTTCTTTAATCTTGCTTATTAAATTATGTTAGGTATATGATGGTTCCAAATGTTAGCATCAATTCTATATTTTTGGGCAAAAATTAAATATGTTTTTGGGGAGAAAATGAAATTATTTAAGTAACTTTAGAGGTTGCGATTGTTGAATATAAGTGTGATTAAATTTAATTTTATCTTTGGAAACATTAGTGTATCATAGTTGTTACTCTTACTGAATTTGTAGCATAAAAGCCCTTTTGGACTGCGAGGAAGTAGCCATTTTGATCAACTGTAACGTCAGGAAGCTATCTAATGCAGCAGAATGGTAATTGAAAAATTTTGGGTTATAATTTTTTTAACTATTGAGTATTTGATTGATTATTAGTTAAATTTTAATGACGAATAAATTATAATATATTTTAAAAAAAAAAAAAGATGATTGATATCTTGATGTTATTTAAATTTGAATAATATATTAAAAATCTTTAAAACCATTTATTGATGTTCTTTTGGCATTTTGACTGCAGGGAGGGAAACCCAGGGTTCGCTGGAATGCCTTAACCAAACCTTTTCGGTAAGCTCTTATTCAGTTTATTAAAAGCTTAAGCCGTGTTTCTTCAAATTGGTAATAGCTGCTTTATTTTAGTACCTATTAAATTCATTTGAATTTATAATGAACATTATCATTCTCGGTTTTTATTAGATACACATTAAGCTGCTTTAAAATACTTCTTTTTTTTAATAAAGAAATAAAATGATTATTTTTAATATTGCTTTATAATATTGTTTTTTTTTATTTGAAGTGATGTATTTTAAAATTTGATTAGATAAACATCTGAATTTGTTTTCTTAAAAAATAATTTTTATAAAAGACTGAATTGACAAATAATATATTAAATAAAACTGAAGTCACCAACTTGCGAGTGATAATAAATAACGACGATGCCACGAAAGTGCTTTTTAGGTGCCAAACCTATAAGGAGGGGAAATAATATACCTATTTTATATATAGTAAAAGGAACTAACTAGCAAAATCACTACGTGTTCTCATTCCATGATGGTACAAATCAAAATGCACTTATCCTTGTTTCATTTTTAAGATAAATTTACACATGCAAAAGGAAAATGTGAATAAAGAAAGTAAACAAAAACAACAAGAAGTTTGGTAAGTGTAAGTGAAAATCTTTCATTCAATTTTTCTAAGTATACTAATTGAACATCTAGGTATGCATTCCCATAACTATAGTTTGACCACACAAAGCAACATCAACTTGTGCAATAATTTCTTGATATTTTGATACTTTTGAGACATGGTTTATTGTTTCTATTGGATGTTGAACAGATTGTTTGATTATAATCTGATGTTTATTAAACAATTTAACATAAAGACTAGAAGGATGGAGAATTAGATAGTTTGATAGATCAATAGACAATTTGATTAAAGAAAATTAAATTAAAAATCTTAAGAGTCCAAGGAATCCAATCAAATCTAATTAACTTATTAAACATTATAACAAATGTGATAATTAAGAAATAGACTAGCTATATGGTTGCAACCTAATAAGATGTAATGGCACATAATTTTATAACAAGAAAAAAAATACTCTTTTAAAGAGTGATTAATATATCAAAAAGATAGAATAGGTATACTATTCAATTAATTATTTATTTGGTTGCTAATTAGTATAATACAAATATGTCTCTTTGTATGTTATGAATGAAAACTTATGAATGAGTTATGTTGACAAAGTTTATCTAATATTTTTATAATATGTTTATTTTCATGTTACATGTTATAAAGCATACAACTTATGCTCAATGCATGCATTGTATGATTGCTTAGTATAAACAAGAAAACATGATGTAATAAAAAGACCAATAGAGTTTGCAAAAAACATGAAATCGTACAAATGATCTCAATTTCTAAAATATTTTTAAACCTAGCCTAACTATGAGATCTATATGTCAATCCAAATTCATAATTTTTGAACATCATTTGATATTTATTTTAATTTTTGATACATATTATTTTTATAATTTAAATTATTATTAAATTTCTATTAATTTCAATCTTTTGTTTTATAGTCTAATTTTCATTGGTTTTGTTCCATTGGGTTCTTAATATTTTGTCCATCTATTTTTCAATTTAGTCTCCCTCTTAAGTTGTATAGCCTCTTCTTAATCAAAGTTACTATTTTTGTTAATTTAAATAAGTCACCTAAATTTAATAAAAATACTTAATATATTTTTAAATAAATAAGCTTACATATCTCAAGATATATTGATACCTTTTCCTTCTCTTTTTATGGTATCCAATTCACTAAATTATCAAATTAAGTGATAATAATTTTAAATTCTTAAAAATAATTATTTAGGTAAATCCCATGTCTCTTGGATATTGCACTTATGAAGCCCTTGTGGATACCTTCCCCATCCTTGATAAGTGACCACCATCAACAAGACATTCCTTCTTCAAGAGCTCCATTCTCACTAACATCTAATCATTTAGCACCACCATCAAAACAACCTTTTTTGCCTCGACCATCAAGTGATCCTTCACCAAACATCCTTTATTGCCACCACCAATGCAACTCTAGTAATAGATATTGTAATATTATAACCTTCTAAAAAGTTATTATATATATTATAATATATCAATTTTCTTAGAGATGTATTATACATATTGTAATATCCCAACTTTTTTTAACACATAATATTGTAATATTTATAATACCTTTTCAAGAAAGTTAAGATATTACAAATACTCTCATTATTAAATCAATGAGGCTTAAACTTTGTTGTCTCAATCAAATCATTTTAAAGAAGTGTTATTGTTTTATTGACCTTCCTCCACTTAGTATGATTGGTGTTTAGATCTTTATTGGCCACTAATGCGAAGGCCTTACCCATCTAAGCAAAGAAGCGAAGTTTGAATGATATCTAAGAATGTGTTCAAATGTTTCAAAAGGACTAAGTTTTATAGAGGCATTCAATCGTAATAGTTGAATCTCATTTATCAAACCATCAATGAGCTTCATATAGCCAGCTCGATCTAGCATACGCTTCTTGGCCTTAGTCATTAGTCCTTTGTTTAGGCCCTACAAATTGCTTAGTTTCATACATGTCATGCAATCTAGTACATTTTAACTTTGGTTTTAACAAGGATTTTATGATTTATAATATGTTTTCATCATACATGATTTAAATTGTTTAAATACACATAAAATTAAATATAACATAATTAATCTTTTTTATTAAAAATTTATTGAAGTACAACTTCAATTGTTAAAATAATCACCACATCACAGATAAAAACCATATGAGGATATGAGGGTGCCAAATTTTTTGTTTCGCTCTTGCAAATCTTGAGAAATAAAATAATTTTAAAAATAACTATAATTATTATTATTAAAATTAAAATATTTAATTTAATATTGAAAATTTTCACCAAATAATTTATTATATAATGATAAGAGTTTTCCTTTGAATTTAAAAAAAAAATCAAATGTAGAAGATGATAACAACATTTTTAAAGAGAAAAAATAATCATAAAAAAGAATGCAAAGTAGGCCTTTGCTTGTCTCAACTGCATAGTCAAAACAAAATATATAAAAATCCAATATAATTAGTAAAATAAAAACATACAATCAAAAAACAAATATTTCATAAATTATGATTATTATATTAAAAACAAAATAGATAGATTAAAATGTAAGAGTTTTTTTTGAAAGAAATAAAGTAATAAAAATAATAATAATAATGATGATGATGATGATGATGATTTAAGTTTTTTTTAAATACATGATGAACCACTAATGACAAGAACGCAATAACTCCAAACAAAACGATGATCAAACCCAATTAAATAATTTCTAACCACAGAAATAAATATTTTAAAACAAAAAAAGCTAAACGTAACAAAAAAAATCCCACGTCATGGCCATTCTTTGACCATTGGTGATTGACATAACCAAATACGAGGTTAACTCATGAAATTGAGTTAACTCAAATAGAAATAAGAACGTCAAAACCTGACCCAAAATATTCACTTGAATCATAGACAAATAGATTCAATATAGTCAAATCAAATACATATATATATATATATATATATATATATATATATATATATATATGAAAATGCACACAATGTTATTGGAGAGAAAAAAACGCAAGCATCAAGTAGACAGAACATGTACATTGTTCAAAATCAATGTGCACACACTGAAAAAAATGGTAAGTATATTTAAATTTATATGTAAATAATGTGATAATGCAATGCATAAAAAATCACATTTTATATAATACATTAAAAACAAAAATAATTGAATTTGGTGAACTCAAAGCAATTTGGGCTTGAGCTGAGCTTCCTAGAAACGGATTTGATCAAGTCATTAACTGATTTCAAACCATCTATTAGGAGATCAAGCCAGTTGTGACTCAACCTGGTTCAACCCACAATTGGCTCAATCTCAATCCTATAGACAAATAGTGCAATACGCCCATGCACCAACAAACCCTAAATCAAGCTAAACATTTTAAACTGCAGCATATGATCGCCATGAACAACCACAGAAAACATTAACCAAAACAATATACACAGGTGCAGATTTCAGGGACTAAGAAGCCTCATTATCCCAATAGTTCCTCAGCTGTGACATGTGAAGGAGGAGCTCATCACGGCCTAAACCAGTAACACTACTCGTCATGACCCATGGAGGTGGTTCACCATAGCATTTTCCTATCAGTTCTTGAAACTGCCTGATGTTATCGACAGGCCGAGTTCCCTTGCCACCTTTCGTCTTGTCGCACTTGGTGAAAACAAAGGTCATTCCAATCTGAAAGGAGCAAAACACAAATGCACAAGAGTAAACATTCTGTTCTTCCTTTTTCAAACCATCAAAAGTCAGCCAAAGATGTTGAAAAGAGAAGATTTCCACACATTATTGCGACCAAGCCAGTTTGCGCAGTCGAGATCGATCCGTTGAGGAGGAATACTGGCATCTACAAGAAGCATGACGGCGACCAATGTGTCTCGATTCAAGAAATAGCCCTTTGTAAACGATGACCAATCAATCCGAGCTGATTCAGAAGCATGTGCAAATCTGTGTCATCAAGGAATCAGAACTTCGTAGGATTATTGCATTTAGTATAACCGCATTTGCTCAAATACATTTTGCATTATGATTGCAAATTTTGGCATGCTTAACTTCAATAATTTAATGCTTACTATATTTTAAATTTTTACAAGGAAATGCTTCTTATATAATTAAGTAGCATAATTGCTCATAAAAGAGATAATGAACATTTAGGTTAGACCAAAGAAGTAGCTTTCAATAGATAACAAATGCAAGTGTAAGAATGCTTCATCAACAAAATCCAGGCTTCAAGTGATTCATAACTTTAGGCTAAATAAAAGATGAACAAGTTGCAATTTAATGAAAGCAACAAAGGAAAGAGGAAGTCCATATGCAAATATGTTTCACTTATGTGGATGCTTTGTCAAGAATGAAGAGCAAAACTCCAGATATCTGATCTAATTAAAGTTCTTATATAATAGTTTCCAACTTATTTTTAGCACAAAATATAAAATTTGGCAAGCATTAACAAGCTCAAAACAGTAAACGAACTCGTAGAGGTTTGACAAGGGTCCCATCACTAGTTCAATAAAGAATGCTTTTTGATGGATTTTAAAATATTTTTTTACAAGTTTTTTTAACTAGTGGTATCTTCAAGATTATTTTTTAAAATTTGATATCAATTTATAATTAATTTTAAATTGATTTGTATTTTATTTTTAGATTTGATGATAACAAAGAGAGAGAATAATTTAATAAAAGGAGAGTATAATTTAATAAAGGGAAGTGATTAAAAGTATATCTATGTATTTTTTTCATATGTTTTATCATATTTTACATATTTTTTGAAAGCATATATTTTTTTGTAAAATATTTTTGTTGATTAATATATTTCACAATTAAATATTTGTTATTATCAAAATAGGAGAGATAATTTAACAAATGATAAGTTTAAAATGGTTTTTTAATATCTGTATCAATTTACAATTGATTTTAAATTTATTTATATTTGAGTTTTTGTATTAATGATGACAAAAGAAGAGAGTATATCAAATTCATGGCATTACTAAGGGAGAAAATATAATTTGACAAAGAGGCATACAAATTTTTTTCTTATGTTATATCACAATTTGCATATGTAATATATATATATATATATACACACACATACACATACACACACATCTTTTCAAAAAAATTTGTTGATTAATATTTTCTCATAATTAAATATTTGTTATCATCAAATAAAAAAGATTGCTAAACACCATAAACCCAAAACCCATGTATAATTTAGATTAATAAAAATATTTAAATTGTTATTTGTGATGATCTAATTGTTTATTTAGTGAATGATTTTTAGTTTCAAAATAGAAAGGTAAAAAAATGATTATTTACATCTTTTAAAGTCAAAAAAAGCTTGAGTACAACATAAATGTGATGAAATAAATCAATTCAAGCAGAACACTTGATATGAAATTCCAAAGAAAGATGAAGGCATAAGTTCGTGATCAAGTTCATTGGTAAAACAAAAGCTCAAAAAAAAAAACCTTGTTTTGATCAAGAGCTATACTTAGATCATCACACTTGCACTTATGCATGTAATTGATATTCCATGTGAGTGCATTTAGGCATTTGCTTAGAGATGCTATCCTCAAGTCTAATTGACATAGATGAAAATTTATCAAACAATTAGTGTTAACCAAAGGTATATCATATCTAGGTTAATCAAATTTAATGTATTTGAATGTGATTCATGCAAGCATCATGCAAAAGTCTCAATAATAAATGCTTTTGTTAAATGGTTCATGCAAGTCATAATTTACATATGTTTAATTATATCTCATAGTTTTGTGAATCATTCATTCTTGTTTATGAAAATATTAAGTTGATTAATGACCACTCTCAAGAACATCTTGAAACTACCAATGCTATCCTAAGTCTTATTCTTTTCTTATCATCATCCTCTTAAGTTTTAATCTTTCTTATTAAATCATGCTTATTGTATAACTTCAATACTTGTGCAACAATTCCTTTAAGGCATCCCAAACTCATACACTCCTATTTCACTATTCCACCCCTTGCGCACTTAAAATTATCCTTAGTTCTTAATAAAATCTCTTGAAATATGCCCGACTTGATAAATGCACACTATACAATAGGCAACATTGATTTGACACAAACTACTACTTAAGACATGACTATAGCCCTTCCCTAAGACCCCACAACCCAACAAAAGCAACACTTTTATAAACAAGCATCTTTCTTATCTTTCCTGACTCCTCAACGTTACAGTTGTATGAAGAATAATGTAATAATCAATCGTATTCCATAAGGGATTAAGTTGATGTACAAAACTCAAAGAAGGTGGACAACTAAGGAAATTATTTTGCTACGAGTTCTAGTAATAGATGGTTGTTAAAATACAACAATGATAAGTGTTATCCATTATTTAAGAGTTAGAATAAGTCAATTGGAGAACAAAATAAATTCTCAAGACCCTATGAACTAGTGGCATACTATGCTTCTCCTAATATTACTCATCTTCATATAGCCTCAAAGCATTCTCTAGCTCTCTAGTTAGTGTGTTCAATTCTCGAGGGATAAATAACATTCTTAACCGTTGTATTTCAAACATTCTATTACTGACTCTCCTCAGAACATACTTCTTCAATCATCCACCAGCACATAGTTTTCAACATCATCTTAATTGCTTATGGCATACAATGATGATTACATCACTCTTCATATGAATACAGGCATACTATTCACAAACAAGGCACAGCCCCTTGTGATACAATAATTAGGAATACAAGTAGCTTACAATGTATCTTCTTCTTTTATATTACATTTTTAATGCCAGAAAAAAGTAAGATGTATACTTTATGATTTCAATGTGAAGAATCTAGTGAGACTTCTACTTATGGTGTATTTGATTCTATCATATCAAACCCAGATCGATTCAATGCATCAGTAATACTTTACAAGAACAACATCAAGCCATAGAGAAAGTTTAACAATACAACCCCAAATTCTTCTCCATAATACCTTACACATACAAACCCTTCTCTTCAAATAACTTGCATTACAAGCTCGGCCTAACCCTCTTGATGTACAATATTACAAACATAGTTTTTTTTTTCTTATAATTCATTGCAGCAATTGTTAAGCATAACTATGGCCACCTCCATTGATGTCAACCACGTGGCCAATAAATTATGTTCCAACAAAATTGGTCGGCCGTCTCTTGCTTCGCCTACTTTAAAATTGCTCATCTTTTTATTGTGAAAGTATTTGCAATAGAGCAGAAACTAGATGTCTTTTGTTTTATAATTTTTTTACTTTAGCTTCATATTAAATTAGCTGGTTTGAATTTCATTACCATGCATCTCTTAGTAGCCATCGATTGGCCTATATAAGCCAACTCCTAAGTTGCATTTTAGACAACTTATGTTTTTAATCTACAATTGAAGTATTCTACTTGGACTTCTTTGGTTAACAATCCAATAGAATACTCTAGAAAAGAAGGGAGTGCAAGACATGAGCAAGGTACATGTTCAACAAAAGTAGGCTTTGTGGGAAAAGGGGTGAATTCCCAAAGAGTGTGAAGTGCTTATCCATATCTCCAAATTCCATCATTAGTCATTTAACATCACATTGGTATGACTTCAACCAACATATGCACCAATGAATCGCCTCCATCCTTGGCTTTCTGACACTTTTGGGTTTAAGCATTCAATTCACCTTAGGTTTGCATACATCATTTAGTACATGCCAAAAAAAATAGCAGCCCTTTAAGTTAACTCAACTTGGGGGAGAAAACCCTTTTTGAACATCTTAGCCATTGATCCATTGAATATCTTTTCAAGAAACTTAGAAAATATCATGTATGAAAATGTCACCTATTGGGCTCATTCTAAATTTAAGACAAGCTTATAAGAAAACTTTATGACAAAAGAATTTGTTCTCTTTTTTTTCATCAGAACTCCATAAAAGAAAAGGACACAATATTGGGCAATGGCAAGTTATTGCTTTTGAATCAATTCAATATAGTTAAAAACTATTATATAATTATGAGGGGAGAGCATTGAAAAATAGCAAGGGCTTCTAGGACTTCATTCTTGGTTGTCAAGTTTCAAGCCTTCTCTTATGACACTTTCCTATTTCTATTTGGATTCAATTATCAAGACTTCCAATTTGTTGTTGGGATTTAATTAACCTTGCTTAGGTCGGTTCTATAGCTAAGACCCCATTATGGGTTGAGCCTACCATGGATAAAGTGGAGATGATGGCCTATACCAAACTTTTTCAAAACTGATTTGACCAAACCCTTAAAGTTGGCACCTAGGACAATGGTATTCATGGTCATTTCTTTCTAAAGTGCAGCAATTGGTGACAGGAACTAAGCGAAGAAACCAAACCAAATGAAGAGAAACTCCAACAGCTACTCCTATCATCAATAGTGGAAGTAACTTGAAAGTTGTGATGGAGCAGAATGAACATAAACTGAGAAAGGGAAAAGAACCTTTTTCCTCTTTATCTCCTTTGGCAAACATTTTTTCAGCGCTTGCATTTGAACCAATCCCAAAATTCGGTGAAGACATTGACACAGTTCAGATTGTAGCCAAAAAATTGCAGTAAATGAGTGTATCTAGGGATATAGTGGGACCTCCAGTTGGATAATAATGTACTTTCCAACAGGAAGTCAGGAAGGATTACCCTACTTTGGGTAATCCATACAGTGGCAGTCCTACAATGCTACATGCAGATTGAGGTTGTCGAGTAAGACACTTTAACTTGACTAGCTCCCAAGAACTACTATATGGGCGGGACAAAGTTTGTGCAAGTTAAAGTAGTCGAGGGTTTGAAATTCAAAATTTGAAGTTATACAAGCAAGTACTTATGGCCACTTATGCGGAAAAGTATTTGGGATTGAAGATGAACTTTGGGTCTCCTGTTTAAAAGTCAAGTATGGCAATTGTATCAACCATTTCTCAATGCAACAAGGGACTTCTGAAGCTTTTGTGCTTTGGGCATTAAGACAATAAACGAAAATCTTTGATGGAAAGTGGGGGATGAGAGGCTCATTTGCTGTATGATCCATGGATTGACTCTCTTCTGCTCTCTCAATAAATGGCCTAGATTTATTATCACAGAGAAAGCTATTCTTTGAAGGGTTGCAAGCTTGCTCACAAAACCAAAAATTGAGACACACACCTCGGTTAACTAAAACATTTGGGGATGACCTGGCCGTGCTATTATAGTGAGGAGCTGGGGCCAGTAAGAAACTCTTTGCTATAGCATCTTTCAAAATCACCATCATTCCAACTTACGATATTTACCAACAAACCTTTGCTGGCCTCAGTGGACCAGGAGATTGGTACTAAAATTTTCAAGATGTAGTGAAGGTTTGCTTTGTTTCTTTGGTCAATCAGCAATGCAGTTTCTCCAACATTCAAATGTCTTGCAATAAGGACACTCTTGGCCATTTAAGTAGTTCATGGGGCTATCAACCAGCTGAAACCATGAACTATATCTTCCTTTCCTGTTGTTTTGTGTTTCAGGTTTTCAAGGAGAAGGAGACACTAAAGTTTTCTTATTGTGTTTCCAAACTTGTAAAGGAGCATACCACTAGTTTGGCTGAAAGGTTTCAGAAACATGCAGCTGACAGGTATTCATCTTGCCAGGCTATAGCTTCTACTATTTTTTGCATAGTTGAAACAAATTGTGATAGAAACAAATATATTTTGCATGGAATATATCAGTGGCTAGAGCTCAACCCAAACTAGATAGAACTGGGATGCTAATTGCCTTGCCAGCACAAGTAACCACAACCTGTATGCTGGAATCCCTACTCCTCTAAGATGGGTGAAACTCTACTTAGATGGTTTGGCTAAGTCAGATGGTGTTGCCAACACAGCAACAAACTTGAGAGATAATATGAGCAGGTTACATGGTGCAGTTGACAAGTGAACATACGCTTATTCTATTGCCATACTGGAGATGAGAGGTCCTTGGGAAAGGGTACATTTTGCTGGACTGTAGCTTCTAAAGCTTAGAGGATATGACTAGAATGGGATTCCAAAGTTTTTTGCGAAAGAATTACTCGAAGCCAAGGCCTGTTTGGAGGTTGATCTTATTATATTGATATTTTGCATTTTTTTTTGTTGTCTTTTAAGCAATATAAAGTCAGTCATGATCATATAGTAGCCAATTGTTTGATAGATTATGTAGCTTACACAATCACTTTTGGTAGCCTACAAATGGAAGGGTAAATTTCCCTCCCTCTTATTTTTTGTGTCATTCAGTTTTTAGATAGCAGTTTTGTAACTACATTGATAGTTAACAAAAAAATGGACTAAACACAATAAATAATAAAGCTTATGTGAAAAGAGAGAGAGAGAGAATTCAGGCAATTGATTCTTTCTGCTACACCTTTGAACTTCGAGAATTCCACTTAGCTAGTATTTACATATCCAAAATCTTATAATTGGACTGAATGGTGAGATAGACTTTTGTTGAACTCCACAACAGATCAAGTGGAACATCAGTGAAGCAGGTATGTAGACTTTACAAGAATTTTGTTATTCTTCACCCATGCAATTTAATTGATTAAGCAAAAGATACCATAGATATAACCTTATCCTCGAACTCAGTCTAAAAACCACCAAAAAAGTTCAGGCTACATGTGCTATAATAAAAGTAAGCAGTCCTACATAAAACCGTAACTGCATTTTTTGTAGAAACATAGCTCAAAAAAGAGAATATAACAAGAAAAAGTTAGGCCAACATATAAGTCCCACAAGACATACCCATAACCAGGCAAGTCAACCATGTACCAGCTTTTGTTGATGAGGAAGTGGTTGATAAGCTGAGTTTTCCCTGCAGGTCGACAAACACACAAAAATGCAACAATTCATATGATACTCCATACAACATTGATTCCAACAAGAAAGCAGATAGTAACCTGGCTTCTTGGAAGTTAGTGCCATGTCTTGGCGAACAAGAGCATTGATTAGGGACGATTTGCCAACATTGGACCTCCCAATTATGGCAAACTCAGGTCGATCATCTTTAGGGCAATCTTTCGCACGTGAACTACTCTTCACAAATTGCGCTTGTTTGATTTGTGCATCTCCAGCATATGGACCCACTACAATATTTGATCCTGGAAGCACCATGTTTATAGTTACTTCCTCTTTAGCCACACCAGGTGGCACAAAAAGAGCTTCTTTTTCTAGTTTCAAAGGTGGGGCCACTGAAGATGCAGCACGACGACTAATGGCAAAGGACTTGCTAAACTTAAATCTACCATTGGAAATGAGACAAAGATCCACAACGGCAGAAGGACAAAAGGGGCATGCCCATATGGAGCACATTAATCTACACAAAATAAAGTCATATTATATTGAGTATACATCTCGAGCAAATGCAAAAATATATTGAATATCAAATAATTATCTTGTCAATTTAATGTCAAGAAATTTGTTGTTATAATCTCATCTATTTATTGAAAATTAGAACTTATCTCAAATATATAACCCACTTGAAATATACTTCAAAAACTTGAATAAATTCAAAACAAGAACTATCACTAAAAGTTTAAAACTACCAAAACTACACCTTTGAAGTGTTGGTTTTTAAGCAATTGCATATGAGATGCATCTCATTCCTAACATCTCCAAAGCTTGAAAGAAGTCTTCCTCACCAACTCTAACCAATAAAAGGAATAATCACAATAGGAAGTGACATGGATATCATGAGTATATATTAGACATCCATAATCATGCATGAAGATCTGATAGGGTTTCAAAACCATGGCATTTGTATATTGTAAGATTGAGGATAATTAAGTTGACTTTCTAGAAGTACCTATGATTCTTACTTATGGGAAACCAATATGTATTCAGAGTTAGCCTCATAAAAACAGTCAAAAATGAGCACACAAGAAATGGAATGGCTTTCCTGCACGCCATTTGTTTAAGGCTCAATGCCTCGATAATGCTGGAGACCAGCTTATTTGAAATTATGTATTAAAGCAGCATTCCTAAATTTTGAGAAACCAGTGAAATGATCATTAGCATGCCAAACTCTTGATACAGACAACAATATGCAAGTAAATGGCGTGGATTTCATATGACTACTATTAAAACTTCAGTATTTGAAAGTAGCAAGTGGATCTAGTATCACGAGATAAGAAAACATGCTTTCGTACACATCCAACAGCTTTAAAAGAAATTTCAAGTAATGTTCCAATCACAGGCATGCAAATTAATCATACCTTTTAACATTTATGTAAACCAACTATCTCTAAATCTTGCATCAAAGCAATAACAAGAAAAAACTCATCACTATTATCCCTACTCTTAGTGTTCACTCCATAAATCTTTGATCATCAATGAATTTAATTGAAATGATAAATATTCCTGTACTTTGTAACCAGTCTGTATAAATTCTTAGAATCTCTCTACAATACGAAAATGCTCATAGTTCAAAAACACATGGTCGATAAAGCATTATTGATGATGGGGAGCATGCATGCTATGATCAAACAAACAAGCAATTAGGATATAATCAGTTAACTACCAGCACATTACGCAACTCACATAATGGTTGAATCCAAGAAACTGCATTAAAAATTGCATAGGGTTCTAACAAGTAGACCCAAGCATTGATCATAGGTTTCTAACAAATAAACCCAGATAATTAAACTCGGGCATTATGCAGCTGCTCCAATGGGCCTACTAAGGGCACACAAAATATAAGGGAAGCACAGCATGAAAAGCCAATGCATGACTTTTTCAGCTAAAGTCCCGAGCGCAACTGCAGCGATTTCTGAATTTTGTCCAATCCAAGTCCAACTACTTAAAGTCTTCTCATACACCCCTTCCCTGAAATGCATAACTTTTCTCGTAAGTATAGAGATATTGACATCCAAAAATGAGGTGAATTGTAATTTTGAGAAACTTGTGTTATTTTAAAGCATGTGCTATTTGTACAAATCTTTGTTTGACACCCCTTTTCAAATACAACTTTTTAAAAATTTAAGTTTCGAAATGTTGTCAAACATTTGGTTGTCTATATTTCAAAATGCATGTTTTCAAAACAAAAAATAAAAAAAAATATAAATAAGAGACATTTGTGATCTCCCAAAATAATATTAAAAAAATTCATCTTAGTCCTTTTATTAAAAGGTCAAATGATATTGTCATTTCACGTATAAATTATTTCATAAAATGCTTCTCAATTGCATGCTACCACCCTAATTAAGTGCAACAACAATAACAACCACAAATAAGAAGAGATAAGATAATTTTTAGATTGTTTGGCTAAACCACATACTCTACTCCCATCCATACAAGATCAATTTTACCTCACTAATCATTCTTTGCAAAAACGAGTGAACAAAACATGCACAACATTGATTTTAAAAGGGATTCATACATAAATGAATCCAAAAGGATCATACGCATAACACAGATAAGGTCTTTTACTTCATCAATGGCACATTGTACCTCAAAACTAAACTTAAATGAGAAATATAGTGAAATGAATTAAAATAAAATTCTTATAACTTTCTTATGACCACTGAAAATAAATCATAGTAGAAGGTAAGCATACTTAAAAGTTGATTCATACTATATCGTTTTTTTAGAACTCTCTTAGTTTTTCATAGAAAAAGCTTGAAGGTGTTTGATTTGAAAGTTCTAGATTTATTAGCCATTGAATATGAGCTTAAACCCTTATTTATAAGCAAATGATCATTAAGAAATGCCAAAATTGTCATTAAAACATTTAAGGTCCCCTTAATTAAAAATATATAATTACTATTCTGAAAATTAATCCATTTCACATTTTCCATATGCATCAAATTGCCCAACTTTGAAAATAAATTGTTCAATTAGTTCTAACTCGACACAAAAACATTGTATATCATCACCATCTAATAGTTTTATCAAACCATCACATAAGCCCTATCTAATACAAACATGAAGCCTTCACTTGTTGCCATAACTTGATCACTTTATTGGTTATCCAATGGGGCCTGGCTAAGATGAGCAAAAAAACTTCTACTTATCACAACAATCTATTCACTTCATCAAACAATCCAATAAGTTTGCAAAAATTTAAATTAATATAAGTATAAATACTTATAAGCCTTAAATTGAACATCATAAACTTTGGTATACATTTATCAACCCATCTGATATGTATATCAAACAATCTAATTTGCACTCTCAAATTTTTAAAATATTTTACAACTAATAACCAATTTCAAAAATGTTTCGTGAAGACTAAAAAATTTAAATAATAATTAAAAAAAATATTTTTTATAACCATTATCTTATAGTTTGGAAAAAGTTTTACAAGTTCAAAATCAAAGTTTTGAGAATTTTCATTTATTTGTAATTTAATTGAGGTACTTATTTTTGGAAAAGTCATTATAATATTATTTTGTGCCTTAAGCTATAATTTAAATACAATAATATTAGTATTCTATATCAATCTAGACTTATAAGAAGTCATGATGCTTGACTTGGTGAACCACTTGTCCTCTAAGTTAATATCATAAAGTTTTTCACATCCTACTTATAATCTCAATTACAACATAAAATATACTCAATATTGGCATAAATAAATAAATTTTATTATCATTAAACATCTTAACTAAGCTTACAAGACTAAACACATTTTTATGAAGAAAAACTTATGAATGCTAGAAGATTAAAAGGAAAAAAAATTAAGGATAATCTCTCCCTTATGCATGTGAACAAAAATACTACCAATCAATTTGTGTTATAAAAATAAACTATAGAAATGCAAAAGTATCAACATATAAGAGAAAAACATGCATAACATCAAAACCATTTAATCATCAGAAGATCTATGCACAACAAATTCACGTGCATACAGCCATCAGTGCAAAACATGTACAAGACATCATAGTCACACCATTAAAAACTCACAAATACACAACTAACAACTCAAAAAATAGCATAAGTTTATTGCTATTAACTTCTTACACGCACACCCCATTTTGCTATTAACTTCTTATAAACAAAGGTTGCCAAAGAATCAAATCTGGCATCAAGACAAAGCTGGAGTAAATCAAGCCTCACATCAACAATGTAAGTCCTCAACTCCAAATAAAGAATTTCAAATTCTTTTAGGCTAATGATACAACAAATAAAAGTGCATGTGTTCATCATAGGGAACATCTTGCTTCGAAAAGTCATTCACAAAAAAGTAGGTCATCTACAATATGACTCCACATGAATTTAGAGATTGTGTTTAGTTTTTCCCCTAAGACAACCTAACTCAACATATACCAAAGGACGCATTGAACCACATTCAAAATGTTATTTTGTCAAAACATAATTAGATGGCCAGGAAGAGAGATTGAGTGATGTGACTCTTATCCTCAAAACCCAGGAATATGAATAGCTCACAAAACATGCTAAACAATACATTCATCTCACTAAGATGTATGACTCCTTGATTATGATATGCCCCAACTGACAATCTAAGAGCATAGTTGGCATAGGACCAACTAGTATCAGGATCCTCATAGCAAATCAACTATCAAGATCCTCACAAGAAACAAATCAATAAAGAATAAGATCTTAAATAATATTAAAATGTTGAATGTGAAGATAAGAAGATAAAAAACAAAAAGGAATATCTGCAACCATATTTATATAGAAGTGATACAAAATCACGATCCACAAATCAAACAAAAATTAAACCAAGGATTCAAGACCGATATAAAACAAAATGTGATATTGAGAAGATATTAACACATCTCATAAAGGCATTATAGAACATGACATTGTTCACTCCTTAAGTTGTTTATATGTGATGTGGTTCATATATTGCAGTAACATTTGGCAACTTAGTCTCTTGTGTGTTCAGCTATATGTGCACATATTAATATTTGATGAAAACAAACTTAATCATACATTTTATAACACTATCACAAGGTGCATTTAAGATTTTACTAAGTTTTCAACATAGATTAAAGTTGAAGGACAAACTTAGCAACTAATGACTTGGGGCATTTCCATTAAGAAGAGCTTCGACTACATGTCATCATGCTTTAGTGTTGCATATGCTATATAAATTACAAATATATTTCCATATTCAACTCCATAATCAAGTTCAACAAATCAAAGTATTACTAATAAATTTATATGGATTTTCCCTGAAAAAAAAATACTAAACTATTCCTCTCATATATTTAAAATTGTGTTTAAATGCGTTGACATGTTTCATTGTCACATATCATTATTCCAAATACATACATGTTTAAATATTTGAAAAACTATTGTTAAAATAGCTAAAAAAATTAGCATTATTTGCACAAATCAATCCATTACATGGAATAAACTCTTGTTGCATAGATTGGACGATTCAATATGTACCAGGCATTTTGATATTAACCATTAGATGGTCCAATGGCAAGCATTTTTTTGGACCTCTGCCATAGATCTCCATCAAATCATCCCATAATTGAGATTGAACACTTGGATAAGTTTTAATTGGATGATCCTACAAAAATACAAGTTTAAACTTTAAATTAATTAGATAATCCAATATATCAACTTAACAATATGATGTTATTCTAGAAATCATAACATGACCATTTGGCTAAAGTAATAACTAAATCTTTGTAATTAAGAGGTTTAAATGTTCTAATGGACATTTGGAGAACCCTTAACAACCAAATGGTTGTAAAATCTCAAAGGAACCATACTTACATACTAATGCATCTTTTACATCATTAAAAGTTCAAACAAAAATATTGTGAAATTTAAAAAGGAATAAAGAAACTTGGTATTCAATTCTTACACTCTCAATTGTCTTAGTCTATGAATTTGACTTTGTGATCATAAGAGTTAATGTAACCCTTTATTTTCATATTTCTTATTATAATAATTGTTGTCCAACTCCCTTTATTTTATTCTCATATTTGGTTCATTGGACCAAGTCAATGTTAGGTTGTATCAACTCCTTTGGCACAAAATTGTGTGTGACTCTTTTAAGTTCAACGATTGTAATTCTTTTGGCCAATGGTATAGGATCTCCCTCGATTTGGCAATTATGTAAACTCTTTTGAGCTAGTTTTGTGACTATTTTTGTCCACTTACATATTTGCAAATGAAATGTAGTGGTTGGGATAGATGTATATTATTCTCAGGGGAATGACTTAAAAATAGTAGTGTGCTTATCAATCTTATCTTAACTCCTACAATTTTTATTTTCCTTAATCTCTTCTTAAGTTAATTTTTCAATGAAATTTTTTAATCACACGATTGACCCTGCCTCCTTGTGTGCATCGTATTATCTACAATTGGTATCAAAACTAGGTCCAATAGATGGGTAAAATCATGAGTGAATATCATAATCTATGGCTCACATTGATCTCTATTATTTTACAACTGTGAGTCTCTTTACCACATTTGTCTCTTTTCATAAAAGATTTCTATCTCAATTGAAAGAACCAAATACGAGTCTACATTGAGATCATACATTTAGTGTTGTAGGATATGATCAAAATATGTATGAATGTCCAATAAAAAAGGTTCAGAACTTGTGTCAGAAAGTATTATCTAAGCTAACCACCAAGGAGAAACATCAAGTGCAACCAAATTCAAGTGTTTTATTATTTCACATTGTGGGCTATCAACATCTAAATTCAATTAAATTATGACTTTAAACACATAAAAAAATTTAAAAAATGTGAAAACTTAATAAATTAATGTATGATTTTAAGCTTTTTCGTATGCTTTTAAATTAAAACCATGTTTACAAGACTTAACAAATTGCTAATGATTTATCTAGCATTGATAGAGATTTTTCCAATTCAGATCTTGATAGGAAAATTCTAAGAGTGTTGCCACAAAGAGAATGATACATTAGTCTCTACATAAAGGAGGTAAAAGAACTTTTTAGTCTTCACATCGATAAGGTTCTTGGTAAACTTCTCATCACTAAGATGGAGAATATCAGGAGAACTTTGGAGGTGAGTACAACAAGACAACTCTGCAAAATATCAAAGGATATTGCTGCATTGAAAAAATAAATTATCTACAAGGAAGATAGTGATACCAATGAGGATGAGATTGGAAAAAACTAATGTTCACGTAGAGATGCTTGACAAGGTACATTATCTATCACATTTATAATTAGAAGATCTTTTCAATGAAATATGCAAAAAATCTCAATAATTGACAATCAAATATGAAAACTTAGGAAAGAGAATTTTATATATAGTTCTATTGTTCAAGAGCATAAAAGTTTGTGTGTTTTATTTAGAAGTAAGAAAAATTTTTAAAAAATGATTTAAATTCTTCTCCTTATTTGCTCAAGCTTCATGTTTGATATCAATTATATTATTACCAAATATTATCAATTAAGTCTTTTAGTTAAGACCAAATTCTCTAAATGATTTATCTATCCATTCTTGAGATATATGATTTAACATATTTAAGAAAAGTATTGACAAAATAATAAAACAAATTTATTGTTATCAAATTAATTATGCACGAACCAAAGATTCAACATTTGTAATGGCAACTATAATAAAAATAATGTCTGAATTAAAGGGTCTCACACTACCAGACTTAAGCAAACAGGAATAACCAAATTCAGAATGCAACACGATAAAAGAATGCAAAACACAGTTAAAGCAAACCTCGGAATCATCCGGGATCACACAAGAGATGTGCCGAATCATCACGGTAAGAAAACAACTAAAAAGAAGATTGGAGTTCCAACCTTCCGAATGGTTGAGGATAGTGTGCAACACAATGATCCAGCAATCCCATGAAAGACACTGCACTAAGACTGCTGCAGCGGAGTTGATGTTGTGGCAATCGGAGAAGGCTTTTTATGAACCTAGACGTCAATTCAAGTTGGATGAAAAGAGTGGCTAGGTTGATGCAGGTCGCGGTGGCTGCCGTCGTGATGCTGGAAGCCCTGCGTTAGGTGGAAGAGGAGCAGCAGTAAAAGCGGAAAGCGGCGGCGACAGAGAGAGGAGCTGCGTGGCGATAGAAAAAGGGGAAAGAGGCGGCGAGGAGGTGGAGAGGGCCGCAGCTGTTCGCAGTAGCGCAGGCGGCGGCCAAGAGAGAAGGGGTCTTCGGTGAGGGAGAAGCTCGTTGGTGTGTGTGTGGTGGGGGTGGGGGTGAGGGTGGGGCATCGTTGGAGGGGGGTGGGGCTGCTTAAGGTTTACTAGAACAAAGCAGATTTTTTTTTTTTTTTCTTTTCCTTTTTTTTTTTTTTTTTGGAAAGAGGATTACTTTTTTAAGATATTGAACTATCAAATTTTAAACATCATAATAAATACAAAAAGTATCATATGAAAATAAAATAATAAATAAATAATATTTTATCAATTGAATATCATGCAAAGTAATGTAATCATAAATCCAAAAAGCTAATGTAATTGTTACCTGCTAAATGGAGACTAAGCTAATAAAAAATTAATTACCACATTAGTTATCATTTACAAGTGAAAAATAATCATAAAAGAATTATAACTAATAGTTAGTTTAGAAATTAAAAATAGTCCAATTAAAATACAAATTTAATTGATCAATTAGATAGACAAAAATTATGTTTGAATCTTGGTGAGCATTTATCTAGTCTAAAATTCATAACATAGAATCTTTATTTAAATTGAATAAACATAGTTTAATTAAGATAAAATTTAAAATTTTGAAAAAATATATTCATATGTTATTATATAATTATTGTAGAATCAAGTTATTATTTTTTTATCATATCATATTTCTTATAAGATTAATTGTTATTATTATGATCGCATGCATCATATGAATATAATATAAGAAAAAAATTATTAAGTCTTTGTTCCTTAAATGTAATAAGTGTTTAGCAAAATATTATTTTCTTAAAAGCTAAATTAATTTATTTAACTTTTCATAACTTACATTAGAAAAAAATGAATACATATCTAGATTTTAAGATTTGATAAAAGCTTGAGAGATTAGATCTCACAGAGGCCGTGGTTTATAGAATTAACTTTATAACCATAGAAGTTAAAGTCTTTATTTTTATATTTCTTTTTTCCTTGTAATAGTCTATATATATTTTAGGTTTTATTTTTTTGAACCTAATCAATGCTTAATTGTATTAGCTCATTTATACAATAATTATAAATACGATGTTTTTAGGTGTTTTTGACTAATGCTATAGAGTTTTTAAGATGATTTTGTTGATAATTGGATGCATAAAATTAGATAAAAAACTAAAAGATAATATATATATATATATATATATATATATATATATATATATATATATATATATATATAATTTTAAAATGACATTGTGTGAGTAGTGAATAATGTTGTGTGTGAAAGAGGAGAGAGATGTGAAGAAAGAATAATAAGAGGAATAGAAAAAAGTCAAAGAAGAAAATGATAAAATAAAAGATAAAAAAGAAAAGAAGACAGGAGAAAGAAAAGAGCAATAAGAGAAAGAAAATAAGATAATTGATTACTTTTACCAGATTGTTGTTGAAAAGAGAATATTATCAATATGTCATGAAATAAAATATTACAATGATTATAAACACTTTAGCTTAAGTAATATAAGACTAAATAAGTTGTCATTTTATGTTAACCTTAGTAAAGAATAGTGTTTATTACTATAATGAATGTATAATTTTTCTTATCTCTATGTCTCTTATATTATTTTTGGATATAAATGATGATCATTATAATGAGTACATGACTTCTATACTTAAATTATAATAAAGATAATGATGATTATTATAAGATGCGACTCTTAATTCTACGTCTTTATGTTGTATTTAGATAAGCGATAATGATAATTATTATAATGAATGTATGATCTTTACTTCTAATTTATCGCGTCACTTTCGATTAAAGATCATGATAATCACCATAATAATGATATAAATCTTATCATTAGAATTGAGATAATGATACATAAAATGATGCTTGATAAAAGAACTATGATATTCATCATCATTAGTGTACGATTCTTATCCTTAAAATTAAATTGATAAAAAATATGTTATAAATTAAGTAAGAAATGTATCTCAAAGATACGAGAAAAAAATATTCTAAATGTGTTATAAAATAATAATAAAATATATTAAGAAAATAACAATGGAGAAATAATATTAAATAAAATAGATAAGAAAATTATCAAGAAGTTTGTTATATTAACATGTGCATGAGTTAAGCATTCATTTATGACTTTTTTTTGTTTTTTATTATCTACCATTACTTATTTAAATTATATATTTTTTTCTTAAAACATTAATAAAAAATAAACTTCTAAAAACTTTGAAAATTGATTTTGAATTGAATCGACAAACAAATTCTTAGTTGATCTGTTTGCCTAACTAAATCGATTATTATTGTACAATAAATAATCGGATTAAAATGGCTCAAATCAGTCAAATGAACATTCAATTTGGGTAAGGCTTGAAACGATCCGATCCGATTGCTGATTTTTGTATTTTTTCCTTCTATTTAAGTCCTAACTTAAATATTAAATTTATTTTCTAATAATGCGGAGCTAAAAACGGGCAGCGGGCAGCTTACGTTTGACGGTTCACAGGTTTAGAATGTCTGAAGACCAGGTCAACCTATCTCTTGCATCCCCTTGTTGACCTCTTCCTCTCTTCTCCGCTTGGTAAAAACAAGAAAATGGGCGACAGAGTAGGAGAGATGGAGAGAAAGTATCACGACCACCCAGAACACCAAAGTTTGACAGTAGGCGTGAGGGAGACGAGCGCGAGAGACCCTTTCTTTCTTTCTCTTCCCGCTTCTCCAAAACCCAAATCTCTATTCGACGGCAAAAGCAAAGGGGAGTAAAACAGAGGAATGGCGCCGAGTAAGTTTCGCAAAGCCATCGGCGCGGTGAAGGACAAGACCAGCATCGGTCTTGCGAAGGTGAACAGCAGCACGGCGCTTGCAGAGCTCGAGGTCGCCATCGTGAAGGCCACGCGGCACGATGAGTACCCCGCGGAGGAAAAGCACGTGCGGGACATCCTCTCTCTGACGTCGTACTCCAGTGTCAACGTCTCTGCCGCTGTCGCCCTGCTATCCCGCCGCCTCGGCAAGACGCGGAGCTGGGCGGTGGCTCTAAAGACCCTCATCCTCGTCCACCGCCTCCTCTCCGAAGGCGACCCCGCCTATGAGGAGGAGGTTTTCTTCACTACGCGCCGTGGAACGAGGATGCTTAACATGGCGGATTTCAGGGATGCGGCGGGACACAGGTCGGGAGGCTGGGATTACTCCGCCTTTGTGAGGACTTACGCTAGGTATCTCGACGAGAGGTTGGAGTATAAGATGATTGGAAGGAGGCAGAAGCCTCGGGGCGGGATGCCGGGGGAGTGGAAGATGGCGAAGGCGGAGGAGGAGGTGGATGAGGTCGACGAAGGAGGCGAAGAGGCGAGGTCGACGCCGTTGCGTGAGATGCCGAACGACCGCGTTTTCGCCAGGGCGCAGCACCTTCAGGTTCTGCTCGATCGTTTCCTCGCCAGCCGGCCAACCGGTAATTTCAAAAATCTCATTTTTATTCGTTCAGGCAAAAAGGTTTCGCTTTTAGCATTTTTGTCAAGTTTTTAGTTTCGACTGTCGAAAACAGGAGCTGCAAAGACGAACAGAATAGTGGCCATGGCTTTGTATCCGATGGTGAAGGAGAGCTTCCAGATATACTTCGATCTAACAGAGATCACCGCCACCTTAGTCGACCGCTTCATGGAGCTTCCCGTCTCAGAAAGCGTTCGCGTGCACGAACTATTCTGTAAGCTCTCCAAGCAGCTCGAGGAGCTCGACTTCTTCTATTCGTGGTCTCGCTCCGCCGGGGTCTCCCGTGCATCCGACTACCCCGAAATCGAACACATCACTCAAAAGAGGCTCGACGTCATGGATGACTTCATTCGTGAAAGATCAGTACTCCCTGGGTCCCATGCCGCTGGCGATGGAGCTCCCACCGTGGAGCTCAAAAACCCAGCGGACGACATGGACACTGTGAAGGCCCTCCCGGCGCCTCCTCCACCCATTGAGGTGGCGAAGAAGGAAAACGATGAAGAGCTGCAGGAAGAGAAGGAATTGACCAGTAGTACTTTGGTGTTGGTGGCAGAGCAGGTGCAGCCAAAGGCGGCGGAAGAGGAGGTTGACTTCCTTAACCTACGGGTCGACGAGCTGACCACCGAGCAGCACGAGGATAGCCTCGCTCTCGTGCTATTCGATGGAGCGACCACATCAGCCCTGGAGGTGCAGCCGTGGAAGGCGTTCAGGAAGACGGAAGATTGGGAGAAAGCGTTGGTAGAGTCGGCAAGCAACCTCGCCGGTCAGAAGCCGGCATTGGGTGGCGGATTGGACATGCTGATGCTCGACGGAATGTACGCCCAGCAGCAGGCGGTGGCTAGGGAAGGGGCCGATGGGAGCGCAAGCAGCATGGCCGTGATTGGACCAACACATTCCGTGACGCTGGCTTTGCCAGGTCCGCCTGGCCAAGGTGGAGGTGCGAAGGAAGACCCATTTGCGCCATCGGCGGTGGTGCCGCCGCCGTCTTGGGTGCAGATGTCGGATATGGAAAAGAAGCAGCATCGATTGGTGGAGGAGCAAATTTTGTGGCAGCAGTACGCAAGGGACGGAATGCAGGGAAAGTTGCCCAGCTTTTATTCTGTTGGCGGGTATACACACAGGCTTTGAACGGAAGGCGTTGCATCGTTGAATGGCTTTAAGATTGTGGAACAAAGAGACATTTCTTATGTAAGTTGTATTCTTTATTTCTTGCTGTGATTTAGTGGAAGAGTTTTCTTTCAATATATTAGATACCTTCATTTGTAGAGCAAACCTTGCACAGAAAATTTTAAATATTTTAATTTTTATCATTTGTCACAAAAATATTATTTATTCTATTGAAATAAGTTGGTCCATTTTTTAAAAGTAAAAAGCATAATTGAGATATGATTGAGTTAACAAAAATATTTATAAGAATTTGTTAATAATTGACAAATAAAAGTTGAAATGAAAAACCAAAGAGTAGCAACCTAAGGCCAAAATGATCTAAATCTTATGCTTCCAGAAAAAACATTATAGTTCTATTCCAAATCTCAGACTACAAATAATCCAATAACTATCGATATCCTCAACTAATGTCGTATCATAGATTATCAACTTAAGTCTAAGGAAAGAAATTAACATTGGTTGTTGTTTTATTAATAAATTATGAAATTTGTTCACATGAATCAAGAAAAAAATATTCTTTATTTTTTTTACTTTTGTTTGCATTATATAACAATGAGAAAATCTATAGAACTAAAAACATATATGATTTAATCTATAACCTCATTTTTATACCTTTATTTATAAATAATAATTTAATTAAAAATACAATTTCTTTATTTTTTCTTAAAGCAATCTCAAATTAATAAATAATAGTTTGGCCTTAACCAAATCCAAATCAAGATCAAATCAATCTTTCTTGTCCAAAGCTTTGCTCAAATTAAACACCTTTAGTTCATCATTTAGCAAATCATTGCACCTACTCAAGTTCAAATTATTAATGGCTTTATCATGAATTATAAAGAAATGTTTACTTGCATCAACATGCACTTAAAAGTAATGACATTAGTTATAAAGTAATACATATTAGATATTATGAGAAAGAATATGATCATTAATATATGTTTTGCAAAATTCATTAATTATTGAGCATTAACACTATAACAATGAGGATTGAACACTTAATGTAGTAAAAAAAAGTGAATAGAGCTAAACGTTTTAAGATAGAACAAGCAAAATTATTAAGTCATCATTGTGTTTGATAAGTTAAGTCTTAAATGTTTAACATTTTATTTTTAATAAATTTATTTAATATAAAATATATTTACATGTAAAAAACAAGTCATATATTTTTGAATATGATGAACTAATAGTCATCAAAGCAAACTAGAGTATTCAACAAGTTTTAATAATTGAAATCATACTCATCAGCTTTAATAAAATTTTATTTTACTATAAAATAAATTATTAGATTGTTGATTTTAAGACACTCTTCTTTGGTATCAATCTCAAATTATATTTATGTATTTAAATTATTTAATCATCTCTTTGATTTAGTAAATGAATTATATTTAATTTTTTAAACTCAATTTTTTTTAGTTCAAATCCTATTTTAATCATTTATTGATTTAAGTAATATAATTTTATTTTGAATCATTCTTTTCTTAGTGAAATCATACTTTTATATTTTTATCAAATTTTATGTTAGATTGATTGTTAAATCTTGATTACATAAAAAATAATTATGTTAAAATTTTTATTGATTTAAATAACATAATTTTATTTTTGAATCATTCTTTTCATTGTTAAATTATACATCTGTATTTATGTCAAATTCTATGTTAAGTTGATTATTAAATCTTTATTATATAAAAATAATTCTATTAAAATTTTTATAATTAAATCAATAAAAAAATTATGTCACATCCCAAGCTGTGCCCAAATGCAAAGGTCTCGGGCCAAGCTTAAGCCAGAGCATTGGGTCAAGAAAAACAGTCAAATCTAGATCGGGTCAACCCGTTCTGATTTATAGTGAATTCTGAACTAGATAGGGTAAGGCATTGGAACGAATCAGACAGCATTCGAACCAAATATACGTACGAATAGGGTCAAACCCATATAAACATACACCTAGACGATTAAATCTTGAGGGCACAAAAGGGGAGTCAACCTCAATTAGGCTCTAAATAATATCTCAATGTGAATGCTTATAAATTCCAAATAATCCTCCTTCCTTGTAACATAAGACTAAATCCCTTGTGCTTGTCACATCCAAAACCGATAGCATTCAGCACCATTTGATCTTGCATTTTCAAGATTGCACAGTGGAGCACACCCCTGCTTTATTTTATCGATCATGATCATCCGTTGTCCGTTCGATCTCCCATATTTAATAGTGATTATTGATTTCGTCAATTTCTTATAATTTATTTAGATCTGACGATCACAACATTATCCTAACTTATTGGATGACTAGAACTCTTTTTACCTTATTCTTGAATCTTGTGACTCTTAATTATCTTGCTTGTATCCTACGGCTAAGATCAACTCCGACTTTACAGTTGTTAAATCGAACAATCCAGATCTCATCATATATGATCGAATGGTCAATATCAAATTCGTCTTGATCAAATTGTCCATAACTCATCCACTCATTCAACATTAGATCTGATGATCTGTATCACCTCCAATAGGATCCAATGGCCCTGGTCCATCCCACATAATGACTACTTATTTAGTTATTGTGGTAGTCATTTTAAATTTTTTTTAACATACCTTTTAAGCTGTTTGGCTACAGTTTTTTAAATAGCTTTTTATACCTTCTAACAACTATAATCAATTTTTTTTTTCTATAAATACCTAATCATTGTAAATGAAATAACTAATGAACGTGAATAAGATTTTAATATCTCAAAGAAGGGCTGCATCATATTCTATTGGTATAAATTTTTTATGATAACACGTATGACTTACAACTACTTGAAATTTCAAATTCTTTCAGTTAAACCTAATTTTTTAAGCTTTTATTTTCTCAATTTTCTTCATAATTTTGAGCTTTTTGTACCTTTTTACATTCACCAACAAGCATAAGAAAATTTAATACATTTTTATTAGAAAATTTTTTATTATTATATTTTTATTTTTCTTTTGAGTTAGGTATCCTGACATTTGTGAAAACCCGAGTTCGATTTGATCTCGTAAAAAATCAAGTTAAGATTGAGCTCATAACAACTCATGTTATAGTTGAACTCGTAAAAACTTGTATGTTGGAGGTGAAAGGTAGAAAAAAATCTCAAATAGGTTAAAGGTGAATCGTAAAAAATCTCAAATTATAATTCTTTTATTAATAAAGTTTTTCTCGACCTCGATTAGAGGTGGACGAAGATTCTAGTTTGAAATAAACTACCTAAAAATTTTGGTGTACCAATTTAAATTTTATTTTTATTATAAAAATTATAAATTAATATATTTGTATATAAAAAATTTTATAAATATAAAATTATTTTTATAACGAATTTTTGAAAAATAAATATAATAAAAAAATGAACAAAAATAGTTTAAAACTACAATTCACCCTCCTCTTATGGGATTCACACACTCATTTTCACTTCAAAAATAGTCTTCAAATACCATAAATCTATGAAAAAGATTACTTACATAAAACATGAGGCAAGATGCTATATTGAGAATATAGTTGATTAATCATTAAAGCTAGTTGGCTTTCTATACATATAAGATTACATATTTCCCTAAAAATAATAAGAAAATTATAATTTATTTCATATTTTACTTACAACCATCCCTAATAGCAATAGTGTTCTCTAAGTACATACAAAAGAATCCAAACCTTTAATTGTGTATTAATAAAAAACATCAAAAAAATTCAACAATCTTTTATATATTAATATGTAAGTTGAATTAAGCATTTTGTATAAACACTTTTATCCAAGTTAGAACAAGAAAAAAAATTAAGATTTTATTATTGTTGTGCTACCAAAAACATTAACATATTACCAAATCAATCCATAATATAACACATAAGCCACCCCGTTCATTAAAACATTTGTTAGCATCCAATATAACATCCAAAGTAAGAGATGTTAGCAAATGACTGTTTTATAGACTGAATATTAGAGACTCCGAATAAAACAAGGGGCTTTTGTTTGCAATTGTATGACCATTCTAAATCATATGCACAAGAGGGGAGAATTATACAAACTAAAAACTTAAGCAAATGTCAAACCAATTCAAATTATTTGGTGATGTATAACAACGAATGACTTTGTTTTCTTAAATCTTAATTGTTTTTATAACACTTATTTTATAAAATGTTGTTAGATTTTACAAAACTAATTATGTTATAAAACAAATAAAATAACTACATATAAATAGTTTCAAGGGTCCAATCCAAACTCAGATCTATACTTATTCCAGATCCAAAGAATAAACAATGCATTGATCACTGGCTTAATAAAAACCTATTATACTGGCTTAATAAAAACCTATTATACTAGCTTAATAAAAATTTACAACATCGACTTGGTAAAGCCTACAAAAATCTACTTAATAAAAGCTTATATAATGACTTAATAAAAGTCAATAAATACCAAACAAAAAATCCTAACAATGAGATAAGAACAAGTAAAAGCTAAAGCCAATAAATTCTATAATCAATGAATAATTGAATGAGACACACTATAACATATAAAAAGATATGCAATAAAGCTTAATGAAGAAAACTAATATTATAAAACCTAGTTCAATGAACGTCAAAACGATAAGTGATTTGATAATTAATGAAGAGAAATTCACAAACTTTTCTCTCTATAAATCTTGTTCTAAAAATAGCTCCAAAATACTCTCAAATGATTAAGTTAAAAACAAGCTAAACAGTTATTACTCACATATTGAATTGATCATACTTTTACAATCCAATGGATCATAACACTTTTACTATGCAAGGGATCGTATAAGTACGACGCATAACTAAAAACATCATCCAAACAATTGCTAATATATGAGTAGTTTATTTTTCTATACATAAAATGGAGTGTACAACTACAATATAGACATCTTTTGATACAAAAAAGACAAAAGTACACAAATCAAAATTTTGAAATCTTAGGAAAATATAATACAATACATGATCATATATAATGATAGGTCCTATAACAAGTTCATTTATACTAATCATAAGGTGTCATATTAGCAAAATAAGCATACTATATTACTACAATGCAAAAAAGGCCCAATAATAGTATTGTACTAGTGCGAAGATACTATCATATATGTATAATGAAAATCAGCATACTCATAGCCTAAGTTCTGAACTCTCACTAAATAGATAAATTGATTATATAATTACTAAGAATATTATTATATTATACAAAGACCACCAGCTTTGTATATCTTCTCAGGATAGTAAGTGTCGTACTCATGTGATATAACGATCATACTTATATGATAACACAATAAATTTTAATTTTTCTCATCACTTTATTCAATCATCCTAATGAATGTATTGTATAATATGAAATGTAATATTGTATTGTAGCAAAATCGAGAATACTAAACCTCAAATCAAACTTTTTGGGTAAATGATCAACGTATTGTATGATGAGTATAATATTAATAAAAAAGTATAAAACAACCATATTTGTCAGGATTTCCCTTATTGATGCCTTGTTTGATTCAAATGTTAACTGATCATAATTTGATTAGTCAATTTATAGGTGAAAAAGAAAAAAAATAAAAGATGGAATGTCTAATGTTTTTTATCCATGGAATTGTTTGGATTATTGTGAGCAGAACAAGCACATCATAAAGAAGATATCACATCTCATTTAAGTTAGGCCAACCTTATTTTAGGATTCCATACCTTGGGGCTTTTCGTTGCTATTTAATCAAATGATAAATGCACCACCAAGGACCTTAAATAGTTATCGAGAGCATCTTTTAATTAATTTTTTTATTGTACAAGTATGATTAGTTTTTAGAAGCCTATAAAGAGCCATTACCTTTTTCTATTATGTAAATCTATTAGCTTTCACTTGATTTATTCATAAATTATATTAGACAAATAAATAATTTTGTTTTAATACCAAATGTGATATCATGATCTTATTATGACGATATATTATCCTCTTATGTCTCCCAATCTCAATCTTAGAGGGCTTTGCTCTTAAAAAACATATCAATATCTTAACACTATAACATTATATATACACACTAGAATTAAACCCTTAGTAGCGAATGTGTGACTATTCAATTATATATTCCCTTCATAAAAAAGATTATTAATAGCTATTACTTGTTAAGTGATTTGACTCAAAACATCACTTGACATTTATCTCTTAATCTTTATCAATCCTAAGTGTTACAGACCAAACATCTTTGGCTTAATTCGCCTTCAAATCACTTGGTCGACGCTTTATCTGATCCAAATATTAACTAATCATAATTTGATTAGTCAATTTACAGGTGAAAAAGGAAAAATTAAAGATAAAATGTCTAAATGTTTTTTACCCAAGGAATTGATTGGATTGTTGCAAGCAGAATGAGTAGATCATAAAGAAGATATCACATCTCATTTTAGTTGGCTAGCCCTTTTTTAGGATTGCATACCTTAGGGATTTTAGTAGCTATTTAATCAAATGATTCATGCAACTTCAAGTACCTAAAATAGTTATTAGGAGCATCTTTTCTTCAATTTTTTATTGTATAAGTACGATTAATTTTTAAAAACTTACAATGAGTCCCTTATTATTCAATGATTATTCTTTTGGAACATGACTTGATGTACCTTTTTCAATACCATATGTTATAAATCCATTAACTTTTACTTGATTTATTCTCGAACTATGTTAGACTAATAAAGAGTTTTGTTTTAATACCAAATGTGATATCGTAATTTTATAATATCAATGTATTATTCTATTGTGTCTCCCAATCCCAACCCGAGAGGGTTTTGGTTTTAAAAAACATATCAATATCTTGAGAATGTAACATCTTATGTCAAAATCACAAGTAAAACCTCTATAACAAATAACAATTCAATCATATACCCCTTCATACAGAAGATTATTAAGAGCTATTATTTGTTTAGTATTTTGACTATAAACATCACTTGACATTTACTCCTAATCTTTATCGATCCTAAGTGTTATAGGCCAAACATTTTTGACTTGGTTTGATGGTTTTTCATATGGATCATTTCACAATGGGTGGCAATTCCCTCTAGGAATAAGTTATGAAAATCAAGGAGCGACGGCGACTGAGGAGCAACGGCGGGGGAGCAACAACCACTGAGGAGTGACGGCGGAGGAGCGGGGACATGCCGACTGGTGGCCGAGGCTCGTCTGGTTTGGGGTGGTGTTGGAAGGCGAGGTTTACTCGAGCGCAGCATCCAACCTTGTGACGGTACCGGAGGCGGAGACTGTGGCGCCGCGCGGTGAGCCTGCGGGACCGACGACACCGCGTGGCTGGGAGTGGAGGTGTGCTGTTCAGACGCAGAGGTGGTCAACGGTCAACAGTCAGCGATTGTCGGCCCACGCGTGAGTGGCATGTGGGGTGTTCGACCGTTCGTGCGTGGACCGGGTTCGTGTTTGAATTTGAATTCTGGTTCACGCGGGGTGCGCTGGGATAGGATTGATTGGCTCAGGCTCCTGCGGTGCATTAGACCCTTCGTCCCCGAGGTCGCGCCACGGACCCTGCAGCCTTAATCTATCGTTCGATGGCGGGAAGCACGCTGCGGAGGAGCAGCCGGCGTGCAAGGACTACCGCGAGCAACTCCTCAGTGCGGGAATGCTTTTCTTCATCGTCTGAAGGAGGAATGCCATCTGACGGGGGACCCCCACCTCCTATCAATTCGGAGGCTGGAGGCTTCTCAGGGAAAGACGCCATACTGGAGGCCGAGGACACTGTGACGAGAGATGTGGAAGCGGAGGCGAACAAATTTACCGGAGATGCGGTGATGCAAAGGGCTGCGGAGAATTTTCCTGCCAAGGCCAGCTTTAGAGAGGTTTTGACAGCTCGCAATAATCAGAATGGTAACATGGTGAATTCCTTCATGTGCCCGACAAATATTGATGTCAAGGAACGTGTCGCGGCCATTCCTGACATTGTTGAAGACGGTGAGGTCCTCGTCTCTTCTGAAGCTTGTCAACGGCGAATAGATTTTCACAAATTCGACCTGGTGGGTCGAATTTATGGGAACACGCTACCTTTCCCGATCATCGCTAGGGTGCTGCTCAAACGCTGGGGCCACCACAAAAATTTCAAAGTGCTTGATCTATCTTCGAACTGCTTTTGCTTGCATTTCGAATCTATGGAGGAATGGAATGATGTGTGGCTTGGGGGCCGTGGCAAATCGCGGGCCAAGCTATGGGTCTGGATGCCTGGTCGCATGAGTTCAATCCCGGTGACTCCCACGCGATGTGCGCGCCGATCTGGGTGCGATTCCCTGGCTTGCCCCTGATTTACTAGGATGTGGACAATATTTTGCGCATTGCGAAGGCTATAGGAGATTCATTCCTTCTCGATGGGTGGACGACGACAATGGAGAGATAGTCCTATGCTCGGGTCTGCGTACGAACGGACCTCTCCAAACCCTTGAAGCCGGGCGTTTGGCTCAATGGGGACTATGGGAGAATCTACCAAAGTTTCGAATATGAGGGGCTGCCGAGGATTTGCTTCTCGTGCGGTCATGTGGGTCATTTAGCCAGCCAATGCAACGGGTAGCTGTCGAAGGCGGTGACTCAACTGGTGACGGTGAACGTTCTGAAACAAGCGGGAACAGGGGCCAGAGGGAAGGAGGAGAGGACCATCCCGAGGTAACGGAAGAGGCGCATGGATTAGGGCCTTGGATGCTAGTTCAACATAGACGGAGGAAAACGGGTGCTATGGCTCGGAGTGGCCCGGCGGCCACGGCTAGCCATGGCCCCAGGAAAGACGTCAAACGAACTCGAGGGCGGGTGCATGCCTGCTCGCCCAGAGGGGCCAGCCGTACCTCGAGGGAACGCGGGAGGAGTAGACCCAGACGGGGTTCACCATCTAGGAGCCGCGCTCAACAGTTGGAGTGCACAGAAGACCAGGGCCCGACGGCGGAAGGTGCGGAGCGGGTGGCCCGTGGGGGCAGAGACAGGGGAAAGTTACCCGTGTCTATGGCGGCTCGAGAGAAGGACACGCCCACGAGTCTGGGCGGCAGCACGGCTTAAGAGGGCGGGCCATGGCTGCGCTTTGTGGGGCGCAGCGGCCATCACAGGTGGTGATGGTGGAGGTTCGGGGAGGTGCAAATGCACAGTTACTGATTATTGTTCTAACGACATTATCATTTATGAATGTCATAGTGTGGAATATAAGGGGCGTCAAGAAGAAGAAGTCCAGGGGCTATTTGCGCAGGTTGGCCCGTGAGCGGAATGTCGCTGTGGTGGTGCTAATGGAGACTAAAGCGCGGTCGTTTTCTAGACAAGATGCAGATTGGCTCCTGGGGAAAGGCTGGGAGTTTGAGGCCTACCCCTCGGAGGGCTTGTCGGCGGGCTTTGTTATTCTGTGGAGGATGGGAGTGGACCTTAAGGTAACTACGGCTTCGTCTCATGCAATGGCTTGCACAGTCAAAATGCTACCTGACGGCATGATTACTTGCTTCTTTGTTTATGGCCCCAAACATCACCATATGCGCCGGGCCACTTGGGATGCTATCCGGAACTCCTGCGGTGGCGACGAACCTCTTCTCGTTGCTGGAGATTTTAATTTAGTCTTGGCACCGGAGGAAAAGTGTGGTGGGCGGCGTTTCATCTATGGTAAGGATTAGCAGGACTTCGCGGACCTTATGCAAGAGCTCCAACTTGTTGATTTGGGCTTCTCCGGCAATAGGTTCACTTGGAGCAACGGGAAGCAGGGGGGTGCGCGCATCCTCGAGCGACTGGACCGGGCTCTTATGAACTCAGTTGGGTTGCTCGCATTTCCTGGATGTTCGGTTCATCACCTTAGTAGGCTGGGTTCGGATCACTGTCCACTGCTGATTAAGGTGGGAGGTGGGGATCATTGGCAGCAATCCGGCAGGTCCCTCTTCGACAACGTGTGGCTGGATTTCCCTCAATCTTTCCAGGTGGTGGAAAAGGCTTGGAGGAGGAATGCTAAAGGTGACAGTATGGAGATTGTGATGACGAAATTTAAGCGCGCGCTGATGGCGCTGAGCAAATGGAGCCGTGAGGAGGTGGGGAATATTATAGATCGAAACAGGGAGTGGGAACGGGACATCGACGAGCTTCAGAAGAGGGAGTCTAGCGAGGGTCTGTTGGAGGAGGACCACAAGCGGCTTGGGAATATGGTTGCTGCCTTTCACCGGGGATGTGCCCATGAAGAGCAGTGGTGGTGGCAGCGCGCCAAGGTGCACTGGGCGAAGCTTGGTGATTGCAACTCGAAGTTCTTCCACATTGCTGCCTCGGCTTGGAAAAGGGAGAATCGCATTACCTACTTGAGGGATGATGACGACAACATTGTGGACTCTCCCGACAGCATTAGGCGTCTTGTCCTCGCCTATTTCTAACGGAAATGGAGCGATGGCAACCAGACGCCCCTGCCCCTTATTACCTCGCTTCCGGGATCCATTAGCAATGAGTTGGGTTCTAGCCTTTGCCGCAGGGTTACGGAAGACGAAATCTTGGTGGCTATGAGGGGTATCAAAAGGAATCGCGCCCCGGGAATTGACAGAATCACAATGGACTTCGTTATTGGCTATTGGAACATTACGCAGTGGGATATTATTAATGTTGTTTTTGCTTTCTTCGAGGAGCACAGATTGCCGGAGGGTTGGAAGGACACCATTGTAGTCCTTATTCCGAAGAAACAGGGCGCTTGCCGGCCGGAGCATTTCCGGCCGATCAGCTTATGCAATACAATCTATAAATTGGTGGCTCGAATTCTTGTTGGCAAATTGAAAACGCTGCTGCCTAGTCTTATTTCGCAGGAACAGGTCGCTTTTGTCCCCGGGAGGAGCATCTCGGATAACATTAACATAGCCCAGGAAATGGCAGCGAGGATGTGCTCCTGTACTGCTGCCTCCGGCCTCATGGCAGTGAAAGTCGACATGGAGCAAGCCTATGATAGGGTTCGATGGGACTTTCTGCTCGAGGTTATGAAGGCAATGTGTTTCCCTGCTATTTGGTGCGAGTGGATCACAGCGTGTATTTCTGGTCCAAGGTTTGCTGTTCTTATTAATGGAACGCGGCTTCCTTGGGTGACGCCGCGTCGGGGCCTCTGGCAGGGCTTCCCACTTTCCCCCTTCCTCTTTGTTATGGCCATGGAGTATCTGTCGTGCCTGATGCGGGAATATGAATCCCGGCAGTTGCTAGGGTTTAGACCGGGGATGCACGCGCCGCAGGTTTCCCACCTCTTGTTTGTGGATGACGTGTTGGTGTTTGCTCCTGCATCAAGGGAAGCTGCAAGCGCCGTTCGTCGCATTCTGCGGGCCTTCAGGGACAACGCTGGCTTGAAGGTTAATTTCTCCAAGTCCAACGTTTACTTCAGCGAGAAATTCAGTAAGAAGAAGTCTCGCCTCATTTCTCGGAAGCTTGGCATGGAGCTTGGTCGGACCCTGACGTATCTGGGGGTTCCAATTACTGCGCGGCGTTTGACCAAACATGATCTGAGTCTCCTTGTCCAAAGGATCGACACCACAGTGATTAGCTGGCGCGCCTGGGTGTTGTCGCTCTCGGGCAGGGTAGCGCTAGCGTCCTCTATTTTGTGCGTCATCCCCAACCACATCTTGCGGCACTGTATGGTGCCGACGGGGATTATTGCCGACATTGAACGACGCATAAGACAATTCCTCTGGGGTGGCTCGAGTAATGCGCAGGTGCTGCACTACGCGTCTTGGGACTGTGTGACTATGCCGAGGGCTGCCGGAGGGCTTGGTCTTCGGGATCTTCGAATTTGGCACCAGGCCTTGCAAATGGGGAATTGTATGCGTATCCTCGGTCGTGATGCGGGCTTATGGGGAGACATCATGAGGAGGAAGTATGGGTTCAACGACTCGCTGATGAAGGCACCCCGGAAGGCCTCTGCTGTGTGCAAGATGATCGTGGAAGCTATGCCGGCGACGATTTCGTGCTTTGTGTGGCGCATTGGCGACGGCCGGAGGGTGAGGTTTGCGGAGGATAATTGGCTCGACGTCCTCCCTATTAGCTGCTGGCCTACGTTCATTAATATGCTCGTCCGTTGGCCTGAAAGTGTTGCCGAGTGCATCAGGACCGACGGCGGCTAGGATGGCGAGGCGATCTCCAACTGGGCGGGCGAGGAGCTCATTGACAGAATTTTGCATTTTCCACGCGCTTGGGATTCTGTCCAGGACATCTTGCTCCAAACGCACACCGAGATGGCAAAGGCTCATAGCGGCCGGATCTACGTGCATATCAAGTGCAGCGAGTGGCTTCCGCAAGGGGTGGTGGCCGGCGCCCTGATGAGATCATGGGGAGAATTTGGAAATTAAAGGTGCTGCAGAGGGTCCGGGTTTTCCTTTAGCGGGCTACCGGCGATTTTCTGCCTATGGCGACGTGGATGGCTCGCTGGGGAATCGGTCGGGATTCCTTGTGTTCCTTTGGCTGCACGGAGGCGGAGTCCCTACAGCACGTGCTGTGGGACTGCCCGCATGCTCATGATATGTGGGCTGCCAGCCATGCACGGCACGTGCTGCTGGAGCTGGGCTGGCCCACAGGCGCGGCATCCGGTTTCAGAATTTTGGACAGATTTTTTCGGCTTATGGGGTCTCCTGCTGCGCGGCGCGGTGTCGGGGTGCATCACGTAGCAATGCTTGCCACTACTATGTACTACATATGGTTGAGGAGAAATGCATTCAAACACAACTACAACGTGCCCACACCCTGCTCGTTATCACGGACGATCAGGTTCGAGGTAAGCACGGCTCTCAGGAGGCATCTCGTCTATTCATCTCTGTCCAGCGGGAATCCTGGCAGGTCTTCGGATTTGCTTGTTACGCATGGCTGGCTTCCCCCCCCTCCCCCCCCAACAGGATGGATTAAAGTCAATTGTGATGCGGCGGTTGGCGACTCCATAGCTGGACTTGGTGTTGTTGTGAGAGATTGCTTAGGTAGACCTCTTATGGTGGCGGGCAAGAGGATGTTCTCAGTGGCAGCTGACATGATGGAGGTCCAGGCCATTCTTTTGGCATTCGACCTTCTTAGGGGATCCCTTCCCCAGTATCGCGCCGTGGAGATCCAGTCTGATTCGATGATGGCACTTCAGGTGGCCCGGGATATGGTTAACAACCCCAATGGGGAGGGTGTGTTAGCTATTACTCTTCAGTATGTTAGGGATATGGAGGCTCTCCGGTTTTCTCACATCCTCAGGGAGGGGAACGGGCCGACTGACTGGGTTGCTCGTGATGCTTGTCTTCATGAGTTTGTTTGGGTTCCTGGGGAATCTCTTCTCCAGCTTCTCAAACTTATGCTGTCTGATTTTTTGTTTGATCCTCCTTGAGGATCTTACTGTAAAACCTGTGTGTCATTGCCACTTTTGATATAATAATATATCTCTTTCAAAAAAAAATATCAAACTATTAAAAGAGTTTGTTATAATATCAAATATGATGTCTTGGTCACAATATAATTACTATTTTTAAAAAATAAATAAATAAACAAAACATTTTACGGGTACAACGATCGCTGGCAGGGAGCATCGCCACAAGGCTTCGTCGTTCTTGCGGCTTCATGATAATTAAAATGGCGGCCAAGCCAGCCACCGCCGTCCACCGCGCCATACACGGTGCTCCATTTCCCAAAAACCAAGTCACTTCTCTGTCACAAAGCCAGTGTTAATTCCACCGGGTTACTCTAAACGCCAAGATAATTTTCTTACGTCTTCTATCCTCGCCCACCTCGAATATGGCGATCTCCTTGCCGCCATCTCTGCACGCTCCTCCTTCCGATCACACTTCCCCGCTTCAGTTTATGCTCGTATTGTCCATCTCCGTTCTTCCCGTCGCGCCTTCCCGAGACCCGCCGGGTTGAAGCTCACATTCTTGCACATTTCCACTCGCCTCCTACTTTCATCTTCAACCGCGTCATTGAGGCGTATGGACAATGCGGTTCCCTTCACGACGCTCGGGAACTGTTCTACAATATGACATATAAGAATGGCGGCACCTGGAACTCCATAATTACGGCATATGCCAATGCAAACCAACCTAAAGATGCCATCTTCCTCTTTTGCCGAATGCGCAGGTCTGGAGTTCGGCCTAAAGATGTAACCTTTGCATCTGTTCTGCGCTGCTGTGCTGATTTCCCTGGCTTTTTTTTTTCTGGCAAAGCAGGCTCACTGTCTCATCGTAAAAGGAGGTTTTTCCTCGAACGTCATCCTAGGGACTTGTCTTGTCAACGTTTACGGGAAGTGTTGGACAATGGATGATGCAAAGAAGATATTTGTTCAATTGCTAACCCTAAATCAGTTTCTTGGAACGTAATTATTAGGCGATATCTGGAGGCAAGAAATGAAAACATGGCCGTCATAATGTTTTCTCGCTTGGTGGCTACAGGTAATAAACCACTAAGTTTCACAGTTTCAAATGCTCTTCTTGCTTGTACAGAGATTTCAGGTTTGTAGGAGGAATGCCAGATTCATGCCACTATGATAAAGAAGGATTTCACAGATAATAACGTCATTGAATGTTCTCTCATGGTAATGTATGCAACTTGTGGTTTCACTGATGAAGCTCAACGACTATTTGATGAATCAACCTCAAGGGATGTAGTCTCTTGGACTTTGATCATGTCTTTGTATGCTGGCTGTGGAAAGTTTGATGATGCAGAGTCTCTCTTTTCTAAAATGCCTGAGAGGAACATTGTGTCTTGAAATGCAATGCTAACAGGACATGTGCTGTTCTTTTCTTGGAAAAAGGCACTTAATTTCTTTCACAAGATGCAAATCAAATTTGGAGATATAGATGAAGTGACCCTTGTTATGCTTCTAAAGGTATGTTCAAGGACCTTAAATCTCAAACTCGGTAAAGAGGCTCACGGTGTTGCACATAGACATGGTCTTTATACAGATCTTTTTCTTGGGAATGCACTACTCGATATGTATACCAAGTGTGGGAGTTTTTATAGTACCGAGCTTTGGTTTCTCAATATGGCTTCCCAGCGTGATGAGGCCTCATGGAATTCTCTCTTATCTGGCTATATTCGCTATGGACAGAGGGAAGAGGCCACAAATATTTTCAGTTCAATGTTAAATGAGATGGCACCAAGTGAGGTTACTCTTATACTGATGTTGATGGCTTGTGCTAATGTCTCTACGCTAAGAAATGGAATGCAAATACATGCCTACATGATCAGACGTGGATTTGACAAGGCAATGAAATCTAAAGGAGCATTGATCGACATGTACTGCAAGTGCAGATCAATGGATCATGCCTTAAGCTTGTTTAAAGAGGAGAGTTTGCATGATTTAGTAACATGGAACATGATTATTTTAGGCTTAGCTCATAATGAACGGGGGAAGTGTAGTTTAGAATTTTTTAGTTAATGCAAAGACGAGTCAGAGCTGATGACATCACATTCATTGGGTGCCCTTGTTGCTTGCATTAACGATGGGCTTGTTGATTTGGGCAAGGAATACTTTAGAAGAGTGAGTGATGAGTTTGATATCTCCCCTCATGCTAAACACTAGGAGTGCATGATTGAGTTGTTGGGTAGGCATGGTTTCATGACTGAGCTTGAATCCTTCATCCTTCAAATTCCATTTCAACTAACTGTAGATATGTGGAATAGAATTTTAGACCACTCCCGAGAACATGGAAGCACAGCACTACAAGAAAGGGCTACTATTAGCATTATTGAATATTCAAGCAACAACAGTAAAGAAGACGTTTCAGTGGAGTCATTGATCAAGGATGAAAGTTGATCTCATTATGTAGAGAACAATGAATCCAAAAATTGCTGCAGACATAATAGATGATTTATGGGCTAAGCTTTGGCATTTCAACCTAGAAAGTGAGCCCAACAAAAAAGGCTTGCTTAGATATTCTTTAAGCATGAAAAAGTGCATTTTGTTAAAAGAACAGCACCATGCCTTTTGCCTCTCTCATGAAATCTCAAACATAGCTCCTCAGGTGCCTATCTCTTCAGTGATTACAATTCTAATGAAGAATTTGGATGCACAACTGCACAGGCTAAGCCTTACTCTAAAAATGCTTCTCTGCTGAGTTTCTTTTTGTGAACCTTTCCTTTCATAGTACTCTTTTCATGAACCTTTCATATCATAGTTTCCTTTGTGGGAAAGGAACGTTGGAAATGATAGACTGTGCAAGCGTGCTTTTCACTGCTTCACAATCAAGGCAATGCACTTCCTAAGCAATCGGTCTTCTTTGTGAGAATGTTAAGGTGATTGTTTTTTATATTGTTGGCTCCAATAACAACCAAGGATAATGATATGGTGCCGAAGCTAGAGCCAAGTAGACATTTTGATGTTAGAGATGTACATATATTTTCTATGACTTTGGCGAAGTCTATCCATATATGCATGCTGTTGAACCAAGGGCAAACCACTGTCCCATCAGTTAGCATGAGGCTTTCTTCTTTCTTTGAATGGAAGCTTGAAGAGAGCAGGAAATATGAGCGGATATCGAATACATGTGAAACTTTGAAGTTCTATGAGAGTCTGTTTACCCTTTTTATTTGTTGCATAAGTACCCATTAAAGGTATGATGCTTATTTGAATGTCAATACTGCTACTAAAGAAAATGTTATTGGGCTTCTTTGTTTTATGTTACTCATCTAAGGGCTCTGCTTGGTTATTATGTTTATCTTGATAATTCTAATGATGTTGATGGTGTAAACGTTATAACCTGATACTTGTTTAGTTTCATTGCCGTGAAAATTAACATTATCTTTGTGTATTTAATAGTGTCCTTTTTTACATTTTAACTCACCATATTTAACTTGTTATGTACTTCGACATTTCAAGGCTAACATTTATGAAATTAAACTTGTGATCCAAGTCACAACAACATTTTTTGATCAAAAAGTGGCCAAAGCCTACATTATACAACCCACTATGGGGGTTTAAAAGCAAAGTCAACTAGTAGGAGCTTAAGTAACGGCTTGGGTAGGGACATTCCCCTTTCCCAGGACATATCAGACAAGCATGCAAATTTTGCCACCCAATCCGCAGGGGCATTGCCTTCCCTCAAAACACGAGTGAGGCGAGAAGCAGGCAGCTTTCTCACAAAGTGGAGAGCATCAGAAACAATACCACCCTCCACAGGACAATGAACTCGTTGCATTCCTTTATGCAATGCGAAAGTAGAATCAGTCTGGATCTCAACCGCAGGATATTCCTTTAGTTTAGTCATGATAAACACCATAGCTTCCATAACAGTCTGAAACTCAGAGGCGTCACTTGCCTGTGAAATGAAACCTCTCCCCACAACATGCATGGGCCTACCCTCATGATCGCGAACGACCAAGCCAATACCAGCCTTCTCGTTTCTCACTGCAGCGTCACAATTGATCATTATCCATCCCGTTGGAGGGGGAAGCCAAAAACTGGTTACCAAGGACCCCAAGGGGTTGAACTTCCCGCTGGACGAAGAAAGATGATGATTAATGAGCTTTATAGTGGCAGTACTTTCCAATTTGATCCTCTGAATTAACATGTTATTACTGAGGGTGGACTTCTTATGCACCCTGCGGTTCCTATTCTCCCAGATATGGAACAAAGTAGAGGCCACAATGGCCAGATGAGCCGCGGAGATGCCACGCATCGTGTTAAGCTGAGCAGCACGAGAAAGAAAACGCTCCAAAAACCGGCCACCACAACGGGCGCGCGTGTGCACACCGCCACAGATGCCTAACACCTCGGCAGATGCGTGCAACACAGGGTCCTCCCAGATACTGCGTGCGACAGCGCAATCATACAGTGTGTGTTGCTGAGTCTCAGCCACATCACAGCCCCAACTACAGTTGCTACAAACAGTCGAATGCCTTCTTTTGAGCCAATCCGCCTTAGGCACGAGGTTCCGAGCCACACGCCAAAGGAAAGTATGGACCCGGGGCAAGACTTTAAGCTTCCATATCCACGCAAGGTCCCCCGGCGGTGGGTTAAATCGAGCATTGTCAGCTCCTCTAAATGCAATGAGAGCCCGGTAGAACTTTATAGAAGAGACCTTAGGGGATTCAGTGTGTACCTGAAGAAACTCGTCATTCCCACAATTATAACCCCACGGCAGGTGCATGACTCTGTCCTCCAATAAAGGGTTCGCCCAGCGAGAAATAGAATCCCTGTCCCACTTCCTCGGCCCTAACATGCAATTTCCCACATATTTTGGCCACGAGGCCTCCATGTTGATGAATGCGGGCCACCATTTTATTAGAAGAAAACCCAGCTAATTGTCTTCATAGAAATCAGTACACATTCCATCCACCATACTCCAGATGAAACCCCCCAGGGCGTCTGGGAGGGCCTCAAGCATCAACCTTCCCGCATGGGAAGCACCCCTAGGGACCCTGCAAGGGTTGTTTCTCAAAGGGTTCTTACTCTTTATGATCTTCGCCCAAAGGTTGTCCTCACGGTATAATAGTCTTTTGCAATGCTTCATGACCAATGCACGGCGCCAGATCTTAAGATCAAGTAAACCAAGGCCACCCATGTCCTTCAGGAGAGTAACAATGTGCCAATCAGCATAATGGATAGCATGAGTCGTACCTACGCCACACCATAGGAATCTCCTCATCAACTATTCCATCTGCTCTACCACCCCTCGTGGAACCACACAATGGCTCATCACAAAATTTGGAAATGACTCCAAAACAGCCTTGATCAACAAAATCCTTCCAGCCAAGGAGAGGGGGCGTACCCGCCACTTAGCAACCTGATGCTCTATTTTCTGAATCAAAAAGTTGAAATCTGTTTTCTTGAATAACTTAGCCGAAATAAGAATACCCAGGTAGGAGAGTGTATTTCCCTTTGGGATACCAAGCTTAGAGGACACAAGCTTCATCTTTTTCTTCTTCATACCTCTACTGAAGAAAATTCTAGATTTCTCATGGTTAACATTGAGCTCAACAAACTTACTGAACTTATGGAGCATTTTCTTGATAACAGACACAGACTTATGTAAACCAGGTGTATAGATAATAACATCATCAGCATATAAAAGGTGCGAGATAAGGGGGCCATTGGAGGTGCATTTAAAGCCAAGTAACGCCTGATTCTCATACTTACGCGTCAGCATAGAGAAGAATTTTGATACCAGAGTGAACAAATATGGGGATAAGGGGCAACCCTAACGAAGACCCCTGGAAGCCTCAATCCATGGTACTCTATCTCCATTCAACAGAATACCAAATCTTGGGGAGGTAATACAAGCAAGAACCCACTTGCATCATGTCGGTGGGAAGCCAAGGAGTTGCATCATCTCCTCAATGAATTGCCATCTCACACTGTCGTACGCCTGTTCCATATCCACTTTCACAGCCATCAAGCCCACTTTGGATGAGAATGAATACATTCTCGCCTCCATCTCCTGTGCAATAAAGATGTTGTCGGAAATGGATCTCCCGGGAAGAAAAGCTCCCTGCTCTCTAGCAATAACCTCAGATAGTACTCCTTTGAGTCTTTCTGCCAAGATCCTGGCGACAATTTTATAAATGACATTGCAGAGGCTAATTGGCCTGAAGTGTTCAGGCTTAAAAGCACCTTGCCTCTTGGGAATAAGTACCACCAATGTATCCTTCCATGCTTTAAGCATGTAATTCTCCTTGAAAAAACAAAGAACAACCTTTATAATATCCATATGAGTGACAGTCCAGTAGCCCGTAATAAACTCTGCTGTGATGCCGTCCATCCCCGGTGCTTTGTTTCTCCTACTAGTCCTAATAGCATTGGCCACCTCCTCAGTGATTCCACGGGTCAGCCATTCTCTGTTCTCCAAGGTTATGCAGTTGTGTGACAGATGCCGTAGGGAGGGTGCAACCCACGAACCACCCCGCCATTTTGTGTCAAAGAACTGTAATAAGATGTTGCTAATGTCGGCCCTCGATTCCACCCTATTCCCCTCTTCATTCCTCATATGAGATATATTGTTATTACGCTATCTAGTTGGGGCTGCAGCATGAAAAAACTTTGTGTTCTTATCCCCCAGTTGTACCCAATGGATCTTTGCTCTTTGGCACCACCACTTCTCAAGTGCACACCCTCTATGGAATTCAGAAATGAGATTACCAAGCTGGGTGTTCTCCTCCTCATTCAGACCCTGTCCCGCCTCCTTTTCTTGTAATTCACCAATCCTCCTCTCATACTCCCTGTTTGTCCCAACAATGTCCCGCATCTCCCTCTTACTCCACCTGTGTAGAGCCACCAGGCACTGACGAAACTTAGTGGAGAGGCTATCCATACAATTCCCCCTAGTACTTCTGGACCACATATGCTTCACAATACCGATGGACTCGGGATGGTCAAGCCAAATGTTCTCAAACTGGATCCCGCTGTGATTCGGTTTTGCCACATTTGTGCCCATATCAATCATAAGAAGGCAATGATCAGACCCGATCTGGGCGAGATGAGTCACTAAGGTAGCTGGGAAAACATTCAGCCCATTTGCATTCATAAGAGCTCTATCCAGCCTCTCCCAGATTCTGGCATTCCCCTGCTTGCCGTTACACCAAGTGAACCTGCTGCCTACAAAACCCAGATCAAGAAGCTGAAGATCTTGCATAACCTCTGAAAACTCCTGCTGGCCAAGTCCACAGTTGTATGCCTTACCCCCCCCCCCCCCTCTTCTCCTCTTGGGACATTACAATATTGAAGTCCCCCGCAACAATCATAAGGATCATCCCCCTCTGCCTCCACTCTCAACATATGCCAAATATCTCTGCGCTTGTAGGGGTTATTAGGAGAGTATACCACACAACATTTTAGATATGAGCCTCCCAGGAACTTGACACCAAAGACAACCATATGCATTGAAGAGCGAGTAACCACCAGGTCAATGTAGTGCCTCCACATAATAACATCCAATCCCTGTCGAGTAGAAAGTCAGCATCACGTCTGTCGAAACGTCGGTGGTGAATAGAATATCTCAAAAGGCGGGTAGACTAATTGTCTAGTATCATCTTTCGTGGAGGAGAATAGGTGGGATTTACGCAACAACTCCTAGCCGTTCATCTTGAGGGGAGAAAAGCTTCAATTGGTTAAGATCCTGATAAAGTGAATCAATCACTTTCGAAGGCTGAAATTCTTCCATTGACCGGTGAAGGTTATTAATCAATTGCATCTGGAAAGCTGGGTGTCAAGCGCGAAAGATTGAACTCTAGTCTCCACAAGTGCCACCACCCCTATATTTCCTTTCCTAACAAATCTCTATAGGTAGCTATGTGACTTTCTTTTCCTTACCCTTCTAATGTTCCAAACAGCAATCTTAATCATTAGCAAATAGGTATTTTCCCCCACAAAAATCCTTCGATTCTTTCGCCAACAAGGCCGCAACCGCAGAACGCATCCCCAAACATACCGTGAGGATGTGCAGAAAATGTGTTTCAGGAGTGCAAACACGTGCAGCCCCCACGCACCGAACCCCGTCCACATACGCAGCGATCGCCTGCACCGACCCAGTGAGCACATCCTCTATACTGTATCCAGCGTACCTACAACTTGCTGCAGTACTTAGCATCACCAACACCCACAGCGCGTCCAAACACCTCCAGCATGTACCAACACCTCCATCCCGTACATCCAGCTCCACCAATGTACACCCGCGCCACAGCGCACTCCAACACCTCTAGTACCACTAACACCAACACCTGCTGCAGTCCACGATTTGCAGCTGGGGGGGAGGGGGTAGCCCCTCAACCCATAGCAGCATGTTTGTCATTCAAGCTGCTGTTGCGGTCTTCCTCCTCCATACTGTCCACGGGCATTGCTTTCTTGCCCTTGTCACCAGTCAAGAGTTCATGTCTGTTGTTAGGGGCGCTCCTCGTAACGCCCATAGGGGCCCATGACCTCTGAATTGGCTCCCTGCCCCTAACAATCGAAGCACTTCTTCTTCTTCTGATTGCAATTCTATCCCGTCCCTCCTCCCGTTTGATACCCCTAACAGTGCTGTCCACCGCATGAGATCTCTGCCCGGTATTCTGGTGATCATTTGTGTTCCAAATTAGCCTTCTCTTTCTCGGCTGGACAACCATCCAAGGCCCCAGACCTTCTCTCACTGTCTCGTCCGCATGCATATCCTGAGTCTGAGCTGGGGGCGCACACGGGGGAACCACAGCAGGGGATTCAACAAAAATACTCCCATTAGAGGCACACAACTCCTCGCTTCCAGTACAATACGCAGCGAGTCCAGTGTTCGTTGTTGTGTTTTTAACAGTTTCCTTTTCCATTTTCTTTTTCGGACAATGCTCCACCACATGTCCAACATGACCACACGCATAACAGATACGCGGCAGCCCCTCGTATTCTATAGGTTGGAAAGATTTGCCCAAGTCACCACTAAGCCATAACCCCGACTTAAGCGGCTTAGTGAGGTCCATCCGTACACAGACCCTGGCATATGAAGTCCGTTGCATCTGCGCAGTTCAGCCATCTAGTAGTATGGGTTCCCCTACATTCTCGACAATTTTTATGATATTTTCAACATCCCAATATAGTAGTGGTAGCGCAGGAAAACGAATCCAAACGGGAGCACACATAGCAGCATCAGGTGACGGCTTGAAATCTGCTTCCCACAAATCAAGACCCATTGCTTGCCCCGCCACCTGCCCATGGACCACCCAGCCATATCTTATTTCGGTCTTCCACTGAATCAAAATGTAAACAAAAACAGTTAAAAGGTAATTCCATGACACGAAATTCACTAAGATGACCCCATCTTCTTGTCAAGATTTTAGCAATGATAGCAAACTGAAGGGAATTTCCATAGACTCTGCCAATGAGATCATGCTGATGAAAGATCCTCCGCCTGGAGTAAGCTTCGTGTGACAGAATAACCACGTCGTTTTCCATAATGTTTTGCGTTAGAGCCGCTCTTTCCTTAATATCGACCATTTTGGGGGCAATAAAGGAAGTGGCTGCTCCATACCCCGGGTTATTGTTGGCAGTGAGAGCCTCACGGAAGGAGACCCTCACTTCCGGTTTTCCAGGCTGCCCACCCTTGTGCAATACATCCACATCACCATCGTGCATGCCCACATCCTGCAACACAACTGCATTAGTTGTAAACCTTGCTGCATAGAGACCCTTCCCAACTGTGAGAGCGGCATCACTTTCATATATTCTCGCCTCATCACCAGCATCCTTCACACACTCATCCTCCTGCTTCAGCACAGAACACACTGCCTTCGCACTCAGCGACCCCGCATTAGATGAGCATTCAGCCTGGTCAAAAACGGGATTAGCATCTGAGAGCTCATTTCTCAAGACTTCATCAGTCAACCCCTACATCAACTTCTTGCCCTTATCCCGTCCCCCATGTACGTCCTCCGCAGTATTCTTCTCACGGTTAGGGGATGAATTTTCACAATTTTTCAACTTCTTGTTACTCCTAGTAGCCTTTGCTCCCGCCATTTGAGACGACTTAGGATTAAAGGAGAAACAAAGCACCCAATAATGGACGAGCACCCCAACAATCCAATCACGCTAAGGCTATCTGCAAATAATCATCCAGCACAGTGCAGAATAACAGCAAAAATATAGATTGTCCCGTGAATCAGCAATCGCAAGATGAAGCGCCACAAGGACTCCCTGAAACGCAGCGCGCGAATGCCACGCACACCAAGCAGCAAAACCCTAGCAATGGAGTTTCCGGAATTTACCTCAAAGCGTGCACAATAAGTACGGGAAAAACAAGGAGCTCCAGATCCTGACGCTCCCAAGTGCCCGAGCTTTAGATGCAGGGAAAAGCGCAAGTGCGAAGAAACGACAGTGCTGTGCAAAGATAGTCTGCACTACACGCCGTGATGTCGCACGCAGGGATGCGTAGAGGGTCCACGCAGAGACAGCGTGGTGTGAGATGCACATTTTTGATACTTTCATATCCCCACATCATTTTATTGGGATCTCTGGCACATATAAAGCAGAATGACATTTTCCATAGCACGAGTCAAATGTCAAAATGGAATGACTTGGTACTTAATTTTTTGACATTAATATTTCAATAGGATTTTGTCTTTGGTTCATTTTCCTGATTATTTCCCTGATAATTTTAATATTTGGCTTTATTTCTTTAAATTCATTCAAATATAGAGGTTTGAATTGACGACTTTTGTGCAGTTTGTAAGTTACCTTGAGAACTTTTAGAGCTTAAAGTACACACATGAATTGCCTGCTTATATCAATAGAAAGGTACTTTTTCTATCAACAGAATCTACTTGTATAGTTCATAAAATGTTTTCCAATTATTTTTTATGTTAAAATGCCCTCTACAATGCTACCTTTTAAATCTTTTTTAGGTGACATTCATAAGGACTTTCTTCATTATGTTGGCTAAGAAGTTGCTTTTTCTTATTTCATTGTTGTGTGGGACTTCTTGGATCGAATTTGTTTGTGTAAAGAATTGCTAGGCATAGGCTGATTAGGCAGTGATTTTCACCTAGTTTATATTGGTAAGTACATATAACCATCATTTTTCAAGATTTTGTCTATCTAGCAGTGTTTTTATTAGCTGAACTTGGAAGTATTAAGTTTTTTCTATGGTTAATTAAAACTTAGCTTCAACCAAATAGGTGTATGCATTATATACAATATATAGCTTTGGTGTATATGTTTCACGCACGTATAAGAAAGTATAAGAAAGATCCTTAAGTGCTTGGTACATCTGTTTCGGTTCAGTAAGTTTAACAATCTTCTGTGGATTTGACCTCTGCATTTCATGTATTTTGCATTGGTGTAACACTAAATCTTTGACCAATAAATTATCTAATTCTAATATTATTGCATAATTTTACTTTATACATGGTTTAAATCATTGTTGTGCATAGTTTCTTGAAGTATCTTGTTTCATTCACCGTTTGCATCTATGTTGGTAATCTGCCCTGAGACTGGAAGCCATGTACACAAGAACTGCAGCTTATTAGGTACGTGGGGTTTTTTGCTTTTTCATGCTACACACATTCATATATAATTTCTTTATAGCTCCATGGTTCCATTTTTCATTGAGGTGACCATTTTCAGGTTGATATTGTATTTATTGATAAAATTACAAATGGTTTGAAGCCAACCTAAACCCATAGAGAATGACTTAGAGTCTAATTTCATCTCAATGGATCTGAAACTGAAGAGAAGCAGAACACATGATGATTGTTGGATCTTTCATATCACATTGACATTCCAATGTTGATATTTTGTTACCAGTGTTGTATTTTGTTTCACTTGCTTTATGTTAGTGTACTAACATGTTTCATTTTGTCATAATGAAACCCATGTCTTAGTTGCAACTAAAAGAAAGGAATATGTTTAGTAAAAGAAGAATGCATCCCAAAAACACCACTAGAGTGCCTCCATTCCCTTAAATTACAGACCTTGGAGTGGGTGAATCTTTTGTTTTTGAAGAAAATGATATATATTTAAGCATTTACACATCATACTGTACACAGATGTGTTATCCTAACTGTATAACTACAATGATTGCATTCAGTGATAGCTTTCTAATTGCATTGTGAAGCGGAGACTGATTGGAAAGCAACTCTCAACATTTGATTCCAAAACTTAACAAAGAAACCAAAATAAATGGAAAGAATTGCTCAAATGCAGATTGTCACAAGTAAAAGGGCACACTATGTTCATCTCCTTGGGCGTTCATACAATGGTTGGATTCTGAGGCCTGTTATATCTAGATGAGGTTCTGAGAAATTGTGTATTGGCTTCATGTGATACATGGAGTAGTTGCTTAGACCATGTGTAGGGGATGGAAAGCAGCTTCTATTAAATTGTGCAAACTGGCGTGGAGGACTTGAACATGGGGATACAGGAAGTGACATGTTCATTCTTGTGCTCATGAGATCACCGCAGCTGATTAAAGTTGTTGACAAATGAATCAAAGGGGAAGAAGAAAGCTGTCTTTTAGAACTGAAAAGGAGATTGCAGTACCTTGGGCTTTTATGAGAGAGGCAACCGGTCACTTGGCCGCCTACTCCAGCGTCCATTCCACATAGAGGAGAAGCGCTTTTGTTCTTTCGAAAACCCCTGACCTACAAAAGAACAACCAGAGATGTATGCTCAAGGCCAAGGGAACACACTTGACATTACTAACACATTGCTTGCAACCCTTCACCAAAAAGATTTTACTTCACAGATGATAAATTCAATGGAGAATAAAGAGGAGGAAAAGGTCATGAAAACTAAGTTTAAGAACCATCAGAACAATATTGAAAACCTTGGTTGTATGAATAAAAAGTTCTCTGCAATATCATGGAATCAGAACATGTTATTGAGAGATAATATCCTGTAAAAGAGTATTTTATGAACTAAGTTGAATGAATCAAAGTGAGGGGAACAACAATTTTTCTTTTTTTAATCAACTTTTTTTAACTATTTAAACATATAAACAATTCACGGCAAGTGTTATTGATAGAGCTTATAGATAGAATATAGTGGTGCATGTTATATATCAATATGAATTAGCTGAATACTTCTCACTCCTTCAAAGTTGCTGTATAAATCAGCCGTGTATTATTCTAAAAAGGAGCATCTCCCCATCCAACAATTTTAAAGCACCAAAATAGTAAGAGTGATTACAAATGAATAAGTATGTAGAAAGCAATACCACTGCATAGCTTCCATCAGAGGAAGAGGGAAACGTATCCTTCACCATTGCAGCTTTTGCAGCAGCTTGATCACAAACAAATGGATGATCTATCAACTGACTTGCTGTGGGCCGAGCTGAAGGATCTCTTTGCAAACATAGCTTTACAAAACTTTTCGCCTCTGAAGAAAGATGATCTGGGATTTCTGGTATATCTTTGCTGTTACCAATTTTAAATATTGCTGCTACCTGAAAATTATAATATTCAGAAAAGAATTTTCAAAAAACTCATACACCACATCCTTAACAAGGCATACCCCTTCAAACTGGCTCCAAGGAGGTCTAGAAGTTGCCATCTCAAGTACAGTACATCCAAGGCTCCAAATGTCCACCGATAGGTTGTAACCATTTCCATTCATGACAATCTGCATGAATATTCTTAATCGTACTCAGGAAACACAACAGAATTATATAAGAGTACTTTAGGAAAAAGCCATTACTAACCTCTGGAGCAATCCAGTAAGGACTTCCTTTAAAAGATCGTATAGATGTACAAGAAGATGTCTGACACAAGATGATAAGAATCAACAATCAGGTAATATTACCATAAGACTATCAGCGAAGAAAAGTTTTTAAAATTCCATAAACATTTGCATCGAAAAGCACTCATATTTGCTTTGATTTGATTAATTTGCTAATATTTCCTGTTTGAATAGTTCAGTCATCAAACCTAGATACTACCAATCTAACTCTCAATGGCACAACCTAAACATTAGACACCACTTGCCATGGAAAGAAATATGAAAAAACATTCAAATGAGGCCATGGGTTCTTGTATGCATGCGTGCCAGATTATTTCAATTACCATTCATGCCTTTTTATGGGAGGGTAGGGTAAAATAATGCTAAGATTCCTTCAAGATTAGGAATTAATCATAATTGGAACAAAGGTTTATGTAGCATACGTGTTTGGCCATCCCAAAATCAGCAAGCTTGACTTGACCATTAGGGTCCACGAGTATGTTTGCTCCTTTAATATCCCTAATATGAAGATAAGAATCACCAAGACATTTGCTTTAAACATTAGGAATGTAACCAATATTGTAATCTTTTGTTAGAGCAATAAGTATAATAGCAAGCAATACCTATGTACTGTGTTTCTCCCATGTAAATAAGAAAGCCCAGAAAGAATCTGTGCAGTATAGCTCCTAATAACAGGTTCACCAAAAGGGCCATATTCCTTGAGCAGCTTGTTTATAGAACCTCCTGAGACATACTCGAGGTAAACTGAAAGTATATCATCGGCCTACAACAAGGAAGTTATAGATTGAATCAAGCCAACAACTAGAATAAACCATTCGATAGTATAAAGATGAAATCATTTAGTCAACTTGAACTGGAAAACATTGCATAGTTCACATTTAAGGACACTAATAACTGAAAATTTGTATGAATTTCAATATTTACAACAAATCCAAGCATGCAATTCCTGCAGATAAAGGTGTGCAAGACAGACAGAAGAGAAGAAGAATGACTAAGAAGGCTCTTGTTTAGGTATCGATCAGCATCGCACCCCACAGAACGATCATGTTCACCTACATCTCAAACCTCAAACCAATTCACACATACAACAAAAAAAACACCCATGGGCACACAACAAAGAATAAGCCAAACCCAAAAAAATATAAGTTATGTTCATGGTTTCATCTTGAACTGATTTGTTAGTTCTAATTCCCACACACAAAGAAAAAGCAATCATCCAACAGCTTTGAGACAGAGCATATCTAAATCAACAAAATTAAGGATAAAATCATTAGACAAACATAAACATTGTCACACTGTTGATTTATATAAATCATAGAAGCAACATCCTATAAGCTAATTATGGTTAAACAACTATCAAAAATTTCCGGAATGAAGACATCAATCATCCTTACCAAACAAGCTAAGGTATTAGCATTCTTAGCCGCCTTTCTAATTTCCAGTAGTTATATGTTGTAATTAGCAAGAATTCCAAAGCTGCAGCAATTCTCTTTTGAATTGTTCATTTAACTTTTTAGCAGGAAAGATCATCAAATGTCTGAGTATCATAATAGCAACATATAAGAACAGGTGTAGGGATAAGAGAAATACCAGCTCACTGCCATAGTATTGCACAATATTTGGATGCGAGAGTTGGCTAAGCAAATTTATTTCCTGGATAATTCACAACAAACACGCAAAAGAAAAAAATAAGTTTGGTAAATTAATATATTAAATTATATTCAAGCGAATTTACATTATCACAGCAATATAGTTGTATGATTAAACATGAATATTTTGTGCAAATTGAAATGAAAAGATCAGAAACCTGCCTGGTTTAGTTGTTTGAGAGATTCTCTAGAATTGGAATCATCAGATATAACTGTGACCTCCTTAATAGCACACATTTGTCCACTTTCACTGTAATATAACATTCTTAAGGTCAACAAGTTTAAAAAAAAATTCATACAGATTAAATAACCAAAATTCATATCTATTATAGCCAACAACAGCTTTTTTTTTTTTTGGTAACTCGCTTCTTAGACATGAACTTACACACTGTATTAGTTTAAAGAAATATATTTAAAATTTTATGCTTATACTTGAATGATTAGAGATGCTAAGGAGATGTTGGAAGAGATGATGACCTATTGAATCCAAGGAAAACATGTCCAAAGGTTCCTCTTCCTAATAACTTTCCCTTCTTCCACTGCATTTGAGAAGGACGTAAAGAAAAGTAGGGTGAAGAGCTGGGAGAGCTTGGAGGCAGAGGCAATGGATGAGGAGGGCACCAAAAATCATCATGCTTTCCTGTAGCCAGTGCACCTGGATTTACAGGAGATGCTGGAAGTGGAGGCCCTCTTGTAGAAGGTGCACAACTCACAGTTCTAAGATTAAACACAGTCTCTGAGCCAGTAGCACGAGGAGAGCGGGAAGTGCCATTTGAAGTAGCATTGAAGTTACATAACTGTTGAACACCCCTTGTTGGAGATACAGGTAGATCATAGCTTTTTGGATGGTCTAAAACAAGACTAAATGACAAACGATGACCGTCTTCTGTGCCATATTGATCTCTCTGCGAATCAGGTGTCGCTTGAATGCCTCCTGCCTCATCTATGGGGACCAATAGTCTACACAAACACATAGGTAAGCAAACAGAATTAGCAACACAAAAAATCATGCAGCTTTTAACATTTATTTGGTGTATAACAAAGCATTGAATTAGAAAAATCCCAAAAATAACAGTAACTATGCAAGAAGTGTTAGAAACAAATCATTAACAAATATTATAATTGGACAATAATTTAGAAGTTGCAAGAGACACAATAATTAATCAAGATCAAAATGGTTAGAAAGTGTCAAGGAGGAAGAAGCACCAATGACATTATCCATAAGAATGAGTCCCATATCTTGTCAGAACTTTGACTCAAAGTGCTATTCATTCGTTTCACAATTAAGTACATGAAATAATATGGTAAACTACTTGCCAAAATCCATCTTTATTTGTTTGTAAGCAATATATACATGAAAGGACTCATTCTTTCATAAAAGAAGCACCAATAACATTATCCTTAAGAATGAGTCCCATATCTTGTTAGTAAATTGACTCAAAGTGTCATTCATTTGTTTCCCAACTAAATAAATGAAATAATATGATAAAGTACTTGCTAAAATCTCTCGTTTTTTGCTTTTAAAAAACATATACATGAAAGGAGTCATTCTTTCATGAAAGAATACAACCATAACAATTTCTATATGGATCAAGACCTAATATAAAACCATGAAATGATGCAACCATACTAGTCAAAATTAATGCAGTTCACAAGTATTTTGAATTATTTATACACCTCAACTCTCCTCATTAATTCAAGATATATTAACTAAAGGATACAATCCAACCTATAGTTTTGGGCAAAACTTTATCATGAATTTGATGAAGGACTTTCAATTTTGAACCTCCATTTAACTTATCTAGTTTTTACAACAATAATAATCATAGTAACATATGCTTTGAACAAGGCATTTTCTATTTATTGGCATAACTAGTACAAACATGATATGGGAATAATTGTAGGTTCTAAAATGCATTTAAGGCCATATGCCTTCATCTTGATTCATAAATTTATTAGGGTCTACCCAAGATCCTACAATGGTGACCTTTTACTCTAATGATTTTATAGATGAGATCTCAATATACATTGCAATTAAAATATCTCAAAAAAGTTTTCCTTCAATATGATTAAAAGCTTCAACTCATATTCTTTTCCATTGTAGTTGAGCACAACCTTTAACTCAACCTTGGCATAAAATTATTTAGGATTCTGTGCTAATCATTCAATCAATTTCATTATGACTTGTTGAACAATCAATCATGATATTTCTTCTACGAAAATTGAGCTTCCATTGCAAAGAATATTTCAATGGTGTTTACCATGTCCCCTGATGAACTCAATATAATATTCATTGCTAATATTTTTATCACTTCATTATAAACTAAATAAGATTTTAAAGAGTAATCATTATTGTGCACAAAAATCATAAATATGAGATTGATGGCTACCTATGAACCTTTTGATATACGAAGAAAACTTTACACTTGGTCTTTGATTATGATTGACTTAGATAACCAACATAGCATCTATTCTTGTATAAGAATTCCCAACACAATCTACCCTTAATAACGTTAACATAAGAGTCAATATCCCATCTCTTATAATGATGTACATACCAAGAAAAATCATTAAGCAATTTCAGCTAAATTGCTCTTCTTTGTTTCTCATGAAGGGTAGTTGGATAGTGCTCCCATCTAGAAATAAAATTCTCTTTTAAGGTATCAAATTTTTCATGTCACCTAAATTTGATGTGAAAGACACCTTTATCGAAACAAAACAAGAGTAAAGTTAATGTACAAAAACAAATCTTCTTGAATGACCGAATGAGCCATTAAGAATAAGCTACTTGATCATCTGTTCAATCTTGCTATCAACCTAATCATTAACATGTCTTCTCTCTAACAGTTTTTGGTGAATGAAATCATCGTAATAAAAAATTTTCGAGAATACAAAGGATACAAACTAATCACAATACCAGTATGACCAAAGATCTAAAAACTTAAACTTTCGAATATGAATCATTTTATTTATATATTAAGATTGTAATATTATACTCAACTCACAATGTGAGATTAAAATATCATTTGCATTCAACAATCCTCTGAAGTGAGAATCTTACCTATATTATTTATCAATCCCGTCATAACATTAATGTAATATACCACATCTTATGTTGTGTGTAAATTACACCAATTGTCTCACCATGAATAACTATACCACATAAGTCATGCATTGGTCACTAGAACAAATCCTATATGACTTCATAGAAGTTTGTCAATGACATGAAGTATCATGTTACAAGTTAATCATATAAAAACATAGTGTGAGTTTACTAAAGTTTTGCTTAAACATGTAAAGACTACCAAAACCCATAAAAATCACAAAAATCTGAATCATTTGATTCTAGTTGAACCATCAATGTTGATATTGCTTATTAAGGGATTTGCATCAAATAAGGAACATAGTTGAGCCAAGTGTATCCTTTAATAGATATCCAATAATCTAAAAACTTGAACATATGGGTAAAGGTTATACTAATTATATATTAAATCTCCAAAATTATTCTTAAACTAAACTACAATATGGGACAAACCAAATCTTACTTGTATTCAACAATAATTAACATGAAAGAAAGTAAAGTTAAATTAAGATGCACAAAATTGTGAAGCTTAACTACTATGCAACTAACCAAGTTGTTGGATGGTTAACATGAATGTAAAGCTCTAAAGATCGAAAATGAAAAAGAGAATGTAGAACATTGGTGACTATCTATGAGAAAAATCTTCAAAAAATGATTACATTTGTTTTTTAGTTACCTATGTGTAAATGTTTCAATAAATCTATGTTATTAAGATGGAGAGTCTATTTCGTATCGTATCTTGTTTCCACTTTCCTCAGAATATCCTACTGATGAATAATGAATGTCAAATTTGAGAAGCTTGTTTAATAGACACAACATTGTGTTCAAGCTTATGCCATCACTTTCTGACCATTGCATATAATAATTTGTTTAATAAATATATGATAATTGATTAACAAAGTATTTTTTAAAATTCATTGTCAGCTAATATCATCTAAAACAGTAACATACTAAATAGAAGAATTAACACCAAATGATCTTCGTTAAGAGCCAAACATATTTTTCTCTTAACCTGACTAAGACAACTAATGAATGCAAGTCCATTCCAAACAGGGCTATGGTGAGAAATCCGTCCCTCCGCGAAAATACAAAAACTCATAATCGTGGAAGTGGAAATCACAGTACCGGTAGGACCCCACATCAGGAGTATCGTCAGAGAACTCCGATGAGCTAATGCTGGAAGCGGACGCCGATCCCACCGCTGCCGCCATCGTTCCGGGGTCAAGCGACGGAGGTGAAGGCAGAGGCGGGGAGTAGGAGGGCCGCGGCAGAGGGTAGCCGAGAATAAAGGTAGTCGTCAAATCACCTCCACGGTCGGCGGACGCCGCTACTACAGCGGAGGGCCCCGTGGCTTTCTTACCCACCAGAACAGCATCAAAGCTTTTGGCCTTTATTTTCTTCGAACTCCGCCGTGAGCTCGAACCAATGGAATTCTCCCCCTCCACCCCCGAATCCGGGTTGCTGCTCAAGATAGGATCGGTAAACACGGTGTAGTTGGCCTTCGATTTCCCCTTCCCCCTCCCCTTCCACCAAGCTGGCATATTCAATTTGCTTCTTCCCAACGTGCGTGTGTGTGCGGGCGATGAGAGAGAGCAGAGGACACAAGGGGAGGGAGACAGGGAGAAGGGGGTAGGGATGCCAATAAGATATAGGCCGACAGCTCAGCTGGGCGGCAAAGCAGAGGGAGACAGCCATGGGAAAGAGGTGTCGATGACGTGGAGTGAGCAGTTTTTTTATCATTACAAAAATGTTACTCTCCAATTAATTTATTAAAAAAATAATTCCTATCAATATATTAATATTTTTATTTATTATATTCATAATTGACACGAATTGAAGTTTTAATTAAATAAAATTGTTCTTTTTAAAAAAGTCAATAAATTCACTCTATTGCTTCGTTTGGCTTGACATTTACAATTTAAACAAAAGCTATTATAAAAGGAGTTTAAAGATATTTTATTGAATAAAAAATAAAAAATAACTTTTTCTTATTAATATTCAATAAAAAAACAGCTTAAATTTGTTTTCTTAAATTAATTATCAAACGGGTTTAATTGTTAATTTTTGTGAATTTTATTAATATTTTTTTTATCTCATTAAGTCAGCAAATTGGACAAAAAGTTTGTAAAATGGATGATAACGTTATGGGATTTGCCGTGGTTCTCATCCAAAAAGTAATAAAAAAATGTAATTAAATAGAAATATCATTTTGATAATCCAAACAACTCATAAAAAAAATAAAAAAAATAATTTTCTTAATGGTATCATGTGCTAAGGAAGTGAAATCTTTTTTGTTAGTTTTTAGGGTTGCGAAACATTTTTCTTTTTATGAACACTTAATTTTTTTTGTAAAATAAAGTGAATTAAATTAGCTTACATTAATATATTATTTAATTTTATTTATGTTGAATATTTCTCTACTTATCTGAACATTATTAATCATTTTAATGTGCAAACTCTTTCAATTAAGCTTGGATTATTTTTAATACAAGTTGTCTTACTTTAATATACATTCATTTTTTATTATTATGTAAACATTATAAATAAATATTACTATTCTTAAAAATTAATTTATGTAACTAAATCATGCATTGGTGCACATAAAATTAAAAAAAAAACATTAATAAACGCATATCATGTGTATGGTTTAGAGGCACGACAAACCGATGAAATCAACTTTTGTTATAAGTCAACAATACATGTATAAACACTATAACATTCTATGCATTCATAGAAAAAACACTCTAACAAATCTTACAAATTTTTAATTTTGAGCTTACCATTTCAATTAGCTATATTTTATTTGAATTAGAAGAAGAATTCAAAAAAAAAAAAAACAAATTATTTTTTATTATTTGAATTAAAATAAAAAAATCATATAAGAATTTGATAATCTTATTATTTAGTGTGTCATTTTGTTTGAAAACAATAATAATGAAGGTTTGAACAATTGCAATGAATTGTTCATAGATATCTATATCGCATTATTCTTTACCTTGTTATTTCATCTTAGGGATGTCTTATTATATATCTTGTTGATAAGCCTTTAATTGACAAATTTCTTAAAATTATAAATATTTTTTCTCTAGTTTCTACTATAGTCGATATTTAAATTAAAGTTTATTTAAAGAAGATTTTATAATCAAATTATACAAGAGAGTAATGTTGATGAAAATTCTCAAGATTTCAATTATATGAAAATAAAACTTATCATATTTAATCCTAATAAAAAGTTAAAATTTAACTAATTTTAACTTTTTTTTATTTTTAGTTGCTTTCTTTTAATTTTGTTCATGTTGATGTGAAAAATATACAAACCTTAAATTATCTCTTTGTATTTTTTTGATGTTGATTTTGATTCAAAAGAGTGGAGTAAAAGCTCATTTTATTAGAAACTTAAGGAGGTTATTACATAATAAGTGAAAAAGTGAGCTTGGGATCTTTATAAGATAAGGATGACCAAGAAAGAATGAAGAAGAAGAAAAAGAAAAAAAAAAGAATAAGAGAAATTATTGATGAAGAAAAATGGGTTAATGTAGATTACAATTGGTTAACTTGAGTTATATAGAATTGAACTTCCTTAAATTGAATCCTTAAGGATTTATTTATAGCTAATAAAATATATAACATAAGTAAATTTCACTTTTGCATGTAGAGAATTATAGCTATTAATCTATTATTCAATTATAATAATCTAATTGTTTAGAGATGATGTATGCTTCTTATTGATGCGATTAAGTTGGTTATAACTATCAAATAAAATGCCAACTATTATTGATATGATAGAATTAATTAGAAGTAGGAGTTCGACCATTGATAACATGAGATAATTAGTTATATCCACTGAATCAGTCATTTCTCAGAGTTATGAATCTAAACCTAATGTATCTAAAACCTATTTAATGAAGCAGGGTTTATGTTGTTGAAGAGTGTATTGACAAATTAACCTCAAAGGAATGACACGAAGAATATCAAGAATTTGTCCTGAAAAAATTATACTCGAGAGATTGAACTTTAAAGTCAGGCTTCGAGAGTCCAAGCTCAAGGGTCTAATGTCAAGGGTCTTATATGTAAATTATTGATGTTCACTATATGTCTATATTTTGAGCCAATATTTGAAACTTAATAACTTATATAACATAAGTCTATAGATTATAATATTAGAATATGAGTATATAATTGAAAATTATTGAAATAATCTAAATGACTTAGTTTTGAAATATTAAATCCAAAAGATTTATCAATATACCCTAATATTATTAAGAAAATTAGAATCAATAAAGTTTTTGCATTATTACGATCTTTTTTTGATAAAACATAATAAGAAATAAATAAGTAAATAATCAATTGTAAAGAGTTCACCAATAAGATATGTAATCAAAGAAAACACTAAAGCAAGGAGAAACATGTCACAAACATGGCACCAACAAAGACGTCAAAATCGGATTACAATTTTGAATTTTGCACCTCCTCTTCTCAAAATATTGATATAAAAAAGTTAAAAATCATCTCTTCCAACTCCTAAGGCTAATATTAAAGATTAAAATGAAAATTTTTTAACGACTAGGAAGGTCACCCAAAATAGTCATTAGCATTTTGAAGCTCTAAACAAGCATAAACAACTTTCTGAAAAACTGATCACTAGAGGAAACGATGATCGCCATTTGATATGAGCAGGAGAAACAAGAGCCGCCCGATCAAAATTCAAAATGAAGGGTTGAAGTCTAATCTAAATAGTATTTGATCTAGGCCATTAGATTCTACATACTAGATGATTAAGCGTAAATGCACTGTTCATAAAAAGCAGAGGTGATCACAGTTGCTTGATTGAGCTTTATCAATGGATGGTAAGATAGAATCTACTATTCACTAAAGTGGGGCTATCTGGATCATTTGATTGTAAAAATGTGCAATCGGATGACACTAAGTTGCTCCACTTTTGATGTAATAGGCACCAAAATGTAATCCCACGTGATTTAATATCTATGGATTTTACATGTTATAAGGATTCCTCATATCTCACATTACGAGCTAGTACACAGGATTGGCCCACTGTATGATTGGGAATTCATACCATTGGTCGCTCACGTATTTATTGAATTAAGTGGTATATTAGGTCCAACCTGACCCACTTTGTTACTTGATATTTCATGAATTGGTTATGACTCATTATGCTTCCAAGACACGTTGGGTTTGATCGAGACTCGGGCTTGACCCGAATCGATTCATATGGTCTCCTTACCCATTGCTCCTTAGGCTCATTTACTAGTGCTTTGGGTCAATTGGCCCGAGCTTATGAGCTTGGCCATGTTTTGGGTCATTTGGACAAATTTTTTAATTTTTTTAGAATATTTTATATTATTATTATTATTATTATTATTATATTTTTATTTTTAAAATTATTTTCTAATTATTAAAATAATAAAATATTTTTACAGCTACTAAAAATAATAATACAAGTGAATAAATGATATGTAACCTAATTGTGCCATATATAAACAAGTGATAGGACAAATAATCAAACAAATTGATATTTTGAAGATGAACTCTAGATGATTAGTTATTCCACCAATACTTTGATCAATGGCTCATTGGTATGTTATCTAAGCCATAGTTAGAACATAGTCACAAACAATATTTGACATTGCCTCACTTTTGAGTTGTTTCATGAGACATTCGATCAAAGCTCATCAATTGGTTGACCCTATAAGATCTTGGGATGCATGAACTAAAAAACTTTTGATAAAAAATATTAGAGAAACTAATTTATTTACTTTGTTATAATCAAACAAATGATGTAATGACCAATGGTACAACACTTACTACCAACCTTTGATCTTCTAGAGAAAGTGAATGCTACCAAGAGTCGATTAAATGCAATATTAGATGCCTAAGATGATATGTACTTGATTATAATGTGTCTCAAGGAAACAAAATAAAGAAGGGAGCATAAAATGTTCTAAAAATCAATGATGATAAAAAGATTTTATAATCATCAAGATAAATAAAATAGTCAAGCCGATTGTCAAAAGATTTGCTTAGCATTCTTAAAGAGTTTTTTATTGTAACATCAAGAGAGAAGACTCCTTTAACGCTAACAAAGCAAAGGTTTCCTTAGCAAAGATTGAAGTTGCTAAGGGTTTGAAAACTATCCTTTTCAACTTGGTGATAAAATGAAGAAATCTAGAGGAAATTAGATTTTATAAATATTTTTGATACATTGATGTTTTTGCTTTTAATTTGTCTTCTTCAATATCTCCTACAAGAAAGAGGCTATACTCATGAATTTCGTATGAGGAATATATTGCCTTATGAAGAGGTTATTATCGAAGTCTTAAGGGATCTTGAGGAAAACGAAAGGAGTGTTAAATACTTCTTAAAAATCTAAGTTATCATTAATCCTATTAAATATTAAAAAGGAAAGTGAATCGAACTACAATGAGTAATTTTTAACAAACTTCTAAGTGAAAGAGTATAAAGATAAATTATCTAATATTTGCTTCTAAAAGAGTGATTATGGGGGTCTTAAGATGTTAGGAACCTTTTAAGATGGATAAAACTTAAATAAGTGATGATAGAGTGACTTAAGGGGATATATTTTCACATAATGCCATCAGAATATTATATTTGATGTTAAAGTTAAATCCTCTATTAATTAAATATAATTAAAAAATGGACTAAGTAAAAGCTAGAGTGCTTATAACATGAAAGATTAAAATAGAGGAGAGTAAATGTTGGTTGATGTCTCAAAAAAGAAATCATTAGATAAAGAATGACTTTTTATAGGCTTCTAAGTTGAGGTATGTATAGATGAATTATCTATAGTGACTACTAAGAAATGAATCATTAGATAAAGAATGATTTTTATAGGCTTCTAAATAGAGAGATATATTAATGAATTATTCATAGTGATTACTAAGGGAGCGACCATGATATTTATGTGAGATGTCATTGTTTTAAAATATCTAAACCCCTTTAAGAAAGATAAAACCTAAATGAGTTTAAATATGACAACTCAAGAAGATAATACCTAAATGTCAAGTGATCAATGTCATATAAATTAATAACTATAAAGAGCCATCATCTTTCTAGCACATTATAAATTATTGAAGTTTGAGTTTTGTAAAGAAGTTATAGTCAATTTACTATAAGAGGGTTTTAGATATTGGCTAATTTGATATTTGAATACTGTAAAATTGGCGTTTGATTATAACCTAAATTCAAATAGTCAAAACTTAATCTTATTTATTTCCTAATTTGTTAGGATTATATTTGTTATATTTATATCACATATTGTTCCAAGGACTTTTAGACTATAAAAGAGATAATTGAAAGAGATATTTGATCGTTATGAGCGATGTAATAGAAGGAAAGATACATGTGTTGTTCTATCAAAGAGATTAATTGATGTTATGTCGTATTTTTCAGGCCAAGAGTTAACAAGATCTTCTTTAGGTTGAGAGGTATTGAATCTCGTGTTGTAATTAAGAATTTTGAGTAACTTGAACGGATCTATTTTATGAGTTTCTCTTATAGAAGACTATAGTTTTTCAATATTTGATTATGTTTATGATCTCCACTCTGTTAACTTTTCACCTTATTAGTTTCATTGTAGTCACATGTATATGTTCTCCTATAAGTAGATAATCATAACCAAAGAGTTTAGAAAAGCATCACTTGAAGGGTTCATAGGTTAGCCAAAATATATTGTTATGATATGTTGTCTTCTACATATAAGCATTTATAGATTTTAAGTTCAAATTAAAGTCACACAAACATAATGCTCTAAATTAGTTTGCCACAACCTACAAAAACCTCTTCCTTGCTTGAATAACATCGTTGTCATATCCATTATTAATAGACATATTTCTCATGATAATAATTTGATAATTTGTATGTATTTACATCATAAAATGACTAGTAAAGAACAAAGTCGGCCAACATTTCTCTCTAAAACCCTTATAAAAGCAAAAAAATAAACTTAACAAAAAACCCTCAATAATTAATATAATATCATAGAATAGTTTTGTTTATAAAGTATTACCTTATCAAACAATCACATTATTAATAGTTTAGAAAACTTAACAAATATTATTGATGATTAAACATTATTCAATTTTTTTTATAAAATGACTTATCTTTTATATGTTACTTTAAAAATAATTTTCATTTATTTTACTAACAAATGGAGTTTTAAAATCTAGTGAAATAAGCATTTGATAACATTTTAATATTTTTTTTAAAAAAAACACTATATGCAAAATGACCTACTAAACAGAGGCGAAACGCTAAAGAGCACAATTGTGGTGTTATTGTAGGCTGGGTGATGTAGCCAACAGCTCTCTTCAAAGGCGCCGATTCAAAAAAGGCCACCTGCTAAATAATGCAGTCTGTTTGTGAACTATTTATTTTTATATATTAAAATAAAATTTCTTTAACACTAAACAAAACTTTATATTTGGATTAAGCCAATTCGTTAATCACAAAGCATCTTGTAGTATTTGTTTGTCCATTGTGTGAGTCATTTATTCTTTTTATGAATAGGCCAAAGTTTGTATACATTACAATACTAGTGATCAGTGTTTAATAGTTTGATAAAATTAAATAAGAGAGGCATCTCTCTAATTCATCTGAAACTCTCTTAAGAAGCACATGATAGGCAAAGGAATCGATAATAGTATTAGCAAATCAAAATACATGAGAAACAATAACATGATCGAAAGTTGAAAATATTGCTACCAACTCTTGATATTGAGGCAAATTACCATTGCCTTTAAGAGCAAGACAAATATTAGAAACAATGGAAATAGAGTTGGTCTTGAAGCAAAAACTAAAAAACTATTTAATAAAATAATAATGAATAAAAATAATAATATTGACTCATTTGAGCTTTGTTACTAAATCTACCAAAGCATACAAATGAAACCCCCCACAACAACAAAAGCTCACCATAATGGTACTGAATAAGGCAACAACATTGATAAGTTTAGAGTGAGAAACTAAGCCATCAAAATTAATATTTATCTACTTGGAGGGGGGATCCCACTATGACTAAGTTGGGTTAAGATAGCTCAATGGGTTAATGGGAAACCAAGATTCCTAGTAAAGGAGGAAAAATTGATGGTCAATAATCGTTTGTATGACATAGTAATAGCTCATGGTGTATAGATGTCAGTATCATTGATTCGAGTATTCTAGTATATACTAGACCAAATAAAAGGCATTAGAGGCAATCGAAAGGAAATGATTAGTCATATCTCTCTTAATTATGCCTACACAAGTGGTTAACACAAATCTTGAATAAATACTCTATAATTTCTAATAAAAAAATCTTAAAAAGTATTAAAAGAATAACAAAAAATGCAAAATCCTTTTTACAAGATAAAAGGTAAAAAAAGATACACGAGATAAACATGCATCTCTTGATATCATCGAAAAAAGTTGACACAATAATAAATTATCAATAAAAGTACTAATAAAAATAGATTAATGAGAGATAGAAAGAAACTCGTCATAAATTATTGATAACATCTCAAGATTATAGATCACCAATTTTTTACTAAACTAACAATGGCATCATAAACCAAGATAAGGCACCAAATGAGAGTCATAGTGACAGAGAACCGATCTATAAACTATACAATAAAAATGTTTTTTATTTTTTTATAGACAAATGAAGTAAAACACTTAATATTAAAGTATGAAAAATACAAAATTAACATTTTTCAAGGTGGCCCACTAAAGAGAGCCAAAACCCTAAAGACGGCAACAACACAGACAAGCATGCCAGGCTGGGTGGCCCAACAGGCGGCTCTCTTCAAACCCGCCGGCTCACACCAGCCGAAGAACGCGCGGTCCGTTTGTTATCTTCTTATATTCGTGCACTAACGTAACGATCCTCGAATTCGTACGAGCCAATCAATACAAATGCATTACGAAATATTTCGTATCACTTTCTTGTCCGTTGTGCCATCCTTCATCTTCTCGTCAATAAAGAAAGCCAAAACAGTTGTTGTCTCTGGGTTTGATGCATTAATTATAAATAACATACTTGGAATAATGTTGGTGTTTTTAACGTGTCAACATGAAGATCTCGAATCAAGGTGGATAATATTGTCTAATATTTAACAAGTATTTGTTTAGGCAACGTTTGTTTCTATTAGTTCTTTTGTTGTGCAGCAAGAGGAAAGCAGAACCAGACAACTGATAGGAAACAAGTATAAACCAAACAGGTTTTTTGATAGAAGCATTCGATTTTATTAGGAAGTTTCTCCAATAAAAGGATAGTAACGTTTTAATGAGTTTGAAGCACAAACAATAGTGAGAAAAAAGAAAAAAAAATAGAACTTTGAAGATTTCTTGTTAAGGATGAGTTTGAAGATTTAACAATAGCTTATTATTTTGAGAAAACTTCTCAAGACCATGTAATCATTATATCTGATGATAGAGAATGATTATAACCAAGAACTACAAGACTATGTCATATTTAGGCTAGAGCCCATGGGAATGGTCATAACAAAAAAGGTTTCTAAAGTTTGTATCACTAGTGCAAATGATAGAGAAACTATAACACCCAAATAAGATAGAAAGTAAATATTATGCGATGTCCTAAAAATGAAGCAGTGGAAAATGAGTTGCTCGCAAGGTTTCTAAGGGTGACCACACCGAAAGAGCACCTCTGCAATGGATGAAATCTAATTTTTTTTTGAAACTATGATATAATCTTATATCAAAAGCGACATTACTCATACAAGAAATCCACATGTGGGATCCTCAAGGAGGATCAAACATGAAATCAGACAGTATAAGTTTGAGTAAGGGCTTAGGGATGGATTCCCCGGGATCTCATACGAACTCACTGAAGCATGCAGCACGAGCCACCCAGTCAGCAGGTGCGTTCCCATCTCTATAGATATGGGAAAATCAGACTGCCTCCAGACACCTTGCATACCTAAGAGTCTCAGCAAAGTGACCATCCTAAGGGGGGTGAGATATCATCTCATGGAGCACCTGGAGCGTCGTCATCGAGTTAGTCTGAATTTCCACGGCCCGGTGAAGGGGAAGGGAACCCCTTAGCATGTTGAGGGCCTCAAGCATAGCCTGAACCTCAATCATATCAGCAGCCTGGGAGAAAACCCTCTTGCCAGCCACCAAGAGTGGCCTCCCCATGCAGTCTCTGACAACCATGCCAAGACCAGCAATGCAATCACCTACCGCAGCATCGCAATTTACTTTTATCCATCCTGTTGGGGGGGGGGGGAAGCCAACCATGTGTTACAAGCAAGTCCGAAGAGTTGCATGGGTTCCCGTTGGACAGGGATGATGTCGCTTGAATGCGGTATTCACCTCGATCTTGATCTTCCGTAGTAGCGAGCACGGCATGGGCATCAGATTATTATGCCTCATCACGTTCCTCCTTGCCCAAATATAATACATGGTGGTGGCCAACGTGGCAGCATGCCTCACACCATTACCACGGTGCGTTGCCAGCAAACCCACAAACCAGAAGAGCCGGTCGATGAATTGCAGCCCAGCACCCGCACCCATGGACCGACCCAGCGCAGCCAAAGCCCCGCGAGCCTGACAACCAACCCATAGTTCCTGTGTACGTGGGCAGTCCCAAAACACATGCGGCAAGGATTCATTCGCCACGTAGCACAATTGGCAATTGTTGTTCTGGAGCATTCCCCTGTGGGCCAGCCACGCCGCCGTAGGGAGGAAGTCACCGGCGACTCCCCACATGAACATGCACACCATCGACATTGCTTTAATCTTCCAAATGCTCCTCATCTTGTCAGCGTGACGCTAGCCGCCCCTCCTGACGGTAGCCTCCGCATCGCATATCATATGCATGTAAATTCTCCCGCTATCGACCCTTGCCGTCTCGGTGTGCAACTGAAGGAGCACGTCCTGGGCAGACGACCGAGCTCTCGGAAGGTGCATAATTTTGTCAGTATGCTCCTCGCCCGCCCAAGCACGGATGAAGTCGACGTCCTAGTCCCTAGCAGCCATGATACAATCAACGGCACTCGCCGACCAATTGATGTTCATGTTGACGAAGGTCGGCCAGCAACAGAGTGGAAGGATGCCCAACCAATTGTCCTCCACGAATTTCACTGTCCGCCCATCACCGATGAAGCCAGATGAAGATCGACATTGCCACTGGCATTACCGCCAAAACCATTATGCACACAGGTGAAGCATTCCGGGGAGCTTTCATAAGAGGGTTCATCAGCATGCATTTCTGCCTCATAATTTCAACCCAAAGGCTCGCCTCGCGACTGAGAATGCGCTTGCAGTTGATCATTTGTAGAACACGTTGCCAAACTCAGAACTCCTGGAGTCCAAGCCCGCCAACGACCTTCAGCAAGGTGATACAGTCCCATGGCGCGTAATGCATTGTGTGCGCGCAGCTCGTCCCACTCCAAAGGAACTTTCTAGTTCTCTTTTCCATGTCATCAAGGACACCAGTAGGCACTGCACAATGCCTCAGAACGTGATTGGGGATGGCAATGAGAACAGAGGAGGCCAAGGCGGCTCTGCCCGCAAGCGAAAGTGGACGGATATGCCAGTTGACCACCTTGACGTCAATCCTTTGGACAAGAAAGTTAAGGTCGGCCTTGTTCAGGTGCCTCGCAGCAATGGGGACTCCGAGGTACGTGAGCGTCCAACCTTGCTCTATGCGGAGTTTTCGCAAGACCAGCTTGGCTTTCTTCTTGCTGAACTTCGTGCTAAAATAGACCTTGGATTTCATAAGGTTGACACGCAACCCAGCAGCCTTACCGAATGCTCGCATGATACTACGCACAGTGAGCACGACCTCGCACGTGGTGGGAGCAAACAGCAGCACATCGTCTGCATATAGGAGGTGCGAAATCTGTGGCGCGTGTTGCCCAGGCCTGAAACCAAGCAGCTGCTTCGTCTCATAGTCCCTCACCAACCTTGAAAGATATTCAGTAGCCATGATGTACAGGTAGGGCGAAAGCGAACATCCCTGTCGGAGTCCCCGCTGCGCCACCACCCAAGGGAGGTGAGAACCATTAACAAGAACACAAAATCTCGGACAAGTTATGCACTCAGCGACCAATTCACACCAGATAGGGGGAAATCCCATGACCTTCATCATCTCGAGCAGGAAGTCCCAACGCACGCTATCGTAGGCCTGCTCCATATCGATCTTCACAGCCATGAGGCCCGAAGCAGCTGTGCAGGTATGCATCTTCGACACCATCTCCTGTGCGATATAGACATTATCAGATATGCTCCGCCCAAGGATAAATGCAGCTTGCTCACGCGAGATGAAGCTTGACATCACCGGTTTCAACCCTCTCCCAACCAGAATGCGTGCCACCAACTTGTAGATGGTGTTGCAGAGGCTGATTGGCCAGAAGTGCTCTGGCCTGCATGCCCCCTATTTCTTCGGGATAAGGACAATGAGTGTATCCTTCCAGTCCTCCGGCAACCTCCGTTCCTCAAAGAAGGCCTGCAATGTGCTAATGACGTCACTGCGCGTGATGGCCCAATAGCCGTGCAGGAACTCCACTGTGATCCCGTCGATGCCCAGGGCTTTGTTTCTCCTGATTCCCGCATAGCCACGTTAATCTCACTTTCGGTGACCCTACAACTAAGTTTGGATGCCACATCGCCGCCGACGATGCCAGATAGCATAGGGATCTACGACAAGGCCACCCGGCCCCCACACTACCATTTACCTTCAAAGTAAGCCAAAAGAACTTGCATAATGCTTTCGGGTGAGTCAACCACCTTGTCCTCTTCATCCCTTAGCTGAGTAATACGATTTGTCCGAGCACGAGCCGTGGCAGCAATATGAAAAAAACCTGGTGTTGCTATCCCCAAGCTGCGCCCAATGCATTTTAGCGTGCTGCCACCACCATTGTTCCTCATGTGCGCAGCTGCGATGGAAGGCCATAACCATTTGACCAAGCTACATGTGTTCCTCCTCTTTTAGTCCCTCTCGAGACTCCTTTGATTGCAGTTCATCGATTCCTCTTTCCAACTCCCCATTCCTATTAACAATGTTTCTCACCTCCTCCTGGCTCCATCTCCACAGTGCCATCAGCAAACGCTTGAATTTGGTCATAATTGCCTCCATGCAGTTTCCCCCCGCCCTTCTTTGCCATGCACGGTTCACCACCCGAAACTATTGTGGAAAATCTAACCACACATTTTCGAATTGCGACCTGCCAATGTTCGACCGTGGGTTCCTGCATCCCAGGTCAACCAGCAACGGGAAATGATCAGACCCAAGCCGGCAGAGGTGTTGCACAGAGCATTCGGGAAAGGCCAGCATCCCCTCAAAGTTCATAAGGACACGGTCTAATCACTCCAGGATGAGCGCGCTGCCATGCTTCCCGTTACACCAGGTAAAGCGATTGTCGATGAAGCCCATGTCCACTAGCTGAAGCTCTTGCATAAGGTCAACAAGCTCTTGCTGACCCCTACCATAGATGAACTTCTGCCCGCCCCGTTTCTCCTCCTGTGCCATCACAAGTTTGAGGTCCCTTGCGACGATGAGTGGATCATCCCCCCTGGGCGAGTGCCTGATGGCGTCCCAGACCTCTCGGAGCTTGTGGTGGTCTTTAGGGCCGTAGATAATGAAGCAATTGATTGTACAGTCAGCAAGAAGTCTCACCTCGCATGCCATAACATGCGTTGAGGCCGCCATGATCATGATGTCAACCCAATTTTTCATGATAGAATGATGCCTATCGACATGCCAGCAGAAGGGTGAGCAACGAAGTCTCAGCCCTTCCCAAGGAGCCAGTTCGCATCCTACCGTGAGAAACACTGTGCTTTCGTCTCCATCAAGGCTACGACTGCAGCATTCCCCTGGCGAACCAATCTTTGCAGATACCTTCTTGACTTCTTGTCTCTAACACCTCTGATATTCCAAACCACGATCGACATCTTCACGTGGAGCTTATTATTAATACTCCCATGCAGCCTCGCAATTCACCCGCATAAAAGCCTCCGCCATCTTCCTCCTCAATGGCCTCTGTGCCCCACAAAACGCAGACCAGGAGAACTTCTCCTATTCTATTTTGGTGGAGTGTCCATCTGAGTTTGTAGTTATGTCCACAGCCTGTTCCTCCTGCAGCAAAGGCAGTTTCCCCTTGTTCCCTCCTACTTGCACCGCGTGTCCCTTTCCCACATCCTTCATGTAAGGATCAACCTATTTTGTCCGCACCCAATCCTCACGGGCCCGTGGTTGTGAGGCATGCCTTGCCATGCCTCTGCCACGGTCCATGGATGGCCTCCTCATGCCATGGGACATGCTAGCGGCCCCAGGTCTTGAATTCTATGACTGACGGCCTTTTGAGGAGTCTGGCTCGCCTTGCCTGCAATACTCTTGTGGTCAACCGCGCCTTGTCTCCTAAGCTGGGTTGGACAAGAATCCATGGGCCCAACCTTTGTGCCTTTTTCTCTGGAGCATACATGTTCTCGTCTCGCTTTCGAGGACTTCTGACGCATTCCGCCTCAGTAGTCTTCCCGTCACCAATGTGCGTGTCCTCCGCCTCCATCACTCCTCGAACAGCATTGTCTTTTGGAGTCGTAGATGAAGCTGGACAAGCATGCACCACCTCCTTGTACGTGTTACACTGGCCCACTTGATGACCAACATGCCCACATGAGAAGCAAATCTACGGCAATCCCTCATACTCAAATGCCTGGTAAGTTCTTCCAAATTCTTTATCAAGCCATATACCCGGTTTCAGAGGCTTCAAGAGGTCCATCCGGATGCACACCCGAGCGTAGGAGGATCGTTCCATCTCAGCAGTCCAACCATCAAGGAGAAAAGGCTCCCCGATAGCCTTGGCAATTCGTAAGATGTTCTCTACGTCCCAATATATGAGTGGGAGGCACAGAAGGCACACCCACACCGGTGCGCACATCGCTGTTGCGGTGTTTGGTCCAAATTCGTGCATCCAGATATCAAGCCCCATGGCTTGGCTTACGACCTGCCACGGGCCGCCAAGCCAGACTTCGTTCCTGTCATTGATGGAGTTGAAGTGCAAGCAAAAGCAACTGGAAGACAAGTCGAAAATCTTAAAATTCTTGTAGTCACCCCATCTCTTTAGCAACACCCGTGCAATGACGGGGAATCGAAGTGTGTTCCCGTAAATTCACCCAACCAAATCAAATTTGTGAAATTCAATTCGCCTCTGGCATGCATCCAATGACATAAATACATCACCACCCTTAATGTTGGCCGGACACACATAGGAGGTCACATGACTGTTCGGGGCAGTGCTGTTGTTTTTTGCCATGAGGGCTTCTCTGAAGCTGATCTTAGTTGCGGGAACCTCCCATCTACCAGCAGTCCCATGCTCATGGTTTATCGTTTCCCCCGAGAGCTTACTCACCGCAGGCTCCGTAGCCTTATGCGTCGTGTCCTCTAGCTCCATCATGCCAGTGCTCGTTGTGTGGCCTCCCTTAGCTTCCCCACCTCCTTCCCCCTGACTCCGACATTCAAGTAGCTCAGCTGGAGCTTCCACATGCTCCACCTTGTTCACCAGGTGATCCCTGAAGTCCTTCCTGTCATTAATTTCATTTAATATGTCTGCCACTGCATCTGAATTTTGAGAGAAGGGGGATTTCTATCTGCTATCATCGTTTCCCCTCCAGACGTGGAAGAGAGGCATTCTCTCACTGGCGAGTTGCTTCCAGTGGTCTTCACCTTCCTATTGCTCCTCATAGCCTTGCCTCCCGCCATCTTTCGTCCCGCTAAGGTTACAGGTGACCCCAAATCATGCAAATGGAAGATTCGGTGTGGTGCGTCGCAGTATAAATTTGCAGTTTAAACATATCCCCACTCCCCCACTTCAGCCGGATAGTCAAAATTTCAAATTCAAAATTCCCAGATCCACGTGACCCGGCAAATTTCCTCAACGGTCTTGATACCTCACGTGCCCGTTCGCACGTGCGACCGTTAGCCGTTATCAGCTGCTCGTCACGTGCCCACCTACTGCTCTGTCCTGTCGTGAGTTCCCTGGTCCAGTCTCCGACGGTGGCCCGGTAGCTCAACCACCGTTTGCGCCTCCCCGCCAGCTGCAGATGTCAACTGCTCCTCACCTGCAGACCGCCGCTCACGTTTCGTCCAGTGCACTTCACCACCAACAATCCGTCCCCCCTTCGTCACCACCCCCATGCTGCCAGTTCCCCGTCACAAGCTTCTTCCCGTTGTTGCCTTCCAATCGCTGCCTTCCGTCACGAGCTTCTTCCGTCACTCCTATCGCTCTCGAGTCCCGTTCTGAAAACTTTCTAACTTCTTCTATGCCGGATGAAATCTAATTAGTTTAGAATGAAACGACTAAGGGAATAATACTTCTAACAAAGAGACCAAAATGTCAATTTCTAGATTACTTTTCCAAGCATATTTCTTAAAATGTATCAAAATAATATTATTTTGTATTGTGCTTATTAAATAAGTGATGCACAACCACGAGTTCTCACCTACCAGTTGAGTGAATAATGAATAGTCGTGTAGGATCTTTGAATAATGGCTAGGCAATGATGAGTAATAGAGCAAGGCACTTTACCAAGTTTTTCACATAAGATAAAGAACAATCTTTCAAGATTAAGGCTCTCTAGTAGTTGAGTTTTAGAAGCTCTAAACAAACAAAGGAAGATGCCTTGTGTTGGACTTGTTGAGAGGTTTATAATCTTTTGTTTTTAGTTTTTTTTTTTTTTTTTTTGTAACTTCTTCTTTATGTAACATATCTCTAATCCATAAAAAACACATATCCTGTCGTAACATTCTAACAATGAAATAATGTTGTTATGAAGTATACTTCAAGAAAATTGTAAAATATTAAAGAACACGAAAGCCTTAACATTTTTTATGCCAACATTGTTTTATTATTTATGTTCACATTGAACTTCATCCAAAAGTTGATGAGCTCATTCTTGGTAATTTCTTAAAATGATAGGGGGTTTAATATATTTTTCATTCATGTTATCATCAATGTCCTCCTTTCGAGCAACATTTGGGATTTTGTACTATTCTTGTTGACTTGGACATTGTTGGGTGCTTCATTCTCAAGGGAATATCTTCAACACTTGTAGACTCCAAGAGGACATAAATGTGCTGATGTCTCTTCTTCAGGAATAGTCAATCATGTTAAATATGATTATGTTGATGGTAGGCTACTTTTGACCCTTTTTTTATCTTTACTCAAAAGAAAACTCGTTGAGATAAAGATGGTTTAATATTTTAGGCAAAAGAGAGTACTTGATTTAGTTTAAATATATTAAAGATTTTGAATATTCATTTAATAAAATCTTAAATAATATTGTATTTATTCATACTTTTTTTAGTTATATCAAAGGTGTTTCAAATACACATACAAGAATTAGTTACATATAATTGTGTAGGATAAGTGAATTATGTAAATGAGAAGAAATTTATTAGATTATTTAATTATCTAGAATTAGTAAAATTACTAAATATTTTATAAGAGTTTAAATAATTTTTATATTATTTTATAAGAATTTAATTATTATTTATTTTATTTTTATATAAAAAAATACTTCTTAAAATACAATCAATTGAATGTCTAACCATATTCTAGACAATACTTTTATAAGAAAATTTTATTTTAAAATGACTACCAGACAAATTCTAAATAATTTTGAACTAGTCTCTCTGTTAACCACCTATTAAAACAATAGAATAGAGTTTTATGTTAAAAAGTTTTGAACCTCTTGTGGCAGAGCAAATCAAAGAGATACAAGATGGTTTCAAGTCTAATGTAAATATTGGATCTTAATATGGAACTATAGATACAAGAATTCCATGAAATCAAACCACATCCAAGAAAAGCATAGCCAATTTTTTCCAAAAGAATATTTATTTAAATAGAAAAAAATAATTGAAATTTGTTAGTCTAACTATAGTCTATCGTGTAATTGATGAAATGAATAAACTTAATTTAAGAATGATGAAACATCAAAGAAGTGATATTGAGTTTACAAAAGATGGAGTTGTTGATAGAAAATACTAAGAATGGTTATTGGAGAGTTTAAAATCCTTAATGAGACATATGATGGGTTATTTAAAACTCTACAAATAATTTATATTTTTGAATCAATGGACATATTGTAGTGAAGAAAGAAAAATGCAAGGGTGACGGAAGAGATTCTCCTCAAAAGTTTATGTAACCAAGTATTGGCAAATTCTATCTTTGTATTTAAATTTTTTTAGCAAGAAAAATTATTTGTTTATCATCTATGTATGAACATCAATTTCAGTTACTTCCTACAATAACATATCAATTTGGATATATTCCTATCCTAATTTTGAAAATTTCAAATATTTCAAGAGTTCATTCATTCTATGGAAAAGTGTATATGTAATGATAAGATTACAATCATAACAAAATAATTTAAAATATTTTTTTCATGATTTTATCAAGTATTTATTATTTTTTTTGCTTTTATTTTTATAAGTATATTTAAGTATCCTTCAATAGAAAAATATTCATCAACAAGACATTTTTTATTTACTTTATCAAAAATTTCAAAATGCATTCTTTACATTCAAACCATTTTGAAGGAACATAAATATTAATAAATTCTATAATTTCTTGGACATTACAATGATTAAAAGCATTACAATATTCTTATTCTTCTTAAAATTTGTAACATCAACATTCGAGTTCTTATTCTAGTTCTTAGTTGAATATCAAAATTTGAGTATTAAAAGTATAAATCCTTGACCAAGTAGGTACATTTGAAATAAGATGAATCTAGCCTTATAAAATTCCTTTTTATCTAAAAATTGGTTAATTATAATGATCATAATGATAAAATAATGAGTAAAAAGAGAAGAAATAAATCAATATTTTTAAAATCATTTACACAACAAATATGTCTATTATCACCCCTGAGCATAACATGTGAGCATTACTATAATATACACATTTTCTTAAATTACCAGACCAAAAAGTAATCATAATTTCACCAATATTATGTTTTAAACACAAAGGATAACACTAAACATTAAGAAAACACATCAATAACTAAAAAAAGTACAACATAGCAAAAATGAATGTAGGACAACATCTTGGTTTCTAAGCACATTTCCATGTTGAATAAGTACTTCATCACTTAAAAAAATCAGGACTTAAAATCTTATATAAGTTTTACAAAACTTAAAGAGATGTTTGAGGAAATGTATTTATCATCAATAAAGTCTATAAAACTCCTCAATTTAATCTTAAAAGTATTTTTGTTCGTGCATTATTAATTGTAATTTATGCATCACATCTCACATAAACTAAGCATGCACCAAATGAGTTAATATGAGCATAAATTTTCTTTTATAAACTAATGCTTGTGTTGCTTCAGATAAACTTCATAAATGAATAATAAGAGTTATATGCACAAATTTTAGAGTATTTTAATATCTAAATGCGCATCATTTATTTTTGGACATGCATTAATTTTCTAAGTATATTAAATTTATATGCTCATTATTTATTGTTATGCATGCACAAGCTCACCTCATACACTTCTAACATGATGCATAAATCTTAAACACCTATGTCTATATATAGCTTGAAAACTTATGAAATCTTAAACACCTATGTCCATATTTTCATCTTCCTTCTACTTACATGATTTAGTTCTTATAGAAACCTCTCGTGAGGGTGAGGGTGCTGAGGGTGCTGTAGGGGGGGAGGACGCTGGCTGCTGAAGGTGCTGGAGAGGTGGGGGTCGAGTGCTGAAGAGGTGAGGTTGCTGATGACGGGAAGAGTGATGGTGACGCTGCTGTGGTGGCGGCAGGTGGCGTAAGGAGTGGAATTAGAAGGTGCTGGAGGGGCGGAAGGCACTGGTAGCACTAAGATTTGGTGGAGCACACGAAGCAGGGGACGGGTGGCGCGGCTTGACGTGACAGAGTGGCCCACGGTGGTGCTGTCGCTGTGCCATGGCCAAGAGGAGAAAGGCGAGCACGTGATGAAATCCTAGGGGAGTAGGGATACGTTCCTCACACACTGTAGCTAGGCACGTGCGGGATCGAGTTATTTCAAATTTGAAATCCTAAAAAAGTTGTTTAGTGTCTCAGGGGTCTGGCACAGGATTAAAGTGCATTTGTCGCCGCGGGACAGCAGACCAGTCGTTGTCTTGCACGGGTTGAGGGCACCTATAGCCCTAGGCGATCCCAAGTCTCTATGGCGGGAACCAAGGGCAAGAAGAGCGCCAGGAAAACAAGGCAGTCTGCGAGCAAGTCGCCGGAGAGGGGTTCCTATGCTGGAATTCATGCGGATATGGCCATGGATTCAGATATGAATATCGATTGTGATAATGATGCCCAGGCCCACGCTGGGAAGGCTAGAACCTATGAGCACGATGAGGAGTCTTCGAGGAGTATCATGCGTCATTGTGCAGCCTTGTGATGGTGGTTGACTCAGGGGAGGACTTGGCGGTATCAGACAAAGGAAAAGCAGTGATGGTGGAGGCTTATGGTCACAGGATGCAGGGCCTCGGTGCGATGACTGAGCGGGGGAGCGAAATCAGTAAACACCAGGAGCAGGCTGAATGCTCGCGAGTGCAGGAGTCTCAATGTATTGGCCAGGATGCCGGGGGGAAGGTGGACTGCAGCTCTCAACTGCTGACTAGAGAGGAGGCGGCTAAGCCGAACAAAATAAGTTTTAAGGAGGCATTAACATCCAACAACAACATTCCCAGCGGGCGGGTCACCTCCTTTGTGCGGGCGGCCACACTTGACGTGAAGGAAAGAGCGGCTAGCTTGCCAGATCACGGGGACAATGAGGAGGTTTTCATGTCATCAGAGGCTTGTTACAAGAGGATTGAATTCCATAAATTTGACTTAGTTGGGCGCGTTTATGGGAACAACCTCCCGTTCTTCGTGATTGCTCGAGTTTTGCAGAAGAGATGGGGACACTACCGCAACTTCAGGGTTTTGTACCTGACTAATGGATGCTTCTGCCTTCACTTCGAATCCATGCAGGATAAGAACGAGGTGTGGCTGGGCGGGCCATGGCAGGTTGCCGGCAAGGCCATGGGACTGGATGCTTGATTGCATGAGTTCGACCAAATGACTGGACGGCAATGCGCGCACCTATTTGGGTACGCTTTCCCGGACTCCCGTTGATCTATTGGGATGTGGAGAACATCCTCCTCATTGCCAAGGTGATGGGGAGCCGTTCTTGATGGATGGTTGGACAGCGGACATGCAGAGGTCCGCCTTCGCTAGAATCTGCGTTCGCATGGATCTTTCTAAGCCCCTGAAATCAGGAATCTGGCTGAGGGGGGAGTTTGGTAGAGTATATCAACCCTTCGAGTAAGAGGGTCTGCCCCGCGTCTGTTTCAGCTGTGGGCATGTGGGGCACCTGGCGGGGCAGTGTAGCTTGCGGGAGGCAACAAAGGATGCATATGGGATCCCCCCTGGTGAAGATGTGGAGAAGCGGGACAAGGCATCATCAGTGAAGGCAGCAATGCCAACAACTGCCAAAGCTAAACCGAAGGAATTGACGACAGGGGTCACTATAGGACAGGAGTATGAGGACAAAGCACTGGAAGGTGCTAGACATAATGCCTACTGTGCGCCTGAGGAAGCTACAAAGAGTCCCAGGTTCCAAAGCGCACCTGAGGAGCATGTGCGGAGGCCGGAGGGGGACATAAAGCTGGGAGCCCTTGATCCATGGATGCTCGTCGTTTCCCGATGAAGGAGGCAGGGAGCTTAGGCGACTGCGCAGAACCGGACCACCCACCCAAGCAGATTCTCAAGAGGAAGGCCAGCTACTGAAATGAGTACGGGGAGGTATGGTATGACGCGGAGCATATCTAGAGCCAGAGGAAGGGGTTTGTCAAGGGGGGCTGGATTACCCAAGGTTCGGGGAGACAGGGACATACAAGGCTGTCAACCTGAGGCGAACTGGGAAGCTGGGAAGGCACAAACATGGCAGGTAGCAACGTATAAAGGGAAACTGCCATTAATGGAGCAGGCGGTCGTTGCAAGGGAGGATGGCTTATGCAGGGATGATGGTTGTACCAAAATTTAGAAGCAGGGGTGTCCTGACTCTACGTTTCGTGGAGTGCAGAAAGCCGAAGGTGGACAATGGGATTGAGACAACACATCATGGGAGTGTATGTCCGAGAACCTTCTCTGCGGGGTGGAAAAGGCAGGGGATCCAATCTGGTGTCTAAGACAGCAAGACTTGTGATCTGGAACATCAGGGGCATCCTAGACAGAAAGTCGAAGGGATACCTGCGAAGGATTGTTCGTGATAACAGCGTTGCGGTGGTGGCCCTCATGGAAACCAAGGCGCAAATTTTCCTTAGAAAGGACGCAGATTGGTTGCTCGGAAGGGACTGGAACTTCGCGGTGCAACCCTCGGCCGGGATGTCTGCAGGTATCATCCTACTGTAGAAGAATTGGGTGAATATTACAATCAGCTGACCTCGTTGCATTTGGTGGCTTTCCAAATTAATTTGTGCAGCAGGAAGATGATGAATTGTTGTGTGGTTTATGGCCCGAAGGATCACTCAAAGCGGTGGGAGGCTTGGGAATCGGTGAGGCGCATGAATGCAGGTGATAATCCATTCATGGTGTAGGGGATTTTAACATCATAATGTCGCAAGATGAGAAAAGAGGCGGGAGAAAATTCAGCTTTGGAAAGGAACAGCAGGAACTTGCGGATCTAATGCAGGACATGCAGCTGGTGGATATGGGTTTCATTGGGAATATATTCACATGGTGTAATGGGAAGTTGGGGGGAGCTCGCATTCTGGAGAGGCTTGACAGGGTTCTCCTAAACTCTGTGGGATTGCAGGAATTCCCTGAGTGCGCCGTCACGCACCTCGGGAGGCTGGGATCTGATCACTGCCCCTTGCTAGTTGATTTAGGTAGTCGGCAACCGAGGAAGCAAGCCTCCAGACTTCAATTTGAAAATGTTTGGCTCGATTTCCCGCAGGCAATCGGGGTGGCGAACCATGCATGGAGTAGACGTGCGAGAGGGGATCAAATAGAGGAGCATACAATGCATTGCAGATGAAAGAATCTACGGAGGGACTGCTGGAGGAGGAAAGCGTGCAGCTTGGCCATACAATTTCGGCGTTTCATCGCGGGTGCGCCCTGGACGAGAAGTGGTGGTGGCAGCGGGAGAAGCTTCATTGGGCACAGCATGGGGATCGTAACACCACATTCTTCTATGCTGCCGCGTCGGCCCGAGCACGAATGAACCGCATAACACTGTTGAAGGACGAGGAGGGGAAGATGGTAGATACGCCGGAGGAGGTCGGCGCTGCCCTTTTGGCTTTCTTCAAGAAGAAGTGGAGCGGTGAGGGTCGTGCACCTCTGTTGCTGAACTTTGTGCCAAGAGCCACTGTAAGGGAAGATATGGCCTCTCAGCTGTGCCGCAGGATTACAGAGTCGGAGGTTATTGAGGCTATCAGGGAGATCAGGAGGAACAAAGCACCAGGAAATGATGACATTACTGCTGAATTCATCCATGGCTTTTTGAAGATTACTTGTAGGGATATTACTCGTGCGTAATGGCCTTCTTCGACACTAAGAAGATGTCGAAGGAATGGAAGGAGACTCTGGTGATATTGATTCCAAAGCGTAAGGGCGCTTGTATGCCGGCAAATTTTCGTCCCATAAGCCTCTGAACACTATTTATAAGGTAGTGGCGCATGTCTTGGTGGAGCAGCTGAAGCCCCTGATGCCTCTCCTCATCTCAAGTGAGCAAGGAGCCTTCATTCTGGGTCACAGCATTTCGGACAACGTCTTCATCGCGCAAGAAATGGCGGCCCGAATGCAGTCTTGCTCGTCTAGTTCCGGACTCATGGCAGTAAAGCTGGACATGATGCAGGCGTATGACAGCGTTCGGTGGGACTTTTTGATTGAAATGCTGAAGATCCTAAGGTTCCCTCCGCTTTGGTGCATTTGGATCACTGCCTATATCCTCTCTCCTTCATTTGGGGTACTCGTCAATGGCGTTCGCCTGCCGTGGGTGCAGGCTCAATGGGGACTGAGGCAGGGTTGTCCACTCTCGCCGTATCTTTACGTCATTGCGTCGGAGTATCTGTCTGCACTTGTGCATGAATATGAGACCAAGCAGCTGTTGAGGTTCAGGCTAGGACAGTACGCGCCGTTGATCTCACATCTGCTGTATGCTGACGATGTCCTAATTTATGCTCATACAACGCGCACGACCGTGCGCTCGGTACGCAAAGTTATTAGGTGTTTCAGCAAAGCCGCAGGCCTGCAGGTAAATTTTTCTAAGTTCAAAGTATACTTCAGCAAAAGGAGTAGCAGGATGCAAGCCAAGAAGGTTGCTAAAAAGCTTGGAATGGTGCGTGGTGGTTCCCTCATTTACCTCGGAGTGCCCATTGCGGCGAAGCGACTAAGGATGGCAGACTTCAATTTTCTAATTCAGAGGATGGAGGCATGTATTGCAAGTTGGCGGATCCGCCCCCTGTCACTCGCTGACAGAGTTTCATTAGCCACCTCGGTACTCAACGCTATCCCCAGCTATGTTCTCAGCCACTGTATTGTGCCGGCAGGAGTCATCGACTAAGATGGAGAGGCGCATGAGGAGTTTCCTGTGGAATGGTGCGAGCAACACTCACATGACCCATTATGTGCCAGGAGCTGTGTTACGTTACCAAGGAAGGCAGACGGCTTGGGGCTAATGGACCTTCGCGTTTGGCAACGCACCCTGATGATGAAGCAGTGTAGACGAGTGTTGTGTCGTGAGGAAAGCCCCTGGGTAGACATCCTCAGGCGAAAGTACACGATGAATTATGTGGCTCCAATGATTCCTTGGAATGTCTCTCATTCATGTAAGCTTGTGCTCGAGGCTATGCCGACTGCGATGGCGGAATTTGTATGGAGAATTGGTGATGGGAAGAAGGTGAGATTCGAGGAAGACAATTGGCTTGGCTTCCTCTCTATTTGTATTTGGCCGACGTTAATAAATATGAAGGCGGTATGGCCGGCGAGGGTAGCGGATTGCATCACTGCTGAGGGTGAATGGGACGTTGCCAGCATTCGGGCGTGGGCTAGCGCACATCTTCTTGATAAGATCCTTCATCTGCCTAGGGCTGGTCTCTCTGGTCGAGATATGTTGGTCCAGGTGCACACGGAGGTGGAGGTTGTGGACAATGGCAGAATTTATCGGGACCTAAAGTGCAGAGAGGTTGATGGCCATGGCCGAACGAGCTGGCGGGACTCGGAGCTGATGAGGGGTCTCTGGAAGCTCAGAACTTTGCCGCGGGTGCGCTTGTTTCTATGGCACGTGGTGGGAGACTACTTACCTACAGCGACGTGGCTGATGCGGAGGGGCATGGCTGAGAACCGGAGTTGTGTGTGGGGCTGCAGCACGTTTTCTGGGTCTGCCTGCAAGCCCAGGGATTCTGGCGGGACTTGGCTGCACGTGACGCGGTGTCCATACTGCAGATGACGCGGGACGTGGACGTTGGCGGTGAGGAGGATCATGCCGCTGGCTGTGATTTCATCCGGTGGCTTATGGATTTTGTCGGATCACCGGCGGCGAGGCGCGGGGTCGGTGCTGACCACGCTGCTTTTCTGGCCAATACCATGTATTATATATGGGGGAGGAGGAACGCGAGGAGGCACAATGTCCTAGCCGGTAACCCCAATACTCTATTGTGCAACGTGAAGATGGAGATCATTGCTGTAGCTAAGCAATGCAGCATTTATACATCATTGTCCTGCGGGAACCCGTGCAGTTTGCCCGAACTGTCTGTAACCTATAGATGGGTTCCCCCTCTACTAGATGGATAAAAGTGAACTGTGACGCTGTATGTGGAGGGGACTCTGCGGGTATTGGGTTGGTGGTTAGAGACCATATGGGGATGTCGCTTCTGGTGATGGGCAGGAGGTTTGTATCTCAAGCCTGCGAGGCTATGGAGGTCCAGGCTCTATTGGAGGCTCTTCAGCTATTGCGGAAGACCCTGTCACAGTTTCGGGCTGTGGAGCTGCAGACGGATTCCATGTTGACGATGTTGAAGATCCAGAAGCTTATTGCCAACCCGCCCGAGGTTGGCCACCATGCTGAGATCATACACAGTGTTAGAGGTTTGGACGCCCTCATAATAACGCATATATACAGGGAGGGGAATGGGCCTGCCGATTGGGTGGCGTGAGCAGCATGTCGTAACGATTTTGTTTGGGATAAGGGGACTTCATATCTCAAGCCACTCATCAAACTGATATTACTAGATTTCATGTATGATCCTCCGTGAGGATTACATTATAAATCATCTTTTGTAGAGCTTATGCCCCTTTTGGAATAAAAAAAAAAGAAAACTGATGAAAACTTTACAATAATTCCATACATAAGACCCCAAGTGCAAGGTCGTCTACTATTGCGCTCGAGTTTCCTTTAGTAATGTGTTGAAAGTGGACTCAAAATTACCCTTTTAGTTAAATTAAGTATTTCAAAATTTTAAAATCATTAAGAAAAGATAAATGTATTAAAAAATATGAAGCTTTGCATTTGTAAAAATATTATTTTTCTATAATATAAAAGATAGTTTTGCAATTTATCTACAAAATATATGCATTAGAGTTTCGCAATTTATCATTAATTTTTTTAAAACTTAACTCAATTAAATAAAAAAAAATCCCAAATTAAGTAGTTTTGGATCACAACTTGAAAATGATATATAAAATGTGTTATTTATGTCAAACTTTGGTGAAACGAGAGGTCAATCTTTTTGAAGTGATGCATGAAAGCATACTTGATAATGATACATATTGAAATCTTTTGAAGTTTAGCCCTATTATGAGAAACTTTAATTGGGCAATTAAGTTAGACAATGAGCAGTTAGTTTTCTTTTTTCTTCGATGTTGTTAATCTAAGTCCAAAATGTCAAAGTCTTATTGTGTCCTTTAAACCCAATATTTCATAATATAATAAAATTGTAAATTAACTTCTTGAACTTTCATCAAGTTGAATTTCATAAACATAAATCCTTTAATTAGATTAAAATGCGATGTAACAAAGACTATTTGGATTTTGTTTTAAAATTATAGCATTATGTGTATGGTTCTTAAACTTAACTAAGGTTTTATAATAATAAAAAGCTTTGAATATGAAACATTTAAAGCATTACATGAGCTCAAACTCTAGAGATTTTTATATGTATTGGCATTTGTTTTATCCTTTGAACATGTACCAACAACTATGCAAAATATTTTATTTCCAATAAAATCTCTAACACATGGAACGAGAACATCTTATAGATCATAGTGAAATGAAAAATATTTCTTAGAGCATATTCCAAAGACACAAACACTTAATAGTTTGGCTTCCATGAAGGATTTCGATCCTTGATATTCTCTTGTATTATTTCAAAGAATTCCATATGGAAGGGTTTAAACTTCTACAAAGGATTTTTCACATACAAATTTACTAGAATAGCACCAATACTACATCTATACCATTCAATAGTATGTATACAAAGGTTAATTGAGGTTATAAAGAAAGAAATCATCTAAACTATCAAAATCACAATAAGTGATATTTCTACGTGAGATTACATTGCATCATCTAACAAACACATCAAATGATTTGAACTAACTACTTTATGTTATCTAGAAACCACATGTAGTTTAAAGATTGTCTAAAATAGCAACTATCATTTCACTTTTTCTTCTTAATAGTTTAATGACTCGATATGAGTTGACATGAGCTAACAAGAATAGCATTCAAATGCTAGACATATCTCAAGCTATTTTGAGATGCAAAATATACTAACATTAATATAATACAATTAAAAATGTGAGTAGTATTGATAATCATAGACAAATACAAATAATATATAGTTATGTCACGTCAATTATTAAAAATATGTCATCTTAAATATTAGAACATCAAATGAATAGTGATAGACATAAGTTATGTTCACATATAAAATAAAAATATAATTTAGAAAATCATATCATATATGAAATTCTAATTTTTGATGCCTCAAACATTCGGTCCTTTTTCCTACACATAACTCATTATCCTCGTTTAATGGGATCAAATTAAAAAATTTATTAAAATATAAAAATATAATAGATCAAAATTATTCTTAAATATTAAATTTTGAAAGGTAACTAGAACAACCCAATGTAATTTTGCGACATATGAGAGCTATTATAAATAAATTTAAAAATATTTTATAGTTGCAATTTTATGTAAGATAGTTTAATTTATAAAGCATTTTTATTTTGAGATCAAGGTACATATAAACATATTTTTTTTGAGAGGATATTCAACAATTTATAGAAAATTTAATTGATGGTTTTCAAAAAGAAATAGAAAAGATGATTCCACATGAATAAAGTTTGCATAAGACTCGTATTAGCAATACTAAAAGTTAAATATGACTAACTAGAAAATTTACTTTATATTTTATATCATTTGTTGTTGGAAAAATATATGAAATTGCACAAGATAAAGTAAACGATGTTTTTTAGCCGAATGGAGTTAACTATTGCATATCATCTAAATTAAAATCCTCCAAACTTAGAAGGAATTCTTTTTGTGTAAACCATAATGGTCTAGTCCAATTTTTATTGAAGGATAATAACATAATTATCAAATGGGTAAAAAACATCAATAGAAAAAAATAAATCATATTGATTATATATATATCCCATAAAATTACGTATAATACCAATAACTTCTACTGAAGTTTAATAGCTTGAGCAATTAAGTCACTATAGTAGTAACTATTTAGGAAATGCTAGTAACTCCCCCCTTGTGTGTAAGCAGTTAAGCTACCTTCATAAGGATAGCTTTCATGTCTGAAGTGCAAACAAAAATACGTCCTTCACTCAATCAGCTATAAGAACACTTCCAAGTGTCCAGCTTAGAAGGTTAATCACTCGAGAAGAACTTAGTCTTACTTATTCTTATTTTCACTCACTTTTTATGTGCTATCATCAAAGAATGAGGATCCGACTCTCTCTTTTCTCTAGATGCTATAATTTGAGACTTTCAAATTTTTAATACAAGTAAGCTTCCTTCTAATTTTCTTAATACTAATTTCTTTGACAACAATCTCTATAATAAGATATGTCCTACCTATAGGTAAAATATTATATTAAATCTTATCTTTGTATGTTCAAATTCATGTATATTAAAAATATAGATGTGAATGGTCTAAATAAATTCATATTTAGCGGTCAAGGATGGCATCAATGTTGTGGTTAACTATGTTGAATGCATTTGTAAAAATTATATTCATGATACTTCTCTCATCTATTACCATATTTAATTTTTTATTATTACATATCACAAAAGTATCAAAGTTATTCTTTCTTCTCAAGTCCTTGACTTCTTGTTGAGACATAGTAAGCATCTCAAGATATCTATATACTCACCTTGTCCTTAATATTCTCTTCATCGTCATGATAATAGTATTTTCTTCCTCTAGTTTTTCATATTTTTGCTCAAATTGATTTCTTCTTTAATATTTAAAAAATCCTTACATACTTTTTATAACCAAATTGTTTGAATCTAGAATAATACTCAATGTGATTTTAAGGGTTAAGTTTAGTTATATACTTAATAATCTGAGTACCACATGATGATGATGGTAGACTAAGCCTAATGATAACCTTGAATATGCCAATATTTGACCCTTAAATTTTAGATCTATAATTCAAAGCATAGGTTTTCTAAAACTCTCTACTAATTAGGCTAAGTTACTTTCCTCTTCTAGAGACTGAGGATCATGCAACTTCTTTCTTGATTTTCAACTAAAGACATAATATAAATCTATTGGTCAAGTATGAATCTTTTTTAAGATAGTCATTTTTTAGATACTAAACACTCAAAGGTCTTAAGAAACTCAAAAATGATAAAATTTCCTTTCATGAGTTCTAAAGTTGTCCATACAACCTTTTGTTGTAGTATCTAAGACTATACTTGAGCCTAAAAATTTCTTTTGCTTCTTCCCAAATAAGGGCTCTCTTTATTAGTCTTTACTCCTTAGCTAATATATCAGTCTACAATATTTTTGCATGATCTACAAATTCTATCTTTGCAAAATTGGTCTCTTAAGAATCATCAAATTCATACCAGTAAAAGAAATTTTCTATTTGGGTCAACCAATGGAGAAGTTTGTTAGAATTATAAATGCCATCAAATATTGGGCACTTAACCTTAACCTTATTATGAATTTCAATTCATTATCCCTTCAATTTTAAGGACCTAGAGGTCTTCTACTGCACTACTTTCATGCCAAATTTTGTGAAAATTTCAGTAGGTAAGTTTACAAGAGGTTTACGTCAAAATCACCAACAGCTAACAATAAGCCATTCCTCACTTGAAGTGGATGAATTCTTTGATCTCAAGAACAAACAATCACCCTCATGGGTGAGAGCAAGGGTCCATGGTAAACTATCTTGAGACCCATCTCCATCAAGGGATAAGGGGAGACCACTACACCATATTATTTATTTATACAACTATAAAGACCTACAATGGGACATCAAATACTCCCATTTCTACAAGATCTAGTGTTTAAATCCCTATTATCTTCTCTTTCATTCCTAATATCAATATCCTATATTCCATTAACTCTTGAGATCTGGTCTCCTATAAAATCTCAAAGTATTTCATGAAATACGACAGAATAATGTAACTCTCTTGCGATTGAGAGCCCATAGTTTCCCCATCATTAGGATTTTCATGTAAAAATTAGTGTTCTTCTCCCTTCTATTCTCTTCAATCAATTTTCCTCTCTTAAATGCCCAATTATCCTAACCTTCTTTGAGTGTAAGTCTCCACCTTTGACATGAATGCTCCTACAAAAAAATATTTACCCTTTTTAACATCAACAACATTAACAAAGAGAAAGCAAGAGAGCATCTCAATTCTGTTCATTCCATATTCATTCATATTTTGCAGGCTTTCCTCTATCTTAGTCACATCCCTTTTCCCAGATTTACCAAACCCTTCGATTCCTTTCCCAAAATTCTCCTTAACTAAAAGTTTACCATAAGATTTTTATAGAGTTCAAAACATTAAAAATCCCCATAAAGTATACATATACATGTACCTCCACAGAACTTGCAGAGAATAAAGTTCTTCATAAGAAAATCGTTTAAAAAATTTCAGATGTCCTTCTGTAGTGCAGTGGATCAACGAACACATGTTGATGGTAAATACACCGTACGAAGCTACATTTCTTTCTTTATCTCCTCAACTAAGACATCAAGCATCTCATAAATCTCTTTGGTTCGGGAGTTAGACTTATCTTCAGCCATGAACACCTGCTTAACACCTTTAACTTCAATCCAACTGCAGCCTACATCCTTCTTCAATCGCTTCCCCTTCATAACTAACCTAAGTCGCCTTGCTTCATCCCATTTACCAGCAGCTGCATAGATATTAGACAACGTCACATATCTCGCGCCATTCTCCGGCTCCAATAAAAACAGCGACTCAGCTGCTCTCTTCCCAATTTCTACATTTCCATGCACTTGGCAAGCTCCAAGCAATGCACCCCACAACCCAACGCCGCTTGAGCCTCCATTAGAGATCAAGCTCTCTATCACTTTCATTGCCTCCACGAGCCGATTTTTCCGCCCGAGACCATCAATAATGGCCGCATAATGCTCAGGCCTTGGCCTTGCCCCAAATTCTCTTTCCATTAATCTCAATAACTGCCGAGCTTCTGCTATGAAGCCAGCATGGCCACAAGCTGAAAGCACACCAAGAAATGTGACATGGGTTGGAGTTACTCCACCCTGCAGCATACTCGCCAACATATCAAGCGACTGCTTTGCAAGACCGTTCAAAGCAAAACCTGTGACCATTGTGTTCCAAGAGACAACATCACGCTCAAGCATTTTATTAAACATTGCTGAAGCGGAATCCATGTCGCCACATTTTGCATACATGTCCATCAGCGCGTTTTGGATGAAGATGTTGAAGCCATCAGCGCCGCCTGAGCAAGTTCGAAGAACGTAGCAATGGACTTGCTTTCCACGATCAACAAGCCCCAACGCTGCACAAGCACTCAGGGTTGATGCGAATGTTAATGGAGTCGGAACAATGCCCTCCGCCACCATCTGCTCAAAAAGGCCAACTGCAGCATCTTCCTGACCGTTCTGCTCGAACCCAGAAATAAGAGCAGTCCAAGAGACCGCATTGCGCGATGGTGTTTTGATGAAGATTTGATAAGCATCATCGAGTCTGTTGGTATTCGTGTAGGCTACGAGCAATGAGGTCCATGAAACTATGTCCGTTACTTCCATTTGATCAAACACATGTTGAGACGATGTAGCGTCACCACACTTCCCATACCCATCTATGAGTACATTGGACATTATAGAATTTAGCTGCATTCCATTAGAGATGATTGCGCAATGTAGTTGGCGAAGGGATCGCAAATATCCCAAACCAGCACAGGCTGGAGCGACACCGACAACAGTGAACTTGTCCATGCCAAGTTGTTCCCTTTGCATTTCAGAAAACGTTTTAAGTGCTTCTTGGTAGAATCCATGTTGACAAAGCTTAGAGATCATGGTGTTGTAGGAGACAAGATTTCGTTCAGGCATTTCCTCAAATAGGTGACGAGCGGAGGAGAGGAGTGCGGGGTAACGTAAGTGGGCAGCAAGGAGGGTGTTCCAAGACTGGTGATTTTTCGAAGGGAGGTCGTCGAAGGCAGCGCGTGAGCATGAGGGGGACCCGCACTTGCCGTACAAGTCGATGAGGCGGTTCGAGAGGAGAGTGTTAAGGGTGAACGCGGTTTTGAGGAGGCACGAGTGGAGGATACGACCAAGCTTGAGATCTTTGCTTGCGATGCAGTGCTCGATCTGGGAGACGTAACTCTCGACGGTTCCGGCGGCGGCAGTGGTGGCGGCCATGTGGACAGCGGCGTTGGCTGGCGACAGAATAGTTGAGCATTGCTTAAGTTCGACTGGTTATTTCATGAATCAACGACTTCTCCAATGTCTGCCTTGGCTATCATGCGACGGCTGAGCGTTGAGGCAGGAAAATGGATCGAACTGACAATATGAAAAATATTGTAATTCAAGTTAAATTTAAAGAATTTGAAATATAAGTCAAATATAATTTTATTTTATTTTTTCTTATTTTTTCCTAGTATAATTTTATCTATACATGATAGAGAGGAAGAGAAGATTTGAATTATTTATATATATTTTTTTTCTTAGTTGTATTGATAAATTTAGAATAAGATATATGCTTGTATATCTAATGTAAGTTCATTCAAACTCTTAATTTGCTTTCATGTGTATGATTAACATATTGCCTTATAAAAATTTATTTTGTTATTATCATTTACAAAAGTCTAAATTAATTTATATTTTAAGAATCTTATTCTAGGAATGTAACTTTGACAAAATAATAAAGTGACATTCGAGAAATATTTCATCACAAAGTGTCACATTTACCTATACTCATAGTAATAACTAGGTATAATTATCTCCTTTTTGAGTTCCTATCATATTATTTGCATCATGTAGTCCAATACTCGTATAGTTTAAATTGTGGATACACAAGAATCTAGATGAATTTGATTAATTTTATCAAGAAATAAAGGCCTAAGAAAGAAAAAAGAATACAAAAAAAAAAACACAAAAGAAAAAAAATGATTTTTTTTAATGAATCTGTTTTCTCTTTACATATAATGACATTCAAGAATAGGAAGAAACTTACATGTTCAAATAATATTTTGCTTGTACTTTTAAATCATTTCTTGCATATTAAACGTCATTTTTTATGTTTTTTTATTTAATACCTATTATATGAGAAATATTATGTGTTTTGATGGTAAAATATTTTATCCTCTCAATATTCTTTGTGTATATACTTCAATTGACATTATAAATAATCTTGTTTGATAGTATTTTTCTTGGTCAACAAACTTATCAAAGAATTCTCTTAATTAATTAAAGAAGATTAATTTATTATTAGTTTTAACTTGTAACAGTCATCATTCATTTTTTTTCTAATTTACATTTGAGCTAATTAACGAAACTTAATAAGTTTTTCATAGCTAGATTTACTTCACCAACAAGAAATATGTTATAGTTGACTATATCATTAGTAGGTGAAGACTTGCTCGCCAAACCAAGCACATTCCTTGTGGATTTTACTATTCCATTTCTAATAAATCTGTTCTTATTGAACCACAGGAACAAAGGAGGAATCGTAAGGTTAGCCCTTACGTGACTCCTCAAGCAATTCTTTATCTTATGTTTAAAGTTTCTCTAATTCCCTTTTTCTCCATTAATATCTTCTCGAATCCATTATCTGAATGCAATCCTGAGCTTTACTCGAAGGACATGGGCAGGTCCATGCTGCAGTGGTTTTGCTCTTCACCGGAGGAGGAAAACAACAGATGCCAGCTTTTGACGGCGGATCTCGAAGCTTTCTATTGTTGTCTTTTGGAGGACCTCAACCTGCTCGAGCAATCTTTGTCCGTTGGCTCCATCTCCCTGGAGTGGTCAGTGGAAGCCATGAACCTGCTCAAGAAGGTCCAGGTTGAACTGCTTTATCTCTTCAAGAAGTACAAACTAAGCATCCCCGGCGACGCTGGTGACGGCTGGTTCAATCAGTACATGCAGGACAGCGTAGCGACGTTAGACTTCTGCAACTCGCTCAAGTTTGCAGTGTCGAGGATCGATCGACACCGTATGATAGTTGACATCGCGATCCAAAAACTGGACCGCAACATTTGTCTAAAAGCTTTTTTTTCTGAAACCGTAGATCTCGAGAAATCAGAGAGCCAAAAGATGATTGAAGCTGTCATAATAGGAAGCAGAGTTCAAGCCGGACAAAACAGAGCAGAAGACGAGGATGTTACTCTTCTAATGCTTGCCGCCAAGAACACTACGGTTGTGGTGTACTTCCTCCTCATTTCTGCTCTGGTTTCTCCGGTTTCGGTGCAACTCGGTGGAGGTGATCTTCCCAGCAGATTTCCCCAGCTGAAGGTGTTCGACGAAATGCTTTCGACCTTGGTTGGCAGGTTCCGGGAGAGGGCGTCCGCCGCTCCGGACCATTCCGGCCTGTTGCTTTCCGAGCGGGAGACGGTGGGGAAGGCGATGCGGGATATCCGGGCTCAGGTGGCGAGAGGAGTCGCGGACGAGGAGAGGTTTCAGAGCAGCGTAGAGTTGCTGAGGGCCAGTTCGCTTGAGCTCAAGAAGGGGATAGAGAAGTTCGACTCTGCTGTGGACGATGTGTTTGATGTGGTGATCCGAGGGAGGACTGAAATGTTGGCAGTTCTCAAGGACAGGGATTTGTTTGTGTGAATGAAGAGTGAATTCCTTCTTCTCCATTAATGTCTGTGTACTTCTCTGTATATATGCATGGATTGTGTTATTTTATCCCTTGTGTAAAAATGAAAAAAACAAGTTTGTTTTTAGATGATCTTAACTATGCATGGAAAATTAATAGATGTCTATTTTGACAAGAGGGTAAAGCATATATCTTTTAAGAGATCATATCCAAAGAAGAATGATAAACAAAAAGATTTATAAAATAATAAAATAATTGATTTTTTGATAATAACCAAAGAAGAATTAGCCAAAGGATTCATTTTATTTATATTTTAATCTCAACTTTTTATTATTCTACAATAATCTTTATCTTTATTATTGTTTGGATGTATCACTATTAAGTTTTTTTTATGACAAATAAACTTATTATAAGATTTTGAAAAAAATTCATAAAGGCTAATATTGTTAAGATCAAAAGATTAAAATAAAAGGTATTTGGATTTTTAGAAGATAGAGATATAAGATCTCGTTTACTCATAAATTTGCTAAGAAGGTTTTAAGAAATATGATATCATTGGTGATTAATTAAGAGAAAGATTGAATAATATGAAACAAGAATTGAAACCCAAAATTAGTACATGCCCAATGATATAACTTGGTGATACAAACAAATGTTGGATGATTTGATAAAATATTGAGACAACAAATGATACATTTTGATATATATATGAATAATTAGTGAGGTTATGGATGATACAATTTTAAATATAAAGCTATTAATGTAGAGAAAGCATCACTATATTGGATGGCACCACATAATATATATCAAGACAAAGAGTGAGGTCCATAGAATATGACAAAATTGTATTATTAAATTTTCAATCCAAATTATATTTATCATTATAATTATATGAATTCACATATAAAATTTATTTTATTAAATTCTAAAAGATGATATTTATTATATATTTAAATATATAATCATATAATTATGATTAAAAAACTGATTATAATAAATGTAAGATAATATATTCAAAACTTATTTTAGCTCATAAACAATTGAGAAAGAGCTAGGTTGGAGCAATATATCCAAACAATGGTTTACCCAAAAGTGTTATAGGTTTAGAATTGAAAATTCTATGATCGTCGGACAAGTAAGAATTTTGTTCAAAAGCTAAGGATTTGTACTAATTTTAACAAACATATCTCAACCTAAAAGAAATTTAGTTTAAAACAACACACACCTAAATACTTATGTTGGTGGTGAAGTGACAAGATACACACATAAGTGGAGTTTATAAAATGTCAAACAAGAATTCACATAATCATATATACTAACAAGAGAGTTGGGTGAGACAAAAAAATTTGAAATATGAAATAAAATAACTAAGGACTTTTCGTGATGATTTGATGCTTTTGTAAATGTTAGATAATGAGACATCTAGATTCATGTTATCAGATTTCACTCAAATAGCATTTTTGTATCACACAAGTTTAGTGACAATAATTCGTTACTTTATTCAAAACTTTATCACTTATAATATGATGGGTAACCTTTTTTATAGAGACATAAATGATAAAATAATAATTTATTAACCTGAAAATACAAAAGAATATCTAAAATACTAAAACACATATTTTTAGAATTTAAAAAGATATTTTAGAATTTCAAAAATCATCACAAATTATAAAATAAATATTTTAAATTCTATTAAAAATAGAAAAAATGACTTAAAAGTTGCAAAATTAATTGAATTAAGAAGTTCCTAAATAACATATGCATTTCGAGTGATGGTAACTACAAATAGTGAGCGACATGCAGCATGAACGAAGTAAGCAGAGAGGTGCATGACACCTCAGATCTTGTTTCAAGTTAGCACGTGTTGAAGTGAATCGACATGGGTTAACGAGTTAATGCGCATGATTTGGGTTTGGCCTGGGTGGAGTTGGCAAAGCAGGTTGGCTAGTAATGGGGATTAATGGGTCTACATGGGAGGTGCATGGGTTAGTGCTGGCTAAGGACACCAAAGCTAACGACGATGGTATGATGACATACGACGATGGAGGTTACAGACAACAACAAAACAATCTAAACTTAATTTTTAGCCCTTTTGAAGTTATTTTTTACAAAGTTTTACTCTAACAAAATTACTAGACTATTGAAGGGATGACTAGTACTGAATTTAAAACTAAAAATATCTCAAAAAATTATCAATTATTTTTTAAATAATTGAAACAAAACTATAAAAGTAAATAACTTAATAAAATTTTGAAAGTAAATTAAAATATGTAATAAATAAGAGTCAACTATAATTGACCCTTGTAATAATAATAATAATAATAATAATAATAATAATAATAATAATAATAATAATAATAATAATAATAATAATAATAAAGATTAATGAAAAATAGATGAGTTAATCTTGGCATGATTTTGAGTCCAAATAAGATGATAAGTATACCTCAAAGTAGAACCTCTGTATGATGTACTAGACATTATTACATTAATAATGAACTAAATTTGAATAAAAGATTTTTGATATTAAGTTTATGGTATTTAAAATCTATGAATACCATGGAGTTCATAAAGATGAAGATGAAGCATGAGAGTAAGAGGGTTCTCATGAAGAAGAAAATGTATTATTTTGTTTCAATTTCTTACAAGATAATAAAGGATATTGTTTTTTTTTTGTGAGAGTTAATATTGTATTATACTTACAAAATTGTGTATATTTAGATGAACTTGTTCCCTTTTTGTATTATTTTATATTTAATATTTGTAATTTTTGGTTATAATGAATCTTTTTCTCCTTCATAAACGTAAGCATAATATGGGTTAAATTATATAAATTGGTTATCTCTATCTTCTTATTTTGTATTATTATTTTTATTAATCTTATTTTCATTATACTTATATTAATCTTGTGAGTTTAAATCCTAATAATCTAGTATTAAAATCTTAGTTAGATCTTATTGCTACAGAATACAAGATCGAGTAGTTTGATCTAAGGACTAAAAAATAAATATAAGAGAGATGCTAGTCTAACAATGTAACAACGCCAACCTTCTTAGTGACATAATGTCTTAATCTTATGGATTTTGTCTTATCTCTCAAATAGACATCTCATAATTTAAGTCTTATGACTTTACGTATAAATCTCTATAATTTTTTTGTAGTATCAACAGGTGACTATCTCTTATAACTTTTATTCTTTAAATTTTTCTACCTCTTCAAGGTCAGATTCCTTATTTGATTAATAGATAATCTCTAGGGTTTGATTCTTATTTTGGTCTAAAAGTAATGTTGGCTTTAGAGACTACATATAATAAGATAGAGCCTAACTCTAAACATAATAGAGAAATTGAAAGATAAAAATCATGAGAGATAGTTCCATAATTGCTAGTATTAGATAATTACATATATGATAGTTGACCCAACATGAGACATGATCAAATATATAATCTTTGGACTATATGATATATAATTTTGCCTTCTAAATCAATGTTAGTTGACTTAACTTGTTATACAGTCTAATGCATTTAAAAAATAAAGAGACAACATAAGACTTTAAGAAAACTTTGAAGGAGACAATTTATTTTCACATCTTAGATGTTTAGTTTTATCATATATCATATAGTAAAAGTTGTTGCATCAATAATATAGTTTTATTTGTATGATTGTGTACTCATATATTTTATTTTTATTTGAAAAACTCATTATGTAATTCACTTTGATAGAAAAAATAAATTTCATTTATCTTTGCATTTCTGTTATAAAATGTAATGTGTGGTTTTGAAAAATTATGGTTTAAAAAAAATAAAAAATAACATAATATCTCCAAGAAAAGCAGGTAGTTGTTAAAGCTATTATTACTTCTAATAGAAATATAATGATTTTATAATTATAAATCTAACTTATAAGTATTGAAAAATGATCACAATGATGCAAAGCACATAAGAGAATTTTTTTAAAGTGGTTTAACACCAAATATCATGCCTATGCTTACCTTTGAGTAATCTCTTATTCATTATTACTTAAAGAGTCCTCTTCTTAAACTAAATCGTTATAAAAAATTTTATAATTTGTGTAATATTTCAAACTTTTGTTAGATATGAGATATTATAAACCATATGATTATAATTATGTATATTTTTAATGTAATATTTTTTAAATATATAATATATATTGATTAAAATACTATTAAAATAATATGATGTTTTAGAAGTGCTCAAATTTTAAACTATGTCAAAAAATTTTAATTACTCATATCATTAAGAATATCTCTTTAAGTGAAATTTAATGTTGTTAAATTTGTAATTTTTTAAGACTTAGATAATTAGTTATGAATTTTTAAAAAAATATAAATGTAATTCCTTAAATTATTGATGATGGATTTATAATTTTGTGAAACGAAGCTTTATACTCTCATCAATGATAGGTTTAGATGAGAAAACTGGTTAGGTTAGATAGGTTGGTAAAGAGAAATAAAAGAAATCATAAAAGAGAAAGGAAGAGAGAAGAAAATAAAGAAAAAGAAAAACTTAGCTAAGAGAAAGAACTAAGAAAACTAAAAGAAGAGAAGAAAATGTACAAAATATTAAAAAACTCTATGTAGAAACCAAAGGTAGGAGTTACAATAAAACAGAAGGGAAAAATGGCTACTAACAATTGGTTATAATATGAAAAATAGAGCAAACCAAGCAAAACTAAGAAAAGTATGGATTTGGTTTTGTATTTTAACTTTTGCTTAATCAACTCTATGCAAGTTTAGATGCATTTAATTTTTATTTTAAGTTAAGAGAGTTCTAATAAGAGTTGGCTAGGTTGGACGATGAATTGAATTGAAATTAAAAGGATTAGAATTGAGGAAGTGGCAGTATAAGTATATCGTACAAGTGCAATAAGTTCAATTACATTTATGAAATCAATTTAAATTGATTGAAATAAAGAATTATATTAGTCTGTTAAGGTACTTTTAGTTGTTACTAAACTAAACATACTAGATAACATGTTGAAGGTAGCAAGAACTAAGCAGATGGTAATATTATACATGTGTAAATGGAGCGATTATATTGTAAGATCAATTTGAATTTATTAAAATAAGAGATTAGATAAGTTGACAAGGGTATCATACAAATATCTATAGAATTATCATACAAGTATGATAGATATAATTATATTGTATGATTAGATTACATTTGATTAGATTAATATGATGACTATTATATAGGAGTCTTATAAGAATATTATACGAGTATAACTTCTATAATCATATTATATGATCAGTAAAGAATATATGCTCATTAGCTAAAATTGATGGTAAAGAGAATGCTAATAGTAGTAAACGCTTTCGATGATTATATTGTACAATTAGTTACAAAATTACGAAGAAATAGAAAATAAAGTTGATAGTACTATACAATGAGAGAATCATACAAATATGACATGTAACAGTAATATAAGATAAGAAAAAATGTTCTTAAAATTAAATAATATAAAAATGACAAATAGTTACATCACATTTAGAATTATATAATAATTATTATATATTTATAATAATGTAAAAAATCTTAAGAATAAAAAATTTACTTCAAAATATTTTTCAATTCAAATTTAAATAGATAAACTAATAACTATCATATAAATAGACTATTAAATTAAAATATATTCAATATTAAAGTTGAACATTTTTTACATAAATTCAATACCACTAAATAATTGATGTTATATTTATATCAAAAGACTTGTTATAAAGGCATTAGAATCTAATTTTTTCAATGTTAAAAAATCATTATAATAAATATCTCTCAATAATACAAACTAGTGATAAAGTATTAGCGTTGTTGAGATCGATAACAAGGTTATCTCATTTATTTAATAAGTGATATTATATATTTATCACATGTAATTTCACTTTTTAGCAACATAATTTCTAACGTGAGCTATATTTGAATATAATTCTTCAATTCTAACTATATTTTAATCGTCAGTGCAGTTTTTACACGGTGATTAACATTAAATTTTTTAAAAAATAATCATAATCTAATATTTACGATTACTATATTTTTATTTTTATCGTTTTTCAAGATAAAAAAAAATTATTTTATATATTTAAACACAAGAAAAGGTAATTTGACACGTGTCCCGCGCAGGAAGCCTTCGAGAAGTCCGCCGGTCCTCGTTCCCATCGAGGTTTAGCTGTAGCTCAACCAACCTGGCCAGACATCTCCTCCGCTGTCGGTCCTCCCGTCACCCAAGCTCACACCATGACCGGCGCTCTTCAATTGCATCTCGCTTCCTCGTTCCTCCCGTCCTCCTCTTCCCAATCCAGGCTCCGCCACCGGAGCTACGTGATGGCTGTCCCCGTCTGTCGTCGGCCTGTGAAGGCCAAGGTCCGCGAGATCTTCATGCCGGCTCTGAGCTCCACCATGACAGAAGGAAAAATTGTATCCTGGGTGAAATCCGAGGGTGATAAACTCTCTAAGGGCGAGAGCGTCGTGGTTGTCGAGTCCGACAAGGCCGACATGGACGTCGAAACGTTCTACGATGGTTACCTGGCCGCTATCATGGTTGAAGAGGGAGGTGTCGCCGCCGTCGGTTCTGCCATTGCCCTCCTTGCCGAAACGGAGGAGGAGATCCCATTGGCGAAAACCCAAGCTTCGTCCTCGTCAGCCGCTCCACCACAAGCTTCTGCTCCGCCGCCTCCTCCGCAGGAAGCGGATCCCGTATCCACGGCGTACTCTCCAGTTCCGACCAAATCTGCTCCTTCTGTGGCTTTCTCGGCGCATCCGGCTTCCGAGGCCGGACAGCGCACAGTGGCCACGCCCTATGCGAAGAAGCTTGCCAAGGATCTAAAGGTAGACCTTGGATCGGTTGCGGGAACTGGTCCAATGGGTCGGATAGTCGCCAAAGATGTTGAGGCTGCAGCAGCTGGAGTGACTGCTGTTCAATCCGCACCTGCTTCTAAAACTATTGCTGATCCCGCTCCTAAGGTTTCGGTCGAGCTGGGAAAAGTTGTGCCCTTCACAGCGATGCAGGGAGCTGTCAGTCGAAACATGGTGGAGAGCCTTTCGGTGCCCACATTCCGTGTTGGTTATACCATCACAACTGATGCGCTCGATGAGCTCTACAAGAAGGTGAGACCTCCGTTTAGGAGTAAAAAAATAAGTGTTTTGTTGTTTGTGCGTCTGTTCTTCTACTGCAAATGCTGAGCTTTGGTATTTTTGACAATGCTGTATTAGATTAAATCAAAGGGCGTTACCATGACTGCATTGCTGGCTAAGGCGACTGCTATGGCCCTAACGAAGCATCCAGTGATTAATTCTAGCTGCCGAGATGGCAAGAGCTTCACATACAACAGCAGCATTAACATTGCTGTTGCTGTCGCTATGGACGGAGGGCTTATCACTCCAGTTCTCCAGCATGCAGACAAAGTTAATTCTTCCTAACTCTCTTCTTTTTTCAGTGTTGTTAATTGCTATTTACAAGATATTGACAAGAACAGTCTATCTAGTTGGACATTTACTCATTGTCAAGGAAATGGAAGGAGCTTGTAGATAAGGCTCGGGCCAAGCAGCTTCAACCACAAGAGTACAACTCGGGTATAGTACTTGCAACTGCTGTGAAATCCTATTGCATATAAATGTTTCTTTCCCATGTATGTGGATCTGTCATGCTTTTATTTGTTAATCTCAAAGATGGTTACCCTTATTAGTTATTGTAGTAGACTGCTGCTGTTGGAGTTAAAAGAGATTCTCAAAAATTGTTTTTTTTTTGTAGTGCTGCTTCCCTAAAAGTTTGAATCCCTCATCCTAACGACTGTATCATTGGATTAAGACTTCACTTGAAATCTCTGATAGTTATGCTTGTGTTTGTGCTTATGTCATGTTGTCCATGTTCATAAAGGAGATGCCTTATATAACATGTTTGCTTGCTATACTAATAACTTATTTATGATTGTACTTATGATGCTTCCACTCTGGGTTGGACATCACAAGCTATATAGTTTTGTGGAGTTTGTATTATTATCCTTAATCAATTTGTCATTTCTAGCCCTTTATTGATCATGCTTTCAACCTTTACATAATAAGAGTAAATTGATCATGGTCATATTTTATGTTTTTCTGAATTATAGCTTCACACATCATGAATTTATGGTTGAAGTACCTGCAATTCATGCATGGCATCTGTTCCCCTCTGAAAATCTTGGGTTTTTGTCCTTTCAATTTTCTTGAAATGGAAGCTTTTCTGCCATGGATTTAAATTAAAAATTTTGTGCTTACTTCTCATTCTCCAATTTTTCTCAAGAAATATGTTGGTATTGTATTCAACATTCGCAATCCAGCTATAAAACTTATAAAGAATGCAGAAAAAATACCAAAAGTTAAAAACTTTGGTTTAAGCATCTTATGTTTCATTTATTGAAGAATTTTATAAATTTCAATTCCTTGGAGTGGCACGAATAGAAAGAGGGTCTAAAACTAGGTGAAACATATCTCATATGGCAGCATGGACTCTGACTTCACTTTCAAGCACTGGGATTTGACTGGTTATGAATAAACCTTTGCAGAAACTACTCCATTCCATAGATGAGTCACCTTTTGCTTTAGTTTCAGTGTGACTGTTCATCTTTGAAAGTGTGTAAAAGCTCTATTTGCCTCTACTAAAGCAGTTGCAGCTTATGATCAAAGTACATTCTTTTTGTTTTTAAATCTTGGCGAGGGAAGTGGTAAGAAGCCCTAGCTCAAAGAAAAAAAGGGAGGACATCACTATGGGAATTGGTTGAACATCTCTGTAGCATTAGAATCAAAGAATTGTCAAACTAGTGGAGAAGGCTTGTGGCAACCAATGAGATTTATGGTGACATTGGAGATTTATGTGAAGATAAGGTCAATGAGTTGTGGTTGGTCATGAACACGACATTAACCTTGAACCCAATGGTCTTGAAAAAGACTACTAAGTAAGACATCATGACATTGATGCATAGGAGATGTTGGAAAAAGGGACGAGGAGCATCATGACATTGATGCAAATATGAAATCAGTGGAAGGAATTGCATTTAAAATGAACTAGAAATTTATACAACAGATTTGTTGGTAACTGTTCAAAGGAAAAAAGTTGTTAAATGGTAGTGGCTAAATTTTCTCAATAGAAGTTCACTTATAGAAAGTAGTCATATTGTTAGCTTGGAGGATGTGAAGAATTTTCTTATAAATTTTCATGCATTAAAGTTATTTTATGGATCTTTGACATTTGAAATGTGCATAGCTTAAGTGTTAAATATAATTAATGATGCACCTTAGAGATATATTATGGATGAAATGTCATGACCAGGTGTTAAAACCCTTAAATTGCATGTGTTTGGTATGCAACTTTAAAAACAACAAACCCAAATTAGTTGTCGGGGAGTAAGGTACATGATGAACTAGAATAAACTATAATAGATTTGATGATAATTAATGTTACGTGATTCTATCTTAGTTGGCACTTTAGTTCCATATCAGGCAATATATGATGTTCCTTGTTGCCTCTTAATCTAAAAGTACCTATTGATCCATGTCCCTTTTACCTCCTTGGTGGTGTGAAAATTGAAACTGACAAGTATCGAACTCAGCAATATTGATTGGGTAGACGTGGTGAAGGAATAATGGGAAGAACTTTCTTCTCATTATGAAGAATATGAATTAAGGTAGATAGAAAATACCACAAGTAAAGAGAAGCATGTATGAAAAATGTTGGGAAAACTCAACTTAATTTGAGAAAAACTCTACTCAAATTTTGTGGACAAGATTTTATTTTGGCAAGCATCCCAATAGCAAATACCTTGGCCCCTCAAAGCTTTAATGCTCCTTCCTTATCCTAGAACTCTAATCTTTATTGAGATTTTTTTCTTTGGTTTTTATAAGAGTTCTCAATGTCGGCCCTCATAATAGGTCTCCTTATGCTTGAATCAAACTTTATATGTACGAAATAGTTTTATCAATAAAGTGCTCAGCCTTTATATTTACTGTGTATGCCTTATGCATGTCGCTGAATCATTTATATACATAATTTCAATAATGCACGAATAGAATCTCCTTTACATGATTTTTTTGTTTTTTAATTGTTTTTTTATCATGAATTTTGAGAGTTATCTTTTAGAATTTTTACATAATGCACTCATAATTAACCCTTGGGATCACGGGTGCAAATACTTAACAAAAGAACTACCTGGAAGGAGGGATTCACTCTCATAAGTTGTCACTTGCTATTTGGGAGTTATATGATAGTTGTGATCCTTACATCCATCAACAAAGGGAGTTTTTTTTTTGTTCTGTGTCACCATCCTATTGCCCTCCCAAGGTTCACCTCCATTTGCAATTGATCAACAATTCTTTGAGTTGTAAGGTTGTTGTGCTCTATCTTGCCATCAACTAGAAGTTTTTCTCCTTTGCCTCTTACACTTGCCCTTCCTTCTTGGTATGAATTGTATTCTGGCAATGTATAATAGAAGCCACCATTGCCTCCTTTTGCTTCACCATCTCCATGAAAACCCATACTTGGTCAACAATGCAACTCTTTGTTTTAAAGTCATTGATGGTTCAATTTCTAGAGCCATCTCCCTTGTTATTTCTATTTCAAACTTCTCAATTGCTCTATAAAAGGTCGCAATCTCCAATTCTCTTGCACGATAATGAATTTGTGGTATACCCAAATCCTAAATCTATTATAATTAAGATCTATGCTTTGATACCAAATCCCAATCCATGCCTTATACTGATGCCTCCCTTCAAGAATGCGAACTTAATGTCAACGAGAGTTGAGATGCATTGGATCAACAAATTGGACACAACATAAAGGTGAATGGCAAGAACTTCCTCTCACAAGGAGGAAGAAAAACCAGGGTAGATGAAAATCATTACAAATAGAGAGAAACACAGGAAAAATATAAGGAACATTCTTAATTTTATAATAAAAATATCCTAGAGCTATTTACAACATGTACTCCAGGATGCTATTTTGTAGCAAACAACCTTGCCACTTAACTTCATAAGCACATTCATGCTCTTGGAATTCTGAACTCCTTAAAGATTACTTGTCAGATTCTTTCAAGAATTTACAATCTGAACCCCCACCTGGGTTTTACAGTGTTAAACTTTAGAATTTCTGGATTAGTTTTCTTCCTACTTACGGATTCCTTTCATTGGTTGGGTACAATTATAGACATCCATTTCAAAATTCAAATAGTCCTTTGTGTTGGTGAAAAATATAGGAGATATCATAATACTCTTCCAGTTTCCCTTAAAATATCTTACTAATTCCCTGAATTAGATCATCTTTCGTGTTTATAACTATAAGATTAAAGTTGAAAATCTTGTTTGATGTAGAGCTACTCACTACTCGACATTTTGGTGCTAGTGTGCACTTGTTTTTAAGTTTATGTGCACATGTAATTATAACTTCAGGTTTATAGATTTTTAGTTTCTTCTATAATTATTCACGCATAATTTCTCTTTACATATTGAGTTCTGCTTGCTTTGAAAATTTACTGAAAAATCATTATAATGTGCATATGGTTTGTACAAATCTTGGAGCTCCTGTTCATGCATTATGCATGCTTCTTAACTATATGCATACATAACTTGTTAATAAACACATAACTGCATTCTTTAAGCATAATCCACATTGGGATCTACCTATTTGCACCTTTTCTTGTAATATAACTATTTTGTGAACTGCACACATGTTATCTGCATTGCCTGATTTGCACAAGCTTTATGCTCAAAAGTGCTGTAGTGCATGTAAAAATAACTCTTGCAAGAACTTTTGAGCGTTACTCATTTTCAATAGTGAATGTTGAGAGCTACACTTTGGGATCCTTGTAGCACCCTTGATTAACCCATTGATCACATATAAATCCCAAAGAAACACTTTGTCCTTATATAAATTGGTTGTTAGAAATGATATTGGTTAAATTTACTTGCATATGAGTTTACTAGCAAAAAGTAGTTTCGGAGGTTGAAAAGATTTCTTTTTTAGATTTTAAGCTATAAGCATGTAGTTTTGGAGGAATTCAAATACTGTGAAATGTGTGACTTAAGTTTTTGTTTTTGATGGGCCAATAAGTACCAAATTTTTGTCGGTGGGCAAGAAATCTACACATGAAAGATAATAGTAGCGTATTGTTGTTGTGAACTTCATATGGTCAAAACCATTCTCTGATACCAAATTGGTGGTAGTAGAGAAGAACACAATTGGAGAAAGGGAAGAGGAGAGGAAATAAGGTGGGGAAGCCTAGCCCAACTTTGTTAAGCCTAGAGAAAATATTAATGCATGCATGCACAAAATCTAGGAATTTATTCAAACAATCAATACTTTATGTTTTCATTTCATCAAAAACTTATTTATATGTTATAGTTAATGGAAATTTATAATTTGAAAGATCTCTAAATTTGACTCATCCTAATAACTTCAAACAAATCCTAAATTGCTTACACAAATTTAACAAAACTATAAACAAACATAGATATAAAACATAAGCATAAGTACTCTTAATTAAAATATGAAAATGTCATCCAATTTGGTCTTTGTTCTGCTTAACCTATGGTCTCAAGTTCATGGGCTTTTCGTGTCGAAGTTCCAATATTGTCTCCTTATGTTTAATGGTTTTAACGATTTATATGATTTATAGGTTAAACATTGTTCATTATTGTTTAATGATTTCCTATTGTCCTTATTCTCAAATTGGTATTTGGGAATAAAGGAAATAAGAGTAATTGTGCATTTACATAACTACTTGTACATATTTGGTTTAGAATTCATACCTTAGTGCTCAAAATCTTTGAATGCTAAGTGATTTGAAGGATTTTATGGGAACGGTGATTTTGATTTATCGTTTTCCTTTTGCTTGAAATCTGTAATTATTCTAAAAGAGGTCTATAACAAGAGGACTCCTGATGTTCCCTTTTGAATCTAATAAATTAAGCCAATTAAAAGTTATTTTTGAAGAGCATTTATTATACATTTGTCAACAGTTGTTTCCATGCATCCTAGAGAATAATCTTTGTCATTGAAACAATCTTATAAAATATAGATTTTTTTGGCTACTCTTTTGGAGATTGCTTCTTGTTTGTATTTGGTGTAAACCTTAGTTTATTGAGAATTTTATCCTTATGCTGTTTAGACAATAGATTTCGAAATGATAGAGATGGTGTTAAGATATCTTTTGGGAAATATGTGAATTTATCAAAGAAAGTAAGAGATTAAATCCAAATTTGCAATAAATTTAGTACATTTGTTAACTAGTTGATTACAAGGAGACGACGAGACAAAAAAGACATCTTAAAGATCAGAAGGATGATGTAACAGTGAGGATGGATATTTTTGTGGAGGATAATCGATTAGATAGAGGTGGCCCAAGGGCTTGCATGGTGAAACCGTAAAGGTAGAGATGCCATAGAGGAAAGTGTAGAAGTAAATTTTTGTGGAACATGGGATTGAAAGTGGATAGTTCATGGGTTTTAAAAGAAGCACCATGAATTTCAAGTTTAGGAGCAATTGATGCATAGCTTTTGGAGAAGAAATTCAAAACCTGAATTTAATAGGAACAATATGGGTGTATAGGGGTATAATATATCTATATTGAAAAATAAAATGTTAGCATGCAATTCAGGTTCTCGAAACTAATGGTAAATATCTTCATGTTTTATAGACTTGGAGGATTGAGATGGCTTTGTGGTGAATGGTTGGTTGTTGGATGTTATAAAAACCCACACGTGTTAAATCTTGTGGTTTTTCTGTTTGCTTCCACCATAGTTGATCACTTTGAGGCATTCTAAATCTTTGCTACTGTTAATTTAATTGGTATAGTGTGGCGGTATAGCTCTGCATCTCAATTCTAACATTCTATGTCCATGTTAATGTTCTCTCGGTTCTATGCAAGCACATATTCCTTTGTTTTGAAATCATGTGATTGAAAGTTCATTCATTTGCATGGAACATGATGAAAATTTTTTTATGATTACTTGACAAGTTTATAAATTATGATATAGCATTGTCTCAATATGGAGATTGGCTTTAATATTAGTATCTCTAAATTTTGGCATGTAGGGTTTGGTGTGTTGATAAACTTAATCTTTAGATAATTGTTTTTTGAGTTTTTTAACATTGAGTTACCATACATGGGTATCATCATTGCTCATCATAGTCAGATAGTTGTTTAAATCCACTGGGACATAAATTAGTGTTGATTATGACTTCAATATATGTATATATGTGTGCGCGTGTGCGTGTGTGTGCATACTTGCGCACGTATGCATGTGTGGGCTTGGGCATGTGTGTTGGTGGGTGTACGAATGGAAATTTATTCAAAGATTATTCCTTATATTAAAAGGCTAAGAAGAGTGCTTGATGCATCTTTGAACCATGGCTTTCACCTAAAAAATTGGAGATGGTTGAGTTAATTTATTGATTTGAGATTGTTCTCTTTATTACATGCAAGCATGCCTTTCTTATTGTTTAGAAGTTTAAGTTCTTTGATGAGACTGAACCATAGAAGTCTTGGAGCTATCACGTCGAGGGTTCAGAAGACTGTTCACTTTGGATACATTGGTATGATGAAGTATCTTCTCTTTAACTCAACTACTACAATGCATAAAAGCTAATGGTTTTAGGTTTTGTATTGCAACAAAAAATGACTATATTATACTCATGTGATGTTAAAAGAAATCATGTCATTTTAACTAAACACAAGCTAACAATTTCAAAATTAAAACAACAAAATTCAAAATATTAAACTTAAAGAAAACACTATTTTGTGAAAATATCAAATAAAATACTCATTCCACTACAAATTTGGTAATGTTTTTGTGATGATCTTTAAATCAATCTAACTATGAAGTACTTCTCTTTTCTTCCCATACATATCTATCTTTAGATGTCAAAGTTTATATGTTGGATTGAGAGTCATTCTTGTTGACCTACATTCTTGGCCATGAAATATCCACTGAAATCCTGTCCTAATCTACAATGAACTTTGTGACATGTCTCGCAAATAGAACCTTCACTTCCTAATTCTATGAATGCTAAGCCTTCCATGAGACTTGGCTAGGCGAACCTCTCACATGTTAGGTTGTGAATGCAATGCTTGTACAAGTCCTTGCTCCAAAGCAAGGGCTTCATAAGTATTAAAACATTAATACCTCATCTTTGATATATATCACCTCTAGGTTTTGATTGACTTAAAAAGAAAAAAATAACAATCAAAATGCATATCGATTATCATATGATGCATTACATACAAAAATGAATAAATATTGTGTCAGTTATAATAGTCATTATATCATCATGTTGGTATGCAATAACCTTTTATAAGAACGTCATTTGGCAATTTGAATCAATAAAGTTGTTCTTTTGCAGGTCCTCGGCCCAGCTAATTGATCATGTTCTGTGCTCAACATTGTATCATTTGTCTAATAAGGTTATTATCAACCATATCTCATTCATTCATATGCACACACATCACCAAAATTGTTGTCATCCACATGATAATTAACATTGAAGCCAAAAGGGTAAATATTAACAATCCATATCATGAAAATCACATGAATAGTTGGAGACCAAAATATGTAATAAGATACACATATTGTTGGAGCTATGCTATTATAATTTTTAGATGATTTTGGCATAAGATTTACACTCCAATGATACAATATCATCAAGAATTATGGAAGTGCATCTTCAGCATGATTACTATAAACTAATCGATATATAAACAGTGATATTATCAAAGAAACACAACAAAAAAATTAAAATATGCACAATTGAGAGAATTTAAATGCTACATTAAATAAAAATAGATTACATAACTAAAAACTAAGCCTAAATTATACTTCAATAAATTCATAAGATAGTGAAATGTATATTTATGAAAGAAACTTATTTGATATATGCAACAAATAACCAAAGATAAAGGCAATTACAAAGAAACTTAATTATGAACTATTTTGATACGATCAATAGTACATATAATCAAATATTTATGCAACCATATATGCGATCAACATGTCACATATCTAATATATATATATAATAAATGAGTGATTCTAACAAGATAATAACTATCATGGTAAATTCAACCATTCATAATTGGAGAACATTGGCTAATAAGAATCAATAAAAGATTTGAATTTTTAGGATACAGTAGTTTATCGAGGGATCAACCTTGATCAAGGTGGTAAAGATACTAAGAGAAACTCGAGGAATGATGCAGGGATGGGGTGCAAGATTGGTTCAGGATCCTGAGGATCTAATGGAGCTATTAGACGATAGAATCAGGTTTTGTAATATAATCAAATTGTCCGTTAGGCATCTGAGTGCCTAATTTTGAAGGAATGCTTTGTGATGATTGACAAGAGATGTTGGACTATTTGTTGGTCATGCCATTTGGCTGGCCTGAACTTCTAGATTGGACCAATTAGGCTTAGATAAACCTAAATATTTGATTGTTGATAAAAACGGAAATTGACTTGCTTAAGTTGGAGATTCAAGAGGGAGTTTTGGCGATTAATTTAGATCTAATCAAGTTCACCAAAATTCAGAGAGATTTGTATCTTTTTCAAAAATTATACTTTTAAAAGATCCCTTGTGACTGCAAAATAAAGGATTTGGGCGATAGATGGATCATCTCATATAGGTTCATTTGACAGTTGAGTAAGTTTATTTGATGAGAGTTTTAGTGGTTGATTTGAGAGTTTCAGTAGGAGAGGGTTGAGATTTGATGGAAAGAAGTCAGGATCTAGTAAGGGGAAGTCCATGTGAGGCATGGTCTGGGATTTCTGCAGAGGGCGTGAGATATGTTTGTCAACATTTCCAATTGAGGGATGGGATTGTGAATCAATAGGAGATTTTGTTAGTGCGGCTAAGGCTTGGGGGAGGGGTATTTGTGATCATGAGGAAGAACTATGTGAGAGAACTTAGAGGTGAGAGTTTATCTTTAATGACTAAGAAAATTTCTCTAATGAAGTTAGAGGATTTTCTTTTATGTTTTCTTGCATGTTACTCTTTGCATTGTGGTGTTTCTATGTACACTATTTTATCATCTTCCATGTGAGAAGAATGAGTGCTTTCCACTAGATTTTTTGCAGCTTTGTCCTGTTGATCCAGCCCACCTTTAGCCTATTTGGCATCGGATTGATTTCTCCTTTGTGGATTTGGATTAGGATATGGATCGGTCATGGTGGATTCAGGTGACTTTTTATAGGGTTCTCAATTGATCTATTATTGCTCTGTGGCTTTTGGATATTGTTTGAGTTTTCTCCAAATGAATCATGATAGAAGAAATGACTGAGTTTGGAAAGAAACGTTGGCTTTCTTTCATTTAAGGACATTATTTATTTTTAAACCAAATGACTGATTAGGATTAGGATTTCCCTTGGTTGAGTAAGAAACTGGAGACCATGAGTCATCTGTGGGGCTTGCTCATTGGCCATCTGATATCCTGTAGGAAGACAAAGAAGTTAAAAGAGGAAAACCCTGAGATATAATTATAAAAATCATGTAGAAAAGTCATTAAGGACACCTGTAAATTAGAGGGCAAGCTCATACAGGACATTCCAAGAATATTCCAGAATACAATACAAGTAGGTGACATTGGGCTTGGCTGTCACAGTACTGTTTGTATTGGTATGTCAGGTAGGTGAATATTATTTAACTTTCATGTTGTGGCTCGTAGTACACGGCATCTTTTCCTTAAAAATGTACAGTTTTTCAAGCCATCTCATTTATCCCATAAGAAGTCCTTTTCTAAGTCATGTATAAAGGCTTATTTGGAGATAATGCTTTCTCATCGGAAGTATGCAACATGATTAAAAGTACTAGTCTAATTTTAAGCACTGGAATGCTTCTTATACTTGATAACCTTTACCTTTTGTTTTATGTTTTTCTGCCTGAACCTTCAAAGTTGGTTTTCCTATATAAAGATGTCAAGTTGAATGTTCCAATTAATTATCGAGCGACTGAAAGCTTCTTTCTCTTGTGAAGTATCTGTTTTAGGTGCGAAATCAACATATTTTTATTGGTTTTTTGGTAAAATTTGTAGAAGATATGTTTGTGTAGTCAGTCGGGAAGGCAAAGTTGCTGTCAATTAATGTTCATGTCATTGATTTCCACGTGGTGATAAAAAGCACAATGATTTTTAAACAAGTTTCTTTGGAAGTGATGAAGCATCTGGAAAAATAGAGATTAATGATCTTGCTTTTTATGACATGGATGTTCCTTTGCAGGCACATTCACCCTTTCAAATCTTGGAATGTTTGGTGTAGATCGCTTCGATGCTATCCTGCCTCCAGGAACTGTGAGCATTTATTCTCAAGTTCCAATCTTCAAAGTTATCAGATATCCTTCTATGAAGACACGACAGTCTCCTGCTTTTCTTAGCCGTTAATCTTTGCCATTTCATGTTTCAGGGAGCTATCATGGCTGTTGGTGCCTCCCAACCTTCCGTGGTAGCGACCAAGGATGGTAGAATTGGTGTCAAAAGCCAGATGCAGGTAAACAAGGGATTTTTAATGGGATTCCCATTTGTTTAAAGTTTTTTTAGAAAGTTCATTTACTTTTAGGATCTAATAAAGATTTTTTATTTATTTGATGAACTTATATAGAGTATTTATTTAGCTTTGCAGAAAACATCGATATTTAAAAATTATGACTAATCTCATTATCATTTTGTTTTATATTTTAATATCTTAAGTATTGATTAAAATCTAAGTAAATTTAAATGATCCGTTTAAGCTATAATCCAATTATCTTGCTATAAAATGAACATTAATTTAATTAGTTCATGAGATTAATGAAAGCTCTACTTAAGTAAATGTCTTCCCAAGCTCATCCATATTTAGTCACAAACTGCAATAAACTATAAACATCTTGTTCCTTCTCACACGTGCATTCCTGCAGGTGAACGTTACTGCAGACCACCGTGTCATTTATGGTGCAGATCTTGCTGCTTTCCTGCAAACCCTTGCCAAAATTATTGAGGATCCAAAGGATCTCACGTTTTAGAGCAGAAACTAAAATGATATGGTGACACTTCCTTTGTTCTTTTCATTTCTTTCACTTGTTAATTTATGATAACTATCACATGAATTCACCAAGGCATTACATTTTTGTTTGTGTATTACCAGCTTTAGATGACTGCTTTTGCCTAGCAACTGGTGGCAGTTAGATGAAACATTCACTTTATTTATTGGTTTCTTGAATTTTCTGAAATTTTATGAAACTTGTAAACAATTTTCAATGGGCATTCAAATAAAATATTGAGTTTTCTTTTTGAAGTTGTGCAGTTTCATGTTTGAGCTTTTACTTGCAGCAGATTCATATTACTTGTTTCTGAGGTAACTGAGCCATTGTTTGTCTTGTTATATACTATTATCTTCAAACAATATTTGTAGTTTTGGTTGTTTTTTGTCCAGTGAGGTGAGGAACATGATGAGATTAAGAGAAATAAGATAATGTGATCAGAGTTAAGAGGTATTTGTTAAATTATGATAGAAATATGTTATTTAAAATAAGATAATATAGAAGTTAAATTACAGTAGGATGAGTACTGTAGAAATGTAATAGTTGTCTTATAATAAAAGAAAAAAAATGTCACATGAGGCTTGTCATTGAGCTGGATGTGATCCAATAGAATGTTACTTTCAAATACAATTGCATTTTAATGTAATATTTTGGATGATGGAATGCAACATGTTGATCTTTTAACTAAGTAGTGTTTAAGTCAGTTTGAAAGAAAGGTTCTGAAAAATGGTTTTTTAAAGGAAATTGTTTTACAAGCAAAATAATGATTGAAATTGGTCAGTTACAACAAAAAATGTATTTTTCAAGAGCTGAATTTTATGAATAACAAAATAATAAGTTTTGGTTTATTATAGTAACTAACTTTCAACAAATAAAATAATATAAAATTATGATGCCGATGTATGAATTTTCATAAATTCAAAATGCATATGAAGGTTGAATTATACCTCACCAAATCATTTATCATAAATAAACGCATCTTTTACATCTTACACACAAAAAATGAACCCGTTAGATCATCCTACAAAGCCAACATGAAAATTTCAATTTACGTTCTTGAGTTTCTTTGAACCTGAACGTTCCAATCCTATTTGATTATTCATGGAGTCAATGTTTGATTATAAATCTTATTGTTTGTGCCAGAAAATAAAAAACAGAAAATGAGTTGATGTTTTATGTAGATTTTAGGTCACTTCACCTATTGAAATTATTTTCTTTTTATGACTAAGCCAAAGGATCCAATTTACAGAGCAAAACAAAACATACGAAGTGAAGCTACTTAGTAGACCATCAATCTATAGAAAAGAAGAAAAGAACTTGTCTGCAAGAATTAAGCTTACATGTGTTCGACAACTTGACATTGATGCATTCCTTTTAAGTAGATGGAATGTATATTATATTGCAACACTTTTAGTTGAACTCACACATGTGGACCATAAGTTCCGACTTCCAAACATTTATTTGAAGTGAAACTGCTTTACAGCAATAACTCAGACAACTGGTGGAATTTCAATGCAGCATTAGAAAACTTCGTGTTTGAAAAATTATTGTTTAGACTATAGTTTGCTTGATGCTATTATATTAAATATTTTCTTAATAACTTGATTGGTCTTAACATACTTTTTATTTCCATATCATTAAAGTTATTTTTTGTGCAAAGACAAGTTTTCAGGCTTGATTGTTTTCTTTATCATCTATGAATGTTTGGTTAACCATGCTTAAACAATGTTGTATTCCTTTTGAATATACTAAATGACAAACAAATTTGATAAACCAATTGTGTCTTTGCTTTGATTTCCAAGTTTATAAAAGTTGAATTTGAAAACTTTTGAGTCTTAGTCTTAAGTCAATACTATTTATTGTTATTTAAATTATTCACCCTTTCCTCTTTACTCACATGCTGCTTATGTGTCATAGCTTCTAGCATGATCATTGTTTCAATCTTCTTCAGACAACATATATCTAGTTCACCTCTAGTCATCTTACTTAAGCATCATGCCTACGGAAGTTTGGCTAACCTAACTACTAAGTCAATCAAGTTGTTTCTTTTATGTTGAGGTAATATTCTTTCTGTTTTGTTCTCTTTAACTTGACTTGAACACCTTGCACAAAACTAAACTCAAGTTATCTTTGAACAGGTTGGTCATACGTGTTTATTGGTTAACCATTTTTTTTTCTTGCACAAGTGCTTGGTTACCTTGCATATTTGATTGTTACTTCAGCACCTTTCAAGTCTAGAAAGAGCTAAATGACTAATGTCAATGGATCTCGTGCTGATTCATAGTTGCTTACGCTCATCTTAGTTGGTCACTTACCAAATCCAATTGCCATCATGCATGACAAATTTCTTTATTTCCCATTGTCTTTATGAAAACTCTTTTGTACCTAATGTTAAAAACTTTTTTTCACACCTTATGAATTACATAATTTTGCATAATATCAAATCCTTCACTACATTCTCATTAACTTATTACACCCACTTTTCATATGCTAGGGTTTTAGCTCCTTGGATTATAAGAGGAAGCTAATTGACCAATAAAATTTGGGATTTAAAAAAGGCAATGAGTGAATGTCGGTTGATATCTTAAAAGAAGAATCATTGGATGAAGTGAAGCTTTTAGTAGGATTCTATGTGAAGAGATACAAAGTTGAATTATCTTATTATTGCAACTATATGATTGATTTTAATAATTATGTTAGAAATCATAGTCTTAAGATGTTGATAAGTTTTTTAAGGGTAAAACCCAATTGATTTAGAGTGAGACAACGTATCTCAATATAGTAAGGTCACGAGTCACATTTGATATAAGAGTAAAATCCCCTCTTAATTCAATATCGTTTGAGTTATTCTCCCATAGTGTCTCCCTCCCCATCTTGACTCAAATGGGATTTGTCATTAAAAGATTTCTCGACATCTTAAAATAATGACAACTTATAGAAACACTAGAATCATTTTCGAAGTAGCCAATGTCATACAATTCAACCATGTACCCATCCATCTAGAAGTCTTCCAATAGCTATGTCTTGCCTAGTGGTTTTTCTTTTTGGACATCACCTAATATTCACTCACACTTCTATGTCTTAGAGGTTACAACCACACCAATTTCTGCTTAGTTTATACTTAAACCAAATTGAACTTTGTTGATGTAAGAAATAGATTTGAGGAATTTGAACAAAAACTGAAGACAATGACAAAGAAGTCTGAATGGATGAAATTCTCAAATCGATTTAAAATAAGAATGTAGCACACCTTTAAGACAAGTTGACATGGTACAGCAAAGTTCTAATTAAGATGCTTTGATTTGCTAGTATGTAACACTATTGAAAGATGTCTCGTTGATATTGAAATAACGTGATTGATGTTGAGATAGTGCAGTAAGATACAATGACTCTGCTCGGATTAGTGGTGACTTGGTCATGATTGGTGGCGATTCAATAGGGATCGGTGGCGTCTTAGACTGGATCAGCAGGGAATCGTCTCAGATCGATGGTGAATGGGCCCAGATCGACAACAAATCGGCTTGAATCGGCAATGTGTAGGATGGATTGATGGAAAGTCAGCTAGATATGCGATGAATTGGTTAGAATCAGTCTCGAACAGCTTTGGATCAGTGTTGAATTGGCTCAGGGGTGGCGACGAATTAGCTGAACGAGCGCGAGTCAACATGGACCGGTGCGAATCAGCTTGAGCGGGTGCGAGCTGACTTGGGTATGCGTGGGCCTGTTTGGATGAGTGCGGTCAATGCGGGTCAGCATGGGTCGACACAGGTGTGCGGGTTGACACGGGTCAACAAGTCGATGCGGGTCGGCAAGTTGACGCATGTCGACACATGTATGCGTAGGCACAAAAGTTGCTTTCAAGCGCAGATTTTTTTTAAATCCCTAAAACACGTCACCGACACTTGGGAAGATGAATGCCTTCTCCTGCAAAGAAGGAAATGTGGTGAGGGGTTTTGAGGCTCAAGAAGTGAAGAAAATGAGGGATCTATGGCAAAGGAGAAGAAATTGGTGAGGGTTCCAGCCAACTCTGGATTGCGAATAGAGGAAGACAAAGCTTACTCGTCTTGCGATTAGTCTTCAAAAATGGGCTCAAAGGTTTCGACCACGTCAAAGAGGATTCTCGAAGTTAATCCTTCTCCCTCTCTCCTTGCTTTTGCTTCCTCCGGTCCCCATTATGGTTTGCGGGAAGGGAGATTTATAGCCGCGCTCGGTGAATGACCCCAAGACCACGTCGAATTCGTATTTCATTCTTTAATATGGTGTGGTGGCTTGCGAAGTGTAGTAAGTCTTTCATATTGGTGGAGTGCTCTTCCAAACTATCATTATTATTTTTTTTATTTTTTGGAGAGTTTTTCTACATCTTCAAACTTGTTTATAATTTTGTTCTAATACAAAATGTGAGATTAAAGTTTCACCATGTTGTGATATTGTTTTCTTAGGTCACCTTGACATCTTCAAGGACATACAATATTATGTAAACACAAGAATCAAACCCTTAATGTACAATTTGAGATAATTCAACACTGTATCCCCTAGAAATCCATTAGGATCCACCCCTTGTTCAGTGATTCTCTCATGAGACAAGTCCTAATGTTCATATCCCCACCCTTAACTCAGCTTTAAACCATATCATACAATTAGAGGGTTTTGCTCTTATGCTAAATGTGACATACTGCTCTCATTATATCAAGGTAATGTCCCATTAGGTCATCCAATATTGACTTAAGGTTTTGCCTCAAAAGGAAACTCGATATCTTAAGACCATGACATCTCATAAAAAAATCAGAATCAATCCCTCAGTTGCCATTGTGGAATAAGTTAACACTATACATCTTTACTAAAAAAACCTTAATAGAGTTACTTCTTATCCAATGATTTATTTCTAAGGACATCACTTAGCATTCACTTGTCTCTTTCCATCTTAGGTGTTACAAGATTAGCTTTTGCTTGGTTCATCCTTAAATTAAATAATATTAGTAGAGGGTTTTGCTTTAATGCCAATATGATATGTTGATATTACAAGGTTAATGTATTTTCTCCTTATGTGATCCCATGTTGACCTAAGTGTTGTTTTTTATTGAAAATGTATCACAACATCACGAGGCCATGACATCTTATATAAACAAAAGAATGGATCCCTTAATGACTAATGTGGGATAATTTAACCTTACACCCCCTCTATTTAAAGACTATCATGAGCCACTTTAGCAATTCCTCTTATGGAATAAGACTCGAAATTCACATCATCATCTTCTCAGAGTTTGGTGTTATAGGTTATCTAGATTCTATTTAGTTTGTCCTTAAATACCATTAAATCAATAAACAGTTCTGTTTTGATACCAAATGTGATATGTTGGTTTTACTATATCAAAGTTTTGTGCTATTGGGTCGCCCAGACCCCAGTGATTTTTGCTATAATAAGTATCTTAATATCTTAAAATCATGATATCTCATGTAAACATAATAATAAATCTTCTAGAAGCATATGTAATGTCACTTCTTGCTCATTAAATCCTCTCTCAAGACATTATTTAATATTCCCTTGCTATTCTTTTTTATCCCAAGTATTACAGGCTTATCGGCTTCTACTTTCTTGAGAAATCACCCGATATTCACCCCCTATCATTTTTAGTCCTAAATGTTATAAGCTCACAAACTTCTTATTGATTCATTCTCAAACCATATAAAACTAGTAAAATGTTTTGCTTTGATGCCAAATATGATATCTTTGTTGCCCTATATCAAGATATTTTTTTTTAGCTTGCCTCATCCTAACCCAAGTGAGTTTTACCATCAAAAGGAAACTTGACATCTTAAAATCATGTCATCTCATATAAATATCATAATTGATCTCTCAATAACCAATGTGAGACCATTCAACCATGTAACCCTCTACTTAGAAGATTATAATGAAACTTTTCTTGTCCACTTATTCTTCTCTCAAGATATCACTCAATATTCACTTGTCTTTTTTTATCCTTTGTGTTACTAGGGCATCAGCTTTTGTTTGGTTTATCCTTAAACTATATCATATTATAAACATATTTTGTTAAGATACTAAATGAGGCACTTTGGTCTTACTATTTTAAGATATTGTTTTCTTGAGTTAATTTTGATTCAATTAGATCTTTTACTCCAAAGAAAACTTGATGCATTAAGATCATGATATCCCACATAAAAACAAAAATTAATCCATCAATAGCCAATATAAAACAATTTAACCTTATGCCTCTTCATAATAAGACTATAAAGAGCTATTTCTTGTCTAATGTCTTCTCTCTAGAGTTATCACCAGACATTTAATTCTTATCTTTTTCCATTCTAGATTTTACATAGCCATTAGTTTCTTGGTTTATCCTTAAACCACACAGACTAATGAAGGATTTTGCTTTAATATTAGATGCAACATCTTTCTCTTATTATATCTACCTATGGTTACTTTGATCATGTTATTTTGACTAAATAGGTTTTTTCTTCAAAAGATATTTCAACATCTTATGAAACATTATCTCATACAGATACAAGAATCGATCCCTCAATAACTAAGAGATAATTCAATCATATACCTCTCCACTTAAAAGACTCTAAAAGTAATTACTTGTTTAGTGATTTTTCTTATGAGATAAGACCCAACGTTCACATCCTTGTCTTTTTTAGTCCTAGGTTATTATAAGTTTCCCAGTTTTTGCTTAATTTATCCTCAAATCACATAAAATTAGTAAAGAGTTTTATTTTGATACACAGTATGACATCCTAGTCTTATTATATCAAAGTATTGTGCAATTTGATTGCCCCATCTTTTAGTAACCATATGATATCTCATATAAATACCAAATCAATCCCTTAGTAATCATGTGAAACAATTCAACTAGCACCCCTTCACTAGATTTTAGAAGTCACTTCTCATTTAGTGATTACTCTCTTGAGACATCACCTAATATTTACTCCCCACCCTTTTTGATTTTTGGTGATATAGGCTACTACTTTTTTTTTTGGTTTATCCTCAAACAAAATAAGACTAATAAAAGATTTTAGTCTAATATTAAATATGATATCTTGGTATCATTATATTGAGATATTGTCTCCTTGGGTTACCTCTTTATGACCCAAGTAGGTTTTTTTCCTTGACAGATGTCTCAACATTTATAGATCATGGCGTCTTACATACAATCTTTTAGCAACCAATGTAAGATAATTCAATCATGTGCCTATCCGCTTAAAATTACATGAGCCCCTCGTTATCCAATGATGAACAAAAGAGATAATAAGGAAATCTGTCTACAAAAACGTGCGAAGAAATATTTCATATCTGGTTCAATACACATATTGGCGTGAATCAAAATACTAATCAGAAAATGAAGAATTTTCGAAAAATGAAAAACAAATTTACTATGATTTTTAAAGGAAGTCTCTATGATTTCTAGAAAACATGCATCTTAAAGGATGGGGTGAGAGTGCTTTTGGGCTTATTCCTATTCTTTCATACCAACAAATCTAGAAAAGGAAATGAAGAGAATGGAGGCATTTACTATATTAAGACCAACAAAACTTGTAAGGTTAATGACAAAAAGATGATAGAGGTGGTGTTAAGTTGTCTCAAGGAATGCCAACTCTAGCAAAGCTTATATTGAACAAACTAAGTGTTCATTTCAAGCATTATTATGATTGAATTGTTGTTATATGGATTGAAAATATGAAGTCTTGTAAGTTTTACTTCATGTTATAAATATATATTCATTTACCGATTCCATGACATTAAAATCATAAATGTCACAATTTTTTTATCAACAATTTTGTTGTTGTGATATTTTTTTATAGATCTTTTTCTTATTATGCACACCTAACTGGTGGTGATTGTTGAGAGGGTTAGAGTATGAAAATTATAAATACAATTTTTTTTATTTTATTACATATAGATTAATATGGTTTATGAGTGAGAGATAAAATTAATCAATTTGATCAAATTTATTAATCAAATTAAATTTGACCCAATCGAGATTTTCTCATGCTATCTTGGATCAATCTCATTTTCTCAATTGTTCAATGTGTCGTCTTTGCACCAACTTCAGAAGTTTTAAGATTTCCTCTCTCTCTCTTTCTGTCTCTCTCTTTCTTTTGCTCTATCTTTATCTTTCTAAAATTGTTGAACATGTATTAAAGCATATATTTAAAAAATGATCATTATATTTCTTAAATCTCACTTATTAGATTTTAGAATCCTTAATAGGCTTAAACTTTTATTAAATCTCCATACCACTTTCAATCTCATTGAAATTGTTACTATTGGATTTCATGTATTTTATTCTATAGCATTTAGCTTTTTCTTCTTTCTTTTAGAAGCCGATCATATATTATGATTGATACAATATTTATTACAAAATACACTTTCCAAATATTTTTCACATTTTATGTACTTCAAAGTTTCAAATATAATGATATTCCTTTGAATCAGACTTGATATCGAAATTAGAAAGTACAAAATGTTCAAGATTGAGTTGTTGGATCAATAAGCTAGTAAGACCGTTCAACAAATTAAGGATCGAGCTAAGATCTCATAATTGTATGCCATAAAGAGTTGGGTACGTTCAAAGGTAGTGATTAGGCTTAATTAATGTTCATATTAGCAAGCAAAGCTACTTGAGCCTTATTTGATATACCAAAACTTGGTGTCAACCTAAACATAACACTATGGTTGAATGAACATATTTGAGGTTCTCTTGCAAAAATCCATGGATGTTGAAAAATATGTTGCTTGTCATTCTCTTATTCCCAACCAAGATTCCTTTTAGATCATGTTGCCCTAAGGATGAGCTAATCTCCTCCATCCACCAAGTTAACAACAAAAAAACCCCTTGGTCCTCTTCAAAAAAGGGTCATCTTCACCATCAAGGTGCAAACTTGGATAGAGGTCATCTTGTTAGATTTGTCCTTTTGGGAAATAAAAACACTCGCTTTCCTTGAATCATTTCCTGCATATGCCCTTGGGCTCGAAGGGAAGAAGCACCACAATTGGCGGTAAAATGAGTTATATCCAGCAGCCATGAAATAACTACACATAAGAAATACCCAGCTGTTGGCCTGCTCATGCTTCGTCATATAGCTTGAGAACCCAACTCGGTAGAAGAAGCTCCTTGTCGATCTATGGAAGAAAAGAGCTCCTCTAAAGTGCTCTGCCATCTACCCTTCTCTCATTTTGCCTCCCCTGACGAGAAAGCAGCCGTTCCAAAGCGGCGAAGCAAGCATTTTTCATACGAAGACGAGGAGAGGATGGACGCGCTTTGGGAGGACTTCAACGAGGTGAGAACAAGTGATGTTAAGAAGGGCTTTGAGCTTGTGAGAGTCGCGAGCAAACTGGAGGGGATGCAGCTCGGTGCGGTGGAACTCTGCCATGCGAATGCATTGCGTTTTGTTCGTCGGAGGTCAGGTCTTCTGAGTATGCTGAAGGTGTTGAAAAAGCTGTTTCTGCTTCGGAGGAAGGCCTCGGAGAGGAGGATGCCTCGATTTGGTACAAGTAATTAGCATCTCTTGCTGTGTAGGTTTTAGGGCTTTGGAGGACAGGTGAAGGTGGAGTGACGATGCCAATGTTTCGTTCGGAAGAAATGCCAATTGATCAACTTTGAGTTTGGAATTTTTCTGCAATTTAGGAACTTGGGTTCTCTTTGTATATTGAAAATTAATTTAATTTTTTTATTTTAATTTACATTTAAAAAATATCATTTTTTTAATAAATATTTTAAAATACATTATATATATATATATATATATATATATATATATATATATATATATATATATAAACCATTTTCCCGCTTTTTATTTTTTTAATTCATATCCATTTTTCAGCTTTTCTCCCAGGCGACGGTCGAGAAGCGAATTGCCACGTGTACATAGCCCACTTTCTTCTCCGTTCTTTGATCGCCGAACCTTCGCTTTCCGGCATACGACAGTGGACGAGACGCGGCAAACTTCTCATCCTGGACTCCGCCCGGAAATTAATTCTTTTAATTAAGAACGGAAAGCAAGCAATTTTTCTTCGTCTCGGATATCAAAAGCTCAAAACTTTTTCGATTCCACCATTAGAAATTGTAATAAAAAACGTCTCAAATGTCATAGGAATCACATCCCGTGTTCGTATCGAACTCCTCACGATTATGAAACAAAACCGTAATGTAATACCGTAACGGTAACTGAAAAGCGGTGAAGGCAGAGGATCCTCATGATCCCGATTTGAACGGCCGGTACACTTTGAGATCGCCGACCACTCCGGCGATGGACCCGACGGCCGCGGCGACGGAGATCACGAGGCAAGCAAAGCTCAGCGTCTGAAGGCAGACCCACCTCGTACTCCACTTGGGCACCTTCTTCTGAACTATGTACATCTCCACCGGAAAATAAACCGTGAGAGGCCAGAACCCGAGCGCGCCTAGGAGGCCCACGACGTCGTTGAAGAAGGGAAGCAGCATGGAGATGACGGTGGTCAGCACGACGAAGGCGGAGCGCCAGACGAGCCGGAAGAGGTTGAGGTTGTAGGACTTGTTGGAGCAGAGTCGAATTCTGATCTCCTTGGAGAAGAACTTGGAGTCCGGCCATGTCCGGCTGGCCCATTTCTCGATGAAGGCAAAGAGGGGTTGGCAGTACACCTGGTAGGCGCCGACGAGGTGGATTACTATGGCGGCGTTGGCAATGTCGAGAAGCCAGAAAGGATTGTAGAAGCCGAAGCCGGTGAGGAGGTTTCCTGGTGCGGCGTCGCCGAAGGCGGCGTATCCCATGCATCCGCAGAGCATGTAGAATACGGTTGTCACAGCCACGCTTACAAGGGTTGCCCGTTTCATCACCTTGGACTCCGACGGGGGCGGCGATTTTATGGTGTCCTGTAGCAGAGCAAGTGGACCAAGTGTAAGGGAACGGAAAACTATGCAACTCTGCAGGACATCAATTGGTTTTAAGTGCTGGAAGTACTTGGATTTCGATGAGGATGATCGAATAGGAATAAGCGAAGGCGATGTCACCAAATGCTTGAAGACTTCGCCAGATTTTCTGAGTCTGCGTTACGGCTCCGATGCTCACTCCGGTGAGACTTCCCTTAACCCCACCATTTGCTGCAAATGTTCATGTGGGTTTTCTAGTTATGATGGCAAGAAAGGAGAGGCTACTTCAAGGAGTGTGGTAATGAATGAGTTTGGGGACCTACCAACGACTTGGACGACTCCGAGTGCAAGGCCAATGGAGGAGTAGGTAAAGGACATGACTGCGGCAACTATGGAAAGCCACCATATCTGATCGAAGTCGGGTATTTGAGAGAATATGATCTGTGTGACGCCGAAGATTATCATGTAGGGGTTGCTTGAGATATGACACGGACTTTGGTGTCCCTTCTCATGGAAGCAATTCGACCTTCGGATCGCCCTATGTCAAAATTTTACAAAAAAAAAAGTTAACAAAAGCTGTTCTGCTTTTCCAATCCAAAACATGGGGTTGTGAAGACAAGAAGCTCCACTTACATCATGCTAATAGAGGCGGTAATGGTGTATCCAATGGCCACTCCAAAGAGATTCACGTACTGAACGACGCCGCAGATCTTCACCTTCATGCCGCCTGTGAAAAGATGATAGTTCGAATTTCAGTGATATCTCATATAAATACCAAATCAATCCCTTAGTAATCATGCAAAACAATTCAACTAGCACTCACTCCTTCACTAGATATTAGGAGTCACTTCTCATTTAGTGATTACCCTCTCGAGACACGACCTAACATTTACTTCCCACCCTTTTTGATTTTGGGTGTTATAGAACACCACTTTTTGTGTGATTTATCCTCAAACCAAATAAGACTAATAAACAAGATTGGTAAAATAGTAAATATGACATATTAGTCTTATTATATTGAGATATTGCCTTCTTTGGTTGTCTGTTTATGACATAAGTAAGTTTTTCCCTTGATAGATGCCTTAAAATTTATAAGTCATGGCGTCTTACATTCAATCTTTTAACAAGCAATACGAGATCATGCAATTATGTGCCCATCCACTTAAAATTACAAGGAGCAACTCCTTGTAATTTCTATATCTCTTTCATATTTGAAAAAATGGCAAATAAAAATGCCTTTTCATTTGATCTCTTTCATATTTGGTTATCTATTATGGATTTATCTATTGAGATATGTAAAATCTCATTTAGTACTTACATCATAGGTCTACATCCCATGTGTCAACAACACCGAGAGTAAGAAAAGATGATGCTGCAGGAGAGCTCTTTCCATTAGATAAATGGGAAAGGGAAAGGTTTGGTATTAGTAAATTTGTTAAAAAAACATGTTTTGTTTATATATATTTTAAATTTTGGAGTCGGTGTTGTCTTACCGTCGGGTTCCTACCTTGGGTTTTGTTCTTTGTCCTCACTTAAATGCTGTATCTCACGATTCTGATATTAATTTTATTATGTAGTAATACTTGATGTAGGTGGGGGCTTGACAGGGTTGTACCAGAGCTTTGGTTCAAGAATATGTGAGAAATGGGGGTGAGGACACCAGTACAGCATATAAATTTGCATCTTTAATGTTACTTTTATCTTAGACATTAGTTGTCAAATGACCTATATGGTTTTGCAGGATTGCAATATACTCCACATCATGAAAGATCTGAATTTGAAAGTATAGAGAAGGGTAAAGACAGAGAGCAATAAGGAGATACGCAACAGGAATTAGTGCAAACCTTAGTCTCTTTGTTGATATCAATTGGAAGCACTGGTAGCCATAGAGGAGAGGCATATATCGACTTGGTGGTTGACCAATTTTAGTGAATGCATCCTCCTTTTGCTGGGGAAGATGATCCTATGATTTTTGAAAACTGGTTAGAGCAAATGAATATTATCTTTGAAGGGATGTCTTACTCAGTTGATAGAAAAATGGCCTTGGCAATTTTCGTACTAAAAGATGCTGTCAGACTGTGGTGGAGTTCTCGACATTAGCTTCGATTTTCAAGCCGACCAATGAAAGACATCTCCTTGAGAAGATAAATTAATCTATTTTTGCCAAGGGAGAAAAATTCCTATCATAGCTATGCTCAAAGCCCAAAAGCTATTGAAGAAAGGATGTGTAAGTTGTGTAATATCCATTGTGGATTTAGATAGACAATTTTGTCAACCTTCAAAAGTACCAATAGTTAAAGAATATTTGGATGTCTTCCTGGAGGAATTATTAGGGTTACCCCAGATAGGGAAATTGAATTTGAAATTCAATAGATTCCTGGTACTGAGCCAATTTCGAAATCTCCTTATCGTATGGCATATGCTGAACTACAAGAAGTCAAAATACAACTACAAGAATTAAGGATTTATTAGGCCAAGTGTGTCCCCATGGGAAGCATTATCTATTTGTGAAAAAGAAAGACGGTAGTCTTCATATTTGTGTGGGCTATCGAGAAATCAATAAAATCACTATCAAGAGCAAATATCTTTTACCTCGGATTGATGAGTTATTTGATTAGTTACATGGAGCAGTTGTATTTTTCAAAATTGATCTACAATCTGGATATCATAAGTTAAAAATCAACCAAGAAAATGTTCCAAAGACAGCTTTCAGAATCAGGTATGGACACTATGAATTCTTAGTACTACCCTTTGGGCTTACCAATGCACTAGCAACCTTTATGGATTTAATGAAACGAGTGTTCAAGAAATATTTGGACCACTTTATTATTTTTTTTATTGATGATATCTTGATTTATTCCAAGTCCTTGGAAGAACATGTGACACATTTGCATTTAACATTATAGACTTTGAGAGAAAACCAATTATATGCCAAATTCTCGAAATGTGAGTTTTGGTTATCCAAAGTCATTTTCTTATGATATGTTGTCAGTGTAGAAAGGATCTCTGTAGATCCACAAAAGATTTTGGCTATCATAGATTGACCAAGACTCTCAACTATGATTGAGGTCAGAAGCCTCTTGGGATTGGCTGGATATTACAAGAAGTTTGTAAATGATTTTTCTCAGATTGTCACACCATTAACCAATTTAACACCAAAGACAACAAAATTTGAATGGGATGCAGCTTGTGAGAATAGCTTCTAAATACTGAAAGAGAAATTAACTACAACTCTAATTCTAACAGTGCCAAAAGGCACAGAAGGTTATCAGATATACAGTGATGCCTTATTGTAAGGGTTAGGCTGTGTATTGATGCAGCATCACAAGGTAATTGCATACGAATCTAGCATGAAAAGAATTATCTTGTGCATGATTTGGAGGTAGTAGCTATAATTTTTGCCCTAAAAATTTAGAGACATTACTTATATGGAGTTAAATATATGATATTTACTGATCATCAGAACCTAAAATATATCTTCACTCAAAGGAAATTAAATTTTAGACAAAGAAGATGGTTTGAATTTATTAAAGATTATGATATAGAAATTGCATATCATCCAAGTAAAGCAAATGTGGTGGTAGATGCTCTCAGTAAGAAAGCTAATATTAATAACTTATTAATTATCCCAGAAGAAAAGCAATTGATCTTTAAGATGGACAAGTTGTAATTAGAATCTGAAATACAAAGAAATACGACATTGCTAGCTCATCTATCTGTAAGGCCAGATTGGTTGATGTTTATTAAAGGAGACTAGGCTAAAGATCTAAAACTACAAAAGAAAATCCAAAGGGTTCACAAAGGATAAGAATCTGAATTTAAATTAGATCAGGACGGTCTACTTCGATTTCAAGATAAATTATGTACACCAGCGCATCAGCAATTCAGAGAAATACTATTAAAAGAAGCTCACAACTCTCGTTATTCCATACATCTAGGAGAGAATAAAATATATCGAGAGCTAAGACAACAATACTGGTGGCCAGGGTTGAAGAAAGATGTGGCTAATTAGGTTCAAAGGTGTTTAATTTATCAGCAAGTCAAAGGAGAATAACAAAATCTTGGAGGATTACTACAGTCATTACTAATACCAAAATGGAAATGGGAGGAAGAGACAATGGATTTTGAAGTTGGATTACCAAGATCACCTGCAGGTCATGACACAATTTAGGTAATTGTGGATAGCTTGACAAAAACTGCTCATTTTCGTGATATAAAGACAACTTATTATGCTGAAAAATTAACTCAAGAATACGTAAAGCAAATTGTCAGGTTGCATGGGATACCAAAAGTTATTATCTCTGATAGAGATCCTAAATTTACTTCTCACTTTTGAAAGAATATACATCAAGCTTTTGGTACAAGTTTTAAGGTTCAGTATAGCGTTTCATCTTCAAACAAATGGTCACTCAGAAATAATAATAAAGACTTTGAAAATTTGTTGCAACTTTGTATTTTAGATTTTGGAGGAGATTGGAAAAGTCACCTACCTCTGGTAGAATTTGCCTATAATAATAGTTATCAGTCCAGTATTGGAATGGCTCCATATGAAACACTTTATAATAGAAATTGTTAATCATCTCTATATTGGAATGAAGGGAAGGAAAGAAATTTGATGGGTCTTGTATTTGTTGAAGAAGTAACTGAAAAGATCAAAACTATTCAAAGAAAAATGAAAGCAGCATAGGACATACAAAAGAAATACTATGATATCAAACACCGAATGATAAAATTTCTAGAGGGGGAGCATGTATTTATTAAAGCAAGTCTAACAAAATGTATCATAAGGTTTGGAAAGATAGGAAAATTAATGCCTAAATTCATTGGTCCTTTTCAAATACTTGAAAGGGTTAGACGAGTGGCATATCGGCTTGCATTACCTCCTCAGTTGACAGAAGTACATAATGTTTTTCATGTCTTAGTGTTAAGAAGATACATTTTAGATCCATCCCATGTGATGAGTTACATGGATCCAGATGTAGAAATTGAGAAAGATTTAGCTTATCCAGAAACACCAGTGAGGATTCTTGATCGACAAGAGAAAAGGTTAAGAAGCAAAGTTATTCTCATGGTTAAAGTCTTATGGCATGGTCAAACAAAAAGAGAAGCTACATTGTAACAGTCTTATTTTTTTTTTATTTTATTTTTTGTTGAAAGAGCTCTTTCAGACGAGTCTAACGGTGTTTAGTTTGTAATTTTTTTAGTTATAAGGAATAAATTATGAATTTTTAAAGATTTGGATAGATTTGTAATATTGAGGATATATTTGTAATGTTGTAAATGTTGGCATAGTTCAATTCATTTTTAGTGGAAGATAAATTTGTAAATTTAAAGTTGTTCGCTGCGCTGGGTATATATGCAATTTTGGGAATTTTGGCCAAATTTATTTCTTCGAGTGGAGGATATATGTGCAAATAAAAAATTGGGAAGGGGTGATATGCAAAGTGCGGTTCACGAACCTTCAGGCAAGTTGGTTTTGATCGCGGTTATAAAAGTCGAAACCCGGGTGCGTTTAAAAAGCACTTCTACTAACACCGACTGCGGGGAGGTTATCGGAGTGCGAGGGCAGGATTTCCAACGATTGCCGCAGTGCTCAGCAAGGTTCCGACACGCTATAGTAACAGTCGATGAGGATTTCAGTAAGGTAAGAAATAATTTCTTTGTCATCGGGGTTGTGAAAAGCTTTCCAGTGAGCGACGAAAACCGTGAGGGTGGAAGCTGAGCTGGATTCTACCAATTCAGCACGTGAAATGGTCGATTCAGCGCCGACGAAAGGTTTCGGTTTCGCCGGACGCACATGAGAAGAATAGGAATCGGTTCAGGTGGACCGGGTTTGCATTGCTGAACCGGGCGCACTAGGCACGGGCGGTCCAACGTCGCGGAAGAAATTTAAGGGATTTTGGGATTATTTTAGCTGTTTGGGAAATATTTTAGAAAGTGAGATTTTTGGTTGGTAGGCACCAGGTTTTAGAAAGTATTTTTTGGCTAATAAATATATTTTAAATTGATTATGTTTGCATTTATGAGTTCGTAGGACATCAAGAAGAATAAGAAGTGAGCAAGGCGATTTGTACAGTAAAATCAGGTAGTTAAATTCCTAACCTTGTGATGTAGCATATTATTATGTATTTTTACATGATTTTTCTTACTGTTACAGTATTTTGATTGTTACATATTAATATTGTTGCATTTGGTAAAGAAAGAAATAATATGATATAATATGTTAAGATAAGAAAGGAAGAAGCAATATGGAACGAAAGGTCTTTTGACATGGTATGGATTAATGTTTGGAAAATGGAAAATATAAAAATAAGATTCCTAGAGAACATTATCTTCACCACTAAGCCCAACGTGTTAGATCGCAGGGTATCGATCTTCGGAACAGATATCTGCCTAGTGTTATGTGCTATGACTCCATGATAATTACACCAGGTCCAGCGTGTTGGATCGCAGGGTATGGTACCATACCTACCTGGTGGCACTAGGCCCAGCGTGTTGGATCACAGGGTATCGACCTTCTGATTAGATATCTGCCTAGTGTTGTTTGCTTGGTTGGATGTCGGTTGGAGGTCATTTGCTTGATTGGATCCAGAGGATAATACGTCAAAGGGAATCGGGCCCGGTCACAACTATAAGGAACTCGTATTTTTTTTGGTTTTTTTATCTGATATTATATATGACATTTGGTATGGTTTTAGCTTTATGCATATGATTCCTCTTTATTGTTTATGATAATTTGATATCTCTTTTTCATAATTGGTTAGATATTGTGATTTATCTACTGAGACACATAAAATCTCATTTAGTGCTTAAATCACAGGTCATGCAACCACTACATCTATAGAAGAGCCATTTTCACGAGATGTGTGAGAGAGGGAAGGTTTTGGTGTGATTAAATTTTAAAGTTTAAAAAAACATGTTTTTGTTTATATAATTTGGATTTTTGAGTTGGTGTTTGTCTCATCGTCGAGTCCCCACCTTGGGTTTTGTTCATTGTTCTTACTCTGATGGTAATTTTGTTATGAAGTGGTACTTGATGTATGTGGGGGCTTGATATACATGGGAAGTAGAGGCAGACATAATCACTTAGTACCCAGAGCTGTTCTAAATTTTGGGACGAAATTTTTGAAATGAGGGAAGATTGTAACAGCCTTAGTTTTTCTTTTATTTTATTTTATTTAGAGAAAAAGCTTTTTGAGACGAATCCAATGGTGTTTAGTTGTAAATTTCGGAGTTCTAAGGAATAAATTATGAATTTTTAAAGATTTGGGATAAATTTGTAATGTGAAGGATAGATTTGTAATTTTGTAAATGTCGGCATAGTTCAAATGCGTTTTGGTGGAAGATATATTTACAATTTGTAAAAGTTGTTGGCTGAGCTAGGTATATGTGCAATTTTAAGAATTTCGATGCAGGTTTATCTCTCCGAGCTGAGGATAGATGCAAATAACGAATTTAAAAGGGGATTTATGCAACACTAGTCGGTTCTCAAGGTTTCTGCAGTCGGTTCAGCGATGGGTATAAAGGCAAACCAAGGTGCATTTAAAAAGCACTTCTGCGAAAAATATAGTGAGATCATTAAGAGATCCATTCTTTTATTTATATAAGATGCCATAGCCTCGTGATGTTGTGATACAGTTTTAGTAAAAAACTCCATTAGGTTAACATGGGATCACATAAGAAGAAAATATATTAACATAATGAGATCAACATATCACGTTGGTATCAAAGCAAAACCCTTCACTAATATTATTTTGTTTAAGGATGAACCAAGCAAATGATAATCTCATAACACCTAAGATGGAAAGGGACAAGCAAATGCTAAGTGATTTTCTTAGAAAGAAATCATTGGATGGATAAGCAACTCTATTAAGGTTTTTTCGTAGATATGTATAGTGTTAAATTTTTTCACAATGGCTACTGAGGGATTGATTTTGATATTTCTATGATATGTCACGGTCTTAAGATATCGAGTCTCCTTTCGAGGCAAAACCTAAGGTCAAGATTGGATGATATAATGGGACATTACCTTGATATAATGAGAGCAGTATGTCACATTTAGCATAAAAGCAAAACTCTCTACTTGTACGATGTGGTTTGAAGTTGAATTAAGGGTGGGCACATGAACACTAGGACTTGTTCCAGGAGAGAATCACTGAACAAGTGGTGGATGTCGACAGACTTCTAGATTGAGGGGTACAGTATTGAATTATTCCAAATTATACATTAAGGATTTGATTCTTGTGTTTACATAAGATTGTATGTTCTTAAGATATCAAAGCCTCTTTTAATGAAAAAGGTCACTTGGGTTGAGATTAGACGACCTAAGAAAATAATATCAGGACTTGGTGAGACACCAATGTCACATTTTGTATTAGAGCAACATTATCTACAAGTCTAAAAATGTAGAAAATCTCTGCAAAAAAATAAAAAAAATAATAATGATAGTGCAAAAGAGCACTTCACCAAAATAGAAGACCTACAATGCTTCGCAAGCCACCACACCAGATTAAAGAATGGAATAGGAATCTGACGTGATATTGGCATCATTCGCTCAGCATTGCTATAAGTCTCCCTTCCTGCAAACCACAATAAGGACCAAAAGAAGCAGAAGCAAGCAAAGAGGGAGTAGGATTAGCTTCGAGAAGCCCCTCCGGTGTGGTCCAAACCTTCGTAGCCATCGTTGAAGACTGATCGCAAGACAAGTGAGCTTAGTCTTCCTCCATCTGCAATCCTGAGTTGGCTGGAACCCTAACCGATTTCTTCTCCTCAGCTGCATATCTCTGGTTTACTTCGCTTCCCGAGCCTCAAAAACCCTCGTCACATTTCCTTCTTTGCAAGAGAAGAGCTTGGTCTTCCCGAGCGCCGTTGACGCGTTTTAGTGATTTAAAATAAAGCTACGTTTGAAAGCAACTTTTGTGGCTGCACACAGATGTGTTGACCTGCGTCCACTTGCTGAACCAAGTTGACCCACATCCACCCGCACACATGTGTTGACCTGTGCTGACCCGCACCGGGCTGCACTCATCTGAACTAGCCCATGCATACCCAAGTCAGCTCACACCTGCCCAAGCTGATTTGCACTGGTTCACGTTGACTCGAGCTTGCTCAACTGATTCGATGCCACCCGAGAGCCAATTCAACACCGAACTAAGGCAGTTTGAGACCAATTCTAACTGATTCACCACATATCGATTAAACTTGCCACCGATCCAACCTACTCGTTGCTGATCCAAGCCAATTTGTCATCTTTCCAGGCCCATTCGTCGAGAATCTAAACAGATTCGCCACCGATCTTGGTCGATTCCCTGCTGATCCAATCTAAGAAACCACCGATCTCTATTGAATCGCCACCAATCATGATCGAGCCACCACTAATCCAAGCCGAGTCACTGTTGTATCATACTGCACTATCTCCACATCAATCTTAGTATATTCAACATCAATGAGACATTCTTCAATATTATTACATACTTGCAAATCAAAGCCTCTTAATTGAAACTTTACTACATCATGTCAACTTGCCCTAAAGGTGTCCTCCATTTTTATTCCAAACTAATTGAAGAATTTATCCATTTAGACTTTCTTATCGTTTCCCTAAATAAGTTTTTGTTTAAATTTCTTAAATATATTTTTTACATCAACAAAGTTCAATTTGGTTTGAGTATAAACCAAGCAAAAGTTGGTGAGCTTGTGAGCTCTATGACGTAGAAGTGTGAGGAGTGAATATTGGGTGATGTCCGAAAATAGAAACCACTTGGAAAGACAGCTATTTGAGGACTTCTAGATGGATTGGCATACGGTTGAATTGTATGATATTGGCTACTTAAAAAACGATTCCAGTGTTTTTATGAGTTATCATTATTTTAAGATGTAGAGAAATCTTTTCTGGACAAATCTTGCTTGAGTCAATATGAGGAGGGAGACACTAAGAGAGAATTCCTCAATCGATATCGAATTAAGAGGGGATTTTACTCTAATACCTAATGTAACTCGTGACCTTAACATATTATGTTACTAACTTATGTTGCCTCACTCAGACTCAAGTGGGTCTTACCCTTAAAAAAACTCATCAACATCTTAAGACCATGATTTCTAACATAATTATTAAAATCAATCATGTAGTAGCAATAATAGTCCAATTCAACTTTGTATCTCTTCACATAAAATCCTACTATAAGCTTGTCTTTATCCAATGATTTTTCTCTTAAGATATCATAAAAAATTCACTCATTGCCTTTTCTAATCTCAACTTTTATTGAACAATTAGCTTCCTCTTATGGTCATAGGAGCTAAAATTCTAGCATCTGAAAAGTGGGTGTAATAAGTTAATGAGAATGTAGTGAAGGGCTTGATATTATAAAAAATTATGTAATTCATAAGGTGTGAAAAAGTTTTTACTATCAAGTACAAAAGAGTTTTTATAAAGACAATGAGAAATAACGAAATTTGTCATGCATGATGGCAATTGTGTTTGGTAGGGGACCAACTAAGAGCGTTAGCGACAATGAATCAGCACGAGATCCATTGACATTAAATGGTCATTTAGCTCTTTCTAGACTTGAAAGGTGCTGAAGTAACAATCAAATATGCAACGTAATCAAGCACTTGTGCAAGAATAAAAAATGGTCAACCAATACACATTTACGAACAACCTCATCAAAGATAACTTGAGTTTAGTTTTGTGCAAGGTGTTCAAGTCTAGTTAAAGAGAACAAAATAGAAGGGACATTACCTGAACATAAAAGAAGCAACTTTGTTTACCTGGTAGTTAGGTTAGCCAAACTTCCCTAAGCGTGATGCTTAGGTAAGATGGCTAGAGGCTAGTTGAACGAGATATATGTTGTCCTAAGAAGATTGAAACAATGACCATGCTAGAAGCTAGGACACCTCATGCAAGGATTAACATAATATACGGCAGCCCATTAACGTATCGCCAATCAAATTGTAAACATATAAGAACACTATTTATAAATAAATGCCTATTGATAGTAAAATATGATAGTATTTATAATCAAATTGTAAGCATACTATCATATGCTAAAAATATGATAGTATAAAATATTTATGAACAAGAGGTAACATAACATGAATTAAGAGATAATCTATAATCCAAATCATGCAGCAAAAAGAACATAACAATACTAAAAGAATAAATTAATTAATAATAAGTCGTGAGAATGCTTACATTCCCATAGCAAGATACACGAATAACAATTAAGGAATACAAGACAAAGCATAACTATGATGAATATATATTATGTACGAGCAATTATCTACAAGTTGAATTGACTTATAACAAGTGTCAAGAAAAAGCTATAACAAAGAAGAGATGCTCATTCTCCAGTAGATAAAATCGCTTATGTAAAGATGCAATCCACCAAAAGTATAATCTAATGTTAACTTGAACAACGTGTCATTGTTATAAGTGTCACAATAATGTCAAAAATATCAAATTAATCATGAATATTACATTATAGTTGGTCATATATATAAAAAAATTAACTTCTTAAAAAGACATAATTGTAATTGATCGAGTAAACTAATCGAAATATTTTCAAAGGAGAAAATTATTTTTAATATGAAATAAATCATATATTTTAAAAGAAATCAAAATAATGTTAAAATAAGTTCATGAAATTAGTAGAAAGGTTTACAAAGAAGAGGTGCAACGTAAAGCCCGGCCAATGGCTTAAGATTTGAGTGCACCACTAGAGTGCACTCCATAGGAATGGCTCGTTTTGATTTTTCTGTTAGGTATACAGTAGATTTTATACTCATGAGCAGGAAGAAAGTAGCATCTCTATCATTGACCACCCACTGAGGATCGTGAGAAGGAAGATGAAGAATTTGCTCACATGCTGAATTTTAGGTACACGCGTCGCTTCTGTTGACCTCACCGTCCGACCATCGTCCACCGCGTTTAAGCATGCTCTATAAATACCACTACTCACAACCCTCCTTCCTCATCAAGCTTTGCATCTACCTCAGAAGCCAACTTACCTCCAATGGACACCTTCGTAGGGCTTGGTCTACAACAGACGCATGATGGGATTAAAGGCTTGGACGACGATGGTCGCATCAGTCGAACAGGTAGAGAACGAGAGCACTTGCTCTTTCTATTCCATCGACAGATACAAGAAGCTAAAACGTTTGGACCTTTGTTTTAGGAACGGTGTGGACCTCGAGTGCTCACATAATTACTGCAGTGATCGGCTCCGGCGTGTTATCGCTGGCTTGGGCCATTGGTCAACTCGGCTGGGTTGCAGGTCCCATAGTCATGATCCTCTTCGCCTTCGTCATCTACTACACCTCCGCCCTGCTCGCCGACTGCTATAGAACCGGCGATCCCATGACCGGCAAGAGAAACTACACCTATAGCGACGCCGTCCAAGCTTATCTCGGTCAGTTCCGGCCACTCTTACCTCGAGCTCACTCTTTCATGCCAAAAATGATCAGCTTTGAGCTAACTTACTATTCTTTCACAGGCGGCATGAAGGTGAAGATCTGCGGCGTCGTTCAGTACGTGAATCTCTTTGGAGTGGCCATTGGATACACCATTGCCGCCTCTATTAGCATGATGTAAGTGGAGCTTCTTGTCTTCACAACCCCATGTTTTGGATTGGAAAAGCAGAACAGCTTTTGTTAACTTTTTTTTTTTAAAAATTTTGACATAGGGCGATCCGAAGGTCGAATTGCTTCCATGAGAAGGGACACCAAAGTCCGTGTCATATCTCAAGCAACCCCTACATGATAATCTTCGGCGTCACACAGATCATATTCTCTCAAATACCCGACTTCGATCAGATATGGTGGCTTTCCATAGTTGCCGCAGTCATGTCCTTTACCTACTCCTCCATTGGCCTTGCACTCGGAGTCGTCCAAGTCGTTGGTAGGTCCCCAAACTCATTCATTACCACACTCCTTGAAGTAGCCTCTCCTTTCTTGCCATCATAACTAGAAAACCCACATGAACATTTGCAGCAAATGGTGGGGTTAAGGGAAGTCTCACCGGAGTGAGCATCGGAGCCGTAACGCAGACTCAGAAAATCTGGCGAAGTCTTCAAGCATTTGGTGACATCGCCTTCGCTTATTCCTATTCGATCATCCTCATCGAAATCCAAGTACCTTCAGCACTTAAAACCAATTGATGTCCTGCAGAGTTGCATAGTTTTCCGTTCCCTTACACTTGGTCCACTTGCTCTGCTACAGGACACCATAAAATCGCCGCCCCCGTCGGAGTCCAAGGTGATGAAACGGGCAACCCTTGTAAGCGTGGCTGTGACAACCGTATTCTACATGCTCTGCGGATGCATGGGATACGCCGCCTTCGGCGACGCCGCACCAGGAAACCTCCTCACCGGCTTCGGCTTCTACAATCCTTTCTGGCTTCTCGACATTGCCAACGCCGCCATAGTAATCCACCTCGTCGGCGCCTACCAGGTGTACTGCCAACCCCTCTTTGCCTTCATCGAGAAATGGGCCAGCCGGACATGGCCGGACTCCAAGTTCTTCTCCAAGGAGATCAGAATTCGACTCTGCTCCAACAAGTCCTACAACCTCAACCTCTTCCGGCTCGTCTGGCGCTCCGCCTTCGTCGTGCTGACCACCGTCATCTCCATGCTGCTTCCCTTCTTCAACGACGTCGTGGGCCTCCTAGGCGCGCTCGGGTTCTGGCCTCTCACGGTTTATTTTCCGGTGGAGATGTACATAGTTCAGAAGAAGGTGCCCAAGTGGAGTACGAGGTGGGTCTGCCTTCAGACGCTGAGCTTTGCTTGCCTCGTGATCTCCGTCGCCGCGGCCGTCGGGTCCATCGCCGGAGTGGTCGGCGATCTCAAAGTGTACCGGCCGTTCAAATCGGGATCATGAGGATCCTCTGCCTTCACCGCTTTTCAGTTACCGTTACGGTATTACATTACGGTTTTGTTTCATAATCGTGAGGAGTTCGATACGAACACGGGATGTGATTCCTATGACATTTGAGACGTTTTTTATTACAATTTCTAATGGTGGAATCGAAAAAGTTTTGAGCTTTTGATATCCGAGACGAAGAAAAATTGCTTGCTTTCCGTTCTTAATTAAAAGAATTAATTTCCGGGCGGAGTCCAGGATGAGAAGTTTGCCGCGTCTCGTCCACTGTCGTATGCCGGAAAGCGAAGGTTCGGCGATCAAAGAACGGAGAAGAAAGTGGGCTATGTACACGTGGCAATTCGCTTCTCGACCGTCGCCTGGGAGAAAAGCTGAAAAATGGATATGAATTAAAAAAATAAAAAGCTGGAAAATGGTTTATATATATATATATATATATATATATATATATATATATATATAATGTATTTTAAAATATTTATTAAAAAAATGATATTTTTTAAATGTAAATTAAAATAAAAAAATTAAATTAATTTTCAATATACAAAGAGAACCCAAGTTCCTAAATTGCAGAAAAATTCCAAACTCAAAGTTGATCAATTGGCATTTCTTCCGAACGAAACATTGGCATCGTCACTCCACCTTCACCTGTCCTCCAAAGCCCTAAAACCTACACAGCAAGAGATGCTAATTACTTGTACCAAATCGAGGCATCCTCCTCTCCGAGGCCTTCCTCCGAAGCAGAAACAGCTTTTTCAACACCTTCAGCATACTCAGAAGACCTGACCTCCGACGAACAAAACGCAATGCATTCGCATGGCAGAGTTCCACCGCACCGAGCTGCATCCCCTCCAGTTTGCTCGCGACTCTCACAAGCTCAAAGCCCTTCTTAACATCACTTGTTCTCACCTCGTTGAAGTCCTCCCAAAGCGCGTCCATCCTCTCCTCGTCTTCGTATGAAAAATGCTTGCTTCGCCGCTTTGGAACGGCTGCTTTCTCGTCAGGGGAGGCAAAATGAGAGAAGGGTAGATGGCAGAGCACTTTAGAGGAGCTCTTTTCTTCCATAGATCGACAAGGAGCTTCTTCTACCGAGTTGGGTTCTCAAGCTATATGACGAAGCATGAGCAGGCCAACAGCTGGGTATTTCTTATGTGTAGTTATTTCATGGCTGCTGGATATAACTCATTTTACCGCCAATTGTGGTGCTTCTTCCCTTCGAGCCCAAGGGCATATGCAGGAAATGATTCAAGGAAAGCGAGTGTTTTTATTTCCCAAAAGGACAAATCTAACAAGATGACCTCTATCCAAGTTTGCACCTTGATGGTGAAGATGACCCTTTTTTGAAGAGGACCAAGGGGTTTTTTTGTTGTTAACTTGGTGGATGGAGGAGATTAGCTCATCCTTAGGGCAACATGATCTAAAAGGAATCTTGGTTGGGAATAAGAGAATGACAAGCAACATATTTTTCAACATCCATGGATTTTTGCAAGAGAACCTCAAATATGTTCATTCAACCATAGTGTTATGTTTAGGTTGACACCAAGTTTTGGTATATCAAATAAGGCTCAAGTAGCTTTGCTTGCTAATATGAACATTAATTAAGCCTAATCACTACCTTTGAACGTACCCAACTCTTTATGGCATACAATTATGAGATCTTAGCTCGATCCTTAATTTGTTGAACGGTCTTACTAGCTTATTGATCCAACAACTCAATCTTGAACATTTTGTACTTTCTAATTTCGATATCAAGTCTGATTCAAAGGAATATCATTATATTTGAAACTTTGAAGTACATAAAATGTGAAAAATATTTGGAAAGTGTATTTTGTAATAAATATTGTATCAATCATAATATATGATCGGCTTCTAAAAGAAAGAAGAAAAAGCTAAATGCTATAGAATAAAATACATGAAATCCAATAGTAACAATTTCAATGAGATTGAAAGTGGTATGGAGATTTAATAAAAGTTTAAGCCTATTAAGGATTCTAAAATCTAATAAGTGAGATTTAAGAAATATAATGATCATTTTTTAAATATATGCTTTAATACATGTTCAACAATTTTAGAAAGATAAAGAGAGAGCAAAAGAAAGAGAGAGACAGAAAGAGAGAGAGAGGAAATCTTAAAACTTCTGAAGTTGGTGCAAAGACGACACATTGAACAATTGAGAAAATGAGATTGATCCAAGATAGCATGAGAAAATCTCGATTGGGTCAAATTTAATTTGATTAATAAATTTGATCAAATTGATTAATTTTATCTCTCACTCATAAACCATATTAATCTATATGTAATAAAATAAAAAAAATTGTATTTATAATTTTCATACTCTAACCCCTCAACAATCACCACCAGTTAGGTGTGCATAATAAGAAAAAGATCTATAAAAAAATATCACAACAACAAAATTGTTGATAAAAAAAATGTGACATTTATGATTATACTGTCATGGAATCGGTAAATCAATATATATATATATATATATTTAACATGAAGTAATACTTACAAGACTTCATATTTTCAATTCATATAATAGCAGTTCAATCATTATAATGCTTGAAATGAACATTTAGTTTGTTCAACGTATTCTTTGCTAAAGTTTTCATTAATTGAGACAACTTAGCACCTCCTCTATCATATTTTTCTCATTAAGCTTACAAGTTTTGTTGGTCTTAATATAGTAAATGTCTCCCCTTCTCTATATTTTCCATTCTAAATTTTTTGATATGAAAGAATATGAATATGCCCAAAGGCACTCCAATCTTATACTGTAAGATGCATGTGTTCAACATTTCTTTGCACTTTTTTTTATACATAGATCTTCTTATTATCTTTTTTATTCATCATTGGACAAGGAGTTGCTCCTTGTAATTTTAAGTAGACGGGCACATAATTGAATTATCTCGTATTGGTTGTTAAAAGATTGAATGTAAGACGTCATGACTTATAAATTTTAAGGCATCTGTCAAGGGAAAAACTTATGTCATAAACAGACAACCCAAGAAGGAAATATCTCAATATAATAAGAATAATATGTCATATTTACTATTTTACCAATATCGTTTATTAGTCTTATTTGGTTTGAGGATAAACCAAGCAAAAAGTGGTGTTCTATAACACCCAAAATCGAAAAGGGTGGGGAGTAAATGTTAGGTAGTGTCTCGAGAGGGTAATCACTAAATGAGAAGTGACTCCTAATATCTAGTGAAGGAGTGAGTGCTAGTTGAATTGTTTTGCATGATTACTAAGGGATTGATTTGATATTTATATGAGATATCACATGGCTATTAAAGGATGGGATAACCAAATTACATAATACTTTAACATAATAAAGACTAGAATGTCACACTATGTATTAAAATAAAGCTCTTTACTAATTTTATGTGATTTGAGGACAAACTAAGCAAAAACTGGGAGACTTATATATTGTCCAGGACTAAAAAGGGCAAGAATGTGAACGTCGGGTCTCATCTCATAGGAAAAATCACTAAACGAGTAATTACTTTTATTAGTCTTCTAGGTGGAGAGATACATAATTGAATTTTCCTACTTAGTTATTAAGGGATCAATTCTTTTGTCTATATGAGAGAAAAAACCACTTAGTCAAAATAGGTTGACCAAAGTAATCATAAGTAGATATAATAAGAGAAGAATGTTGCATCTAGTATTAGAGCAAAATCCTTCATTAGTCTGTGTGGTATAAGCACAAACCAAGAAGCAAATGGTTATATAAAATCTAGAATATAAAAAGACAAGAATCAAATATCTGGTGATATCTCTAGAGAGAAGACATTAGACAAGAAATAGTTATTTATAGCCTTATTATGGAGAGGTAAGGGGTTAAATTGTTTCACATTAGTTATTGATGGATCAATTTTTGTTTTTATATGGGATATCAGATCTTGATGCATCAAGTTTCCTTTGGAGAAAAAGATCTAACTGAATCAAAATTAGATAACTTAATAGAATAATATCTTGAAATAGTAAGACCAAGATGTCTCATTTAGTATCATAACAAAATATGTTTATAATCTGATATAATTTAAGGATCAACTAAATAAAAGCTGATACCCTAGTAACACAAAAGGTAAAAAAACACAAGTGAATATTGAGTGATATCTTGAGAGAGGAGTAAGTGGACAAGAAAAGTTTCATTATAAACTTCTAAGTAGAGGGTTACATGATTGAATAGTTTCACATTGATTGTTGAGAGATCAATTATAATGTCTATATGAGATGACATGATTTTAAGATGCCAAGATTTCTTTGATGGTAAAATCTTCTTAGATTAGGATGAAGCAAGCTATAGAAAAAATATCTTGACATAGTATAATATAGATATCATATTTGATATCAAAGCAAAATATTTTACTAATTTTATATGTTATAGAATGAATCGATAAGAAGTTGGTGAGCTTATAATATTTAGGATTAAAAATGATGGGGGGTGAATATCAGTTGATTTCTCAAGAAAGTAGAAGTTGGTAAGCCTTTAATACTTGGGATCAAAAAGGATAGGGAGGGAATATAAGATGATGTTCTAAGAGAGAATTCAATGAGCAAGAAGTGACATCACATATGCTTCTAAGTGGAGAGGTATAAGATTAAATTAGCTCATATTAGTTTTTAGGGAATTTATTATTGTGTTTACATGAGATATCATGATTTTAAAATATTAAGATTCTTATTATAGCAAAAATCACTTGGGTCTGGGCGACAAAATAACACAAAACTTTGTCAAAACGAGACCAACATATCACATTTGGTATCAAAATAGAACTCTTTATTGGTTTAATGGGATTTGAGGATAAACTAAATGGAATCTAGATAACATATAACACCTAACTTCGAGAAGAGTGATGATGTGAACTTCGAATTTTATTCCATAAAAGGATTTGCTATAGTGGCTCGTGGTGGTCTTTTAAATAGATAGGTCTAAGTTTAAATTGTCCTACATTAGTCATTAAGAGATCCATTCTTTTATTTATGTAAGATGCCATAGCCTCGTGATGTTGTGATACATTTTCAGTAAAAAACTCCATTAGGTCAACATGGGATCACATAAGAAGAAAATATATTAACATAGTGAGATCAACATATCATGTTGGTATCAAAGCAAAACCCTTCACTAATATTATTTTGTTTAAGGATGAACCAAGCAAATGATAATCTCATAACACCTAAGATGGAAAGGGACAAGCAAATGCTAAGTGATTTTCTTAGAAAGAAATCATTGGATGGATAAGCAACTCTATTAAGGTTTTTTCGTAGATATGTATAGTGTTAAATTTTTTCACAATGGCTACTGAGGGATTGATTTTGATATTTCTATGATATGTCACGGTCTTAAGATATCGAGTCTCCTTTCGAGGCAAAACCTAAGGTCAAGATTGGATGATATAATGGGACATTACCTTGATATAATGAGAGCAGTATGTCACATTTAGCATAAAAGCAAAACTCTCTACTTGTACGATGTGGTTTGAAGTTGAATTAAGGGTGGGCACATGAACACTAGGACTTGTTCCAGGAGAGAATCACTGAACAAGTGGTGGATGTCGACAGACTTCTAGATTGAGGGGTACAGTATTGAATTATTCCAAATTATACATTAAGGATTTGATTCTTGTGTTTACATAAGATTGTATGTTCTTAAGATATCAAAGCCTCTTTTAATGAAAAAGGTCACTTGGGTTGAGATTAGACGACCTAAGAAAATAATATCAGGACTTGGTGAGACACCAATGTCACATTTTGTATTAGAGCAATATTATCTACAAGTCTAAAAATGTAAAAAATCTCTACAAAAAAATAAAAAAAATAATAATGATAGTGCAAAAGAGCACTTCACCAAAATAGAAGACCTACAATGCTTCGCAAGCCACCACACCAGATTAAAGAATGGAATAGGAATCTGACGTGATATTGGCATCATTCGCTCAGCACTGCTATAAGTCTCCCTTCCTGCAAACCACAATAAGGACCAAAAGAAGCAGAAGCAAGCAAAGAGGGAGTAGGATTAGCTTCGAGAAGCCCCTCCGGTGTGGTCCAAACCTTCGTAGCCATCGTTGAAGATTGATCGCAAGACAAGTGAGCTTAGTCTTCCTCCATCTGCAATCCTGAGTTGGCTGGAACCCTAACCGATTTCTTCTCCTCAGCTGCATATCTCTGGTTTACTTCGCTTCCCGAGCCTCAAAAACCCTCGTCACATTTCCTTCTTTGCAAGAGAAGAGCTTGGTCTTCCCGAGCGCCGTTGACGCGTTCTAGTGATTTAAAATAAAGCTACGTTTGAAAGCAACTTTTGTGGCTGCACACAGATGTGTTGACCTGCGTCCACTTGCTGACCCAAGTTGACCCACATCCACCCGCACACATGTGTTGACCTGTGCTGACCCGCACCGGGCTGCACTCATCTGAACTAGCCCATGCATACCCAAGTCAGCTCACACCTGCCCAAGCTGATTTGCACTGGTTCACGTTGACTCGAGCTTGCTCAACTGATTCGATGCCACCCGAGAGCCAATTCAACACCGAACTAAGGCGGTTTGAGACCAATTCTAACTGATTCACCACATATCGATAAAACTTGCCACCGATCCAACCTACTCGTTGCTGATCCAAGCCAATTTGTCATCTTTCCAGGCCCATTCGTCGAGAATCTAAACAGATTCGCCACCGATCTTGGTCGATTCCCTGCTGATCCAATCTAAGAAACCACCGATCTCTATTGAATCGCCACCAATCATGATCGAGCCACCACTAATCCAAGCCGAGTCACTGTTGTATCATACTGCACTATCTCCACATCAATCTTAGTATATTCAACATCAATGAGACATTCTTCAATATTATTACATACTTGCAAATCAAAGCCTCTTAATTGAAACTTTACTACATCATGTCAACTTGCCCTAAAGGTGTCCTCCATTTTTATTCCAAACTAATTGAAGAATTTATCCATTTAGACTTTCTTATCGTTTCCCTAAATAAGTTTTTGTTTAAATTTCTTAAATATATTTTTTACATCAACAAAGTTCAATTTGGTTTGAGTATAAACCAAGCAAAAGTTGGTGAGCTTGTGAGCTCTATGACGTAGAAGTGTGAGGAGTGAATATTGGGTGATGTCCGAAAATAGAAACCACTTGGAAAGACAGCTATTTGAGGACTTCTAGATGGATTGGCATACGGTTGAATTGTATGATATTGGCTACTTAAAAAACGATTCCAGTGTTTTTATGAGTTATCATTATTTTAAGATGTAGAGAAATCTTTTCTGGACAAATCTTGCTTGAGTCAATATGAGGAGGGAGACACTAAGAGAGAATTCCTCAATCAATATCGAATTAAGAGGGGATTTTACTCTAATACCTAATGTAACTCGTGACCTTAACATATTATGTTACTAACTTATGTTGCCTCACTCAGACTCAAGTGGGTCTTACCCTTAAAAAAACTCATCAACATCTTAAGACCATGATTTCTAACATAATTATTAAAATCAATCATGTAGTAGCAATAATAGTCCAATTCAACTTTGTATCTCTTCACATAAAATCCTACTATAAGCTTGTCTTTATCCAATGATTTTTCTCTTAAGATATCATAAAAAATTCACTCATTGCCTTTTCTAATCTCAACTTTTATTGAACAATTAGCTTCCTCTTATGGTCATAGGAGCTAAAATTCTAGCATCTGAAAAGTGGGTGTAATAAGTTAATGAGAATGTAGTGAAGGGCTTGATATTATAAAAAATTATGTAATTCATAAGGTGTGAAAAAGTTTTTACTATCAAGTACAAAAGAGTTTTTATAAAGACAATGAGAAATAACGAAATTTGTCATGCATGATGGCAATTGTGTTTGGTAGGGGACCAACTAAGAGCGTTAGCGACAATGAATCAGCACGAGATCCATTGACATTAAATGGTCATTTAGCTCTTTCTAGACTTGAAAGGTGCTGAAGTAACAATCAAATATGCAACGTAATCAAGCACTTGTGCAAGAATAAAAAATGGTCAACCAATACACATTTACGAACAACCTCATCAAAGATAACTTGAGTTTAGTTTTGTGCAAGGTGTTCAAGTCTAGTTAAAGAGAACAAAATAGAAGGGACATTACCTGAACATAAAAGAAGCAACTTTGTTTACCTGGTAGTTAGGTTAGCCAAACTTCCCTAAGCGTGATGCTTAGGTAAGATGGCTAGAGGCTAGTTGAACGAGATATATGTTGTCCTAAGAAGATTGAAACAATGACCATGCTAGAAGCTAGGACACCTCATGCAAGGATTAACATAATATACGGCAGCCCATTAACGTATCGCCAATCAAATTGTAAACATATAAGAACACTATTTATAAATAAATGCCTATTGATAGTAAAATATGATAGTATTTATAATCAAATTGTAAGCATACTATCATATGCTAAAAATATGATAGTATAAAATATTTATGAACAAGAGGTAACATAACATGAATTAAGAGATAATCTATAATCCAAATCATGCAGCAAAAAGAACATAACAATACTAAAAGAATAAATTAATTAATAATAAGTCGTGAGAATGCTTACATTCCCATAGCAAGATACACGAATAACAATTAAGGAATACAAGACAAAGCATAACTATGATGAATATATATTATGTACGAGCAATTATCTACAAGTTGAATTGACTTATAACAAGTGTCAAGAAAAAGCTATAACAAAGAAGAGATGCTCATTCTCCAGTAGATAAAATCGCTTATGTAAAGATGCAATCCACCAAAAGTATAATCTAATGTTAACTTGAACAACGTGTCATTGTTATAAGTGTCACAATAATGTCAAAAATATCAAATTAATCATGAATATTACATTATAGTTGGTCATATATATAAAAAAAATTAACTTCTTAAAAAGACATAATTGTAATTGATCGAGTAAACTAATCGAAATATTTTCAAAGGAGAAAATTATTTTTAATATGAAATAAATCATATATTTTAAAAGAAATCAAAATAATGTTAAAATAAGTTCATGAAATTAGTAGAAAGGTTTACAAAGAAGAGGTGCAACGTAAAGCCCGGCCAATGGCTTAAGATTTGAGTGCACCACTAGAGTGCACTCCATAGGAATGGCTCGTTTTGATTTTTCTGTTAGGTATACAGTAGATTTTATACTCATGAGCAGGAAGAAAGTAGCATCTCTATCATTGACCACCCACTGAGGATCGTGAGAAGGAAGATGAAGAATTTGCTCACATGCTGAATTTTAGGTACACGCGTCGCTTCTGTTGACCTCACCGTCCGACCATCGTCCACCGCGTTTAAGCATGCTCTATAAATACCACTACTCACAACCCTCCTTCCTCATCAAGCTTTGCATCTACCTCAGAAGCCAACTTACCTCCAATGGACACCTTCGTAGGGCTTGGTCTACAACAGACGCATGATGGGATTAAAGGCTTGGACGACGATGGTCGCATCAGTCGAACAGGTAGAGAACGAGAGCACTTGCTCTTTCTATTCCATCGACAGATACAAGAAGCTAAAACGTTTGGACCTTTGTTTTAGGAACGGTGTGGACCTCGAGTGCTCACATAATTACTGCAGTGATCGGCTCCGGCGTGTTATCGCTGGCTTGGGCCATTGGTCAACTCGGCTGGGTTGCAGGTCCCATAGTCATGATCCTCTTCGCCTTCGTCATCTACTACACCTCCGCCCTGCTCGCCGACTGCTATAGAACCGGCGATCCCATGACCGGCAAGAGAAACTACACCTATAGCGACGCCGTCCAAGCTTATCTCGGTCAGTTCCGGCCACTCTTACCTCGAGCTCACTCTTTCATGCCAAAAATGATCAGCTTTGAGCTAACTTACTATTCTTTCACAGGCGGCATGAAGGTGAAGATCTGCGGCGTCGTTCAGTACGTGAATCTCTTTGGAGTGGCCATTGGATACACCATTGCCGCCTCTATTAGCATGATGTAAGTGGAGCTTCTTGTCTTCACAACCCCATGTTTTGGATTGGAAAAGCAGAACAGCTTTTGTTAACTTTTTTTTTTTAAAAATTTTGACATAGGGCGATCCGAAGGTCGAATTGCTTCCATGAGAAGGGACACCAAAGTCCGTGTCATATCTCAAGCAACCCCTACATGATAATCTTCGGCGTCACACAGATCATATTCTCTCAAATACCCGACTTCGATCAGATATGGTGGCTTTCCATAGTTGCCGCAGTCATGTCCTTTACCTACTCCTCCATTGGCCTTGCACTCGGAGTCGTCCAAGTCGTTGGTAGGTCCCCAAACTCATTCATTACCACACTCCTTGAAGTAGCCTCTCCTTTCTTGCCATCATAACTAGAAAACCCACATGAACATTTGCAGCAAATGGTGGGGTTAAGGGAAGTCTCACCGGAGTGAGCATCGGAGCCGTAACGCAGACTCAGAAAATCTGGCGAAGTCTTCAAGCATTTGGTGACATCGCCTTCGCTTATTCCTATTCGATCATCCTCATCGAAATCCAAGTACCTTCAGCACTTAAAACCAATTGATGTCCTGCAGAGTTGCATAGTTTTCCGTTCCCTTACACTTGGTCCACTTGCTCTGCTACAGGACACCATAAAATCGCCGCCCCCGTCGGAGTCCAAGGTGATGAAACGGGCAACCCTTGTAAGCGTGGCTGTGACAACCGTATTCTACATGCTCTGCGGATGCATGGGATACGCCGCCTTCGGCGACGCCGCACCAGGAAACCTCCTCACCGGCTTCGGCTTCTACAATCCTTTCTGGCTTCTCGACATTGCCAACGCCGCCATAGTAATCCACCTCGTCGGCGCCTACCAGGTGTACTGCCAACCCCTCTTTGCCTTCATCGAGAAATGGGCCAGCCGGACATGGCCGGACTCCAAGTTCTTCTCCAAGGAGATCAGAATTCGACTCTGCTCCAACAAGTCCTACAACCTCAACCTCTTCCGGCTCGTCTGGCGCTCCGCCTTCGTCGTGCTGACCACCGTCATCTCCATGCTGCTTCCCTTCTTCAACGACGTCGTGGGCCTCCTAGGCGCGCTCGGGTTCTGGCCTCTCACGGTTTATTTTCCGGTGGAGATGTACATAGTTCAGAAGAAGGTGCCCAAGTGGAGTACGAGGTGGGTCTGCCTTCAGACGCTGAGCTTTGCTTGCCTCGTGATCTCCGTCGCCGCGGCCGTCGGGTCCATCGCCGGAGTGGTCGGCGATCTCAAAGTGTACCGGCCGTTCAAATCGGGATCATGAGGATCCTCTGCCTTCACCGCTTTTCAGTTACCGTTACGGTATTACATTACGGTTTTGTTTCATAATCGTGAGGAGTTCGATACGAACACGGGATGTGATTCCTATGACATTTGAGACGTTTTTTATTACAATTTCTAATGGTGGAATCGAAAAAGTTTTGAGCTTTTGATATCCGAGACGAAGAAAAATTGCTTGCTTTCCGTTCTTAATTAAAAGAATTAATTTCCGGGCGGAGTCCAGGATGAGAAGTTTGCCGCGTCTCGTCCACTGTCGTATGCCGGAAAGCGAAGGTTCGGCGATCAAAGAACGGAGAAGAAAGTGGGCTATGTACACGTGGCAATTCGCTTCTCGACCGTCGCCTGGGAGAAAAGCTGAAAAATGGATATGAATTAAAAAAATAAAAAGCTGGAAAATGGTTTATATATATATATATATATATATATATATATATATATATATATATATATATATAATGTATTTTAAAATATTTATTAAAAAAATGATATTTTTTAAATGTAAATTAAAATAAAAAAATTAAATTAATTTTCAATATACAAAGAGAACCCAAGTTCCTAAATTGCAGAAAAATTCCAAACTCAAAGTTGATCAATTGGCATTTCTTCCGAACGAAACATTGGCATCGTCACTCCACCTTCACCTGTCCTCCAAAGCCCTAAAACCTACACAGCAAGAGATGCTAATTACTTGTACCAAATCGAGGCATCCTCCTCTCCGAGGCCTTCCTCCGAAGCAGAAACAGCTTTTTCAACACCTTCAGCATACTCAGAAGACCTGACCTCCGACGAACAAAACGCAATGCATTCGCATGGCAGAGTTCCACCGCACCGAGCTGCATCCCCTCCAGTTTGCTCGCGACTCTCACAAGCTCAAAGCCCTTCTTAACATCACTTGTTCTCACCTCGTTGAAGTCCTCCCAAAGCGCGTCCATCCTCTCCTCGTCTTCGTATGAAAAATGCTTGCTTCGCCGCTTTGGAACGGCTGCTTTCTCGTCAGGGGAGGCAAAATGAGAGAAGGGTAGATGGCAGAGCACTTTAGAGGAGCTCTTTTCTTCCATAGATCGACAAGGAGCTTCTTCTACCGAGTTGGGTTCTCAAGCTATATGACGAAGCATGAGCAGGCCAACAGCTGGGTATTTCTTATGTGTAGTTATTTCATGGCTGCTGGATATAACTCATTTTACCGCCAATTGTGGTGCTTCTTCCCTTCGAGCCCAAGGGCATATGCAGGAAATGATTCAAGGAAAGCGAGTGTTTTTATTTCCCAAAAGGACAAATCTAACAAGATGACCTCTATCCAAGTTTGCACCTTGATGGTGAAGATGACCCTTTTTTGAAGAGGACCAAGGGGTTTTTTTGTTGTTAACTTGGTGGATGGAGGAGATTAGCTCATCCTTAGGGCAACATGATCTAAAAGGAATCTTGGTTGGGAATAAGAGAATGACAAGCAACATATTTTTCAACATCCATGGATTTTTGCAAGAGAACCTCAAATATGTTCATTCAACCATAGTGTTATGTTTAGGTTGACACCAAGTTTTGGTATATCAAATAAGGCTCAAGTAGCTTTGCTTGCTAATATGAACATTAATTAAGCCTAATCACTACCTTTGAACGTACCCAACTCTTTATGGCATACAATTATGAGATCTTAGCTCGATCCTTAATTTGTTGAACGGTCTTACTAGCTTATTGATCCAACAACTCAATCTTGAACATTTTGTACTTTCTAATTTCGATATCAAGTCTGATTCAAAGGAATATCATTATATTTGAAACTTTGAAGTACATAAAATGTGAAAAATATTTGGAAAGTGTATTTTGTAATAAATATTGTATCAATCATAATATATGATCGGCTTCTAAAAGAAAGAAGAAAAAGCTAAATGCTATAGAATAAAATACATGAAATCCAATAGTAACAATTTCAATGAGATTGAAAGTGGTATGGAGATTTAATAAAAGTTTAAGCCTATTAAGGATTCTAAAATCTAATAAGTGAGATTTAAGAAATATAATGATCATTTTTTAAATATATGCTTTAATACATGTTCAACAATTTTAGAAAGATAAAGAGAGAGCAAAAGAAAGAGAGAGACAGAAAGAGAGAGAGAGGAAATCTTAAAACTTCTGAAGTTGGTGCAAAGACGACACATTGAACAATTGAGAAAATGAGATTGATCCAAGATAGCATGAGAAAATCTCGATTGGGTCAAATTTAATTTGATTAATAAATTTGATCAAATTGATTAATTTTATCTCTCACTCATAAACCATATTAATCTATATGTAATAAAATAAAAAAAATTGTATTTATAATTTTCATACTCTAACCCCTCAACAATCACCACCAGTTAGGTGTGCATAATAAGAAAAAGATCTATAAAAAAATATCACAACAACAAAATTGTTGATAAAAAAAATGTGACATTTATGATTATACTGTCATGGAATCGGTAAATCAATATATATATATATATATATATATATATATATATATATATATATATATTTAACATGAAGTAATACTTACAAGACTTCATATTTTCAATTCATATAATAGCAGTTCAATCATTATAATGCTTGAAATGAACATTTAGTTTGTTCAACGTAAGCTTTGCTAAAGTTTTCATTAATTGAGACAACTTAGCACCTCCTCTATCATATTTTTCTCATTAAGCTTACAAGTTTTGTTGGTCTTAATATAGTAAATGTCTCCCCTTCTCTATATTTTCCATTCTAAATTTTTTGATATGAAAGAATATGAATATGCCCAAAGGCACTCCAATCTTATACTGTAAGATGCATGTGTTCAACATTTCTTTGCACTTTTTTTTATACATAGATCTTCTTATTATCTTTTTTATTCATCATTGGACAAGGAGTTGCTCCTTGTAATTTTAAGTAGACGGGCACATAATTGAATTATCTCGTATTGGTTGTTAAAAGATTGAATGTAAGACGTCATGACTTATAAATTTTAAGGCATCTGTCAAGGGAAAAACTTATGTCATAAACAGACAACCCAAGAAGGAAATATCTCAATATAATAAGAATAATATGTCATATTTACTATTTTACCAATATCGTTTATTAGTCTTATTTGGTTTGAGGATAAACCAAGCAAAAAGTGGTGTTCTATAACACCCAAAATCGAAAAGGGTGGGGAGTAAATGTTAGGTAGTGTCTCGAGAGGGTAATCACTAAATGAGAAGTGACTCCTAATATCTAGTGAAGGAGTGAGTGCTAGTTGAATTGTTTTGCATGATTACTAAGGGATTGATTTGATATTTATATGAGATATCACATGGCTATTAAAGGATGGGATAACCAAATTACATAATACTTTAACATAATAAAGACTAGAATGTCACACTATGTATTAAAATAAAGCTCTTTACTAATTTTATGTGATTTGAGGACAAACTAAGCAAAAACTGGGAGACTTATATATTGTCCAGGACTAAAAAGGGCAAGAATGTGAACGTCGGGTCTCATCTCATAGGAAAAATCACTAAACGAGTAATTACTTTTATTAGCCTTCTAGGTGGAGAGATACATAATTGAATTTTCCTACTTAGTTATTAAGGGATCAATTCTTTTGTCTATATGAGAGAAAAAACCACTTAGTCAAAATAGGTTGACCAAAGTAATCATAAGTAGATATAATAAGAGAAGAATGTTGCATCTAGTATTAGAGCAAAATCCTTCATTAGTCTGTGTGGTATAAGCACAAACCAAGAAGCAAATGGTTATATAAAATCTAGAATATAAAAAGACAAGAATCAAATATCTGGTGATATCTCTAGAGAGAAGACATTAGACAAGAAATAGTTATTTATAGCCTTATTATGGAGAGGTAAGGGGTTAAATTGTTTCACATTAGTTATTGATGGATCAATTTTTGTTTTTACATGGGATATCAGATCTTGATGCATCAAGTTTCCTTTGGAGAAAAAGATCTAACTGAATCAAAATTAGATAACTTAATAGAATAATATCTTGAAATAGTAAGACCAAGATGTCTCATTTAGTATCATAACAAAATATGTTTATAATCTGATATAATTTAAGGATCAACTAAATAAAAGCTGATACCCTAGTAACACAAAAGGTAAAAAAACACAAGTGAATATTGAGTGATATCTTGAGAGAGGAGTAAGTGGACAAGAAAAGTTTCATTATAAACTTCTAAGTAGAGGGTTACATGATTGAATAGTTTCACATTGATTGTTGAGAGATCAATTATAATGTCTATATGAGATGACATGATTTTAAGATGCCAAGATTTCTTTGATGGTAAAATCTTCTTAGATTAGGATGAAGCAAGCTATAGAAAAAATATCTTGACATAGTATAATATAGATATCATATTTGATATCAAAGCAAAATATTTTACTAATTTTATATGTTATAGAATGAATCGATAAGAAGTTGGTGAGCTTATAATATTTAGGATTAAAAATGATGGGGGGTGAATATCAGTTGATTTCTCAAGAAAGTAGAAGTTGGTAAGCCTCTAATACTTGGGATCAAAAAGGATAGGGAGGGAATATAAGATGATGTTCTAAGAGAGAATTCAATGAGCAAGAAGTGACATCACATATGCTTCTAAGTGGAGAGGTATAAGATTAAATTAGCTCATATTAGTTTTTAGGGAATTTATTATTGTGTTTACATGAGATATCATGATTTTAAAATATTAAGATTCTTATTATAGCAAAAATCACTTGGGTCTGGGCGACAAAATAACACAAAACTTTGTCAAAACGAGACCAACATATCACATTTGGTATCAAAATAGAACTCTTTATTGGTTTAATGGGATTTGAGGATAAACTAAATGGAATCTAGATAACATATAACACCTAACTTCGAGAAGAGTGATGATGTGAACTTCGAATTTTATTCCATAAAAGGATTTGCTATAGTGGCTCGTGGTGGTCTTTTAAATAGATAGGTCTAAGTTTAAATTGTCCTACATTAGTCATTAAGAGATCCATTCTTTTATTTATGTAAGATGCCATAGCCTCGTGATGTTGTGATACATTTTCAGTAAAAAACTCCATTAGGTCAACATGGGATCACATAAGAAGAAAATATATTAACATAGTGAGATCAACATATCATGTTGGTATCAAAGCAAAACCCTTCACTAATATTATTTTGTTTAAGGATGAACCAAGCAAATGATAATCTCATAACACCTAAGATGGAAAGGGACAAGCAAATGCTAAGTGATTTTCTTAGAAAGAAATCATTGGATGGATAAGCAACTCTATTAAGGTTTTTTCGTAGATATGTATAGTGTTAAATTTTTTCACAATGGCTACTGAGGGATTGATTTTGATATTTCTATGATATGTCACGGTCTTAAGATATCGAGTCTCCTTTCGAGGCAAAACCTAAGGTCAAGATTGGATGATATAATGGGACATTACCTTGATATAATGAGAGCAGTATGTCACATTTAGCATAAAAGCAAAACTCTCTACTTGTACGATGTGGTTTGAAGTTGAATTAAGGGTGGGCACATGAACACTAGGACTTGTTCCAGGAGAGAATCACTGAACAAGTGGTGGATGTCGACAGACTTCTAGATTGAGGGGTACAGTATTGAATTATTCCAAATTATACATTAAGGATTTGATTCTTGTGTTTACATAAGATTGTATGTTCTTAAGATATCAAAGCCTCTTTTAATGAAAAAGGTCACTTGGGTTGAGATTAGACGACCTAAGAAAATAATATCAGGACTTGGTGAGACACCAATGTCACATTTTGTATTAGAGCAATATTATCTACAAGTCTAAAAATGTAAAAAATCTCTACAAAAAAATAAAAAAAATAATAATGATAGTGCAAAAGAGCACTTCACCAAAATAGAAGACCTACAATGCTTCGCAAGCCACCACACCAGATTAAAGAATGGAATAGGAATCTGACGTGATATTGGCATCATTCGCTCAGCACTGCTATAAGTCTCCCTTCCTGCAAACCACAATAAGGACCAAAAGAAGCAGAAGCAAGCAAAGAGGGAGTAGGATTAGCTTCGAGAAGCCCCTCCGGTGTGGTCCAAACCTTCGTAGCCATCGTTGAAGATTGATCGCAAGACAAGTGAGCTTAGTCTTCCTCCATCTGCAATCCTGAGTTGGCTGGAACCCTAACCGATTTCTTCTCCTCAGCTGCATATCTCTGGTTTACTTCGCTTCCCGAGCCTCAAAAACCCTCGTCACATTTCCTTCTTTGCAAGAGAAGAGCTTGGTCTTCCCGAGCGCCGTTGACACGTTCTAGTGATTTAAAATAAAGCTACGTTTGAAAGCAACTTTTGTGGCTGCACACAGATGTGTTGACCTGCGTCCACTTGCTGACCCAAGTTGACCCACATCCACCCGCACACATGTGTTGACCTGTGCTGACCCGCACCGGGCTGCACTCATCTGAACTAGCCCATGCATACCCAAGTCAGCTCACACCTGCCCAAGCTGATTTGCACTGGTTCACGTTGACTCGAGCTTGCTCAACTGATTCGATGCCACCCGAGAGCCAATTCAACACCGAACTAAGGCGGTTTGAGACCAATTCTAACTGATTCACCACATATCGATAAAACTTGCCACCGATCCAACCTACTCGTTGCTGATCCAAGACAATTTGTCATCTTTCCAGGCCCATTCGTCGAGAATCTAAACAGATTCGCCACCGATCTTGGTCGATTCCCTACTGATCCAATCTAAGAAACCACCGATCTCTATTGAATCGCCACCAATCATGATCGAGCCACCACTAATCCAAGCCGAGTCACTGTTGTATCATACTGCACTATCTCCACATCAATCTTAGTATATTCAACATCAATGAGACATTCTTCAATATTATTACATACTTGCAAATCAAAGCCTCTTAATTGAAACTTTACTACATCATGTCAACTTGCCCTAAAGGTGTCCTCCATTTTTATTCCAAACTAATTGAAGAATTTATCCATTTAGACTTTCTTATCGTTTCCCTAAATAAGTTTTTGTTTAAATTTCTTAAATATATTTTTTACATCAACAAAGTTCAATTTGGTTTGAGTATAAACCAAGCAAAAGTTGGTGAGCTTGTGAGCTCTATGACGTAGAAGTGTGAGGAGTGAATATTGGGTGATGTCCGAAAATAGAAACCACTTGGAAAGACAGCTATTTGAGGACTTCTAGATGGATTGGCATACGGTTGAATTGTATGATATTGGCTACTTAAAAAACGATTCCAGTGTTTTTATGAGTTATCATTATTTTAAGATGTAGAGAAATCTTTTCTGGACAAATCTTGCTTGAGTCAATATGAGGAGGGAGACACTAAGAGAGAATTCCTCAATCAATATCGAATTAAGAGGGGATTTTACTCTAATACCTAATGTAACTCGTGACCTTAACATATTATGTTACTAACTTATGTTGCCTCACTCAGACTCAAGTGGGTCTTACCCTTAAAAAAACTCATCAACATCTTAAGACCATGATTTCTAACATAATTATTAAAATCAATCATGTAGTAGCAATAATAGTCCAATTCAACTTTGTATCTCTTCACATAAAATCCTACTATAAGCTTGTCTTTATCCAATGATTTTTCTCTTAAGATATCATAAAAAATTCACACATTGCCTTTTCTAATCTCAACTTTTATTGAACAATTAGCTTCCTCTTATGGTCATAGGAGCTAAAATTCTAGCATTTGAAAAGTGGGTGTAATAAGTTAATGAGAATGTAGTGAAGGGCTTGATATTATAAAAAATTATGTAATTCATAAGGTGTGAAAAAGTTTTTACTATCAAGTACAAAAGAGTTTTTATAAAGACAATGAGAAATAACGAAATTTGTCATGCATGATGGCAATTGTGTTTGGTAGGGGACCAACTAAGAGCGTTAGCGACAATGAATCAGCACGAGATCCATTGACATTAAATGGTCATTTAGCTCTTTCTAGACTTGAAAGGTGCTGAAGTAACAATCAAATATGCAACGTAATCAAGCACTTGTGCAAGAATAAAAAATGGTCAACCAATACACATTTACGAACAACCTCATCAAAGATAACTTGAGTTTAGTTTTGTGCAAGGTGTTCAAGTCTAGTTAAAGAGAACAAAATAGAAGGGACATTACCTGAACATAAAAGAAGCAACTTTGTTTACCTGGTAGTTAGGTTAGCCAAACTTCCCTAAGCGTGATGCTTAGGTAAGATGGCTAGAGGCTAGTTGAACGAGATATATGTTGTCCTAAGAAGATTGAAACAATGACCATGCTAGAAGCTAGGACACCTCATGCAAGGATTAACATAATATACGGCAGCCCATTAACGTATCGCCAATCAAATTGTAAACATATAAGAACACTATTTATAAATAAATGCCTATTGATAGTAAAATATGATAGTATTTATAATCAAATTGTAAGCATACTATCATATGCTAAAAATATGATAGTATAAAATATTTATGAACAAGAGGTAACATAACATGAATTAAGAGATAATCTATAATCCAAATCATGCAGCAAAAAGAACATAACAATACTAAAAGAATAAATTAATTAATAATAAGTCGTGAGAATGCTTACATTCCCATAGCAAGATACACGAATAACAATTAAGGAATACAAGACAAAGCATAACTATGATGAATATATATTATGTACGAGCAATTATCTACAAGTTGAATTGACTTATAACAAGTGTCAAGAAAAAGCTATAACAAAGAAGAGATGCTCATTCTCCAGTAGATAAAATCGCTTATGTAAAGATGCAATCCACCAAAAGTATAATCTAATGTTAACTTGAACAACGTGTCATTGTTATAAGTGTCACAATAATGTCAAAAATATCAAATTAATCATGAATATTACATTATAGTTGGTCATATATATAAAAAAATTAACTTCTTAAAAAGACATAATTGTAATTGATCGAGTAAACTAATCGAAATATTTTCAAAGGAGAAAATTATTTTTAATATGAAATAAATCATATATTTTAAAAGAAATCAAAATAATGTTAAAATAAGTTCATGAAATTAGTAGAAAGGTTTACAAAGAAGAGGTGCAACGTAAAGCCCGGCCAATGGCTTAAGATTTGAGTGCACCACTAGAGTGCACTCCATAGGAATGGCTCGTTTTGATTTTTCTGTTAGGTATACAGTAGATTTTATACTCATGAGCAGGAAGAAAGTAGCATCTCTATCATTGACCACCCACTGAGGATCGTGAGAAGGAAGATGAAGAATTTGCTCACATGCTGAATTTTAGGTACACGCGTCGCTTCTGTTGACCTCACCGTCCGACCATCGTCCACCGCGTTTAAGCATGCTCTATAAATACCACTACTCACAACCCTCCTTCCTCATCAAGCTTTGCATCTACCTCAGAAGCCAACTTACCTCCAATGGACACCTTCGTAGGGCTTGGTCTACAACAGACGCATGATGGGATTAAAGGCTTGGACGACGATGGTCGCATCAGTCGAACAGGTAGAGAACGAGAGCACTTGCTCTTTCTATTCCATCGACAGATACAAGAAGCTAAAACGTTTGGACCTTTGTTTTAGGAACGGTGTGGACCTCGAGTGCTCACATAATTACTGCAGTGATCGGCTCCGGCGTGTTATCGCTGGCTTGGGCCATTGGTCAACTCGGCTGGGTTGCAGGTCCCATAGTCATGATCCTCTTCGCCTTCGTCATCTACTACACCTCCGCCCTGCTCGCCGACTGCTATAGAACCGGCGATCCCATGACCGGCAAGAGAAACTACACCTATAGCGACGCCGTCCAAGCTTATCTCGGTCAGTTCCGGCCACTCTTACCTCGAGCTCACTCTTTCATGCCAAAAATGATCAGCTTTGAGCTAACTTACTATTCTTTCACAGGCGGCATGAAGGTGAAGATCTGCGGCGTCGTTCAGTACGTGAATCTCTTTGGAGTGGCCATTGGATACACCATTGCCGCCTCTATTAGCATGATGTAAGTGGAGCTTCTTGTCTTCACAACCCCATGTTTTGGATTGGAAAAGCAGAACAGCTTTTGTTAACTTTTTTTTTTTAAAAATTTTGACATAGGGCGATCCGAAGGTCGAATTGCTTCCATGAGAAGGGACACCAAAGTCCGTGTCATATCTCAAGCAACCCCTACATGATAATCTTCGGCGTCACACAGATCATATTCTCTCAAATACCCGACTTCGATCAGATATGGTGGCTTTCCATAGTTGCCGCAGTCATGTCCTTTACCTACTCCTCCATTGGCCTTGCACTCGGAGTCGTCCAAGTCGTTGGTAGGTCCCCAAACTCATTCATTACCACACTCCTTGAAGTAGCCTCTCCTTTCTTGCCATCATAACTAGAAAACCCACATGAACATTTGCAGCAAATGGTGGGGTTAAGGGAAGTCTCACCGGAGTGAGCATCGGAGCCGTAACGCAGACTCAGAAAATCTGGCGAAGTCTTCAAGCATTTGGTGACATCGCCTTCGCTTATTCCTATTCGATCATCCTCATCGAAATCCAAGTACCTTCAGCACTTAAAACCAATTGATGTCCTGCAGAGTTGCATAGTTTTCCGTTCCCTTACACTTGGTCCACTTGCTCTGCTACAGGACACCATAAAATCGCCGCCCCCGTCGGAGTCCAAGGTGATGAAACGGGCAACCCTTGTAAGCGTGGCTGTGACAACCGTATTCTACATGCTCTGCGGATGCATGGGATACGCCGCCTTCGGCGACGCCGCACCAGGAAACCTCCTCACCGGCTTCGGCTTCTACAATCCTTTCTGGCTTCTCGACATTGCCAACGCCGCCATAGTAATCCACCTCGTCGGCGCCTACCAGGTGTACTGCCAACCCCTCTTTGCCTTCATCGAGAAATGGGCCAGCCGGACATGGCCGGACTCCAAGTTCTTCTCCAAGGAGATCAGAATTCGACTCTGCTCCAACAAGTCCTACAACCTCAACCTCTTCCGGCTCGTCTGGCGCTCCGCCTTCGTCGTGCTGACCACCGTCATCTCCATGCTGCTTCCCTTCTTCAACGACGTCGTGGGCCTCCTAGGCGCGCTCGGGTTCTGGCCTCTCACGGTTTATTTTCCGGTGGAGATGTACATAGTTCAGAAGAAGGTGCCCAAGTGGAGTACGAGGTGGGTCTGCCTTCAGACGCTGAGCTTTGCTTGCCTCGTGATCTCCGTCGCCGCGGCCGTCGGGTCCATCGCCGGAGTGGTCGGCGATCTCAAAGTGTACCGGCCGTTCAAATCGGGATCATGAGGATCCTCTGCCTTCACCGCTTTTCAGTTACCGTTACGGTATTACATTACGGTTTTGCTTCATAATCGTGAGGAGTTCGATACGAACACGGGATGTGATTCCTATGACATTTGAGACGTTTTTTATTACAATTTCTAATGGTGGAATCGAAAAAGTTTTGAGCTTTTGATATCCGAGACGAAGAAAAATTGCTTGCTTTCCGTTCTTAATTAAAAGAATTAATTTCCGGGCGGAGTTCAGGATGAGAAGTTTGCCGCGTCTCGTCCACTGTCGTATGCTGGAAAGCGAAAGTTAGGCGGTCAAAGAAGGAAGAAGAAAGTGAGCCATAGCGCACGTGGCGAATAACAATCGCTGTACTGACATCATTATATATAAAGTTGTACAATATTTAAATTCAGATATTCTTATTGTTGGGCCCGTGATTACTTTCAATTAAATATGTATTTAAAGATATTTGAAAAAGATATATTAAAATGATTATTTTTAAGAACAACACATGAGTAGTTATGAAAAAAATATTTGAATCAAATATCTTGTTTTTGAGGAAGCATTTGTATCATATTGTGATTAATTGTCATTAATTTGTTTCACATATTAGTGTTAAAAAGTTTTAGAACATCTCAAATAAAAGTTGGTAATATATTTTAAATAGTCATATAAATGTAAATGTATGTGTATAATTACCCCTTGTGTTTGAGTTAAGAAATTTTATTATTTCATATATATCAAAAGGAAAGCATTTTTATGATTTGAAAGAATTTTTTAGAAGTAAATATTATTTGACTAATGAACTTATTTTATAATAACTAGTTTAAAAATATTTTTTTAATTATTTACTAAAATATTTTTAAAACTTATAAGAATCCTAATATAATGGTTACAAAGTAATATTGATAATTAATATAATCGATCTAAATTTTTAAACTCATTCGTTTATAATGATTTTTTGTCTGATAAATTAGTTAAAATCTTATTACTGTTAGCACAGAATATTAATTATAAGATGTTTATAATACCCCCCCACTACCAAAATCATAATATTGCAACCATTATAATACAACCTTCTCTCCAAAGTTATGTAATACGAGATGTCATCCTCGAACAAGTAGCTACAAAAGCATTATATTGAATATATATATATATATATATATATATATATATATATATATATGATTAAGTTGCGTCATAATTTTGAGTTAGTTTTTTTTTATTAACTAACAAAACTATTTAAAAAAATTTTTGTTAAAATATTTTGAAATAAAATTTTAATTATATTTACAAATATTTTCTCAAAATTTTAAAATAAAAAAATAAGTTAATTAACTTCAAAAAATGAAATATAATTTTATTTACTCTTTTTTCAAAGATTTCAAAAATATAAATATTTAAGTTAGTATTTTAAAAATGAAAATAGTTTAAACTAATATTCTATTGATTATTTAAACTTATTTGAAATTGCTCTTCTAAATGTGCTTTTTCAAAATGTAAAACAATCTACAAGTTAATACGATTTGCAAATTCTCAAAAATAACTTCAACTCTACTTCATATTTCATTTTAAATTTTTTTAAATTCAAAACTTGATAAGGTCATTACTTTCTTATGTTTTCAAAAAATATTTTTAATTTAAAATTTTTTTACTTAAGACTTCTTTCAAATTTTTTAAAAAAACTAAATATAATTTTCTAATAAAGGGATCATATCTTATCCATAAAAGCATAGGTACATAGTTATGATATTTGATAAAATTTATATAAGTAAACGCATTATTGTCAAGCTTATCTTAATACAAAGAAATCTCTTTGATGTGATTGAAGAATATTGTATGTGATACAAACTTTCTAGAAGAGAAGACCAATTTGAACATAAGGAGAACAAAAATAGAATAACGGTTATGTAACAATGCCTTTGTTTATTGACCTCAATGCATAGCTTTACATGAGAAAGTACGAAGCATGACACAATATCATTGACATTGCTACACTCTTTCTTCATCCTTTATGATTTTCTATTGACCTCTTTTTCTCAAATGTTAGTTGATGTGCTCCATAGTTGACAATTAATAGGTCTTAGGGACCCATCATTCCATTTCATCAAGACAATGCTTCACCTTTGGTCATTTAGTTGAACAAAGCTCATTTTAGATTATAAACTCAACTTAACTATTTTACTAATATTCGCATTTCTTATTTCCCTTTGAAGCTTTCCTTAAGCCCCCTTTCTTCATGATCATGAATGATGATATTAGAATACTTGATGAATTAATCTCTAACACATGATAGAAATAATTGAATAAACATATAAAGATAACTCATCTTTTTCTAAAGAACTAAAATTTTCCATTTGTTGATTTCATCTAAAAAAAGTTCATTAGATGAGCCTCACATGGTCAAAGAAAGCTTGCAATGGAAAGCTACAGCAAATCAGGTGTCGTTGTCTCGCATCGTCTTTACGTTTTAGTGCGTCGCAGAGAACGGCGTGCTCTTTGGACTTAGGACGGCGCTCTCGCGGTCGTAAAGTACTGCAGCGCTTTACGAATTGCTTGGCCGTTCTTTTTGAAGTGAGGAATGATATAATACTTAATAATACAATTAGGTAAAAATGTCTTTGAAAGAGTATTAAAATATTTATTTTTTGAATTAGTTAATATCATATAAGATTTTGCATGTATTGGTATTAGATAATCTTTTGTAAGAAAAAATTATAATTTAATTAATTATGAGAACTTTTTTGTGGAATAATGGTTTATGTTTATATCTATTGTTTAATTGTGATGAATGTGAGGGTATTTATATAGACAGAAAGTATTTTATTATTTTTTTTAATTTAAAAAAAATATCACAATCTTTATTTTTAAGCTATATGTTTTCCTCATTATATAAGGAAAGTGTTTTCTTCTCTATTTTTATTCTCCATTTTTTTAAACAATTTTGGTATTAAAAATATGTTACGATGATCTAGGTATAATTGCGTAGTGGATAATCACGTTGAAAACGAAGAACTCAAAGAAGAAAACTTCTTTTTCTTTACGTGAAAGAAACTATTTAATCATAATAAATAATTTGAATTTAATCAATCTCTCTTCATCTTTTATAAAAACTTTTCTAATAAAAGTTATGATTTTTTCAATATTAAGATTAAGACATTCTTTATTTCATAAAATTTTTTATTTCTTGCTTACATGAATAAATTATTCTTAGGAATTGAGGTAGACTCCATTAGATAAGAGACAAGACTAAATATCAAAAATAAATAAAAAAACTTGCTAAAAATATCAATTAAATAAAAATAGACATTTAAAACATAATGATCATATGATTATTATACATATCTATTATAAATGTTTTTATTCTAATTATGATCTTACAAATAACATAATTTAGATATTAGTTTATTTTACATATATTTATTGTATTATTTAATTTATTGAGTCTATGATAGCTCAATATATTTGTTGGCATAAAGATTTCAAGCATACTAGAATTGTGACATAATATAGAAAGAGCACAAAAAATAAATATTAACTTTATTGTTATACGTAAAAGATTTGTGTACCAACTAAAATTTGTATTTTTAATTTGATTTTATATGTTGGATTTTGATATAAGTTTTGATGTATAATAAGTAAATGCATATATGTAAAACAAATTGATGAGATATTACAAGTTGTGAATGTATATCAAATGGATATATATATGTATGTAAAAAAAGGATAAAAACATATTAAATGATTATAAAATCATAGAAAAAAAGTTCTTTGATGATCAAATATTATTCTATATGATAGCTTAAGTTAGTCATGATATTTCATAGCCTGAAAAATTTTCATTCATAACTTGATATTTAAGATTTTGTATTAAAGATTAGAATCATAGATTAATTCAAAATCCAAATTTTAAATCAATTCATATTTACTTTTTGAATATTTAATATTAGATGTGTAGAATTTCTTTTGTAGGATGTAAATTCATTTTGACTTTTATTATTTAAGTGCGCTAAAAGTAATGAATTATATAGAAAACATAATTTTATTTTTTTGAATTAAAATGTTTTTATATAAATTCATATGATTTAATTTCTTTTATAAGAATAATATTCCATTTGAGTTTCTCTTTCAGCTTTTTCAGCCATGTGAGAGTCATATTCCTTGTGTTGCGTAGCTTAATGACCGTTCATCATCGCTTTTCTGCTTAACGCTCGCACTCTGAATTCGGTATATGTTGTGATCATACTTTTCTTGTAGGGCCGGCCTATTCAAAGAAACTACTTATGATAACTCTTATTTATTTCTATTAATAATTTATATATTCATTGGAAAATTACAAAAAATATTAATTTTTTCCATTTTCAATGTTTGTTATGCTTTACTTATATTTTCCATAATTAACATATATATAATAAATGTTTAATATAATAATTATAATATTTTGTATTATATTATAGCTTTACTCTAAATCAAATATAATTTATATATAAATATCATCTATTCAATGGTTTATTTTTTTAGTTTTTATAAACTAAATAAATATTTGGATGTAAGATAGATTAAATTTCTATTTATTTTTTAAATTTCTATTACTCCATATCATTTTCTATCAATTTTAATATAAAGACACATTCAAATCTATATTCATGAAATTGATATTAAATGAGTTTTTATGATATACTAACTATTTGGCAATCCAGAGGGTTAAAAGTGAGCTTTATATTGTCTTATCATTACAATGCTCTAATTTTAAATTTGAATTAAGAAGTGATTATTTTAGAATATTATGTGAGAGAAATTAAGGTTTTGAAAATTAATGAATTCACAAGAAATGTAATTATAATTTTTTTAAGTACAATTTTCTTTTTTTAGTAAAATTATATCAATTTAAATATTAACACATTAGATTACAAATCGATAAAATATAATTATAATATTTATTAGTTTTTTTACTTAGAAGTCTTTTTTTGAATGAACTTATCTTAAAATTAATGAATAAAACTAAGGAGAAGTTTCGTTTTGATATTTTCTCCTACTTAGAGAAAACTTTTTAAGTTCAAGGTGTCATAGTATCTTCAATTGAACAAACATCTTTTTCTTAAGAGTTTTCTTCTTCTTGAGACCAATCTAGGAGCCACCAAATCCCCCAACCGTTTTGCCACATCTCTTGCTCAAGTGCTGGATCTTCTGTAGTCAAGGAACATAGGGATGTTAACCATCTTCTCTTCCTTAATTTCGTAAGGTGTCATGCTCTTCCATAAAGCCTACCTGTCCTTCACATCCTTTCACTTCTTTCCCTCATCAACATGGATTCAAAGGAGCAAATTCCCCATCCATGATTGAAACACTAGCCAAGTAGCATAATCACTTGTTGGGCATATCATTTCATAGAAGGATAACAAGCCTTGTCTCTAGGGAATCACTCCTTTAATAGCTAAACATCTGTCTCAAGAATTCGTGGCTATACTAGGGCATTCTCATCTATGTCCTTGGAAACCATGAGCTCTCTCTCTTGATAGATCCCATCACCAACACCAACTTGTCACGACAGTTCAAGGAGGAAGGGAGAAAGAATGGTCATGAACTTCACTAAACTTAGAAAAACATTGTAGGGACAATGTTTAGGAGACAATTATGACAAACTAAAATAAAATAATCCAACACCTCACAAAGGATATCCTAAAAGGAGAAATACAAGAATGAAAAAAATCAATGAATACTAGTTCAATTACCTTATAAGTTATAATTAGATGACCATTTTCCTTAACTGTTACCAATATGATCTTGGGCTAAAAGTTGAATGCACAACTATTGTGTTGACAAATGTGCTCCATTTGGAGGATGTTGGCCCAAAAAATTTAACTATGCTTGTTGAAGTTGAAAATCCTCATTCCAAAAGATAAAGAGGTAATCAATAAGGGAAAGATAAAAGAAAAGGATAGGAAAGAAGGGAAAAAGACGAAAAGAACAAAAGATCGTGATGACCCTGCTGAAAGGCTTACAAACTTATTCATCCAATCACACAATCCATTCCGATCTACATCAATAACAAGCACATATCCAATGAATAAATATTTTAATTCCCAACGTGCAATCTTCACACACACATGGTTATTCTAAATAGTTCTTTCACTGCCATGATTTATGTACTGCAATAACCTCAAAACCACCCTTTGACCCCTTAATTTTCTGCTTCATTGATGACTAAAGAGTACCGACTTGAAACTCTCTAAAACACTTAATAATCCTCGACAACAAAGGGATTTTTATTGGAACAACACTAACAAGTAAATTAATACAAGACTTATTAGCACCTACCCCTATCCCAATCACTCTATCCCTCTAATAAATCTCACCGCCACACACTTTCCTTTCCTATCTTGGATGTCGAGATTGCCACTCCCTACTGAGGCCATAGCTATCAAGACCATTGCTTCTCCTACATTTCCCTCTCTTATCATTGTCTCTACTCCATCCCATCTCTTTGTCCTAATTTTTTTTATCACTATTTGCATAAAGATTGTTGCATCTTCTCATCTTCAATTAATCATTTGATATATGAATAATTGATTTCAAAGTTATGTTTTATGATGTTATTGATGACATTCTCGACTTTTCTCTCTAAAACGAAGCCACTCTCAACTATTGCTAATAACATTAATGTCAATAGTACCATCTCTTATAGTTTTGAGCATTTTGTTTTCTCATTGAATCTCACAAAGAACTTCAACATCTAGACTTTTTAACACATGCATCAACTGACGCTATCAAACATACCAAATAATAGGCTTCTAATTATGAAATTCTTCTTTGGATGCTTAATAGTCTTGAAACAATTATTAAAGCCATAGTCATTTTTCAAAATACCATAATACTATCAAATTTCGTGCATGATATAACACCCATGCCACATAATGGGTGTTGACACCCAAAAAAAGACGTGTAAAGTTTCGGGTTGACCAAGCTTCACTCGTGGAATGGCGATTCAGAGTAAAGTTAACGGGCTTGGCTTGAAAGCATGACCCCTTGTCTTTGATTTCTTTGGCGGAGTTACTAGGGACCCCATAGGGCAACTTATTGATTGCTTTTGGGGATTCATAAGCAAGGTTTTAATTGTTCCACTTCTAAGATAGCAACATCGCTTAAATATAAATCCTCTAGTTAGATATCATCTTTTTATAACAAAGAGATAAGTTTGTTTAAAATTATTAATAGTAACTTAAAAAGCAAGTGAATGAGTTTTTTTTTTCAATATCATCTCTTTATCAATGCTATCTATTGCCAAAAACCAAATGAGAAGTCAATTGAGATCAAGTTATTTTTGGCCTCAATCCATTTTTTAATATATCAAAACTTAGATGATGGCTAATTTTGCAATCCCAAATGTCTCTATGACTCAAGCATTCTCTAGATCACTAACCTCCCCATTCAATCCTCTTCTAGCCTTGACCATACTGCTATAATTGCTAACACTAAATGAGGTCATAGTAACATGTTTGTGGTGTTAGTAATATTGGAGGTAGTCATAGTTGCAACTATTTTCCAATTAATCAACATTGTTAAAGAATTAATAACTTATATCATTATTTGGATATCCTCCACCACTCAACATGTCGCCATTGCAAGCCCCAATCCAACTACTACAAATGACTATGGTACTCTACATATTACTTATGCCCACATAGTTTCTACTTCTAACTTCTACTTCTAACTCTACTTCAACTACTCATCATGATCTCTTAGATTTTAGATCTAGTGCATCTTCCTACATGATAAGTAATTATTTGTTATTCACTTTCCTAACCTTACAAACTCTTCCAACTATCAGTATTGTTGACAGATCTCCTTCTCTTATTTGTGAAAAAGTCTTTATCAATCTCTCACCTTTAATAGCTTTAGATAATGCCTTGTATATTCAAAACCATAATATTATATTATTATCTATTAACTAACCTACAAAATCTTACAAATATTTTATTCTTTTTCCACATTGCATTTTTCAAGATCTAATCATAGAGAGGATAATTAGTTGTAGTGTTATTAGACCGTGCATACATCTCTTAAATTCTACATCTACCGCTATGTAGTCCACCATCCCACCTTATTGGCAACATTGTCATCATAACCATCTTCCTCCTTATCGTCTACAAGGACGTTGATGAAAATTATTGGGCAATCAATAACAAAAACTATAGTCATAAAGATTTCGTAAATAAAATACCAAAAAGGCAATGTTATCTATGGATACTATTAATTAAGTACAAATTTAAATACAACTCAATTTAAAAAATTATTAATTCTAATGATAATTGGTAAAAAGCAAAGGGACATTGCGCGTGAAAAACCTCCTTACAATTAAGACAAAACTAGAGAAACCTAAACTGTAATTTATCCTAAATTAAAAGACCATAATAATATCAAGTAAATAATTATCTTGATGATTGGGGAGAATGACCATGTACTTTTCAATGGAGGCGTACCAAGTCTGAATCTTCCATGGAGCTTTTTTCCCCAAATTAAAGCACTATTAACTTCATCAAGCTCAATCAAGCACAGATGTAAAAGAGAATCATGTTAGCTTGAAAATTAATTGAGTAAGCTCAATCATAGAATGATTTCAAGTGAACTAGTCCCAACTCATTCAAATTCGACTAAGTATTGCTAGTAATTTTACGAAAAGCCATTGACACTTTCAGATGCTGCTATAATAACTTGTGCTTCACTTTCCCATTCGATTAATGATGTTGCAAAATTCTATGAATCTTCCAAAATTTCTACCAAATCGGAGCATCAATTAGACTAGTCACGCGTAATCAAGCATAGTTACAAACAAGAATCTGGTGTGGCACATCAGGTTTGAAGTGCACTCGAGTGTACTCGATCTCAAATGGTTTTGAGTTGACATGATTCTAATTGAATTGATGTCACGCTGAATATAAGTCGACCATAAGTTCAATCTTTCAAATCCAAGTTGTGACAAATTCACTTGAAATTGACTTGATATCACCACCAATTTCAAGAGTCAAATGGTTTTTTTAGATACTACAATGACAACTTGTCCATCAGTTTCCAATTTTACTATAATGCCATTATAAAAGTCAATGCAGGAAAAACCACGAATTTGTTAAACAAGATATATACACTATTGTGCTTGCAAGGACATAAAGTAGTTTGTAATATTGAATTAACACAATAGAAACAATGTAACCACGTAAACAATTCTCCTTTGAAAATCTTAACATGGTTTCATGAGCTGCTTCTGCAAAAATAAATGAACCGTATCATGCATGGAGTGACACAACAAATTGAATATCTCACACTATATATTGATTTCATGAACAGATACAAGAAGCATAATAAGACAAGTTTTTAAATAGATGGTAATCAGTATTATACTGGAATAAAGTTTATTCATTCTAGAGTAATCTGACAAAGCTTCATTTTGAAAAGGCAACAAAGCTTCATGATGTGGTTAGGCTTGCGTTTCAAAAATTGCACTAGTCTGAAAACGATGTACCCAAAAAGGCCATGTTTAAATACAAAACACAAAAGCAGGTAAACTTCTGTTGAGCCATCAAACAAGGTTTTTGTCCGTATTTAAGGTAAAGAGAGAGAAAAATCATCCAGAAAGATCCATTAGTCATTTTCAAAAAGTTAGGATGATTGTTACGGGCCATTATCTTCATGCAGGAGAATGGTTTTAAATCTACATCAAGAGAATTTTCTTGGCATTAGAGAAGGATTTTTTGCATCAAAGCAAAGGCAAGTAGACACTTCTGTTGAGATGCCAAACAGAGTTATTTTATCTGCATTCAAGGAAAAATGAAAGAAACAGAAAAAACATCCAGCAAGATGCATTATTCATTTTCAATGAGTTATGCTGATTGTTGATGTTCATTATCATGATGTACAAAAATGGTTCTACATCTACATGAAGAGTATTTTCTTCATGCTGGGGAAAGATCTTTTTGATCAAATGCAACTTGGTTATTAGGGACTAATGAACATCTTATGCCACAGGTCAGTTTCAGTCATTGCATATTATTTGGGATTTCAATTGAAGTAATTGGGGTCATACTTAAAGAGAGACGAAGAGAGAAAACAAGATGGAGAGACAGAGAAAGGGAGAGATAAAAAAAACATCTACTCATAACCAATTCATCAATCACACAACCATGCCATACCCCAGCTCCAGAGAAGGAACTCATTATGCCCTTTCTCTTGGTATGAAGTTCTAGTAGTGACAGTTACAACCTATCTTCGACGCCATTCACTAACTATGGAATCTGCAAGTAGACATCTCCCACTTGCCCTTCATTTTGCCTTGCCATACCATCCTCTCTAATAGTGGGTTTTTACACCTTGCAGCTTTTAGAATGACTCATAACTGGGTTGTGAACCAGGTTGCCAGATCGGCTCTTTGAGGGCAGGGTTTATCCTTGCTTGAGGAGTTTTACAGGATCCTCAAAATTGATGTTATGTATGATCCTCTGTGATCCTGAGTTAACATAAGGTGCAGCTACGACTTTCAGGATAAGGGTTTGTCATCTTCTTCACCCAGCACAATGAATTAGCAAAAATAATTCCCTTTTAAAGTTTTCCACAAAAAACTCCTGCCTGTTTGTTTTCTTTTCTATAATTTCTACTCTCCATGGCCAAACAAGCCATAATTGTCTATTAAAACCCTATCTTAAACAAGAGCCTAAGACCTACTAAATCTGAAAGATTATATTTAAGCATCAATAGCCCAATTAATATTGTCATTATGTAGTTGCACGCTCAGCAACGTTATGCAGACGTCTTTAGAGTAATAATCTGTTCAAGCCCTTGCACTTTAAGACTATTTGAAGGGATCCAGTGAAGTGACAGTCAACCATTTTGATATATATAATGCAACAAATTTTGGACTTTTGTGCCCTACTGATGGAAAATGTGTGAGAAATGAATCCAGCTTTCATACCAAAAATATGACAACGAAAGAATCCATGTTTACAAATCCCTACTTCGCTGCCAAAAGTGTGATTGAGGTGTGGTACAAATTGAAATAGGACTCCAATATCAAACGTATAATAAAGGTGTGTAAGGCGATCTGGCTTTAATTCTAAACAGTAATGGAGAAGTGAATATAGATCTACCCCTGATGCCAAAAAGTGGACTGTGGCCGACAAAGGGAATATTGCACAAGAGTGAGCATTGTTCCTGTTTCAGACAACTAGTATTGTTCGTTTTGCAAGGCAGGGAGATGCATAGGTGTAGGTGTTTGTACATGCAAAAGTTGGTGTGGCTAGTACTATTCCTTTTGCAGGGTCCAAGTACAAGTGCAAAGTTACACAAACAGTAGGTTGCATGAGAGTTATTGTGCTGATAGAAGGGAAGGCAACTAAGAGGAAAGAATCTGCACGCCCGTAGTACTATTGCACAAAATTGTTGCAAGCAGGCAACTAAACAACAGGAAATAGAATGAGGACAAAACTATAGGGAAGGTCACACACGGTTCATCAAAGTCTACAATACCCAATGCTTTTGGTGACACTTGGTCGATGATTAAGGCATCGGGCCCGCTTGTGACGGCCAAAGAGAACAACAATGATGAGACACAACGAAGATCAAGATTGCAACCTAAATAGGGACAATGGACAACCTATACCTTCATGGAGAGCATCTCTTAAGCAACATTGTATCGCACAAACCTTCTACATTCACAATGACAGCAAGCCAAGAGCTCTCTTTTCTCAGCCATATAAAAACCAAAATAACCTTCAAACTAAAAGTAATAAAATAATAAAAATAATAATAATAATGAAAACTATCAAAGTTGCATTGAAAAAAAAAACATCCTTAGAACTTGTAAAAGAACCCATTACAACTAATAACAAAAACAAACTTAACAAAGTCCCTATTCTAACTCTTTTGGCCCTATTTGAGATCCGGTTGCATCCTAAGTTTTACTATATTTGGTTAATGTATTGCATGTCCTCCCCTATCAAGAAAAGCCCTTCTTGCGATCATCCTTCTAAAAAAACTTGTCCAACATCAATCTACCTCATTATAATAAATTATCTTACAAAAGTTATATTGTAAGCATATTATTATTAAGTTTAATATCAATCTCTTTAAATCTTTTTTAATGATCAAAAAATTAAGTGAGAGATGATTTTTTCAATACATCTAAAAACTCAGAAAAACAAATCAACTTGTAAAAACAATATCAAATAAGAGACTATAATCAAAATATGTAGATTAAGAGATATTCAAAAACTATCCCTAAATACTATAAGTTTTTTTCAGCATCAAATAATGTTGTTCTAGCAATAGTTCTAAAATCTCTACGGTCGATGATTTATTCCAAAGAGCATCCTTAGCTTTATTTTTCACCCTATTTTTTTATAGATATTTATCATAAATCATAAGAAAGAGCATCCTAGGCATCCAGTATTGCACTTAGCCAACTAATGACAATGTCCCTTTATTTATAGAAGATCAAAAGTCAAATGGAAAAAGTCTTTGCCCTATCCATCCTAATTTAAAAGGAAAGATTATAAGTCATCATTCATATTAGATAAGTTAAATCATCACATTAATTTTGAATTTTAAATTGCATGAAACATGGTTGTTTCATCTTCTTGCACGTATTTAGATTAACTCTTCATTATTACAAATGATTGTATAAATATTTTGAGGATTGAATAAGAATTTAAGAATTAATTTAGTGAATCTCAGCCATTAGATCAAATCGTAAACACATGGTCAACATTAGTAGTTTGAACTTAAGATCTCTCTAGGCCATCCATCAACTCTCGAGACCAAACCCTATTTCTTTGAAACTAGTTCGTCAACATAGATTCAACTTCTTTACACAGTGTTGGACACCTGAGATTTAAGATTCATCACTTAAAGTTATGACAGATGTAATAGGTATAACTAATTTTGTAACGTCATCAATAGTCAAACTTCTATCTAACGATTATAATTGATTCTACCACGTCCTCAACGTCCAATTTTGAACTTAAGAGTTGTAAATAACTTGATTTTTTCAACGAAAGGCACACATCAATTCCAGATAATTAAATCATTATGACCAAATAATAAAATGACGGTTATAAATCTTCACATATAAAAGTGAACTCACTTTACATCATCTATTTCATTAAACTATAAACAAACATCCAAGACCCTTGTTCAAGGCATTCAATTCAAATCAATGAGACTACTCTCAAGTTGAATAGATCCAATCTATTCTAACCCATTTTCTACAATGGAGAGCTCTTTCTACCATTTTTTCTTTTCTTTCTTCTTCTTATGTCATCCTTAACTTGTGAGAATCTCTTTCTCTCTCTTTGTCCCTCCCTCCCTCCCTCCTTTTATTCTAACCCATTTTCTACAAAGGAGAGCTCTGTCTTCTTTTTTCCTCTTCTTTTTTCTTATGTTATCCTCAACTTATAAGGATCTCTCTCTCTCACTCACTCTACTCTATAAATATCTCCTTAAGCTCTTAATAAAAAAAATTTATGCTACATTCCTTTAAATCCATGACATGTATCACCAACAAGGTAAACCAACACATGAACTTCTAATTATAATCTAAGCCAACGAATGCCACGATATATATATACACTTCGCATTTTTTATTTTCATATGGTCTAGCTCCTCAGGAATTAAATATTGATCATCTTAAATGGTTTAGCCATTGCTTTAAACTCGAGATCTTTCAATCAATTCAATCGACCCAATCTCTACCTTTATATATTCCTCATCCTTTATGAGTTTATCCAGCATGACTCAAATCCAACTTAACTTATCACCATCTCCAACACTACAAATGGTTGTAACAGTGTCATAATGCATTCAACTTCTTTAGATATCTAGTTGGTTGCTATAACATGTGGACCCCTTGGTAGTTCCACATAAAAATTTTCTTTAAAAGTGTCGAATCTTTCACGTATCATCAATTTGGCAATTAAGATCACAATGCGGATCCTCTTCAGCTTTGTTCCATTGGAATGGCGAAGTAAATATCACCATCTCCACCACATCCTAACTTCTATTTAACTTCATATAAATCACGTTTGAGATTGGAACCCATTGCTTCATCACCACAAATGCTTCTTCAATTTCATCTCCAATGGCCCCACCCTCCAACTGTTAATAGATTTCACATAAGGGTTTACATCTCTTGTAATCATACCTAAAAGTTCATCAATGTTGAAACAAGAATAAAAATTAGGATCGACAACGTAGTCAACATGTCTAGTGAACCCTTAGGTTATAGATGGTAAGTTTAGCCATTTTGCCTGCTCAAATCTGCACAAATTTGAAATAACAACATATAAATGAGGCCAAGGAAGGCTGCAAAAAAATTCAGCTAGGAGAAATATAGCTTCGAACACATCTAACATGGTACCACACTTTTGCATGTTTGAGAAAGGTTGCAAGGAGGAAAAGGAAAACACCAAAAGTATAGATGATGATTATGAATAGCAAGTTTAGCCACTCTAACGGCTTAAATCAGCTCAAAATTGAAATAAGAATAAATAAATGAGGCCAAAGAAGGTTGCAAAATTAAATGCAGCTCACAGAGATATAGCTTCAAAAACATCTATCGTAGTAATACACTTTTGTCTGTTAGACAAAGGTAGCAAGGTAGTAAGGAGGAAACAGAAAGAACCACAAGTAGAGATGATGATTTAAAGTAAATTTCACCAACATCGAACATCTTTAGTGTTTCTTTCCCTTGCAGATTGGCAGCAGAGGGGATTTTGGGTTAGGTAGCACCAGAAAAAATAACGGATGAGATAATTCTTGTATGGCAATGAGAATTAATCGACTAAATCACACTCATGCTTAACTTCATTTACAACACATCCCCAAAAGATTCAAGATTTGCGAATTTTCAATTGCTCCTTTGCAGAAGGTGGATCTTCGAGTTAAGGAACACCAGAATGGCAAAGAGGAAAGTGAGGGCATATATGTCAATACACATTCTAGATAATGCCATTTAGACACTGGAGACCACTTGCAGCATATAACAACAAAAATGGACCTAACTGCAACAAAAGGCAAAATTAGGAGAACCCTCGATTTACTGAGATAAATTGGTATTTATTTCCATTCATCGATACAGATTTCCTAAATATATTGTTACTTGGATCTCCTACATTTTAGTTTTGGCTACGACTTTGTCAATGCACATCATAGAATGTTGATGAAACTAAAGTTATCTTATTGCAATTACTTGTGTTACTTCCTAGACTTTCCAAATTGATGATTGCAACCAAGCACAATCTTAGAAAACCTTATAGCAATCACAAACATCACAAACAATTAATCATTAAGGATGTGCTAAAATACTCAAAAATTGACAATCAAACCAGAACTAAAATAAACAAATTAACTCAGATCGACTCCAATCCAGTAAGTGTTAGTTCAAGGATATTAAAATATTAGAAACAATGAGGTAAATTCAGTTTTTAATAATGGTTAATGCATAAAACAAGCTGAAATTGGCACCATCACACTTCACCAATCTCGTGACTCCCTCCACTTGAATTTTCATGTTCTCCATTACCAAATAAGATAAATTGTAGACATGAACCATGCAGTGACAAGTGGCATATTTATGAAAAAGCAAGAGGATCCAATGTAACGCCAACAAAGTAGTAACATGTAAAGATCAAGACTACAAGATAAGGCACCAACATTTATGTGATTTGATCACAAATCAAGCACATGTCCATGAAAAAGAAAACTCTATACATCAGAAAAGCCAAAATAGTTATGTACAAAATAAAAAAGTGAAGAGCATTCTTTCCCAAATTGTAAAGCACATCCAAATCTTCACCATATAAGAAAATCTTAAAAATATTTATCCAATCATGAACATTCTTCTAAGGAAAATAAGACAGCTGTGCAAATGATATATCAAAGATCTCAGCTTTTGAAACAATGAGAAGGATAACCAGAATGCAATGACAATGAATACACAAAGAATCCCAAAACATTAAGTCAACTAACTCCACATCATCTCCAAAAGGACATGCTCCCTACAAAAGGTTATAGCTCCAACTCCTTTGAGAAAAACTGTTCCAATAAGATTCCACAAATATCAGGCATACAATACTTCTAGATCTCCCTATCTAATACAGATTGGACTAGGTATTCATTGTTACATGCTAATCATATAGTAGTAGCCAAATATATCTCTAAATAATAAATTTAAAACAAATTAAATTTCAAAGATAAATCCAATATTTTTTACCAAATAAATATCTCTAATTTCATGCTTAATTTGTTGTAACAAATCAAACTACACAAACAACAAATTTGATATATCCAACAATATTTACCTTAAATTCAACATTTAGAAAATTAATATCGGAACATAACTCAATAATACCTCCGATTGACTCAATATTGTGTCAATCACCAAGGTTGCCTTCTTTGTCTCTCCAATATAAGGTATCAAGCTCCCAAAACCAAAACCATAAAGGCCTAAGCATCTCACGATCAATCAAAGTCCATCTATATGAAAACACTAATGCAAAACCTCTAAAGCACATCTACAATAAATTGATAGCAATGCATAGATAACCAAATTACAACTAAACAAAATATAAATACCATAAAAGTGATTTCCTTACATTCAAAGTGACTAAGCATCTTACAATCGATCAAAGACCATCTATATGAAAACACTAATGCAAGACCTCTGCACATTTACAATAAATTGATAACAATGCATAGATAACAAAATTACAACTAAACAAAATATCCATACCTTCAAAGTGATTATCTCCTTACTTTGAATGTTGTTGCAATATGATCCACAACTAAGAATGACACATCACATTGAGATTTGTCACCTAGATCTTAAAACGTTGTTTCCAAATTTTCCCCAATGTACTCCTAAACTCAAATTATAGCCATAATTTCTCTAATATTACCCAAGCGTTGTAAATCAAGATGCTTTCTAAAAGATAATTAAACCGATGTCTTTTAATTTATCCTCGCATCCAAATTATATAAATCTTTAATAATTGAATTAAACCCAAATCGATGTCATAAAAAAGGAATATCTTCTAGCATATAAGATGTATAAATATTTAAAAAATAGCCACATCAAGCAATCAAATTTCTTAATATCTAACTTCGTTGGCACCACCAACCACCATAGTTTTGATAGTAGTTTGTTGGGATGAATGGTAAGTTTGTAAATGTAGAAACAAGATCAAATATAACATTTAGCATAATGGCAATCTATAGAAATAAAGAGTGTAATAGAAGGCACCATGATTTTCGAAGTTCGGCTACAAATGAGGTGTACAACTAGAAGAGGAGAATATTGCTAATCAAAGCAGACTTTTTGTTCAAATCCCAAAATACACCAATTTTCACAACATAAGAAGTTCCAAAAATATATCTCTAATCATGAATATATACCAAACACAAATAAGAGAATTATACTAATGACATACCAAAAATCTCAGCTTTTAAACTAATAAGAAAAGTCACCAATGTGTAAGGATGACGAGCACCAAGAAGTTCCAAAAATTATTTAACTGATTTCAAGTTATCCCTAGAAGGTCCCTCCATAGAAGGTGATGACTCTAACTCTGTTACTACAAATAGCCACCTCAAATAGATTCTCTAGATCTCTACAATTGGAAACTTTTGGGTCATTCCATCTACAAAACACTAAGATGAGTACTCTCTATTACTACTAACCATTGCAACAACTCTCAAATATATCTTCAAGTAACCAACTCTAATCCAATTAAATTTCAACATATATCTAAAAAAATATTCAATATCTTTCATAAAAAATATATCATTTTTCTACTGAATTTGTTGTGATAAACACAAAATCAAAATATCCAAAGATTAAATTTGTTATATCAATTAAAATATCTCTTAAAATAGAAATTTGGATAATCAATATTGAGGCAAACCTTAATAAACCAAACCTTCCAATTATTTTATTATTCATATAAAGTTCTACTTGTTATATTGATTGAGAATCCACCAAACTTTTTTCATATATTCACCAAGTATCATTAGAAAAGATTTATTGATTAAACTAAACTTTCTAAGCCTTAGTCTACCACAATTTTTAAAGTACACATCTTATTCCAATTGATGATTTTTGCCTATAATTCATCACCTTCTCCTCGATGAAGTTCTAAAAAGCTTTTCCATTGCCCATAGGCCCCTTTGTTAAAGATAATTTTACTAATTTTTCTTTGGCTCTATCTAGCATTGTTTTAATCCTCCCATCCCAAATTGATGACATCATGTATCTCCCAATATTTATAACAAATAAAAATCCATTAAAAGTACTAACCACTCTGATCACAACAACAAATTTTTACTCTTAAGACATTTTTACTATTTGAATGTTGATTCATCCCCAAAAAGCATTGCAAAATCAATCCAAACAATCCATGATGATCTCTATTTTATTAATCCTGATATATTATATTACAATCACATCATCAACGAACATCAAATGGAAGATATGCTACCCTATCTTTTGAAGACATGCCTTCAAAAACCTCCACTTAATTTCTTCTTGAGTTGGACATTAAGCCTTAGCATATAAAGGACATGGTTGCATAGGAAAATAGGATCTCTATCTCTAATGCCATATAAGGGACTAAGATGCTTCATTTTATTGTCATTCCATAAAATCTCATAAGATTTAGAAGTGATACACAACATAAAAAACACAACAAAAGCTTTTGAAACCCTAAAATAAAAGTTTTTCTCTATTGAAAACCCAATTCATTCTATCATAAGCTTTGTCCACGTCAACTTTCATAAATAACTACCTTATTCATTCTCTTTAATTCACTTGATTGACACATTCAACAAAATACATATTACAATAAAGCTGACTGAACTGAGAACCACAATATTGACAAATAATGCCGTATGCAAGTCACCAACTTTAGATATAACTTTTTGGAGATAAGAACAAAACAAGTCTCATTTATCCTTTCCAATAAGGATTCCTTTTCTAAAGAAGTTTTCAATGAATAAGAAATGCATCTCCCTAGCATTACATGTTTTTTGGAAAAGTCAGGCTAGAAAACCACTAGACCTCAGAGCATTCAGGTTCATTGCAACAAATAGTCTTCTAGACCTCCTCTCCACTTGTCTATCAAGAGTGTCAATCAAAAATGGAATCACATAAACTGGTACTTCATAGATTTTTAGAAAGGACAAATAATACAACTACACAACAAAATGGTTTAAGGGTTTTAAAAAAATAAAGCTATTTATTTGCTTATATTTGAGCAATTAGGCATGTCCAACATAACAAGTTACTTGTGATCATGCTTAGGGTTTATTTGGAAGTTTATATTCCAAATCTATATGAATTTCAAATTTATGAAATTATTATTTGATTATTATGTTTTATTGAATGCATTTATTATAATGAAGTGAAATTTATTTGTCAGTTTATTGTATCTGTAATTTAGCTTTCAAAATAGCAATGCTTTGATGGTCACAAGCTAGTGACCGAGGATTGCAGCAAAGTCTAGTGATAAGCAGTGGTGACAAAATTAAGCAGATGCAATGAAAATCAATGACGTCAACTAAGGGCACAACCCAATAGCAAAGGTAGGCAGCAAACTCTAGCAAAGTTAGGCAATAGACCAAGGATGAAGACAACTGATAAAAACCAATGACAATGTGCAGTAGAGTTCAAAGGTAGGTGAGGATGATAGAGCCTAATGGCTTTTTTTACCTGAAAGAGACGAAATTAGGGCATAGCCAACAACGGTGGAATCAAACAATTGACTATCAACAATAGAATCTAATAGACGAGCTATGATTGCATAGGTTAATAGAAAAAAAAATTCATTAAAATGGACTGTCTCTTCTCCACACTACTTCAACTTCTCTAACCCTTCGAGATTTGGGTTCATTAAGTGAGAAGCTAAGGATTAGGGAAGTCAATCTAAATTTGTGTGGCTTACTTGCTAATTTTATACCATCAAAATTAAGGCCAAATACAACAAAGGTTTCAAAATATTGTTCTTGTAACCCAACTGGCGTGTCTTCGTCAAATGATGAGTGCACAGTGTCTATTAGTAATTGGGTGGATCATCTAAGGCGACTCATGGCAAAATTGTTCTTCATAAGACTTTCAATCAAGTGATAGAAATGAAAAGGCTTCAACTTTGAATCTTAATATAATGATTGAGCTACATATAAAAGACGGTCATGATGAAAAACAATATTGATTGAACAATCCTCCAAGATGGTATGAATTTTAATTATTTATAATAGTTAACAAAGCATCATTTCTACTCATGATTTTGCACTTGCTTCAATTGACAAACCTCTCCCTAGCTTGCATGGTGGCTTCATACTTGGAATGGACAAAGAGAGAAAGAGAGATCAACAAGGAACTCATTTTTTTGTGTCCTGTAAGAATTTATTGTGGCAAGTTATCGAAAGTATGAAAGTATGATGTGAACTAGAATGCCACATTTTATCTAGCAAGGCAAGTTATTTATGTGAAAATTATGGCACAAAAGGAGTAGCTACAAACATTAGTATATCATTTAGCTTCTTTGATGTCCCTCTACCAAGTTAGCAACAGACCAATAATGTTCCTACCAAGAGATGCACAAGAAGGTTAGCCAATATGCCTCCACTAAGGATCATCAATGGCTAAATCCATCAAAGGGTTATGCATATTGATAAGCAACATCCCCTACCAAGTAACATCTACTAAACCTGCATAGCAGCAAATGCAAAAAATAAAAAACTGCTTGTGCACGCCTAGTGTACCATAGTCAAACACATCAATAAAGAGCAAAAGGCAGCTGTAAAACAGTTCATCACTAGCTACCTAAAAAATCACATATCAAGTGCTTTGGAATAGAATTCATGGGAGAAGGATCCAACATACAACATAAAGGAGAACAATTATAGAGGGAATGAAAATATTTTGATAGTGACATTGAAGGGCCAATGGCCCTTCTTAAGTAGGAAGCAATAGGCATGAGTAGTGAGAAATTACAAAAAATTGGAAATATAATATGCATCATGTACTATCACACAGACCAAACATGCAACGATAAGAACAAAAAATCAATATTTTGCTTCCACTCAACCCTCATAGTATGGGCATCCATGCATGCTTAAACACAACCATGGAGGTAAGAGATAAATGAATCACAAGATTAAAGAAATAAGGGAACCACTTCTAACCACAGAGCAAGCAATCAGGCAAAAAAAAATTAGGGCATGTAACCACCATCACTAAGGACGTTCACAAAGAAAAGCCATACCAGATTTGCAATGACTTCAGAGAAGAAGAAATTAATCATGAGAGGGGCCCATGGCGGAGAAGATGCAAGAAAGAAGACCTCATGTCATCCATGTTCGAGGTTGATGAAGTCACAAAAAGAGACAACCTTAGGACGGGGCAACACCAAGGGAAAGGAGGGAACAATCCATGCAAACAAAAAAGAAAAGGAAGGGGTCTTCGCAAAAGCTTCTGGAAGCATGACAGAAGAGTCACAGAAGATAAGGCAGCCGCACGGTTATTTAAACTTAACCCAGCTAAACCACTTATCTAAACAGAGGCTTCTCAATGAAGTTTTAGTTTGAAGGTGCCAGTCAAGGCTACACCTCTTGCTGTGCCGGTTTGGGAATTGCATCTTCAGTATACAAAGGAAATAGCTAAGGCGACGACAAATAGAAACAAAAAAATGTGCTTAACAAAGATGATACCAAATCCAGCTGAAATAAAACTCAAAAGAAACCAAGATTAAAGAATTAATAGTCATCTATAATTCAAAAAACGAAATTATTGCCCTGAATGAGAACGAGATGTAGACGAAATTTCACAACACAAAAGGCAACCTAAAGTGAACATCATACACTCGGTAAACAGACCTGATAGAGGAATTAGAGTTGTAGAAGCGGGAAAGCCGGTGCCGGGTTACAGGCTTGGGCTTCACAGGCTTCTTGCGGAGGCCGAAGATTTCCTGCACCAACGGTACATGGACCAAAACCGTCTTCCATGCAATGAACCAGCCTGTAAGGAATCAGGAAACCATAGTGAGATTACGTCACAAGTTGCCGTGATCTGGAATCAAGCAAATGTGGTAGACAGCGATTAATCGATCAAAGGACAGATCACGGAAGAGAATCAAGGAGAGGCGTTCAAACATTAGGTTTCGTAGTTCGAAATCACTACTCACTGAAGATAATCAAGGCAAGGGCGAAGAGTATAGCAAGCAGCGGGCGGAGGAAGAAGATAACACCGTACTCCCACCACCACCATACGCTGATTTCCTGAAACCCCATCGACCGTTCAATCCTTGCCTTCCGGAAGCTGGAGAAGTTTTTTCTTTCTTTTGTAAAAATTGGAAATGGCATATCAGTGAAAGTACAAGAAAATTAAAATACTTTTAAAAAAAAACTTTTCTTAAAACATTATTTAAAATATTTTTTAAATAAAAAATTATATGAAAGATAGCTATCATTTTATTTATTCATGAAAACAATTTTAGCAAAATTGTTCTTAGCAATAATATGTATGAAAGTCACCTATGCTTCAGCTTTCATTTAGCCATTTGTTATCCCTGTTAAGCTAAAAATCGTTTTTTCTATGCAAATCCAACTATTGTCTTATTGTTTTTCATATATTTTCTCTTTATTTATTACTCTGGTTTCTTTGTAGTAATTCTAATTATTTGGTTTCATAATAAAAGATTTTAAATGTTTTATATTTTAGTTTTCTTTGAAGAAAAATGTACTATTGAAAAAACATTTTTAATTATTTTTTAATAGTTACTTTTTATATTTTAAAAAAAGGTATATAAATTAAATTAATAATATTTTTTATAACTTTGATATTTTATTTTATGATTTATTCATATTCAAATTTCATAAAATTTATGTCATCATATTAATTAAAATTTAAACTTTGTTATTCAAAATTGTTATCCCTTATTTTTTTAATTTATTATCCTCACCTAACACTTATCATCAATTTTGCTATTATGTATATTCACAAAGCTAATAATCTTAATAAAATTTAAAATTAATAAACTTGTATATCTTATATAATATTTGTCATTTTACTATTCTATTTATAAAATTCAATCATTATGGAATTTTTTAAGTATAATAATTAATTAATTTTTCAAAATAATTATGTTATTATTTTAATTAAATAATTATCTTTTTTTAAGATGTTATGAAAATCATATAAGAAGCTAACAAAGATAATGGTAATGTAGAATAGATTTGGACCTCTATCATAATTTAAATTAGAGCCAACAATATTAAAAATATTTAATAACTTATTAAAAAATATATAAATATACTATGCACTAATTAGGATTAGGTGACGTGTGTGATATTTTTAAACTTTTAAAAAATTAATATTTTAAGATTGTAACGTAGATTATTAATTGAGTAGGTGACAACACTTTAAGCATTAAGCATAAAACCTTATAAAATAGTTTTTTTATCACATCTAATTTCATACATATAAAATAAAAAATTTAAGATAAATTGTATCTAGAATACTTTAATAGAAAAGAGAAACTATAACTTTATATTATTATCTAAAAAATAAAAATTATTAAAAGATGTATACCCGTTTTTACGATGATGTCTTGTATTTTTATATGCATTGGCTTTTGGATAACCAAAGATAAAGAAAGCCATGTGGTAATGACTTGAGTTAGAAGAAAAACTTGATAAAATGAATAACGAGAGTTTAGGTTAGGATTTGGAGCCTTATTGAAAAGGGTGGTGTTTTCGTGATTAGATCAAGAGAGTAAAAAAGGGTGGGTGAAAATACGAGTGTTGGCGAAAAAGAGAATTTATTTGGTTATTGACTATTCTAGTGGAAGGTCTCTCACATTTTATCCTTGTCTCTTGCAAGAGATTTTGTTGTCGACTCTCCCAACATAATGTATTTCACCTTTGATCATTGTCTCTCACAAAAAAAGTTAAAATCTCTTTAACTAAAATTAGGTTGTACACACAAACTTTATTTAAAAAGATGAAAACACAAACAGAATAAATTTTTACTCCATAATTTTTATCTTCTTACAACAAAGTAAGCACCCTTATTTATAAAGACCTCAATGATATAATAATAATTGACTAACCTATAAATACAAAAACATATTTAAAAATATCAAATGAGATATTTTAGAATTTGAAAAGACATTTCAGAATTCCAAAATTTATCATAAATTATAAAAGAAATATTGTCAGTAAAAATTAACTTAAAAACTTTAAAATTAATTAAATTAAGTAGTTCTCAAACAGATTGTGTGTTTCAGATGGTTGTAACGGTGAGCGACAATGTGGAGGGCCAAGATCGATGCAGCATAAGTGAAGGTCTCGGTGCTTTCAATACGAATTTTAGGTAGGTAGGGGTCAGGAGGAATAAAGAGGGTTAACAAGGCTAGTGGGTTAGCATGGGTCAATATGGGTTAGAGAGAATCGAGTCATCTAAGGTAACTGATAGGCTCAGGCAACTGCAATGGCTATCGACAATGACAGTGATAGCGATAAACAACGGTGGACAACGGAAGGCAGTGAAATCAATAAAAAAAATTAATTTTTTGGATTTTTAGGCAATTTTCAACTAAATTTTGTACCGATGGACTTATGAAACTTGTGCAACGTTAACGAATGTGTATTTGTAAGCTAATATTAAATGCTCATGCATCAAAATAGTAAAGCTCTATTACGGTTTACATTGAGATTGAGCATAAGCATATAAGGCCTAGGCTCTATGATAATCTTAGGCACAATCCCTGATGTGAGAGGCAATGGCCTAGATTAGAACAATGAGATCACTTTGTGGTCAAGAAAGTACACAAGATGAATCTACGGGCATTAAAGGAAATTGAGATGCAATGAGATTGTTAAGGATTAAGATAAGAATTGAGATGCTAGCAAGGGTGCGTGGGATGCAGTTTATAACTATAAGTCATTTATAACATCTAGTAATGAAGAGTACAACGACAACATGAAAATCACAATTGGTGGTGCCAAGAAATGGAGTAGAAGATCATGACAATGTGAGAAAATTCTATATTACAACTTAAATGAAAAGCTTGTATATGTCTTTCTTGAGTATTCATCATCCATACAAATACATCTCAAAACCTTGAAGTCATTTGATGGCATAATAAAAAAAATATATTTTTCATTCCATGACAACTACTTAAGAATTTCTTAATAAAAATAGAACCAAAATACCCTTTAACAAAAAAAATAAAAGAAATTAATCATTAAAATGAATATGCATAAATATGTGCATAGAAATAAAATAAGAAATAATATTAAGTTTCATAAATAATTCATTATAATCTATCAATAATTTAGAAACTTGAAACATCTTTTGGAGGTCTTTTCTTCATATATATTAGCACCAAATTAGTTTTAAATCAAACTTGAAAAGCCTTGCTTATAATTATCTTTTTATGCAACTTTTTTTGGGCATCAATAGGCTTCATATCTAAAAAAGGGAAATATGCCAATGTAATGATGATACAATAAAGTCATCATTACTCTTTTAACTTCAAAAGTATCAACATTTTTATTAGGATTCTATTATATATTCTAAGCATGTGATATCTCTTACCTATTTTTCTTAAGTTTAGTGTCATATCATACTTTTCTTTTATTGTTTTTAGGTTTTATCTATTTTTTATAAATAAAATCATTGCATTTAATTTCAAAATCATTGAACAAAATCACAATTTGAAAGCTTTAAAAAATTTAATGGCAAAAGCAATATTAAACCTTTCTAATTTAAACTTGCAAAAAAAAGCAATTTAAGAAATTTCACAATATTTTAAGATACCAAATTTATACAACCGGGTTAATCACTAACATATATTCATGCCAACTTATTCGATTTGCCCAACTAAACATAATCAAATCAAATACATAAGAAAATAGAAATATTAATTAAATCCATGCTTAAACAAGTGTGAAACAAGCTTTAATATTTGATCATTATTTGATATTAATTAGTGATACTTTTTTTAGTTCATTTAATATTTTTATTAATTAGAGATGTTTTGTTAAAACTAATAAAGAAATCTCTATTAATCCCCAATTTTTTATTATCATGTTAATAGATTTAATTTTCACCAATTTAATATGATTTGAATCCAAATAGTGTATACATTTTATTTCTCAGTTTATCTCTTTCTTTGAATTATTATATTTTCTTTTAATAGTGTATAAATTTTCAAAGAAAATAAATTATATTAAAAATTTTCAAAAAAATATAAATAATTTAAAATAATTATAAATCTCAATTTTTATTATATAGAGATGCAATAATTACCATCTACAATGCTTCACTTTGCAAGCTGATCCATGGGTATCAATTTGTAAGCTCATCTCATGTTCAAGAAAGAGTAAATAGGCAAATGTATTGTTGTATAACCATAACAAAATATTAGATATATGCACTATATATTGGTTTTCATGTTGTTGCTTAAATTTTTTTTGAAACTTCAACCTTTGGCCTTTATATACAAGACAAAAGAAAAAAATGAAAATAGTTAATGATCATTAGTTATCATGATAATAATGGGTGAGAGACACATGCCTTTTTCTCATGCAAGGCTATAAGAAATAATCTCATAGGTGCAAAAATTAGTTGAGCAATAAATAAACTTAAATGTATGATAGATATTATAACGATCAAACATAAATAAGATAGAGGTAAAGTCTCAAAGTTTCAATATAATTAAGTCTCTACTAAGATACACAAATAGTATTTTACATAATAAAAGAAGATTCACCCTCATAATATAAGCACACAAAGTAATCAACAAGAGGCCTAAATATTAAAAAACCGACCTAAGGATGTGGTCGATAAGCAACGAAAATGACAAAGGTAAATATTTGTACCCCTCCCCGAGTAGCCACAAGTTTTCCATAGTGACTGCAAAGAATAGTTATACTATCTCATGTTACCAAACCTTCAAAATTAATTTTCAACCAATTTGAAGAGCCTCAATTGGCTGAGGGTATCCCAAAAATCATAACACAAGGTTTAATGGATAATGAGATGAACACAATAATAATCTATTATCGATCCCAAAAATCTTAGAAATCTGTCTCTCTTTGCAATAACTTGCAAAAAAAATTAGCATAATAAGTGACCAATCCAAAGAGTTTTTTGGCATGAATGCATAATAGATAGTAAAAAAAAATTAAAAAAAATATTACATACTCACAAAATACATGATCAAGAGACTCCTTAACAAGAAACCAAGATAAAAAAAAGAGAATATCATGCAAATAAAGTAATAGAAACTTAAGAACAACTTTATTACAAACTTTTTCTAGTAAATTAATTTGATTTAAAACTTGTACTTTTTTTAACAAATTTGTTTATGCTTATTTTTAAATTTAGAATAATAAATATATTTTTAAAATTTTATAGTTATATTCTCTATGGATTAAGATTAGGGATTAAGGATTAGCCTCCCTTATAAAGACAAAGTCCATTTTAATATTTCAGCACAACAGTTCGTCCAGCATTATTAGGACATATCCACCACTTGTTGAATTATAGCAATATTAATTAAACAAAGCCTTGGAGCAGATCAGTGAGGCCCATCCCCTGGCTGAAGCGCCGTGTAAGAGTTGTAAGCCGTCGCAGTTGCCGCACCCGGAAGTACGACGCCATGTACGCCGTTCGACACCTTCTGATTGATGCACGGCATGTACTCCTGCACCGGGCAGTATTTACACCGCGCCCTGAAAGCGGAACACTCCCACGGTGGCCGCTGATCCGGCTGCCCCGGGATGCAGTTCTGGCGCACATCTAGCACGCCTTTCTTGATGAGCTCGACGCAGCTGGGTCCGACCTCCGTGAAGAAGTTGGAGGAGAGGGAGAGGTTGAGCAGCCTGCCGTTTTTGTAGAGCTGGCAGACCACGTCGGGGACGCAGCCATACAGTTGGTTTATGGCGAGATTCAGTTGCTCCACCTTGTGAAGGCACCCGAAGGAGTATGGGATCGGTCCGGTGAGCTGATTCTTGCCGGCGTCGAATACGGTGGCCTTCTTCAGCTGGCCTATCTCACTCGGGAGGCAACCGGAGAGCCGGTTGTTGAGGAAAAGCACCTGCATTCCGTACAAGGAGAAGCCATTAAGTTTAATTTAGTAGATGTGATAACCTCAATTAGCTTCTAATTTTAGTGTAAGATTAACATATATTGTTCATGCACAAAATATAATATAAAAAGAGGTAAACATAATATATCTAAAGACATAAGGTGACAACCTACAAAAATATTTTATATATATTTTGATTAATCATCGACACCATCTTTTAGGACTTTTCATGTAATACTCTTTATTCCAAAAATAATATCAAAGACATGCAAAAGCACATGGAAGCAAGTCAAACAAGTGTAATAAATTTATCAAGTTTAAATCAGTTATTCATAGATAATAAGAATTTGCTCTATTGTCATATTGATATAGAAAATGTCTCATCCTAAAGTCTTGTCACACTGCCCACCACATAACTTGATCATTAATTCTCTTATAGAATTAAAAGAGAAAAAATATATATATAAAAGATAAATAGATTAATTTAAAAAAAAATTAAAACCTTAAAATAAAAAATACGGAGTAATGATAAAAAAAATTGACTTAAAAAAATCAAAGTAATTCATGATCTTCATAAAAAGAATTCTAATTTTTTGTATAAGAAAACTTTTGAATTATTTTAAAATATAGATAATAAAGAACATGTTTTAGTTTTGTTTTTATATATGTTTCGTTAAAATATTCTTTTATGAAACTAAAGTTATTTTTACCCAACAACCTTGTAACTTGTCATATCATAGAATGAGTTCCTGTGGTATTAATATCATATTTATCATTACATACTTTTTATTCATCATCAACATAAATATTTCATGCACATATTTTTCACTTTGTTTATAGCATTTTTTTCATGAATTTTTCAGTCATTTACTTTATTTTGCTGCATGCAAAACATCTTCTTTCTTCGAGTTCCTTTCAATAATAGCTTTTGATCATTTAGGCTATTCTTTATTAAAGTAATATAGGAAAAAAAAGCAATGATTGAAACATGGGGCCTTGAGAGCTGTAATATGTCGACCCGCACCTGCCGTTTTGTTTTGTGATCGTTAAAAATTGAACTTGATTTGCTTGCCGTCAACAAGTTTACCAAACAGTAAGCAAGGATAAGGTTGAAGAAGAATTACCTGAATGAGCGTGTTAGAGGTGTTGCAGATGGACTTGGGGATAGGTCCGGTGAAGCCGTTGTCGGCGAGGGTAAGATAAGATACCGGAGACTTCCCGAGCTCTGCGGGAAGAGGCTGGTTGAAGGAATTGTCATTCAGAAAGAGGACCTGGAGGCCAAGGTTGAACACACTAGAGGAGACTAAACCGGCGAAATGGTTGAACCGGATGTCTAAAAACCTAAGCCGAAAGAGAGGAAGGACGGCAGCGGGGAACGGCCCGCTCAAGTTGTTGTTGCTGACATCGAGCTCGTAGAGGAAGGGGAGGGCGGAGAGGTTCAAAGGAAGCGTAGAGGAAAAGTTGTTGGAGTTGGCGTGGAAGAGGGCGAGGTCGGGGAGGGAGTCCAGGAAACCGACAAGCGTCGGCGCGCAGAGGCGGAAGCCGTTGAAGTCAACCGAGGCAATGGTCGGCGTGTCTTTGAGCCCGGGCGGGGTGCCGCAGTAGAAGCCTCGATAATTACAGGGGCGGTAGCCCACCCAAGTGGAAAGCACATTGTTCGGGTCGCACGTGATGGTCTTCTTGAACCGTTGGATCACTTTGTATGCCTCGTACTGCTTCTGGTTCACGAATTCGCACGGTTGAGGCTCGGCCGGTGTTGGTGTTGCCCCACTGGGTCCCGGACTTTGTCCCGGTTTCGTTTCCGGACTTCCACCGATTCCGATTCCGATTCCGATTCCGACGTCGATCGCGCTGACGAACGGCGGCATGTGGAGGAGGAGGAAGAGGAAGAGGAAGAGGAGGAGAAAGAGTGGCGAAGCATAAGGTGAGATTGCATCACGTATGTCCATTTTTCTCTTTCTTCGTCGTCACAGCCCCATGGACGCTAATCTCATATTTACATACCCGGAGAAGGATCACGGGAGAGTGTACCAACTTTATTAATTATTAAAAATATAAGCACGGCCTCAATACCGTCACATTTGCCATACGAGAAAGACAATAGAATATCTTCTTAGTCTCAATATACAACGATAGAAGATATACTTGTATAAATTAAAGCATTTATTACATCTATTTTTATTTACAATATAATGTTCAAAACATAATGTCTGATATTTTATTTTTTGCATTTTAACTACATATTCTCCCAACCTAATCATACTCTAAATACTACTATTAAAAGAAATGACAACTGAGCTACCTAGCTCGTAGGTTGAACATTGAATGGCCAAAATCCCAGGTTAAATTGTAGCAATCAAGTTTGCAAGATAGATATAGAATGGGTCCCTTTACCATGTGCAATAAAGGTGAAAAAGCATTTGATGGAAAACTATTTAGAGAAACTTGCCCACAAATCTGTGGGTCAACATCAAAAGCGTTGGAAAAAAAACAATTCACATAATTATATATCAATATTGATGATAGTTTTTGTAGTGAATTATTGTCATTAATAACAATCTTTATAATGTATCAGTTCCATCAAAGAACTGTGTTATAAAATGTTATGTGGATAACAATAAATCAATATTCTAATGAAGCATAGATATCAATGAAATTTAAAAATAGACATTCTTTTTTTTTTTTTTTTTTTTTTTAGTTCAACGCTATTTAATCGATTTCTTATTAGTTAAAATTATGATTTTTTTTATTGAAAAATGATACTAAAATGCTATCATAATTTCTTGCCACAATTATCTATCATGAAAATATATCACAAACTTCAAATCTAATACCCTCTATCTCTTAGTATTAATACATTAATTTCTTCTCATTTTTCTGTCCTTAGTCAAGTAAGAATTGCTGGCAAAACCAAGCTTCAATCATAGAGAATAATGATCGACATGGATTGAAAATAGTAGTATATCTTCAAGCTTCCATCAAATGCAAATCAAAGAGCTTCAAGCTAATAATGATGAACCAAAGTTGGATGAGCTCGAAACTAATATAAACAAACATAGCATTCACAATATGAGTATGTTTTATATTAAGTGGTCAAGAAATTGAACTTCTATTTTCAGAAGTTGAAGTAAAAAGTTAGAAAGAACTTCACTTCACATACGATATCGTTTGATTGATTATAAAGTGACTAAAAGTGAATAATTTTTGGAAAATTGCATGTCTTCATCACCACTATTGTGACTATGGTACATAATTCTATGCTTTTAACACGTAATGAGCCTAGGAAAAAGGACTTCTATCTAATCTCTTTCTACCTTTCTGTTTAAGAGAGGAATTAAACCATTTGAATTGCATTCCATCTTAAACTCTTTATATGAGTAAGTAAAATGCTTCCAGCAGACAAATAAAAGGACAAACAAATAGCTTCTCAATGGTTCAATGTTCATATAAAAAGGTTGGGTTAGGGTTGAATTGGTTTTAGCATGATCAAACTTGTATCAATAAAGGATAACCAAAGCCTTAGATCAAGTTGAGATCGAATGAAAATAGTAATGCTTCTTCAAGCTGAGTTCCCATCTAAACACAGAATCAACACAACAAGAGAAAAATGCATGGTTGATAAGCTTAACTCCATGTTTTGAGGGAAACATCTCATGTAGATTGGTTTGTTCTATTGTGTCTATGGTATAGAATTCTAGCCTGCCTTATCTCTAGTAACAAGTAAAAAGCGCAAAAAAATAGCTTCTTAGAACAATAACAATTCAGAAAACAGTGACCCTTGGGTGCATGTTAACATCATTACAAACCAAGAAAGGTGACCCACAAATACAACATTTACTCTGAAGCTAAAGTACGAAAAAAGAAACAATAAACAGCCAAAAATCAAAAATTCCAAGAGACCTAAGATATCTCAAGTTAGCTTATAGAAGTAATGGATGCAAGAAAGATGACCCCATTTCTGCAAGCAAAATGCAAGTGTGCAGCTTTCTTTTCACAAATTGTTTCCATGAAACTTGCAGCACAAAGAGAAGAAAAGCACAACTGTACCTGAGCTAGTCACATTTGATGTTTCTATAAATTCTTCTCACAAAGAGTGACGAACCCAGATACCCAACGGCACCTGTATTTGAACATTCAAGGCATTTCAATAGAATAATCGAATCATACAAAAGAAATGCATTTATGGAAGGAACATAACATACCACATAGTATTCCAAGTCCCAAGCAAAACATTAACGTGTAGCCAAAGTAGAAGGTAGTCTGGAAGAAGCCTGACATCTTTGTCTTTACAAAGTAATAGTATACGGAGTAAAGATACACATAAGCAGCCGTAGAAGCAGCAGAGAAGAACGAAGTCCACTGCCAATGGTAGTTCTCTGCATTTAGAAGGAAATATGTGCCCACAATGGTAACGCATACTGTTACAACGATGAGGATCAGGAAAACCAGTAACATAAACCCATATACGTAGTAAACCTGCGAAAAGAAAAGGGGAAATAGTAACTTTACTGTTGTGTGAAGACTCTTTCCAAATCAAGATTGAAGCAACAAGGAAATATCATTGAACAAAGCAAAATATAAATGGCTTTATGATTTCTTACCTTGTAGTTCCAGAAGGATGTAAACACAAAATACATCTCAATAAAGATACTACCAAAAGGAAGAAGACCTCCCATTAATGAGACAACGAACGGAGTGAGATACCACTTTTTTTCGGGGATAGGTCGAGGTATGGTTTTCACGCGGCATGGATTGTTAGGGGTGCCGCTCCAGTTCCTACCCACCACAGTGCCGAGAAGTGCAAGGGGGAATGAGATAAAGGCCCAGATTACAAAAACAACTACCATTGTTCCAAATGGAATTGCCGCCAAAGACCGGTAGAATATGGCAACCATGTTGAGTGCAAAGCCAATTCCAAAGCATAAAAATGGGAAAAGTGATGCTGTAAGAATCATGTTCTTAATCCAGCTTTTACCTGATTATAAACCAAGAGAACAATCTCAAGGGATGATTTTAAATAACAATAACAAAGGATTGTTCAAATTTGGGAACCTTACATGTGCACGGTACAAGAAATCATGATAGATTAGTTCCATGATTTCCCAAATTAATATAAGAAAAAAAAATAAAATAGTAAAACTGGGATACTTAACCACCATTCCGTGAATAATGTCCACCACTGACATAGCCTGCAACTACCGAGGTGAAAGCATAGCATAATATGAAAGTTGTGTGAATAGCTCCCCGCCTGAACAAAACAAAAAAAAATGTTAGGCAAACAGAAGTGAACGATGGATGAATCATATCAGAAAACAAAACAGTTCAATCAAATAATAGACAAAGATAAACGGTAGAGTGGCTAACTTTTCACATCATTAGACCTAGTATAATAGCCCTGTAGAGATTTTACTATTACATTGTTGATTGAAGCAGTAGTTTGGATTCAAGATGAAATGTTTAAAAGAAGAGAGACCTATACAGAACAATATCTAGGAATATTGAAAGCACCAAATTGAAAAAGATAACGACATTAAAACTGTCAAATTATTTTGAATCTACAGGGAAATAAACAAAATCTATATTAATCCAGTATATCCCTCATAGGATCTCATATACCATTGAGATGACAAAAAGACTTTACTCGAACCAAGATAATTGTAATCTTGCAGCAGATTCAACATACCCAATATAAAGCATTCCAATTATTGCCAGTAAAATGACAAGGAGAACAAGCAATGTCAATTGGGCACCGGTACCAACAAGAGATGAAAGAAGAACCAAATTTCTGGGAGGCCTGAAGACATCTCCATGAACAAGCTTCCAACCAGACTCTTCACTAACATCTCTTTCCTAACAAGAAAAAGATGCAATGCATTTCTTAAATGCTTAAAAGGACTCTTTAAATTTAAAATGATAAGAAAGCTACATCCCAATAAGGATTGGACTTTCTCAAAACACTTCAGCATGCTTGCAAATTTAAGAAAAAAGACATCCTTTAAACTAAAAAAAAAAATTTAGTACGCTGTATAATCACCAGAGTTTCAAGATCATCATCTTCACGAGCATATTTTGCATAATCTTTTCTAAGGGTCCGCATAAGTATCATAGACACCAGACCAGTGAGGAAAATAACCATCATAAATGAATTAAAAATAGAGAACCAGTGAATCTGCAAAAGAATGCATCCATCAATAATTGTCAAAACAATAAACAATTGTGGTCCAAAAACAACTAAATGGTCAAGAAACATCTTGCGATATGAAGTTAGCCAAGTAGATTAATTTGCAAACACATGTGCGAAAGAAAGTACAATCCACCAAAATTATATCATTACCAGAAATACAAATGTCAATGAATTTTGTGCTGTTATCAAATGCCAATCAGTTGTAGAACCCTACGGCAATCCCTAGGTAAAGTGGCTCAATTATGAAGCCATATGAATAAACATGAGTTCTAATAAACTGAGTAATTGACTCACCTTAGGACACCCAATGGAGCTAAAAGATAGCTCCACAGGCTAAACATGAAATAGTGGCTTTGTACAGTAAGCAGCCGTAACATTCAAAGGATGAGCAAATCTTGGGTAGGGTGTTCACAGAAACCACTATCCATAAGGTTGACATTCTCTAGGGATATAGTTTGTACCATGCACGCTGAACCTGTACCACCTCACTGCGAGACATATATGGGATTTGATAAGCAATAACTGCCCCAACTCGATAATTAAAAACATAAAAAATGAAAACTTTAGCCCCTCAAACCGTGACTAACCCACCATTACCCCCACATTCTCATCAGTGCATTGTCTTTTGTTAACACAAAAAAAAAACAATCCTAAGAAAAAATCACATCCCACCCACCAAGTTCTATCATATACAATCACATCTCCTTCCACTTATTACACTATCTCATAACTTCCCCTTCTCCCTCCAACAATTGTTGGCTGGCATCCATTGAGTTCACACTATCACTAGTGATCTCCTTTCACTGCATTTTTGCGATTGAACCACAATCCATGCTTGACCCACCTTTTTCTTTCTTTTATCACACAAGCTTGGGATGACTACCATGGCTAGCCTTACATGGGTTTGTGGCTCAACAAGGTGGCTACAGGTTATGTGAGAAGGGAAATGAGACAAGGTGGGTGGATCAAGTCAAAAGCGGGTATGATTCAGGAATGCATTATGGAAAACATATAGCAGAGTAGATGTGGGTTTTGGGCAACCTGATCCAAACCACCTCAGTGTCATTCCCATCATGCTTCCATGAAAATTAAAATGATAATTTACCAAGGATTTCAATATCTATATGATTGAAACCCATTATACAACAAAGCAAGTGTAAATCCCATTGAGCCTCTCTGAGTAAAACTATGAGCTAAATTAAAAAGCTAACATTTTGACACAAGAAAAAAAGCATGAACCAGAGAAAATAAATTATCCAAAACAATAAATTTAAACAAATTTGCTCCTACTAGTGAATTACATTGAGCCTCTCTAAGGTATTGTCAAGCAACACTATGTGCTAATTTAAAAGGCTAACATTTTGACACACAAAAAAAGTAAGAACCAGAAAAAATAAATTATCCAAAACAATAAATGTAAACAAATTTGCTCCTACTAGTGAATTACCTGGTGCTCAAAGAAAGGATAATCCAGGTAAACATCAAAGCGTCGTGCAAAAGTTACATTAATTGGAATCCATTTGACTGAGTATGTCAAATCCAATGTCTTCCCAGGTTCCAACAATTTCGGGTTACCTTGGCTAAGATTGGCATGAATAATCTGCAAAAAAAAAATAAAAGTTATCTTCAAAATGACCCCTCATGCAAAGAAAGGCTAAGCCTTATCAATCATTTACAAGCTGCAACCACTGCTGAAAAGAATATGATTTGCATTAATCAAACCCCAAATTCTAAAACATAATAACATTTTTTTTTAACTGGTGTACAAAATTCATACCTTATCCCCATTGTATCTCACAATGATGTTCTTATGTGTGAATAGATAATGCTTGCTTTCATCAGTTTTTCCACTTTCTCCAACAAAGGCTAATACCATGTAGTTCATCAAAGTAAGTTTGCATTGATGAATCCAACAAAACTTTCAAAGAAAACTGAGCTTTAATACATACCCCATACAGGCAAGTCATCTAGGTGATGGTGGCCATGTATCAAAGAAATAATGTAAAAGCATGAGCAAATTTCCAAATAAACAATAATAACAAACAAACAAAAAAAGATACATGAGCACAAATTGACATAATACCTATGAAAAATTCAAACCAATATAAGTTCTCTATTGCATCCTTGAATTGTGTCACCTTATCAGAATCAAGCTCAAGAGGGCAGATTGAACCCTTCTCAACATCCCCTAATAGTATAAGCTAAAAATTAATTAGCTTGCTATGCACGAGGAGAAATACAAACATTATGATGATCAACTCCACAACATGACCTAGTTAAATGTTATGTTCAAAAAAAAAAAAGTCAAAAAAAATGCTTCAAATATTCCAAAATAAATAAATGTTAAGGGAGGCATTTACTCTGGAACTTTAATTCAATCTGACCATCAATAAGTTCATTTCCTCCCAAAACCTCACCAAGCCCGCCCCATTTATGAGCAGGATTCTCTCCAGGTTGACAAAATGGAAGGCTATAATAGTTGTAAGTTTCTTGAGGGTTGTTATATGGGCCAACTTTATTTACCCATAGTGTAACACGGTCACCAGGTTGATACTGCAAGCACAAGAAATATTAACTTGCATAAGCATATATAAAACATACAAGAAAAAATCAACTTGAAATTATACTCATATTCGAAGACTCATAATAATTCCTGACATCCATCCTTATTTTTTAAATCATATGCCACATCAAAAGTAGACAAACAAAGAGTTAGTTTTTGTGCATCTCAAGTTAGGTATTTTATCCACAATACTACCTAGCTCATGACATAGTTTTTCTATTCGTAGTAAACAAATAAGAATGAACACAGTATGATGTGTGGCATAACACTAGAACACAATATTTGCAAAACTAGGATATGGATACACGAAGTCACACATGAATGTTCTTTATTGACAATATTTTAAATTTAAAAATCTCAACAATCATGGCCTATTAATTTAGATCATCTAGAATATTTCTTGTTTTTTTCCCTCTTTCTGAAAATGAAGTATTAGTCCTTATTCTTTCTTACTTAGCTTTACCGAAAACTTTGAAATTCAGCTGGTAAAAAATACCTTTGTATTTCCTTCTTTCCAAACATTATTTTTGCCTTTTAGTTGAACTAATAAATTTTGATAGGTATAATCTATCATTTGCTACTTTAAAAATCATTACAATACTTCTAAAAAATTTAGTAGGGTTGGTCAGTATCATCTATGATTTGCAACTACTATAAATTTTACTACAATACAAAGAAAATTTCGAATAGGAAGCCATTTCTTAAACGGCCGTCACCTTATGCTTACGTATTTATCAAGCATATCAAACTCTGGTATCTAACCAATCTATTTTGAAATATAAATTGGGTAACCAAGATGTCGTAGTATCCCATATAACACTGAAATGCCACCCCACTGATAGCACATTTAACGTCTGTATTTTATAACCTCATTACCACTTCGAAGGTTATTTAAGAAATCTGAAGGTGCAATTTTAGATCGAGTTAGAAGAATTAGAACGCGAAAGTAATAAAAACAGCAACAAGCACATCCCTTTTAACAGAAAAAAAAAAAGCTTTACTTCGTAATTTCAACTACCGACAAAGCAAGAAGGAATGTTTCAGATCTGACGCCGAGATAAACCGCGAGGGAAACACAAAAAACATGCCGTTTTTTCCAAAATCGATGAGCGATCTATTGAAATGAGCTCCGCCATGACCGGTAGAGAATAGCGTCAAAGAATACGGAAGGATTCAACAAATGAATCCAATCGAAAAACCAAAGCAATAGTGTTGAGCAGACTACCTTATGGTCTGCCTCCGACGCCGAAGACAGCGTGGCAGTGAGGGCAACGATCGCAAGGCTGGCGGCAAGGAGAGAGAGAGATCTCACGAGGAAGACCATGGCTCCCCACAGATCTACGAGACAAAGCGCGACTCTGATGCCTAAGATGAAGTTCAGGCGAGCGCGTAAGTCCTCGTGGATTTGGAGAGAAAGAGGTTTCTCTTCGCATTAATGATTTAAAAAAGGTAATAATAATATAAAATTATAAGTTCAATTTTACTTTTTTTTTTCCATTTCAAATACATATTATAAAAAGTAATAAAAAAAGAAATAAGCACCATTGCAAGTAAAACAAGATTGGTGCAAACCATAGTCAAAACACGATAATATTTAATAATTAATATTCCAAATCATGTTACAAATAAATTTATTATATAAATATCAAATTTTTTTATTTTTAAATGATAATATTTTTTATCAAATAGATAAAATTCAAAAAAATTTAATAAATTAAAAATTTTCATTATAATTATAAACTATCAAAAAGTAATATCTTGTTATATGCATATCTTAAAAGTTTCATTATTCAATATAAAAAAATTTGAATATATCAAGAAAGTTCATTAATTAGCTAAAACATGTGCTTCCCATGGACCTCTAAACTTAATTCAAAAGCAAAATAAGCAATACTTATCTTATTAATAACATTTATTAGCTTGTTTAAGTAATTTTTTAATATACTAATTACCCCAACCAATCTATTATCAGTTATTGATTCATCAAAATTTAGCTCAATCTAATTATTTATTATGATGATACCTAATATCGAATTAGCAAAAAAGATTGATATTCTCTTAAGCAAGATAGATAATAAGGGTAGTTTCAAGACCATAGATAATAATAATACTTTGAGTATCTTACATTAAATAATTTAATCATGTTTGAAATTAAATAGAGTGATATAGATCCTACACTTCAACATAGTTGTATGGGTAAATTAAATATTACCACAACTTATACTCTAACTAGCACAAGTCAACTTTTATTGACATTAGATTCATAATAAATCATAGGCTTCCAACACCACATGGTATTGAATTTTGGCAATGCCAATGACCACTTGTAGATTGGAACTAAGATATGAAACCTATTTCATATTTTTCAAGATAAGGTTGTCTATTCAAAAGTACTAAGCCAATCCAAGGTTTCTACGTTATTGAAATACTTATATAATCATATTAGCAAAGAAAGTTGGCTTTTTACAACAAATTATTTATGATTTTTTTGTATTTTATTAGCAAAAAATGCACCTTCAAATAATTTAAATCAACTTTCATCACATTATTCATATATTGGTAATGTTACACACACATTAATAATCTATGTATAAAAAGTTTTATATAAGTATATGTTGAGCTATGTGACTACAATTGTTATCATAGAAATAATGCAAATGTGATTTATTGAACTTATATTTTTTTTTCTTTTAGCGACAAAAAGAATTTTCTCAAAAAGGTGTGTAAACATTAAGTTTGCACCCAACTCTTTGTGCATGTAGTAGTTATTTCTTTCATGCATTAATAAAGCATATATAAATATCTTTATGCTTATAAAAATTGGCACATATTAATAGTTTTATAAGGGATCTCCTTTACTTACAACAAATGTGCCTTCATTATTTTCTTATTTTACTCTTAAACAATCAAAACAAAGACATGATCATGATTGAGGAACATAAAAGCTACTTTATAGTTTCTATAATGATAAGGTCAATAATGGTATAAAAAAAGAATACACTGGCAAAGAGGTTGAAACACTATTGATAAAATTGATATGATTTGTTATATATATTCATAAATCAACATAGGATTCTTCTTCTGATTGCATCAACAAAAGACATAAAAGTTATTATTGAAGGAGATGTTTAAGTACTTTCTCTTAATTATTACCTAAATTAGAACTTAGTATGAATCTTCAAAATTTTTATACTAAAAAAATATTTGAATTAATTAATTCTTTGATCAAAAAGAGAGAAAGGAGAGAGAGAGAGAGAGAGAGGGTGGAGATAAGAAATAGATATACTTAAAGATAACAAAAATGTCTCTTATTGTGTGTTAGGTAGCTAAAACAAAATATGAAGCATCATCTACAAAAGACAAGTAAAAGATAAGGCCAAGAAAAAATTTACTTAAATTCAAAGAGGAATGTGTTGCATTCGATTTTTTATTGAATAAGAAGAGCAAGTAACTAAGAAAACCAAATGAAATAATATAGCTCCAATGGATATTCCTCATTAATATTATTGGTAGCCTTATTCAAAACATTGTGTTGATTGTGTTGCCATTGATAAAAAGAGGAAAAATCCAATAGTTAGAGACATAAACTAATATTATCTATGGCATTTATTACAAAAATGAAAGTGTTGGAATATAAGGTTTGTGAAGTATCCTATCGTATGCCTATTTTATGTGATAGTTATAAAAAAGTGATTAAAAAAGGTGGTAAGTATATGTATAAGTTCTATTGTAAGAATTCATTTATGTTAAGGACTCTCTATGTAGCATAGGTTACTTTTTTAAAAGTAACGAACAATCAAAGAATCATAAATATTTTCATTCTATTTACTATATATTTGATGGTAATTTTATAAATCTAAGTATAAAATTTAATAAGATAGAGATGGTTATGCTTAGTTGTATTTTGAAACTTTGGAATAAGAATCACCAAAAGTGTCTTTCTATTTTCATGATCTCTATTAACCTTTGGCACACCCAACAAGTGGTTAAAACAAAATTTGTAAGATAAAGTGTATATCACAAATTAGGATAATAAAAATAAATCATAAACAAAGTAAGAAGAAAAATATATCAAAATTTTAAAAACTTTAGCTCATAACTTTTGAGCCTACATTTAGTCTCAAAGTAACTAGCTTAAGATCTTCCTTTTATCAAGTTTGTTGTCAAAGAAAATAGTTCAATAACTTTCTTTATCTGAGGTAAAATCTTAAACTTCTAATTTTTATATATGATAATATGTCATGTAAATTAATTAAATGTCATATTTACAATAAATTTTAAGATCAATCTCAAGAGTTCATATTTTTTCATATTAAGTTTATAAGTCAAACCCATAAATGAGAGAGAAAAACTAAACCATTTAAAATATGAAAATGTTGAATCACTGACGAGTTAAGAAACCTATGAAAACAAGGGATTATACTCCCACTTAAAAGAATGGATAAAAATCAATACCAATAGTAGCTCAAACCAACTACAAATGAAGCACATATATAGATATATGGTTCATACAAGAGACATCAAGCAAATATCAAATCCAAAGCACGTCCATATATGAATTAGCAACTGTAAACTAGTAACAAAAGAAAGAAAAACCCCTTTGCATATAGGGGGAATTTCAAGAGTATGGATCAAGTGGATTGAAAGTTATTTAAAGTGGTGAGAGAGTATGAGAAGAGTTATAGAGTAGTGGAGTGAAAACAACATAACTTTAAAAAAATAAAAAAATGAGAAAAGAAAAGAATAGACTGAATGAACTTCAAATTTATCCAAGAATAATTTAAATATAAAATAAATAAAAAAATATGAAAATAAGTTTTAAAAATTATTAGATGCATTAAAAATATCTTGGGCAGAGATCTCTCTCTTTAAGTCTCAGCTTGCTCTTTTTGGGCATTATTAGAATTACATTGATCAATTTGTTACCAAGGAACAAAATTTGCATATACTTAAAAAAGTTGATGATAAAATACTTAATATCATAATTATAATAACTTTTCTAATCTCCATATATAGAGCTTATCCCTGTGAGTGAAAGACTCATAAATGATTTAAGATTAAAGAGATATTAATACAAGCATGAAAAAATGATCCCCTTTTTATATAGAGTTTTTTTATAAGTTAAGAACTACTTTATATGATGTATGACTAAAATATCAAATATAAGAATAACCAATATGTCTCACATAAAAAAAACATAAAATAAAATATCAGGGTATAGTCAGTATAGAGACTCTACCCAAATAACCAATCCACTCAAATAAGGTAGTCTCACAACCAGGAGAGTCTCAATGTCATTGACCTTAGCAATTTGAATCCCATGATAATTTCCCCATCTAAATGGAATATGCTTGCGAGTGATTACGAGTCAAAACTATGTTGTGTCTAGAGTATTGATATTTAGCAATTCTAGGTAGATTCTCTTAATTAGGTCCTAAAGCTTGGCACCTTCTCTTTACACAAGGCTTAAAGTGGGCACTTTCTCTTCACACAAAATCCATAGTAGCATTTTCTCCTCTCTGTATAGGGCCGTAAGTAAGCCTTCTAAAACCTCATGAGATCCAGTAAAGCTTAAACTAGTAACACTAAAAATTCAGCCAAAACTATCTAAAAATATAATTAAATATGTTTAAAAACCTAGATTGAGAATGCACGTTGGCTTGTGAAAGAATTAAAAAATTACTAAACTGATGTCAATAGAATACTAAAATTTGCATTAGAGGTAGCTATTTCAAAGTTTGTGAGTAGTGAGCAGTTCTATGTGGTGCACCAAGTTCCTTCTTTTATTTATAAAGCTAGTGAGATTGTTTAAATAACTTAAACCCTCTTAATGTTAGCTTATTAGATTCCTAAGTCCCTCTTAACAAACTCTTGATCTTATTTAATGTCTATTGACCCATTAATAATGCCTTAGATGAGATTTTTCAAAATCCTATTTAGCTAAAATATTTATTAGCAACTTGTCAAACAAATCCATTAACTTATTAGACGGTCTGATCAATTCCTTTATGATATGCTAGATTCAACGAATAGTTTGTTAGATTGTAAGATGTACTATCAATGATGATTAGAGTATTCAATGGATAGTACATTGCCTCATAAAAGAAGTTAATGTTTTGTAGTTGAAGATCAAGCTATCTATTAGACAATTCAATGGTGTGAGAGAACATGATTTTTAACATGATATGTATCCAATGATCAAAGCATTTCTAGACTTATCATTAGATTGATTATCTAATGTTTGTTGGATAATCTGATGATCATCCAATAAAAAGTTATTTTGATGACCTTATCTAACCATTTCATGGAAATCTATTAAATGATTAGATATTCATCAAACCAATTATTGGATAGCCAATGGATGATCTGATGATGTGGTGACCCTTGTATATCTTTTTGAGGTTAGAGCCACATTATTTTTTTCTTTTTCATTTTCTTTAGTTTTGGAAACACTTCTTTATCAAAATACGTATTAAAAATTATCATCATATTACGACATCAAAATATTGCAGCATGTTATATCCATCATTCTTATGGAGTAATAACCATATATTTGATTCAAACATTGGTAGTTGATAGTAATATAAGCAAGGATCACGCATCCTTAAAGTTTATAAATCTCAATTCAGTTACCCTATTATGAAAACCAAGTAGCATACAACAATGCAACAAATATGTACATAGATGTGCAAGCCTTCTTATCTTATTTTTAATTATAAGGGCCTTAGGATTGGATCTCAAATTTTGTGTCTTTTCATGAGCTTTTCTGTTTCTCTTTTAGAAGTTGTACTACTACATCGTACCCCTTTGCTACAATGTTTTTTTTTCCAAATTTCTTGACTTGGCCACATAAGGATTTCCTTAATTCCTCTTTCCTACTAAGATCTTTTTTGCAATTCTTCCTTTTTCTCTCTCTTTCATTCTCTCTCTATGTCCTCAAACAGATAAATTTTTCATTATTAATTAATATTACATGAATTAAACTAATGTAATTATTTTATTTTTTGTATTATTTTATCAATTTGACTTTAAATAATTTATCAACCAATTTAATATAAATCTAATAGCTGAGCTCTACTCGTCGACAAACTTTCACATTTTTTGTGATGGTTAATATTTTTTCAAACTTAAAATTTTTAAAAAGTTAGTTTATCATATTTTTGAAAATCTCTTTTGGTTTTTGATTTCTTGGTTTTAGCAACTTTTTTCCTTCTAAGAAAATTGTATTGAGTATATTTTATAAGTTCTATGTCTTGGCTTTGATTCTTTGTTATCGTTGTATTTCAAATAATTTGTATTCTTTACTATCGTTATATTTCAAATAATTTGTATACTTAATTTCTAAGCTCACACATCCCTCATTTTAGTTGTCATACCTTTTTTTTAATAATGAATGAGTATAATGGCTAATTTTGTATGAATTTACTTAATGAGCTTTAGTTGTTAGCCAAGTTTTATATTTTTTTTACTACATTTAATATTTTTAATAACTTTTTAAACTTAAAATCCTTATGAAACAATTTTATTATATTTCTTAAACTCCTTTTATGGTTTTTATTCCTTGGTTGTTACACTTTTTATGTGCAAAAAACTTTTATTAAGTTTATTTTTATAAGAATTATGTCTTGACTTTTGATTCATTGGTGTTATATTATAAATAATTTGTTCACTTGATTTCTCAGCTCAAACCTCTTCTTTGAAGTAATACCTCTTGTAATGGCGAATGAGTATAACATTCAAGCTATTTGGGGAGGTATTGTCTCAATCAAATTAAGTTTTATCTATATTTAGGGTTCACCATGCTTAACAATCTATTCTAAAACTAGTTTATCTCTAGCATACTTAAACATAAAGTTCTCATAGGATTCAAGCCTAGGTTATCATCAAAATGTATCTCATAATTTCAAGACATATAACTATACTTATAATTTATAAAATTTACTCTTTTGTAGTTAATATGAGACTTATTTATTTTTGTACTACTAAAAACCTTATATAAGAGTCACATTAATGCATGTTATCACACTTTCATCAATGCACTCTCTACCCTAGAGAATTACCCCTTTAATATTATATTATAAAATTTCACTATTTTTTATGAGATATCATTCTAATCCAATCAAGCTTTATCATTATCGAAGAGTACATTTTCACTTGGTCAATCATCCCAAGATTACTCTACTTTAACATACTTAACTATAGAGTTTTTATAAGATTCAACCCCAAGTTATCTCCAAAAAGGGTTTCACTATTTTAAAGCTTATGACGTTACTTATAAGCTTAGGATTTATCTTACTACAATGATATGGGACTTATTCACCCTTACATCAATAAAAGTTTAGCATAAGAGTCACATTTTTATTATTGAATGTCATCACACCTTCACCTATGTAGGTTCGCTCCTTGCTCTTATCGGGTGTTACAACGAGTTTTTAGAAAAATATAAAATAATTTTAAAAATTATAAACAATTTACACAACTCAAAATAATCATAAAAAATACATTTTATTACATAATTAAGATATTATAGTTCAACTTAATGGCTAGTTTAGTAATTATATCTTTAGGTTGAATTATTCAAATGAAGTTTAGAAACCTAAGGAATGACCATCTCATTCTAAACACAATCCTAGTAGTGTTAAGGCTTTACAATTAGATAACTTGGTTTAGAAAAATTTGATGAATACTCTACTAAAAAACTTTTGTGAACTCCATTATCAAAATCTATAATTTGTATTCTAGAAAGCTAATTATTGAACCTATTACATTTAGAATTCTATGCTACTACAATAACTTCATCATCTAGAAAAGCACAACATGAAATTTGGAAGAATTAGATCATATTTGATATATCTATGTCACATTCTTCAAAGCACAACTTTTGATATCACTATGATAATTGTATTTTAATCCATAGTGCTTTTTATTATTTTACCTCAGAGTTTTTTCGAGTTGTATCTAAATTTTAAAATTACTTTGAGCTATTGATTTTTTCTTGCCCTAGCTTGTAAGCAAAGGAGACCCATCGTTAGGCTTGGTGTAGAGAGTTTGTAAGGGTCATGCTTGCATTTATGTAAAGAGTAGTGAGGGTTTGATCATGTGAAATGATATTGAGGGTTATATTTGAACCCATGAAAAATTAAAGAGAACTTGTATTCACCTCTACCTTTTGCATGATAGCGTTATAATGATTCAATATTAAGAAGAAAAAACATTAAATTAAGTAACAAGGGGGTTACCAAGTAACAAATGGAAATGAATAACTTTATGGAATTTGTTTAAGCTTTTAGAGAATGAATAAGATATGATATAGTATAGGTAAAGATGCTAAATATGTAATGGTGATTTGGTTATAAGAATATAGGCATAAGGATTCCAAGGCATTTAAAACAGAACCAAATCATTAATGAATGTATTAATAAAAAAAAGGTTTTTCATATAGCGAGACTGGTTAAGGACAATGGAGGTGTGCTTTCATTTTTCACATGAAGTTGTGATAGCTTGAATTACTTAATGATGAAATACTTTGTGATTGTTTATTTAATTTTTGTTTTGGGATGTGTAGATCTAAAATTGGAAAAAATATTATGTTTTAATGTACCTTAAAATGTTTGTCAAAATATCTATAGTCAAATTTAGGTTTTAAGCATACTATTGAAAATGTCTCACTTCGAGGAATTCATTCGTATGTAATTTATAATTTTTGGACATCATTGATAATATTTATAATTTTTTAACATAGAAATTGCTATTAAAATTAATAACTTGAACATTAAATGTAAAGGGATTATATATAACTCTTATCCTCTTCTCTACTTGATTGTTACAAATTACATGCAAGGAAAAGCTCAAGGGTTTTGGACAAGAATGAAAATGAGAGTTTGGAAGAGGGAGGAGAGTTTGAAGCAAGACTTGCTCAATTTGTGGATATGACAAAAATTTTGAGCTATTGAAGAGGAAAAAAATACTTAAGAAAGAGCTCGAATCTCTTTTCTTATAAAAAAAAATTGAGATATATGTTTTATTTAATATTTCTCTTCCTTAAGATGCTTTTGTGATGAATTTTGAGTTGTACATCTTTTAATTTTCATTTGGATAGAATGTGGATCAAGATTTCTAAGATGCAATTTCTAGCCCATGTCTCACGTTAATACAAATGAGGGTCGAACATACCATACGTTTGGCTTAATTGGATTATATGTTGAGAACCAGCAAATGTTACATTAAGAAAAAGGTTTAGGATCAATAGTTTTTTTAGAAAAATAGATGTTATATTATTTATTTAACATAATGTAATATCCCAAATTTGATATTAAGTTTTTAATGAATTTTTAGAAGAAATGAGAATTTTTAAAAAAAATTTTAAAAACCATTAAAACATTAATTTAACTATCTCAAAATATATAATTTCTACATTTTCTAAAATAGAACTTGTACAATTAAGCCTTAAAAATTAAGTTGAACCGAACATATCTATTTTTCTTTTTTTGATAAGATCAAGGTTTACCTGTCATGCGAACCTCTCTAAGGTAGAAAGGGGTTGCACATAGGAGGCTCTCACACCATGCAAGTAGAGGTACATTGTAACAAATAAAGATAAGTTGATAAGTGCAGAAGCATGTGTGCAAAAGGTTACAAGAAAAGAGACACTTTCATTTCATCATAATCTCTTATTCTCTTTCTCTTATTATCTCGTTTACTTTCTCTCTCCTTTCTTATATTTCTTGGCCCAAATGTGAACTTGTAACTTGAAATTTAGAGAGCAAGGATCCAAAAAACGAGATGTTAATCTAAATCAATCCACTATATAATTCAACAAAAAAAAATTTGAGAGAAAAAAATAAGATAAACATCTCAGAAAAGTGATAAGTACTTAATTTGTTAAGATGTCGAGCATAATAAATATTTCTTTCAAATTTTAATTTAAATAATGATACTTATTTTGATGATTTGATATATTCAGAAGTTGTTTGTTATAATGATGATATGTTTTATATGTTATATTGTATGTACTTGGTATGATAACATATTAAATGTAATAAATATTTTTTTTGTAAAATTAAATTTAAATGATGACACCTATTTTGATTATTTAAAATACTTAGGCGTTGTTTATTGAAATGATTGTCTTTCACATGTTATATCATGATCTTTGTCAAACATTGATCATATGCTATTTTATATACTTACTTTATTTAGCATGAGAAAGATTATTTCTTTAAGCATGTTGTTTTGATTATTCTAATAATTTGAATCATCGAATCGACATTGTGAACATATGAAAGCAATTGATGTGCAAAGTGTAATATTCAATTAAGTAAATGAAAGAAATTAGTATTGTGACCATATTAAAAATAGTCATATGATAAAAAGATGGATTCTTTATTTGTTTCACATACTATAATATAAATATTGAATATTGATCATAAGTTGATTCTCGTATTAAAAAGTGAGTTGATTCTTATAAATATGTGGTGGCCTACAATATTATGAGTTGTGATTGAGATAATAAAATGATATATAATATTTTTAAAATTATTTTATATAAGAAATCAAAAAGATAAAGAAATATGAAAGATAAATGATATACAATTGAAAATATATAATGTAATATATCATAAATTATGGTACAAAATTCAAACCTCAATAGTATGTTGTGGTAACTAACTAAACAAAAAGGTAGTATGCTTGTAACTTGGGGAACCATGAAAATAGGAAGTGATAACTGGGTGATTACATGTGGGAAGGGATGAAGAAATCATCAACCAATGTATAATTCTTGTACAAAGGCTTCTATATTAAGGGGTATTCGAATGATTTGTTCAACATAAAAAAAAGAGAGAGAAAGATCATGATATTGTTCATTAACTTTAAAGATATTTATGCATATGCTAATAAACTATAATAATAATTTTACTTGGTTGGTGTGAGATAAACAAGTTAGGACAATACCTCGATAATTGAGTACAAATAAAATAAAATATAATAAAAGAAAAATAAAATGGGATTAATATTAATTATTATAACATAAGAAATTTGCATATGATATATTTTCTTTTAATACTCATATTTTTATACTTTAGCTTATGATATACATATTATATAGTTTCATTATGCATTATATTGACCTAAATGATGTGAAAACTTAGATCGACATAATTTATGCTTGGTGAAGATGAACTAAAGCTTCTATAACATGATTTTCTGTTTAGCATTATTATTGTTAAAATAGATAACTATTGAATTTACATTATAACCACCCTCTTATATTAATATCTTTTAAATCTACATTATGAAAAATTTAATAGATAATGAGGAGTGAAAATTATAAAAGAATAATTATTAAGATACTTTTGTAAATTATTTTTCTTATTTAAAAAACAAGTTGATGGTTTAAATATTTTTAATATTTAATGATAATAAGTATATTTTGGAAAAAATTAAGTAAAAATCAAATTTATCATAAAAATGTGATATTCAAATTTTATTATAATGAAATATTATCTCTTTGAGTTGCACCATTCTCACATAAGTTTTGCTAACAAAAGTTATATCGATATCATATAATTATGACACCTTATATAAATACTAAAATCATTGTTTCATTTTTGTACCTACACATCTAGAAACTTATTATGAATTATTTATTGTATAATGATTCATTTCTTTATACATAACCCAGCATCTATTCTTAATAAGCATTTAAGTGAAGTATTTATTTTTAGTTTGTATTAACTTGCATCAATTCCTTCTTCTTTTAGCCTTAATGAATTTCAATTCCTACCAAACTTCAACTTGCAATTCATCTTATGAAGAGCTTTTTAACTTTACAATAATTTTTGAATTTAATGCTTATTTTCCTTTACATTTATTATCTAATAATAATATAGTAACACTTTATAATAAAATTGGAAAATTAATTATGTTATTTGTTAAAGATTTTGAATAAAACCAAAACCATCTGTCTTCAATAATAACACCAATTATGGACTAGAAAGTTCCAGAATTTAACAACTATATTATTTTTCCAACATATTAATTTCAAATATAAAAATTTGATCTTTTTGCTTTCTATTTTAATTACATTCAGCTCTAAAAAAACTAAATTACTAATCTCAACTCAACAAATCCTTTATTTCTGCATCTATTTTCATTAAATACTTTGACAATTTTTTGTAAATATAATATATTATTTAAATATTATCCTAAATGATATCTAATTATAACAAAATTATAAATATTAAAATCATCTTAAATACTTTCTAATCCTATCAAAATTATTGAAATATTAATTATTATTATTATTATTATTATTATTTGGTTTAGCTAAGGCTACTGGTTTGCATTACTTGCAGGCCGTTTCTTTGTAATTGGTCTGAAGCCCAACTGCATCATCTGCTGCTTTAGATGTACTGTATAGAACATAAATTCAAATTTATAAATAAGTCCTAATTTTGCATAATTTAAATAAAATTATATTTATTTATGTAAATCATATTTTATTAATAAATTTGTTTTTAAAATGGTATATCGATGTTAGATTTTCAAGTATTTTTATATTTATTTTTTCAAATATTTTTTAAGTTATACAACTCACATATTATTTTATTTAACATTAATATTAAATAAGACACTAAACAAAAAATATTTAAACATTTTGATAAAAAAATATTTTTTAATATAGTTTTTTTTTAATTATTTAAAAATATAATTAATTTAAACATACCTAATCATTTTTAGGTATATTGAACCATTGAACAAAATTGAAACCAAGAGCACCGCTTAGAGTCGCAAAAACTATTAAAAATCATTGAAATTGATCTTTTAACTAAATGAATAAAACTGAAATTAAATCAAGATTTGGAACATTACATTCAGCTCATACCAAAATAAATATTAATTTTTTAAAGAATTATTTCATAAAAAACTTTAATGCATTCATTACTTGAAAATTATAAAATGCATATTTAATTTACAAAAATTTTAAAAATTAAAAATCTATGCATATATTATTTTGGGAAAACTTGTCTGTCTTTATAACGATATGAATTCAAAAGGATTTGAGAATAAGACAAGCATAGGAAATGATGACTATCTAATTAATAAATGTAAATAAAGCATTAGGAAATTAAACTTCAAAATTAGATTTAAAATATGAAAAATTTAGCTTTAATTTTTTAATTAAAACTTTAGGTTTGATCAAAATTTTTAAATTTTTTTATTCAATTACCTTCCAAAAATTTATTGATCTTTTTAAAAATAATTTTTTCTTCAAATTCTAAAATTTATAAAATTTCATAAATTTTTATATTATTTTCTATTTTAAATAATTTTTTCTATCAAAGTATTTATATAAATATTAACTTAATATGACTTTTTGAAATTTGACATCTAATTTTTATAGTTGGGACATGTTGAATTTCTCCAAAAATCAATACCATTTCTTTCCTAATAAAATAAACTATTTTTCATAAAATTTTCATAATTTTTTACGACATTAGATATTTTTAATAATTTCCTAGTTCTAAGATTATATAAATATTAAATAATTATTATTTCCCAATAAATTTGACATCTTATTTTATGATCGATATACATTCAATTTTCACAAAAAATATATCATTTGTTTTTGATAAAATACATAGTTTATCATAGTTTTTTTTAATCTTATGATATTAGTTGATAATTCAACTCAATATAAATGTTTTTCATTTAGTAAGTTTTATGCATTTTTCTTCTTCTATAACTAATAACTTCCACGACATCAACGTGATATGCTATTATTGAGCTATATCACTTCTTGGTTAGGGCAAGAAATAGAATTAACTAAACTAAAGACAGAAGGGTTGAGAAACTAAATGCCATTATTCCTCCTAAACAACTTGGGGTTGGGTGACAAAGATATCACCAGTGATGCCAATTTCTTTCTTTTTCTTGTATATGCGATTGATTTAACTCAAAACTTAAAACCTTTGATATGATTATAACAATGAGTTTCTTTTGAATATGAATTATCATAAGAATATAAACTTCCTAATCATCTTATCCATATGGGGCCTATCAATAGTCCTTCTTCTTGTCTTTAGAAACTCTTCAATTTAGAAACCAAAAAAATTAACATAATGAATTTGAACTTGTATAAATTGGGTCATAAATTGTATGCATCTAAAAAACTTTGTCTAACACTTTTGTTACATATTGTATCATTTAATGACTTACAATTCCTTTAACATCAACAAGCCAAGTAAAATTCTTCCTATATTATCGTATCTTTGTTAGAACGCTACTTTTTTTTATTTATGAAGAAAAATAAGAATTTATTGGAAATATTAGGCTAATTATCATACATAAACAAGTAATTTAAAGAGTTCCTTTACATTACACATTAAAAAGTGAAATTTAGAAATGTTGTCATGCCTTTTTTTTATAAAATCTTTACATTTGTTCATTAAATTAATGATTGTTTTACTAAAGAATTCAACAAAATAAATAAAAAAATGAATATGTCTTAATCATAAATTAATTAGTGTTTTTTTTCATAATAACAAGAAATTTGGCAACACTCTATACCTAACTATTTTTTATAATTTTTATGATTTTCTCTATTTTTCAATGAAACAATTGGCATAAATTATAAAGCCACAAAATCACTACCTTCAAAACTTTTCAAATTTTGCTCAAGTCTTAGCATAATCTTGTATTTTATTCTAATCATATTGCATTAGTTCACATCTTTTATCATATCAAAAGATTATCTAAGTTAGATATGCTCTATTTCACTTAAGATAAGTTAAACTTCATTTATCAATCATATTTCAAATTACTTATTCAAAATTTTATTCTTATTTACGTAAAACACTTTTTATAAAAACTCCTTACAAAACCCTTTTTTAAACACACAAACTATATACAAATGAAACCTTAAGTATTAGATAGCTCTCACCATGATCATCTCTAACAAAGTTTTGTTTATATTTCATATCATCTTTGTGTGGTGAAAATACATCATTATATCATAGAAATCATCGTCTCAAACTAGAAGCCTCCTATCCTTTTGTCAAATTCAATGCCAACAAGAGCTAGGAAAAAAAAAAAGCAAGAAAGTGGTGATGGAGGTCATGATGGAAGCAAGAGACATCATCAAGCAAGAGACACTAAAGGATGTCCACGTTAGGCAAATTATAGTGAGGAACTTTAGAGAATAAGACTTGGAAATAGAGCTACATGATGAATCCAACCATCTCAAAATGAATACTTTATTACAATTATAATTGATGAATTCTACTTATATAATTGCGCTTAGTCAAAAGTTAAAAGTTACAAACTCTCTTTTGGTGCTCTTCCAAATATTGATTGGACAAATCTCATTAAGCCCTAAACGAATAGTCACTTCAGTCGATATAATTTACTCGGCCTGTTTTAAAAACCCAAATAAGCTCGAATCCATTTGGAGGAGATCTTACAACGAGCTTGATCTATGAGAAGTTATATGTGTGTTATTTGAGGTACCAAGTGCAATCTTTTAAATTAGCTTTAGCTTGGGAGAAAAAGGTTTGTTTGGCTGTTAATAGAATTGTTGTATAATATACAAACGGTTTCAATTCCTTTCAATTTATATTCAAGTCAATGGGTAACACACGACATTCATCATAAAAAATCTTTAGGTAAACCTTCAAGAATATAGAGTGTTCAATGCACCTCTTAAAGAGGCTTTGGCTAATAAAGAATGCAGCAAAAGAGCAAAGAATATGTATATTTCTAATGAAATAAATCCAAGCTTTGTTGTGCGTGAGATCTCCCCATTGAAGCAGAGACAGATCTTCATCCACAGGTCCGTCGATAAGCAACACCTGGCCACCAAGTACTGTGGGCAGCAAAAAAAGAATGACCAACAAGCTCGTTAGTGCTTTCTCTTTAAGGATCTCTTGAAAGATGGATGCCGAACATGTGGCCCCCTTCTCATTCATCATTTCATGGCACAGGTTATTATTCCCATCAGCGAAGAGAGGATTGTCTTTGAATGCTTTTCTGCTTGATTTCTGGAACATTTAAGGCTCTTCTTTTCCTCCAAGTAAAAAATGCTTTCTGGAAATGTGAAAAAAGCTTCTATCGTTTGAAGTTTTGGACTACCCATCACTGCAAACAAGTCAGTGCTGAGCAATACAAAGTGCTGCAAGGAAGAGATGTCACTCACGTAGGCTGTAGGTCTTCACTTAAACAATATCTATCGAACTTGTTCTCGTGTTTCTCTATTCTTCCTTCCATTTACTTCAAAGGTGTCATGCTTTCAGCTGTTTATATGGCCCATAGAATTCAAGTCGCCACCCACCAATTGGATGGAGCAGGACGAGCATATAATTTAGTATAACATCGACAGCTGAATATACAAAACGTCTCGTCCTCGGTTTATCCTATCCATCTAAAAGGCTTCAAACTCCACATCGTCTTTCTTTTTCCTCTTGCATGGCTTTCTGGATGGAATAAACTCTGCCGTCCGTTTATATATACTTTATTTCACACGGCCTAACACAATGATCTTAGTTCATCTCGATCGGTTGTGGCCATTGAAAAGAAATATTAGGCAGACCCTTTCGTTGTTTTCTCAAATTAGAATCCTAAACTAAGCTTTAAAATCGTTTTGTTTGAAGCATCGATAGATGCTCAACACACAAGAACAAATAAATCAGAAACAAAGTTGAAAAAACTTGGTTAATACAAAAGACACTGAATACATCATTTGCTTATATTCTTTAAAGGACAAATTTAGAAAGTCATGATCCATGCTATATATAATTTAGTTTGCTCAATCAACTCTAACTCAACTCAGACACATGGCCTAACTCAATGATCTTAGTTCATCTTGATCAAGTGTGAGTGTTGAAAAGAGACATCAGGCAGGGCCTTCCGTAGTTAGTACAGTTTTGTTGGAAGCATTGATAAATGATTGAATACATCACTTATTTATACTCTTTAAAATATCAGTTTAGAAAATCAATTTACATCACTTGTATATAATTTAGTTTGCTCAATCAAGTCTAACTCAACTCAAAGGCTTGTGCTTTGTTCATCTTTATCAGTTGTGGGCATTGAAATGAGATATTAGGCAGACCTTTTAATTGTTATCCCAAATTAGGATCTGAAACACAAGCTTTAATACCATTTTGTTGGAAGCATCGATAGATGGTCGATACACTATAATAAATAGTGCTGAAACAAAGTTGAACAAAGTTAGTTAATATGTAAAAGATTAAATAAAACACTTATTTATACTCTTTAAGAGACAAATTTAGAAAATCATGATCCATTTTTCAGCAAGAGTAATTTTCTTACAAATCAAGTTTTACATTTTTTAATGGAATAGCAAATGCCATATTCATTAATAGGATTACTTGGTTTTGTCATGCAGGCTTTTAAAGGAGGTTTGGCACACCCTGGGCGAGCCAGCTGTGCCTATCTGCTTACTGTTTTATTGTATTACTTCATGGATGAAATTTCTTCGCACACCACTGAAAAGCATTTAAGTTAAAGCACGTCATGTCTTAGCTCATGTTCTTTGTTGGTGAGCCATAAGGCATGGTGATGCACTAGCTAAAGTGTGTGTGCATACCCACTTTCTAGCAAAGAGAGACGATGTGTTGAAAGAGGAAGATGAGTTGATGTTTATTAAATTTAATAGTTTTGATGTTCTTTTTGACATATTGAATGCTCTCAATATCAAACTTTGTGTTTATGTATATTTTATTGATGTTGCTTTTCATATGTGTTACATGTGACGCTTTGGAAGCATGGTGTATTCGAATAGAAACAACTCTTTGTGCTTCAGAATTAGTAGCTTATTTTAAGGTTGAATTTATTTTGTTTAGATGTCCTTCTATAGTTTTTCTTGTGACAGTTGCTCCCTTTTATACAAGTCCTAAGAGTTTTGAGACTAGATGAAGAACGGGTGTGTTGATCTTGGTAAAGAACAAAGATTAAGAATTAGGCATCTTCATATAAATGATTTTTGGTTTACCTAATATTGATTATATTGATTTATATGAAGGACAAGTTCATGAAAAACAAAGTTAATTTTTTTTTAGTGGGCAAGTCATGAAGAACTTCTAATTTCTGGAATTAGTGCATGCTAATTTGAATGAATTTATGAGTGTTGAGTTTAGTTCTAATTTGAAGGTTTTACGAAGTTTAGGGATTTGGATGAAAAGCAAAGTGAATGCTATATAAAAAAAATCTTCACATAAATAGAGATGGTGAATTTTTATCTAATAAATTTATTATATTTAATAAAGAAGAATGACATTCATGGTAATTCATGACACATTAGTCACCAAAGCAAAATAGTGTACTTAAGAAAAAGATTTATATAACAATTGAAATAGCATAAAGTATGGTAAAAACAGTTGTTCTTCTACATTACTTTTTGAATAACTCCCTTACAAAGGTAGCCCAAGATAAAATACTCTTTGAAACTTAGAAAGTTAGGAAATAGTTTACAACAAATCGAGTTCATAGCCTATTTTATTTCATTGTTAAAACAATTTGTACCGACATTCTCTTCTTTACACCATCTCCCAACAACCATAATCTATTTTATTCCATCCTCACTTCTTTAAGAATGAAGCAAAGCAAAATGAAAACAACAGCCACAACAAGACTACTAAGAGCACATGAAAAGATAGAAAATCTAATCAAATCAAGAGCTGTTAGCTACAGCCATGAGGCATATTCTGGAACCAAGCTTTCAAAGGTAAACGTTGAGCAAGACCCAGAAGGGAAACATGCAAATCTACATGAAGAAAAGCAGCAGGATTCCTCTTTGGAGCTGCTTACAGAACACTATTTTGCCCAGGAGCAGAATGAGCAGTCCTTAAGATAGCTAAATTGAAGAAAAGTTGTGTTTAATTGATTCTTCATATCTCAAAAGGCACAAAGATCTACCTGTTATTATGACTTTGTCACTGCCAAAATCCTTTGTCTTACGCTTTTCGGCAACGAATGTCAAGGGATAATTGGTGTTTAGGAATTCTATTATCAATGGACTTTGTCTTATGAATCAGTAGAGAAGACTGAGAACTTTATTTCCTGTCAGCTTCCAAGAAATATCATCCTTTTCTTCCTCATTACTTTGCTGCAGATGTAAGGATGGAGCATTAATTTCCGATTGATCCAATCGCCATCCAGCTTAAAGTAAAAAAGTATATTAGATATGCTCAAGTCGTTAGGCAACATACAACAAATCAAATTTCCATTTGAACAAGGAGTATTTAGAAAAGGAACACTTGCCCTTCTTACCCACTATAACTTGAACTACTTTGCTAAGTATGTTTATAGGTATCACATAATGTTAATGAGTGAACATCGTATGAAAATGTCAAATACACGACAAGATCATTTGTTAAAGTTTAATATACTTTAATTTAGTGGGTTGTAGATTCCTTAGTATGTCACAATTGGTAATAAACCTATCACTTACAAGACTAAGCCTCAAAGTGATGAACCAATTTTTTGGAGGTCTGTGCCTTAATATACAAATAATTCATGCAAAACAATAGGATATTATACATATAGAAAAGGTTTTCATTTTATCAAGTTAATATCTTTATTCCAATATTATTTCATTTCCCCAATGTAAATAAATATCCACTAAAGACTTTATTGCACTTGTGTAATACCCAATTTTCCACATTTTACTTTTTTACAAACAAAAATATTAATTACATATGTAATGTGGTACAAGAAAATTAGACTTCTACCAATGACTAATTTGGAGTCTATAATAATAGAGATGTTTAACAAATTATTAAGAAATGTTAAATGATACCATAAATTACTAGGGTTAAGCGACATGTGTGACATTTTATAATTGTTCAAAGATTAGCCTTCAAATTTGTAACGTAGATTATTAAGTAGAGTAGGCGACAATAAGTTAAGAGTTGAACATAAAGTCCTACTAAGCAATTTTATCACATCCAATTTACACAAATAAATGAGTGTTCTAATAGAAGAAAGAGCAACCTTAATCATAGATTATCACTCAAAAAATAAAATTTACAAAAAGAGTGCACCTCTTTGATAATTATGGCTTTTAGTTCTCTTTGGAGTTGGCATGTGGAGCACCAAAGATGGAAAAAGGTGATGAGGTGAAGGTTTAGGTTAACTGGGAAGCTTAGTTAAAGAGGTAACATGATGGGAGGCTAGAATCTAAAGCCTTGTTGAGGAGGATGGCAGTTTGGTGATTGTTTTAAGAGAGTAAAAAAGAGGGTGAAGACCTAGGGTGTTTGTAAAAGCAAAAATTTGTTTGGTTACAGGCTCTCCCAGTTGAAGGTCTCTCGTCTTCAATCCTTATCTCTCATAAAGATTTGATTTGTTATCAACTCTCACAGTTTAAAGTCTCTCACATTCGATTTTTGTCTCTCACAAGAGAAGGAAAAGTTGAAATCTCTCAAACTAAAGTTGGGCACACATTTTTTGCTCACAAAAATAGAAGCACACAAATAAGAGAAATTTTATTTATCAATAATTACATTATAATGAGAGTGCTTTTATTATTTATAAATGAAGAAGAGTTCAATGAAATAAAAAAACTTTAAAAAAAGAATTAAATGCATCTTTGGAATATATCATAAGTATAGAAAATAGAAAAGATAATTTTAGAATTAAATCACTTAAAAATCCAAAATAAATTTTTAGGATTTCATGACATTAACTTCTAGTAGGTCAACTACATTAAATACAAAATATATGAGAAAAGATAATTTTGATGTTAAATTACTTAAAAATCCTAAAGAGATATTTAAAATTCTATAATATTAATGCTAAGTATATCAACCACATTAAATAAAAAATATAAAAAGACATGAAAATAATTATGACAAAAAAATTATGCAATCATACAACATGATGATCAGATTTTAATGATGACACAACTAGGATGGGAATAGTGGACGAGACGATGATGATGGTCGACGGTGGCTAGAGATTGGTAACTGATGAGGGGCCAGGCGATGGTGAGTGGCTGAGGAGTAGCGGGTGACTTAGCAATATGGGTGACCAGGTGACGTTGGGCAACTAGGCAACAACGATAGTGAGTAGTATACAATCAAGTGATGGCGAACAACTAATGATAGTGGACAAAGTATGCACAAGAACTAACATATAATGAAATATTTTACTACAAAATGTGTTTGGACGAACCAAACAAAAATAGCATAGATAACCATAAGAAAAACTAGAGCGATGTAGACAACTTCTGTGGTTGACAAAAATGACTAATCAAAATAATATTTGACTCGGGTACGTCTCTGAGTTTGAATGTGACTGGTGTGATGACAGTGGGTGTATGTTTGTGAGCTGGATCTTGGCTCTGTGGTATCAGAGTGATAGGGTACAATATTGCCTTAATAATTATGATGCAATATAGTATATGTCATCATATGTAAGCTAGGAGTTCTCAGTCAGAGACTTGCCTTTCTATCAAATTAAAAATTTTATAAGTATACAATCTTTGATTAAATTTATCTTATGATGTAAAATTTTTTCCACATTTCTTTACTCTCAGGACTAACGTAGTGGTAAAAACAGGTTCACTTAACATAGGAGAATCAGTCTCAAATAGCTTACTAAATATTAGATGTGGCATATTATAAGAGACTAAATCCTTAACATTAAATGTTACATTAACCACATACTCTTTTGGCAAATCCAGTACATATGCATTATGTCCTATTTTTTGAACAATTCTAAAAGGTCCAACTTCACATGCTTGTAATTTCTTGTAAACTTAAAGAAGGAACTATTTTGACCTAACTCTTATTATAACATAATCTTCTTAATAAATTTTTTTTAACCTTTTTATAAGCATCTATTAGTTTCTTGTAACTTTTATTACTTAGATTAATTTTTTTGGATATTATTTTATGCAATAAAGAGATATAAAAAACAAAAAAATAGTTGTAGAAGTATGAAAGTCTAATGGTAAGGGAGTAAAATCATTGGGAGATCTATGCTTATTACCATGATAAAATTCAAAGGGACTTAGAGACCAATATTAGGATTCATAGAATTATTATATGCAAATTTAGCTTGTGATAATAGTTGATGTCAAAGCTTAAGTTGTTTACCAATCAAGCTATGAAAAAGATTTCTTAAAATATGATCTACTAATTCTGTTTTTCCATCCTTTTGAGGGTGATAGGCTATAAGGTCTCCCAAAAATAATTAGTAATTCTTACATCTTAATCAGATAATATGGTCATTAGGAGACCATGTAATTTAACTATTTTATTAGAAAGAAATTGGCTACACAGGTAGCATCTGAGGTCATTCGATAAGGAATAACATAAGTTGTTTTAGAGAAACAGTCAACAACCATAATGATAGAGTTGTGCCTCGATGAGATCTTAGATCATCAAAGTATAAAATATATACTTATGTACTTCCATGGCTTATCAGGTATAGGCAATGAAATGTAAAGTCCTTAGCCTACGTTTAGAGATTTTACAGTTATACAAGTACGATATTTGGTTATAATAGATGTAATATAAAGTGTCATTCTAGACCAATAAAATCTCTCAAAAACAACTCTAAAAGTGTTATCCCTTTTAAAATGATCAAATAATCCTCTAGTATGTACTTTCTAAATTAAAAAAATCTCTAAATGACAAATTTGAGATACATAACTTGTTATTCTTATATAAGTATTCGTCTTTTAAGCTAAAATCTTTAGATATAGGGTTTAGACTTGATTTGATTTCTTGATAAATTAGCTTAGAGTTAGAACATTTAGGATATTGATTTTTACTTTGGTAAAAATTTGGGACCTATATAATGATCAATAAGTGAACATGTTAGCTAAGTGCATCAATTACTTTGTTTTCTAAATCAAGCTTGCATTTAGTAATGAATGTATACTCTTGGATGTGCTCAAATCATTTGTCATGCCTATGACTAAGGTTTCGTTAAGTATTTAGGAACCTCTGCATCTCATGATCAGAGTATAGGACAAATTTTTTAGACAACAAATAATGTTTTCAATGTTTTAAAAATTGAATTACAACATAAAATTTCTTTTCATATGTAAAATACGTCTTTCTAGTGTCATTAAATTTCTTACTAAAGAAGATAATAAGATGTTTACTTTGATTAAGGACACTACCTATCCTACTCATGATGCTTGGCATGCAACCTTAAATGCAATAAAAAAAATTGGATAGTTTTAGAATAGGTGCCTTAATCATAGTCTTTTTCAACTTTTCAAAAGCTAAGTCTATAGATTTGTTCTAAGTAAATTTACTAAACTTACTACAATCAATAGGTGTGGCGATAATATTGAAGTTTTTAATAAATTGTTGATTGAAGGTGGCTAGACTATGGAAGTTTTTAATATCATGAATTATTTTTTGAGTAGATCACTCTGTAATTTCCTTGACTTTGTTAAAGTCAATAGATAACCCTTCAGAAGACATTATGGACCTTAAAAAGGTAACATCAATCGTGAAGAATTCACATTTCTTTATATTGACAAAAAAGTGTTCCTTTTTTAGAGTCCAGCATAATTTATGCAATTAGTCTAGGTGATCATTAATGGACTAACTATAGGACAAATTATCATTAAAATATACTATAATAAATTATCTTAGGTATAATTTTAGAACTTGGGTCATCAATCTCATGAATATACTGTTGGAAAATGCCGGTTACAAGAGGGGGAGGGGTGAATTGAATCGTTCACAAAAATAAAACGTAACAGAGTAAATTTAAGCTTGAATTTGTGAACTTAAGAAATAAAATAGCAAGACACACGATTTCAAGTGGTTCGGCAAAACCTTTGCCTACGTCCACCCCCAACTAACCTAGCTGGGCTTCACTACCAATCCAATGCCTTTTGCCCAAACCGGCGGGTAGGCCAAAAACCCTCACAACACCCAATCACAAGATTGGTCACACACAAATACAATCAGCTTGGTTTTCACACCAAGACCACAATACACCGTCGTCGTCAAAAAGGCAAACAAAATTTTCTTAAACAAAATTAAAATTTCACAGACCTTACAACTTGTGAAACAAGGTGGCACAAAAAAAAACTTTCTTCGAAATTAAAATAACCCAAACGCACTTCTGACCGCGCTTTCCAAACTGGGCAAAGCCCAAATTGCGTTTGCGAAAGGCGCTGTTCTGTTTTCGTGCGGAAGAGGGTTTTGGAGAAATTAGGTCTAAAATTTGACTTCAAAAGAATTGAAACAGGTAAATTGGATTTCGAAAAGTTAATTGAAACGGAAAGGAATGAAAAACCGCGCAAATTTGAAGCGAAAAGAACGCGTTTCGTTTCAATCCGAGAAGGCTGAGGAAGACGATGAACAGTAAATCTTTTTCGTCCGTCTTTGCAGGGAATTTTTTTAGTTCTTTTTTTTTTGTATTAAATCCCTCGAATTCAATCCTTCTTATAGAAGGAGATCGAGCAAAGAGCAGAAAACATGGAGTCCTTGCGCCGGAAAAGCAGGAAAGGAACGCCGAAAGCAAACGCAGTTGCGCCGGGAAAACAGTAAAAATAAAACGCCGTTGCACCGGAAACGCCGTTGCGCCGAAAACGCCGTTGCGCCGAAAAAAGAAAAATACTTTAATAAATTATATTTTTATTTAACCCAAAATAAATATGGTGTAAAGTGTTGATTATACAAGTCAAGGACTTGTTTAATCACAACACCTTCTTAAATTTAAGCCTCATACGTAGAGTTGCACTAATACGATATATAAAATCGTATCGTACGACCCTTAGGCAATTAAAACTTGAAAAAAACATTTATAATGTGCCACACAAACAAAGTTGTAAGTTTTACATTGTGTCCTAAAAAAAAACTTATACACCTCCATAATGGTTGCCACACCATCTGGAGTACCAGGGGCTGCTTCATCACGATCAAAGTTGTTGGTAACCTCCTTCAAGTCATTTAAGCTTCATGTCACTGTAACAAATACTCAAGCAAGTAATTAGAATACACTGTTTTGTTATCATCAAATTATCTTTTAGGCCATGGGGTTCAACATATACTTGGTACATTTGATAACTCAAATGATATCATTAACCATTCATATAAATTATCTTTAGTTTTACATGTTATCTTCTATTCATCTCTCATCTTAATTTTTTATTTGTAATAATCATTTTTTAAGTTTATCTTAAAAAAATATGACAAAATCTGATATCTAATATCTGATCTAAGAAATCATCTAAACGGGGAATAAGAAACCTATATTTTATTGTGTTTTTGTTAATTGCTCGATAATCAACACATATCATTCATGTTCCATCCTTTGTGAGAGCTAAAAGTGTAGGGATAACACATGTACTAATACCTTTTCAAATAAATCCTTTTTTAAGTAGGTCTCTTACCTGATAAGTTAACTCAATATAAGCCTCCACATTTAACCTATACTGAGAAAAGTTGGGTAGGCTTACCCCGAGAACTAGATTGATCATATGTTGTACGTCTCGTATTAAAATTAGAGTGTTAGGTAAATTTTTTGAAAAATACCAAAATATATTTTTTAATTAGCCTTGTACAATAAGTGGTGGGTTTGGTAAGGTGGTGGCTATCTTTTAATTATAAAAAATCAAACCAAATCGCATTGATCAACGATCTTTCTAACCTGGGTTAATGTGATCAAGCTCAAGTTTTTTATCTTTCCCTCTTCTTTGTCTTTGATCTTAGAATTTTCTATAGATTTGTTAGGCTTAAGTGTTTAGGGTTTCTCGTGAGGTAGGACAGGGTGTAATATGATGGCTTTTTCCTCATAAATAAAAGAACATGCGTTAGTTTTATCTTTTAAAATGATGTCCCTATCAAAAAGTATTAGGTCACCCTTATGTTTGATGAGTCGAGCCTTAAATGTTTGGTGTTTTATTTCAATGGGATTCTTTATTATGAAATAGGTTTATATGTAAAAATCAAGTCATGTACTTTTGAAGATGACAAATTAATGGTTTTCAAAGCACCTTGGAGCGTTTAAGAAACTTTAATGATTGGAGACATGCGCATCAACTTTAGTAAGATTTTGTTTTACTATGAAATAGAATGTCAGTTTGTTGATTTTAAGATACTCTCATTTTGTATTAATTTCAAATCGTATTTAGACATCTAAATTATTCAATTATCTCCTTGATTTAATAAATGAATAAGATCAAAATTTTCAATCTCATAATTTTTTTCTTGGCTCAAATCCTACTTAACATATTCATTGATTTAGGTAACATAATTTTATTTTTGAATCATTCTTTCCTTGGTTAAATCATAATTTTGTATTTTTAAGTTCACAATAAATTCTTGAATCAGATGGCTTAAGCCATTGAATCAAATTAGCTAGTACTCAAACTAAATCCTGTATGTTACAAGTACGCCTGGGTGATTAAATCCCAAGTGCACAAGGGGGAGCCACCCTAATTAGGCTTTGCATATTAATCCCGTGCAAATGATTATAAAGTCCAAATATATATTGTTTCCTACAATGCGGGACAAACTCCTTTTTGCCCGTCTCCATAAAAAATCGACATGGCTCAACACCGTTCGATTACATATTTTTGTGATCACATGGTGGAGATTGCCTTTGCCTTTAAGCAATGATTTTATTGACTCAATCGTCCATTTGATAAGTCGATTAGACAATTACTACTTCATTCGCTATAATCGATTGATCCATATAACAGTAGTGATCTTAGCCAACTTTATCGGACGACTATTTTTATTTCCACCGTTCGAAATAATTTATCTTTGATGTGATGGCTTAGATCTCTCCTATTAAAATCTTATGATCTAATTCTAATCCTAATTTTTATTATTGATTAATTGAACGATTCAATCTCATCCGATTTGATTGAATAGCCCATTTCTAATCGAGCTTGATCTAACTTCCCATAACTCATTAGTCTTTACAACGTTTGATCGTATGACTGAGAGCTTCTCTATGTTGATCCAATAGTTACAATTAATCCTGCCTAATAGCTAAATGACTAGTTATTATATATGCCCTTGTAGTAGTAGTTTTAGAATATTTTTTAGCCTTTTGAAAAAGCATTTTAGGTTGTTTGTCAATAGCTTTTGTATGACTTTCTAATGGTTATGACAAATTTTTCTATAAATACCTAACCATTGTGAATGAAATAACTAATGAATATGAACAATATTTTAATATCTCAAAGAAGGGTTATATCATATTTTATTGGCATAAATTTTCTTTAACAGCATCTATGACTTATGACTACTAGAAATTCTAAATTCGTCTAGCTAAACCTAATTCTTCCAAGCTTTTATTTTCTCAATTTTTTATAATTTTGAACTCTTTGTGCTTTTTATATTTATCAACAAGCTTAAGAAAAGTTGTACGATTTTATCAACAATTTATTTCTTGTTGTATTTTGATTTTTCTTTTAGATTGAGTGGCTTGGCATTTGCGATAGCCTGAGTTTTATTTGATCTCTTAAAAAACTAAGTTGGTGTTGTGTTCGTAAAAATATGGGGTATAGTTAATCCCACAAAATCTAGTAGGTTAGAAGTAAACGTAAGAAAAAATCTCTAGTTGTAACGCTTTTATAAAGTGAAGTTTTTGTTGATCACGGTTGGGGGTGGACATAGATTCTAGTTTGAACCGAATCACCTAAATCTTTTGGGATATTATTTCAAATTTCATTTTTATTTTTCTTAATTATAAAAATTATAAATTGATATATTTATAAAGCAAAGTTTTCAACTAATATAAAATTATTTTTATAAAGAATATTTAAAAATAAGTACATTTCTTATTAGTAAAAATCATTTTAATACCTATAATTCACACCCCTTTGTGGAATTCATATACTAGTTTTAACTTCAAAAAATCATGATGTTTTAAGGATAAGATGACCTACTTATATAAGTACAATATTATATGAAATATCATTATTGTATCTACCTGATTTCAAAGGTATATAATATCGTTGCTTAATAGGTATAAGGGTTTTATCTATCTATGATATCATAAGAATTTGGCATGTCTCCAATCATCTTTATGATTGTGGGGTTACAAGGGTACACCTAACCACTAAAATTATAAATTTTTTTCATGTTATCTAATTCTTGCTCAGCTTTCTCATTAAGCATTATGTTTTTTCTCTGACTCTTTTGTTTCTTATTATTATCTAGGTTCATAGTCATAAATCTCTTTTGACGGTTAACAGCTATATCTCTAATTTCATAACACTTAAAATAGGCGATTCCAAATTGGGTGGTTTTGAACTTAATAGGTTGGCTTGAAGATAAGTGCGAAGAAGTAGATGATAATGCAAGTTTAGGAGATTTAAAAATTATGGTGGATGGGGTATATGAAGTGCAAGTATAAGTGTGTTAAGAAATAATGGTGTGAGCTTTTAAAGGGATTGGATGGTCATTTCTTTTAAAATAGGAGGTTCTACTTTTTTCACATTTTTAGCTATACGATAAGCTTTCTCTAAGGTAACAACATTTCTCAAGTTAAGCTCAACCTATATGTATTTTTTTATATTTGTCCTATTATAAGAGAGTACTATAAGTTTTGGTTCATCTATACAATATTTAAGTTTATAATTTTTAAACTTATTAAATATACTATTCAATTGTTCTACCACATTAAAATTTTTTTATCAAATAATTCAATAGTATATGTTATTAGAACAAACCTTTATACAATTTAACATCGAGGTTTCTCCAAGTTTGGGATACCTCTTCATCATTATTAATATATTATTACCATAAGTTTCTAAGAAACCTATAGGCAATATCGATGAGTTTAGCCTAAATAAATTGATACTTTCTTTATTCACTTAGTTAGTGTTGGTCAAAGTAATCATTCATACTGGTCTATGAGTCTATATAATCCCTAGGATCAAAACTTATACTAAAGTTGGGACATCTAATTTTACATTAACGATATGCTATCTCTCTTAATGCCTCTTAAGAATTTTCTTATCGTTTGACATATCGATGTCATCTTTAAAGTCTAACTCATCAGAAGGTTCATTTTTTCTTCTACAGGCATGATTTCTCTTATGAATATTTTGGTCAGATTCATCAAAAGGATCTTCATATTTTTTATAGTTCCTATGTCTCTTAGGATTTTCTTCTTCTAGATTATTAAGTGTGGTACTTCTCCTATTATCTCTTTCTCTTCTAAGTTTTTGTTTACGTTATTGGTTTATAAGGATTCGTCGAATCATTTGGGTGAGTTGTGTTATTAATCAAGATAGTTTTAGTGTGAGGTATTGATTTAAGTTTTGTCTTTGATTTTGAATTGTTTTTTGACTTTGATTTGCCATTTGATAAGACTATGAGACATAATGATCATACAAAATTTTGACACACATGAGGATATCAAGGAAGAAGAACAATATGAGATATTTTCCTTTTTATATTTTTTTATATTGCGAAGGCAAAGTGATCTTAGTTATAGACTATCAAAGTTAAGATGAGATGTGCTTCCATGAAAATGAGAAGTGATCGGGGTCCCATTTATTCTATATCACCTCTTATACAGAACCAGATGGTTCTAAGGAAAAATGGTGGGGAGTCGTATCATTACTTTCGTTGCACCTCTTAAGACAAAAGTTTACATAAAATTTACTAAGAATTCTTTAGTGGATGCACTAAGCAAAAGAATTTTTTAAGTAAAAATTTTTTTAGTAAAAAATATAATAAAAAAGTATATTTTTATATTAAATAGAAACCATAAGCTGTGATGCCAAAGTTGATACAAGACAAATTAGGCTTTTACTATAGTCTAATTTAAATTCTATAATATTAGAAATATTTAATAGATTATTAGAGAATACTAAAGAATACCATATATTAATTAAGGTTAATTGGTATATGTGATATTTTTATAATTGTTTAAAGATTAGCCTTTAAATTTATAATGTAGATTATTATGTAGAGTAGGTGATAACATATTAAAAGTTAAGCATAAAATCCTTTTGAATAGTTTTATCATATCCAAGTTTATACAAATAAAATAAATACTTTAACACAAACTCTATGTGAAGTACTCTAATAGAAGAAAAAACAACCATAAACTTAGATTATCACTTAAAAAAATAAAAGTACAAAAAGAGAGTATCTTTTTGTGATGATGGCTTGCAATTCTCTTCGGAGTTGACGTGTATAACACTGAAGATGAAAAAGAGTGACGAGGTAGAGGTTTGGGTTAGTGGGGAAGCATGGTTAAAAGGGTGGTAGTTTGGTGATTGGATTAAGAGAGTAAAATGGTGGGTGAAAACTTATGGGTGTTTGCAAAATTAGAAGTTTGTTTGGTTGTCTGCTCTCCTAATAGAATGTCTCTTATAAAGATTTGGTTGGTTGTTGACTGTTTTAGTGGAATGTCTTTCATATTCGATCATTGTCTCTCATAATAGGAGGAGAAGTTGAAATCTCTTCAACTAAAGTTGGGAGCACACTCTTTGCTCATAAAAATAAAAGCACACAAATAAAAGAAATTTTATTTATCAACAGCTATATTAAAATGAGATAGCCTCTCATATTTATGAATGAAGGAGAGCTTAATGCATGAAAAAAATATAAAAAAAGATAATTAAATATACCTTTAAAAATATTATTAGTATGGAAAATAAAAAAGATAATTTCGAAGTTAAGTCACTTGAAAATTTAAAATAGATCTTTAGAATTTCATGACATTAACTCTTAGTAGGTGAGCCGCATTAAATATAAAATATATGAGTAAATATAATTTTGGAGTTAAATAACTTAAGAATTTAAAATATATTTTTGGGATTCTATGATATCAATTTCAAGTGAGTCACATTAAAATAAAAATACATAAATAAGAGAAATTTTATTCATTAACAATTACATTAAAATGAGAGAATCTCTTCTATTTATGGATGAAGGAGAGCTCAATAAATGAAAAGAAAAACAAAAAAAAAAAGAATTAAATGAATCTTTGAAAAATATCATTAATATGAAAGATAAGAAAGATAATTTTGAAATTAAATAGCTTGATAATCTAAAATAGATTTTTAGAATTTTATGATATCAACTTTAAGTGGGTCAATTACATTAAATATAAAATATTAAAATACATGAAAAAAATTATGACATAAAAATTATGTAATATTGCAACATGACTATTGAACATCAACGACAATAAGAGTAGGATGCTAGCAGTGCACAAAACAGATGACGGTGGTCAGTGGTGGCCAGACGATGGTGGCAGTCGGGGAGCAGTGGATAGCTTAGCGATTGCGAACGACTATGTGATATTAGGCCAATAGATAACAATATTTAGGAGCAACAGACGATTAAGTGATGGCAGACAACTAACGATAATGGGCAAAATATGCATATGAACCTACATCGATAATGATATATTTTACTACAAAATTTGTTTAGACAAACAAAGTAAAAATAACAGAGACAATCATAGGAAAAAATAGAACGATGTAATCAACCCTTATGGTTGACAAAGACAACTAATCCTCAGTTACGACTACGAATTCAAATAAGACTGATGCGATGTTAATGAGTATATGTTTATGTGCTAAAATAAGATGCTCCTGCGCCATAATATAATCATATATAGCTTGTTATTAACATGTTTAAGATTTAAAATAAATTAATATTTAGATTACCCAAATATGCTTCTTCCTTCAATTCAACACTTGTAATAGCTTCCCTACTTCTCTTAAGTTCTTCTTCTACCCTTTCTATACTCCATTGATACTTATGATTGCTTGCAACCTTCTCCTTACAAGTAGTAAGCACAAAACAGAAAATATGAACTAGGAGATAACCATTTTCCTTTTCGGCACTTGTTTCAAACCATTTCCCCTTAGTTCTCCCATCAGCCAAATAGAAATTAAAAGCTAAGCCCCAATTTAAAATTTTCATGGTTCAAAATAAGCTGTAAGCTAAACGGTGCAAGATTCGGTGGTTGGAGAATTGAATAATTGAAAAGCTAAAACACATCAAATTTCGATTGGCCAAGGTTTTTAATATTTATATTGAGAGGATTATCTAATCTAATTCAGAATCTCTCTTAAGGGATATGATGCTCACCTTTGATGTAATCGTTGCTCATGCTTAGGTAAATTCTTCCTCCCATTGGTATATTTTAAAAGGAAATTCTCTACTTAACGGCAAAAAATAATGCTATCGTGTTGAAAATGAACCAAAACAATGTTATCGTGTTCAATACACGAAACAGATTCGTGTCTCACCAAACCGGCCATATGAACTAATCACTATTTAACGTGTATAATTATTAGACAACGTTAGTGCTCCACCAAAAGCAACTAATCAGCCTTATTTGAATTTTAAGATACACTAATCCACATGCTTCAGGGAGCAGTTAACCCGCCACGTGTGCCTGGCTAAAAGTAACCGTCCGACCTAAACCCTTTACATATTCAAATCTTCTTCCTCGCCCAAACACCAAAAGACGATCGACACCATTCAGCTACTAATGTAAATTAAATAATTAACGAAATTAAATAATATTTTTGATTTTTTTTTCTAATTTAGGATTTATAGATAAATATTTTTTAGCGTGAATTTTAAAGAATGGGAGAATCTGAAATTAAAGAGGAATGGTAATTGGTCACGACCGAATGGCTGTATTGAAAAAGTATTGCCATGTGTGCCTCTCAACGGCGTCCACGTATCCCACCAAGTAAAGTGCTTTGTGAATGACGTGGCCCCCACCCATTACGGCTCCTTACTTTCTCTCTCCTCTCCTACTCTCGCCAGGTGCTCAGTTCCCGGCTTTATATTCGCCTCCTCTTCCCCCGCCTCCTTCCCTTGTTCTACACTCCTTCTCTGCTCCAACAACAATACATAACAGCTCCCTCTTTCTACTCTATCTCTCTCTAAAAATGCCTCATGAAGCACCTTCGGAAACTCAGCCATCTCCCACAACGGACCACCTCCACTCGAGCCTGCAGCCACCGCCGCTTACACTCCAATTCGTCGACATCACCTACCGCATCAAGCTTCTCGGCACCAAACCGTCCGGCCTCTGTTCGCTGACAAACCGAATGCTCTGTCGGCATTCTGCAGAGCAGCAACTCACCGAGCGCACGATCCTCGACGGCATCACCGGCGTCGTGGCCCCTGGCGAGCTCCTCGCGGTGCTCGGCCCGTCCGGCAGCGGCAAATCCACCCTCCTCCGCATCCTGGCTTGCCGCCTCCCACCGCCCCGGCACGGCGGCTCCGTTTTCTCCAACGGCCGCCTCCTGACCCGCGCCGCCGCCCGGCGCATCGGGTACGTCCCCCAGGACGATGTCCTCTACCCGCACCTCACGGTGCGGGAGACGCTTACCTACTGCGCCCTGCTGCGCGCCGTCCCGCGAGAGCGGGTCCAGGCCGCGGTGGACGCGGTGATGGGGGAGCTGGGCCTGACTCGGTGCGCGGAGACGGCGGTGAGAGGGGTGTCAGGAGGTGAGAGGAAGCGGGTGGCCATCGGGCATGAGATGATGCTGGGCCCCAGTGCAGTGGTAGTGGACGAGCCGACGTCCGGCTTGGATGCCACGGCGGCTGGGAGGATGGTCGCCACGCTGAGGGGTATGGCGAGGAGGGGGAGAACGGTGGTGGCCTCGGTGCACCAGCCGGCCAGTCGGGTGTTCCAGATGTTCGACTCCGTCATGCTCCTTTCGGAGGGGAGGTGCCTCTACTACGGCTCAGGAAGCGACGCGGCCGACTATTTCGCCTCCGTGGGTTTCCCGCTGCCGGGAATCTTCGTCAATCCGGCGGATTTCATGCTCGATCTCGCCAACGGTAAGCTCCCATTCTTCCATCTCTTCAGACATTGTACTACTTCACGTAGCCATCCGCCTTAACACTTCAACGTCTTCTTCACGTTCATATAAAAATTAATTTTTTTTTAAATTACAAAAATTATGTGACATATTTAGCATATTTCAGTATAATTATATCCGAAGAAGTCATTTAATGTAGTGTGCACCTAACACTAAGGATATTTTTCCCATCGCCTAACCCGGTCAGCCGATTTAAGGCAAGCCGGACCAAATCGACAACATTCCGGCTTTACCATGGTTTAACTTGACTCGATACACTGAACGAACCAAAATGATAAACAAACAAATTTCATCTCCCCGAAGGACTAACAGAAAGGTGATAAATGTGTATGTAAAGGCCATTTATATGATAAGGGCATAGCTGTCCTATTACTGATTATTAAACTTGGGTGCTGAATCACATGTCATCCGGTTCCAAAAGGATGAAAAGATGGGTCGACTATTTAACAACAAAGTAGCCATGGTGGATGCGAGAGCATGAGCTTTCCCATTATTTTGGGTGCTCAACTTATACTACTTTACTTAAAGGTTAATAATTTTTTATCGATCTTTTATTGTTATTTTTGTCACCGAAGCTTTAAGACAGAAAGCCAAAGCATCCAGGAATGCCCACACGCAACCACTAGTAAAGTTGCATCCATATTAGCTTTGCATACGTTGCATGTTCTAAGCCTTACAACGCGGCAAAGCTTTCTTTAACCCACTCTTCTCTATTTTCTGCTATTGGGTCGTGAGCTTAGAGAAGTTGTTTTTGATGCAGGGGTGGCTCGGCTGGAGTACCATGGAGATCCGGCAGAGAAGGCGGTTGTCAGGCAATCCCTCGTGTCGTCTTACAACAGAGTCTTGGCCCCCAAGGTGAAGGCCATGGTGAATGCTTCGATTGCCTCATCGGTAGCGACGAGCGAAGCTGTCAGAATAGGTAAACATATTATGCGAGGATAGAAACCCAAGTAACCATGCAGATATGATGATGCTGATGCATGTTTTGGATAATGCAGGAAGCGAGAGGTGTAGTGAAAAGGAAGCAAGATACTTCACCAGAATCAGTTGGTTGAGCCAGTTTTCCATCCTTCTGAGCCGGAGCCTCAAGGAGAGACGCCATGAGACCTTCAACTCTCTCCGTGTCTTCCAAGTCTTGGCGGCTGCATGCTTGGCTGGTTCCATGTGGTGGCACTCAAGCATCCATGACGTGAAGGATCGTCTAGGCCTGCTCTTCTTCGTCTCCATATTTTGGGGTGTCTTTGCCTCCTTCAATTCTGTGTTCACCTTCCCCCAAGAGAGGGTTATCTTTCTCAAAGAGAGGGCCTCAGGAATGTACTCCCTTTCCTCCTATTTCATGGCCCGGATGGCTGGTGATCTCCCAATGGAGCTCATTCTCCCAACCGTCTTTGTTGTGGTTATCTACTGGATGGCATCTCTCCGGCCAGAGCTAGGAGCGTTTCTGTTAACCTTGGCTGTGATCCTTGGCTACGTGCTCGTCGCCCAGGGGCTTGGGTTAGCTCTCGGAGCTGCAATCATGGATGCAAAGCAGGCATCGACGGTAGTCACAGTCATAATGCTTGCCTTCTTATTGACAGGAGGATTTTATGTGCAGAAGGTTCCAATTTGCCTGACATGGCTCAAGTACACCTCCTTTACTTTCTATTGCTACAGGCTACTCATTGGAATTCAATACAGAGGAAATGAGATCAGTTTCTACCTTGGTACGTCGGGGAAGAACGACGTCCCCAGTTCCATGGTGGAGGAAATAGAGACTCAGGCAAGCATCATGGTGAGCATTGTAACTTTGGTCATCATGCTTGTTGGGTACAGGCTTCTGGCATATATAGCATTAAGGCGAATGAAACAGTAAAGAGAAATATGAATCAAGCAATTCAAGCCAAAGGCACAGCAGGGTTAACAGTAGAATAACAAGAATGTGGGATTCTTGAAGTAGCAAGTGTACAGACGCTGCAAAGAAGAGGCACCTTTTAACACCAAAGAAGGAATGAATCAAGCACCTTCGGTTACAATCCCTTCATTCGTTCCTTTGATGTAAGGATTATTAATCTTCAATGTATCTCTTGAAGCCACCGCATTTATGAGAGAAGCTCTGCAACTAGCAGATTTGAGTAAGAATGTGAAGTAGAGATCTATGGGCATGCCCAAAAACTATCCCAGTTATGAATTCTAGAGCCTTGAAAAGAGAGAATATATGCTATATGCAAGTTAACATAGTTTAAGCACTTAAGTATAAGCTAAGCATAGAGAAAACTACCTCAGACAAGTAATAAGGCACAAATTAATCTGATCATCTCTCAGTAAGTTTGGCCTAAGCCCTTGTAAATGGATATCACAGAAAGCTGCATGTGAAATCCTCGACTGAAAGTGAACATTCTGTTTACAAAGACGAGCATCTCACATTGATGAAGGTGGTTTACTCTTTTTACCTATTTGTTGCAGGACAAGTAGCTAAAGAAGAAATCAAAGTAAGGGGAAAGAGAGAATTAAGATAAAGGAGGTTTGGAACATCAAGGTGCACAAAAATTCCCAAGCCTCGCATCTGGTTCCAAGCTTTACAAGTAACAGTGGTGGTTGACCTTTAAAAGTGTTTTTAAAACAACAATTTTTTTTAATCGCCATAGTTAAACCTTAGGTTGGATCCTGGAATGCAGAAATAACCAACACTTGGAGAGGATTCCAAAGCAAAAGCATAATAAAGATAAAATTGAAGAAGAAGAAGAGGAAGAACATTCTCTTTTTTTTTTTAACTTCACAAGAGAAACATAAAAATATTTCCAGAGAGTCAAAAGAATTCATAACTCAAATGACAAACATAAACCTTTTTGAAGTAAAAAAGAAACTAACTTTTTAATTTTTGTAAGTCATGAAAACATGATTAAATAAACAAAATAGGTAAAATATTTTAAATAAAAATGATTTTGAATCACAAACTCTAAAATATATTCAAAAGTATTATGCTTCACTTGAGGAAATACCTTAGTGAAAATTTCTACTAGTTCATTTGAGCCACAAATTTCAAGGCTATTTAAACAAGATTCCAAAAAAAAATATCTAAAACATGTTTGTCCTGCTATGGAACATTGGATAATTTTGTTATAATAATTGCAAACTTCTTATCACATTAAATTTCTGTCAGATCCTTTTATTCACAATTGAGACAAGTAAGACTTTTCCTCAACTATATGACTCAACAAGCTGTTGAATTACTTGCTATATATTCAACTTCAATTATTGACAATGCAATTATCTCTTGCATCTTTAAGCTATAACATATTACTCCACATCTAAGATCGAAAGTACACTAACTAGTACTTCTTTTATCATCTAAGCTCTCTGCTCTATCACTTAGTAAAATCAAACAATTTAATATTAAAAACTTTAGCATGTCAAATATCATATTCACTCGTTCTAGCTACATAGAAAAATCTCTTTAGTTGCACTAAGATATCATCTTGATGGATTATACATGAATTTCGACATAATACTAACAAAATGTACAATATTTGGCCTTAAATGTGACAAATAAATTAACCCACTGACTGAAGTTCTAAAATTCTTCCCATTAAAGATATTAGTAGCATCTTCAAGCCCTATTATTTGTTCACATTCAATGGTGTAGAAATAATATTACAATGAAACATATTAAACATTTTTAATAAATCAGTTGCATATTCTTTTATGACATGTAAAGACCATCTTTAGCTTGTTTTATTTCAAGCCCAAAAAAATAAATACAATAAAACTAAATCGGTCATTTCAAGCTTCAGCATCACACTTGATTTAAATTCAGCAACAATAGATTCAGAGATCTCATAGATATTATTATATCTTGCACTTAAAACATAGAATTAAAATATGATATTTACCTTACTTTTTCATATAAATTGGGATTTTTGCACCGTTCCCGCTGCTTGAGAGATACCATCATTCTTTGGAAGAATTTCTTGCAAGTCAAAACTATTGGCCATATTTAGGAGGTAATGTCCATTGAAGTCTCTCTTAATGGCAATGACCCTTAGATATTTAGTGTTGTTTACATCTCTAAAAATCCCACCACAAGGTGCAAAATTTGACAACACCTCCAAACTGTGAATTCTTTGTCTTTGCCCATGATAGTTGTAAGAGATATTAACATCACATTATCTCAATCTGAAAACAAAGGTAATAAGTGCTTTCACTTCACTGTTGGATAGGAGAAATTTATCAATAGCACTGATCTTTGTAATTTGGGCTTCAGCGGCCCCACAAACATTTGGTGTAACAATAAAGACGGATCACCTCGATTATTTGAAAGGTTGGATTAGATTTTTCTCAATCTTGCAAACGTGCGGCTTTTTCTTGACACCACCATGCAACACCTAACCAAGATTGGATCAATCATAGACCTAGTGAAATTTGAACTTCTAAAGCTTTTTCTTTATTAGGACTTTTAAAACTCCACATTTCGATATGGTACAACCATCGAACTAGTGAAATTTGCAAAATTTAGATTTTTCTTAATTAGCACCTAATAAGGGTCAAGATTTTCAGAATAGACCCTCCTTCTTGATAGTTGCAAGAATCTCTTTAAGAGAGAAATTAAAAGAGGACAAGGTACGTATTCTAATCAAGAAGACCTTCTTTCATTATTATAATATGCAATTCTATTGAAGATATCTTTCAAGGTTCTACGAGAATAAAGAATCAAAGATTCTGGGAATTGTTAAGTTGCAAAAATCAAACGAGAGCTACTTTGGTAAAATTGAAGTACTCTGAATCAGCTTATTTAAGAGCGTCTCTAAATCATTCAAGTACCAAGGTTTACACAACTCACAAAGGCAGAGAGAAATAACTTTCATATTACTCGAAGATCTAAAAGGCAATTTCTAGAACCACTTAGAAGTAGAATCATTCAAAAGAGCGAAGATCTTACACTTAACATGTCTACTAACCACATGGAGGCAAGTGGATTTCTTGAATTCCTTGAAAAAGATGTAAAGACCAAAGTTGTCATAATAGGAAGTGAAAGAGATCATTTAGATCTTTGTCTGATGAATAGTAGAAAGAAATTCATAAGCTAAAGGAGGCACTCATTCAACAGCATGCATGTCATCCATATGCAAGCAAAAAAACAGTGCTCGTCAAAAAAAAAAGATAATAATTCTAGGATGGAATTAAGGTAGAAAGTGAAGTGGCTGAACAGTTGCAGATGGAACACAAGAAGCCTCAAATACATGCCCAAGAAAGAAAGGGACTAAGACTTGGTTAGAATTTAATGGTACAAAATAATATGCAATAAGAGAAGCACATACTAAAAAAGCTAGAAAAGTTCCTTTACAGCAAGGATAGATGAAGATTATCATTTGGAGGAAGAAGCAACAAAAGGGGCTCCTCCAATAGGATCTCAAAATGTTGGAGTTAAACTAGACATTAGAGGATGCAGAAGTGCCCAAAATATAAAAAAAAAATGAAAAGAAGGATCGGAAGTTGTGTTATGTTATCAAGATTTAAAAGGAGCCAACTCAAATAAGAGTCATTCTACAAGCAACGAAGGAAAGACAGGGAACTTTTATAAGCATTTCATCTACTATTGAAATAGGCCAGACAGCTAAACTAGTCACCTAGAATTAGTAGTGACCACATCAGGCAGTCCAAGAAAATCTATTAACGACAAACTACTATAGATCACATTGATCATCGACACTTAAGTTGTTCGTCAACACTCTAACAAAAAACCACATGGCACAAACAAATTATCATCCAATCTAAACAATCCCAAAGGTAAGACTGCACAAATAATAAAATAAACATAAACACAATATATGTAAAATACTAGAAATATAAATAACACTAATATATATATGTAACATCATACTCAGTAGTATCTAAAGGTGATTGATTAAAACATGTATTGTAGGTGGTAATATATGGAAAATCAAAGGTAGCCTTAAGGCATTTGCTCTTGATTATGCTTCTTCCTATTCAATCTCTTTTAAAAGGACCTCCTAAACATTTAGCATTTTGCTGATTGAGAGAGAGGCAAATTCTTAAGCAATGGTCTCTCCATCTCTTGTACTAGAGAAAGAAAAATTTAAAGTCCTTTAGATCAGTTGTCAACTTCCTAATCTAGTTGAGAAGCTCACAAAGCCTTTCCAAATTAGCAAGTTCCATAATTAAGCCATCATGATGGATTGGCTTTTTGCCTAAATAAAGACTCATTTATGCACATCTTCAAGTAAGAAATTGGTCCATTCTAAAACTCTCAATCAGGATTAGATTCAATATCAACAAAACCTCAGGGGAGCAAGACAATGTGTATGGTTAATAACCTGATCATGCACAAGGTATAAAGCATATGTTTGTTCTAATTGTTAATGAGCATGATCCTCAACATATGTACAAGAGCAAGCCTCATGAACATGCATTGAGATGGCTCAAATCTTTGAAGGATAGACTGATTGAGAAAACAATCATAGGAAGAGGAGAAGACAGAGATGGAGGGTTAAGGATCAAGATTTGTTCATCTCAGGACCCTTTTGAATGGGAAAAAATATCAACCAAATTGATAGCTAAGAGTTCTACTAATGCTTTCTCCAATTATAAGAGGAAGTTTATTAAGTTATAAGTCAATCATTCTCAAAAGGAGACGAGTATCAATACTCAAAGTTAAAAACAAAGAGAGCTTGGTGACTTAAAAAAGAACATGGAGCATTGATTTCTCAATGTCTTAATGTCACAGGTTCAAAAAACTGTTTCTATAATATTTTCTCATGTTCTAGTGATTTCTTTATAAGGATTGGAATAATCCTCCTTGATTTTTATGATCATGCACAGCTATTAAGACAGAATCCTTTTGTTACGTGAAAATTAGGATCATTAATACCAAATCCTACAAAATCTAGTATATTGTTAGTGTCAAGAACATTATACCATAGTAATTACTAATGAGCTTTATTTTTCATTAAAAAGCTATAGATCCTACCCTTTTAGCTCCTACCCAAATTTTGTCTTTTTAAATTAAGAGAACGTAAACTACCATATGCTCGAAAAGAGTAAAACATCTCTTAGTCACTGTATATTAAATCTTATTTGTTAATGATTAAACTATAAGGCATCCCCTTCCAAAAATGAGAGTTAAAATCCTTTCAACCATGCTTCTATTTCCTTGTTATGATACCAACATGGCCCTATGACCACATGCAAACTCTCCAACCCTTTTGGTTTCTAGATTTCCTAACTCTCCTAAACAATTATATTTAAAAAGCTACATACTCCTTAGTTATACTAAATTATCTAATTCAAATGAGATATTCCTGACTTTGTTCCAGCTTGAAGGGTCGATCACCTAACTCGATAATTGATTAAATGAAGTGGCCTAATCTTGAAATACGATCTTTTGGGGTGCCAAAGCTTTTGGAAGGTAAAAACAATGGTCATTTCAATGCAAAGGTGCATACAAATAACCAGAAGTTCATCATGTTCATAGATCACGCTTTGCTTTTTGCACCAAAGGAGCATGACTACAAGCATGCTAATGGCATGCTTATTTAGATGTGTTGTTTGTTTTTCATCTTTCCAATTCATATTCTTACATTCCTTAAGTATTCAATCTCCCTATTCTTTCCTTTGGGAAGTTTGGGAGTAAATAAAAGCACCATCCCCAAAAGTTACAGAAGTCGAAGCTAAGTTTATTTGGAATGAGAGATTCATAAGCACTCTTGCAAATAAAGATATGTGCATGCTTAAAGATAATGGCATCATTGGTGATCTTTTGGAATGGTGTTCTTTAGAAACTCTCAAATAGAAGAAATGATATCCCAAGTGTACTTATACCAATGCCTTGCTATAGTTAAGAGAGTATAAACTCATGGTCATTAATCATATATGTCGAAGTTGCTACTCACTAAACCTCTGATTTTGCTAATCTAACAAGGGCAAGACCTACTTGGAACGACAAGTGGAACTTGTTGTGTTATTAACCCTGTGCTTTATTTGATGATAACAGACCCTAAATATTTCTAATGAATTTGGTCTAGTAAATTTTCAAATTTTAAGTAGTTGATGCTCATATTCATGGAAAAATTTAAAAAAGAAGATAAACAAAAATTAAATCTCATAAAAATCATCTTGATAGAAATGGCAAACCATCAAGAAATATTTTTTGAAATTATTTTTAAGCTAGATTAAAATTAGTTTTCAAGAAACAAAAATATTAATTAACTTTTATCTCTAATATTCTTGATCATCAATTTTGATTTAATATATGAAATGCATATTTCTAAAACATTTGATTAATATCTTTGAAATCTTATTATTTAGTAGTAATTTAAATAAAAAAATTAAATATAATAAAAACAAAAAATCTAATTACCTTCCTAATAACCACTCGTCATTCTTCGTTCGTCGTTTGCTATAGTGTTCGGGTTGGGTTAGGGAATGAATCCCGAACACGTTCGACACATATTAAATCTCGCATGAACCAAGAGGTTGCCAACCACGAAATCAAGATGCCTCTAACCTGTGCTAGAATAGTTATAAGGAGAAAAGTGCTTTTCAAATACACAATGTGGGACTAAATATATTGCTTTTACAGCACAATGAACTTCCGAATTACGGGAGTGATGTGAGCCGTCTGATCACGCATTTTTGTAATCGAATAATCATTGTCGTATATAATTTTTTAACCTGCTAATTCTTTCTGCCGTCCAATCGCACAATGTCCAATCGCACGGTCCGTATTTCTGCCGCTCGATAACTTAAATTTTGCCATCAAATCATGATTTTGATCTAATGGCCCAGATCAAAGGTATGTGTCTAAAAGGCACAGGTTAAAGTCCGTCCATCCGATTGCTCAGATTTCGCGATTAAAAGGCTATGGTTCTATCTGATCCAACGGCTCCAGTGCAACGGTTTTTTTAGCAGTTATTTCGAGCCTTTGGGAATTTTTTTTTAAATTATTAAATTCCTAATTAAAAATTGTGAAAGCAAAAATGTAACGACTAATTTGGATGTTTGTTGAATGTTTTTAGCCATTAAAATATGTCTATAAAGGAAAGAATTTTTTAGCAAATCTTTTGATGAAAACTTTTACAAAATTCAAAAGAAGAGTTCTTAAATCACAACCTCGAAGCAATTCACAGTTGTTGCTAATCATTGCCTCCTTACACTTCGTCTTCCTTCAACAAACTCCAAATTTCTTGATTCATCTTTCAATCAACTAAGGTCTTATTTTTTTCATTTTATAACTGATTAAATTAAAATTATTATGCATTGTTAAATATTTTGTCAAATATAGGAATTTATTTGTATGGATTTTTATCGTCGTTTTCTTCTCTTTTTATCAATTCTATTTTATTATAAGGCTATTGTAGATTGTTTTATGTTTTTTTTTGTAGGGGTTTAGCTTACCCGTCTTTTGACGAAAAACTTATATAGTTTATTTTTGTATATGATTTTTATCGGGGGTGGACGTAGGCTTAATTTTAAACCAAATCACCTAAAAATCGCTTGTGTATATGTTTAAATTTTTGTATCTTATTATTTTATAATTTTTAAAGCCTTATCATCAAAATAAAAATCAACATATTTTTAAGAAATTAAATTTTTAATTCTAATAATTCACTTCCCTCTTGCTGAACAATATTTAAGAACCAAATAAAAAGGAGGTAGATTTGTGAGATAATCTCAAAAGTTGTCACTATTCCACCGTCAAGGCAACTCACAGAAGGTTCTTGTTCTAGATGAAGCTAATGAAATCTATCAACCACACCACCTACTATAATACTTAATAGAACTCCCCATGGATGAATAAGGCTATCATGGACAGCTAGTCAAACATCAACAATAGAATGGTTGATGAGGTAGGAGGTAAAGGTTTCCTTTCCACTCATCGATCGGTTGCTAGTCATGGTAAAACATTCACATGCTAGGACTTTGTCACCCATACTTAGTTATATGGGTACCACCAAGGGGATTGGACAAATGAAAAAAAGCAAAGGTGATGAGTTACTTTCACAAATAAAGATGTTACCACCCCACAATAAGCATTGAAGGGTATAACAACAATGGGCTCAATCTCTTGTTCTAGAGGAAGCTAAAGCAATCCATTAGCTAATGTATCTACTCTAATGCTTGATTGAGTATAGTAATACTGTGAAATAAACCTTGGCATGTCAACGAGAGTCACACAACTTATTGTACAAGGGTTTGAAGCGAGAATCAAGCAAAATTTCTTCACTTGTAATCAAAGAGGAACTCTTCTAACAGTCACAATATGCACTAAAATGTTCAACGAAATGATTAAAGCTCAACATACAGATAATAGTAGCTTCCAAAGCTAAAAAGCAAGGAAAACTCGAGCTACAAGTTGTGATTGGTAGAAAGTCTTAAGTAGTTCGTATAGACTGCGCAGCAGAACTACACAAATCGTCGTAGCTAGCCTGTCAACTGCTAGTAGCATCTAAAGCAAACAGCTGGAAAAACAACTTGGCAACAAACAACTGAAAGTGGATTGTCACTAACTGTCCAAAGTGATCCAACAACATCAAAAAATTCCCAAATATATTAAAATCCTTAACTTGAAATGGCCCAAAACAACCTACGTAGCTGTTTATAACACGAGTACAACAATGATCTTATAACATTAAAACTATAAAATACAAATGAAAAGAAGACACAACATAAACTTTGATGCTAGTAAGCTAGCAGCAACAAGATGCATCATGTCAACACCTAGACATAAAGCATTGATACATAACATGTACATATACACATTCGAAAGTTCAGGTGGATAAGGGAAAGGGAAAGGGCAAAAGAGTTATAATCAAACTAAAGCTCAAAAATCTCTTGATTTCACTTGATTTTTCTCAGCAACTTCTTAGTGATCTACACTTTTGTTTTTTAATAAGTTTTAGATTTCTATAATTTCTCCTTGCATTGCACCTTTTTTCTATTTGGGTTGCTGTTCATCACTTATTGGATTGAAGTCTTGTACATCTTGAGTTATATGTTATGCAGTTTGGTCTATCAGATTTTTTTAAGGACATCAAAGTGAATCCTAAGCTTCTACTAGGGGAGGATGGAAACCAATTGAGGCTGAACCACCTAAAGACTTAAGATTACCTTTTCTGTTTAGTCTAAGTTTCTCTTTATACTAATATTTTAATTATCACATTTTTTTAAATTAGCTTCCATGTCGATGGATACAATCTTGATGACTAAAACAACTTGATTGAATAGCTTGGCATCCTCTTCAATGGTGGAATCCATCAACATTTCATCATCTATTAATAAATCTATTAGCAAACAAGGTAGTCTTGAATGCTGAAAATCTAGGGTCTAGGGTTGAAAGTTTATTTATGTACTTCCTTATCCTACCTAATCTTCATCCTAAACACAAAATTCCCAATCCTATAAAACATCTGCTTCAACCCTGCCCTTTTGATCCTAGACATCTCCTATTCCATCTAATTGTGCATCCATCTCAGCTATAAGCCTAATTCCCAAATCCCAACTGAATCCCAGTACTTAGCTCGAACTGCATTTTCAGTTATACTACCAAAGAACCATACATGCAGCACTAATCATGCATGTAAAAATGGAAAAAGAATCTTAGCCTGTATCACATACCTCAAGGTAAACTGGATAGAAGACCCTCCTCATTGAAATGAACCTAATCTTTCGTGAGAGACCTAGAATTAATAGTGAACACTATGAGATACCCTGTAATCTCAAGCCGAGATTGTATAGTCAGACGAAAAGGTGATGATTCCAGAACGCATGCCTTCGAAGCAAGTACATCATAGGCATCGTTAATTGTTCTTGAATCTGGCATCTTGTGTTTCACCTGCTCTCAACGATGCAGATGGAGCCCACTCAGTAGAAACATATTTGTCAACTACAATTGTCTTTCCTCAAAAGCAGATAGCTTAAAAAATTGGTAGTGTTCAGTTACGCCAAAACACACCAATGATGCCCCTCTTAAGCACGTAACACAATACCACCTCCTCAAACCCCATGCCACATGCCATTACACTCCACTCGATGCCTACATCGTCAAGAAATCCATCTATTTTCATTGCTCTGAGAACCATAAGACCAGAAGCCAGCAACCAATTCCTGCAGTATACTCCAAAAAGTATCCTATAGCAAGCCCAATCGGGGAAAACACCGTTTATCAACATTCTCCCAAACAGGGCATTGCATTCCGATACCCTGCCTTCCATCCCCAAACGCCCCATTAATATCGAGAAAGTAATCACATCCGGTGAGATCCCCAAATCAAGCATTGATCGATAAATACAAAACCCCTCAAAAGGACCACGATGTTCACAAACAGCGGCCAGAAGAGCGTTGTAAGTCTCAACGTCCGCCACCGCCCCCTTTTTCCCCATCAAAACGACCATCTGCTTCGCCTTCTCGATGTTTCCTGTACGACAGAGCTCCCGGACGAAGCCAGCAAAATGCCGGGTCTTAAGTGGAAAACCCAGATCACCGGGGTCGGCAGAGAGGAGGAGAGAACGCGCGAGACATAGTTGACCATAGTGTAGAACGTAACGCAGGAGGGAGGAGAAGGCGGAAGCGGAAGGGGATGCAGATAGGAGAAGTTGTGCAGTATAATCAGAGGGGATACCACAAGAGAGGGCGGAGGATGTGAGGGGAAGGAGGAGGGAAGGGCCAGGGTAGATACCGGCGAGTGGGAGGCGGCGCAGGAGCAGCTCGGCAGCTCGGAGACGGCGGTGAACAACAAGGAAAGGAATGAGGGAGACATAAGTCGATAGGTCGAAGCAGAAGCCGTGCTGTCGCACCGCAGCAGCGAAAAGGGAAAGGACTTCCTTTGGGGAGGACTTCGGTTTCGCAATGGCGCGGACGATGGAGGCTCTCGAAATCTTCGGCTGATTACTTCCATAGCCTTCGACGGCGTTCTCCCTTGCGGCTTTGTGGGGTTGCTTGGACAAGGTCTGGGAAGAGGGCAATAGCCATGGAAGAGGAGGCCGTGAAGGCAGTCCGGAAGGCATGACTGCTTTCTGTGAGCACGCGTCCCTCTGTGTTTTCTTGTTAAAACTGACGTCGTTTTGAATGCACGAAATTGATGGACTCAATTCCAACTGATGGGTAATGCTTTAGTTAACAGGTATAAGTTTAGGTTATTCTTTTAATCAGCCAATTAGTTATAGCCAGGCTATGGGTGGGAAAGAAGGGTTCTATTGATTGAAAAGGGTTTTATCAACCCACTTTTGCATAATGCAAGTTGCTTTAGTATGAAACTTAAAGTCAAAAGCAAAAAAAAAAAAAAAAAAGACCTCAATTAATATATCCTCCTTTGATTATTTCATCTTTAGATGAGCAAATGTTGTCAATAGAAAGTAGATGACTTTATAGAGATAATTAAAATCTAGGATGTCACGAGAAACAGTATTTGATAGTTTATTAGGAGAGATAAGATTTAAATTTAAAAACATTTAATCATAAATATTAACTTTCATTGTCAACTCTTTCATGAATCACTTTGTTTATAGCGGCAATATTAGTTTGAAAGCCCAACTTGCACGACTTTTTCACTTGAGATGTCTGTTATAATCTTAACATATTTTGACCTTTATGTCTTGGGTTGGTTTTTACTACTTAGATTGGTTATGAATTGTTTTGAATTTTTGTAGTAAAATGATAGGTTCTTAAAAAGCAAATGAAGTTTAACTTTTAATATAATTCTCAAAATCCAACACTTTAAGTTGATTTTATAGTTGTTTAGTTGCCTAATACTTAAGAGTTTATTGAATGCATTTTTATTAACTTTAGAATAAATATGAAAAAAAAAATCAAAACAAGATAAAACTATAGTCACAATAAAAAAACAGTTTATACTAAAAACACTAAAAAGACACAAGAAGGTACAATATAGTATTTACAGAAGGACTTAATCTTGGGGCATAACAAGACGAGGGAAATAAAGTTTAAAAGAGGTGATTGGTGGCTATTGAGGAGGTTAGGAGTGTTTGCTAGTCTTTTTGTACACTAAACTTTGCTAAGTGCACCAAGTGGCTTGTTTTTTGAACTCATAAATGTTTCATTATACTCTACAAGTTTACAAAAATGTACTTCATCCTTGGCAAGACATGCTATTCTTGGGATAAAGCAATGTGATACAAGACATGACTCACGAGTGCCATGATGCAATTGTGCATTTAGCGACAACATGGCAAGTTATATTAGCATGTCCTTGATGCCTTTCAACTTATAAGGTAATGCTAGATTGTTTAGTGACCTACAAAAAAGTTGTTCAAGGAAATTGGAGAAATGAAAATTAACTAATACCAGACCAATCAAGGACAAAACTCCAACTTCTATGTGCTTACCATCTAAGAAAATTGACTAGGATGACCATTTAATGATATCACTTACAAGTACTTTCATAAGCCTTGTTTCCTTATCATATTATCTTGATAACTAGATGTGAACAAATTCAAAATTTGTAACTTTAAATACGCGTTTTTGTAATGTTTACTAAAACTTCAAGCATTTGAGAAAAAAAAACATATAAACCTAATTAATCAAACAAAATAGATTAAACATATTGTAAATAAATAATTATTTTATAACTTAATTATGATATAATTAATTTAATTTTTTTCTTGGTGAACATAAGAAACATATTAAGAAATATGATACACAAATAAATAAATAATACATAATATAGTCTAAACATCATATTATCTAATGATACTTAAAGCCAAAAAATCACTACCCTAAATACTAGACATTTATTTTGATAGATGCTATAAATATGATACTCTTACAATTCTAACATTGTACATACAAACCATGTATTTTGCTACAAAATTGAAATGTAAAAACTTGAAACTATGAACAAAAGCATCCATCTCGTGTTTGGTTCTTGTTTAAGGGAACGCTGGTCAACTTCTTTTAATCAAACCACCCAAAACCTAAACCCCCACCCTCCCTTCTTTACTTCAAAGGAGCATCAAATGCTTTCCCAAAGGTCTACATGGAACCATATTTTTGAATGCAATGATAGTAGTTCAAAGTGGAGGTGCTCGAACCAGTTGTTGAACACCACCAAACGATTCTATCAACAAGCAATTGTGAAAAACTAATATGCCTGCCAAAATGTGGAAACTTGCAATTATATACACAATGTAATTTTCTCTAAAATGGTTCAAAGTGAGCTAATTATCATGAAGCCTTTCAGGTAGTGTAGTTTTTAAAACCTTGCATACTTGATCCATGAGCTCATTTGACAGAGTTTCAATGAATGCATAAGATTCCTCACTTTCAGCAGCCCTTATGGCAACTCTATTACAAAGGTAACTCAACCTACTAAAGCGTCTACCAAGCACAGATTTATTCTCAATATCACCTTCCATTTCATGCATCTCCCTGAGGTTCTTGCTCTTAGCATCCTTTGTCCATCTTTTCAATATATACTGTGGTGGGAGCTCCTTAATATTTATGATATCAAGTACCTTCAGAACATGACGACACTGAATCCCCATAAATTCAAATTTTCTACAACTGCAGATTATGGTGTTTTCTACTGTGTCAAAGCTAACAATATACTCTTTAGTACAATCTTCTGCTTTAACTCTGTATGCATAAGTAGCATGCACTTGGTTATAGTTGTACACCATCAAATCAAGAGACAATTCAAACTCACTCTGGAATACCTTAAATGCTGCAGGAGTATATGCATTAGCAGCTTGCCTTAACATTTTTGTAGCAGGCATCTTCCCAGAACTATGACAAGAAGCACGGTAATCAGCATGCAGCTCTGCAAGCCTCCTCTCATTCAATTCAGTCTCATAATGCTTAAAGAAATCCAAAAGTTTACACTCCAAGCGCAAGTTCTCTTTTAGCATGCAGCTGAAGCTTTCCTTCATAAGTGAACTTTTGATGTCAGCACAGAATACTTGTCGTCCATATGCCAATGACCACTTCTCCCTTTCTTCAAATAGCTTGGCCAACCAAGAATTACGGCCAAGATCATACTTTTCTACCAAATTTGTCCATTCCAACACGAAATCTTCTTCATCCTCGATGTCATATATACAATGAGTAAAGTCCTTGGCAAATGTGGTTGAACCTTGAAACACAAAATTTAAGTGCTTCAAGGCATCATTATGCATATGCCACACACACACACGATGAGTTGTACTCGACCATGAAGCTTGTATTGCATTGCTCAAGGCTTCACATCGATCTGTTAGGATAACATTTGGTTGCTTCCCATACATTGCAGTCTTAAATGTACCCAACAACCAGTTGAAAGATTCCTCAGTCTCATGGTATAACAATGCCGCACCAAAAATGATTATTTGCTTGTGATTGTTCACTCCAAGAAACAGCACAAATGGCCTGCCATAGTCTCTAGATCTGAACGTAATATCCAAACACAGCACATCACCAAAGCACTCAAAATCAACCATGGACTTTGCATCAGCCCAGAACACTGCAGATAGTTTATCGTTATGATCCAACAACATAGCATAGTAGAATGAGGGGTCTTCTGCCTGTTTTTCCTGAATATATTGCATTATGGCACCAACATCTCCTGGGAGCAACTCTGTCACATACTTTGATGGAGTATAAATAGTTAGATTATGATAATTTTCACCCATCTCTTTTCCCTGGTCACAAGATTCTGAATCATTCAATTGGTTATCACTCAAATCCATTAAATCAGCTTGTGTCCCAACCAAACCCCTCCGCCACCGCCACCTGAACAAGTGGGCTTTTGAGGGAATTACAAGGGGATGGTTGTGCTTTGGCTCGAACTCTGTAACACGGTATCTACCATTTTTCATGATCTTAATGGTCATGGAAGCAGCACAACCCGTCCTGTCGTATGGCTTTGGACCCCTCACAGGCTGTTGATCTCTTCTCTGCTCGCTCTTTCTACTTTGGCCCTCTTTGTGACAAACATATGTTCTGGAATAGACGAGACCTGAGGTCCTTCGTTTCACAAGATGCTTTCGGACACTAAACCCAATACTAGCAGCATAGTTTATGTAGAACTCGTAGGCTTCATCGTCGTCCTCAAATTCCATATTAACTTTTGGTACAAAATTCTCACTACTTACATTTTCCAATGGCGTTTCTGGCTCGTTCAATCCCAGCATTTGGGCGTTTACATACTTCAAGGGCATGTAAGTCTTGAGAAGAACCCTTCCTGCTTGTTGTCCACCAAAGTACTTCTTCCGGATTTTGCCCACTCCACCCAATTCATTGCCCGATTCCACTTGTATTTCTGGTGTTTTCCCGGCGAGCTCATGATTGTGTTCGGCCTCAAACTCAGTAACATGAAACTTTCCATCATCCATAAGCCTAACACCAATATGAGCACCACAGCCGGTTCTCGCATCAGGCCGCGGCTTCTTGCCCTCCTTCAATGTCCTGCAGAATCCTTCCTTATAACAGCAAAACGTTCGGGCATACACTGTCCCATTAGACCGACGCTTCACCAAATGCTTCCGGACGCCGAAACCCATCTCTTTAGCATAGAAGCAGTAAAACTTGTAAGCCTTCTCATCGCTTTCAAATATCATATCCAGTTTTGGCACCAAATGTTTCTCCGTAGCTCCCTCGACTGTTCTAAAAGCGGGCTCATCAACCGCATGGGACATTGTGTTCTTCAAGAAAAAATGTAACAGGATCAAGCAAAAACCCTAGTATTCAAGCAGATCAGCGACGCCGAGGCTACGGTACAAAATGAACAAAAAAAGCACAGAAGAAGAGCAAAAGAGTGATGTTTCGCATGGACCAAAAACACAGCAAAAGCAACTCATAAGAAAGACGATCAAATGAAAGGCGAGGGCGAATTCGAGCGGGGACTCACCGGAGCACCAGGTGGCTTCCGAGAAGCAAGCTTAATGGCGGGGTAATAAGAAAAGATCGAGCAAAAATGGAAATAGGGAAGAGGAGGGAGAGAAGCAGAGGGCAATCGGACGACGCAGAGTTCCGACCGAGGTTGGAGGGATGGAGAACGGGTAGAGGATTGGTACGGCGATAAGGGGAAGCCCAGACTGGCGGGGTCCGACTGATCGCTATTGCGACACGTAAGTAGGTTTAAGGGCGGACGCCGGGGGATAGTTTCAATCTGGCTCTGATTTTGGAGTGGAGTCCGATCTACTTAGAAATCGAGCAATGGAGCAATAGGAACGGTCGTGATTAACCTGACCGGTAGAGTAAACTCCCGATCAACTACATTCCCAGGAACTTATTTCCGTATACATCTATTTCTCAAGCAACTGTTGAGCTGGGCCGTCTCAGCCAGTTAAAACGCCCTATTTTGACCGGTTTTTAAGTAAGTTTCAAATAAATTTTAAAATATTTTTTAAATTCAAAAAGATCAAAATTTTAATAAAAAAACATTATTAAAATTTTATTTCCATGACATAACTTATATTTTCATCTTTTTTTAAAAATTATTTTTTGAATCTCTTGTAAAATATTAAATAGTATATAAATATAATTTCTATATATCATGATTTAAGATAATCATAATACAAATTAGAAGAAATTTGATAAAAAATAAACTCATCTCAACATGTTGCCCGCTTGTACCCATGTTTAACGAGACAAAATAAAGAAAGAGGTGATAAGAAGGAGGCAACTTTTAATCACAAAACTTGTCGATTTTTATTCAATTTTGTATTGATAGATTTTTCAATAAGTAAAGTGTGAGTATATAGTGGCAAGAAAAAATTACACAAAAAAATAAAGAGAAAAATACATTCAAAGACGAAAAGTGGCAACTACAACAAATCAATCTTCCAACATATATTGCTTTCTCGTTATAAGGGCATTTATAGACAACTTCTAATACAAAAAATTAATTACAAATAATTACATAACTAAAGGTTTTGAATTGTTTCTAATATTTTCATGAGGGCATGATGATAAAAGTGACATCGTGCAACCCATCAAAAAAAATTGTTAAGAATTATTCTAATAAGACAAGGCCCAACCTAAGAAATAATCCAAATATCTATCGAAGAATTGATGAAAACTTGCTCAACCCATAGATTGATTAAACAGAATCACTCCTACAGCTCCTGTAAAATATACAATTGTTACTCAAAATTTGTTGCTCAAAATTTTAACCATCTCACTATCAACGTTGAGATTTCAAGCTTGATGATGGTGTTAGCTTCATTATCCTATAGGCTACGACTCAAGAAATGATTGTAAGCTTATTAGGTACTCCCTTGACTACCTCTCATTCAAATAATGAGGACGACGTATGTGGAGTAAGTCACAAAGCTTACTTGAGGATTGGATAGTATTACAAGCACTACCAAAGAATGTGTCTACAAATATTGTGATAATTGCTCCAAAAATCAAGATCATGAAGAAGAGCAAGTTAAGAGATTTACCTTATTATGGTATGAGTATAACATGGTAATTATCCCCACACTCTCAAGGATCAAAAACATTGGAAAATTCATGCTAAAGAGAATGCCAAGCCAACCATAGAAAGGTTGAGCAACCAAAAGAAAATGACCCACTTGGAAAAAATAAGCAAGGAGTCTTAGACCTTCTTTTTCATTTCCCTTACATTTGATAGCAGTGATAATAATAACCAAAGTTCTATTTTGAGGTGCTTGATGTTATTTTCTTCCCAATTGATTGTTGTTACGACAATTGTTGCTTTCCTTTAGCTTTTTTCTTATTATTATTTTCTTTAAGACTTTGGGGTTAATTTGACACCACCTTTTGTCTCTCTTTATTTTTCTTTTAAATCATCATGGCATATTAACTAGCTTAATTGAGGATAACAAACAAACAAAAAAATTCAATGACTATTTAATAACATACTTCATCATTGTCAATATATCATTAACTAGTATTCCAAGTATCGCAATTTATCATTTAATCTCAGTAGTGTATTTATGAAAAAGTTCTCATTAGTAATGTCATATTTTGTGTCACTTAAGCCATCCTTTTTTGATATATCTCATATTATAGAACTCTTGACATAATAATTTTCTAAAGTTACTCTGTGATACTTGTTAGCTAGTGTATCTTGATATTCTACCAAGCTAACTCATAAAAAATATATTTTGAGTTGATTAATCCATGAAAAAGCTTCTGGATATTTAGCTCTCCATTTATAAGTCTAACTTGGCTTCAAACTTGAAAGGTTTCTATCATCTTTCAAAGGGTGTCAAACTAATGTTGCTACGTCATCTTCAACTTGTATAGGGTATTGATTTGGATTGGCTTGAACTTTAAATCAATTCCTATTTTATCACAAGCTTTTGGTGCTATAATGGTTGAAGTTGATGCTTCATCACATTTTCTACTAAAACTTGCACAATTTTGTGTAAATTGTGTCATCTACTATTCTAATAATTAGTTGAACACTTCTTAATTTACCCAAAGAAGAAATTGGCTAGAATCCTACTCTTTAATCAATCAAAGGGGTATTTGAATTCATTCTTTGAGCCTTTCAATATCTAAAAAACTATTTTGATACTAAATAATCTATCATTTTCTTACAGTATATTTCTTGGCATCAAGCAAGATAGTTGTTACAAGATCTATATTAATCTTGCTAGTTTCATTACACTATAGAAGAGGAAACAAATAAAACAATGCCCAAGAGATATATAGATAGATAAAGAGAAGTGCATAACTATTAATCTCTTATAATGATGGTTTCAAAATTTGTCATTAGTAGTAAATTACAAGAATAATCTCTCTTAATTTAATAGACTTTTATATCTAGATAAAAATTAAAAAAATTGAAAACAATAAGTATTGACTATATAGTTATTTAAAATATCAATAATCCATAATCAAAGGGATTCCAAATCTTCAAATATAAAAATAAGCTAATTGACCTTCAATGTTTACAAAAGACACTCAAATTTTCACATGAAGCATGTAGTGTGTGTGTGTGCATATATATATATATATAAGCTATAACGAAACATCTTCGAGTAAAAAAAAATTATTAATTTATATTTTATTTTAAAATTTTGAGATTTATTTTAGATTATTTCAAAATTATTTAATATGATTAAAATTAATCTTTTAACAAAAAAGAAGAGATACAACTCCCAAAACAAAAAGATAAACTTCAAATATTAAAAAACACAAAATTAAATGCTCACTTGTATCAAATTCAATAGCTTTTAAATGATCACTTATAACCTTCCAAATACGTTTACTAAAATGACTATTCGATCCACAAATTAGAAACATATCTAACATGAATTGCTCGATGCAATTTGTAGGGAACTACCCATGTCTCCAATCAACTTGCATCTTTTTAGTGCCATCTTTATCATGAATGTGTGTTACATCTTTCAAACAGAGAGAGAAAGGTCAAGAGAGGGCATTTTGTAATTATCGTTTATTAACCCCTCGACGAAAAAGTGGCTCCTTTATCTCGAGGTGTATCCAAGCATGCAAGCAAAGGTGGTGAGATGCTCCTTCCCAACACTCATGGCCTCTCACAACGCATCATGGAACCAATGATGATGCCATAAAGCCACTACAAACCCTCCCTACTCGAGCATAGCTCAAATTCTTTCCACTTTCACCTTGATATCCCCTTGTTCTACACTATTTTTGATTGGTGTAGAACTATGAATATATATGGCATTTATGTGATCCCCTCTCTCATTTGTACACAATAGATTGCACCTTGGTTAATATGAAGTAAGTTGTGATAGTAATCTTGGACTACCCAAGTACCCAAGTAGCCCAACGCATTTGATATACAATGGATAGATGATAATAGAACGCAGAAGAAATGGTTCTTATTGCCCAAAACATAAATTTTCTCATCACATAAACTTATATAAACAATAAAGCTTTCTTCAAATATACAATTCATGTGTTAACAATATAGTTTTTGATTTTTACACATTTGAGCAAGAAATGCCATGTGAAATGACACTTAACAAGAATATAACTTTTATCATAGCCATTTTAATTTAACAGCAAAAACCAAGTGAAGCAAGTCATAAGAACATTGAAGATTGGCTCTTCTTCAACTGATACATGGGATCTTAAGGCTACCAATCTGAAGTAATCTCGGTAATATCTGCCAATTCGAAGATAACAAACTCGTTCATATGAAAAATTAAAGTTAAATGTAGAAAACAACATGTAGATTGATTTGGCTGCAGAGCAATCTACCTCCCCAACTCGAGCATTAATCTTTACTGATACAAAATCATCTGCTCGGGTTTCGCCGATGTTGACAATTGCAATATCAGCCTTTGCTTCATGAGCAACTCTGCAGAAAATAAGCCGTTGGTATTCTCATGCATAAATCATGATTGCAAAGAATGGTTAAGAAACAAAAATATTTTTAATACTTTGAAGTAGGATCAGCAACCAATTAAAATTAATGAAGTATTTTCTTAGTTAACATCCATGATTTCTCAGGAAAACTAAACAGTTTCATTAGATGTAGCATCGATTATTATTAAGTTTGTTAAACTCATAGTACATGTGTGACTAATTCGATAAGAACAAAGATATTTTTTAATTTTACTAAAATGAGTAGAAGAACTCAATTAGAAATTTTAATTTTGACTAAAGGTTTAAACAACAACATTTAGTGAGAACATAACGAGCATAAAATATGAAATTTGAGTAAATAAAACGTCTTTATTTGATTCAACATATAGGACTCATAATAATACTCTTGAGACAATAAGAACGTTAGATGATGTCTTAAGTATAAGTGATAAAAGCTTTTAAAACCATCATTCTATTTTATAAGTTTAGCTTACAGATAAAATTTTATATCTTTAAGAACTTGTTTATTAAAACATAAAAATAATAGATTGTATCCACAAAACATGCTTAAAATAATTACAATGCATAACCTTGAAAATATGAAAAATTAACTAAATCATACAATACTATGGTTTTATCGTGCAAGACTATTTGACATTTGGCCAAGTATCTCTTACAATACATTAATATTTTTAATGTACAATAAAATTACCATACAATATTATTACTTTATTTTTTATAAATAATACCTACTTTAAATATATACATGTTATTTAAAAAATTTTACTCTTAAAGATCATCATTTATATTGAAAAAACAAAGAGATAATCAATCCCTATCCTTCTTAGCATTCTCTTTAGTTCATATTCACTTGAGCTAAGTTGTACATCATAGATTACAAACAAAACTTATGCTTATAAAATTGAATCAAGACTACCATGGAAACATGAGAATCGTTGATGAATAGAGAAAAACTAAAAATCAGATCAAGTTATAGTTAAGTACAGATCTTTCAACATACGATATCTTTTCTTTATTAAAATTCAGAACAACCTCAAAGTAAAATAGATGCTTGCATTTGGTAAAACGGTACTTAAAAATATTTCAAAAACTAACTACACTAAATCATATGTTAATTTTCCCAAAAGCTGGAAAAAATATAGATAAGTGAAGTATAACATAGCTAGTTGATTTTGGAAACTCAGGTAAGTTGTTCATACCTCACAAGCCTGAAAGCTGACATTGTCATCAGTGATGAACCCAGTACAAGAAAGGCATCAGACGATTTTGCATACTCCATTGCTTTATCAGCTCTGTTCTTTGGGACATTATCACCAAAAAATACCACCTTGTAAAAGGAGTTCAAAATAAAAACATATTGATATTACCATATAATATAATGTTATTTCATGATAATGAATACTTGATTTGATGATATCTTCAAATAATATTAAAAATTATAATTTTGTTAACAAAAATAACAACTAAATTAGTCATTTTGATAATAAAAAAAATGCTTTCATCAAAACTGCATACTGATTAATTATTCTAGACTTAGAAAAACAACACAGTCAAAATGAACAATGAAAGCTAATTCATTTGATCGTCTAGAACAACAGGCTTACATCAGGCTTAAGCATTCCACCACATTGCTGGCAATTGGGAATGATAAAATCTGTCTCCCAATACTTTTCATCGATCTCAATGTCACCGTCGGGCCTTTGCTGCATGCCAAAGCTCTTATCTGAACCGGCAGCTCTTACCTGCTCCAAATTTTCAATAGCTGCAGCCCACTGATGTCAAAAATCCATCGTCAACATGTGTATAACAGTACAAATTTTTTGGAAACAAAGTTAAAACTTTGATTTGTTTGAGATGTCGTTCACTCCTTGTCAAGAATGATGTTCAATTTAGAATTCACAATGGTCAAACCCCAATTAGAAGCATTGATACAAGATAACATACCCAATCTTACAGTTGCCAACAATGTGATGCAAAATAAATCATACCAAAATGGAAAATATATTGAGAATCAATAGGTTGAATTTGTACCCATTGGATAGCGTTCTCTACATATCATACCATATTATGAATCCAACAATGAACGAACATATATCTTGTTGATATTGAAAGTGTTATTTATTATTCTATACAAGCATGGGTTTCACATACTTATGTAGAAACATTTCACACTAAGTTGGTGAAATGAGAAAGAATGAGCAATAAAAACAAAGAAAAAAGCATACACAATAGTCCTCAATAGGAGAAAGATCGTGACCACAATTGATAACAAAAGGTTTCACTATCACTTGAGATACTATCAAAGACTTGTTATTATAATACTCTTATAGAGGCAAAAGAAAGCAAAAATACAGAAGATCCATTATAGTGAGCTATGATAACCAACAAGAACATAAAAGATAGAAGAAAGCTTAAGAGTTATCATAAACATTTCAATCAAAATCAGTTGCAATTTTTCAGTTGGAGATGAAATTTTATAAGAGCAAAGGGGATGATATGATTGTCAAGCAGATTTAACAGACAGGTCAATGGGACAAACTGGCAAACTAAGTTAATCTTAGAGTATGACACATCAGCTAGAGATCATATAGCAATAAATGAGTACTTAATGTCATTAATCTTGGGATACAAAGGTGGTTACCAAAAATGGTGCTAGAAGTGCTCAAGAACATGCAAGGCTCTAGTCAACCAGAAGACAATGAAGACCACCACACTAAAAGACAGTCAAAACCTGAGTCCAAGTGTGGGAACCTACTCTAGAAAGGAGAACTAGAGCAGAAGGGGAGTAATTGACCTATCGGTCAGGCCAACCAAACTCGCTTAAATGGGAGGCTTAGACTTGGAAGTCGGATAGTAATTGAACAAAGCAAACTGAAAAAGTTCAAAGAAGAATGGACAACAATGAGGAACACATAAAAAAAACATGGATAGCAACAAGAGGGGGAAAAATTGAGTCAATGAAAGTACTCTATTTTCAGAGTGTAAGTATTTATGTAGATCCACCAAAAAACAATTATCATAATTGTTTCTCTGCACACAAACATAAAACAAGGAAGGGCTATTTTTGATTGAAAAAACTCAAGTGGCAATTATACTTCTCCAACTCCAACAATGGACCTTCGCATAATACTAGATCTCCTTGCCAAGCAACAAACAAAGATGCAAAAGGGCTACCACTCCGACAAGCACTAACCACTGTCGACAATCGCTATCGACGGTGCAAGGATTGGATGAAGGCAAACTAACAAAGAAGCGACTAGTGACATAATCGCCACAACAGGAGCCCTTGCTACTAACGGCAAGCACACATTCCCAAACTACCTCACCTGATAAGGAGTAGGTTGTGGAGTCAACAGCCCTAGGCCTGCATCTTCCAAAGGGGGCAAGGAGCTCTCCTTGCTTAGTGAGAGGCTCCTAGAATCGATTTGAGCCCAAAAGGATGGTGCACAAAGCCTAGTCTTGGAGTCATTTCCTATCAACTTGGGCTATAAATCATCCAGTTAGGGCTCCAGCATACTAGAGCTCTCCACCAAAGTTAATTTCCAAGATTGATGCAACCTTCAAGAGGGATCATCCATGCAAACATGATTGCATATTAGCAACTGATTATTGGGCAGCCCTAAAAACCAAAGGCAGCCACCTTGATCAAGCCAAAGAAAATGAACAACGTGAGGTACCAAAACATGCAAAGGGCCTCCAAGGAACTAGCCAAGGAAGTACAACCTAGTAAGTGAGCTAAGTTCCCAAAAAGAATAGGAGCGAAAAAGGAAGAGCTTGGTTGCAACTTGCAACCATGGCTAGCAGAATGATGAGCAACTAGCCCCGTTTAAGGCTCATTGCATGGAGGGCCAAGATAACGCTAGTTAACCAACAATTCATATAGCAAGGACAATGAACAAAAGGTAGTTAGCAACCATAGCCGAGTGGAGGCCACACTTCAAGCTATTGGTTAGAGCCAGAAAGGAGGCCCAGAAAAAAGAGCTCAAGACTAAGGAGCAACATGCCTTCGGGTTGACATTATTGAGGGCAGGTTTGCTTTAGCTAAAGAGGTGCTTTGCAATGAGCTCTCGGTCACCACTGCCGTTGTGAAGGGCATTGAGACTATGCTTAAGGATTTTCTTGTTCAGGAACTTGTTCACACAACCATCTTTCCTAAAGGTTGAGCAATGGTTAATTCATGGGAAAGAGTTGTTGTGCCTATTCAAGAATAGCTAGACCAACTAGGGTGGAGGGACTAGCAAGGGATAACAAGGGCTTATCAAACAATAAGGCTCTTTCTTTTTTTCTTACTTTTTGTGACAAATCTTGCAACCCATTCAAGATTTAGCCAAAAAGAATTAATAAAATTCTTGTTTTGGTATCAAAAACTTTTAAGTGAAAATTTATGTGAAAAGGTTGACTATGGGTGCAAAAATCGTTCATGAACAAGATAAAATGACCCAAAAATCGAGAAAATATAAATATGGTTATTGACATTATGCATGCTTTGAACACATTAAATAAGTTGATAATTCATCTACTTTTTCCTTTATAATCTTTTGCCACTGAACTTGCACAACAATTTAAATGACTTACATCAACTACAATCATCTTCTTTGATGACAACAATAGTTGCTTCTAAGATCGAAGAACATAAGGAATCTTTCCTTGGTCGGACACTACCAATCAACATTCTGATAGACAAAGACTTAGCACTAAAGAAGTAACTTTCCTAGCATGTAGGGACATTTGTACGTAATGGGGACACAAATGAGCTCTGAGATCGAAAATGGATATTTGCTACAATAGAATAATGATTAGTATCTAGATCTCTTTAGGATGAACTTCACTAGGAAATGACCCTAAAGTGTCCTTGTTCCCAAAGGAGGTAATAAGGGATTAGTGGCATCAGCATCGATGTCCTTGTAGTGCTCAAAGATCTTCTTGGTTTACTTTAAAGCATTAACCGAAAGCAAACCTAGACATAGCATAATCAAGTATTTGTATATGAGCTTAGACAATAGTAAAAAGGCTAGCCAACCAGTTGACAACCACACCCAACTACTAGTCGTCAATGCTCTAGGCTTGGCTCGACCAAGAGACTTAGCTAAATCAAACAAGGCAGAAGAGACCTACCATGCGTGCTCCAAGTTGGGACGAGTTGAACAGGTCAACATTGGTTGATAAAGAGTTGTAGATGTAATTTAAGGGTACAACATTCCCAAAAGTAAAACTTGGTAAAATTTGGTAACAAAAAAACCTATGCAATTTAAATGGTATTCCTACAAGAAGCCATCGTTGAATCGCAAAAGAAAAATCTCAAAACAAGCACTAAAAAACATGTTGACACTAAAATTATTCTTCAATACATGTGACGATGTAGGTCTTAGGTGTGTGTGGGAACATCCACACCTTGGTGGCGATGATTCGTTCTCCACCAAACTACCCCTTGGGTCATCACACACAAGGATGCTTTTAGGACCTCCTTGGAAAGTAAGAAGGTTGGTTTGAGTGAATGCTAACATAAAAACATGTCTACAAAGTTTTATAACTCAAGGAATCAAAAATAAGAATTGCATACCATGACTAACATCTAGTGATTTTATATAATATGCCCTATCATATAAAAATAATAATAAATTGCTAATAAAATACCTAAAATTAAAGATATCTTATAACTACCACAATTGAATTCATCAATAGAAATGTGTCAGTTGATTGGCCAAAGTAGCTCGATGCCATACTCGAAAATTAGTTGCCACCCCAAATTCCTGTCGGCTCCTTCCACAAATCTATCTTGTAACCCTTGAGTGATGGCATTCTTCTTAGCAAATTGTTTAAGCTTCATAGAAATATTTGTCTCAAATAATGTTCCTCAAGAATCCTTCATCTCCTAAGGTAAGGACCAACTATTGTTTTCAAGATATCCACGATACATCCCAAGACTCTCAACCTTTTTCTTGTTATTAAGATAGCTTGATCATTGATTATATGCCTCTTTTTCATATTCAAATCCCATTTACTTTGCTGGTCCTTATGGGAAGATACTCAAGATTTTATTATACTCCATTTAGGCTAAAATATTGTGGTGAGTAAACTAAGCTTTTCCCTAATCTAAGTATACCACTTGGTAAGTGTCAAAAATTATTATATTCTCCTAATACGAAAGTAACATTAGGTGTCCAATATCATAGTTTTATCCCTTCTCTCAAGGATGGTGTCCCCTATTTATGGATCCTCACTACAACTCACGAGATCATCCAACAATGTTAGTATGTCGAGGTTTGCTTCGCCCAATAGTGTTGACTAAAACAGCCCAAGCTGTTGATGTTCACTACTAAATAAATTCCATGTAATCGGTAAATTGAATTTATAAGCATTTTCATTGACTTTCTTTATGTCTAGGAACGATTCATATCGAATTAGTTTTAACTTTCTACCTTCACCTTTCACTCTATCCTTCTTAAGATTATCCAAAAAAAGACTCAAATAACCACATTTCTCTTAAAATGAAGCTTATTGTTTCTTTCTTTGTACTTCTATTGCAAGAGCTCTAACTGGTTCCCAATCATAGCATGCATTCTCCAAATATTCTCAATGAACCTCCATGCCTTTTTTTGTGCAATTCATTTGGTTTTCTTGTAGTTGTTACGATGAAGCTTCAAGTCAAACGGACTTTGTGAAAAGTAGCCCAAACATAACTCGAAATTGCATTGTTTGGTTGAACTATGCACAGCTCAATTGTTAGCAAAGGGATATATGGTATACATTCATCCCAAGTACAACCAATTGTATAACCTAGATAGATTTTGAATGTAGCCTTCCAAGAGTCCTAATGAATCAGTTTGATGGTACCCAAATTTTTAATCTATGTTATGAAGACCCATGCATCCTACAATTGGTCTAGAAGGTTCTCAACACAAGTTAAAGGGTATCAATTCTTCACTATAATGTTATTTAATGATCAGTAATCAATACACATATGTTTACCTAATAATTTTTTTAGTATCATAACCATCAGGAATCCACAAAATGAACTACTTTACCTTAGTGCTTCAATCTTGACAAATTCTTCCCTAGCGTCTTAACTTCTTTTGCCTCTACAAATGAGTGTTAGTACATCCCATTATTTAGAAACATGACATCCAACATGAGAGCTAGCTCATGTTTCTACATTTGTCTTAGGGGGTAATTCTCATAGTTCTTTAAATAAAATAAGGTACCCCTAGCTAAAAAGTCATCTCATGACGTTGCTTTTCCAAGAGTGATCAAACTCGACCATCTCGCTTGTTCTGTCTAGATACAAGTAGCACATAACTCTAACAAACATTCACAAGATGTTTAATTCAACCGACAACAACCAAATCCATTGGATGTAATTCTTGGTCTCAATACTCGAGATACTTCTTCCAATCATTACTGAGAACTACTATTATTATACCCATCTAATCCTTAGTGAACTAGAAAATTGTGCCAATAAAAAATAAACTATCTTAATCCCACAAATAAAAGGTTCCAAGGATACTATTACAAGTGCTACTTCACATACAACCTTATTGATGCATTCCCAAGTAATGGAAAACTTTATCTGACACTCTTAATTTTAATCTTAGCATCACATTATATCCATCAGATTGAGAAAGATCGATGATGGAGTTTGTCAAAAGACCCAATAGTTTCACAAGGCTTGCCAAGAATAGTCTTCTAGTTACCATTATCAATAATTGCTCTGATTATCTCCATCACTTAATCTTGAATATAGGACTCCATGAGCCTTAAAAGTAATATGTTGTTCATGATAACAAACTATTTTACTAATCTTGTCATCTAATGTGTCTCCTTAGTGTGTTACAGGTTATATAAAGATCGATAAACAAAGAAGATCACTCATTATGGTGTAGATGAATAAAGCCTCAAAAGCTATAAGTCAAATTAAGTGACAGCAAGAAAAAAATGATCATCCACCTTCCGGTGCAATATGTTAAAGATGTTTCCCAAAAGATTTCATGTGTTAAAACATATATAAAAATTGAAAAATAAAATAACTAACTAATTCAAGAGTTAACACAACACTACACATGTATATCATTTAGAAGAGTAAGCTTTAAATAGAAAATCTCTAAAAGCATGAAGATAAATAGTTTAGTTATTTTCATTTGATCTAGTGAACAGAAATGATATAATCAATATAAGAATGTTCATAATCATGTTGAGAAAAGATCATCAAAAACCGATTTAGTTTGAACTCAATTCACAATATGCTAGCCATAACATATGATATGTCTAGTACATTTAAGAGTCCAAAGAGGGAAAAAAAAAATAGTCCGGCTTAGTGCTAAAATATTGCCTATAAAAGTGTATGATTTGGTGTTATCAATGTACGATACATTTAGCCTAATTTGAGCAATGACTTTGGTTTGAACTGTCTGATTAAGATAAGCAAATATATATACGATAACAAACGATACGTTAGTTCATAACAGACTGTGTTCATGTCCTTTGAAAAAAATAATGGGAATATAAATAATGTGTAAATGCAAATCACTAAACCTTACAATATATTAAACTTGGACATACGATACATTTATTTAATAATAATACTATATTCAACTGGGACTTACATCAACACAATCCATAGAAAATATATTATATGGGAACTCTAATCATATAGTATGTTTTCGTTAGGATTGACCTATACAACACAGTTTGGAAAACTAAAAAAATAGTATAGTATATTATTTTATTAACAGAAAGTATGAATAGTTCAAAAACATGCATAACATATAACACAAAATAAAAACCATCTATCAACTAATCCAATCATAGGAATTTATGTATTTAGCAATTAAAAGAGCAGTTGCAACCTTCCATAGATAATTCTAAGCAATGAAACATTGTAAATACTAATAGAAAAAAAGAAATTAATTGATGAAGGTTTGAAAAAAGATTGGAAATATTCTTAAGTGTCATCTAGTGTGCTGCGACAATCCTTGCCAAATATATACCTGCAAGTGATAATTGAAGGTATTTTATTTCTAAACCTTCATAAAGATATCTAGCACATTATTTATAGAAGTTTTAGAGAATCATCATTCAAATGACAACGATGGGGGAATGGCACCGTGATTGTCGACAGTATCCAAAGATGAAGGAGATAATGACAACGATGGGGAAAAAATCGAAATCACAACCCAGATGACCATGAATGTCAACCTATGCTTTCAAAGAGGGGACCACTTGTGCATGCACGCACACAAAACCTTCTTAATCCTCAATTGATGACAAATCAAAATCTCCGAATGGGAATGTAAAGACTAAAATACCCTCAACATAAAAAACAATAACAAAACAATAATAAAAAAAACTAAGAAAGCAAACAAATGTGCAAAACCAATAAGAGCTCCTTTAGTTTAGTAAATGACTCAATACAACCCATTGAAGATTTGAAAGTTTTCAAGCATTATTTGAAGGTCTTTTTTGTTCACTTAACCATGATTTGGGCGCAAAATTATTCTAGATAAACGTGAAAAACCTATATGCAATCATCCTTCTAATGCAACATGTTTTGCATAAGTCCATCCCATCATGAGAAACTCTATTCTACAAAGTTGGATAGGATATGATTTAATGACTTCAACTTCATATCAATTGGTTTGTCCAATGAAAAACTCCAAAGCAACATGTGATGTGATTTATCCATTGAGATGCCAACAAAGACCTAGACATCGAGTGATCTAACTAGATGGAAGGTTAAGCAAGTCAGTTGAGTATATCTCTTAACTAACTCATAAAATGGTCCAACCACATTGAAGCTCAAACAATTCAAATGAGTACATCTTCTATGCCTTTGTTTTATAAAGGCAACTAGTGTCTTAGATATATCTTAATAAACAAATATAATTATCAAAATAAAAATAAGATTATGCACTTCATGTAAAATGAAATTAAGATTACTTGAAAAATCTACAAATAAATTAATGGAATTTGGCAGTTAATAGTGAAGTTGAAATTAAGGACAAATAAATTCTTTGAGAAAACACAAATTCAATTAGTTATAATTTTGAAAGTTCAATTAATTTAGACTCAATAAACTAGACTCAAGTAAACTAAGCTTAGATGACCCAATATGAGAATGATAGATTATTACAAAATAATAATGAGATAGTTATAAATGCAACAATCAAACTTTAAAAGCATAAACATAAATCTAAACTTTCAAAAATATACTTTATTCAATAAAATTTGATTCCAACAATTTTTTTTCTGTATTTTTTTTCTAAAATTTCCTAAAAACCTAAGAGATCTTGAAAGCAACATTTTTGTTGAAACTCCAATCAATGCAATTGATAGGACACAAAAAAACTTGGCTCAAGTACCAAACGATAATAAAGGATGTAGATGAATCAAGCATTAATGCCAAACTTTGAAGGAGTCACGTAAGAAGAAATTTGGCACTAATACCAAAATAAGATAGAGACTGTGTGGGAATGAACCCAAATCTAATACCAGAAAATGACGACACCATGCAAACAAACGATGGAGAGCAATGGACATCAATGGAAGGTAGTCAGAATGGCTTGTGCGGTGACAGCCCCAAGTGATGCTCAATGCATGGCAACAGCAAGAAGGTTGGCAGTCAGCCATGACCTATGGCAATGACTACGGTCAAGATCCTAGTTACACAAACGCAAAAGCTTGCGCCGACAATCAGGTTGACTCAACTTCACAGGCTAGACCAAATATGTGAAAGTTTATCGTAGATCAATGGCATGGACAACAACAAGACGGTGGCTCACAAAAGATCACAGGAAGAAAAGGGGCAACACCATGGCAATCAGCAACCTTGAAGGCAAAGTTGGCAACCTGGCTACAAGATCCTGAATTCTCTTGGCACATAATGCACGACTTGCAAAGGGGACACAAAGGACATTAGCGACAACAAGCATGGGTCGGGGAAGGAATGTGATGGAAAATCTATAGCAATTCGGTGGATCTGCAACATTCGAGATCCAATAAGGGGCAAATTCATGTCGTGCAGTGGAGGCGGGTGCGAGTTTGGAGATGATTGGGCAAGAGGACAAGAAGGGCAATGGCACTGAGATTGTCTTCGTTGCTGGAGAGGAAGAAGATAATAATGTTGATGAAGATAAATCCAAATCGCAACCAAGATGGGGACAAAAACCATCCTACACCTTTGTGAAGGGGACCTCTTATACAACATGCACCTCACAAAACTTTCTTGGTTCTCAAATGATGGCAAACCAAAACTCTATTTTTTTTTCATTCCATGACAATGCTTAAATAGAGTACAAAAGGGAAGCATTAACACAAATGTAAAGAATAAAACTCTTTAACTTCAAATAAAAAAAACTAATAAAATGATAATAAAAAATATGACCTGCAAAACCAATAAGAAAAGGTTAAATAAATAGCCTATTAAAGATTTAGAATTTTTCAAATACTATTTGGAGACATTTTTTTCATGCATTTGACTCAAATGAGGCTCCAAATTGGTTATGGATAAAAGCCTCGATTTTACTTGTAATCATACTTCAAATGCAGCTTGTTCTACATTAGGAGTGAGGCAAAAAAACCAAAGATGATAGTGAGCAAATGATAACTTGAACCTTCAAAGGGACAAAAACTATCTCCAAATCGACAAAAAAAAGTGCTTCACTATCTCTAACATTTACAATAAAAATGGTTTAACTACTTCAATAATCTCAACTAAAGCCAAAAAAAGTAAAAATAAAGAAAATTTATAAGAAAGTAGTGAGCAATGAATAGCCAAGGAGAGCATGAAAGAATGCAAAGAACTTAAGAGTGTTCTTGTAAGTATACCACACATAATATTGCGAATTTTTAGTTAGAGAGTTTTTATAGAAACAAAGGAGATGATGTGATTTGGCAAGTCAAGGAAACAAGTAGGAAGCTAAGATAAGCATAGAGAAAAACATATCAATCAAAGATCCAATAGCATTAGATGATAATAAATACATTTGGCCCTAAAAGATATGGTGGTAATGGCAAAGAGGTACTAAAGAGGAAACTAAGTGAAGTGCTCAAGTGGGAGCAAAGTAAGAATCAACCTGAGGACAGACACAATGAAATTCACTGGAAGTCAATCAAAGCACAAGCAATAGTGCAAGAACATAATCTAAACAAGAGAATCAAAGCAAAAGAAGACCTGACAAATTGAGCAACCAAGCCAACTAGATTTTCTTAAGCAAGAGGCCTAAGTGAGATAATCAAAGAATAATGGAACCAAGAAGTCCAAGAAAGACAAAATGAAGAATCATGTTCGTAATAAAGACAAGTGGAGAACACAAGTCAAACAATAAGAGGGAAAATAATGGGTTAATTGTCCTATTAAATATAAGGTGGATGTGAGAATGGCAATAGAGAAAATCCACTATAATAGGAAAATACATAAGATTGCACAAGTCTGCTTTCTATCCTCTTCTATCCCTCAATTACAATATCTAACTAAAAATACAAGATCTCGGAAATGTCATTATCCTAAAAGTGCAATAAGTGTCCCACTTATGGGGTGTCTATAGCCATCCAAAGATAGCTCTGAAATTCAAAACAACCATCAAAATTTCTAAGAGGTTAGATAAAAAAAAGACCTAACAACTTCTATTAACTTAGCTATTGATGTGGTCTTTTGGATACTGATTCCCTTAGAAGCTTGACATTGTCAAGGAAGTGACTCGATGATCATCGAAGAGTGGCAGTTGAAAACTATAAAACAAAAATTGGCTAGAGCATGTCGATTGTCACAAACCTAAGAATCTAACCAAGAAGAAACCAAATATAATACACAATGCTCAGATGACATGAACCACCCAACTAAGCCTCCTAAGAAAAATGGATTAAGATCATGGTGAAACAAAATCGTCATCTTCATTAGCTCTCAACTCAATCACTTCTTCATTTATAGGGAATACAATGAGACCAACTAACATTTCATCATGTGGCACACTGAGATCAATGCCACTCTCCATAAAACTACATAGATGGGTGTTGAATGACATTTCACATTTATAGTTTACTAGCACCTTAAAGAGCTTATTCTATATTTCAATGACTTGACAGTTGGAATAGGTAACTTTTTAGTTGGTTTTACAGCTAAGCCACCAGAGACAAAATCATCAAAAAAAGAGAATGAGACAAAGAAGATAATCACTTATCTATAGGCTAGTTTTGTACTCATCCTTTCTTCACATCTGAATTTGCAAAGTACTTCATTAGCCATTCTCCAAGCCAAATTTTTTCTCTCAAATTTCATCATTGCACAGCTAATGTTTGATTATCCTTAATGCATAAAAATCACTATAGAACCCACAAGCATCCCCAAGCTAATGTTACCTCAATTTCACCAATTTTTGCCAAGTTATGTGAAGATGAAAATGGTGAGAAATTTGTTCAAATAGAACAAAGCACCTCAATCAGAGTACTGTAAACTCAACCAATAGCCTAGAAAACATCAATGTGGAAGCCATCGACAAGCAAGCCAAAGATATTTCGAGAAGACAACTATTAGTTGAGAAGTTTGTGTTTGATAAATGGTTCTCAAGGGATTAATTGAGCCGATAGAAAAAAAAAATATCTTACGTAGCCCCCATCAAAAATAACTTTTAAGCAGACTAAATTATACAGATTACAAAAGGCTTAAGAAATCATCATTGGAGAAAGAAGCCAAGCAAAAAAAGAAGTGAATGAAGAATTGAAACATCTACTTTTGAGTCTATCTGCTTGAGCAGAAAACCAAAAGAAGCTAATAATTAGCTAACATCAAAGACACGTTCAACAAGTTGGAGAAAGTATGGAGTTTCTCATAGCCATCTCCAAGCACATCTTTTTAGCCTTGATTATAAAGCTTGGTGGTGAGAGCATGTGAATAGTAGGTAGACTGCTTATAAAAAGAGAGAAAATGGGAGAGGAAAACGATAGAGGAAGAGAGAAAAGGTTGGCTAACAAGCCAAACCTGGAAGAGAAATACACCAACCACCCAACCAAGAAGACGTTCCAACAAGAAGCAAATTTGGTATGGTTGCACATCAAAAAGGAATGACTAAAGGGTGAAGTAAGGAAATTGGCATTAATTTGGTAGGTTTTATTTTCAATATTGAAGATTAATGACATTGTCTATCAACTAGACCTACCGCTTTACATAGAAATCTACTCAATTGTGAATGTAAAGAATTTTTAGCTATTTCAATCCTCTATCATTGATAAAGAACCTCACAAGATACTACTATCTTTTGATTACCTCATCATAAGAACTAAACCTCAAATCTCAAAAGATACTATTATCAAAAGAAAGGAGAAAAACATGAGACTAGGCACCAAAGTAGCACTTTATGTGAGATGTGGAAACATATTAATAGCAACTAAATGATATAGTTTAGAATAAGAAAAATGTGATTTCCCTCATTTCGCTTTTTTCTACCAAAGCAAAAAGAAAAAGAAAAAAAACCTTCGAGACAATCCACTTGTAATCTAAGGATAATCAATGGGACTTAAATCTTCAAAAGAAAAGGCATACAATCAAATATTAAAATGACAACAAAATAGTTTCAAGAGGTCAACTAATGCCTGAGACATACCAAAGATGCCTTTGAAAAAGCAATTTTTAACATTCGAGAATTAGAACAAAGGGCAGAAACCAATCGAGTCCAAGTATTTAAAGAAAAAATCAACGGGTTTCATTGATCATTTAAAGATAAAAATTGGGAAGAAACAAATTTAGGAAAGGATGAACAATTAAATCTATGGGAAATCCTGTCTTTATCGATTTTTTCCTTTATGGTCTATTTTCCATTTTCAAAAGCAGATTCTCAATATCCTCAAACATTTAAAAACAACCCTGGCCCAATGGAAGCCACAATGTATCGATTGAATGAGCGATGGCTAAGAAGAAACGAGTTTAGAACCTTCACTAATTCCAATACATTTTCTAGTTCATGGAAAGCATGAAAAATCATGTTATGGTTTATTCAATAAATAACCAGCAATCAAACTCTTCAAGCTAACATTGGCATTCTAGGATCAGAAAACTTGATACATCTAAGTTGGGAAGTAATGCTAATGCCAAAAGATGAGAGTGCTTTATCAACACCTAAATTGAAGGATGATATGAAAAGTTTTTTCTCAATAAGTTATTCAAGGAATAGATAACTGTAAGAAAATACATAATATTTACTACCAACCTACACGTAGATGCAACATGGCAAACTGAACACATTATTACTCGTCAAAAAAATTGGCCATGCAAGAAATCAATTGGAAGGTCAAGCAATAAACTACAATGTTTAAGTGAAGAAGGCTAAAATAGTCTTCACCGAGTCAAAAGCCAATGGGGATGAGAAAACTAATTCGACTCTCAAGCTGAGAGAGTCACAATAACTATCTTGGGATTTGACTGCTCATCTTCACCCAACACTAATATCAATTAGGCCATCAAGATCCTCTTTAACCTCAATAAACATCGGGATTGACATCAAATTCATCAACAAAGGTGCACTATTTTCAAGACAATAATGCTTTGGAGAAAAATACTTGCTCAAGAGTTCACGTGAAATTGAACTTTTCAAACATGATTGGATATCCTCCATATTATCTTGAGAACTAACATGTTGAGATCACTACAAAGGATCTCAAGACATTCTGGAGAATCCTCAATGATGGCCCTAAGATTTGACGGGATGCAACCAATCTAGGCTATAATAGGTGAACAAAACTCTTGGTAATGTGATCAAGCAAGGACAACCCCAAAACCATTTGCTTTAATCAATTCACTTATATCATTCTGTATGTTCATTATTCTATCCTTCCTTTAAGCCTTGATGAAAACTCATAAAACTCCATCTTTTTTAGAGAGACCTACCATGTCATGATAAAGAAGCATTGCATGTCACCCAAACAATCCTTTGGAATGTGTAGAAACGTACATATCTTTGAGCACCTAATTATAAGAAGATCCATAATCTTCCCTATGGAAGCATTTTATTTTACATTATCTCTAAGAAGCTTGTAATCAACTTCTAAGGACAACCATGAGAGCACTAGTTTACCATCTCCATGATCGTAGGATGTTCATAACAGTGATGATGTTCTGCATCAACATATTCAATAGCCTCCACCAATTCAAAGAGATACTTCATCATTATTGCCATCTTAGAGATGTAACAAAAGATGCTTAAACACACTTTTGATTTACATTAAAAGAGGGACTATTTTGAGAGATGAAGATATGAGACCTAGAATGAGTTTATTAGAATACGAGTCTCAGCAAATATTTTTTGGTTGTATTTCTTAAGGTATGGACACTTTGCGTATTTTGATGTAAACTTGGTTATGAATGGACCTCCTTAGCTCATATTTTATGAACATTTAGGTTTTAACTTAATTATGCTCTCTAAATCTCGGTACTCTTTTATCATGATTATGCTTTTGTCAAAATTTTATTATATGGATAAATTGAGGGTGAGTAGTGATTGCCAACATGCATAAATTCAAGAATAACAGTAATTTAATTATAATATTTGTATATACATATCAAATTCATAAGTTTTTATAGCATGAGATTGTCAATTTCATAAGTTCATTAAAGATGATTAATAATACTAAACTTAAAAAAGAAGTTTACTCATAACTGGTCTTGAGTGCCTTCAAGATTTGTATACACCTAAAATAGGCTGAAATTTGATAAGACCGTTGATTTAACACAAAAGACAAGTCGAGCTCACCAACAGAAGCTTAAAGTGTTAAAAGATCACATCAGTATCGTGATTTACATTGTTAAGTATTACAAGGAAAATGATACCACTTTTGAAACTTTGGCAAGTAGCCCAAAATTTTAAAGGTCTAAGATTTTAAAATAATGAACTATGGATATTTTTTTCATGGTTTTATAATCTCTTAGAATTATTGATTTCTATATTTTCACATTACTAAAAAGTAATCTAAATCATTTCCCAAAATCAAAATCTAAGACACAATTTTTACTCAAATTGAACAATCTAACTCATTGATTTGATGGTCCAACCTATAATCAAACCATGAGATGCCTTATGTTCAATTAGCCTGAGAGAAGCCAATGAATTCTACTACATTAGCTCTTATATGAGCATTTGGAAGGCCAGTTTGATCAATTTGCTGGGACTATAACAATTAAAAGCATGCCATCAAGCTTTGTATGACTATTGATTTGATGGTTCGATCGATTAGATGGCCTCGTGGTAACAAGAAGCAGAAATGGGTAAATTGAATGATCCAATTGCTAAAATCAAAATATGATGATCGAGAACTCTCTTAGGCACTCAAAGCTTATCAAATGATTCCATTTTCTAACTACATAGTCCAATCTTAATCAAGAAGCTAAAATGGCCTAAATTTCAAAGAGACAACTTTATTTTGCAAAATCAAAACAAACAGCTGGCCAAAGCATGTCAATACTTTCTCTTATTGATTTCAGCTATTAAACATCCCTTAAAATAGATATTTGATTTGATGAGCATCTTATTATAGAATTCATTCAAAATTTCAATCCATTTGAGAACCAAACAAAAGCTTCATTGTTTTGGGTCTTTCAACTCAAGGTTCATACATAAATTTATTTTATTTTCATTACCACCATATTTTCTCCTTTTTCCCTGACTTGTCTCCTTCAGGACAACTTAAGCTTGTGCTAATAGCCTCTTTTAGGACAATAATGTGTAGGATTACCTTGATTATGATGGTATGTAGATCTTGCTTGAGCTTGGTGTGTAAAAGACCATTTTTGAAAGACAAATGAGAAAGCTTGACCTTTTTATTAAGGGTAGACATGATTGACTGAACCAAATAAAAATCTTGACGAGTGATTTGGCCATTCTTTTTTTTCATTTTATTCTATTCCACAGAATTTTTCATACTTTCTCACTTAGTTGATATAACAAATTGTGTTAAAATGGAAAACCATGTTTCGTCAAACCAATGGAAAACAACGGTCGACTTAGCTTGAAAAATCCACCAAAATAAATTCCTACCGAAGAGTGGAAGATTGTACCTTGGGGTTGAGAGCCTTTACTTGATCCTGAAATGAATCCCGACCAAGTGAAGCACTACAATTCAAACAAACAACAGTATAAACAGTACCATGCAATTCAAGAGGGTTGCTACCAGCACGATGATGCAACCTGAAGTAAAAAATTGTGCATAAGATAACAATCAGAACCACATGTCATATAAGACCTATCAAACTATGAAAGCATCGTTGCTTGCCTGTCAACATTTTGGGTAACCATAAAATTAACTCGACCTAATTTTTCCAAGGTTGATAGAGCAACATGGCCTGCATTAGGCTGTGCAGCAATAAATCTTCTCCATCCAGCATAACTCCTTGCCCAATATCGCTTGCGGGCACGGCTGGAGCGGACAAATTCCTGATTACAGGACCAATGGCTTATAATTTTTCAAAAACCAAGTTTGGTGAAAGTTTAGGACAATCTAGGGCAGCTGATACAACAAAACAGTCTAATCACACCAGGTCTTGGATGGCAGTGACTCGTTAAGATCAAAATATCGCCACATTTTTTAAATGGCATGTCTCATACAAGTTACATACTTGCCTGATGAGTGATTGGTTTAAAACCAGAGCTATAGGCTCCATTAGGGCTGCAAAAAAAACATCAGATTTAGGACAGAAAAGAAAAGTCAATGCAAGCATCAAAAAATCATCACACCAGCATTGTGATATTGATAACCTTTATATACCTTCTATAATCAGGAATTCCAGATTCAGTGCTCAGTCCTGCTCCAGTCAGTACCATAAGCTTGCAACTAAGGCAATAAGTTAATCTTAAAAGGTGCACCACATGATAATGAAGAAAAGAAGAATACAACGACCATATGCATTTATTTGCTTTTATTCTTTATAAGCAAGTTATTTAGAAGGCTGCATCTTATAGCTATACCTCCTATCAAAAAACTGATACAGACCGTCTATGTCTTTTGCACTTGGAGGATCAGAGTCAGGTACAATTTTCTTTTCCCTCAGAAGTTGATCAAAAGATTTATTTTCATCTTTCCGATTGACTTCAGAAGCAGGGTAGCTTGATGCCAGCATTTGTCTTTTTGTGCATGGGGGATGTGATCCTTTCTGGTGTCTTACAGAAATCAAACCACAAACCACACCTAATTGCACATCATATATTAAGGCTGATTAGGCTGATAAAAAGAGACTACAAAAGCCATTCAAGGACAACAATAGACTAAAACTACATCAAGCATTGGACTTGCCTCTGCACATTCTTCCAAGGGCTTTACAACTCAACAAATGCCATATCTTCAAAGTAGATGGGAATGTTAGTAGAAAAACTCATGTGCTGAAAAATGCTTTGAAAAAGCAAATAACTAACCTGATACAAAATCAAAAAACAATTAAAACTGATAACTATCACTGTATGAAGTGAGAAAAGGACAAGAAATGTCCTGTATCAAGCATTAGAACATTTATTCTTAACTAATCTTGCAAATAGTTGCAAAATATTCTTTAGAAAACTTCACTATAGTTTCCCTCTATACAAATCTATACCATTGCCTTTTTGTGCTCAAATATAAAAATCACCTTGGTTGCAGTTTTTCTTAAGTATCCCATAGCTGTTTAACATGGTATCTGAGAACCTAGGCTATTGTCCTCTGCAATTATTGACGATCATCTCAGAGGGGTATCCACCCTACAGTTTTTTGTCATCAAACAACATTTTATTTTCTGATTAGCATCTTTTATGTCCCTACTCTTATCTTTTACTTGGATTTCTTTGCATAACCTTTATTTTCCTCTACCAATCCATCACCATGGAATCATCCTCTAAGATCACTTCTTCAATTAAAGAAATATTTCCCATTATAGTCACAATCATAAGCAATGTTTCCATTTAAAACCTCCATATACCTTCTCTAAATAAGCACATTTTGCTCAACACGGCCAAGGATTGCTCAGACACATCAACAGCTCTAGCACTCTTCATTGTTCTCTCTACATCCACTTCCACCAACACCCCTAACCCAGATATCAAACCGGCTTCATGTGTGACTAGCAAGTTCTTACATGGATCCATGCATCCCTACAGCAAGTATGCTTGGATTTCTTTGTCAATTTTTTGGCATTACTACAGCAAGTTATGCTTTGCTTTCTCTGGAAATAGCTTGAGCAAATCGTTCTTAAGCCCTGATTCTCCAACAGTATATACAACTTCTTCATCCTCGGCAAGGGGATTCATCTATAACAGCTCATTAACAAAGGCTGAACCAAGTTCTGATGACTTGCAGCCATTGATTGTCCCCTTTTCTCAAAGAATTAAATGCTTTTGTATTCAAAGGTCTAAATCCTAAATTATCAGATCTTATTATTAGACTAACAATTCATGGAACACCTTTGCTCTTTGAGAATCTCAAAGATTCATTAACAATTAACCTCACACATGATCTCCACCTCTGCTAAACCATCAGCTCGCATTGCTGCAGCACAATTTCTTCTTATTCATAATCATTATTGAACGCTGCTTTGTTCATCAATGCTTTCGACAATGTGGCAAGCTACCTCCAATAGCTTCCAACATGATCCAACACTCAGTGGCTATGTTTTCTACAAATATTGGACCTAAATCTGATATCTTACTTGATAGCAGCACTACTCAGGGCATGATCTCAATCATTCATCACTTTTGCTGTGTTGAGAATAAAATTGGATCAGATCAGGTTGCTAGTTGGAAACTGCTCAGATTTGCTAGTCCCTAATACAAGATCTACCACTATTTCCACCTTACATAATGCCCCCTTTTCAAACAAGTTTTTTACATGATCACGTTCTCTCTTTTTAGAATCACAACTTATTAATAATAATTTCATGTTTGTGGAACCTTTTAATGACCATTTTCCTGTGAAGGATCATCACAACAAGAAAACTCTTGTCCATGGCTATCTTGAAGCAAGATCATATCAACTTTGTCAATCTCCACCAACTGTTTTAACTACCATCTATTATCCCATATATGTTTGGCACCCAAGTCTTAGTTACCCCAATTTTCTTAAACTCTTTATATAGTTCCAACTTTCATTTACCTTATTCTTCAACCATCTTATCAAAAACTAGATTAAGATGTCAAAAGGCAAAGTCACATCATTTTTTTCTTTCTTTGAATTTAGATGTAAGAAAAAGTCTTTATTTTGAATACACTATAATGTTTGAGGGCTCTATTGTTTGTGCCTCTAATAGTGTATGCCAATTTTGTCTTTCATTCTAGAATGATTTTTATAAGTATGTTTGGTTGTATTACTCAAGTCATACTACATTTTATCTTGTTTAAAAACAAGGTTGAAAAGCAATCTAATGCCAAAATTATTAATTTTCAAAGTGACAATAGTAGTGAATATTCAGCTCTATCTTCCTATTTCATTGTGTGATATTGTACATCGTATATCATGCCCATATATAAATGCATAGGAGGGTATGATCAAACACCATCATTAACAAATCATAGAACTCGGCTTCACTATGCTTTCTCATGCATCTTTACCATCATTATTCTAGGATTATACATTTGAGATAATCACATAAGTAATTAATCAATTACCATCCACTTCAATCAATAATCAGACTCCATTTTCTCTTTGTATGGCCAATTGTCAAGCCAGCTATTTAGATACTACCACAAGAAATGCTCACAACTATTACATGTAGACTTTGATGAAAATTCTATCACCTATGTATTCATTTCTCTATTTGGCTAACCACTTCAGACACTATCTGCTTCGTTATGGAACAGTCCAATATTCTATCCACTATCATCTCCTCTACCTACAATAAACATAACATCTTCAACCACTTCCAATGTTGTGCAACCAACTACAGTTGAGAACATCCCAACTACCCCATCCACAACTTCTCTGAATCCATCACCACTAGAAACTTCGCACGTTCAAAAGCATCAATTTGTCTCTGATCAATGGATGGGATTTGAATGATAAACCCTTGAGATGCCTTGTTGAGCACTAATACATGCAAAACATTGAGCCTACATCATATACATAAGCCTTAAAAAAATTCCAACTTGGAGAAATGCTATGCTTGAAGAGTTTAACAACCACTTATTTAATAAAACTTGGTCCATCATTCCCCCTCTACAAAATAAAACCATCATTTGCGGCAAATGGATCTTTAAAGTCAATAAAAATGGTGATGGTTCCAACAATCAATATAAAGTCCGTCTTGATGCTAAAAGCCTCCATCACCTATACGGAGTTGACCTTTGTGACACTTTTAATCAGATTGAGAAACTCAAGTCCATACATATTATCCTTTTCATTATATTAGTTGTGGTTGGAAGTTAAGACAACTAGACATTAAAATTGTATTTCTTCATAGTTTTATCGATGAAGTATACATGGTTCCACCTCGGGAATTTTTTAATGCCAACAATCACATTCGCTATACTCTTGATCTCCTTGGTTCAGAAATACACTCCCCTTGATTTATTTATCATTAGCATGGAACCATCAATCATCTCCTCAATTATGTTAATGACATCACACTCACAAACAAAACACTATGCCATCTTCTTGTTACCACTCTTAAACTCCCCAATGGTACAAGGGATCTTGGACATCTGCATTTTTTCCTTGGCTTAGAAATAATTCTAACTACTGAAGGTTTAATTCATTCACAACATAAGAACATTATTGATATACTTAAAAAGTTGTAAATGGACAATGCTAAACTCATATAAAAACCACTTACAATTTCCTCTTCCCTATTTGCATATATTGGCAAGCCTTTATCTAATCCACACGAATATCACAGCACTTTCAGTTCCGTTCAGTACCTTATTGTCACTCATCCAAATATTGCATTCACCAATTCATGCACTGCCCAACTTTTGAACATTGGACCATGGTTAAGCATAGTTTGCAATATCTCAAAAAAAATACCATGTGATATCTCAAAAGTACCTAACCTCAATGCCTATTCAAAAGAAAATTGCATCATATTCGCAAAACATTGCCAATTCACCAGAAGTTTTATGGTGTTTTCAGGAAACAATCTCGTGTCGTGGTCCTCCAACTAAAGTATGCTATCTCCAAATCTTCTACAAAAGCAAAGTACCAAGCAATTGCCAACAGGACCTCAAAACTAGCCTGAATCTTATCCCTCCTAGCTGGACTCCACATTTCTGTACCTCACTATGCCATTCTTGTTACTATAATATTGCCACCACTTACCATCAACTAATCACATCTTTCACTTCTGCACAAAGCATTTGAAAAGAAATTTCCATTTGGTTGTGACAACGTCACAAGTTAAGAACTTCTAGTCAAATTTATCTACCTGATTTCTTGCTTGCACAGTCACTAAGACACTCCAAATCACACATTAAGCATCCTTCTTTCAAACATGTTTGTTAAACGGACATGACTTCGAGGATGGAGTTTTGAGTAATAGAATATTTAGTCGTTAACTAATACCATAATTAGTTACAAATATTATATAGGAAAGTTTACAGTATTCCGCTTAACAAATATGCACCATTGCCCTTTTTGCATTTTTGTTCTCAGATGTCAAAATCGTCGCTGTACAGAAGTAGGCTGAGGCTTTTCTCGAGTATACTACAGTTGTTTAACATACAGAAGGTGTTTATCGCAGTTACAAAACGGAATTAACAAGCTTTAGATACCGAACTAAATCAAAGCACTTCTTAATCCTTTTCAGCCTTCTTCCATGTTATTTGCTCAGACCTGTTCTACCCAATTTAATTTGTGCCTTTCATACATAAATTCGCCTATGTATGAACCGTTTCTCCCCGTTTCTAGGTCCCAAAGTCTTATGCTAATGAGCATTTGAAAGGCTAAGAAAGCTTTAAGAACGAATATGACTCAAGAGAAGGATAAGTGAGGCTTACAGTTGCGGTGGGTTGAGGGTTCAACAACGCTGCCGCCATTCCGGAGGATTAAGAGGACGAGGAAGAGTACGGGGAAGCGAAAAAAAGAGGGCCAATGGTTATGGCAAACGTTTGGCCGCCAAAGCACCACGAGGTAGGAGAGGACGTCGACGGAGAAGAACTCCCCATTCACGTTGCCGCCGTCGCTTCCGTTTGCTTGTAAGCGAACCAAGCTGTGCCTTTAGAACAGCATGCATCTGCACTAACCAATGAAAAATGTCAATGTCTCGGCCTAGGTGTCCCAGGGCCATTGGACATGAGTTTTAAACTCATGTCATAATCATTTTTTCAACTATTTCAACTCGAATAGGTTTTTATATTTATTAATCTTATTAAATTAATATAAAAATATTTAAAATAATAATTAGTCAATACATGATTTTAAATCTTTAAAATAGAAATAAATTAATCTATTGTAGAAGGGCCTAGAGTTTGCTTCTCGAGACTAGTTGCACAACTTGCTACCTACTTGAGATAATAAGTTTTCTCGGATTGAGTTTTTGATATTCTTCCGTAATTCTATCTGCGTTTATCATTCTCCTCGAGGTATAAATAATGATTTCCAAATGCTAAAGTTGTCTTGTGTGACCTAAAATTTTCACTGGTATTTTCTCAATTCATTTTAAATGCATTGGTACTCTGAATGTCTATTATGTCATTCATTTAGAAATATCTTTCAGAGACTTTGAGAAATTATAATTAACTTTTCTTTAAATCTCCCGATAACTTCATGACAAATCCCAAAGTCCCTCAATCAATTACCCTAATAATTATTTGCAAGTATTAGATCATACAACCATTTATGAAATTTGAGTTTTATTAAATCTCTATTATTACAAGAAACAATAATTGAGAGTCTTTAGCTCTTCGTATTAAAAAAAAGTGAGATTTAGGAACTCAAACTTCTTTTTAGGCTACTATTTTATTGTAGTTGTGACTTGTATTTTTCCTTTTAATACAAAATATAGTGAAAAGTCTTCTCGTAATTATTATATTGTTTATCATTATAACACCTTATTATGAGTAATTAACTATCTTTCATGACATGATTTCTCCTTAATGTAATATCTCGTGTAACTCTTCATACAACATTAAGGGTTTAAATGCATTTGATTCATCTACACTCACCATTAAATATACCTCTTTACAAGGTGATATGTTGAGCTAGTATGCTTTTCTATTAATCTTTAATATTTGAAAATGTTCATATCATACAAGCTATAATTTCCTTCTCTTCATCTTATAGGCTTTCTTCTCGATGTGTAAATAACCAAATTTCATATTTTCATTTCCTTCTTAGCATGATACTTATTGTGACTTTCTATATATTTATTCTTTAAAAGTTTTAATTATTTTTTAATAACTGAATGCATTCATTAAATACCTTAAATAGTTCTTCATACTATCATGCTCCTTTATTCTATTGAGACTCCAAATCAAATAGACCAGGCAACAAATGGCTTGTACACACTTCAAATATACTTATATCTTATTGTACTAAGTTTGGCTTAATTACAAACTTCCTAGATGTATGAAAAGCTTTTTGTGTTCTTGGATGGTGAGATCATATAGTACCAATACATTAATGATCGCTCAATGTATAGCCTTAATATGTTTAAGTGTAAAAGGTTGTGTTCCTTTTCAGATTCATATGCATCGTCAATCATAAGCTGCACAAAAAATTGCTCAAAAACACATGTTTTAATCTAAGATAATACTTGTTCAAGATTGAAGTAAAAACGAGCATACGAATTATATAAAAGAAAGTGAATTGTAAGTCTTAAAATATTTTTTAACTAATTTTAGGATTGTATTTATTTTTAAAAAACTCATAAAAATAATTTTATGTTTGTTAAAAAACTTTGATTTTATAAATATATTAATTTATAATTTTTATGATCAAGAAAAATAAAATTAAAATTTGAAATAATACACTAAATTTTTAGATAATTCGATTTAAATTAAAACCTACGTTCACCCCCAACAGAGGTCGAGAAAAACTCCACTAGTAAAAAAATTACAATTTAAGGTTTTTTTCTGCAGTTCACATTCAACCTACTTAAGTTTTTTTTCACGATTCACCTCTAATATGTTAGTTTGTTCACATTTAATTATAACATGGGCTTTTATGAGCTCAACCTTAACTTGATTTTATTATAAAATTAAATTGAGCTCAGGTTTTCACAAATACTGAGCTACCAAACATAGAAGAAAAAGAAAAATACAGTAAGAAATAAATTTATGATAGAAATATATAATTTTTTTATCCTTGTTTATGAATTTAAAAAGACACAAAGAGCTCAAAATTTTGAAGAGATTTGAGAAAATAAAAGTCTAAAAGAATTAGGCTTAATTAGAAGAATTTGAAATTTTAAGTAGTCGTAAGCCGTAGGTACTGTCGAGAGAAATTTATACCAAAAGAATATGATGCAGTCCTTCTTTAAGATGTTAAAAGCTTGTTTGCATTCATTAGTTATTTCGTTCACAATGATTAGATGTTTATAAAAAAATATTTTTATTATAACCGTTAGAAGTTAACAAAAAATTATTTAAAAAACTGCTAACAAACTACTTTAAAAACTTTTAAAAATAGATTAAATAATTCTTCCAAAATGGTTAGATATAATGGCATATATAGCATCTACTTAATTAGCAATTAGGCAGGATCAACCAGCATAGTTGGATCTGATTCGAGGCATTATAAACCATCAGATATAATGTTGTAAAAACGAATGAGTTATGGATTGTCCAATTAATACATATTTGATCTAAGCCATCTGATTACATAGGATGAGATATGAATCGTTCAATTAATTAACGATAAAATCGAGAATAACCTCAGTCGTACGGTTCAAAATTGATAATTTGAAACCACACGATTCAAGAACAAATATTTCACAAAGAGGAAACACTCAAAGCGCTCCATTGCGATGAAGTCAAACAAGATTACGATCGTTGAATGTAGAGTAAGGATCAAGCGCTTACAACAGATGAAACAATTATTGTTCAATCGAAGATTGGATGGTGAGGGATGTCACATGCTTTAGATACTGAAATGTTACACATTATCACTACCATGTGATCACGAAAATGTGCGATTGAATGATGGTAATTCAAAAATGCATTAAAATGGATAAGTTTGATGAATATTGTCCCACATTATAGAATAAAGACAAATTTTCCTCTTTATATCAACTATTCTGCACCTTCATATTGAGCCAAATTGAGGCTACCACACCCTAATAGTGTTTCAGATTGCACCTAGACCAAGATGAAGCCCTGACTCGACTTGGTTCCAATCTTGGGACCCGAGATTTAAGAATGCTCATTCAAGCTTGCTTAGCTGAGAGCATTGCACTTGCGTACATGCTTGTGATGTAGTTAAAGATAAACTTTTCTTTTTTTTAATTATTCACATTTTTACATAATTATTTTTTTATTTCATCAAAGTTGAACAATTAACTTAACATAAAATTTAATAAGATATGATTCAACAAAAGAAATAAAATTTTTTAAAAAATATATAATCTTATGTTTTTAAGTCAATAAATGGTTAAGTAGAATTTAAAAGTATTAAATAATTGAAGCGATAGATTTTGATACATTTTCTAAATCAAGAAGTTGATTGAATAATAAAATGCTTAATTTAAGATTTGAATGTGAGATGAATTAAGACTGTCTTATAATCAATAAATTAATATTTTATTTTATAGTAAAAAATAAAACCTCATCAAAACTTATGTACGTATCTTTAATCTTTGAAACTTGTTGAATACTTCAAAATACTTTGAAGATCACTAATTCTTCATCTCTTATGATGTATGATTTATTCGTTGAAATTAAACTTGATTCATATTAAACAAGTCCATTAGAACAAAATATTAAATATCTATAACTTGATTTATTAAACATAAGGGTGACTTAAGACCTTGAATTCCAAACTATATTAGAGATACTGATTAAGAAGTCTTACAAATTTTAACTCTAATATGGATTATTATATCAAGGACAACAAGTGTGCGCACTTTAAGAACATGACAAACTAAAATGGATTAGAGAAACCAAATTAAAAGTATCAGGTTACTTTTGTATTATGAAGGGTTTAATAATTTATAAAGACGTGTATTAATATTAAATGAAGAAAAGTGCATGCTTTTCAATAATACAAAGTTTAAAAAATTGAAGTAGGGATTATATATTTTTCAATAGTTTTTAAATCATGAGAAAGCATATTTATAAATTTTCTAAGATTATTGCCAACCATTGTAAGACCATATTAATCAACTTATTATAAGTTTCTTTATTATCCTTCACAGTGAAGGTATGTCATTTACTTAAAATGTCAAACGATTATATTTTTGTTTTAGTTTGAGGGAATTAGAGAGGGTGATGAACAATATTATCTTTCCCAAGTTGATATAGCCTCTAATGTTTAATAGTTTTGGTGAAATGCCAATAGTTCCATGTTATAAGAAAACTAAGCTTGTTAGGATTCACGTAGCAACTTATTAAAATAAGTAATAAGTTTTTTTTTCAAGTAATTTGACTATAGGTGCATAATATAAGGTGTCTACTTTGATTCAAAAGATTTTTGTAAGTCTCAAAGAGTGACAGAGGATAGGAGTGATGAAAATCGTATAACTAAATGAAGAGGAGGCAATGTTGATAAGAAGAAAAGTGTAGTAGAGATTTGAATAATAACTCAAATCAACTTTAGATAATGCACCAAATTCATGCCTAAATGCATTGTCATTTAATGTATACAAGTGTGCAAGTGTGATGGTAAAATTAGAACTTTTAATCAAACAAAGATAAAAAAGTTTAATTGTTACATAAGTTTTTAGCAGATTTATCAATTATCTTGATTACAAACTTATGCTTTTTTTGAAGTTTCATGTTAAGTTTCTAGTTCATTGTGTTATTAAGTATATATTGTGCTAAGTTTCAATTGATTTCATAAGATATAAATGATAACTTTCTAATCATCTATTTTTAACTTAAACATCACTCACTGAATACACACTTAGATCACAAAAAGTAAATGATTTAAATATTTTGTTATTTATAAAATTACTCGTAATCATTTGGGCTCTTGAGGTTTAAGAAATGTTAGCCTCTATGGTGATGAAAGACTATAGAAAATTACATTACTATCCCAAGCTTACTAACTCTCAAAAGATAATGTTTTAAACCCTCTTTCTCTCAACCTTAGACCTTACCTACAAGACCATGAGTCATTTTAGAAATGTAAGTTACATTTATTTCTTTTTGCTATTAAATAATGACTAGGCTATTAGTATATAATTTTATTGTATGATGCAAATCATTTATGACATGATTAGCACAATGCTTAAAATAGATCAACATGATATGAAACATGCTTGATTTGAAATAAAGAGTTAATTAAGACTTTGACTACTTAGGCTAGAATAATTAACATAAAAGATATTACAAACACTATAAAAAAATCATGTTATCATATTTTCTCAAAGGGCCAATTTTAAGACCAATTAGAGGTCATGTTCATTTTTATAAAAGAATAAGCATTAGGTATTATGGAAAGATAAACTAAAACATGTAGAATGCTTTTTTAATATCTCTAGTTTATTATTCTGGTCTATTAGAAAAATTAATTTATATATTTTTGATTTAAATATTTTTTGATGTGATACTTTAATAATACAATATATATATATATATATATATATTAACATTATAACGTGTCACACAAATGGCTGTGATCTATGGTTGCGGCGGCTTCAAAACGAAAGCAAAGGTGGATAACATCATATATGTATTTGATTTAATATCCATCATGAGGAAGATAATGAAGTCGCTTGTGACATCTGGTTCTTTGGCTGAATGCTCCAGCAACACCGGAACAGCCACGGGCAAGCGGCAGCGGTTGAAGCATCCCACGCCGCTTTCTCTGGCGACCACACCGTCTTCAAGGACACCAGCGAAAGAGGATCTCAAAAGTTCCGCTGCATCGCGACCTCAATCTCGTAGATCTCTGATCCCTTCTCTCCAACACTACGCTGTCGTCACCGAAGAAGATTGGCATCCGCTCGAGATTCCACTTTCAGAGCTCTCCCTCTCGCTTACCCTCCCCACGGGCCAGACATTCCGTTGGCGGCGAACCGGTCGCTCCCAGTTCACCGGCGTCGTTGGACCCCACTTGGTCTCTCTCAAGCACGACGACGAAGATCCCCTTGGACGAGTTTCCTTCTTGCTCCATGCTTCCTCTACGTCGTTCACTTCTTCCGCAACCGCTGCTACGGCGCGGTCTAACCTAAATGACTATCTCAACCTCGAAATTTCCCTCGCTGAAATGTGGCGAGGCTTCGCTGCCGCTGACCCACGTTTTGCTGAGCTTTCTAACCAGTTCGAAGGCGGGGCCCGTGTTCTACGGCAGGACCCGGTGGAGTGCGTCTTTCAGTTTCTCTGCTCTTCCAATAATAATATTGGCAGGATTGGGAAGATGGTTAGTTTTCTTTCTTCGTTTGGGGAGTATTTGGGGAACGTTGGTGGCTTTGATTTCCACGAGTTTCCCTCACTTGAGAGGCTTTCTGTTGTCAGCGAGCAGCAGCTTAGGGACGCTGGTTTTGGTTATAGGTATTCCTCGATTCTTCCTTTTGATTGATTATGGAGTTCTTGTTTGATGTAATGTCTTAATGAATCTGAATGCATTGGCCGAAGCCTTAAATTCTGACGTGCTGAAGAAATGAGGAAATATTTGAATCCTTTCAGTTATTTAGAAGACAGGAATTGAAAGATGAATACTAAGAAGACATAAATTTGATGAAAGTGTAGATGAAAAGATATTCATCCAAGTTTTTTTTTTTTTTTTTTGGCTTCTATGCAAGTGTTGCAGTTAAAGGCTAATTAGTTGGAAAAGAACAGTTTTTTTTTTTTTTTCTGTTAGCTAAAGATGGAGTCAAACTCCTTCAGATTTTCATGATTGATTTATTGTGTTAGTTTAGTTGTCATTAAAGATAGATGACAACTTTGTAACTACATGCATTGTATTGACACGATTATTAAATGTATAACACAATTAATGAACTAAAGTCTTTAAGTGCACTAAAGATCTTCACAGGAGTTAAAAAAGTTGCCAAATACTGTCCAAACACTTTACCAGTAGATCATTACACAATCAAATCGGAATTAACTTGAAAATCCTTGATTGATCTCTTATAAAATCTCGAGTTTCGAAATGATGAAGGTCAAGTATGCAATAACAAAACTGCAAAATATTAACACAAAAAAATGTAGCAGATAAATAAATGGCATAAAAGGGTAAGAGTGCATTTTAGTGACATGAATTGCTGTTTTGGATTGATAATGATCAATTTCTAAAAGTCAATATAACGAAAGTAGAATGTCATCATGGAAGATCAAGCCATTTTATTTTCTAAACATAACCTTATAAATTTTATTCTTGGTGATGGCAATTTTGGTATTGCTAGTGTCAAGGGTTTCTTATCATCCTTTTGGAGATCCATTGCCCTTAGAGTTACAATGTTTTGACCTTTTAAGTAGGATTTGATGCTCAAACATTGGAAGAAGAGTAACTATAAAATATTATTATGGCCGTTAATGTTTTTGAAAGCAAAGCCTAAAATTTTATAGAACTCATCTAAATGAAATAATTCTCCCATTATCTACAAACTAGTAATGCATAAAATGCTAAACTTTTGTTTGGTTTTCGTACTATGTGTATATTATATGTATGACATGAATTATAAATCGTATGATATGTTCCTTGAAAAAAACCAGAATTAACCTTCAATGCATCCTAGCTCATGGTTACATAAAATGCAATATAATGATGAACTAATACAATTGAAGGAATATAATTAAATGATAAAATTGAACTAAAACTAAACTAAGTGGAATCCAAGTAGAATGGACTAAAGCTGAACAAAATGTAGATGTAACAATGGTGAAAATGTGACAATGTTGAAAAAAAAATGAGTTCAGTGAACTAGCAACCAACCATCTAGTTAAATGGAAGTCATTTGGCTTAGCGTTGGTTTTGGAACTCTTTTTGGCATGCCTGGCATCCCCATTATTTCTATTGATGTGGGAAGACTACAAGCCTTTTTTGTAGTAGTGGATTTGGCTCTAGTATCTATTCAACAAATATGGATCTAACCTGTACATCTTTCTAATAGTCCAAGTATCGTTTGAAGTTCCGCAATCTCTCTAGTATAATAAATAATTTTGATGGTTTCAACTTCTAGTCATGGTGACTTGACAACCCAAAATTTTATCTATTTGCTCTCTTCTTCTCTTTATAATGGGCTAGTGGACTTTGTGGTAATGTTACTTTTTCTGGGCCAATTTTGAAATGTTAGAGGTTGAACTAGTATGGAAATCCTCATTCAAACCAATAGTATGTGCATCAAGCTGTTTTTCTTCAGAATCTTAAATGAAACAAGACTGCTAGCATAAAAATTTATAGTTGACAATGGGAATTATTCAGGTCTAATGTGTATTGGTGTCTTTTCTTTATGGAGTTTCTTATATCACTTTGTTTTATAATTTAATCGTGCGAACTCATTGTATGTTCTGCAAAATATTGCATACTTCAACACAATAGCACATATTGGCAAATGAATGAGATCAATAGGACTCTTAGCCTTGTAATTGTGAAGAACTTTAAATGAGCTTATGATGAATCTATTGACATAATATCATATGCAATTGCCATTATTTTAAACCACAAGATATCCAAGTTTGTTGCTGATTTTTAAATGAGCGTTGTAGAAAATATTTTGCCCATAAATTGTCATGTCCATCTTCTAAAACTAACTAGTGAAGTACATATCCGTATTAGATTTTATTGATGCAAAAACCTATATAGCTTAATTATTTCATCCACTATCGATCAAGGAACTTGAGAAGCATATGATGTATTCAAACATGGTATGAATCGAGCCAAGTTAGAAAATCTTTCAACTGTGGTTTTGATCGAGTCTTTTTTTGCCAATAGTTTTAGGTAATAAGGTAAAATTTACATCAACATTTTTCCATGGTTGACAAGTATATATAATAATTTATTAAGGTCTATATTTTTATATTGTTTCTTGGCCATAATTCATCCTAATTGTACACCAATTGGTACACTGCATTTAGATTAGGCTAATGTAATCCATCCTTAACAGTAAAGATTGTTATGCCATGCCCATGCCCAATGGTACAAGTTAAATGTTCAACATAAATTTCAAAAATTATATAATGAAGTATCGAGAATCTAAGAACTTGGTGGTAAACTCTTGGGACAAAAATTAATGTCTCCCATGTATAAGGGTCAAAACTGCCACATAGAACTTGTCATAGAATCTTTTTGGTCCAGCATCATTTAATTTCTTCTATTGGTTGATGCTCTTGATTAAGCATACCCACCAACAAAAAGATCCAAAGCATCATGCATTTTGAGGTGAGAATCTTCTATCGTGAAATGCATGATTTGGATCTATTTTTCTTTAGAAGTTCATGCCACTATTCAAAATAAGGTTGACTTAAGTTACCTAAGTGTGATGGTTTGGGCAAAACTCTTTTTTAAATGCATGAATAGCATCATAATAATTTATTGTGAAGTGTTAAATTAATTATTGTATCTAAACAATCAATTTAATGCATTCATTTAAATTTTGCATGAAAACACAGAACTTGGAGAGTATGCAAAACTTAAATTTTGTTTTTTTCCTTGTTTAAAGGCTTAGAATTTATTTAATAAATTAATTATAAAAATAAAAACTAGAAGAAAAGGAATAAAAAAATAAAATAAGAAATATAAAGGGTTTTGGGAGGAAGGGGAAGGAGAAAAAGAAGAAGATGAAGAAGAAGGAAGGAGAAGAAAAGTGCATGAGGAACTCATAGTGGTCCCTCTTAGAGGAGATGAAAATAATGTTCTCCTCCAATAGTGATGGATTTCAATTAGGTGATGTTAACATGAGCCAGGGTTTTGAGAAGAAAGTGAACAATCAGAGGTGGTGGAAGGAGATGACGAGAAAAAGGGTGGTCAATGGATAGAGTTTTGGCAAGAGAGATGGGGAAGAACTAGGAGGTTGAGTAGAGGAATAGTCTCCATTACCTCCTTGTTTGAGAAGGAAGCAAAATGAGAGGGGGTCATGAATGCAATCTCTTTCCAAAACAAAGGCCAACTTGAATCATTATAATTTGTACCAATTCAATCTTTTATATATATATATATATATATATATATATTAAATTGTAGTATTTTATCCTACATAAAGGAATTTGGCTCCCAAATCTATATTTGAATTGGCATACAATAAAGGATGTTCCATAAGCATTTCTTCATTAATCTCTCAAATTGCCTCTTTGAATGGTTCTTACAAAACATCTTCATGAATGGAGTGGAACTTTTGTAAAGCTCATTTTCTTGATAATCGATATTACACCCTAACTCATAATAACTTAGCTCACTAAGAACCACTAGAAGATTGTGATGATGATGTGGGAGTCATCATGCCCATGCCATTACAATAAAGAAACATGAAACATGACATGAACTTGTGGTAACCTAAAATATGTCATGAAACATGTGAACTTAGGTAAGCTTGGAAGGAAGAACTGAATAACAGGCTATCTTGCTCACTTTTTTGCACACTTCAGAACATGGTATAATCTTTTCACCATAAGCAAGTTTAATAAATCCACATGTAACATTTTCAGGAACATGTGCTTTGTTTGTTAATGTGAAACTCGATCTATTGTTGCTTTAGGTCAAAGTGTCTCCTTTGGTGCTCCAAGATCGATCTAAGGCGCTCTAGAATCAAATGCACCTTATCAGTAGCCTCATTAGTTAGAATAGGTCCCAAAAAGTCTCCTCTAACCCACGTTGATCTTGCATATTTGGATGTACATCTGCTATTGTATTGCACTTCATATGATGTTATGCCAATATTGCTTTGAAAGTTATTATTTTAGGTGGATTCAACATGTATATGATTCTCCTTACCTCATTGAAATCAAGATCATAGGCTCAAAACAAGTCTTCTAGAATTAGAACCACATTCTAATTGGCCATTGGCTTGATGATAAATTACGGTATTTAACTCTAGTCTTGTGCTCAAAGCCTCATGTATCCACTTCTGTAGCTTGAAAGTGAACCTCCATTTTGATGAAACATAATGACTTTAAGATTTCCATGAAGCTTTTGATTATCCATGTAGATTCATGCCTATTTGTTCATTGAGACTGTCTACTCGAGTGGTAAAAAGTGAGTTATCTTTGTGAGTCTATTTATCACCAAACAAATGGCATCATCACCATACTTGGGATCAAGATACATCAACCACAAAATTCATGACAATCTTGACCCACTTTCATTTTGGAATAGGAAAAGGTTTCAATAAACCATCGAGCTTCTGATGCTTTGCCTTGATCATTTTGCAAGTCAAACGCTTAGCCACAAATAGGTTTGCTAACAATTGATTTTGAGTCGATCTTTCCTTGGCTCAATTGACTTGTTGATATTCGATTTAATCTTTACCCAATCGAAGCTTTGGATATGAAGGGCTCAATCTTACATTGATGCAAGCAAAGCTTGGCTCATTTGTTGTTGATTCAAGCTTTATTTGATTAAAAAATGATCTGATTTTCGATTTTTCAGTTAAATTCTTGATCATAATTGAGATAGTAAATTTCATATCAAATGCAAACAGCACTACTATGGTTTAATAAATTAATTCAATTATATATAATGCATAAATACATGAATAGTTGTCTTGTGATATGGTATGAGTCAATTTCTTAATTGCCTGTAGTTTAATTTGATCACTTCGATTTGGGCTATAATTTGATTCAAACTTCGAGCAATCATAGATTTTTTGTCTGAATTTTTTGTTATTAGCCACAAAATCTGTCATATCCTTCTTTGTGCCAGGTCACTGGAATAGCTATGTTAGATCAAGACATCTTGATGCTTTATGGATGGATAGAATGAAGAGTAAAATGCATCTCTTTAAATAACTTTTGTCAATGCTTTACGTGATTTGGGATGCATAATTAGTGTTTGAATCTTAATAAGCTAGCTTCATCAATCCTAAATTTTAAACTCAATCTAGACTGAAATTGAGCTCTGGTATTCAGCATGCTGAAATCTGATCTTTTATGGTGGGTATTGAAGTGTTTTGGAAACCAAAATAGATCCATTCTAGATTTAACCTCATGTTAAAAGTGCTACATCATCAATTGATTCTTTTAACTGATCAATTGAGTTGCACTAGCTGACGACTTTTGGCTTAGAGCATTTGCAAAAACATTTATTTTCCTTGGTAATGAAATTACAAGACGTAGCCCTTCATTAGCTCTAGTGATCTTCTTTGCCTCAAGTTCAATGCTTTCTTGATGATGTATAGTTTGAGCTCTTATGATCAACAAAGGCTTCATGTCGAACTCTTAAAGATAACAAGGAGCTTGTGGTCAAGAGGAAGGTAATTCTTTTTATGCACACTGATATCTAAAGGTATAAGACATAACTCTGCTGCACAAGGACATAACCCAAGCCCTTATGTCAAATATCATTGGAATCTAAAGTCCTTTACTACATAAGGAAATAATGAGTGTAAGAATTGATATCATTTTCTTTTCAAACATCAAATCACTCAAATTTGATAGCTTTTTGAGTATGATAGCATAAGGAAATAATGGTATAGGAAGATTTCTCCATGAAGCACTTATAGTAGCCTACTAAAACAAGGAAGTTGTGAATCTTTGTGATGTTACTTGTCCTTGGTGAATCCATTATTACCTTCACTGTAGCATGGTAAACATAAATGTCATCACTACTAATGATGTGAATTATAAAAACCATTTTTTTTATTAAAATTTAGATTTGGAGAATTTAGTATAGGTGTTTTCCTTGGAATCTACATCATAGTCCTTAGATATTGAGCATAATTAGACTTGCTCTTGGAGCAAATAAGAAATATTATTAATAAAAATTATAATAAATTGACCCAAGTTTGTCTTAAACATTTGATTCATAAAGTCCATGAAAGCACTTGGAACATTAGTCAACCTGAAAAATACATCACTAAAAATTTAATGCCCATAACGGTTTTTAAAGCTATGCTAGTCACTACATTAGAGATCAATCTTGAAAAACACATCGAACAAGTAATTGATTTTGGGAAGGGGATGTTTGTTCTTTATGGTCACTTTATTAAACTCCATATAGTTGATGCATAACCACATGCTATCATCATTTTGTCTTTACATTCAAAATTGGAGTTCCTTAATATGAGATATTGGGCTGAATGATGCCTTTGTTAAGCAATTGAAATTGAATCTTGAGCTTATAAAGCTCTATAGTAGCCATCCATATGTCTTCTTGGAAATAGGAGTATTCTCAAGTGCAAAATCAATGACGCACTCAATATTTTTGCTAGAATGAAAACCTTGTTAGATCATTTGGAAATACATTCAAAAACTTTTATACAATAGGAATATTATCCATATTAATAGTAGACTAGTTAGTATCTATGATGTGAGCTAAATATCCAACACATCCATGTGTTGGCATCTTTTGGGTTTTAACAACAAAAATAATAATGCCTCCTTGTCACCTATAGACTAACTAAATGGTGCTCTAGCTAATATATAAAAATCAAGTTTCTTATTGTGTAATCAATATGTATAAAACATTGATAACCAAACCATGAGCGATAACATATGAAAAAGGATAATGAAAACAAGATGAAACTAGTAGACTTGTGCATATTAGCTGCTATAATATCATAGTATAGAATAAGTTGTCTTGTTATCATACATGACCTTGATGACATATGGATAGATAAGGGTAATTGTAATTATAAGCTGAAATGCTTTGTGCAAATGCCTTATTTACAAACGAATAAGATGCCTTAGAATCATGCTATGCCTTTGTAGCATTGAAGAAAAATAATACTGGTGTCCATGTTGGGAGCCTCTTGGGTCTGTTTTTGAGTCATTGTGAAGACATATGGTGTAATAGTGTAATAGGATGTTTAGGATGCACAGTCTATATTGATGCTTATAGGTGCTACCATAAAGCCATAGGTTGTTATTGATATGGCTCAGTGACATAGTATTGTTACTAATGAAGTTGAGGATATTGTTATTTTGACTTTCTGTTATTGGCAAACTCTAGTGCTATTGGCCATTCCTGTGCGACCTTTGCTAACCCATACCCTATTGTTATCGACCAAAATTCTCCGTACTAGTGATCAGCAATGTTGGTTGACTCAACTTCTTCTTAAGAACAATCAATAATACTTTAAGTAGATTGATGGTATGAAAAAAAACAAAGCTATAACTCAACCACAAGGCCTGTTGTTCTAGTACCACAATGTTTGCAATGAGAGTTGCCTCTGTTATGCTTTTGATGTTGAAAAGGTTGCTTTTTATGTGTTAGGCCATCACTCTTAGAGGTATCCATAGCCTTTTGCTTTTTGGTAATTTTTGAATCTAAACTCTGTAGCATGAGTTTCACATGAAGGTGTTATCCACAATGTCTTTGGAAGTATTTTTGCTATCCAATTATGTGGCTTTCTTGATGTCCACTTGTAATCTCTCAAGAAGTAGAAAGCATTATCAAATTCATTAGTATGAGTCTTAGTTTGCAAGGATTATCAAATTCCTTCATATGTGGCTCAGGTCAAGCATCTAATGCTTTCTCTGCAATCAGAGAAAGCATTAGATGCTTGACCTGAGCCACATATGAAGGAATTTGATAATCCTTGCAAACTAAGACTCATACTAATGAATTGTTGACAATGTCATCTATTTTAATCAAAGTAGCAATTAGTTTTTTTCCTCATACAAAAGAAAATAGTGTTGCAAAAAATGCTTTTAAAACTTTCCTTATGGAACTATAGTTCTACCAAGAAAGAACTTGTGAGGCTCTCATTTCCACCAGTTGTTAACACTTTGAGTTGAAAAGAAGCATTGTCAACCTTGGGCTTCTTAAAGTATTGCTTCATCCTCAATATCTTTTTGAAGTCCTCCAAGTAAGATACTACCCTCAAAAGGACTAAATGTGGTATCAAAATTGATAGGATTTGCTTCCTAGAACTTACCCATAACATAGTCTTTCGGGCCTCTATTTTCTTGAATAGTTGATGCAGTGTTAATCAAGATTATTTTTTTAATATGTTTAATGGTTGTACAATGGGCTAGTGTGACAGTTTGAATAATCTATTGAACTACAACTTACGTGACACGTTGCATGTGTCTTAACCTACGTTATTGGAGCTTGAATGGAAGCTTAATTTTTTTGGGTGACATTATGCATCACACTTGATAATAAAAGTAACATCTATATGTGACTTTACCAATCCCTTGAGCTCCTACATCTCCAATCTCTTGGGGAGTGCCATGTGTTTAATGAGTGGACCCAGCACCTACCAGCATCATTAGTTTAAAAAACTGTAGTTTTCTCGTTACCATGAACCTCAATAGTACCAAACTTGTTGGAAGTTTTAGTTGACATTTTACACCTTACAAATTATATATTAATAATTTAATAAGTATATGATATAAATGAATGAATATCAAGTACATGCTATATAATTCATTCTTGATAAATCTACTCAATTAACTCAAAATAAACTAGTTATAGAATGCCATACTTTGAGTCCATTTTATCATCCCTTAGATTTGGTAGGTGATACATTTTGACAATGTGTGATCATGAAGGCGACTTAACCTTAACCAACTTGACAAAAGTCAAGAGTCAAGGCTAAGTAATTTGGCTTTAAATGTATATAGCGAAGAAATTATCAATGGAAATAAAACTAATCTTTATTTATTCCAAAAAAGATGTATCGCAATGTTTAAATTTTAAAAAAACGTAATATTAATTATAAGCTAGCTCTTAAGGATAACAAATTAATAAACTAAAACAATATATTAAAACACTTGAATATGTCTCAAATTAATCCGTTGTTGTCACTTTTGTGATTAAGATGTACCAATCAAGTGGGTTGGATTTGAAAAAATATATAAAACATTGTCTGAGTTTGCAAAGCAAACTCATGTGTAAAATTACTTGATAAGACATGAGTGACAAGATATTTGGGTATGATTATGTTCAAGAAATTGACATGAATATGGAAAGTATATAATAACAATTACATAACCACCAAATCTTACTTCATAATACATAGTTGGATATAACAAAATAACATAAATATCTAACTTACTATTGTGGATGATGTTCAAGAATAATGTAAGTATGCATTAGCTCTCAAATTCTACTTTCAATTAAATATCAATCATGCTAATAAAAATAATTTAACATGGAATAATTGTTTTAATTGCCCAAAATCATATCAAGAATATCATTTTCATCAGTATGCCAAAAGTCAAAATTGTCAAATTGATAATATATTTCCCAAATCATATTTTTAATATTTTAAACACAATATGTATCATCACTTTATTATATTCACATAATGTACACACACACACACACACACATATATATATAAAATGACTTCACCATTTAGTCGTCATAACTCATATATGATGTAATCATTATATGTTTGTGATTGTATTCGTGACAAATAAATTTTGAAAAATGCCATAGTACAAATAATTTATCTGAAGAGTTTGTCGAAATGCCAAAATGATTTCTGTCCCTTCAACTCGAAATGCATGACATTCTTTTTGATTTTAGTTTTGGCTTATTATTTGGTTGTTCAAGGGACTCTTTGGATGAGTTTGTTGATGAAGCCCTTAAATTATGTTGTTGAAGCATTTCATATGAGATTATATAGTTTAAAGGTTTGGAATGTTAAATTCATCTTTTTATGAGTTTGTTATTCAAGCCCATCAATTATTTTGTCGAAGCATTTCCTATAAGATTATATATTTTGAAGGGTTGGAATGTTAAGCAATTATTGCTACAGATCCTTTTCTTTTTGATATCAGTTTTGATGCTTTATCTCAAAAATCACATTGATTAACAACCTAATGTTAAACATTATAGTAAGATATTTTATGAACCAAAGTGGATTGGAATGGGTTTTACTGCAAAGGAAGGCTTAGCTCAATGATTGATTCTTCCCATCTCTTTTAATTTGGACCTACCTATAACTAAGCATGCCTAACAAATAAAAATCTGATAACTTGTTCTTAATACTGCATATCAACTAAATAAAATGATACTTCGAATTACGACTTTAAGTGTTGAACTGAGCAGGTTTGTTTTTCAGAGTGCACATCAAACTCTGTTTTCCACAGCTATCTAAAAATCATTTGTGCTGGATGCACACTACTCTTCTCATTAAACCTACCTACAACTTTCTATTCCTGGCAAATAAAAATCATGAACTAGTTCTTAAGATAACTTTGTATGGCAATCAATAACTTGTGCTTCAAATTGCAAATCGCACGGTTTCACCTTTTAAACTAAATGGTTTTATTATTCTGAGTGCACATTAAACTTAGTTCTGAACATCCTTCTAAAATCATGTGTGCTAGACACTGCAGATGTTGTTATTGATCGTTAATTGTTATTGCTAACCAAGCAGGGCAAAGTACATTGTCGAAGCTGTCAAAGTCTTACAAGCAAAGCCTGGTGGTGGCATGAAATGGCTTACTTCCCTCCGTCATTTGGAGCTTCATGATGTGATTGAGACCCTATGTACGCTGCCAGGAGTTGGGCCAAAAGTTGCTGCCTGCATTGCTCTCTTTTCTCTGGACCAACATCATGCAATTCCAGTTGATACTCATGTGTGGAAGGTAAATGCTACTCACCAATTTGTTCTCTTTTTGTATAATAAGTAAAACATGAATTTTAAGAGATGAAAATCATTCTTGTTTTTGAGATTTTAGTGATCCAATAAGAATATATATACATAGTGAATCCTAGAATCATAGAGTAAAGAAGACAAATTTTTTTTACTAACATTAATAGTTGACTTTAAAACAAAGGGAACTATTACTATATTATCTTTAGCATTGGGCATATATTTATTCTTTCTTATTTCCATTGATTCAGCAAACAGTAGGGAGTAAATAAGTTATTTCTTTTTAAGCATACTTTCATGATTTGCTTTTTACATGCTTTTGGTGAGTAGAGATAGAGCATTGATTGATGCCACCCTTGTCAATCTCCCTCTTAATAAATCTTCGATCAATTCTAACATGCTTTGGTCAATTATGCGGAACAAGATTGTTCATGTTCATTATGCTTATGGTTGATTTACTATCGCTGTATAATTTATTAAGAGAGAAAATCATCATAGTATTTCTTCCATCAATGTTTCTAGTTGTATCACTTTGTAGATTCCTTGTATAATTGCTCGAATTTCTACTTAGGCCCTATTTTTAGAAATTATCGATTGTTTTTTGGCTTCTCCAATCACTGCATTATTCGCTTTCAATCCAGTTGATGTCGATGTAGATTTCTCTTCTTCTGTTCTTTAATCATTCAACTCCTAGAAGTGCCTATTAGATAACTTTGTATGTGATTTACTATCTTCATATATCTCTGAGTTGGAAAGTCTATAAACAAACTCATTATGTTTACAAAATATGCAATATCAAACTCTGTATATGACAAATAAATCAGTTTCCAAACTAAGTGGGATATTTTTTGCCATCCATCAAAGCCTCATTAACAACGTTTCCCTTTCCAGATGTTCTTAAGGGAAACAAGCCAGCTAACATCCTAGCTTTCTAATTTCCTTTTGTAGATCCAAAGTGTATTTTTTTAGGAATAAAAATATCATATTTACTTTTGACAATTTTTATTCCAAGAAAATTCTTCAAGGGCTGCAAGTCTTTGACTCTGAATTCCTTTTTCAATTGATGCTTGTGTACTTGAATTTCAACTTCTCCTTTCTTGATAAAGATAGTGTTAACTTTTCCTTGATTGTAACCTACCACTTTAGTGTACTGCTAAACCTAGCAAACCAAGCTCATGGAATCTGATTTGACCAATATGGAGATTTCCTCATTTTGCAAACTTTTCTTGGTTTCTCTTCTAATTCAAACCCAAGTGTAAACTTCATGTATACTTTCTTGTCAAGACCACCATTTAAGAAAGCATTTTCAATATTGAGTTGATGTAGCTTCCAATAAAAATTAACTACTAGGGAAAGAAGGATCTAAATTGAGTTTAGTTTGGCCAAAAAAAGAATTCAGATTGAGTTTAGTTTGGCCATAGGAGTAATTGTCTCCTCATAATTGATTCCATTAGTTTGAGTAAAGCTTTGCACCACCAATCAACACTTATATCATTCTATGTTTTCATTAGTCCTGTATTTTATTGTAAATACCTATTTATTACAATATTTGTTTTATTTTTATGCAAGTGAACACTTCATAAGTGTCATTCTCAAGTAAAGCTCTCATTTTTTTTAGAAATACTTATTTTCTCTTTGGCTCTTTTAGCGTTCCATTTGATATTTTTTAGTATCTTTACATTAGCAACTTGTCTAGTGAATGTCTTGTTTATTCTAGAGACAATTAAAAGTAAGCTAAATATTTGAAAATAGAGCATCTAACACATGATCTTTTTCCTTTCTTGAAGGTAGTGGGTAAATCTATGTCACTTACCATATCGACTTCATTTGGAAACAAGTTTTAGATTGGATTGTTGGAGTGATCAAGGAGCTTTAAGCTTCACAAAAAGTTCTTTAGTAGGATTTAGAGGGCTTAGATTACTTGAAGCAATGGCTTGATTCAATAGTGATTTAGATTTGGATGGTTTGAAACAATATTTTTTTGGATAGACAATGAAACTATAAGGTCTTAATGATTGCTTTCACTTGACATCTTAGAGGGGAATCATAATATGGCTCAACCTTATTACAAGAGTCGAAAACTTTTTGAGACCTATATAATAACATTTATAGTCTTTTTGTATTAATGGATGGCTTACGAATATACATTTGATGGCTTTTAGCTCTAATTTACTTGAATATAGTTTCATGGTTTTGCACATATATGATACAACTAAACACTTTTTGTGATAGGGAGTTGAGAATCTTATGTTTGTGAAATGCTCCAAGAGAGTACTTATTAGGGTTCAAAATTCAAGGATCCTGCATTGTCGATGTTTGATCAAGTATGATGATGTGAATAGCATCCCCTTATATAAATTTGGTAGTGAGTTTGTGAACATGATAGAATGGGCAACTTCTAACAGACGACAGTTTTTTTGGCTGCCCCATTTTGTTGAAGTATGTAGACACTAGAAGTTTAATGGTGGTTGTCATTATCTTAGAAATACGTGGGTGAAGTTTTTTGAAAAGTATTTCTTTTCATTATCCATGCAAACAATTTGCATTGAAATTTTGAAGACATTTTTCAAATATTTATGAAATTGTTTAAAAAATGAGTAGACTTCGATTTTTTTTTCTTTTAGGTTCCAACAAATTATTGCATGATCATCTGTTGATGCAATGAACTATTAGGTTTCAATCCAATTTGTAACTATTATGGAACCCCACATGTCACTATGTATTAGATGAAAGGTTATGAGGGTTTTTACGAACGAGAAGGACAACAATGTTGGAATTTTTGTGCAAGAACACGTTACTCAAAAAGAGAAAAGCTTTTTTTTTTTTTTTTGATAAAAAGTGCATAAGCAATTCTTTTAGATATGAAAAACTAGGATTTGCTTGACATCCATGTCATATAACGTCAATTTTGAACTTGATGAAGTAGGAAGTGACAAAATTCTTGGTGATTTAACTCTAGAGGAAGCACCATTTATTGAGAGATATTGTAGTCATTCTTTTTGTCAACATTGTCATCCTCTAGATTGGTATTAGAATTTACATTGAGAAAGAAAAAAGTTATTATGCAGTTCATTTACTTTGTTAATTTAGTAACATATTATAAATTATAAGTTAAGTTGGGTACATGAATAACAACTTTTAGCACTAGATTTAAATTTCAACCTCCTCTCAACTTTAGGGTATCTTTTTCTGCTTGCCATCGAGACACTTATAGCATAATCATTGTTTTCACTGGTCACCAGCCTCATATGACTACATCATATGGTCTGAAGCATTTGTATCAATTATCCAACATTTCTTGACCATGGCTTTGGAAAAAAGAAGGTAGCCTATAATCCCTTTTTTTGGCTTCTACAATTATGGGTTTCAGGCATCCTTGAGAATCAAATTTGATGGAGGAATTTGGTTAAATCAGTGGTTGTCAAAGTATTTGCACTTGTTCAACTATATGATTGAACTTGCTTGACTTGGTGGCATCAATTTCTACTAGTTGGTCCATGTTACCCTCACTGGGTTTTGGGTTTTTGACTTTTTGATTCCAGCAGATTTCTCATGTATCATCTTGTTTATGATAATAGCCACGCTACAGTTTTTTTTTTTTTTTTTTTTTTGGGTTCTAAGCCAAGTTTGCCATCTTGTTTGTTTGCCTCCACGACTGAATTCTAATTTTTACTGTGATTTTATTTAGAATTTGGTTGATTTGGCATGACACATTTTCCAGCATCTTCTCTTCTCTCTGCAACAAATGATTCCCTAAGTCGAGAAATGGGTTTCATCACGAGTATTCTCCCACGACCTTCATCTTGGTCTTAACTGAAACCTTGCATGAAATCGAATACATGTTCTTTCTCTAGTAATTGTTTGTATTTTTTGGCATCTGTTAGATAACTCTAGCCCACTTAATAGAGGAGATTCATCCCTTGCCGCAACTTCATTATATGGTTATAGGATGTTGTGATAATAGCACTCTTTTGTCAATTATTGCATATCTTTGATTAGAGATAGATTTTTTGCACGACGTTTCAAATTTCTTTTGTTGTCTTATAGAGGAGGCACATTAATCTAATGTCAAAATTCCATTGAATTAACAAGTCACGTCGTAACATTTTTTTACTTTCCATGCCCTAGAATTTGCTCGTGTTTCTTGTGTTGGTGTATTGCTCCCATTAGGTAACTCACCTTCCTTCTTTCATGAATCACTAGCATAACTAATGGAAACTACTCACGAATATTGATTCGATTCAATTTATTTTGAGTGATTTGTAATGATTGGTTGCCCACATAAGCATTGGTTCACTGATAACCAAGGGCTCTACGATCCCTATCTTATGACTATTGTCAAGTATGGAATCTTAAGACTTTCAAGTGGCATTGGTCATAAGTTTGGTGGCTCTGATACCATTAAACAAGAATTCAAAGAAATAAAATACTTCTTGCTATGATATTTATTGAATACCAAAAAAATATGTACATTTTGAATGTTAGAATCATGACAACAAAGAAGGAAAAATTATATTTTTGCAAATAATAATAATAGTCTCTAAAACAAGAAAATCCTAACTATAATACCTTTAATGTGATATGATTATTTTTTGCTATTTCTATTGATTCACCAAATAATAGAGAATAAATAATTATTTTATAAATTTTTAATAATAAGCTCATTTTTGTCACAAGCTTGAAATTAGATGTCTTTATTTATTAATTCTTATGTTGTATTTGTTCAAATGTAAAGGAAGTAGATTAAAAACAAAAAAAAAAAATTGCCAAAGGTATGAGAAGCTAATAGCATGTAGGAGGGATGAAGGCAATGATGAAGAATCAAATTTATGAATTTGTAGAACTCAAGTCAATGAAGAGATAAATTTGAACCGATTAGTTTCAATCATTTGAGTTTAACTTGGAAAGTAGGCCTCTTATGAAGCTAACAGAGCAAGTGAGAACTCCTATCTCCTCTTAATAAATTGCTGTGTTGATGGTTCTCATCAAGCCATGCCTTGTGAAGCAAGCCTCATGAAGGATTATCTTTCTGGTCTCATATATCATTGTTTCTTTAAGAGAAGGGATGTTCTAATTACTTCGTAGAATCTTGTCTGAAGATAACCTTGCATTGAACTATCATATAATTGAATAGTAAGGTCATCATTGACGAAGTCTCTTAGCCAATTGGAAGATGAACATTTTCAACTCAAGTATTGTTCAATGCAAAGAAATCCAAGAAAGTAGTTATTTGGTAAATGAATTCTCCAAATATAATCCCATCACCAAAACATCATCCCTTATATATGAACTTTGCCATGTATCTTAGGTTACTTTTAAAGTGCACAGTTTAGAGTTTCTTGCTCACATTCTCAATATCTAACTTCAAAATGCTTCTGCATCTTGTTCATAGATTGCCAAACGTTACTTGATACCAGAGCTTGCTGACTCAAAACTTTCACCAAAGATATCTTCTCTGGTGTCTAAGGCCTTTATTGATAGATTTGGCAAATATGCTGGTTGGGCACAGAATGTGCTTTTCATCGGCGAATTGCCTTCCCAAAAGGGTCTTCTCTCACCATAGTCTTCTTCTCTTCTTCTCCCAATAAGAAAGCAAAACTCCCCAGGAAACATGACAGAAGAATCATTGAAGCTAAGTAGGAGCACAAGTGATTTGATAACTGAGGATTGGATACTTGTTTCCCAATTTGGCCTACAGTTTTTGCTAGAAAAGCTGTCTTACATGAACAAGAAAACATTATATTGATGATGGATCTTCGAACTTTTGTCTTAGTTTACATGTATAATAATTCAAAATGCGAAGACTGTTATTTTCCTTGTTCACATGGTTAGAAGGATAGAAGGTAACATAGCATAACATGATGTAACATGGTATAAAGAAAGACAAAAAGCTTTAGACTACAAGTTTTACAACATTCTTGCATTCTTTGATACCCCAAATTCAAGATTATATTTTTTAATTAAATTTTGGATTCAATAATGATAATAATGCATGAATGTAAATCATTCTAATTTTGAATAGGAAGATTGTAATGATTGTTAGATATGATTGTATTATAGTGAAATTAATGAAGTTTAAGACTATAACTTCAGTTTATGGGGAGTTATTTGATTAATCGATAAAATATCAGTATGGCTTAGAATTAATGATATAGTTTATTAATTATTAAAGTTCGATACAATATCAGGCAACTATGATATTTCTTTTAAGCTCAGGAAGTCATCATAAACCAATTGGTTTGTGAGAATTTTAAGTAGATATTAACTTCTACCAAAGTTTACAAAAACATTGGATATCAAAATTGAAGTACTTCAAGTAATTTAGTACCATGTAAACTTCAAAATTTGTCGAGCTTGATTGTAAGAGAAAACTAGACAAACATAAAATTACAAGAAAAAAATAATTTTGTTTTTTGTTTTTAAAAGTTTTGTCTAAATTCATCTTTTGCGAAACAAAAGCAAGAAGAAAATTCTATACAATATACAAATATGAACCGAGTAGTATCTTCGTAGATCTATTGTGTTGCAATTCATGGTGATCGTTGAAGCACATTTACAATGGTGAAAAAGTTCGAGGTCAACTTTGTACGAATCAAATTTTCTCTATATTCTTCCAAACATAGCAAAAGGAATAAAAAAAATTAGAATAAATGGTTAAGCAAGATGATTTGTATCCCACCCAAGCCTATGACGGAGCAACAACAATAAACCAATGAGAGTCGATACAATTCACAAGATTTTCTCAAATATTATTTAACTCAATGGGATGATAATCATCTTCTCTTTCTATCTAATTTGTAATATGAAATATATATTAGATAGGTTTGGTGATCATCAAGATAAAATATTTTAAAGGTTATTATCGTAAAAATAAAATATAATTTTTCAAAACTCGTGAGACCAACAAAATAGAATAGATCTAAAACATTGATCTCATGGACTACTATCATGTCTACTATTTTTTATATGTTCAAATGTTTGTCCTCATAGACTAACTTAACACATTCAATAACTACAAATCTAAAACTATACTTTTTAATCTTTTAGCTTTTAACTTTTATGTTTGTGTGAGCATATTGTATAAGAAATGTTCAAAATGTCGATTACATCAATATCTTTTTTGTAATGATCAAAGTTAAGGCTATTTATAATTAAAATAAAATATTCAAATTAATATGAAACTTACTAAGAGGTTTCTATGTAATTTTTTTTGTCAAGTATTAAATAATATTCGGAGATAAAAGTGTTCTATACTAAAAAAAAATTAAATGTGTTTTCATAATACTTTAAAAAATGTTTTAAAATTAATAAAATTTATTTTTAAAAACTATAGCCGACCGGTCCGAGGACTGGCACGGTTCAATTAACAAGACCGATCCGAGGATTGGCCGGCAAATCGGCATGCGCGCTCGTCCTTTTAGTCACAATTAGGAAAATAATTAAAATAAAAAAATGAAAAAAATATTAGGAAACTTTCGATGCAAGTTTTAGTGAAAGAAATATATTTTAAGAACCTAGACTTATCTTCATCTTTTAAAATTAGGTTGTTACATTCATTATTGTTTTATTATTATTAATAATAATTTATTATTTTTAAAATATGTTCATCTCTGTATTATTTAGCTTAGGTTTTAAATAGCTTATTTTATCATAATAGTATTAAGTTTTATTATACTCAAATTTTAAAGAGACTTATAATATATTATTTATGAATGATATTTTGTTGTTATATATTTATAATTGAGTATGTTTTGTAGCATTTTTGTTTATATTAATCCCAAATTTTGCTTCTTTAATTGCTTATTGATATGTATATTAGAGTTTGTTCAATGGGTGACTTTTTTAGCTATTGTAACAAACTATCCATGTTTTAAAGAGAAATTGTATTTGTCTGACTTGCATGATATGATCTTTATTTCTCTTTTCTTTTGGTTACTACATGACATCACATGTCTTTAAATTCACAAATAATAAATTTTAATTGCTTGTTATTCTTTAATTTCTTCATGTTTATTTTATAAGAAAACTATAAAATTAATATAAAAGAAAAGCATTAAAAAAAGAAATAGATGCATTCCACGAAAATTGATTTTTATATCTATTTATTCTAAACTTTGCATTGTGATTATGTTTTTACAATCATGATAAATATTATGTTCGTATGAGTGTACAAGTTTAGGGTATCTTCAAGTTTTTTATTTCAAAATTTATATATCACACAAATATTTGCACAAAAAATCTATAGTAGAAAAAAAAAACTACTCTAAAGTTGCATGTAATATCAAACAACTTTGATATTTCTTTTAAGCTCACAAAGTCACCAATAGCCAAGTTATATGTAGGAATTTAAAGTAGATATTAACTTCTACTAAACTTTACAAAAACAAAAAAATATGATGAAAATATCTTTAAAAATATTCAATATCAAATTTGAAGTATTTTAAGTAATGTAGTACGATGTAGAGTTCGAGTTTTTTTGGGTTTGATTGTAGGCAAAAACTAGACAAATATAAAATTTCAAGACAAAAAAATATAAGTATTTTTGTTGTTGTCAAAGGTTTTCTCTAAACTCAAGCTTTGAAAAACACAAGTTCGAAAAAAAAAATTATATTTAAGATATGAATATGAAGCTTATAATAACTTTATAGATCTATAATGCTACAAGGTATGATGATCTTTGAAGCACATTTATAATGGTGAAAAAAGTTAAGAGTTCGAATTTGTACAAATCTAAACTTTTCAAATTTCATCTAAACATAACTGAAAGAACAAAGAATTAAAAGAAATAGTTAAGCTAGATGAGTCATATCCTACCCAAGCTTATGATGGAGCAACAAGAGTCAAGACACTTCATAAGAATTGGTGAAGTATTATTTGACTTAACGAGATCAATACAAACTTTTTTTTATATCCAATTTGTAATATGAAATGTATACATATATATAAATTAGATTACAAAATAATCAAAATAAGATAATTAAATATTATCATTAAAATAAAATATAAGAGGTCTAGAAAATTGAATAGATCTCAAACATCAATTTCATAAATATGATAAACATTATTGTGACAAATAATTTATTCCACATGTTCAAATTTTTATTTTTACAAGTTAACTTAAAACGCAATCAATAACAACAAACCTAAAATTGTTCTTATTAATTCCTAGTTTGATCGAGTTATTTATGATATGAGAATTGTGTAAGCATGTTCTACAAGAAATCTACGAAATGTTGATTGCATCAATATTTTTTTCATAACGATAAATTAAATTTTAAAGTTTAGGCTATTTACAATTAAAATAAAATATTCAAATTAATATGAAAATTTCAAACAGTATAAAAAATGTTAGAAATTTTTCAAATAGTATGAAAAAAATTATAGCATGCAAACTTTTTAGCAACTTAGATTTTAAATTTAGGTTATTGAATCCATAATTGATTTGTTGTGATAAATAACAATTTATCATTCTTAAAAATATTAATCTTTATATCATTTATTTAGTTTTTATATACTTTATTTTATCATAACTGCATGAATTTTTATTATACTCAAGTTTCAAGTTTCAAAGAGACCTTAAAATCACATAATATATTATTTATGAATTATGTTGCTTAGCTTTGTAACATTCTTTTATTTTATCTATTAAAAGTCTCATAAGTATCATTACATATCAACCTCGACTTGCTCAAATAAGATTAACTAAAAATTTCAAATTTTTATGATATTTTTTTAATATTTATCCTTTCTTTTAATAACAAGGATTTTTTTTAGTCATTTCTTTTTATCTATCCTCTTTTTTCTATTTATCATTTGTTCACATTTATTAATGTTTATGATGATTGGCACTTCACACTATTACCCCTCTTTGGTGACAAAAGAAAGTGGGATATGGATCATCGTAGGTCTCTCTTTCATGATTTTCTTATAGAGAGAGTTGTTTTATTTGTTTGTGCTCATTTATGTTCTTTTGATCTCTTTATTTGAAGATTGACGGACTCTCTTGTTGATCCCTTCATCGATGCTTTAATCGTCATTTTTTAATCATCCCAAGATCATGGTGATTGGGTTTGGATGATTAAGGCATATTATAGATGTTATGCTTTCTTATGAAAGCTTTATAAATAGTTCAAGGATGCGAAGAATTGATGAATAATTTCAAAGACAATGTGAGTATATTGATTTAAAGTTAGCTATTTTCTTTATAGGACTTATGCAATAATTAGTTTAATGTTTATCTTATGTTTTCTTTCTTTATCTAAAAGCTTAGGATCACTTTAGCTCGTTGGGCTATAGTAAAACTATACCATTCACAATGGGCTCTCCTCCTCACGTGCTAAAGGGTTTATTTGTGGTGCATTTATTGCTCGTGATTATTATAGAGATTTGTTGCAATTGTTGGTGTGTAGATATTTTAATAAACGAGTCTAAATAGAAGTTGGTATATTGTTGAAAGTTTTGATAAATATATATTTTTAATAAATGTAGGCTCTTTTTTTAATTTTGTTTCCAAATATTTTTTTTCTAAATTTTTATTAATTTTATCAAATTTTTTTATGTTTTAATATAATATTTTAAAAAAACTTATTTTCAAAATTCTTTTATACCCCATTGTGGACCTTTTCAAATGGTCAATGATAAAGAGCCAATTGGAGTCAAAAGGATAAAAAACATGACTTTTTAATTATTTTTTGCATGAAATTATTATATTATAATTTATAATATTTGTGGGTTTTGGAGTTCAAACCCGTTTGGTACTTAGAAAAGAATTTGACTATGTCAATGTCTTATATATAAGAATATTATTACCATTTAGATGTGAGCTTTGATCATTGAACCCCAACCCCAAAATGGTAACAATATTATTTTTCTTTTAATTTTTTTTTCTATGAAATACATTTTTGAAAAATATAAAAAGATCTATTGGTTTTTTTATAAGTTTTGATTTTGGATAATCCAACTCATAACTAACCTATCATTATGACTTGTTGAGCAATAATTAGAGTATAAAACAATTTTTAATTTATTATCAACATAAAATTAATAAAATGCTATTTATAATACAATTGATAAAAGCATTTAATGTTTTATATTATTTTATCTACACCTTTGTTTTTTTTAAAATTGTTGAAATTATCAAAACAACTTGGATAAAAATGAATAAAAAAGTTATAAGATTTATCTATATATTTATTGAAATACATAGAAACACATGTTGTGTGCACATTTTTCATACGATAGAGAAATACATGTCTTCAAAAAATTATTATGTTACATATATTTTTTCCATTGTTCATTGATATGTTTTGTTTCTCTTATTTTTTTCAAATATAAAATCTTAAATAAAAGTATAATTTTATGTTTCAAAAAAATTATTAATATAAACAAAATGTAATATTTTATGTTTTGTTAAAAGAAAAGCAATGAATTTTAACAATTTTATTATTTTTTATTTTATAATCATATTTTTTAGAACAAAATTTTACTATAATTATCTATAAACATATCATGTATAATTATATGAATCACAAATTATTTTGTTCTTATATTTGTGTTTATTTTTTTTTATTTGATATTTATCTTTCAGTTCTTTTGAAATAAAATATATTTTTTTTGGTTTTGTCTTTTCTATATTCGTGACACTCTGACAATAGTATTTTAAGACAAAAATGATGTGAAATTGTAAAATATATTTTATAAATGCCATTAATAGTGTGATTTTAAATAATTTGTACATTTTCCAATATTATTAAAAATTGTTTTATAATGGTTATTTAAAATAATATGTGCATTTACGAGTTAGAATTTTTTTATATTGGACATCTCCCCAGCAAAAAAGACTTCTTTCGCCCGCCATTTAAAAGCGGGACTTCAGGTTTGAGGATTGAAAGTCGTGCGCAGGAGAGAAGGGTCAAAAGGGAGGGGAGAAAGAGAGAGAGAGAGAGATGGATTCAGGAGAGAAGCGACTGAACGAGCTGGGCTACAAGCAAGAGCTCAGAAGAGAAATGGTGAGTTGGTAACAGATGACATCTCTTTCCGGTCAATTTCAGGCGACTAACTCTCTTCGTTCCTAACCCCCGCACCCCTTTTTGGTTCATTCTTTGCTTGGGCTCTTTTGTCTTTGCAGACTCTGTTCAAGAGCCTGGCAATCACTTTCTCTACGGTTACTATGTTCGCCGGAATTCCTCTCTACGGCCCCAGCTTGCTGTACGCAGGACCGGCAAGCTTAGTGTGGGGATGGGTGGTCGTCTCTTTCTTCACTTGGTTCGTTGGAATCGCCCTGGCCGAGATCTGCTCCTCTTTTCCGGTATTTGTTATTCTACTTTTAGCTTTAGAAGAAGGGTTTTAGGAAGCATAGTTTGAAACACATGATGACTAAATTAACATAGTTCATTTGATCCTCAGGATCAGACCAATTGATGGAGCCTTGGATATGATAAAAGATGTTTTGTAGAATTTTGCTAATAACTAAGGCCAACTTATCCTTTAGATGGTGTAGTTGTTGAAAGTAAAAATGGTTTTTGAAAAGATATTTTAAAAAACATGTTTACAAAAATTTATCTGAGAAATAAATTTTTGTTTGATAATTTTTTTTATTTTTTTGAGATTAGAAAAGGCCTCACACTCAAATTTTAATACAATTCATATATAAGTTTTATATGATTCCTATTTGTCCTCTTGATTTCACTAGGCCAATTTCTAAAATTTAAAAAAAAAATTCAAAATTGAATATCACTTTTCTCTAAACAAATATGATTTGATAGCCATTTGCAATTTAATTTTTGGAAGTTTCAATTTTTTATCCTAAGAGCAACTTCTTTGAACAATGACAATAAATCAATATGTTTGATGTTTAATAATCTTTTTTAGTTGTTATTAAATATTAAATTTGCAATGAAATATAGGTTTGAAAACTATTGCTTTTTAAGTATAACTAAAAATATGTATATTTGATGAATACATGTACAATTGATAATAACTTAATGAAATAATTGATATTATGAAATAATTAAAGTAAGTTTTGATTTTATAGTAAAAAAATAAAGTGGATTTTTTTAAAAAAAAATTATGTTTTTATTCTCATATCATTCTTTTAATTTTTTATTGAAAAAATGTGTTGTAAATTGTAATTAGGCATATGATTGATTTAGTTTTGAAAAGGATTTTTAAGCAAAGCTAAAGTTGAAATGGTGTACCTAATGAAGACTTAATTGAGCTTCTACACAAAGACCAATTAAAATTTGTGAACATTTAATGCCACAAGGCAGGTAAAATAGCTTGCACTAAACCCAGTCAAAACATTAGTAGAAGAAGGATTCCAACCATATGCACCTTGGTTAAGAAATACAAAATCGACTAGTTAAACCAAGACAAGACCCTACAAGTGGGTCCTCTATTTTCTTTCAAATAATTTTTTGAAGAAGTGTTTGTTTTTAGTGACTTGCATAATTATCTTCCTGAACTTTATTTTGTCACGCATTGAATGATCTCAAAACATGATATTATGATTAAATATTTCTTCTCATCATCTATGAAGTAAAATTTGCATTCTATTATGCATTGGTGACTTAGTCCCCTTGACTTCTCTTCTTAGGCCAAGTGTAGTACTTCCAATTATTTTTTTACACAAGTAGATCTTGCCGTTTTGGTTCAAAGTGTAAATAAAAAGAAACTTCAAAGAGTTACAAGAATTGTGGCTTTAGTCCTTAGTTCTCTGCTTATGCCAATTGTAATACTCTCAACTATTTGTTCCCCAGTTAGAGTTTGTTTGTAAACAAAAAGGAATGTTTCAGCAAAAAAAACAAAAAAAAAATGCATAAGCTGTTAACAATGCTTATCGATTGATAATGATAGAATGGTATCTTAAATCAAATAAACATATATTTGTTTCTAAGTTCTTAGTAATGTTCTCTATCTTTGGCAGACTACGGGTTCTCTCTACTTCTGGGCAGCCCATTTGGCCGGGCCCAAGTGGGGCCCGTTTGCATCGTGGTGTTGTGCTTGGTTGGAAACCATAGGTCTCATCTCTGGCATTGGTACAATGGTAAAGCTTGGCATAATTCTATATATATATATATATATTTTGCTTAGTAATCTTTTAGCATGAATTTCCTTAGAGCATGAAGTTTTAAAAGAAAATGTAAGACAAAGTTACCTATTGTAGATCCCTTAGCAAAAACCAGTCTTCAATTTTTAACACCTGTTTAGCTTATCTTGTGAACTTTCTTTTATCAACTATTGTGAAAGATTGGATTTGAACTTTGTTCCCTTTGTTTTAAATTTGAAAAACATTCCTTAAGGTGTCCCATGTGTTTTTCCTAGCTAAAATTTCATTATCAACTTACAATGATCAAATACCATTTTTTTTTTCTGATATTTTGTTTTTGTTTGTGTTCTTTAAAGCTTTGTCTTGACATCTACTTCTTAAAGTAATAGAGGAGCATAGCTTTGCAATTTTTATGCAATCAATGTCATCATTTATCATTTCTGTTTTATAGTAGTAAATAAGTTGTACAACATTGAATGACTAATATGCTAATTTCCTTCTTGTGTAGGCTTATTCTTCTGCACAGGTCCTCCAAATTATTTTCTTGTTGTGCACTGGTAATAATAAAGGTGGGGGTTACCTTGCCCCTCGGAGTGTGTTTTATGGGATGTATATTTTTTTTACAATCATATGGGCTATTCTCAACACCTTTGCATTACAAGTCATAGCCTATGTTGACATGATTTCAGTGTTATGGCAGGTATAGAAACATCTTCTATTTAACAAAAAAACTCATGTTTACATAGTATAATCTCTAATTGTTGTCATACATCTTGTTCTCCTATGGGCACTCTTTGATGACTTTGCATTCCCAACGCCTTTCTTTCCCTTAATATCTCCACTGCACATACGTTGTCACAGCAAGATGACTAACCCTTATCTCCTACTAACTCTTGCAATGCTCTTTTGTCTTGTACAAGCAGGTCATTGGGTGTTCTGTGCTCGTTATAATGCTTCCTCTCGTTGCTCTTTCAAGGCGCCCTGTTTCTTATGTGTTTGGCCATTTGGAAATCGCTTCCGAATCAACTGGGATAAGCAGCAAGCCATATGCAGTTATCTTATCAGTACTTCTTAGCCATTTTGCATTACTTGGTTATGACACAGCAGGACATATAACAGAGGAAACAAAAGGAGCAGATAAAAATGGTCCGATAGCCATTCTTAGTAGCATTGGTATTGTTTCATTATTTGGCTGGGCTTATGTCCTATCTTTCACTTTCAGCATTCAGGTAACATACTGGATTAGAAAAGGATACACATGGTTCCCAATTAGTTGAACTGTTAATAAGGTTCATTTCATTGTTTGTAGAATTTTGAATACCTCTTTGATGCCAACAATGAAACTGGGGGAGCATATGTGCCTGCACAGATATTATACGATGCCTTTTATGGGAGATACCATAGCTCGGCTGGTGCCATTGTCTTTCTGGTTGTGATTTGGGGTTCTTTCTTCTTTGGGGGTCTCTCAGGCACCACAGGCGCAGCTAGAGTGGTAACAGCATTCATAAAGACTAATTCATGGTTTATGGATCATTGATTTGAACTGCATAAAAAAAAAACTAATTACTCTCTTTTCAAATGTATGAAATTCTTGTCTATTTTATGATGGGTAAAGACAAGTTTTTCATGCTCAAATCAATGTTTTTGATAATGATTGAGCTCCACAGTAAAACCCAACTTAAATTAAAAAGACATTTATAGTTTTCAATTAAAAGCATAAAAAACACATCAACTTTTGAAATGCTTCTTTTGAAGTCTCAAAAGCTGCATCAACCACACCTCTAGAGATTAATTTACAGTAAATGTGCTTGGAAGAAGATTATTTCTTTTTGGTTACCGTTTGCTTTCCACTGAATACATGTTTGCTTGGGGTAAATGTGAAGATTCTGCAAAGCTTAAACTTTGGTCTTGCAGGTGTATGCTTTGTCCAGGGATCAAGGGCTTCCCTTTTCACACATATGGAGAAGAATTCATCCAAAACATAAGGTCCCTGCAAACGCAGTTTGGCTATGTGCAACTATCTGCATGTTGCTTGGGCTTCCCATTATCAAGGTTAATGTCGTCTTCACAGCCATCATCTCCATTTGCACTGTGGGATGGGTGGGCGGCTATGGAGTGCCAATCTTTGCAAGGCTGGTCATGAAAGAGGAAAACTTCAAGCCCGGGCCTTTCCGTTTGGGAAAAGCTGGTAAGCCTGTATCCTTGGTAGCTTTTCTATGGATCTGCTACACCTGTTCGGTTTTTCTGCTCCCCACCTTGTATCCCATTGAGTGGAAGACTTTCAACTATGCTCCTGTGGCTTTGGCTTTTTGCCTTTCTCTTGTAATGCTGTGGTGGGTTCTGGACGCCAGGAAGTGGTTCAAAGGCCCTCTGAGAAACATTGATGTTGTAAATGGGAAACCCTAAGTAAATGGGAAACCCTAGTTCTTTCGTCGTCTTCTTCTTCATTGTTTAATTTCATTTCGCTTTTCGCTCTTCATCAAGAGCAAATAAACATTCACAGCCCTCTTGACTTACAAATGCATCGTTAATATCTGTTTTTTTTTTATTGTTTTTTAAATTTATTTTTCAAATTGTGAGATCTATTAATAAGATTGTCTTTGGTGAACAAAATTTTTAGTCCTTGCGTCAGTTATAAAATATTAAACATAACTTTTTAATAGGATTTTATTATAATAATTTTCAAATTTATTTTTTAATATTATAATCTACATGTTTTATTTTGGGGCTTTTAATTTTATTTAAAACATCTAAATCTATAATATCATGTACACTTTATCTTTATTTAGGATATTATCAAATACTTTTTCATCCGTTAAAACTAATATCAAATAACTCCTAAATAAGTTCATTTCAAGATATAATTAAAATAATATCTGATAAAAAAACTATCAAATTAAATTAAAATATGGATTATATTTTTTAATTTTTTTATTTAGTAAAATATTAAAAAAATGTGATATTATTTTAAAAAGAATTAACTTTCTATTAACTTTTAAACAAATAGATTAAAATGTCTAAATAATATTTTGGAGTTGGTTTTATTTATTTAGAAGTTAAAAATAATTGTTTAATAATATTTTATATAAATAATATTAAATATTTTCATAATATAATATTAGAAATAAAATCTACAAGGTAATATACTTATTAAAAATTTGAACTAATACATGTTATAGGTAAAGACAATCATTGATCTTATATTTGAGTGTTTTAAATTTAAAACAAAAAAAAAAATTCTTAAAGAAAAGTCTTCCCTTGATAAATCTTTCTATAATTTTGATATAAAAACTTTTAGCTCACTTTGCAACTTACACTAACATAAAAAAAAGTAAACAATAATCTCCGATTCGACTTAATACAAAAGGTTTCTCTATACAAGTTGAGCAAGTTTTTTTTTATATCATTTTCCATAAACTAAGGCTAAAGAAATTATAAAAAAATTCAATATATTTCTCATTATTAATATTATTGTTTGTATAATTCTCAAATTGATCTCTTCTTTGGCCACTCTATTAATAACCCACATACTTGTTCCATACTAAAATTGATAGGGCAATCTTTCCATCATTTTTGATAGATTTTTCCTTTCATACTACCAATCTTTCATCATTTCTTTTATATAAATAACTATATTTAATAAAGAAGAACTATCCAATTAACACTTTAATATAAACATGCATAATAGAATGTTTCATGTTCAATTTTATTAATTACACATTAACCAGAAATAAAATAAAAAAAGAAAACTCCAAACTAAAATCACACCAAATACTATTTTCACTATAACATATATACATACAACTTTGAAATACTTCACATGTAAAATAAGGTAAGTGACTACAATTTGATCAAGTTTTAATCAAATCCAAACACAAGAATTAGTTTTATAACATGACTTAAAAATGGCACTTAGCCAAAAAAATTAGGGCAAAGTATTAAAAAGCAAGTTAGCTAAGAAAAGATAGTTCCTTAAATGAACTTCAACATTGCTAACACAACCTCTCAGATAAGATTACAAGCAAGTGCCCTCCTTATGTTATCACTTAAAACTCTTACAAACAATTCCATCAAAGTTTTCCTTCAACCTAGAGCTAGAACACAGCAAAACTAAACTACGTTTCATCATCAACATTTACAAAATTTAATTCGATGGCTTAAATAGGAAAAACAACGTTGTAAAGCTTGACAAAAAAATTAAAAACCCACAAAACTTGGGCTACAAAATAAAAAAGAATTACCTTGCACAATCTGATCTTAATGTGTAGAAGTACATCAAAGCAACATAAAAATGTCATAAAACATGAGAACAAAACATACTTGACACGATTAATAATTACTAAACTATATCATTAGTTCTAAGCCATACTGATATTTTAAGCATGAAAGACTGACTTCTGATATAAATTTACAAAAACTATTTCAAACAAATAACAAGTTTATGGACATTTCAATGCTTTTTTGTTCAAGAAACAAATTTGAAAAAGAATTATAATCCATGTATTCTTTTTTATACAACAAATTGCCACCTTAATGAGATCTGAGCTGAAACACAAAAAAAGGTTGCAGCTCTTACAATTTCTATTCCCTACAAAACACCCAACAAATGTAGTAAGCACAACTACCTAACTCTCACCCAAAATCCCATGCCAATCCCCTTCTAATAAAAAGAAATAAGAGTGAAAAATATGAAAAATAAGCACTATACAAGGCAAGATCTGGGTTTAGCTGAAGCTTGACCAAGAACTGCATCTTGCTTTCAAGTACTCTTCCAAAGGGATGTTTGTGGTCATGAAACTCTCCGAGTGATCCACACTGCTTGAGAGAGAATCATCCTCGATGTCAAGCAAAGCAAGGTTAATATGGGATTGGATGTTTGATCTCAATAGCCTGGACTCATCATCAACATCTCGGGATTCCATCGTAGAATTCAACTCGGATTTGGCCCATCCGATGGCTTCCATGTCGCCTTGCAGTAGCTTCAACACCTATAAGCATGGTTTTACTAATTTGTACGCTCTAAATTCATCTCCAAGAAGCAATATTAAAGAAGGTTTGTAAAACACATGTTTTGATCTTACAAGAGATGCCGAAGGTCTGGAATTATTTGCTTTTCTGATGCAAAGAGCAGCAGAAAGGGACAATCTCTCCATCTCATCTATGTTAAAATTGTCACCCAGACATGGATCCACCAGTTGTTCAAATTTACTATCATGCAGAATGGGCTTTGCCTGCATAATACCCAATTCTCAATATGAATGAGAACGATCTCTAAAGCAAGTGAGTTATTGGTTGCTTCTACATTTTAACAACAAAAATTAAGCAGACAACTCCTATTAAAATATATTCATTGACTCAAATTTAACAAACCGTTTTAAAAACAGATTTCTACCACAAAAGGTTTACCAAAACAAAGCCTTGCAGTAAGATACTCACCCAAGAAGTAAGGCTCTCCTCACCTTTGGGACAGCCAGTACTTACTGGTCTCTTTCCAGAGATAAGCTCAAGAAGAACTACTCCAAAAGCATAGACATCAATCTTTTCATCAATTTTACCATACATAAAGTATTCGGGTGCAAGGTATCTGAGAGGAGATGAGCAAAGTTTGCTTCAAACAAAATGGACAAATTAACCAAATAAAAAGTCGTAGGACATAACATTATGCCTACCCAACAGTCCCTGCCAGATTACTACAATCCATAATTCCATCATCGCTTTGCAGAGATGAGGATGCTAGCCGAGCTAAGCCAAAATCAGAAAGCTGAGATATAACAAGAAAAGGAATTAATATGCCAAAAGACTATTAAAAATAATTAATGCAAAGAGTTATTTTAATAGAGCTTGCTTAGTGAATTAGAAGATTCATATTTTTGAACCCCAAAATTGGGTTAAGGCTTAAAGTCCTCATAAGGCATATATAGAATTATTTTGTGATAAACTTATTGAAATGTAATACCTGTGGCTCAAAATCATCAGATAAAAGGATGTTCGAGGATTTGACATCCCTATGAATCACACATTGTGTTTCGCTACTATTATGCAAATAATTAAGAGCCTCGGCCACTCCAACAGCAATTTTATACCTCTCAGCCCAACCAAGATCATTCTTGACCCCTTTTATTCCTGTATTCCCAAAGAAGAAATAAGAAAATAACATTTGAAAGTAGATAAATAAAGTTTAATGTGTGCAAGATGGTCTCCAAAACATGGGAATCCATACCATGGAGGTTGTCTTCCAAGCTACCCCTTGGCAAGAACTCATAAACAAAGATAAAATGGTCTTTCTCAAAGCAAAAGCCAAAAAGGGTTGTGATGTTCTTATGATGTAATTTTGCAATAATCTCAATTTCTGAGACAAAATATTTCAGCATAGCTTGAGAAGGATTCAATATTTTGACTGCAATTTCCTTGCCATTGGATAGCAAACCTCTGTAAACCATGCTGCTTCCTCCTTTGCCAATAATATTTGCTGCATTGTGGTTTAAATTTTGTATAACTCACAACTAATATATAAGAAGCCAAAGAAAATGAAATTTAATTTAGAGGTTAAATAGATGACAAACCAGGAGAGAAATTAGATGTAGCTTGGTTGAGCTCCTCATAAGTGAATAGCCTGATTAATGAATGCTCATCCAAAAGAGAAAGTAACTCCATAAAGGTCTCATTCTCATCATCAACCTCAGCCTCACAATTGCATTTGGCAGATTCATCACTCTTTTTCCGATGGGTACGAACAAGAGATGATGCTGAATTCCAGCTTCGAAGCCTCAATGTCCATTGAAACAAAGAGGATTTTGACTTGGCCAGTGCAGATTTCCCTTTACGGGTCAAAACAGCCCTCCGAAGAAGAGACCAACCAGGTCTTGCAACAGGCAATTCCCTAGTCAACATTGAAACACAGCCAAAAGAGCTCTCAATCTCCTTCTTTGGGAGAACAGATGGGGGCCTCTTTGTCCCATCTTCCAAAGAATTTTTATCGTTCTCAGTAATGACAAAGTCACGTAAGGAATCACATATTGCATCATCAGATGGCTCTAAGGAGTCAAAACAGGTAAAAAAAAAAAAATTCACTTGCACTGCTTTTATTTATGTTGCAACTTAGTCTTTCAATAAGCAAGCAAATCAACACTTACTTGGAAGAATTGCATTCTTCCAGGCTTGAGCATTAAACTTTTGTAACTTCATTGAATCACTTTTATGAAGGTTTTGCCTTCCTGGAAAACAAAAATACTACGTTTAGCCACTTTTTTATATTCAAATGAGGTGTTTAATAAAAAATTCAAAATTTTCAAAAGGCGAAAAATAAAAACCTGTTGATTCTTTCTTGAACACAACTCTCCCATTGTTTACGGCCAACACCAAGCAACCGGGAGAAACTTTCTTGGTGCAGTATTTAGCTATGCAGGAAGAGGAGGAACTGAAGATTTGGTTCAACGAATTTCAATAGGTCAGCCAAAGGGAAACATTAAAACAATGACGGAAACGAAAACGCTGTCGACTATACCCGACGACACGGTTGTTCCTGGAGGCTCCCAGAACGAGCTTAGAGGCAGAAACGGAGATCACTTCCTGAACCAAAACCCTCCTAATGGATGTACCGCGGCATAACTTGAGCTTGAGGTCGATCTACACACAAAACACCGATGAAAGCTTTTAAACTCCCTCTTTGGGGACAAACAAAATAACTAAACCCCACAATCGAAGAGAATAAACGGAACTAAACCTGCTTCAGCTTACAGAATCCCTCATAGTCGTTAAGAACGTCATCGAAAGCGTCGACGAGAGAAATCAGAAACGAGGGGTTCTCAAAGGAATCTGCCACTTCTGCGACCAAAAATGGCAACCAAAATTTACTTGTTTCAAGCAACGAATCAACAAATGGGGGAAAACCCAAATGCGCTGCTTATTAGATTCATCGATTTACCGTGGACGGAAGGTATAACATGCAGTGCGATCACTCGGTCGCCAGTGTGAGCAACCTTAACGAGAGCCCATGTTAAAAGCTCCCTGCTTGCTGAGCCCATCTTCATCCCCACGATCACTGTATTATTGCCTGCATTTTTCTCCACTTCCTCCGCAGCTCTGCTCGTCCTTTCCTCTGTATACTTCATCTCCCTCTGCCCCTCTGTTTTCTTCCTTTTCTTCTTCCACGCCTTCGAATGCTTAAATAATAAATGGATTTTATTGCTATGTTGCAGTCTTCAGGGATTATTATTTTATACTTATTATAGAAACCATTAATTGCTGGACAGGATTTTTGCCATATTAATATCTTCTTGCCGTTTGAGAGATTGCAAGCAGTCAACTTTTGCTCTGTTTTAAACTCTTTTTTTTTAATTTTTTCTTTTTTTTTAATGTTTTTCCAAAATGAAAACATTTATATTTCATTAAAAAGTTTTAGAAAGACAGTATTTTTTTTTTTAATTTTTGTTAACAACTTTTTTCAGAAGCCATCCTTTTCAAATATATTTTTATAAACTTATATAAATAGAATAATTAAACATCAATTAATTAAGTTTAGAGAAATTTTATAAAAAAAAGTAATTAAAAAATTGAAATTATTTATTGAAAATTAAATATAAAATATGATTTTTAAATAAAAATTTGAAAAATGGTTATGAAATGTTGTGTAAGAGAAAAACTCATTAAAGAACCCAAAAAATCATACTCAAAATTATATGTATATATAAATCTAAGTATTCAATCCCTACCAAAGAAGGACACTCTCTAGATCTCATCTTTAGGTTAACTTTTATTGGTGACTTGGTCTTTGTTGATATGTTATTACATGGTAACATTTGATTATTAGTTGAGCATATTAATAATCAGATTCTCTCAAATTTAGATTTTCAATTGCTATATTTTTGGGATGCTGATAAGGTTAATGAGAATAAATTAATCGCATTTGTATAGTACAAATAGAATATAAAATCTATAGCCTTAAAAAAACCAATTTCAAGGATCAAGCTATATCAAAAAGGTTAAATGATATAGACCTCATCTTATTATTTTTTATTGTTATGAGATGATGTTATAAATAAATTGTAATATTATTTTATAATTTCATATTATAAGATAATATAGATCATTAATATGTCCTAACTTAATCTTATTATTCATTTATTTTCTTTTTATTTTAGTTTATTTTTTTATTTTATCTTCATTTTTTCATCATATTTTGATACTTATAACTATGTGCACACACATCATCAATTACATCCATTTCACTACATTTTAAAAGTCATAATATATGTATAAGAGTATAACATATCAGCACATACATTTGATTCTTTCGACATGGAGTGGGCTTTCTATTTAGATGCTTTCAATGATTATTTGCTCAATGTTTGGCTATATAATATTTATCATGGGCACAATAATTAGTATACCAGAGGTGCATCCTTTCCAATACTTTTTTATTGGGAAAAGATCTTCTCAATGTTTTAAGTGGTGGCCAAAAAGAGTAGAACAATACTCTTATAGTGAGATGAAAATGAAAAAAATGGATAATGAAAGCAAATCTTACTCTTTTTTTAAATAAGATTGTGCTTAAGAAAGATAAATAGTAGAGATAAGTCCTATTCTTCTAAGTACAATTATACTTTTCAAGATATGAAGTGAATTTTTCAAAACTCCAAAGCTCTTTATTTTTAATTTATTTTAAAATATTTTTTATCACATGACTTTCAATCTATTTATAGACCCAATATAAAAAAAATAAGAAAGACTCAATAAATCATTATCTTTATAGAGATAAGATATTTAAAATTTGAGTTGGTTATCTAAATAATATTTTTAATAAAGAGAATATTAATTATCAAATATCATAACTTACCCCAAAAAGAATAAAACTTTTCAACTACTACAATACTTTTTATTGAGTTATTGCATGACTCAAAAGCACACAAATAAACTAAATAAATAGAGAAAAAATTCTATCACAAAATAAGTAGTATAGTTTTTCTTTTGCTCTGATGTAGTTGCATGGCTTAAGCCCTCATAACTAGTACGTGTAGCACTTGATGTTTGTATTATTTTTAATTATCTCAATCATCCTATGATTAAATATGCATATATGAGATAGGTTTTAGATAATAAGAATCATCTATTGATTCTTTTTTTTCATTAATTTCTTTTTGCTTAGCAAAGTTGTTTTTTATAGAGTGAAGTTAAAAGTAATATTCAAGTAAATATAAAACTAGTTCTATAAATTATCCATAGTCATCCATATGCTTTTTAGAGTAACTAATCTTTCCATTTAACTAAAGAACAATGTAGTTCATCATTATTCAAAGAAATCACATCAATTCAACTTTAAATATTTTTTTAAAAAATTAAAATTAAGCTTTCAAGTAACTTCATATCTTTAAAATCACTTATAAAAGACTTAGTCTATAAAATTTCTTCATTAACTTTATCTCTAAAAGACAATAAGTTTTAATATTAAAGTTTTATTATTAAATATATTCAGATACAATTGATATATTTAAATATTATTATTATTTTTTATAATTTGAAAAAAGTATAACTCTTGCATATAATTTCTTATATTTGATGAATAATAATCTTTTAGGATAAGTATAGACTAAAATGCATTCACCTTTTTAAAACTCTTTGATGAATTTTTTATTATTCTTCTACTCAAAATACTTGAAGTTATAAAGCTCTATTTATTATTATCATGTAATATTTTAAAAACATATACAAATAAAAATATAAAATAAAAAAATAAAAAAAATAAGAAGATGAAGAAATTATAAAAAAATAATTTAATAATTATAAAAATATTTTTTAACTCTAATCAACTGGAATTCTGATTAGATCTTAATAATCATTATAGATGTTTTATAGAGTCTCGTTATCTGATTAATGAATAGAGAATATATAATAAAAAAAAACATCTTTTTGTGAAATAATTTTAATTTTTGACTTAGGAAATATTTTGAGATTGTTATATTTTTTTTGTAGAGTGTGAGACATTTCTTCTTTGAATAATATTATTTTTTTATTATCTAATTTGATTTTTTTTTATAATAAAATTTTGTTATCATTATTTATAAAACAATTTAAAAATCTGAGTAAATCATATAAATCTTTTTTTCATATAATTAATCTAAATAAAAATTATTTTGGATATAATTAATTGTCTTTGTTCTACATCTATTTTGGTCATGACATGGCTCTATGTATAATAACACTTTCCTTCATTAATTAATAAGTTTTTAAAAAGTTTCTTATTAATTGGATTATTTAAATGGTGATTTGATGTTTATTAATTTATCAACAACTGTAATTTTATGCTTCTTTTATTAATTTTCCAGCTCATAAAACATATGCCAGCCAGACAAATTTGCTAATGACAAGTTTATCTGTCACAGATTTTGTGGTCAAAATTAATACATGTTTTTAAAATGGGCAAATCGCAAAAAAAAGCTTTGCTCAAAAGAGCTGCAACTGCTAAATAAAATAAATATTTTAAAAAATTCATTTTAAAATCCCTAAACATTAATTAAATATTTTTGAAAAAAAAATAATTCTTCGTCGTTTGATTTTTTTTGTTCTTAATCACAGGGAAACGCTGCCGTAACGTCTACTGTTAATTATCTGTATTATTTTATGGAAAAATGGCTCAAAATGCTCTGATGTTGAGAGATTTTTATTCACTTAATGATTATATTATAAGCGTGACATATATTTTTTTCCCAAAAATTATCTTCTTTAAACGTGTTTTAAGTTGGTTGAAAATAAATTACATTTTTTCAATTGCTCACCGATTAACTAAAAAAATTAAATAAATGGAACAAAGTTTGATCAAAGATTTGATATTTCTTTGTTTTTGATTTTTGACTCAATTATAGTGTATATCATGCTTTTTCTCTTTTGTTCAACTTTATGATTTGATTGTTTAGTTTAAGCAAAATTTGATTTTTGGATCTTAAAGAAGTGTAATTTTGTTTCAAAATAATATTTGATTTTTTTAATTCTATTCAAAATTTTGATAATATTTAGGTAGATTTAATTTTTTAGTTGACTTGATTGAGATCAATCGATTCGGATGACTAGTTTTATTAACAAATCGAATGTACGTTCTTAAATTTTGGTTTATATTATAACACAGTTTTTTTGTAGTTGTAATTGGATAAAAATTCTTTTAATTGTTTTTAAAAGCCGTTATTCAAAATTCATTTTCTCTTAACTCAATTTTAGACAACAACGATCAAAATATCCATGATAGGGGATATCTATGAACAAAATCACATGAATTAAAGGTAATTGTTTTAAAAGTATTTTTTGTATGCTCACAAATTTGTAAGGAAATATGTGCATTGCACATTTAGGTTGTCGACTAGAATTATTTGATGTTCATTAAGATAAAGGTTGAAATTAAACATCAATGAGTCTCGCATAAATTAGACAAGTGATGAGTTATATTTGTTGAAAACAAGATGTTAGTTGATTAGAAGAGTAAAGAATATATTATTCATTTATAAAAATTCATAAAAACAACTACTATTTTTTATATAATAATATTAAGACTAAGATACTAATATTTGATAGTGCATAAAACATTTATAATTTCATTGTTGATTAAATAATATTTATTTCTTTTGAACGTGATGACATAAAGTATTACTAGAAGAGATAAAAAAACTTTCACAAAGAAAAGAAGATTCAAGAAATCCTATAGATTTCTACCATGGGTAAAAGCATGAAGAACAAAAGCTCGAATGATACAATCACTCTGTCGCCCCAAAATGAAAGACACAATCTCGTAGTTCTCGATCTATGAAGACGAAGAAGGCTTCAAGATATGTCTTAAGCCCAATCAACCGCAACTCTTTAAACAGTTGCACAACTGTGTTCTTTGCTACGATTTATAAAACTTTAAAAAGAAAATTACAAGATATATAAAAGCATAATTTTTATATTTCAAAAATAAGAAAAAGCAAATTAATGTTTCCTCATTGATTGAACAACACTACATCACCTCTGTGCTGAACCATCATCACTACACATTTACCACAAACAAATGGAATGAAAATAGTCCAATGAAACAAACCTACATTAATTGACTGCGATTGGTTTCTCCTTGGACAACATATGCCATTCTTGGATAACAGCAGCTTGGAGAGCAAAATGCTCTGCTTCCTCTGCTGTAAGAGTTGATAGTGTAGAAGGCCCCTCAGGCTTACCACTTTCATCAACCTCCTCTTTCTTTTTCTCCTCATCTTCCTTCTCTTCCTCGATGGGTTTAGGAGGTTGTGGCGGCGGCCTAGCTGCCTTAAGCAGCGCTATTCTTTCCATGGAGATCTTAAGCCTCTCGGTCGCAGCAATCTTCACCTCGTCTTCCGGTACGTATTCGACACCGCCGTCGGTGATGTCATCCAGCCAACCCTGTATGTCTGATCCAATTTCCTTGATTATGGATTCATCAGACGAGCGTACAACAAATTTGCACATCATGGTCGTGGTCTCATCGCCAAGGTCCACATTTCTGCTCCCTTCGCTTGCACCAAATATCATCATACCCAGGAAACCACCAAACCAAGTTTTTGCAGCATAACACAACTGTTTGAAACAAACATAAAAATGTCAATATCATCAATCAAACTTTACGGAATGAATATTAAAATTATTAATATTATCTTAAATTTTAAAATATATTTTAAAATATGCAATGAAAGATCGAATAACTATCAATGACAGAAATAAATGAAGGATTGTTATGAATAAGATAACTATCAATCGAAAAAATAAAGAATGAGATGTTATAGTGATACATTCATAAATATGTTATGTCGACTTAGGGTTTTGGTAGCTTTTTTTTTTAAGTTGTTTTAAGGACAACTTTCTTCCTTTTTAAAAACTCTCTTATAATCTTTAATGATAATAAATTTTTTTATTTGTACTCTTTCGTGGTTTTTTTCATTTGGGTTTTTCATGTAAATATTTTTGTTATTTGATTTGATTTGCTGTGATTCGATCTAATTTCGTAATAAACTGTTTATTTAAAAAGAATGACGAGACTTAGAACAGTGGATACCTGAAAGCCAGCCACAGTGCGTATAAGATGAGAGCAAACTTGGTGGAAAGGCTTTGATAAGAGGGATTTTAATCCACTGAGAAAGGGGGATGCACCACTTTGCTGTGCAGCAGTAGCCTTGAAGCCGCTACCTTCGTATATGTACGTTCCTGTGTACTCCAAAATAGATGGCAAGCTCGGCCACAGACGAAAATACTCAACTGGGGAACATTTATGGGGCGAAAGAAGGTCAGTTAATGGAACTTTGTAAGGCTGACATCTTAGTATTACAGGGTCTCCTAGTTCTGACTTCAAAGACCGCTTTTGTCTCATGATCTGAGCTTCCTCATCTGCGTAATCTCCCTCGTAATCAGAAGGCACGATGCCATAAAATGGATAGTATAGAACTTGAACCCATAGGCCACATCTCTCGAAGTGGGAGACGCCCACGGTTACACTGCTAAGTACGGGATCCTGTAGTCAAAATCAGATGAATAATAATTTCACATAGAAAGAAAAAATCAAATCACAAATAACATCGAATGCATGCTAATTAGTTGTTCCTCGGCAATGTTTCATCTCCTTCACTAATGCAGTATGAAAGATAAATGCATGGCTGAGGACAAGTTACCTGGGAAACAAGATTTCGTAGCTGCCGCACACCTTGAGAGTTGTCCATGAAATACAAAGCTCCAGTAAGCCCTACCCGGATGTCCACTCTATTGAGCTCTAGTTCAGTTAAATTAAGAATCTGTATTAATTATCCAATAAAGATGATAATTAAAACCAACACATGGAGTAAACTCGAATTCATTCAGTCAAAATTGACATTATTAGCACTTGAAAGCATTTTAGCTTCACAGCGAACTAAGTTAAGTGGCATGTTGACCAATTCGTAAGATTCTGAAGTAAATTCGGAAGGTTACCAAAAAAATTAAAATTAAGTTCTTCAGCACCATTTAGATGAAAGAAGAGGTTTATGATAATCACCTCATATAAATAGTAGATGAAAGCACATTGAGCTCGTTTAGATAAATGAAGGATGTATGTGATGCTTGCTATCAAAATCAAAGCACTGGACCTTGGTGACTAAGCAATACAAATGATAAAAAGAGTAGTAGAGAAAAATAGAATTAATATTTATAGTTTTAATTGTTGATCTATGAGGTGAATGATCACAAAACTAAGCTTATTCTATTTAATAGTTGCTTGAGTTAATAAGGACTTGCAGTGCTTGTTAGTGAAAGAAGTGAATAAGCAAGGCACATACAACTTGGAGTAGATTGAAGTTTGATGACTTTGCTCAAAAACTTGGTTCAACTTACTGATCTGAGAGCCACGTGGACAAAATCTTTATGGCATGACTAAAACATCTGGAAATTTACATCAACTATATTACTTTGATAGAATGTTAAATCTTTCTTTTTACATGATGACACATAGGATTGCAATTTCTTCATACATACTTGCATATATATTAGATCATCTGATCTTGTATTATAATATCCTAGAGCCAAATAAATCTTGGTTAATATTATTGGAAAGTATACTTGACTCAAAGGAAGTAAATCAATTGATACAAAGATAATTATCTTACTGGTTATACAATCATACAATTCGATACTACTTATTGTACTTGTATGTCTTGTTTTTTTAGCTCTGTCTAAAGTATAACTCTGTTTTTAACATCTTTAGTAATTGTGTCACTTTTGTTTTTTTAAAGATTTAAGATATAAGTTATAATAATATATATTTCAGGTTTTATATTCCTTTTTTTAGCTATTGTAATTAATTTGAGTGACAGTTATTGGTTTTTCCTCTGAGTACCATTTACTCTTAGCTACTATAACAAAAGAAAACAAATTTAGTAAAAACCTGATTAAATTAACTAAGGATGAATATAAGTACGAGTATAATCCAAACCACTTAAAATTCGCGTGAGCATACATCTATTTGCTTCTTGCATTGCTTGTGCTTTTATTTCACAGTAATGGTGCTTTTCGTTATCACAAAAAGGATGTTTTTCAAGAAAAAGAAAATTCTTGAAGTTTTTGAAGTATTTTGAAAAGATATTTTAATTTCTTTGCTATCCTCTTGTGTAGTATTTAAGCTCAACAATAATTATGGACCAAAACCATATAATCAGATTTACCATAGAAAAAACAAAAAACTCCACATTTTCAATTGGAGTTGCAAACCAAAAAAAGAAGATAAAAAAATAGAATTAATATGGATGGTTTTGATTTTTAGGTTTATCACCACAATCACAAGAAACCTTAGGTTTTTAATTGGGGCTACAAACAAAACCAAATAGGTTTATCAACCAACCGTTTTCCTCAATCATGCAAAATCATCATATAACTAAATGAAATTAGGATATCAATCTTAAATAAGTAGGATATCATCTATAAAAGTCCATCAAATATATCAAGTTCTCTTGAGAGGCATAAGCCCTCAAGGAAAGGTTCAAGAACGAACGCTAAGATCCTTCGAGAGGGACAAGGCCTCGAGTAAGGTTAGCTAGGCATTGAGGAGGGTAGCATAGATCTCAAGTCAATGAACTCGATAACATAAGATGTCACTGATGGGTTAAAAGAGAAATGGTAGGCCTCAAGCATAACTTAATGATCTAGAGGATCACCTTCCAATCCTCAACAATTGCTCTCCAAGGCCCAAGGAAAGACAACAAGTATCAAGGCCTCACGCAGCTCAGCATCAAAAGTTGGTATCGTGAGCTCAAGTTGAGGTGACACAATGCCTCAAGGAGGAACCCTTGGAGAATGTCATGCAAGTCTAGAAGATTAGGTCTTGAGGTGCTCCAATGTTCCAATAGCCAATCTAGACACAAAAACACTTGAAGACCTCTCGTGTGTAAAAGAATAGTAAAAAAGAATCACCAGCAAGCAAGAAGTATGGAAGGTATTTCCAAAAGAGCCACAGGTGCACAAATGGATGTGCGGAACTAATGCACCTTTCAAGATCAGGAAGAAGGATCTCATAAGCTACGGGATATCCTAGAATTTGAGGAGAAACCTTAGAAGCATCTTAATTTCAATAACCTTCCATGTATCAAGGGTTGTGCTATAAAATTAGCTGAGGAATATCACAGCTTCAGTAACAAGGTGAACAACAAAAAATAAAGCATTTCAGTAAAAAAGGCCACTTCAGAAAAAAGACCATCGTAAGCCAATGAGATACCCAAGCATAGAAATTTTAGGTCACTTCCAAAGCACTTGTCTTTCTGATACGAATAGCCTGTTAAGTTAAGAAGCAAGGTGCTTAGCTTGAGCTCCGCCTGGCCAAAAAGCCTAAGACGCTAGTGCCTCAACAAGTAAAACGGTCACTCTTCATGACAATAGGATACATTGCAACCAACAATATTCCTAAATTTCTAAACCATCAAAAGGATGATGACCAATCAAGTTACATGGTAGTATTACTTTAGTCTCTTTTAAAAGGAACAGGGTTCAAATCTCTTTCAGAAAAAGCATGGCGACGAACATAAATAGAAACAATTATGATAGATTATTACTAGATTCTATTCATTGATAATCATTCAACAAACTCAATTTAGTAGGCAGATAAAAACATTTCACTAAATAAATGCCACTAGCAAAGTATGTTTATAGTCATCATCAAATTGTCCTTTTTTGTCTGCATAGTAAATTTACATGCATGAAATATGAATTTGTAGACCAGAAGTGACAAACAGTAAAATTGGGAAAACAAATAAAAAAGAAATATAACAAAACAAACTAATTTACCGAAATGAAAGTGAACAAAGGATTGGAAATGTACTGGTAAAGAATTTTTTGTAATTCATTTACTTGTGATTTGAAACAGAAGAAAAGCAGGAAACATAGTTTTTTACTTCTTTGTCCTCATCTCATCATGTTATTTTCTTTATTTTTTGTTCTCCATAAAACTCCACTGCTTCAAGAAATTCTTGCAAACTCCCCCACTCTAAACTGAGGTTAATAACAACAGCATAGATTGTGGACAAATCTTGGTATCTATTAGGTCCCAACGGATTATCCAACCCGAGATATGGGTTTTTTCAATGGCTTGAATTGATATACTTGTGAGGATCATTTATGTGCTAGTTAATTTAATTGGGCAATTAAAGTGTTTTTAAATTTCTTTTTTAAAATGTAACATTAAGTAGAAAATTTGTTTTGTGCTACTTAATTTAATAAGAAGCATTCAGCCACAAGTAAAATGCTCAAGTAAAAAATACACACAAAATTTTTAAAGTGATTTAGCTCCCATCAAATTGAACCTTACATTCATCCCCAAGCCAACAGCTTGAACCTAGCACTATTGCTTCAATTCTTTTGTTTAAGCTGGTGAAGAAATCATTACACTCATGTCCTTTTCCTGAAGGCTCAAACACAAACTCTTGAATTTTTTTCAGGACTCATATCCAACCCTTCTTCATTTTTTTGCATAGCTCAAGCCTAAACTATCTTAAGTTTTTTAAGAGCTCAAACTGAACTCTCACTTGAGTCTTTTGGGGGGTCAAACTCATCCTTCTCTTCAGTCAACCAACCTCTCTTGAGTCTTTTGTAGGCTCAAACTCAACCCTCCCTTAAGCCTTTTAAATACTCAAACTCAACCCTCACAAAGCCTTACACAAAACTCCCAAGCTCACAAGCTGAACCAAGGGATGATATAAGTAACTTAACGAATTCCAAATTACAACTCAACACAAATAAGAAATAGAACAAATAAAACCAGCAAGAGGAATTAAATTGAGTTACCTGAGAATGAGTAAGAGCTTGTGAGTGAAAAGAGTGTGTTAAAGCAAATAGTGAGTGAATGCAAACTATTCTAAAATTGCACCTTGAGATCCTCCAAATAAAGCTAATGCTTTGTCCAATAGTTTGACATTAGAAACTTCAATGGATATGATGAATAAGCAATTAGAAGGAGGCTAGAATTCACTTCAGGTTTTGCCAATGCAAGTTTCTTCTTAAATTTTACCAAAATGCTTTTCTAGGATCATTAGATTTTCCTTTTTTTTGGGTTTATATAGATGCAAACTAGTTTTTAGACTTCCCTCATGCCTCCAATGAATGTTGCTAAAAGTCCACAATGTTCACTTGAACGTCTAGACTAAAATCTGCACTAATCATTAAAACTATTTACAAAATTTGCTAAACTAGATGTAACATATGTTATAAACAATGTACCATATACAAATTTTTGTTTTAAAACTTCCTATATTGCATACCTCTAACCCACTTGAATACCCCAAAATGACTAGATGTACTGTACGTGGATGAATTACCATACGTGAATTTTCATATATCACACATTTCCTATGGGTTCATGGGCCATATCAACCAACTTCTCTAAGCACCTTACTTTTATAACTGAAATACCATATGTAAAGCTAACATGTTGTACATTATAATTTAACATACTATATGTCTTATTCAAAATTTCAACCATGATTTGCTTAAATCCCTTAAATGAACTATGCATAATTTGCTTTTGAAAAACATTTAAAAACTCACTTTTCCTTCAATTTAAAAGCAATGCTAATGCAATTTTATGAAATTAACTTAAGATTTGCATAATTCATAAAATCATGATGATTAGCTAAACATTAATAACTTAGAGCTTGCATGAATCATTTAGCAAAAGCAATTATAACTTAAGGCTTATGCATGATTTTGCATGAACAAGAATCATTTAGCAAACAGCTCTTGCTTTACATTTGTTACTTTTTTTATAGTTGAAATCAAAAGATGGATCAATCTTAACTAATTTCAAATTTATGGCACATTTTAATGTATGATAATTATCAAACAAATTGTACATGCCATTGTTAGCTTTCAAGACTTGCTTAAGAGTAGATACAGCACATCATCATATGTTAATAAAATATCTTCTTGATATAGAAGAACTGTTTCACCTAAACTTTTTGGACAATACCTGTACATAAATAGCACAAAAATTCACTTTTGGTCTTGATCTTAGTTTTTAAATGTAATAGATTGTTAATGCCAAAAATTTAACCCAGTGGTTTAGATCAAAGAGAGATGACATAAGTGACATATCCAATGGCACATATAGAAGGAAACTATGCAGAAAGGTATCATATTTTGTAGGTAATTCATGACAATTAAACTTCCAATGGATTAAGGTTGGAGTTCCAATGGTTAAATATCCACAATGATGAAGTATACTGTAAGATCACCTTATCCAATCACAATTAAGCTTGGGCTATTCCTCTTTACAGATACTTGTGAAGCTAACTCATTTGTTATGATGATCAAGAAGAACAATAAAAACTAACAAACCCAAGAATCCAAGAACTGTCAAGAAATAGGAATTGAAGAAACAAAGATGGCAGAGGTAAACATTTGGGAAAGCCTAGCTAGAGAACTTGACGTGCACCTCCGAAAGGAAGAGTAGGAACCAACACAAAAGAGCAATGACCACTATCGATTAGAATTAGAAGCTTGAAACCATGCAAATTAGTGATCCTAGTCCCATTTTGATGGTGAAACCTACTAGAACTAGAGAGGTAAGGGAGGAAGGAGGTCAAGAGAAGCCATTCACTCTAAGTACAAGCGAAGGAATTAGATAGATGATCATCAATATTGAAATTTAGAAGAATATCATCTTGACAAGTCTTGTGCAATGGCTAGGTCTCACCAAAACTTCACACCATTCAACATATTATCTGGGATGGATGCAAAAGGTCATTAACCAAGATTGAGTAACAATACCAAGTTTGTAATAAAAAATGATTATGAAATTACACTAAAAAAATACCCTATTTGTATGATAAGTATCCTATATTTTATCATTGAGCATAACAAAATAATTCAAGAAAGACGGGACGAAATATCTCGTGTCATGAACAAGAAATTTTACTCCTATTGATTTAGAAGTTCAAGCCAAACGAAGGGTACACATGCTTGCCAAAGCTATATTCTACTTAGTAGTTCAAACAAAGAAGCCCAATGTTTAAGATAATCCACTCTTAGGGAAGGAAGGACATGCTAAGATTGTAAAAGCATTTTCGCGTTCTAGGCTTAGTACTGATGAGATTGTAAAGGCTTCATTGCCTTATTTGGTGTGAATAAAGTAAAACAACTTCTTTGTTATCACAATTTGAGACATGAGATTAGTTTAATTCTAGGATGCTTGTGGAAGTTGGCCTAATGGTCTAACCAAACTACTAAAAAAATATTGGCATGCTTTATTTTGCATTGCTCTTTAATGTTGTACTTGTTTAGTTGATTTGTTTTTATTGTCATAGTAAAGTAAGCACTATATTAACTGAAAAATTTGCAAAGTATAATTTGCCCTCTTGGTCATGCCTAAAGCCAACATGATTAAAAGAAAGCTATATGTTTGTCTTATATATCAACTAATCATACGAAACTAAGATAGATGTCAAAGTTAAGCTGAAATCAAAATTTGATACATTCATAAGCTAGTTAGGAATGACTCGTATTGACTAACAAACTTTAAAGAAAGTGCTTGAAAGAAATCAATTTCAAAATAATTGGATATCTTTTATAACGTTCCCATGGGATATCTTCCATATTTTTTTTTTAATTAGAATTCTTATTCCCAAGTGCTACTTTTTCTTATTTATATATTTCTTATGATTAGTTTTGCTAATTTAACAGACTTCCTTCTTCATATTGTATTATTTCAACAGAGTTAAATGAACAAGAAACAATTATTTCAGGCATTCCACTGATTCAAAAATATTTGATTATACAAATCATATCTTGTTGACCTAGTTCACTGAATCAAATTACATAATATTATCAAATAGAATTAGTTTAAACCAACCACCTATGATTGAATTGAGCTAAATTCATGCAACCACTTTCAAAGTACATTTGCCACTTTTGTTATAATTGAAATCAAAAGATGGATCAATCCTAACTAATTTCAAATTTAGGACACATTTCAACATATGACAACTATTAAAAAAATTGTGCATATCATTATTCGTTTTCAAGACTAGCTTAGGAGTAGATACAACTCATCATTGTATGTTAAAAATATCTTCTTGACATAAAAGATATGTTTCACCTAAAATGTTTAGACAAAGCTCATACACAAATAACACAAAAATTCAGCTACAAAAAATTTCACAATCAATCTAGGTGAACAAACCCAATTACATCTAACAAATTAAAATCCAGGTTTTCTCTTAATAATTGCTACTTTTTTAAGGTAAAAAAGGAATAAAACCTCTTTCTTTGACATTCACATATACCTTATTAGTCTACTAAAATATTTTCCCATGCTCTAGCTACTTAAGCTTTAGGCCTAAAACAACTCCATATAAATTTATTTCTTAAATAAAAATAACCTTTTCCAAAGTTACTGCACAAATTATAAAAAATAATGTTGTTTTTAGTTTTTTGAAAGTTGACCATAGCTTATGATATATCAAACTACACAAAAGTTTGTGAAGACACTTGAAAAGGGCAATCCATCATCCTAGCAATAACAAAAAAAAAATGTCCCTTTGGGCCAAAAAAAAAGACAACACCATTAGTATTTTATGTACATATAAGACACTTCAAACTCTACAAAAGGAGATGCAAGGAAATAGTGTGATGCGCTGCCTCATCAAATGAACACCATTGGAGCCCATCATGTGTGCTAGCAATCATCAACAATAAGTAAACCTCCAAACTAATGCCCTTTACCAAAATTTCCTGTTAACAAAAAAGACCACTCTAAAGAAAAAATAAGCTCAATGATGTGCATGGCACTAGAAACTTCTTGGACTCCTATGATGCCCAAAAACCCTCCATCATGATTGATAACAGTCACCCCAATGCCAGCCATGCCATTCTCTAAAACAATGTTGTCAAAGTTGGCCTCGACCCAATTCAAGCGAGGGTGAATCCACAGTATGGAAGGAGTGTTAAAAAATCCATGGAGGCTAGGGGGATTCCAGTGCCAATGCATGAGGGAAAGACTACTTGACAAAGTAGAAAAAATTACAATCATAACCACAAATGTGAAATGAATGGGCCAATAGCCTTGGAGTTAGCTCTTTGGCATAGACATGGCAAATAGGTCTAAGCAGTTTCACCACGTTCATCCTGTGGAGGGAAAACAGGTAGTTTGGTGCTTGTAAAAGGAGAGCATGGCATGGCCCCCACATTAGTACTGTTAACAGCGATGCTCATCATCAGTCCTGTTAACTCTAGCAAATTTGCATTGGGGTTTATGTTAATGCTCTCCTGGCTGCAGCGATGCAGCCTAGCTGCTTCTCTTTGTTGTCCTAGGAATGCAAAGCTGTTGAGGATCTGAAACAAACACCACCTTCCTGCAGCTTGCTCTACAATGCCTTCTTCATTCTACACCGCCTCTACCAAGGATGGTCAACTCCCTCATCGACCTATTGCAAGCTATGGCCTCCTTCACTCCAACTTAAGCATTTGTCCACCCAATTTTAATATCTTTAACAATTCTTTTGGAGTAGAACAATCAACATATTACTTGCTAATACTTTTCAATCATTAGTACTGCTGATTCCAGTGAATTTGCATTTGGTGTATATCAACACTCTCCTGGCTGCAGTGACATGACCTAGCTGCTTCTTTTTGTTGTCCTAGGAGTGCAAAGCCACGGAGGATTTGAACCAAGCACTAAGGCTAACCATGTGTCCACCAATTCCAAACATTCCAACAATTCTTTTGGAGCAGAAGAATCAATATATTATTTGCTATTGGATGTTTGATATAATGACAACGGGGCAGCAACGTAGGAAATGCAAAAAGAAGCAGGCAAATGCATCAAACAGATGAATAAGATGAAATTACATTGGCCCAAAAATGAAGCCATTACACTGAATATACTGAAAAAGAAAAACAAAAAACAGATTGAAATTATCAAAATATTATGATCAACAAAAAGGGATTAAAATTGCCACAAAATGAAGCCAGATACATCAAAGAGATGAGCTTGATTTTAAATTTCAATGGTCCATAAATGAAACAGTCGCTCTGAATAATTTGAAAAAAAACATTAAACAGTATGAAATTATGACGATATACTTGCAAAGAATAATATAAGATTCAGATCTATACCATAAGACCAGGGGATACCTTTAAATGCAAGGTGATTCTACCATCAGTTGAGTCTGCCAAATGATATGCCTCAACATAGCAAGGATCACTGCTACCAGTAAGTGTACGTGCATTTGGAGGCACTTTGAGTTGAGTAGATTCGATACCATTTGTTAATAAAAGGCTTAATTCACTAGGTTCAGGCCTCCAGAGCTCTTGAATAGCCTTGTGTACTAATCCTTCCAATTTTCTGTCCTGTGCTGCAGATGTCTCATAGAATTGAACCGTAAGTTTATGGTGGCTAAATGGATAATCTCCAGTAGTTTCACCTACACCTGGCCATCTGCAATGTTTCAATTGTCATTGCTCTAGAAGAGTTATTAAACAGAACTACTGTTTTAATTCAAGAAAACCAAGCAACAATCACAACAATGAAATCTTCTTCTCTTAGCAGTTATGAAATAGGGCAGGGCAGAAACAAATATTTTCATCGCTAACTGAAGCTTTAAGGCCAACTTAATTACCCAACAGACAAAATCTCATATGGATGTTTGCAAAAGGTTGACTGGCAGATACACAGCACTTTGAGGGTATAACAGTCATTTCAAATAATTATTATATGCAAAATGACTGCTTTATCCTCGTAATGCCTTGAAAGTACTGTGTTTGAATGCAAAATTTGTTGCGGATGTTAATAAGAGTTTTAGTTCCTACCTCGCCTGAATCAAAAATAAAGAAAAGAAATAGCACAAACATGTAGAGCAAATTGCTGTTTGGATGCTGGTAAGCATTCTGAGATTATTAAAAGCCACATTCTCAAATTGATTATTAATCAGAATGAACAACAATTCTGTCTCATAAAGATGCAACAATATGCAACAGACCTTAAGAGAAACACGCATGCAGTATTAGAAGATACCAGAAACTTAACCTCCAACAAGGACGTTTTTTACTACAGTTGGACCCAGGAAGCAACACTCCGGAGTCCAAGAAGGATCCTTCAACAAGAAGAAAACAGCTTATAGTTGTTGTGGTTTCAGCAAGAAGAAAGCAGGAAGGAAGAGCTGCTGTGACTTCTGGGAGCTAGAGAGAGCAGAGGAAAGGCCATGGCATTGCCACAAAGCAAAGCAAAACAAAGAATTGTCGAGCTGCAGTTTCAAGCAAATTGGTAAGGATCTAATTTTTCTTTTAATGTTGGCACGTTTTATCAACGTTATTGTAATGAAAGTATAAATTCTTCATTTGTATGTTGGATTCAGGACAGCTTGAAACAAAGGTTTAGAAGTTTTGAGAAATTTTGCAAACAAGTGTACTTGAAACTAAGTATGAAAGTGATAAGATCTTGATAAGTTGTGCATAATTTTTTCTATCTAGAAAATGAAAGAAAAAGGAGGAAGAATAAAATCAAATAGATCCTCGAAAACATAAGTTGAGGAAGCAGCGGTTGGAACAGGAATAGAAAGTTTTAGAAGGAAGCTTGGTGGAGAAGCTTTTTCTTGCGGTTACTATTGTAGTTCTATAAGAGCTCCAACTAGTGCTATTTTAGCAAGTAGAAACCCAAGGGAAGCTCAAAGAAGCCTGTAGCTACATTAGAGGAAAGGGAAGAACAATAGCTGTAACAACAAAATTAGATGTGTGCAAACAAAAGAAACTATAGCTATAGCTGTAAGTAGAAGCTATGAGGAAGAGGCTATCTGTAGCTTAACCACCAAGAAAGACGTTTTTCACTGCAGCTGGAACAGGAAGCAACAGCCAGAAGTCCAAGAAGGGTCCTTCAGCAAGAAGAAAACAGCTCTTAGCAGTTATGTTTCAACAAGAAGAAAGCAGGAAGGAAGAGCTGCTGTGACTGTTTGGAGCTTGAGAAAGAGCAGAGGAAAGGCTATGGCGTAGCAGCAAAGCAAAGCAAAACAAAGAATTGTTGAGCTATAGTTTTAAGTAAATTGATAAGGATCAAATTTCCTTTAACCTCGACTGGTATGTTGAACTTGGAAGGGTTTGAAATAAGGGTTGAGAACTTGAGATATTTTGTAAGCAAGTGTACTTGAAAGGATTATTATGAAAATGATAAGATCTTGATAAATTGCTTACAAGTTTTTATATGCAAAAATAAAAGGAAAAAAAGGAATCAGATAAATCCTCAAGAATCCAGATAACTGAATTCAAATAAATGGTAATGAAATATTGATAAATTGAGCAATTTATAAATATTTTTTACTTACATATGCACGTATTCTAATAATACTTATGGAATGCATTTAGCATGATAGAGTATATATGCTATTAAAATAAAGACTAGATAGAGATATATGATGTATACTATGAGTGAAATTATCAAAATATAATAAAAAAAATGATAGAGAATTAAAAAAAATAAATGAAATAATAAGTCGTATAAGTCTAGTGTAAGTTGTAGTTATAAGATGTTATAATGTTATGATATAATATTAAATATGACATTCCTAAATATCATGATATGAAAAGAAAAAATAGAAAAAAATGAATTATTTTAAAGACATAATCTCATAATTTTCATTATATATGAAGAGACTTAATGCGGGATGTTGGTCATACAAGGTATTAGTTATATGTCATGTTATGAGATGGCATAAAAAATCTCCGTTACCATTAGTATTTTGTATAGGACTGATATATAGAGATAATATGATTGATATGTCCAAAGATAATGCTAATACTTTATGCATGATTTGATATACTAAGAACATGATTTAATTAATATAACTGGCTAGCTATGATGTCTACAATTATGGAGATCTAAAAATAATGTGATTAGTTGCTATATGGAGTTGAGATGAGATGCAATTATGTATATGTGATAATAGTAGTGTTGGAAAAATCTAAGCACAACTTGAGTAAAAAAAAGGAAAAAATAATGAGTTTAAGATAAAAAAAAATGAATAATATTGTATGATATGAATTTGATAAGTATAAAATATATATATATGATTTATATGTTTATGAGTATTTTAATGAAATCATATTCATATTTTTATTTATTATTATTTTTACTTATTCTTATTTTATTATAATATTATTAAATTTTATAAAGTTTATACCTTTACATCATAATTCATGTCACAAATACACAAATAGAGTACTTAGCATGTGAACCAAGTCATTTGATATATAGAGATATTTTGGGAATATTGCATCTTTTCTAAAATAGGTATACATGTGATATTTCACTATTGTATATTTTATGAGAAATTGTTTAATCATGGTTTATAATTCAATCTTATTCGTTGCTCTCATCTAATATGTAATTATATAATTGATATTATTGATCTATGCTGATTTATCATTATTATATATATCATTGAGTAATAAGGCACGTGAGATCTGACAAAAAGAGAGATAATAAATAAAAAAGAAGACATATTGTTTAATTAAGAAAACAAAATCAATGTTAGGGGACATTATAGGTACAATAGATTACCTTCACCTGGTTTGATGAGAGAAACAAAGAAAAACAAAGGATTTCCATTTAAGGCTATCTAACCACTATATATTGATGGTTAAAATTTAATTTTTATCAGTTATATAACCACTATATATTGATATGATTGAAATGTGATAAAGCTTCATAAATGGAAATAAGGTTTCTTTGGGATTAGTAAAATCATAGGAATTCTTTTCAAATATTGATGAAAGTTGGATGACAGAGATAGAAAAATATTACATATTCATAGCTATGAAGACAAGTGCACACAAATATAAATGAGATTGATAATTATGATGCATCATGCAATTGTATAGCAAATAAAAGCACAGTAAAAAAGTAAACAACTTGTAATGGTAAAAGCAGGCTTATTACAGACCTTCTCTCTGGATGATTTGTCACATATTTGATAATTTGCAAAATATAACGGCACTGATGCTTGTTAACAGAATCAGATAATGTGCTATTTCTAAAATCTTCAAGTTCTTTACTCAATAGCAGCCCAGCTCTTGCATTCCTTGAACCTAGACGTTGGGAACAAAGCAATACAGCTTGGACATCTTGAAGCCGGTTAGAAGTGATTGCAGAGGCATCATTATTGAACAACACCTTGTGTATGTTTGATATAAGGATGTTTAGTGGATCCTCTGGATCATCAGATAGAAGTGGATCTAGGCCTTCAAGATCAAAATGCTCTGCTATAGACCAAACAAGGCGTGCACAGATCCTTGGTGTATGAACCTAAAATGAAAAAAATCAGTCTGCTTGGTATGACACATTATTTAGTTCATCAAACAAAACAAATACTCAGAACAAAAAAAATAAAGACAGAAGACGAAGCAGACATATGTGCAATTGCATTGTTATTACTGAGAAGAACACAATCTAAAGTTTCTATGCCCTAATAGATTATCAACATATATTCTAGTCAATGATGAAAAATTTCACTAGTTCTCATCCTTAACATATTTATGTTAAGAAAAAAAGAGCAGGAATTGATAGAAGATTTAAGCACATATCATTTTTTTATCAATGAGAGAACCTGATTCCATTGAGTTTAAAAATGACCAAGAATTTAAACATGTTTTATACAAATAAAAATTCAAAAATGATCCTGATCATAACATTTGTTCTATTTGTGTCAATTTTTTAATTTTCATAAAGTTTGGTTTTTCTTTCAACATTTTCCAAACAGTCATGTCCAACAATCCACTTATTTAATTCCTTTTTAAAGGCCTTTCAAACTTCAAAGTCAATGAAATATTATCATATATTTAATAGAAAAAGGATAATCAATAAGTTTAATACATGTATTGGAGGTCCTTGAGTTGGGCGTATCCAAATACTGCATGTTGATGGATTCATCTTCATTAAGGATCACCACTTAGAACCTAGTTACCACTTAAGACATGTGCTTCTTCACTCTCAAATAAGAACTGTATTAGAAGCTCAATTACCTTAACGCGACAAATATCAGATGAGCTGATGCATCGCAAGTGTTCAAGAGGATAGCCCCCATACAATGTATTTGTTACCAGCTCTATAAAAACCACAGTAGATTTTAATATCATGATCTTGCTTCATTAAGATCAATTTTGTTTATAGTTTATGGATGCAATAATATTCTCAAAAATGCTTTTCAGTCATTTTTTTAGCATCAATATGTAAAGCTCCCAAGGAAATTACTCTTCTTGTACTTTTTGCGATGAAATAATTGATATTCCAACGAATCTAATCTATAAATAATTACAAATTAATATTAGATTTTTGTATGATATGCTGTCTAAAAGATCCTTTCTATATTTAAGTTATGACTAACATTTTTGTGAGTTTCTTGGAGAGCTACCCAAATCTGCATAAAAATTAACTTTTCCAATATTATATGTTGGAACAACTAGAGAGGATTCTTCATTCACTACTAGATAACAAGCACCGTCTCACAAATTTGAGTAGGTGCAAGTACGTCGCCCACATTGGGTGATTTCTACAAATTAAAAGATAAAAAAACTAAAAATTACTTGAGAAAATTAACTATCATATTTCCAACATACCTTAGTTCATTTCCAACACTCTAATAAAAAGAACTTTTAGCATTCAGAATCTTATTCAAAAGCATATGCTGCTAACCTCACGGAGATCTTTGAGAAGCTGTAGTTGTAAATTTCGTAGTCTTGTCTCATTCAAAATTTGGTCTTGAGAAGCACCATCTTTAATAGTTTTCACACCTCCTCTTGTATCATATAGATGACAAAGCCTGACAAGCAACTTCAAATAGCAATCTATAGCATAAGTCCGTCCATCACAGTCCCACATAACACAAGGCCTACAAACTTCAACAACTTCCAAGGCACATTCTGTCCAATTTAATGCACCATAGCCAGTTCCATAAGCCAAAGCACCAATTACTCTGCTCTCAGTACCAGAATTTCTCTGTTCAGGAAGTGGTAGAGATAGTTGGAAACAACTTTCCACCAGTGAAGCCACAAGTTCTTCTCTAAACAAGCTTTTACTTATGATAATGTTGAGATCATCCTTTATTCTAACATCTTCAAAAAGCGATGCAATATCTGTTCCTGGAAGAGGTTTCTGACCTCTTCTTACACTTTCCTTGGCAAAAAGATCTACACAAAGTGCTGTACGACAAATGCATGCCAAAGCATGCATGCGATCTGACTCAGCCCTCAAATTTCTTACCATAAGAAGAAGCCTCTTAAACAATGAAACCTGCAAGGTAAGAATTTGGCAATTTCAATCAGCTATAAGATAAAGCTTACATGTCAAGTTCAAAGAATACCAACTACTTGCAATTAGTGAGGTCACCTAGCATTTAAGATGTAGGATGCAAACAATAGGTTATTAGGGAACAAACACTAACAAGCGAAATGTCAGCTAAAAGTCAGCAAGTAAAAGGATAAAACATACAGAGATGATCCAACTAAAATTACATGCATTGCAACTACAATCATGCTTATAAAGTTGAAGTTGTACATCAAGCTCTTTGAAATGATGCAAAATATGATGCTATGAAAGAAATCATGTTTGAAAAAAATGAATACAAATTTCACCTAAGATTTGAGTTTTGAAATTATAATAAAATATCAAGCAAAAATCTACAACAAAAACTTGAAAGATTAGACCAACGAAAGAATGTAGAAAAGGGTCTTGAGAAACCAAAGTGATTTATCAAGCTTACAAAACACAAAAACAACTTTAGGGTGAAGTTAATTGTAATAATATATGTACATATGGCGATGGATATTTATTCATTACACTGCTGATCTATGAAATACCAAAAAATAAATTAAAACTGTTTCTCTTCATCTACAATGCTCAAATATGGTTAAGGACCAAACTCATTCTACAACTATTTCGTTACCTATAATATAATCATAAACAATTGAAATGCAAAATACTATCAAATTGCTATAATCATTTTATTATAAATGCTTACAGAAGACAAACTTTTGTGCATTAATTGCTTATTGAAAACAGGTTAAAAGTGGAGGTAGCACTAAGTGGTTAAAACAAAAGAGTTGGATCAGATTGACCAACCGTGAGTAGCCCACCTTTGGCTGGTCATATGATCTACCAACAGAATTAATATGGAGAGGTACTGCATTACTGTGCATTACAAGTGGAGAGAAGAACTGGCGCTAGAGGACAGCACATTTTGTCACTAGTTAGGAAGGTTTGGAAACCGAAAAATGCAGCAAAAATTAATTTAAATGAACAATTTTGTGTATAATTGCAGTTTCTAGAAATTGGTTGAGCAATAATGAAAAGATGTGTGAGCAAGTTAGAGTGGAAGGAAATGTTTTGGAAACAAAAGTTAAGTGCATGGATTACAAGTAAAAGTGTGGGCTTAAGGTGAGCAGGTTAAATTCGAAAAACAAATTATTTGCCTTTTGTTTTAAAATAAAGGTGCTTATAGTTAATGAACTCTTAAAATCACTCACAAAGACAAAAAGTTTGATAGCTTATACTTCAAAAAATAAACACCAGATTAAAATTTTAAATTATAATTGATGCCTAAAACATAAGTTTAATCTGAGTAAAAGAACTTTGAATGCCTTTTTAAACAAAAACAAATAGGAATGATCCTTTGATCCCAACAAGCATATGATGTTTAAACCAATTTAAAACCAAAGCAGCAACCCCAAAAAACAATAAAAAACTCTGAGCATCACTTGCAGGTCAAATCACAAAACAAAACAAAGAAAGAAAAGTTAAGTTATTCAAAATGCTTCAACACTCAAAACGAAGGCACTATAACAGCCATAATGTCAATCAAGCAAAAACCGAACTCCAACGTAAAGTTTGTTATTCTCATTCTGAACTAAAGTGGGGAATGCTTTAGAAGCATACACGGCACAATGCCTATTATATGACCAACCATATATTGTAACTGGACTAAATTCTAACTTTTGAGAATTCTAGCATAACAACTCATGGTATTTTACTTTTGTATAGTTACTTCAGCACCAAACCACCCAATCACATCAACATGATGAAATAAATATAAAAACATATCAAAACATAAATTATAATAGAAATTCTTTAGCTGCAAATACATTGTTTGTGGCACATGCCCATATCACATCAACTCTCAAACCTTCAAAAAAAAGACAGCTCCAGCTACTATATCTAGTGACATGGTACGTACCCACAACAACAATCATAATCCATATGAGAGAACCAATCAAGACCTATGAATAATGAAGTATCAGCAAATTTATAGCATGTTCCACTATGAAATTGAATTGTATGTTTATATCATCTTTAAATGTATTAGCAATAATAATAACATCAAAAGTTATTCTTAAACGATGATGTCACCATTTGTGATTTAGGTACGAATACAAGAGTGTTTCTTATTTTCTAAAACTGGACTTGATAGTAGTTCACAAAATGCGAAAGCAAAGAACATAAGGTACATTATCAAGAATTATTAACATGATTAATATAAATTCTGACATTTTGAGAATTCAGAACTTCTTATATCCTTAAAATCTCAAGCAAAGTAACATTTGCCTACCTCCCCTCTACCCTACATATTCTAAACCATTGAGGACAAGGGTAATGGAAGATTCATAGCTCATCGCTAGTACAAAAGCAGCATCAAGAGCTAAACTAACCACAATGTAGCCAATTCCATTTTTAAGATCTCTTGGACCAACTTTGTTACTCGTTCGAAGGCCTCTATTCTTTTGTATTAATCCACTATTGCCTGAAGAACAATACCAGGGAAAACAAAGGGTTAAGGAATGGCAAGTTTAAAAAGGTTTTGTAAATTCATAAGTCAAAAGGTATCAGTTGAATAGAACTATGCTGCTTTTTAAATTGCCTAGAGGTTCATCAACCAACAATCTCGTGTTGCTATGTAGGAGGAATACTCCAAAGTTTTGGAATCAACTTTCCAAATTTTCTTCTTAACATCGAAATGTTCAAGAGGCTACATTTTAGCACATGTTGTGCCCTACATGATAAATGAAGGATTGTACTGACCACAGAAGAACAAAGATGCAAGTTTGGCATCATATCCCTAATGAATCATTTATAGAACATATAAGTTTACATGGTATGACAGCAAGTTCACCCATCGAACCAACTTCAACGACCAATCTTAAGTTCAAAGGGAGACATATCCAACGATAGCTCTCTATCGTCTTGTAGTGAGTAACTCAAATGAAGCATTTCTCAAATTTGTTAGTTCACTTACTCTTTTCTTTATGTATGAGGATTGGACCTGACTTATTCAAATGGGATTCTTAGCTTTCTTTTTTTTTTTAAAGAGAAAAGGGGGCCCTGTTTTCAACCCTTTTCAAGTGAAGCGATCTCATCTTGCATTGCAAACTCCCACTTGTCAAAATCTTCTAAAGGAAAATTGGGCAAACAAGTTGCCAGTAGTATGCTTGACCTTTCAAAGCATAACTTCAACAACTATAGAAGATAGGCCTTTCGCAATGGTATATGGCACAAATGTGTCCTATCAAAGGAGCTCAATTTTCCCACGGCACATCCAAACCAGCCAAAATGATAATGGCTGTAGTTTCTCAAACCAAATGATGAAGCCCAACTTTGGCACTTGACATGCTAAAAGAAAAGTGTTTGAAAGCAACCTTAAAACAACATGACCAAAGGAGAACAACCAAACAATACTTTCAGTGATCATCTAAGACATTAAGACTTCTTTAAAGGGGAGCTAGTCCTATGAAAATGTGAGGTGTCACAATGGGATGAAAGTACCAAAAAACATTATTGAATCAAAAGGAGAAGGTATGTCCATACTCATAAAGATAATAGACTAACACTAAAGAAGAGAAACCCAAAACCTAGACCAAGTACACCTCAAAAAGTATTATCAGTAATGTAATCTCCGCACTAATTTATATCCCTCAATTCCATTTATAGAAAAACATTTATAATTCTATAAGTTTTATTTGTACCATATACTTACTATCTGCAAATCCTAAACAATAACTCAAGCATCTTGCCAACCTAATACCACCTTAGTTGACCCAACAAAGTCATAGCACTCCCAAGACAACAATCTAGACCCAATCAAATACCTCAAATGATCCTAGCCAATCTAAAAAAGGCTTTAATAAGTCTAGCATGCATCGAGCACCTTCAAAAGCCCTAAACAAACCAAGAGGGCACTCATGACACTAGGCACTATAACTCCAACCTATCAAGACAAAGCTTCCTAAATCTTGGACAACCCAAGCAAAGCTCTAGCAAACCCAAGAACCTAAGCTCCAATACCACTAAGCACATTAGAGTTAACCCAAATCTAAATCCCTCATGTGAGATTCTCAGAGTGGGCGAACTATCGTGAGCATATAAGAGAGCAAGAACAAGTCAATTTTTTCTATAAGACTAAGAATATTCACTAAAGGATTTGCATATTTGAGCATAATACGTTTCCACTAAAGAGCAAGGTAAGCCTCTATTTTCTAAGCAACAACCCTTTCCAAGAAGCAAATCATGCAAAAGTATTGAAATTTGGCTTAATCCCATAGAACGACAAAAACAACCTTCTTAGACATTCATCCTCTACTAAGAGTTGTAGTCTCTCCTTTTAAATGACTCCCATTAGGAACTTTTTTCTTTGAGACTTTCTTCTTTGGCATCATTATCTCCTCTTAGGAAGACTTTATTTTATACTTAAGCAATTGTTAGCCTTCAACACACCTAAAGTGAATTAAGTGAGAATTTTTAGCAAATCCACAAAGGGAACTTTAAACGTCAAGTCACAACCCAAATCACAATAAAGTAAAATAGGTAAAGCATAGCAAAAGTTAAATGCAAGAAGAAAAAGATGAAATTTTTAAATGGTTCAACTTTTACAAAATGAATCTACATCTACTCTCAAGCCAATTATATTAAGCATATTCTCTTCCTTCTCTACGTTGCAACTACTAATAAAGAAACAAACATATAGCAATGTTTTACTTGAGGCTAAAACTTAACCTTCTCTCACTTCCACACAAGGCTTAGAGTGGGCACCTCTCCCCACCAAGCTTGGAATTGGCCAATTGTTCTCCACACTAAGCCTAGAGTGGGTTATCTCTTCTCTCTTCAAACTAAGGTCAAGGTGGACACTATAACATTTAGCAAGATCAAAGAGAAAATCTCACAAATCTTTCAAAAGAGTTAAAGATACATTGATTTCTAGATTGAACTGCAATTAGCTTATGAATGAATGAGATGCATAAATAAATCTCACTAATTTAAAACTACAAAAATGCAAAATTTTAGATCTCAAGAGCTTCTCCAATGATTGTTAGCAATGAGCCTTTCTCCAAAGTTTCAATACAAATTATGTAAAACATATGCAAGGTATACAGTAGGGTAAGGGTCCTATTTATAAATCCTAAAAGTTGTTTAAGCATTCCTAAATTCCCTCAACATTTGCTAAATATCCATAAGTGTCTCGACCATTTCTTGATCTCCTTCTATGTTAAATGGAATGTTTAGAATGATTAAAACTAAGATATTTTTCAAAACAAAAAATCAATCCAATTAACCATTAAGAACAGTTAGACACTCAATCATGGAAATAAATGCTCCTACAAGTCCATCAGACTGTCCATCAAATAATTCAATGAACTTCCAATGGAAACTCTATTTTCACCTTATGATTATCAAGTTGTCCATCAAATGATCTGATGGCCTTCTGATAAAAACACCTTTCCATCTCAAAATTTATTAACCCCATTAAATGGTCCAACCTCTCATTAGAATCGAATTGATAATCAAACAAATCAATGGTCATCTAACATAACATAATTTTGATGACCAATTTTTCTATTTATTAGTTTAAAGCTTCTAAAGATACAACTAGCATCGAACCAACTACCAGGCTAGTTATCGAGAAATCGAATGAACCTATCAACAGATCAACCAAATTTGGGCTTAATCCCAACTTCTAAATCTTTCCCGTCGAAGAGTCCAATGTTGATCGAGCTCAAACAATAGATTGATCGAATAGTTCGATGAGTCCATCCGACACATGAACTTTGACAACTAGAATTCAGAATTTTGTGAGGATTTATTTAGATAAGTCTTCAACGTGCAATGGTGTAAAGCTGTGAAAAACTTGGTATAAAAGTGATTTTCAAATACATGAAAAAACCAATATTTTTAACTTGAAAACTAAGAATTTATGTGATGAACTTGAGCCAATGTTCTAGGTCAATTTGTATAAATATCTAAAACTAATCAAAACCCCAATTTCACCTTTATCTTTAGTTCTTAAGCTTTGTTATTTTGCTTCCTTTGCATTGTTTGATTGAACTATCATCATCTTTATACAATTTCAGTTTTATGGATATCTTACAAGATCATCTATCGTAATGATTTTATGCACACACTTGGATGATCATTAATACTCAACTAGGTTGTTATCTTTAAAACATAATAGAAGTATCTTAAATTCATAAGACTACAAACAACAAAAGAGCTTCTTCTGATCCTCACTTCTAGCTTCTCAACCTCCAACTACAACTCTTCAACTCAAGACCCACTACAATGGCCTCCAAGTACATGCACACGTCTTAATCCTGCTAAGAAATAAACCCTAAGGTCATGCAATCAAGGCAAACCATGGCGCGAACACCGATTACCCCCTTGTATCACAAGGTCATCTCATGAATTACTCAAGCTCATCATTACTTGAAAAGTCAAAAAATGAAAATAATCTACAAAGGCTGTCTTGATGTCAAAGGCAATAAATCCTCTCCTATCTATGCTTACTTTGTCATACAACTAAAGGTCTCCCCAAGAATCTCCTTAAATACCAACTCTAAAGTACTATTGGCATTTCACCTTCCTTAACTTCCTCCATGAAGAGATCTAAAGTACTATTGACAAGCAATGCATTGTATATTTGGGAAAGTCGTAATTAAAGGAAGAGAGTAATAGACTTTCCTCATGCTTCCCTTTTTTGCCCAATTCCTTGTGTGATGAAAATGATGGGCAATTTCCCACTCTAGAAGGTTACAACAACTTTGTCTAAGGCACAAAAATGACTACATCTATTTTATTCATCACCTTTTCAACAACATAATTGTCATCCACTCCGAAGAGTCAGTGATCTCACCTTCCAATTCATTACCCTCTTACAAAGTTCTACCCAAAGTACAAAGGGCTTAAATAAGGGCCATATCACCTCATTTATGTGTTAATCCATGGCTTTCTCCTCTTAAGAAGCAATCTTCAAATAGTTCATATGTCTCAATCAAGTAACCTTCAATCTTGAAGCCATAAAATCACTTGTCAATATGGTATGACCCAAGGAACATAAAGAGTAATTCCACTAAAAAACTTATTTAACTACTTTGATTCATATCCAAAAAAATTTTGGACCCTCTAGACAACCCTCCTAATCTTCAACAACACATCATGACTCTTAAGAAAGACCATGCATAAGTATCCACTTATCCCTCCAATAAGCAAAAAGAAGATAACAAATCAAAAAGCTTTGTCTCCAAATAGACTAAGAAGAACACCATCCTTAGGTACAATATTGGATTCATTCAGCATATAGAAGTACCACAACCAATGCAAGATAATTGTAAGGCAAGAAATTGGTAAAACAATTGCGAAACAAAAAATTATGACAGCCACATTAGGATTAGTAAAAGTCATCTTGGAAGAGTAAATAAATGCCAAGAGAAAGAAACTCAAAAAACACAATGGTCAGCCTCTTGAACTCAATGTATGGGCAATCTTCGATGCTGGGAATAGCGATCACTATCTTGTCATCAGGCTTTAATATGGAGGCATTGAACTTGCAACTCCCAAGAAATCTCTACATCAGATCCATCATGGCTGCAAAGGAAGAAAAAGCTCGAAGACAAGGAAACTTGGGTGAAGAATAGAAGGCAAAAGGAAAAATGAAAAATTTAATTGGCCACTCCATCACATAAAGCTCAATGACAATGATTCAGGAGAAGTTGAAAGGGCTCCAATGCAACAAAATTGCTCATTGAAGACTTCTATTTACACCAGATCCTTAGATACCATATTAATAGCCACAAAAACCAACAATGCCCTTACCATCCTAGAGGAACCAAAGAGCCTTTCTATCGATGCTCCTCTGCCTTGATATGCTCACCCTCTTCTCTTGAATGTTTTATAAGCACAAGTCATTGACGTAGGACACTCGCGTTATGAGAAGCTTTCATTCTTTCAACCAGAAACATAGAATGTGAAATCAAAAGCATCCATTGTTTTGTAGAGCATGTCATTAGCACAAAAGAAAACTGAATAAATAGACAAGCAAAAAATAACAACAAAGATCCAATAATGGAGCATGCTCAACACATCTTTTGACAACAATTATATATATATATATATATATATATATATATATATATATATATATTGAAGGCTAACCTAAAAATGTTACACAAAGTCTTCAAGGATCAATTACAACAAAAAGAAACATATTGTTGCAACTAACTCATAAACTTGGACAACCATGCACCATCCTATGAGATTATTGAAGGTAAAAGCATTGTTTTTCCACCTTTATGTGGACGCAACTATTGTAGAGCCTCAATAGATACCCATGAACAATGGGATTTGCAAGAGTTGCACATATATCTTTCCTCATAAGCTCGCCAACAATCAAATCCGTTAAGATGCCATAAATGACTATCTAATATGCAAGAATGTCCCAAATATTAGAGTGATGAATTGCCTTCATTAACTTTGTTGAACCTGTCTCAAGCGTTGCTTAAAGAATTTCTTACATGCTTTGCTCCATGAATGCCTCAGAAAGATACTTTTTTGTTTCCATCTAGAATAAATCGTCATGGTTCTCCTACAAGTTGGTCAACTACACATTGTCTGATGTTACAAGCATTGAGTTGTGGCCTCCAAGCTCCTATAAATCATCCCAAATGTCTCAATCTACCCAGTAGCCTTCATCTTCTTGCCAAATTGCTTCTGTCAATAACCCAAAACTTTCTCTTAACTAATCCTTGCAATGACATTCTCCTTGGATAGCTTTATTCTCATCCAAGATAAGTAAACTACAACTTTTGACAAAGTTATTATCAAATTGCCAAACTAAAGCAAAAAGCAGCATAACCTGATCAAAGGTCACCTTCAAAAGACATTATCCAGACTAAAAAAGTTTCCCACCAAAGCATGGCTCTACCTAGAAGAACAAAGAACTTTCATTGCAGCCAAAGGCTCACAGCACACTTCTCTTTCACCACAACATAGTGGAGTTCCATGGAGTTGTGTCCATAGAAATGGTAACATGAGCAGCAATGACAAATCAAGGAGCTATCACAATGGACGAATCTTAATGTCAACTTCACTCTTTGCCTTTCCCAGGGTAGCACCAAACCTGTAATATCCTGGAAAAAAAAAAAAGAAAAGAAGAAAGGACGCACGGGCGTCGGACGCGAGGCGATCCGACGATGCCACGTGCGCCCGTACGCCCCGACCCCGAGAGAAAAAAAAAGGGGTTAAGGACGGCGTAGTCCTTCGTGCCGAACCATGCGAAGCAGCGGAGAAAAAGAGGAGTAGGGATCGAGGGTTTTTTTTTCCCCGCAGCAGTCTCCGTCCCGACGAAAAATCGGAAGAAGGGAGTAGTCTGGCGGCGGCGATTTCAGGTCCCGAGCTCAGCGAGGAGGGGAACCGGGTAAGTTCCGAGCCCTTTTCTCTTTCCCGAGCCATTTTCTCTCTTCTCGAACCGTAGAAGGGAAAGTTTTTTTTTAGAAAGGTTTTTACGGGATTTTTGGGATTTTCGGGTTGTTGTGCAGCCCTTCTCCTTTTTGCATCCCGAGCCAGGGAAACCGCGGACAGCAAAGGGAAAAAGGAATTTTTGCGGTGCAGCCCTTTCTCGTTTTCCGTGCCGAGAAAGGAGGGTTGCATGCGAGTGTCGGCTTGATCCGAGGGGAATTTCTGAACCGTGCAGCGGTCGCCGGCAGCCTCCGTGTTAAAAGGGGGAGTCGTGCACGAGGAACCAAAAGCAAGTCCAAGCGAGAAGAACAGATAGAAGAGACTGCATAAGTGTGAAGAAAGCAAACTCTGACAGCACCTTGTAATTGAAAGAAATGAGAAGAAGAGGAAGGGGAAGGGGAAGAGGCCAAAGAATGGCAGGACCCTCAGGACCTCAGGTAGGTGAATTTATTTAAATAGTAATGTAAGTAGTGATTGTTATTTTATTATAAAAGCATGGCTTTGAAATATTATGGCATTATATGAAAATGAAATGAGAATTTGCAATATGATACAATGGTATAGTAAAATATAAAGCATACCAAAGAAAATGTGTAGAGGTATCGATTATGCCTCTTAAAGGGTTAAATTCCCTAAAAAGAAAAGTAAAAAAAAAAAAGAAAGGAATTGACCCTAGATCGCATCCCAGTAGTCCCCGGACATATGAGCACCAGCACAGGATGCTGGGCATGATGAGATGGCATAGAGACCTCCCCCGCATTGCTAGTACTTTGTGCAGGGCTGAGTGCGGAGGGATATGATGAGATCGAGACATCTCGTATATGGCTACCACTTTGTGCAGGGTTGAGATACGGAGATGGTCCGACGTGATAGAGATCGAGACATCTCGTATATGGCTAGCACTTTGTGCAGGGCTGAGATACAGAGATGGTCCGACGTGATAGGCTTGGCCAGCCACGATATGCCTACGGGCAATGGTCTCTAGATGAGATAGATGCCATAGAGATGTGATATGATATGATAGGGATGGGGGATGTGGATCATGGGGAAAGTCTGGGACCCAGCAAGAAAAGAAAAAAAAAATGAATAAGAAAAAAAAAAGAATTGAAAAGAAGGAGAAATGAATTGCATACTTTGCTTGATTCATTACATGCTGATTTCAGATTTATCTTTGCCATATTTACATTTGAGTTATAGCATGTTGTTAGATATTCATCATGTTATATCCTTGTAGCCATAGCATTCACCTACTGGGCTTTATAAGCTCATTTCCCCTACTTACATTACAGGACATGCCACTGATTCACAGAGAGAGGGTGCTTAGGATGGTATGGGACTTTGTACAAACGTATCTGTTATTTCGGTTTTTGTAATTTTTGTACAGGATTTCCCAAGTGACAGGTATGCATATATTGAAGTTGCTGTTGATTATAAAGGTAACAGTTTTATTTTGTTTGCGTCACCCTCGCCTAGTTTTACAGTTGTGTCCTCAATTATATGCTGCTATGCTCTGATTAGCTGATTTTATCAGTAGATTATAGTGATAGTTTAGGCGGGGCATGACAAAACCTCTTTAGTTTATCCATTAGAAAAATGAGAAATAAAATGAAGATAATAAAAATTAAATCCCAAAAACAATTAAAGAAGCAAGAGTGGCACTACATGGAGAGCTATGGCTTAAATAGCTATTGTGAAAACTAACTATTGCATGCTTCACCCACACTCACCATGCAATTTAATAGGACTTCCAAAAACCTAAATTCGACAATCCACATCACCATAATTTTCCACCTAAATGAAGGATCTGGCCCCGAGAGGAGAATTATAACCCAAAAACTGGATGCAAGTAGTATTGGATTCATCACCCAACACTAGTTTGAAGGAACACAATAAGACATAGAAGTTATAGAGTGGATCAAGAAGTGGTACATACAATGAATCATTGGAGAAAAATGCACTGCTAGAAGGAATTTTTAGAGCCTCCAAGACTCCAAGAGATCCAACCATAGCATGTCACCATCCATAAGCCTACCAATAGCCACTACTCATGCTTTGTCAATCCAATAAGAGCTACATATTCCATCAGTGGAGAGCTCGAGCAATCGCATGATGATCTGCTGTATCTAGAAGTGCTGATCCAACAATTGAAGGGGAATGTGGATCATATCAATCGACTACTTCAAGCATCATTGCATTGGCATTTTCAACACATTCCCCCTGAAGGTTGAAGGAAGTTTCTATCATTCCATAGTTGATAAAAACGAAATAAAAGCAAAAGGCATCACACACTCACCCCTTCTACAAATAACATTTTCGTACAAAAGAAAACTCTAATAACCATCCTAAAAACATCATAGACTATCTCTCGAAAATGTTGTATGTATTCTTAATTCTACCAATGAAACTAGATATCATGGTTCATACCCTCATAAAAGGGCTTTTACACAAAAAAACTTGTTTTGATTGCTTTCTCTTTCTCTCCCTATTTCTATCTACCTTTACCACTCATATAGGTCTCCAACCTAGAATAAGTAAATCTCTACCTAACATCCTCATGTTCACAAGTTCCAACAAGATCATCAACACACATGCACACAATTTTCTAATGGGTACAAGAATTCAAGCAATTGGAATACGTAGAATAAAACTTCAGATTATATCACTAAAAATTATTTTTCTCACAACAAAAAAGTACAAAACTATAACTATGAAAAGTAATATTACATAGAAGTGGTGGTATGATTGATTTAATCTAGCATTTAGAAAAATCAAGTCATCAGACCAAATTAGCACACTTTAAGTGCATGTAATAAAAAATACTTATTCTAGTTGCCCTGGTCAATGATGCTCAATGAGACTTGGTTCTCTATTTAGGTGTTGCAAATTATGGAGAATAATGAAACTTCCAAAGCATGCAATATATATTAATTCGTTGTGCCCAAGTTTAAAATATTCTATCAGGTATTTAATACTTATAATATGAAATCTGGTCTAACAATTCCCAAATAACATTATTTTTTCATAGCACAAAAGGGTATCACTTGTAGATAAGTGATTTATGGGCTTTTACACCTAATAACTTCCACAAAGATGAGCTATTCACTACCAAGTTATTCAGAAGAAGTAAATGAAACTCATTGCTTAAGGCAATAAATGATAGGTATAAAATACCTGCATGCTAAGATCAAGGAGATGAAGGTTGGTAACAACAGCTCTGACAATGCTTTCTCTAGCAGAAGAAAACTCCTGTCTGTCCCAAAGGGTAAGAATCGCAATAATTGAAGCCGACGCCCACTCTGGCTTCCCACCAGGAACATCTGCTAATGACAGCATGTTAATCCCCACTTCAAATATCAAAGGAGGATCTAGTGAACTTAAGAATGGCAGTAGATGCGAAACTATATCAGAAACTCCAACAATCTTCTCCGCACTCAAGCAATCAACTGCACTTCCCCCGGACTTGGAAAGCTTCCGAAACACATCAACCGCACCGGAAGCAACCGACTTGGCCGCATACATTAGAGGAAAGACGGTGATCCTGAAGCTTTCAACAGGTAGGATTAAAGACCTATGCATCAGAGCATTTCTCTTCTTCCACACAATATCAATCGCATTCACAACCCAGTTCGAACGTATGGCAAGCGAATTCTCGCTATCGATGAGCTTATCACCAGCAAGACGGCTCATCCTCTTGGATTCAAACTCTTGAAACAACCGCCCGATGGATTCAAATGCTATCTTGCATACAGTGTCGGACCGGTCGAGCATGTTGTTCCCAATACGCGTCCACCAGTTGGAGACACGTTCGAGGAGGCCAACGCTGTTCTCGCAGAGGAGTACCAGATCGTCGCGCGCGAGAATGCATCCTAAAGTCTCTGTGATTGCAAAACGTAGGTTGTCACTCGAGGAGTCGAAGCAGCTCGAGATCTCCTTGTGGCAATCGGAGATGAGCTTGGAAAGACGGTGAGAAGGGACGGCGGAGAATATAGAAACGGCGGCAGCGGCGACGTCTGGATCGGGAAAGTCGAGATCAGTACGTACGCTTGAACATACGGTCTCCCAGAGATCATGCGTGAGGCGGGTGGTGCGGATGAGGTCGAAGGCAAGCTTCTTGCAAACAGCGGAGGAAGGGGAAGCAATGATCTCCTCCACGGTCGACCTAGCAACGGCAGAAATATCTCGCCCTGCAGCCGATTGCTGTAGGGCTTGCAGGAGAGCCCCGGACTGCCGGAGGGCGTCGTTGGAGCGGAGGTCCGCCTGGATCTGAGCGATGAGGATGTCCATCGCCGGTACGATCTAGGACTCCGATGACGATGATATGGAGGATGAATGGGTAGCAGTTTATTTTGCCATTGATGGTCACCGGCGGTGGTTGACCAGTGTCTAGTCTGAACCGGAGAGTGCGACCGGGTACTACTTGTGCTCGCTTATCGGAGATCCAGGCTAACTTTGTATTGGGCGAAGACATTACTGTTCATGATGGGTCGGAAAAAGAGTTTTTATTCTTTTTTAAATTGAATATTTGCAATATATATATATATATATATATATATATCAAAAAATTGGATAATATATTAATTATTTTAGCAAAGAAAAAAATTAATTAACCTATCTAAATTGTCAAAATATTAGATCAATTTGTTATTCAAAGTTATTGATTATTGAAACACTCAAAAGGGTTCATCATACCTTCCAACACCTCCAAAATTCTTCTAATTATATCAATAAAATCATCCAATAGGCTTTGGCCTCTATTGATTGAAGGAGCATGTCCTGTGTCATCCATCTTATGTGTGGTCTTTAACTTATTAATTTTCTCATTAAATCATCTAATTGTCAAATAAATATCTAATACAATATAGGTTACATTATAATGTTAACTTTATGCTCACTCAGAATTTTTTTAATAATTTTAGCATTTTTTAATATGCGTGTAACAAGTCATATATAAAGTTCATATGATATTTATATCATTTTTATGTATTTTATTATGTTTACATTATTTTCTTAATAAGATATATTTTTGTTGTTATTTTACTCTAAAGATACCTGCTGTGAGTTATGTGAACATTCTTTATTAGAGTTAAAATAAGAATATTGCACTCGAGTTGTTAATAATAGAGAAATTATAATAACTTATGTGGTAAGAGAAATCTAAACATCTATCAATAATGTATGCTAAATAATTGGATAAAATAACTATTCATAATAGTCAATAAATTGTCTTGAGTGATATAATCAAATCTACACAAATGATTTAAAGATCATATGGGACAATTACTTATTAACTACCCTAGTTGATCTAGCGATAGCCTATGGCAGTCCTTATGCATTCAACCACCCATGAGAGCCACCTTTGCCTCTAATCCAACTTTCACTGATGTGTTTCCCCATCAAGTTAATTGTGGAAAGTTCATGTATTTTCAAACAAAGAAATATTGAGTTTAGTAGATTGTTGCATCCAAATGTATAAATTGATTTTCCTAATTATATTACATTATTTTAAATTATTTAAAATTATTTTAAATTTCTTAAAATATCATACATCACTAAAAATATATATATATAACACCTAAAAATAAGAAACTAAATTATAAAATTAAGAGTATAATTTATTAGAAATTTAATGATACTAAATTAATAACTATCAGAATTATCTATGAGACAAAATAAAAAATCAAAAATTAACAAAACTTAAATAATAATATATATTATAGAGATAATATATTCACGAAATTATTAAAAATAAATAAGCTAGTAAAAAACAATTATAAAATTTAGATAAGATGTGAAGCTTATAAAAAATATCAATATAAATTATTTTTGGAATGAAACAAAGTATCACGTTTATAAAATAAAAGGTAAAAAAATAATAAGATAATAATTATTTAAAATATATAAGGTAGTCAAAACAATTATGAAATTAGGATAAGTTGTAAAGCTTATAAAATAATCTCAATATAAAATTATTTTGGAGTGAAAGAAATTATCACATTCATAAAATAAAAGGTCAATAAAATTTAAAAACTAATAAAATAATAATTATTAGATTAAATATTTTATTAAAAATACTAAATAATAATAAAAAATGTGAAAATTAAGAATAAATTGAAAAGACCTAACTTTTGAGAAAATGAATCAAGAGAATTCCTTAAATTATTGATGTAATAGCTTTATTTTTTCTTTATTTTATTTTTGTTGAAAGAGCTCTTTGAGATGAGTCTAATGGTATTTGGTTTGTAATTTTTTGAGTTCTAAGGAATAATATGAATTTTTAAAGATTTGGATAGATTTGTAATATTGAGGATATATTTGTCATTTTGTAAATGTCGGCATAGTTCTATTCATTCTGGCGGAAGGTATATTTGTAATTTTAAAGTTGATGGCTGTACTTGGTATAAATGCAATTTTAGGAATTTCGGCGCAGGTTTATTTCTCCGGACGGAGGATACACGTGCAAATAAAACATGTGGAATGGGTGATATGCAAAATGCAGTTCACGAATCGAGGACTAATCAGTTTCGACAGCGGCTATAAAAGCCGAAACCCGGGTGCGTTTGAAAAGCACTTATGCAAACTTCGACTGCAAGGAGGTTGTCGGAGTGCGAATGTGAGATTTCTAACGACTGCTGCCGTGCTCAGCGAGGTTCCGGCACGCTACAGTAACAGTCGACGAGGATTTCCGTAAGGTAAGAAATAATTTCTTTGTTGTCGGGGTTGTGTAAAGCTTTTCGGTGAGCAGTGGAGATCGAGAGGGCGGAAGACGAGCCAGATTCAACCGATTCAGCGCGTGAAACGGCCGATCCAGCGCCGACGAAAGGTTTCGGTTTCGTCGAACCCACAGGAGAAGAAAGCAGTATTTTGGGATTATTTTAGCTATTTGGGAAAGGTTTTAGAAAGTAGTATTTTGGATTTGTTGCTCTTTGGGAAAGCTTTTAGAAAGTAGAATTTTTAACTGTTTGGGAACAATTTTTAGAAAGCAACTGTATGCTAATAGGTATATTTTAACTTTATTATGTTTGCATTATAGGTTTGTAGGACATCAAGAAGAATAAGAAGCGGGCAATACAAATTGTACAACAAATCTAGGTAGATAAATTCCTAACTCTGTGATATAGCACAATATTATATATTTTTTACATGGTTTCTTACTATCACATGGTACTTTTATTGTTACTTATGCATTTGCATGAAAACTGAAAATGAATAAATAACATGGTATGATAATGAAATAAAAATGAATAAACAATATGGAAAGAAAGGTCTTTTAATATGGCATAATTGTTTGGAATTATGATTGGAAATGGTAGTAAAAATGGATTCACATAGAACATTATCCTCACCACTAGGCTCAGCGTGTGGGATCGCAGGGTATCGATATTCGAATCAGATATCTACCTAGTGTTATGTGCTATGACTCAATGATGATTTACACCAGGCTCAGCGTGTTGGATCGCAGGGTATGGTACCATACCTGCTAGTGGCATTAGGCTCAGCATGTTGGATAGCAGGGTATCGATCTTCGGATTAAATATCTGCCTTGTGTTATGTGCTTGGTTGGATGCTGGCTAGAGGTCATTTTATTGATGATGATTGGATCCAAAGGATAATGCGTCAAAGGGAATTGAGCCTGATAATAACACACTATATAAGGAACTGACATTTCTTTTGTGATTTTTTATCTGGCATTATATATGACATCTGGTATGGTTTTAGCTTGATGCATATGATTCATTTTTACTGTTGATATCTCTTTTTCATAATTGGTTAGTTATTGTGATTTATCTACTCATATTTATAAAATCTAATTTAGTGTTTACATCACAGGTCATGCTACCACTGCACTAAGAGCTGAGAATGGTGCTGCTACAAAAGAGTCATTTTCATGAGATATGTGAGAGAGGGAAGGGCTTACTATGATTAAATGTTTAAAAACATTCCTTTATATATATATTTTTGGATTTTAGAGTTGGTGTTTGTCTTACCGTCGGGTCCCCACCTTGGATTTTGTTCTGTGACCTCACTTAGATGTATTATCTCGTGACTTTTATGATAAATTTGTTATATAGTGGTACTTGATGTAGGTGGGGGCTTGACGATTGAGCAATCGAAGAAAGATTAAACAAAAGATAAAATTTATGAACGACGATTTCGTATACAATATTCAATCAAATGGCTTGACCACTACAAATTGGATCAAGGAATGCTCGTTGTCTACTTTTTGTGCAACATATTCTTATTCAAATTGTTTTAGTTAATAGCTAATATAAGAAAAACATTTTTCTTAAAAATGATAATAATGCGATTTCAACATATCTTAAACAATCTTACGAAAACATAATATATTATACTTCTACATTACAACAATCTAATAACAAAATATGCATGTTTCTTTCTATGATTGCCTAAGAGTCTTATACAACTTAAGATGTTCATTCTTAAGATGACATTATAGTTTTTGTTAATATACTTTGTAAGAAAGTTGGGTATGGTCATAGATTATAATATAATAAGAGATGACGTTAAATTATATATTAGGTAGTGCCTATAATGACATTAAGGTTTCATAGAGGATTTTTATTAATTATTATTAAACTAGTGTGATGGTTGGATATAGGTGTTTGTGTCATAAAGATATTATCATTATTTTACATTCATATTTATAAGAGGGTTGAGAATAATTTTGAGAGTGATTAGTAATAAGAATGATGTGATACTAACATATTGATATATATTTGTAGGCAAATGTCTACCTTTTATAATATAGTAATAGATATTAATATGAAAATGATATACTATTTAAAAAAGAGATAATAATAAAAAAGAATCAAACCCAAAGTAAGAAAAAGAACTAATTAAAAAGATAATAAATAATCAATAAAAGACAAGAAAAAGAACTAATAAAAAAGATAATAAATAATCAATAAAAGACATAATAATATAAGTATATAATAAATATTTTCTTTCCTTAATAATCAATTAAAAAGATAATAAATATAAGTAAGAAAACCTCTGCATCTTTTCAAATAATATTTTCTTTTCTTAAGTATCTCTCTTTGAATAGCTCCACTTGTTATTATGTGAGGAGTCATATATACATATCTTTTTGCGGATCACTTGCACCAATTAAGCTTTAGAAAATTAAATTAATTTAATTTAATTAAGTTTTTCCTTACTCTTTTTCCCATAGTCAAAGCCTTCATGACTAAAAGATTTCGGAAAACAAGTCATTAAAAATGATTAAATAATAAGTTTAGTCTATTGACTAATTTCTTTCATTATTTTATCCCAACAATTCTCAAAAACATGTTAGCCATTTTTCAATCCATGAGCCCTACATATCAAATAAATTTTATAATACTTTAGGATCATTTAATATTTTTAATATTCTTTTATTCTTAAAAATATTAAAAATATTTAAATATTAATATCCCATTTCCTTAAGTTTGATCTTTAAAAGATATCTATTTTTCATAAAATTGGTACCCAAAGGCTTTTAAAATCTTGTATTTTAATATTTAAGATTCGGCTATTTCCTTTAATAGTTTTAACCCTCTTTAACTAATTTAAATGATTTAAAATATTTATAAAAAAGATAAAAAAATTAAAATGGCAAATTAATTAATTTGTTTAATTGATGATGTTATAATTCTTTCTTTGTTTAGAAAATTTTATTCTCAAAATTTAGATAAGAATGCTTTTTTAATTTTTTTTTCCAAATTTTAAATAATTTTTCTTTCTATTTGATTTGCCTATTAATTATTGGAATAATTTTTTTATTATTTATTTAACCTCACACTTAATTAATTGCATAGAGATTTTTATATTGATAACATTTAGTTCATGATATACTTGAAATGTATAACAAAAGCTTACTATATATGAAATTTAAATAATATAAAAATTGATCTCGAGAGCTTTTCCCATATTATAGCAATGACCATTAGTAAACCATCATGTATTTAACAAAATTTCTAACAATTCAATCTTAACTAGTGAGAGTAGGTATGCTAGCATAAGGTAGGAAAATTATTTATTAAGATTTAAAGTTATTAAAGCATTTCTAAATACTCTCAAACATATTTCTTATTTTTCTCAAGTTTTTTTAAGTCATTCTTTATTGTTATAAACATTAAATAGAATAAATAAGAAGTTCAAAAAAAATATTCTTATAAAATGTTATTAAAATTTGTTTGTATGACAGATTAATCATATGATCTGATACTTAGATGTTTATATTTTTATCTTATAAGATTGATCAATTTATTCATTAGATAGTTTGATATACTTTTGATAAAAATACTTTAATTTTTTATGAACTTATCGGCCTATCTATTAGATGATCCGATTGATCGTCTTCTAGTAAACATCTAGATTAAATTGTGATTTTTCATAAAAATTTATTAGATATTCTGACTAATTATCAGATGTCTATCAAGCAATATGATAATCATCATATGAAAATACTTATATAAATGATTTTACGAAACTTAATCTTTACAAGATATTAGAGACGAAGTACAATAAAGACGTCCAAAGAAGATTGTTAAAAGGAAGAGTAGGGGAGAAGGGGTGCTTTTCTAAGGAATGAGGGGTATGTCTATCAAAGCATACAGAAAGATGGGTACGTTTCTTTAAGACCCAAGAAGAAGCCGTCGCGCAGTTTAGCCTCGCCGATGCTTAGGAGTGAGACATAGGAGGAAGTATCTGCAATGGAAAAAGGCAAAGTTTTTGGTTGCTTAGTTGCCGTAGTTATCTTCGTGGTTTTGATGATCGTCACTCCGTCGATCCCGCAGTCGCAAGAGTACCACAACTTCGCTGATAAGCGCAAGCTTTTCTTTGGTATTTACGAATCCTTTTCTTGTTACCGCCGTATTATTGTTTCTTTGGTATTTGCGAGTCCTTTCTTCGCTCCATTTCTGGTTCTTGGATGTTCTCTTATCAGACTGAATATTTTATGCGTTAAACGATATTCATCCCCCGTACAAAGCCATTAGTTAATGGTTAGCCAAGTGTCCAGCGGTTGCTTTTACTTTTATTGACATAGGATTCTTTTCTAGTGTTGAGGAAAGCTCATATTGCCTGATTATAGATGAGGAGTTTTCTGAGAAGATAAATGAGATGCACATGATTTATCGTAAATCTGTAGCAGAGGCTGTACTTTAATTTTCCTGAAATTAGATTAGCTGCCTATAACGAATTCTGAATATTTTGGGATCGATCAAGCACATGAGATTATACTCTTGCCCATTTTTCAACCTTTGGTGTATTAAAGTGAACGCTTTGAAGCTTGAAGTTCGTAAGTTGCTTTCTTTCTTTTTTCATTAGTTGTTAACTACATTCAGAATTGATTGTTAGTAATCCTATGAAAACCATCAAAGTCTATTGGGATGTTCGGAGATTTATCCAGTCAACCTTGCAGAGAGAATGAAGTTGTCTGATTTGAGAATTTATCAAAACTGCTGTACAACTCTTGATTGCATTAACCAAAACCCCGTGCACCTAATTTAACATCCAAATTTAAGCTTTTAGCTCTTGCTACCATCTTATTACATCAAGTATGGTAAAGGAAACCTTTCTGATATAGTCAGAATTGGCAAGCCATTCTACTGAAAATAAGAATCTAATGAAAGATATTATGAACAAGATTAGGGTTAGGAGATTAATTAAGGAAGATTGATTGATTGCAGGTGTAGGAAACACTAAAGCTTTCTGATTGTTTTTTTCTAAATGTTATGTTAGTTATTAAGAACATACAGCAATAATTCGCATCATTAAAAAAATTCACTTACTGTTCTAGTTATTGTTTCTTTTCGAGAGCTATCAGTTTTCCTTGTAGTTTTATGTTATAGCTGTGTCCAATATGCCAACATTATATATGTACATTGATAAAAGATGCAAATTGGAAAGAAAAAACTCCGAAGATTTTGAAATTAAAATATAGTTTTGGGTTACTATGGTAAAAAAATGTGCAATTGTACTCCTTTTAATTTTTCCAAAGGAAATGTTAAATATTATATTTAATTATTATATTTTTTGCAGGAATACCTAATACATTAAATGTGGTTTCAAACTTCCCTTTCCTTATAGTGGGTATCGTTGGACTTATACTTTGCCATTATGGAAATTACTTCAAGTTAAGGTAATTAATTTTCCATCATGGTATGTTGTTTTAGTTTCTCTTTTCTTTGATGCGAAAAAGATATTTACATGATATTGTGGTTTATTTTGCAGCTTGGAAGGAGAGTTATGGGGCTGGTCTTGTTTTTTTGTTGGTGTAGCTGCTGTTGCTTTTGGTTCATCCTATTATCATGCAATGCCAAATGATGCTCGACTTGTTTGGGACCGCTTACCTGTGAGTTCCTTTGGAGTATTGTTGTTTACTCAAAAAGGATATTCATCTTGAATTTGGTGGTAGAAGCAAAAGTATTTTTCTATCTGTGTCCAAGTTTATGTATGCCAGCTTTTCATTTATCATCAACACACGTGTTTAGGTAACTATTTAGGAAAATACTGGTTTATACATTTTTCAAAGGCTACTAAATGCTATCTAACCTGGCTGATATGTTCTAATAGAGTGATATATTCCTTAGCACAATTTATCCACTAAATAATGCTTTGATTGTACATATGAATAAATTGGTTATTGTTACTAGTTAGGAACAAACATGAAACTTAGGAAGTTGGCACTTTGAGACAAATCTAGAGTTTTTCCATTAAGCATGGTAAACAAAAGTATTTATAGACTATTCTTTGTAAATATCTTTTATGTTGTACTTATTAATCAAGTGATGCATTATGAGTGATTACTTTGAGAACATGTATTTCAAGCAGAGTGTATCTTTTGCTTGTTACTTTAGTAATGCTTTATACACCGAAAGCTTACTTACAAATTTTTTGGAAAATGGATATTTAATGTTCTAGGTTTTGTTGGTGCTGACTTTGTTTTTTAACCTTGGAGTTGCTGTTTTTCTTCAGAGGACATTTACTGGAGGCATTATATTATAATTTCCTTTGTGATAAAGCTTATATTGTTATACTTAATGTAACATCTTATTCAATTCTTTGAACTTTATGATGTTTTGTATTTCAAAGTTAGTTTGTTCATAAAGATTTCTATAACCTGAATGCTGCTGTGCCTATGTGGTTGCACTTATGGCCATCACAGTTTAACCAACATTTACTTGGTTTTTTGAATCCTCTATGCATATGCTTCAACGCTTCAGAACCTTGGTGATTTGGAATAATAACCTCTGAACTCATTTAAATTTCTTGCGTGTAGATGACGATTGCATTCACATCAATCATTGCAATCTTCATCATCGAGAGGATCGATGAAAAAACTGGAACAACTTCTATTGCTCCACTTATTTTAGCAGGTGTACTGAGCATTTTATATTGGAGGCAAGCACAACAATTTCAAATCATGAATTCCTACACGTTATGCATGTTGTTTATGCAAGTGAAAAAAACATGCTAATGCATCCTCCTATTTTGAACAGTTTTTTTGATGATTTGCGACCATATGCTGTTGTTCAGTTTTTACCTTGCATTGCAATACCTCTGATGGCTATCCTGATGCCACCAATGTATACACATTCCTCATTCTGGCTTTGGGCAGCAGGTTGGAATTATAGTTTACGTTACAATAGGTCCTTTCATTGTTTACTCCTTTTTATGCCCCTAATACCCTTCCTTTTTTGATAAATTTAACAATCTGAAATTCAATCTCTATCGTAGAGAAGTTTTATTAGATGTCGCTACTCTCTTTGTTTAATTACATAAAGTTTGCTTTTATATTGTTATCTGATCCTCCCAAATTTTATGAATTATGTAGAATGACCTTTTATGGGTTCTTTTGCTCTTCCTAGTTGTTAGTTGGATTAGTAATTATAATGACACCTTACAATTTCAATGTTTTATTGAGGATGTAATGCATAAATTTCAGCAAAATTCGTCCATTTTTTGTAGATGTAATGAGCATTATGTATCATCTTGTTTGCTTTCCTTAGGATGAATTCAACCAATTAGTAGTTTCTTTTCATGTGTTGCTTTTCAAGATGCATGAAATTTGCCTTTTGTTTTTCCAAGTGTATATTTTTAGAGTGGAAAGTTAAATATTTTTGACGTTGAATAATTGTTGATTAAAAAGTTAAAATATAGAGGGAAATGCTATTTATAATAGCTGTTTCAGGACCTGCCACTGCCAACACATTCAGGCTTGTGCTACTTGCTCATCATTACAAAAAAATAGTTGAATATTTTGGTTGAATTTGTTTGCTATGTGACCAAGCTATCTTTTCTTAATATGAAAATGTAGACATATAGTGAATAAGGTTTATTATGTTTCCTTGGGTGGAGTTTTAATGACCTCAATTATTCTCTTAGCAAACCTTATAACAATCGCATTGCTAGGTCTCGATAACAAAGATGTTGTCGTTTAAATCTTTTTTACTCTTTCCATATGTTTCATCATCATTTTTTCATGTTAGAAATATATGCCATTATCTCACTAGTATCTTCATGAGATTCCTGTCTGGATTAAGTTGTCTGTGTATTCTAGATTTTCAATTGATTATAGTTTAATAGTGGAATTTCAAGACTGATATTTCTGATGACAGGATTTTATCTATTGGCTAAAGTAGCAGAGGCTGTTGACAAACACATCTACAGTTTTACTCGTCATTTCATTAGTGGCCATACTTTGAAGCATTTGTGTGCGACAATGGTTCCTGTTTTCTTAACGCTAATGCTTGCAAAGAGGAGTGTCGAAACTGAGAGGTATGTTTTCTTTGTAGTTATCTTGTATCAGATTTCTTAATCAAAGTTCCATGCAAGTAATACCTTCATTGTAGACTTAATGATTATGAATAGTAAAACTTCTTATTCTTGATTTAGATTTAAATATAGCTACATATTTTGATTTTGATTTGACCATTTCTAACTATTAATTTAACAAAAAAAGTACATTTTGTACTTGAAAACTAATATTATATGGATAATATTGATAAAATGTTGTACATGAACTAAATAGTAAGTTGTATTTGCATAAATACATAAGCAACTATGTTTTGTCTACAAGTTGAATATTCAACTTTTATTTTAACAATGCAAAATCTCTACTAGTTTTATGCTTATTAGATGTATAAGGATTTGTAGATGAATTTTATTATTTACAGCACACATGACTTTAAATTTAATCATTCTTATCATCTAATGCTATATTCATGCGTTCTGTGTCACAACCATTAGGTTCAATAGATTTATCAATATATTATGACGTGCTTCAAATTTCTTTCATATAAATACAAATTTGAATTTTTTTAATCTGCTCCTAAATTGCAAGTTCTAATTATATTATTGTCAATATTTTCTATTGTGTCATACTATTCCATTATGTTTAGAATATATAGACTTTGAATCATTATTTTTTATGATGTAACTTATGGTTATGTCTAATGGTTGTTTTGCAAATTGCAAGGGGGTGTGATGGTAGAAATAAGATGTGTAGGAAAAAGATAATAAGAAATAGGCTATAAAGCTTCGTATAGTCTTTATGAAGTATTAGAAGAAAAACGAGCATGTTGAGAAGTTAAATTATCAGCGATTGACCTTTTAACTTTGATTGGAAGAAATAGCTTGAGAGGTCTTAAGAAGTCTCAAGATTTATCATGGATGTCTTTAGGAGTATTAGATTCTCAAAAATTAGGGAATTGGCCTTGTGAAGCAATGTATTGGACAACGTACCAAGAGACATTCATTGAGCCTTATTGACAATACTTATGGATTATCAAATGGGCTAATAGAAGGTGCATTAAGAGGAATTCAATGTACCGTTCATTTGGTAGTTCCAAAATGCCCTTAATTTAGGCTTATTATAAGAGTTTGTTGCTATATTTATTTAATAGGGTATGATGTGTACCTATTATATGTTGAGTCATTGTTAGTAGTTAGTGGTTGCTTCTATTCTTGGTTTATAAGCATGCAAATATAGAAGAATATTTTTCTTACTTTTACTATTTCTCCATTTCTGATCAGTAGCTCTTTTTGGGTTAGTTTGCCTTATATTCTTTGAAGGTCTTGCAAGAATCCTTTTTCTCAACTACCAAGGGAGTTAGTAGGGGTTTAAATGGATTATTTGATATTAAAGCCTTGTTTGGATTTGTATCTTGAGATCAGGAGATTCTAACAATAGCAAAGTTAGATGTTACAATCACAATTGGAAAAGGAAAATTTACGAAATTCAATATCAATAGCGAGCAATTGAGAATCCAATTGGTCCCAAATGTTTCAAGCCTTTATGAAAATTGTGATGAGGTAGCAATCCACTCTAATGGTTGCTCCAAATGAACCTTGGCCAATAAGTTTTTTTTTGGCTTGATTGAAGCTCATGAGCCATGCCTTAGTTTGGTGAAATGTTCATTATTGGAGGATTACGATCTAAGTGGCATTGTGGAGTAATTTTGAGAGGTTGATCTGATAGGAATTCTACTTGATGGGAGTATATTGAGGAGTGATGACGAAAGTGTTGTAACTTACAACATCTACAAAGATAGAAATTGCAGGACTATACCATGGAATTTTGACGTCAAGTTGCTGCATTTGGTGTGTCTATTGATAAGGTTTTAACTTGAATGACATGTGCTTCACATTACCTAATAAAAGGTTTTCCTTTCACGAATCACAGCCCATTAAGTTCATTTGCATTGATAAGCAAGAAGAAAACAAAGGTAGATATGAGAAAGTCTCGAAGAAAAATACAAGGAACTCAAGAACCACCTTGAAGCAGGAGGAGAAGAAGACTAAGTTGCCATAGAATTCGACCTGGGAAGGAGGCATCCTTGGTTAAAGCATAAAGTAGACTTGAAAATTTATTGTAACAATTGACAAAGTAGCCATACTAATGACAAATAGTGGAGGTTACACCTCAAGTCACACCCAAGAAAAAGAGTGGGAATCACGATAAATGTGTGACGACTATCATTGATCATGTTTAGATATAGAAAATTGACCGAAGCTTTGCCTTGTTGGTAAAATTAGTGGGAACTAGTTGGGTGTAGGAAGAGGGAAAATGTTGAGAAGAACCATTTACCTTTTGAATCAAAAGGGCTAGATAGTGTAATTCTCAGCACTAGCAGTTAGAAGAATTTAATCTCGACAAGTCTCGTGAAATGATTGGATCTCACGATTACATCCCACCTCAACCTTATCAGGATAGATATAATGTGATGTTGAGATAACGATCAAGCATCAGTGTTGAATAAAGTTTGTTATCACTCAAAATACAATGATGAGGTAATATGAAAAGTATTATCTCTCGATGCTTGTCAAATCATCTATGAAACCTCTTAATTTTGGGAGTGAGATGCATCTCATTTTTGATGAGCATGGCAGTATCAATTCACCAAGGATGGGAAGAACTTGCTCGAGAATCAATATCAGAAATTATTGTCGTTGAATTTTGTAGCTATCATTTAGGTAGAGATGACTTGTGAATGTTTGTTGGACTTACATTCTAGTCATAGTCAAATTGGAAAAGTTAAGTGGCTGAGTTGTGTTTCTCTAAAGAAGGATAAACTATGAGTTAAAGACCCTAATTGAGGGAGATCCAACATTTTGAAGCACACCTTTGGGATTACCCTCTAAAAGGAATGTAGAACATGAGATTAGCTTTGTGATAAATGTCTTATTACCAAAAATCAGGATGTATTTATACCCATTCATGGAGGCAAAAGTTGAGAAGTAACGAAGAAACTCCTTGAGACTGATGTGCTAAGACAAGGCAGTTCACTATGTGGATTACTAATGATTATGGTAGTGTTGGATGACACATCAATTATTGAGTATTAAATAAAATCATAATGAAGAATTGATACCCTCCATCTTAAATTGATGATTTTTAAGGCCAACTACAAGATGCATGAGCCTTCACAAATTTAGATATGAAATTTAGCTACCATCAAACTTAGGTTCATGTGTATGACACCTGAAAAATTACATTCAAGACTCAACGGTGGTCATACAAGTGACTTGCCATGCCATTTGGGCTATGTGGTGCATCAACCACTTTTATGCGGCAACCTTATGTTGATGATTTTGTTTTTGTGATGATATATTTGGAAGATGTATTGATTTATAGTTGAAATTTCAACAAACACAAAAAGCATATGACGAAGGCTTAGAGAACCTTTTTTTAAAGATTTAGATAACCAATTTATGATGAATTCAAAGAAATGTGTGTTTAGATTTTAAACTTACTCTATTTGAGATTTGAGGTTGGAAATGGAACAATCAAAATAGATGAAGCCAAAAGAGATAACTACTTTCAAAATTGTTTGGGATTGTTCGATACCAACTAACTTCACAGAATTTAGAAGTTTTATTGGTTATGTCAGTACTTTTTGAAGTTCATTTGGAGGTTTTTCGAGACAGTGGTATCATTACACAAGTATAAGAGTAGAGTACAACATCTTAACTATAAGATTTGAGTTCATAACAAGTTAGTTGACATGCTACTAAGATCATCAATGAGTTGTTTATATTTGTCGTTAGATGTGTAAATCCAATTATAGGAACATGAGTAGATATTGCCAAAGCATGTTGAAGATCCTAACTACTTTGAGATCCTCAAAGAAGTGAAGGCCTTAAGTCCTTGGAATATTCACTAAAAGAAGGGTTATATATTGTTGAGTGCAACATTACATTTGTAAGGTGGAGATTCGACCACGTGGGTTTGGTAAGCACACACTTCCAAAGTACTTAGACATTTTGGAGTAAGACAATTTTCTATCTATGGAGACACATCTACGGGCTGATAATATTTAAAGATTTTTGCTCTGTAGTATTTCGATCTTGCCAATAGGTAGTATGAATTATATTTGTCACTTCCTATACCAAGTAAATCGTGGGAGGACATATCGATTAATTTCTTGGGAGGTTTACCAAGAACAAATGAGGACACAATTATTTATTTGTGATCATAGAAATATTCTTGATGATGATTGAAGTTATACCCTATTGATAGGAGATTACCAATGAGGAAACAACATGTCTATTTATCAAGAAGGTTTGGGTGCATTATGGTTTACTAATCAGCATTGTCTTGGATCATTTTCACAATTTTTGAACAAATTTTGGTGGATCCTTTGGGAATGTTGGATGCAACATTGCAAAGGATTATCGCTTCCCACCCTCGAGCCAATAATTAGGTGCAGTGGATAAATTTAGTTGTGGTATATTTGATAATGACTTATAACTTGAAGTATCAAAAAATTTGGGATGAGAATATACATATATTTAGTTTGCATATAACCTAGCTATGTATAGTTTGACTAGACAAAGCTTGTTTTAGGTCTGTTTAGGATATTTATCGAGAAGTCCATTTGACTTTAAATGTCATTTCAACACCTCCAAGTGAACCGATGGAAACAAAAAGCATAGATCATTGAGAATATACAGCGAATGCACATTGTGATCAGGAATTATCTAGTCGAGGTACATCTGTAGAAATGTTAAAAAAATAAATATACAATTAAGATTGATGTATATATGTGAAATGCTCCTTAATAATTTGCTTTTCTTGAATCAATAAAAGGTGCAAAGAGCTCAGCTTTTTGTGATGTGTTGGATCATGAATACTTAAAAGAGTTTTTTTGTTATTCACATGAACATGGATCGGAGTAGCAGTTTCTAAAATTGAAGTTGTTTTTTAAATTCTAACAATTTACCGTTTGTTCGTAATTTTGTTTGTGCACTAGCATCTTCTGTTGTAATGATAGATTTAAATTGATTCAATAAGAAAGTACATTGGTTCGTTTTAGATTGATTGAAATTTCTGAACATGTTCTCAAAAATTATACGTTTTAAGAATTTTATTGGTTAATTCTGTGAATTTATAAATATTTGTGAATTAAAAACCTCACAAAACCTTTCAAAAAAGAAGATTTGATTTGTTATATAAATAATAAAAGACCAAATCATATGATGAGAATTGATGTTATAATACATGAATTAGATCACGAGAATTTAGATTTGTGTTGATTTTTAATTTCATCCAACCAAATTTATTACAAAACTGCATTTCAACACCTTCCCATTTTATTAGCAGCTGGTCGAGTTTGTCCATTATGCTTATTTTATATCAGCATTGTTGGAAATTCTGTGAAAACCTACACGAATTTGTGTTTCATTATTTTATATGATAATTTGTCTGCAATTTAGGAGGAGCTTGTTTCACAAGTGGAAAATATACTGGTTAAGTGTAAAAGAGAGCCAAAACAATGCACAATCGGTGGAATGCGAGTATGCTGCAGTTTCCATTACTGAATGACGTAAATATGGTAGAAATTTGAACAACAGGGGTTCCTGTCCTGCTTCAGATGCAAGAAAGCATGGCTATAACTGGAGAAATGTTCGGGTTATTCAAGATTTTTCTTAATTATCTTTACTTTGAAGGACTTATTGCTTACATTGAGGGGCAAATTATAAGTAATCTTTCTGTTTTTGTACGTCCAAGGAATTTAATTAGTTTTTTGTACAGCTATTCATATAACCACAGCCTTTGATTTAAATTATCTTCATTTTAGCATCCCTGTTGTGAAGGCTTGCTGTCAGTTTCAGAGTCCAGGGCTTATTTACATTTCATATTAAAATAGTTCATGATTACTTGGAGAGTTATATAGTGTTCCAGGCCTAGTTTTAGCCTGCAGCGTGCATTTTGAACCAATCTCATACAAATTGTCATTTTTAGGGAACACTTTTTTTTTTGTACCATTATTGTAGTGTATAGGTGTTCAAAGGTTTATCTGGGATTGTAGATAAACATCACATGTTTATATGTGTATCTGTGTGTTTTTCCAAATGTTCAGATGTACCTGCAAATTTTTGTTTTTGTGCTCCAATTATACTATTGTTTGCACTAGGATTTTGATGGTTATCTGTAGTTCACTGGGATTTGAATCATTATTGGGCATAGCTTGTGCATTTCCTAAACCACCTTGGGCATTGACAAATATTATGCTATATTTGGTGGTCACTTACAATTACATGTTTGGGTCAAACAAATTGACTAATTTTTTGTTAAAACAACTTTTCAACTCTATTATTGTACAATCAAAGCCATATCCTATAAAAGGGGCTAATCCATAAATGCATGGTGTAGATCCTTTGAAAATGAAATGAAAACTGGCTTGTCCTTATTAGTAATAGCGTAGTTGCATAGCTACACTTTTATAGAAGATGAAGTGAATCCATCTTGGGAAAAGACCGAACAATTGATTCAATCTAGAGGCATGATGTTGTGGTGTTGCTAGAGATCCTTCTTAAGTTGTCTTGTTGGTTATCTTGTTTATTTTTACCCATTTTATTTCACTTGGTTTTCTGTTAAAAAATTTGTTAAATTTCTTATGTTATTTTCAAAAAAAAAAAAATCTCATATGATTACCTCATGCCTAGAAAAAAATTAGGGTTTGGGCACTTCATGGATTTGAGCACTTCATGTGTTGTTATTTCACCTGGTTTTTTTTGAAAAATTTGTTAATTTTCTTGTGTTGTTATTTTCAAAAAAAAAAATTCTCATATGATTACCTCATGCCTAGAAAAAAATTAGAGTTTGGGCACTTCATGGGTTTGAGCACTTCATGTGTTGTTATTTCACCTGGTTTTTTGTTGAAAAATTTGTGAATTTTCTTGAGTTGTTATTTTCAAAAAAAAAAAACTGTTCTCATATGATTACCTCATGCCTAGAAAAAAAATTGAGTTTGGGCGCTTCATATGTTTGAGCTCTCTCTCTTTTGGTTCAACCAAAAAGCTGATTTATTCTTGTGTTTTTGAGCACTTATCATAGTAAATATGCTTCAAACATGGAGAAAATAGGCTGGATGATAGTAATTATGTCCTCTATAATTTTGATATTCAAAATTTTCTTCATAGAGCATTATAAATAAGGGAAGATCTTGAACCATTATTTATCCGATTTTTTATGTTTTGTTTAGACATTGTAGTTTGGGTTCAAAATTTTGACAATTAGATTGCTTCAATGCGCTTTTAGTTGAACTCTAGTATTGATATTCAATGCTCTATGAATCTCTTTGTTTCGGAATTTTGATTCCTCCCTTTATAGTCTTAATTTGGGGTACATTTTTACTATTTCACCCAGTTTCTCTTTTGTGCTTGAGTCACATTTTTTCTTAGTTTCTACAAATGTTACTCTCTTTAGAGGCCTCCCATTATGATGTTTCAGTCATACTACATTAGGTGTCCCACTTAGTCTTCAAATCATCCATGATGATCTTTACCTGTAGGTCACATGCACTATGTATTATAGCTTAGAATTCATATTTGTTGTTTGACATTGCCATCACATTTTGTTTCTTGCTTCTCTGAATAACTGAGTTTTTTTTACAAGGAAGAATTAATACTTAGGTATATATCTCTTCCATTATTGAACTTACATTGTAAATATCAATATATGCTTTAGGCACAATTTTTCGTGCTTCTTGAACAATGTTCCTTTCCTAGATATCTTATTTAGATGGTGCAAAATGATGTGGAAAACCTATAGATGTATTTCTTTTAGAGTACATATAAATCAACTCAACACTTACTATATGGGTGACTTCTGGCAGACATGAGATAGTTAATTTAGCTGGCCAATCAATCTCTAATACATTTTTGTATCTACAATCATTTCTCTTTTAGCTTCCCTGAGGATTGTGATTCAAATTATATGCGATTTGGGTAGCTTATATGCGAGTTTACCTGTTTCCTTTGATGGATCAGTCACCGTATTACCTCAATTTCTAGGAAGCACTTAAGCCATTTGAGATACCTTATGTCAAATTCCTTGGCTTTGTTCTAAAGCATTGCCTCTTATTGATCATTCCTAGTTATTATGATGCTTTCCACATGTACAATGAGTTCTATAATTGCATTTGAACCCAAATGTTTGATAAATAAAATGTGGTCCCCTTGGCTCTATTGGTAACAAATAATCACCATCACTTCGATGAATCTCCCAAAATAGACTCTTGGTGATTGTTTCAAACTAGACAATGCTTTATTGAGTTTGCATACCTTATTAGTAGCCACATATGCATTGTAACTAGATATGTTTTTTATGTACATTTCTTGCCCAATGTCTCCATTAAAAAAGGCATTCTTTACATAAAATTGTTGAAGGAGCCAATAAAAAATTGCAGCTGAAGGCAAGGGAATTCTGACCATATTATTTTTTTGCAATGGGAGCAAATATTTCTTGGTATTAATTTCATATGATTGTGTGTCCTTTAGGTATTGGCTTTCCCTATATCTCTTTAGCATTTATCTACCATGCATTTCAGATTGTGTATTTGCTTTGCAACTTACTGATTTCTCCTACTTCAGTAGCTCTATAATCTCTCATGTATTTTTTTTTCTATGAATTACATTTTAGCATTTATAGTACTATTAAAATTCTTACAAGATAAAACCTGAGAAAAGGTTGTCTGAATTTTCGCACCGCTTAGGTTAACGATAAACAAAAATCTATGAAAGGGCAAGCATCTTAAAAATGATACTAAATATGAAATTAGGTATCATATGTTATGTGAGGTGTAAAGCAAGAGAGATTAGAAGAAATTTATCTCATTTCTAGGATGTAAATTTGTTGGTTGAATGAATTGTCTTTTTGGTTCATGAGCTATATATTTCTTTCTTGAGTAGACCTAAGAAAACTTTTTGTGAGATGCTTGAAAGATCTAACCTTGATTTATGAGTAGACCTTACAAAACCTTTTATTACAAGTATTATCATTATCATATCTACTTGTTATTCATTATATAAAATGGGCATGATTTCTAAGGATAAAGGCTACTCAGGTTTAGGTTAAGATTGTGCTTCAAGTTTGGGCTTTGGATACAAATAATACTACCTAATTATAACAAAATTACTTAAAGAAAAGAATTCTTATTTTTTTGTTAGTGTTATCTCTTTCTGAAGATGTTTTGATGAGGTATGATACAATCTCAATAAATATAACATCTATAAAGATTAGAATTTTTTTAATTGATATGTGATAATTTTTATTCTCTTTTGAGTTGAAGAATATGTCATAAATATAGTTTTGATAACTCTTGATTCCAATTTTTCTCAGTTTTGATTAATGCGAACTCACAATACATTTTAGGAAGAAGATGGTTAATTATGTTTGTGATTTGTATAAAATTGCTTTAGTACTTCCACGAGACTTAAGAAAGTAATTATGTAGGAAGTCATTTGATAATACAAGTGATTATAAGAAATGCTTCACCATTCTTTCTCTATTTCTTCTCATTTTGATGGAGTTGTATAAACACAAGACCACTCATGCATGATTTCTTTTCTTTAGAAAATGGTATGTGAGGTTTTATTGGAGCAATCTCTAGCATTATTATTTGAGCTAAACCTTCTATTTTGAATACGATCCCTCCTCCCCCTTCAAGTGGATCTTGGTCGAGGTATACCATGATTATTGTGAGATGGTAATCTACGAAGTCATGGACTAATACATCTTCAAAAGCCAAGACCAATTGCACCATTGAGTGCATGCGATCCATGACATGACACATTAGAAAGTTAATCTCATTCAAGGAGCATTAGAGAACATTGATACATATTAATGTTTTCAAGAACATTTTTAAGTGGTTCATGTTCAGCTTCAATCTTCAAGCTGATCAAACTATTGCAAGGCATCTGCCTACTTAGGAACAGAGTTAACCCGTTGCACATGAAATCAAAGAAATAAAAATGGCATGGTTTGATGGATCAATATCCATTAAGTTCTACTCCAATCCATCAAATCATCTACAAACTCATCAAATAAATCAAAACAAGGAATTCAGATGGATTCATCTTTACTACTCTTTGACATAGAATTTTCCTCCTTGGGTTGCACATATCTCCAATAGAAGCCTAAACTGCTGCCCATTATGTTCATGATCACAGCAGAGAGTGCAGGAGGTAAGGCAACTAATGGAGATACAAAGTGTTCTGTTGCCAAAACAACACCAAGTGATGAATTCTGCATTCCAACCTCAATAGAGATTGCTCTGCGCTGCTTTTCTTTAAATCCCCCCACAGCTGCAGCCATATACCCCACCAAAAAGCCAGCAAAATGCAACATCAACACCGAAAGTATTACAACCCCGAGTTCTCCGAATAGAATGCCATGTAGTCCAGAAAGAAGACCATCGTCAAAGCTGTGGGAGACATTGACAATCGATGATTTGAAGCGTACAATGTTTTCTGAAAACACACTGCAACACATAGAATGTAAAATTTGAAGATGAAGCAATGAACATCATACAAAAACTGGTGAACAAGTGCCAACCTGCTTGCAAGAAGAGAAGAAGATAGAACTGCAAGAAGTGGAGCAACGGGGCTAAAGAATTTTACAGAAGATGGAAATGTGCTTTGAATGTAGGAACCCAACAGAACTGGAGCAACAACCACCTAAAGGTAAACATTTTAGCGAAAATATGAAGTACAGGCTTTGCAAAACCAAGGTTGTGTACCTGTAGGGTACTAATAGAGAGCTTTAAAGCATCAACTGGGACATGAGCTCCTGCCAAAATTTTGGTTAGAAGTGGGGTGAGAAGCACTGCAACCAGAGTAGTACACATAGTCATTACAATGGACAATGGAACATCGCCTCTGGCAATCAGCGTTACCTGCAATGCTATGTAAAAAATGTTCATCTTTTGGAAGCCAATGTAGGGAGTATTAGAGATACTAAAACTTTCTACACTGTAAGAAGCTCGACAATGATTCAAGGCAGTTCCTTGTAAGAGCAAAACGTGATGGATTGTGCAAATATTAAGAAAATCTAAGTTAGTAGTGATTGCATATCATACCACATTTGAAGCAGTTCCACCAGGGCAACATGCCAGCAAAATTAAACCAACTGAAAGAGATGTTGGAAGGTTAAGTATGTTGCTAACGATGACTCCAGAAGCTGGCATGATGCTGTACTGGGCAAGGCATCCAAAGAGTATCTAGGTGAGAAAAACAGCAATCAGTAGTAAATAAATGATAAAAGTCGGAAGTAGAGGTCTCAAGGATCAGTGGTTTGCAAGAAGCTAAAATATGCTTGTATAGGTGGAGAATAATAGATCGATCTAGATTGCAGAAGAAAAGAGTATAACAACATTGAAAAATGTAAGGTGGTGCATCCTTGTTGAAGACATGAGGTAGAGCCAAAGAAACCACTCAAAGTACCATTCAAAAGTACCATTCAAACATAAGCAAAAGAAAGTATCTTAGATTTTCTTTAAGATGGGTAAGTAAATGACCATATTCCAACAATTTAAAACCTTTAGAAATATCAATCTTGTCACAAAACACTTTGGAAATGGATTTAAAATTAAACTTGAGCATGATTTCCATGGTCACTCAAATGTTACAGCATAAAAGTCTCACTTGAAGAAAGGTAGCTTGAGCTTTGAACATAAAATCTGAGATAACTTGTTGGGGATAGTTTGCAAAGATTGCTTTCTATAATCCTATATATGGAATTGCAAATGATAATGGGCTTATATTTGAGACCCATTTCTTATCTTTTGAATCAAGGAAGAAAGGGTAACAACAAATTTATGAAGAATCTTGCAATTGAGAATGCATGAAGAATTACTCTGGTAAAATCCATTTCAATTATTTCCCAATAATCTATGAAAAACTTGACAATAAAGTTGTCAAGCTTAGGAGAGTTGATTGAATCTCCATCAATTTCCCCATCTTAGGAGAGCTTGATATGTGAAGCAACGAATGCTTGGGTGAGAGCTTGTATCATTGGACTTCAATACGACATTTTCTAAAAGGAAAGAGGCTACCTTAGATTTCTATGTCTTGTGACCTTTAGTAAGGGTGTCATCCACTTTTGTAGTTGTTCATTATTGTATATGAGTTCCTTTCCATAGTTGTTCATGACCTGAGTTAGGTTTTGATCTCAAGGCTATTAGCATTTGCCCTATTGTACTAGCTATCTCGCATTTTTGTATGCGGACGACACTCTTATATATAGTTTGGCCACATGAACCTACATTGTATATATTAGGAAAGTCCTCTCCATTTACTATTAAGCAATTTTGGGTTACAACTCAACTATGAAAAATTGATTGTGAAGTTTAATAAGGGTATGCGATCGAGGAGGAAGAGGATAGCTAGCAAATTAAAGGTGAAATAGACCTCCCAAGTTAAATACTTGAGTATACCTCTTAGTGTGTGAAGACTACAAGCATCTGATTTCTCACATCTTACTAAGGCAACAACCACTCAGATTTCTTCATAGGGCATTCGGAATCTGTCGCTTTTTGGTCATGTTGTCTTGACTAACTCTATGCTAACCATTGTAAGCTAAGTACAATAATCGTACCAACCTATTTGACTACTGTCGGGGTGATTATAACTTAAAGACTTATTTGTCATGTTAAGAATTTCACATATAATAATATTATCTGACAGATTAATAATGGTAAGTTGTGTCATACTCTCCAAGACAATTAATTAGGTCCTTAGGCTATGCACTTTTGATCCATTCCTATGAATTTGGATTCCATTCTACTAACACACCTTGTTGATTTCTTGGACACAAATTAGGAGTGGGATATTGATCAACTGTCTCTATCTGGTGATATCCTGGTTTGGCGTTCTTTGGAGAGCCCTTATTTGGGAAGGATTGGGTTATATTGGAAATACATTGGGCTCAAGAAAGGTGGCTTTTCAATGGGGTCTTGGGCATGAAAGATTCATGTCCAACTGAGGATCCAAGCATTTGTGTGGTAGGTATGCTTGGAGGTAGTTTCTACACATGTTTGGCTTGCTACTCATGAGATTGGTTTCACCTTGGATTGTCTATAATGTCACAATAATGTTGAAGATCTTGACCATGTCTTATGGAGTTGTTTGACTCAAATTTGGGATCATTTATTTCACCTAGAGGATGGGTTTAATAGTTTCTTTTCTATTGTGGAACTTGTGACTTAGACGCAACACTCTTATCATAATAACTCACATCAGGTCTCTTTTGCAACTTTTGGGTTGTATCTCATTTGGTAGAGCCACAACTGTAGGGTACATACAAAACTTTTTTTTTTCCTCTAGAGCTTTATGCAGATCGATTCAACAACTTGTTGGGCAATTTCCTTCTCCATGTTGGGACTCCTAGGACCTCTGGCCCTCTTGTTACCTTCTTTCTATTGGTTACCATCACCCCCAAACTAAATCAAGATCAATTGTGATGCAACTATTTTGGAGAGTTTTGGAGTGATATTACATGTATTAGCTATACTATTAAGTATCACCATGGTTGTTTGTTTTCTGTATCTGCCTTCATTATTTAAGAGAATGCAATTCTTATTGTTATTTCTTGTGTGGTATATCATTTACCTCATTCGCTAAGTATCTAACTTAAGTCAAATTTGCTTCATTCTAGTTCTATGTTAAAATGCATGGCTATCCTTCAGGTTGATGGGACACATTCTTTGTGGTTGGAATGATACCTACTACTTTAGATGTGTTCAAATCTCCCATGCCTTTAAGGATGCCAACTCTATGGCTAATTGAATGGTAAAATTGGCTATTACATCTGATTTCAGGTATGTTTGAGACATGTTCTCCCACCAAAATTGTGTGATATTATTATAACTAAATATATATATGAACCATCTTAAAAGACATTAATATATGTTTTGACCACTTATTTCAACAAGTTTCACATGGTAGTTGTTAAACCATTCTCTTGAGCTAACTCCTTCCAGCATGATGTCCTTTGCGAACCTACCATCAAGTGTCATGCAACCTTAAGACAGTTATTGAGGATTTGTCTTCGTGAGTCATTTCCTTCTTCACAGTTGTCTTTTGTAGATTCATCCTCTTCTGACCATCACATAAGGCTCAACAAGTGCCTTAAGGATCTAGCATCCCTCATTGTTTTGTTATTTGCAAATCATTTCCCGAGAGTCACGTGGCATTCAAGAAGGATCTCGACAATCCATCCTTTCAAGTCATTTCCTTCTTCCACAATCATGGCCTTCAATGATTCACAAACCCTTGATTTGCAAGTAGCACTCAAAGAGGTCCTTCAGGCCACCCAAGTATCTACCCTTGCTTTTTCTCTTGTGTCCAGGCCGCTGCCATCCTTTTGCTTAAAAAAATAATAATAATAAAACAACACTCCATATTTTCACCCCATAAACTAAGCAAACAATAAATTTGCAAGTCTACCTCATCCAAATGCATGTTAACATTTCTATAACAACATACTAAATCAGGAGCTAAAATACAGAAGATGAAACATAAAAATACAATAAAGAAGAAAAACTAACAACAAAAACAATGAGAGGTGCACAGATCATATCCATATGCTTTTGATGCAAAAACGAACAGGAAAACCATACATACGATAGAATTCAACCACAGAAAGAGAAGAAAAACATTAATCCGTTCCAGAACTTACAGAGAAAGGCCGCCGTTTCAGAATTCCCAAGAAATCCTTTAGCTCAAGCGTCAAACCCATGGAAAGCATTATAAACCCCAGGGAACAGCTATAGGAAAGTGGCGCCCTATCTACGAACCACGAGAAAACTGAAGGCCTCACACAGGCGACGGCGCCGCCTAAGGTGACATATAGAGGATAAAGGCTTGCCGCGAACGACAGGATTTTCTCCCATCGAGGAGTCTCAGATAATGCCCGTTGATTGCGTCCCGCAAACGATCTAACACCGGAGAACTTCCTCGCCCTTAAAAGATCCGATTCTGAGTGTCGTAAACACGTAACTTTGGGGATTTGCTTTTGAGGATAGATGAAGTGATGGAAGGAGAGGTAAAGAGACATAGGGAAGACCACCGGCGAAAAGAAATCCAGCCGTCCTGGCAGGCGGTGTAAAACAAAATAATAATAATAATAATATATTTGTTTTTATAATTTATTTCTAATTAATTAAACTAATAATTGATTTGGTTGGAATTTTAAATTTTAGAATATTAAGATAAAGACAAAATCTTACAGATTTGACAGAAAATAGCATTGTTGGTATTACTGGAAAAATTGAGAATATCTTTATTCATAAAGAAAATTTTAATTTTTTTGTGGTTTGTTTAACATGCAAAACTACCAAATAATTTTAACAAAATCGAAATAATAATCACAATTAAAAAAATCAGTGAGGGTCACAACTAATTAAAATAATATCAATAGAGATACTATTTAGAACTCAAGTGAAAAAATATTTTAAAATTTAAATTTAATTAAACTAAAGATAAAAATCTAGAGAAAATATTAAAATTACTAGTTATCTATTTTCCATTCTATTTTTTTTTTTCCTTCAAAATTTTCCAATGATTTAAGTATTAGAGCTGAGTTCTAATCAACAAGTGATGTAAATAAATATAATCAATTTTTCTCAATCTTTTAAACCAATTTTTCTAGTGAAAATTATAATTTTTAGAATATTAAGATAAAGACAAAATTTAAATTTTTTGTGGTTTGTTTAACAAGCAAAATATCAAATAATTTTAACAAAATCGAAATAATAGTCACAATAAAAAAAAAAAAAAAAAAAAATCAGTGAGGGTCACAACTAAAACTAGGCTACATGAAGAGATCTCCAAGCTGTCGCAGTAATTAGATATCTCTCCTTCCAAACCAGCGAGATCGCTTTCCCCTCCTCTCTCTCCGATATCCGAAATCCGTTCCCGTCCATGGCGGAGCAGTGACCCTTAATCTTGAGGAGCAATTTCGCTTGGCTCACCGATCTCCAGCTCATCCGTACTCCCTCAAACCGGTTCTTCTCCATCACCGTCTTCCACGCCTCCAACCTTTCATACCTCAAGCAGTCCTCCCCTTCCTCCTCCACCTCGCCCAAATCGTCCCTGATCTCCCTTCCAAGCCGACTTTTTTCAATACCAAGCCTCTCCTTGCTCTCGCCTGGGAGGCAGTCATCCAAGGAATCGAAGATAGCAGTGAAGTAGTGTAAAGAATCCATGAATCTTGAGAGGAATCCAGTATTGCGAATCCCGCTTCTCCCTTCCTTCTCCACCAGGGTCACCACGGAAGGATTCATTGCGTGTATCTGCATCAAAGTTGCTCTCACATCGGAGGAGCCGTTCAACAAGTTGAAATAGAAGAGCAGGTTTACTGCTACGGTTGCGTTAACCTTCTTCAAGAGAAGGTCTTGATTTCCTCTGCTTCCCCTCACTCTGCCCTCGAACTCGAACAAGAGATTGCGACACTCACCTGCGAAGCTTGACAGCCTCTTCTCCGTCTCGCTGAGCTCCGCGGCGCTCCGGCCGAATCCGGTGATGCATAAACTTATAGGATTGTTGGTGGTCACCTTGTCGGATAAGGACTGGATCAGAGAAGGCCATTGGAAGCCGTAAGAGACGTCGAAATCCACCACGTGGAGGCACCCTCCATTCCAATGCTCCTCCGCCTCGAAGGCATCGATGATGGCTTGATTGGCAGTGAAGTGGGCGAACTGGTACAAAGGATGCGCGCAGTAGAAGGAGGTGAAGGCGGAGAATTCTTCCTCGGGGGGAATAACGGCCGTGATGGAGGAGAACAGGGGAGAGCTTTGAGAGGCGAGGAGACGAGCGGCGAGGCCGTCGGCGAAGTAGGCAGCGACCCGCTGGATTGGCTCCCCGCCGATGGCGGCGCTGAAGTAGAGCTGTAGAAGTGAATCAACAGCGGAGCGGTTGTCGTTCCCGTCCGTAGCGGTGGCGCATTCGAGGAGGAGGCGGACGAGTTGCAGGTCTGAAAAACACGTCCTTGACTTGCTGCAGCCGAGGCTCAGCATTCGGTCTCTTGCTTGCAGAAGTTTGACGTAGGTCTTCTCAGAAAAGGGTTGGTCAATTCTTTTCCTTTTCTTGCTGCGTTCGACATGGTGGGTTCGTCCCATGCCAAGTCCCAAGCTCAAGAGATCCTCTTCGTTGACGTCTCCTTGCATCTCGGTAACTTTTCTTTGGACGGTAGGGAAAATGGCGACGAATACGGGTATATAAAGGTGAAACAAGTGGGCCAGGGATGAGGAATGCCATTGGTAGAGGAAGAGGGATGGGAGAAGAAGCCGAGGAAAGGTAAGGATGACGACGAAGATCTCACGACGACTTGGAAAAAAAAAAATACAAGGAAAATATCCCCCAAGATCTTCGGTGACTCGGCAGTTTGTTCCTTCTGCCTTGGAATATTTAGCTCTTCCCCACGCGCTCAAAGAGCTACCGCAGGCGAAATGAAGCCTTGCAAAGATCAAAAAAAAAATGCTCGCGGAAGCTGCAGTGAAACTGCTTCATCTCAGCTTTCACATCAACTTGCACAACGTAGCATTAAATTCAATCTTTTTATTCTCTTTGTTCCATTTTCAATATTTCTTTAGCCTCTTGTGCATGGTTGAGTTGTTGAAGAGAGTAAGACAGATAGCATCTAAACATGGAGGCCAATACAACAATAAGACAATTCTATATGCCCAATATGCAAAAGCAGACAAAGAAGACAGGCAGAACAACAGAAATCAGCTAAAAAATTGGCATAGAAACAGAGAAAAAAAAATTCAATAAAATAGAAGAATTTTAAAAACCTTCAACTACACCTGAGTTGGTTTAAAAAGAGCTCTTAAACACTTACAGACTCAGCTTCAAGAAAGTAAGAAAAAAATCTAAGTAAAATGTTCAAAATGGAAGTAATAAACCTTTCAAAAATGGCAAGAGCTAACTCTATATAGTTATCACTATCATTGTATCTGAGGGATAGCAGTTAACAAGTGTCTTGATTACACTTTGGACCATATTGACATAAGATTTTGTTTTTACTTCCATTCTATCCATTATATAATGAAAGATTATCAAATGAATATCTTTTAAAACTTTATCTTCTAATTTTTTAAAGATTATTAAAGCATTTTATAATAAATATGTGCTAAACTTAAACTAAGTTGACTTGGTCTTCACAAGAAGCTCTCAGAGCATCTTACAATACTTTGGTTGAACAAAGATCTACAGCTGGAAGACTAGTTAAAGTTTGGGATATGCAGAAGCAAAGACAAAAACCAAGAGGACAAATAGAAGAAAAAACAAATGGTGTTTAACTGCACATCAAAAAGCTGATTTAGATCATAAATATACTTTTTTATGCTGCTTAAAAATTAAAATAAAATAAATTCTTTTAATAACCAAAAGGAATATTTTAATAGAAAATATAGCAAAAAGGGTGTACTTTTTTAGATTTTGCATGTTATAAAATCTGTTGAAACACATCTTTTAAATTGAAAAAATGGCAGATATTTAATAAGGTTTGTAAAGCTACAAGGAGAAAAAAAAAAAAGGGATTGAAGTATTATGATGACGACAAAACATTGGGAATTTGCAAAACAATCATTTAAGGAAGAATCCTTCATGAATAAAAAAACAAGATGATAAATCCAAAAGACATTTTCATAGATAAATATAGACAAATGCTTTTCAGTTTCCTATTCTACAAATATTAAATATATCACAAATTTTTTAAACTTGATATAAATTTAGAAACTACTTCAACCAAATAACAAATTTATTTTTTGTTAGAAGAATTATTATCCATCTTGATCATATTGTCTTTGCTAAAAGATACTCAACAAAGGTATTAAGGCATACCTAATTTACTCCCATCCAAAGATCCCATTCCTAACCCCTTCTAATAAAAAGAATTAATTAGGAAAAATAAGCACTATAATTGACGCTTGGATGCTTTTACATTTTAATTGTGTGGTCAAGACCAAAGTGTTGGTGGTTAAATACAAGGGTTAAAAATAAGGTGATAAGTGATTGAAATTGTGGATAAAATGTTTAGAAGTAAAAGATATGCATTAGAGAATTAGAGGAAAACCTAATGAAATGAAGAATTTGGTTGTCATCTTAATTATTTCAATTTGATTAATCTATCATATAAAAATTCATAATCAATTAATCATCATGATTAGCCAAAATTAAGTAAATATTCTCATCTATGAATAATGAGTTAACTTAACCAATGCCTTCTCATAAGATTAGTTAATTCAATGCTCATAACAAGAGACAAATTAAAATGGAGGGACAATCTCATGATACAAAATTAGGGATTTAAAGGTTACTCGAGACTATAATATACATTAATAAAAAGAAAATTTAATGAAGAAACAAAAATTTTAATCTTATTTATATATGTATTGGCATAAGTTATAACTATTGATTGAGCATCAAAGGCTTATCTAACTTAATTTTTATAATTTTATTTTAAACATCTAACCTTCCAAATAATACATTAACCTATAAGCCGATCTACGAACGAGTATAGAATACGAATAGGAATTTAAAGATATGGAGACTGAAAAATGTATGATTAAATAGTTTTGATGTTAATCTATTTATAATGATACGAATAAGTCGCAACAATGAGTATCATGTCAAAAAAACAAAACTAGTGTAGGCATTTAGCATGAGTCTTATGGAGTTACGATTTGAGATACATATAGATTGGGGCAAACCATCTTAAAAATAGACACTATGCATAAAAATAGAATTAGTATCAAGAGATTCAACATAAGGCATGACAGGATACATATGTAGAATGCTATGTACAAGCTTATATATCTATCGAAAGGTTAAGGGTTCACTAGATTTGAGAGAGAATTAACTTAATTGAGGAAATGGTCGACAAAAAAGCGTGTGTTCTATTCCTTCCAAATCCATGGGTTTGACAAACATAAGCATTAAAAAACTGATTTGTTTGAATAGCTTTAAGTTGTGAACCATAGCCTAAATATCTGCATTCACTATGTTTATACAATTTGTGAAATGGCTTAAGAAACCACATGTAATTTTATTATAACTACTCTTAAGAGTAAATAGGTAAATTTTTTTAGATGATTAAACAAGATCAATTTATTCGGGGTTTGAAAATGATGGTTGAAGGATAGTGAACAATGCTTTAAGCATAAGAATGCAAAAGGATTTCAATGAGTTTAATACATATTAATAGTGAAATTTGGAGAGACAAATAGAATGGTTAAGAAAAATATTACATTTATTCAATTATATATATTTTTTCTATATTTAATATTAAAAAATATATTTTTAGACCATAAACCATATTAAAAAATGCATATTTGTTGCTACCAAAAAATTCATTATTTATCAACTATTCTTAGTGTTGCAAAACTTCTAAAGAAAGATGGATATAACAAACACAAACATTAGCAAAATACAAAAAATTTCACAACATTAGTTCAACTTTACATCAAAAGCATGTAAATGGCTAAAAGTTGGCAAAGATATTAAGATATGAACAATCTGATCATAAAGGGCGTGCCTATTTTCACTAAATTTCAAAACCAATTTAAAATCTCTAATATCTTAAGCTAAAACTCATAATTTTGACGTTTTAGTAACAAAGCTTTAAATTCTAACCACAAACGTTTATCCTTAAAAAACTATACCCTAATAATTCAACTCCTCGTCACACAAACATATAACTCTGGCAAAAAAGTATTAAATTCTTACAACAAACAATGATCGCTAAAACAACCACATCCTATCAATTCAAGCCTTCGTCGTTAGCTTATTGTCGACTTTGAAGTAGAGAAAAATGGATTTGTATAACATAATAATCAAATAATTAAAAAACTAGTCTAATATCCCAAGTATACTTATCTAAGATGTATAGATATAAGTCAAGAGCTAAGGTTTTATAAATCTCAAATAAGATTTTTTGTCATCAACTTATTGTTAGCAAATCCATAAGGAGGCATAGGTTTGAGTAGCAAAAGCTTACGACATTTTAAAACTAACTTAACATTTCAATAACCTTAAGCCCTAACCTATAATCATAATATACATATTCACTAAGTTTATATATTTTGTGAAATGAATTAAGAAATCACATGTAATTTTATTATAACTACTTAATGTATATTAATAATTCCTTTGAATCGAAAAAACATAATTTGTTTTTTGAGAGTTTAGATACGATAGTAGTAGACCATTAAGCAATCATTACAACTAAGAATGAAAAATGATTTTGAAGAATTTAGTAAATATTAATGATGAAACTTAAGGTTCAAATAAAATGTTGACGAAGAATGTTATTTTTGTTTTGTTATATAAAATATATTTTATTATTTCTAGCATCAAAATATATATCTTTTTGACCTTAACTCGTGTTAAACAATACATATTTGTTGTTATCAAAGATCTTATAGTTGCACTAACTATGCCTAGTGTTATCAAACTTATAAAGAACAATGTGAATAACAAATACTAAATTGCTAAAAAAATTACACAACATTAGTTCAACATCATGTCAAAAACATTTTAATGCCTAGAAGTCATTAACGCAAGGTACCATGTCAATTTTCACTCCAACAATATGTTATTAGCAAACTCAAAAAAAATGGTTTTGCCTTTGTACAATGTTCACCACATTTTGAAATCAATTTAAAATCTTTAACAACTTAAGCTCAAACTCAAAACTCCAATACTTTGGCCACAAACTATTAAATTCTTAAAAGAAGCATTAGTCACTCAAAAAACATATCCTAACAATGCAACTCTTTATCATGAGCTTATTGTCAACTTATTAAAAGTAAAGAAGAACAAATTTGTGTAACATAGAAGTCAAATAATTAAGAAACTAACTTAGTATCCCAAATAAATTTATCTAAAATTTAAAGATATAGCTTAGGGAGTCATGTTTATAAATCACATGTTAACTTATTCATCATGAGCTTATTGTTAACAAATCTATGAGAAGGCATGGGTTTGATTAGCATAAGCTTACAACATTATAAAATTGATATGACATTTCAACAACCTTAAGCCCATACATTCACTAGGTTTATATATTTTGTGAATTGATTTAAGAAACCAAAACATGTAATTTTATTATATCTACTACGAAGAGTACGTTGATATTATTTAATTAATAAAAAATTGTTGTTGTATCAAGAGCTTGGAGATCATAGTTAAACAATATCGAGCAATGCATTAAGAATAAAAATGAAATTGAATTTAAAAGAGTTTAATAGATATTCCTAAAAAACCACATCCTAATAATTCAACTCTTTGTCATTAGTTTATTGAAATTAAACAAGAATAGGTTAGCATAACACAATGATCAAATGATTAAGAAGCTCACTCAGTATCCTAAATACACTCATCTAATGTTTACAGATACAACTCAAGGGCTAACGTTATATAAATCCCAACTTAAATTTTTGTCATGAGCTTGCTATTTGCAAATCCATAGGGAGGCATGGGTTTGACAAACACAAACTTACAATATTAAAAAAACTAACTTGATATTTCGACAACCTTAAACCGTAACACATAACTCATATATATAAATTCATTATGTTTATATATTTTGTGAAATGATTTACATTGATAAATTTTTTAGTTTATAAAAATGATTTTTATATTCAAATTTTGGAGAAAATAGTTATAGATCATAGAGCAATGCATTAAGAATATAAATAAAAATAGATTTGGAAGAGTTTAACAGATATTAATGATGAAACTTATGGGTACCGATAAAAGAATAAAAAAAATTATTTTTATTTAATTATACATACTATATTTTTATTATTTCTATCATAAAAAAGATATATCTTTTAAATCTTAACCCATGTTAAACGAGACACATTTGTTGTTATCAAACATCTCATAGTAGCACGAGCTATACCAAGTATCATCAAACTTGAAAAAAAAAAGATGAGTATGCAAAAACAAAGTTAGCAAGATAAGAAAAAATACACAACATTGGTACACCTTCATGTTAAAAACATATAAATGACTAAAAATTGTTAAATAATTTGAGATATGAACTAAGAATTGTAAACATAAATGTATCATGCATGTGTTCACTCTAAAAGCAAGTTAATATCTAACTAATATGAAAACATAAATCATGTTTATATAATGTTCACCATATTTCAAAAAAAATTTGAAATCCCAAATATCTTAAGTTCAAATCCATAACTCTACCACTCTAACAATGAATTTTAAAATTATAACCACAAAAACTTATCCCTAAAAAATGCACATCTAAACTATTGAATTGCTCCCCGTGAGCTTATTGTCAACTTGAAAGTGGAGAAGAATGGATTTATGAGACCAAGAATCAAATGATTAAAAAACTATCCTTGTATACCAAATATACTTATCTTGCTCAAAGATATATCTTAGGAGTTAAGATCTCATAATTCTTAAGTTAGCTTTTTTTATCATGAACCTACTTTTTAGCAATTCCATGAGAAGGCATGGGTTCGACTAGCATAAACTTTCGACATTAAAAAGTTATCTTGATATTTCAACAATGTTAAACTCCAACCCATAACCTTAATATACACATTCATTAGATTTATATATTTTAAGAAATAATTTAACAAATCACAACATATAATTTTATTATAGCTTTCCTTCAGAATATATTAGTAAATTTTTTCAGATGGTAAAACATTGTTTAATTATTCAAAATTTGGAGACGATAGTTGGAGCATATAAAGCAATGTATTAAGAACAAGAATGAAAGAGTATTTCAAACAGTTCTATAGATATTAATGGTGAAATTTGGAGGCACAAAAAGAATAGTAAAGAAAAATATTTTTTTTGTTTAATTATACAAAATATATTTTTTTTATTTTTAATATAGAAAATATATCTTTTATGTATTAACCCATGTTATACAATGCACATTTATTATTATTAAACAACTCATTATTGCACTTACTACACCAACTGTTATCGATCATATAAAGAAAGATGGGTGTAACAAACACAAAGTTAGCAAAATAAAAAAAAATATGTACAACATTGATTCCTCTTCATATCAAAAGCATGTTAATAACTAAAAATTATTAAAGAGTTTGAGATATAAAATTATAATTATGAACGTAAGATTGTCATACTAATTTTCACTCCAAGAGTATCTTATTAACTAACTAATATAGAGACATGGTCTAGCTTATAGAATATTTGACACATTTCAGGGCCAATTTATGATCATTAATATCTTAAGTTAAAGCTTATAACTTTGGTACTCTGGTGATAAAGTTTTAAATTCTAATGACAAATGCTTACCCTTAAAAAAGCAACGTCCTAATAATTCAACTCTTTATTATGAGCTTATTATCGATTTCAAAGTAAAGAAGCATGGATTTGTGTAACCCAAGGATCAAATGATTAAAAAACTTAGTATCCCAAGTACGTTTATCTGACCTCTAAATTTATAGCTTAAGAGCTACGATTTAATAAAACCCAAGTTAGTTTTTTAGTCATCAGCTTATTACTAGTCAATTTATGAGGAGACTGAAGTTCTTCGTGCTTAAGACAATCCCACAGAAGGGGAGGTGAATTGTGGTAAATAAAATTTTCTTTCAATTTTCGGTTTCAATTAAAACTTAAATCTTTTAAGCAAGAATAAGAAAGAATAGTACACAAGATTTTTAAGGTGGTTCGACTCAAAATCGAGCCTACATCCACCCCCAACATGTGTTGAGAAAAAACCACTAAAATTACCAAATTACAAGTGAGGTTTTTCGTACGGTTCACCTCAAACCTACTTGGGATTTTATCTACGACTAATTCCGAACTTGAGTTTTTCTGGCTCAACTCAAACCCCGGGCTTTTGCATAATTGCCGGGATGTCCTTACCCCAAAGAAAGAAATACAAAAAATTGGCAAAACTTAAGACAATTTTAAGATAAATATGAGGCATACACAATACTGAAAAGAGAAAGGAATAGAGATTGAAAAATAGTTGAAGCAGAAACCTCCAATTTCGTGTTCCTTCTTGCAGCTTTCACTTTGTAATTTTGGAAACACTGTATGCACTTGGAATTGCTCGATATTGTGATTTGAAAGCTTTGAAATCTTAGCAATGGTAACCTCTAAGAGTTCTTCATCATTCCCTATTTATAAAGCTTATTTTGAGCTCTAAATCCACTCCCAACGGCTCTAAAATGAACTAGCCGTTTGGGTAATGGACACAAAGTAGTTATCGTTCGATTTGGAGCCTGAAATGGACATTTTTAATTGAATCTCGAATTTACTGTTCGAGATCAATTCTGGCCGTTGGATCTATGTGCCTTGATCTGGTCCATTGGATCGCGCATTGGTTGTCTTACATGTATTGAAGCACTGTGTCCAAAAATCAACTAAAATAGAAACTTACTGTAGTGGTCCTCTTGCAGATCTAGCTCGGGTTCGAATCTCCTGCTTGGCATTTTACTGTTATCATGCAGCAATTTACCTTGATTAATCAAAGCCGTCCGATCGCGCCTACCCTTCCGCCTTCTTTGACAATCGAATGAGATTTTAGTCCCACATCATCCGAATGTCTTTGCCATTGCTCTCTATAACTCTTTCGATTCATATGTCTCTCAAGCCGTTTGGGGTTGGCTCCCCTTCCTCGACCAAGATTTCATCACTTGGTCCTGGTTTGTGCCAAAATTTTGAATATAAGTATACCAAAATAATTTTATGTTATGACAGTATTACAAGTATCCTAAATGACTATGAAAAGAAATTCGTGAAAAATAATTCTTAAATAATTTTAAAAAATCAAATACCGATATCTATACTTTTCATCAATAATGCTTGGCCCAAAATCAAAATTCAAAAATTATTAAACTTATAACATTTTCAAATATTAATACTACTAGTATGCCACATCATCTCAAAATTTGGACATATAAAATTCAAGAAAAATAAAGAGATATTCAAGTATAAAGATTTTGGTGCATGCCTTCAATTTTCTTGAAGCTTGTCATCACTCCAAGAGTCTTGAAGACCTCTATTTCAGACATTTTAAAGTTTATTGCTTGACTTAATTTAATATTAATAATTTCACTTAAAGCAAGCCGAAATGATATATAAACATTTATGCTTAACTCATCAAACACAAGAGTGTAACAGAGACATGAGTTTGACCAACACAAGCTTAAGAGATAAAAAGCTAACATAATATTTGGACAACTTTAAGCCCTAACTTATAACCCTAATACTTCTAACAAAAATCTTTAAAACCCGAAACCTAATAACCTTTCCATTAATAATAGCCACAATCTCGTAATTAGCTCCTAATCTTTTTTTGTTATCACTTACCTGACCCATGAAAAGGAATCAAATTATCTAAAATAATGTTTATTAGATTATAAATCCAACACATCATCCTTAAAATCCTAATCAAGTATATGTTTCCTCTTTGTCTTATAATTTTATTAGATAGTTTCTTATTTAAATATGGATTATTCTAATAATATTTTGCCTTGTAATAAAGAATTTTGTGGTATTCCTTCTAGTTTTAATTTTGATTATTCGATGATATACTCTCACCAAAATTTCCAATTCTAATTAAGATAATTTAAAAAAAAACTACAAAGCAAAAGTTTAAATATAATTGTAAAAGCACCTAACATAACATAAGATAATAATTTGCACCATATAAATAATCTTGGAATTAACTTCCTTTTAAAAAATTTAAGAAACATTGCAAGGCAAGTAAGACAAAAACAGAATTAACTTAATAATCAAAGAAATATTCTGCTACATTTTTTGTTATTTATAATTTATGTTTCTAAAAGTCATTCTTAAGCTTTCTTATTTGAAAACAATATTTGCTCACTTTGGAAACAAACCATTCTATATGTTTGCTTTTTGTTGAAAGATAAGTACAAAAAAATCAGGTATTTTAAGCTATCATCAATAAGAGTCAATATTTCTATAACTAACACAAAAACGTGGTGCATATATAACCTTCTACTAATCAATTCAACACATTTTCTGAGAATTTTATTAATTATGTAATAATATTAAAAAACTTTCATTTTGCAATACAAATAAGGATTTATAAAATAATGGTCCAAATTGTAAATTTGGAAGCATCTAGCAGTAACAAAATTCCTTAAATGCTCTAGTGATTATGCCATAATATTCATAGATCTTATATATTATTCATTTGTAAAATGTAAAAACCTCTTTTGACAATATATAATAGAAATTTAAAAGGAAGAACAATTATGATGGGTCAGCAACCATGAAAATAATGAAAAAATAGAAAAAATATAATTTCTTAAAATTCTCAAAAACAGTTATTATTAATGCATGAGTTCCATATCTAGAAAATACAATATCTATTGATAAGTCTTCCAAAAAAACACTAATAAAAATAAAATAAAGTACAAAAAATGACATAAATTTAAGTGAATCTCCAGCAATATGAATAGTTATATTTTGACAAACAATCACAATGATAACAAAAATAGAAATGATTTCTACATGCTAAGAACGATGTTGTTTAAAACATACCTCCTAGTTGCAATAATGTGATCTTCAATATAACTGTTAACATGCTTTGCAATAACATCCCATGCAATATAGAAATCAGATAAAAAAATATGGATGAGAAGCCATATTACATCCTTAAAAAGAAGTAAAACAGTTCTAAAAATCTATTGTTGTGTCTAATTAGAGGAGCAAGCTAGCCAATTTAATTGTTACTTTTGAACTTTGATCATTAGCCCAAATCTTGGGTATTACTTCATCTCAATATATGTGATTAGGATAAATGTACTTTGGCTAGAAAAAAACAATTAAAAAAAATCTCCTTTAATGTGTTATTAATAATGTTGAACAATAAAAACGCTTCAAACATGAGATGCTAAATAAAGTTCTAAAGTTATGGTATTTTGAATGCCACGTTCAAACAATAACAAGCCTTTAATTGTCCTTATCACAAGAAAAAGAGGAAACTCCACACTCAAAAACCTCTTAAACACATCCTATTACAACAACAAACTTGCTATTAGTAACCATATCATCAACATTAATGTCATAATTTCATAATAATTTATTTTTTATTGGGTTAAAAATGGCCACTAAATTTAGTCGACCACATGCTTCTGATTTATTACCAACATTAACATGATTTCCTAAGGTCTTCCTTCAGCTGCAAATGCTTTAATTTATGCATGAAATAAAAAAAATGAAGGTCCTATATGTGCGCCTTTAAGGTTCTGTAAACTAAAGGCAGATAGTTTTAGCAATAAGAAACAGCTCTAAGCTGCAGTTCGAAAGCAGCTAATCCTTTACGTGATAGTCGTGTCCTACAAAGCCAAACATCTAAACAGAAAAGTCAAACCAGCCAATCACAAGAAGTTTTTGGGCCACCACATTGCAAGTCAATAGTACGGCGACAAATATCCAATAAGACCAAAGAAACCAAATCGGTCTAATTTAAGTTGCTTCACCAAAAAAAAAACAAAAAAACCATAGCAAAGCCGATCGAACCGGATAGTTAAGAAACAAAAGATAACGAATGAATCCCTCGGGCAAACTCCAACTTTCAACGGCGATAGAACCAACTCAAGAGAAGAAGGAGACGTACGAAGACTTACAAGGTAATGCAGCTCATGACGACCAACTTCGCTAACCGCGATTTCGTTCCTCCAAAAAGACGTCGATGCCTTATGCCTTTCCAAAGGTGTCATGGTTGGAACGGCATCGGCGGAAACACCCGGGATTTTTTAGAGGCACTCGTCCCATGTTGTGGGAAATAAAAAAAGCAAGTTTTTCGAATATCCGTGAGACTGAATACCGAAATCCGTAAGAAATAATAATAATAATAATAATAATAATAATAAAGGAATAGCCGTTAGCTCTACGGACACTTTTATTTTTAAAAATAACGCTTTATTTTTAAACCCTTGTTTTTAACAGATATTAAAATATAATAATACTAAAAAATAATAAATATTCATTTTATTCTTAAAACAGTTATTGTATCCTAGAAAATATTCAAACATATAACAATATTTGTAATTAATAAATTAATTATAGTAAGATTAACACAATCAAATAAATTTATTATTTTAGTTGAAAATGAGATAATAAAATAATATAATATATTTATCTCAAGTTGACATATTAAAAAAATAAGATAAGAAATAGAAAAGGTAGAATGTGATGTTGATTCAAAACAGATTTGATTTTTTAGTTATCAATTCCTGCTTAATTCAAATCAATATAATCTTATTTTAATTATTTTTTTTATTTTTTGTTAGGTTCTTGATTATTAATATGTTTATAAATATATTTAAATTAAACATAATATGCAATAGGTTTTAAAATAGGATCACTTGTATCTATAATATATTATAGTTTGTTATACATGCAAAAACTCTTATATAAATAAATTTAATCATGGCTTAAGATTAATTTGGAATAAAATTTGAGTTAGTTTAGTATATAGTTATCTTGACAGTTGTACTTTAAGCCAAAATTCAATACAAGTTTAAAACAAATTTTGAATGAAAATCTTACTCTCTAATTTTTAAAACTTTCTAAATGGAGAAAGTATATTAATAAATAAAAAAATATATATATTCTCTCAATTAAAAATATCAAAAAATATATACATGCAAATTTGTTTTGGTAAAAATTGAGTTCATAAATCTTTAATATAATACTTTTATTACAATGAATTGGCTTGCTAACATGGATCTCAAAATATTACATGAGATTCAACAAGGATTTGCAAATAAGAATTTCACTCATATCCAGATAAATATTTTCCTTTTTAACAAGAAGAATTGAAGCTCAAAGTTGCAAATTATAAACACAAAAATACAAATACGAAAATTGCACCCTTCTCATATTGCATTTTTTATTACCTTAGATATAATTATTAAAAATAATAATTTTAACATTTAAAATCTAGATATCACTTAATTTGAAATATCCTTATATTAATAAATACAATAATAAAAATAAGAATAAAAAACTATTTAAATAACATTAAACTATATAATAAAAAATTATTAAGGGCAAATTTTAAAAAATATCAACATCATTATAACAATATTATTTAGATGCTATTGTTTTCTAAATAATAACAAATCAAATAATTTCCAAAACATAATTGTCTTTAACATCTGTATTCTCAATCTTAAAAAAAGTACAATTAACATATTTGTTATAAGGATAAAATTGTTATAAAAACAATGTCATTGTGAAGTACTTGAAAAAAAGAAATTGTCAAATACAAGTGCAAAATCACTATTCGCATTTAGTTAAAATAACAAGGAGATTTAAACACAAAAACACCACAATAAGCACGTTTAAACAATCAATGCAATGAGCCCTTAGATGAGTACTTAAAAAAAAAACTTGGATGTTTTACCAGTTTATCTTCTGAAGTGGAGGAAGAAATCGATGAACTCCGTGCAAAATAATTTGGAAGCCTTCAACCTTGCTATTATAAAAACGAAAGGCTCAACAATTCCATGAAACTGATCTCTTCAGTACAGGCTTCATGGCCCTATCCTCTTCAAGGGATACCATCCCAATATGAGAAGGATCCTCTAACATCATCTTGGCAACCAAGTAGCCAGCTATGGACCAAGTTTGGAACTTCCTGGCCTGCTTGCCTATGAACCTTCCCAACTTGCCGTCATAATATTCCGGCCATCCATCCTTCAACAATCGACTCTCGGCAAGTTCGATTGCTTTCCTTGCAATCTGTGGCCGGCCAGTTTTGATGCAGGCTGCTGTCAACATCCAAAGGAGCACTGTAGCAGAACACCAGAAATAATCTGAGTGGTATTCAATTGCAGAATAGTATACAAATATAAAACTAAAAGTTTGCTTATGCTGTAGAAATATGGTAATGGATTGAATTAACGAATGAACCTGGCCAACTTCCTCCATTGTGGTAACTCCATCTAGTATTTTTGGGATCACAACCTGTAACAATTTTCCATTCATTATTCTCAATAGCAGGATAAGCTATTTTCAAGGGCATCTCACCAACCAGCTCCTCCCAGCGTTCTTCAATAAGATCCATAATGGCAATGGATTGTTCATGAGTTGCAAGACTGGACAAGATGGTGAAAAAATTGCCCAATGCGAACCATCTAAAGTCCATTCTTGCAGGACTAACATTTCCAATGAAGTACCCACCACGACTTGGCATAAAATCAAACAACCAATCTGGTATGGAGTCAGGAATGACATTAAACTTGTTTACAGCTGTGTGAGAATATTCTTCTGTTTTGTAACGATAAATTACGTTAAGTTGTTGAAAGTCCAGCCAAAAGTATGTCCTCATGTGGTAACTCAAAGCATGTAATCTTTTCACAATTCGTTCTATGAAGTCTTTCCCTTGTGCGTCATGCTTAAGCAACGCAAACGCACACCTCAATGCCATAAAGAATAGGGCCTGGATCTCTATCGGGTAACCATAAATGCCCTGCAAATTGAATTTAGAACAAATCTAATGAACCGTATAATGATACAAACATGGAATATTAAATTGAATAAGAAATTTTTCTTTTTCTTTTTCTTTTTGTGAAAATCAAAAAGCTTTTTTTTTTTTTTTGAAAAAGGTTGACGACTATTGTTAGATTTGAAACTTGAACCTCTTTTTGAAGGTTAAAATCATTAAACCATGAGCCAAGCTCATTATCTTTTTTTTTCCTTTTTTTTTATTCTCTTCTTTTTATTCTCGTTATTGAAATCCTATGATGGAAGTTGGATTGACTAGAACGTAAAAGACCTTCCATCTGTACAGTTCTTTTCTGCAAATTTAGAGGTTAGCGATAATGTTTATCAGACATTGGAATTCCTAACAAATGGAACATTGTGAAAACCATTGATAACAAATGATGAGTCAGGTGAAAGGCTTCTCATATAATAACAAATAAAGAAGGGGTTGTTGTAAAAGATTTTACACCTCTTCCATGTGAAAAAGACACTACCTAAATCTTCGTTGAGGAGGCAAAAAGTATTGAAAAGTAAGCAAGGTTGCTGCAGAAAAAGGAAATATGTTGGACAACATGGATTTGTCCAACCATGAAGTTAATTCAATTTAGGAAAAATTGGAGAAAATGACACAAGAGAATGAAGACAATCTTGATAGGTATATAGATCATAGTTATATGAATCTACCTTAGTCTATTGGAGAAGCACATACAAAGCTTTATAGATCTAAGAGCTGAGGAAATCCAAAATCATTTGCTTTGAACTTCCCAAACAACTAAAATGACTATACTAACTTCTATGTAGTTGGGGTTATAAACAATAAGCTTAATTGAATAGAGGAAGATGGCCTAACATCAAGAATGAATTAGCAAATGTTGGTAAATATTGATAAGAATTGAAAAGTTTCTTTTAAATTTATACGTGATTACCTTTGGTTTGAGCTAGCAAAGCCATTGAGCTTACTGGATGTCAAGTCAATGCTCAAAATTGATAAGTTGAAAGAAAAGTTGAAGGACTTAAGTGAAGGTTTCGGGTGACTGGAGTTAATTTGTCATTGCACAGAGCTATAAAAGTTACATCGCAAAGAAGGAACAGTAATCTATTTATCAGCAAGGTTACGACTATGTCAAATAGAGTTAACAATAGTCATATTGATGGTTTTAAGGCTTATTTAGAACAATATCATAAGAATATACACAGGTTACAAAGCATGCAATCAATAGTGGTGAAAAGGATAGAGTAATCTAAACTAATAAATACAAACACATTTAATACTAAAGCAAGATTGATGATGAAGATTGTTCTTAGAAAAAATGTTATACACGTCCATACAACTGTAGGTCATGTTTTTTGGGAGAGATTATTGTAGATGACATGACTAGCTAATTTGAAAACTTCATAGGAGAGTTGAGAAGTTAACATTTTAGTAGCATCAAATTACTTAAATCAATATGTCAACCAACTAAGCAAGCTAGGGCAATCGAAATGAGAAAACAAGACTTGGGCTAGGATCTTAAAATAGGATTGTAATCTATGGATGTCTTCATGAAACAGTGAACAATATTAAAGTTCCAATTCTACAATATCAACCACATTTTAGAACTTAGAAAGGAGTTTTGAAGTGCATCCCCATATAAGAATCAAGATTGGCATATTTGTAACATACTGAAATTTGATTTGTTGTGAAGATCTATTTTAAGTATTCTTAATATATGAATAAATGTGTACATTATGATAATTTTTGTAACGAGTCTCATAAAGTATACTATAATATAAAGTATTTTAGATTTTGAAAATAATTATATATTTGAATAAAGCTCATAAGGATAAATCAAATTGAGATAAGTTTAATTTTTAGAAGCTAAATGTATTTATTATTAAATTTATAAAGAAAACTAGTAAAAAAGCATTAATTAATTTAATTAAGTTATGAAGTAAATAAATTAAATTTTAAGCAAATTTCCTTTGTTTTAAAAAATGAAGAGGCAAGCAAGGTAATCGCTCTTAGTAAGCTTTCTAATGAATTTGAAATTGTTTTTCCTTGTAAAACAAGAGTGGGTTGTGGTAAATTGATTAAAATTAAGCATGTTAGCTAAGAGAATAGCTTTGTTTTAAATTAGAAATCCTATATAGTTTCGATAAACCAAAGGGTTTTTGCACAATCAAAATTTTAAATTATACATTATGTCTGTAAAAAATTTGGGGAGATATGTAATTTAGAAGAGAAGAAAAAAATAAGTTTTAAACTGTCTAAGATCAGATGAACCCATTGAATGGTCTGGTAGTTTGTTCCAATAGTTGTTGAAAAATTTGTTCCACGTCAAATGGATTAATGGTTTGAAGGTGCATTCAATAGCTTGTGTAACCAAGATAGAAGATGATCTATTAGATGGTTTGATCAATGGATTAGGCTATCGAATGGTCCAACAGTGCATTCAATAGTTTTGGCAAATCATCCATTTACTCAAATCAAGAGGGGCCTAAAGCTTTCAAAATGAGATAACAACATAGCTGGAGGAGATAAGTCTCAATGAGAAATGTGGACCAAAAGCATATACCTCAACTATAAGAAAAGGAAACAATGATTATTGATTTCCAAGTATAAAAGCTGTTCCCCTAAACTCAGTAAAAAACATTGCATCCTTGCTACACTAAACTCCCCAATCATTCTTGAGAGTCTTCACAAAAGCTAATCCTTCTTCCTCTTGAATTCCTGAGTAACAATTTGCTTCACATGCAACCCTCAAGGCCATTTGACATTTTGTAAAGCCTCCAACATTCCCTTGTAATAGAGCTCTTTTGTTAATCTCCTTCAACCTTCTTAAAACTTATGTTTCCCTCCATTGAGGGTTTTCTAGTAAAAAATTGTCCTCCTACTTGATTTCTTTCATACCTCTCTCTCGTAACTCTTCAGCTTCAAGTGTATGGCAAGTCTCTACTAAGAAGTCCAAAATCCATGGTCAATATATTCTTTAGGAACATATTTTTACATCATCTTTCTAAAATAACAATTCAAATTGAAGGAACACCTTATGCACAAAAGTCTCATCCTCAACTAGCCAAGCATGGCTTATCAACATGACCAAACCATCTATCAAAGTGCAAATGTTATGACTTATGCAACATTCAGATAGTACTGGGCCATCCTAAGACTCATTGTCAAACAAACTTGAGCAATGCATGATCTAGCTCCAACTTTATCCCCTCAATCTCATAGCAGATCCCTTTGCTTACCCAACTTGCATAGTTGTCACTCCAATTTTGATTGTGTTCCCACTAGAAGAAGCAGCTCTTGTGGTACTACAATGATGCAAGTCCATCCCCACCATTGTAATTAAAATGTTCACTCTAAGAAATTTCTACTAATCCAAACATTGTACATCTCATTCGTACAAACCTCCCTCTTGCTCCAAACATTTCTACTTTAGAGCTTCATGAAGTACTCAAGTCACTCTGGCAACTTATGATCTTTCCTCCTCTTGTTGACCGCATGCAAGCTTGTTTTCATTCATTTCTCTCTTGTAATCCTTTAGCTTCAAATGCATATTAAGTTACTACTCAGAAGCTCAAATTCCATGCTATTCAAAATATAACAGAAATAACAAAAAAAGGCCAAGATGAAAAGAAAAGGAGAATATGAACAAGAGTTTATAACAAAAAGGACACTTTAAATTAGAAGAGAAAAACTATATCGGTATTGTAAATTCAATAATCCACAAGCTTAGTAGGTGATCATAAGTGAAAGACGAGAGCTTCCCTTTCTCATAAATTTCTCTTAACTTTCTTTGATAAAGTATTTCAACATTCAAGGGTTTGGCCCATTTAGATGCAAAAACTCCTTTTATAAATAAAACTAACCTAATAAAACAAATATTATATAACTATTAGACCAATGGGAATCCATTATTTAATAGAACAAAAAAGCTTTAATATTATTATTGCATTACTTTATATGCCTGATACCATCTATACTTTAAATAAAAGTATCCCACGCACTAACCACATCACTAAAAACTATTTTATAGTACAATATGTATTTCTTTCGACAAGAATACTCTATTGATACTTGTGTCCTTAAAATGATGCTAGAGCCAACAAGCCATGCTAACTTTATGTCTATAAATCCTGGCTTACCCCACTATGGCCTTGGGCTCATAACACAAATTTTTCATCATAGTTTACATCCTAGCTAAGTCCCATCCAATATGAACCTGAGTAAAGACAAAGGCAGTATGCTATCATCTTATGATAAATAACATGTTTAATATAATAAATATTATTTAATTCCTAGGTGGTTATAATTACATATTTCATTTATTTGATTAAATGTAACATAACAATTCAAAAAGTCAACATAAGAGAAAATGTAAGTTTCATAAAATTGCAGCCATTAAAGCAAAGGGAGTAACAGTTTAGAATACACATTGATTGGAAAACACTCAATATATGAGTATACAACTTAGTTTGCTGTATGTGTACTCAAGTATGCACCAATATAGAACTTCTAAAGCCACATAGTTTCATGAGATTGTACAAAGCTCAGGCCTTTTGTGCTTTGGGGCTAAAGAGCATGATTGAAGAGAAAATGGAGCATGAATGAGAACCCTATATACTTGTTGCTGTTTTATCTTTTGAGTTTCAATTCAAGAAATGCACTTTTGTTGCACCACATGTAGAAATTCACGATCTTATTCCTTGCAAAACAACTAGAACACAAACGGTAATTTGTTCAATCAAGCAAGGTTATTAATTTGTTAAATAAAACAAAAATATAGAGATGATCAAATATGTTCCAGACCAAAAAAATTGTTAGAAGAGGTGAGATATATAAACTAAACAAAAATTTAAACAGATAACACAAACTTATAGAAAATAAAGGAAACATTAACTGAAAGGTGTTGTAAAAATGGAGACAAATAGAGAGGTAAAGTAGATTGCATTGGTTCAATATATCATGTAGAAAAACACCCATCTTTAACATAATAACTTTCGCAAATTAATGATTATGCTTAAGGGAAGTTGAATAAGAAAACTGCAGGTAAAATAGAGGAAAATAAAAGAAACATTAACTAAAAAGTGTTGTAAAAATGGAGACAAATAGAGAGGTAAAATAGATTGTATTGGCTCAGTATATCATGTAGACAAACTCTCCATCATTACAATAACTTTCGCAAGTTAATGATTATACTTAAGGAGAAGCTGAATAAGAAAACTGCAGGTCTGAAAAAAAAATATCCCAACAAAGTTGAGTTTATAAAGAAGTCAAGAGTATCAGCTATCCATATTTAAGAGCACGATTGCACGTATAGAATGAATGATGGGGTTGCTGAGAAAGAAAGAAACATACGAAACTGAGAACATTGAAATAAATAAGCCACGAATCAATCATACCATTCTACGGTCAATCATTGAGCACCCATCAGCACAAAGCAATGTCGGAAAAGTATCAAAACCCTCTGAGAGACATAAAGAGAGTATAAGCCTCATTCCCTTTTGGCAGTCAGGTGATTCAGCTAAAGACACATCTCCAGTAGACTTTGTATATGCTCTTAGAAGGATGATCCACCAGAAGCCAGAATCAACAGGTGCGACCCTTCCAATCGCACTCTCACCAAAATCTGCAGCTACTGTATCAGTTTTTCGAATGGGGTCATGAAGCACCTTGAAGCTCGCTGGCATAGCCCCTTCTCCAAGCTTGAAACGGTCTATCCTTTTCTCCCAGCTTTGAAGTTGCAGAGTTTTCAAAAGAAAATTCTTAACAATATCAGATTCTCCATTCATCAGGAACGCCAAGGCACTGGGAACAAAGTCACGCACAAACACCTGTTCAGAAAAGTGGTAAACCAGTTCTGACAAAATTAGATTTTAGAGGTTCATCGGCAACAATTGCTACACAAGTTGTTTTTTTTTTTCTTTGCATCAGAGGCTGCATAATTTATATACATCCTGAACGGTAAAATTATCCCTCCCTAATTTAAAGATCAATCATGTACATTTTATATTCAATTAAGATGCTATAATGCATTTCCATAAATAATAGCAATAGTTTACTATATCAAAAATAAGAAACCAACAGGATGCTTGAAAAAAAACAAGCTAGACGAAATAATGGGAAATTGGTCGAGTGTAATTACAAAAGATTTTCACCTTTGTTTCATCCAGATAGTTTTCGAACTTAAAGCAAAGAGCTCATATCTAATTTCGACACTATGAGACAACAAATATGCAATAGAGTGGACTATAACACCAAGACAACAGATAAAAAATTCAAGCTTGTAAAGTGCCTGGTGAAGCTCCTTAAAATTTCAAAGAACGATATGACAGAGCAGCACCAAGCATCTCAGTGGAGATGAATGAGCCTGTATAATGCACCACATATCCAATCAAGGGAGTAATATTTGCTCATGCGCTCTGAAAAGGCCAACTGATAACGGAGCAAACATAAAGCATGACAAAGAACAAGCTCACAGGTACTGTTAAGGTAATATGATACTTCTCCATCTTTAAGATCATAAGGTCACAGAAAAGACTCGTATGTTTATTTGTCCCAAAAATAAGTACAAACTTCGTTTCTCTCAGAAAACTTAAGTTTCCATCCAAGCATAGCAGGTATTGCAAGATGAACACGTCCAAACAAATCATGAACAACAAGTAGTTGATATGGCACAGAGAATCAGAGAATCCAATTGCATATTAAATTTATTAGGACAAAGACTTGCACTCATTCACTATTTGCAGAATGCATGGCGCAAACCTGATCATAATTTAGGACCTCTTCAGATTGGTAGTCGACAGCAGCAACAGTTCCAACGGGCTGACCACGGAAATACACCAACGAGCGGCGCAGAGCGTCCCATGCATCAACGACCATGGGATGGGGCTCGAAAGACCTAGGAGTCGTCGAAGCTGGCGTGTCAAACCCCGATCTCGCCCCCATTGCCATAGGCGAGTAAATGCTATCGTAGCTATCAACGGGCCTCATATTCCCTGCGATAGAGAGCTCGCTCATCGACCGCTCGTCAAGTGACCTCTGGCGATCGATATTCAGCCTCGGCTTGTCCAGAAGGCGTGATAGGTCGAGTTCGTGGGCGTCCATGGAGGAATTCGACCCAACATTCGGTATTCCAACTACCCGCGCCCCATCCATGGTTCAGCCTCGGCCTTCCAATCTATAAATGGCGTCGATATTCCATCCAAAAAAGAAAAAAAGAAGAAAAGACAATCCACGATTTAGTCACATCCATCAAACAACAGCAGATATCACATTCTTATTGACTTACAATGCTCGCTAAGCAAGAAATCAAAGATCTCTGAAGCGATCCAAAGACACGTAGAAGAAACACATTTGTTTCGAAATCAGAAGAAACAAATCAAACTATAAATCGAAGCAGAGATAAACGCAAGACTAACCTTCGCAATGAGGATCAGGAAGACAGCTACGAGGCAGATCTCGAACCGATGGAAATCGTCGCTTGGAAAGGAGGAAGAATAGGAGTTCACTAGGCTGTTGTTCAAATTTCAAAAAGTTAGTTAATAATTCTGCAACGCGTAAAATGTACATGGACTCCGCATGGCCTCATGCGGCGGTGGGATGTCCCGCGGTTCCTTTCGCGGGGAAGTATACCGTTATTTAGAGAATAATTAATGTTTGCTTGCATTTGCGTTGTCTTGTTCCAAAATTGAAACATTTTTAAATTAAATATTAATTATAATTTTAATTATATAAATATTTAATTATAATTTATGTAATTTTTTATTGAATAGTAGATGTCAAATTATATAGTAGAAAATGAATGTAGATGTATCTGATATCTAAGTCATATGCAAGTATTCAAAATCATTAACCTTATTGAGGACGATAACGAGTGAAAAAGAATAGAACAAGTTATTGTCATGCTTCTAATGCTATACATTGAAGTTTATCGTACTTGAGAGGGATTATAAAGATTATTATTTTGAAATTGTATTATAATTTGTTGATGTAGGTTGGACATGGGAAAATGTAATATAGAAAATTAAATAGGGTTAATAAATCTCTATGTGAAACTATTAACATACATGCAATCATTATTCAATTCAAAAGTGAGGTGTATTTTTTTTTTTGCTCAAATACAATGAAGAATCACTAACAATATATGTTTTTCTTTGAGAATAAGTGTTATTATTTGAGTTAATATATCAATTGCAAAAAAGACACTAATTTGATGTGTTAAAATACCACAACAAAAAAATCTGAAAAAATGAAACAAAAAAGTACAACGTAGATGTCGAGACCCGAAAATGTATGTTATAGCAAAAAAACACCCAAAAACACCAAAACATGCAAATGATACAAATTGTTTTCAACTTTAACATGTGACATAATCAAAACTTCTGAAGATTTTAGATAACAAAAACATGCATTATCGTATCACATACACAAACTTTTCAGTACAAAAACTAAAATGCCAAAACTTGCTCCATTAATAAAGTTACCAAGAAAACAATCAAGAAAAAAGAAAGCAACAAATCAAATAAGGCATAGCCATTAGGTCAACCAACCCCTTCTTGATTGTTTCTCTCAAAACAAGAAAGGTTGCAAATATCTTTGATTAATCCTTGCTTCTTTGAACGCGCCTTGTTAGTTGCTCTATTAATTTTGTCATCGGGATCATAATACACCCAAAGGTCATAACTTCTCATAGATAATTTATGAAGGTCATCTCAAAAATTTCACTTAAGCTAAGATATCTTGAGTTCTCTTGCAAACATCTCAAGCTTATCACTTGACTAGATTGAACCTCCTATTGATCCCTTTATAATCATTTTGATGACCTCCTTAAAATACTTATCTCACTTAAACCAACTTGCATTTGCTCTATAAAACGTTCAAGTTATGAGGTCTTTAATTATTTAATATTTCTGTGGACCTCCTAAAGAATATTTTATATATCTCAAAATCATCATTATATGTATAAAAACTATTGAGATAAAACCAAACCTCTTAAGTCCTCTAAAACAAAATATTTTTTTAGTTATTATATTTTTTTTATTTAAGGGATCTTTTGAAAAATTTGTGTGTTTATAGAGTTATAAATTTTATTTATTATTAAGGTTAAAAGAGATCTCTCTCTTTTTTTTTTACCATTTTTCTATTTTTCTATTAAGTAACTCTATATTTTTTATAATAAAATTTTGTTTCATTATTTTTGGAAGAAACCTAAATATTTAGGTAAATCATATAAAACATTTTTATTCACATATGTACATGAGTATGCTTATTCTCTCCTTGATTTGAAATTTGCACGACACAATACATGTAAAAGCTTATTTTCAAGTTCAAAAGTTTTGAGGCCATAAAACTAAAGTATTTTATCAAATCAATCATCTTACTACTTTATGCATGGAATAAGCTCATCGAAGCTACCACCTTGCCCCTTCTTTGTATTTGTATGATGTAGATAATTTTATTCTTTCATATTAGTACTTCATTATCAATGTCTTGTAGTGGTTTGTTGTTGAAAACTATGGTCACTCGTCTCGTGCATTTTAAAATACAATCATTCTAACTTTATGCTATCAATAAATTTTTTTTATTAGAAAAATTATCAAATCAAGCAATTAATGAATGATACTAATATTGATTCTACATATAGTTTATTCAAAGTGAGAGATGATAAAAGTGGGGTTATTAATATTGCTAACTTGAAAGGGAATCTAATTCAGTAATTGAAATGTCATAACTAATAACTCATGAATTGATAGATGTAAAACTACAAATGCTTTTGCACATTTGTTTAGAGTCTCATAAAAATGTAAGCAATAAATTAACATTATCAATTCAGACTCACTAGTCTTAGAAGGTTGACGACTTTTTAGTTTTGAAAACATTAAAAATCAACGTTTTATTTTTTCAAATTGAGAGTTGTTGTGCTTGATCAGTAAGTCATTCATAACATTGTTCACCAAAATAATTAGTGGCAAATGAGTAGAAATTGACATTTATTTGCATCCATAACTAAAGATATTAATAAATCATGAACGTGGTACTTGTATTATGTTGTTCAAAGATAAAATATATATCATAAAATATATTAAAGAGTAACTTGTATGCATGTAACAACTTAATGGTGAGCAATTGTTACTCTGGTAGAAGAAGCTGACCCATTAACAATGTATAGTTTCATTGCACAATTTGCTATCTCGAATACAAGGTCACAAATGGACATGCATCTCAAAGAAATAATTAGTTATTTCAAAATACAGCTTCAACTTATGCATTAGCTAGATGAATACATGTGATACTCATAAAAAGGATGTTAAAGATATCATTGATGAATGGGGAGAGTTTGTCTATAGGTGTTGTGAGACTCTTACCAATGTCAAGCTTTAAATTATTGATGAGATCTAAAAGTTTTTATTGCATAGATTTAAGAAAGCATTTAGGAGCTTTGCCATATCCATTCATGGATAGATATCTTATTGATTAATTCTTATTGTCAAAGTTAAATTTGTGCTACAAAAGTATTGCAAAACACTTCCAGTTGTTGTCGAGATTGATGTCAATAATAGTAATTTTTGTTGGCTTTTGTGTCATTCAAGATAGAGGTTGATGATTTATGAGAATACATTTTTAGCAAATTAAAAATTCTAGCTTAACTTCTTGGATAATGACATCATTTTTGTATAACCGATGACAAAGAAGTTGTACTTCTTCATAGAGGTGTTAATTTTTAATGAAGTAATATTTTTTATAACTAGTTATATATAATTTTTTAATAAAGAAGAGTATTATAATCCAAAATTATAGTTATAACAATTATAAGATACGTAACTTGATTTTTATTTTTATTGGAAAATTGAACAATATAAATGAATAGTAAATGCTAGATATAATTAAAATTTTATCAAAACTAAAAAAAAAAAAATTTAAAATTTTGCTAGGTTAATAAATTTAACACATGCTATACAAGTGCATATTTAACTAGTCCATTTAAAAGAACCCATTCTTCGCTACATGGTCTTGCTCGATGTTACACCGTTCCGTTGTGGGGTTGCTGCACATGCCTTAAAACCTACAGACGCCCAGTTTTCGCCGATTTGGGCAGCATTCTCCATCTACCCTTAGCTCCATATCAACTGCTACACATCGAAACGGAAACATCGGCAATGGCGGGTTCCCTCCTCTCTCATTCTACTATTCCTTTGTCGAAGACTACGATGTGCATCGCTCGCTCTCATCCTTCTCAACGGTCCAAAGTCCCGACTTTGCGGTCTTTCCGCATGGATCGAGCTCTCTCCATGGATGTCGGGTTGCAAGGAAGGAAGAGCTTTGCTGTAAGCTGTTCTGGGGATGGAGCCCTGAAGCTGGAAGTGGAAGTTCCTATCGAGAAGAGTAGTCTACCATTGGATCTGTTTATGTTTTTTTATGTTTTTTTTTTGTTTTTTCGACACATATCTATGGTTAAATCTTCTAAGAGATTGTTATGTATTATTTGAATTGATGGCTTGAAGGAATTCCGGCTTTTCCGGCTGTTATGGATATCAATAAGATCAGGGAAATTTTGCCCCACAGGTTAGTGTATTAGATGTTGCGGTAAATAATTGATGAATTGTATTTGTTCTGATGATCTAGGAGGAGATGTATTTGTCTCCCATAAAAAAGCTATTTTTAATGTTTTTAGGTTTCCATTTCTTTTAGTCGATAGAGTGATCGAGTACCAACCAGGAGTTACAGCTGTTGCAATTAAGAATGTGACCATAAATGACAACTTTTTTCCTGGCCACTTCCCCGAGCGGCCAATAATGCCTGGTGTTCTCATGGTTGAGGTGATATTTTGTTGTCTCTATTGACTTTTATGTGTATTGCTTCTTTGTGTGCTTTGTATTGCTATGAAAACTACACATTTCTTCCATGTTCTGTTTCTTTAGCAGATTTAGCTGCTATTTTCAGGTTTGTCTAGGGACAATTCATCTATTTTGAACACATCATGTTGTATCTTGTTACAAGCTCATGTTATGCAAATGCTTGCTTTTTTTTTGAAATTGAAGCGTTTATGGCTTATTTTTATGCTATGATATATAGAAAAGCTTGTGATGATTATAGTTAGTCCGCAAAAATTTATTATTAAAAGTTGATGCAAAGTTTTCATTATCTTTTAATTTCTACTATATAGCATATAAATAATTGCACCTAGAGATTATGTTTATATGAATTCGGTGGGGAAGAAATGGACCATAGATCTACTAGAAATCTTGACTCCATGACTAAAAGACTAGTTGGCTCCTTTATTGCAACGAGTAGGCCATTGGAGATCCTCTTCTACAAGAGTGATGATGTTACCTTTGAGCCGAGAAAGCGAAATTATAGTGATTATGTTGGCAAAACATTATAAGCACAATTGCTCCAAGCTTGGGCCAATTATTTTGCTAATTGGTTTGCCTTATATAGATAAAGTTAGCTTAAAGAGCACCACGATGTGGATAGTTATCATGCACTAATGTTGACTCTAGGTGGAGGTATACTTGATGAGTTGGACAAGTAGTTATAATTGAATCAATATCCAGCCTCCTTTATGTAGCTAAATTTACAATTGCAATAACCTAACTACTTAATATGTAATGAACTAGTTACCAAGTTGGTTAATCATGCAAACGTGGATAGAGATGAGCTGGTGATAGTAATCTAGTTAACGTGTAGTGATACTTCAAGAGTAGGGGTCATCTTTCCCTTACCACTTTTGGGTTGCTAGGAGATAGATTTTGTGAAGATATTTGACAAATTAGAGTATACAATCATCTTTCTTGTTGGCTATAAAAGTTTCTAGGTATCATAGAGAAGTGAGCTGGTTTGAATGATACCTTATCATTGCATCTTCTAAAACTTCTTGAGATCTTGAAGATAATGATCATTCCCTTTTTGATTTAGAGACTATCTCATCATGGGGTAACCCTTTATGATGGTATACTCAATATTCTATAGGATGTCGTATTCGTTCATGATTAGTATTAGATGATTTTACCTGAGGTGCATTGTACAGAGTGAAAATGATAGAATTGTGTGGAATATAGAGCAAATCAAGCTATAAAACATGAGAAAAATAAACACATGGGAAGCTTTATCTTTATTAATTAGAGAAAATTCTCAATCTATTTGAATAATAGATTCACACCTACCAATAATAACCTTGATGGCAGCACCCTATGATGTTCTGCCAAGAAATACTCTCTTCAAGGATTACAAAATCTTTATTAGACTCTGCCTCTCTCTTGAGGCAATCCTTGTTTGATTTGACCATTCTTCTCGTGAATATGGATTGATTATTGATCTAAGGATTCACATACAATCCTATTCTAACTTAAAGATAGAATAAACTAATCCCATGAATTTTGGACTTAGAATTCAAAGTTAAATGGAATCCAACAAGTCTTCATAATTTCTATCCTAATATGGATTGCCTGCATTGCAATGTGCAACCTTCTTTGCATGCCTTGCGTGAACTTTTATGCAATTCTTGGGTTGATTTGCATTGCTTTGGATTTTCATTGCTTGGCGAGTCTTGCTAACGAGTTGTTCTCGAACAATTCAACTTCATGTAGTGAAAGTAATTGCCAAGATTGTGACATGAGTCCATGTAAGCTCTCATAGCTATTGCATAAGAGTGTAGACACCACGAAACCTCCTTCTCGAGTCAATTACCCTCTACTGTATGTGCAAATATACAACTTATGCTCTTTGAGCACATTGATTTTTTATTGACTATTTGAGATAATTTCTTTAGACCATGCATCCTTCTTTTGAGGCCATAGTCATTGAGATACCTTGTTAAGCCCTCAAGCCATGCTCTTAAGCTGTTAGAAAATCCCCATGATGCTTTTCTCTTCTCAAGCTTCCACACTAATGCTATATTCTTGATGAGCTTCTTTTTGAGAGCTTCCTTCTTCTTGAGCCTAATGAGATCAACCTCAATTTCTATGAATAACATCCTCATGAGACTTCTTTGACATCCTTATAACTTCCTTTAGAGCCATGATATCCTCATGAAAACACATTGAGACCTTGTTCTTGAGACAAGTCAATAACTCTCAAGTGAGTCATTCAAGATCTCTTTCTAAAGTTAGAACTCCAAAAAAAAAACTTGTTCTCAAATTGTGTGGCCTTTTTTGAACACTTCAGATTGTTAGAATCTTCAACTTCTTATTTTTTCTTTCACATGCAATTCAAAATCTTTTCTTGAGGTAAATCAAGTGTCTTCCAGACATTGTCTTATAAGAGCGAGGATGGTCTTGTCATCAACAACTATGATGCTTGCCTTGACTTTTTTGGTGTTTAGTACCACCATTTCTTGATGTTTCTCTTTTGAGATAGATATCACATAAATGGTCATCCTTAACTGGCCTTTGGTACAATCTGTTGTATTGTTTTGCCACTCCATTTGATAGTTGGTTTGACACATCCTTCATCTTGCAAAACAAACTTGAAAGTAATAACTTTTACAAGTAACACCCTTGTAGGTTGTGCCTCACCATCCTAGATTATATAGACTTGGATGGCATATTATTTTCAAGCCAAGCCTCTCCACTAGATTTCTTGCGATCAAATTCCCTTAACATCTAGTGTTGAAGATTGCATTCCTTACTCTTTCTTCACTTTCATTTGAAGAGAAAATCATTATTCTTGAATATAAGTCTTGATTTAGGTTTTTCTTCTATAGACTTTTTGCCCTTATAGTCCTCGTCATAAGTGACAAATTACGATTAGGTGCATCTAATCCCTATAGAACCTAACATTTATCCACGAGAATATTAGCATATTTCTTCCCCTTCTCAACATCTTGTCTTATTGGTGTTGGTTTGGTATACAAATTCCAACATTCCTTCTTGAAATGCCCCAATCTAGTGGAATGATGTCATAAGAGAACTTTATTGGATGAACTTGAGGCACTCTTATTTGATGATCCCTTCTTCTTGTTGATGTTTGTAAAGCCATGTTCATTTTTCCTACCATCATCGCCATAGTCGTAGTTGTTCTTCTTAATGGCCTTGTTAGCTATGATTGCTTGACTAATATTGGTTAAGTTAAAAAGTGTGAGCTCCATGGAAATATGAGAAGAAAAACTCACCAAGTATTCAGTTAGGTTTCCTTTTCCTCCCCTCCTATGTTCATCATGAATGAGACCACCTATCACCTAAACTTGGTTGCATGATCTTTTATCGTTTGCTCCTTTGTTGTCATTTTGTGTATTATTTCCTCCTCTTATCTTTCTAATAGCCTATAGAATAGAACTTTTCTCATAGGAGCTTATTGAAGTTAATCCAACCACAAACATATATAATACTTAAGCTTAGAAGGCCATTCTATCATGCCAATGTATGAAGGGTGGACTTTAATCTTGTAAAGGTGACTTGTACCCATAGATGTAGAAATACATCTCCAAATTGTTTAGCAGTACATTTAACTTCTTGATATAGGCCTTTCCTTCGTGGGTTAGAATATTGACTCATGTCTCCATCTTAAAAGACTTCAAAACACCTTTGCCTCTTGGAGTGACAAGTTCTTGATGGTCGCCGGCATTATATCTCAATGTTTTGTCTCCTACTTTTGTTGTTGGCTCTTATTTTCCTCGAAGTGGACTCATCTCCATTGACTAGTGGTTTGTAGAGTAGGCACCAATGTTGCCTTTTGTCTTATCATTTCCTTGAGAAGCTGTACTTGATGCATTGGAAAGCCACCTTCTCCTTTAATGATTTGGGTGAGTCCCCTTCCCATGCAATCTTTCCACTTTTTGATAAGTCTCTTAAGTGTATCATAAATAGTCATACTCCACTCACTAAGATCCTACGTCAACTAAGATTAATGCCATAATTATTAGGTGTTTCCATACCAAAATCCAATCTGATATCAGATGATGTGATTTGTTGTACTTAAGTGATAACCACGAAATCGTGCTTGATAAAGAATGAAGTTAGTAACAAAACTAAAAAAAAAGTAAAAAAAAAAACTCTTAATTTTATTATTTAGAGAAAAACCTTAAACTACTTATGCAATAAAATTTGACCCTTTAGCAATAACCTAGTGGCAAACGCTTCACCCTGCCAATGTTCTCAAGCTCTCATTACCTAGAACTCACTCTTTCCATGGTTTTTAGAATCTCCCTTAGACTTTTCTTCTTTCCCGAGATAACCATTGTTGAATTCAATCGACTATACTTGCCCGAAATATATATTGATCATTAATGACTCTCTTCTTTTAGAATTCTTGTGTTCCTTGTATAAATTAAGGGTCAAGATACAATAAGGAGCTATATAAGAATCCCAATCCTTTGAATTTAAAGTCAAATGGAATTTAGCAAATCCTAATAATTTCTATTGTAATCTAGATAACTTGCACCTCCATGCGTAACATCCTTTACGAATCTTGTGTGAACTCTAATGCAATTCTTGGGCTGATGTTTCTACTCTGGATTTCCATTGCCTACTGATTTTGCGAATTTGCTCATGAATCATCCTTGGGTAACATAGCCTAACAAATAATTCTTCAAAGTACACTACAAGTTCTTGTAACCTTTTTTAGTCATTATATGAGTGTAGACATCTTGTGACCTCCTTCTTGGTTCAAGTTCTCTTGAGTGTACTTGCAAATAACTAGTCTATGCTCTTTAAGCTCATTGGTTTCATACTAACATTCAAGATGACTTCTTGAGACCATCCATATTCTTACTAAGGTTGTAGCCTTTAAGATACCTTAAGAAGACCTTAAGCTATCCTATTGAGTCATCAAAACATCTCCATGATGCTTTACTTATTTTGAGCTTGCACATCAAGACTATACTCTTCATCAATTTCTTTTGGAGAGCTTCCTTCTCCTCAAGCCTAATGAGATATGGCTCACTCATTGTTCAGCACATCCTTTTGAGGCTCCATTGACATCTCTATATGTTTCTTGAGACCAATGATATCCTTTTGAGACCTCCTTGAAACCTTGTAGGGACAAGTTGATAACCCTTGAGTGAGCTTACTTTCTCATGATAGCTCCTTGAGAGAAAATTTTAGAGAAAAAATTGTTCGTAGATCATGTAATCTCTTTTGTATTAACTTGAAAGGCTCTCAAGGCCTTGTGGATAGATGAGAATCTCTTCCCAATACCTTATCTTTTCAATCTTCATTCTCTTTGAGATTGTTAGTTTAGTGTTTCTGATTTTCTTGCTACATACATGCATCTTCATGTATTCCTTGATGTTTTATGCCTAATTTATGTGGAGTATAAAGAGTCATTGTATTCAATTAGCTGAATTTGCATAGGAAGGGAAAATATATTTTTAATGCATTACATATAGATTGATTTTTTTGGAAATTTGGATTGATAAGATTTACTTTTTATTTATTAAGACATTTGAATCATGTTTCATTTGAAAAGTTCTAACACACATTTGTTTTAAAGGAATTTTTTTTCCTTATTTTATGTTTCTATCAATCAACCTCTTAAACTTTTCTAAGAATGTGAATAAAAAAAGTCATGATGAATGCATTGTTTTCGATCAATTAATTGAAGAAGGCAAGGTTCTTCTCTGAACGTGTTGATCAAAATTAGAAGAGAAAGTGTCTCATTGTTCTACCTTGCCTTTTACTTTTTCTTATTCAATTTCATAGAATCAATTTAGTCATTAAACTAGATTAAGAGGCCACACTGAATGTTGATCGAGTAATTGTTACCATGTTGAACATATTATCGCCCACATTTCTGTCTTTTCATTTCCAGTGATGCACAGTGGCTCATTGTTGATATAGAAACTTGATTTCTTAAAATTTGTTGATTATGGATTTGAACTTGTTAGTAATGACTTATTGTCCACTCTAAGCTAAAGGATTCTAAGGAGATATGAAGGAAAGTAGGTGATCGAGAAGATAATTTTTACATCCCTTAATGGAGGGAAAATAGTGTTGCTAAGATGGTTGAAGGAACTTTATTATAGATCTTTGTTACAGTTTGGTTTCCCAAGGTTTTATAAAAAGGTTAAAAAGCCTTAAAGGGATGCTTGTGAAGGGAACTCTTTCTTAAGAACACTAGAGGAAGGAGTAGCCTTGGCATGAGGGTTTTTGATAACGATTATTTAGCTAGGGGTAGCATGAATGCGATGCCATAATTGTGTGTGTGTCTAGCTTTTATACTTGAAATTGGCAACCATCCTTTTTACCTTTTGTGATTGAGCCTTGTCCTTCTAGTTCATGTTCTGCCTTGCGCAGTATCTCTTTTAGATGAGCTAGTTACACCCCTTTGGATGATGCTCTAGGTTCTTTAACTAGAGTCAAGGGATTACCTAACACTCTTTTTGATATTGTGCAATATGGATGAAGTAGAGCTTAACCTTTCTGATGCCCCACACAGAGATGGCTAAAGGTATTAGTAGGCTTAGTTCTTTTGGGGATGAATGCTTATTTGCACACTTAATACATAACTTGAACAACCTTTTCTCGAATTGAGGAAGCATGGTTGGCAAGATAGCTATGTGATAGAATTCAAGCGAAAGACTAGCATGTTGCCCCAAGTGTCTTGATTCTTTGTTCATGAAGATCTTAAGGGGCATTGAATGTTGCTAACCAATGCTTGTTTTGGCCAAAATTGGATGATGGCTAGTGAATGCATAAATGATGCATGGATAGTGCCTTATGAATACTTAGAAGATTAGACTTAATGACATAATGATCTCACAAATTATTTATTGAATTTTAAATTAAAAAGTATTGTCATTGGGACCTTTGAAGTCTAATAAGATGGAAGCCAGAGGAACGTTTCTGCTTTTCATCTTTCATTGAAAAATCTTGTATTTTATATTTTGCTTCTATTCCTCTGCTTCCACTTGCCTTGTGCTTAAATTTGAAGAAAGGGGATAAAGCGATACAAGTCTGTTTGTCATGAAGAAACATCATAAAGTTGCAAAGGTCATATCATCTAAAGCATTGGCTGAGGTTGAGATTGTGGTTAGGACCCTTCAATTGAACAAGGGCTAATAAATGCTTTGTAAATTGATTTTATCGAGTTGGGAGAAAATGTTCGGCTTGTTGTGGCCAAGACTAAGACGGGGGTGCAGGACACCTTCACCAAAGGGAAAAAATGTCATTTGGTACATTGTCGTGGAGAACTTTTGCTTTTGTGGTGGTTTGGAATAAGATGATTTGTGCTTTGTTTATTATATACTGGCGCATGTGTGAAAGTCTATTGGGTCAATTCACGACATCTCGGATGTAACAGAAAAGTGTGGGATGCTCTTACAAGCACTCAAAGAAGAAATGAATTAAACTCAACAACTAGTAAGGCATGTGGAAGGAGGATAGTCTACTTTGAAACTGTGATAGGATTTAAGTTGTGAAGATGTTGTTGCTCTCACAATCTTGTTCTTCACCAAGGGGTTATGGTTTAAGACTTTATTATTTTTGCTTCAAGTATGAAATAGAGTTGTGGTAGTTAAAGGGGTAGTTTTTTCATGTGCTAGAACAAAATGAGGATTTTTTATTCAATTTCTCCAAGTACCCTTGCCAAGACATTAAGGTAGTGAAGATCTTGGAAGATGTGCTCAATTTTGCCCCCTTGCATTAACTTATGTTAGGACACAATTAGGAGATTTAGACTAAGTTGGAGCAAAATTGCAGTACAAGTGAATGTGATTTGTTCCAAATGGTTAGTGTTGATGTTCATATCTGTACATTTCAAAAAGTTGTATTGTGTGGAACTCAATAGAGTAAATAGGTATTTACTTCATACTTTTAGAGATTAAAGGGATCTTTGGAGAAAAGTAGCAATTACAAGAAATAAAAGAACACAAATATTTTATGTTGAAAATCCTTTGGACTAATCGAAAAACCACCAATGCATAGCAAAGAAAGGATTTTATTACATGTGAGTGCAAGATGCACCTTCTAGGGTGTTATAGGATGAATAATTCTTAAGAAAGGACAAGAGGAGAATGTAGGCATCGTGAATGGATAATAAACGGTGAAGTTGTTGGTCATGAGGGTAAGGTGGCTAGCAGAAGGTTGCTTGAGGGATGGAGTTACTCTATTGGATGCGTTTAATTCCTTAGAGGCAAGGAATTATGAGAGGTTTATTTGATGATCTCATTGTGTACAATGAAGGTATATTTATGGTTGAGTAGTAGTGTTGGGAGTTTTGTATTATTGTTGTGAGAATTTTGTTCCTATCTTAAATGGACATTAGGATGGAGAAGTCTTACAATTCCATTGGTTTCAATGGTTTTGAAATACTTAAATTGCTATATTTTAGTCTACGTTGGTTAGTGATAAGTAGGGACAATAGCTTATCTAACAGGGAGCCACATAGTTACAGCCAAAAAGGTAATGAAGGTCTTGGCGCATCTTGACAATATCTTTTTGCACTTGATTTAGTGGGGTTGCATCGTGCTTATGTTGAGTGTATCAGTTGATGTCGTGCAACATTGACCTTGTTGCTCTGAGATTAACCTTATAAGGAATCTGATGAAAATTAGGTAAACTAATGGCCATAACATTGCTTTTATCTTTTAGATTGATCCTTGAATAATGAGTAATAGACTAGGTAGGAGGGAGGGAGTTGATCCACTTAGTGATGATGACAATATACTTGTATTTGCTCAACATGAAGATGTGGGTACAAATCTTTTTTGGGAGGTAGAGTTGAACTTTGCAAGATCTCTGTGTTGCTAATCTCTGTGTGTAGCAACCAATTTTTTGGGAGCTTTTCATGTGAAGAGGAGATTGATAAAGAAAATAGGTTATCCACACCATTGTCTTCATCAGGCGATGCCAAGGAAGATTGTATGTCGATATCAATGGTCTTTAGTTGTCCCACCAATATTGCAGTGGATTAGAGTTTGTTTTAACATGAGAAAATTTCTCTATGAGTTGAGCCTATGGCTTATCCAATGCAAAGGAGAGTCTAAGGATCTTTGTAGATGAAGGGGTCTTATAGTTGGGGAAGGAATCTTGGAAGCTTTGTGAGAGCCATTTAGTGGGCTGCTTGATTTGAAGCTTGATGAGTTGGTTAGGATGTTGTTGGATTATGGATCTTGGTTGACTATATTATGCCATGATATTTTACACCTTTTGGTTTGCTTGGCTAAGGGATTTGTCCATTTTGAGCTCCATCCTTAATCATCTTGTGTATTGCAGGTCTTGGAATGGCCTTCTTGATGTCTTGTGAGCTTTTTTGTAGTCATTGGAGAAGCAATGCCATCTTGATTTTTAGGTGATCATTTGAGAAATAAAGGATGAGTTTGAGTAGAATAAAGAAGGGTTTCGATTAATGATGGAACCACCTAATCTTTGGGAAGCTTATATTGCTTATGAAGCTTAGCTTGTCAAAGAGAAGTTGGCCAAAGTGATTAATGATGTTTGATCTTTTGGTAATCAAACAAAGCGTCCAGGAATCTATATGGTATTTGGATCCTGTAGTGCAGTGAATCAACTCATCAGTCTTCACTAATAAGTCATCAGGTAAGCATTATTGAGATGGGTAAAGAAACACAGGCTCACAATTTCCCATTATTCTCTCCTAGGACAATGTTCATTAGCCAGTTTGGTTATTTGATTGGGCAGCCATTAACTTCTAACATAACATTGGTTAGATAGTTTGGCTATTTGATTAGGTGAATAAACCTGGCATCCACCAATTTCTTTCTTGAACTTGATGGCTTAACCTTTCTTGAATTGAGGCTCTCATTTTTTTTTTTTTGCTTTAAAAGCATGAACCGCTGCTTGTATACCTCTTTCTTTTCTTCTTTCTTGGCATTTCAAAGGGCATTTGAGACAACAGTCAAAGTTGTTCATATACTTGACCTATCCTTGTTTCCGAATATCTGTGGATATGTGACACTATCCTGTGGTCGAGAGACCTTTAAAGGTTCCTATGAGGGCCCTCACACATTACAGCAAAAAGCCCTTGTTTTAGCACATATCTTGAAAGGTTGTCAAGAAAGAAAGCTAAACAAGCCTTGTGTGTTGACAAGGATGTGTTGTGCTTCATTGTTGGCGAGGCGACTGGTTATCATTTTTGCATTGTTGTACTGGTTTCCTGGTGGATGAACACATGTTGGGTAAAAAAATTATTGGAATATGCTATGGGAAGTTGGGTGATACTTTAACATATGACGAGAGATGGCTTAGAGTGGATGTTTGGGATACTGCTTAATTGCTTGTCCTATTCGAAATAGGATTCCATTTGCTGTTGATATGCTATTGCAAGTTGACAGAGATTTTCTTCCAAGGTTGCTTACTTTTTGGAAGGGGCCCTTCCTCCCTTTTGGAATGAACATGCTTCTTCCCTTCAACAGTTTATCACAGTTAAACGATCAAAGTTTTGTGCATCTTACACACTCTAGTGTTTGGACCTTGATCTTAATGGTATTTGCAGTATATCCCTCGCTCTCTTCATTTGCAGAGACCTTTGATACAATCTTCTCACCTTGATGGCGGTCAGGAGGGCAATTCAATACAATAGTGTACTTTCTCTCTTGATCTTGGAGGTATCATGAACCACCCAGTTTGCTTTCCTCAAGTCCAGTATCTGTCATGTAACTGTTCCTGCCTCTCCTCTGTCGTTGTTGCTTCTTTTTCTTCAATTGGGGAGGCGCACCTTTTCCTGTTGACCATCCATTAGTTTTCGTTGGCTAAGATATATCTCAGGGCTTTTTGTAAGGCCCTCCTTGAAGGAGTTCTCTTCGCAAACTTGGAGAGCGACTTAGTAAAATCCTTGGGTCAGATATTGCAATTGCTGCTTTTAAGTTATCAGATTTGGTGAGGTTGACCTCCAACAAATCATTTAACCTGTGAAAAGGTGAAGCTATTGTCCTTTCTGCTGCCATGTGTTGAAGGGAGTTTGCTTTGACTTATTGAGCATTGTTGAGCTGACGATGACAGATGATAGTACTCTCCTTGGGTATCAAAATCTTTGATAAAGGAAGTTGAGAGCCACCGGTGCTTACCCTTTCAAAAATGGTGTGAAAAATTGACACATGATTGCATTGGCCACCAGATTGTGGCCAATACTGTGATAAATTTGCTAAGGAATATGATATGGATAGGAGGGAAGGTACCAGACAGTTTACTTGTGATGCTGAGCAGAGATCTCTTGGATCAAATTTTACTGCCAGATTGCTCTGATTAACCTCAGTTCCATGCTTTTAATTCTTAATGGCTATTTAGACTGTTCATACTTGTATAATTTTGATCATAAATGTACAATTTCAAGGAAACATGCATAATAACAACTTGTATGCACACGATTGGCTATAATGTATGTACAATGGAGTTGTACAATTTTGTTTGTGCACACAGATGGGATGATATCAGTGCAGATCATCTGTTTGACCATTTCTACAATTATGTGTACACAAACGACCATTCCGCATGTACAAATGTTTCCATTGTCTATTGAATGCCTTTGCCTAAAATGCTGTACAAACTATTTTGCCTAAACTGATAGCATGAATTTTTAATTGTACTGAAGTGATCAAGCACATAAAGGCTGCAGAGATAAAATTTTATTTTCTAGTCATTTTATAATAGGAATCATTTTAGTTTGTTAGCATTGTTTGTAATCAAATATTTGAATTAAAGGAGATGATTGAAGAACTCTTCATAAAGGGATGTAGTGCTTATTATCAAACATTTTATCTCAAAAGAAATACCTATGGTTGCTTTCTTGGCTTCCATTCCAATGTGTTTTGTCTTAATGATGTGAGTTCATGAAAGCCTCATGTGAGACTTGTTGGTTTACATCTGAATGCCAACATCATCTTCTGCCACTGGATCCACTCTTTGATGATCAACATCAAATTCGAGTTTCTTTGCTGACCATCTTCAAAATTCTCTTCTTCAGAGCATATCTTTTTCTGCATTTAGGGAGCATGGTTTCAATCTTTAGATTGTGAGCAGGGGTTCTACCATAATGTCCTTTGATATCTTGGATCGGGAAGGACTTGGAGGAGTCTACATCTCATCAATTGTGCTAATTCTATATTGTCTTTTGCCAACATACATAGAACATTGTGCTAGGAGGAGCTTCTCGGCAGTGATTTAGGCTGAGGGCGGTTCTCAGAGATTGTTGCTTCTATTGCTATATGTAATGATTGCTGACAGCTTGGCTCCTGCTCTTGGTTGGTCTCTTGTGATGCAGGTATTAAAGGAATGATTTTTAGTGTAGCTGGATTGGGTAGCTTAGTTGGCAAGCCCAAATTTAAGTTTTGTTAAAACTACACAATGATGATGGAAACGACTTCAGAAACCTAGCAAAGCTAGGAGGTTCTAACTCACTGGGTTGTTCGTCAGTCATTTGATCTTGATGGGGAGTGGATGCTTCCTTCCTTGTAATGGATGTTCTTCTCTTCTTGGAAACTTTCAGTCATTTTGCCAATTTTAACAAACGATGCCAAAGATATTGTGATGAATATTTGAAAAGGGAGGAACCATAGGGTTTTATTAGAATCTTGGTTAGCTAATAATCATGGGGGTTGTCAGTGATTGCGGATTTATTGGGATGCATAGTAGATTAGACCTGGTCAATGATGGAAAATGATACAAGAAACAACTCAAAGAGGCTTAAAATAGATAAGGTAGAAGTTTGTGTCCAAAATTTCATCTTGATTTGATTGGAATTCATTTGCTCATTAAATTGTGGAGTTGTGGAGCATCTTTTCATCTTTCTAATGCATAAGAAATGATTAAATTTTGATATTAGGGTGATGAGTTATCTTGAAGGCTTGAATTAGACTAGAAAGGTCCAGTATCATAATTGAGTGGTTTGATCTCATTGACACAAAAGATGTGGTTTGACATTTTGAATGCTATTGATTTGGATATTGTTGGAGGTTCAAATCATAAATTTAGAGGTCCATTTTGAGAATAATTCTAGATCTAATTAGAGGGTATTAGATTAGATTTGAGCATTTTATTATTTTTGGGAAGATTTGTAATCAGTCCCTTGTGATAATAAAAGAGATTTGCAAGAGAAGGTTTTGTTATCTGGTGTTATCTTATCTCATCTTTGTTCATGTATGAAATCTAGTAGGAGAAAGCTAAGCTCGTGCGAAAGAACTTGAGATTCAATAAGAGAGATCCTTATGAGGTCTAGGGTTAGAATTTTTGTTGAAAGAGAGATCTATTAGTTGATATTCTAAGGTCCAATAAAGGATCATAATAAAAAATATTAAGGAGATTTTGTTAGTGTGTGTGGGTCTTGGGGAAGGGTGTTTTTCATCGAAGGGTTAGGTAGGAGTTCTTGGAGTTTGTGAGCATTTCTTATATTTTTCTATGATAAAGACTCGAGAGTTTTTCTGTATTTATTGTATTTGTTTCTCTATTTTTGTGATTTATTCTATCTACCTTATTTGTCTTTTTTGTGAGAAAACAAAGGGTATTATAGTTTATTTTTTATTGTATTCACTCTATTGATTCAAATATGAATAAAGATTTGGTATCATAATATACATCTTGTATATGTTGTCATCTAGAGTTTTGATAATTTATCAATTTATCCTTTTGTATGAGAATTTAGAGAGCAAAGATTGTAAACTTTATGATACAATTGAGAAGTCAGGGAATTGTCAAGGGGGATAGTGTGAATGTCAAAGAGGAGATAGCTAAAGAAGGTGAACAATTGACATCCTTGGAAATATCAAGTTATCTTTTTGACAAGGTAGGTTCATTATCTCTTGTAGATGATGTTGCAAGAGCTAGTCATGTCTTTCACTGGAGTTTAGCTACAAATGGAGGATAATTCACCCCTGAGGAGGAGGAGAATGTCGAGGGGCAAAGGAAAGATGTCTTTTATTGATGTTGGGGACTACAATTACATTGTCGCTTGTTGTAGTGGCTGATTAAAGCCTATTAAGATGCAAAGAAAGCCCAAGAGTGGGGCTTCAAAAAGAATGATGAAGGGAATGAGAAGTCCATAAGGGGAAGTACTTCTAGTTGTTTCTATTAAACTCTTTGTTATGTTATTATTTTAAGTGACTAGGATATTTTAAGAAGAAATGTTGGGTATTGTATTTGGAGATATGAAAATAAGGGAGAAAGAAGAATATTGATAGAAAAGAAGAATTCTACTAGTAATGTTGGTGTTTGGAGAACATAAGATAGCCGTAGTCTATCATCAGTGGTGAAGAGATCAAATACTCTTGAGGAAGATCTATGGACTCAACTTACCATATTTGAGCAAAGGCATATTAGTTCATCTTATAGGGATGCATAATGCTTTGTCGTAGATGGTGGTTAAAAATGAACAATCATGATGTGTGGAGGTTGTCCACTTGGAGACATCACCTTTAGAGGTAGTGGATTGTTATCAACCCATGGCTTTTCTCATTGGAGGAGTCTGTCGATAGCGCGGCACAACAAAATGAGGATACCAAGGGAATAGGCGAAGATGCTATGGATATTTCAGCCATGTGCATGATGATTCATGTGGGTCATTTCTTTTAAAGGAGAGGCATATGGGTAGGGGATCAAATGTGATCAAGGATAAAAAAGAATACCAATAATAACTCAATGAGACCCAAAATAAATAAGACAACTTTAGTGCATTTTTTCAATTTGATCCTATTAGAATTCGTCCGATCATTGAACTATAGCATGTTAGAGCATCTTGTCATATTTTCAATGAATTAAAAATTGAATTTTGGTAAAGGGTGAAAAGTTATGATCAAAATATAAAGAATTGTGTATGAGGCATGAACTAGATTTGATGGTTTGATATCATGATCGAATGGCTTGGTCAGATGTTTGATCTCGTGATTGAATGGTTTGGTTTAACTGAAACAAATAGATTTGTGATTGTGAATGGTATCAACTTTTATATTATTTTGATGGTGGTTCAAAATACAATTTAAGAGGTTGATTTTAAGATAAATTTTGATCTAATATAAGGGGAGTAGATTAGATTGGAGGAGCTTGCTGTATTTGGGAGATGGTTTGATTATTTGATCTCAATCTAGTTTTAAGAAACCCAAGAGGAGAAGGTTGAGATATGGTGTGGAGAAGCTAAGATTCATCGAGAGAGATGTTGTGAGGTATGGTGTTGGAATATCAGTAATGATTGGGTTGTCTTCTTATATTCCATTATCAAATAAAGGTCTATCTTTTAGTTGGCATTTAAGGTGTTGTAGAGGGCTAAATGTAAGAATTTAGGGGAGATTTTTTGAGTTAAGCTATGGCTTGGCATTTTGGTTTCTTGCTTTATGAAACTTATTGGAGATGTCTATGTATTTCTTATATTTGTTTTGTTCTATGAACTATTCTTGTTGTCCTCTTTATGAAAAGAAAGTGCATCTCTAGTTTTTTGTTTTGCTCAATTTGTCAATTCAGATACGGATTAAGATTAGTAGTAGAGCATAAATGTTAATGGTGTGGTGATCTATTGTTTGTGAATATACTAAGTTATAGTTTTACAAAAAAGAGACATTTGAACAATGACCAAATTTTAAAGTTTAAAAAATGGTTTAGCATTATATGAATTTTTCTTTACATTATATTTTTAATTGCATCAAACTAAATTTCTCATTTTAATTGCATCTTTTTGTTAAGTAATGTGTTTTAATTTATCAAAGTAATTATAACTAACAAAATACCAGAACTTTCAGAATATGAGTTAGATTTAAGGTTCATTTGGTTGATTGTAACTCATAAACCATGTGAGTTTCAAAATGATCTTAAAAATGATAATATTGTAATATAATAACATTTTGTTTGATTGATTGTATTTATTTTGGTCAATTTAAATCATTTGTTTGGTTTTTTGAGTTTGAAATTTAGTTTTTTGAAAATAAAATGATTGATTGGCAACTCTAGAGCCTTCTTGGTAGACAACGACCATCGGTTCTTGGTTACAAGACTGCCATTAGACTTCAAGTGACATTTGTCTCTAGCATTGTTTCAAAATTGGTCATTGGACCGTTGTTGAACAACTATTAGTTCATCACCTGTCAATCTAACAATCATGATGGTGGCCCGTTGCATAAGATGATGACGATGACGATGTTGGTTGATGTTGAGTTTTGATTGAAATTGTGATGATTTGAAGAAAATGTGATTTCATTTTACCTCCTTTTTTTCAAGGATTTCTTATTTCAAGTATAATCAGTGATTTTGAATTTCACATTGACATAAAAACCAACTATACTAAGAAATATCGTTAAGAGCATTGTATTGGGAAAACATGATTTTGAAATTCATGTAAGCCAATGACTACTGCATGAATTAAAATTTCATGATAAATTTTAATCACACCAAAGCAAATGCCTCTGTTTAATTGCTTCTTGTTTGAAAAATGTTGTAACTAAGTCTTTCTGAACAGCAAGTAGCATTGTAGCGATCAAGCATGATCATGTCTCATTGCTTGAGAAGATTTCTGTTTAGGTTTAGGCAATGGCATACTATCTGTTTTTGATTTCACATCTGTTAAATTTAGCAGTTCTCACTTTTTGATGCAAAAATTGTAATCTCTACAGTCCTTTTGTTGTGGCATTGCCTATTATGAAAACTGAAACAGTTCAAAATATTTTTACCAAATCATTAGTCAAGTTGAAGATGAACATGCAGATTATGTTTCACATGATCCAACTCTCTTTTAGGTGAAAAACATGCATTTTAGCCATCTGCAGGCAGTCCTCTTTTAGATTAAAAAAATTTTAGCTATCTGTAGGCAGTTCACCTATACCCAATGAGTAAGTCGTATGTTTTCAAAGATTGTCTAGAAAATTTGTCATCTCAGATTGACCGAGCTATAATGGAGACAATTTTGTTAAAATGGATGGAGATAATTTTCTACTGAAGGCAACTAACCTGGTTCTTTTCTAAAGGGAAACTCCTGCAAGAGTTCTTTATTTACTTAAAATGCATATTTAACTTGGTTAGGCGTTGTACTAAATCAAATGTCTATTTTTCTTAGAATAAGACTAGCATTTGCTTATTATTTGTTATTGGAGCCATTCAATTTGTACTATTAGTGTAAACTTTCATTCATAGGTGGTATCATTAGATCTTTGGGTGCCTAAACTAAATCTCATTGTTTCAAGAGCGTGAAGAGTAGGCATATTTTCAAATATAGCTTGTTGCTACTTAGGATGCATTAGTGCTTCTTGGGAGTCTTTGGAATAGAAATAGATAAGAGGGATATGGGCAAAATGCCCAATAAGAGGGGCTAGGGTTATTATGAGAGATGTAGCATTTATGTGATGCGTGGTACAAGATTTTTTTTCCCATTATAAGACTAAGACTATAGGTAAGCTAAGGTTCTGGAATGATTGTAGTGGTGTTTTTGAAATAAGTGAGCTAAATGGAGTGACTAAGATAAGAAATCTAGTATTAGTTGGTAACTAAGCATTCTCTTTTGGTCATCTAAAATTATACTTAGATAGTGGTAGGAGTGATAGAACCAATTGCAAGATCAAGAGCAAAATCCAACAAGAGCGATAAAGAAACAAGGGGAAGGTTGTCTTGGAAGAATATAAGATTAATTAATTCAAAGAATGTGACATCTATAGAAGACAATGTCCAATAAGATTATAATAGCAATAGCTTTTCTAGGTATGAGAGTAATCAAGAAAGGCACATGCAATTGTCCTTGGAGATAGCTTATCTAGTTTTGGAGTTTGAAGATGAACAAAGTTAATGCGATCATAAACTTTTGGAGTAACGAAAAGAATGAGGTTTCTTGGGATGCATTAAGCTAAATGGAATAATACTTAGTAAAGCACAAAAATGTATTCAATTGATAAAAGAACACATTGTAATAATGATATCCTCAAAGTACTCGTTGGGCATATACATCTGAATCAAAGGTGTGCTAGCAATATTATGTTTTTATTGATGTTTACATTTAGTTATGCCAATTTGTTGAAAGGTGTACTGACATGATTTTTGATGTATGATGTTTAATGAATTGAGGAAATTAAACATGGATTTTTAAATAGACTAAAGAGCATTGTTATATCAAAGAATATGAATGATAATTTAAAATTAGGTAACTCAGGAATAATAATCGACAAATAGTAATTATCATTAGGAGACTATTCAACATGAATCCCAAATATCAAAATGAACTAACTTGAATGTGGTACAATTCCTATCATCAATTGGTTGACGATAAGTAGTGTGGTGATCTTTCATCAACTCATAATATTCATACTCAAAACTAGAAGACTCACGAGAATAAATTTGCTTTCACTTGAGAGGGAACGAATGTCCCAAACAATAATGCCCACTAAAAATGGATACAATGATAGATAATATCATGAGAGAGATATATGTGTTCAAAATATAGAAATTGTCACATTCATGATTGTCATAAATCAACATCCTTACGTTTAAATCTTGAAAAACACAATATTTGTGGTAAAAGGTTATTAAGCAATGAGCTTTTGTGATAAATTGTCCAATAGAAAGATGGTTCATAAAAAATTTAAGGGCATGAAGAACATGGTCAAGAAACATTGGAATGGATTCTATGCCTATTAGAAAAGAAACATGAACTATCAGCAATATAAACAACAGATAATGACTTGAGAGTTCATGTAGAGAATATAGAGTGATTATTAATTTGTGGGATGTGATTTAAGAATTTAACATTGAAGACTCACCATAGCTAATATTGAACATGCATATGAGTAGGAGACATAACATGAACTAATGATTGTGAAACAAATGGTTTTATGAGTTATTACAGTTGCTTAAATTTGTTACTAGTCATAGTGAAATCATCATCCTCTGTAGGAGACTTTATTATTGATAGTATTGGCCTTAGTTTACTGAGTTTGATCTAACATTTTTCAAAAATTTGATAGTCTTTTTATTGGTTTCAAACTAGTACTAACAGTATAAATAAATAAAGAACATTAGGCCTACTATTTATAGGTCTATGCTAAAGAAATTCAAATTGAAGTTGACTATATTATGACTAATTTGCCAAAACTTTTCCTATTGTTTTCTCATATTCAAACCCTTCATCTTTTTCCTACCTGTGTTTCTTAGCAAATGTATGATAATTGCAGGCAATGGCTCAGGTTGGAGGTATTGTGATGCTGCAAACTGAAATGTCTAGTCGCGACAACTTCTTCTTTGCCGGTGTTGACAAAGTGAGGTTTCGGAAGCCGGTTATTGCTGGGGACACACTCGTCATGAGAATGACCTTAACCAAACACAACAAAGCCTACGGATTGGCGAAGATGGAAGGGAAGGCATATGTTGGTGGAGAGTTAGTGTGTGAGGGTGAGTTTCTGCTGACCACAGGGTCTGGAAGAAAGTGAGCTTTTCTTTTCCTTTTTTATAATAAATTGCACTTCATTGGGCTTGCAGGCATGACCCTGCTTTTGGTTGAGAATAATTTGGCTATCTTTCAAGAGTGAATGTTCTAATTTTTCTCGAGACCATAGTGTATGTGTGATGATCTCTATCCGAATGTTTTAGCTGATAGTGGAAGGTTGTAATAAAACGATTGGATTAAAGAATTTGAAAGTTGTTATATTTTTGTTGGCCAATTCGAAGATACTAAGAAGAAACATCAATTCAACATTTGGATACATATTATAACTTTATCTTAACGGCTCAATGTATATGTGAGATCATGTATTAGTTGAATATGTTGTATGTCTAAAAACAATTATACATGTGACATACCAAAAAGCTTGACAAAACGTAGTATCAAATTTGGGATAATCAATTTTGTTATGTTTCATTTTTGAAGAAATTAAGGGTATTGCCCACATATTATATATATTAGATATAAAAGTTGAACACGGAGAAGAAAGATACTAACATAAGAAGGACAGGGATTGATCAGATAGCTAATAAAATAAAAAAAAAAAATACAAAAGAACCAACAAGAATGCTGGAAGACTATTGATTTAAAAAAAAAAAAAACATTTGAAATGAACACCAAATTTATAGTACAAATATGAACACCAAATTTGATGCTCAAGAAGCACCTACAATTTACTCTCTTCTCAGGAGTAAATGCCTGTGTAGATAAATAATACCAGACTTGAATAAAGATTTGTTGTATATATGGTCATAACATCAAGTATAAGAGCCATTTTCGTGGACTTCCTGGCCTTGCAACTGTACCTTCATCTCCTGCTCCAAAGCATCCATCTCCGGCATGTTAGCATCTCCAAATCGGGCCAAACCGTCAACTTTGGAACCAAGTTCAATTGTACCAGTGACTAGTTTAGCCAAGTTGTCATCTTTCCTTTTCCTCAATGTCCTTTTGGACCATTTCTTTTTGAATTTAGTCCGTTTTGATTTTTGCTTTGGTGCTTCAGGTTGTGGTTGTTCTGCCTCCTTTCCCTTCTTTTGGCTGGGAAGCACAGTATATGGTGAAATACCGTTACTACCAGCCAGGGATGCACCTGTCATACAGTAACAAGAGAAGGATTTCTCAACCCAGATACCTAAACACACTGCTTCCAAGTATAATAAAGCAAAGAAATAACGTGACTGAAATGTTGTTGGAGACATCAAGAAAAGATAATCCACTAAAAGGACTAAAAGTTTAACGATTGATGAGGCCAATGATCTGCAGAAATATGTGATGAAGGTTTATAGTATGGAAAATTGCATAACTATGGCAGCTACTTCATCAATAACCATTCTATAAAGCAATTAAAGAAATTTTGAATGGCTATCATTGTAAAAAAATGTGGGTTTAATCATCTATTCTACAGCATACTTTGAATTGCCAGAAGGGCAGTTCGTGCAGCTTTAATTTCTGCTTCCTTCTTTGTTCTAGCAGCTGCTCCAATATACTGAATACCGTTAATCTCAACAGTACAGGTAAAGTTATTGGTTCCTGTAACCTGCTTGGTGCAGTTATATGTCGGCATTGCATAGTTCATTTTCTGAGCATATTCTTGAAGCAGATTCTTACATAGACCTGTTTCATGCTGGAGAAAATACTTTAGGATTAGAAAGCCTGAGATAAGCAGCAAAAGCTGTTATTAACATTTTGCATTGCTCTTCATCAATAGAATGTAACAATAGAACAGGTATTTGGATGCTTTAAAACATCATTAATGACATTGCCGATGTAGATATCTACATGAAATGCCAACCATATTTAAGTTATATGTTACAGTAAGTAAACAACGTTGATGCATAAACAAGACGAGCCCTTTTTCCCTTCATATCCACATGCAATAGATTAAATAGATGTACCATCTATGATGGCTCTACAGCTGTTTCGATGGTAATACTTCACACCTCAGCCACAATGAAGACACACCTACTTCTCTACCAACAAAAAACCAAGTCACTTCTTGCTAACAAAAAAACATGTCACAATAGTGAAGTGAGGACTTGATTTCCTCCTAATTCATTGCAAAGAACCACCAACTGGTTCCAAATAGCTTCCATTGCTTGTCTTAGGAACAGCATTCCTGGCATGGATAAATATAAATAATAAATTCAAATACTCAAACTTACACTCTACAACAAAAAGAATAAAGCACAACGCACAATAATCTAATATGTGCATAAACAAGCAAGCCCTTTTTCCCTTCATTTCCACATATGCAATAGAATAGATGGCAGCAAATCTATTGATGTGCTGCCTGTGATGGCCTTAACAGCTATTTTGATGGTAATATTTTATTTTCTGTATTTTTCTTTCTTGCTTAAAACTCTATGGTACAAAGGCATCCTTGAAGTTTACCACTTCCGCATGGTACTTTGGCCACAATATGTACACACTTGATTTCCTACCAACAACATACCATAACATTTCTTGCTAACAATAAAACATATGTTCAATAGTGAAGAAAACGAGAGTTGATGACCTCCAACAATTCCCTGTTGAGAACCATCAACCAATTCCAAATGTCTTAAGGACATCATTCCTGGCATGGATAGATTTAAATAACAAATTCAAATGCTTAGACTTATACTCGATTCTATGGCAAATAATAAAGTACAATGCTACCACTTTTAATTACCTGTCTCCCCACAACAATAACCTAATATGTGCATAAACAAACTGGCCATTTTCCTCTCATCTCCACATGTAATGGATTAGATGGCAAGCATCTATTCATGTGCCATCTGTGATCACCTTACAACTATTTCGAAGGTAATACTTTCTTATCTCTTCTTTTCCTTCATGCTTCGAACTCTATTGTACATGGCACTCTTGTGGTTAACCACAATGAGCACACGCTTGGTTCCCTATCAACAACATACCACGTAATTTCTTGCCAACAACAAAGCATATGTCACAATGGTAAAGAAAACGAGGATTTGATGGCCTCCAAATAATTCACTGCTAAAGAACCACTAATCGATTCCAATAGCTTTCATTGCTTGTCTTAGGGACATCATTTTTGCAATTGATTGTGATCCACCATCAACTTTCCATAAAAATTTCAACAAGAATAAAATGCAAAATATCAAAAAACTTTTACCAAAGAATCTGAATATGAAAAGGATAGGAACAAATAAAATTCAACTCTCTATCAGAATGACTAATAAAGCCCAAGAAACAGGATGATCGCAAGGTGCAATAGAAAGGAAAACCCCTTTAGCAGTGAAGTTCAGTGGAAAAGTTCAAAGTAATAAGGGTCCCCATTGCAAACTTTCAGATAAGAAGTTGTTGAAAACTGCTACGGGACATCGCTGCTACAGAGAGGAGCAACTAAAATGCATTGGCGATAGTCCACAAAATAACCAGTAAAGAATAAATTTGGGGTTTTGCAGGGTTAATAGGATCTATAGAACAAATGACACCCACAAAAGGGGGTACATTATGGGTGTTAAAAAAGAAACTAGTGTGCAAATTTTTCAAAAATAAAATCATTATCTGATGCAATCATGGAACAAGATAGTGTAGGTTGTACGATAATAAAGAAATAAAAACGTGAAAGAAGTTATAGTAGTTTTTTAGGTGAATTGACAACAAACTCCCACTCTACCAATAAACACAAAGGTTAGTCATCACTTGACACGAAGTTTATTTGCAAATGTGGGTATACCTAGCCATTACAGGAACCAAACCCAAAAACTATTTATAACATTCATTGGATTAAAAATTCAACTAAAAAATTGCCTCAAAAGAGGCTTAACACTAGACCAAAGGGTATTATACACAGTAGACAAGTTGACTTGCAGAGTCGAGCCAATAAGAATATAAATGCCAAGCTTAAACCTTACAAACGTCTTGTAATCACTAAAGTAGAATTACAACAAGGGGCAAAGCATTTGAGGGTCCAATCAAAGTAATGGAGAACAACTGAGCAACCCCTCTTTTCTCACAGGTTTCACACCTGAGTTTTCAATAGTTTTCCAAATTTAATTTGCCAAGGACTTGTTCTCATAGTTATAGCATTGAAAAGGCAACCCCAAACAATATATGCCTTTTGCAATTTCCAGATTCCTTCATGTTTTGCTAAAAAAATTTACCATTTCTAGTTACCTAGTTAAGATAGAATCCCTAAATAAATAAATCACGTCGTTCCACAAGTTGGAAACATATAAAATGTTGCCCGATTACCACAATTCAATCCCTTAGTCATAACATACAATCAATATTACCATTTGCGATTAAAAAAAATATGCCCTATTGGAAGTCATGATCCACCCAAAGTGATTGGATTAACTACAACCATTTGCCTTAATGACAGCATTGTCTGATACTTTTATGGTCAGGTCATTTGATCAAATATGAACTATAAAATTTATAGTGCACATTAAACTTGCTCATCTTTTGAGCAAACTCACAATAAAATAAATAATGTGATGCTTGACTAGTTAATTTTAATAACTATAATCTATAAACATAATTCAATAATCTAAAGTTTATAAAAACAACTTTTTTTAGGAGATAGTCTTTCTAATATATATATATATATATATATATATATATATAAATATACCATTAATACGAAAATATAGTAGTCCCAAAAATCTATGTTTAGTGTGTTTACATTTATTTGAGAAAATAATTTGACAACTTCAAAACTCTCCAATAATTGTTTGTCTTAAGTTGTGTTCTCATCCAGTATCCTTAACATTTTGAAGTAACCTCAAACTCTACATATTGGCATCCATGTGATTAAAATCATCTTACAATCCAACTATCATTGTCAAATCATCTGTGACAAATTATTCTTGATAAACTCTTAACTAGTCTCAACAATGTGAAAAGCCTGAGAAATACTAAATACAAAGCATAAGTAAAATACTCTTATCATTATCATAGACCATAAATGGACTCATGTGATTGACAAGGTTATTTGTGGTGGATCAACTTTGTTGATTTAACAAAAGATAGCATTTGGAGCGTTTAGATATGATTGAGGGAACCCATGCAATCAAGCAAGGCTAATAGAAGAAGAAAACAAGTACATATATGGCTACTTAAAAGGATACATAATGATCTTGTTATAGTGATGGTTACATTATTGTCTACACAAAATTCCAAATATCAAAATTTTGAAAATTTCAAGAAAATACTAAAAAATTCAGAAAAGATATAAAAATTTACAATTTGAATTAGAAATAAAAACAAGCAAAGGCATGTTTCTTTTATTTTGGAATTTGGATGTATTTTATTTACAATATAAATTAGATTGTTGAAAAATCCAAGCCTAATCATGCATATTGATGATTTATCGCACTTATCAAATGTTTTCCATCACTAAAAAAAATCCAACACTTGAATCTCAGGTATATCCATATTATCCTTTGTTTTATCAATAGAAAAAATAATGAAAAAGATTTAGACTCCTATTATCTTGTTTATGGATTATATTATATATTTTCATTTAAAATTTCTTTGTTATTATCATTTAGATGAAGTCTAACTTTCATAGCAACTCGCCATCCATGGAGTTAATGAAAGGTAGTATCTTCCATTGTGTTTGCCATCACCATTCATCACTCATCAAGAACTAGTTGGTGGCAAAACTGTCAAGTACTTAACCCAAACCTTGTAAACTCTTCTTTACCCCACTTCTCCACTGAGTTCGAGAGATCTCATTCGCTAAATTCTTCTATATCTTGCCTTGTCAATCTTGTAGTGGGCCTTTGACCCAAGGGCCCATGCTTCCTAGTTGACCACCCTCTTAGTATAAAAAATTCAGAGAAGGCTCAAAGCTACCAAATAGGGGATTTCCCCCCAACCTAAGTCCCAACCTGTCTCTTCGCTTAAGCCCCTTGCAATGTCATCTTCCCTTCAAAGTTGTGAGCAATTTTATTGATGCTCTTTCCAAGCATGGGTGAGAAGCTCATCATCTCTCCTGTTATGTTGATAACCACTCATTCACAAAAGACATCAATCAATAGTAATCGACAAAACCAATACCTACATGAAAATCCTCATTTAATTGCCAAGCAAATCCCTCTCACTAATTGGAATATTATCCTTCTTAAATGGTGAAGTTTTAACTATCCTAGAGGAGGTTGCAAGAAATAATAAGAGTAGATTTGCTTTATTATTGGTTATTGTATGAACCATTGACTAATAAACACTAAACTAATGGCACAAGGAGGATGTTGTAGCCATGTTATGGTTTTGATGTCTATACCTTAGATACAATGGTCTTTTTTCCCTACTTAAGTTCTCTTATGAAGAGAACAACAACCTTCAATCAGGTATTTGGTTGATCAGTGGAAAAGCCAAGGCCCTTGGAAGGTAGTTGCTAGATATGATTATTCACAAGGGCAGCTTTAAGAAAATTCTAATTTGGATTAAAAAATCAGGGCTCCCCATAAGTCTCAAAATTAAATGTCTCTCCAAAAAAGCTAACTTTGTGAGGAAAACAATCATAGAAAAAATGACTACTTTTAAATCGAAACCGACCTTCCTTAGAGTTTGTGTAGAGATCAGCCCTATTAGGCCCAAGACAATGGATTGATCTTAGATCTACAGTAGCACTATGATCTCTATGAAGATCAGCTAATCAGTCCTCACAAGAAGGATGGAAAATATATGATAGAACAGAACAAACAAACTATGGGCAGAGGATTAGGTTTTCCAATCATAACCAAACCATCCAATCCTTGATTCACCCCATTCAATCCTCAGTTACCCCGCTTGATAGTGCCATTAAACTATCCAATAGAGTAAGATTTTCCCAGTAAAAGAACAAAAAGATTCATTGAACAATCCGATGGTCAAAACTAACTAATTCAATGAGCACTGTTCAATGAGGCAATCAAACAAATCCAGAAATGGGAGGGGGTTAGCACTGAACAAAAAGAAACGATCGAACAATCTAGTCGAAAAATCAGGTCACTGATCCATTGGCAAAGACCTAATTGGATTGTACAATTAGAATAAATTATACTATCTATTTTCAAGAAAGTTAGCTGATCCATTAATCTGAATTTAATCAACTTGGATCTTTCTACCACCTTATTAAAATTCAATTCTTATATTTGAGTTAGAATTAATAAATTTTAGCAGCCAACAAATCAACCAAGATAGCTAATTGAGTTTTGATCTAAAGATTTGATATTTTTCAAATTTCATTTTATCATTAGTTTGAGCTTATCTTAAATTTTAACTTTGAATTGCTTATGTAAATCTCTTGGGGGGACTATGGATATTAATATCCTGAAAGAGTAGAAAAATTTACTTTTTACATCTTTAGTTCGAGAATCCCATTAGAGCTTTTGAGCCACTTTTGTTTCTTTGAATAGTTTACCAATACAAGTTCAATTTTTTTTCTCACATATTCTACTTATCTTTCAGTCTTTGTAATCTCTATGTTTGCATTATAAGAGGAGAATTTGTGAGCTTCCTTTGTTCTCTACAATCTCTCTGTTTTTGCTATAAGAGAACTTGTGAACCTTGATCAATTCTCAATTCTATCAAGTATGCACAAGTTTTCAAAGTTCCAACGATTTTCGTATTAACCTAACCCCACACTTGTCCTTTGCAACACAGAGTATACATCCTAAAGAGGTTTAAAACAAGGCATTATTCAATAGCAATGTTAATGATTCAAATTACGATTTGAACCCTTTCACATCAAAAACAAATTAAAAACAATTTAGTTGCATGAAGTTAAACAAAAATATAATTAATTCAAATTCAAACCGATTGAATCAATTTTGATTTGACTTGAACTCATTGCGAGCTAACTCGAAATCCATGGTTGGCCTAAGTTGGATCATCCAATTAAGGCTATATTCCCATTTAAAACTTTTTTTATAAGAAAATATTCCTCAATTTGAAAGTATGAATAAAAAATTACCAATTATTATTATATTTTAGAATATTTCTAATTACTTTAAAACTTTTTATATCATTAAAAGAATTAATAATAAGCTTAATAAACATCCAAATATGTCATCATTATTTTTAAATAGTAACCAAATAAAAAAAACTCTAAATAAAATATCTTTCAAAAAAATTTAAGTACAAATCTAATGCCTTCAAAATAATTTTATATGCTACAGCCGCTAGAATAGAAACAAACTATATATACCTTAAACAATATTTTACCCTCGTAGTACTAAAGCACAACACTAAATGTAAACATAGAGCCAAAGCCAAATTTAGATCTAAATTCTAAAGCTATTTATGTATAAAGAGAAGAATAAAAAAACATACTATATTATATGTTTTACTATATTACACTCAAAAAACAACACTCTTATAAAGTTACAATCCATAGGCCATTGCATACAAAAAGCATGCAAAATGTAAATAAATGTATAGAATAGGAAAAATAGGTTAAAAAAATAGCAATTCAGCAACAAAAGAAACTTTGGAACAAAAAAAGGAAATCCAATAGCAGAGATTCCAATACAAAAAATGTAGCAACAGCACTACACCACTAACGGAATATGGTAGTAAAAAAAAAACAAAAAAAAAGAAGAAATTCTAACACGTAAGACAATAAAAAAAATCAAAGTCAAACATGCGCCATTATGGCCCATTTGTATGGCCATTTAAAATGATTGGCCATTAAAAATTATTTCATATGCAACATTTCGTCACAGCACATAAATCAAAGAATGTTAAGGAAATTTGTAGCTACAAAAAGTCATTGAAATAATCTAGCAACAAAAAACAATTTTACAAAACAGAAATGGCAATCGAGGTAGCTGCAACTATTAAAACTCTTCATTCAAAACACAAGTAGTAACCATCAAAAAGTCTGCAAAAAAAAAAAAAATTCAATAAAAGCAGCAGTTGAAACATCAAATGATGTCACCATACAACCCTATAGGAATGTTAGGATTTCACCATGTGAATTTTATGTATATCATAAAACAAAGAATAAGACAAAATATTATGATTACAACGATTTATTTGGATGAATCAACAAGAAATAATTTTACAAAAGAGATGGCTACCAAGCCTAAAAGCATTAAACCATTTATTGAACATATAAGTTATAACTAATCTCAGTACAAAAAACCAAAATGGTAAAAGCAGTAAATAAACACCAAACAACATCGCAAGACATCGCTGCAGGAATGTCAATCAATAAATCCACCTCCACAAGCATGGCATCATCATACAGCTTTTATATATGCCACTATACCAGAAATCAAAGAATAAGACAGTGCTAAAACTATAAGTCATTCAGGTTATCAACAACAAGCAATTTAATAAAACAAAAATACCAACCAAGTTGCAAGTATTACACTTGTCTCCAATTTATCAGTTACAACCTGCAAACCTATAAATAAAAAACCAACAAGGTTTAGCAAAGTAGCACCCAACACATTAAATAGCATCACCATACATCCCAACAAGAACACTAACCAATAAATCCTCCAAAAGCTTATCCAAGAAAATAAGTCAATCTTTGCACAAGAATTCTTCCTCTTGAAATAGAATCCAACAAAATCAAAGAAATCAAAAGCTCCTCATACAGAGAATAATTCATAAATTGGTGGAGAAGAAGGGATGAAGAACTGAGCTTTACTGCTAAAACTACCAAATAATGGAAAATAAACTAAGGAAAATCTATGAGGGATGCTCTTTTACAAAAACTAGACAACTAGAAGCAGATCCATTCTACTTGAGGATGGAATGAAGACTAGATGCCACTACCCATTTTATATCTTAAAAATTCCCCAAGAGATTTACATCAAATAAACCTATTTAATACCAAATACAGTTAAAAAAATGAACAATACTAGACTTTTGAAAACTCTAAATCTAGTCCCAAATTCCCTTCAAATATATTCCTAATTTAGTTGTTGGTTGAGTGGGAAGTGAAATCCCATCGTATGAAATCCCATCATATTAGATAAATATATGAAGAAAAATCCTCTTACAACAATTTGAGATCAAAGTCGTTCAAAATTAGATTTTCAAGCTTTTTTGAACTATATGTATGGTCTAATGCTCCTATGTTGGACAACCAAAATCTCTTGGAGAATGCACTGATCGATTTTTCCTCTAGTTCAAGGCGAAGAAATCCACTTTTGTCAAATGATCTAGTCCATCTTATTAGAAAATCCAATTAGGGATTAGATAATCCAATGCATTCCATTAGATGGTATGATGGGAACCTCTTACACCAGTAAAAAAAAACATCCTATTAGACAATCTAATCACCTATTGGACAAGTCGAACATGGATCGAACAACATGGTCGTTAGATTAGATAATCTGATATGTTAAACAAGTTTTTCCTTTTTGTTGCACTTCTTAATAAAATTGTTATTGCTTATTTTTACAATAGACCATAACGCTCTAATAAATCCACGACTAAACCCTGATCAAAAGCTTGTCTCAGAATAAGGGACTCTCCCATGAATTGAATAACCTCGAACAAAGTAGGTACAATTCCAACCACAATGTTGAAGCTCTCATTGATCTTCTCCTATTGCGATCATGCTAAGTAAAAAGCCTCATGCCTATTGTGTCGTCTCATGTTGCCCTTCAAGCAGTTGTGTTGCATGATATCACTGACTCTAATTCAATAAGATAGAATCATCACATCAATGGTTCCTACTCAAATTGAGTAAGATTGCTTCTCATTAGATATGAAAACTAATTTCTTCCCCTCTATTTGGAGAGTTCGTATGCCATCTACTCAAATTGTGTAGGATTGCTTCTCCTTGGATAAGCGAACTAATTTCTTCCTCACTAGGAAAATTTTCTACTACGCATCATCCTACATACCAAACTTTAAAAGGTGAAATATCAATTTTTTTACTTCCATCCTCTTGAGGACAATTTCTAATAAGATAGAGAATGCAATCCTTTATAAGGCAATACTTGTGATCTCTACAATAGTAGATGACCTCACTATCCACTACATAATGGCTCCCAAGCATAATACTACAAACAAAACGGGATACCATATTGCAAGTAACTTCATTGATCAAATTTCTTGAAATTGCAAACCTCATGGTCAAGTGTTTTGTCATCTTATTCTACATATCATCAGAAGTTCACCCAAGTCTATATGGGCTCGAATGTGGCTTTGTTGTCATTTTCAAATCCTTAATAAATTGTCACAAACGAAGTTGATTGAATATCCTCCATCAATGATTGCTCCCATCAAATTGTGCTTGACTTTGAAGCTTGTCAATCAAAGGGCTCCACTATTCAGCAATAATTTCAATCTTCTTGACTTGGTCATCAATGTCAAGCCAAAAATTATAGCTTTCACTCCTTCCAAACTCACTTCCCTTTCAATAATAAAGTTGGTTATCTTCTTTAGTTGTTTCTCCTTTTTCCATTCAAAGTGAAATTCCAAACATCTATCTGATGCTTAGAATTCTTACAATAAAAGAATTAGGTTTAGAAAACCTTTTACTTGTCTAACCATTTCCAGTGCATTTCTCATCATTATTGTTGTTTCTAAATTGTTGTTTTCCTTCATTCTATTCGCACTTCCTGATCACCATTGCATATGAATTTTCCCAGTTGATTGTTCAAATATTCAATTCAATAGCTATTGTACTCCTATACCGATAGTCCCCAAGGTTGCCTTATATTATGCCATTTTCTCTTACGCTAATTTTTTAATCTCATAAGATAGAATTCATTACAAGAGCTTCAACTATGCCCATTTGTCACTCTAGAATGTAAAAAGGCTTTCCATGATTGAGTTTAAGGCATCCAAACACAACCTCAACTTAATTGGAATCACCATATATGAAGAGAAAGACTCCAATATATCGGTCAAAAATCCAATTTCCTAATGTCAATAGCACAGTCATATATCAATAGTTTAACAATAGCCTATACCTTCCCACTCTTCAGCTTATCAAAGAGTGATAATGTCAAAGTCATTATCTCCAACATGGAGACCTTAAGACAGTCCCATGCTTTGGCAATCCTTCATGTTTCAATCCACCAATTGTGATCCTCTTGTTGCTTGGACACAATAGCCTTCATCAAACATAATTGATTCAGCAACTCCATTAATGTCTATACCTGTTGAGTGAGCATTACAAAAGGTGCATCCAAAACTCATAATTATTCAATTGAGTTTTGGCATAAAAGTTCCCATTGCAAACTCAAACTTCTTCAATCTATGCTTAAGCTGATTCTTCTATAGACTCAAGAGCTCTTCTTTCACGTACTCAAGATAATCTTTCACATCCTGATTGTATATGAGTATATCATTAAGATATATAATCACAAACTTTTCAATATCACTCATTAATCTCATGAAAATGGTTGATGCATTGCACAACACAAATGACATTGTGTTGAGTAAAGCTATCTTCTAATTGTCTCCTTGAATCACACATAATGCTATTTTGACTTCAACTCAAGCTTCAAGAAGAACTTAGCATGTTGAAGTTGTTCAAGCAAGTCCTTAAAAAGAGGTAACAAATACCAATTTTTTATTGTAATTTTGTTAAGTGCACAATAATCAATACAATACACTAACCTCCATCTTTCGTCGGCAATATAACAACCAATGCACAAAAGGGCGAGCCACTTTGGCTTGAATGCTCCAAGCTTAAAAATTTCTCTGCTTCTTTATCTTGTTATTCTCCATGATCGAGTGTCAAATACATTCCCTAATCAGGTAATGTAGGATCATCAAATTCATCTTGTGCTTGAAAGCACTTCATGGTGGTAATCCTCCTAGCTACTTAAACAGGTCTAGATAGGTCTTAAAAACTTCTCTAAGTGATTAGTTTCTTTATGGATCTCTATGATAGCTCCATCAAGTTTCTCAAGTCGCACAGGCAACAAAACATAACTATGTCTTCCATTAACTAACCTCTTTAAGAGGGTAATTGCAATGACATTCATTGATTTCTTTCCAACATCTTGATTTACTATGTATTTCTTGTCACCTTAGGCAATCGATAATGTTGAGCACATCAATAATATATAACATTTGATCCCAAAGATATGGGCAACCTCAGAAGATTTGGCTTATGTCAAGTGAGATCACTTCACAAAATACTTCATCAATATACTCTTCAAGTGACTGTAAACTTCCCTTTGCATTACTTTTTAGCTCTCAAGTTTTTGAATCCTTTTGAAGCTAACACAACAAGATTTAAGATGAGGTGTGATCATTAGTTGTAGTAGCTTCACAAAGCTGTCAAAAATAACGTTCTTTTGACTTCCATTGTCAAATATTGCATTGATCACCTCCCTCTTTACTTGAATTCTCAAGGCGAATAATTCCTCTTGTTCTACATAAGGCGATTGTTTGTTGCTCTATGGTTCATTGTAAGAGAGAGCAACTATCATCAAATTTATAAATTGTATCATGTGTTTGTACCCCTTTGTGGTTATTATTGCTTTTCTTTTTCCCTTATCATTTTTCTTGAATATCTCTAGAAAAATTTCAAGACATACCTTTCAACACTTGTCTCAACGATGACCCTTAATCTTACATTAGTCATAAAACATTCCAGTCAAGTTAAAAGAAGTTGAAGCTATAAGAGTAACAAGATGTGTCTTCTCCTATCATAGAGTTTCTTTCTTCTTCTTTTTCTAGTTTGGGCTTTCCTCATTGTTGTTCTAATACCTTCTCTCTACATGCCTTGTTCATCTTCTCAATAGCCATAGCAAAACCACTAGCCTAATACAAATTTTGTATGCAAAAAAGGTGTTGCTCAAATTTTATTATGCAATATAACCTTATTGTGTACTTTATTAAGACCATCTCATTCAACAAATTCTCAATGATATAGCTTGTCTCCCAAATTCAATCATATACTCTTGAATACTCCGCCTTTGATGATGTTATAAACCATGTCATTTCCTTAATATTGCTCTTTATAACATCCCATAAGATAGAATTCCTCTTATAACATCTCTTCCAACTGATTCCAAAAAATAATGTGTTAATCCAACCTTCAATTGAGCATTCCATGAAGTCGAAACATGGTGTGATAATTTCAACTAGGCAAAAGAGATCTTCTACAAGGGATAACCATACAAAGAGAATAAGTACACAATTAACTCAAACAAAAGTCTAGCTTCCTCGCATGGACATCTCCATCATAATCAATGAATATATCTTTTGCTTTCACCTTAAATGGCTTCAATCAATCGAATATTGAAAAGACGATCATTCAACCATCCTCATCTTATCAATCTTCCATCACCTCACTAGGATCTAGATAATTCCAATTTTTTACTCTAATTGGAGATTTTCTTCCTCCTCCATGATTTCCATTAGAATTTGGGCCTAATATGATAGTTGTGTAATTTATAACTCCACTGAGCTCTCTTGAATCTCCCCTTTTTAGATCATAGTAGATCCTTAGCTAATCTTCTATTTTTCTTTATCCGATTACTCCATTTCCTGTCAACCATATTCCCACCATCAAAGTTGCTTTGATATCAAAAAAATATGATTCATTGACAGGAATAACATCTTTGAATAATCACTTAACTTCATCAAACTCGTAGATTTGGATGATAGTAGGTTTAATTGACATAAATCTTGACAATTTCTAGAATTTTTCGATGGCAAGTAGCAAAAAACTATGGTGGAAAATTCCCCTCTTTATGAGAAAGGGGCGAAAGAGAGAGATGCTACTGCTAGAGAGAAAAAAACAATAACTATACAAGTTGGGTTTTCCAGAATTGCAATAAATCCCCTTTTCATTACTCCTTTAGGTTTCAAGGGATAACAAAGTAAAAGATAATATATATAAATATATATATATACATATATATTACACTCAAACCTCATTAACTTCAGTTTTGACAAGTCCCAAACTCAACATATAAAAATATAGGCTAGATCTCAAGACCAAAAAAATCTCAAAGGAGAGCTCTCATGGCTAAGGTAATCTTTAAGGGTGTTTATCAAAGGTTTCAATGATGTACCAATCAATCCTATTCAAACCACTCGAAGCCATAAAAGACCTCATCAATACCTCTCAAGACATCACTATTACTTTTTGGGATGTCTCAAGGCTATTATTCTTCTACAACGAAACGTGTCCTCGCAATGAGTTTGGAGTAAGGTCAAACAACCATCTAATGTGTTGTAGGGATCCTTAAGAGGAACTGATAAACTCTAGAGAGGATGTTAGTTGATCTCATGATCACCAACTGCTCATTTATAATAGAAATAATGCAACAAGTGCCTTCAAATGGGTATATCATTCTTGCTTTCCAACTTAGGATAAGATAGTTTGATTAATTAATAAAACCAACCAATTAACTTTCAAATTACCAAAATTGTGTCCATCACAATGGTTTGAATTGTCCAATCATCCCTAGCCCACAAGGAACTTTAAAGCCTCAAACTTTTGCGATGATCTAATCGTAGGATCAAGCAGTTCAATAAGTTAAGACATACACATACAATTTCTTGGACACAAACAACCCGATTGAATGCAAATCATCACCCCATTTAATCATGGATCAAAATAACCAATTTATGCACACAACTTGTTTAAATGATGTTAAATTTAAAAATGTGTACAAAAAATTCTTCAAAAATACGAAAAATGATATTATTAATAAGAAATAATATTTTAATATATTTAAAACATGGATTTGAATAAGTATTATTCATTAGGAATTCAAGTTTAATAACTCAATTATTTTCAAAATAACATTTTAGCTTTAATTCAAAATTCACAAATTAAAGCTAACATTATGAAATGTTGTATAATGTCTGGAGATGTGTTCTTACTTATTAGCTGAGAAATTCTAAACTAGATTGAAAATTAAACTCTAAAATTTGATGTCCATGTTTGCGTCCATGCTACAATCATTAAGTCACCTTTTACAATCATTTGTTTGTCTAAAAATGAAACCTAAAATCATATAAAATAAGTTATAAGCAAACAACAGCCTTCAATTTATTATAATCAATTACCATTAATAAAGTGATAAGGCTAGCAATCTCCTTTTGATGATGACAACATTAAAAATTTGAGAAATAAGAAAAGAAATGCTATATGTAAAAATGCTCTTCCCATCCTATGCTTATAAAATAATATACTATCTCTTAATTTATGCTTGGGTAACTTAAAATAAAGTATGAACACTATAAGCATTGCATCATAATCATCATGAAAAGCTTCAATAAGCATTACATAATAATCATCATAAAAAGTATCTTAAGCCATCTTATTAATATAAGATTAATAACACAAGCATCACAAATACATCATAACGAATCATAACAAAAAGTACACAATGTAAGCGAAGTCAACAAATGCTCTCACACTCCAACTTTCCCGCTTTAGCAACCTTTCAAAGGGGTTGGACCTAAGCATTGTGTGTGATCGAACCTCTAGTCTAGCTAAGGTAGCCTCAAAGCGACCATTCCATCATCATATCAGGTTAATCATCAAAGTACCTCTGAGAGTGAATTAATGCACCAAGTGTGTCCACATCTGGTGCAAAAAATATAAGTTGAAAGCAACAGAGGCTGAGGTTCCCGCTCTATTAGAGCCATGGACTAGATCAGCTGATCATGCTCCATCACCTCACACTACAAACTAGAAAAGTGTCCTTGTTGTAGCCAACCTAATTTCAAGAAATCACTCGCAGTAAAGGATGACAACTCCTGATCCAGCTGCTCCTAGAAGGTTAGCACTAACTGCTCTTGGACTGCATAACAAATAATATGTCCAAGCAACAAGTTGTGACTTTTTCTATAGTTCTTTCCTCACAAGTACATTAGCACCTAAACACTCCATAGAATACATTGAGGTGAATTGAAGGTTGCTTCAAAAGTGCATAGTCATTAAGTGTAATATGATTCTTAATCTCATATTTGGGAGTGAGAATCCATCTATGAACATGTTGAACCAATAGGCAATTTTATTGAGATATTTGGTGTTGAAGGTATGTGTTGCTCCAACCGCCAAACTAAGTGTTTACAATCGACCAACCGAAATCAAGATGTTCAGCTGTAGCTCATAGCTCTGGACCATTGGAAGGAATGGAGGGGTATGGTTTGAGATCCTCGACAATGAAATCCAAACTCTTCCAAATAAGAAGAGAAAGTTGCAAAAAAGAGGATGGCTGATAAATTGGTATAGAAATGGCCAACTATAATAAAAAAATCAAAACAAAAATATAATAAAATACTAAGGCATCTATCCTCAAATAATTGCAAGATTCCACAAGAATAATTCAATCTCATGCAATACTTGGGAATGTCGCATCTTTCAATAGCAACGTTGTCATAAGGTTGACTATTGGTTAGTGAAGTAAATTTGATGCAGAAGGAGAAGAAAAGGAAGAGAGGCATGACTAAGTTTCTCCCTACGATAATACTGTGATTCAAGAGGACAATTAGTATGAGGAGTTTGAATCTGGGCCCGAGATAGATAAACTTGAGATGAAAAAGGATTAGAAGCAAATTGCACAAAAAGGCTCAAATTTTGAGAACATAAAGGAAAAAGATCTCATAAATTAGTCGACAAGGATAAGAAGACGGAGACCTTAGGTAAGCAAAACTCCCACTTCAAATATTCTCACAAATGACTACTTGAACCCTTTTATACTCTAGAAATTTCTTTTCTAATTGCTTTGAAGGCTCAAGATTGGTCGTTTCTCTTCCTTCATTGAGTCGGTTTTAAAAAAGATAAAACATAGGATCGAATCAACTTATGCTTACCATTAGAATGCCCAATCAACCTTTGATGAAATTGGGCCAACAACTAACTATTGTTGCCCTCATCTAACTTGTTTATTGGGTCATTCAATGGAGATATGTCTATCCAATTTTCTAAGCAAACCATATGAATAGGTAAAAAACTGATAACTATATATTTTTTATTTATATAATTTTTATAATAAAACTTAATCAACAACACAAAAGGAACTATAACCCTTAATTCTCGCTTAATCTTTAAAAGTCATTCAATTGGTAAAGGTTTTGTAAATTGCTTATTTGTTGGAAACTTGCATTTAAACATTCACTATCAATGTGTGGCATGGATAAAATAGTCACATATGTCCACATACTTAATTTTAATTGTTGTATCCAATTTTTTGTGAAACAAAATCAATTTGATGTTATCATACCATATTGGGATATTGTTTGTGCTTCATTGCATATTCATCTATCACTTCAACTACAAAACTTGAGCTATGCAACTCACAATGACAACATACTCAACCTTCATTACAGGTTAAAGGAAACATTTTTCTGTTTCTACTTAAAAGATAAACGATAAAACTAGTGAGCTTCTTAAAAACTGGCATGTTCTTGATATGCTCTTGCAACAAACCTTGCAACTTGCAAAGTCAACACCAAATATGCAATTAAATTGCATGATAATGCATTTCTAAAATACCATAAGCCTGAAGATATCCTTCCCATAAGAGATCTAAAGACATGTTTCATTGCAAAGAGGTGTAATTCTCTAGCATTGCCATAAAAATGACCACGCATACAAACACTGAACATAAATTCCTGTCAGCTAGCTGTGAGGAACAAAAAGATCCAATCATACCTCAACAAAGTGTTTGATCAACCAACTTGTCACATTCATCCTTTTCCACATTGAGTGCAATGCACATGAGGAAACCTTAGGTTTGAGCCCTTCAAATTCAAAATGCTTCAAGAGTTCTCTGATATATTTGATTCACATAATAAAAATACCATCTTCATCTTGTTTTACTTGCAGGCCAATGAAACATGTCAATTCACATATCCTGCTCTTTCAAAATGCTTACTCAAACTTTCCACAATCTCCTTGCACTATTCTTCTTTTCTAGATCCAAAAATAGTTTCAACTATATATTTGCACTATCAAGCTATCCTTGACTGAATTTTTAATAAAAAAAGTGTTGCAACAACCTTATCCCATTTAAATCATTTTTAAGAAAAATCAAGCACAACTATTGTACCAAACTACCGGTTCTTGTTTTAATCCATGCAAGTTTTTCCTCAATTTAAATGTATAGTTCAGTTTCTTATTATATTCAAAACCAATTGATTGACTAAATAGATATCTTTGTTATATGCGTATTTAATAAGGGAAACTAATAGAAGGTTCCAGACATATAGGTTTCCATGAAAAACAATATATCTTGAGAAAGTAATTGTTGGATGAACATGTTTTTTGATTTTGAAAGCATAATGTTGAAAGAGAAAGCTCAAGCTAAGAAGGAAGAAAGTAAAGATGTTCAAGTTGAAGAAGAATTGAAGGAAGCATTACACAAGAAACGGAGCTATATTAAAGACCATGTGAAGGAGCTTATATTTGGTAACCCATTTTAGATATCAAAGCTTGTTCTTTTTTTTTCAAACAAGCTAACCGTGCTGCATCCATTTCAGATTTTAAACAAAAAACATAGACGAAGTGCTTAGTCATATGTCATGAATTCTAGCAATGAATGAAGCGGTAGAACAATTGGATGGAAATGAAGTTTAGTGTTTAGTTCTTTGACCAAATGGGTATTTAAGGCAAGTTGTCGAAAAAAGGAACAAAGTTAGGTTGGTGGCCAAATTTTTTAGTCATGTAAAAGGGATACACTTTGAAAAGACCTTTGCATTGTAGTTAGGTTAGAAGCAACAAGGCTTTCTTTGCTTACTCTTGTTTCAAGGGTTTCATGCTTTATCAAATGGATGCCAAGCATTCAACATAAATTATACTAAAACTATAGCCTCATCTACCATATAGTCAAATTTAACCAAACATTACAAAATGCTTAAACTCATATGAGATACAATTCCTCCTACCATGCTAGAAATCTTATTGAAGGATTGGGTGTACTATGACTTGATTGAGTAGATCGCAGTAACATTCAACGCTACGACCCAAAAGTACTTGGCTAGACTATACTCACTTACCATTGTCTAATCACATCTAACAACGAATGGTCGTTGAAAATTCTAGTGATATTGAAAAGTTCTATTTGAAGTGAGCCTAATGTTGGTGTTATTTTCAAAATTAAGCATCATTCTATCATCCAAAATCTTGTCCAAATATATTTTCATTATTTTTTATTATTAAAATATTATTATATTATTAAAAAAAGAGGATATTTTGGGAAAACTATGATTCTTCCAAGAAAAGCTTAAACATTAAAGTAAAATAATAAAGAGATAACTAGAGAAAGAGAGATTGAGTGAAAGAGAGTGTTCATGAGAGGAAGAAGAGAAAGAGAGAAGGATCAGAGAGGGAGAGAAAGTGAGAGCTAAAGAGTGAGAAAGGTTAAAGGAAAAAAAAAGGGTTATTAGAAAAGAAGTTGAAAGGAGAAAAAAAAAGAGAAGAAAAGAGGTGAAGAAAGATAGTAAGAAAATAGAAGAGAGGATCTCACTTTGAGATCCTTAAAATCTCTTAACAAGCTTTTCTAAGCATTATGTTATGTTATATAAAGAGAAAAGAGGGGAGAGATAAATCTATGTTCTAACATTTGTTTTCTGGTTTTGCAATAATCAAACAATCTAATCAAATTCAAGGAGTTGATAAGAAAGTTGTCAAATGGAGTAATTTTGTTTGGAAGTACCTGTGCATATAATCAAATTGTCCAATTACATAGATTGAAAGGTTTAAATATTTTTTTGTATGCACATAATGTGCACACAAAATCAAACAATCACATCCAATAATATTGAAAAAGTTGATTGATAGCAATAAAGGAAATACTAAGATTTTTGCATAAAAAAATAAAGCTAAAATGGAAAAGAGGAATTGGTAGATGCATTTTTATTTAAGAAAATGAAAAGATTTATATACACACTTACGCACGCAGGACGTGCATGCGCCCACACCCTCACGCACACGCACACTCACACGCAGACACAGATACGTGCCCACACCTGCACGCACGCACGCACACACACACAATAGCGTATATTTTATCATGAGCATTTTTGTAAGCAAGCAAAAAAGTGGTAAATTTTGGAAGATTTGAGATGTTAATTCAAAATCAATATGGTATTATTTTTATTGCATTCATTGTAATTTTGAATGCATGTTACTATGGTTGTTATGCTTATGTACACATGTCGATTGTATCTATAAAAAACATGATGGTTGATATGTTTTATGTTACATATGTTAATTGTGTTTGTATGAAGCATAGTAGTGCTGTGCTTTGTATTACATATGTAGAGTATACTTAAACAAAGCATAATACTGTGATTCATATGTAATTTAGTTTCATGTTTGGTATTGGATATATTTTCTTGACAAATAAATGTACATGATAAAAAAAATATGTATGATGAAAGTTAGCATATGACAAAAATGAAAAGCATATGATATATAAGATGTAAGTAAATGAAAGAGCAAAAAGATGTGAAATAAAAAAAATGAAAAAAATGATTGTTTCTCCAAAGCCATGCCCATCTTAGCTCAAGTTGCAAAATGATATTGATGTTGATGTGTTGACATATGATATCATATTGGTCAATGATGATGATAATCATTGAGTGAGTCCTTGCCTTGGCCCAATGCTAATACAGTTTGTTAAACAATAATAATGGTCACATTTTTGTTAGTGTGATTCCTACCATGCACCTAATCAAGGATGATGAAGATTTACAATGGAATGCAACTCCTATCCCTAGACCCAAATTTGATTTTGATCAACGACAACGATGATCGTCATTGTACTAGAGTCTTATTCCTACTCTAAGACCTCAATGATTTTCGTCAAAAATAATGAAATCACCATTATATTGGAATGTAATTCCTGCCCTTGACCCATGGTGATGATGATGAATAATTACGATCATCGTTACATTGTGGTGTGATTCCTACTCCTAGACCACAAAGGATCTACAATTAGATAAGAAATGAGGCCCATGAAAGAATAATAAGAAAAATTGAAAGCATATAACTTACGAGCATTTATGCATTGAGCATGAGCATGAAATCTATTGTTTATTGATATTTATTATCCTTTTCCTTTTGTTGTCCTATATGATTATCATTAATTGATCTACTATTTATTATCATATTGAAATTATGTTGCCATGAAATATCATTTTGATTGGATTTGCTTGATATATTTGTATTACACTCATCACCATATTACATTTATACTCATAGATTTTTATAGTTGCATGATTTACCATAATATTAGACATTGGTGTGATATCTATATTATCTAAACTTGTATATCACTATGAGTGATAATTATTATGTAAAAGAAGCATTGTGCGAAGGAGTGTTTTGAGAAGAAAAAGAAAAGGGAATGAGAGCTCCTCTTGTTTTGAGAATGACACCAACAAGGAAGCATAGCAAATGAAATTTTCTAAAAACAAGATAAAGAAAAAAATCAAGTGTTCAATCATGCTTAGGTGGGTCAAGGAACAAAACTTACACTAGACTTATTTCAGTTACTCCAAGTAACCTTCGTGTCCCTTCTCTTAATCTTATTTAGCATCTCCTTTTAATAAATTGAAACTCCAACCAAATGTGGTATGGCTTCTTCCACAGATGATAAATTGTTACTTTTTCCTTCATTTTCTATCTTTTACTTATTTTTTCCTATTGAATCTCTTCTAGATTTCCTATAGATTTGATTCTACAAACTTGAGTCATGTAAGAAGCTACGTCATCCTCATCGTTGGAAGATAGGAGGACTCCTTAACTCCTTGAAGGAAAGGGCCTCCTCCTTCTTGTTGTTCTTAACAACTTCAAAGCATCATGCCATCTCCATCTCCATGTGAGATTGACAAGGAGTTCATCCCATGTTATAGTTGCTATATTTTTGTTGTTTTTGTCATGGAACCAATGAATTACTTGGGTTGCACTCTTGAAACTATCCTTACTCTACATTAGAAAAGTTTCTTCAACAATTTAATAAACCATCAGTAATATTAATGAAGTAGATAAACGAGGTGTTGATGCTTCCATTGGGAACCATTTTAAAAAACTCAAAATCACATATAAGTATGTAGATCTTACTCTCCTTCACTTCACATATAGCTTCGCAAATAATCTCAAGTTTATTCCAAATTTTATGCACAATTCCTAAGAAACTCGATTGTAACGAAGAAAAGATTGTAATGTAGGATAATAACTACTCTAGTTGAGCTGTGCCAAATGTTTCTCTTCCACAAACATATCCGACAAAGGCATTCAAACATATGAGTCTCCAATGTTCTTCATCAAAAACTAGTGCCAACTCTCAATTACTTACAACACCATATCCACACTATGCAGATTCTCAAATAATTTTTTCAATATAAATAAAATTCACCTTTGAATAAAAGTGAATGATATGAGGATGATCCTTCACTGATTATGGATAATTGATCAAAGATTGTGTGTCATTTGATAAGATATTGCTCCAAATGTTACCATTTAGCTTGAATCTTGTGCTAATAATTACGAAACAAATGACACCACAAGAAAGATATGAATTGTGTCCTTTCTAAAAAAACATTGTTGCAAAACAAAAAACTAGTGAAATAACATAAATTTAAAGAAAAAGAAGATTTCACAAAGGATTTTCAGCTCTTTACTTTAACCCACCAACTATGATGGCCAAGCTTGACTAGATAATTTGTTCTTTGCAAATTTGTTTAAAATAGGCCCTCACAAACAATGATAACAAAAGTGATTCACACAATTCACGAAAACCAAAGAAATCCTATACATTTGTTAGAAAAAAAAACTCAACACCACAACCAAAAAGATCTTATACAAACAAGAACTTGAGATGAACCACAAGAATCTGGTCAATGGAAAGAATAAGAGACAAAAAAATTATAAATTTTCAAATCTTACAGAACTTCATATGAATACTACAGACCAAAGACAATATATTAAGGATCAAGTCACACTAAACAATAAGCAATCTAATTACACAATAGAAGCCTACTTATGAAATTTCCACTTAATTTTTCGAAAAACATGTGAAATGAAATCATATATTTTTTTCAATTCACTAAAGAGTTTATTTTATAATGGAAACAATGAAAAAGTATCCTCAAAAGGTTATAAAACCATTGCTATTTCCATATCAAAAGGATTCTTATTCATTTCTTTAAAAAATTTTATTGTTCTTGCTTTCTAGCTTAAGATCATACGATCCAATCGACAAACAAGACTACCTGATTACTTTTCATGGTGTTAGAATCCTGCCCTATTGCATCTTGTTCCTCAAAGGTTCCCAAAGGACTAAAGCTATCACTATTATCCAATCATAGGATGTGACCACTTAATCAATTTAAACATGTGCATGCATAAGCATGTACGTTAGCAACATGGTCAAGAACAAACATTATAGTATCCCATCATAGATCGCAGTGACCGATATATGAATAGACCATCTAATGAATACACACAAATTGTTTTAGTAAGTTCAAATTTAAATATTTAAACAAATTTTTTCTTAAAAAAATACAAAAATATGGTATTAACAAGAACTACTACATCTAATATATTTAAAGCAAGGATTTAAAAAGCTAGTATTATTTTAGGAATTTAAGTTAAAAACCTAATATTTTTGAAAAAAAATACTTTAAACTTAATTTAAAATTCCCAAATTAACTTTAACTAATGCAATAAACACTAAGCAATGTCTCAAGTAGTGTTCTTACCAAAGAACCTTGGCATTCTAAATTAGATTAGGACATGAACTCTAATCCTTGATGTTAATCTTGGTGACGCATCTTGTCCTCCAAGTTAACATCATCAAGTCATTTTTGCCCAACAATAGCTTATCTTGTCAATTTAAGAAACCTGAACTTAAGACAAGTTGTAAGTAAACTATATCTATAAGTTTGTTATATCAAACAATCTTAATAAACTCATGTGGCTAACATTTATACTAGCATTTCGGTGAAATTACCAAAATGTACAGCCCTTCACATTGTATGGTACCGCATGCACAATTGTATTGGCAAAATTTGGATATTCAATAGACAAAATTTGGGTATATAGCGTTATTTGTTGATAATCAATACTATCTAGTGACAATGGATCCTTAATAAGAAGACCATCGTAAAACAACAAACATGTTCATAGAAGTGTAGCAATCTCCAAACAAACAAAATAGAGGAAAGGTCAAGGCATAAGTTCGATCAAAGCGTGGAAAACCTGAATCATATTGTGAGGGCAAGCATAATGAAATCTCAATGGTGAAGGTAACTAGTTACTAGTGCACCTCAACTTTTTAAGTGTAGAATCTCATCATCATCACAAAAACTCAATTTTTAGTTGAGTAAAACAGGATGAAATTTTACTGATCTCAAAGTTAAGTACAAAACAACCCTATGATATGTTGTGATACTCCACGATACAAAGGTTTATTCTTTTAGATAATTGAATTGAAACGGGATTCTATTAATCTCAAAGCTGAGTACAAAAAAAACCACCAAAATGGGTATAGACCTACAAAATCTAAAGGCTTCTCCAGTTAGATAAGCTCGTCTCAAATTATCTTAATGGTTTTATAGAAGTCTATCCCAAGAGATTTTAAAAATTTAAATTTGTTAAATTAAACATGTTATTTGGTATTATTTAAGCATTAAATGGATGACTAAACTTACATGTACTAGGATGACTCATAAACTTAGTAAGTACCTTTAACCAAAAGGTAAGATTTCTTAACATATATGAACTTCGTAACTACGTGAGATTTATGGACCAATTAGTACAATAATCCAAACTGTAAGACAACATGTGCAAAAAGCAACACGTGCTTTGAAGGACAATACCCTTACAATCACCATTCCTAGACATACATTTCGGCTCTATGCTCTATGATCTTCAAAACTATCAGCTAAATTAGGAATCTATATGATGCATTTTGGGTTACTATAGATCACACACTTCATAATAAATCCATACTATGGATTCAACTATAAGCTTCCATAGTCCATTATATCAGCCCATCATCTAGACAATCATAATGCAAATCTAACAGCTAAGGACATAAAAGGAATAGTGAAACAAAGCAGCAGCAGAAATGCTCTCATGTATCCAACCCCGTTCGCATCATTTAAACAGTGCAACAGCAAGATAACCATGCGACTATGGCTCCGAATGCAAACCAGTGTAAATCTAGTAGAACCTCTATCATCATAGCTATTATACCAAATGTTGCTTGCCATTAAAAAATATACAAAAAACAAATTAAATAAAGTAGTACAAATACTATAAACATATGCTTTCATGCAAAATTGAAAGAATCAAAAAAATAAAACAAACTTACAACAGTGGGAATATACTCGGTCATCTCTCCTGATTTAGTCAACTCCAGAAGTGCAACCTCTGCAGCTGACTGTTCGGCAGCTTTTCGATTGAAAAATCCAGGCAATGAATTATACTTAACATTGTTAACAATAACAGTTGACCTGAAGACAGGTACATGTGAAGGCCCTTCCATCAAAGTATCATAGACAGGAGTTGGAATGCCTACTTTCTGTGCATACTCTTGCAGCCTGCTTTTGAATACATAGCAATTTGCCACAACTGAGGACCAAATGAAAAAGGGACCACTAATTATAAGATTCAACAGAATCAGAGATCAATAAAACTAAACAAAATAACCTAAATGCAGGAAGAAATACTTGCATCAAGAAAAAGGCCTTTGACTAGACAACAGCAGCAGCAATTAATGAACAAAAGAAGTATCACATTTAATGTCATGAAAATATTCAGAGCACGTGTTTCAAATGTTAAAAACAAAATCCTAGTTTTGGTGTGAGAGCATAATAGACAAGATGGGTGATATCTCATTTGTCTATTATGCTCAAGAGATTCAGGTGCTTGTAATGACCTGACTAGCCATCATTTCATCTATATCTGAGCTTTGGTGGAAGAAATTATCCAAGTTATGCAACTGCGACTGAATTTAATGGCAAATCATCAAAAATAACAGCCAATCATATGAAAATGCTATAGACTGCATGGAAAAAAAAAAGACAAATATTCATGCTTACACACAGTAGACCACAGGTAACAATGAACCATGATTACATTAATGGTAAGCTATAAAGAAATAAAACATCAAAATAATGCAATTAAAGATTATATGCATTCTCAAATGCATCTTGTTCAGCTGATATATTCTATTGATTTCAAATTCAAGCAAACTTTTTAAAGTGTCTAACTTTTACCCTGCAGTAACTGCAAAATATTTCACTCTGCAGATTTGATGTCCGCTAAAATAAACTTTATTTCCATGGAAGATTTCAAGGAACGCTAACAATAAAATAATAGCAACATAGAACCACATAAGTTTTTCAGAAGACATAATAACAGAAAATTTGTTCGATGCCAATAGAAAGATCAAATTAAGCGTCAAAAGGGATTCCAGGCAAGACAATGTGGCCACAGATACAGAAACTAGTCCGAATAACAAGAGAATCTAACTTAGTCACGATGCAAGGTCGAACTATGAGGTAGACGCAGAAAAACAGAGAAGAGAAGATCAAATTCAGTAATGGACTCACATAACTAGGGAAGCATACAGACGTGCACCTCATTTTTATTGATTCCACGCAGAAAAGTGATTTATTGCACAAAGAAACAACATATGTAAATCAAAGCATAATCTTTTACCATATATAAATCAGAGCATCGTCTTTACACAAAATACATACTTTCAATGATGAAAAGAATCACACCCGAGAAAAGGAACAGAGGGAGAACTACCCGGACCATTCCCGCCAGAAAAAGACGTCAAAGAAGGATACGCACGACCGATGGAACTCTCCAGCACGTTTTGGCCATTGCTGCTGCTTGATTCCCTGAACTCGGAAGAAAGAGGCGTGTGAAGCACCCGAGTAGATCGCTCTGCCGCTTCAGGATGAGAATAGCATGCCGTTCTGCTGCTAACGAAGGCGGCACTTATCTCCTCCATGTCGAAGGGTATATAAGGAATGGAAGGTGGTCTCTCAGGTGGAAAGCAGAGACAAGATTGGAGCAGCAACCTGTTAGGGTTTCTGAGGACTGTGGGCAATGGAGAAAGCCGAAGGAACGTGCTCTTCCCCTCCCAACGCCACGGGTCGGACCTCCGACGATGTACGGCATTTTTTTATCCAATTTGGCGGCTTACAAACTGTCCCAATTTTCATTTTTACCTTCGAAAAAAACAACTTTTCGCTATTAAATGCTGCGTACGGTGGATTTTAAACTTTTGTTCATATGATTTTCAAAGGCTTCTATTTCTGATTCAAAAAATGAAAAAAAGTTTATTTAATTTTTATTTTAACATTAAAAACGTCGACATTTTTTATAAAAAATTATTTTACTTCTAGTTTTTTTAAATAAAATTTTCAATGCACCATCCCATTTTTGTTTTATACATACAATAACTATAACAAATAAATCATTATTTCAACTTAAGAACAAAATTATTTCAAAGTATTTTGATAATAATTAATGAGTTGAATATGTTTTAATAACATCTAATATCATATATGATTTTATAGGATTTTATGTTTGTGTTATTTGACACCTTCAATAATGAGAATAAAAAAAAGAAAAATAACAATATAAATCAAAATAATAATATCACTTGTCTGGTTAAGATTTAGTGATACATAAGATCATATTTAGCTTGAACTTGTCATGTTCAAACTATGCAAACTATACTCGATAAGAGGAAGTATTCCAAATGAATTAAGGAAAATCAAAACAAGCCTTAAGGGTTACAATTGGAAGATGTGAATTGAGAGATGTGGTAATATTTGGCATGATTGTTTTTGACGATCCTTATTGTTCAAGTCTGAGCTATTTGAATTAAAAGAAGGCATGATAAAATAGATATTAAAGTTAAATAATTAGATGTTTGTAATATAAATTAGAACTTAAGTTGATATTTAGAAATAAACATTAGAGAAAAATAGTTATTTTTATTCATTTGTGATTGTAGTTTTTAAGTTTTATGAAGCTTAATGCTTTCGATTAGATATTAAAGATGACAAAATTTGTGATTAAGATTATAAAAGAAGATGATGATATGTTTTACAATTCAATAGTTATGCTTAATGTATTATGTAGTAAAAGTAAGTATTAGTCGATTTGGTATTTGAAATAAAATTATGAAGTTTACACAATCAATGTTTTGTGTTGCAACTTATCATTATACTTTATGATAAAACATATGTTAGTATGTATGATTTAAGTTTTATTTTCTTCAAAGATATCTCCTTTGATTGATTAATAAATGGTTTGGCTTTGTGTCAATTGTAGATAAAATTACTTATTAGGTCTAATGAATTTTAACCCTTTAATCTTGTATCCATTGATACTTGTTTCATTACAAACTTGTATCATTGATTTATCTTATCGCTTTTGTTCATCGCCTTACTGTGAGCTCAGAGTTAGCTAACGTATAAGGAGGCATAGGTTATACTAGTTTACAACTCATAGGTAAGAAAGATAGTCTAATGTCTGCGTCTAATCAAGTTATTTTGCTTATGACCTAGTCTTGTGCAATATCCATTGATTCTCATTATAATTCCTTGCTCAAGGTGTCGTTGTCCAAAATTCTCATTGGGAGTTGGTTTTAGCTATAACTTGTGAGTTGACATAAGTTTTGCTAACACATGGATTGTGAGTTAAACCATTTACAGTGTTAACTAATTATGATAATTAATATATAATAAGAATATAATACAATAGGTTAACCAAGCTAATTTTACTAAGCTAAGTTCTCTATTTTCATTATGTCCTTTTAATATGTCTAGCAAACACTCTAAAAAGTAGAAAAATCATAATTCATCTTGTAAAGACAACTTTATAAACTCATTATAAGGATTAGTGCATTCTAGTGAATTTGAATGATATGTTACCCTTGTTGTCTATTGTCATACTATGTGCTTAATATTACTTAATAGGTGTTGGATGTTAGATTTCGTTAACATTATATCTATAATTTTTTGATGGTGATGAAAAATCTTACGATCTTGATTTAGGTATTTGGGAGGAGATCGATAACATTAGTTAGATGATAAATATGAAATTTGATTAAACAATAATATCACATTCATTCTTATCATTAGTTAAATTAATGTTCGAGGAATAAAAAATTGTACATGAATTAGTTAAAATTATTAACATTGAAACAATAATATTAATTATGAGGTTTAGGATTAGAGTTGATGTTTACAAATGAATCATTGCCTTGATTAAATCAAATTTGATGTAACAAAAAATTAAGGTGAATATTTTGTAAAACAATTATCAACAAAATTAGAGTTTTGTTGAAAATAATTATAGTGATCAAGGTTTAAGAGTTTTGGCTTTTAACAATTGTTAATAAAAATAAGAATTTTTATGTTCGAATAATGGTGAGATGATTAGGTTATGCTTGAAAGATGATAAGAAAAATAATGAAGAAGTGGAGGGAGACTTAACTTCATTTATTAAGAAAGGACATAATTAAATATCAAAATTATAAGATTTGTTACCTTTGAGCTTATATCATTATTGTTAATTGATAAAAATTATAGATTTTTTTCCTGTTGCTTAGACATCATTAGTCATCATGTGTACTTAGTTTTAATTAACAAATTGAAGGCTTAAGGTTAGGATAACAACATATTAGCAAACTTTTAATTTTGTGGTGGTGGGAAGGCATTATAGTTATGTTTGTGAGGTGTTTAACAACATATGCTTCGTTGTAGGTATTAATGATTTGGTTAGAAGACATATATGAACTTCTACCTTAGGTTAAATTCAAGTTATACAAGAAAAAAATTAGAATGTTGTGTAATTGAAGTAATCAATTGTGGAATTATTTTTGTTTAATTATGAGACTATAAAGAAATGTTTAATATGAGTTAGATTGAATTTGGAGAAATGATAAACCAAGTTTCGGATTGGCTAAACGATTAAAATTAAAACAAAAATTAACTTATTTTAATTGTTTTAGTTTATCCTTGGAGTTACGTTTGATAGGTATAAATTAAGAGATAATGATTAAGATATTTGGTTAGAAGACGATTACATATGAACTTCTATTTTAGGTTAAATTGAAATCATAAAAGAAAAAATTAGAATGTTGTGTAAGTGAAGTAATTAATTGTGGAATTATTTTGGATTAATTATGAGATTATAAAGAAATGTTTAATGAGTTAAATTGAATTTAGAGAAATATTGAAATTATAAAAGAGAAAATTAGAATGTTATGTAATTTAAGTAATTAATTATGGAATTATTTTGGATTAATTATGAGACTATAAATAAATGTTTAATATGAGTTAGATTGAATTTGGAAAAATATTAAACCAAGTTTTGTACTGACTAACACGATTAAAATTAAAGCAATAATTACCTTATTTTAATTGTTTTAGCTTATCCTTGGAGTTACAATTGATAGGTATGAATTAAGAGATAATGGTTAAGATATTTGACAAAAAGAAGTATGATGAGAATTGGTTTTAAGGTTTAATAGTTATAGTTTATGACAAGTTTTGCTATTTGGAATTTTTGTTGTTGGAATTGATAGTGACATGACATAACCAAATAAAATTAAATGTTTAGAAATTTGAATTAAATATTCGAGTTTATGTTAATGATTAAAATAAAATGTAGAGGTTAAGAGTTAATTTATGCTTAATAATTAGGGTTTGGGTAAAAAGTTAATGGATAATGGTTTGATATTAAGAATTAAAAGCTTGGCTATTAAAATTATAGAAGGGGTTGGTCATGATATGCTTTATGATTTAAGCACCCTTGTTTAAGGCATTATAGGAGAAAGATAAAAATAATGAAGTTCTAATTGGATTTGCTTTTGTGTATCCATTTGTGCATGGATAATGGTTTGATATTAAGAATTAAAAGTTTGACGATTAAAATTATAGAAGTGGTTGGTCGTGATTTGCTTTACGATTTAAGTGTCCTGGTTTAAGGCATTGCTGGAGAAAGATAAAAATTATGAAGTTCTAACTGGATTTCCTTTTGTGTATCCATTTGTTCATGTAGAAAACTTTTTTCTTACATATTTCTTCCTTTTTGGTAACCTTAATGAACAAAATGGTTCAACTTTGTGTTTAATGTGGCTAAGAAGATAGTGATCATAACAAACCTAACAAAGTCAAACCCTAATATTACATGCTTTAACATTTGTCACACCGCTAATCTTTGGTGTTCACTAGCCTTAATGTTTTCATCCATTGTCTTATTGTGAGTACGGTGTATGCTAACTTATATGAAGGCATTGGTTAAGTACAATCAAAATGCAAAAAGCTTAACTTAAGACTATCTAATATGCAATAAATCTTCATAAAATTATTGGCTAACTAAAGATAATAGAAATAATTTCCAAATTCCTATTTACTTGCACTTTATCACTTACTATGTAATGCATGATATTTAGTGCACCCCAACTTCTTATTAATAACTTCAACCACAAATTTTAACCCCCCAAATAAAACAACATACTTGAACCACACTACTATTAAGGTCTTGTCCACATCTTTGGTTTAGTGCACCCTAACCTTTTACCAATAACTTCAACCACAAATTTTAACCCCCCAAATCAAACAACATATTTGAGCCACACTATTATCAAAGTCTTGTCCACATCATTTGGTCATTTTGTTGATGGCATCAACAACATTAGCTTGTTTTTGTTTTCTTTTTAGCTATTTTATGTCTCTTTTTTCAACTCTTAATCTCTAGACCATGTTTTAGATTCTTAACACATAATCCTAGCCACATATCATTCTACATTTAAGCACTAGATTTTTCTCATAAGTCCATTGTGTTGCTATAAGCGTAGTGTCAGTTAACCTATGTGGATGCATAAATTTCATTGTTCACATACAAAAAGATTAACCTAGTACTCTCTAATATGTAATAAATCTTCATAAATAACTTACTAAATTAAGATAATAAATATGATTGTTAAATTCTTATTTTTTTACTCTTTTATCAGTTACTATGTAATGCATGACATCTAGGACACCTTAACCTTTAACCAATAATTTTAAACACAAATTTTAAACCCCCAAATCAAACTACATACTTGAAGCACATTACTGTTGAAGTCTTGTCCATATCTTTGGTAATCTTGTTTATGTTATCAATAGCATTAGCTTGCTCTTATTTCTTTAGTTATTGTGTCCCTTTATTTTTAACTCTTGATCTCTAGACCATGTTTCAGGCTTTTAACTTATAACCCCAATCACATATCATTCATACATTTAACCATTAGATTTATCCTATAACTCCATTATATTGTTGTGAGCATGAAGTGAACTAATAGGTGAGGAGGCATAGGTTAAGTCTACTGGCTATTTAAATGCAAAAGGTTAACATAGTATTGCCTAATATGTAATAAATCTTCATAAATGATTTATTAAATAAAGATAATAAAGATGATTTCTAAATTCCTATTTAGTTACTCTTTATCAATTACTTTGTAATGCATGAAATCTAGGGCACTCTAACTTCTGACCTGTAACTTCAACCACAAATTTTGAAGCCCAAATCAAACCACATACCTAAAGCACATTGCTGTCAAAGTCTTATCCACATCTTTGGTCATCTTGTTTATGCCATTGACAACATTAGCTTGTTCTTATTTTTGTTAGCTATCTTGTGCTTCTTTCTTTTTAATTGTTGATTTAAGGCATACTATAATAAAGATAAGCATTATAGGGTTAGATGTTTGGAGCAAAAAGTATGAAGTTCTAATTGGATTTCATTTTGTGTATCAATTTGTGAATGCTAAAGCATATCTAAATGAGTAAAATTTAAGCTTTTTTTTCTTACATAGCCTTTTCATTTATGGCAATAATTAACAAAACATGTTGACTTTGTGTTTAATGTGGATAAAATGTTAGTGATTCATATTAGACATAGTAAAGGTTTACCCTAATTCTACGTACTTTAACACAGGTCACATTGCTAATATTTGGTGTCGACTGATCACACAACCTTCATTAATTGCCTTACTGTGACCATTGTGTTAACTCATGGGATGCATAGGTTATGCTTGCTCATTGTTCACATGCCAAAAAGTCAACTTGGTTAACTAATTTAAGATAATAAAGACAATCTTCAAATTCTCATTTAGTTATCCTTTATCTTTTACTTTGTAATGCATGACCCTAACCTTTAATCAGTAATGATAGGTAACCAAGTTAATTTTACTAAGCTAGATTCTCTACTTTCTTAATATCTCTTCAATATGTTTAACAATCACTTTAAAAAGTAGAAAGTTCCTCATTTGTCATATAAGGAAAACTTTGCAAACACATTACTGGGATTAGGACATTTTGGTCATTTTGAATGTCTGTTCGCTATGCTACCTTTGTTATTCATTGTCATATTATATGCTTAGTATTACCTAACATGTGTTGAGTTGTATATTATGTTAATATTACATTAATGATTTTTTATGTGGTAAATAATCCAACGACCATGATTAATGTATTTGTTAGAAGATTAACAACATTGGTTATGTAGTAAATATTGATATTGACTAGATAATGACATTGCATTCATTCTTATTTTAGGTTAAATTAATGTTGGAAGAATAAGAAAATGCATAAAAATCACTTAAAATTATCAATATTGAAATAATTATTTGAATTATGGTGTTTTGGATTGGAGATGATGTTTATATATAAATATTTACCCAACTTAAATTAAATTTGATGTGACAAAATATTAAGCTAAGTATTTAGTAAAATGATTATCATAGAAATTAGGATTTTGTGGAAAATAATAATAAGCATTAAAGTTTAAAAGTTAAAAATTAGTTTTGTTAGAGTGATGAAGAGCTGATCATGTTATGCATGAAAGAGGAGAGCTAATCCTACATGCTTTAACACTCGTCGTGTTGCTAATCTTTGCTATTAGTCAACCTCATAGCCTTCATCAATCGCCTTGATGTGAGCATGGTGCTAGCTAACCTATGGGGAGGCATGAGTTAAGCTCTCAGTCATTGTTCACATGCAAAAAAAGGTTAACCAAATATTGGCTAATAAGTAATAGATCTCTATATACTGATTTTCTAAATTAAGATAATAAAATGATTTTCAAATTCCCATTTAGTTACTTTTTACTTATTATTTTGAATTTGATAACATCAAAAGCATGATTTGCATGATCCTAAATTTTAGCATGTAACTTAAACGACAAATTTCTACCATTTAAATCAAACCAGAAGCACATTGATGTCAAAGTTTGCTTCACATCTTTAGTCATCTTGTTTATATAATCAAAATTATTAGCTTGTGCTTTTTTTAGTTATTTCTTTCCCTATTCTTTTTGACCTTTGATATCTAGTTCAAGTTTTGAACTCTTAACCTATAACCCAAAACATATATCATCTTACATTTAACCATTAGGTCTAACCTCATACTAATTCACTTTGACAGCATTGTTGTTTTATATTGTTTGAAAACTTTTGACTTCTTGTTAATGTCGTTAACCAAATCCCTTAATTTTTTTCTTGACTAAACCATAATTAGTTATGATGATTTTGGTTAACATAAGGTTTATGGTTTTAAATAATTAAATATTTTAAACAATGAGGCTATCTCAATTCTAAGTATTTGGAATATATATTGTTTATGATAATTATTATTATTTGAGTTGAGTGTTAGTAATTGATAAAAGATATAACATAACCAAATTTAAAATTTATTGCTTAGAAGTTTGAATTATTGGAGTTTAAGTTAATGATTAAAATCAAAGATAAAGATCAAAGGCTAATTTTTACTTGATAATTAGAGGTACTAGAGTCAAAGGTTAAGAAATAATTTTTTGATATTTACGATGAAAAGTGACACAATTAAGTTAGTAGGAGATGAAATAAAAATAAGAAGATTTATTCTTGTGTCTCTATTTTTATTCATGTCATATGTCATAAATTATATAAATAAATAAAGTTTAACTTTTTTTGTTAAATAGATTTTTATTTTATGACAACATCAATCAACAAAATGGCTTAACTTTATGTTGATTGTGGATAGGAAGATAATGATTCATATTAGTCTTAATGAAGTCTAACCCTAATCCTATACACTTTAACACCCGTTACACTGCTAATCTTTTGTGTTAGCCAACCTCGCAACCTTTTTTAATTTTCTTGATGTGAGCATGATGTTTGCTAACCTGTGGGGAGGCATGGGTTATGCTTTCAATTATGGTTCACATGACGTAATAGGTAATAGATCTTTGTAAAATGATTTATTAAATTGAGATAATTAAAATGATTTCCAAATTGTCATTTAGTTCTTTTTTTATCTTTTACTTTGAAATGAATGACATGCAATGCATGGTCCTAAATTTTAACTTGTAACTTCAATGACAAATTTCTTCCCCTTAAATCAATCCAAAAGGACACTACTGTTGAAGTATGGTCCACATTTTGTCTTGTTTATGTCGTTAATAACGTTAGCTTGAGCTTTTTTTGTTATTTCTTGCCCCTTTCTTTTTAACTCTTGATCTCTAAATCATGTTTTGAGCTCTTAACCCATAAATCTAATCATATATCATTCTACATTTAATTATTAAGTCTAACTTCATACTAATTCACCTTGACCATATTGTTATTGTTTAAAGTTTGAAAACTTTGGTATTCTTATTTATTTCATCAATTAAATCATTTAATTTTGTTGCCAGCTAAACCATAACTAGGTATTACTTGTTAACATAATATTTATGGGATTAGAAAACTAAATACTTTTAAGTATGAGATTATCTCAATTTTAATTTTTTGGAATATATATTGTTTATTATAAATATTATTATTTGAGTTTGAATGTTGGGAATTGATGGAAGGCATAACATAACCAAATTTAAAAGTTAATTCTTAATAGTATGAATTAAGAATTAGATTTTAAGTAAATGATTAGAATCAAAGAAAAAAATCAATGACTAATTTATACTTAATAATTATGGGTTAATGGGGGAAAAGATTAAGGAATAATTATTTGATATTTATGAATTTATGGGATTAGAAAACTAAATACCTTTAAGTATGAGATTATCTCCAATTTAAGTGTTTGGAATATATATTGTTTATTATAAATATTATTATTTGAGTTTGAATGTTGGGAATTGATGGAAGGCATAACATAACCAAATTTAAAAGTTAATTCTTAATAGGAATTAAGAATTAGATTTTAAGTAAATGATTAGAATCAAAGGAAAAAATTAATGACTAATTTATACTTAATAATTAGGGGTTAATGGGGGAAAAAGATTAAGGAATAATTATTTGATATTTATGATGAAAGGCTAGACGATGAAGTTTATAGAAGGCGATGGGCATGACATACTTTATGATCTAAACGTTATGGTTTAAAGAATTACATAATAAAAATAAAAATTAGTAGGTTAGAGTTTTGGAATAAAAATATTAAAATTTAAACTAAATTTTGTTTTGTGTCTCCAATTTTATCAATTAAAATTTGAAATTTTTTTGAATAGATTTTATTTTATGATAATATTAATAAAAAATGACTTAACTTTATGTTGATTATGGATAACAAGATAATGATTCATATCAACCCTAATTAAGTTTAACTTTAATCCTACACACTTTTAACACCCGTTATATTGCTAATCTTTGGTGTCAGTTGACCATACCACCTTCATCAATTTTCTTGACATGAGCATAATGTCGGCTAACGTATGGGTAGGCATGGATTTAGGTCTTAGTCATTGTTTATATGCAAAAATGTTAACTTAGTACTACCTAATAGGTAAAATATCCTTATAAAATGATAGATTCGTACAAATGATTTACTAAATTAAAATAATTAAAATTTATTTTTAAATTTCTATTTTATTACTCCTTATCTTTTACTTTGAAAATGATGACATCTAATGCATGAACCAAACTATAATTAGGTATGACTTTTGTTAACATAAGGTTTGTGAGATTAAAAAGCTAAATACTTTAGGTATGAGGCTTTCTTAGTTTTAAGTCATGGGGTTTTGTATATTAGATGGTTCTTACAAACATAACACAACCCTAATCTAAGCAAAACTTTTGTAATTAGGGTTGAAGATTAAAGTTTATGATATTATATTTAAGGAACTAATAATGGTGGGGGAATGATGATTGTTGGAAAATATAAATAAGAATTAAACAATTAGTAGTTTGGAATGAGTATAGGTGATTATGACTCAAAGGTTTAAAAATAAAAAATAACAATAAAGAATTAGATATTAAATTTCATAAAATTCTAATGTTATTTATCTTGTTTTTTAAATTACTCTTATTCTTATGGTAAACTATATTTTATTAAAATTTAATTTTTTTAAATAGATTGAAATTATTTTTTGCAAATGCATATTGGAAACTTGTTTAACTTTGTTTGCTTAGCAAGTTGCTATTTGACTTATTTATTTGTTTTACAGCTACATGTTTTGATATGCTTTTAAAAATAATTATATCAAATGTAGATGTTAAAATACAAACTCTTTGTTTGGAATTGAAAAGAAAATCATGGAGTCATTCTTAACAATAATTTGAGACGAGATGGTCAAATAAATAGAAATTAAGGTGAAAAGGCAATGCAATTCCTTCTCTTATTGACCCTTGCTTAAGTCAACCAAACCACTTTAATAGGGAAATGAAAAGCTAAGTTTGGGAATATCTAACAAGATTAAAATTAAGACAAAATTTTGCTTATTTTCATTGTTTTAGCATTTCCTTTTTTTTACAAAGATAGCTCTAATATAAATGATATTTTAAGAGTTACAATTGATAGGCATGAATCAAAAAATAATGGCCAATATATTTGATAATAAGATGCATGATACAAATTGACTTTAATGTTTAATAGTTGTTGTTTATATAATTATTGCTATTTGAATTTGAGTTGTTGGAATTAATAGAGGAGAAAACATAACCAAATTTAAAATTAAATTTTTAAAAGTTTAAATAAAAATTCTAGATTAATTTAATAATTAAAATAAAGATAAAGATTAAGTATTAATTTGTAATTAATATTTAGGGATTAAGAGGTACAAGGTGATAAGATAATAGCAATATTTAGGATTATAAATTAGACGATTGAGATTATAGAAGAAGATGGTCATTATATGTTTTATGATTTATGCATTATGTTTTAAAGCATTACATAATAAAAATAAGCATTAAAATATAAGAAAGCTGGAATAAAAATTATAATGTTCTAATTGGATTTTCTTTTGTGGATCAATTTGTGCATGTCAAAGCATACGTAGAAGAGTAAAATTAAAGTGTTTTTTTTTCACGTAGTTTTTTTCTTTATGGTAAGCTCAATTAACAAAACAACTTGCTTTTTTTTTCGTTAAATAAACAATTGACTTATTTTAATTGTCTTAGCTTATCCTTTTTTATTAGGATAATCCTAATCTAAAAAATATTTTAAGAGTTACAATTGATAGGTATGAATTAAAAGATAATAGTCAAGATATTTGATAAGAAAGAGATAAGATAAGAATTGATTTTAGGTTTAATTGATATTATTTATGACAATTATTACTATTTGAGTTTGAGTGTTTGGAATTAATAGAAGACATAACATTACTAAATATAAAATTTAATATCTAGAAAAGTGAATTCAAAATTCAAGTTTAAATTAATGATAATAATAAAAAATAAAGATTAAAGACTAATTTATACTTAATAATTTGGGGTTAAGAGTGTAAAAGTTTGACGAATAATGGTTTGATATATAGGATAAAAAGCTAGATGATTGAGATTATAGAAGGAAATAGTCATGATATTTTTTTATTTAAGTGTTATGGTTTTAGGCACTGTATAATAAAGATAAGCATTAGAGGGTTAGATGTTTGAAATAAATTAATGAAATTCTAATAGATTTTCTTTTGTGTTTGCATTTTTTTCCCATATGATATGTTGTAACTTAAGTAAATTAGTAAAATTTAAGCTTTTCTTTTAAATAAAATTTTCTTTTATGGTAATATCAATAAACAAAATAACTTAACTTTGTGATGATTTTGATAAGAATAGATGATTCATATCAAATCTAATGAAGTTTAATCTTAATCCCATCACACTGCTAATATTTGATATCAACTGACCTCATATCCTTCATCAATTATATTGTTTTGAGCATGGTGTTTATTAACCTATGGGGATACATGGGTTATGCTCACTCATTTTTCACATGCAAAAAGGCTAATCTAGTACTATCTAAAAGATAATAAATCTTTATAAAATGGTTTACTAAATTTAGATAATAAAAATAATTTTCAAATTTTCATTTAGTTACCTTTTATCTTTTATTTGAATTTCATGACATCTAATGCATGACCCTAAACATTACATGTAATTTCAATGACAAATTTCAATTCCTAATCAAACTAGTGTTGATGTTTGGTCCACATCTTTAGTCATTTTGTTTATGTCATCAACAGTGTTAGCTTGTGCTTGTGTTTAAGCTATTTTTTGTCGTTTTTTTAACCCCTGATTTCTAGGACATGTTTCAAGCTCTTTTGCCTATAACCCTAATCATATATCATTCTATATTTAATCATCAGATCTAATCTTATACCAATTCACCTTGATCTTGAAATAATTTGTATGACTTTGGTTAGCATAAGATTTGTGAAATTAAAATGCTATATACTTTAGGTATTAAGTTATCTCAGTTTTAAGTATTTAAAATAGATATTGTTTATGATAATTATTACTATTTGAGTTTGAGTGTTTAGAATTGATAGAAGTTATAATACAACAAAATTTAAATTTATTTCTTAAAAGTTTGAATTATGAATTGGAGTTTAAGTTAATAATTAAAATAAAATGGAAATATTAATTTTTAAGTAATACTTAATTAATAGAAATTAATATCAAGGAATAATAAGAAGAATGTTAAAATAACAAATTTATTAATTCTTAAATAATAAGAAAATTTATTATATGAACATTATAAAAATAAGTAATAGAAATATTTTATTTTCCTTTCTTTTCCAATTCTTAAATAGAAAATTATGATATGGATTAAAAACCATGAAAAAGAATTCATTATAAAGATAATATTAATAAAGAGAAGAATAAGAATATAAGGAAAAATTACTAGAGAAGGAGAATAAGAAACTTGAGAGTAAATATTAAATGAGTAGTAAAAGAACAAAAGAAATAAGAAAATAAGAAGAACAATAAGTTGAAGAAATAGAAAAAAGTAAGATCAATAAAAAATTTGAGAAACAAGTAGGCGAGGAATAAAAAAGTTGTAAAAGAAGAAGAATAAGAACAAGAACAAGAATAAAAAGAATATTATTAAGTTAAACTAATTACTAAAAATATTATTTACAAATATTAAGAATAACAATTATTTTTGTTATAATAAATCTTATAGTTTATTGTTATGATCAATTAATTACATCATAATTTTTTCATGAGTTATAATTATCATTGAGATGAAAACAAAAAGAGAAGGGAAGAAAGTTAGATAGATCAAAGAAGCCATGAAAGAGAGGTAAGATAAGAAAGAGAAGAAAGATAAAAAGTTTGAAGAGAGATGGGAGTGAAAAGTGAGAGAGTGAGAGATAGAGAGAATGAAGGATTGAAGAAAGGAACTAAGTGAGCAAAAGTTTAGGAAAGACAGGAGAAAACTAAAGAAAGAAAGCAAAGGGTGATAGAGAGTTAGAATAATGATAAAGAGATGAATCTATAAAGGGAGATGTGAAGAGAGAGAATTAATGGATAGAGAAGAGACAGAGATATAAGGGAGAGTGAGGCTGAGTGAATAAGAGAGATCTTGAGAGGAATTAATGTTAGATATATTGTGAAGAGTCAAAATTGAAAAAATTATATAAAAAGATAGAGCAAAAGACAAGAAAAATAATGTTAAATAGACAAGTAAAAAAGAGTGATAAAGTACAATAAAGAGTGTAAAGACTAAGATATTTGTAGTGAAGGAGACACAAATATTTAGAAATAGAGGGGCATTAATGAGAGAGTGAAAAGAGACAAAAAGAGAGAAATGAAAGTAAAAAAGAGTGAGTAAGAAGAGAGAGAATAATAGGAGAATAAAGATATTTATCATAGAGAATTTGATAAATAGAGACAGATAGTTTAAGAAGAAAACAAATAATAAAAGTGAGAGTAACTTAAATTGATGTAGAGGAAAAGAAACATACAATGTGACAAGAAAGAAGAGAGGTAGAGTAGAGGTCAATAAAACATAAGAAAGAAAAAAGAAAGTAAATAAAAAAACAAATGAATAATATCATTTTGCAGTATTATTATATGAACAATAATTAAGAAATAAATTTTGTTATAAACTTTATTCATAATTGATTGGAATTATTTATTATTATTATAATAAAAATATTAATTTTTATGAAAAATAATTATTATAATAATGTTCTTTTAAAATATACTAATCATCAATTATAATTATAATGTTTTAGAATAAATGTTCTTAATTATGAAAAGTTATTATTATAATTCTTATAACTATTATTTGTTTTTCAAATTCCATAAATGAAATTAATAAATAATATTATGAATAATTTTTTAAACTGTTTTATAATAAATTAAAAATATATAGATAATTAAGTTTTTACTTTTTTTAATTAATTTATTCTCAAATGAATTATAAATATAATCTAACTAGATGATGTTTTAATAAATATTAACATTATGAAATTCTATTATCATTATTATAATGATTGTCATAAAAATCAAGATTATTATAAATTACAAAATCAATAATAAAAATAATTTTATAAAACATTATTATATTTATGATAATTATAGTTATTAATAATTTTTTTAAAATAATTAATTCTAAAGAATAATAACTTTAATTATAATTATAAATAATTTTTTTGTTAAGTTCTTATTACTCATATTCGTCGTTCAACAAATTATACAAAGTAATTTGTGATAATCCAATTAATATTATTATAAATTTTTTTCTTTAACTAAATATTTATAAAAGATATTGAGTTTTATAATGTTGATATTCATAAATATGATAGTGATATAAAAAATTAATCATTAATAATATTATTTATTAATAAGTGTCAAAACATAATATAATTCTAGTTATTATTTGTTATTAAGTGTACTAAGCTTTATTTGATTTTATTAAATCTTTTATAAAAGAGAGAGGAGGGTGTGAAAAAAAGAGAAGATTGACTATGATCTAATAAGAGATGGAATAGAGGGAGTGAGAGATAAAGGGATAACAATATAAAGTAAAATAGATGACAAGAATATAAAGAGAAAAATAGAAAGATAAAGATAGACTAGAGTTTAATAGATTGAGATACATGGAATGGTGAGATAAAGATTAAATGATAGAAAGAGAGAGAGATTAAAAGAGAAAAGAGAATGATAAGGAGACGAAGCATGAGAGAAAAGAGAGTGATATAAAGAGTAAAGTGAAAGAGAGAAGAAAAAGAGAACAAGAGAGGACAAAGTGAATAAAAATTAAACGTAAGACTAAGATAGTGATAGATAGGGAGAGAAAGCAAAAAGAAATAGAAAGACTAAAAAGATGAAGCGAGGGAGACAGTGAAATAAAGATTCCTAAAGAGAAAAGATAGATATTATGGGATGGAGAGAGAAAAGAAAGATAAGAAAGAAGATTGAAAGGGAGAGATTATTAGTTAAGACATAATTAGAGAGTGAGAAAGAGATGATGAGAAAGAGATAGAGCTAAGAAGAGATGAAAATAGAAAAAAAAAGAGACAAAGTGAAGAGGGTGATGTAGAACAAAGAGACTAAATGAATTAGAGAAAGTTTGAGAAGAGAGAGAGATTATAAAGAAAGGGAGATATCAATAAAGGATGATATTTAAATAATAAGATAGATGTAGAAAGATAAAAAAAATGTAAAGACTAATAAGGAGAAGCACAACAAGAGATTAAGAAACAAAGAGAGATATAAGGATAATAGAGAGATATTATGTTAGATAGATGAAGATAAAAATAAGGGATAAAATGGATAGGAGAGAAAGCTTAAGAGAGAAAAAAGTAGATACTAACATAGAGATTGAAGTGTGAAAAAAGAGAAATAGAGACATAAAATAAGAGTAACAATTATAAGAGAAAGAAAGAGTAAGAGAGATATGAAGTGTGAGAGAGAGATGGAGATAAAGAGAGATTCTTAGTGAATGAATACATAAAGATACTAAGAGATGAATAAAGGAAGATAAGAAAAGAAGAAAAACAAAGAGAGAAGAGGGAATAAAATAAAAATGGTAAAGAGAGAGAACAAAATAGAGAATAAAGAGATGTTAAAGTAATAGAGATGATAGATGGATACGAGTGTGGAGAAAGATAGATTGAAATAAATAAGAGAGGGTAAAAGTAAAAGAGAAATAAAGGAGAAAGAGTGTGATAGAGGAGAAAGGGATGGAGAAAAAAATGAGAGAGAGATATATATAAAAAAAGAGATGTAGCGATATAGTGAGAAAGAAAGATTGTTTAAGAAAGAGAGAAGCCAAAGAGCTCTCAAAAGAGATAAGGTAGGAGAGAGGGTAGAGAAAGCAAGTAGAGAGATAAGAGAGACAATAATTAGAGAACGGGGGAAGTGAGAAGAAGAGAGAATGAAAGAAAAAAAATAAGTGAGAATGTGCTAGAGAGACAAGGAAAATAAGAGGAAAGAAAAAGTTGGATAATGAACAATAGATTGTGAGAATGTGATTGATCTAAAGAAAGAGGTGAGGAGAGAGAGATGAAAGACAAAGAATCAAGAGTGATATATAAGAGAAGGATAGAGTGAATGAGAGGGTGTTTGAGAGGACAATGAAAGAGAGATATAGAAAGTGATAATGAGCATAATAATGAAAGAGAGAGAGGTAAAGAAGAGAGTTAGAAGAGATTGAAGTGTGATGAAGAAGTGAAAGTGAGAGAGGAACAAGAATGTACATCGAGTATAATCAGAGCAAGATGTTAGAGACTATGATAGAGAATGTGATAGAGAGAGATAGAAATAGTTTGAGAGAGAGAGACAACAAGCAAGAGTGAGAGAGGTATAAAATATTATATAAAGTGGAGCATACTGAGAGAGAATTTAAAAATAGGGTTTTGGTTTCCAATATTCCATGTCACTGCATTCACTTATCTAGTCTAATGTATGAGAATTTAATAATATTGCCCTACTTGATTGTGATAACACTTTTCTCTCAACTTATAAATTTGTGGCAAGCTAATTATAATTGTGTATAATAAGTTTAGAGAAATCAGTGAATGAGAGTGGATTAAGCAATAAGGATTATGGGAAAGGAGAACCAAGAGCTTAGGAGTTTGCATTGTCATTTTGTAAGAAGAGGGATCGATCAATAAGGTATTCTCGTTAGACATTATAAATTTATTGGTGAGGTTAGATTATCATCATTTTCTTTTGGTCCTTTATTTTTTTTGGGTTTTCATAAGCTATTATCTTGTGTAGGAGGGGAGGAGTGTGAGAAAAAGGCCTAGTTTAGTCAACGAGAGATGCATCTATGACTAGGTTCATCATTGGAATAGGAGAAAGGTGATAGGGTTCTAGAGCAATAGGAGTGAGAAAAAATTAATGAATCAAGCTTTACCAATTCAAGAATAACAAAATTGAGCCAAATTGTTCAAAGAAAGGGCTTGGTCATTAGGGATTTATAGGGTCAAAGAAAGTGATTTAGATCTGGATCAATCCCTGTCTACACAAAATTTGTAGGATAGAGAAGAACCGAGAAATCCATTTAGATAGGTCTAAGTGAAGGGAAGCAAAAAACTTAAGGCACAAAGGAGAGAAAGAAGTATTAAAAATGAATTAAGTGTGTGAAATTATAGAACATAAATAACTAAAATGAAATTAAATAAAAAATTTATGAAAAATAGAAATAAAATATTGAAAAAATAAAATAATAAAAATTATATAATAATAAAATAATTTTCTTTTTTTTTTCTACTTCGTCATCTTGTAAGGTACTAATAGTAGACAAAAGAAGAAGAAAGAGATATAAAAACAAAGGAAAAAGAGATATAAAAACAAAGGAAGTGTAAGAGAAACAAAAAATAGAGAACAGAGAGTTAGAAAGTAAGAAAATGATAAACAATTGGAGAGATAGATGTTGAGAGAGAAGAGAGGTATAAAGAGAATTGAGACTAAGAGAGGGATAATAGAAGGAAGATAGGTAAAGAGAGATAAGAGAGAAAGCATTATATCGATAATAGAGATTAAAGATAGAGAAAAAAGTATCAAAGTAAGAAAAAGAGGTAGAGAGAGAGGGAGAGTATCTAAAATGTGTAAAAAAGAGAGGAAATAGAGGAAGAGAGTGTCAAGAGAGAGAAAATAATGAAAGAGAGATAGAGATATAGTAAGAGAAGAGACTATGAGAAGAGACATAAAAGAGTGAGAAGAGAGATGGAGGTAAAAAAGCGAGATGGGGATTTAGAGCATGATAGTAAGAGAAGAGATGTATTTTTAAAAGGAGAGTTTGAGACAGATAGTTAAAAGTGACAGAAAGTGAGAGGAAGAGAGACGATAAATGATATATGGCACATAGAGAGAGAATAAAAGAGATAAAAGAGAAAAATGAATTGGAAAGGAAAAATATGATAAGATTAACATATATGATAGAGACAAAAAAGTGATAAAGTGTGTAAGAGATTGAAAGAAAATAATAAATATAATGAGAGAAAAAAAGAAAGTGAGAGAGAGAGATAAAGTGAGAGAGTTAAATGTTAAATAAGGAGAAAAATAGAGACATTGTAAAGGACAGAAAGCGAAAGAGGGAAGGAATAAAGGATAGGAGAAAGAAAGAGCAACGATGGGAGAGAAGCTCAAGGTTGTTATACTTAATATTTTTAGTATCTTGGAGTATAACGTTCTCATACAATTTATCATATATTTTCAAAAGTTTTTCTTTGATTTTGTTATATTATTATGTGCCCTAAATGTCATATAATTTATCATTTACATTACTTTGATTTGGTCACATTATATTACTCCAATTCATCTCAATTCAGTTTTAATATATTTTTACTTGATATTAAAGTTATAATTTATTATTATTTATACTTATTTATTTTGATAATTCACAGTAACTTAAAATGAGGTCTGATCGAGATGAAACAAACATTATTAGACTCATCATGATGAGCTCTATTTTAAAAGATATTTATTTTTATATTTTTAAATATTTTATTTTCTAAAATTTTGACATACTTTACAAGATATTTTAATTAATTCTTGATTTGATGATTAAGAATATCACAATCACTCTCTTTCGTGCTTTGGAATATAACTTTTCAGCATAATTTATCTCATTTCTTCAAAATTTTTACTTTAATTTGATTATATAGTTATGTAACTCTAAATCTTCATACATGTGAATTTTATATTGATTTAATTTGGTTATATTTTATTACTTGAATTTATATTATTTATGCTTATTTAATTTTGTAATTTATAATAATTTTAAATGAGGTCTAATCAAGACTAAAGAAATATCATTAGACTCATCTAGATGAGTTTAATTTAATTAAATATTTATTTTTATGATTTTTTAAATATTATAAGATATAAGCTTTGCTTGAAGGCTTAGATTAGATTGTCATAGTCTTATCCAAATTTATTAGATGATAAGATATTTTTCCATGTTGTCCTTGGATGGTGTAGATCAAAATTATCTATTTTTAATCTTATAATTGAGATCATTCTCATATTTATCATTGGTTAATTAAGCAATCTAGATCTCATCTAACGTGATCAGATTGGCCTAGGTGTAATCCATCTCGATCCAATCGTCCATAATGCATATGCTTTTATTGTGTCTGATCTATTGGTCCAAAACTTCTCTAATCAAATCTAATGACTCTAGTTGATTCTACTTAATGGCTAATTCCATAATTATTAATTTAGTTGTTGTATAGCCATTTTGAAGGAAATATTTAAATATTTTTAGATCTTTTTAAATGTTTTGGCACCAACTTCTAAAATAGTTTTACTTTGTTTTTTTAATGACTACGATCAAAACATTTTTATATAAATCCAATCATTATTAATGAAAGTAAACAAGATTTTAATATCTTAAATAAGTGCTATATGATATTTTATTCGTGTAGAACTCTTATAGCAACACATTATAACTTAGTATTAATCTAAATTCAAAATTCTTCTAGTTAAGACTAACACTTTTAAACTTTTCTTTTTTCACTTCTCATAATAATTTTGAACTCATTGTGCCTTGTTATATTCATAAAAAAGCATAGAAAGTTGTACGTGTTTATTGGAAATATTTTTCCTTATTTTACTTTCCTTTTCATTTGGGTTAGGTGGCCCAACATTTGTGAAGACCTAAGTTCAATTTTATTTCATAAAAAAATGAATTAGAGTTAAGCTTGTGAAAACCTACATTATAATTGAACAAGCAAAAGTTAATAGGTTAATAGTGAACTATAATGAAAAATTTTAAGTTGGAGATGAAGCATAAAAAAACCTCATGTAGATTATAGGTGAACTATAAGGAAAAACCTCAAAAAAGTTGGATGTCATTCACAAAGAAAAACTATAAGTTATAAATCGTTTAATACTAAAGTTTTTCTTAACCTCTTTTCAGGTTGGACATATGTTCTAGTTCAAATAAAAAACACTTTAAAATTTTGGTACCATTTAAATTTTATTTTTATTTTTTTAATCATAAAAATTTAAATTTAATCAAAAGTTTCTAAAGACATAAAATTATCTTTATAATAAACTTTTTAAAAATAAATACTACAAAAAATTATAAAAATATTTTAAAACATAATTCACCCTTTCTGTGGGATTCGTGCTCATTTATTTTACATTAGGATGTTACACTCAAACTCTAAGCTTTCTCATATGAAGTATCTCATTTCTTTCAATTTTTTCTTTAATTTGGTTATATTACAATATAATTCTAAATCTCTTTTTGTCTGTGCTTTATATCGTATTGTTATTTTTATATTATATTACTTCAATTTATCTTATTTTTGGGTTTAATAAATATTTAATTAATGTTTAAAAAATAATTTATTATTATTTAATTTGATAATTCATAGTAATGCCAAACAAGGTTTGTTCAAAATAAACAAAAGTCATTGGAAGAGTATCACCATAGCTTATCTAATTTGACATCATTTTTATATTTTTAAATATTTTATTTTCTAGAACTTTGGTATGTTTTATTAGGAATTTTGATTCATACTTAATTTAATGATTGAGGAAAAACATATGAATTTTTTAATATTTTAGAATACAATTATTTTGTTATAATTTATCAATTTTTTTTTCAAATCTTTTTATTTGATTTGATTAATTTATTATGAAACTATAATTCTCTTATTATGTAACATTTTTATTACTTTGATTTTGTTATATTAAATTACTTTAATTTATTTTATTTTAGGTTTAATATTTAAGAAATTATTATTTATATTTATTAACTTTTATAATTGATTGTAATTCCAAATCAGGTTTAATCAAGATAAAACAAAAATCATATAGCTCATCTTAATGAGCTCTATCTAATTAAATATTTATTTTATATTTTTAAGTATTTTTTAAGATTTTAGTAGGTTTTACAAGATATTTTGATTAATACTTGATTTTAAGATAGAAGATATTATACTCAATCTCCTTGGTTTTTTAGAATTTAATTTTCTTATATAATTTATCTTATTTTTTCATTTTTTTTTTGCATCAATTTAGTTATATTCTTATGTAACCCTAAAACTCTTGAGGTCTAATCTTCACTTTTCATTAATTTTGTTATGTAACATTACTTCAATTATCTCATTTCAATTTTAACATATATTTACTTAATATTAAAATAATAATTTATTTTTTATTTTTCTTATTTATATTTGTAATTCATAATAATTTGAGATAAAGTTAGATGGAAAGACAACCATAGTCAAGCTCATCTTAATGAGTTTTATCTAATTAAAAATTTATTTTCTTATATTTTTAAATATTTTATTTTTTAGTATTTTATTATACTTTATGAGATATTTTGATTCATTTTTTATTGGTTAATCAAGCTTATTATACTCAATATTCTTAGTGTCATAGAATGTATTTTCCTAGTACAATTTATCTCTTTATTTCAAATCTTTTAATTTTATTTGGTTATATTATATGAAATTCTAATTCTTTATTAATATGACATTTATATCACTTTGATTTAGTTATATTATAGTATTCTAATTTATCTTAAGCAATATAATACAACCAAGTTGAAATGATGTAAAAGTCACATAAGAGAAGATTTGGAGTAATATAGTAATAAAATAAAATCAAAGAGAATTCTTTGGAAAAATGGGATAAATTATACAAGACAGTTGCATTCCATGATAATATGGAGATCGAGTGTTGCATTCCCAACCATCAATGAAAGTATGAATCAAAATATCTCAAAAAATGTGTTAAAATCTAAGAAAAATATTATACTTAAAGATACAAAAATTAGTATTTAATTTGATAAAGTTATCATGTGATTCTAGTAATGTTTGTTTTATCTTGATTGGACCTCATTCTCAATTAATACAAATTATTGAAAAAAATAAGCATAAATAATAATAAATTATATTTTTTATATTAAGTAATTAAAACTTTAACCTAAAATAAGATAAATTAGAGCAATATAATTCAACAAAAGAAAAACAATATAAAGGTTTCACAAAAAGAGATTTAGAGTTACATTTTAACATAACAAAATAAAAGCACAATATTTAAAGAAATAAGATAAATTATTTAAGAAAGTTATATTTTAAAATACTAAGATGATCTAGCATAACATTCTCAATCATCAAATAAAATTTGAATTAAAATATCTCTTAAATTATGTTAAGATGCTAACAAAATAAAATATTTAAAAATATAAAAATAAATATTTAATTAGATAGAGTTCATCAAGCTTAGTTCAACAACATTTGCTTTGCCTTCATTAGACCTCCTTTGTAATTGTTGAAAATTACAAAAGTGAATAAGCAAAAAATAATAATAAACTCATATTTTAATTTTATGTAAGTATATTTTAAACCTAAAATGATATAAATTGAAGTAAACTAATATAATCAAATCAAAGTGATACAATTTTTCACATGAGATATTATTTAGAGTCATACAAAAATATAACCAACTCAAATAAAAAAATTTAATAGATAAGATAAATTATATAGGAAATTTGTATTCCAAAATACTAAGTAATTTGAATGTAACATCTTTGATCATCAAATCTAATATGACTCAAAATATCTTATAAAGCATGCCAAAATCATAAAAAAATAAGATATTTAAAAATATAAAAAATAAATATTTAATTAGATAGAGTTCATCAAGATGAGACTAAATGCCATTTATTTTGTTTTAATAAGACCTAGTTTTGAATTATTGTGAATTACAAAAATAATATAATTAAATTTTAATAAATTTTTTTAATATTAAGTTAATATAATTTAAAATTTAAATTAGATAAATTGAAGTAATGTAAAATAACCAAATCAAGATTATGTAAATATCACATGAGAGGAGATTAGAGTAACATATTAGCATAACAAAATCAAAGCAAAAAATTTGAAAGATTGAGATAAATTTCATGAGAAATTTATATTTTATAGTTCTAAAAAGATTGAGTGTAACAGCTTGATTGTCAAATCATGTAAGAATCCAAATGTCTCATAAAACATACCAAAACTCTAGAAAAATAAAATATTTAAAGATATAAAAATGAATAATTTGTTCGATAAAGATCTTCGAGAAGTGTCTATTGACATTTGTTTCTTATAAATAGGAACTTGTTTGGAATTATTTCAAATTACCAAGGTTGATAAACATAAAAATTAATTAATTATATTTTCAATATTAAGTAAATATATTTTAAGATTAAAATGAGATAAATTGAAGTAATATAATATAACATAATCAAAACAATGCAAAGGTTACATGAGAGAAGACTTTGAGTTATATAGTAATAAATAAAATAAGAGTAAAAAAGTTTAGAAAGTGAAATAAATTACACATAAAAAATGTACTCTAAGATACCAAAGAGATTAAGTATAATATACTCAATCATTAAATCATGTATAAATTTAAATGACTTACAAATTATGCCAAAAAATAGAATAACAAAAAAATTTTAAAATATTAAATTAAATATTTAATTAGACAGAGCTGGTCGAGACTAGTCCAAAAATGTTTCCTTCAGCTCGTTGAGACCTCATTTGGAATCATTATGAATTAACAAAATAAATAAGCATAAATAATGATAAATTATTATTTTATTATTAAGATAATTTAAATTAATGTTGAAATTTGATAAACTGAAATATTTTAAAATAACTAAATCAAAATAATATTAATGTCACATGAGAGTAGATATAGAGTTCCATAATAATATAACAAAATAAAAGTATAAAATTCAAAGAAACGAGATAAATTTTATGAGAAAGTTGCATTCCAAGGGAACGAGGTGATCAATTATAACATCCTCTATTGTCAAATCAGATACAAATAAAAATCTCTTAAAATATGCCAAAATCTTAGAAAAATAAAATATTTAGATATATAAATTTAAATATTTAATTAGAAGAGCTTATCGAGATGACTCTAATGTTATTATTTTCTTTAAACTTTGGATCCCCTTTAGAAATATTATGGCTTACCAAATTAAATAAGAATAAATAGTAATAAATTATTACTTTTATTTTTTTGTAAATATATTTTAAAGTTAAAATAAGATAAATAAAATAATATAAAATAACTAAATTAAAGCAATGTAAATTTCACATGAGAGGAGATCTAGAGTTATATATTATCATAACTAAATTAATTAAAAATAATTAAAAATAATTAAAAATAATTAAAAATAATTAAAAATAATTAAAAAATGAGATAAATTTTATAGGAAAGTTATATTTCAATATTCTTAGGAGAAAGATTGTAACCTCTTTGATCTTCAAATCAGGTAATAATAAAAATATATAGTAAAGCAATAAAAGGTCACGCAAGTTGAGATTTAAAGTTGTATAGTAATATAACCAAATTAAAGCAAAATATTTGAAAAAATATGATTAAATTATATAGGAATGGTGCATTCCAAGATACTAAGGAGATCGAAGGTAACAACCTCGATTACCAAATGTGGTACAAATCGAAATGTCTCGAAAAGCATGTCTAAATCCAAAAACAAAATATTCAGAAGTATGAAATGAATATTTTAATTAGATAATGCTCATTGTGATGAATCCAAAGTTGTTTCTTTTACTTTGATTGAAACTTCTTTGGATTTATTATAAATTACCAACATAAAAAACTATAAATAAAAAAAATTATTATTTTAATATTAATTAAGTATATATTAAAGTAAAAATAAGATTAATTGAAGTAATGTAGTATATCTAAATCAAAGTTTTACAAAGGACACACGAGAGGAGATTTAGAGTCACATAATAATATAACTAAATAAAACCAAGAATTTAAAGAAATAAGATAAATTATTTTAGAAAGTTTTATTACAAAATCTTAAGTAGATCAAGTGTGACATCTTCAATTATCAAATATAAATAGTAATAAAAATAAATTAAAACAAAAAATTTAAAGAAATGAGATAAATTGTATAAAAGAGTTGAATTCTAAGATAATATGAAGATTGAGTATATCATCCGCAATCATTAAATATAGTACAAATTTAAATATCTCTTTAAGTATGAAAAAAACCTAAAAAATAAAATGTTATAAAATATAAAATAAATTTTTAATTGGATAGAGCTTGTTGATACAAGTTCAATGATATTTGTTTCTTCTCAAACGAATCTCGATTGGAATTACTTCAAATTATATAATTAATTAAACATAAATAATATTAAATTATAATTTTTATATTTACTAAATTTACATTAGAGTTAAAATGAGGTGAATTGGATTAGTGTTAAAACCAAATCAAAACAATATAAAGATAACACAAGAGGATAATTAGGCTTTTGATTGGATAGAGCTCATCGAGATGAGTTCAATTTTTTTATCTCAATTAAAACAATGCTATTGATTAAGCCCCTAGCTAAATTAACTTATTACAAGAATGAACAATACAGAGGATAGAAACCTAGAAATATCTATGAAGAATAACATCAATGATGATTGAGAACCAAATGTAATAATTGATGATCATGATCGGGTTGATAAGATGTCGATTGAATTTGAATTGTAACTATATCTTTTGCAAAAATTTCTAAGAAAAATTGTAATGAAATTTTACTGTAAATTTTAGTAATGTAGTTATGACCCTTAAATTTTATATTTATTGATTAAATCATCACTTATGTAATTAACAAATTGTACTTAAAATATCTTCCCTTGATGAAACCAAACTTCTCAAGGGAAATCAATTTGTGGAGAAATTCCCACAGCCACGAGCAAGCCACTGCTTGGAGAATTTCTTTTCAATACATGCACATAAATAGATTGGTCAAAAATCAAAGAAGGTGTTCTAATTCTTATTTTTTGGTAAACAAAACAATGTTTGCTCTAGACAAACTTTTTTGCATTGGAGTGTCCACGAAATTAATTGGAGCCATGTTAATGTCCTACACAATTAAATCCCAACAATGGCATAAATCAAGTTATATGCTAGGTAATAATTGAATAGTTTGTTAAGAATTCATGTGATAGTAATTGGATATGATTCTGATGAGCTATACTATGCTTTTTTCATATAAAACATAGACCTATTTGTTCAAGAATTTCATGCTGGTAGAAACAAGACATGAAGATAAGAAATCAAGATTAGAATATGATATTTTTGTTCTCTATTTGAGAATTGAATTTAGATTTATGGAAGTTAAAAATTATTGCCATAATTGTGACATAATAATGAGATTTTGATGACTTAATTGTATGCTCAAGTGTGAATCTAAATTATGTAATTATTAATTATATAATTATCTTATTCAATATTTAGATTTTACCATACCCAAGATTCATACTCACTGATGTGAATATTTCCATAAAAAATATTAGATAGAGTATTTTGAAATGGATCTCATGACTTAGGTAGATTAATTAGTACATAAAAGGCATCATTAATACCAAGGTTTTATGCTATGTTTTAATGGAAGAAATAATGAAACTAAGATTTGATCGAAGATATTATTCAAATTATTGATTATACTACCAAGAATTATTTTTATTGATTGAGCTTAAAATATCTTACAATGTTATTTTAAGTCTAAAATGAAAAAAAAACTAATAACTATAACTATGTTATGTACTTGCTCAAAATGGAATAATAGTTTCTATACTTATGATACTTTTAACTTATGCATATGATTGAATGATTTTAGCTTACCTCATGAAGAACTCATGAGCTCCTAGAACATTACCATGACATTATGTGATGAATACTTAATCCATGATGCTTTGTATATATTACAAATTAGTAGTATCATGACAATGATTTTTCTAATAAAGAATAAAGAATAAAGAAGGCCATGGAAAAATATTACTTTTATTCTTATGCTATAAGGTTACAAGTTTAGGACCAGAACACTGTTTGAAATTTCATTTACAGCCAATCCTAGTAACGATTCTATTAGCCAAAATTTATGCATGCCTTTGGTATGTCGACATAGCTAGATTTCATGGCTTGGTTTAGGCCATGTGAGTCATGATTAAAACATTAAGATGGCTCAGATAGCTTCTATGGTTCTTAATGCTCTTGATCTTGAGGTGGGAAGTTTAAGAACCTTGATTTTGACTTTAGAAGAAGGCTAAGTATGGTGAAGGTGTTGTTTATGCTAAAAAGTTTTTCTAGGACTTGAATACAAATTAATATGTTGATGATAGATTAGTTATACCATCAAACATGATGAGAATTGTCGTATGGTACATAAAGACGATAAATGGTGTTTTGTCATATGTGAATTAGAGTGATATTCTTGGCCATGCATTATTGGAGTTAAATATGATAGTCTTGGCTATGCTTGATTTTTTTAAGGATGATGAGCTTAATATTTCTTGATTCATTTCTAGGATGATTATTAGGAAATTAATAATCCTTATGGGTAAGGAGTTGTATAAACCTAGCAATGGGTGTGATGGTCTATTCTTTATATTCTTGATGTGAGGTGACTAAATTCCAATAGATGGTGGATCTAAGTTCAAGTGAAGTGTTATGTTAACTTTAGTAAGGGTTGGAAGTTAGTTATGACTTCTAGAATAATCTTAAGACTTAATGACTAGCATTGATAAAGTAACTCTTAAGTTAATTATGGGCAAGAGTTGGCCAGTGTGAGGCAATTTGAATGTCATTTGAATCTACTCACATTATTTAAATCTACTCAAGATATATATCCTAAATCCTTGAAATGATAGCTCATAGAGGCCACACCATAGCTAATAAATATTTGGATGTTTTGTGCGAGGTTGCGAAACCATCACTTTTGAGAATTAAAATCACAAATATTTTCAAAAGTATGATAGAAATAAACTTTAAGAAAGAAGAAATTAAAAAAATGTTCACCTCATTTATAAATTCAATGATTAGAAATATGCTTTACATGCACTTGAACATGGAAGCTATTCAAGCAGTTTTCCCACAAAATTGACTTTTTTAGTTCCTTCACTATGAGATACCTAGACAATAAACACATCCTTATATGATTGACCAAGGTAAAGGATTTCCTCCATTGGTTCCTTGTCATTATCTACATTAATGGTGTAAATAATAGAAAATGTCTTCAAAATAGAAAATTATGATAAATCCTCAAAATGATACAATCATAATGGATGAATTATGTGTAGAAAAATTAGTTTGGATGAATAACATAGCACATAATTTTGAAGCATAAAAACATTTAGTTAATCTCATGTCTGAAAGTGATCTTATATATGAAGCTCTTGAGACTTAGTTGTAATACCCAACTTTAGTGAGGGAACAAATTAAAGCTTCATCAAGCTAGGCATTAGTTAAGGAGTCTCTTAATAATCTTCAAAGAATTAAATAACAAATATATGGTCACCCAAAACCTTAAATTAGATAATGAATGATTACATCATACATATGAAAGCTTAAAGGAAAGAAATTCAAGTTTCCTAAATGCCTAGTTTAGAAGCTTCACACAACAAAATTAGACACAACTAAATTTCAATTGCTTAAAAATTTAGTTGATAAGGTACAAGATTGAGTTAGAAATTTAGGACTACTCCAAAATGTTCAAAAAAGAAACAAAGAAAAGGTTAAGAAAAACCAAACAACCTCAATGGTACCCACAAAAGCAATAAATCCATTCAAATGGTTGATGAAATCAGTTATATTAATGGCATCCTCATTTGCAATTTAAGTAGGGCATCAAATAAATGCTCAGTAAGCAAGTTAAATTACCTAGTTTGAGCAAAAACAATCATCTTTCTTGCATTAAGGAACCAATGTCATATTGAAAAAATATGTCTCAAATAGAATGGAAGTTAGATTTTGACAACCATGCATTCAATATGTCTAACAAGACTTGCATATTTTGGAAGAAAGATTTGAAGTATCAAATATTAATGGATGAAGAGAAACAAATCATTTGCAACTAGATAGTTAACTATGGAATAGATTTATGAATTGTATCTTCATTTATGTTAAGAGGTCATGTCTAGTTGAGGGCATTGTGGAAAGATTTTATTCACATTATATAGCTTATGATTTCGTTGTAGCTTGTAGGAGATGATTTTAATGAATTTACATTTATTAAGATTGCAAGTATCATTTTTCCTCCAAGAGTGAAGTAATGTATGAATTTTCAAATTGTATAAACCAATGAAGTGTAAAGGAACTCCCTTTTCTAAGCCCCACATTCACATTGAGTGGTAAAAGTTAGGGAAGGTGAATCTAAAAAATGTTGGATGGGCTACCAATTAATCAAAAGACGGATCAAATGATACCCCATTACTTCATTCCATAAAAGAATTAGTCTAAACTCCTCAACAATTTAAATTTCAAAAATATGTGGTTAAAGCAATAAATATTCATGCAAATTAGGGAACAATTTTGGGAACTTAATATATGTTACATAGGAATTTTGATCCTTGTTTTTAAAGTAAAAGGATTGAAGGATTATCATAAATGGAATAAAGAAAAGTTTAGAAATATTTTTGGCATAATTAAGCTAGTCAAAGACCTAATAAAAAAGAAAAAAAGCTATTTAAATCTTGCCAATATAATGTGATATGGCACATGTTAAACAAGGTTGATGATTGCCTTCAAAAGGCAGTTGTTAAGTAGGAAATATATTGGTAGAAAATTGTAGGAATTACATGGCTCTATGAAGTTATAAAAAGTCTTCCATCTAATGGCAGACGATAGTAGAGAAAAACAAAAACTGAATTGGATAAAAAACTCCATTATAATTTCATAAACCGAATGAAAAAAATGCCTGATGTCACTATTTAAAACTTCCAATAATTTTTAGCATCTATCAACATTAAAAGGAATGAGAAGCTACTTAATTGTACTCCCTCTTTAGATAGAGAAGAACAAAACTATTTTTTTATGAAGAAGATCATCATGGAGGAATTTAGAGAGGCTACATTATAATGGATCAATGAAGTGCCCAATGATTAGAAGAGTAAAATGGATAATCATTCACTAGTTATTATGAAATCATAACACGTGATGCATTGGATGTTGCCAGGGATTTCTTAAGAGGGACCTCTATTTTTAAAGGAATTTCAAGTCAAACCTAATCTTAATCCAAAAAAACAAAATCTTGACACATTTAATTACCTTAGGTTAATTTGCTTAAGTAATTTTACAAAGAAACTATTCCTAAAAATTGTTGATAGTAGGCATTGAAATTTTCTCACAATGCTATCTTTTTAAGACAAAGTAGGTTTTGTTAAAAGAAGAGAAATAATAGACATTAATCTAAATGCCTTTGAATTGATTCTTCTATTAAACAAAAATTTAGTTTGTTGTCAAGTTGGATCTTAAAAGTGAATTTGATTGTCTTTCAATGGAGTCTTATACAATGATCTTATAAGATTGAACTTTATGGAGCAATTCATTAAGAAGATTAAAACTGTACTAGGTAGCACTTAGATTTTCAATAATAAAAATGGTGAGCCGAATTGTTTCTTTAATGTATCAAGGGGCTCAAATAGGAAAAAGTAATCTCAAATTTTTTATTCATTCAAATAATGGATGTATTTAACTAGGCATTGATCAAGCTCATGAATTATAGTAAAGCAATGCATTATGGTCAATATGAATGATGTCCAATAGTTACACATTTAAGATATGTAGATGACATCATAAACTTCCATAAAGGTGACTTGAAAACCATGCCTAGTATAGATACACTAAATAAATTTGAAGAAACATTAGGTGCCCAAATTAATCATCACAAAAGAAGGTTGTTTCTCAAATGCAAATTGGAAATTGGAATGAAGAAAAAAAATTAAGCCAACAGTACAGATTTCAAAATGCTAAGTTCCCATTAATCTCCATAGGTTGCCCTCTTTCTATTGAAAGGAAGATGATCACTTACCATCAAAGAATGATAGAAAAAATTGAGAAGAAATTGGTAGGTTGAAAGAAAAACTTCTTACAATGATGAGAAGACTAACACTAATGAAGTATGTTTTGGCCTTATTCCTAATGTTTTCTTTAATGTCAATTAATCCACCTATCCACAAATTGCATAGAGTGTAAGTGATCATGATTTGCTTCTTATGAGACAACATTAAAAATGTGCTTAATTTTCATTAGACTAAAAGAGAAAAGATTAGCCATGAAATGAATAAAAATTGTTTGGGCCTCAAAATGTTATAAGACATTTTTTTTACATTCTAAAAAAATTAAAAATAGAATCGATTATTAAATAACTCACTTTGGTTTAATAAGATAAATAATAAATATGTTAGTTTAGAAGGAGAAGGAAATAAATTAGATTCTTTAAAGAGAATGGAAAGTATAAATGATTTTGTTTCAAAACACACTTAACTATGCAATGCATTAATCACTTACCGTTAGACTCAAATTATGGATGGAAACTTTTGTACATAGTTAATCTAGAGAGCAATCTAGAGCAAAACATTATTCATAAATCAAGGAAAATTACATAGAAGAATAACCTGTGTGAATCTTCTTTCTTATATGGATTATAATAAATTTTTCTTCCATTTCTTAAGAAATTAAGGATTTTTAACATTTAGCCAGCCTTTAAATGTCTCTATTACCCTAATGAGGATTAATTTCATCATCTAGTTGTTAATTACAAGAAGGCAAAAATAGTGTATCTTGCCTTTGCTACTATTCTTAAAGTTTACTAAGCAAATACAAAAAATAAAATTTTGCTATTGCACAATTAGTGGAAACAAGGTGACAACCACTTTACAATTCAATTGTTCACTGTATGTTGGATCATATGGGAAGTATAGAATTTGAAAATGACTTAAAAACTTAGTCAATTGGTAATGATAATTATTAACAATCTCATGATTGACATCTCATCTTTAAATTTTTTTCACTCATATAACTTTAGAAGGAGCCATTCTTGGTTGAACTCAGATTAGTACCACTCCATTCCTTGATGAAGTACAAAAGCTATGGAGTGATAAACTAAATCCCTTCACCAAGACAAAATGAAGGTAAATATTCATGGTTATATGAATTATAAAATGGAATATGTTAGTTGTAGGGACATTATTCATAACCATAATGGGAAACTTTTGGAATCCTTCTACTGTCTAACCAACAAGGAATCACAATCACAATTAATTGGAATACCATTGATTTTCAAACTAAAATGGTGTAACAAAAATAATGTTTACTTGATTGTTATTTAATTGGATTGAAATGCCATGCTCAAAATGATAAAAGGTTAATAGAAGATATCATGGAATATGTCTAGTATTTTATAGAAATTAAGAACAAAATCAATTCTCTTATAATTCACTGGAGCAATATTTACAAAGAGGGGAACAAATTAGCCAAGCATTGCACAAAAATGGTAGCATAATAAACTAAATTAGTAATCTATGATTCAATGCACATGCTTGAGTTATGTAAGGCTCTAATTAAAGTGGAAGAGGATCAAATTCCATACATTCCTTATTACTAAATTTCTTCCATTGCAAAATGCATCTTATCAAATAGTTTCAATTTACCTCATTTTAATATTATATTAGATTTTACTTAATATTAAAAGAAAAATGTATTATTACTTATGCTTATTTAATTTGTTAATTGATAGTAATTCTAAATGAGGCCTGATCGAGCTCTCTCTAATTAAATATTTATTTTTATATTTTTTAGTACTTCATTCTCAAGGGATTTGGCATTGCTTACAAAATGTTTTGATTTATATTTAATTTGATGATAAGGATTACACTCGATCACCATAGTATTTTTTACCACAACTTTTTCATATAATTTATCTCATTTCTTAAATTTTTTTCTATGATTTGATTATATTCTTATGTGATACTAAATCTCATCTTGTGTTACCTTTACATCGTTTTGATTTGGTTTTATTACTATGTAACACTAAATCTTATTTAAACTTTGACATATATTTGAAATGATATATTATTATTATTTTTACATTATTACTTTGGTAATCATCATAGTATTTCATTTTTATAGAGATAAAACAAATGTCGATAGATTCATTTCGATAAGCTCTATCTTTTTAAATATTCATTTTTATATTTCAAAATATTTTATTTTCAAACATATTTATATACTTTATAAAACATTTTGATTGATATGTGTTTTACCAATTGAGGATGATACACTTGATCTCCTTTATATATTAGAATGTAATTTTGCTGTATAATTTATTTTATTTATTCCAATTATTTGCTTTGATTTGATTACTGTTACACCCCAGTTTTTTTTTAAAAGGAAATTTTTTTTTTTTTACATATAGACAGCACAGATCGTCCCATACTAACCTGAGTAGCCTACGAAAAACATAGGATATAACACATCATTACACACCTACTTTCCTTAACTATGTGGATCCCATCTCCCGGGCATACCGTCAAATCAGGTTCATGACTCCTGAATTAACTGATGAACTCGCGCAATGTTACTCCTATTAGACCCAATACTCCTAACCCATACCGGTAGGAGAACCGATCTAATAGAAGTCTGAACCCCCAAGGTTAAGTTCCATAGTCATGTAATGACCTCACCATCAACAAAAAAATATATAACATCCACCGATATGAAATGGCGCTCCACACACCATACCATCAAGATAGAAAATAAGATAGCGTATAAAAATGTAACTCATATGAAAAATCACAGTCCATCAATACCACATCATCCATACAAGTACATGAGTCACAATCACCCTCACATAATACAAGACATAATAATAACAGTTTCACTGAATACATCCAACAGCAACAATCAACTAACCAGAATGTCTCAGAAAATCACAGATCAGATCTCCTCCACTAGCCTACTGATCACGATCCCACCTAAAGCTGGGTGGCGTCAAGTCTGCCGAGCCACTGGAAAAATATGGATAATAAAAGAATGAGCTACGCCCAGTAGGAAAGACAGCTAGTAAAAATTTCTCATGCAAGAGAAGGATAATAGCAATAGTATAAAAATACAGCATAACAATGTAGGATGGAAAGGCACTCTCAGTCCCAGACTCTGACCAACCACAGTCACCCCCAGTCACACCAGAGTAGCTCTCCTCTGTGCTCCCAGGCAGCATGCTAGCGGGACACGCCCATCTCTGTGCACGCATGGCGCCTAGGCAAAGTATGCCAGCGGGACACGCCCATCTCTGTGCACGCATCACAACGCCTAGCACCCGACACCGCAGCGTCTCTCGTCAATCAATCTTCTGGAGACTATAGACAGAACCAGTCACATAGATCTCTAGCCAACGTGAGACACCCCTGCCACCCTCAGGCATGCAGGCCTACACACTCGGCTAGCCACGACGAGTCACCCCTGCCACTGCCACTCTCAGGCGCGCAGGCCTACACTTATGCACCAGAAGAGATCGACTCAGCCACCGTCCCATGAAGTCCTCTCCCAACAATTTCCATAGAAGCCACGCCCCTACAGTCATTGCCAAGCTCTAACTCCAAGATTCGGCAACATGTGTCCAGATACAACAAGGCGCATACCAGTCCACATGTATACTGTGGAAGCTAAGTCTGTACCACACAGTTACCTACCACAACTACCCTAAAACATCATATAGGGCCTATAGTATTCCGGTCCAATATGCCAATCCATGAAATATGCCAATCCATGAAATATGCCAACACTGAGTAAACTGACTCAATCCATGTCATTGCCATCCAAGCAACACTACTGTACCAAAATTTTGACTATTCTGGTAGCACCCAAGTGTCACACTTCCTTCCAACTAATCCAGCTGCACTGAATTTATGGGTATTTTCAACAGTCAATTTCAACTTGGCTACGTGATTTCTAAGAATCACCTTTTTCTCACTTCAGGAAATTTTTAAATTAAAAAAAAATCAATTTCCGCCCTTTATCCATTTTTCGAAATTCGGAATAAATTTCCGAATAAAATTTAAATTTCCACATATATCCTTTTTCCGAAAATTAATAAAATTTAAATTTCCACATATATCCTTTTTCCGAAAATTCGGATTAATTTCCGAATTAAATTTCCTCCGCGCCGTTCGTACGCGTCGAATCCCGCTGAACCGGTTTTCGCTGTCGGTTCGGAACCCTCGCACTGAACCGCGACACCGCCGAACCAAATACCCGAATTAAATTTTCCTCCGCGCTGAATCCCGCTGAACCGGTTTTCGCTGCCGGTTCGGAACCCTCGCGCTGAACCGCGACACCGCCGAACCAAATTTCTTAATAATCCGTTAATCAGTCGATGTTTAATTAATTAATTACTAATAAATATTATATAAATACAGTTAATTACTTAAATAAATTCGTAATTAATCTAAACCCTTCTCCTTCCTCGGTCCGATGCCCGCGAACCCTAATCGACGCAATCGCCGACTAATCCAATCCTTCCGTCGATTTCCGGCGAACGCGAACAAGGAGAAACAAAATTCGATGTTCGTACTATCCTAATGTTTCAATCATTAACTAAATTTTTCATCCCTGCGAAATGGGCAATTTTCCAGAAAATCCAAAATTGTAAAAGACGCAAATTCGCATTCAACTAAGTCCGATTTTTCATCCACATGCTTGTGTTCATTAAGCAAAATATTCCATGCTTTTAATTTCTACTAAATAACTAATTTAATCTGAATTTCCTACCTTGGTCGCCGGCGACGGTGAAGCTCGCACGCGATCAATCGCAGCTCCTCGCCGAACGAAACCGGTACCAAAATGTTCGCCTCTGTCCCGCGAACCTCCGGTTACCAAAAGCCCCTTGGAAGGCTGCCGGAATTTACCGCCGTTCGCCGCGAACACCTCGCCTCTAGCCGCCGTTCGAAACCCTAACAGCCGAACAGTTTAGGTTAAGTACCCGGCTTAAACCAGTAATAACCCGTTAAGACCCATTAAGCGCTGGTTGACCTTCCAAAAGCGCCGCTTAACACCCGATCAGTCGGTTAATCTCCACCGCTGATCGCGCCCGTCCGATCCGCTTATCCGCGGCTTATCTAAACGCACGCACAAACGCACCTCGGCGAACCGCCCCGCCTTCGCTGAACCGCTCCGGTCCGGTTCACGCGCGGTAAAAACCAAATTTCCGGTTAAAAAAAAATCTCGGTGCTCCGAAAAATCCCCAGAAAATTTCAGAAATTCCAATAGCCTCCAATTGAGCTCCTGGCTCATCCTACTGTCGATCTGAAATCATCCAAGCCACAATTGAATTATTGAAGATTAAACATATAATTTTTTTACCGGGTATAACAATCTCCCCACCTTATCAGGAATTTTGCCCTCGAAATTCAGCAAGAAGTTCCGGCCACTTTTCTGCAACATCCTGCTCTAGCTCCCAGGTTGCCTCCCTTTCGTCATGTCTATTCCACAGAACCTTGACCATAGGAAACGACCTGTTCCTCAGCTGCCTGCTGCTCTCCTCGAGGATGCGAACTGGCAGTTCCACATAGGAAGAATCTGGTGCCACTTGCAAACCAGGAAGATCATCACCGATACAATGAGAAGGATCTGGCACATATCTCTTGAGATTCGAAACATGAAACACATTGTGAATCCCAGTCAGATGCTCAGGAAGTGCCAACCTGTAAGACACTTCACCAATCCTCTCCAGAATAGGATAGGGTCCAATGTAACGAGGTCAAAGCTTAGAAGACTTGCCAAACTTGAATAGACCTCGCATAGGACTGATCTTCAGGAATACCCTATCTCCCACAGAGAACTCAACAGCTCTGTGCTTAGGATCATAATATTTCGTCTGGCGATCTTGCACAGTACGTAATCTGTCCTGTAATAACTTGACTTCCGCTGCGGTCTCCTCCACAATCTGGGGTCCCCACACTCTCCTGGAATCACCCTCCTCCCAACAAAGAGGAGATCTACACCGACGTCCATACAGTGCCTCGTAAGGTGCCATACCAATCGACGCCTGAAAACTGTTATTATACACAAATTCTACCAAGGGTAACCGTATGGCCCAATCTGTTGAGTAAGTCTGTATGCTCAGGCGTAGCAAATCTTCCAAGGTCCGAATAGTCCGCTCAGACTGTCCATCTGTTTGAGGATGATAAGCAGTACTGAACTTCAACTGTGTACCCATGGCAGTGTGTAAGCTCCTCCAAAACTGTGATGTGAACTTGGCGTCTCTGTCAGAAATAATAGATCGGGGAATCCCATGTAATCTGACAATCTGCTGAATATATACCTCTGCCAACTGTGCCGCTGAATCCGTCTTCTTAATTGATAAGAAATGGGCTGACTTGGTCAATCGATCCATGATGACCCAAATGGCGTCAAAACCTTGTCTGGTACGAGGAAGACCAGTCACAAAGTCCATAGTGATGTCATCCCATTTCCACTACGGAATCGGCAATCTCTGCAAGAATCCTCCAGGTCTCTGGTGCTCGGCCTTAACTTGCTGACATGTAAGGCACTTCCTAACAAAAGCAGCAACATCTGCCTTCAAACCTCTCCACCAGAAAACACTCCTCAAATTCCTGTACATCTTGACTTCTCCAGGGTGCATAGCCAAAGTTCCATAATGAGCCTGTTGAAGGATCCTCTCCCTGAACTCCTGATGTGATGGCACACACCAGCGACCCCTGAAAGTCAAAATGTCGTTTCTGAGAGCAAAGTCTCCTCCCAATCCCTGCGATGCCAACTCAAACTTCTCCTTCAGCTCTTCATCAAAAAGCTGAAGATCACGCATCTCAGATAGCCAGTCAGCCCGAATAGTCAACGAGCTGAGTCTGTGAACCAGTCTCTGAACAGACAACTGTTCCTGACATCTTTCAACATCCCAATCCAAGTCTAGAATAGAGTCAGAGACCAACATAGTATGCATAACTACGTGCTTGCTCAAAGCATCAGCAACAGGATTAGCCTTACCCTCGCAGTAATTTATCACCAGCTCATAGTCTTTTATCAATTCCAACCATCTCCTTTGCCTCAAATTCAGTTCCTTCTGAGTGAATAGATACTTGAGACTCTTGTGATCAGAGAAGCAATCTACGGACACTCCATATAAATAATGCCTCCATATTTTTAAGGCAAATATGATGGCAGCTAACTCCAAGTCATGAGTGGGATAATTCTTCTCATGATCCTTCAGTTGTCTCGAAGCATACGCCACAACCCTGCCATCCTGCATCAGTACAGCTCCCAAGCCTATATGTGAAGCATCAGTGTACATCTGATAAGGCTTCCCTTGAGTGGGTAAAATCAATACTGGAGCGGTACTAAGCCTCTGCTTCAGCTCTAGGAAACTGTTCTCACAACTCTCTGACCACTCAAAAGATTTTCCCTTTCGGGTCAGCTGTGTTAGTGGAGCGGCCAGTCTAGAAAAGTGAGGAACAAATTTCCTATAATAACCTGCCAGACCAAGGAAACTCCGGATCTCAGTGACGGAAGATGGTTGTTTCCAATCAATAATAGCTCGTATCTTGCTAGGATCAACGGCCACGCCTTCTGTACTGACAATATGTCCCAAGAATGCTACTGAGTCTAGCCAAAAAGAACGCTTGGAGAATTTTGCATACAGCTCATTCTCCTGCAATACTGTGAGCACTGTCCTCAACTGATCTGTATGAGCCTCCCTATCTCTGGAATAAATCAATATATCATCTATAAATATGATCACAAACTGGTCCAAGAAGGCATGAAAAACTTGATGCATCAGATTCATAAACACTACTGGAGCATTAGTCAATCCAAAAGGTAACACTGTGAACTCATAATGTCCATATCTAGTACGGAAGGCTGTCTTGGGTATATCAGAATCTCTAATCCGGATCTGGTGATAACCCGAATGCAAGTCGATCTTGGAGAACACAGTTGCCCCCTGCAGCTGATCTAGTAAATCATCAATACGTGGTAAAGGGTACCGATTACGAATCGTAACCTTATTCAATGCCCTATAATCCACACACAGCCTCATACTACCATCCTTTTTCTTGACAAATAAGACAGGGGCACCCCAAGGTGAACAACTGGGGCGTATGAGTCCCTTGTCTAATAAGTCCTGCAACTGAGTCTTCAACTCTGCTAGCTCGGCTGGAGCCATCCTGTAGGGAGCTCTAGCAATAGGAGCTACTCCTGCCTCCAAATCAATCGAAAACTCCACTTCCCTAGCTGGTGGAAGTCCAGGCAACTCCTCTAGAAAAACCATAGGGAAGTCTCTCACCACTAGAATATTTGACATAAGGGTAGTGGTGGCTTGGCTATCTGCCACATAAGCCAACCAACCAGTACAACCCTTACTCACAAGTCTCTTTGCCTGAAGAACTGAGATCAGGGGAATCTGCCTGTTCAGACCAAAGTATATCACATCCTCCGAACCAGGCACCCTGATCCTAACCTTCTTCTCGCAACAATCCAGAACCACTGCATGGTAGCACAACCAATCCATCCCCAAAATGATGTCGAACTCTGTTAGCGGCACACATATCAACTTTGTCACGAACTCGTGTCCACTAATCAGAATAAACCCATCAGTCTTTTGAACAGTGGGAATCTCTTTCCCATCAGGAAGCCTAACCAGTAAGGGTTCTTTTAAATAACCCTTGGATCCTGATATCTGATTCCAGATCCTCTCAGCAACAAAAGAATGAGATGCACCAGTATCAAACAAAGTCACGCACTGTATGTTACCAAAATAAAGCATACCTGTGATCACCTCTGGTGACTTTGAAGCCTGCTGCCGAGTCAATGCAAATACTCTGGGCTATCCCCCAGATGAACCAACTGGTCCTGTGATCCTCTGTTTCTTCCATATCGGGCAGTCGTACCTTTTGTGTCCTGGCTGCTGACAGTGGTAGCAAATAATCCCCCCAGTCCGAGTACCTGTCTGCTGCACTGGCCTCTCGGAAATAGGCCGTGGCTGGACCACGCCTTCCTGGGTACCACGGTGACCTCTGTGTCTCTTGTCCCTTTTGTTCTGTTGGGTATTTCTGAATTCCTTCCTCTTGTTGTGAGCCTCTCTCTGGGCCTCCATCCGGATGTCAATAAGTTCAACGGATCTCGCAGCCTCCACTAAGTCACGAAATCTGGCAAACTGGCTCACAACCAACTGACGTTGCAGTATAGGACGAAGTCCCTCCAAGAACATCTCACATCTGCGCTCCTCAGATGGTACCAGCTCTGCGGCATACCTCGCCAGATATGTGAATCTCGATAAGTAGTCGTTCACTGACATCTGGCCCTGCCTGAGGTGTATAAGGTCCCTCCTGGACTGAGACATGGCAGAAGCCGGAATGTAGCACTCCCTGAATGCCTCAACAAAGTCCTCCCAAGCTATCTCGCTGTTCTGGACCTCCCCAAACACAGCGCGCTGCTGGCCTCTCCACCAGGTAGCAGCCTCTCCCTCCAATACTAGAGTAGCAAGTACTACCCTCCTGCCGAGTGGACATCCCAAGGCATCAAACAGCTCAAGCATATGACCCATCCAGTCATCTGCCACCGCTGGGTCAGCCGACCCACTGAAACTCCACGGACGCAACCGCATAAAGGCATCGATCCAACGATCCATGGCTGGCTCAACTGGCAATGCTGGGATCGTCTCCGGGGTAGGAGTAGCAGATATAGGTCTGCCTCTAGCTGCTCCACGAACGGAAAGTCTCCTGGTACCAGCCATACTGTCAAAAGCAACTAATCTGGCATTAGAGTCGTCATTTGGCATTTGGCATACGGACTACCATAGTATAATAAAATGACAAACAGTTCTCCCCACCTTAGGTTGAACTTCTATACATGTCTAGTCCCACTATCCTAACCTAGGTCTCTGATACCACTCTTGTTACACCCCAGTTTTTTTTTAAAAAGAAATTTTTTTTTTTTTACATATAGACAGCTCAGATCGTCCCATACCAACCTGAGTAGCCTACGAAAAACATAGGATATAACACATCATTACACACCTACTTTCCTTAACTATATGGATCCCATCTCCCGGGCACACCGTCAAATCAGGTTCATGACTCCTGAATTAACTGATGAACTCGCGCAATGTTACTCCTATTAGACCCAATACTCCTAACCCATACCGGTAGGAGAACCGATCTAATAGAAGTCTGAACCCCCAAGGTTAAGTTCCATAGTCATGTAATGACCTCACCATCAACAAAAAAATATATAACATCCACCGATATGAAATGGTGCTCCACACACCATACCATCAAGATAGAAAATAAGATAGCGTATAAAAATGTAACTCATATGAAAAATCACAGTCCATCAATACCACATCATCCATACAAGTACATGAGTCACAATCACCCTCACATAATACAAGACATAATAATAACAGTTTCACTGAATACATCCAACAGCAACAATCAACTAACCAGAATGTCTCAGAAAATCACAGATCAGATCTCCTCCACTAGCCTACTGATCACGATCCCACCTAAAGCTGGGTGGCGTCAAGTCTGCCGAGCCACTGGAAAAATATGGATAATAAAAGAATGAGCTACGCCCAGTAGGAAAGACAGCTAGTAAAAATTTCTCATGCAAGAGAAGGATAATAGCAATAGTATAGAAATACAGCATAACAATGTAGGGTGGAAAGACACTCTCAGTCCCAGACTCTAACCAACCACAGTCAACCCCAGTCACACCAGAGTAGCTCTCCTCTGTGCTCCAAGGCAGCATGCCAGCGGGACACGCCCATCTCTGCGCACGCATGGCGCCTAGGCAAAGCATGCCAGTGGGACACGCCCATCTCTGCGCACGCATCACAACGCCTAGCACCCGACACCGCAGCGTCTCTCGTCAATCAATCTTCTGGAGACTATAGACAGAACTAGTCACATAGATCTCTAGCCAACGTGAGACACCCCTGCCACCCTCAGGCACGCAGGCCTACACACTCGGTTAGCCACGGCGAGTCACCCCTGCCACTGCCACTCTCAGGCGCGCAGGCCTACACTCATGGACCAGAAGAGATCGACTCAGCCACCGTCCCATGAAGTCCTCTCCCAACAATTTCCATAGAAGCCACGTCCCTACAATCATTGCCAAGCTCTAACTCCAAGATTCGACAACATGTGTCCAGATACAACAAGGCGCATACCAGTCCACATGTATACTGTGGAAGCTAAGTCTGTACCACACAGTTACCTACCACAACTACCCTAAAACATCATATAGGGCCTATAATATTTCGATCCAATATGCCAATCCATGAAATATGCCAATCCATGAAATATGCCAACACTGAGTAAACTGACTCAATCCATGTCATTGCCATCCAAGCAACACTACTGTACCAAAATTCTGACTATTCTGGTAGCACCCAAGTGTCACACTTCCTTCCAACTAATCCAGCTGCACTGAATTTATGGGTATTTTCAACAGTCAATTTCAACTTGGCTACGTGATTTCTAAGAATCACCTTTTTCTCACTTCAGGAAATTTTTAAATTCAAAAAAAATCAATTTCCGCCCTTTATCCATTTTCCGAAATTCGGAATAAATTTCCGAATAAAATTTAAATTTCCACATATATCCTTTTTCCGAAAATTAATAAAATTTAAATTTCCACATATATCCTTTTTTCGAAAATTCGGATTAATTTCCGAATTAAATTTCCTCCGCGCCGAATCCCGTTGAACCGGTTTTCGTTGCCGGTTCGGAACCCTCGCGCTGAACCGCGACACCGCCGAACCAAATACCCGAATTAAATTTTCCTCCGCGCCGAATCCCGCTGAACCGGTTTTCGCTGCCGGTTCGGAACCCTCGCGCTGAACCGCGACACTGCCGAACCAAATTTCTTAATAATCCGTTAATCAGTCGATGTTTAATTAATTAATTACTAATAAATATTATATAAATACCGTTAATTACTTAAATAAATTCGTAATTAATCTAAACCCTTCTCCTTCCTCGGTCCGACGCCCGCGAACCCTAATCGACGCAATCGCCGACTAATCCAATCCTTCCGTCGATTTCCGGCGAACGCGAACAAGGAGAAACAAAATTCGATGTTCGTACTATCCTAATGTTTCAATCATTAACTAAATTTTTCATCCCTGCGAAATGGGCAATTTTCCAGAAAATCCAAAATTGTAAAAGACGCAAATTCGCATTCAACTAAGTCCGATTTTTCATCCACATGCTTGTGTTCATTAAGCAAAATATTCCATGCTTTTAATTTCTACTAAATAACTAATTTAATCTGAATTTCCTACCTTGGTCGCCGGCGACGGTGAAGCTCGCACGCGATCAATCGCAGCTCCTCGCCGAACGAAACCGGTACCAAAATGTTCGCCTCTGTCCCGCGAACCTCCGGTTACCAAAAGCCCCTTGGAAGGCTGCCGGAATTTACCGCCGTTCGCTGCGAACACCTCGCCTCTAGCCGCCGTTCGAAACCCTAACAGCCGAACAGTTTAGGTTAAGTACCCGGCTTAAACTGGTAATAACCCGTTAAGACCCATTAAGCGCTGGTTGACCTTCCAAAAGCGCCGCTTAACACCCGATCAGTCGGTTAATCTCCACCGCTGATCTCGCCCGTCCGATCCGCTTATCCGCGGCTTATCTAAACGCACGCGCAAACGCACCTCGGCGAACCGCCCCGCCTTCGCTGAACCGCTCCGGTCCGGTTCACGCGCGGTAAAAACCAAATTTCTGGTTAAAAAAAAAATCTCGGTGCTCCGAAAAATCCCCAGAAAATTTCAGAAATTCCAATAGCCTCCAATTGAGCTCCTGGCTCATCCTACTGTCGATCTGAAATCATCCAAGCCACAATTGAATTATTGAAGATTAAACATATAATTTTTTTACCGGGTATAATAATTACATTACTATGAAGCTCTAAATATCCTCTCAAGTGACAAATACAATGATTTGGTTATATTACTTTGCTTCAATTTATCTCATTTTAATTTTAATATATTTTTATTAAATATTTAAATAATAATTTATTATTATTTATGCTTATTTATTTATGTAATTTATAGTAATTCCCATTGAGATCTAATTGAGATGTAAAAAAATATTATACTTGCCTTAATAGTTATATCTAATTCAATAATCATTTTTATATTTTTAGGTATTTTATTTTTTAAGGTTTTACATGCTTTCTATGATATTATGATTTATACTTGATTTGATGATAGATGATGTTACACTTGATTTACTTAGTATCTTACAATATAGTTTTTACATATAATTTATGTCATTTTTTCAAATTTTTTACTTTGATTTGATTATATTAATATGAAACATTAATTTTGCAATTTGTGACCCTCACGTCAATTCGATTAAATTATATTACATTGATTCAATTTACATCATTTTAGCTCAAATATGTATACTTAATATTAAAATAATAATTTATTTTTATTTATGCTTATTTACTTTGGTAATTCATAGTAATTCCAAATGAGACCCACATGAGATGAGACAAAAATAATTAGAATAAGCTTGATGAGCTCTATCTAATAAAATATTTATTTTAATGTATTTTTTATATATTGTTTCTATACTGTTGAGTTAATTTATGAGATATTTTGATTCATGCCTTATTTGAAGATTATAAATTTTATACTCAATCACTTTCGTATCTTGTAATGCATTTTTTCGATATAATTTATCTTATTTCTTAAATGTTTTGCTTTGATAGTGTTATACTGCTATGAAACTCTAAATCTTATATCATGTGATAGTTAATTACTTTGCTTTGGTTATATTATATTACTTCAATTTATCTCATTTTATCTTGATTATTTACATAACGTTAAAATAGTACTTTATTATTATTTATGCTAATTTACTAGGATAATTGGTAGAAATTCAAAACCATGGCCAAATGAGATGAAAGAAATGTTGTTGGGCACTTCTTAATCATTTCTATCATATTAAATATTTATTTTTATATTTTTAAAAATTTTTTGTAAGGTTTTGGCATATATTTTAACCTTTTTTGATTCATACATAATTTGATAATTAGGAATAGTAGTCTTCTCAGTTTCTTAGAATATAATATTCCTATATAATTTCTCACTTTTTAACATTTTTTACTTTGATTTAGTTGTATTATTAAAAAACTCTAATTATCCTCTCTTATGATCTTAATATTTCTTTGATTTAGTTATATTATATTACTTTAATTTATCTCATTCAATTTTATTATATGTTTAAGTAATATTTAAATAATAATTTATTATTGTTTATGTTTATATAACAAGAAAATTTACACTAATTTCAAACTATCAAATTAAATATTATTTTTTATATTTTTATTTTTATAATTTGCAAGAAATATTTATTTGTAATTAATTTAGAAATTGATAATATTACACTCGATATTCTTAATATCTTGATATGTGAGTTTCCCAATTAATTTAGCTCTTTTCTTCAAATTTTTTCAATTGGTTTGGTTATATCATTATGAAACTCTTATTCTCCTTAGTTTAGCATTAACATATATTTACATAATATTTAAGTACTAATTTATTATTATTTATGATTATTTACTGTGGTTATTTATAAAAATTCTAAATGAGATTTGATTAATACAAAATCGAACATAATTTGATATGTCTCATTGAGCTTTATATAATTAAATATTCTTTTATATATTTAAATATTTTATTCTAAGTTTTTGGTATGCTTTATAAGATCTTTTAATTTATACTAGATTTGATGATATAGGATGTTATACTTTATCTCCTTAGTATCTTGAATTACAACTTAAAATATAATTTATCTCATTTTTTAAAATTTGGGTTTTTGGTTTAGTTATATTACTATGTAACTCTTATTCTTCTCACATATGATATTTACCTAGCTTTTATTTAATTCTATTATATAGCTTTAATTTATCTTTTTTCTACTATAATATATATTTACTTAATATTGAAGAATTAATTTGTTCTTATTTATGCTTGTCTACTTTTAATTTGTTAATTCATAATAGTTCCAAACAAGTTCCCATTAAGACGAGGCAATCATTATTGGACTTGACTCGATGAGCTTTATCTAATTATATATATATATATATATATATATATATATATATATATATATATATATATATATATATATATATATATATATTAAATATTTTATTTTCTAAGGTTTTAGTAAGCTTTATGAGGCATTTTAATTCATATCTAATATGTTGTTCCAAAATATTATGTTGGATCTCCAAAATGTCATGGATTGTAACTTTCTCATACAATTTGTCTCATTTCTTCAACTTGTTTGCTTTGATCTTGTTACATTGCTATGTAACTCTAAATCTCTTCTCATGTAACTATTTATATCACTTTAATTTAATTATATTATATTACTTTACATTATCTCATTTTAGCTTAATATATTTTCTTAATGTTAAGATAATTTATTTTAATTTAGGCTAACTTAATATTTTAATTCTAAGTTATTCTAAATAATGTTTGATTGAGAGAAAGCAAAAGTCATTAGACATGTCTTGATGAGCTAATTCTAATTAATTTTTTTTATAGTTTGAAATATTTTATTTTAGGATTTATGTAAGGTTTTTAAGAAATTTTAATTCTATTCTAATTTGATGATTAATGATGTTATAGTTTATCTCTTTATTGTCTTGGAAATCAACTTTCTTCAATAATTTATCTCGTTTCTCTAAATATTTGGTTTTATTTTGATTATTATTTTTCTCTAGTATGACCTTACATTTCTATAATTAGTTATGTTATATTTCTTCAATTTAAACCAATTTAGCTTTATTGTATTCTCACTTATTATTAAAAAACATTATTTTTTTTAAAAATTTTTAATTTGGTAGTTTTTAGAAATTTTAAATGAGGTTTGACAAAAAACAAATGTAGTTTGGCTCTACTCATCAAGGCCAATCCATTAAGATAAGTATTTTTATAATTTTGATAATATTATGTTCTCAAAATTTGGAATTCTTGACAAGGCATTTTGATTTTTACCTAATTTGATGATCGAGAATATTATGATTGATCTCCTTTGTATCTTGGAATGAGCTTTCTGACATAATTCATCTCTTTTATTTAAATTTTTTGCTTAGATTTTGGTATGTTTTCATATAACTATAAATCTAATCTCTTATGACTTTTATATGAATTTGATTTGGTTATATGAGATTACTTCAATTTATATCATTAAATCTTTAATATATATTTACTTTAGTAATTTGTAATAATTCCAAATGAGATCTATTAGATATGAAACAAATGTTATTAGAATTATTGTAACATGCTCAATCCAATTATTTATTTAATTTTATATTTTAAAATATTTTTCTTTATTGTAAGTTGTTATGCTCAATCTACTTAGTACCTTGTAATACAATTATCTCAATCAATTTATCTCATTTCTTCAAAATTTTTTTGATTAATCATATTATTATGTAACCATAATCTTCTTTCACTTAATATTAAATTAATAATTTTATTGTTATTATTTAAGCTTATTTATTTTATTAACTCATAGTAATTCCACAATAGATCTAATCAAGATGAAAGAAACATCATTGGATGCTTCATCTATGAGCTCTATGTAATTAAATATTCATCTTTATGTATTGAAATATTTTATTTTATATACTTTCATAGCTCTATCAGGTATTTTAATTCATGCTAGATTTTGTGATCAAGAAAGTTATATTCCATCTCCTTATTATCTTGAAATAAAACGTTCTCATAAAATAATACTATTTCTCCAAATCTTTCTATTTGATTTGGTTATAATACTATGAAACTCTAATTCTCCTCTCATGTGATCTTAAAATTACTTTGATTTATGTTCATTACATTAATTTGATTTATCTCTTTTCAACTTTAACATATTTATTTAATAGTTATAATAAATATTTTGTTATGATTAATGCTTATTTTCTTTGATTTATCTCATCTCAATGAGATCTATCAAATGAAATATTCTTTTTTTATATTTTTAAATATTTTTTTCCCTATAATGTTGGCATATTTTACGAGGCATTTTGAATTGTACTTGATTAGATGATCTAAGAAGTTACCTCGATGTCCTTAGTATCGTGTAATTAAACTATTCCAAATAGTTTATCTTATTTTTCAAATTTTTTTAATTATATTACTATAAAACTCTAATTCTTCTCTTATGTGACTTTATATTGCTTTGATTTATTATATTATATTTCTTTAGTTTCTCTCATTTTAACTTTAAAAATGTTTATTTAGTATTAAAATAATATTTTATTATTATTTATTTTTATTTACATTTGTAATTCCCAGTATTCCAAATGATATTTGGTCAAGATAAAGAAATGCTGTTGGATTCATCTCAACAAGCTCTATCTAATAAAATATTGATTTTTATATTTTTTAAATATTTATTTTGTAATGCTTTATCACTCTTTTCAAAATATTTTGATTTGTCACTAATTTAGGATCCATGAAGTTACCATAGATTTGCTTCTTATATTAGAATGCAACTTTATTGTATTACTTATCTCACTTCTAATTTTTCACTTTGATTTTATTATATTACTACAAAACTCTAAATCACCTTTCATGTGATATTTACATATCTTTGTTTTGGTAATATAACATTACCTCATTTTATCTAATTTTAGTATATACTTGCTTAACATTCAAAAAAAATTATTATTATTTATATTTATTTAGATAATTAATGAGTAGTAATTTTGAATGAAATTTAATTAAGATAAATCAAATGTCATTATGCTTATCTTTATGAGCTCTACCAAAGTAAACATTGATTTTTAATTTTTTTTGAAAAACTTATTTTCCATGGTTTTATAAGATTTATGAGACATTTTGATGCAAAACTTATCTGATGATTATGGACTTTATGCTAGATCTCCTTTATATCTTGGAATGTAGTCTTCCCATAAATTTTGTCTCATTTCTTCAAATTTTTTGTTCGATTTGGTTAACTATAAAACTCAAATCTTCTCTCGTGTGTACTTTTTATTACTTTGATTTAGTTTTTTTTTGCTATAATTGCTTTTATTTCAACTTTAATATATGTTTTCTTGATATTAAAACTTTAATTTATTTTTTATTTTTAAATATTTGATTTTTTTAATTTATTATAAATACAAATAAGTTTGATTAAGGTGAAACGAATATCATTGGACTTATATTGATGAACTTTGTCCAATTAAATACTCACTTTTATATTTTTTATATATTTTATTTTCTAAAGTTTTAATGTTTTGTAATATATTTTTTATTCTTTCCTAATTTCACTACTAAATAAGTTATACTCAATCTCCTTAGTGACTCGAAATGCAAGTTCCTTATACAATTTATCTCATTTCTTCAAGCTTTTTGCTTTGATTATTTTGTTTGCAATGAAACTCTTATTTTTTTTTCTGATGAACCTTTACAATGTTTTTATTTTGTTATATGTATTTTTGTATTTTTAAATATATTATTTTCAATGGGTTTTCCATGTCTTTTGATACTTTCAATTTGTACTTAATATAAAATTTAAGATGTTATACTTGATCTCCTTAGTATCTTTGAATGCAGCATTTGCATACAAATTTTATTTTCTTATATTTTGGCTTGTTGTACAAGATATTTTGATTCATAAGTAATTTTATGATCTAAGATATTACCATCGACTTTCTTAGTATCTTGGAATGTAATTATCATATTCAATTTATCTCATTTCCTCAAATTTGTTCCCTTGATTTTGTTATATTATTATGTAACTTTAAATCTTCTCTCATATGACTTTTATATTATCTTGATTTATTTATATCACATTGCTTCAATTTTTCTAATTTTAAGTTTAATATATACTTTCATAGAATTAAAATAATTTTTTTATTATTTATATTTATTTATTTTTATAATTTACTTTTGTATTTATACATCATTCGATTAGATAAGCTATATATAATTAAATCCTTATTTAAGTACTTTTTAATGTTTAATTTTCTTAAGTTTTGGTACACATTACAAGGTATTTCATGGATGTTACACTCGATTGAACCTTATTTTTGATTACTAAAATTTACAAGCTTAAATAAACATAAATAATAAAAGATTATTATTTTAATATTAATTAAGTTTATAGTAAACCTAAAATGAGATAAATTGAAGTAATATAATATGAAAAAATCAAAACCATGTAAATATTATATGAGAAGAGAATTAGTGTTCTAAAGTAATATAATCAAATCAAGGAAAATAAATTAAAGAAATGAGATAAGTTATACAGGATAGTTACATTCCAAGATATTAAGTAGATCAAGTATAATTTTCTTTTTCATCAAATTAGATATAAATCAAAATATTTTATAAAGCTTACAAAAGATAGAAAACTAAATTTATAAAAATTTCAAAATAAAAATTTAATTAAATAGAGCTAATTGAGAGGAGTCCAACAAAGTTGCTTTAGTCTTGCTTGAACCTCATTTTAAATTAGTATAAACTACAAAAGTAAATAGGTATAAATAAAAATTAATTATTATTTTAATATTTAATAAACAAATATTAAATCTTAAATGAGATAAATTGATACAATTAAATTTAAATGAATCAAAGTGATGTAAATGTCTTACAAGTGGAGATTTATAATTAGGTAGTGATTTAACTAATCAAAATCTTAAAATTTGAATAAATTAGATAAATTGTATTAGCAACTTGTATTCTATGATACTAAGAAGACTGAATGTAGCATTCTTTATTATTAAATATTATACAAATCAAATTATCCCATAAAACATGACAAAAGCATGAAACATAAAATTTTTAAAATATAAAATTAATATTTAATTTGAGAAAACTTATCAAATCAAGTGATAAGACTTTTATTTTATATTGATTAGACCCCATTTAGAGTTACTATGAATTACATATGAAAATAAATAAAATTAAAATAAATTATTATTTTAATATTAAGTAGATATGTATTAAGGCCAAAATGAAACAAATTGAAAAAATATCATATAACTAAATCAAAATAATATAAAAGTCACATGAGAGTAGAATTAGACTATTATGGTAACACAATAATCAAATTAAAAAACATAATGAAATAAGATAAATTGTATAAAAAAGTTGCATTCCTATATGCTAAGGAGATTGAGAGCTTCCTTTAATACCAAATTAATAAGAATCAAAATGTCTTGTAATACATTCCAAAGCAAATTAAATAATAAAAAATTACTAAATAATTCCTTTAATATCAAATAACTATATATTAAAGATGAGAAGTCATAAATTGAAACAATTTAATAAAAATAAATCAAAAGGATGCAAAAGTTAGGCTAGAGGAGATTAAGAGTAACATAATAGTATAAACAATTCAAATAAAAAAAATTGGAGAAACTAAATGAATTGCATAGGAAAGATGCATTCCAAGATACAAAAGAGATTGATGGAATATCCTCAATTTTAAAATTAAGTATGAATCATAATATCTTGTAAAGAATATCATATTACTAAAAATATAATATTTTAAATATAATAAAGAATTTTTAATTTGGTAGAGCTCATCAAGATAAGAAAGTATAAATCAAAACGTTTCTAGAGAGAATCCTTAATAGTCAAATCTTGTATGAATCAAAATATTTCTAGAGTGCAACAGAATCACAAAAAATAAAATATTAAAAAATATAAAAATGAATATTTAATTTGATGGAGCTTGTTAAATTGAGTCCAAAAATTATTGTTTCTTCTCGATCATACCTTTTTTTTTGGAATTACTGTGAATTACAAAATTTAATTAGCATTAAGAATAATAAATAATTATTTTAATATTAAGTAAATATATATTAAAGTTAAAATAAGATAAATTGAAGCAATATAATATACCAAAATATAAATGATGTAAAAGTCACACTAGTAGAGAAATAGGATTCATAATAATATAACTAAATCAAAGTAAAACATTTTGAGAAATGTGATAAATTATGTGGAAAAAGATGCATTCCATGATTTAAAGGAGAATGAGTGTAACATCTTCAAAATCAGGTATAAATTGAAATATCTCATATGTCATGTCTAAATACTAAAAAAATATAATATTAAAAAAATATAACATCAAATATTTTATTGAATAGAACTCATTGAGATGAGTCAATGAGATTTGTTTCATCTTGATTAAGCATCATTTGGAATTACTATAAATTACAATAGTAAAAAAACATAAAGAATAATAAATTATAATTTTAATATTATGTAAATATATATTAAAGTTAAAATCAGATAAATTGAACTATTATAGATTAATGAAATTAAAGAAATGTAAATTTCTCACGAGATGAGATTTAGAGTTGCAATGTTGTATAACCAAATAAATCCAAAAAATTTGAAGAAATATTATGAATTATATGAGAAAGATACATTCCAAGATATAAACAAGATTAAGTATAAATCCTCGATCATCAAGTTGATTACAAATCATAATATCTAATAAAGTGTATCCAAGATATTTAAAATAATAAAAATAAATATTTAATTGGATAGAAAACATCAAGACAAGTTTAATGATGTTTGTTATCATGATCGAATCTAATTTGAAATTATTATGATTTACTATTGTAAATAAGCATAAATTATAACAAATTATTATTTTAGTATTAAGTTAATATATAAAATAGCTAAAATGAGATAAATTAATGTAATATAGCTATTTCAAAGTAAGATTTAGGGTTACATAGTAATATAATAAATTTAAAAAAAATTATAAGAAATTAGAAAAATTAAACTAAAAAGTTGCATTCTAAGATACAGAGATGATCAAATGTAGCATCCTCGATTATCAAACTAGGTAGGAATTAAAATGTCTTATAAGACATATCAAAACCTAAAAAAATAAAATATATAAAAATGTACTAATAAAAATTTCATAAGATAGAATCTATTGAGGAGAGTCCAATGACGTTTATTATGTCTCAATATATCCTCCTTTAGAATTACTATGAGTTAACATATTAAAATAACTAAATAAAAGTGATGTAAAATAACACATATATCCAAATAAAAGTGAAACTTTGAAAAAATGAGATAAATTATAAAGGAAAGTTTTATTCAAACATACTATAAAGATCAGAGTTTATATCATTAACCATCAAATCATTTACTAATCAAAATGTTTCATAAAATATGCTAAAATCCAACAAAATATATTTTACAAAATTTTTTAAAAATGAATATCAAATTAGATACAGCTTGTCTAAATAAGTATAATGATGTTTATTTGATTTTGATCAGAAGTCCTTTATAATTAATGGTTAAATGAGATAAATTGAAGCAATCTATTAGAAATAAATTAAAGCAATTAAGTCATGAGAGGTCACTTATAGTTACATAATAATATAACCAAATGAAATAAAAAAGTTTAGGAAATCACATAAATGGTATGAGAAAGTGGCATAATAAGATAAAAAGAAATCAAGTGTAAAATCTTCAAATATGAATCAAAATATCATTTAAAATTTGTTAAAACTTTAGAAAATAAAATATTTTAAAGTATTAAAGTTAATGTTTAGTAGGATAGAGCTCATCTAGATAAGTCAACTAACATTTGTTTCACCTCACTTAGACATTGTGTGGAATTATAGTAAATTATCAAAAGAAATAAACATAAATATTAATAATTTTTTTTTATTATTTAGTAAATACCTATTAAACTTAAAATAAGATAAGTTGAAATAATTTAAAATATGCAAATCAAAGTGATGTAAAAGTCACATGACATGAGAATTGGAGTTTCATTGTAATATAACCATAAGAAAGTGAAACATTTGAAGAAATGAGATAAATTTCACTATGAAATTGTTTTCAAAGATTTGAAGGAGGTTAAGTTTAACATTCTTAATAATCGAATCAGTTCAAAATTGAAGTGTCTCATAAAATTTGACAAAAGTAAAAAAAAACTTTTTTAAATATAGAAATGAATATTTAATCATATAGAACTCATAATAATGAGATCAACGAAGTTGTTTTGTCTTTTTCAAAACTAGTTTCAACTAAGAATTACAAAATTAAATAAGTACAAATAATGACAAATAATTATTTTAATATTAAGTAAATATATGTCAAAGCATAAATGAGACATATTAAAGTAATATAATACAACCAAATTAAAGTGATGCAAAGGATACACAAGTGAGGAATTAGAGTTTCATAGTAGTATATCCAAATCCAAGAAAAAAAAAATTAAGAAATAAGATTAATTTCTTAGGAAAATTATATTTTATGATATTAATAAGATCAAGCATAACATTCTCAATCATCAAATCAAGTACTAATTCGAATGTTCTATAAAATGGGCTAATCCCTAAAAAATACATTTTTTTGAATTTAGAAATTAATATTTATATGCTAAGAGCTTACTGAGACAAGTTCAATGACATTTGTGTCACCTCAATCAAACTAAGGTTAAAATTAATGCAAATATAAAACATTAAATATGCATATAAAATAATAAAATATTGTATTAATATTAAGTAGATATTTGTTAAAGTTGAAATGAAATAAATTGAAGTAATGTAAAATAATAAAATTAAAGATATATAATTGTCATATAAGAAAAAATTTTGGCTTATATAGAACAAAAAAAACAAAGAAAAATATTTGAAAAGAATGAGATAAATTGTACAAGACAGTTGCATTCCAACATAAAATAGAACTTGTGTTACGTCCTTGATTGCCAAATTAGGTACAACTTAAATTGACTTGTAAAGTGTGCCAATACCTTTGAGAAAAGTATTAAAAAATATAAAATTGAATATTTCTTAGGGTAGAGCTATCGAGATGAGTTGAAGAACAATTGCTTTATCTTGATAAGACTTTTTTTGAATTACTACAAATTATCAAAGTAAATAAGAATAAATAATAAAAAAATTATTATTTTTAATATTAGCTATATATTAAATCATAATGAGATAAATTGAAGCAATTTAATATAACAAAATAAAAATGATGTTAAGATTGTATAAGATGATATTTAGAGTTAAATAGTAATATAAACAAATCAAATAAAAACATTTTAAGAGATAAAATAAATTATTTGGGAAAGTTAACTTCTAAGATATTACCACATCGAGTATAACATCCTTAATCATTAAATTAGTTATGATTTAGAACATGCCTCAAAGAATTTAAAAACATTTAAAAATAAAGAATTAAAAAAATACAAAAGAATATTTTTAATTTCATAGAGCTCATAGAGATGATTGGAATACCAAATTTTTGTCTTAATTAGACTAGGTTTTGAATTTCCACTAATTACATAAGTAAGTAAGCATAAGTAATATTAAATTATTATTTTAATATTAAGTAAATATATATTAAAGTTGAAATGATATTTATTAAAGTAATGTAATATAACCAAATAAAAGTAATGAAATGACATGCAAGAGGAGATTTAAAATTACATAGTAATTTAACCAAATTAAATTAAGAAATTTGGAAAATAAAAGATCAATTATATGAGAATATTGCATTCAAAGATACTATGGAGACAAAAATAATATCTTGGTTGTCATATAAGGACAAATTGAAGTATCTAGCAAACATGGAAAAACAATTAAAAATAATATTTTTAAAAATATTAAAAATAAATTTTTAATTTGATAGTGCTCAGCGAGATGAGTGCATCAACATTTATTTTGCTCTCTTAGACTTTGTATGGAATTACTACATGTTAAAAAGTAAATAAGGATATACAATATCAAAATTTATTTTATAAAATTAAAAAAATATACAATAAAGTAGTAATTAAAAAATTAAAAAAATGTAATAAAACAAATCAAAGCAATGCCACACAATAGGAGAATTAGAGTTTTATAATAACATATCAAAATCAAAGAAAAACATTTGAATAATTGAGTTATATTATACAAATAAATTGTATTAAAAAAATTAAGAAATTAGAGTGTAACATGCCTGATCATAAAATCATGTATGAATCAAAGTAAGCCATAAAAAATGTAAAAATTCTTGAAAATAAAATATTTAGAAATATAAAAAAAGATATTTAATTGGATGGATCTTATCAAGACAAGTCGACTATTTGTTTCATCTTAATTGGATCTTTTTTAAATTACTACAAATTACTTAAATAATAAGCATAAATAATAATAACTTATTATTTTAATATGAAGAAAATATACATCATAATTAAAATGAGATAAAGTTAAACAATGTATTATAACTAAATCAAAGTAAAATATTTGAAGAAATAAGACAAATTTTATGAGAAAGTTGTATTCCATGATAATAAGGTCATCATGTGTAACTTAATTATTGTCAAATCATGTATGAATCAAATTACCTCCTAATGTGTACAAAATCTCTAGAAAATAAAATATTTAGAAAAATGTGAAAATGAATATTGAATTTGATAAAGCTCCTTCACATTAGTCTTACGATATTTGTTTCATCTTGATTGTACCTTATTTCAAAAAACTACAAACTACCAAAGTAAATAAGCATAAATATAACTAATTATTATTTTAATGTTAAGTAAATGTATATTAAAGTTGAAATGAGATTATTTAAAGAAATATAATCTAATCAAATCAAAATGATGTAAAGGTCATATGAAAGATGTAAAGTCACATAGCAATATAACTAAATCAAAGCAAAGTTTTTGTGAAATTTGATAAATTGTATAAGAAAGTTGCATTCTAAGATTCTTTGGACAACAAGTGCAATATTCTCGATCATCGACGTATGCCAAAATCCTAGAAAAAATATCTTAGAATATAGAAATGAATATTTAATTTGATAAACCTTGTGAATTTGAGTTAAAAGAAGTTTCTTTCATGTCAATTAGAAATCATTTCAAATTATTGGGAATTAACAAATTAAATAAGAATTAATAATAATAATTTTTTGTTTTTAATATTAATAAAATATATATTAAAGTTGAAATGGCATAAATTAAAGTAATGTGATAAATAAAAATCAAAGCAAAGTAAAGGTTATGTGAGAGGAGAATCAGAGTTTCATTTTAATATCTAAATCAAAATAAAAACTTTAAAGAAATGAGAAGAATTATACTGGAAAGTTGCATTCGACAATACTTTAGGAGATTAAGTGTAACATCATTAATCATCAAATTAGGTATAATTTGACATGTCTCAAAAAGTATGCAAAAACGTAGAAAATAAAATATTTAAAAACATTAAAATAAATTTTTAATTGGGTAGAGCTCACGGATAAGAAGCCAGTCATATTTCATTCATCTTGATCATATCTTATTTGAGATATTAAAAATTATAAGAGTAAATAGTCATAAATATAATAAATATATTTTAATATTAAGTAAATCTATATTGAAGTTGAAATAAGATAAATAAAAATAAAATATCCAAATTAAAGTGATATAAAGGTCCCCAAAGAGGAGATGTATAATATAAAGAAATAAACCTAAATCAAAGTGAAATATTTAAAAAATGAGATAAAGTTTATGAGAAAGTTGCATTTGATGGTACAATAGATAGTAAGGTTTAAATTAAAACACCTTATAAAATATGTGAAAACTCTATAAAAATATATTTTTTAGAAATATACAACTTGATCTTTAATTGGATAGAGATCACTGAGTTGAGTCCAACGACGTTATTTTGTCTCATTTGGACCCCGTTTAAAATTTCTAGTAATTACCTTAGTAAATAAGAAAAAATAATAAAAATTATTATTTTAAAATAAGGAAAAGGTATATTAAAGGTAAAATAAGATAAAATTAAGTAATATAATATAACCAACTGAAAGTGATGTAAGCATCACATAAGAGGAGATTTAGAATTATATTATAATATAATAAATTAAAGTAAAATATTTGAGAAAATGAGATAAATTATGTCAAAAAGTTGCATTCCAGGATACAAATGTGTTTGTGGATAGCATTCATAATCCTCAAACCAGAAACAAATTATATCATCTTATAAAGCATGTATCTTACAAAATAAAATATTTTAAAAAATATAAAAATAAATATTAATATCGATAGAGATAGTAAAGATTCCAATGATGTTTGTTTAATTTCAATTAGACTTTGTTCAAAATTACTATGAGTTACCAAAGTAAAAAAGAAAAAAATAATAGCACATTATTATTTTAATATTAAGAAAATTATGTATTAAAGTTGAAATAAGATAAATTAAAACAATGTAATTTAACCAAATCAAAACAATGTAAATGGGATGAGAGAATAGATTTAGAGTCACATAATAATATACCAAATCAATGTAAATGATTTGAAAAAATGACACAAATTGAATAGAACATTACATTCTAATATATTAAGGAGATTGAATGTAATATCCTTGATCATCATGATTGAATCAAAATATCTTATAAAATATACAAAATTCTTAGAGAATAAAATATTTAAATATATTAAAACAAATATTTGATTGGATAAGGCTCATTTAGATGAGTCCATTGAAGTTTGTTTTGTCTCGATTGGACCTCATTTGAAATTATTATGAATTACAAAATTAAATAAGTATAAAGAGAAATAAATTATATTTATAATATTAGAAAAATATATATTAAAACCTAAATGGAATAAATCAATACAATATAATATAATTGAATCTAAATAAAAAATTTGATGAAATGAGACAAATTATGTGACAAAATTTGCATTCAATTGAGCTCGAGAGTAACATCTTTGATTTTCAAATCAGTTTTAAATAAAAATATATTAGAAAATATGCCAAATCACTTGAAAATAAAATATTAAAAAATATTAAAAAATAAATATATAATTTGATAATGCTCATCACTCCAGCTCAATCACGTTCGTTTAGTCTCAATCGAGTCTCTTATTGAATTTTTATAGATGACCAAAGAAATCATAAATAAATAATAATGAATTTTTTAAACATTATTTAAAAAACTATTAAAGAAAAAATAAGATAAATTGAAATAATGTAATAACCAAATCATTGCATAGTAAAGGTCATATAAGAGAAGATTAGAGTTGTATAGTAATATAACCAAATCAAAAAAAAAAAATTTGTAGAAATGAAATAAATGTTATGGGAAAGTTGCATTCCAACTTGCTAAGGAGATTGAGTTTAACATCCTGTCATTGAATTTGGTATATATATCAAAATGTCTCATAAAGGGTGCCAAATTTAATTGGATAGAGCTAGTTGAGATGAGTCTAGTAGTGCTTATTTCATTTCAATCAAACCTCATTTAGAATTACTATAAAATAACAAAATAAAAATGTGCACAAAATAAAAAAAATTATTTTATTATTAAGTGCATATATATTGAAATTGAAATAAGATAAAGTGAAGCAAAATAATATAACCAAATAAAAGAAAAGTAAAAGCAACATAATAAGAGATTGGAGTTACATTGTAATAAAACCAAAATAAAGTGAAACATTTAAAAAAATGAGATAAATTTTATATGAAAGTTGCATAACAAAAGACTAAAAAAACTGAGTGTAATATCTTTGATTACTAAATATGATATAAATAAAAATGTCTCATAAAAAATACAAAAACCCTTAGAAATAAAATTTTTAAAAAAATTAAAATAAATATTTAACTAATAAAGCTCATTAAGATGAGTCAAAAATTATTTTTTTCTTAATCAAACCTCATTTGGAGTTACTAAAAATTACAATGTCAAGTAAGCATAAGTAATAATAAATTACTATTTTGGTATTACATAAATATATATTAAAGCTAAAATAAGGTAATTGAGACTATATAATTTAACAAAATCAAAATGTAAGTGTTATTCATGAAGAGACTTAGAGAAACATAGTAATGTAATAAAATAAAAATAAAAAATTTAATTAAATGCCATAAATGTTATGAGAAAGTCCAATTTTGACATATTAAGGTAATGAAGTATAACATCCTCAACTATCAAATAAGGCACAAAAAACTAAATCATAAAACATAGCAAAACTCTTGTAAATAAAATATTTAAAAATACAAAAATGAATAGTTAATTGGATAGAGATTGAGTGTAACTCCATTAATTATCAAATAAGGTAAAATATTTAAAATGTAGAACTAAGTATTTATTTGGATGAAGGATGTCAAGGCTAGTCTAATAACTTTTGGTTCATTTTGATTAGACCCTGTTTGAATTATTATGAAATACAAAAGCAAATAAGAATAAATATTAATAATTTAATATTTTAAAATTAAGTAAAAATATAACTATTAAAATTGAAATGAGATAAATTGAAGTAATATAATTTAACCAAATGAAAGCGAGGTAAATGTCACATGACAGGAGAATTTGAAACTCACTGTATTATAACATAATCAAAGTGAAAAGTTTACAAAAATTTATAAATTATACAAAAATCTTGTATTCCATGATACTAAGGAGATCAATGATAAGATCCTCAATTGTTAAAATAAGTATTAATCAAAATAACTTGTCAAGCATTCTAAATCTAAAAAAATAAAAATATTTAAAAAAATAAAAATGAATATTAAATTGGAAAAAGATCATTGTAATGGGTTCAAAAATATTTGTTTAATCTTCATCAAACCTCATTTGAGATTATTATGAGTTGCCAAAATAAACAAGTATAAATAATAATAAATGCTTAAATAAAAGAAAAAAAAATTGAATATATTAGAAAAATTATGCAAGAAAGTTGTCTTCCAAGATACAAGTGCATTGAGTACATCATCTCCAAGGTGAAATAAGTTTTGAGTTAAATTCATCTTAAAGAAGGCAAAATCTATAAAAAAATAAAATATGTAAAAATATAAAAATGAATATTTAATTAGATAGAACTCATCAAGATAGGTATAATGAGTTTTATTTTATCTTGATTAGATCTTATTTATAATTACTATAAATTACCAAAATAAACAAATATAAATAATAATATATTATTATTTCAATATTAATAAAAATATATTAAATATGAAAAGAGATAATTAAATTAACGTAGCATAACTAAATCATAGCGATGCAAAGGTATATGAGAGAAGAATTAGAATGTTATAATAATATAGAATAATCAAAGTAAAAATTTTTAAGAAATGAGATAAATCTTACTTGAAACATAAATTCCATGACATAGAGAAGATCGAGTGTAATATCATCGATAGTTAAATAAGAAATAAATTGAAATAAGTCATAAAGTGTGTCAAAACTTTAGAAATTAAATATTTAAAAATATTAAAATAAATATTTAATTCTATAGAGTTCATCAAGATGAATCCAATGACATTTGTTTCATCTTGATCATGTATTATTATTTACTATTTTAATATTAAGTAAATATATATTGAAGCTAAAATGAGAAAAATTAAAGCAATGTAATATAACTTAATATTAGTGATTTTAAGGTCACATAATAAGAGAATTAGAGTTTCAAAATAGTAATAAAATAAATACAAAATATATGAAAAATTAAATAAATTTTACTTGAAAGTTGCATTACAAAATACTAAGAAGATTGAGAGCATAATCCTCAATCATCAAAATGGGTACAAATCAAAATATGCCATAAAACATTCTAAACTCCTACAAAAGAAAATATTTAAATTACAAAAATGAATAAATAATTACATTGGCTTGTGAAGATAAGCCCAATAACATTTTTTCATCTTAAACAACCATGTTTGAGTTACTGCTAATAACCAAATAAAATAAGCATAAATAATGACAAATTATTATTTTAATATTAAGTATATACTAAATTTTTAATAAAATAAATCAAAATAATCTAAAATAATTAAATTAAATTTATGTAAAATTTACACAAGTAGAGATTTAGAATTACATAGTAATATAACCAAATCAAAGTAAAATCTTTTAAGAAATGTGATAAATTGTATAATAAATTATACTCCAAGATACTAATTAGATCATAATATCCTCGATTGTTAAAGCATGTATGAATAAAAATATCTTCTAAATCATGTTAACACTTTTGAAATTATTTTTTTTAAAAAAACATAAAAATTAATGCTTAGTTTAAAGGGCTTATCGAGATGAGTCAAGTGATATTTATTTTTGTTCGAATAGGTCTCATTTAGAATTATTTCTAATTTTAAAATTAAATAAGCATAAAAATAATAAATTATTATTAAATATTATGTCAATAAAAAATAAAATTAAAATGAGATAAATTAAAGTAATACAATACAATCAAATCAAAGAGATATAAAGACAACACAATTAGAGAACTAAAATTTCAAAGTAATATAAGAAAATTAAGTGCAACATCCTCAATCATGAAATCAGATATAAATAAAAAATATCAAGTAAGTATATAAATCTAAAGAAAAAGAAATATTAGAAAATATAGAAATAAATATTTAATTGGATAGAGCTTGTCTAGAAGAGTTTAATGATAGTTATTTCATCTTGATCGGATCACATTTTGAATTAATGCAAGTTACAAAGTAAATAAGCATAATAAGCAATAAATTTTTATTTAAATATTAAGAAAATATTTATTAAAACTAAATGAGATAAATTAATAAAATATAATATAACTAAATCAAAGTGATGCAAAGGTCACACAAAAGGAGATTTAGAATTATGAATAATATAGTCAAATGAAAGTGAAACATTTAAAGAAATAAGATAAATTACATAAAAAAGTTACATTCTTATATACAAAGGAGTTCAGGTGTAACAACCACAATCACTAAATTTTAAATGAATTAAATTATTGTGTAAAGCATGCTAATACACAAGAAAATAAAATATTTAAAAAATATAAAAATAAATATTTGATTTATTTGAGATAAGTTCAACAATGTTCGTTGTCTTGATCAGAGCACATTTAGAATTACTACAAATTACCAAAGTAAATTAGCATGTATAATAATAAAGTATTATTTTAAAATTAAGAAAATATATTTTAAAGCTCAAATAAGATAAATTGAATTAATGAAATATAATAAAATAAAAATAATATTGATCACATAGAAAGAGATTTATAGTTACATAATAATATAACCAAATTAAAACAAAAAATTTGAAGAAATAAGATAAAAGTTTTAAGAGAGTTACATTCAGTGATACCAAGAAGATCAAGTGTAACATCTTTCATCATCAAATAACATAGGAATTTAAATACCTTGGAAAGCATAAAATAATCTTATAAAATAAAATATTTAAAAATATAAAAATTAATATTTAATTGGGCAGAGCTCATCAAAATAAGTCCAACATTTATTTCAACTAAATCAATTCTCTTTTAGAATTACTACAAATTATCAAACAAAATAAGGATAAATAATAATAAATTATTATTTTAAAGTTAAGTAAATATATATTAAAGATAAATTGAGATAAATTTAATTAGTATAATGTAATCAAATCAAAATAATATAAAGGTAATAAGCAAGTAAATATGAGTTTCATAGTAATAATAAAAACTAAAACTAAAATAATTGAAGGATTAAGAAAAATTGTTCATGAAAGTTGCATTTCATGATATTTAAGAACTTAAGTATGATATTTTTTATTGTTAAATTAGGTAGAAATTAAGAAACCTCATAAAACATGAAAAACAAAAGGAATAAAATATTTAAAAATATGAAAATAAATATTTAATTTGATAGAGCATGTCAAGATCAGTTTATAATACTTGTTCCATCTTGATAAAATATCATTTGAAATTACTATGATTGTCAAGTGAATTAAGTACAAATAATAATAAATTATTATTTTCATAATACATAAATATTTATTAAGACTAAAATAACATAAAATTAAAACAACATCATTAACCAAAACATAGAAATACAATGGTCACACAGGAGATGTTGCATTAAAAAGTTATATATCTAAATCAAAGCAAAATATTTGAAAAAAAGTTATAAATCATACAAGAAACTTGTATTATAGGATACAAAAGAGATCAAGTATAACATTCTTAATAATCAAATTAGTTACTATTAAAATGTCTTATAAAGCATACTAAAACTCCAAAAAATAAAATTTTAAAATATAAAACTAAATATTTAATTAAAAATAGCTAATCGAGATTAGTCCAACAATATTATTTCATCTTAATTGGATCTTATTTGAAATTACTACAAATTACTATAGTAAATAAGCAAATAAAATAATAACTTATTATTTTAATATTTAGTCAATTTATATTAACACTAAAATGAGGAAAATTGAAGTAATTTTATATAAAGAAATCAAAGCAATTTAAAAGTTGTATGAGATGATATTTAGAGTTACATAGTAATATAAGAAAGCCAAAATAATAAATTTGAATGAATGAGATAAATTGAATAGGAAAGTTACTTTCCAATATAGAAAAGAAATCAAGTACAACAACCTCAATCATAAAATTAGAAAAAAATAGAAATATCATATAAAACATGCCAAAATTTTAAAAAAATAAAATGTTTAAAAATATAAAAATAAATATTTAATTTGTTAGAGGTCAAAGAGTAGAGTTCAATGACGTTTGTTTTGTCACGATCAGACATTATTTGGAATTACTATTGGTAGTCAAATTTGATACGACTAAAAATATCTTATAATTCATGCCAAATTTTTAAAAATAAAGTATTTTAAAAATATAAAAATAAATAATATTGATTGTCAAGATGAGTCTAACATTATTTGTTTGTCTCAGTTCGATCCCGTTTAGAATTATCGTGAATTACCAAAATAAATGAGTATAAATAATATTAAAATATTTCTTTAATATTAAGAAAATATATACTAAAGCTGAAATAAGATAAATTAAAGTAACATAATATAACCAAATCAAAGCAAAGAATTTGGAAAAATAAGATAAATTGTATAAAAAAGTTGCATTTTGAGGTAGTAAGGAGATTGAGAGTAACATTCTCGTTAATCAAATCAGGTATAATTTGAAATATCATAAAATATACTAAATCAATTGAAATTAATTATTAAAAAATATAAAAAATGAATTTTTAATTCAATAGAGCTTATTGAGAAGAGTCCACTGACATTTGAATCGTCTTGATCGATCGTCATTTTGAATTACTATTAATGACCAAAGTAATTATAGATCAATATTAATAATTTTTTTAATATTAACTAAATATATATTAAAACTGAAATGAGGTAGATTGAAATAATGCAATATAACTTGATCAAATGAGGTAAAGGTTGGATGAGAATAAACTTAGAGTTATATTGTAATATAAGCAAATCAAAGCAAAACATTTGAAGAAATGAGATAAATTGTATAGAAAGTTATATGCCAAGATACTAAGAAGAGTGAGTATAATTTCATTAATTATCAAATCAAGTGTGTGTTAAGATGTCTAGCGAAGAGTACCAAATTTAATTATGTTGATCTCGTCGAGATAAGTCCAGTGATGGTTGCGTCCTTTAGATCTGACCACATTTGAAAATACTATAAATTACCAAAATAAATATGCATTAATAATAATAAATTATTATTTAATAAATAAATAAAATATATATTATAATTAATTTGATATAAATTGATGCAAAGTGATTTAACCAAATGAAAGCAACACAAAGGTTGCACGATAACATAATTAGAATTACATAGTAATATTAGAAAAACAAAGTGAAAAACTTGAAAAAATGAGATTAATTTTATGAAAAAATGAGTTACTTTGTTATATATTTAGTTAATATTAAAAAATAATTATTTTTATTTTGATTATTTATTTTTGTTATTCTTAGAAATTCCAAATAAGATTCAATTATGATGAAACAAAGATCAACTCACTCATCTCAATGAGCATTATCTAATTAAATATTCATTTTAAAAATTTTAAAAATTTTAAAAAAATTTTTGTTCAATTTTTGCTTATTTTATAAGACATTTTGATTTGTAATAAATTTCATGTATAAGGATATCATGCTCGATCTCCTTAGAATCTTTTAATGAAAGTTTCTCATATAATTTATATATTTCCTTAAAACTTTTGCTTTAAATAGGTTACATTACAATGAACACTAAATCCTTATTTGATCATTACATCACTTTGATTTTGTCATATTGCATTAGTTTAATTTATCTCATTTCAACTTTAATATATATTCATTCAATATTAAAATAATACTTTATCATTAGTGCTTATTTATTTTGTAACTAAAAATGAGGTATGATCGAGACAAAAAAGAATGTTGGACTTTTCTTGACAACCTCTACCAATTAAATTTTAATTTTTATGTCTTGAAATGTTTTATTTTATTGATTTTTGTTATTTTTTTATGAGTTCTTTTAATTTGTATCTAATTTCTCAATTAAGGATATTATACTAGATCTCCTTAGTATCTCGAAATGTAACTTTTACATATAATTTGTCTTATTTCTTCAAAGGTTTTGTTTTATTTTATTATATTATTATGAAACTATAAATCTTCACTTGTGTGATCTTTACATCATTTTGATTTGGTTATATAGTATTTTTTCAATTTTACTCCTTTGAGCTTTAATATATTGTTACTTAATATTAAAATAATATTTTATTATTATTTATTATTATTTATTTTTTAATTTATAGTAATTCCAAACAAGGTTTGATCAAGATAAAACAAATATCATTAGATTTGACTAGATGGGCACCATCCAATTAAATATTTATTTTTATAGTTTAAAATATTTTATTTATGCTTTAAATTGTACTGATTTTATGATCAAGGATTTTACTCTCCATCACCTTAATATCTTTGGAAACTTCCACCTACATGTTGTCTCATTACTTAAAATGTTTTGTTTTTTGTTGGTTTTATTACTATGTAACATTAACTTTTCTCTAATGTAATCACTACATGTCTTTGATTTGATTGTATTATATTTCTTTAATTTATCATATTTTAACTTAAATATTTACTTAATTTTAAATAGTAATTTATTACTTATGCTTATTTAATAATGTTTTATTTTTCAAAGTCATTTGATCAAGATAAAAAAATATCATAGACTTGTTTTGATGTGGTTTATCTAATTAAATATTCATTTTTATTATGTTTTTTAAATATTTGGTTTTCAATGATTTTTTCATTCTTTGTGAGACTTTTTGAATCATACCAAATTTAGTAATCTATGATTTTTGCTTGATCTCCTCTACAAGTTGGAATGCAACTTTTGCTTTAATTTAGTTGTATTATTGTGTAACTCTAAATTTGCTCTCATGTGACTTTTACATCACTTTGATTTAGTTATATTACAACTCTTTAATTTATCTCAATTCAAATTTAATATATATTTATTTGATATTAAAATTAAAATTTCTTTATTATTTATGATTATGTTATTTGGTAAATTGTAGTAATTTCAAACAAGGTTTAATTAATACTAAACAAATATTGTTGGCCTTGTCTCGATGTGTTTCATTAAATTAAATATTTATTTTTATATTTTTATAAATTTTAGTTTCTAAGGTTTCAACACTTTTTAGTGTGCATTTTGAATCAATCTGATTTGATGATTGAGGATTTATGCTCGTCCTTTTTAGTATACTAGAATGCAATTCAATATAATTTCTTTTTCTTCAAATGTTTTCTTTTGATTTCAATATATATATATATATATATTTTAATATAAAATAATCATTTATTATTATTTATAATTTTTTACTTAAAAAATTGAAGTTTTTTTAAGCAAGGTTTGATTGAGATGAAAAAAATATCATTAGACCTTATTTCTTTCATCTCAATTAGTTTTTTATTTTTCAATATTTTTTATAACTTTGCATGCTTTACTAGATAGTTTATATACCTTATTTTAATATTCAAAAATGTTATGCTTAACCTCTTTAGTATCTTGGAATACAACTTTGTCATACAACTTATCATATTTTCCTAAATATTTCATTATGATTTGGATGAAATCTATCCAATTAAATATTTATTTTTATATTATTAAATATTTTATTTTCTAAGGTATTAACATAATTTATCAGATATTTATATTTATATTTGTATTTGATTTGATGATGGAGTATGTTACACTTGACCTCTTTCATATCTTTGAATGCAACTTTGCTATAAAATTCATCTCTTTTCTTCCAATCATTTTCTTTTATTTGGAGAATTATTATGTAACTCTAAATCGCCTATTTTATAACCTTTAGATAGATTTCATTTAGTGATATTATATTTCTTTAATTTATTTAATTTTATCTTTAAGATATATTTACTTGATATTAAAATAATAATTTATTTTATTTTAGATTTATACTTATTTAATTTGGAAATTTGTAATAATTTTAAACAAAATCAACATTATTAAACTTGACTTGGTGAGCTCTATCCAATTAATAATTTATTTTTAAATTTGTTTAATATTTTAATTTCTAAGGTTTTGGCACACTTTTTAAGGCATTTAAATTTTTTTGTTTTGTTTTAGTTATATTATTATATCATTTTAAATATCCTCTCTTTTGACCTTTATATAAATTTTATTTGATAATATTACATTACACCAATTTATGTTATTTCAACTTTATTGTATGTTTACTTAAAATTAAAAAAATAATATGTTATTATTTATACTCATTAACTTTTTAATTTATATTGTCCCAAAGAAGTTCTGATTGATGTAAAATAAATATTTTTTAACTCATCTTGATAATCTTTATCTAATTAAATATTTATTTTTATATTTTTTAAAATATTTTATTTTCTATATTTTGACACACTTTATAAGATATTTTAATTCATACTTTATTGGAGGTTCGAGGTTGTTACACTCAATCTCTTTATTAACTTGGAATGTATGTTTTTAATATAATTCATCACATTTCTCCAATTGTTTTACTCTTATTTGATCTTAATTTTATGTAACTCTAAATTTTAACTAGTGTGATTGATATATTATAATGATTTTTTATATTATATTTATTTTCTTATTTATTTTTTTAATATATATTTACTTAAAATTTAAGTATTATTTTATTATTATTTATGCTTATTTTTCTTGTAATTTATAGAAATTCTAGATAACATCCAATCAAAGTGAAAAAAATATAGTTGTACTCATCATGATGAGCTATATGTAATTAAACATTCATTTTTAATATTTTTTTAACATAATTTTTTTTTAGTGTTGAGGAATGTTTTCCAAGAAATTTAGATTTGTACATAGTTTTATGATTGAGGATGTGATAATCAACCTCCTTAATATCTTGGAGTATAACTTTCTTTTATAGTTTATCTAATTTTTTTAATTATTTTGCACTAATTCTTTTAAATTACCATGAAAATTTTACTATCTTCTTATGTGACCTTTAAATAATTTTTATTTTATTGAATTACATTGTTATAATCTTTCTGATTTTAGCTTTAATATATTTGTACTCAATATTTAAAAACTAATTTATTATTATTTATGATTAACTTTTAGTTATTTGTAATAAATTAAAATGAAGTTAGATCGAGATGAAAAAAATATTATTGGACTCATCTCATCAAGTATTATCAAATAAATATTTATTTTCATATTTTTAAATATTTTATTATCTATGATTTATCATGTTTTAAGAGATATTTTAGATTTATACCTAAATTAATGATCAAAGATATTACACTCAACCATTTTAGTATCTTATAATGCAACTTTTTGTATAATTTATCTTATTTTTTAAAATATTTGGCATTAATTTTTTTATATTAAATGTAAATTTTAATTTTCAGTCACGTGGCCACCACATTGCTTTGATTAGGTAATATTACATTGCTTCAATTTATCAATTCAAGCTTCCATATATATATATATACTTATTATTCAAATAGTGATTCTTTATTATTTATGTTTACATTTTTTGTAATAATTTCAAACGAGGCCCAATCAAGATGAAACAGGAATCATTGTACTCATTTCTATGAGTTTTAACTAAAAATTCATGTTAATATTTTTATATAATTTTTTAAATTAATTTGGCACACTTTATGAAATATTTTTATTTCTACTCAATTTGAGATAAAAAAATGTTACACTCAATCACCTTAGTATCTTGGATTATAATTTTGCCACATAACTTATCTCTTTTCTTCAAATGTTTTACTTTGATTTTGTTATATTATTTTGTTGCTCTAAATAACTTCTTAAGTGATTTTTATATCTCTTTGCTTACACTATGTTGCATTACTTTTATTTTTCACATTTTAGCTTTAGTTTATATTTACCTAATATTCAAGTAATAATTTTTTTAATATTTATGCTTACTTGCTTTGCTAATTTGTAATAATTCCAAACTAGGGCCATTCTAAATGAAATAAATCTTGTTGGACTTATATGAAGAAACTATATCTAATTAAATATTCTATTTTATATGTTTAATTATTTTATTTTAAAGTGTCACAATATGATTTATGACATTTTTTATTTATACTTATTTTGATAATTGATTATATTACACTTAATCTTCTTAGTATCTTGAAATATAACTTTCTACTATAACTTATGTTATGTCTTCAACATTTTCAAATCAATTTAGTTACGTTACTATATAACTCAAAATTTACCTTTATGTGACCTATACATCATTTTGATTTCATTATATTATTTTAATTTATCCTATTACAGCTTTAATATAAATTGACTTATGCCATTATGCACATTTGCTTTGGTAATTAGATGTAATTCTAAACGTGGTCAAATCTAGATGAAACAAACATTGTTGGATTCAACCTATTAAGCTTTATTCAACTTAATACACATTTTAATATTTGAAATATTTTATTTTGTTTTGCACTTTTTGTGAGATAGTTTTAGTTAGACTTATTTGATGATTAGGGATGTTACACACTATATCTTATAGTAACTTTGAATACAACTTACATAATTTACTTATTTCTTCAAATTTTTTGATAAGATTCAATTACATTACTATGTACTCTAAATTTTACATAGTGTGACCTAAATTCATAATGATTTAGTTATATTAAGTTACTTCAATTTATTTCACTGAAATTTTAGTATATATTCACTTAATATTAAAGTAATAATTTGTTATTATTTTTTTATAATTCATAAAAATTTGAATTACTTCTTATCAAAATAAAAGAAATAAAATTAGACTCATCTCAATGAGTTTTATCTTATTAAATACTTATTTTTTAAAATTATTTTTAATTTTTTTATGGTCTTAGCATTCTTTTTAAGCTATTTCTATTCACACTCGATTTGATAATTGAGTTTTTCACCTTTGATCTCCTTGGAATGTTGGGATGCAACTTTATGTTAATGTTTATCTAATTTTTACATATGTTTATCTTAATTTTGTTATATTACAATGATGCTTTAAAGCTTCTATAATGTGACCCTTATGTAGCTTTGCTTTTGCTATATTATAATGCTTCATTTTATTTTATTTCAACTTTAATATATATTTTCTTAATATTAATATATTTTTTAATTTATGCTTATTTACTTTAGTAATTTATACTTTTATTACACTAATCTTGATAAGCTCTATCTAATGTAAACATTTTATTTTTCTAGGCCCTTGATTCGTATATGATTTAATGATCAAGTATGTAACAATCTATCTCCTAGGAATCTTAAAGTAAAACTTTCTCATATAATTTTTCTCATTTCTTTAATTTTTTTTATTTTGATTTGGTTACAATACTATGTAATTCTAAATCTCTTCTCATGTCTCCTTTAAATTACTTTGAATTGGTTATATTGTATTATCTCATTTAAGTTTTAATATATTATTTTTTGATGTGAAAAGAATTATATATTATTATTTATACTGATTTATTCTAATAATTTATAGTAATTCTATATGAGGTTGACCTACACAAAATAAGCATTATTTGAGTAGTCTTAATGAGCTTTATTTAATTAGTTATTTCCTTTTATGTTATTAAAATTTTTTATTTTTCTATGTCTTGGCTTATTTTACTAAGTATTTTGATCTGTATCTAATTTGATGATTTATTTAATCTTTTTAGTGCCTTGGAATGCATCTTTCTCATATAAATCATATCATTTCTTCAAATGCTTTACTTTTATTTGGTTATATTACTATGGAAGTCTTAATGTCCTTGCGTATGACCTTTACATTACTTTAATTTAGTAATAATATATTACTACAACTTATAATATTTTGAGCTTTAATATATATTTAATTATCATATAAATAATAATTTATTATTATTTATGCTTATTTAGTTTGATAATTTCTAGTTTTCCAAATAAGGTATGATTGAGACAAAACTAATGTCGTTGGATTGTTTTCAATGAGCTCCAAACTATTAAATATTTTTTTCTATTTTTAATTATTTAAGTTTCTAGAATTTATGAATGTTTTATAAGATATTTTGATTTATACTTGATTTGATGATTGAGAATAGTACACTTGACCTCTATAGTATCTTAAAATGTAAACTTTCTCTTACAATTTATCTTACTTCTACAAAATTTTTACTTAAATGTAGTTACAATTCTATGTAACTCTAATAATTTCTCGAGAAACCTTTACATCGATTTGATTTGGATATGTTAAATTACTTCATTTTATCTTAGTTTAGCTTCAATATAATTTTACCTAACATTAAAATATTTTATTATTATTATTTAGACTTATTTAATATTATAATTCATCGTAATTCAAAATGGGATAAGATCAAAGTAGAATAAACATGTGAGACTTGCCTCGACAAGTTACATATAATTAAATATTAATTTTTATATTATTAAATATTTTATTTTCTATTACTTTTGCATAATTTATGAGGTATTTTTATTTGAACTTGATTTGATAATCAAAAACATTACACTCGATCTCTTTAGTATCTTAGAGTTAAAGTTTCTTGAATAGTTCATCTTAGTTCTTCAAATGTTTTGCTTTGATTTAATTAAATTACTTTATAACTCTAAATGTTCTCCAATGTGATAATTTCGACTTTTGGCTATGTTATATTACTACAATTTATCTCATTTCAATTTTAATATATTTACTTAGTATTAAAATAATAATTTATTATTATTTATGCATCTTTACTTTGATAATTCACATTAATTCTAAACGAGATCCATTCAAGATGACACAAATGTTTTTCAACTAGTCTCGATATGCTCTACATAATTAAATATATATTTAAATTTTTTAAATATTCTAAGGTTTTGGCATGCTTTAGGAGGTATTTTATTTTGCACTTGACTAAATGATCAATGTTGATATACTCAATCACCTTAGTATATTGGAATGCAACTTTCTCAAATAATTTATCTCATTTCTTCAAATCTTTTACTTTGATTTAATTATATGATAATGTAATTCTTAATCTCCTCTCATGTGACATTTATATCACTTTGATTTTTTTTATTATATTACTAAAGTCTATCCAATTTTAGCTTGAAGATATATTAACATAATATGAAAATAATAATTTATTATTATTATTATCTCTTTATTACCAAGGAAATTAAGAGCAAGTAAAAAAAGAAAGGTTTAATCATGACAAAATCAACGTCATTGGTTTTCTTTTAACGAGCTCTATCTAGTTAAATATTTATTTTTATTTGTGTAAATATTTAAATTTTTAAGGTTTTGACATGATTTACACGATTTTTTTGTATTGATCTAATGATCAAGCTTGTTAAACTTAATCTGCTTAGTTTATTGGATTATAATATTATTATATATTTATCTTAGTTATGAAAATTCTTTGCTTTGTCTTAGATATATTACTTTGTAACTCAAAATCATTTCTCATGCGACCTTTACAACACTTTGAGTTGGTTCTGTTAAATTGGTTTAATTTATCTCATTTTAATTTTAATATATATATATATATATACATATATTTACTACATAGTAATATAATTATTTATTTCTATTTATATTTATTTATTATAGTAATTCGTAGTAATTTTGAATGAGGTCTGATTGAGATGAAATAGACATCATTGGATTCATCTCAAATTGATCTATCCAATTAAGTATTCATTTTATATTTTGACATATTTTATTTTCACATATTTTTAATAAATTTATGAGATATTTTAATTCATATCTAATTTGAGGATTGAGGATATTATGCTCGACATACAAAGTATTTTAGAATACAACTTTTTCATATAAATTATCTTATGTCTTCTACTTTTTATCTTTCATTTGTTTACATTACTATGCATTTCAAAATCTCATCTCATGTGACCTTTATATGGCTTAGATTTGGTTACCTTAGATTGTTACAAGCTATCTCATTTGTGCTTTAATATGCATTTACTAAATATTGAAAAAAATAATTTATTATTATTAATGTTTTGTTTCCTTTGGTAATTCATTGTAAAATGAAAAAAGGTTTGATCAAAATGAAAAAAATATCATGAGACTTGTCTCGACTAGCATTATCAATTTAAACAATTATTTTTATATTTTTAAATATTTTATTTTTAAGAGACATTTTGAGTCATATTTGATTTGATGAATGAGGATGTTGTACTTAATCTCCTTATTATTATGAACTTAAACTCTCACAAAATTTATCTCATTTTTTCCAATTTTTTACTTTATTTTTGTTATATTATTATGTAACTATAAATATCCTCTTATATGACCTTTAAATTGCTTTGATTTTATAATATTACATTGCTTCAACTTATCTCATTTAAGCTTTAATATAAGTTTGCTTATTAAAATAAAAATTTATTTTTCTTTTAACCCATTTACTTAGGTAGCTCATAGTAATTCCAATGGAAGTTTAATGTAGATGAAGGAAATGCCATTGGACATGTATGAACATGCTTTATCCAATCAAATAGCTATTTTCATAATTTTAAATATTTTATATCCTAGGTTTTGCATGTTTTATCAGATATTTTTATTCTTATATGATTTGGTGATTAAGGATGTTATACTCGATCTCTTGAGTATCTTAAAATGCCACTTTTACATAAAATTTATCTCATTTCTTTATTTTTTTTTATTTGGTTTTATTATATTTCTTCAATTTATCTCATTTTAGATATTATTAATATTTAATTAAAAATAATAATTTTAAATGAGAGCTAATCAAAACAAAACAAAGATCATTGGACTCATCTCAATAATATCTATCCAATTAAATGGTCATTTTTATATATATATTTTTAATATTTTTTTAAAGATTTGGTACACATTATGAGATATTTTGACTCATACTTAATTTGAGAATTAAAGATGTTACACTTGATCTCTTAATGTCTTGGAATTCAAGTTTCTCACAAAATTTATCTTATTTCTTAAAATATTTCTCTTTGATTTGGTTACATTATAATATAGCTCTAAATCTCCTTTTATGTGACCTTTACATGACCTTTATATGACATTGATTTTTCAATATTGTAATTCTTCAATTTATCTTATTTCAACTTTAATGAAATTTAATTTGAATGTAAAATATTTATTTGTTATTATTTTTGCTTATTTATTTTAGTATTTCATAGTAATTCATAATAATGTTTGATCGAGATGAAACAAATATCGTTCGACTCTTCTTGACAAACTTTATCTTATTAAATTATCTTTTTTTAATATTTTTTTTAAAGTTTTTATTTTCTAAGATTTTGGAACATTTATCTCAACTCCACTTTAAAATATATTTATATAATAATACAAAAAAATATTATTTTGATTCTTATTTACTTTTGTAATTCATTGTAACTCAAAATGTGGTCTGAGCTCTATGTAATTAAACATTAATTTTTGAATTTACAATATTTTAATTCGTAGTTTTTAGTACATTATACAAGCCATTTCGATTTATACCTGATTTGATAATCGATGATATTATACTAGATTTCTTGAGTATCATGGAATAAAACTTTCTCATATTATTTATCTCATTTTTTAAAAATTTTTTTGGTTTGGTAATATAACTACATAACTCTAAATTTCCTCTATGTTATCCTTACCTTGCTTTTGTTTGATAATGTTACACTAATTTAGTTTATCTCATTTAAGCATTGCTAAATATTTACTTAATATTAAAATAATAATTTATTATTATTTAAGTTTATTTACTTTGGTAATTTGTAATATTTCAAAAATATATTTGATAGAGATAAAATAAATGTTCTAAGACTCATATCGAAGAGCTCTATCTAATCAAATATTTATTTTGAATCTTTTTTTAAATATTTTTATTTTTTAAGGTTTTATCATACTTTATAAAGTATTTCAATTCTTGATTTGATGATCAAGGATGTCACATTCGATCTCCTTACTACCTTGGAATTCAAATTTCCTTTACAATTAATCTCATTTCTATAATATTTTTCTTTAATTTGGTTATAATACTATGTAACCATAAATCTACTCTTATGTGACCTTTACATTGCTTTGGTTTGGTTAGGTTACTTATCTTCAATCTACCTTATTTTAGAATTAATATATATTTATTTAATATTAAAATAATAGTTTATCTTTATTTATCCTTTTTATTTTTTGAATTCAATATAATTCCATACGAGGTCTAATTGAGATAAAATAAACAATGTTAGAAAAATCTCAATGAGTTCAAACCAATTATATATTTCTTGCAATATTTTTAAATATTTCTTTTATTTGTGGTGTCGACATGCTTTATAAGATATTTGATTTATAACTTGTTTGATGATTGGGCATGATAAACTCGATGTCCTAATTATCTTGGATTGCTACTTTCCTATATATTTTATCTTATTTTTAAAACTCTTTTGCTTTGATTATATCACTTCGTAACCATAAATCTCTTCTCATGTGAAATTTATAGTTCTTTGATTTGGTTATATTACATTAATTTAATTTTCTTTATTTCAACTTTAATATATATTTACTTAATATTAAAATAATACATTATTGTTATTTCAACTTATTTAATTTATTAATTTGTATAAATTTGAAATAAAGTCTAATGGAGACGAAATAAATGTCGATAGACTCGTATAAATAAGCTCTATCCAATTAAATATTTATTTTCATATTTTTAAACATTTTATTTTCTTAGAGTTTGCATATTTCATGAGATATTTTTATTCATAATTGAGTTGATGATCAATGATGTTACACTTGATCTCTTTGGTATCATCCAATATAATTTTCTAATACAATTTATCTTAATTTTTCAAACATTTTACTTTTATTTAGTTATTTTATGATGTAACCCTAAATCTCTTCTCATGTCAGCTTAACATTGCCATGATTTTTTTATTCTATATTACTTCAATTTATCATATTTTCATTTTGATAAGTATTTTCTTAATATTAAAATAATAATTTGTTATTATGTATGCTTGTTTACCTTGGTAATTCATATTAATTCCAAACAAGTTTTGATTGAGACGAAACAAATATTGTTGAACTCATCTTGGTGAGCTCTATCCAATTAAATATTCATTTCTATATTACTAAATACTTTATTAGTTATGTTTTGTACATACTTTACAAGATATCTTAATTCATACCTAATTTGACATCGAGGATATTACACTCGATCTCTCAAATATCTTGGAATGTTAATTTCTCATATAATTTATCTCATTTGTTCAAAGTTTTTTGCTTTCATTTGGCTATAATTCTATGAGACTCTAATTCTTCTCTTATGTGACATTTGCATCACATTGATTAAATTCATTTAAGTAATTTTATTTTTTCTTTAATATATATTACTCAATATTAAAATAATAATTTATTTTTATTTATGCTAATTTAATTTTTTTGTTCAAAGTAATCTTAAATGATGTCTAATTTAGACTAAACAAATATTGTTGGAGTTGTTTTTATGAGCTGTACTTGGTCAAATATAACTTTTTTTATTTTTTTAATTTTTTCTTATGTCTTATTTCATTTTATGTGATATTTTAATTCATTCATGATTTGTCTAACATGGATGTTGCACTCAATCTCCTTAATATATTGGAATGCAACACTTATTTATAGTTGATAATATTTCTTCAAAATTTTTTATTTTATTTGGTTATATAACATTATTTAAATTTATCTCATTTCAAATTCAATATATGTTTACTTAATATTAAATAATAATTTATTATTATTTATACTTCTTTACATAGGTAATTCATAATAATTTTAAATAAGGTCTCATCTAAACAAAGCAAACGTCATTGGACTTGTCTCGATAAGCTGTACCCAATTAAATATTTATTTCTAATTTTTTCTATGTATTTTAGTTTCTAGGATTTTGTATGTTTTGTAAGATATTTTGATTTGTATATGATTTGAAGATCAAAGATGTTACACTCGATCTCTTTACTATTATAAAATGCAACTTTCTTATACTATTTATCTCATTTATTCAAAGTTTTTGTTTTGAATTGGTTACCTTAGAATGTATTACATCCCTTGTCATGTGACCTTTACATTGACTTGATTTGGTTATATTTCATTACTTCAGTTTATTTAATTTGAGTATTATATTTTATTTACTTAATATCAAAAAAATATTTTTTTATTTATGCTTATTTAATTTGGTTATTTATAGTAATTGCTAACAAGGCCTAATCGAGTTGAAGTCAATGATGTTGGACTCATCTAGATGAGTTTCAACATTTTTCAATATTTAATATTTTAAGGTGTTTATATACTTTATGAAATATTTTGATTTGTACCTAATTTAGTGATCGTGGATGTTAAACTTGATCTCCTTAATATCTTGGAATGCAACATTCCTTATAGTTTATCTCATTTTTACAAAGTTTTATTTTTGATTTGGTGATATTACTATGTAACTATAAATCTCTTCTCATGTGACATTTATATTGCTTTGTTTTAATAATTTTACATGTATTAAAGTTATCTTATTTTATGTTTAATATATATTTAGTTAATATTCAAATAAGTTATTATTATTATTAATGCTTACTTAGCTTGATATTTCATAGTATTACAAATGAGATCCAATTGAGTTGAAACAAATATTACTAGAATCATGTCAATGAGCTCTATCCAATTAATATTTATTTTTATTTGTTGAAAGTTTTATATTCTAAAATTTTGAAATTGTTATGAGACATTAAGATTTGCACCTATTTGATTATTGAGCATATTACATTCGATCTCCTTAATTCTATGGGTACAACTTAATAAAATAGTTTATCTCGATTCTTATTTTTTGTGTATTTATTTGGTTATATTGTATTACTTTAATTTATCTCATTTCATCATTAAAAAGTTTTGACTTATTACTAATATGATAGTTTATTTTTATTTATTCTTATTTATTTTGTAATTCATTGTTATTAAAAATGAGGTCTAATCAAGAGGAAACAAACTTGTCTCTAATTACTTTATCCTATTTAAAATTGATTTTTTTTTAAAAAATATTTTATTTTTTAACGTTTTAACATGTTAAACAAGGTATTTAATTCATAGCTAATTTGATGGTTCAAGGTTTTACAATCATTCTCCTTAGCATTTTAGAATGCAACATTCTTATACAATTGATCTTATTTCTACATATTTTTCAAATTAATTTTGTTATATTGCTATGTAACTCTAAATAACCTTTTGTGTGACATTTATTTTGCTTTGATTTGGTTATATAATTACTTTAATTTTTCTTGTTTTCCCTTTAACATATAAATGTTTAGTATTAAAATAATAATTTATTTTTATTTATGCCTATTTAATTTAATAATTCAAAATAATTTCAAATGAGGTAAGATTGTGACAATGAAACATTATAAGAATCATCTTGATGAACTATATCCAAACAAATATATATATTTTTTTAAATTTCAACCAATTTCATTTTTTTAAGTATTGACACACTTTATAACACATTTTTATTTATAACTAATTTGACTATCACGAATATTACACTCGATCTCTTTAGTGTTCTTGATTCTAACTTTCTTATATAATTTATTTTATTTCATAAACTTTTTGTCCTTGATTTGATTAATTACGATGTTATACTAAATTTATTTTAGTGTCAGATTTACATCACATTGATTTATTATATTGAATTATTTAAATTTAATTCATTTTATCTTTAATATATGTTTATTAAATATTAATATTAATTTATCATTATTTGTGTTTTCTTAATTAATATTTAGTAATTCTAAATGAGGTCCAATCAAGACAGAATAAATGTCGCCAGACTTATATGGACAAGCTTTATCAAATTAAGTATTTATTTTAATATTTTTAAATATTTTATTTTCTAAGGTTTTTGCATACTTAATGAGATATTTTGATTCATAATTGATTTGATTATCAAGGATGTTACTTTTCTATTTTGCATCTTAAATGCACTTTTGCTTATAGTTTATCTCATTTTTTCAAATTTTTTGTTTTAATTTCTTTATATTACTTTGTAATTTTAAATCTCCTCTAGTATATCTTTTACATTACTTTTGAATTTTTTTATTTTACATTGCTTTAATTTATTTTATTTTTAAAATATTTTTTACTTAATATTAAAATAATAATTTTTAATTTTAATGATTATTTTCTTTACTTATTTATAATAAATTTTAGAGTGGTCTAATTAAGACAAAATAATTATTTTTGGACCTTTTCAATGAGCTTTATTGGACTAAATATTAATGTTTTATATTTAAATATTTTATTTTCTGGCATTTTGATACATTTTGTGAGATATTTTTGTTTTTATCTAATTTAATAATTTAGAATATTACACTTGATCTTTATTATATCTTTGAATGAAAATTTCTCAAGCCAATTATCTCTTTTTTAAAATTTTTTTGCATTGATTTGGTTATAAATCTAAATCTTCTCTCACGTGATCTTGACATCACATTAAATTTGATATATTATATTGCTTCAATTTATTATATTTTAGCTTTAATATATATTTACTTAACAACAACAAATAATTTATAATTATTTATGCATATTTAGGTTGGTAATCCATAGTAGTTCCAAATGATGTCCGAATTAGATGAAACAAACATTGTTAGAGTCATCTCGACAAGATTTATCACATTCTATATTTTTTGTATATTTTTTAATGTTTTATTTATAAGAGGCTTGACACTCTTTATAGGGTATTTTTAATTAATACATAATGTTATGATGAAAGATGTTATGCTTATTCTCTTTAGTATCTTGGAATGTAATTTTCCCATATAATTTGCCTTATTTTTCTTCAAATGTTTAGCTTTGTTTTTATTGTATTACTATATAACCCTAAATCTATTATAATGTGGCCTTTGTAATTCTTTTATTTGGTTATATTATAAGTCTTGCATTTATCTCATCTTAATTTCAATATAAATTTACTTAATTACTTTGGTAATTAGTAGTAATTCCAAATGAGATTCGATTGAGAAGAAACAAATGTCATCATCCTCATTTGAAGCTCTATCTAATTAAAAATTATTTTTAACATTTTTTAATATTATATTTTATAGTATTTTGGCATGTTTTGTGAGATATTTAATTCTTGCTTGAATTTATGTTCAAGGATATCGCACTTAATCAGTTAGTTTTATGGAATGCAACATTCGCAAATAATTTATGATATTTACCTAAAAATATTGCTTTGATTTTTTATATTACTATATAACTCCAACTCTCCCATAATGTGTCCTTTGAAATGTGGTTCACCAAAAAAGAGGCGAATTGTTAAAAATATAAAAACTTTATTTCTTAAAAATATTTTAATTTTTTTAAATAATAAAGTTTTGAGAACTAATTATATAATAAGATATAAAAATTTAAAATTATAAACAAGATAAATTTTTGTAATTTAGCTTTAAATCAAGAGTATGACCACCTCTAACAAAAACCAACCACAAAAAGAAGCATTATAAGCCTTTTGCAAAAGATGGGTAGGCTAAACCCTTACTATAAGAAATTAAAAATAAGTTACAATGGCCTTAAAAAAATTAACTTGATAGAAAGAGGAAAGGAAAAGATGATAAAAATTTATACAAACAAATTCGTATGCTTTACAAAATACTCAATAAGTCACAATAATTTTAATTTAATCAGTTAAAAAATGAGAAAATAAGAGCTTAGTTGATTGGAAGAAGAACAAGAAATTTGGAGTTTATTGAAGAAATGTGCAATATAAGGAGGTAATGGTTAGGACTGGATGTGAGTTGCTTCGAGGTAATGACGTGATAATTTTCTTTTACATTTTGTAAAAGTTTTCAATAATATTTTTTACTAAAAAAATTTATACTTTTTTTAACAGCTAAAAGCACTAACAAAATAACCAATTTTGTTTTTTAGTATTCCACAACTTTTGTAATTTTTAGAAATTTGTAAATAATCTAAAGGTAAGTTTTCATATTGAATTATTTTAAGATTCCCACTTCCTTGTGTTGTTTTCTTTTGGATATTCTAATTATGGAAGTAAGTTCCTTGGCAAGGCCCGCTTTGACAAATACCATACTAATATATGGTCTTGACACTGTGATTGTTTCTATGTCAAGTTTGAGTCAAGTTCCAATGGCAATGGGAAGTAAGCAAAGGTTTGTTTTATTGAACAATTGTAATGATAGGTGTTAAAAAGAGATCAATGTTATATTTCAAATCAGAAGGATAATTAAATGCATATAATAAAAAATTAGCAATACTGCATATTTTAATATTCTCAAAAAATGGGTTTTCCTCTTCCAATAAGAGAATTTAAAAGTAAGAGAAACATTAACTAGTGATTGAAATTTATTAATTTCATCGTTGACCAGCACAAATGTTTATTCTCCTTTTTATGATGTGATAGGCTCAATTTTGCTTGGTGAGTGGTTCATAGTCTCACCAAGACCATCTAGAAGAGAATGCTCTTGTGTGCTCTTTGTTGCTTATAAGGATGTAATGAGGAGTAATCCCTCAAGTTTTGTAATGTAATTGAAGTTATAAAGCTATGTAAGCACATACTTATTCGGAATGGGCAGATCCAAATCCCTCAGGAAAACATCTACTCTGATGTGGTGGAGATCCTGTAAATGTCCTGCACATGTTAATATGCTAGATGAAATCTTTTTTGTTGGAGCTAGGATATTGTTTGAGGGACCTTCAACCATGTAACATAGAAGCCACATATTATCTAGAGAGCATATGAATGTCTGTGAGGAGCCTTCCATTAGTTCATTAATTCACTTTAATTTTGTTGATAAGTAGTTCTTTCCACAGGTGTTAGAATTTGCCAAGGACTTCATTTTTAAAACAAGACCAAATGTTATGTTATGCTATAATCATTATCATTGACCTATACTAACACCTATGGTTTCATCCTAAAGTTGATCTTTTTTAACAGAATCCTGCTAATTTGACCTTATCTAGTTTTCATGATGCAGGCCATCATTTGCAACACTATTCCTTCCACTTGTAATCTATCAATTTCAAAAGGGGATTTTTTTCATTAGGTTATCCCACATGAAAACATTTCATTAACATTTTAGTCAACACATATGCAACATCATTTATTTTATTTAAAATAATTTATATTTAAGGCAAGTTCTTTGACCAATTCCAACCATCTAATCTATCTCATATTCAATTCCTTCTATGTGAGAAGACATTTCAAGCTTTTGTTATCAACTAAAACCTTATATTTCATGATCTAAAGGTATTGCCTCAAATTATTTTAGACAAAACCTATGACAGCAAATTCTAGATCATGCGTTGCATAGTTCTTATCATAAGGCATCAATTGTTTAGGTGTATAGGAAACAATCATTCTATTTTATGTTAGCAAACACCTCAATCCATATGGTGAAATACTACTAATGATTTGATATCCATCCAATCCTTCTAGAATGACCAATACTATGATACTAGTTAATTTGTCTTTCAACTTTAAAATTCTTTTATCAAAGTCAACATCTCAATCAAATTTTAATGTTTTCTAAGTCAATCTTATTTGTAATAATGCTATATAGAAAATTCCTTATGTCAATTCTTAGTAGTATTTGGTTAAACTTAAGCAACTCTAAATTGCTAAAATAAAATAAGACATAAAACAACCTCATTGACAAATATTTTAGAGGATCAATTGATATCCATACAACACTAATAAAATGTTAGACAAACACTGCCTAACACAATCCGAATTTATAATTCACTAATTGCACATATACTTAATTTCCACTCAACATCTACAATATTCTTGCAAATAGACAACATGATCTTTTGGGAATTTATATTATATAATAATATCATCAAAAAGATGATTGCAAACTATTTCAACAATTCTCAAAATGGTTTTTTCATCAATTCCATAAGGTCTGTTGGTGCACTCATCAAACGAAAATGTAGAACAAAAAACTCGTATTGCATATGTTCTATCTTTAAAGTCACTTTAACGACATTTGCTTCAATGATTTCTAGCTTGTGATAACTTGATCTTAGACTTGTCTTGGTAAACATTATTTCCCTTCGCAATTTATCAAAAAGATCATAAATTCTTTGTAGTTGGTATTTTATTCTTAATTAATTTGTTCAATTAATGAAAGTCTATGGACATTCACAAACTACAATGTGTCTTTTTAGCAAACAAAATGGGTGCTCCCCATGATGATGCATTACAACTAGTAAAATGTTTCTAGTAGTCCTCAATCTTGAAATTTCTTCTTTTCCAACTCTAGAGGTGATGTTTTATAAAAAGCCCCAAGTATGTGCAAAACTCCATATATCATGTAAATTTTAGACACAATTTCCCTATTAGGAGGTAGATTATGTTGTTCTTATAGGAGAAGATGCAGATAATCATAGATCATTAGCACACACAATAGATAAAAACATTATTCAATAACTTTCCCCAACACATTGCATGCCTTAAGAACAAAAATAAGTGGCACTATGTTTCTTTTACTAAGGAAGTCCACTTTTGGTACATCTATAGAAATCAATATAATTCTCTTTTCTATGTAGTAATTAATTTCTTAGTGTTTATGCAACTATTCCATGTAAAGCATTTCATCAAATTCAGATAAATGCATGACAAGCAAGTCAATGGTAAATGTTTTTCCACCCATTTTTATTCATCCTCAAAGAAACCAACACAATAAATCTTTTTTTCTTCTATACTTTAATAAGAAGAAGTGTTATTCATTAGATTCAATTTTCTAATCAATGCATGAAGAACATAAGATAAGAATGAAAGGGAAGCACTACTATTAAATATTACAACTACAAAAAATTGTTGAAATCAAATCATACGTTATGCTACATTTATTGAGTAATGGGCAACATATTAGGTAATGGCATAAACCTTAGGCACCTTGCCATATAGCTTATCTTCAGTTTTTACTCACTTAGGCTATCATTGAGGAACTCAATCATCCATTACCAAAACCTCCTCCACTATCACTAAGATGCATGCTAAAGTGGCCAAAAGCCATTTCTTACACCATATAGGAACAATCTTTAGAAAAATGTTTTATTTCTCTAACACTAAAACATTTGGGTTGGCCACCCAACAAGGAAACCTTAATCCCTTTTTGAAATTTTTAACATTTACAATTTACAATGCCTTCCCACTAGGTTTTATATCCATTTTTTTATTTATTGACACCTTTGTCCCATCAGCTAAGTAGACAACTTTTGTAATATTTATCTTCTCTTATTTCATAATAAAATTTCTTAAAGATATTAAAACACCTTTTTAACAAATTTGCCTCTTTTATTATCATAATTACAAGCTTATAGGATTCAAGGATTTTAATTCTTGCTCCAACAAAAATGGTTTTTGAATTTCAATAAAATAAATTTTTTTTATGGTGATTATTGCAGCTTTATATAGATTCTTTAAACTCTTTGTGAAATAAAAAATAGCTCAGCTTTTAATCTATATTCATGTAGTGCATAGCATGAAAGGAAACAAAATTTTCTATTATAATATGTCACAATTATGTGTTGTTTCTCTAGGACCTTTACTTCCTCTTAAAACATCTCTCTGAGAAATAAAATCACAAATCTTCATTCAAAATTCTTTGTAAAGTGTTTTTATGAGACTTCCATTGTTGGGAAACTCATGAAGCATAAATGGTGACAAGATTATTACAACAATGTTAAACATAGATAAAAAAGGGCAATGAAATTTTTGTCTTTTCTTTGTAAGCTATATAATAAAATATTCATTTTTCTTGGATTATCTAGTTATCTACTACTAAAGGATTTTTACCTCTCAAAATCATAAAGGCTATGTTTCGTGAAGCTCTCCAAGTATTTTTGAAGAAGAACTCTTTTTGCACATTCTTGGGCAATATAGGAAGAATTTTGTGCTTAGGCTAGCAAACATTGTGCCCTAACACTTTTACCAACTCTTCTCCCTTCATTTTGATTGGTGTTTGTTTCCTTAATGCTAAGAAAATTATTCTTTTTGTTAGTAGGGCACTTATACTATACAAATATATTATTGTGCATGCCATTGGATTGCCCACATTGCAATCCTATCCTAAATTCTCAACCTTAGAGTTTAATGCATCATTATCATACATTTTTGGGCATAATCATAAAACATATAAGTAGAAAGAAAAAAGCTACCCAATTACCTTGATTATAATAGAGTGAGTAGTATTGTCATGAGGACAAAATTAAGAATTAAGCTAGGATGTCTAAGAAAAATATCATAATGCATGATCATCTCATAATGAACAACTTAATAAAAGCATTACACACAATCATAGAGCTACCATTCTAAACATTAGATAACATGAAAAGTAGATGCAACAACTACCAAAGCACAACAAAGTCCTTACATACAATGCATCTCTTATAGAGAACATACACAAAAACACATGGGCCATAAGCTAACCATAAGGAACCCCCAGCTTTATGCAAATCTATATCTTAGCCTATGATATAAGGTATAAACATCATGTGATAAGTAGTAAACTATAAGGTATAAGTAATTAAAAAGTATTAAATTGACAACAAGTACCTTGTAAGTAGGATTGAACATTGACTTAAATGGTGCATAGCTATCTATAAAGAAATGAAAATATTGAATTATCACATCTATGCTTGCATGCATCATCAGCATGTAAGTACATTGTCATGTCATTATACAAATATCATATAATACTTATATCTTTTTTTATCCTTTAGTTTTCTTCTTTTCTTTTTCTTATTTTCATATTCATATTATTTTCACCTTTCTTTATTTCTCTTTCAAGTTCCTTGGTTTCCATATATATAAGTGTATCAAGTCATCATCTAAAATAGAGCCAATGTGCACATTGTCTATTTTTGTGTGCTAACGATGATGTGTCCTCTACTTTACCATGGCCCCACAATCTTGGTACAAATGATAATAAGGTAGTAATTTGATGATCATATATGATGAAACTATTATACACATTACACATAATTTAATGCTCATGATGGAGAGGTATCTATCATGTTGTAGCCCAACATCTGAGAAGCAATGAATGTAAGTGGTGATTTTTCTCACATCAAGAAGCCATACGATAGGGCCAAATAAAACAAATTTCACATTCTTAGTTCTTCTAACTCATGTCCTTTTAGATCATTAGATTTCTTTCCCTTTTTTTTCAACTTTTTCATTCATTTCTTTTTGTATTTAAGATATAATACATATAATTAAAACATATATAAGTACACACACACACACACACATTTATATATATGTCTCCCATATAATAGATCGTAGATCAAAATATATGCAAAGTAATTCTTAAAAAGCATTTTGCTCACATCATATTACATCTCACTAACTTAACCTACTTACATCACAATTATATAGTCCATCACCTCAAGGGCTTAAGATGCCACTTCTATTACTATTTATTTTCTTTTATATCTTGCCCTTATCTCTCATAATTCTTTTTACATTCTATCAATATTTGCATTCATTATTTAATAAGCATTCATAAACATAGCATAAAATGGCTCAAACTGATGGAATTAAATACTCAAAACCATCTCATCATATTGTTTGATCCTTCATATCATACTATAAAATCAACCATAAGTAATTCCTTGTGCATTAGGTCGCATGAATAAATCTCATTCCTAACATCTTCCAAATGCTAGCGATACCATTTCATGTTTCCATAGTATGGTTGAATTCTCTGGTTTCAATATGCAATTCCACTTTAAATAATGAGATCTTTGACCCTTAACAACCTGATGGACTAACAAAAACATCCAATATTTATTGCCCACGTCCTTATCATATAGTTTAAAAGATATTCTTATACCATATATTTTACTTATGGAATTGAGGTCCAACATTGCTTAACTAATTATACAATATGTTCAAAATGATAATATTTCTTAACCCTCTTAGAAAAGAGGTTGATTTAGAATCTTCACTTATCAAACCATTCATGGTTATCATCACATGACACAAAATGGTCTAATTTTATATATGTAGCACTTGGATGAAAAAAAACTATAAATTTAGTCTCTATAAACATAAGAGTCTTGACCCAATTCTTAGGAAATCCAAAATAAAAACTAAAGTAGCACATAAGGGACCATAAGAGCATTCCAAGAAAGAAAACTTCAATACCAACATTCCTTAAATAGCCCTTTCTATGTAAACTAACTTTTAAATTTTTTTTCCTGTTCTTCTCAGTTTGTGACTCATGCTACTGACAAGTTGTTATTCTTTAAGCTTCCTTCATCCATTAATCTCCTCTTTAAGCTCCTCTTACTCTCCCTTTTTTCAACTCTTCCTAAATTTCTTATTCGTAGTGTCACACACATCACATTTGAAATAAAGAGGCATGGAAGGACAATAGGGAGTATCATTATATTAGTGAAATGGTTTAACTAATATTAAAAAAATTTCTAATTGACATAAAACTATTATGAACGAGTACTATGACAATAATTATTCCAAAACTTACTTAATAGTATGCTCAAATTTCAATATATCTATGATGACTTGGCAATAATTTCAAGGCATGCAGAAATAAGTGAATTTCTTAAATCATTCTTTGTGAAGCCAGAAATAATTGTTAAATTGAATTAGTGTTATCATAGGATCAGTGTCATTGGGTCCTATAATCCATTTTCAAGGTATTTTAGCCCTACGTTTTGCAAGACACTTTAGCTATGTAATTGTTGGCTTCTTTTGGCTAGTTTTTTCACCTTGCAATAAGACTAGGATTTAAGTGTTTAACTAGATTTGTTGTTTGCAATGGGAATATATCAATGTTTAGATAAAATCACATAAAACTCTCTTCTACACTTACATTATTGCAATCCTCGCACAAAGAGATATATTGTTAATAAGAATTTTAAAGTATGAATTTATGAATTATTAAGAATCTCAAACTATATTCTACTTTTAGTTGTTTACATCAATATTACAATTTTTATGATTCACCTATGACCTATTATCTGAACATCTCGTGCCCATTTTCTCATAAGAAGTATCAAATACTTATTATTTTTCTTGGCTAACCATGTATGAAAAGATTGTCATGATGAAACACATAATTGTCGATAGATGTGCTATGTTAGAGGAAAGTGTGTTTTCCATGCATCCCCTATTACTTAAATGGAATTTCTATCTATATTGAAAAGATAAAGTATGTTTCTTTCTTAAGTTTGTTAATATTGAGATTTGGGATATTAGTGGGAATACATTTTAGCTTTCTATTAAAAACCTTTATAATGAGGTTGTTAAGAAGTATCAATGTGAACTCACATCATATGAAAAACATAAAGGGAAACAAAATTCAATAAATTTAGGTGAAGCGTGAGGTTAGATATGAAGGAAACACTCAAGTAAGCTTCTCTAACATAAATATTCATATGCATGATTTTGACAATTTCCATATGCATTTTTGAGAGTCCATTAAGAATATGTTATCTATTTTAATAATTTTTTGAATGAATATTCAAATCCTAAAAAAGTGATAGTAAGTTTGGAAAGTATTATGGGTGATGACCAAGAAGTTTAACACCATTATTATAAACATTATTGCTTTTAAAAACCTATGCAATCTTAATTTAGATGAGATGCATATAGAAATTATTGCATTTAAAAACCTATACTATCTCACTTTGGATGAAACATTTGATGAGCTTATTGCTAACGAATTTAAGATAGAAATGAGAAAAGTAGAGTCATAGCTAAAATCAAGGAAGGAGAAGAAAAATTTGGCAATGAAGCAGATCTACTTACTTTCAAAGATGAATCTTGATGCAATAGCATGGTAGTGCCTTTACTTAAAAGTTTAAATGAATATTTTAGAAATGTGTTGTAAGAAAATAAAAAAAGATCATGAGACAAACTAATAAAGGAATGGGAATAGTAGAGGCACACTTCCATGAATGCAATGAACTAACCACTTCCATGAATATTCAATCATGATAAAGAAGTGACGAAGGAAGAAGAAGAATTCACAAATGACAATAAAATGAGGAAAGCCATAAATTGAGTGATTGGGAACCATCATCAGGTTTCAAGACATCATGATTCATCCAAGATTGAAGATGAGGAAGTACAAATGTCTCCTATAAGATGTTAGAAACTATTGTGATTAACTTAATGAATACTTTTAAGTGATTTCCAAGAAAACAAAAACAATGTACTGAAACACTATGTTTTACTCAGTTATTATCAAGTATTAGAAGAAAAAAAGGAGATATCTACATGAGCTTGAATCAACTAGAGATGGACCTCCTCAGTCCATTAGTACCAAAACATAGCATAAAACACTATAATTATCAATTTAGCAAATTCAATTCAACTTATATTGGTTGAAATCACATGTACAAAGTGTTGCTTATAACAATAAATTTTTGTATGTTGAGAATGTAGTATTTGTAACTTCTAATCATAGCATAAAATAGGTCACATTTAAAATAATTGCAACATTACAAGTAAAGTGAGCTCACATTACCCCTCGTTTTCTTAGATTAAAAAGCATAGATTACTAGTAATTGATTATTGGTTGGCCAAACTACAATTTGATTATACACAGCAATCAAAAGCATAGATTTTGATCGTTTGTGCTTACTTCATAAAAGTTTTGCTTATAATAATAAAAATGTGATCATACTATGACCATGCTATTTGCATCATCCAAACAAATCGTTACATAAAAAGGTCACATTTTAAAGAATTACAACATAAGAAGTAGTGTAAACCTAATGAGCACCTATTTTAATTAGATTAAAAACAATAAAAAAAATTTCGAAGTAAAATCTTTGGAATTGATTGTTGGTTGGCCAAATCAAATTCCATTTAGGAATCAAAATATAAATCACAATTTTTTGGCCTACATGCACACTTTATAGAAGTGTTGTTTGTAATAATAAATTTAGTCATCTGCTACACTTATTGCATATAAAAGGTTACATTTAAAAGAATTGCTACATTAGAAGTAATGTGAACTCTTGGTACCCCTCTTTTTCTTAGATTAAAAAGAATAAGAAATATGCACCACATTAAGTTCAAAGAATTGATTTTTAGATGGCTAGACAAAAATATGATTAGGTTTCAAAATCTAAAGCTTAGATTTTAAGCCCATGTGCATACTTTATTTAAAAGAATTAAAATTAGGGTGAAACCAATATGGAGACAAGATAATAAGTTTTTGTCATGAAGATAAATAAAGAGAGAAAGAATTGAACATTTGATATGCTTTTACACATATAACTAGTGGTATTTTTTATATATACAAAAGTGTAGGGAGTGAGACTATTATCCCTTTACAACTTGGTCTTACATGGTTCATATTCAACGAGTAATACAACAAAAAAATTAACTTTTGTAATGCATTACAAAAAGAAGAAGAGGTATATTTCAAAAGAAAAAATTAAAATAATCCCTACAATTAGTTCAATGTGGTTTTAATCACATAAACATAAGGGAAGAAAAATTTAGGTGGAGCATTTGCAAGCTTACATGCATTTAACTTTCTATATTTAATTATTCTTAAGTGGCTTTGACATAATTAAGAGTGGTGCTTAATGATAAAAGGATCATTTTGTTGTCATACTAATGCCTTTCCTTTAATTGCTTTTAGATTACTTTCCTTATAATTGTATAGGTGGACAATTTGGAAAGTGTGGTCTTAATATATTAATTTTTAGTTTGTGGTGAGGACATAATTAGAACAATATATGAACACTTGACCAAAAACCATGAAACATAGTTTTGTTAGATTGTCTTAATTTTCTTTTAACTTGTTAAGATATTTGACAAAATTTTTTAGGCTATAAAACAATGATGAGATTTTAAGTGTAAGCAAAAAAGTTTTTCAAACTAGTAACTGATATTGGCTAGAGAAGGCAAGCATTCTCATAAGATTCTTTACCTTTAAAAGTGCCATATTAAAGCTTAAAAATATGTGTTGGCTTTCATAAACCAAGTAAAGAACACTACGAATGTAAAATAATGGAAATTTCCAAATTTGAATATAATAGATGGTACTTTTTTATAAAATTATAATTCATTTAGTTTCACTTAGTATGTACATAGGTTGAGAAAAAATATGATGAGTCAAAAAAGGTAAGCATAGCATTGCATAGTATATTATATTAATATATGGTACATTTAGTTCAACTAACTAATGCTTGTAAGGAAATAAATGGCGCATTGTGCACTCATACTAATGTTTGAGGATTACATATGGTACATAATTATTTTTCATAAAGTACATCTAAATTATTTTTTCTAAGTACTAAAGAAGAGAGTAATTGAGGATTAAGTAGAGTACGTTAATATTAACTTGTTAGAATCATTTATGTCTTGTAGGTCAATATATTGTATAGTACTTCAAATAAATTATGTGATAGATTTTTTCTAAGTAATAACTATTTTCACTAGATTTTGGATTATTTCAATATAGTTATTATATAGATATTATTTGGTGCTACTGGACTATAAAAATCTATAAAAGTTGCCAAAACTAAAGAAAATGCTAGTAAACATTTGCACATCATTTAGGACCTATAGGTTGACATGAAGATATTCATGTTTGTGCAAATAATTTGGTGAGAAATTTCTTAAAATTTATTGATTTTAAATCAAATATAGAAGCTAAGCTACTTGATTTAGCAATTAGATATCAATTATGTTAACATCTAAGAGACTTGAGCAAAATTATGGAAACAAGTTCTAAACATGTTTCGAGGAAAGAAAACTATTCCTTGGAAGATGCTCAACAACATTCAACAAATCAAGAAAACAATGGATTTTAAAATCATTTAATTTTAGAAAATTTTTGGAGACAGCAATGATGTGGCTTATCTTCTTGTGCAAATGGCAAGCAAAACTTCTAATCTTACACTTTCAACTTACAACTCCCACAAAAATGCAAATCTCTCACTAAACTTGATTATATTTAGTTTCCCTACTTAAGAGGAAAATACAAGGAAATGGCGATCCCATCAATTGATTTTTATGAAGCAATGCAATGAATTTTGGTTATTATTTGTTGGCTTTGATTTAATGTAACCCCAATGATTTAAGCTCTTCTAGTTTGAAATAAAATTTCATCTAAATAAATAAAACTTTTAAAGATCATCATTTATATTAAAGATTAGTGAGACATGAGCAAGGCTATCGGAACATGATATATCTCCTTAACATTTCTCATCCTTTCAAGGAAGAATTTCATAGAATTATGTTGAGTATCTCTTTTATATTTTCTAACATAAATGTAGTGTGCCTCTTGATCATATTATTTATGGGTTACAAGATTTTGTCATTGAGAGGTTTATTTTATTTTTTTGCCCCATTTTTAGAACATTTTTTTATTTAATTGGTTATTTAGACATGCTTTTGGTTCTTATCACCCATTGGTTAAAGAATTATTTAGGACAATGTTATAGATTGTGTGGGGGTACTTTCGCCATTTGCTTTTCAAGTCATCTTTGCAAATGTTTATGGGTTGCTCATTACTAGTGTGGTGTGTCCACTATTTCAAAATATTACTTCATGTTTTCTTCCAGAACTAGCTTTGGCTCAAACCATCTACAAATCAATTGTGCATTTATTTAGTTACAACCCTTGTATAAATTGTTTCAAAGTAAGTAAGAGTTTTAAATTAAGATTGCTAAGGAATTAAAAATCTTAAAGTACTATTATTTTTAGTTAGTTACATTGAGATTCGAATTTTTATGGGCACACCACCACTTGTATAAACATCTAGCTCCAATTTTTAACATTGTCTAGCTTTTTTTCAATTAAACTTTTTTGAGTGTAGACAAAGCATTTCCAACTTTCAAAGGACCAATACGTCAACTAGAATCACTTGAAATTCTCTCAACTTGATCTAATTTTTAATTCAATGAAGAAGGAAGTTTGCAATCAACCAATAAGTAATTGTTACTCATTCCCCTTTCTAAGTTCACCACAATGCTTTTCAAGATTTTGATTGAGTGAACTTGTAGCTCAACTTGATGGTAGAATTCTACTCATCCAATGTTTGTGAGGGAATTCTAATATAATGTTTTTCTACTTAAAGAATTCATTTAATGTGAAAGGTTAAAGTTTTTTATAACTATCATTATCTTTCCTAAGATCTTCAAAATGTGCATTTAAAATAAATTCAATTTTGAAATAGTTATCCTTATAACCATGTGTGGTGATTTCATGATAACGAAATGATATACTTATGCTTACATTGTGCATTGTGAAAATGTGATTAATAGGATTAACATGCAATGTTTATTGTCATACAAGATGGTTGGCTCAACTTTCACAATAGTGTAGCCTTGTGGACATTGTTTTTAATGGACTGAATCTATTTATGGCACATCTTCACTAATATTATTGTGATAGAATGTTAAAAATTAAACAATACATCAGGTTGCACATATGTTCAAACATAACTTAGTCTTTTACACATCTCATGGACATTATTCAGCATGCTTTTTTAGCTTAATATACATCACATGAGATTATATAAACTAATAATTGGATTTAACTTGTGCATTAACTAAAATGCACCAAGAAGTAATATGATTCATGTTCTTAAAAGGTTTAAATTGAAATGAAAAAAAGAAAGTGCTAAAATCAAGAAAGACTAATTGTGTAGTATAATAACATTATCTTGTGGTGTGAATATTTCATGTAACAAGTCAGAATGATGATTGGAGACTATAGCTTGGTCACCAAAAAGTAGTGTCAAGCTCATCATATAGTATGACATTTACTACAATATGTCATGATAATTTCACCCAATTATATGACCTTATTGTAGAGCTATTTGTGGTGATTATGAAGACAAGTAGAATATTTGTATTATATGATACTAGGGTATTGTACGTGAATGATCCATGTGAGTGCAAAAGAACAAAGTTGTTAACTAAACCATACAAGCTTCATGCAATATGATGTTATGGTATTTTACAGTATAAGACTATTGAAATAAAGAGTTGAAATCTTAAGTAAATCGAAAAGACACTATTGTATCATAAGATTGTACTCATCAAACAAGTATGATTGTTCTGAAAATGAGTAATTAAGAAATCAAACATAGATAAATATAGAAGTTGAGATGTTCGTGCAATATAATGTTGCTCATCATACCAGTATGATTCTTCTCCATTAGAGACTTAAGAAATCTATCATTAGCAAAGACTTGGCATGTTTGTGTTTTACAATGTCACCATTGTATATGTATGATCTTATCTAAAAAAGAGCTTATGTATCATGTTAACTAAGAAAACTATCATAAGTATGATGTACAAATATCATATAATATGATCCTTTGTAAGATTGAGAGTAAGAATGGGTTGGATAGTTTGATTTAGTAGATGACTAAGTCATTTACTAGTATCATGCCATATGATTTGATGCTAAGATCTTTAATGACTAGCTAATCACATAAAAAAATTCTAGCTATTCAACAATTATTGCAATTGTCTTAAGAGACTTATTAAGCATGCTTTTGCAAGATATAGAGCAAAAAACAATTTAAGAAGCAATTTCTACCACCATCATACATTTACTAAGAAAGGTGTTTTTCTTTAATAATGTTCTTCATTGTTCCCCACCGCTATTCAGTATTGTAGCATTGTTAACTCAACTTTAAAATGAAGCACAATTCTTTCTTTCTTCTATATTTCACAAGTTTACTAACACCATTTTATTTTTCATTTCATATTTCTTGTTCCACTAGACATCTTTGGTAAGCTTGTATGTTTCTTGTAATGTTCATATCAAAAAGTTCTAGGATTTGTCTTTTTAGTGATTCTTGTAATTGTTTCATTTGAAACTTTGTTGTTTTTGCCTCCTTTCAGCCCATCATTAGTGCCTTTGTTTGTTAGCTTTGTGAGGGTTTTCACCTATCAATCTTTTAAACAAAGTGTTTGTAGTAGAGTTAGTAATATCATTTGACTAGGGATGGTTGGGTTTATGTTTTGATGGAACCAACTAAAAATGTTGGTGTCTTTTATTATGAAACATTTACATTAATTTTTTTACTTCTCACAAAGGCATAGAAAAGTAATTATGATTTTTTATTAAGCACAAAATTCACCTCATTGTCATGTCATAAACATTCTTATAATGTGTATTGTATTAAGGTTACAACAAAAAATAATATTTTTAAGAATGGTCAAGATGGCTTGAAAGTTGATGGAGAAATTCACCACATTGGGTGAGGGAATATTATTTGTATTATAAAAATTGAATATGAGTTTTCTTTGAATTTGTAGACGTAGACATTTAAAATAATATAGAATTCACTTTTATTTTCCAATAAAAATTATAAATACTGTATCACTTTGGACACCCATTAGTGAACTAAATGTGCAAGAAAAACTTAATTTACATTTAAGTTCTATGGCTATAAACATCCATAATTGTCGTTTCTCTACTTTATGATATAATAAGTTTATGAATTTAAGATTTGATTAGGATGTTTCTATTAAGTTGGAGGTTAGCTATGAGGGAAATTCACAAGTAATGGGAAATAAAATTAATATTTTGTCACATGATTATGAATTATTTTACATCTCAAGAAATGAAATAATTAAGTGTATGCTTACTTAATTTACTAACATTAATATTGGCCTATCAAATTTGGGAAAAACGTTTCTAATTTTGAGCATGTGCAAAAGAATCTCTAAGTATCATTGAAAGCATATGATAATTTGGTAAATAAAATAATGGACTATAAGAATATTTTAGCGCTTTAAATTGATGAGCTATTATGTGAGTTAATGACCAATGAGTTGGAGTTAGTAAATAGAAAATACGAGCAACTTTTAGTTCTCAAAGAGAGACAAAAGAAGGAGGAACCCAATGCATTAAAGACTAAGTTGACCTCTAAAGTTAAATGTTAAAATAGTGATGAGATTGCTTTAATTTCTCATGGCATCTTGTGTTTAATTCAATGGCAAGGAGTAGGTAACCATGTCACTTATAGTGGAAATCAATAAGCAAGGTGTATTATTAAGGAAGAGTGCATACTTACAAAATGAATGAAAAAATGGACCTAACACATCCATTCTGATTTCCCTATCAACTTGAGATTATGGAGAAGCTTAAAAATCAAAGGATAAAGAAGAAAGTTATGAAAGATATTTCAGTGAGTCTGATGATTCGAGCTCATGAAATGAGGAGGAGAAGGAAATTCTCATTTGTTTGATGAGCAACGATGGTGGCTTTTGTCCAATATTTGACAAAAATGAAGTTCTTCTCATTAACAATACATTGACATGTGTTTTAAGAGTACAAAATTACTAAGTGAATACAAAAAATTGAATGATGCATATGCTATGTATTTAGGATTGTGTGAATCATGATATAAGTGGTAAATATTTTTTTGACTTAGAATTAGTAAGAGATGAACTTCCATGTCCAATAATTTAAAAGTTTAATATGGAATTACATGATTTTAAATAGACAGTTACTTCTTATCATCAATTACATTACATATCTTAAGATCTCAGGAGTTCTTTCTTTAGTTGTATCTTGTTTCACTTAAATTTCACTAAAATTTTAGAGTTTGACATATTACAACTCATTATAAGATTAGAACTATTGTTCATTCAAAATTTCCAAAGTTTTTTGGGTAAAGAAAAATAGTTTAAACATATTTGATTATACACTTGTAGTTAACTCATAAAAGGTCATTAGTATTTTGCAATGTTGGTAACTCATTTATCTCAACTAAGAACATAATTTTAGATCAAGAAATAAAGTATAATTTTGTTGGAATTATATAGTTATGCAAATCAAAAAGTTCTAAGCGTATAATTGGAAATGATAATAAACATCACCTTTGCACTTTGGAAAAATAATAATTATACATTAAAATTAAAGACTTTTTTGAAGTAAATGGAATAGGATTCCATAATTCCCAATTAAATAATGCTTGTGTCATAAAAGACTATGTCATATCAATCCTTTCACCCTTAAGAGAAGCTTAAATATTACTTTGTTAGATGGTTATCAAATTTTCAATATAGTGATGGGAATATGTATAGACCAAGCTAAAATAGCAAGTAATCTAAATCCTCTTTCAAACCCAAAAATGAAATCTTTGCTAGAAGACTCTTTGGATGCTTGATACTTATTTGACGCTATTCAACTATGTGGTGTTTTGGAAAGAGAAAGATTCACATCATCCTCAGATGAATTAGGGCTTCCATTTCTTATGTTTTACTACATCATATTGTGACACTCACCTCTTTAAAAAAATATAAAAATTATCAAATCTTATAAAAATCTTTGGCTTATCAAAAGACTGTGTTATACTTTCAACACAAAGCATTACTATTTAGGTATTGTTTATTATGTCACTCCCCAAGATTAAGGTGATGATCATATCACTTTGCTATGACTTGTGGTGAGAATTATTCATTTTTGCACTTCATCATTACTATACAATAGGTAAACATTACTCATATAAAATAAATATTCCTACATGCTCTTAATATAATGTGATCATAATATTATGTTTACGCATGCTTAACTACATTAAATAGGTATGATTGATGATCAAATTTGGTGTGGTTAATCAACTTTTAGTTTAATATATGATCAAACAAAGGCTTATGGTTCATGAATCATGTTAGATTGTACATGTGGTGCAAACTTGCACAATTTAGAATTATATATATATATATGTGTGTGTGTGTGTGTGTGTGTGTGTGTGTGTGTGTGTGTGTGTGTGTGTGTGTGTGTGTGTGTGTGTGTGTGTGTGTGTGTGTGTGTGTGTTTGTGCATGTGTGTGTGTGTGTGTGTGTGTTTGTGCATGTGTGTGTGTGTGTACATATATAATAAGAAAGTGTATATGGATTTTTTTACCATGAAATCATCACATAAATGTAGGACAATAATAGAACAAAGTTTTTATCAATGTTATACTTAGAAATATGTGCTTGTAACATCCAGAAGAATAGAAAAAAGATTTTTTTTCAAAAAAGATTTTGAAAATCCTTCCAATGTAAGGCACCATTGCTTGATGAAACAATTTTTCAAATGAAGCATACATCTTCCACAATTGACATAAATGTTGCCTTGGTAAAACATTTATTTTGTTGATTTGATTGGAGTTTAAAGTTTTCTATTGGAATCATTTTTCAAAAATCTCTAAGGAGTTATAAGCAATAACTTATAAAGATCATGTAGTGTGCTTTTATTAAAATTCAATTAATTTGTTATTTCCAAAAAATATTGATTAATTTAGCATTTTAGCTAATGATGATATCAAAGATTTTGAAGATATTTCCACACAATATGTAAGTTCAAAAAAGGGGGTGGTCTGAAATGCATGTAGGTGCTATAGTGATGATGAAATAGAATATTTGAATTTTTAGTCAAAAACAAAGCAAGGAATACAACTCTAGCTATTTGGAATAAAACTAATATGCTCTTTAAACCTTTTATTTCTTTCTCTTAATCTTTTCAAGCCTCTGGGCTTGAAACATAAGTATGAAGAGTTTAAGGGGTAGCACTAGCCATAACAAATGCTTTGCCATAGGTTTTTCATGAGGCTATGGATCCATCACAAGATAAAATTTGTAAAATGGACATACTTAATGGGAGAGATGGACATCATATTTGAGGAAGCTGAAATTTGAAAAATGGACTTTCCCTTTAAACACTTGTTGATGTGAAAACTTACTTATGAGCAACCAAATAAGAAAATGATTTGATCCACTTTTAAGAATATTGGTTTTCTTAATTGCTTTCATGGTGGGTTGCCTTGACAATTAAGACATATAAGATTAAACAAGGATGAAGATTATTTTTAATGTTGACATCATAGAGCTGGGGACACCATAGATTTTGAAGTGATGGTTGCCAAATGGAACAAAGATTTTTAGTTAAGCACATAACCATTGCTATCATAGGCAAAGATCTCCTTTGAACATCTATTGATACATTTTTTCAATAAAGCAACATTATACTCAATGACTTTGGAAACTATAGCTTCCTTAAAATTTGATCCTACAATGATGAATGATTTGAGATCGATTTAGCAAATGATTTATCATTTCAAATATGATAAACAAAAGAGTGGATTATTGGATTAGACATAATGTGATAATCTATCAAGTTACTCTCAAGGCTATTGCAACTAAGGACATGATATACTATAATACAAATAAATCAAAATTTTTCAACATCAACAAACTGTAACAGAGCTTCCTAAAGTTTCAACTACATAGAGGAACTGAATTGAACTAAATCAATATTGTTGAATACAATAGAAAACTAGGCCAAAATGATACAAATATTTGACAATTCTTACATTAGAAAGGAACCTTATAAGTGAAGCTAGTGAAAGTTAGCCATAATGTTCAACTCACAGGAACAAGTAAAAGTTTCTTTTGGTGAGGAAATAGCAATAGAGATTCTTAAAGTCCTATGAAAAACCAAGACAAATATAATCTTTAACCGATAATAGATGGTTACATCATTCTTAAAAAAGATTATGGGAAAATTAAACAAGCCACTTCACTTTCTTGTATTGAAGGTTGATTTGATAAATATAAACAAGAATACATTTTTCATTTAGTGAAAGAATTTAATGATGAGATTAAGGATAGATCTAACAATTTAAGGATAATCCAATGTGAAGAGGATGTGTTTACCCTTATTCTTAGTAAAAATTAAAAGAGAAAATAGAAAAAAAGTTCAAGAGAAACTTGTTTGCCATAAAGGATCCCACAAAAGTGCTTAAGACATTCAAATTTACGAAAAATGACTTACAATTAATAGAATTCTTATTTTGAATATCATGGGAGCATCAAATAAGAATTGGGTTAGTGAGCTAAATTATCTATTTAAAACAAAAAAAAATAGTTATGATTGCATTAATGGAACCAGTGACACATAGAAATTGGAAGCCTTAGTTGGCAGAGAGGTCGCACTTTGTCGACTATGTAAGAAATGTCTCCAACAAGTTTTGGTTACAACTTAAGAAAGAATTATATTGTTAAATTTTAAAGGATGAGGGGAACTTAAATTCATTTTCTTATTGAAATCCCATAATGAAATACATCATTTAGTTGCACATTCATTTACACTAATCACTCATAACCTAAATGATGGACATTAGGAATAATCTCATTCACACTACTAAGGGCACTAATAAGCTATGGATTATATGAGGTGATTTAATGGAATTACATCCCTTGAATTATATTATGTACATTCCTTATCAAAGACTGAGGTGATGTTTGAATTCTTATAACACAATTTTCCCATACATTTCCAACCATGACTTTTATTTATTTTCAATCATGGTTACAAATTTCTATAAGATAACATCTAGTTAACTCAATGTTGATTGTAGCAAGTAAATATTTCCAATAGCATATGACAATGAACTCAAACCAAATCCAAGAAATCTTAAGACATGACCTAAGAATGGATTCTATGTAAACATCAAACACCAAAATTTGAAAATTTTGACCAAATGGGATTGAATAACTTAGATTAATCATGACATTAAGATGAAGGGATCAATTATAACCCTAGGATCATTCAAATGATAAATCAATGTTAATTAACTTTAGATAAATGCAAGTGAAAGAAAACTTATGTGTAAGTAGGTTCACTTGATGATTACATAGATTAAAATGTAGTGGACTTTACTTAATGGACTCTTTAAACAAAGTAATGTATGTTAGATATAATAGATAGTAGAACTTGAATCAAGTATACAGGTTGTGTGCTACTTCAAAATGACATCATAAGAGTCTTGATGTGCTTAAGTTTATAATGATGAAGCACCATGTGTTGTTAAAAGTTCTTGAGCAACAAAGGGCTATCCTTATGATTAATAAAGCACTTAGGAATTTTGTGAGAGTTAATCCAAAGAACAATGGATAGAAGTATAATTAAAACAAAATGGAGTTTTAGTAACAAACTAGATGAAAATGGAAGCATAATTAAGAACAAACTAAGATTAGTTACAAAAGGTTATAATCAAACTGAAGGTATAGATATTGAATAAATCTTTATAGCTAAAGCTAGCTTAAGGTAATAAGAATTTTGTTAGCTTATGCTTACTATAAGAACTTTAAACTATATCAAATGATCATTAAAAGTGATTTTTAAATGGTTATATAAATAAAGAAGTTTATGTAGCACAACTCTCAATATGTAAAATTTATGATAAATAAAAGCAAGTATATAAATTACAAAAAGCCTTATAAGGCCTAAGCAAGCACCTAGAGCATGGCATGATAGGTTGTTGTTTTTTAATTTCAAGTGGTATGATCATAAGAAAATTAGATAACACATTATTTATTAAAACAATAGAGAAGATGAACTTATATGTCAAGTATATGAACATGATATTGTTTTTAGAGCTAGCAATGAAGAGTTCAGTAATGCTTTTTTAGTTTTAATGAAAATGGAATTTGAACAAAATTTAATAGGTGACTTACATTCTTCTATCACCTTCAAATTAAACAAAATTCAAATGGAAGCTTTTCATCACAAACTAACTATACTTTAGAATTATTAAAGAATTATGGTTTCTTTAATATTAAATCTAGAAACACACTTGTGGCCATTTACATACATTTAGATAAAGATGAAAAAAGAAAACAAATAGATACTAAAATATATAGAGGTCTTATTGATTCAGTATTTCACCTTTTAATGAGTAAACTTCACATATTTTATAGTGTTTGCCAATGTGCTCAATTTTAAATTTGTTGTAAAGAATACATTTAATAGCTATAAAACACATATTTGGATGTTTAGTTGAAATAAGTAAATTAGGGCTTTGGTGTCCAAAAGACGATCAAAATTTTTAATCAAGAGCATTCTTAGATATAGATTTTTCTATAAGTAGAATATATATAAAAAACATAAGTGGAACATAAAAAGGTTTAAAAAATCTCTAATTTCATAAACTAGTAAGAAACAAAATTGTATTGCACTATCTATTATAGAATCAAAATATATAACTAGATGTAGTTGTATAATAGAAGTATTATGGATCAAATAATAACTAAGAGATTATGGTATTACATTGGGACAAATTCTCAGTTATTATGATAATTGAAGTATAATATGTTTAAGTAAAAATACAAGTAATATTATAAAACCAAACATATTTATATTAGATTTCATTGTTTAAGAGAACATGTTTAACTTAAATATTATTTTTTATAATATATGCCTACTAATGATCAATTGGTTGATATTTTACTAAACTCTTAGGTTGTGAATAATTTGCAAAAGTTAGATTGAGTTGAGTGTAAAATCCATTTGAGTGAAACAAAAAGCGGGAGAGAATCAAAACTAAATTAAAATTAAGGGACACAAGTATAAATTAAGAAGTCCTATTCAAGTGATGGAAAACATGTAGGGGGAGTCTACATTTAATTTTTTTATATAAACCTTTTATAAATATCTCTTTTTTTTTATCAAGTTTATTAAAGGTTTTGTTGTCATCAAAAAGGACAGATGGTTATGGTATTGAACCCTAGACATGTTCTTTTATTTGATGATAAGACTCTTAAGTACATATAGTGAATTTTTTAGATTTTATATAACTGATATGTTAGTTCATGAGTGAAATTAATGAAGAAGAGTAGCACATTTTAGATCCTATGAAGATCTTTTTGGTTTGAGTGATAGACTATTAAGATATATATTTAGGTAGTAGTTTGAGTTATTATAATTATATTTTTAGAATAGTAAGCTTGATTAAAATTATTAAAACAAATTAAAAATTTCATTTCCAATTTCTTTGATGATCAAACATAATATCATTGATCCAATATCCTTAATCTTAGCATCCTAAGGATTATTTATTCAATATCCTCTAAATTTTTGTTCTGAAAAATAATTAATTTTAAAAAATAAATAAATAAATCATAATTGTAACTCATCTAAACCTATTTGTAATTAATAAAATCTAATTGTAACAATAATTAGGTTAGGGAATGACTCTTGATCCCCTTTCAAATAATGTCACATCTAGACATTATCCTCCAAATTTGGAATTTATTTTATAATATGTTACTGCAAGTGTGGGAGTGATGTGAGTTGTTTGATCATGCATTTTGCAATTGAAAGGCCAGCTCCTTATTCGATTTCTCAAAAGTGTTAATTCCTTCAATTGTATTATTAGATAATTTTATGATCACACTGTTTGAGCACCATCTACACATAAAAGATAAATCTTATGGTTAGATCATGATTTAGATCTCATGGCCTAAATGAATTCATAATTTTAGAATGTGCTAGTTAAATTGCACCCATTCAAATGCATAGTTTTCGTTATCGAACTATCCTTAATGCTTTTGATTGTTCGACTCCAACATAGCACTCTTTTAGTAGTTATTAAAAGCCATTTGAATATTTTATTTAAATAATAAATTTTAATTTAAAAACCTAACATCAACAAAATCTGTAACTACTCATTTTCTTATTTATTAAGTGATTTTATCCATTACAAAATGATTATAAATAATTGAATCCTTGAACAAATTTTATTGATGTAACTTTTACAAAACTTTTGAAGAAACATTTTCAGGTGACGTCCTTGAAGCAATTTGGAGCCAGTGCTCTTCATCACCTCCTTACTCTACATCATTTTTCATCGAACTTAGAATTCCTTATTTTTTTAATTAGCTAAGCTATAATTTTCTTCTTTTTTAACTAGTTTAACTAAAATAATTATGCTTTGTTAAGTCTTTTCTTGAGCAAATGAATTAGTTCATGAAAATTTTTATGTTCACTTTCCTTTCTACTTCTTTCCAATTCTAATTTGTTGTAAGGACATCACAAAATAGTTTTTGTTTTCTCGTTGTGAGTGTTTAGCTTTCCTCTATCTTGAGGATTGGCTTAATTATTGTCCTTTTATTCTTGGGTTTTTTTGGTGTGGTCATGAGTTTTATTTTAATCCAAATTACCTAAAAATATAAAAATAAATATTTAATAAGATAGAGCTCATTGAAATGTATTAATTGATGTTTGCTATCTTGATTAGTCCTCAATTACAATTACTATGAATTAAAAAAGGGGAAAAAATAATAAATTATTATTTTAATATTAGGCAAATTCTTATTGAAGCTTATGTATGAGAAATTAAAGTAATATAATAAGTTGATCTTAGAGAAATTGAAGTAATATAATATAACCAAGTCAAAGAAATATAAAAGCCAAACAAGTGTAGATTTAAAGTTACATAGCAATATAACAAAATTAAAATAAGAAATTTGACAAAATGAGATTAATTACACAAGAAAGTAGCATTCTAAGGTACTAAAGAGATAAATTGTAACATTCTCGATCATCAAAACAAGTATGAATCGAATGTCTTATAAATAATAATAAAATATTAGAAATAAAATATTTAAAAAATATATAAATAATATTTAATTTGATAGGGATCTTCAAGATGAGTGCATAGATATTTATTTCATCTTTATAGAATTGCATTTATAATTACTTCAATTACAAAAGTAAATAAGAAAAAATAATAATAAATAAAATTTTGTATTATTAAATAATTATAAATTAACAAAAAAATTAGAAAAATTGAAACAATGTAATATAATGTAATCAAAATAGTATGTTACATGAGAAAACATTTTGTGTAACAAAGTAATATGACAAAATCAAAGTGAAAAAAATTCATGAAGTAAAAGAAGTTATAAACAAAAGTTGCACTCCAAGTAACTAAGCAGATTGAATAGAACATCATCAATCATCCAATTAGGTACAAATCTAAATATCTTGTCTTGATCGCTAAAGCACAAAGAAAATATTTTACAACATAAAAATTAAAATTTAATTTGAGTACTTTTCGTCTTAATCAAACCTTGTTTTGAATTAATTCAAATTATCCAGTTAAATAAGCATATATAATAATAATTTTTATTTTAGTACTAAGTAAATATAAATTAAAGTTAAAAAAAATTAAACTGAAGCAATGTGATATAACTGAATACAAGACATGTAAACTTCATACAAGAATAGCTAAGAGTTACATAGTAATATGACAAAATCAATGCAAAAACTTTTGAAAAAATAAGATAAATTTAATAGGAAAGTTGCACTCCAAGAAACAAATGAGATTGATTGTAACTTCATTATTGTTAATTCAAGTACAACTTAAAATGAATAGTTAAGCATGCAAAAATTATAGAAAATAATTTTTTTACAAAATATAAAAATAAATATTTAATTGAGTCAAGATCAGCATAATTAGATTTGTTTCATATCAATCAGACTTCGTTTGGAATTATAAGAATTTATCACAATAAATAATCATAAATCAAAACAATGGAGATAAATTGTAGTAATGTAGTATACGTAAATCAAAATGATGTTAACATGACATAAGAAAATATTTAAAGTTGCATAGTATAGAATAAATTTGAAGCAAAAAATTTGATGAAATGAGATAAATTTTTTAGAAAGTGGCATTCCAAGGCACGAAGGAGATTGAGTGTAAAACCCTCAATCATGGAAATAAGTAAGAATTGAAATGTTCTGTAAAGCATGCAAAAATCATAGATTTAATAGTTAAAAATTTGAAACTTAATATTTTATTTGATATGGCTAATGTAATAGAGTCCAACAATATTTGTTTCATCTTGATCATACCTTGCTTGAAATTACTATAAGTTATCATATTAAATAAAAAAAGTAATAATAAATTATGGTTTAAATATTAAGTAAATATAGAGTAAAGGGTAAATGAGTTATATTAAAAATTTATAATATAATCAAATCAAGGTGATCTACACATAAGAGAGAAATTATGAGGTACAAAGTAATTTACCTATATCAAAAGCAAAAATTTAACGAATTGAGATAACTTATGTGGGAAAGGTGCATCCCAAGATAGTAAAGAGATTTAGCATAACATCCTTGATCATCAAAGTAGGTATGTTTTAAAATACCTTAGAAAACATATTAAAATCCTAGAAAATAAAATATTTTAAAATATAAAAATTAAAATTTAATTGGATAGTGCTTATAGAGCCAATTCCAATAAATTTATTTCATCTCAATCAAACTTATTTTAAATTACTATAAATTACCATGTTAAATAAATATAAAAATAATAAATTACTATTTTAATATAAATAAAATATATAATATGGTTGAAATGAGATAACTAGAACAAAAGAAATATTACAAAGTCAAAGTAAATTGAAGGTCACATGAGTGAGGATTTAAAGTTTCATAGTAACATAACAAAATGAGATAGAACAATTTTAAGAAATGAGACAAACTATACATGAATACTACTTCCAAGGTAGTGATGAGTTTGGTTATAACTTTCTCAATAATTAAATCATAAAAGAATCAAAATGTCTCATAAATTTAGGGAAAACTATAGAAAATAAAATTTTGAAAAATATAAAAGGAAATATTTAATAAAATAAAGCTTATAAAAACAATTTCAATAATGTTTATGTTATCTTGATGAGTTATCATATTTATTTGCTACAACTTATTAAAGTTAAAAAGAGTGAATAATAGAAAATAAATATTTAAATATTAAGTAAATTTATTTTAATGATTAAATGAGACAAATTTAAGTAACATAATATAACTAAACGAGAGTGATGTAAATGTTAAACTAGAGGATGCTTAGAGTTACATAATTAGATAGCCAAATAAAAGAGATAGAGTGTACCATCATTGATCATCAAATCATTTGCAAATCAAAATGCCTTATAATATTTTACAACACCTTAGAAAATATATTTAAGAAATTTAAAAAATAATTATTTCGTTACAGCGAGCTCATCAAGATAAGTTGCATGAAGTTTGTTTCATCTTGATCAGACCTTATTTTGAATTACTAAAAATCACAAAATAAAATATAAAAATTTAAAAAATATATTTAAATATTATAAAAATATATATTAAAGCTTAAATGAGATAAAGTGAAGTAATATTACATAGCTAAATCAAAGTGATGTAAAGAACATGTGAGAGAATTTTTAGAGTTACCAAATTATATAATGAAATCGAAATAAAAAGTTTAAAAATACTAGATCAATTGCATAAGAAATTTAAATTCTAACAAATTAAGGAGATGGAGTAGAACATCCTTGATCTAAAATTTTGTATGAATGAAATTTCTTTTAAAGTGTTCCTAAATCTTCGAAGAAAAAATGTTTAAAATTAATAATGAATATTTATTTTGATAGGGCTCGTAGAGATGAATCTAACAACATTTATTTTCTTAAAGTTGAACATCATTTTGATTTACTATTAATTATAGAATTAAATAGTCTTAAATAAAATAAGATGATATGATATTAAGGTCACACAAGAGGAGAATTAGTGATTTAGAGAATTAGAACTAAATAAAAAGGAAAATTTGAAGAAATGAAACAAATTGGAAAAGTTGCATTCCATTATACTAAGTAAATCAAGTTTTAAATCCTCAATCATCCAATTAGGTATAAATTGAAATTTAAGGTATTCTTACTTAAATCCTTGAAATAAAAATAATTAAAATATAAAAATCAATATTGAATCAGATGGAGCCCATCAAGATTGATAAGATGACTCTTGTTCCATTTGAATATGCCTAATTTGAAGCTGATTAGAAATATAAAAATACATAAGTAAAAATAGTTATAAAGTATTATTTTAATGTAAAGAAAATATATATTTTATATAGTCTAAAATAAATTAAGGTATTGTAATGTAACCAAACCAATGTGATGTAAACATCACTAAAGAGGAGATTTTTAGTTACATAGTTATATAGCCAAATTGAAGTAAAATACTTAAAAAAATAAGAAAAATTGTAAGGAAAAGTTGCTTTAGAAAATATTAAGGAGGAAAAAATGTAACCATCTTGATTATCAAATTTGCAACAAATTGAAATACCTCATAAAGTGAGAAAAATCCTTAGAAAATATTTTTTAAAATATTAAATGAATATTTAATTAGATAGAGCTCACTAATATGACTCTAATGAGGTTTGTTTCATCATGATCGATGCTCATTTAAAATTCCTTTGAATTATAAAAATTAATTAAATATAAATAATAATAAATTATTATTTCATATTAAGTAAATTTATAATTTTGAAACGAAATAAATTGAAGCAATGCACTATAATATAATGAAAGTGATGTTTAGGTCACATGAGAAAAGAATTAAAGTTTCACAGCACTTTAACCAATTCAAATTAAAAACTTTGAAGAAATGAGAAATATTGTGTAGGACAGTTACATTTTAAGATGCTAAATAGACAAAGCATAAAGTTCCCAAGCATCAAAGTATAAACAAACCAAAATGATACATAAAACATGACAAAACACAAGAAAAGTTATAAAAAAAATATTTTATTAGATAGAGATAGTAAAAACAAGTCTAATAATATTTATTTCATCTCAATTTCACCTAGTTCAGAATTACTATGACTTACGATTATAAACTGACAAAAGAAATAATAAATTATTATTTTAATATCAAGTATATACATATATATATATATATATATATGAAAGTTGAAATAAGATAAGTTGAAGAAATAAAATATAGATGCAAATGAGACACCAAAGCAAATTTAAAGTTACATAATAATACAACCAAATCATAGAAAACATATTTTAGGAAACGAGATAAGTTATAAATGAAAAGTTCCATTCTAAGATACTGAAGAGATGAGGGTAAATCCTCGATCAAAAAATCAGATATAAATTGAATGGTTTTGTAAAGTGCACTACGAGCAATGGTAATAAAATTTTTAAAAAATTTAAAATTAAATATTTAATTAGATATAGTGCACCAACTCAAGTTTAATGATGTTGTGTCATCACAATTATACCTTGTTTAAAATTACTATAAATTACCAATACAAACAAGTATAACTATCAATAATATTTTATTATAGTATAAATTAAATATATGTTAAAGAGTTAATGAAATAAATTGAAGCAACCTAATATAAAAAAATCAAAGTGATACAAAAGTTATAAAAGATGTGAATAGTGTTTCATATTAGTAAAAAAAATTAAAGCAAAAAGTTTAAAAAATGATATAAATTTTACTAGAAAATTGTATTCCAAGATACTAAAGAGATAGTATGTAACATACTCGATTATCAAATTAAGTATGAATTAGATTGTCTTGTAAAGAAATCAAAATTTTAAAAAATAAGCTATTTAAAAGTATAAAAATGAATATTTAATTTAATAGAACTCATCTAAATGACTTTAAAGATGTTTTTTGTCTTCATTAGACTACATTTTAAAATCGTATGTATTATAAAAAATATAAATAAAAGTAATAAAAAATTTATTTTTGTTATATATATATATTATAAGTAAAATGAGATAACTTAATGTAATGTAGAATAGCTAAGTTGAAGTGATGTAAAGGTAATACAAAAAGAGAATTAGTAGTTCTTGGTAATGTAACAAGTTAAAGCAAAAAGTTTGAAGAAAAGATATATATTATCGAGGAAACTTAAATTCAAAGATACTAAGTCAAATGAGTGTGACATCCTCAATCATTAAATAAATTAAGAATCAAATTGACTTGTAAAACTTATCTATACTTAAGAAAATAAAATATTTAAAAATATATTAACAAATATTTAATTTAAAAGGCTTACTGAGATGAGTCCATTGATATATTTTAAAACTAAGACCTTATTCAATGACTTTTTTCGTCTAGATTGGAGCTTCAATAGAATTATTATGAATTTTGAAATTAAATGAGCATAAATAATAATACATTTTTAATATAATATCTAGTAAATATGCATTAATGATGAAATGAGATAAATTGTGGAAATCTAATATAATTAAATCAAAGATATATAAAGTCATATGAGAGAAGATTTTGAGTTACATATTAATATAATAAAATAGAGCAAAAAATGAAAAAAGAGAGAAATTATAAATAAAAGTTGCATTTTAAGATACTAGGAAGATAGAGTGCAATGTCCTTAATCATTAAATTAAGTATAAATAAAAATATCTTTCAAAGCATGCCAAAACCATCAAAGATAAATCATTTAGAAATATAAAAAATGAATATTTTATTGATACAACACTTAGAAATTCTATAAATTACAAAAATAAATAAGCATAAGTAATAAACTAAATTTATAATTAGGTGTATGTATTTATATATTGTAACTAAAATGAGACAACTTAAACTAATGTAGTATAACCAAGTTAAAGCAATGTTAAGGTCACATTAAAGAAGGATTAGAATTTCATAGTAATATTACAAAAATAGTTAAAGAAAAGAGATAAATTACATAGAAATATTGAATTCTAAGAAACAAAGGCGATCAAGTCAGACATTCTTATTCATCAAATTAGTATTAATCAAATTTTCTTCTAAGTTATGTTTAAATTTATCAAAAATAAATATTTTAAAATATATAAATAAATATTTTAATAAAAAGAGCTCCTTGAGACAAGTCCAATGACATTTGTTTCAGCTTAATAAGAACTCGTTTAGAATTATTGTGAATTACAAAATTAAATATGGATAAATAATAGTAAATTCTTATTCTAACATAAAGTGAATATATATTAAAGCTAAATTTATAGTTGAAACTTACAAGAAATGACATAAATCATAAAAGAATTTTTTATTCCAGGGTACTACGATGATCAAACATAACATACTTGATGATGAAATTTTATACAAATCAAAATACCTAATAAAACAAGTCATAATCTTGCAAAAAATGATTAAAAATATAAAAATAAATACTAAGTTGGATTTAACTCTTTAAAATTAGTCTAATAATATTTATTTCATCTTAATCAGTTCTCCTTTATAATTACTTTGAATTACTAAAACAAATAAGTATAAATAATAATAAATTATTATTTTAATATTAAGCAAATATGTAATAAAATAAAAGTAAAAAATTGAAGTAATACAATATAAATTATCAAAGTAAAATGTTTGAAAAAAAAGATAAATTGCACATAAAATTTGTATTCAAAGATACTAAGGAGAACAAATATATTATCCTAGATAATCAAATTAAATATGAATTGAAGGAATACAAAGTTAACCAAAATCCTATAAAAAAATTCCAAAAAATTAAAAAAATATATTTAATTTGATAGAGATCATTTAGACGAATCCAACAATATTTGTTTTGTACCTTTCAAATCATCATTCTAATTAAAATGAATTATAAAATTAAATAATGCTAAATAATAACATATTATTATTTTAATATTACACAAATAAATATTAAGTTGAAATGAGATAAATTTTTACAATTTAAAATAAAAAAAATGAAATTAATATAAAGCTCACACGTGAGTAGTTCTTAAGTTATATTTTAATATAACCAAATCAAATTAACAAATTTGAAGAAATGAGATTAATTATATTAAAAGATTTCAATCCAAAGATTAAAAGGGAATGATTATAACATTTTAGATCCTCAAATATGTTACAATCAGAAATGTCATGTAAAACATATGAAAAGTCTAGAAAAGAAAATATTTAAAAATAAAAAAAAATAAAAAATTATTTGATAGAGCTTATCGAGAAAGGTTTAATTACATTTATTAGGTCTTGATTAGAGCTCATTTTGAGTCCTTACTAATTACAAAATTAATTGAACATAAATAATAATAAATTATTATTTTAATTTTAAGTTTATAGATATTAAAACTAAAATAAGATAAATTAATGTAATGTATATAACCAAACAAAAGTACTTTAAAAGTCACATGAAAGAAAATTTGAAGTTACATATAACATAAGCAAATGAAAGCGAAGAATTTGAAAAAATAAGATAAATTATTTGAGAAAGGTTCATTCAAAGATGCTAAGAAAATAAAGTGTAACACTCTTGATTGCCAAATAATGAATGAATCAAAATGTCTCAAAAAACATGACAAATTCTTAGAAAATAAATATTTAAAAATATAGACATGAAAACACAAATTCATAGAGCTTATTAGAGCAAATACAATGATATTTCATTCATCTCAAGTGATCCTCTTTTGACATTTCTATAAATTAAAAATAAATAAATAAGCTTAACTAAAAACTAAATATTATGCAATATTATGGAAATAAACATGAAAGATTATGTGAGATAAATTGATGTAATATAATATAATGAAAACAAAGACATGTGAGGTCACATATGGGAAGATTTAGGATTATAAAATAATATAACCAAACGTGAACAAAAAATTTGAAATAAGATAAATTATATAGTAATGTTGCATTCCAAGATACTTAGAAGATCAAGTTTAACATTCTTGATTATCAAATTAGGTATGAATTGTAATGTCTCATGAAACGTTCAAAATCTTGTGTAAACAATTTTTTTGAAAACAAAAAATAAATATTTAATTGAATGGAGCTCATAAAGATAAGTTTGATTACATTTGGTTGATCTCAATGAACATTATTCATAATATTAAAAATACTAAAGTAAAATAATAAAATTTATAAAAATTATTTTTAAGTTAAGTAGCTATATATTGAAATGAAAATGTAATAAATTGAAGTAATATAGTACAAAAACATTAAAGGCCTAGAAGAGTCGCCTAAGATAAGATTTTGAGTACCATATTAATATAAAAATGTTATAACAAAACATTTGAAGAAATCAAATAAACTATAAAAGAAAGTTGATTTTTAAGATACTAAAGAGCTTGACCATAAAGTCATCAATCATCAAATAAAGAACAAATCTAAATGTCTCATAAAATCTAATTAAATAATTAAAAAAATTGAAATATAAAATTGAATTTGTTTGTTTAGATAAATTTTGTCTAGACAAGTGCAACAATATTTTTTTCATCTTAATCAAATCACTTTGGGAGTTATCGTGATTTAGAAAATTAAAAAAATATCAATAATAGTGAATTGTTATTTTAAAATTAAGTTAATACATATTAAAGCTAAAGGAAGATAAATTAAAGTAATGTAATGTAACAAATCAAAGACATATAAAGTTTAAATAAAAAAAGAATTAGAGTTTCACATTTGTATAATCAAATCTAAGTAGAACACTAAAGAAATCAGATAAATTATATTGAAAAGTTGTACTATAAAAATTAAGAAGATTGAGTATAATATCTTAAATTATCAAATTATTTACAAATCAAAATACCTTGTAAAGCATGTCAAAACCTCATAAAATAAAATATTAAATATAGATAAATATAAATTAGTATTAAAATTGATAGAGGTGATTGAGATGAGTTTAACAAATTGTTTTCCTCTCCATTTGGCATCATTTGAAACTACTATGAATTTCCAAAAAAGAAAGGAAAAATTAAAAAAAAATAATTGGTATTTTAATATTAGGAAAATATTTGTTAAAGCTAGAATGGGATCAATTGAAGAAATGTAATATAAAAAAATCAAAATGATCTCATGGTTACATTAGAAGAAATTTGGAGTTACACAGTAATAAAATCATATCAAACAAAAAAGTTTTAAGAAATGAGATAAAATGTATATGAATGGTTTATTCCAAAATACTAAGAAGGTCGAGCAAAACATCCTTTATGAACATGTCTAGTATGAGTCTAAGTGTCTCATAAAAGATGGAAAACCATAGGGAATAATGTATTTAAAAATAAAAAATAAATACTTAATTGGATAAAGTTCACCAAGATGTATTCAATGATGTTTTTTTATCTCAATGAGACCTTATTTAAAATTATAGCAAGTTACGAGAGTAAATAAGCTTAAAAAATAACAAAATATTATTTTAATATTAAGTAAATATAAATTATTTCTAAAATAAGATAAATTGAAGAAGATTAATATAATGAAATCAAAACAATATAAAGTCATAAAAGAGGAGAATAAGGTTTTGTAAAAATATATACAACAAAAGAAAACACTTAAAAATTTGTGTTAAATTTTATAACAAATTTACTTTACAAGATACTAAGAAGATTGAGTATAACATCATCTATCTTTAAATCAGGGATGAATAGAAGTGTTTCAAAAAGAATTTCAAAAGCCTAAGAAAATAATTTAGAGTTTAAAAATTAATATTTTATTTGATAGAGTACTTCGAGACTATTCAAATGACATTTATTTCAACTTGATCCAATTTCATTTGGAATTACTGTGAATTACTAAAATAAATAAGTATAAATAATAACACAAATTTATTTTTGTATTATGTAATTATATGTTAAAGATGAAATGAGGTAAATTCAAGCAATGTAAAATAACCAAATAAAAGTAATATAAAGTTCTCATAATAGAAGATTAGAGTTCATAATTATATTGTTACACCCCATTTTTCCTAGGCTGATTTTTGGCATACATTTTTTTTTTTTTTTTTTTTTTTTATAGACAGCTCAGATCGTCCCATACCAACCTGAGTAGCCTACGAAAACATAGGATATAACACATCATTACACACCTACTTTCCTTAACAATGTGGATCCCATCTCCCGGGTACACCGTCAAATCAGGTTCATGACTCCTGAATTAACAGATGGACTCGCGCAATGTTACTCCTACTAGACCCAATACTCCTAACCCATACCGGTAGGAGAACCGATCTAATAGAAGTCTGAACCCCCACGGTTAAGTTCCATAGTCATGTAATGACCTCACCATCAAACAAAAAGATATATAACATCCACAATAAAATATGGCACTCCACACACCATACTCCAAGACAATAAAATAAAACAGTGAATGAAACTACATCACAAGAATAAGATCCAAGTCCAACAAGTGTAATATTATCCAACCAGACATAAGTCAGAATTACCCTCACATATTACATGACATATGAGAGTAACAATCTCATTAAATACATCCAACAGCAACAATCATCTAACCAGAATATCTCAGACAATCACCAATCAGAAATCCTTCACAAGCCTGCTGACCACGATCCCACCTAATCCGGTAGCGTCAAGTCTGCCGAGCCACTGAAAATATATAATACAGGAATGAGCTACGCCCAGTAGGAAAGTCAGCTAGTAAAACTCACATGCAAGAGAAGGATAATAGCAAAAATACAGGAATACAGCATAACAATGTACGGTGGATAGGCACTCTCAGTCCCAGACTCCGACCAACCACAGCCACCCTAGTCACACCAGAGTAGCTCTCCTCTGGGCTACCAGGCAACGTGCCAGTGGGAACGCCCATCTCGAAACACGCATGGCGCCTAAGCACCCGACACCGCAGTGTCTCTCGTCAATCAATCTCCTGGAGACTACAGACAGATCCAGTCACATAATCTCTAGCCAACGTGAGACACCCCTGCCACCCTAAGGCGCGCAGGCCTACACACTTGGCTAGCCACTGCGAGACACCCCTGCCACCCTCAGGCGCGCAGGCCTACACACATGGACCAGGAGAGATTGACTCAGCCACCGTCCCAAGGAGTCCTCTACCAACAACTTCCATAGAAGCTCACGCCCCTACAGTCATTGCCAATCTCTAACTCCAAGATTCGGCAACATGTGTCCAGGTACAACAAGGCGTATACCAGTCTACATGTATACTGTGGAAGCTAAGTCCGAACCGCACAGTTACCTACCACAACTACCCTAAAACATCATATAGGGTCTATAGTAGTCCGGTCCAATATGCCAATCCATGAAATATGCCAATACTGAATAAACTGACTCAATCCATGCCGTTGCCATCAAAGCAACACAATTGTCAATTACTGACTGTTCTGGTAGCATCCGTGTACCATACCTTTGTCTGACTGTTTCCAGCTGTACTGTCATCAGTGATAACATTTTTTCCCCACTTCAGGAAATTTGTTCTTTACCCACTGTTCTCTAGAATTTTCGAAATTTCTCATTTCCAAGTTTTCTGATTTTCCTTGAATTTCCTAAATGTAAATAATTCCTAAAACTCAATTATCGAGTTTTTCCTAAATTTGAAATATCAAATTTTGCATTTTATCCATTTTTTTCCAAAATTCGGAATAATTCCCCGAATTTAAAATTTTGCTATTCACTATACCGCGCCGAATCCCCTGAATCGCATCTTGCCACCGGTTCGGGCTTTCATGCTGAACCAAACCCCGCCGGTCAGTTATTAATCCGAAATTCAGCCGACGCTTATATATAATATTAATGATTAATATTATTATTATTCTCTTAATAATTCAACTAATCCCTAATTAATCCTTAATTCGTCTCCTTCCTTCGCCCGTCGTCCGCGAAACCCTAGCCGCCGCAATAGCCGACCAATACGATCATTCCGTCGATTTCCGGCGACTGCGTACAAGGAGAACATGTTCGTACTATCCTAATGTTCCAATAATGTCGCTAATTTCCTAAGGTTTAAATCAAGTTTTCCGCCGAGCAGTTTCGTCTAATCCTCAAGTTGACAATTCACGAAATTATAGTTCTAGCATTATACAATCATATTAACATGAATAAAGTGGCATATTTAAATCCTCATGCTTGGTAATTTTCCAATTTCGGCGAAACAAATTAACGTCCCGAAAACCCTAACATGCAATTTTCGATAATTTGTACAATTAGCTTCAAAAATCACATTCGCATGCTTAGATAGAGATTTGCAAACTAATACATGCTTCAATTTGCTAATTATCTAATTTAAATATCTGAAATTCCTACCTCGAAGACGCCGGCGACGGTGAAGCTCGTCCGCAGCTCGCCGCAGCTCCTCGCCGAACGAATTTGGTCTCAAACGACTCTCCTCGGTCTCGTGGATCTCCGGGCACAAAAAGCCCCTTGCCAGGCCGCCGGAATCACGCGCCGTACGCCGGGAATTTCCTCGCTATCGCCGTCGAACGAAAACCCTATTCGCTGCTTCGCGAGGGTTTTTATACCCCGGGCCGACACGGTGAACCCGTTACGCGTTCGACACGTTTTCGACACGTGAGCACCCGATACGCGCTGTCGACACGCTATCCACACGGTAAGCACACAATACGCGCTGTCGACACGCTATCGACACGGTAAGCACCCGATCAGCCGGTTCGATCTCACCCGCCGATCTCGACCGTCCGATCCGCTTATTAGAATGCACACGCAAACTCACCCGGCGAACCGCCTCCGCCTCCGCTGAACCGTTCCGGTCCGGTTCACGCGCGATAAAAAAAACGATTTCCGGTTTAATTTAATTAGATTTTCGAATTTCTAAAAATCTAATAAATCCAATTAAATAGGGAAAATTAATTAAAAATTCCTCGGTGCTCCGAAAAATTCCCAAAAGATTTCAGAAATTCCAATAGCCTACAATTGAGTTCCTGGCTCATCCTACTGTCGATTCGAAATCATCTAAGCCACAATTAATTTATTAAAGATCAAATACATAAAATTTTACCGGGTATAACATATATAGCCTAATGAAAGAAAAAAAATTGAAAAGAATATTATAAATGTACCAAAAATCTAGAATATAAAATAATTAAAAATATAAAAATTCAGGGAAATAGCTCATTGAGATACGTTTAACATCCTTTGTTTTGTGGCTATAGGATCTCATTTGGTGTTACAATGAATTACCAAATTAAAAAAACAAAATAAGAAAAATTACTACATAGAAATTAAGTAAATATACGTAAAATTTGAAATTAGATAAATTAAAGAAATATAATTTAACTAAATCAAAGCAATGTAATACTTGCATGAGAAGAGATTTAGAGTATCATTATAGTATAACCAAATCAAAACAAAAAACTTTTATGAAATGAGATAAATTCAATAGAATAGTTTCATTATAACATACAAAGGAGATCAACTATAGACCCCACAATCATGAAAAATAGTACGAATGATAATATCTCATAAAGCTCTGACAAAATCAAGAAAATAAAATATTTTAAAAATATAAAAATAAATCTTTAGTTGGATAGAGCCTCACAAGATGGGTCTAATGATATTAATTTTATTTCTTATCAAACATTGTTTGGAAAAATTCTAATTTTAAGAAACTAAATTGGCACAAAAAAGTAAATTTTTATTTAAATATTAAATCAATAAATGTAAAAGCTAAAATAAGAAAACATTATAGTGTTATATAACTAAATCAAAGTAATGTAAAGGTCAAACAAGAAAAAAATTATAGTTTCATAGTAATATATCAAAATCAAAGCAAAACATGAATAGAAATAAGATAAATTACTTAGGAAAGTTTAAATTCAAGACATTAAAAACATTGAGCATATGTCCTTGTTTAACAAATAAGGTATGAATCAAAATATCTTATAAGCACTGCAACAATCCTAGAAATATTTTACATCTCGATTGTGTCTCGCTTAGAATTTCATGAAATTTCTAAAGCAAACAAGCATGAAGTCTAATGAATAAATATTCTAATCATAATTTATATATTAAACCTAAAATTATGTCATCCTCGATCATCAAATCAAGTACAAATAAAAAAATCTTATAAAGTATGCAAAATCCCTCGATAATAAAAAATGTTAAATATAAAAATAATTTAATTGGATAGAGTACATCAAGACGAGTATAATAAACATTTTTTGTTTTGATCAAATGTCATTTATAATTTTTATGAATTGCAAAGAAAATAAGCATAAATTATAACAAACTGTTGTTTAATATTAAGTAAATCTATACAAATGTTAAAATGAGATATTGTGAAGTACTATATTATAATAAAATGAAAGTGATGCAAAGGTCACAAAAGATGTAATTTAGAGTTACATAGTAATATAACTTATTCGAAATGAGAACTTTGAAGAAATGGGATAAATTGTGTGTTAATATTTTATTCCAAGATACTAAGGAGGTCGAGTGTGATAATTCATCAAATCAAGTTGCAATTGAAACATTTTCTAACAAGAGAAAGATCTTAGAAAATAAAACATTTTAAAAAATAAAAACAAATATTAAATTTAATAAAGCTCATTGAGTTGTGTCTAATGATATTTGTTTTATCTTTATTAAATGTCATTTAGAATTTCTTTAAATAACCAAAGAAAATAAGAATAAAAATAATAAATTATTTTTTATTATTAAATAAATATGTATTTAGGTAATATAATTAACCAAATCAAAGTGACATAAAGGTCACATTAGATAAATTATATAAGAAATGAGATAAATTAGAGTTACATGATAATATAACTAAATCAAAACAAAAAAATTCTAAGAAATGAGATAAATTATATAAGAAATTTGTATTCAAAGATACTAAAGAGATCAAATATAACCTCTTCGATCATTCAATGACATACAAATCAAAACAACTCATAAAGTCTATCAAAACCAAACAAAACAAAATATTTAAAAAATTAAAAATATATATTTAATTAGATAGAGCTTATTGTGATGAGTCCAATTTCGATAGTTTAATCTCAAATGGATATTATTCTGAATTATAAAAGATTAACAAAATAAATATACTAAAAAGTTACTAAATTATTATTTTAATCTTAAGTAAATATATATTTAACATGAAATTAGATAAAATGAAGGAATGTAATATAACCAAATCAAATTAATGTATAGGACATAAGAGAGTAGAAATATAATTTCATAGCATTATAAAAAAATCAAAGCAAAAAATTATAAAAAAATGAAATATATTATATAAGAAAGTTATATTCAAAGTTTCTTAGGGGAGAGTGTAAAATCTTAGATTGCTAAATTAGGTACGACTTGTGATGCCATCAAGCATGTCAAAATGAAAGAAAAAAATTTAAAAATATAAAAAACAAAAATTTAATTCCATAGAGTACATGGAGTTTTGTCCAAAACATTTGCTTTGTATCGATCAGACCTCGTTTAGAATTATGTTGAATTATCAAAATAAATAAGTATAATTAATAATAATTTATTACTTTAATATTAAATACATTTATATTAAGGCCCAAATTACATAACTTGAAGCTATCTAATATAACAAAATATAAGTTATACATAAGTCATATTAGAGGTGATTTATAGTTAGTAATATTTCCAAATCAACGAAAAACAAGTTTAAATTAGATAAATTTTGTAAGAAAGCACATTTCAACCTACTAAGGAGATCAAGTGTAACATCATTGATATCAAATTAAGTAGAAATCAAAATGACTCATAAAATAAGCCAAAACCCTTAAAAATAAATTTTTTAAAAATATAAAAGTAAATATTTAATTAAATAGAACTCATCAAGTCTAGCATAATGTTGTTTGTTTTTATCTTGATTAGATCTCATTTGGAATTACTATGAATTACCAAAGTAAATAATCATAAAAGATAATTTATTATTGTTTCAAAATTTTCTAAATATATATTAAAATTAAAATGAGATATATTGAAGCAATGTAATGTTACAAACTTAAAATGATATATAGGAAACGTGATAGGAGATTTAGCGTTACACATTAATATAATAAAATCAATGTAAAAAGATTTGAAGAAGCAACATAAATTATACATGAAGGTTTAATTCCAAGATACTGAGGACATCTATAAAATATCCTCGATAATTAAATTAGTTATTAATTAAAATTTCTAGTAAGATGTGACAAAACTTTAGAATATAAAATATAAGAAATATAAAAATTGATACATAATTAGATAAAGCTCATTTAATTGAGTTCAACATTGTTTACTTCATCCTGATTGGAAGTCATTTTGAAATACTGAGTATTTTGGGAATGTTTTGTTTGTTTTTTAATTCTATAAACCTTATTGTAAATAATTTGATTCCTCATGAGATTAAGTAATAACAAGTAAAATATGGGAGTGATTATATGATTGTGGCTATTGTTGATGGTTAGACTATTAGGTTTAGAGGCTTAACAATTTATGAGGAGTATCAAGGTCATGGGTTAGGGCTAAAGGTTATTAAAATATAAAATGAATTTTTTGATGTCATATGCTTGTGTTGGTCAAACTCTTGCCTCCATATGGATTTGTTAGCAATAAGCTTGTGACAAATTGCTAACTTAATATTTATAAAACTTGATCCCTTAAGTTGTATCTTAAATCCTAAGATTAATAAATTTTGGATAATATATTAGTTTCTTAATCATTTGAGTCATATGTTACACAAATTCATCCAATAATAACCTCATAACAAAGAATAAACTTTTTCTAGCATCATCTAAAATCAAATTGGATTATCCAATAAAATTACAAGATAAATAAAGGACATATACTCGCTTAAGTTTTTTAAGGATGTTATCGAAGTTTCATAATGCATGAATTATATATTAGATAACTTGATTCTTTCTTATGAGCTAGGTGACAAAAACAAAAAGGTGAGGTGTTGATTTTGTGATTGTTGCTATTATTGATTAACAAGCTGTTGGGTTTTAGGGTTTAAAGATTTTTAATAGGACTATTAGAATTATTTGTTAGAGCTCAAAGTTGTTAAAATACCAAGCCAACTTTTTAATGTCATAAGCTTTTGTTGGTCAATCTCTTGCTTCCCCATAGTTTTGCTAACAATAAGCTCGTGACAAAAAAGCTAACATGGGATTTATAAAATCTTAACCCTTAAGTGATGCCTTTAAATATCAAATTAGAGTATTTAGATAATAGAGTTGTTTTGTTTTATTTTAGGTTTGCATTATACAAATAAATTTTCCTACACGTTAAATTTAAATGTAAGCTCATGACGATGAGTAAAATTTTGCCAACAATATTCTAATTCAATTTGGCAATAACACTATAAGGAAAAGAGGGGACATATGATTGATAAGGGTTTTAGTGATGTTATGATAGCTTCTAACCTTTGAGCCATGTTTTAGATAACTTGATTCCTCTAGATGGTTAAGTGATAATAAAAATAAATGGAGAGTTGATTATGTGATTTTTGCTTTTATAAATTGATAACACTTGGGTTTAAGGCCAAAAAAATGTTTAGGACTGTTAAGATTTTGGATTAGAGGTTAAGGTTGTTGAAATATCATGCCAATCTTTTTAATGTCATAAGTTTGTGTTAGTCAAACCTATGCCTCCTCATAGATTGCTAACAATAACCTCATGAAAAAAAAACCTAATATTAGATTTATAAAATCTTAACATATAAGCTATATCTTTAAATCTCAAAAATGTGTATTTGGATATTAGATTTTTATAATTACTTGACCATTGTGTTACGTAAATTGTATTTAGATATTAGATTTTTATAATTACTTGAGCATTGTGTTACATAAATTCATTGTTCTAAACTTTCAAGTAAAATATATGCTCATGATGAAGAGTGAAATTTTACCAACATCATCCAAATTTAAATTAGTAATTTAATTTCAATTCAATGAGGGGGCATATAGTAGATTAAGTTTTAGTGATGTCATATTAAATTTGTAATCCTTGATCCTTGTTTTAGATAACTAAAATTTTTCTCATGGGTTAAGCAAAAACAAAAAAAGATGGAGAATTGATTATGTGATTCTAATTATTGTTAATGGATAGGTTATAAGGTTTAGGGGATTAAAGATGTTTGTTAAAACTTTTAGAATTATGGTTTAGGGTTTAAGGGCTTAAAGATGCTTATTAGAACTTTTAGAATTATGGTTTAGTGCTTAATGTTTTTGAAATACTATTTTAGTTTTTTAAGGTCGTAAGCTTGCAATAATCAAGCCCATGTCTTTCAGTGGATTTGCTAACTATATGCTTGTGACAAAAATGCTAACATAGAATTTATAAAACCTTAATTTTGATGTTATATCTTTAAATCCAATTATAATATATTTCAAAAACTAGATTAATTTCTTAATCATTTTAGCATTGAATTATACATATATTCTTTTATACTTTCAAGTCAATAATAAGCTCATGACAAATAGTGAACACTTTTCAATGTAATTCAATTTGAAATTGGAATCTATTCAATAAAAGTATAAGCCGAAGAGCTTTGCTTGACTAGTGTTATAAGAATGTTATGTTAGTTTTCTAGTCCCATGAACTTTGTTTTTGATAAATTAATTTCTCTCCATTGATTATGTGATAATAAGAAAAAGATGTAGAGTTAATTAGTGATTGAGGATACTATTAATTGATATGTTATTAGGTTTAAGAGATTCAAGAGTTTTGTTAGGTGTATTAGGATTGTAGGTTAGGAGTTAAGATGTTGAATTACTAGGATAGTTTTTTAAGATAGTAAGTTTGTTCTGGTCAAACCTATGCCTTCTTATGGATTTGTTAGCAATAAGTGCATGATAAAAAAAACTAACTTATGATATATTAAACTTTAAAATTTAATCTATATCACTAAACCTTATATTAGTGTATTTGGGATATTAGATTCATTTCTAGATCATTTGAGCTTTGTGTTACCCAAATTCATTATTTTGCACCTTCAAGTTAATAATAAGTTCAAGAAAAACGTTAAAATTTTACTACAATTATCTAAATTTAAATTAGAAATTATCTAATAAAATTAGAAAAAAAAAAGAAAATATATAGTCAATTGGGGTTTTAAGGTTGTTATTTTAGTTTTTTTATTCTCATAAGCCTTGTCTTAGATAAGTCAATTACTGCTAAATCTTATTTATGGGTTAGATGAGAACAAGGAGGTGGAGAGTTGATTACATCAATTATTAATGATAGGTTATTATGTTTAAGGGTTTTAAAGTTTTTATCAGAAGTATTAGAATTATAGGTTAGGACTTAAAGATTGTTCAAATAAGATGCCAATTCTTTAATATTACAAGTTTGTACTAGTCAAACCCATGCCTACCCATGGATTTGCTAACAATGAGCTCTATATAAAAAAAATGTGACTTGTGATTTACAAAACCTTAACCATTAAATTATATCTTTAAATCTCATATTAATATATTTGGGATATTAGATTAGTTTCTTAATTATTTGATCCTTGTAGTATTCAAATCTATTTTTTTATACTTTGAAATAGAAAATAAGCTTAATAGAAAAAATGAACGTTTACTAATATCATCTAAAATTAAATTAAAAATTATCTAATAAAATTATGAGATAAAGATGGAACATGTAGTTGAATATGATTTTAAAGATGTGTTATTTTTTTAATCCATGAACATTATTTTAGATAACTCTATTTCTCTTCATGGAAGAGATAAAAATAAGAAAAGGATGGTTTGTTTATTATGTAAGTTATTGTTAATGAATTGGGTATTGGGTTTAAGAGACTAAAGAGTTTTCCTAGGATTATTAGGATTATTGTTCAATTCTCAAAGTTTTTAAGTACTTGGTGAATTTTTTAATTTTGTAAACTTGTTATAATCAAACTGATGCCTTCTAGTGGATTTTCTAATAACATGATTTTGAAAACAACTTGGGATTTATAAAATCTTAAATCTTAAGTTATATCATTAATCCAAAGATTAGAGTATTTATGATACTAGATTTGTTTCATAATAGCTTGAGCCAAATGTTATATGAATTCATTCTTCTATAATTTCAAGCTAATAATAAGCTCAAGACAAAGAGTAAACTTTTACCAATATCATCTAAATTCAAATTAGAAACTATCTAATAAAATTATAAGCTAAGAATAGTACATGTTGATATAATAAGTCAGCTTTTTAATGTTATAAGTTTGTGTTAGTCAAACCCATGCCTCCCTATGGATTTGTTAACAATAAGCTCATGAATAAAAAATTGACTTGTGATTTATAAAAGCTTAACCATTAGCTATATCTTTAACCTCATTTTCATATATTTGGGATACTAGATTGATTGTTCGAGTTTTATGTTATACAAATTTATTTTTTTATACTTTAAAGTTAATAATAAGTATATTAGAAAGAGTGAACTTTTACTAACATCATCCTCATTCAAATTGAAAATTGTCCATTAAAATTATAGGGTAAAGAGAGAACATACTACTTGATTAGAGTTTTAAGGAAGTTATGTCAGTTTTCTAAACCATGAACTTTATTTTAAAAAACAAAATTTCTCCTTATAGACTATTATTAATGAATAAGTTCTTGGGTTCAAGGGCCTAAAATTTTTTTTAAGACTATTAAGATTATGGATCAATGCTAAATATGTTTTGAAATACCAAGTCTATTTTTAATGTTGTATGCTTGTGCTAGTCAAACCTATGCCTCCCAGTGGATTTGCTAATAATACGCTCATGAAAAATTAGTTCACTTGGGAATTATTTAACCTTAGCCCTTTAATTATATTTTTAATTAATAAATTGGTTTATTTTTCATATTAGATTAGTTTGTTAATTAATCTTTGTGGTATACAAATCTATTCTTCTACACATTCAAGTCAACAATAAAGCCATGACGAAGATCAGACTTTTATTAGCATAGTAAAAATTCAAGTTTGAAACAATCCAAGAAAAGTTTAAGGCATGGAAGGAACATGAACTCTATTAGAAACTATCTAATAAAAATATGCTCACAACAAGTGAACTTTTATTTTTGTCATCCAAATTCATATCGGAAACTATTTAAACATATACAACGCAAAGAGAAAACATATACTCGATTAGGATTTTAGAGATGTTGTGATAGTTTTTTAATCCCATGGATATGTTTTAGATAACTTGAATCCTCTTCTTGGGGTAAATGATAAGAAGAAAATGGTGAGCAATAGGTCAAGTGATTGTGGCTATTATTAATGGATAGACTATTAGGTTTAGAGCTTAAAAATGTTTTAGGTTAAGACTTAAGTTTGTTGAAATAACAAATCAATTGTTTAATGTTGTAACCTTGTGTTAGTCAAACCCATGCCTCCTTATGGATTTGCAAACAATATGCTCATGATAGAAAATCTAAACTTGAGATTTATAAAACTTTAAACATTACGATACACATTTTGACATCAAAATAATATAATTTAGATATTAGATTAGTTTCTTAAATGTTTAAGCTATTTGTTATGCAAATTGATTCATCTAACCTTTCCAATCAATAATAAGCTTATGTGAAAGAGTAAACTTTTATTAGGTTCACCCAAATTCAAATTGTAAACTATCCAATAAAATTATAATGTAAAAAAGGAAACATATACTTGATTAGAGTTTGAAGGATATTATGTTAATCTTTTGCTCCCATGAACCTTATTCTAGATAACTCGATTCCTCTTCATGTGTTAGGTGTCAACAAGAAGGAGGTGGGGAGTTGATTGTGTGATTATAGTTATTGTTAATGGATTGACTACTGGGTTTTAAGGGCTTAAAAATTTTTTTTAGAATTTTAAGTTAGAGGTTTTTGAATTACTAAGTTTTTAATATCATAAACTTATGTTACTGAAGCCCATTCCTCTTTATGGATTTGCTAGCAATACACTTGTGACACAAAAGCTAACTTGGGATTTGTAAGACCTTAATTGTTAAGCTATATATTTAAACATTATATTAGTATAATTTGGATACTATATTAGTTTATTAATCAATTGGGCTTTATGTTATACAAATCCATTCTTCTATATTTTCAAGTTAATAATAAGCCAATGTAAAAAACTTAATTTTAATAGTATCATCCATGTCAAAATTGGAAATTATCTAATAAAATTATAAGATAAGAGAGAACATACTTAATTAGGATTTTAATGAGTTAGTTTCTTAATCTCATGAACTTTGTTTTAAAAAACTTGATTCCTCCTTATAAGCTAGGTTACAATAAGAACAAAATGGGGAGTTGATTTTATAATTATGGCTTTTATTAATAGATAAGCTATTTGGTTTAGTGACTTGAAAATTTTTGTTAGGATTATCAAGCTTATGGTTTAGGGTTCAAGGTTACAATAATACTTAGTTTTATATTGTAATAAGTTATTACTAGACTAACCCATGCCTATTTATAGATTTACTAATAATAAGCTCATGAAAATAAAGCTAACTTGAGATTTATAAAACCTTAACTTTTAAGCTATATTTTTATACCTCATATTAGTATATTTGGGATATTAAATTAGTTTTTTAATCATTTGAGCATTGTTTTACACAAATCTATTATTCTATACATTAAAGTCCACAATAAGATCATGAAAAATTGTAGCTTTTTCCTGCATAATCCAAAATCAAATTGGAAGATATCAAAAGCAACTACATGATAAATAGGGATCATATACTCTATTAAGATTTTAAGGATGCTATAGTAGTTTTTTAATCCATGAATTATGTATTGGATAACACAATTCCCTTTCATGGGCTAGGTGATAAAACTAAAAATATTAGGAGTAGATTTTGATATTATTTTTATCTTTAATTGATAAGTTATTAGGTTTAGGGGCTTAAAGAATTTTGTTAGGATCATTAGGATTATGGATTAGTGCTTAAAGTTGTTGAAAGTCTAGGCTAGTTTCTCAATGTTGTGTTTGCAAACTTATGTCTCTTTATGGATTTGGTAACAATAATATTGTGACAAAAGAAGCTACCTTATGATTTATAAAACCTCAACCCTTGCATTATATTTATAAAGCTCTAATTAATAGATTGTTAGGTTTTTGAAGATGTTGTAATAGTTTTTAGTCCATGAATTATCTATTGCATAACTCAATTCCTCCTTATGGGCTAGGTGATAAAAATAAAATGCCTGAGAGTTAATTATAATATTATTTATATTGTTAAATGATAAGCTATTAAGTTTAAAGTCTTAAAGGATTATGTTAGAACTATTAGGATTATGGGTTAGAGCTTAATGTTATTAAAAGTCTAGGCTAGTTTCTTAATTTTGTGTTGGAAAACTCATGTCTCTTTAAGGATTTGGTAACAATAAGATCATGAACAAAAAGGTACCTTCTAATTTAGAAAAACCTTAACCGTCACAATATATCTTTAAAGCTGAAGTTAGTAGATTATCGGTAAGAGCTTAAGGTTGTTGAAATTCTAGGTTATTTCTTAATATCGTAAGATTTGTGCTAGTCAAACCTATCCAACTATTATTAATGGATAAGATATTTGGTTTAGGAACTTAATGATTTTTGTTAAAACTATTCAGATTATGGGTTATGGTCTAAGATTTTTTGAAATACCAAGTCAGTTTTTTAATATCGTTAGTTTGTGTTGGTCAAACCCACGCCTCCACATGGATTTGCTAACAATAAGCTCAAGAAAAAAAATTAACTTGGGATTTAAAAAGCCTTAACCCTTAAGCTATAAGTTTAAATCACATGTTAGTGAATTTTAGTTATTATATTTGCTTCTTAATCATATGAGTTTTGTGTTACACAAATCTAGTCTTCTACACTTTCAAGTCAATAATAAACTCAAGACAAAGAGTGAATTTCTACAAGAATAATCCAAAATAAAAATGGAAAATAACTAATAAAATTATAAGTCAAAGAGGGAACATGCACTTGCTTAATGATTTAAGGATGTTAGTTTTCTAATCTCTTGAAATTTATTTTAGATAGATCAATTCGTTCTCATGGGCTAAGTGACAACAAGAAAAAAATAAGGAGTTGTTTATGTGATTATAAATATTGTTAATGGATAGTCTATTGGGTTTAGGTGTTTAAAAAGTTTTTTTCAGAATGTTAGGATTATAGGTTAGGGCTAAAGTTGAAAATACATTATCGATTATATAATGTCATAAGCTGGTGCCATTAACACCCATGCCTCCCCATGGATTTGCTAATACTTAGCTTGTGAGATTAAAGCTAACTTGAGATTTATAAAAGCTTAAACCTTGATCTATAGCTTCAAACCTCATATTATGTATAAGGATATAATTTAGTTTCTTAATCATTTGAAGTTTTCGTTAAAAAAAATTCATTCTTTTATAATTTCAAATCAATAATAAGGTCATGACAATGGATGAACTTTTTGCAACATCATCCAAAATCAATATGGAATGAAGGGACATATATTCGATTAAGATTTTAAGGATGCTATAGTAGTTCTCTAATCTATGAACCATGTATGAGCTAGGTGACAACAATAAAAAGATAAGGAGTTATATATTCAATTGTTGTCATTGTCTTAATAAGTTATTTTTTTTAGTGGCTTAAAGATTTTGTGATTATTAGGATTGGGGGTTAGAGCTTAAGATTGTTGAAATATTGGGCCAATTTTTTAATGTCATAAGCTTATGTTGATAAAATCCACATCTTTAAATGGATTTATTAATAATAAGCTTATGACAAAAAAGATTACTTAGGATTTATAAAACCTCAACTCTTAAGCCATATTTTAAAACCTAAAATTAGTGTATTTTGTATACTAGATAAGTTTCTTATTCATTTAATCTTTGTGTTAAATAAATCTAATTTTCTACACTCTCAAGTCAACAATGAGCTCATGATAAAGAGTGAAATTTTATCAACATCATATAAACTCAAATTAGCAATAAAATTACCAGACAAAGAAGGGACATTACTTGGTTAGGGCTTTAGGGATTTTATGATAGTTTTCTAATCCATAACCGTTTGTTAAAATTAGATCATGATAAAAAGATTACTTAATAAAACTCGTGCCTCTCAATGAATTTACTAACAATAAACTAGTGACAAAAAAGCTGACTTGGGATTAAGTATTTTTGGCATACTATATTTTGTTTCTCAATCACTGGAGCCTTTTTTCACAAATTCATTCTTCTATGCTTTCAAGTCAACAATATGCTTACAAGAAGATATGAACTTTTACCAACATCATCTAAATTCAAATTAGAAACTATCTAATAAAATTAGTAGACAAAGAGAGAAGACATTCTAGATTAATGTTTTATGGATGTTATGTTAGTTTTTTAATCCCATAAATATTTTTATAAATAACTTGATTCCTCTTAATAGGGTTAACAATAGTAAGAAAAAGATGGAGAGTGATTATGTGATTGTGGCTATTGTTAATTGATAGACTAAATAGTTTAAGGTTTTAATAATTTTTGTTAGGAGTATTAGGATTATTAATTAGAGTTGAAGGTTGTTAAAATCTTCAATTACTTTTAAAATATCATACACTTGTGTTAGTTAACCCCTTATTTCTTAATGGATTTGCTAACAACAAACTTGTGATAATAAAGCTAAACTTAACATTTATAAAACTCTAACCCTTAATCTATCTCTTTAAACCTATATTATTGAATTTTGGATATTATATTAGTTTCTTAACCTATTGTGTTATACAAATTCATTCTTCTTTTCTTTTAAGTCAATAATAAACTTATGATAAAGAGTGAAATTTTTGGCACTATCGAAAATCAAATTAGATATTATCCAACAAAAATACAAGGCTAAGAGGGGACATATACTCACTTTAAGTTATCGTAATGTTATGGTACTTTCCTAATACAAGAACTCCATCATCCAAATTCAAATTGGCAATAAACGCACAAGACAAAGAAGGGACATACTCGATTAAGGTTTTATTGATACTATGGTAGTTTTATAATTTTTAAACCATGTTTTAGGCAACTCGATTCCTAATTATGGGCTAAGTGACAACAACAAAAATATGAGAAGTTGATAAAATGATTTTTTGCTTTTGTAAATTGATAGGAAGTTGGGTTTAAGGGCTTAAAGATTATTTTTAAGACAATTAGAATTATCGATTAGAGCTTAAGGTTGTTGAAATACCATGTAAGTTTTTTAATTTCATAAGCTTGTGTTGGTCAAACCTATGCTTCTCCATAGATTTGCTCACAATAAGTTAATGACAAAAAAATCTTAACATAGGATTTATAAAGTCTTAACCATTAGCTATATTTTTAAACATAAAATAAGTGTATTTGGATAGTAAATTTATTTCTTAATTATTTGAGCTTTATATTACATAAATTTTTTTTTTACATTTTCAAGTGAAATATAAGCTCACAATGAATTGTAAAATTTTATCAACATCTTCCAAATTGAAATTAGCAACAAATTTATAGTGCAAAGAGGAGACATATTCGATTAGTGTTTTAGTGATGTTACATTAATTTTTAAATACTTGAGCCTTGTTTTAGATAACTCAATTCTTCCTTATGAACTAGGTGAAAACAAAAAAAAGATATGTGATTGTGGCTATTGTTAATGAATAGGGAATAAGGTTTAGGGGCTTAAAGATATTAGTTAGAACTATTACAATTATGGGTAAAGGCTTAAGGTTTTTGAAATATCAAGTCAATATTTTAATGTCATAAGCTTGTACTAGTCAAACATATGCCTCCTAATAATTTGCTAATAATAAGCTCGTGAAAAAAAAGCTCACTTGAGATTTATAAAATTTTAACCCTTTAGTTATATTTTCAAACTTCAGATTAGTTTATTAGGATGTTAGATTAGTTTTTTAATCATTTGAGTCTTATGTTATATTTTACACTTTGAAATCAATAATAAGCTCATGATGAATAATTAACTTTTTCAATATCATACAAATTCGTATTAAAATCTATCTTATATGGCCATAAACCAAAGAAGGAACATTCACACGACTAGTGTTATAGAGATTTTATGTTAGTTTTCTAATCCTATGAACTTGGTTTTTGATAAAATTGATTCCTCCTCGTTAGTTATATGTTAAAAAAATTGATGAGTTGATTACATGACTGTCACTATTATTAATTGATATACTATTAAGTTTACAAGGTTAAAGCTTTTTGTTATGAGTATTAAGATTGTGGGTTAGGGGATAAGATTGTTGAAATATCATGTTAGTTTTTTAAGATAATAAGCTTATGCTAGTCAAACCCATGCCTCTCCATGGATTTGATACCAATAAGAATGTGATAAAAAATGCTAACTTTGGATATATATATATATATAAAATCTTAACCATTGAGTTGTATCATTAAATCTCATATTAGTCTATTTTGGACACTAGATTTGTTTCAAAATTATTTGAGCTTTGTGTTATCTAAATCCATTATTTTATACTTTCAAATCAACAATAAGCTTAAGATGAAGAATGAACTTTTACCAAGATCATCCAAATTTAAATTCGAGACTATCTAATAAAATTACAAGAAATAAGTGGCAACATATACTTAATTAGGGTTTTAAGGCTATTATGTTAGTTTTTTTATTCCCATAAGCTTTGTCTTAGATAACTCAATTCCTCCTAAATGGCTAAGTGACAACAAGAAGGTGTTGGTTATGTGATTATGGCTATTATTAATTGATATTCTATTAAATTAAATAGCTTAAAAGTTTTTTTAGAAATATTAAGAATATTTGTTAACTTATTGTTGTTAAAATAATAGGTTAGTTTTTAATGTTATAACCTTGTGCTAGTAAAACCCATACCTCCTCGTGGATTTACTAAAAATAAGTTTGGACAAACAAGGTGACTTGTGATTTATAAAATCATAACCATTACACTATATATTTAAATCTCATAACAATACATTTGAGATATTAAATTAGCTTTTTAATCATTTATGCTTTGTGTTATACAATTTATTTTTCTATAGTTTCGAGTCAAAAATAAGCTTAATATAAACAGTGAACTTTTACCAATATCATACATATTCAAATTAGAAATTATTTAAAAAATTACAAGAGAAAAAAAAACATTTACTTAATTAAGGTTTTAGAGATATTATAGTTTTTAATTTATAACTTTATTTTAGATAACTCTATTTCTCCTCACAAGTATTCCAAAAATAAGAAAAAGACAGGACATTTATTATATGTGATTATTGATCATGAATAAGGTTTTATGTTTTGGGGCTTAAAGATTTTTGTTAGGGTTATTAGGATTATCGATCAAGTTTTAAAATTTTTTAAATATCAGGTCAATTTTTTTAATATTGTAAGCTTATTTTCATGAAACCCATGCCTCTTAATAGATTTTCTAACAACAGGATGGTAAAAAAAGGTTTACCTAGGATTTATAAAATCTTAAGTCATAAGTTATATTTTAAATCTCAAATTAGTGTATTTATAACACTAGAGTAGTTACATGACAATTTCAGTCATATCTTTTCCAAATCCTTTCTTTTATAACTTCAAGTCAATGATAAGCTTACAACAAAGAGTGAACTTTTACCAGCATCAACTAAAATTCAAATTGGAAGCTATCTACTAAAATTATAAGCCAAAGATGTAACATGTTCTCTATTTAGTTATAGAGGTTTTCTATTATTTTTTTAATTTTATGAACTTTATTTTAGGTAACTTAATTCCTTCTCATTTGTTCTCTTATGATAAAAAAATGTGTAATTGATTATGTGTTTGTGGCTATTGTTAATTGTTAATTGATAGGTTATTAGGTTTAGGGGCATAGAAAGTTTTATCAAGATTATTAGGATTATAGGTTATGGGTTAAGGTTGTTGAAATACAAGGTTAATGTTTTAATGTCATGAGTTCATGATAGTCAAACTCATATCTCCCCATGGATTTGTTAACATTGAGCTCATAAAAAAAGCTAACATTTGATACATAAAACCTTAATCTATAAGTTGTATTTTTAAATCTTATATCATTATATTTGGGATACTATATTTGTTTCTTAATCATTCAATTTTTGTATTATCCAAATCCATTTTTCTATACTTAAGTTAATAATAAGGTTCATACAAAGGGTGAAATTTACAAACATCACCAAAATTAAAATTAAAAACTATCTAATAAAACTATAATACAAATGAGGAACATATATTCGATTATGATTTTAAGGATTTTATGTTAGTTTTTTTATCTCATGAACCTTGTTTTAGGATACTAAACTCTTTCTGAAGGGCAAGGTGATAACAATAAGATGGTGTGGAGTTGATTGTGTGATTTTAAATTTTAAATAGTTTTTATAATAATATTAAAAATATGGCTTAGGGCTTAAAGTTGTTGAAATATATCAATTTTTAATATTATCGGTTTGTGTTGTCAAACTCATGCCTCCCATGAATTTGTTAACAATAAACTCATGAAAAAAATACAAACTTGTGATTTAAAAAATCTTAACCATTAAGCTATATCTTTAAACCTTATATTAGTATATTTGTGATATTAGATTGATTTCTTAATCATTTAAGCTTTGTGTTATACAAATCCATTCTTCTACACGTTAAAGTTAATAATAAGTATAACAATAAGAATAAACTTTTATTAGGATCATCCTTATTCAAATTGGAAATTATCTAATAAAATTACATGGTTAAGAGGGAACATAATACTTTATTAAATTTTTAAGAATGTTACGTTAGTTTTCTAATCCATGAGTGTTTTAAAAAACTTAATTTCTCCTTGTGGGCTAGGTCAAAATAAGAAAAAGATAAAGTTTATTTGTGATTGTGGCTATTGTTAATGAATCGAGTAATTATTTTAGGGGCTTAAAATATTTTGTTAGGTCTATTAAGATTATAAGTTAGGGTAAAAGATCTTTGAGATACCAATTCTATTTTTTAATGTTATATGTTTGTGCTAATCAAACCTATACCTCCTAATGGATTTGCTATAATCTCATAAAAAAACTTAGTTAGGAATTATAAACCCTTAGCCCTCTAATTTATTTTTAATTTGTTAGAACTAACAATTTGAGTTTTTGTTAATTGTAGATAAAATTTTATATTAGTTCTAATGAACTTTAACCCTTTAATCTTGGATGCATTATCACTTATTGCATTGCAAACTTTGAGCATTAACATATACCATAGCCTTTGCTATTAATCTCAATGTGAACTTGGAGTTAGCTAACCTATAAGAAGACATAAGTGAAGCTAATTCACAATTGATAGGAAAGAATTAGGCTAATGTTTGCATTAGATCAATTTTTTTCCTTATAACCTTTAAAACTTTTATTATATCATGTGTTGCTTATTGTTGTGCTTTGCTTAAGCTATCATTGTCATCCAACAACGTTGTTGGGAGTTGGAATTAGCTATAGCCTATGGCGTGGCATCAATTTTGCCAACACATGGATTGTGGATTGAAAAATTTACATAATTATTAGCTAATTATAATAATTAATATATAACAAGTATCTAGTTTGATATGTTAACAAAATTAAGTTTTTTAATCCAAATTCTATGCTTTCTTAATATCCTTTTAATATATCTAACTAACACTCTAAGAACTGCAAAATTTCTTATTTATCATGTAAAGACAACTTAAGTCATTATAAGTATTAGGGTCTTCTGGCATTTTGAATGCCTCATCGCTACATTGTCTTTGTTGTTCATTGTCATATTTTGTTCTTAGTATTAGCTAAGTCATGTGGAGTTATGGATTTAGGTAATGTTATATTAGTTATTTTTTGAAGGTGGTGAAGCATCTTACAGCCATAATTAAGGTATCTGAGAGGAGATCAATGACATTGGTTAGAAAATTAATATTAAAATTTGACTAGATAATGATATCACATTCATTTCTATGTTAAGCTAAATTGTTGTTGTTGGAACAAGAAAATATATAGGAGTCAATTAAAAAATATTAATATTGAAAAAAATCTTAATTATAGGATATGTGATTACAATTGATGCTTAAAAATGAATTGTTGTATAGGTCAAATTTATTTTGACTAAACAAAATTTTAAGCTTCGTATTTAGTAAGACAATTATTATTAACAAGGATTTTGGAGGAAATAATGATAGGCATTAAAACTTATGATTTTGAGATTTTGGCGTATAATAATTAGTAATATTTGTGTAATAAAGCGGTGATCAAGTTATGCTTGACAAAGGAGACAAAATCATGGAGAAGAGTAGAGAGAAGTGATGACGAAGAAGGGAAAATAACTTCATCCATTAAAAAAGAATTTGGTATAATATAAACATTATAGGAGTTATTATCTCTTATTTTATATCATTCTTGCTAACTTATCAAAGCTTTAGATTTTCTTCATGTTGCCCATACATCACCATTCATCATTTTGATGTGTGCTTAGTGCTAATTAACTAATAGGAGACACAGGTTAGTATAACACCATGTTAACAAAGCTTTAATTATGGTGTTGATGGTGGAAAGGCATCATGATGTCATTTGTAATAAAATTAAGAGGTGATGAATGAAATATCGTTCACAAAGAGACGGTGAATTACTAAACTTAAAAAATATTAAATTCTTAAAAATATGTTGATTTTTATTTTGACTATAAAGCTTTAGAAATACTAAAATAAGAAGGTACAAAAATTTGAACATATACATAAGAGATTTTTAGGTGATTTAGCTTAAAATCAAGCCTATGTCCACCCCAGTAAAAACCTAACACAAAAACATAATATATAAGCCTTTCATGAAAAAATGGATAAGCTAAACCATTACAACAAAAACATAAAATAGATTATAGTAGCCTTACAATCAAAATATAATTGGTAAAAAGAAAGAAAGAAAACGATGATAAAAATCCATAAAAATAAATTCTTATGTTTGACAAAATATTTAACAAGACACAACTATTTTAATTTACTCTACTATAAAATAATAAAATGAGAGCTTAGCTGATTAGAAGATGTATCAAGAGATTTGAATTTTGTTGAAGAAATGTACAATGTAAGGAGGCGATGATTAGCAACGACTGTGACTTGCTTTCAGGTCGTGACTTGAGAATTCTTCTTTAGAATTTTGCAAAAGTTTTCATCTAAAAATTTTGCAAACAAATTCTCTATTTATATACATCTTCTAATAGCTAAAAGCATTTACCAAACACCTAAATGAGCCATTTCAATTTTTTACTTCAATAATTTTTAGTTAAAGAAATTAATAATTTAAGAAAATTCTCAACAACTCGAAATAACGACAAAAAGAGCCCTTGCATTGCAGCCATTGGTTCAGACAAAACCATGGCCATTCAATCGTGAAAACTATATGATTGGATGAATGGAATTCAATCTACCCTTCTTAGACACATTTAATTGAACTGGGCCATTAGATCAAAATCGCGATCTAATGACAAAATTTAACTTGTCAAGCAGAAGAAATACGAATCATATGATCGTGACATTGTGCAATCGAATGACGGAAAGAATCAGGAATTTGAAGAATGAGATACTATGGTGATCTTTTTAGGTTGTTCATCATGTAATTGCAAGTTCATGTGCAGTTAAAGCAATTCCATTAGTCTAACATGATGTATCCAAAAAACAATTTTTACCATATAAACCTTCTTGTGCGCACTAGAGGTAGCCTTGTTTCGAGGTTGGCTACTTCCTAGCTACATACGAGCTACATACGAGTGCATGGGTTTGGCATTGATTCATTCGCCAACCCAACCTGAAACACTGTAGCAATTAATGAATGGTGAGCAGATTATTAGAAAGGTAATTAGGTTTTTGGTTTTTATTATATTCTAAATTTATTATTTAAATCATTACTAAATAATAAATTTTCAAATATATTAATCAAATGCCTAAGAAATTTATATTTCAAATATTGAATCAAAGATGGTGATTGAGGATATTAGAGATGAAAACTAATTAATATTTTTGTACCTTGTAAAATTAATTTTAATCTATTCTAAAAAATGAAATTAAAATACCTAAAAATAACATCAAAAAATATTTCTTGGTAGTTTGGCACTTTCACCAAGATTATTTTCATAAGATTTCACTATAACTTTTCTTCTTTTCTTAATTCTCCAATGAATATGAGTATCAACTATTTAGAATCTAAAAATTCACTAAATTAAATTTATTAGAAACACTTAGAGTTTGTTGTCATCAAATAAAGCATAATGGCTAAGGGTTAATAACATAATAATCTCCCTTTTTGGATAATAACAAAACCTTTAATAAAATTAATAAAAATATAAGCTATATAAAAATAATGTAAGCTCCCCCTACATATAAACCATAATTAGATTAGGACTCCCCCTTTGTTTATGCTTCTATCTTTTAATTTATTTCAATATTTATTCTATCCTATTTTTGTTATCACTCAAATAGATTTAACACTCCTAAACTCAATCTAAATTTTGTAAATTGATCACAACCTAAGGATTTTGTGAAAATGTCGACCAGTTGATCATTAGTAGGCATATATTCTAATAAAACATTGTTGAGTTCAATGTGCTCTCATATAAAATGATATCTTATATTTATATTTTTTGCTCTAGAATGATTTGTTATATTTTTACTCCAAATTATTGTACTTTAATTATCATAATAAATGGGAATATGTCCTAGTATAATAATAATAATAATACTGTAATCTCCTAGTTCTTGTTTGATCTACAAAACTTGTACTATACAACTACTTATATCTATATATTCTGATTCTATGGTAGATAGAGTAATATAATTTTTCTTTTTAAGACTTTTTGAAATTAGAGAATTTCTTAAAAATTGGCATGTACCACTTGTGCTTTTTTTATTAATTCTAGTTCCAACAAAATCTGTATCTGAGAATGCTCTTAATTGAAAATTTAGATCTTCTTTTGGATACCAAAGTCCCAATTTACTTGTTCTAACTATATATCAAAATATATGTTTAACAGCTATTAAATGAGATTCTTTAGGACATGCTTTAAATCAAGCACATACACAAACACTATAAATTATATCTAGTCTACTTGGTGTAAGATATAAAAGTGAACCAATTAGACTTCTATACATTTTAGTGTCTATTAGTTTTCTTTTTTCATCTTTATCTAAATGTGTATTGGTGACCATAAGTGTGTTTCTAAGTTTAACATTCATAAGACCATATTTTTTTAATAATTTTAAAGTATATTTAGTTTGTGATATAAAACTTTCATTTTAAGTTTGTTTAACTTAAAGATCTAAAAAAAATATTAACCCTCTTATTAAGCTCATTTCAAATTCATTTTTTATTAGATCCAAAAAATCCTTACATAAAGCTTCATTGTTAGGCCCAAACACTATGTCATCTATATATATTTGACATATAAATTGATCTTCTCTTCTATTTTTATTATGAAGCCATTTGAACTAGAAAACTATATAATCTATCATTCCAAGCTCTAGGTACTTACTTAAGTCCATGTAAAGCTTTTTTTAACTTATATATGTGATCTAATTTACAATATACTTCAAATCCTAAGAGTTTTCTACATAACCTTCTTCATTTATATAATCATTTGAAAAATACTTTTAGCATCCATTTGATATAGCGTTAAATTTGTAATGCATAAGCTAACAAATTTTTATTGCCTCAAGCCTTGTTATAGGTGTAAAGGATTCTTCAACATCTATACCTTCAATTTAACTATAACCTTTTGCAACCAATCTTACTTTATTTTTAATTACATTTCCCTTTTTATCTAATTTATTTTTAAAGACCTATTTTGTATCAAGTATACTTTTATCTAATGGTCTAGGGGTTAACTCCCACACGATTCTTTTTCAAATTGATTTAATTCTTCATTCATGGCTATCACCCAAAATTCATTATTTAAGACATCTTCTACTAAGATTGTTTCAAAATTTGCTACAAAAGCAGACTGATTATAAGAAGATCTTGTTCAAACACCATCCATGATTTCACCTACTACATGATCTTTAAGATGATCCTTATTATATGTTAAATTTTTAAGAGTTTTATTTTCTTCAATTATTTTCTTTTCCTTATTTATCTCACTTGAGTCTTGAAAACTTAATTTTTCATGTTTTATTTGTTCATTATTGATATTTACATTATTTTGTTTTGTTAATATTGATTCAACAAAATTTAAATGTATAGATTCTTCTACATGATTAGTAGTTTTATTATAAATGCTATAAGCTCTACCACTAAATGAATATCCTAAGAAGATTCCCTCATCTAGTTTTAGATCAAATTTTCTTAATTCTCTTTTCTCATTATTTAAAATATAACATATATAACCAAATATATGTAAATACATAAATTTTGGTTTCTTATCAAATACTAATCCATATGGTAATTTGTTTAATATGAGCCTAGAAAATATTCTATTTGAAACATAACAAGCTATAAGCACAGCTTCTGCTCAAAAAAACTTTGGTGTATCATACTCATTCAATATACTTCTAACTAAATCTAATAAAGTTCTATTTTTTCTCGCTATTATACCATTTTGCATTGGAGTTCTAGATGCCAAAAATGTATAAAAATTTCATTATTATTACAATACTCAATAAATTCATCATTCCTAAATTCTCTTCTATTATCACTTATAATGGCAATTAAGTTGTGACATAACTCATTTTCTAATTTGGTTATTAATATTTGAAATTGTTTATATGATTCACTCTTTTTTCTTAAGAAAATAAACTATGTATACCTGGAATAATCATCAACTATAATTAATCCATATTTCTTACCTCCTATGCTCATGGGATGATCCAAACAAGTTTATGTGTACAAGTTCTAAAATCTTTTTAGAAGTTACATCTTTCTCAAATTAAAAGCTTTCTTTTATCACTTTTTCTAAATTACATGGTCCATAAACAAAATTATCTACAAAAGGTAATTCAGATAAATCTCTTACTAAGTTATGTTTAATCATTTTTCTTAATATGTGTGTATTAGCATGACAAAATCTCCTATACAATAAATTTGAGTCACTAGTATATGATGCAAAATATTTTATTTGAGAATTATTTATAGTATTTAAATCAAGTAAATAAGTATTAAATTTTAGGTGTAATAATTATCATATTTTTACTTTTACTAATTTTATATGAAATAATATCAAATAAAATACTAAAACTACTATTACAAAGCTAACTAATACTAAGTAAATTATACTTTAAACCATGAACAAATAAAACTTTAGTAATTAAAAATGTAAGGTTTTCAATATTACCTATTTTTTATAGATTTGTTTGAATTATCACCAAGCACAACTTTTTCTCCATCATAGGCCTTTAGTTAGGTGAATAGCTTGATGTTTCCTATCATGTGTCATGAGCACCCACTATTCATGAACCACAAGTCCTCCTTAGCCCTACAAAGAAGACATTCCTACTCTCACAAATTAATTATTAGATTTAGGAACCCAAAGTATTTGGGTCCAACATATTTAAGAGAAGTTGAACTGCTCTTTGCCTTCACTACCCATACATAAGTAGGATAATATGAGTGAACATTATTTTCAATTCTATAAATATAGGAAGTGTGACCTAAAAGCATGTAATAATTACATACAAGTTTATTATAACCATGTGAGAAGTTAATATTATAATTAAACTTATGCATATGAAATCTTCTAACATGTGTAACATCTCTATTAATTGAATTTTCTTTTGAAAATGAATGATTATATTGCAAAGATTTAAAATCATAAAATCTTTAACTAAGGAAGCATGCTTATTAATTTTTTGTACTAAGTCGTCCATGGCATTTTTCATTTCATCATAAAGACTTGCACATTCACAATGTTCCTCTTTTAGTTTTATATATCTTTTACTAAAGTTTTATACTTTTTACAAACATAAAATAATTATTAGCTAACTTTTCATTTGAATTATTTACCCTTTCCTTACTTGAGAATGTGCTCTCTTCTTTTTTCTCTTCTACTCTAGCTATCATGTAAAAGAATCCTTCATTATTATTCTCCTCTTCACTTGTACATGTTTCTTCTAAATCACTCCAAGCAACTTTCAAAGCTTTCTTCTTCTTACTTTTCTTCATCCTATTCTTTTCTTTTTCAACTCTTTCTTGCATGATAGGACATGCTAGTCTAATATGTCTTGTCTTCTCACATTCGTGACAAATAATTTTCTCTTTCCTTTTTATCCTTCTCAGAGACTTTTGATTTATATACTTTCTTACACCATTAAAAACTTTAGATAAACCTTTTGAAATTAAAGCTATACCATCATCATCAATGGATTCCTCTCCTAAAATGCATTTCTTCATCTCAATGCTATTGGATGTTCCTTCTCTTTATTTTATTCTTCTTAATTAATTCCTCTTATTCTTTTCTCCTCTTCATTTTTAGCTCATTTATCATAAGCTCACCCATCAAGTCATATATTGTCATCATAAAAATATTTTTGGCTGTCTTGATACTGGTGGTATATGGATCATACTCCTTTAGTAAGATTCGTAATATCTTCTTTACCTGTTCATTCACAGAAATTGGCTTTCCCAAGCTAACAAGGGCATTAATAATATTGGTAAATCTAGTAAACATACTTTTGATAGACTCGTTTGAAAAAATCCTAAATAATTTATAGTCATGTGTCATCATGTTTATTTTGTTTTCCTTAACTAAAGAAGTGTCTTCGTATGTTACTTCTACTTTATGTCAAATCTTATAAGTAGTTTCTAAATTCATGATTATATTAAATTTTGTAGCATTCAAAGTATAATGTAAAATATTTATGGCCCTATCATTTAATTACACTTTATATTTTTCCTTATCTTTCCTTTCATAAAAAGGTTTAGGAATAAAAGTATCTTGTGTATTTTTCTTTGTGTTAAAATCAAAAGAAACTTGTATTAATTCCCACATTTCCCTATCAATAGATTTTAAATGATTATTCATCCTAATCTTCTAATAAAGATAATAATCACCACAAAGGCATGGTGGCTTATTAACAGATGTACCTTCACTTAATCTAGTTGAAGCATCAATTGGAGCCATCGATCTTCCAAAGAATTTCTTCTCAATAAAAAGGACTTTGCTCTTATACCAATTGAAATATTATTCTACAGGACAGCGGTGAATTGCTAAACTTAAAAAATATTAAGTTCTTAAAAATATGTTGCTTTTTATTTTGATAATAAAGCTTTAAAATTAGTGAAATAATAAGAAACAAAAATTTGAACATGTACATAAGTGATTTTTAGGTTGTTCAACTTAAAATCAAGCCTACGTCCACTCTCTATAAAATTAGGCACAAAAATACAATATATAAGCCTTTTGTCAAAAAATGGGTAGGCTAAACCCTTATAACAAAAACAAAAAGTAGGTTATAATAGCCTTACAACTAAAATAGAATTGGCAAAAAGAAAGAAAGAAAATGACAATAAAACTTTGTACAAATAAATTCTTATGCTTGACAAAATATTTAATAAAACATGATTATTTTAATTTAATCAGTTATAAATTAAGATAATGAGAGCTTAGCTGATTGGAAAATGAATCAAGAGATTTGGATTTCGTTGAAGAAAGGCCTAGCATTAGGAGGCGATGATTAGCAACGGTTGTGAATTACTTTGAGGTCATAACTTGAGAATTCTTCTTTGGAATTTTATAAAAGTTTTCATCCAAAAAATTAGCTAATAAATTCTCCCATTTATAAACATCTTTTAATAGCTAAAAGAACTTACCAAACACCCAAATTAACCATTTAAATTTTTTTCTTCCATAATTTTTTATTTAGAAAATTAATAATTTAAGAAAATGGCCAACAACTAAAAATAATGGTTAAAAAAGCTATTGCATTAGAGCCATTAGATCAGACTAACCATGACCTTTCGATCGCAAAAACTATGTGATTAAATTAACGAAATTGAATCTGCACTTCTTAGACACATTTAATTGATCTGGACCATTAGATCAGAATCATGATCTAACAACAAAATTTAACTTATTGAATGAAAGAAATACAGACCATGAGATCACGACATTGTACAATTGAACGACTGAAAGAATTAGAAGTTTGAAAAAAAAGATACGATAGTTATTATTGGATCTCAAAAATGCACAATCAGATGGCTCATGTTACTCTTATAATTTGGAAGTTCACTGTGCAGTAAAAGCAATTCTTTTAGTCCCATATGGTGTATCTTAAAAGCACTTTTTATCGTATAAACCTTCTAGTGCATGCTAGAGGCAGCCTTGTTTCAAGGTTGGCTGCCTCCTGGTTTGTGCAGGATTTGATCACCTGTGCCTACCAACTACTATAACTTAATCATGTTAAATCGAATAATAGGTTCTCAATTCGAGCTACATGCTAGTGCTTCGAATAAGTTTGGGATTGATTTATTTTGTCGACTCAACCTTAACACTATAGCAACCGATGAATGGTGAGCAGATTATTAGGAAGGTAATTAGGTTTTTTGTTTTTATTATATTTTAAGTTTCTTATTAAAATCATTACTAAATAATATAATTTCAAATATATTAATCAAATACTTGAGAAATTTATATTTCAAATATTGAATCAAAGATAGTGATCAAGGATATTAGAGATGAAAGTTAATTAATATTTTCGTATCTTGTAAAACTAATTTTAATCAAGCTTAACATTCTAAAAATGAAATTGAAATGATTAAAAATAATGTCAATAAATATTTTTTGGTGGTTTGCCACTTCCACCAAGATCATTTTCATGATATTTCACTTTAACTTCTCTTCTTCTTTGAATTCTCTGTTGAATACGAGCATTAACTTTTTAGAATTTGAAAATTTACTAAATCAATTCATTAGAAATACTTAGGATTTGTTATCATCAAATAAAACATAATGGTAAGAGGTAAATAACACAACAATGAATTCTTATGTTTAGTGAGAGATATTGATTTGTTGGTTAGAAGGGAATTAAATATAAATGTTAACCCTTGGTTAAATTAAAAGATGGAAAATATTATAATGTAGCTAAAATAAATAATAATGGAGACAATTTGTGATTAGTGATGAGATTACAAAAAAATATTTAAGATGACATATGAATAATTTTTGATTAGTGAATTAAGAATTTTAATTTACGTTAATTATTTAAGCAAAAGATAGAGATTAAGGTTAACTTGTACTTAATGGTTAAATGGTGAAATGCTAAGTGTCAATGGTTTGATATTAAGAATTAAAAGTTAGACAATTAAGATTATAATAAAGGATGATCATGATTTAATTGTTATGATTAAAAGCATTACATAATCAAAATGATGAAGTTCAAATTGGATATCTTTGATCTCCAATTTTTCCAAAACCTTATGCCAAAATATATGTAAATAAGTAAAATTTAAACTTTTTCTTAACATAGATTATTCTTTTATAATAAGCTTAATCAATAACACAGTAACTTTATGTTTATTGTGGATAAGAAAATTATGATCCATATCAGACTTGATGAACACTAGTCCTAATCCTACCCACTTCAACACCTATTGCATTGGTAATCTTTGATGTTGATTGACCTCACAACCTTTGTCCATTACTTTACTATGAGCATGGTGTTAATTGACTTATGGTGAGGCAAAGGTTAAGCTCACTAATAATTAACATGTAAAAAAGTCAGCTTTGTACTACCTAATAGATAATAGAATTCTATAAAATGATCCACTAAATTAAGATAATAAATATAATTTATTTTCTAATGCCTAGTGTCTAATCCATAGCTCTAACCTTTAAAATCAATAACTTTTATCACAAATTTTAAACCCTAGATCAAACCACACACTTGAATGACAATGTCATCAAAGTCTAGCACATAATTTTGATCATCTTATTTATGCCATCAATAGTCTTTGTTTTTGTTTAATTTTTGTTTAGTTTATTCTTAACCTTTTGTTTTTAAGGTATAATCTCTAGCTCATATTTGAGCTCTTAACCCATAACCTTAGTCACATATATTGTATATTTAACCACAAAGTCTAACCCCATAACATTCACTTCAAAAACATTGTTATCATGTCTTGCTCCATGACTTTGAAAGCAATCTTTATATAGTCAATTGCTGCACATAATTTTTGTGTTAGCTAAACCATAAAGAGACATGAGTTTGGCTAACATAAGATTTGTAGGGTTAAAATGCTAAATACATCATCTTTAAAGTCCTTTTTTATCTATTAGATTTTAAATATACAACACAACAACTATTTTTAGTTTTAGTATTTGCATAAAATTTCAAACATTTTTAAAGTTTATAGATTTCTTAAAAACGATCACAAAAGCATAAAATGATTCTTTCATTAAATATGAATTTTATCATAATTTTTAAATTAAGGTCTTTTAGCTTGTATAGTTTTCATTTTACCACCAATATTTATTTCCTTCATGCCACTCATCATATCCATTCATTGTGATGTTATATTTTGATAGCTAATAGTTAACACATTTGGCACAACAAAGTTTTTATAGTGATATCGGTGGTAAAACTTTCTAGAAGCTTGCGTATATTCCTAACTAATAATTCAACAACATTATATAGCAAATAAACATCAATATTTTAGTGGATAACAACTATACATATTTACTTTCCTTAGATTAATATAAGTAGGAAAATAAAAACATACTATGAAAAGGATTAGTTAAAACATGTAATTTCTAAATAATTTATGTTATGGTATTTAGGTTTTAGAATGATGATTATGAATGAATTTGTATATTAGTCCTTTAAAATTAAAAAATTATCCAATGATTAAAAAGATAATACATATCAAACCAAAACATTTTATTATTATAATCCAACAAAATGTTTTAATTCCTACAATTTGTAGGCATGAATTAAGAGATGGCATTGAATAGACAAGGTAATTATTGTTATGAATGTTTTTTTACACCTCTATTATTCAAGTCTAAGCTACTGGAATTAATAAATGTACAACATTATAAAAATTAGAATAAAATGATTAAAGGTTTGAAATATAAATTAGAACTTAGCTTAACATTTAGAAATAAAATATTAGGGACCAAGAGTTAAATGATATGTATTTTTTATTATATATTAAAATTGTAAAAAGCTAAGTAATTATAATTATGCATTTAGGGGTTAAACATTAAACAATTAAGATTAGAGGATAATAATAGTATGCTTTATAATTCAAAAGTTATAGTTAATATATTGTGCAATAATATAAGAATTAGATAGTTCGATTTTTGAAATAATGTTTTGAAGTTTTAGCTAGATTAGCCCTTTATGCGCAACTTTTATGGAATAAACAAACCTTATGGCCTTCGTTTGTCACTTCACTATGAGCTTGGATTTAGATAACCCATTGGGAGGAATAGGTCAAGCTAGTTCACAATTCATAGGTAAGAATGTTAGATCGATTTCTACATTAGATGAATTTGTGAATTTTATTTTTTGTACTATATCCCTTAGCACTATTTATAGTGCCATGCTCTGGGCATCTTCATAATTTAAAATTCTTATTGGGAGTTGGTGCTACTTATAACCAATGGGGTGGCATGATATTAGCTAACACATGCTTTGTGGGTTAACATTTACATAATTGTTGACTAATTGTGTTAGAAAATATATAATAAGTATTTAGTGTGGTAAGTTAACTAGGTTAAGTTTACTAATTCAAATTCTCTACATTCTTAATATACTTTGAAAAGTACAAAATTCCTCATTCATCTTGTAAGAACTTCTAAACTAGTTATGTTTGTAATAAAAATGAAGTTCTAACTAAATTTCTTTTGTCTCCACTAGTGGCCATACCATATGTCTAAACATATGTAAATGAAAAAGATTTGAGCTTTTTCTTTATATAGATTAGTCTTTTATGATAACCTTGATCAACAAAATGACTTTATTTGTTTTGATTATGGATAAGAAGATAGTGTTTCATATTAATGTTAATGAACACTAGTCTTAATCCTTCTCACTTTAACACCTATTACACTGCTAATCTTTAGTGTCAATTGACCGCACTTCTTTTCCATTGCCTCATAATGATCAAGGTGTTAACTACCTATGGGGATGTATGGGTCGCACTAGCTTATGGTGTATATGTAAAAAAAATCTTTCTAATGATGCCTTATAGATAATAGAATTATATACAATCATTGACTTAATTAAGATACTAAAGGTAATCTCCAAATTCCTTTTTTTAGTTATCCTTTACCTTTTATTTTCTAATTCATGATATCTAGCCTATGGCTTTAACCATTAGCCATTAGTTCGAAAATTTTAAATCATAAATCAAACCAAACACCTAAGCCACAGTGTTATGGAATTCTAGTCCACAACATTGGCAATTATATATGTCAAAAACCTTAATTTGTGCTTGTTTCTTTTTTAGTTTTTTCTTTCCCTTTCTTTTTAACAAAAGATCTTTAACATTTGTTTCGAGCAATTAACCAATAACCCTAGACACATATCATTGTATGTTTAACAATTAAGTCTAACCCCATATGCATTGACCACGACCACATTGTTATAATGTTTTTGTCAACAACTTTGGTTGCACTTTTTATATAGTCAAAAAATATAAAATATTTCATTTTTTGAATAAAAAATTAACAATAGTATTGAAATTATGATTTTTTGCTTGGACTATAGTTTTTATTTTACCATCATCATTTATTGTGTTCATGTCCCTTATAATTTCCATTCTTTGTGATGCTAAATTTTAATAACTAATAGTTAGCTAGAACATTGAAATTAACAAAGTTTTGATAGTGATTGTATTGGTTAAATGTTCTACAAGTTTGTAGATATTACTAATTAATCATTTGATGTCTTTAACTAGTAAATGAACACTAATGTTTGAGTGAATAATCAACACACATGTTTATCTTGATTAAACTAATTGGTGAAACAAAAATGTATTATGATTAAGATTAGTTGAAATAATTTATTTCCTAGAAATAATGTGAATTATGATGTTTGAGATTTAGGATAATGATCATGAATGAATTTATATATTTGTTTTAGAGAATTAGAAAATTTGTTAATGATTAACAAAAGTAACAAAAATCAAAACAAAATAATTTAATTATTTATATCCATATCAAAGCCTTAAGGCTTATATAATTAGCATGTATGAAGTAGGATACATATTTGTGGTTGAGAGTTTAGGATTAAAATTTAAACAATTAAGTTTATAGAAGATGATGATGATATCTTTTGTGATTCAAAAGTGATGTTCAATATATTGTGTAATAAAAACAGAAATTAGGTAGTCTGATATTTGAAAAAAATATTATAATATTTTATCTTAGTCAATATTTTGTGTTGAAACTTATTCTCATACATTATGACAAAACATATGTCAATATACAAGATTTGTGCTTGTTTTTTCACCAAAGATTTCTTTTTGTTTGATCAATTTACAAATAGTCTAACTTTTCGTCAATTGTGAATCAAATTCATTGTTAGGAATTTTAACCCTTTGATCCTATATGCATTGACATTTGTCACATTGCAAGCTTTTGTTTAACAAATTTCATGGCTTTCATTTGTGACCTCACTGTGAGCTTGGAATTAGCTAACTTATGGGAGCCATAGATTATTCACAATTCACAAAGTAAGAAGTTAGGTTGATCTCTGCATTATATTAATTTGCTTTTCTTATGACCTTTAAGACTTGTACTATGTCCCTTGACACTTGTTATGGTGCCTTGCTCAAGGTGTCATTGCCATCCAACATCATTGTTAGGAGTTGAGGTTGCTATAACCTATGAAGTGGCATGAGTTTTGTGGATACATTGATTATGGCTTGAAAAATTTATATAATTATCAATTAATTATGTTAAACAAATAAAGTTTTCTAATCCATTTTTTTACTTTCTTAATATCATTTTAATTTGTCTAGCTAACACTCTAAGAAGCATAAAATTTCTCATTCATCTTTTAAGGATAGCTTAACACATTATAATGATCATGGTCTTCTTACCATTTTGAATGCCACATCTCTACATTGTCATTGTTGTTTATTATCATGTTATGTGCTTAGTATTACTTAACTCATGCAAAGTTGTGGGTTAAGGTAACATTACATTAGTTATTTTTTTATTGTGGTGAAGCATTCTAGGGCTATGATTAATGTGTTTGGGAGACGATCAATGACATTAGTTAACTAATTAATTTTTAGATTTGATTAGATAATGATATCATATTCATTCATATATTAAGCTAAATTATGTTGGTGAAACAAAACAATATATAGGAATTACTTAAAATATTTAACACTAAAAAAATCTAAATAATGGAATTTTTTATCATAGATAACATTTAGAAATTAATCCTTTCATAGGTTCAACTAATTTTGATGAAACAAAAAATTATGCTTGGTATTTAATAAAAATTATTATTATCAAAATCAAGGTTTTGTGCTAAATAATAATCGGTATTAAGGTTTAATAATTAGAGGTTTTGGTAAATAAAAATAATGATTAGTTATGTCGATGTGATGAAGAGGTGATCAAGTTTTGCATGAAAGAGGTGATGGATAATAATGGAGAAGAAGTGAGTGAAATTGTAATGTGAAGAGAATTTCATCGTTCATTGAAAAAGGATTTTGTTTAATATCAAGATTCTAGGAGTTATTACCTCATAGCTTATATCAGTATTGTTGTCAAAACTATAAGTTTCCTTTTTGTTGCCCTTACATTGTTATTCATGATCTCATTTGTGCGAAGAATTAACCAATGGGAGACATGGGTTAGTATAACGCCATGTTAGTAAAGTTTTTGTTGTGGAGTTGTTGGTGGAAGCCATCATAGTGCCATGTGTAATACATTTATGAGGTGATGAATGATAGGTTTGGTAAAAGCCATTAATTATTTGATTAGACGGGGATCATATATGAATGTTTATCTTAGGTTAACTTAAAACAAAGAGGAAAAATTTAGAATATTATGTAGCTAAAATAATTATAGAGGAGCAATCTAGGATTGGTGATAAGATTGTAAACAAATGCTTAAGATGAGTTAGATTTAATTTGGAGAAATGAAAAACTAAGTTTGAAATTGGCTAAAATGAACAACATTAAAACAAAATTTGTGTTATTTGAACTGTTTTGGCTTTTCTTTTTTTTACTAAGACAACAGTAATATAAATGATAGCTTACCACCTTTGTCCATTGCCTTACTGTGAGCACAGTGTTAGCTAACTTTTGGGAGTCATGGGTTAAGCTCGCTCATGATTTACATGTGAAAAGTCAATCTGGTATTGCCTAATAGATAATATATCTTCATAAAATGATTTAATAAATTAAAATGATAAAAAAATTATTTTCAAGGCATGACGTCTAACCTTGGGCCTTAGCCTTTTTCCAATAACTTCTACCATAAATTAACCCTTAGATTAAACAACACACAAGAACCACATTGTTGCCAAAGTCTGGTTCATAACTTTGACAATGTTGTTTATGTTGTCAATAGCCTTAGTTTGTGCTTATTTTTTTAAGTTATTTCTTGTCCCAATGTTTTTTAACTTATGAACTTCAACTCATATTATGATCTCTTAAGTCATAACCTTAGTCAAATATCATTGTACATTTAACTACTAAATAAATCTTATAACCATTAACATTGACCACACTATTTTCATGTCTTGGTTTATGACTTTGATCACACTCTTATATATTAAATTGTATCATGTAAATTTTGTGTCGACTAAACTATGAGGCAAGATTTTGGCCAACATAGGATTTTTAGGGTTAAAACGCTAAATACTTCATCTTTAAACCCTTTTTTTTTGTTGCTATTGGTTTTTAAGTGCTACAACACAACAACCCTTTATTGTTTTAGTATTTGGTATGAAATTTTAAACATTTTTAAAGTTTATAGATTTGTTAATATCATGAAAAAAGCATAAAATATTTCTTTCATTAAATATGAATTTGATTATAATGTTGAAATTAGAGTCTTTTAGCTTGGATCATTGTTTTCATTTTTTTCATCATCATTTATTACCTTAATGTAACCCATCATAGCCATTTGTTTTTATATTATTTTCTAATAGTTAACAATTAGTTAGTAAGTTAAGATCAACAAAGTTTTCATGAAGATTTTGGTGGTAAAGCATTCTATAGGCATGTAGATATTATTAACAATTTAATTATATTAAGTAGTAAATAAACATCAATGTTTAAGTGGATAACCACTACACAGTTATTTTCTCTATATTAAATTAATTTGATAAATAAAAATGTATTATGATAAGAATTAGTTAAAATAATTAATTTCAAAATAATAATGTAGATTATAGTGTTTGTGATTTAAGGTGATGATCATGAATGAATTTGTATATTAGTTATAGAAAATTAAATAATATCTAATGATTAAAAAAGTAATAAATATCATGCAAAAGTATTTGAATATTATAATCCAAGAGGTATGATTTACAAGATGGCATTGAAGGGGTAAAACAATTATTGCTATAATTGTTTTCTTTTATGATTTTTATTATTTGAGTTTGAGCTATTGGACATAAACAAAAGTAGGAGACCATAGAAATTAGAATTAAATGATAACCTAAATTATAATTTAGGTTAATGTTTAGAAATGAAACATTAGAGACTGGGTGTTAAGTTGTATGCATTTTTTATTATATATTAAAGTTATAAATGACTAAGTTTTTGTAATTTGGAATCAAGGATTAAAATTTAAAGAATTAAAATTATAAACAATGATGATAATATGCTTTATGATTTAAAAGTTAGGTTAACATATTGTGTAACAAAAATAAAAATGAGATAATTTGATATTTAAAATAATGTTATGAAGTTCTAACTAGATTAGATCTTTTTGTCACAACTTATTGTCATAACTTATGATAAAATATATGTCAATAAGTAAGATTTAAGCTTTTGTATCATAGACATATCTCATAGCTTTCATTTATCACTTCATTGTGAGCTTGGACTTTAGTCACCTAAAGGGAGGCATAGGTCAAACTAGTTCATAATTCATAGGTATGAAAGTTTGGTAGACATCTATACGAGATTAATTTGCTTTATATATGGCCTCTAAGTCTTATATTATATCCCCTAATAGTATTTATAGTTCCTTGCTTGAGGTGTTTTCATCATCAAAATCCTTGTTGGGAGTTGGCATTAGCTATAGTGTATGGGTTGGCATGAGTTTTGCTAACAAATGAGTTGTGGCTTAAAAAGTTTACATAATTATCTACCAATTATGATAACTAATTTATAATAAGTGTTAAATATGGTATGTTAACTAAGCTAAGTTTACTAATTCAAATTCTCTAGTTTTTTAATATCCTTTTAATATGTTTAGCTGCCACTCTAAGAAACACAAAATTCTTCATTCATTATGTATGAACTTCTTCTTAACTCGTTATCCTTAGCATAAAGATGATAAAGTCCTAACTGGAAATCTTTTTTCTCTATTTGTGCCTACTCCATATTTTAAAAAGCATATAAATGTGTAAAAGTTTAGCTTTTTCTTTCACAAATTTTAAACCTAGATCAAGCCAAACTTTTTACAAATTTTGGTCCACAAGTTTGCATCACCCTATTTATGCTATCAATAGTATTAGTTTGTCATTTTTTCTTATTTAATTATTTCTTTCCCCTTTCATTTTAACTCAAGAACTCTTGCATCTTTTTTAAGCAGTTAACCTATAACCTTAGGCACATATCATTGTACATTTAACCACCATGTTTAACCTCTTACCTATTGATCTCGACTCATTGTTGTCAAGTCTTGGTCTACGACCTTGGTCTCATTTTCTATATAGTTAAAAGCATAAATTGTTTCATTCATTGAGTGAGAATTTGACCCTAGTCTTGTAATTATGATCTTTGAGCTTGGAACATAATTTTCATTTTATCATCACTATTTATTGCCTTCGTGTCACTTATTATTGCCATTCATTATGATGCTATATTCTAATAGCTAATGGTTGGTTAACACATTGAGTCCAACAAACTTTTAATGGTGATTGTGGTGGAAAAATATTCTATAAACTTGTAGATTTTACTAATTAATAATTTAATAACTTTAGATAGTAAATAAACATCAATGTTTGAGTTAATAACCACTTCACATGTGTACCTAGATTAAATCAATTGGCAAAACAAAATGTGGTATTATTATGATTAGTTAAAACAATTAATTTTGAAACTATAATGTGGATTATGGTGTTTGGGTGTTCATGAATGAATTTCTAAATTAGTTTAAAAGAATTAGAAAATCTATCAATAATTAACAAAAGTAATAAATATTATACCAAAAAAATTTAATTATTTCAATCCAAAACAAGGCTTAGGACTTACACTTAGTAGGTATGAATTAAGAGATAGCATAGATTAGGGTAATTATTGATATGATTGTTTTTACCATCCTTATATTCAAGTATGAGCTATTAGAATTAACAAAAATCATGACACAATATAAATTAGAATTTAATGGTTAGGTGTTCAAAATTTAAAAATAGAATTTAGTTTAATGTTTAGAAATAAATTTTAAAGACTAAGGGTTAAGTTGTATGCATCTATGAATAGAGATTTATATTGTAAGAGGCTAAGTGTTTTTTATTAGGAATTAAGGATTAAAAGTTAAAGTGTTAAGATTATAGAGGATGATAATGACATGTTTTATGATTCAAAAGTTATGATCAATATAATGTTCAGTAAAAATGAGAATTAGATAATTTAATTTTTGAAAGAATATTTTGAAGTTCTAGCTTGATTAGTAGTTTATTTTGCGACCTTTTCTTATGCCATTTTATAAAATATGTCAATTTGAAAGATTTAAGCTTTTATTTTCTACAAAGATTTTTCTTTTATTGGATAAATTAATAAATAGTTTGAATTTGTGTCAATTGTGGATAAATGTTAGTTTTATTAAACTTTTACCCTCTAATCATGTATCTATTAACTCTTGTCACATTGCAAACTTTAGGCATTGACATACTTTTCATTTGTCACTCACTATAAACTTAAAGTTATCCATTTTACGGGTAGGCTTGGGTCAAGTTAGTTCACAATTCACAAGAAAAAAGTTAGGAAATGTCTGCATTAGATCAATTTGCTTTGCTTTATGACCTTTAAGTTTTGTACTATTACCTTGACACTTGCTATGATTCCTTGTTCAAGGTGTCATTGGTGTACATCATGTTTATTAGGAGTTGGGGTTAGAAGTAACCTATGGGGTGACATGAGTTTAGCTAACACATGGATTGTGGGTTAGCAACTAATTGTCATAACTAATATATAATAAGTATCTAATATGATTAGTTAATCAAATTAAGTTTACTAATCCAAATTCTCTACTTAACATCTTTTTAATATGTCTAGCTAACACTTTAGGAAGCTCAAAATATCTCGTTCATCATGTAAGGACAATTTCTTAAATCATTATATGGATTAAGCACTTTTGGACATTTTGAGTGCCTCTTCTCTACATTGTTATTGTTGTTGATTGTCACATCATGTGCTTAGTATTGCCTAAATTATGTGAAGTTGTGGATTAGGTTAAGGTTATGTCAGTTATTTTTTATATGGAAGTGATGCATCTTATAGCCATGATCAAGTTATTTGGGAAGATATCAACAATACTAGTTAGAAATTAACATTAAGATTTGACTAGATAATAATATTGGTTAGCAATTAACATTGTTATTTTTGTTGAATGTCATATTATGAGCTTAGTATTGTCGAACCTATGTGAAATTGTGGATTAGGCTAAGGTTATATCAGTTATTTTTTTATGGTGGTGAAGCATCTTGCAACCATGATTAAGTTATTTGGGAAGATATCAACAATATTGGTTAGCAATTAATATTAAGATTTGATTAATAATAACATTACATTTGTTCTTACCTTAGGCAAAATTAATGTTGGTAGAATAAGAAATTGTATTCGAAGTCAAAATTTTTAACATAAAGAATAATATAAATTATTAGATTTTTGGATTATTTATGATACTTATAAATAAATCTTTGCATAAGTTAAATTAGCTTGGAAGAAACAAAATTATGCTTGATATTTAGTAAAATGATTATTATCAAAATTAAGGTTTTATGGCAAACAATGATAGACATAGAGGTGTAAAAGTTACAACTTTGGTATTTTATAATAAAAATAAGAATTAGTTATGTCAAACTGATAGAGGGGTAATTAAGTTATGCATGAAAAAGGAGAAAGAAAATAGTGGAGAAGAGGTTCGAGAAGTTATGGTGATAAAATGCAAATTGATTCATTCATTAAAAAGGGTTTAGCTCAATATTAGGATTGTAAGAGTTATTGCCTCTTAGTTTATATCATTATCACTAATTTGCCAAAACTATAGATTTCCTTCACACTATCTAGACATCATAATTAATCATCTATTTATGTTAATGTAATTAACCAATAGGAGGTATGAGTTAGTGTATTGCTGCTATATTAATAATGTTTTTATTTTGGCTGTTGTGATGGAAAGCCATTATAATACCATGTGTAAAACATTTGTGTGATAATAAATGACATATGCTTGGCAAGTGGCATTGATTATTTTGTCAAAAAGGGATTACATATGAATGTTTACCTTTGATTAGATTAAAAAATAGAAGAAAAAAATTAGAATGTTATGATGAAACAATAACAATGAAGTAAATTTGGATTGGTGATCTGATCGCAAATGATTGTTTAAGATGAGTTATATTAAATATAGAGAAATGGAAAACTAAATTTGGGATTGGCTAAAATGATTAGCATTACTTCAATTTTTTGGCTTATCCTTTTTTTTACCAAGATAACCCTAGTCCAATGTTGGTTTTAGGACATATAGTAAACAAGTATGTTTTAGGAGATAATATAAAGGTATTTCACAATAAGAGGTATGTTGAGGATAGGCATTAAGGTTTAGTAGATATTGTTTATAAAAATTCATATTATTTGAGTTTGAGTTGTTAGAAATGTTAGAGGGCATGATATAATCAAATTTAGAATTTAATGGTTAGAACTTGGACTAACATTTTAGAATTTAAGTTAATTATTAAAATAAAAGATAGAGATTAAGGACTAGTTCGTTCTTAATGATTAAGGGTTTAGGGATAAATAGTTAAGGGATAATGGTTTGATAATAATAATTAAAAGTTAGATAATTAAAATTATAGAGGTGAATAGTCATGATATGTTTTATAATTGATGTATTATGGTTTAAAGCATTACATAATAAAAGTAAGTATTTGTAGTTTAGATCTTTCAAATAAAACTGATAACGTTGTAATCAGATTTTTGTTGTCTCTATTTATGCTTATATCATATGTCAAAACATATATAAATGAATAAATTTTAAGCATGTTTTATATAGATTGATATATACAATAACCTTGATCAATAAAATTTCTTGAATTTGTGTTGATTGTGGAATAAAAGATAGTCATTTATATAAGATCTAATGAAAAATAATCCTAATTTTACTCACTTTAACACCTATTGTGCTGCTAATCTTTGGTATCAAGACCTCATTGCCTTATTGTGAGCATAGTGTTAGCTAACCTATTGCAAGACATGGGTTAAGCCTATTCCTAATCTATATGTAAAAAGGTCAGGTAATAGATCTCTATAAAAAATTTGTTTAATTAAGATAATAAAAATGATTTTCAAATTCTTCATTTAGTTATCCCTTACCTCTTCTTTTGTAATGCATCACATCTAATTTATGACACTAAGTTTTAACTAGTAGCTTTTGCTACAAATTTTAACACCTACATCAAACCACACGCCCAAGCCACACTATTGTTCATAACTTTGATTATCTTGTTTGTGCCATCAATAGTTTTAGTTTGTGTTTATTATTTTTTATTTATTTCTTATCTCCCACATTCATTATCCTATGTTTCAAGCTCTTAACCAGTAACCCTAGCCACATATCATCGTATAAATATTCACCAATTCTAACTCCATATACATTTATCTCAATGACACTATGGTTATGTCTTGTCCTATGATTTTAGTTGAATGTTAATGCAGTCAAATGCATCACATAAGTTTTGTGTCAACTAGACTATAAAGAGGAATAAATTTGGTTAACATAAGATATATGAGATTAAAAAGCTAAATACGTCATCTTTAGACCTTTTTTTTGGGAGCTATTGGTTTTTCCATATTACAACACAAAACCTTATTTGGTTTAACTGTTTGATATGAAATCTTAAATATTTTATACTTCATAGGTTTGTTAACAACATGAAAAAAAAGCACAAAAGGTTTCATTCATTAAGGGTTTGATCCTAATGTTTAAATTTGTGTTGTTTAGTGTACATAATAGTTTTCATTTTACCATCATCATTATTACTTTCATGCAACCTATCATATCCATTTATTGTGTTGCTATATTCTAATAGCTAATAGGTAGTTACCATATTATAAGAAAAAATGTTTTGATAGTGAATATGGTGGTAAAACATTCTACAAGCTTCCATATATTGCTAATTAATCATTTAATGACTTTAACTAACAAATGAACATCAATGTTTGAGTGGATAACTACTACACATGTTTACATTCTCTAAATTAAATTAATTGAAGAAAAAAAGATGTATTATAATAAAAATTAGTAAAAATAATTCATTTTCTATGCTGTTTGGGATTTAGGATAATGATCATGAATGAAAATATTTATTGGTTTTAGGGAATTAGAAAATTAGCTAATGATTAACAAAATGAATAAATATCAAACCAAACAATTTGATTATTCTAATCCAAAATAATGTTTTAAAGCTTACATTTGGTAGTATGACTCAAGAGATGATAGTGAAGGGGAAAGAGGATTATTTCTATGATTATTTTTTATGATCCTTATTATTCAAGTCTAAGCTGTTAGAATATAAGTTTAAAATATAAATTAGAATTTAGGTTCATATTTAAAAATAAACATTAGAGATTATGGGTTGAGTTGCATGCATTTGTGACTATGGATTTAAGTTGTAAAAGGCTAAGTCGTTTGTGATTAAGAATTAAGGATTAAAAGTTAAACACTTAAGATTATAGATGATGATGATGGTATAGTTTATTATTCAAATGTTATGGTAAAAATATTATGTAGTAAAAATAAGGATTAAATAGTTTGATATTTTAAATAATATTATAAAGTTCTAGTTTGATTAATGCTTTGTGTTGTAAAACCTATTATCATACTTACGCTAAAATATATGCTAATATGTAAATTTTAAGATTTTGCTTTCCCCAAAGATTTATCCTTTGTTTGATCGATTAGAAATTGTCCGACTTTGAGTCAATTGTGGATAAAATTTCTTGTTAAATTTAATAAACTTAGCCTTCTAATCTTTTATTTCTTGACACTTGTATTCAAAACTTGTGGCATTGACATACATCACAACTTTCATTCATCACCTCACTATGAGCATAGAGTTAACTAAACTATAAGGTGATATAGGTCAAGCTAATTCTAAATTCATAGGTCAAAAAGTTAGGCTGATGACCACATCATATCAATTTTCTTTACTTATAATTTTTAAGTCTTGTATTACATCTCTTGACGTCATTATAGTGCTTTTCTCAATGTGGTGTTGTTATCCAAAATCCTCGTTTGGAGTTGGTGTTAGCTACAATCTATGGAGTAACATGAGTTTAGTTGACACGTGCATTGTGGGTTAGAAACTTTACATAATTTTCTACTAATTATGATCACTAATGTACAAGTATATAATACGACAAGTTTACCAATTTAAGTTTATTAATCCAAATTCTCTATTTTCTTAATAGTCTTTTAACATGTCTTACTAATACTCTTAGAAGCACAAAATTCTTCATTCATCATACAAGGACTTCTTTCTTAACTTGTTATAAAGTTTAGGTTCTTTCGGCCATTTTAATTGTCTCCTTGCTATGCTGTCATTGTTATTTATTATTATATTATGTGCTTAGGATTGCTTAACCCATGTGGAGTTGTAAATTAGGTTAATATTATATCAATGGTTTTTTTATGGTGGTGAAGCAATTTACTATCATGATTAAGGTATTTGGGAGAACATCAATAACTTTGTTTAGAAAATTAATATTGAAATTTTACTAAATATGATACCATATTTATTCTTACCTTAGGTTAAATAATGTTGAAGAAACAAGAAAATGTATTAGAATTAGTTATAACTATTAAAATTGAAAAAAAATCTAAATTATAAGATTTTAAATTAAAACATAAAAAATAGAATGTTATGTAGTTGAAACAGTTAATAGTGGAACAATTTATGATTTATGATGAAACTATAAATGAATGTTTAGGATGTGTAAGATTAAATATAAAGAAATGAAAAACAAAACTTAGAAGTGCTAAAATAATTAACCTTAAAGAAAAATAGAGTTATTTTAATTATTTTGGCTTATCCCTGAGCGCTAATCGAAACGAAGCTTAAGAGTTATGATTAAAATGTTTGGATTAGGAGATAACGGTCGACATTTGATGATAAAAGCTATGCTGAGGATTGATTTTAAAGTTCAATAGATATTACTCATATCAATTCCTACCATTTGAGTTAGAATGATTGGAATATAAAAAGTGCATGCATACCAAAATGAAACATTTAATGGTTAGAAATTTAAATTAAAATTTTGAATTTATGTTAATTATTAAGATAAAATATAAAAATTAAACGTTAACTTGTACTTAATAATTAGGGGATAAGGGGTAAAACGCTCAGGGATAATAACTTGATATTAAGAACTAAAAGTAAAATGATTAAGATTATAATGAGGGATGATGATGCTATATACTTTATAAGTAATTGTTATGATTTAAGATGTTACATAATTAAAATAAGTATTAAAGAGTTAGATATGTGGAATAAAAGTGATGAAATTATAGCAAGATTTTTTTTATACCTACACTTGTGCCTATAACATATGCTAAAACATATGCAAATGAGTAAATTTTGATTTTTTTTTAAATATTGATAGTTCTTTTGTGATAATCAATATTAGACTTAATGAAGTTTAGTTTTAATCCTTTATTCTTTAGCACATATTGCGCTGCTAATCTTTTGTGTCGATCGAATTCACTACCTTCATCCACTGCCTTATTGTGACCATAGTATTAGCTAACCTTTAGGGAGGCATTGGTTAAGCTTACTCATGATTCACATGTAAAAAAAATAACTTAGTACAATTAAATAGATAATAGATTTTTAAAAACATTGTGCACTTAATTATGATAATAAAAGTGATTTTCAAATTCCTCATTTAGTTATCTTTTATCACTTATTTTTTTATTGTGTGACATTTAACCCATAGTTTTAATCTCTAACTAGTAACTTCTTTCACAAATTTTAACCCTTAGATCATAGAATGCACGCAAACCACACCTCTACCAAAGTCTGGTCCACAACTTCGGTTAACTTGTTTATGCAATCAATAACCTTAGTTTCTGCTTGTTTCTTTTTTAGTTATTTAGTTTCAAAACATAATCCATCAAGCTAGCTAATAATAGCAATTAGTTGTGCTGTCCCATACAAATTGGTATCAGCTTTGTTATATAATATTTTTTCTAATTTTGAGGAGTATGAAAAAGGTTGAACTAGTTGGGTTCGTTAGCAGATTGGTTGGGATTGCCTATCCAAGGCATCAAAAGTTGCAAGGTAGAATCAGGGACATTGTGGACAGGAATAGCTACAATGGTTATTTAACATTGTGTGGAATACTATGAACATTCAATATACTATTGTTGGAAATATAAAATTTAAAAGCAGCTGAACTTGTTTGAGGCCTATTTGCAATAAGGAGTATTATGAGGTTAAGCAATTGGACAGTCCGAAGATCAAATAGAAGTGGGCTTTCGGAATTTCAGGTAAAAGATTTTCTACACCAGAATCTTGAGAGACAAGTTAAAGCCACTAGTGACCGCTTGGGAGAAGAAGCAACTAATCACTTTTTTGCAAATTATATTTCTTTCATCCTTGAAGTTTGTTGTGTGCAATGTAGCAAAACCCTATGGGCATGTCCAAATCCCAATAGAAGGTTAGCAGTGGGAATTAAAGAACCTGCCATAAGCGTGAGGCAACAATTGTTCTATTATATTTTCCTCAATGTTGTGTAGTCTCAGAAGTCTCCAATGGATTAACTAAGTGGTTTGGCTAAGTTGAAATTCTATACAGTGGTGCTTTATTCTCCCCATGGAAAACCAACACCTTAGTGCCGTGCTTCTGCAGCAGTTGCAACGTAGTCACCAAACTTTGACGTCTAGGGCATGATACTGGCTGATAAATCTTATATGACTTTATCATTATTGAGAATGATAAGGATTCATTTAAAGGTGGGACCAATAGGTCACTGTATGTTCTCCCGAAGGAGAAGATTGAGAACTTCATTGGTTGTCTCAATGTGATGAGGGAATTGTCTGTTGCAAGGCCTCTGGCCGTTCTCTTTGTTAGAGAGCTTTTTGGACCCCATAAGAGAAAATCTGCATTAAGTCAAAATCATCTTTGCTTCTATGGACATTGAAGCTGTGAAGTTGGAATTCAGCATCACATCTTGTTCGCACATATCACAAAAGGGGTGATGAATCTACTAAATGCAATTTTGTGGCCAGACTTGATGATGTAATGGTGACCTTTATGGAGTTAATTTCTCTTCTGGATGCGCATTCATTTGTCAGGCTAGTCATCCATGAGGAGCTCAAACAAGCAACATCCATGGAAGAAGGAAAACTTGGAAGCTTGCTGTCACGAACAATAGGACTAAAGAAAGATCAGAGCTCCTCTGAGAATAAGTAAGAGTAATGATGGGTAAAGTAGCTAGAATATTTCCATGGATTCATAACCTGATTCATCATGGGGTTGAATTATGGAATGTGAAACCTCCTCCAATGTTCTTAAGGACCCACTAAGGTATTGCTTATGTACAAATTATGATGTGGAGGATAGTAAATATACTAAAAGGGCATCCTCTGAGAGAAATGGTTAAACAGTTTGGCTCTATCTTCAAAAGAAGAACCTTGCTTCCAAATTGACCCTGCAGATGTCTTGGCTATAGACTTCTTATAGCCTACTACCTGTGGTTTCTCTCCATGATTCTTGGTTGAATTGGAGTTGCAATTGTTGGACGTTTCCTATTGGAAAGGGGATGACTACCTCATCTCGTTTACAGGGTGATTTGACCCAAGCTCAGGGGAAGTTGACTAAACAGCATGTTTATCAAACATCCAATTCCCAAGGGAATCTCTCAGGTGAACAAAATACAAGTTGATAGGTCAATGGAGGTAGCTGGATCCGAAGTTGCATTTAAGGACCAGAACAGGGAATTCATGAACCTTACTTCAAATGGAAGGAGAGCTACAGCCAAAATCTTGTTGAAGAAAGGTCAATTATGACTAGTGCAAGTACTATCGGCAGGAAGAGCACTTCTCCTAGACGAAGGAATGTTGTTGCTGTTAGCTAACTGGGCATGTATTACTTGCTGCCTTGAAGAAATTATTTTGGTTTGTTTATTAACATGTCCAGATAAGATCATGAAGTCAAGTTTGCACATTTCAATCCAAATGTAGAACGGATTGTTTTTGTGTTGTCTTCTTGATATTACTGTGATCATTTCAAATTGAGGCTCCTTAATATTGTGACAGATGCAGGAACGATTGAGTAATTGCTAGAATGGAAGCAGAGAATGGCGAATCTCCTTCCACCACTGAGGTGCAATGGAACTTGCATAATATGGTGCTCTTCACATACCAATGCAGTTCGACATTGAATAATCTGAGGTTAAACAAGAGTATTATTGGAAGGCTGGAAGATGGTACAAAGGAAGATGCAGAAGGCAATGCATACTAAACCGCAGCAAAACAAACATACAATTAATGCACTTAACTTCCACTGAACCCAGTAGCATAGTGTAAATGGAAATCTTATTATTGCTGGAGGATGGAAGCTCATGTTGAATGGGAACTCTCATGTGGAAGATAGAACAAAGGAAGATGCAAAAGGCTATGCATACTAAACAGTAGCAAAGCAAACTTACAATTAATGCACTTAACTTCCACTGAACCTAGCAGCATAGTGGAAGGAATGTCAAGATCTTTGAAAATCTCATTATTGCTGCAGGATGAAAGCTCATGTTGAATGGTAACTCTCATGTAGAAGATAGAACAAAGGAAGATGCAGAAGGCTGCATACTAAACAGCAGTAAAGCAAACTCACAATTAATGCACTTAACTTCCACTGAACTCAGTAGCATAGTGTAATTGGAAATCTTATTATTGCTGGAGGATGGAAGCTCATGTTGAATGGGAACTCTCATGTGGAAGATAGAACAAGGGAAGATGCAGAAGGCTATGCATACTAAACAGTAGCAAAGCAAACTTACAATTATTGCACTTAACTTCCACTGAACCCAGTAGCATAGTGGAAGGAATATCGTGATCTTTGGAAATCTTATCATTGCTGCAGGGTGGAAGCTCATGTTGGATGGAAACACTCATGTGGAGAAATTTGATCACCCCACTTGAAAGTTGCAATACTCATGTGGAGAAAGATATTCATAGTTTGCAGCAGCAGATTGAGAAATTCATGTTTGGTTGGTTTATGATCATATTGAGTACTGTCTGAACGTTGATCAGTTCACATTAACGGGGGATGAAGCAGGCAACATTCTTATGCTGGGTCTTAGCAATATAGTTGGCAAAGTTGTATCTCTGCAGGCAGCTTTAGAAGAGAAGTAGCAGCTGTCTTTCTTCTTGTTCCATTTTGTTGTACACGGAAGCATTTCAGATAATGACAGGACTAATTCTGTGCTGGAATAACCAGCAAAAAGGTCCTTTAAACTCCACAGTAGAACAGCGTTGGAATTTATGGGGAATATATTGTTTGCAAATTCCTTATGATGGGAAGCATCAGATGGTTATTTTATTTATCAGCAAAAAGGTGCACTGGAACAAACAGCAAAAAGTCATTTAAACTCCACAATGGAATTGCACCAAAGAATCAGAGTTTCAACAATTGCATTTATGATATTTTGGAAGCTGCTGGTATGTTGATTTCTATTGGATTTAGTAAGCTGGAATGTTATTGCCTTTACTAAGCCTGCAGTCCTGTTATCCTTGTTCTAATCTTTAAAGAGTTGAGGCAGCAGTTCGTCTCGAGAGGGCAAAAAGGAGCAAGGAAAGACGTATTAGTTAGTAGGGATGCAATTTCACAATTATTGTTCAAGTCACACATTGTAATCAGCAACATAGTGGAAGGAAGATCATGCTCTCTGAGAATCATATTGCAGCTAATGGAAACAAGCTCACAATTATGTATAGGAATATTCAATTAGAGGAAGGAATTCATAGCTGCAAAGCTTTTACTCAATGGGTTGTGGCCTCAATAAACAGGAAAATATTATGCCAAGTTTGTTGCAAGTCATGAACATAAATTATGCAACACTTTCATTTATCTTGCCCTGGAATTTTATGTAACAATTTGTTGCGTTGTCCCATGCAAGTTAGTATGAGCTCTGTTGTTTAAATATTTTTTCTAATTTTGAGGAGTATGAAAAAGGTTAAACTAGTTGGGTTGGTTAGTATATGTATTAGGATTATTTGTCTAACATATCAAAACATGCAAGGTCGAATCAGGGACATTGTTGGCGGGAATTGCTACTATGGTTGTTTAACAATCTATAAACTAGTGTGGAATGCTATGAATATTCAATATTGTGAGATGTACTATTGTTGAAAATATAAATTGCAAGAGCAGTAGCTTATTTCTGAATTTGTTTGCAACCTATTTGCAATAAGGAGTATTACAAGGTTAAATTTCATCACCACACTTGAAATGTGTAATAAACAATTGGGCAATCCAAAGATCAAATAGAGGTGGGCTTTCGGAATTTTTAGTCATTGTTTTCTATACCAGAATCTTAAGAGACAGGTTAAGGCCAATGGTGACTGCCTTGGAGAAGAAGCAACTAATCACTTTTTTTAGAAATTGCGTTTTTTTCATCATTGACATTTGGTGTGTGCAATGAAGCAAAACCCTATGGGCATGTCCAAATTCCAACAGAAGGTTACTAATGGGAATTAAAGAGCCTAGTAAACTCAATACCACAAGTTTTAGATCCGAGTCTCAGGTGCAGCCTGCCATAAGTGGAAGGCAACAGTTGTTCTATTATAGTTTCCTCAATGTTGGGTAGTCTCAAAAGTCTCCAATCGATTAAGCAAGTTGTTCGGCTAAGTTGAAATCTTCCCATCTCTTATTGTCTATTTGGATGCTTGAGAAATCTTTGGCAAAGAATGAATTAGTCTTTTTTAAGTCGTAGGATCTGTTTTTTTTCCTATAAAAGATGGAATTTCACATCAGTTTTAGTCCACCACTGCATGGGAAAGGATAGAATTTCATTTTATGTTTGTTTGGTATATTTTAAACAATGTTTAATTGATTTTTGTTTGAATGAAATGTGTTGTCATATTCTAGTTATGAGAAAACAAATGCATTTATGTTAAGTCGTAAAATTTAACTTAGTGAAACAATGTTTGAACTGGAATGTAATTTCAATCAATGATGCCAACTAAATCCTATCAATGTTTTAAGTATACATTTCTATTTCTTTTTAATTGCAAGGTATGATATTATCATCTTATCATACAATTTCCTAAAAGTTCTAATTCATGTTTTACAATAATTTAATAGCTAACTATATAATATGCAATTTTAAGAAGATGGATTAGTCTTTTTAATTACATGAAATATATAATTTTAATAAATTATCAAATACATATCGATAAAAACATATCACATTATTTAGATAATACAATTTTAGTCACAAAGATGTAATAATGTTTCATGGTGAAAAACATAAAAAAAAACTTTTTTCTCAATTTTTAAAATTGTATTATTCTTTGTTAGTTATACACAATTGATACAATTCCTATCAAAACATTGTTATAAATGTCCTTTTTGTCATAATTGAAGTAAAGATGTTGCCTTTTTTATTATGACTTGAATGACTTGGACTTATACTAACTAGCCAAGTTCATTTTTAAGCCCATTACATTAAATTACATGTCAGTAATAAGTTCCATTTTTAAGTCCAATAATATAAATAGTGCTATTAATGTAATCTTCAATATTGTTAAAAAGAATTATAAATTGAATCTAAAATTTTCTATTTCTATTCTAATATTTTAAATTGAGATAACAATAATATTTTTATTTTATTTTATTTTATTATCTCAATATTTACTAAAATAATAAATTAATTATTTTTGTGTTATTTTTATTACAAGTTAACCTTTTGCTGTGAATGAATTTACTCGTATACGTGTGCATGTGCTACATGTTATAAATATAAATACATAAATTTAGACAACTAATAAATAAATATATATTACATTTAATTTAAATATATTTATAAACTTATTGATGATAAAAAAAATTAATTAAAACCTAAAAAGCTAATTAAAATAGGATCATATTGACTCGAATTGAGCAAAAATTGATAACTAAAAAGTTAAATCTAGTTTAAATCAAGATCAAATAAATCATTTGCTATTTATATTTTATTATTTATTTTCCAATAATTCAAATTGAGACAAATATATTATTTTACTTTAATTTATTATTGATTATTAATTGAATTAATAAATTACTTATTTTGTGTTATTTTTAGTATGATTAATTTGTTATTTTATAAAATTTTTATTTCTTTTAATATTTTTCAAGGTATAAATATTTGTTTTAAAAATAAAATATTGTTTATTATATTTAAAAAAATATTTTAAAAATAAAATAAAACGTTTTCGGTGTTGATAAGGATTCAAAAATAAGTGATTGTTTTAAAACAGTACTTTGGTGAGGATTCGTAGCTCTCCTCTTAATTGAATCAATCGATGTTGAAAGATTAAATTGTCCCTGCGCGATTCATTCGTTCTCCTTTTTTTTAAATATCGGATTCGATCGGCTTTGCGGCGGTTTTTTTTTTTTTTTTTTTGGTGGTGAAGCCATTAAAATTTGATCGATTTGGTTTCTCTGGTCGTAAATGAAGCATACAAATAAGGGAAGAAAAAGTGGGGATGAAGCCAAGAAGAACAAGCTCAATTACTCACCAAGGCAAAGAAACTAAATTGAAATCGGCTCTCATGTCTTTTCCGATTCAATCGGCTTTGCGACAGTTTTGTGTTTTTCGTTTTTTTTCTTTGGTCGTTTTGGATATCTGCTGGGTTTAATTTTCTTTTTAGTTGTTCAAGTAATTAGTTGTTATGTATTTTCATATTCCGGTATTTGGTTTTATGTAGAGAGCTTGAATTTGGTGGAATTTGGTCGTTTGAGATTGATACAATGCTTGGTTTTATTATAACTAGCAATGAACAAAAGAAGAACTAATGATTTCAAACAGCAGCTTCAAGTTTATCATAAAGAACACTACTAGCTAGCATATTTTTAACTTGCTCTACTTATTTTTGTGTGATTGTTTTCCCGTTTGAACACTACTAACCCTATAAACCTTGTTGTAAATAACTTGATTCCTTTTCATGGGAATAAGTAATAATAAGTAAAATATAAGGAAAGATTATGTGATTGTGATTATTGTTAATGAATAAGTTATTAGGTTTAAGGGCCTAACAATTTTAGTTAAGAGTATTAAGATTATATGCTAGGCTTGAATGTTGTTAAATACTTGCTTTTTTAATGTCATATGTTTGTGCTGGTCAAACTCTTGCGTCTCAGTAGATTTGCTGGCAATAAGCTTATGACAATATAACTAACTTAACATTTGTAAATCTTGATACCATATGTTGTATCTTTAATCCTAAGATTAGTGAATTTTGGATAATTTATTAGTTTCTTAATTATTTAAGCCATATGTTATGCAAATTTATTCTTCTTCACATTCAAGTCAATGTTAAGCGCACAACAAAGAATAAACTTTTTCCAACATCATCTAAATTCAAATTGGATATTATCCAATAAATTTACAAGGTAAAGTGAGGACATATACTCGCTTAGGGTGTTCAATATGTTATGGTAGTTTCCTAATGAATGAACCATGTATTAGAGAACTCAATTCTTTTTCATGGGTTGTGACAGCAACAAAAAGATGGAGAAGTCTTAGTTGACTTGATTTCGCACTTGTTCTGGTCAGCTTTCTCTGTGGGCTAAGTTCGCACAATATTTCGCACTTGTTTTGTTCAGCAGCTGCGAGCTGATTTCTCACTTGTTCCATTCAGCAGCTCTTCCTGCGGCCTTTGGGCTTCGCTTGCCCCTTTCGGGTCTATCAAACAATTTTTACTTTATTTTATTTTTTAAATCCTTAAAGCCTGGACGGACCAGCCGTCGGTTCGGGTCGACCCGCCCAATGCTACAGTGAAAATTCTCTAGACTAAAGTGGTTTTATAGTGTTTTGTGAGAATTTTTGTGCCAAAATTTTGAATATAAGTATACCAAAATAATTTAATATTATGATAGTATTACAAGTGTCCTAAATGATTATGAAAAAAAATCATGAAAAATAATTCTTAAATAATTTTAAAAAATCAAATACCGATATCTATACTTTTCATCAATAATGCTTGGCCTAAAAATCAAAATTCAAAAATTATTAAACTTATAACATTTTCAAATATTAATACTACTAGTGTGTCACATCATCTCAAAATTTGGACATATCAAATTCTAGAAAAATAAAGATAAATTCAAGTATAAAAATTTTAGTGCATGTCCTCAATTTCCTTGAAGCTTGCCATAACTCCAAGCACCTTGAAGACTACTATTTTAGACATTTAAAGTTTATGACTTGACTTAATTGAATATTAACAATTTCACTTAAAACAAGCCCATATGAGATATAAATATTTATGCTTGACTCATCAAACATAAGGATGTAATAAAAATTCAATATTGTTGTCCCATGAAACACTCAAGAGGGTAAATTAAGTGTAAATTTTTGAAACATGATATTTTAAAGTAAATTCACAACCATAGCATAATAGATAAAAGCATTCAAAGCTCATTAAGAATGTAAGTATAAGAATTAAATCACAGGAAAGAAAAGAACTCCTTTATTTTTTAATTGGTTCTACTCTTGCCCAATGAACATACATCCTCCACTAATATAATTGGAGTTTGGCCAAGTCTCTTTCTCTCCTTCACTACAATTGGTGGAGAAATCACTTATACTTCAATCTTTTTCTAAGGCCCAGATGTAGTATCTTTACTTCCATATTCTAAAGGTCTTAAGTAGGTCTTTCAAGTCCATACTCTTAAATACAAGAGTAGGTTTCTCACCTCCATACTTTAAAGGTTCAAACCAAGTCTCTCATCTATACACTCTTAAGGCTCGAAATGAGTCTTTGTAACAATTACAAGAAAATTTCTTACAAAACTCTCATAAGAGTAGACTTACAAATATCTTAGATTCATAGCATGTGACTTATATAATAAATGAATACAATAATGATCTTACAAGTTTTGAAGTTTAAAATGATATAGAATGTTGATTGCTTAAGCATTTTTAAGGTGGCAGCATAAAGAGTTAAATCAAATCTTTCCTTGAGCAAAATAGGATGTCAAATGAAGATTTCAAGTTCAGTATTATGTCAAAAGGCATGAACTTTATTCATAGATGTTACAAGTTGTTAACAATCATTAAAGTCTCTTAAATTGTTTTATCATTATCTAAGACCACTTTAAATCATTCTTGATTCTCATTAATATTCAAAAAGACATTTAAAACAACTATGAAGTTTAGAACATTTTAAAAAAGCGTTAATATTTTATAGTTGTTATGGTCCATTTGAAATGGATATACCGTACGTGAATATTGATGTAGCACATGCAAGTCTCGGGATAATATCAATTTATTAACTATATTGTACTTTATCAATGACTTGATTTATGACATACTGTAAGTTATCTCCCAAAATTGATTTTTAATCTTGTGATTATTAAGCTTGATTTGTGCTATCATTGTTTTAAATATTTCATTCAATGTCATCATGCAAATGTTTAAAAGTTCCTTAGAAGTTTAAAAGTGTTTGAGCTCTTTACTTTGAAAGCCATATGCATCTTAAAGTTCTTTTAAGGGATAAAAGCATTGGTGAGCTTTTTCCTTTAAAAGTAGCATGAATCTTTGAAGTATCATAAAGCTCATTTTGTTTATCTATCTTGTAATCTCTATACACGCTAGATGATCTATTAGCAATACACGTTCATCAAAATCATTTCAAACAAACCTAGGCTCATTAAATAACTAATATGATCCTTGAATTAATGCCCAAATAAGTAAGATTCATCATTAAAGGGGCAAGGGTATTCCTCATCAAAAGTAGGAGCTCATGGCATTGCGAGGTCTAGTCGAGAATAAAAAAGAGTTTCAATTTAGTGTGAACTAGAGAGTCTTGGGTCGTATGATACTGATAGATTGGTAGGATGTTTTATAAAGAGATGTGCACAAGAAGGTTTTTTGAAATGGGTACAATGTAATAAGATTTCGGTGTTTTAGGTAAGGCATCGAGTTACTCTTTATTGGAAGGACAGATGTTTTGTATACTTGGCAAGCTTTCTCTTGGTAAGATGGTTAAACTTATTTTAATTTACTCTCCTATAAGCATGAGAAGGATAGAACAAAATTTTATAAAATGATCCATTTGTTATTAGAATAAATAAAAAGAATTATCACTAGACTACTGCAGAGGTTCTGAAGTTTGTAAAATTTGAGGGGTTGTAGTGATCTCCTTCATCTCTTGGACGTGACTATCAAATGTTTCTTTTCTAAGACTAAAGACAGCTTCCTCTTGATTTTCCAGATTTCTTGTTTGTTTCCATAGATGAAGTAAAAAAATGTTGATATGAAAAATGGATTCAAGAAATTTAAACAAAAACTTAGGACAACGATAACGAAGCCCAAATGAATGAAATTCTCAATTTCTTTGGAAGAGGATTGGAGCACACCTTTAAGACAAGTTGGCGTAATGCAACGAAGTTCTACTATTATCTCATAGATGTGATAGCATCTCAGCTTAGAATGATGACGATTCATCTTGGATTGGTGACGACTTGGTTAGGATCGGCGATGATTTGACAAAGATCAACGATGATTCAGTAAGGATCGACTGCGACTTAGTCGAAATCGAAGATGACTCGACCTGGATCAACGACGACTTTGCAGAATTGGTGGTGACTCGACCAGATCGACGGTAAATCGACCTGGATCGATGACGAATCGGCTTGGATAAGTGACAAATCGGTCTAGATCGGTGGCGAGTCGGCTGGATCAACAGCAGGTCAATTGAATGTGCAGCAAATCGGCCAAAATCAGTCCCTAATCGCTCGAGATCGACGTTGAGTCAATCAGGAAGAGGTGGTGAATCAGTTAAGCGAGCTTGAGTGCTCGAGCAGGCCCGAGTCGGCTTGGCCAAACACGAGCTAACTTAGTTATGCGCGAGTCGGTCCAGGTAAGCAAGGGTCATCGTTAGTCGACAAGGGTTGCTGTAGGTCAATGCAGGTCGACACAGGAGTGCGGGTCGACGCAGATATCTATGGGTCAATGCAGGTTAATGCGAGTTGACGTTGGTCAGTACGTGTCAGCACAGGTTGGAGCAAGTCAGTGAGTTGGTGATGTTCGATGGGTGGACATGGGTCATGTTGGTCGATGTGGGTCAATAGGTCGACACGGTTTGATGGGTTGTTGCGAGCCAATTTGGGAAGCTTTTTAAAAGCCACAGCCAAACGCAATAAATCCCTCATTTACCTGTTCCTCTTGCAAATAGTTGGGAAGACGAGAGATTGTGGTGGCAACTCAAGAAGCATGTCATCTCGCAATCAGTCTCTGACAACGATGGCGAAGGTTTAGACCGCACCAGAAGGGCTTCCCAAAACTACTCCTTTCTCTCTCTCTCTCTCTCTCTATGTTTCCGCTGCTTTGATCCTCGCTCTGCAGTTGATGAAAGGGGGTTTTTATAGCGGCACTCGACGAATGGTGCCAAGACCAAATCAGATTTCTTTTCTGTTCTTTAATCTATAGTGGTGGTCTTCTCGGTGAGTGTGATGAAGTGCAAAGGTTTTTCTACACAAATGAAGTGCGATAGATCTTTCACACTCTTCTTTTTATTTCTGAGAATTTTCTACATCTTCACATTACATTGTGTGTCACAAATGATCAAGCTAAATATAAAGTCTTGATTATTAGCGAAATATAACAAATTACATCAAGATGATGATGTAAAACAAATATAATGATTCATATGTTATTTAATATTTCTATTTTATTTGAGTTGTAAAAAATATCATGCATAAAGCTTATAAGTAGTTTCATTCACTTTTACATTTTTTATTATTTTATTAGAAATGGCATTGTTAGCATTTTTGTTTTTAACTCTAATATTTGCATTATATTTTATTTAACCATTTATCATGAAATGAAAAAGAGGAATAAAGTTTTACTTGGATTTAATTTTTATCAAAAATTGAAGTTTCTTATCATGCATGCGAGCACTTACAATATGTTGCAATCCAAATTTCTTTAAGTTACGATTCAAAACTTATTTGAGTTGCAATTTAGATTTATCTCTACCATCATCGCCATCTTTGTTGTCGTCATCTCCTTCCTCTCATCCAGATGCAAGATTTCCATCTTGCTCTTCTTCCATCAATTATGGTATCAAAGCTAGAGCAAGATCTAGTTCCGATTATTAAATTCTGTCTCAACAATCGTTCCTTAACAAACCTTAATTTTGCTCAAGACTATAGGTCAAATGCATTAGGATATTCAATCTCTCAACAAGTAATCAATTAAATAAATAAACTCATTCAAAACAAAGATTTCATTATGAATACATATAAATTGCTAACTTAATCTCTAATCCAAAAATACATACATCAAACTCAAATTATGAATGCATATAGATTTAAATTCTAATGAAAGAATGGTCAAATCACAAAAGAGAATGAATTGTGATTTTTATCAAAATTTATGATAAGTTTTGAAAACTTTTGTGCTATGAAAACAAAAATAAGAATATCAAACATTTTTAAGTGGTTTGACTCCAAACAATGAGCTTATATCTACCATCACTTTAATGACCAAACTTACTCTAATAACTATCTTTTATAAAACAACCAATAAGAAAATACCTTTATAAGATGATCTAAAGGAGGCCCAAACAAGTTAACTCAAATGAGTCAAAATATAATAATAACAACAACAAATTTTAACAACTTTATAATACAAACTTTAAATTATCACTAATTACTTTACCAATTGTATGACACACTATATTGTAAAACGATGTATAAAATGATGTTATCAATTGTAAAAAGAAAATAAGAAATGAAGAAGTACTTGTAAGAAGCTTTATAAACAGTCCCTTCCTAAGACAAGGTGCTAGAATATAAAAACAGTATTAAATGTCGAAGTAAGATTGACCTCTTAAATCTTGAAAAGAATAATAAGAAAAACAAATCACATCACATAATTAAAATAAAAAAAATAACAAGAAAATAACTTTGCATTATTTGACCCAAAAAAGAGGGTAAACATCAAAGCGCAAAGAGAAGACTAAAATTCATTATCAAGATCAAGTATTGATAAGAACTAATAAAAAAAATAAAGAAATTTACAAAAACGTCAACCGAAAAAAAAAACCAAAAATTTTTTACTAAATGTGACTGTAAGAAATTTGATGGTTTAATGAACAATGATGTTTTCGTATGCAAAATTTGAATCATAAATAATATAAAAATAATCTCATAATTTAATATCTTTAATACTAAATTATATTTTCTCAACCTTTTGCAGACCTGCGGCTAACATAACATGCAAGGTAGTGAGAATGAGCCAATTTCATCTTTTTAAACAAAATGAAATTATTCCATGGATGGCAAGAAAAGCAAATGAAATTGCTTTAATTATATCGAACTCACCCTTGGAATTACATTTTGGCTCCAACTTCCACATTAGTATAAGTATTGGTGCGGACGGCGTATCTTGAACTTCAAGCCAAAAAGTATTAGCTTTGAAGCATAGGTCATTGTTGGCGATAAATCTTTCCTACTGATTGAACGTGATCAGCAGTAAGAACTAAAAAAATATAAAACAGGGTTCCATTTTATTATACAGAGCTATAACCTGGTCGTAGAGTAAAGCCTCGTCTCTTCCACTGTTCTCTAAGATCGTGCACAGCTTTCCAGTTTCCTGAAGCCGCATGTAAGTTAGATAATGCAACAAGAGCATCTGAAGCTTGTTTCGTATGTATCATCTTCTCCACCGTTACACTCCCTATCTCCACATTACCGTGCATCTTACATCCACCCAACAGTGCACCCCAGATTGAGGCATTCCTGTCATCGACAACATTCTCTACTTTTGTAAGCATTTCTGAATCATTAAATCTCTCCACATAATTTTGAGCTTCAACAAGTTTTCCAGCCCTTCCGAACATATCAACCAGGCAAGCAAAATGATCAACTTTAGGATCTATGCCATACTCAGCCTTCATTAGGTTGAAGTATTCCAACCCTTTCTCAATCAAACCACAATAACTACATGCACTGAGCACAGACACAAATGTTACTTCATTTGGCACATAACCCTTGCTTACCATGCTTGAAAAAACTTCAATAGCCTCAGAAGCAAGGCCATGAGAAGCATAACCAGTAATCATTGATGTCCAAGATAACACATTCATGTTCTGCATATGATCAAAAACTCTTCGTGCATAACCTAAGTTACCCGACCTAGAATACATGTCTAAAAGCGCCGTTTCTACAACTGTGCGGTTGTCCTGATCTCCCTCGGGATTTTTCAGAACCTGAGCATGTATTTGTTTACCAGCATCCAATGCTGCAAGGCTGCTACAAGCATCAAGAGCAGTTGCAAAAGTGAAAGAGTTTCCTCTTACTAAGTCTTCTCCATGATATAAGTTTGCTAATATCTCTAATCCTTTTAGTGGTAATCTATGCTGCACATAACCAGAAATAATAGATGTCCAAGAGATGACATTCTTAAGTGGCATAATATTAAACAATTCCAAGGCCTGTTCAAGCAAACCGTTGTAGATGCATCCTGAGATCAACACATTCCAATGAGACACATCTCTCCACTTCAAAGAAGTGAACACCATCCAAGCTTCTTTAATGCAAGAGCACCTCGAGTACATGCCAATCAAAGCATTAAAGAGAATTTTTCCATCCTCATTATTCTCTAGCAAACTCGAACTTTGATGATATCCAAATGTGACGATAATGCCATGAACCTGCCTCCCCAACCGGAGCAACCCAAGATTTGCAGCAGCACTTAGAACCGATACTGCAATGATATTTTCTTCCATGAAAAGATTCACAAATCCATCTCCTTGGCTAATGATCATCACAACATCAGCATATTTCTCATTAAAGGCATAACCTTTCACCCTTAAAAGTTTGGAAACCAAGCTCACTTTTCTACCCTCCAAAGCTCTCTCAGCAGAATCAACTTCTTTGCACCTGAAATACATCTTAGCTGCCGCATTTGTAACTGTTGGATCCATCTCGATCCCTGTAGTGATAGAATAGCCATGAATTTGCTGGCCGGACCTCAGGTCACCAAGTTCTGCACAGGCATTGAAGCCAGAGGCCACAGCAAACTCATCAGCGCCGAGATGATACTCAACGCACTTGACATGGTGAAAGAGCTCCAGCGCCGAAGCACTCATGCCGCCAGCCGCAGAGGCGGCAATGATGGAATTCCAAGTAACGGCGTTTCTATGGGGCATAAGATCGAATACCTTACGTGCGGAGACAAAGGAGTCACATTTGGAGTACATATCCAGGAGTGACGTTGAAACAAAGACGTTGGGAATAATTTGACGACGGAGGACCTGGGTATGGAGAGATCGAGCAAGGAGAAGATCTCCAATGCAGGCGGCAGCGTGAGATGCAGAAGCGAAAGAATACGAGAGTGATAAGGATGGAAAGCGCTGTTGAAGAAGTTTAGAGAGGATGTGTATGGCGGCGATTGGGTGATCAGAACGAGCGTTCACGGAGATGATGGCCGACCATAGAGAGGCATCGCGAGAGGATGCGGGAACCTGATCGAAGAGCTGGCGAGCGTTGGTAAGCGAGGAAAGGCACGGATGAGTATTGTACGCCTGAATGAGGCGGGCGGCGGTGACCGGATTCGTGTCCAGGCCCAACTTCACCATCCGAGCATGCGTCTTCATCCATTAACTCTATTTGCAGCGAGAATGGGAAAAGCTTTCCCCTCGTAGCAATTGGTATTACAATAATTCGATCTATTAATTAATTCGCAAACGGGACGTTAATTACGAACTATCTGAAATTCAGTGAGAGCTATTTATTTCTGTTTGATTCGATAGTACTTTGTCGATTGCCGCAATAGTGAACATCCGAAATGTAGACAATCACAACTACGATGGATGATCGTAACGCACTCAAACCACGCCCATATCACCTTAAAATGGCAAAATGTAAATAAATTATTATCCAATAAAATAACCAAATTCTCTTTGGAGTATTTTGTTCAGTGATATTCTTATATAAATGATAATCCTTAAAAAAATTAAAATACGATTTGATTATAATTTTATATAATATTATTTAAGAAGGCTTTCAAAAAATATATAGCATATTTAAAATGGACTTGTAGTTCATAAATAATTTAAGTTTGACAAATTTTATTGAGCTTTAGCTGAGTGGAAAACTAAATAAACTCAATCGATTGGAGTCTAATTGTCGAACTAAGAATACCTCATTTAGTGATAGATGTACTAAAAAAATTGCTTTCTTTCACTAGGTAAGGAGGTTTAAATATGCCCTTTGATAGTAAAGAATAAGGGTTCTTATAAGCCTAGACTCTAACTATGAATTTGAGAATCTTTTTTAGTAGGAAGGATAGGGTCGTATGATCGTAGGAGAAAAATATAATTATGATATGCCCAACAATGAGAAACAGATAAATCTAAAAATAGAAAATAATAATAAAGATATTATAAAATGACTTTTTAAAAGGATTAAGACTTTATAAAAACAATGCAACAAATCTAAATCCAAAAATAGAAGACACATCAAAATGGATTTCTTAGAAAAATATCTGCATTATAATTAGTAAAGAGAGAATAAGAGTTTTGAGAACAAGAAGAACAAAAAAAATATTTATTAGGAAAAATAAGAAATAGGACTAATAACCTCTTAAATCTAGAACACATGATAGAATTTATAGTTATTGTAATAAAATTTATGTTCCTAAGAAGCATATAAAACTCAAAAGAAGTACGTATTACAAAAAAGGTCATTGTAGGCCCAACTATATTAAGAAATTTAATAAATTTTCAATAAAACTAATAACTATTGGGTTTTTCATTGTATGTTGTACTCTTTTTAGTGCATTTATTACATCAGATTCTGATTTATCTATTAGTTTTGGCCACTTTAAACATATCTTTATTGTCTGTCCTAACAAATTTTCAATAAAACTAATAACTATTAGGTTTTCCATTATATGTCCTAATCTTTTTAGTGCATTTTTATTGCATTAGACTCTCATCTTTCTGATAGGATTTTGGTAACTCTATTTTTTTGCATGGGTTTTTATTTTATAATTTTGGATACATTATATCATCATTTAAAAATAATCATTAAATCAAAAAGATATAATATGATTATAATATAACCTAATTTATTAATAACTATGGCTTTTATAGAAAGAGTATCTATATTATAAGAGTTTCTTGTTGTATTATTGAGACCTAGTCATAGTATTTTATTTGATTATAACAAATCTCAATTATTTTTAATAAATTTGTTTGAGTAAATTTTTAAATTTTAGGTACTCGATGCTCGTATTTGTGGGAGAACTTAAAGATTAAGATTAGCAAATGTTAAATCCCATAAAAATCATCTTAGTTAGAATGATAAATCACTAAGAGATATATTTTGAATTTAATTTTAGATATTTTAATTTTACTTTGATTAAAATATTAAGTTTGATTGAAATATTTATTACAAGATATAAAATTTAAATTTAAATTAATCTTAAAAAAATGTTTAAGTTTTTTAATATCTTTTACTTATCTTATATTAACCATCATTTTATCTTAATCTTATATTTGAAAATGTTAATTAATCTATTGCAAAAATATGTTATAATAGTATTAATAAATTAGGAAAAGATTATTAACTTAACTTGTTAACTTATTACATATAATAAACAACTTCGAGTTAAGGCAGTTATGTCTAAACTTATTTTGAACACTTAATAGGTTGCATAATCAAATCCCAAATGAATTATAGTATTTTGGATTCGATTATCACTCCCACATCTTTATATCTAGTGCAACACATCACTAGCACGCATGGGTCATGACTTCCAAAACAACCAAGGGGCAACCAACCTCGAAATAAGCTACCTTCAAAGCACACAAAAGATCTTATAAGAAGAAAACAAAAGTAGAAATATACCATGTGGGACTAAAATGTAAAGCATTTACTACATAGTTAACTTCCTAATTTTGGGAGTAACTAGAACCATCTGATCTCATAATTTCATGATTGAATGATTCTGATCTCTTTCGACTTTTTATAATACTTGATTATATCTTTCATTTGATCTTACCATTTTGTGATCAAATGGTCCAACTTTTATCCATGCATAATGATTTAGATCTAACGTTTATAATCAAATCTAATTTCTAAATAGTGCAAAGTGAGTTTTATCCATCTGATTATAAAATTTTCATGATTGAATGGTCCCAGATGCTTTTAATCATTTGGCTTTTGTGTAATGACTCTTATGGCCATTATTTTGAGCTTATTAGAATATTGTGTTTAAATAATAAATTTTTATTTAAAAATACAAAATTTGGGGAAATAATTCTAGCTATTTTATTTTTTTGATAAATATTTTTAGTTATTAAAAAATATCTATAAATAGGAGAATTTTTGTATAAAAAGAATTGATGAATTTTATGCAATATTAAAAAATTTTTAAGCCACTATATTCAAGCCATTAGCATCTTGTGCTCTTTGTCACTTCCATATGTTGCGTTCTTCAGTTAACAAATTCCTAAATTTATCTTTCTTCACAAATTAGTTAAGTTTTTAATTTTCTCTATTCCTAATTAACTTAAATCAAGATATTTATGCATCTTTAATTAATTCATCAAGCATATGATTTTATTTGTATTGATATTAATTTTATGTTATCAAATAAATTTTTTATTATCATTTTATTTTATTGTAAGTTTGTAGTAGCCTATTTTTTGTTTCATTATTATGAGGGTTTAACCTATTAATCTTTTAGCAAAAAACTTTTTGTTTTTACTTAGTTTTTGCCAAGAGTGGACATAAGATAGTTTTAAAGTTAAACTACTTAAAAATTATAGGTGTATATTTTTATTATGATTGATTTTTCTATTTCATAATTTTTGTAAAAATTTATTATTTAAAAAATTTAATATTTTTAAATTAAAATTAAAATTTGTACAAAATTATTTTTAGAGATTTGCTCAAGCTTTTAAAAATAATTTTAAACTATTTCTTAGATTTTTTTAATAGAATTAAAATTTTAATTCCTAGAAATTTGCCCCCTTCTTGTTGAATTACAATTCATATCTCTGAATTTATCCCAATGGAAAGACTAGACTACTTCAAGAATATAATTCTCGACCACAAAATTATTACAAAAAGGCTACCTTACCAACAATTATTATTATTATCAAGTCTCAAGAACAAAAGATAAGATTCTGATTTACAAAGGAATTCTCACTTCCTTTGATACGTTTTATAGTAACTTTGAACATATTTCCTATAATGTAATCTATAAAAGTAATTCAATAAGATCAAATTATAATAAGATAATGGATGAAATGTATGAAGTAGTATTAAAATATGCATCTAAGTTCCTAGAACATCTTATAGCTATCTTTAATTGAATGAGGTAAAAGAATATATCCTCAAAAAAGTTCTAAAAACCCAATGCGAAGAGTTTGTATAAAGCAACAAATCATCCAAGTGTTCTTAGTAATGGAAGAACCCCCTCCTAGACTGAGTTTCAATTACTTGCTTTTCAAGAAGAATAGCATAGACATGCCCATTGCATATGCACTATACAATTTAGATGAAATGATAGATATTAATAAAATTTATGAGACTTTAGAATGGATTATAGATGGTCATTAGATTAAAATACCCAATATATATCAGAACTTGCCAAAATTTAGATTTTAACTTACCAAATTTTAGATTTTAAATCAAATTTATTATATATATATATATATATATAATTTAACTCATTAGATTTTCTTTGTGAATGAGTCAATTCTCAGTATCTTTTGTATTATCATTAACTCTTTTGTAATTAAAAACTATCTTACTTTTTCCTCTTATGATTTCATTGTACTTATTAACTATAAAGGCCCTTGTTTTGTTTGACTTTTTATTCCTTAGATTATTCTTAAGTTTAATAATTCATTGATTTGTTTTTTAAACTCATTTTGTTCATATGGAGTAGATTAAGACCAAAAGATCCAAATCAAACTAGAAAATAAATCAACTCAAAATAATCTAATAATCCCAAAACAAAGGAAAATATATTAAAGATTTGTCATTAGACAATACTATGTTAGGCCTGTCGTAGGGGGGTCTTAGTAGCTTTAGTCATACATAATTAAAAACAAAAACACATACTATCTTTTTGGGAGATAGGTTGTGGACTCAGGGAGATTAGGGATGTTATAGAAATAGAAGAACTACATATAAATGCAAGTTCTTTAGGATTAGCAATCACACAAACAATGAGAATTGATTATCCAAGCTCAAGGTCTAATAAAAAGTCTACACCATAGCCATTTCGAGTACCTAGCAAGTATATCTTAAAAGATACATACATAGAGTATGTCCTATGAATAAGAGGATGTTTAGATCCATTGGAAATCCTTAAAGGGTTACCAAAACAAAACATAGGCGGGAATATGCTAGTATTAAGTCCTATAAACCGCCAAAAGTTGTCGAAACTAATAGATGGATGGGACTTCGATGTAATAAATACACTAGAAAGAGTAGGTAATACAATGGAAAACCTAATAGTTATTTGTTTTATTGAAAATTTGTCAAGACATATAATAAATGTTTTTTTCAATTCTTGGAAACTAAACTAACCACATGATTTTGAAAGTTCAGTAGAAATGATAGATAACCCTTATAATGTGACCTCTAACGAATTATTTTAGGAATAGAATATGCCAGAGGTGATACACTCTTATAAGACATTATAGTAAGAGGCCTAAAAAGTTTATAATTAGATAGTTATAATAAAACTGTCAAATTCAATCAAATGTACATCACTTAAGCAATAAATATAGGATGAATGTCAAAACAAAAAAGTAAATAAGGAGAGACTTAACATGCATCAATAATTAGATCTCCCAGTAGACATTGATATTGTAAGTGTAGAAGATAATGACTCATAAAAAGATAGTGACATCTATAGTGTTTTTGGAGGAAAAAAAGAACTAAAAAATCTAGATAAAATGAAAGATATTAATGGAATTTATGGGTCTTTAGAATGCTAGATGGTTATTAGATAAAAATCTCCAATATTTATTAGAAATAAATAAAATTAATACAAACACAAATTGCACTCCTCAGTGGAAAGGCTTTTGAATATCTCCCAAGGCACGTATTAAGTTTGCTACAAATTCCATGTAGAAAATGACAGGATTATATGCGAGTTGTGCACTCTAGCCATTTGTAAATTTTGTGTAAAAGAAAAATATATTCATGATATACCCAACAAAGAAAAACTAATAAGTATAAGGATAAAAAATAATGATAAAGATATTATAATATAAATCCTCAAAAGGATTGAAACCTTAGAATTAGAAAATCAACAACTTAAATACGAAATAGAAAAATTTAAGAGTAAAGGGAAAATAATTATAGAAGAATTTTGTAAATAAGAAGAACAAGAAGAATGCTTATTAGAAAAAATAGGAATTAAAACTAATAACATCTTAAATCTAGAATGTGTGATAGAATTTAATGACAAACATAAGTTATCATTTAAAAGAATCATAGATACATGTGCAAGTAAGAGTCATATTAGCAAATAAATAGTCCTTAAAAAATATGTAGAAAAGCCCTTTTACAAATCCATTACTAGGGATGCTATTGGCAACCAATTCACTAAAGAGGACAAATTAATAAACTTTGAGATAATTTTAAATGAGCAAAAATACCTACCTCTAACATGGGTTAGAGATCTAAAACAAGGGAGTAGTATGACATTAATCTTAGAAACGAATTTTATAAATGATCAATTAAGTAGATTAATAATAAAGGGTCCCTTAGTAACTATTTTAGGAATAAAATTCTGGGCCACAACATTATTATAAAGAGGATTTGTAGCTTGGCACATCATCATTAGAGAAAATCAATTAAAAAAGCTACAAATCTCCTAGAGACTAAACCATATACTACATCAGATATTTAAGAGAGATACTCTGAATGAAAGAGGATTCATCAATCTTCAAATCACATACATTCCCTTAGATTATAAAAACACATACCTTAACTAAGCTAAATACATAATCTTGATGAAAATTTTTTATTTTAAGGTACCATTTCAACGATGGGTGAATACAATAATTTTTCAGAATTAGATAAGGAAGAACAAATTTGCAAAAATCTTTTTCATTGGAGGAGCTTTGAGCAAGCGAAAAGAATTAAGAGACAAGTTGAAGAAGATATAATCTTTGAAGATAAAAACATTAAGTTATACACTCTTCGAAGGTTAAATTATATGTTCAACATGCCCTTTGGAGATAAGGTATATTCACAACTAGTTATCTCAGAACACTTTTCCAATGTCAATGCAACCAATGGAGGAATAATCTTTGGTGATAATGAAGATTTATTCCAAACATCAGCTAATGAACCTATCCATGATATGGAAGTATCAATGGACTAGATGATATCGAAGAACTCAATCTATAGAATATGATGGAAGGATGAACAAGAAGTAAGGAAATTAGAATAAAAGGCATAATGAGGCTTCTAGATAATATTTGAAACAAAAAGTAAGTTTTACGAACATTATGATGAAGTTGATGTATATAGCCAAAATGACAAAGCCCAAACACAATTAGACCTAATAAGACAAGATGCTTATGAAGAAATATTTAAGAAATATTCTATGATACACTTAGGTTTCATAATGATTGGAGTATCAAGACTACATTAAAGAGAATTAAGAACAAAGGTCTTAATCTCTCTAGTCTCACAATAATTCTTAGGATAATGAGCCACAAAATTGCACATGATGTTTTGGTGAAACTTGAGGTTAAAGAGTTTAAAATAACTTGATTATGCATAAGTTTGAGCTTTTCCATATGGTTAATGGAGATTCTATTAGGAATATGTTTATGAGATTTACTAGCATTTTGAATGGGTAATCAAATCTTGTAAAAGATGTTTCTAATATTGAAGAGGTGAAGAAGATACTTTGAGTTTTGCTTGAAGAGTTTGATACTTTGTTAACTATTATTAAAGCCTCCATGGATTTGGAATATCACACCTTAGATGAACTACTGAGAGATCTCACAACCAATGAGATGGAGATGCTAAGAGATGAGAAGAAGAATCACATGCCAAGAAAAAGAAGAAAGAAGATCTAGCATTGAAGATTATTACATCCACATTTGAGGATGGATCTTCTTATTGTTGTAAAACATGTGAGGCAAAAAGAACAAGAAGGGAGGGGCTAATTGTGTGTTTAACAAATTTTTTTTATTCCAAAAATTTGAAGAAATATTTTCCAAGCTTAAACTATTTTTGTTATCAACAAAATAAAATTACACAATAATAAACAAAATGCACACAAGATTTTTTAAGTGGTTTAGTCAAAACTTATGCTTACATCCACCTCTGATCCCTAATCGGGATTCTATTAACTACTCCCTTTTGTTGAAGCTGAAAAGGGTAAACCAAATATACATCGATGGTCTAATAAGATCCCAAAATTAGAGAAATTTAGGCTATTAAAAAAAATTTGAATCTTCATAATTTTTCTCTTACAAAATCTTTGCATTTTTAATTCTTTAAATAAGAGTGATACTACCAATGAATGAAGTAGATGTTACTAGAAAATATAGAAATGACTATGAACAGAAGTAGAGAAATAAAGACCGATGAAATTTATAGCTCTCGTAATTGTGTAGAAATTTGTTACTCACAGTTTGAACTTTAATTAGACTTATATGAAAATTTTTAAGCTTGATTCAATAGTATTTATGTTTGTTAAATGATTTTTATTTATACTTAAAATAAAAAACACCAAAAATAACTCCCTCAATGACTAAAATCTACTTTTTGGAAAGCTAGCCATTACAGTAAAAAAGACGATACAACAGCTACCTGATTACACAAACAAATGGAGTGATAGCCATCAGATTATCTTAAATGATAAAGGGTTCAGATTTAATCATAGTGAATCTAGAGCATTGGATTCAAAAATCAGAAAGATAATAAATAATAAGATTACTATTCACAAAGGTTAAAAGACTCTACCATTCAATCAAGCATTACGGATGAACGACTGAAGAGAAAAGATTGTTCATAAAAGTCAACATGATATGGACTTTTCAATCATAAAAATGAGCAATTAGTTGATGTAGAAATCTCAAGTTTGGCAAAGCTTATTTTTAGTCATATTTTGCAAAATTATGTAACTATTTTATGCATATATAACCTCCACAACATATTATTATTAGCTTAATTGGGTTGGCTATCCCCTAGTGTTCTCAAAAGGTCATGACTCGAGTCACTAATGTGCGTATATAGGGTCTAACCAGACCCGATTTACATAAATTAAATAACGAGTTTACTTGACTCATTTCACCTAAGCTGGTTCTGAAGTAATGCCCTAAACTAGTTCACCTAAGGACCGTAGCAATAACCTAACTTAAACAATACTCGAGCTTGACCCGTCTTGGTTTCGACTGGGTTCTTGACCTACAGGGCCCCAAGGCTCGTGTCACCTTCGGGCCACTACACTTGAGCCCTTCAAGCTTAACGGTGGGCTTGCTTAGGCACTTTTTTTAATAATATAATTTTCATAAAAAAATTAAATATTTAAAAGCTCAAATATCTTTAAATAAAATATAGCTTAAAAAAATTTATATATATATATGAAAGAAGATAGTCCTATGTGCCACAATTACAAAGACTTTAAAAGTTTGAATACTAACCATAAAGATTTAGACATGAAGTTCTTTGTGGATTAGCCACTCCAAAAAGATCGTTGTCCTTATCTCCAAATTTAATAAGTTGAGTTATTAAATTCATTTACTATTTATGTTATAATAGTCCTTGCTCCAACAAATTCAAATTATTAGAATAATACTAAGCTTAACAAGTTATTAGTAAACACTTAGCCTTTATTTTATAATCATTATCTTAAATGATAAAATAATCTCTTCTTCGAGGATAACAAAACCAATGATAAAAGAAAATGTTACATAAATGAAGAAATCAAAATATACAATATTTTACATACTTGTTTGATAGCCTATACTCCTCCTGAATTCTAACACTAAGTTCTCCCTCTTTTGTAATCATTCAAAGGGGTTAATTACATCTAAACTTAATCTAAGTCTATTAAATATTTTTGTAGCTAATGGATTAATAAAAATACCAACTAATTGGGCAAATAATGGCATAAATAACAATTGAATCATTTTCTTTTGCATATGTTTTCTAATAAAATGATATCTTATTTTTATTTGTTTTTTTCTTGAGTACTGAAAAAGATCTTTGGCTAAACAAATAGTACTTAAATTAACACAAAATATTAAAATTTGTGTAAATTCTAAGCATAATTTAAAAGTTATTGTTTAATCAATAGAACTTGAGCAACACAGCTGCCTATAACAATGTACTCAGCCTTTGTTGTTGATAGTTCCACACAATTTTATTTTCTACTTGCACAAAAAAAGAGTGAACTACCAATCAATTGGCACATACCAAAAGTACTCTTTCTATTAATCTTCTTACTAGCAAAATCAATATTTGTGTATGCTATTAAATCCAATCCACATTCACACTCATAATACCATAAGCCTAGAATCTTAATTCTAATAAGATATTTAAAAATATGCTTGATTACTTATAGGTATAATTCTTTAGGACTAACCTAAAACCTTACACATATACCTATACTAAACATAATATCTGGCCTACTCACAATAAGATACAATAATGATCCAATCATTATTCTATACAATTTTGTGTCAACAAGATTTCCAACTTCATCTTTATCTATGATAGTACTTATATTAATGAGTATTCCTATGCTTCATATTCTTATAACCAAAGTTTTTTAGCAACTCTAACAAATACTTGGTTTGAGAAATAAATATTCTTTTATTTGTTTGTTTGACCAAAAATCTTAAGAAGAATGTTAACCCTATCATCATACTTATTTCAAACTCATTTTTTTTATTAAATTAGAAAATTTCATTCACATTTCTTTATTAGAGGCTCCAAAAATTATATCATCCACATAAAATTAACAAATTAACTGACCTTTTGATGAATTTTGAATAAATAAAGTATTATCTATCTTGTCTCTATGAAAACCATTTAATATAAGAAAAATGCATAATCTTTCATAACTTTTGGAGCTTGCTTTAAATCATAGAGTGTCTTCTTAAATTTGTATATATGATCTATCTTTTTATGTATCTCAAATCCTAAGAATTATTTCACATATACTTCATTTATATATCCATTCAAAAATGTACTCTTAACATCCATTTAGTATAATTTAAATCCTTTGTAACATGCATAAGTCCTAATTACTTTAAGCCTAACTACAGGAGTAGATATCTCATTTATATCTACTCCTTTAACGTGATAATATGCTTTGGCTATTAATCTAACTTTATTCTTCATAACTTTATCATTTTCATCTAACTAATTTTTGAACACCCATTTTATATTAATGATTATTTTATCATTTGTCCTAGATACAAAATCCCAAACTTGATTTCTTTCAAATTATACTAATTTTTCATTCATTATAATAATCCAAAACTTATATTTAAAAAAAATTTCTATAAAACTAGGTTCAATATTAGATACAAATACTACATGATTAAAAGAGCTTCTAATCTTAATTTTCTTTTTTAATCTCTTATGATCAACTTACTAGGATGATTTTTAGAATGTCTCAATTCCCTCTCAATTTGATTTTCTTCTTTTATTGATTTCTTACCTTCAATTATATCTTTTAATCTTTCTCTCTAAGACTTAAATCTTCTAATTCACCAAGATGATTATGTTGATGATGACTACTAGATGCTTAAATAAAAGATTCATCAAATTTGACATGAATTATTTCTTTCACAACTAGTGATCTCTTATTGTATACTCTAAATACTCTATTAGTAGGTGAATACCCTAAAAAATTCCTTTATCAAACTTAGTATCAATTTTATCTAAATCCATTTTTCCATTATTTAAAATAAAATGTTTGCATCCAAACACATGAAAATGAGATATCTTGGGCTTCTTATCATAAAGTAATTCAAAAGGAGAAATATTTAACAAAGGTCTATATATTATCCTATTAAATACATAATAGACAGTATCAACTACCTCTGCCTAAAAATACAAAGGGATATTATACTCATTAAGCATACACCTTATAGCATCTAGTAAGGTTCTATTATTTCTCTCAACTACACCATTTTATTAAGAAATTTTAGGAGAAGAAAATACATGCTTCTCTCTATTTTTGACATAAAAATTATTAAATAACTCATTCTTAAATTCTTCTCTATTATCACTTTTAATAAAGATTAACTCAACTTGATGTTCTTTTTCAATCATAATAATCAATCTAATAAAGTTTTTAAATACTTCTCTTTGGTATTTTACAAAAAGAACCCATGTAAACTTAGTATAGTCATCTATAATTTATCAACCCATATTTGCTTCTATGAAGACTCTCTAGATGAATAAGTTTTAATAGTTTCCTAGTTGTAATGTCTTTAAGTGGTTTAAAGCTCTCTTTTGTTTATTTTCTTAATTAACATTGACCACAAAGTTTATCATTTGACCAACTAAGGTTTGGCAAACCTTAACTAGATTAAACTTTAAAAGTTTTTTAAAAAAGATATTCTTAAATAACAAAATCTTTTATGCCATAATGTAGAATTGTTATCATGTATAGTAAGGCATCTTAAACCACTGTCTTTAACCATGTGCAAAAATAAAACATATGTATTATCGTTTTTGCTTCCAATGATAAGTCAAACATTATCTTTACTGCTAATGTGTTTATTTTTATTAAATAAAATATTAAAATTTGAATCACATAATTGACTAATAATAAGAAAACTATACCTTAAATCTTAACTTAATAATTCATTGATCTATCCTTTCTAATCCATATAATTTAGAAGACTTATTATAAATAACATTTGGACTAAAAGAATATGTGCATTTTTAGCATATATAAATAAATTCTTACAACAATCATGCAAATTCTATAAATTATTTAACTCCTTAACTAAGCATGTGTTTTTATAATAATAGAAGCTTTTTCATATCTCTCAACTTTAATCACTACAAGTAATTAACATTCAATTCATTCAAGTGTTTATAAAAACCTAAATAATTTTCATACTCTTCTTTCAATTTAAGATATTTAGAAGCTAATGTTTTATAATTTATGCAAAAACTAATATATTATTCTTCATAATCAACAATAGAAGAAGATAATGAAAAGGAGAAAGATAAACATACCTCATCTTCTGATGTTTCAACCAGAATATTATCTTTAGTCATAAGACAAATCAAACTCTCCTTCTCATCTTCATCACTAGAAGAACTATCTGAATTTTCCTAAGATATCTTCATGGCTTTCTTATTCGTCTTTTTTTTTAAAACTTTTTTACTCTCCTTGTATTTGGGTTAATTTGGCCTTGTATGCATAAGAAGTTTACATTCATAACAAATTATTTTCTTTATGGGATACTATCTTCTTTTTTTGTTTTTTATTATTTCCAAAGTATTTACCTACATTTCTTTTGTTATATAATCAAGATAAATTTTTTGAGATAATAGCTACTTATATGAGATTGAGAAATCTAAGTCTATAGAGGATTCAGTACTAATGCTATTGTTTCTTTCTTCTTTTTTTTCTTTTCTTTTTCAATAATAAGTTCTTCATCCCTTCTTCTCCTAAGCTCAATTGCATTAGTCAAAAGCTCACCTAATAACTCATCCAATGGCATATCCAAAATAGATTTTTCTATTTTCAATGTTGTCACTAATGAGTCATATTGTTGAGGAAGAACTAGTAGAATCTTCTTCACTTGTTCACTAGTAAAAAAATACCTTGCTAATAATATTTGTAAATCTTGTAAACATAATGTTAATACTTTCATCTGAATTCATTCAAAATAATTCGTACTCATGAATGAGCATGTTAATTTTAGTCTCATTAACTTGAGAAATACCCTCATAGATAACTTCAAGTTTAGACCAAAAGCTCATGTGCTGTATTTAAATTCATGATCCAATTATATTTGGAGGCACCCAAATCATAACACAAAATATTCATAGCACGAGAATTAAGTTGCACTCTTTATTTTTCTTTGGGTTTTAGTTCACATAAAGGTTTTTTCATTTTTTTCCATCAACAATCTTAGTTGATATCTCAAACATATTTTCAACAATATCTCAAATTTCCAAATCAATAGATTCTAAAAATAAACACATACGATTCTTCTAATAGAGATAAAACTCATCTTTAAACAAAGGTGGTCGATGTGACAAAGCTCCCTCAAATAAAAATGTACTGTCCTCAACACAAGGTAGAGCTATGAGGATCTTGTCTTAAAAATTTCTTTCATTTGATAAAAACCTCACTCTCATATCACTTGTTGTAAAACATGTGAGGTAAATAGAATAAGAAGGGAGGATGAATTATGTATTTAACAAATTTTTTATATTCAAAAAATTAGAAGAAAATTTTTTTTGAGCTTAAAATAGTTTTATTTTATTAACAAAATAAAATTATTCAATAATAAACAAAATGCACACAAGATTTTATAGGCGATTCTACCAAAACTTGTGTCTACATCCGCCCCTAATCCTCGATCAGGCTTCTACTAACCACTCTCTTTTTTTGAAACCAATAATGGTAAATCAAATACACATCAATGCACAAATGAGATATCAAAATTAGAGAAATTTAGGCTATTCAAAAAAATTCAAAACTTTATTATTTTTCTCTTACAAAATCCTTACATCTTTAATTCTTTAAACAAGAGTGGTATTATTAATGAATGAAGTAGATGTTACCAAAAAATACATAAATAATTATGAATGGAAATAGAGAAATAGAGATCGATAGAAATTCATAGCTCTCTTAATTGCATAGGAATTTACTGATCATGGTTTGAACTTCAATTGAACTTGTATGAAAATTTTCAAACTGATTTAATAATATTTTTGTATGATAAATGATCCCTATTTATAGTTGAAATAAAAAATACTAAAAATTAATTCCTCCAGTGGCTAGAATCTACCTTTCAAAAAGCTAAGCATTACAACAGAGAAGATGGTACAACTATCACCCGAATATCTGAATAGTTTGAGTAGTAGTCATTGGATTGGCTTAAATGAAGAGGAACCAAATCTAATCACAACGAGATAAGAACTGGAGCATTGGTTTTGAGAACTAGATGGACAGTAATGATGGTGAGGTTACTGTTCATAAAGTTAGAGAGACTCTCAGTCGTTTGATCAAGCCTCACCAAAATGTGCAATCGGCCGATATAGAAATCTTAAGTTTGACAAAGCTTATTTTTAGTCCCACATTACGAAACTACATAATTGTTTTGTGCTTATATACATCTACTATGTATTATTATCAGCCTAATGAGGTTGGTTATCCCTTGGTGTTCTAAGGAGGTCATGACCCGAGTCACTAATGTGTGTATATAGGGTTTGATCAGACTCAATTTACATAAATTAAATAACAAGTCTACCTAATTTGTTTTGCCTAAGCTAGCTCAGAAGTAATGCCTAGTATCAGTTCACCCAAAGACCACAACAGTAACTGACTTAACTGATACTTGGGTTTGACCCATCTTGGTTTTTGTTTGGTTCATGGTCTGTGGGTCCCCAAGGCCCATGTTTCCTTCAAGCCACTCAACCTGAGCCCTTCGTGCTTAGTAATAGGGGTGCTTATGCATTGTGTTTTTTTAATAATAAAATGTTTATTAAATAAATTTGTATATTCAAAAACTCAAATTCTTTCAAATAAAATATAACTTAAACCAAATTCACATCTACATGAAGGATGATAGTCTTATGTGTCATAATTACAAAGAATTTAAAGGTTTAACATGGTGATAATAAAGATTTATAAATAAAGTTTTTTGTGAATTAGCTACTTTATAAAGACCATTATCCTTAGTTTCAAAGTTAATAAATTGAGTCATGTCCAATAAATTCAAATCACTAAAACAATACTAAACTTAATAAGATATTAGTAAACACTTAGCCTTAATTTTGTGATCATCACCTCAAAAGGTACAACACTTATTATAGTAAAGTAAAACATATTACTACAATCTTAACAAAAATATTTAAGTGTGTTATAGAAACTTTTGACAAGAAGAAGAAGATGAGCTAAAAGAGAATAAAAAAAGAAAAGTATAAGTATACTACCATATGTGTAATGTATTAAGACACAATCCTCTCAATTGTCCAAAATTAATGGAGAAGAAACTAGGAGAAAATCAACTTCAAGAAAGAAAAGAAGAAGAAGAAAAACAAGAAGAAGAAGAAGAAGAAGAAGAAGAAGAAGAAGAAAAACAAGAAAAAGAAGAAGAAGAAGAAGAAGAAGAAGAATGCTATAGTTGCCAGTTGGAGTGATTTAGATCCATCTTCTATGTCCTCAAGTTGTAAGGACATTGAAGAGGAGAAAAATTTGTTATCTTATGAAAAAGAATAGTGGTTTCTCAAGAAGTGAGGAAAATGGAGAAGAACTAATTTGTTTCATGGAACAACATGATTCATCATCCAAAAGTAAAGATAATGAGGTAAGAAATCATAATGAATTAAAAAATAATTTACTTTAATTGATGATAGCTTTTAAAATACTTTCAATGAAATACAAAATATATAGGTCTTTGTTGAACATTTAAATGAGAAAAATAAGAAATATTTGGAAGATTTAAAAAGTACAAGAGATGAACTTTTCAAACCATTAAAAAATTATGTTCTAATGGTGTTTTCTTTAAGTTGCATGCATAAGAAGTTTGCTTATCATAATACTAAATCTTTGCATGTTGAAAATTTTTCATATGCTTCATCCTTTGTAATTATTGTTTAAAAATTCATAACATATCTAAGGACTACAAGATAAGCATTAATCTAAACTCTAATTACCCTACTTATGTTTGGATTGAAAAGAATAATACTATGTGTTGAGAAATTTTGAATCAATTAGTTGTAGATTGGTCAAACCCAAATCCATTTTAATTCTAAGATCTAAAATTTACTTCTTCAGCACATATACATGCTTCCATTAATTAAATTAGAAAGGGAAAAATCATTTATGAAATATGCTTATTAGTTTTAACAACTAATTTTAATAAGTTTATATGTTTTAAATTTCATTGTCTTTTATAAACATCATATGTATAAAGATAATAGGAGAAAGAAATCAAACCCCTTTGAACTCTTTATTCCATCAACAAGTGGTATTTTTCATCTTTTTATATAATAGGTGAACTTATTTTAGATTCCAATAGTTAGCATTTTAAAATAATTAAACCCTTTCTCCTTTATTTTTTTATATATTAAATAAGTGAAATGTAAAAAGATCATTTAACTTTTGATGTACAACAAAATGGGGAGAGATAGATATAAAATAAAAATCTCATATATCTTTATGATTAGTTTAATTTTTCTTTAATTCTATTTACTTTGGGGTAATATTTGCATGCTTATAAGAATTTAATTATCTTTTTATTTTATTATTTGTTAATGGTTTTATAATCATCAAAAAAGATAGATTGGTGAACCCTTAATCCATATGTAACTAGTTTAACGATGACAAAACTATTCTTTTGTTATAGTAAAGATTATTCTTGAAGTGTTTCAAATCTTTCATCTCAAGATTAACTAAGTGAATCACTTGGAGAGCTTAGTCCTGACTCAAACATGTTAACTGGTGGTGTCTATTGTGAACCATAATTGGCATTGAACATGAAATTTGAGCACACTTGGAGAAGGTGATTATAAAGTACCTAATTTATAACAATATTCTTCAGGCATTGGAAAAAATGATGAGATTTTGTGAGTGTTATAAGAGCCTTTCAAACATATCCCTCTTAACTAATTATTCTTAGCTTAGTTTAATGAATAAATTCAAACTTATGAAAGATTAAAAATATTATGTTGCATTTTTATATATCTCCAAAACATGCAAAAGTTTAAGGTTATCCAACAATGAACAAATAGTATAATACCATTATACCAATATTATAATGTAATTAGTATATTTTTGTTGCTAATGCACATTATGATTTAAATCATATAGTGTAATTTGGTTATTTTAGTAGTAGGAAGGTGTGAACAAATGGTGTGAAAAGTGTTAACTTGAGCCCAACAATTTTGTACAAAATAATAAACCATCTGAGAAAATTTTTATAAGTGAGATTCTAAACCCAAGAATTTCTATATCATAATAATATTTATGGTATATTGTGATGGTACATTTAAAGCTTGTAATATAGCATGATCCTTATATAATATAATATGATTAGTGCATGTTTTTGTGAGAATCAACTAATTTGACCAAATGTCATGATTACATAATTTAGTCATTAAAGGGACATTAGGGATGTTTGGAGCTAATAAAAAACATCTTAAAAGCAATAAATGGCCTCCAAAATTTTTAAAAAAAGGCTAGTCAACATTTTCTTATCCCTTGGAAGGATTTTTACTATAAGATTATATTCTTATATTGAAGAAATAAGATGAAAGCAAAGGCTACAATAGTTTGATGCTTTCCTCATCCTTTCACCTTTCATTCAAGCTCATATTGTATTCAATAACTCAAAATATAGTTTATATAATTTTAACACATTTTTAGAGTGCTCTAACTTAAATTGAAGGTATAAGAATCCTATATTTGAGATTTTGTATTGTAACATATGTCTTATTGTTAGGAATATATCTTTTGATTTTACTTAATTTTTTAGCCATCTTATAAGGTCTTTGGCTCAATGATTGTAAGGTCCTTTTGTCTATTGATATAAGATGTTTTGGCATTACTCTTTGTGAGCTCTTTTGGCATAAATGTTAGGATTTGTTTACCTACTTTTGTGAAAGGCTTTTAGGAGTAAGCTTAGCCTTTGGTCAAAGTAGATATAAATCCAAGTTTGAATCAAACCACATAAAATAATTTTATCATTTACTTTATTACATACTCCACACAAAGGGTTTCCAAGTAATAAGATTTTGTAAAGCAAGGTATAAGAGAAATTACTCTTAGGAAGTAAATAAGTCATTCATTTTGTTAATTACTGTCCTTGAGTTTACACTTTTATAATTTACCTTCCCTCTAAAAAAACTCTCATTTTAACAATCTTCACTCTTGGATGATGCATTATGGTATGCCACAAGAAAAATCACTTCTTGTTCTTTCTTTTACTCACTACTTAAGGATGTTATAGATGGATCTGAGTCTCTCCATGTGGCCACCATGGCCTTCTTTTTGCTCTTTTTTAGCTTCTTCTCCATGTTTCTCTTCTTGACCAATTTTATATATTTGGGACAGAAGTGTCTCAACTGCTTGCTTTCATGGAAATATATCTCTACCATTGTTTATTCTTTGCCCTTATGGCTAATCAAAATTTTCAATTCAAGATTTATTGTATTAATGCCATCCATGGCTTTTTCCTTCACACAATTAGCGGTGAATCATTTTCCTTACTCATAAAAGTTTTTAAACTCATACCAAATGTCATTAGCAACATTTAAATTCATAATTTGTTCAAGTACAATAATGAATGATATTAAGTGTATGAATTTTTTTTAACTTTGTTTTCTTTTAGTGACATTTCCCTCATTGACTTAACAAGCTTGTCACCAATCTTTTTAGATAGAATGCAAATGGATTTTTTACAATATCCCTTAATTCAATGTTAATTGACTCAACTTGCATTCTATTTTTCAAAAATTAGTAAAAGCTTCCTAGAGATAAAGGAGGATAATAAGAAGTGGCACCCTCTCCCAAAATCATAAGTCCTTTACAATTCTTGATTAATATAATATTAACTAATCTTATTTTAGAAACTCTTATTAATCCATAAAAACCTTTATACAAGAAACACAATAAAGAAAGTGCATAAGAGATTTTTAGGTGGTTCTATCTAAATTTAGATCTATGTCCACCACTAGCAATAAGGCTAGGCTTACTCTAAAATGTATTTCACAAATATAAGAAGGCAAAATACCACATTGGGCCATAGGATCTTACAAAGAATTAGCCTAAAGAGACTATAATATTGGGCCAAATATCCATATAACATTAGGTTAAAGGACCATACATAATGACCAAAAGAAAAAGAAAACCAAAAGAAAAGGTCCTAATAATATGATGAAAGATATAATAAAAAAGCTCAATTACAAAAGTCTTACAAGATAATAATAATATTAGGCAACACACTAAAATATTGTTGAAATACTATATAACATATGTTCAACTTTGCTCACTACCACAATTTGAAGTAAGGCAATGATAAAGAAGTATGTAACTCTTTCTTGCTTCAACCCAGCCTTCTTACCCAAATGGTAATAAGCAATATGATCTTCAAGTTTAAATCCTTATAAATGATAGACAAATATTCATTAGATTTTTCTTTAAGTTTAGAGGCCTTACATAGATTTTTGGGAAAGCTTCCAACTACTCAAAACACCCTTAATGGCTCTTAAATAGTTATTTTAGAATTACTCAAAATCTTGTTAAACTACTCATCACTCATCTAAAATGAACTAAATGTGTTGTATATTCCAAAGATCATACTATTAATTCCCACCCAATTTGTACTAATTGTATTGTATATTAATTGAAAATGTATCATATAAAATTATCTTGTTTCTATTATCTTAATATATTTAGCCCAATATCTTAAATGCACTATACTATAGTAATACATTGTACCACACTAAATGAGAAGTAATAAAATTAATCAATTGTGAAGAAGATTTTGTTTTACCTTTGAAGAACCTATTGTCCAAGAAAACCAAGCCTTCTAACATATGACGGTAACAAGTATCGCTACTATATCACTAAACTAGGAAGGTCTTTTTTGCATCCACCACCTACGAATTTTGCTGAACTATTCCTTACTACTACTAGAAAGTGCCCCTAACTTTTGACCAAATGAATTCTAGACTCTATTAACAATAGCATAATCCATGAAAAAATGGATTGGTCATCTTCATGCACAATGTAGATAATGGGAAAAGGTAATGTTTGGTTAAATAACTACCACAAAAGGATAAATAATTGGATTAAGAAACTCATGTTCCAAAATCTTGTGGATTCAATACCAATGGGATTTACTTCTAATAGCCTCTTATATGCTTTTCTAACACAAAACTTCCCAATAACTAGTAGATAACAAAGGAATTCCTGCATGTTGTTAGATTCCAACATATCTTCTTGAATTAAATTATATAATTTTAAAATTCTACACCACATTGACGACTTTTGAAACCATTGTTTTGGTGATAACATTTTCTAAACACCTATTGTACCGAGCTTTCATGAAACATGCCCACATGGATTTGGAGAAAGAATATGACCACCAATGTTTGCATGTAAATACATTAGTTATTGTAGAAATTTTCTTCGCCACCAATCCATTCTCCTCAACTAGGAAAGACTAACGTTCTTCCACAATGTCCAATAATGCCCATTAGGATTGTTAGAACTTCTCCAAAAGAAATTATTCATTGCCTTCTCAATGCATCTTCACTCTTAAGCAAGTCTTCAACCATCGATATGTATGTGGGGATGGAGCTCAAATCATATCTTTTAGTGATATTTTAAAGTAATTAATAATTAATTTATTTACATCATAGTTATCTCAATTTATTTACCTAATAGCTCTAAGATGTATTTTCTATAGCTTGTTTTTCTTTCTTTCCTTCACAAAATCCATATCAGTCATCAATACATGCTTACTCTTTTTTTTATAATGTATTCACAATTCACAATACATTTTCTATTTTTTCTATTCATTTCCTCAAGTATTACATGAGTTTTTTTTCTTAAGGCACTCGCAAATAGAGCTACACAAAGTTTCAAAATTTTGATAAAATTCACTATTCACAACCTTCATAATGCACCAACAATGCTCTCTCATGTATGGTACATTTTGCTTTTCTAGCACTAGCACTAGCAAAATGAATGAAGAATCTTGAACACTTAGTGTCTTTCTTAAAGCATAACATATGCTATGTTTGAAATTCACATATCATACATTTTCTACAAGAAAGAGGGTTCAACTAACTACTGGCATTCCATATCCTAAACATACGATACAACTAAAAACTACATATCATCCATTTCTATTAGGAAAGATTAGTCAAACAAAATACTAGGAATACCTTCTAATGGAATTCAATCTATAGCATATTAGCACTCCATGTATATACTGGACATGGATGGTGAGTTGTAGAACAACTAATTTAACCCAATTCAATCCAATGTAAACCAACCACTGAGTATCTCAAAATATCTCACATAAGGACTCTTAGAAAGGGACATTCTAAATAAAAATATACCTTAATCCAATCTTTTGCATTAAAATAAGATTTAGACTTTCCAAGTTCTTTCTTCTTCCTTTTTATTAGCTTTCCAAAACTCCTAGGTTATTGCTTCTCACCAACTTATAGTATTTTCTTTTGTAGCCAAAACCCAATAATTCTTGAGATATAAACATATAGAATGGATTTAAAAGCATGTTAATTATTGTGTTTTGTTGATAATTTAAACATGCATGTAATATGCAAGATTTAACATGATTGATGCAATAAAATTATAAAATTATGAAAGAGAAAATTCTAATATGTATGGATCTCAAAACTGAGACATGTTAGCTTTATATTCTTATTGTTATTTTGCTAGAAATTAAACTCTAAGCTTAAATGTAAATGCTTTTCTAAATAGTAACCCATAAGAAATAGAAAACTTAACTAAGAAGATACATGCAATATCATTTCATAACATGATATAAATGTGTTGTGTTTTAAAATCATGCATGAAAATGTGCCACATATTGTATGAACCTTTTAAATCGTAGTCTAGAAGATGATCCATGATTTGGAACTTAAAAATAAAGCCAAAACCCAAGATACTATTATAGCCAATTATCCCTTTGCCTTGAGTTTACTAGAAAAACATAAAAATATGACTTGGCTAAGTCATGAGATGTAAGGGTTCAATCTTTAAGAGAACCTAGATGACTTCTAAGGTGTGTGTGACCATTGGTTTCTAATTTGAAAGCCTTTGAGGGCATAGCTCAAGGTCGTAAAAGAAGGCTAGGTTGAGTAAGGAAGTGATTAGCATGCAAGGACTTTGGTTATGGTTAGAATTACTAAGGTAAAATTAAACCTTAAGGTAAAGGACTTATAGATAATTTATAATCCTTAAAATTAAATTCAAAAATTGAAGTGCTTGGATATGACTATATGATGTAAGCTTAGTATTGAAATTAAGCTTAAAGGCCTAGAGAAATCCTATGAAAAAAGAACCTATAATAAAAGATCATAGTGATAAGTTAAGAAAACATCATTTATGAGCCTCTATGCACATTGTAAATAAGAATTTGGATAGCTAAGCTCTCGATCAAGATCTTGAATGAAGGTAGAAGAGATTGAATTGGACTTATAGATATGCTAGGCTTGACTAATGAAAATAAAAGAATAAAGATATCGATTGAACCCTTAATATGATCGAGTTCCTTGAGTGACATTTTGAGTGACCCTATTTAAGCTCTTAAGCCACGTGATTATTATCTAGATGATGATATAAGAGATGTGTAGTGGCTTAAAAGAGGTCATAGAATGGTTATGATAACTTAGGGTTGCTTATAATGAAAAAGAAAGTCACTGGTGATATTTTTGTGAACCAAGATTTTATGAAAATTAAATATACATGGAACTTAAAGGTCAAAGTCAAGGATTATGAGTATTAAGGTTATCCTAGATAGGTAATGTCTTAAAAAAACATTAAGGTAAGTCTAAAATAAGAAAAATAGTCTAAGAAATATTAAATAACTAACTTGGAGTTTATTAGAAATCCTAAGGCATTCTTATAATAGTGACTGTGGATAATTGAAAAGGGATTTAAGATGAAAATCCTAGATTGACTTAGTTAAGGCATAAATAACTTGGTGAGTTTATGGTTAAGAAAAGACCTTGACTAATAAGTTATTACTTATTATGAGAACTCTTTATATATTAGATTCAGATTAAGAGAAATTTAGTTCACTTAAGTAGTGATCAATTAGAGTTAGTAGTTTGCTACACTTTGATGCCATGATTTTGATAGAGAGAATTAGATGTAATGGACTCTTAATAATGCATGTCACTTAAAAGATGGACAAATTAGTTATCATACTTCCTTACCTAAACGTAGTTACATTTAGATGGTTAAGCATATGAGCGAAGTGCTAACTTGCATGGTAAGACCCTCGTAGTTTGGCTAGAAGCCATTATATGAATGATCTTAGAAGAAAATAATTATACATTTAATCTTATAAGAAATTGTATGATGTGTTATGTTGTATAAAAGATACATGTGGTTGTTGAGAACTCCTAGAATCTTACGAGGTTGGTCATATGATTAACATCGTCTTATGAAGTGCTAAATTATGTGATGTAATAAGAATGCTAAGTTTTGTCATAATTCTCTTAGACAAGAGAGTGCATTAGATCACGAAAGAATATTGAACATCTAGTTAGTCATAATATAAGAATATATATTAACTTACCTAATAGATAATGATGTTTTATTATAGTTAGTAATTGATACCTTTCATTACATGATTTACATAGTCACTTTATAAATATTTTTTTATCATTGTATGTCATTCTTTTAATATGATTCAAGGACTCTCTATTAAGCCTCTTAGATCACCCCCTTCCTCTTATATTTTTATAAGATTATGAAACTAAGAGTTGAGTAAGAGTCAAGCTAGAGATTAGTAAAGTAATGTAATAATTGGATGATTTATCTCTTTTATTTTAGCATCAATAATAGTAGATTTGATATTATTTATTATCAATTATATTTATTACACATGGGATTATATTAGAATATTTATTTATACTTTGTGGTTATTATTATACTTATCAAACTTTATTTAACATTCATGATGTTATATTAGATTAGATTTAAATTCAAGTGGTTATTAAATTACATGAATTTCTTAGCATAATAATATTTGTATAAAATTATGTTGAAATTGTATGTACATTTGATATTGTGAATTTAGATTGGTTGCACTTATAATATTTGAAAAAAAAAATGGTATGACTAGATGTTTCAGTTGATGGTGAAAAAATAGAAGATCTAAGGGCCAAATAAAAGGCTTCCTTTGAAGGTCATTAATGTGATAGATCTAGATCATACTATTACGATAGCTTATCTATTTGTGACATTTATGCATACATTTGTTATCTATATATTTTGTAACATTTCTACTCTTATGTACTGTCATGCATGTAATGTCTCCTTATGATGTCTTAGAATATGTCCAATTGAATTATTAGTAGATATTTGATCATATGATTTGAATTATGACAAACAATCTATATTAACCTAAACAACATGAAACATCATGTATTTTTTAAGGAAACTACAAGTTTTCTAATTTGGAAAGTGAAATGTTCTTAAGGCCATTTGAGATTGCCATAATAGTCATCCAACTATAAAAAACCTAAAAGTTCATTTTAAATATTGATGAGTGATTCCTAAGCACATAAACATAATTCCATAAACTAATAATCATTCAAAAAAGAAAATTTGCAAGAGCAATCTAATTATGCTTGAATCTATACAATTGAGTTGCATCAATGTTTACTCTTTCTCTTATATATCTTAATAATCTTATGAAGCCCTCCAAAAGTGAATCATAATAAATATCATGGTGTATTTTTTCTACTCTTTTTAGATTCTCATTAAGGTTAATCTATCTCTTGTTGTATAAAATGCTTGTTATGGGGTAAATCCTCAATTAAGCTATTTGCATTAAAATCTTATAAATTGGGCATATTTAAGTAGAGGATTAGACATTGTGATGGCATAACACGCTCATAATTGAAACATGACCTTAATGGTTGGCAAGAGAGTAAGCAATTCATATCAATCACATATAAAACTTTATACAATCTCTTTCCTATTTTATTTTATTTTATAATGTATTTTTTTTCAAATTTTCATAAAAGTTTATAGTTTATTATGAGTCCAACTTAGATCAAATCAAAATATTTGTAAGCCAATTATGAGTCAAGCCTTGATTGTATTGAATTAGCTCACAATTATATCAAAATAACTACATGCATGCACGCATACATCAATTTAAGCATATTTTGACACTCAAGAAAATAATCTATGAAATTATGATAATATATGTTGGTAACCTAACGTTATTAAATTTATGAATTCATTTATACTAGATAATTTAACTAAAATAATAAGAGAAAAATTAAAAAAAATTAAAGTTGAATTGACTTTAGTTGAATCAAATTTGCCCAATAACTAGCAAACCAATCTTTTTGCTGAAATTGAATTCCTCCACATCAAATCTTTGATTGAATTGAACTTGAATTGGAAAACTCTTCCAATCTTAAGGTAGGATTCGATCAACTCAAAACGTATCAACAATCCCAGGTTTTGATGCCACATGCAATTTTTGATGAGTTAACATCATTAGGTGAGAGATAGAGAAGGAGTATCTTCATTTCATCCAAGCATACGAACCTTTTTACTTGAATTGAATAAATCACATACACATTTACTTGAAAAACAAAACTTAAAAGAGTTATGAGACATGAGTTTTTCTAATGTATCGTTTTGCAAATTTTCATAAAAACTCGTACAATATATTTTACAATCATAATTCACTAGTTCTACTACTTGTGCATTTCAATAAATTGATAATTACTATTAAAGGTAGGTCTTACTGAAGGGTAATAAGGAAACCAATATCTCTTTAATGGTAAGGCTATAAATTTAGTTTAAGATTTGAAAATACTTAAAAATTCGAATGATTCTTGTTTAAATCAACCTTGAATTGAATTATGATGAGGTATTATGAGTCCAACTTGGCTCAAATCAAAAACTGTTTGCTAGCCAATTATGAGCCAAGTCAATTAATTACTTAACATTATATAACATCAATACTTCAAATGTTCAACCATATCAAGTTCATCATATTCCTAACTCATTACTTTCCCACGGCAATAGTAAAAGAAAAATGGGGTCTTAAAGGAATCATAAAACTCAATCGATGTAAAATAGGATGCATTAAAAAAGAACTGTTCATCAGTTTTTCCCATCTTAGACTTCAATTGACAAAGAGGCTGCAAGAGGGCTTATCAAGCTTTAAGCTATAGTTTAATAACAATTGTCTTTTTAATTACAATAGCTTAACAGAGTCGTCCATATCACCATTTTGTTACCGGTTTTGTCATATCCGTTAAATGTTTACAGTTGATACAACTGATTTATATTTACTAAACTCATAGGAATAAGTGACATTTAAAATTGGCATCCAAAGATTACCTTTTGTTGCGAAGGGTAGTCAGGTCTAAAAGGTGGCGCATAGTTGGCCTACCATGAGGGCAGTTCCATGGAGAATTAAGATCTACCAAATTATCAAGAATCTGTACGGAAACAAGCAAAGAAAATAAGGATTTGAATATAATTTCTTCAGTTCTGCGACACGATTAATAAAAAGACAATATGCAAATTTCTTAAGGGAGTTTTGGTTTCAAACACAAAGATATAACATTGATGGCGTTGATTGAAGCGTGGGCATTGTTACTCATATTTTTTTTTTTTTAACGCCAAATCCTATGTTAGCACATACTATTACAAATTCCTGAAGCTCTAGCTTAGCAGTGTATTATGATCATTCTCTCCAGCTGTTTCTGGACTAGAATATATTTCTCGTCGTTGTACAAACTGCAGCTCAAAGTCAGGTTAAGCGCTTGGCCATTGTTCAGTTAATCCAAATCAAACTGAGAAAAAATTGCTTATTTAGTTTGGTATGCCAAACACGTAGTTTGCACATAAGCAAAATTGCTGTCATGTTGAGCTAATAAGAGAAGTGCATCTCAGCAGGTCTTTCAAAGATTCTATCTTACAATCTAAAATTGAATTATCAACTAAATCAATATCTAAATCATATTTAACTTATAAGAACAGAGAAATACCTTCTGCATATCATATTTTGTAAGCGGATCACCAATCATAACAGACTGCCTGCAAGCCCGAGAAGCAAGCATCGCACGCACTCTTGAAGGGCATATGGAATCAGAAGTATCCATTTTGTAAGTGTTTATTGAGCACTCCCCTTCATTGTCGACAAGAGAAGAAATAAGCTCCTTAAGATCTGCACCCAATAGAAAGCCAACTCACAGTTCATTTCAATGATAAGCAAATAGAGTGAACGCAAGCAACTAACACCCGTACGATAAAAAAAAACTGTCATGGTTACCTTCTATTCCAAAAGTAATATTCTTACTGAGTGGTACAGCTTTTAGTAGATATTGATGTCCGGGAGAGGCATTGATGTCTTCAATTAGAACAAAACCATTTTTCCTTGTATAGAAAACACAACTGTTAGCCTGGCTACAAAACACAACAATGAATGTCAACACACAAAATGATTCAAGCAGCATGTAGTATGAAAGACAAAAACGGAGATCAGGTTTAATGTTTCTAAATTCACTAAACATACTATACAAGTTAATGTTAAATATTATCTCGATTTTTCAAGGATCGTTAATTTAAATATTATCTCGATTTTTTAAAATTAAAAAAGAGAACGTTAGTTTTTGGTTTGTTAGATCAAATATATTAATTTTGGTTGATCCCAACCAAAAGGTAATATCTCAAGGAGATATTTAGGAATTTGATGTGTGGATTGTTAACCCATTAGTTAATGGATCAATTAACAGAGAAAAAAAAAAAAAAAGAAAATCCAAGACATTTTTATTTCTCCCTGTTCAAGCAAAAAGAGTGCAAGCTTCAATGTGAAGAAATGGAAAGTTTCATGCATTTCGAAAAGCTTCTAGATGGCAAAAATTCAAATTTTCAACTTAGGTTTTTTAATTTGATTCTTCAGAGATAAAAGGGAAAAATGATGAAGATGACAATTGCTTAGTGACTTGGATTATGCTTCAAGTGATAGCGACCTCCATTTTTCGTATGCTTTCACTTGCTTTTTTTTTTAATATTATTGTAAAGGGTTTTTATTATTGATTATTTATCATAAATTAGACTTGATCTGAATAGTAGATTTTGAACTATTCACCAAACCACATAACAAAACCTAGTGTCATCTTATTTTGTTCTGTATTATTATTATTATAAATGTATTTGATTAGGGATTCTAGATAGGTTCTGTTTTTCTTAAGGAAATATTTTCTTTACTTTTTTTTTTTTTTTTTTTTTACCTATAAGAGTCCTTAGTACAACAATTAAAACTACACCTAGAATTAAACTTTGCACCTCATCTTTAAAGAGCAAGGCAAAAATCACATGAGCTATAATTCATTTGTGCAAAAATCATAAACTTATAATGGCAAGTAGTAGATCAAAGTGGGTATAACATCTTTCTATTCATGTTCATTCAAAGAAGAAAAGCAAATATCATTTGGATTTTATCGACCAGCTTTTAACAAAAAAGTATGATTTTCAAATAGGGCAAAATAAATGACATCTGAATTTTCATGAGCAAGCTTCAAGCAAAGTATCAAATCTCATACTTAAAGTTGTGGATGCCTAAAAATATGTAGGTAATTAATGTCCAAACAAGTAAGAAGTTCCACATGCCATATTGTTTAGGCTTAATGTATGTTCACCTTTACTTATCATTTCCTGGCTTGTTCCAACCTTGGTGTGGAACATTCAGATGTGATGGACTTGGAGACAAAACAGTTTAGTGGCAGCCCCTTTCATCCAGTGAAGATGCAACCGGGAGTCGATTGGGCTTTATGACATTCATCAAAAATAAATTTTCTATTCAGTAGTGTCAACCCAATCTAAGTCTATGAAGGTACATAACCAAAAAATAGGCATACCAATATAGAGTTGAGTTGCACAAAAAGAAGGCACAAGTTTGGTCTAATATATGTTTATATGAATATTCAATAATTCAATAACTTAAACCAATAATAAATATCACATTAATTATATAGTAAAATTTTAATACTAAAATCATAATGTGAGACTAAACAAAAATTTATTTGTACTCAACAAATCTATTCAAATAAGCATTTTATCTGCATTATTAAACATTTATTTCAAATCTTTTGATTAACTGAATCAAGTGCATGTTAAATATTAAGGATGCCAACATGCACAACACATTTCACACACCATGTGGATTATACGAATTGCTCCACCATAAAGGACCAAACCATAATAGTTAAACTCACTCGAATAAAAGCTATGCAGTTCTACAAATGCTTTTCAACATTATCATGTACCATGCACACATAAACTATTTAATCACATGAAGGCACCGTGTGAGTTCTCCAAAACTCAGCTCAGCCATGATAAAGGATAACAAAAACTCATGGCAATCAAAAAATACATGAACCATTTGATTTTTGACAAACCATTGGCTTTAATACTACTTATGTGTAATACCACATCAACTCTATTGCCATGTCAGCCCTAGCATGTCATTTAAATTCAATGAATCATATCTGATTATGATATTATTTGTAGAGGCATTGTATCATATGGTGACCCAAATTAGGCCCAAGGTATCTTATATAGTACCCAATAATTTAAAAACTAAAACCTCCAAGTAATGAACACATTAATTATATATTAGATTTAAAAAATATAATCAACTTATAATGTGAAACTAAACCAAATCTCATTTATATTTAATAAAAACAATGTTGCCATAAAAAAAAAAAGCAAAACTCACAAAAGGGCAATATGTATAAGAGAAAACCTAATGACTATGCCCATTACAACTCATTAGTCAGACTATTACTTGTGTTGAGATATGATCTTAATATTAACATATCAAATTTCAAATTTAAGATATTTTTTGTTTGAAGAAAATAAAACTAACATTTTAATATTTGAATATTTGAATTTAAATTTGATATAACAAATTTTTAAAAAATTAATAATTTAATATATCTTTCATAAAATATAACTCTAAACCATTCATAGTTTTTACAGCTCTAAATAACAACCATGAAGAAGACATGAGGAATAACATGAATCATGTCCTTCAAGGCAATTGGAAGGTTTGATTTGGGAAAGCTTTTTGCTTTGTCAATTTCATAAAAGACTTGAAGTCACCATCTTGATGCTTCAGGTTTCATGTTTTTGTTGTTACTACATGTTGATGATCTTCTTCTAAGTAAAAGCTTGGATCTTTATTGCATCATGTAATTAGATCATTTTTCTTTTTATGTTAAATTTGTTTGATTAAAAGAAATTTGAAAGATTTTTTGTGATGAAAATTTGGGTGCATTTTATAGTGTGAAGGAGAATTCTTCGCACTTTATTTTATACACCACTATTGTAACTTTTGATTAGTGAAATATGCTTCTTTCACATAAGCATGGGCTTGATTTGTGCTCAAAATATTCAAGCTCTTATATTCTTCTTTTGTTCTCGATCTCTACAGATTATTACTCTGTTGATTGTTACATTTGATTCATTGGCGCTTCCACAAAAACATGTCACTCATCACAACAAATTAGTACTAGAACTTTGGTAAGTTGATGACAAAATATAAATTATAGAAATTCAATGGTAGAAAAAGTTTTGAGCCTTGGCCAAGACCTGGGAAATAAATACCACAAAACGACAAGTGAGTTGGAAGCCAGATGAAAAATGAGATTTTAACATAAGCTTTAGAGAAAATTACGATACATACATTATAACACTAATTGGAGTATTAGTACATAGCCAAGAACATCTCAATTCTACATCATGTGAAACAAAAATCATATTTGCTACATATGCTAAAAGGTAAAAACATTAAATCACATTAATATAAGTTTATTTTCATCATTAGAGACATATATCCACATATGAGAAATAGATAACAAAGATCTTATTTTATCACTTTTTTTTTCTTTACCTATCTCTTATAAGAATTTTAGAAATATTATGTTATATGATAAAGATACAATAAGCTTAAAAAGTATTAAAAATTTACTTTTATCAAAAAAAGTGTTTTCTAAATTTAAAGATTACAATGTTAATAAGCAAGCTGAAGGATTGGTTCTGATTAAGGGAATAAAAGGCATATAGTAAAAGATTAAAAGACTTCAAAGAAAAGGAGCAGAAAACCAAATAAAACCAAGACAACTCAACAAATTAAAGTGACGCAAAGAACTTTTCATATTCAAATTCTAGTATTATTTTGTCGATAAACATGAAGAAATCAATAGATCATGGATTAATCTTGTTTATTCTATGATTACATTTATAAGAGAAACAATATAAAATATAAGATTTATGATGGTAAAATCAAAATATAAACTAGTGTTAACAATATTACAAATATGAGAAAAAATCTTGCATATTTGAATACTCTTTGTGATGATAAAAACAGGTTTTCAAGAGACATTTTAGTCCTTTGAGTTTAAAAACGCACATTCATCATCCTTGAAAATATAGTTAACTCTTTTTTGCAAGGTGCAACAATGTAAAATGATGCCCTAGTTTTATCATCTTTTGCTAATTTGGGAAAACATAATGATCTAAGCAAGCACGTAATTGATAATAAAGCTACAGTTATCATTCATGAACATTCTACCACATTTTTTAAGGACTTCTACAAATCTAAGTGTTAAATAATTATCTCAACCTTAATGTTAGACCATATCATAATAGCAATTAGGGTGACAAGATTGTCACTTTTAAGGTACAAAAGCTTTTAGCAAGTGCATTAGAATTTCTTACTTTTTTCACATCGGATTAAAGCATAAGCATTTAAAAGGTCTCTCATTAATGTTAATTCTAGAATAAATATGGGCTTTATGAGAATAAGTATGTTTAGACTTTTAGAGCTTTAGATGGTTGATAGCTAGAGTTGGAGAGAAATCAAAAGAAATATATTTTGAATATAGCCAAAATATTGGGTCAAATGAGAGAATTTTTGAGATATTACTTTAATATTAATATATCTAAATTTCTTTAATGAGATAATTTTTAAGATATTGCTTTAATATTAAAATATCAAAAACTTTTTTAAAAATATTATTTATTTAATGAGAACAAATGTAATATTTTGATATTTGAATTCAAGTTTGATATAACTAACTTGAAAGATATATTAATTTGATATATTTCATAAAATATTCCTCTAATTTATTCATAATTTTCACTACTATATGTAATAACTATAAAATTAGAAAGAAACATGATTCCTTGAAGACAATAATAAGGTCTATATTGACAATATTTTTCACTTCAACAATTTTGTAGATGACTTGGAGTTGTCATCTCAATGCTCAAGCTTTCCACCTAAGTAAAATCATCATTGCATACTAGTGATCTTCCTTTTTTAAGTAGAATCTAAGATCTTTGATACATTATTTATTTAAATCTTTTGCTCCCTTTGATAAATTTATTTAATTAAAAAAATTTAAATGACTTATTTTGTAATGAAAATTTGGTATATTTTTCCATTTGGAAAAGAGTTCTTTATTTTTTATTTTATAAATAGCTATTATAACTTTCTTATTAGTGGAATATAATATAAGCCTAATTTATAATTGAACTTCAAAAAATCTCTTTAACTTTTTTTATTTTTGATCTCTACATATTATTTTTTCGATCATCACATCCACATAAATATGCTACTGATCATAATAACATGTTACTAATAATAACTTGCAATTTTAAATAGTATGCCAAGATATATGCATTGAGATTGCACTTATTTCTTGTTAAAATCCTCATAACGCTTTAGTCTTTGTTGGCAATAGAACTAATGCTTCACACAAATCATCTTAAATTATGAGAATCTAACTAAGTAAGCATGATTTTATTCTATAAACAACAAGATTTCTACCTAGTTTTTGCTTGTTCTCTCATGTTTAATTTGATATGCATGTTGAAGTGAATTTGTCGACTTCCATTCCAAAACAGTTAGCACCTATCTCAAAGAATTTCTGATCATTTTGGACAAACATTTTTTGGTGTTTTTGTGAAATTTAATGCACGAGTTATTGAACCCTAGTTATTTATCACTAGTCTTGATGAATACAAAGCCATTGTATTATTATTATTATTAATGATTTTTTTAAGTGATTTTTAGATCATGCATCTCATGATCAAATCAAAATCAAGCATAGATTAATTACATTAAGAGCTTGATCAAACATTTCATGAGTAATCCACATGTAAAAATATGTCAAGGAATGTTGATAATTTTGCTCACGTGTGACTCAACGTGCAAATTATGAAGCCATTGTTCTATCTCTTGGTGGATTGGATGCCCAACTGAATCTTATCATCTACATTTTATTTAAATTGAAATTGTTAAATCTATCACTTAATATAAATATAGTATAATTAGAATTACATTATATACACTTATTTGCCAAATATCATTTTGGTATTGTTATGATTACTAGAATAATATTATGACTTTGTTAAATATCATTTCATATTACCTTAAGCCCTACACAAATCTTAGTTTTGAAAATTTTGATTTAAAAAATGTCAACTCAAGTCATGATCTTCACCACCTACAAGTCGTACAATGGTCTATTTTTTAGCTTAGATTTGCACTCAAAATTGAACTGGTGTCAAAACCATATAGATATGATGTATCCATCATGCAAGTGTGACTGCTAATTGAATTATTTGAGTGCACAAAGTTGGCCATATAAAGTATCCTATACGAAAATTATCCAACCTCTAAGAGTCAAGTTTACACTTGTATTGTATTCGTACGAAACCTGTTTCATACAATTATGCAACTTATTTCCTCTTAGGATTCGAGCTAATTATAGGTCTAACATATACAAACTTATGTTTCATATTATCACATTCAAATTTTGTTAAGTTTGTTAAATGAGCCCTTTATGCCATAAAATATGAAATCTTTGTATCATAACCGTACGTTCATTAATAGTAATGCTTATTATGTCGTACAGTATGTGTTTGTGTTGTAACTATAAGTTCATTAATAGACAGGCTTATTGCACCAAACAAGTACAATATTTATATTATATGAGTATATGAACCAATATATAAAATCACTTCATATCTAAGGACGATTATTGCATCAACCTTAAATAATCATCATTAAATAAAAACTTGTCTTCATGCCCCAACCAAGTTAATCTAAGTAAAATTTCTATTATACAAGAATTCATAGTGTACAATCACAACATACAATATTTTCTCCCCCAGAGCTTGGCTTTTGTGAAAATATGTATTATACAGTGATACCTTTAGACTAGTACGAACAATATCAAAATTTAATCAATATTTATTATATTAGTCATATAATACGAAAGTAATCTTGGATTTATATGATACATTATTTAAAACATGTCTGCACTAGTTGAATGGTATTGAGAGCCTCGTGTACAACTTATTGTACTTTATAATCATGCATCATATAGAATTTTTTCGAGAGCTCAAAATTTGGTTGAGATTTTGGCTCATTCGTACTACATGATTTTATCATCATATATGTACGATAAAGTTGTGACAACAAAAATAAATTAGTTTAAAAAGCACATCATTAAAACAATCATTGTACGAACCATATCGCTATGATATGATATCGACATACTAATACAATCAGTATCCCAAAAGCATAATAGCTAATTCAATCATTTCGGGAATAAGATTTTAGTTGTTCGAACTTCTTAATTTACATATATTCCTTTGATTCATATAAATAAAAGTGATTTTGAAAAAGAATAGTCTAACAAATCAATTGTAAAACCATTTTACAAATGGAACAAAATTCATAGCCATAAGTTTAGCTTAAAAGTGAGAAACTTTCTTGATGCATTATTTCGAATTTATCTACATCAACTTTTAGCTATTATGCTTAGAGCTTAGTATCTTCATTAGTAATATCCTTCTACTCATTTAGATATTATGCTAAATTATTTTCTCAAATGTATGATATAAGATTTTGTATGAATTATTTTGCACAAATACTATAATAATGTTTTAGTTGCTATCAAACTATTTTGTGTAAGGTCACTCCCAGCTGGCCATAGGCAAAAAAAGAGTGGAGTTGAGTGAGATAACCCCTACCTAACCATGAGCAAAAGGAAAGTAGTTTGTGAAGATGATCTTACCTAATCGTGGACAAAAAAGGAGCGTTTGTTTAAGGTTTGCACCTACCACATGCGACGAAAAGATGCTGGACAAAGGTTTTACCAAAACATCTAAAAATCTCATGTGTCCTTTCTATATTTACATTACTTGTTTTACTTGCTTTGCTAGTTCTATTACTTTATGATAAACATCATTGCTATAAAAGAATTTGAAAAAGCTTAAGAATATCTTATGAAACTTGAAATAGTAACTATTATGATAAACAATCTCTACTATGAAAAGAATTTAAGCTAATTGATTTTAGTTTGAGATTATGTAAAGACAACTTTTGTGAAATTATTTAGATTTATTATTACTTAAATCTTTGTAATTATGAAGGAAGTTGAATTATTAAAATCAACTTGAATTAGTTAAAATCGATTTGAGAAAGAAAAAGATTTCTAGTGTTATTTTATTTTGTGCTTATAATTGAATTAAGCTACATTATCACTTGTTTGAATTTGAATTGAGTAAAAAATATATGAGATATTGAATTAGCTTGAGAAAACAAATATTTTAACTTATGTTTAAAATCAAACAAAGTTTTATATTTGCACAATTCACCTCCCTTTCTTGTAGGTGTTGTAAACTCCATATTTTCTACATGTCTCTTACAATTCAAAGGAATTCCTAATCTACATCTTTTTTCAATTTAGAGAAGGTTTTCTACTAAAACATGTCTATTTTTTAGTAATATGAAATCAAATACATGATGTGATAGGACTCATAATAAGGATTATGAACAAAAATATATTTTGAAAGTATAATATCTTAAGGATTCAATGCTAAGCAGAGTATACATTTACCATTTACTGCATGCTAATGAATCAAGAAACCCAAGGTGATTTGAATTGTCAATAGTCTAGCTTTTACAAAGGTTTGGTTCTTAGCTATTCAATAGACAGATTTGGATTTGATTCATTTTCATAGAATTAAGATAGGGTTACTAAGTCAGTTTGAAGGTCACCACTCACTTAGCTTGGTTTGAATTTTACAAGTTTCCTTTGCTAGCTCAAATCAAGAAAACTCCAAATTAAAGTGCAATAATTACATTTCAATAACTATGCATTTTTATATGCATACACATATACACACATAACAAGGATACCATATAGTGAAAACATATGTTTATACATCTAGGAGTTTGAATTGTAAACATGCACAACCTCATCCTTGTATTTGCATGCTTCACAACCTCATCCTTTAGCACATTTGAATGTGACCTAAATTTAATCACTCCTTGGGCTATAAAAGCAATCAATATAGAAATGCATGTCCACAAAAAATCTTAATCCTACTGAATTAACTCACATTGATGAATCCTTCATCCATTGCACTATATCAAATAAGAAGTCTTCATTAAACTAAAGGTATATAGATCTTTCCTAATAATCTCATCACATAGTTTATTGGATATTTCTCTTTCCCTTGCAGCATGGGCTGATTCCAATAATTCCCTTGTACTCACTGAGTATTCAACAATCTATACTTTTGTTAGACACACATGGAGTTATCTTCCCAAAAAACTTATGCAGTATTCTATGGCTATTTGGATTTAAGCTATAATATTGATCCAAAGCTTGCAACTACACCAAGCTGCACACCATTCAAGTACTTAAAATACTAGTTATATTTTGCAATTAGTAACTCCGGTGATTCTGACGGTAATTTTAAACCTCTACGATGCAGTTGAGTATTACACATAATGAGGGTAAAATATTGACAATTCATTGATCTTGAATTGAAGATCAGTAATTTTGAAAAAAAAGAGTCTTCTACAGCTTTACAAAGAAACATAGTTTACTCTTTGTAAGTGCAAAATTTTCTTTCTTGATGCTCCCATACTAGATCTAAAGATTTGCAATGAATGTTGAACAACTTCAAATTTTGTTACAATAAATTATTAAATTCCATCCGTTCATCCAAACCCATTTTAATATTGCATTCACTAGTATAATAATAACCGTGACACCATCACATTAGGAAGAAAAATCAAACTGTCCATTAACATAAACCAAAGCAGTTGAGTACCTGTAGCCTAAATTAATCTCAACTACCGCTACAGTCCCATGTTTTTGGCCAAAACAGCTACAGTATGCACCCAAACTGATTCATAAACAAAGGTTTACAATATTATAGAAATACTGTAATACCAAAGTTTACACCATGAGCATAACATCTGGTTAATTGTGTTTTGTTAAAAAAAAGAGAGAATATCAGTGGGGTCCCATCTTGCAAATTATTATCTCAGCTCCATTCCAGCTTATAAACTAACAAATATTTATAAAGCTATTGATGCTGCACAAGATTGAAAGAGCTATGAGCTAGTTGTGGAAGATTGATCATTTACTCATTTAGAAGAACTCTAAAATGTAACTGTGGCTAATAACCGACTCGCAAGAAAAAGGAAAGAAAACTATTCATAACAAGTTGGCATTCACATAAATTGCATTCAATTAAGTCTAAATGCTACCTGATTATTTCCATATTCAAAGAAGCCACTACTTCCTCTTCAGGGGATAGTTCCAACCTGATCGGCCTATTGGTTCAATTGTATCAAAATTCAACAGTAAGACCTCTGAATAACTAAGCAAAATATTGAATAAACGTACATAACTTATAACAGAATATTATAAGCCATCTAAAAAGGTATCAAGCACAAAGAAGAAATTTGCACATTGAAGAGTAGTGCATCAAGATCCAGATGCAACTCTTTTTATGAATAAATTTGAAACGATTTATGAAGGACATACACTTCTGAAGAGAAGTGCCCATGTATGAGGCTATCGTGCAATCTTTAAAACAAATATAGGAAACAGTTCAAAAGAACATAAGACTACCAAATTAAGAGATCTATGTTATAAAGCATATTGACTAGAACAGAACATAAGAGATCTATGAATACAATTCAACAGCTAAACATTGTACCAAAATCTACAAACACAAAAAAGTTACCATATAAGGACTGTGCAGCTAATACACGTGTGCAAAAACATTGCCACTTCATATGCAAGTTTCACAGAATATTGCTTTTGAGGTACTATAATCCAAAAGCATGTTAAAAGGGTCAATAACCGCATCATAGTCACCAAAATCATGTCATTCTTTGACTAACTTATTTGGCTTTATATTTTTTTAATCCTGCAACTGCATTTTGAATATTAAACCAATTTGTAATTACTTTTTTGCAATGTGTGAACACTACCAAATTAAGTCATTAATGAGACTCATAATTGTGAATTTGAAATGAAATTCAAACTTCACATGATTGAAAAAAGATTACAACCAACATAAAAGGAAAGTAGAAACTGAAATCCATGAAAGAAAGAAGCTATTAAAAACAAAAAATCTTCTAAATTCTGGAAAACAAACTACCAGAATCCATTAAAACACTAAACAACAAAAAAAAAATTGATTCCTAATTTCTAGTTGCCTAAGATAAAACATTATATAATGATAATTAATACTGAGACTTTTCGTAATAACCTTAGGCTAGGCTGAAAATATTGATCATATCAAGCTTGAAACATAGATCATTGAGGCTGTCCTTGGGAGAGCATTGATCAAGACATCTGCTACTTGAAGAATGGTTTGAGTATGAAGAAGTGAAACAATTCCTTTATCAAACTTTTCTTTGATAAAGTGGAGCTTAACGTTTACCTGCTTTGTGTGATCGTGATGAACCAAACCATTCAATGCATATTGCCAACTTGTTGCCATGCAGCATAGTTTCATATGAATTTCTTCTAAGGCTATTCTTGTTCCAAATTCTCACAAAAATATTGTGGGCTAAAGTTCTAAATTCAACGTCAAAACTAATTCTAAAGACCACTAATTGCTTCTTCAAATCATAAGATTACCCCAAGCATAACTACAATAACATGAACTAGATCTTCTATCATCAACTGAGCTGGCCCAATCAAAATTGCTAAATACTACTATATTCTTCAAAAAAATTCACTTTACTGGTGTGAGTTTCAGGTACAACAGAATTCTTGAACAACTTCATTGTGCTCCTCTTTTGAGTTGTTCATAAATTGGCTAACCATACTAACATAAAAGCTAATATCAGATCTTGTATGGGAGAGATAGATAAGTTTCTCTACAAGTTTCTATTATCAACCTTTATCAACTAGAGTCAAATCCTCAGACTTCCAAGTTTCTAAGCAAAATCCATAGGTATATCTATTGGTTTGCAACAGAACATGCAATAGATCAAAAAAATACTTTCTCTAAAATATTGAAATGCCTTCTCTAGTTCTAACCACTTTCATCCCTAAAAAGTGCCTTAGATTTCTTAGATCTTTGATTCCAAATTACTTGGCAAATAGACTTTTTAATTTAGACACTCTTCTAATTGGTTATAAGTCATAATAATATATAACCAGTCAAAATAGCAAAGTGTCTTGTGGTTGATTTCTTCCCAAAAAAGAAATAATCAGCTTGCAATTGAGTGTAGTCATACCTTTCTACAATTTTGGTAAACCTTTTGAACCATGCACATGGTGATTGTTTAATACAATAGTGATCTTCTCAACTTGCAAACTTTACCCCCTTGTCCTTTGGTTCAAGACTTGGATAGATATTCTTGTAAACTTTTTCACTTAAATTTCAATTCAAAAAAGCATCATTCACATCTAATTGATGAAGAGACCAATCAAGATTGGTAGCAAGAGATATCATACTAGCATCGAGCTATGCAATAAGAACAAATGTTTCTTAATAGCTGTTGATATGATTGAGCAAAAAGTATTGCCTTAAATCGATTCACACTACCAACTACTTTGCATTTTCTCTATGAAGATCCATTTATAGTTGACCATAGTCTTCCCACAAGGTAATATCGCACCCACATGCATTCACAAAAGCCCAAATTTCTTCACTATAATATCCTTCCATTTGGGGCCTCTAAGAGCCTTATCAATCGTGACTTATGAATCTACATCTCATCTAGTTTGGAGACAACTTAAAACTTTAATGAGAGATGAGCATAAGAAATGCTCTTTTTAATTGGGTGAGTGAGGTGTGTATAATTGAATACCTTTCCTTAAGGCAATGAGCCAATTCAAGTTATTGTTATATAAATAATCAGAAACATTTTCAAAATAAATGTTCGATTCAACAATACTTGAATCCAAATCAGGTTTAAAAGAAAAATGTTTAGACATTCTGCATTGATTTTCCTCTTAATGCAAGGTCTCCTTTAGTAGACTAACTCTAAGCTCGTGGTTGGTAGATAAATACATTAGGACTTTAAGGTGACTTAGTTTAAAAAAAAAATGGAAAAAAATTTCAAATATGGAATAAATTTTGATCTCAAGAGTGGAAAATGGATTTGGAGAGATTTTTTCAATACCCAAAGAGTGAGATTCTTGTGTAGTTTTCTCCTAAATCTTATATTTGAGATAACAAGATTGACTCTCAAAAAACAGGATAGGTTGTGCATGAGTTCATGAACTATAAAGCAATTATCATATATAGCCCAGCAATTAGATCTACAAGAGTATCATGTAAACTCCTAACCAGGATATTTACCACCACTTTTGTAGGAAGTACACAAGCTAATCGACATAGACTAGTACACGAGAGTGTAGTTCCACCTGGCAAACATATGGATTATGGAGAAAAAATGATCAATAGCACAAACAATTTTTTTCTGGATGAAATCCCGATACCCTTTGGTAAAAGAACTCATGATACCATCCACACCTAAAGCCTTGTTGAAGCTCAAAAAACAAATAGCTTGGTAGATCTCATAACAAGAGATAAAAGCAACAATCTTATAAGGGATAGGTGGGTACCCGAGTGCCATTTTTGGGAGAATTACTATAGCATGATCTAGATAGAATTTCTTATTCTATATGACCACTAGGAAATAAACAACATGGCTTGATTAAATATGTTCTAAGAAATTTTTCAACTAGATTTTCCTAACTAGAGACTCAAGTTAAACTTATAGCAACTTGTAAAAATATAAAAAAAGTCCTAATATAGTTTTAAAGATCTTAATAACTCAAGATAAGATTTAATCAAAAAAATGTATGAGTTTAAATATGCAATGCAATCCTAGTTGTGTCATATCAATATCAAGGAAAAAATGAAACAATTCTAACTTAAATAAAGTATAGATAACAAGCTCCGAATAAGCAGTCACTCCACCAAGAGCTAAAACAACTGCTACATTATTTGCAAGTTGAGCTAACCTTAAGCAAAGCTACCAATACTCTTTGACATATCTTTCTATATTGATTGTTTCATAAAACATTTGATCTAATTCTCTAATTGATTAATTCCTATTTAATCTTAAGATACATAATTTGAATATTCAAAAAAGAATATTAGTAATACTAACACAATAGTTTTATTATCATCACACAAGTGGTACAAAGACTAAAGGTACAACAATCTATAAGTCAAATTCTCTTTAAAGTCTTTTTTTAAATATCTTATGAGAATGATCAAGGTAATAAATGTCATATAAAAACTTCTTCAAATCTTTATCTCCAAGTTTGTTAAATTTCAAAACCTTGTTGGTTCATCAAACTATATGAATTTAGCCCAACAATTGCTCGCGTAATAAGATTCTTAATTTGGGGATAATTTTACAACCCTTGCAAACTTTTTCAAGACTTCAAATTTCCCAAAAACAAATTCCCAAGCTAGATGGCTTTAGATCATGCATGCTTTTTAAAGTTTTTGTTGATTGATCTTTTCCATCGATTTTGCTTTAGATCAATCCTCTTTTTTTCCAAAAGTTTAAAGTCTAGTGATCATGTGTCATCACTTTGGTACATCCACTCAAAATTTTTCCAAGTGATTGCAATAACATTCTAAATTTGTGGATTCACATGCTCTAGTTCCAAAAAAATTACCTTAGCTCCTAAAGTGAGGGAAAAAGGCCTTTCTCTTACTGACATGGAAGCCATGATACACTGTACAATGTGGTCATAGAATCAAGAAAAGTTTATCTACCCCTTTGCCCTTCTCATCCAATTAAGACTTCTTCCTTATGATAAATGTATTTGCTACATCTTGCTACTAATAGGCATTAAGATGCTTAACCAATGCATAATTTATATGCCAATCCTTAGACCTGCAAAACTATTGAAGCTACTTGATGGTAAACATGGTTCCATTGTTTGTAACTGTAATAGCTAGAATCCCAAAGTGATAAAATACCTTAGACCATGTGAATTTCTTCACTTTTCATAAGGACCATTAAGCTATAACTTTGACCCCAACATATTTCATGAACTAATCCATTAAGACAAGTAGATAGCATCAATTGCCATTAGCCAGTAGAAAAAATCTAAGAAAATCCATTCCCAAGCAAAGAATGACCAAGATAACATAATTGACTCAAGGGGGTTTGTTGGACAATAAACAAAGCTTAGCATGAATAAGATGTCTAAAACATATTTTGACAAAATTGCATGAGATACAATAAAGCATCAACTAATAACGATGATCATATTAGTACACACTGTTTGTAGAATAATTTCTTCGTTCAACTTTCAAAATAATTAAACAATATTTCCAAACTAACACTTGAACTAAGGTAAATTAAGTTCATAAATAAAGAATACTATTAAGATGAATAAAATTGATAATCTACAAAACAACAAAAACAAAAATTCTATATCTAATTTCTTAAACTAAGTATTTGGACTTTCTAGTACTTTTTGAGTAGGGATTAAGGAGGATCAAAAGCAGGTAACTAGTTGAAGAATTCACCAATGTACCTTTCCTAAACAAATCCTTTTAATTCACCATATATCTGTTCAAGTTCTGAAGGATCTTAGAAACTACATTTCAGAATTTTAATCAATTTGAGACATGCAACTGCCATAAAAATTACAATGTTTCTTACTTCAGTAGGGGTTGCACATTCAAGACGGTTGTTTTTGATAGATGCTCAAAATTGTATTTCTCATCTGCAGCATGCTACAAAAACAGAATTGATGAAGCTTCATCAGGTTTTATAAATATCCAAAGGTAATCAAACTAACATTCTGCTAATATATCAGCAACAAAACTAAGAAAACCTCACCTGATCCACCATGAACAAGTCTTGATCCAATTTTCCAATTATAAAACCAAGATTGAACTGTCCAATGACCTACACCCATGCTCACCAATCAGACAATGCCCAAAAAGAACAAAGATTAGTACAAAATTATATGATCAACTGTTGACATCGTTATCTTAAAATAATTATTGGCATGATTAATAAGCCTATATTACATGCCATACCTTCAGACCTCTACCTATAGAAATAGCTAAACAGGGAAAGATTAATGAACATTACTAAAAATTGAATTTTTCTATTAAACTAGCAAACCATTGGGAATTTAATGCATAAACATCGCTTTTTATTTTTCAGATTTCTAGATGTCTCATGATACTTTAACAAAGCCATGTTGCACTCTATTACAAGCATTCAGTTCAACAACAAGTTCTCAAGGTACTTCATGGCATTAATTATCAAGCTAATGAGTACCTAGAAATTCTGGCATCCAGATCAAACAAGCAAAGATCAGCCAGAAATCAGCACCTGGCTCAAACAGAGTACATATTAAGCTCAGCTTGAATACACTGAAAATTGAGCTGACCCAAAATCCATTATTTTATTTTATTTTTTTTTCAATTTTTTTCCATATCCTCATGTATGCATACATCCATATATTTTACATGCTCAAATTGGAACTCGCTGTCATCTTCTCTTTTCCTTCCTCAAAATAGAGACTTGCTTCAGCAGAATAATGACTGCCATAGGAGCATGAGCTCCATTTGGGGAACAAGTGTTGTTGGAACATGTATATTTCAAGTTTACTCCCAAAGAAGACATGGAAGGACATTGGCAACAAATCAAATTCAATCTAAAAACTTAGTCCATGCATCACTCGAAGTGAATTCAATCTTGAGATAAACTCTAATCCAATTTTCAAGCAATCCACAAGAGCTAAGCTGACAACCTCACATGCAGTATTGAAATATAGTTTTACAATCAAGCCAACAACAATAAGAACTATCAGTTTCCACAGATTTTGGAAACAATGAAAGCAAGTATATAAGGAATGACCTGTTTCTGAAGTTAACCAAGATAAGTATAGCATACAAATTGAGCTATTTAGATAGGTAATTGTAATTGAATTGAGATTATACAAAAATAACAGTTAGAAGGTTCAGCATATATAGTAGGTTGCGTAGGTGGAAAATAACAATTAAGATTAAAAATAAGTTTTTAGGAGATTTGATGAGTCCAATGAGGCTCTGTGATACAAAATACTAGGCATAAATTTCTTGCAATGAGGATTCATGTTTGTGAGCACATCTTAAACTACTACAAGGACAAAGCATAAATATAACTCGCAATAAGAAATCAGAATGACTCAGGAATGAGGTTATACATTTTAAATACAAAGGATGGCGAAAGAATGGAAAACATAAGGCAGACAGAAAAAAAAAAAACAAAAATGTAGCAGCACAAAAGAATAAATGCAGCAAGAGCAAAACACTAGTAACATATAAAAACAATCAATCTATCCAAACTATAATTGATAAAAACAAAGCATGAACGGTGAGGTGTCAAACACTAACACTTGGACAATTTCAAGGCATTTGTCACTCCAAATTATGGTTTTGCTAATTGTTTAACAAATGAATATTGGATACACCTCAGATGCTCTACAGACAGCCTAAGGACACATCTAGGGCACATATAGAACACTCCAAGCATTAATAATTTAAATTCAGTTATTAAAAGCAACAACATACTAAGATCGTAATTTTCTTTATTATCATCACATTACAAGCATCCCATGGATCCCTATATCCTCCTCACACTAATCCTGGCATTTCTCCTTAGATGACCCCACATCCCAACTTTCTCTCTATCTAATTTTGTCTCCAAAATTCTAAATTCTTTGATTTCATCACTCAAGTAGTTCCTGATATCGTACCCATCAACCAACACAAGCATTCACTAATGAGATAGTTGGCCAATACCCTTTCCTTGCTATCGACTTCCTTCTCTCTCCCCCTCCCTCTCCCTTTCCCTTTATCCAGCTCCATCTACCCCTCCGCTTCCAGTCTACCAACGCCTCCAAATTCACCTCCCTTCCCCTTCTTCAATCCTCCCTCTCCTTGCCAACACATAATCCCACTAGTAGAATATCCTTAATAAATATTTGATAAGATACAGCTACAGACACTTATAATCCTGTTTGCATTTTATTTATAATATGTGGGATACTACGACAAAGGATGCCAAAATAGCTATTTATAGATAAGAGAGAAAGAGCAAAGAAGAAGAATTGATATTTCACCAAGTTATGATGTCCTTGTTGATCTATGAAACTAAGATACATGCCTCTTAATTGAGTTGTGGATAGTCAAAATTGAAGTTTATAATTAATTAGTAAGCCACTTTACCAGAAATTAAGAGATTGCTCAAAATGACTTTTTTTTCTAATTAATCTGTTTTCATTGTGTTGTGCATTGTCTAAATTGAAGTTTAAAATTAATTAGTGTGCCACTTTACAAGAAATTAAGAAATTGCTCTAAATGACATTTTCCTAATTAATCTATCTAATTAATAAATGGCAGTAGTAATCTATATTTACCCATGCTATGGACGTAGAGATTCAGCAACAAAGAGTGCAATGCTTAAAAGATTGTCCCAAATAACAATGATGACCAATGTAATGATAGAATTTGTTAGGATCTTCAAAAGTTGAGGATATTTAAAGATTTTGATTGCCAATCACATGAATTAACATAGACCCTCCCTCTCCTTCTATAATTCGATGAAAAACGGGCAGCTACTCCTTGAGATCAAGTTTTGGCCATGAGGTTATCAAGCTTGTCATGTTCCTCTTCTAATTGAACAAAAAGTAGGAGTACCTACTTATTTATTCATTTAAAATTTAGAAATAAAATTTGATTGCAAAAAGTGGCATATGGTGTGCATCGTAATCTTCATCTTCTACCTAATAAGAGTCCATAATACATGCAAAGACAAGGTTATTAGATATTAGAGGTGATGAAATTATTAGTGTGGAAAACATCAAAATTTGAGAGGTTGCCTAACTTTCCCCAAATTAGTCCCAATTCAATGTAGAGCTAATTAATAAAAAGGGAAATCAACTCAAAAAGAAACATAAACTTGTAGCTTGGGTGCTAATGATGTGGTTGATATTTAGCTTTTTAGTGTCAAAATATTTTATTTTATTTTGTGATAGAATAACATGTAAATATTTTATTCACATGGCTCATACATTGTTAAATTTATATTTAAGTTTTGATATTTAGAATATTATTATTTAGTATGACAAAGAATATTATTTTAAATCTATGTTTCTTCCAAATTCTTTTAAGCGTTTGCACGTAAATTTTAAGTGCAATGCATGATGAATGAAAGTTTGATTAAATGTCATATTTTTTTAAGCTTTTAAGCATCTAGTTCTTTAATGTAATCATTGTGACGATGACCCTCTGTTCATGACTACAATAGCATAACTTTATCTTTCTTGTTCATGACTTGGTTCACCCTGAGCAAGCTCCTGTCCTACTTTTTTAAGACTTCATATCTATCTGTGCCATGTCATATAACATGTTGTGCCCATCCTTATTTTAAAAAAAAAAAAAATCTTAACAATTTATCTGAACTGTTATTTTTGCCAAATGAATAATTCATTTGGATTTTCATTCTTGTCACTAAAAACTAAAAGACCAATAAAGAGCACCAATTATTAAATCAATAAAAATAAAAAGATTACTGATGATGATAAACGAGTAATAGAATCCAAAACTACCTCCATTCTCCCAAAATCTTCTTTTCTGAAAAATCTCTCGAACTCCATAATAGCGGCAGCTAAAGAGTCTGCATTTATATTGTCATTTTCTGGTTTAGAATTAGCAAGCGTTGCAGCAGAATAGCAACTTCGATGCACAACATGCAAAAAACACAAAACAGATGAACTCAAGGTGCTCCTTGCAAATTATTTGCTCAACTTAAAAGAAAAAATGCTTTTTGTGAACCTTTGAACCCTTCCATCATAAGTAGAATTTGCAGAAATAAAATCAGACATCCTCATATCCCTTCGTTTTTTAAGGTCAACGATACTAAATTGCAGCACAGGATACGTTTGATTTGTAGAACATGATTTTATTGGAGTTGGTTTTAAAAGCCCTTCGTAACAGATTTCAAGTTTTGTGCCAGGTGAAGCTTCAAGCACAACATCTGAAACAGGAAAGCCTGCATCAAACCCACCTAGGTTGCCCTGAGCAAAATATAACATAAGTTTCAAATTTTTAACAGCATGCAGTTCATCAAAAAGAATAGTAAAATAGCAGTGATAAGAAGACAAAGAGAATCAAATTATTATTATTATCCTTCCAATACCTTGTACAGTGGCATCGCACAAATTTTTCAAGCAATATAAACTTCAGAAAAAAAAATTGTAAAAAATTTAAACAAAAGTAAAAAAGAGGTGCTGCAGGCGAGTCTTCTCAGCATTGAGCACAGGAGTCTCGTGGTATCTCTCTACCTCATTCTTTTTTATATACACTGGACTTGTATGTTATGTTTTAGCACGTACAACCATCAACATAGAGACCAAAGCAGGGCTCGACAAAACAGAAAGTAAATAGGATCATAGAATCCACTAAGGATGCAATAGGTATTTATGATAGATCAGCTACCAGTTCCTTCGCATCTGCTGTAGTGAATTCAGCATTAGCTTGTCAGATCTGAGAAGTTCCTTTTTTCACACTGCTTGTTTATCATCACATAAAAAAGTACCCCTCCTTTTTGTACACCTTTTTAATGGTTTAAAAAATTTTAGCTATTGACTGCCAAAAAAGAATCCTCCTTATTTCAACAAGGCTAAAACACAGAAGATGACAGTTTATTGTAAGTATAACCAAGTCCAGTAAAATCAGACACAGTTAAATCAAAGATCAACATCTAGGATAAAGCTCAATGCATGTTAACAAACAACACAAGTACAAGGTCTTCAAAGTTAACTAAACAAATGAACAAAATAACTAGCAAGGAAGCCAGGGAGGAAGATGTTGATAAAGAGACAAGTGAACCAAATATGGAGACACAGAATAATGACGAAAAGAGAAATCAGGAGCGGACCACTGCATATGTCCCCAATGTTTATTAAATGTGACAGTTAAAGAGGTGTTCAAGCCTCGTTCATAATGAAATAAAAATGAAAATAGCACTGTATAAATGACTTCCAAGTATGTATCATGCTGTGAATAACAGAAACCAACTTTACCACTGTCCAGAACTTCACCAAAGATATTAAGAAAATTCCCAAGAATGCCTACAGAATAAGACCAACATATCTTCAGAAATGCAAAGTGGACCGTTGTCGGCAATGAAAACACAAAGCAAAACCATGAATGGACAAGTCAGAGCCATGGCCAAGTTGTAGAGACGAAGTGAACCAGCATTCAGTTGAGATTCATCATGGCACCGAAGTGAAAACAATTGTTGGGTTTCAGAGCTTAAGGATCAGAGGTATAACCCCCACAACCCCTCCTACAACACAGCAGGATAGGATGGTGCTGCTGCAAATTAAATTCGACAAACCCAATAGATCATTAAGGGGAAGGACTGCAGCCTCACCTCTAATATGCTCAATCTTATGATATAGTGAAACTATATTGATATTTCAAATATCATACATATACTGATTGTCTTGTAAAGTATTCAGAAGTCATTGGAAAATTATAATTGGGTAGACAATCAGTATATGTATGATATTTGGCAGATAACATCCCAAAGTAAGAAGAGATCTGCTATTTGATGAATTGGCAGATAACATTTTAACTAAAAGAGAAGCAAGCCAAACCTTTGCTTGCAAACAAGGTGGGGAATATTAACTAGACAAGCTAGTGGAGCAGTTCCACAAGTTGCATCCTCCACACTTTTTTGACACCAAAAATCCTATGCAGGTGGACTGGCTTAAGAATATGGATATGTTATTTGAAAATATGTTGTCTTAATAACAGAGTATCTCTGACTATGCTTGTCCTTAGTGGCATTGCAAGAAACTGGTGAATTGGTTAAAAAAGGTTGAAGTTTTTAAAGAATGATACACCCAACTTTTGCCCAGGACAGAATGAAAGAAGACCTGAGTATGGTGACATAAGCGGAGATGTTAAAGTTATAATCATCTCTGGCCAAATATGCCCCGAGACTGTTGGGAACTGAAGAACATAAGTGTCATCTATTCTGCAAGGGTTTGCAAGATAATATTCATTGCTTTCTAACTCCAATAGAGTTTTTGACATACAACGAGATAGTTGAAGCAGCACAACAGAGCGTGATCAAATGACAATGAAGCTCAGGATGGAAACATTCAAAAGAAGGGTCCCCATTGTTCCAGCAAGGTGGATCTAAAAGCAAGAAATAAATAACTACCGCAATGACAACTCACAGCTTGGTATCATCTTTTGCATCATTTTGTAACAACATTAAGGTGAATGCAGAAAAATAAAATAGATATAATTTGTTTTTATTGTGACAAGGGCCACATTGCAAGAATGTGCCCTAAGAAATCAAGCCAGTGGGTCAGGTCAGTGGTTGTACAACATCCTAGGGTACTTTTAGGTGCTGGAAAGGGCAATATGAATACTGCAACTCAAATGACAGCCCCATATCTATGCTATTACATAAAGGGTGGCATCAACATCTACCAATGTGATTTCAGGTATATTAGTCATACATAGCTTACTTGTTATTATTTTATTTGATTGTGATGCTTCTCCTTCATTTATATTTGTGAGTATAGTCATTAAACTAATAATAAATCAACAAACTTTAGAGAGACCCCTTAGTTATCAATAGGTGAAAAAGTGGGTGCGCATAAATATATAGAGTAGGGCATAGAAATTAAAGTAAAAATGTTTCAAGTCATAACTGATCCTGATTGATCTAAAAGAAATTAATGTGATCCTATCGATAGATTGGTTATCAACCCATTAGGTGATAATCGACAAATAGAAGAAAAAGGTAGTAATTCACCTAGAGGGATAGTACTAAAATTTTTAAATTTGAAAAAGATAACTAAGTACTTATATTACTACTCTAAAGGTAGAGAAACTTTAATAGAAAGGCTACAAACATTTTCTAATAATAGTAAAAATCCTTGGAGAAGCCTAATAAGCATAATGTGTTATGTTAACTTTTGAGTCGGTACATGACGGCACATAAATGACTAAGCATTAAGAGATGTATTTCCATACTCACGAGACATGCAAATAAAATAATAAGAAAAGTGGGCATAACTATGTGAGAAAATGTATAGAATTTTGTGGGGCAAAATATTCATGGCTATGTGAGAAACTTATGAAATCTTGTGAAACAAATGTAGCTTGGTCCATTGAGAGGTTCACAACTCAGTGAAAGGAAAATAAACCTTTCCTATATGAGTTGCGTATTTACATGGGACAGTAAGGTGACTCGTCCATATGAAGCGTTGAGTACATCTTGTGGGACAAAAAAGTGGCCTACTAACATGAAAAGAAATAAAAAAAATATTACCAAAAGAACCTATTAAATAAAAAGAGAAATGAACTGGTAAAATGAACAAATAAAATACCTATAAGCATGATAGTATTACAAGCATAGATTTTGTTAAATCAAGGCTTTGCATGCATGCCACATAAACTAAGTATTATATTATTTTACATATTTTTATCATTATGCTATTTAGCTTATTAAGTTTGTAATGGCAGACACAATCTATTTATTAGTACTAACATTTCAAATATGCCAGTCATAATGCATGAAAAAAATAGTGCAAAAATAAACGTTTAAGTCTTAGTATTATATATAAAAGCTCCATATTATAACTAAGAACTATACTTGCAATCCTGGTTTGAATACTATACAAATTATAACTACATGAATGTATAGTAGCTAACTATATGGATGTATGGTTAGTATGTGTAGATGCATAGTAGATATATGTGTGGGTTGTTATAGGTTGTGAATGTATACAAAATTGATGTATATGTATATAAAAAATAAAAGAAATACACGAGAGTTTCTATTCATTTGAAATTTGACATGTAGAAAAAAATATTAAATGATTATAACATCATGGAAAATAAGTCTTAAGTTAAGGGTGGTAAAGAATGTCACAAGGTGGTGTTACCAGAGCATTTAGATATGATGAATATGTATCAAGTCCTAGAACAAAAATTTTGGTGGACTAACAAGAAGAAATACATAAAGGATTATAAGGACAAATGTTTATTATGTCAACATATGAAGATAAGGAACAAGGACTCAATAGCCTATTGCAAGAACTTTTAATTCTTGTGAGGAAATGACAGCATATTTATAGATTTTGTTGTACATTTGCGAAAAACTAGCCAAAATAATGATGCCATATGGATAATCATGAATAAGCTGACAAAATCTACTCATTTTTGTCTATTAGAACTACATATTCAAAAAATGACTAGCCAAAATATATGATCACCAAATTATGCAAATTGCATAGACTGTTTAAGATAATTATGTCAATAAATGGTTTGAAATTTACATCGTATTTCTAGAGAAGAGTTCACGAGACTTTTGGAACTCAATTAAATTTTAATACAATATTTTATTCTCAAATAGATGGTCAAGCAAAGAGGACAATGAGAATATTGAAAGAAATATTGAAACTATGTATCTTTGATTTTAATGGTCATTGGGATGAATATTTAACTTTTGTGAAAATAATAACTACAAATGTAGTATTGAGATGGTACCATTTAAGATATTTTATGAGAGGAACTACTAATCATCATTTGCTAGTATAATGCAAATAAAGGCTCAACAATAAAACCTAATTGATTGAGCAGACTAGTTTGAAAATCCAAATGATTAAGAAAAAGATCTAGAAAACATAAGTTAAACAAAAAATAATATTTTGATATTAAGTATAAGAAAGTAAAATTATAGAAAGAAAAGATGCATTCTTCAAAGTAAGCCTAATGAGAGGTGTGACTAGATTTGAAAATGGTGACAAATTGAAATCACAATATATTAGACCCTTCTAGCTTACAAAAAGAATTGATAAGATTGCTTCTAAGTTACTCTACCACCTTCTTTGATAAGAATACATGATGTATTCTATGTGTTAACATCAAGAAGATATATAATAGATCATTTTCATGTAGTACCATATGATCTCAACATTATGAAAATTTAACCTAATCTAAGTTATGTTGAGAGACCAATAAAGATTCTAGTCAAAAGTATGAAACTAAGGAAAAAAAACCCATTTTATGGTCAAAGGAATGTGTGCCAATCAAAGTGAGAGAAACAATATGGAAGCTAAAGAAGATGCTCAAAAGATAACCCAAGTTATTTTTATTTTCAAGGGAAAACATCTTGTTATGGGGAAAAGATTTATAACATTCTCAATTTCATAATATAGTAAAATTGTTTTGATATTTCAAATATTATGCATATACTGATTGTCTCATAAAGTGTTAAAAATGAATGAAAAATAAAATATTTCAAAATGTGCAGATATCAATATAATTAAATAAAGCTCATCATGTGAGTTTAATGATGTTTGTTTCGTCTCAATCAAAATTTATTTAGAACTATTACAAATTATTGAAGTTGAAGGATTAAATAATAAAATATTAATTAATATATATAACCTAAGACATAAATCTTGATACTAGGTTTCTTGGTTCCACAATTCGATTTTTTTTGAATTTTTCTCTTGACTAGTTGCTGACTCTCTCTCGCACAATCTAATCGAGCCCTCGTCCTTGAATCTCCAACAAGATCATCATGAGGATAAAGTGAGAAAACAAGAACATCAGCGAGGTAAATTTGAAGAAAAATTGGTGGCAAATTCTGACAAAGAAACTTTTGTGAGTCCCCCCAAACGTTAAATCCCTACTTCTGCACTTATACTTCCATATCCTTGGTTTGGCCATAAGATTTCTCATGGATTCCAAACCTTAACCGAGCCACCACCTTGCTATTAGGTCGATTAATCAGGGGTCTCTAGCAGTCTCCTTAAGATTAAGGAACACTAACAAAACTAACCCTTCTACTAATTCGATGTGGTTCTAAGATGAACCAAGCAGAAACTGCTCTACCTATAACACCCAAAAAGAGTAAAGAGTAGATGTCGAATGATGTCTCATGAGAGAAATCACTAGATAATGAGCAACTCTTGTATAAAATTTCTAGGGATGTAGGGATGAATTGCCTCATATCAACAACTAAGGGGGGGAGATCCTCATTTTTACATATGTAACCATGATCTTAAGATGTCGAAACACCTTTTATTGTCATAACCTATTTAGATCCTATGAAAACTCTACAGTTAAGCATGTTATAATAGGAGTAGTATTGAGATGAATGAACAAAGAAAAGAGCCAAAAAAAAAACAAAACACACTTGGGTTGAAAAAGGCTGACCCAAAAGAACAATATCTCGACTCAATGAGAGAGAGAGTCACACCATCACTAGAGGAAATCTTCTTCTCGATAAAATCTAGGAGGATACCAACAACTCACACTATTTCCTCCAAGTACAATGTCTCCCCTAACATTCACTAGCAAAAAGAGCTATAAAACTTGGCCATTGCAGCCTTATTTGAGGCAAAGAGGCATGTGAAGAGAGGACTATCAAAGATCATCCATAGCACCGCATTAGAAGAGTTATTTTTGCAATTCAAGGTTAGCGTTCACAATTGTTTTTCAAGTCATTGAATCGATGGATGCTTCATTACCCCTATATTTTTTTTATTCCTATTTTGTTCATAGAATCAGCTTATAAACTTCATGGCCAACTTTATTGATGTCTCTCCCTCAAAGTATTTCCCATGATCTCCTCCCTTCAAGACCTCTAATCCTTTCTACTCTTTGGAATCCCTATCCCAAAAATGATTAGAGAAATTATGGGCTAGCCCAATTAATTGTCATGTCTATCTTATGTGATGAAGATGTTATTTTTGATGTATCATTGTCTGTTATTTTTACAAAAGGAGATACAGCTAGACATCCACCTCTTATGTAGGCTAGACATTTTGAACTTAATAATTTTCATGTCCAGTAATATATAAGACTTTTTAAATTTCAAATAAACATAAATAAAATATGCATTCTTAGATTATTCTACTCCATTCCTAATTTTAATTGAATTTTTTCCTTAATAATTCTTAGTTTAATTTAATGTTGGATCTTGAATTCTACTACAATTAATCATAATCACAGTTTTCTTTTTCCAAAAATAATTTATTTGTTTTATTGGATCCCTTTTGTTTATTATATTCTTTTCTTTGAGAGATTTATATCTCAAAATAATCTTTAAAAACTTCTCTTCTCTCATTTCTACAAAAACCCCACACTAAAAATGACATTATTGACTACTTATCATGTAGTGACAACATAAACAAATTTCGCCCAAAACGTTTACTCAAGGACTAATAGTAAAACCTATATATCCAATAAACCCATATTGGCTCAATCTTGATTATGGCATCAAAATGTTTAAACCTTTTGGTTTTAAGATAACTACAAATTAATGTATGACACATCTAAACTATTACAAAAATAAGATTTCTTATATTTGTTATACAAGGCAAATTGTATTAAGATGCTGAATGAACTAATCTAATAGATTCTATTTATCTTTTATTTAATTTATTATATTTTTATTTTATTATAGATTATAATAGATTACATATATAAGATTCATATTATATTTTTATCTTTTACTACACGCTCTATTTTTTTATATTTTTTAATAAAAAAGGATATTTTTGTCATTTTGTTTTTGAGTCTATGATTAATTTTATAATATATTTAAAGATATGTTATCAAATGAACAAAAAAATAAAAAATTGTTTTGTCTAGTATTACTTTAAAATTGAAACAACAATTTCCTTTTATTATGCATATATACAAATCCCTAAATTGTGATCAAAGTTCTTTTAGATTGCAATTCAAATATATCTGAGTTACGATTCGGATTTATCTCCACCATACCATTATCATCATTATTGTCACCTTCCACCTAAGATCTCACTACAAGATTCACTTTTGCCCTTTCTCCATCAATTTTTTGTATTAGAGCTTGGTTGAAATCTAGCTACAAAAATTTCTCCTACCCATTCTACACAACTTCTGGTATGAAACCTTGGTTGAAATCTAACTTAAGAGTTCCCCCTGCTCATCCACCATTAATTTGTTCATTATATAACTTAAAATATAAAGCAAAAGAACATTCAACAAAGCTATTTAACATTCAAAATTGCTTATGGCAAGTACATCAAATCCAAAATAATTAGAAATGCATAATTGTACACAATAATTTATGCTAGTCTGAATAATATCTTCCAAGTACTTAAATTAAATAAATTGTCATATCAAAACATGGTTTTATAAGTGTCACAAACCAATGGTACGTCTTGTATGGGACAACTACAAGACCTCAATCTTACATTGATTAAGGAAAACAAAATCAAAGACCTCAATCTTATATCGATTAACAAAAATAGAATCAAACATTTCTTCAACCTTTAAGAATATGCAATAAATGGTATATAATAAGCATCAATGGATTCCACCTAGCATAGGACAATGACATGTTAATGCAAAAGATTAATTGATCTAACTATGTGCCACTAAGTAAAAGTTAGCCCGCTCCCCCTCATCCCTCTTACAACAATCAACAAGGAAAACATAATCAAGGATTTTTCTTTCAAGTTCAAAACTGCATGCTCTGTATGGCATATAGAGGATCAAGGGGTTCAATACATATTGGTACAAGAATGTGCATGCAAAAGATTAATTGATCTTGTTGGGTGCCAATGGGTGGAAGATTAAATTGCTGCAAGTGTCAATGTCAATAATAATCAACAAATATGAGTAGCCAATGCACGTTTGATTTATGGTCCAATTATCTTAATGAACTTTTTTTGCTTGCTTCTACTTTGTTTATATAAACTAGTATAAGTAACCAAACATCTCAAAACAAGCTCATAACACCATATCCAATAACAAGACAAAATACAAAGTTGTAGCAAGTAGTCAAAAGTATCGAGAGTATGTTTGGTTTGAATGAAAATGAGGAAAATAAAATTACTTTTTTATCACAATTTTCTTCATCATTTGGATATAAAGAATTCATGAATAATTTTAGTAAGAAAATTAACTTGCTCATAAGTCTTCCTTAAATAATTGAATGTCGACTCCAAAAACTCTTGAATGAAAGGCTTCTATCTACAAACTGTATGGGAGTGCAACATTGATAAAGAGTAGCTAAAACAAATTTATTTAGCAATATAAAATCAAATTCCTTTCATTTATCATATTAACAAAACAAGCCAAGCAAGTGAAATATCATTTGACTTCTATTTTTTTTTTTTCACTTTTCATATCCTTTATGCTTTCTTTCTTTTATTTCAAAAGAAACATAGCCTTAAGTGCATAAAAAGAGTCCACCCGGACACATATTCATCATATCTAGATAACCACTACAGTCTAAAGACACAGGAACCACTACAGGCATGCATGTATACACACCAAAATTTTCCCTCATTGGTCAATTTGAGAAAATTGATGTAACATAGTTGTGGGGGCTAAAAGTATGAAACCATTGTTAAGAACACAAAGACCTATCTGCATAATAAAAGTAATTTGACATTGACTATTGAAATACCTTGTTTGAATCTATCTCAAAAGTTCCTGATTCAGCAGAGTAAAGACTCTTCACCTTACAGGAAGCATGATTGTCTTCATGTTCCAGCTGTGGTGTTTCTGATCCAGACCCAGACAAGTCTATCTCTGAAACAGAGAAGTTAGTTCTTGTTGCTGGAACGTTCATTTCACAATCCCTTCTTTCCTCATGGCAGGATGTTCTCCCATCACGTAAAAGAGGCATTTCAGATAACATACTCACACTATTGTCATGCTTTCTCTTGTGCCCGGCCAAAAGCGTAGAAAGAGATGACTGAACATGGTTTGAGTAGCAAGACAAATCATTTTTTCTCAAACTTGAAGGGGATTTCCCAACAGAAGTTGCATTTGGCTTAGTAATACATGTTGACAATTTGAACTGGTAATTATGAAAGTTTTCAAGTACAGTGGGCTTTATAACTTTTCCTGGAGAGCCGTCATCATCACAATCAAACCCCCTCTTCATGCTGATGTCATGATTGCTAACTTGCAACATATTTTGTGAAACATCATCTGTGAGCTGTTCAGTAGAACCAGAAGTGGCCCTCTGCCCGTCACCTTCAATAGAAAAGGATTTAGGCGCTGAATCAGCACCATGACTGTTATCGACCACCCTATTATCCAGCGGAGCAAGACCTCCTTCATTGAAGGACTTCTTAATGTCACTGATAGAATAACTACATTGGTGAGGTGAGTAGAATTTCTCAATTTCTGTTCTCAAGGTAAGCAAGAGGGAAGCCTCATCACTAATGTAAACCTTCCTCTTATCAGGAGTTACGTTGACATCACATGATGTAGTTGGCATGGAAAAATTCAGAATTGCTATGGGATATTGCTTAGAATTTGAAAGTTTATATACCTCATTTAAAAGCTTGCTAACTTTTGGCATATCAACAGGCCTATTATTAATATAAAAGAATTGCCTATCTCCCATATTACGGCCACTACCATAACCAGGCTTTGAAAGATAACCCTCAATTGTGCCGCACTCTGAAAAATGTACCTTCAAAGGATCCAGGCACTGGAATGTGCTCAAGCCCAGGACTGTTATGATGTTTTCTTTTAATGAGCAGCTTCCTTGAGTCTTCAGTAACACCGATTTTGAATTTTTACTATTAATGTTGGTGCAAAGGATCCGAACACCTTGAGAAATAAGAGCATACGCCTAAATAGAAAAGGCAAAGAACATGATACCAACACAACATAAGAATAGAGGAAAAACAATAAAGCCAACAGGACAATTAAATAGCATAATGTGATAATTCTTGAAAAAAAAATTCCACAGGACTCCCAAAAACAACATCACCCCATCTGAAATACAAAATAGCATTAAGATGTGGTATAGAGAGGCTGAAAGTTCCCTGCAATTAGTTCAAAGGAATATTGCATGATAAATACAATAAAAAAATTTTAAACGAAAGATGGAAGTCCAACAAACTTTCTTACATTCAATAAAGAAGTAAGCTTTCCATACTCTCTTCTGATGTTCCGACTGAACTCTTTACTCCGTACCGGCAGAGTAGAAAACAGTTTTTCGACAGTCACAGTGGTTCCAACTTGACGTGCTGTTTTTCTTTCAGCTGCAACTGATCCCAAGTGATCAAAGGTCAAATGAGTTCCTACTGCATCATTCTTAGTTCTTGTTTCAATAGTCAAATTGCCCAATGCACAGAGTGAACTCAGTGCTTCTCCTCGGAAGCCAAAAGTTGTCAAACAACGAAGATCAGAGAAATCTGAGATTTTAGATGTGTAATGCTTCCTACCAAGTGTCTGCAATAAATAAAGGGAATAATCACCTGAAGACTGGTGCTGAATGATAGAGGTAAAGAAGAGGTTTGAAGCAGATTCAACTAAGTAATAGAAAGTTCAAGATAAGCGAGGCAAAAATGAATAAAACATACAGCCAGTCAATAATGCGTGCAAGAAGAATTTTAGATGGCGGGTGAAGATGAACGAAAACACTTAATGCATCCAAATTATTAATGCTTGATAAGAAGAATACAAAGATTAAAAAGCTGATCAAAACAGCTCAACCAGTTTACCTTCCAAGCAGCATTCTAGCCACTATTATCTGCAGCAGCAGTAACAGCTTCAAATCCTTATTCTAAGTCTAACACGTTAGATTATGAATCACATTCCTCCATTCCCATGCTTAGTTTCAAACACACCATTTCAAACAAGAATAGACCGAAATTCCTTGGCCCATCATTATTCCTTCCACTTCTGCATTTAACCCTACTCATGCCAATTTTGTTGCATAATACAAGTTCATTCCTGGTAAGGCCAAACACACGCCTTATTTCTTGATTTCCCCACACTCAACTTTGATCTCTGTGAGTTCAAAAAAACTCATCAATAGAATTCATATCGGTAAAACAACAAACCCGTATCTTCCTTTTGGGTCTATTGCATTACTGTCTCTTGCAGTATCTGTGATCTATTACTTTCAACATAAAAAAAGATTGGTTCCCTACTTCCATCCTAATAAAGGATACTCTAATTTTGTTGGAATATCAACGCCACCTTGGCACATGGTGTATCTATTCCAGTGTAGCAATTCCACCTGTTCACAAGCACATTCACGTACCCTACCTTCCTAGGCTCAATGAATAACCCCTGAAGCAGTTCTCTGCTTACTGTACATAAATCTAACTCTACAACTTGCATGTTGATCTTCTCACTTTCTTTCGTATCTCATCTAGGACTTTCTTCATCATTGTACACCTTCAAGTTAACGCAACTTGGCTGGCAACTAATCACAAAGATTATGCCATATCCATTGCCTTATAAACAAAGTTCTTTCAAAAAAGGTCTCCATAGAATCAAATTAGAAGTACATATCACTTTTGTCTTCATCAATAAATGAGATAATAATATTTTCCCATGTGTAAATCAACTAAATTGCAAACCCTAACAATTATGTTGGTTGCCTTAGCTATGATCATCTTTTCCCATTAGCATATAAACTCATTTTGTTCTTCTTATATAAAATACTAAATGTCAAAATCTTGACGTCTCCTAAACCCATTTAAGAATCTTGTGTTGTACCTTATGGTATTCAATCCATAGTCAAAAGGCATGTATTTTCTTTACAAAGATGTCCACTAAAAAACTTATTCTAAATTCCAGTTATGAAACTAAAGTTTTTCCATTACGACTTCAAAAATAAGCTTTTCTATTATGGATGTTCTATAAATTCCATCGACAAAGCTATAATGAAAAAACTCTTCTTAATAATTTTATTAAATAATTGATCACAGTTACATAGATTTCTCACCAATAAATTAGATTCTTTTACTTTCACCATTCAAAACCCTAATTCATTCAAACCTCACAGACCTTGTATCACTACCTAGGCTATTTATGAATTTCCTCTTCTCCAATATGTTATCAGGTTGAGAATTGGATTTAATAGCAAAGTAAGTATGCGCACAACATTTTGTTCCTCGTTATTACTCATTCAAATAGGCTATATTGCCTTTTTAGGAAACCACATTTAGCTTACTAATTATACATGTATTTTCAAACTCTCCTACAACTTCTAGAACAACCTTCTGTCCAAAACTAGATTTGATGCTAAAGTTCTATACCAACCTCAAAGTCAGTCTCCATAGCTTTGATAAACCACATTGCCACTTGAACTATACAGTAAATATAAAGGAATGTAAATTTAAAGTAGGGGACACTGTTTCTCTAGTTGCTACACATACCTAATCACTACCCAAGGAAAGAAAGCTTAAATTAGCTTAAATTGGTGAAGATCTTGAGACTATTTCTTAAGTTCTGGGTTCCATTCTCACTCCACAAATCTGGCACTATCCTCAACTTAAAAAAAATACTAACTTTAAAGAAAATTATCTTGCAATTCCAGCTCGTCCTCCACTAATAAAAAAAGAATACTTTCAGAGAAAAGTATCCTGCAAGATAGTATCAAACGATTTGCCCAATTCCCAATCCATCTTCTATCTTTCATGAACAATGATACCTAATCCACAATATGGAACATCTAGATTACGCTAGAAAATCACATGATCACAACAGAAAAGCAACAGTTAAGAGGGTATCAAATAGCATTCACCAATCTCAATTCTTTATTAAATCAAGCACAACACAGAATTAGCGAACTAAAGCATAGATAACCTATTTGTGCCCTCTAATAGCACCAACTTAATAGAGAAATCATGAAAACAATTACACTAAATTACTTGTCCAATTTACTCTAATTGGTGGATACTGCAGTAGCCTCTGTAAACTTATCAGGCTCCAAATGGCACTGGACATAACTGTGTGGAAGTTTATTGAGATGCAACAAAAAATCCTAGGGTTCATTAAAGTGAAAATTGGCAAAGATAAGGAAATCTAATTGATAAAATTGACAAGGATGACTAGCAAGAGATTGATTATTTGAGAAATCTTTAATACTTCAAAACAACACTTCAAAGTGTTGAGATCTTCAATTATTCATGGATGTAACCATTCTCTGCTCAGAAATGCTGTTTGCAACCTGAAATTCCTTAGCCACTCATCAATGCAGGTTCAAATTAAAAATAACTAACAAGACAAATGCAAGTGAATCAACAAGGCATGAAAAGGAGGGAGTAGGAGCTCTTCTTGATGTGATGACTACTGAAAGGGATGGAGTTGGAGCTCTTCTTGATGTGGATGTTAATATTGAACTGCGGTTCCTAGACCCACACTAAAAATAAAACTTTGACTTCTTAAAAAGTGCTTAAAAATACATTTTAAAATAAGTTTTAATAAGTTCGAACAAGTATTTAAAAATCATTTTGTGCAAATTTTAATTTTATTTTAAACACTAGTATAAAATAAAGTGAAACATAACAGAAAAACAAACAAAAATTACAGAACTATGTCATCCGTCAGTAGAAAGTGAAAAAACATATTAGTACACCAAACTGTTAATGCATGAAAGCTCCAAAAAAAAAGCAGCATCTCATTTTATCTAACATCTCAAACAAAACATATAACTTTATCAAACAAAAAAAATCACAGCAAAGAAGTTAACAAATCCTAACAAGGAAAAGAAAAATGGATTCACCATTAATCATGTATATATATATATATATATATGCACGCACACACGTTATCATGGGTCATATGAACCGAACCAGCATCATAATTAACCTTATTTTATGTTTCAGTCACCAGTATATGAATCAAAAAATAAAAATTGAATGCTAAAAGTACCTGAAAATTGTCAGCTGAAATGCCACAGCCGTTGTCTATAACCTTGAAAAACTCTTCACCATACTCTTTTAGGCTGATCTCAATGTAGCTGGCACCAGCATCCAGACTGTTCTCAACCAATTCCTTCACCGCAGAGGAAAGATCTAAAATGACTTGTCCTGAACATATTCTGTGTACAGCAACCTTACTGATGGCCTTAATAACTGGCAACCGTTCTTGCCCTACCATAATATTCAAAACAGTTTAAAACGACTGAAAAAAAAAATTTCCAGAGAGGAAGACTCTGATTTCAGTTGAGCCTTAATTACAATATTGTACAACAATCTTCCTAATACAAAAAATCTGAATTAATAAAGAAAATCTGCACTGCCATGAAAATTAGTGAACAAGGATCACTAGAGAGCAGACGTCAAATTACAAAGATAGATTATAGAGCAAGAGTTAAAATATAAGACCAAAAAGAAAAACTTCATTATGAAATAAGGTTGAATTATAAAAGAGTAGAGAATTGAAAGACAAATTAGTATAATGAGAGACTACAAAAACAACTAGTGATACTAAGAAAATGTGTTAGACGATTTATATAACAAATTGTGTATAAAAGAGAATGGCTTATATAGACTTTTTGAATTAAGAGAGAAGAAAACCAAAAACCTTGAACAAACAAAATGCATCAAGGATGACCATCAGAAAGAACTTTTACTAGATTTGTTGAATTTTTCCATTTCATTAATGAGATAAATAGACTTCTCATTTGAAATTTTACAAAAGAGATTTTTTATAGAAAAGAAAACTTTGAAAACTTTTGGGCAGACATCAATAATTATTGAGTTATATGTCAAGAAAAAGATTGAGATGCTAGGTTCATTCTCTATATCATCAATAAGATCACATGTAAAAAGTCACACATCCATATTCCTAAAGCAAAATTTCGAAACAAATCAATCTCATGAGAAAACTAAAAAAATAGACTCTAAACCCATGTCTTAAGTAATCTTAAATTGAAATATTATTTTTGAAACAAGAAATCGCTTTCACATTTTATACAACATTTGTGCCAACATACTCATGAGGAATTGATGATAAGGATATTAAATCAAGATGGATGATTTATTTTTATAGAATCATTTCAAAAAATGATTATAAAAAATAAATGATTAAAAGATAGTTATTTAAAAGAAGATATTAATTATTTTTGTCTACAAATTCAAAAAAAAAATGGAAGTAAGCATTAACAATGATAAAGCATGGAAAAATAGTAGGAACAAATGCCATTCCTACGGTTATTTGAAAATGTTTTAGAGTGGAAATTTCTTTGTTTGCTTCATTGTTCAATATTATTTTGGAGACAAAAAAGATGCTAAATGAGTGAAATACATGATATTTAGTTATAAGAATGAAAGAGATACTCAACTATGCTAATTACAGAAAAATTTAAGTTAACGATTCCTACATTAAAACTATAAAAGAGATGGTGAATGAACATAGATCATAATATGACACCTATATATCCCAAAATTAATTTAATTTTATACAAGCAAAGTTAACATTAAGATTATGCACTTGTTGAAAAGTTTAATGGAGAAGATTAGAGCAAGAAAAGAAAATCATCACTTAATTTTTATTGAAGAAAAAAAGGCATATAAGAAGTTGTCAAGAGAAGTTCTTCGAAAAATCTCCATAAAACAATAGCTAAAATTACATATACTGACTTCATTAAGGATGTATATGATAGAGCAATGACATATGCCCACACTCAAAGAGGAATTATTAAAGTTTTTTAATGTTATTGAAAGTATATCAAGGTTCTAAATTAAACGCATATCTATTGTCCAAACTAGTCAAAACTAGTCAAATTTAAAATAAAGTATCACGATATATGCTTTCTTGCTAATGATATTGTACTTGACTAAATTAGCAAAGAACCCAAAGCCAAGCAAGATAAATGATGAACAATTTCAAATTCTAAAGGATTTCATTTTAGTAGATCTAAAATAAATACATCAAATAAGCAAATGATGAAAAAATTGCTACTCAAGATCTAAATCATTAAAGAATGTGAAATTTCATTGTCTTGAATCTACAATCCAAAAATATGGTGAAATTGAATGGCACATTAATAATAGGATCCAAGCCAATAAAAATGAAAGTGAGGTGTTGCTTCTAATGCATAATATGATCAAAACATCTTGATCACATTTAAAGATAAGCTTTATAAAACTACAAGGAAATAGACAATATCATTTAGTATGAAATGTAAACTCCTAGAATCCAAAAATACAAATAAAACATGTTATAGAAATGGTGATGCCAAATGGACAAGTGACTATACTTGAAAAAATAAGATCATAAATGAATACAATTAGGACAAAATTTGAGTAACATTGCATGAGAATAAGCGATAACTCAAGTTTTGCATGGCGACCTGCCTGGCACAATTTAACTCATCAAGTTGGTCTAAACACAATGCAAACCAATATGGTTATTTATCAAGCTCAAACAATCATAGAGAAGGATTAAAACCAAAAGAACCAAATTTAGCTGGCTCATAGTCTAGACTTAACTAGTCACCTTGAGAGTTAAGAATGCCTACAAATGTTTTCAACATGATCCAATTCACCAAGCTCCTCAAAAGTTTGCAACATTTCTCAAGATCCATCAACAATAGTTTATAATGTAGTGATCCATCGTCACCATCACTTGCATAGGTCAAAAATCCAAGAAAAAATCACATTAACGATCCTTGATGCATTTGGAGACAAAGCAGTGTCATTGAATCTATTGAATTAGACCTTCAAGAGATTAAGAAAATTATGGATTATGTCTAAAGTGCTACCATTTAACTTTATAACATGACCAAGCCTTATTATTAACAGGTGTATGACTCTCCCAACTAAAGGCTGTTGAGAAAGGAATATCTTAAATCAATAAGACAGCCATCAATTCTCAACACAAAGGTTTCTTCTTAGCATCCTCAAGAAGGAAGCCCCACCACTTCTCTTTGATATTTTCTAAAGCCTTTTATGGCTAATTTCCTCTATGTCATTCAAAGAATTCTCCCCATTTAAATCTCCTCTTTTAGTGTCGTGAGAAACTAAACTCTACTCATTTTATTTAATGGATCTAGCATTTGCCACCAATCATGGTTTTCCCCTTTTCGAGAGTTTTCCATATAAATTTTCATGTGTTTTATTTCTCTAACTTCTTTCTTTTGCATCTCCCAGAAAGCTCCTTATTCCCTAGAATCAATAAATCCCTGCTTAAATTCACAACACTTCCACAAGGGCTAAACAAATCATCTTTTTTGGCATTAGCAGGCTAATCCAAAAAGAACAGTGGTAAAAGACATTGCTAACCATGTAGATGCTTCATTTACCTTCGTTGATGCCCATCCTCCTTAGCTTGAAGCTATCACCTTCCAAAATCAAGAACCAATTGTTGCAAATAATTCAATAAAAAGAAGGATTCTTTTGAGCCATTCTCTAATTGATGGCCAAGCAATTTCAAATCCTATATCATGTTGTGTTATTCATGCCTAAAGTGAGCCTACTCCCAAGGTCATGCCTCCAAGTAAAATAATTCCTAACAAGCATCCTCCCAAACTAGTAAATGGCCCCATTATGAATACCCCCGTCAAAGGACCAGCCCCCAAATCTAGCTTCTGTATTAGCCGCCAATTCTCACTTCCAATGAGTTACGTATCTAGGTCTGCCAGCTCTAGCCACTCAATACCCTCAAAAGAGATCACTAATATAGATGCACCTAAGATAAAACCGCACTCCATGATGCCCTTCAAAAGCATAGAAGACCATGATGCCTACTGCAAGAATTCCACATGGTGATGACCATGCAAACCAGTCTAATGTCACGGTTTATCAGTTCTTCCTCGTGCTACTCAAGCGGGTAGCCCTTTAAATGTTTCAAGCGACTTCATCATCCATTCAATCTCTCGATTACTTCATTAAAGCTTTTGTGCAAGGTTAAACAACAACAACAAACCAACAATGCTAACACAGCATCTCTTCCCCATCTATCAAAGAGGGGGCAAGTCTCATTTGTGGTTCTAGCAGTAATTCAAAGATCTGCCACAAGTCTAAACTACTACTGCCAAAATGCTTCAAATGATTTTAACAATCACAATGTGGCATGATGATCCAATTAAATCCTTCCCACTTTGCCCTTTGATCTCCCACATGGACATTCAGGTTACAATCCAGATGTTCATGACACCCTCAACCATGAAATCTGGGACTGCAATACTTTAAGACAAAAACAAAGCATTGCATGAAGAACTAGAAGTTACAAGACTTCCTAAAAAGGAAGGACACATGCTTAGAGAGCAAGGCCATGGATGCTAGCAACCCACTCCAACCTTGCCATTGGCATCGCATGCCGATCTATCCCAAGAAAGTAAAAAAAGCGAAAGCTTCCACTGACATCAATCAGCCCAATGCCACCACCTATAGAAGACCATTGTGTGCCAGGTATCATTATCAACTCTTGCATACTTTCTTCTTACTTCTGAAATTGTACAACTTTAGCATCTAGGAAACCATTATGATGACAACAAAGTCATCATTTTTATCATCACTAACCTAGAGGTGAGATGCATGTTGATCGCTACTAAGAGCTCTATGGATTTTCTCTTCTTTCATGCTGCCAAAAGTATAGGACTAGATTAGGACTATGTGACTCAATTTTCTAAACAACTTGCTAGACTCTCTAGAGAGGTCTCGCATCCTTTTGGGTATCTCACATTGCAACTAACACTAGAAGTGTCACACCCAATCACGCATAACACCAATATCATTGTTTGACCAACGGCAGATCAGAGTTTAAGCAGCTAATTGTGAGGAGAGAACACCGGGGACAAGGGTGACGTAATAATGATATAACAATTTTTCTTTAATAGCAATTCTATAGATTCATCACAACAAATAAAGTATATACATACCTGCTCTGTTCTATAAAAAACCTGAATAACATGATAATAGATAAAACCAACATATATAAGAATGTTCAAACACCTCACATGCCACTCTATGCACCCTCTCTATACAAATCTGTGGCATGTCCCATAATGTAAGTAGGGGTGAACAAAAAAAGCTCAATAGATAAACTGACACGAATAACTAACAGATGTATGATAAACATAATATAATAACATAATGTCACATGACATCATAAATGCTCAACATATAAAAACATGAATAACATGCTGTACACACATCAAATATTCACACATCTTTGTTCTTTTATTTCATGTTGTCTTTTTTTCTTTTTTTTATTTTTTCTCTTATTTTTTATTTCTTTCATTTTTTTATATCTAGGCCCAAGATAATTCCCATAGAACTGTATACCCATATCTCAATCATGTGTCATCTCATTTGTGACATCTCATCATATCTCTAAACCTCTGCCCGTAGACATAGCTGGCCAGCCATATCTATCACATATTATCTCAGTCTCTCGTCCTTGCACCAAATGCAAGAGGTATTGGAGGTCTCTAATGCCATCTCATCTTATCTCATAACCCGGTATAAAACCACTAATGATTCCCAGCATCCTGTGCTGATACTCATCTCATCATACCCAACATCTTGCACTGGTGCTCATCACATCTCAAAAGATCACGGGGACAAATACAGGAAAATTTCACGTTCTATTTTCATCTTTTTGTCCATTAAGATATTTAACCTTATTATCTTTATCAAACACACATCATGCCATATGCTTATCTTTTTATTTTCTTTTCAAGATATATTATAATATCAATTTATGCAACAGATGCATCATGAATATCATGTCATATATAATTTAAATCAAATCATACCTACTTATATTACAAATAATTAAATTCACCTATTTTCGTTCCAGATGATCTCTCCGTTTATTTTTCTTATCTTTTTTCTGCAAGCAATTAAGTATCTAAATCAATTTCTTATACTTGCATGTATCAATATCAATTAAATACTAAAATAAAAACTTACCCCCACAATTTTGTTCCTATCAACCAAAACTGTGCTTTCATGGTTTATTGTCTTCAAGGTAATTTTTTCTCTACATAAAAAGAATACATCAATTTTCTCATTCTTTTACAACAATCTACTACAAAATACAATACAATCTTTCTCATCTTTTTTTTCATTTTACACATGCCTACAAATATGTATTTTTTTCTTGTCATTTTTTTTTCACATTTTATTTTTTTCCTTTTTCGAATTTACTTTTATATATGTATAGATATATATATATATAATATATATAAATATATATATGTATATATATATATTTTCCATTGGCCGACGGCAAAACAACGCCGCATGCTCGCCGGTGGGAACCCTACACAGTTCAAAAAATCCAATGCAACAGGAAAAATATGAAAAATCAACAAAAATTACCTTTTATATTTTTTTTCTCTTCTGTGCATTGAATTGAGGCTACAACACTCATTTTTCCCAATTTTCGACAACAGGAGGCCGTGCGGCCCGCTTGATTAGAGTTCCGATCAAGCAGCTCTGCCAGATAACTTTTATCACATGACGTTAACTGTTTCGAACATCACCTCTTTCCTTTGCGTCGGCCGTCCGGTGACCGGACCTCGCCAATTCGCCCCCCAAAATCACCGCTCTTGGAAACCCTAATGCGTCGGGGAAGCCGCATGCGGGAAAGGGTTTTCGGGAAATTCGCGGGCCCGTTCAAGAAATTTCAAGATATTTAAATTCCGATTTTTTTTCTTAATTTATTTAACATTATTTATTAATAACTTCAAAAATTAATTACAAGTTATCCCGGGCTCCAAAAATTACGCTACAATGACCAAAAATTGTCGCTAAATTTGCTATATTCAATTTTATATTCACATAATTCCAGCTATTGGAAATTGTTCTACAATATGCATAAAAGCTCGTACCTTTAGTTGCTTACGGTGACGAGTCGTTATAAGAAGTTTTAAAAAGATCAACAATGATGATAATAGACTTCTTGATCCTCCATATGAGCTTTGCATACAACAATATCCTTGAAAGTATCACTCTTAATAGATTATGAAATGTTTCTTATACCTTCCACTTAGCCCTCAAATTCCAAATATCCATTAGTATCATGACAATCCAAAAGGACCTCCTACAATCATGATGGTACAATTTAAATAGATTTAAATAGAATAAGAAGAGTAGAGATGAAGAAATCAATATTGATCAAAGAAAAGATGGAAGATGGATAGTTAAGAAATGCCAATTGTTGTATCCATAGATCCTAGAATCCACCTAACGCCATAAACATATTTTCCTAATTAAGCAAAAAAAAAAAGGTGCAACTGCTCTCCATTTTTTTGACAAGTTTTTCGATGCCTTTACTTGGATCCATTCAAAAATGTCCATCACAAGTTAGGAAGTTGTAAAACACACGAAGCTATTCCACAATGTTAGAAGAAAAAACCACCTTTAGTTCTAAGAAATATATTACAAAGGCCAAGTTTAAGAAATATCATGAAATAGGGTTCATTCAACTAGTCATGGAAAATAATGGATATGCATAGGTTCCCCCTCCCCTCGCTCGACACAACTGAAAGACTCTTATTCGCTATCCAAGATATGGTGGACTTCATTAGGTTTTTATAACTCAATTTCCTCGGTGCATCATCAGGTTATCACCAAATCCTAATGCACAATACCGATTTCTAGCGGACCATCGTCATTACCAAACATTGGAGTGTTCAAATATTAGATCATGCCATTTAGATTAAAAATGTAGATATAACTTATTCGAGAATGGTAGACAAGATCTTCATGAATCAAAACAAAAGCAATATGAAAGCATATGTCAAAGATCTCTATATCAAAAGAAAACCTTCTTCAAACATCTACATGATATAAGAGATATGCTTGAGCCCTTTCAGCCCAACCAGAAGCACATTAACCCATTGGAATGCACTTCTAGTGCCTCATATCATAACATAAAATATTAAGGCTAACCAAAGAAGGTTCAAGCCATCATGGACATGCCCTTTTATAGAACCAAAAGTGGATTCCATAAATTGGCAAGGAAAATCACCAAACTTCATCAATTACTTCCTCAGACAAAAGGACTCATAACCATTTTTTTGGACTCTCAAAAGCATTACAAGATGGAGTGGACCAACAAATAAGAAAAGGCATTCCAAGAAATATCTTACATGCTCAACATCTTGCAACCTAGAGAAGCCTTACAAGTTTACCTTTCTACATGAAAGTTATAAGTCAACTCTATGATAGTCTAAGAGGGTATTGGTATGTAGTACTGGTCCACCATACCAACCATGTCCTCAACGACACCAAGACCCTACATTCTTACTTAAAGGTTCAGCTCTTGCAACCATAGTCGCTTCCAAGAGACTAATCCCCTTCTTCCATATACATAATCAAGATGGTCACTTACAAACCTCTCCAACGAATTCTTCAAGCCTCCTTCAAAATTGAATCATAAAGCAAGGAATTATAAGATTGACTTCATTCCACAAATTGCCACCCAATCACAGGTATTAGCTGATTTTAGTTTTGATGTTGTGCAGGTGCTGCTTCAATTAGAGATTTCCCTTCCAAATCACACTGTCTATGTGTCCTCCAACAAGCAAAGCAATGGCCTTGGCCCGAGTCACCTTTTGAGTTAACAACAATTAAGCCATATGAAGCTCTTATTGTTAACATTTGAATCTTCACGGTTTAAGATTTTGTTCATTCTTTTATGGACCAAGATTTTACATTAACTACCATATATTATTTTAATGACCTAGCATAGGTCAACCTAATAATTGTTAGCACAAAGGAAATTGTGTTGTCATTCCTAAGACAACCTTGCCAACTTGAATGCAACTATCAACCACTTGAAAAATACATGTAATTGAAAATCAAAGTTTGATTTTCATAGCCCACTTTGAACAAAGCTAATACAATTGAAGGATTTCATGGTTATAAAACCACAATTTAAAATCAAGACTCAACCAACCAATGCAATAAGAACTACACATAATCAAGAAATGATAAAAAGTGATATTATAATTTTTTTGCCCCATTTTACACTGAACTACGTTGAGAAAACAAGCATATAGCCATGGGAACAATACCTATGAACTTAAGAGGAACATGTATTACTCATGTCAATTGTTACAATACATGGAATGAAATATTTTCAATACAAAAAGCCAAGTTTCTAAACTCTCTCAAAATTTTGCATCATATAAGGTTCTAACTCATATCTAGTGGCAAATCTTTTGAGCACATACAAAGCACAAATGCATAGAGCCCTAAAGCATAGAACAATTTTTCATGCCTCTCATTTTATGTTACACCATTTTCAAGTCACCAAAAAGTCAAAATCTGAAAGTTGGCTATCAAAAAGTTTATCATAAAAAAGTTTTTTAAAAACTATCCCAAAAAAGCAACAAGTTAAAGAAGCCAATCAGATATCTCTTTTTTACTCTACATGTTAGTATTGTCTATAGCAATGTTAAAACTTTAATATGGTAGGGTAAAATCAGGCACGATGTAGTAAAAGCATAAACTTGACAAAAAGACCAGCAACCCTTTTCAGTATCAATTGTTGAAGTGCACTCCTCATGAAACTCAGAAACTCTAGCTCTAAACATAACTAGAATCTGACATTTCTTGAGCTAATGACCATTTGATAGATTCACGGATGACGCTACACCTAAAATAATGCATGTCATCCAAAATGTTGGTTCATACTCTTTCCTTAAATGGACAAAAAACTTGTAAGCCAATTTTGTAGAAATTGTATATATCAACATTTTTTTTTGCTTATTTTACTACGTCTAAGCTAATGAAGTAATCAAAGTACTTAATACATAAATAGATAAAACAATTTTTTTTTTTACTAAGATGGACCTATCAATAAAAATAATTTCGAAAACTAAAATCAAGAGCCACAAAAAGTCGGCTTGGAAATATCAAAATGTCCCATCACAAAACTTATTAATTCTAAACAAGATATCAATAGAACATGTGAAAAGCAAAAGTCAAGTGCAACAAGCCATCAGATTAGAAATAGTAAAATGACTTAAATATCTCAAGATTTTTTATTTTTTTAAATTATGAGCATAAATGAGTGACACATATACATGAATATGTAATTATGTTTATTAGATGTAATAAAAATCATATTTTTGTAATTTGTTCAACTAACACAAAATAATGATAATTTAGTCATGTCTCATAAAACATGTCACAAAATAACGTGAAACTGAATTTGAGCATATAGGTAGAATTCAATACAAAGAATTTTTTTAATTCATGTTTCATAATTTTTGGAATTCATATGATTTAAAAAGAATTATTTTAACTTAATTATTGCTAAAAATTTGGAATTCAGCAGAGAGAATTCATCTTTTATTCCCTTAACCACTTAAGCCAAAGGGAATATAGTCAAGAGAGCTACAAGAGACGGAAAGAAATATAAGGAAAATTGGAACGAGAGAACACGTGGAGCATGACGACAGATTGAGGTAGGAAAAAATTTGGAACACTGAGAAATTGAGAAAGGAAAAGTTTCATGAAAGAGACAGAAAAACTAATAAGGCTGAAGGAAGGGGGTGAGAGAGGAAGCAATTGTGAGGCTGCAACTTGAGCTGAAGTTGTGGCAAGTAGCAGGAAAAGGAACTTGTGGAGGTTTTTGCAAGGAGGAGGGTTGCAATGAAACTAAAAAGTGTATTTGGGGGCTGGAAGTGGAATAAGGAGTGACTAGCTGCTGTGGTAAGGGGGAAAGAGCAAAAACTGTGCAAATCAAAGCACGACAGGGCAAATAGCAAGAAATAGCAGGAAGCTCGAAAGGTACCCTAAGAAAATTGAATCCTAGCAAGAGGACCTACAGTTCAGTAGGAAAAGAAGCCAGCTGTGGGGTGGCTTGCATGGAGTTGCAGTTGCTTTTGAAGTAGGAGAATCATTGAGGAGAAGAGGCAAGGCAGTAAATTAAAGAACAAAGGAGAAGTTTAAAGCAGCAGCTAAAAAAGAAATCCTAGGAAAATAGGGGAAGCAACAGCTGCAGTAAATCAAACCAAACAATGAAAAGTTGCTAAAAGCTACAACAAAGGAGCGCAAAGTAAGCAGCTCAGGAAAGCAAGAGTAGGGAGAGTTATTTATAAGTTTTTAACGCAATTTTGCTGCAGCCACCTTTCCAGCATTTTTAGGAATTTAGAATAGTGAGAAATGCTCTGTTTTAGAACTCGAACATTAAGCTTTATTGTTATAGCAAAGCATGTAGCACTTATGATGAATACTTGTTGTAAAGTTTTTAATTTAACAGTTTTATAAAGTTGGGATAGTGACACCTGTTGAGAAGTTCTTAGAAATTTTGCAAATCCATGTGATTAAGGAGAACAGTATCAAAATGTTAATATTCCAACAAGTGCTACATAATTTTTTTGTTGTCGAAAATGGAAGGAAAAAATAATAATAGATTAAAATCTCTAGGAATTCAAGTAGATGAATTTAATTAACTATAATATAACTCAATGCAATTTATTTAAGGATAATATGACGACTTTTATTTATCTATACATGTTTTAATAATTGTTATGATATTCCCTAATTTAGTATGATATACTATTAAGTCTACAAAACTATATATGTATGTATATAATATATTCTATTATAAAACTATCAGTACTATAAAAAAAGGAGAAGAATTATAAAAAATAAAAAAATAAATAATAATAGGATATATGAGACTAGATATATCATGAGATACATCTAAGACTATGATATAATAAATGATATGACATGAGTAAGTATAACAATAAGAAAAGAAAAAAAAAATTGAAAGTAAAATTTTCTTAAGAGATTAACTCATGGCTCAATGATACATGATAAATCTTAGCACATAATATAAAAACACTAGTTCTATGTCAAACCATGAGATGACATCAGAGACCTTTTTGTCTCTATGAGTATTTTTTGCAAGGTTAACATGAAGAGATGAAATGATTGTAATATCCTTAAATACTACTAGTACTTTGTGCAAGTTTTGATATACTAAATACAGGATATAATTGTTAACTATGATATGCTTCCGAGTAGAGATTTAGAAACGATATGATGAAATGACATACAGAGATGAAATGAGATGTGATTATAAATGCATAAAATAATAATCGTTTGAGAAAAAGTTTGACCTAATTAGAGTAAAAATAAAACAAAGGCTAAGATAGAGATGAAAAAATAAATAAATAAAACATATTATATAATATCTAATAAAACATATAAAATATTTATATATGCATATATATGATAAACATGTTTTTCATTGTCATTTATGACTTATTTTTCTTAAAAGTATATCAAATATGTTATTTTTATATCTTGTTTATGCTTATTTCTATTATTGTTCATTTTTTTTATATCATGATATTGGTATATATAAATTTACCTATTAAACTTTATAAAACACATTTTCTTATTTACATTACAAGTTTTACTATAGACACATAGAAAATGGATAATTAGAATGATATGTGAGCTAAGTGAATTAATGTAGGTAAGAAAGATTGTGAGTATTAAATAATGTAAATTTTAGTTTTGTATCTGAGATAATGATATTAAGTTATGTTGAGACAAGTATGCATGTGTTATATTTTATTATGTTTATTTTATAAAAAATGATTTTGAACATAGTTCATATTTTAATTTTATTCACCATCATCTAATATTGGTATCCTTGATACTACATGAGAACTCTAATTTAAACTCATTATTTATTATTATGTTGTATTATTGGGGAAAAAGAAGATGCAAAGCATGACAATGACCCTTCATAAAAGTTCTTAGATCTAATACACATCCCACTCAAACCCATAAAGGAGAATCGAACCTAATGCTAATTAAGGATGAGATAGACTTCATAAACAAAGTAAACATAGAAGAAACATGTCAAGAAATGCTCTTTCTTCTCTTAAGCAAGATAAATAAGATAAAATAAACTAAAATGTAGAGAAACATGTAAGAAAACACAAGGAAGACTTTATTTTTTTATCAAAGAAAACCCTCACCAATTCTCAATAATAATGAATCTAAACCAGCATGAACTTTGATGGCAAAAACTATTTCCTTTTGCTCTTAAGCCCAAAGCCTTAACAAAATTTGAACCCCAAATGTACTCTTTTAATCTCTTCCCAAATTTTCACAATATTGGTTCTCTATTTCCCAATGATAAAATCAATCTCAAATCAAATGATATCATATCAACTAAACAACACATTCATTCAAGGTTTATTATATTAACCTTAAGACCCTACATTAAAATTTGATAATAATAAATTCATATAATAAAATTAATGTATTGTGTTAATCGTAAAGCATGATCGGCCGACTAATCCTACAATGACTAGTTTAACTTTTTTGCAAAATAAATTATAACATTGTTTAGTCAATGCTTATAAATAAGATAATAAACTATGAAAGAAGAATCTAATGCAAAAATAATCAATCAAAAGGCATTTATTTTATTATTATAATTATGCACAAAAGCTTTATCCTTTTTAGATCTCTTAGACATATTCTTATATCTAATTAGCACTCTCAATCTTCCCAAATTTTCTCCAACCTTCACCTACAACATCTTTTTATATACATACTTAATGTGCTACTTGAGTTTTGCATTGGTTATAAGAATTTATTACATTAGTTTCTATTGCCAAGAAATTGTATTGAATTTTGCCTATTATTTTTTGTATTCTCTCATGCACTATGGCTATTGTGAGCCATTTTTTCTTAGCTCTTTTGGACTCTTTTATTCATGTGGAATTTATTGTAAGGTGTTTCATCTCCCTATCTTTTAACAAAATATAGTTGATTTTAATAAGCAATGGTCTTGCATGGCCAAGGGTGAATGTTGGCTTATATATTTTTGTCAAACCTTTGCTATAACATATTCTCCAAAAGTGTTAGATTCTAAGGATTCCTCAATCTTCAAAATAATCGCTTATTCTTTCTTCTTAGCTTTGCTCTTTTCTACAGCATTCTCCTCTTATGCCTAGCCACCTCCATCTTGTTAGCCATCAGTTCTTCCAAAAGGTCATCTAGGGAGAGAGTTGAAAGATTTTTTGCAACCTTGATGGCCGCCACAAGTGGATCCTATTCACCCTAAGGATATTCCTCACCTATTCATCATTGGAAAAATCTTTTCTCAAACTAACAATACCATTAGTAATATCTATGAAACATATAAATATTGATTTAACAGTTCATAAAAAAACATCTTAAATAACTCATAATTGTGTGAAAGCACAATTATTTTGTTTTCCTTAACCCGTAAGGTACCTTCATAGGTCATCTTAAGTTTGTTCTAAATTTTGTGGACAATTTCTAAGTTAATAATTTGATTATATCCAGTGGCATTCAAACCATAATTTAATAGTTCACATAAAGACATCCTAAATAACTCATAATCGTGTGAAAGCATGTTTATTTTATTTTTCTTAACCCATAAGGTACCTTCATAGGTCACCTCAAGTTTGTTCTAAATTTCATATACAATTTCTAAGTTAATAATTTGATTATCTCCAATGGCATTCAAACCACGATACAAGATATTTACATCATGTGCATTTAACTGAATTTTATGTTTTTTTGACATTTAACATAAAAAATTTTTATTGTATACAACCATTATTTACAACTTTGACAACAAAATTAAAAGGACATTATACAATGTGCCACACATCTAAATCAACTGATAGCTAGTAACTCATCATTTTATTCTTTCAATACATGTAACACTCTCCACCAAATAGTGGAGGATAATGAGAAAAGATACCTTCACTTAATGTGACTTGGGCTTCAATGATATGATGAACAAAAAATGGATCTTATCTTAAGAATTTTTTCTTATCGATTAAAACCGTTAATACCAATTGCAAGTGCAACCTTCCCAAAAAAAGGGATGAATTGCACTTCTTTTAAAATTAAACCAAGTAAACTTAGAAATAAGTTTTGAAGTATTGTAATTAATGTTTTTACACTAAATTTTTCTTTTGAAAAACTATTGTTTAACTTTGAAAAAGGTAGTATGAAATTGCAATAAGTAAATAACCTAAAAAATTTTAAATGATTCAACAAACACTCAAGCTTACATTCACCCCCAACCACAACAAACTAGGCTTATTACAATCAACCACATTTTGTCAAATGACAAGTAAACACCTTATAACAAGATCCATAATAAAAAAAACAACCTAAAACAACTTGGCAAAAAAATGGCTTACAATAACCATAATACAAAAGAGAATACAAAGAAACAAAGACAAAACTAAATACAATTTCTTGACAATAAAAACTTGTATTATAAATACCTATAACCAATATGTAATGTTGGCATAATTGAATCACAAAAGTGGGTGAATTGTAAAATTTTAAAAAAAGTACTTGATTACTTTTTAAATTCTATATGAATTAGCAAGTAAAATAAAAACTCAAAAGTAAATAACATTAATATTTTTAGATGATTCAAGCCTAACTTAAATCTATGTCCAACCTTGATCCAACGATCAGGCTTTCACACATATATCACACTTTTTGTCAAAAGACTTGTACATGTAAGCCCTTGTATTATAAATACCTATAACCAATACATAATATTGGAATGATTAAATTACAAAAGTGGGGTGAACTGTAAAATTTTTAAAAAAACACTTGATTACTTTTTAAATTCTATATGAATTAACAAGTAAAATAAAAACTTGAAAATAAATAACATTAATATTTTTAGATGATTCAAGCCTAACTCAAATCTATGTCCAACCTTGATCCAACAACCAGGCTTTCATACATATATCACACTTTTTGTCAAAAGACGTGTACATGTAAACCCTTGTATTATAAATACCTATAGCCAATACATAATGTTGGAATGATTGAATCACAAAAGTGGGGTGAATTGTAAAATTTAAAAAAAAAACACTTGATTACTTTTTAAATTCTATATGAATTAGCAAGTAAAATAAAAACTTGAAAGCAAATAACATTAATATTTTTAGATGATTCAAGCCTAACTCAAATCTATGTCCAACCTTGATCCAACGACTAGGCTTTCATACATATCACACTTTTTCTCAAAAGACTTGTACAGGTAAACAAAGAGAAAAATCTACAAAATGACCTACAAAAAGCCCAAAAGAGTCACAAACAATAAGACTCAAATGAATCAATACAAAAGAGAGACTCAAATTAAGTTAAAAAACACGTACAATAAGCTCTTTACAATATTCCTATAACCTTACTCAATTACCATGTAACACAAGCTAAGTGTAAATGGGACTTGCAATGATTTTACCAAATGCTTGTAGAATGGACGAAAGAGGAAGCGTCAATTCAGCTTTGTATTACCTTTTCACAGCAAGAATACTTTCATAAGGAGATGCACAAAGTTAAGACTCAACCAAAGTAAAATCTCAATTAGTAGAGTAATATGAAAGTTGTATTAGCTTCTTCTAAATCAATTTAAGGTGTTATTTATATAAGAATAAAAGTTACCACACTATTTTAAAAAAGCCCAACAAATACAAATGGCTAAATCCACATTTCCAATAAAATTGACTAACCAATATACTTTTTTATTTCAACTTATATTGCATAGTCAAGGGGATCATACTAAGTGATACTGCTCAACATACATATCATCTAAACCATTAACATGTCTAATCAACCTTATGCTTACTTAAGAATGATTGTACAAATACGATGATAACTACATATTGTGCAAAGCACTTTAGCTTCTTCACATTCCTAAGAATCACCTTACACTTCTCTAGTTTGATATAAGTCATACTATACAAACATCATATTATATGAATCTCTTCAGCTTTAATAAATGCTTTAGTATCATTTTTAATTCTAGTTTCAAATGCATCATACTATACAATGAAAAACATCATATTGTACAAATTTCTTCAACTTCACATTTCTAACTCTTTGGTTAGAAATATATCATATGATATAATAATGAACATTATATTGTACGATCACATTGATCTTCTTAAATTAGAGTACAACACTTGATTATTAATTATGTAAGCATCAAACTATATGAAACATTTAAGCTTTTCAATATAGTTTGCACCATCTCTGTTAAATTAAAATCATACTTGTACGATGCAAGACATTACACTGTACAAATATCGGCAAATTTATTCTCTCAAGTATATGAATACTATATAACTATCAAATTGTATAACGAAAAATATCATATTGTACTAACAACTTAACAAATCAAATGCTAGATCATCATGTTCCAATTCATATCCAATCATACAAATAAAATAGTCATTTTATACGATAATGATATCATATTGTGCAATCACTACACATGTGCATTTAGTACATATTCAACATACTATATTTATATTGTCTTGATTTTAATTTAATCATGATTTTATTATAATCTATGATGCTACTAAAGCATTTAGCTAGTATGTAACTTAAATTTCCTACAAAACAATGTTTACTCATGATCTATGTAAAAGAACAAATTTGTTGTGCTTCATGGAGTATGAAATGAAAGAAAAAATAAACAAATGCATAACCTAAGTGCCACAAAATCTTTACAATAGGTTTTAACATTCTAAACAGGTAAAATAAAGATAGGTCCTAGATGAAAACCACCCCATCAAGAGCTAAGTCCACATAGCTCCATCATATGAAAATTGAGCCATCAAAGCCCTTAACCAATGCATGCTTGACCATTGCTTTATAAACTTGCTCATCACATCTCCAAGCACATTAATACACAAATATATAGCTTGGTTATCATCAAGTTGCCTAATGGCATGGGGTTAACACAAAATTCATGTGGTACACTGAGTACATACATAAAAAATTGCTACCAATAAAAGCTACAAAAATCATGAAAAGATTGAGGGCACCAGCAGCCATAAGAATGTGTCCAAGAGATCTAAAAAAGATGAAGTTTTGCACACAAATGTAACGATGAGATAAATACCTTTTGATTGATTATTTATGCATTAACTTCTTTTCTCATAGTTAATTATCATATTTATAGACAAAGAGCACTCATGATCAAATAAGATAGTTCTAATAGCTAAACAACAACTGTAATCCATCTCCTAAAAATGTTAAATTAGCATTACAAGTTCATACAATTTATCATACTATATAATCGACCAGAACATAACGTACGATGATATAAAAATGAATTGTTCGGACCATACAATGAATATTAATGTCTTCTGAAATTCTTGGATTTAGATGCAAGAAAGATATGTTTATATGCAAAACTTGGACATACTGTATGATGGAATAATATCATACCTTACAAAACTATTGGGTTTCATTGGTCAACCTAAAAACTTTTATCATACTATACAACAGTAATTATTATAACATACAAAATTCTCAAGATTACTATTTTACTAATCATTCAAGATCTAAAGATTGATCTTGTTGTATGCAAATGTGATATAGTATTGTACAAATGCATATATGCTCATGTATACATTTAGCACAATATCGACTAATAATACTTTCTCAGTGTAAATCAATCATATTAGAAGATACAAACAACCATATTTTGTACGATGAATTGACACTAATATTTAATTACTTAATCGGACTGTTCTACTCTCTTTCATACTCTTAAAGTAATATTGATTATATTGTATAATAAGTATAATTTCATCCTATTTGACAAATCAAGCTTTCTTTAAACTCTCCTATATAATTAAGTCTTAAACGATGAAAATCTACTTATTGGACCATTAAGGTACCACACAAATACTAAATAAAAATACATGTATAAATGCAAGAAGAGTTGAGATAAAAAAAAATTGAAGATGATTTGAATAAGATCTATATCCTAAATGCCAAATTAAAAAATTGCATCAATTTTAACATTCTATCATATCAAAACATACATAAATGAATACTTATGATGATTATCACATCATCAAGAGCAAATTTTTTTCATAAGTTCATCACTTGTGAGATGCACATCCTTGACTATGTACTATGATAAGATAATGTCAACATATTCTTAACGATCATCATCTTTAATCTTCTTGAGGCATCAAACTTAAACAATATATCAGTAAATTTTATCATATAGCTTTGTTATCATCAAACTCTCATCGAAGACCATGACATTAATAAGCCTCATTACACTTTTGAATATAATACAATTCTCCAAAAAATCTCTTCAAATCTAATCTAATGCTCTCTAATTAAATCTATATTTAATCAACCTCTAAAATAATCTCCAACAAACAATATGGTTTTACAATTCAAAAAATAAAATTAGGCTTGAATGCTTCATCATGACAGGACTATTCAATCTTATTCAAGATTGTAGAATGATCTACGTGTTTTGGTCACAAATTTCCATTATGATATCAAAATAACACGATTCTTGATAATTGACAAGTTGAGAAGATACTCTAAAATTTTCTAGTTCAATGATTGCACAAAATCTAATGATATCAAAGAGCACAATTACCCAAACATTACTACAAAATCCATTTTGGGTCAACCTTGAAATGGTTTTCATACATTTCATTCTTAGCCAAGTTTAATCCATTAATTACAAGACCCGTCTTTAAAAGAAATTATTCATTCCCATGAGATGTCATGTTTGCAAACAAGAAATATGAACTACCCATAGCACCTTCGATACTCTTTTGACATCCACCACCTTCCAACTTGCTATATCATCTACTTTGAAGGCTCCTCCTTCAAGGATGGTTTATCCAAGTGGATAATCACCACTTGCTGCTACTATTCATCATGCTTCAGGACCTTCCATGATGGCATGCTATGTGTCTCCTTTATCTTGCAAAATGAACAGTCATACCTTTTCTCCATCTGTGTAGGTTGAGTTCACAATTAGTCATTCTGGATGGTTCTAAAAGCTGAGAAGATCTCCATAGGTATCTAGTTCAGTTATAATATCCAATAGCATCAAAGAGAGAGATCCTTCATAGTTAATTGCATTATTTGTTTTGGCTCCCTTGAGATGTAATCTGTATAATTTCATGGTTGATCAGATCCGATCATCTGAATAAAACCAGACCAACTAGTAGCTTGGCATCTCATATCGAGCCTACTAACCTTGCATCTCTAATAGAGAGTACGGAATTGAGTACTAGATACAAGTAAAACGAAGACAATGTGCATACAACTATCTGTCCCAATCCGAATGTCCGCAATCAAATTTATCCCTCCTTTATAATATCACATAATGAACAGAAAAGGTGATAAAAACCTAGCTACTAAGTTACCTTCTGACGATGAAATGAAGAAAGCTCCACACTAACTAACGATCATGGATCTTTCTTTCCATTCAATGGTGAACGAAAGGAAAGAAAAAGACGTTCCCGGAAAAATACAAAATGGAAAACAACTGAGGCACAAGAACACCCAAAACATGCTACACTGCACACGTAATGTGCAAAGTTCCAAATGCAATCTATCAGAAAACTATAACAGGTTAAATGGTTATTTCTTGCATACCAAAGGGTTCTTCAACGGATGGCATCGAGCTATCAAAGCAACCCCTTGGAATGCTCGTCAATATCCCTTCGCCCACCGAAGCCAGCTGGGTACAAACTTCTTCAATCAGAGGGAAGAAAGCTAGCCGTCGGACTTCGGGCAAGGAAAAGGGAACTTGCTTTTGGAGGTTCGAATTAGCCGAAGCAAAATAGTTGATGGCTCAGCGGGTGGGGAGGTCGGGTGGCAGTTCAGCCATTCCTCGGGATTTTTGGTCGAGGGTTTGGCCTGGAAGTGGTTACATTTCCCGCTCACTGCACAGTGGACTGTTCCTTTGAACGTACAACATTGTAGACTTTAAAGTACTTGTTATATTACATAAGTAATATATGATATATATATATATATATATATATAAGAATAAAAAGTTTTTTTAAAAATTTATTGAATATTATTATAAATTACATTTAACATGTAAATTATTATGTATGACTTCTAAAATTTTTTATCAAACTATTGAAAAACAATTCATTTATAAATCAAAAGAGAAAAGGTTTAAAAAAATCTAACTCAATAATTAATCGTAGTATTCCATCTTTTTAATCTATTAATGTGAATAATTTAATTTATTTTTCATAATAGATTATATTTAATGTAAAAATTACTATACATGAGTTTTAACATTTTTTAATTAAAACAGTTGGCACACTAAATGCTCAAATAATAAAAGGAGACAAGTTTTTGGATTAAAATAAATAGTATTTAATATAAATTTTATTTTGTAAGACTTTTGGTGATCACCTAACATATTTATAGAAGGAAAAAAGTTTTTATAAAGATCTAAACAATTATCATGAGATTTAGTGAATATAATTTTGAAGTTTTTATTTGTTAAAACATATCAATCAACTCATTCATGAATGAAAGATATCCAAAACTTGAAAAATTACTTATTTAACACAATCGAAATGAACAATATTTGTTATTCATACCTTCTCACTTTCTAAAAACACAAATTTGATTATTAAACTTAGATTTGACAAATACCTCGTTCCTTTTTAATATTTTTATCCTGTCAATATATTATTTTATTTTTGTTATTATTTTTAAAATTAATACAAATTTATTCCTTTTAATGTTTAATATAATTAATATTATTAATTTCATAATTAATATACTATTTAATATATTAATATTTTTTATAAATGTATAATGCCCGACAATTTTATTGGTAATCAAAATAGAGTGTTTTCTATTGTTCGTCTTTCCCATTATTTTTTCTATAAGGAGCCACAATAAAATTGATTTAATAAGTATATTTTTAACATATTTATGTAGACATTCTGTAAGTGTCATACCGTTTGGTTATACATAAATTACACGATTCTACATTTTGCATATATTTTAATTTTTTTATTATTTATTTATACTTTTATAAATATATTTATAATATACTGCAGCACATTTTTAATCTTATTATAACCATTTTATAATATTTCAATATAAATTATAATTATTAGTATATCTAATATGTTCTCTTATAATATATTTATCTAAATATATTTTAAATATAATTATTCTTTAATATATAAGATTGCAATTGTTATATAAATAATACTTATGTTAATTTATACTTACAACACTATTATACATAAATTTACAATATATTTATGATATGTATTTTCAAAATATATGATATGTATAATTTATGCATCATATATGGATGAGAAATATTTTAAGTTCATCTCTTTGTTGTATATTTCAAATATAAAATAAGCATATATTTATAAATATGTGTTACAAAATAGAATTATGTATGAATAATTGTAATTATATAATTTTTGCACAATTAGTGATAAATGTATTTTAAATATATTTTTGTGAAGCATTCATTCGCAAAGAATATAATTTTTTAATATTTAAGTAAAGTATGTTTAAAAAATGTTAAAACATTATATAGTACGGTAAAAAGATATGCACACATTTATTAAAAAATAAACTGTTAAAAACATATACTAACATGTATTAATAAAGTGCTTTGCGCTTAATATTTAGCACATTTAAAACAATGCATGTATATATATTATGAGATTAAAAAATAAATCAAATATATAAGTTTAAATTAAATATTAAATTATACATAAAAAAATTAATAATCTACATCTGTAGTATAATCCAAGTGTATTGTGATAATTTAAATATATCTTAAGTATATAAAAATAATTTGTCGAATACACTTCTAGTATACTTTGAGGTTTCCATTTAATGCATCATAAGTGTGCAAGGCATTTGACAAATTTAATTTTAATGTAATTTGCTCATTTACAACACCGAAGCAACAAAGAAAATATGAAAATGAATATCAAAAAACACATTAATTTTAAACTGCTTATGTTAACATTATATTCTATTTTGCATGATCTCCTTTTCAATGTTTTGCATACACAACAAAAATTTCATTTGAAATGCAACCATATAAAACAATGAAGTGATAGAACATTGTTGATTTATTAAGATCCCATTTAATGTTTCTCCCAATTTTATTTCATTAAATTTTGTTTTTAACAAAAAGCTTTATTTTAGTTCTTATAAAACTCATTTTAAAAAAAAACTTCTTTTTAAAATAGTTTTTTCAAATCTCCTCTCAAAATTTACAAGTGGCTATTAGAAGCAAAGCATAAATTTGATTAGGTGCACATTATTTGAAGAAAGACATCATTACTTTAGTTTGAAAGATAATGAAGTTAGATATTAACTAATATGTTTTTTATTAGTTAATAGACAATTTAAGTTGGTTTAAAGCATAAGATAATATATTGTTAATTTAAATAGTACATAGTTACAAATTAGTGCAATCATAAGATAAAGGTTTTAATTTTTTATATAATCTATAGTGCAAGCATTGTTACAAATTCGTGCAAGCATAAGATTCTTTCACATATTCTTTTCTTTAGAGAATTCTTTGTGATACTTCAAAACAAGGCTTAAAGGTTTTCCTTCCTCATAGTTATAAGGATTTACAATTAAATATTCCATTTTAGTTTTATGAAGTTCACTAATTTTTGTGTTCGTTTTTTCTCCTTTAACTCATATGTTGAGGTGAAATTAGGATTGATTATATGATCTTAAATACTCTAATTCATGTTAGATTAAGTTCCCTAAAGAAGCCAGTAAATATATTAAGATTGTCATGAGAATTCTAGTTTTGAAGTTGAGTAAAGAATTCAAAAGTTCAATCAATATGAATTTCTTATTCAAAAGAATCACATGCTCAAAAAAGCATTAGTATATATTTGGGAAGTTTTTATGGAATAAGAAGATGCTAGCTTAGGAAACTCATGTTAAAAACTATGAAATTTTGAAGTCTTATTAACATATTTGAACCCCAAAGTGATTATTACGAGCTCTATGAAGTTCTCTAGAAGAAGCATTCTAGGCAAAAAATTGATAAAAAAAAAATCTAATTTTGCTGACATTTCTTGCATCTATAAGTTACCTTGTTCATGAATGCGGCCGGCATATATAAGCTTATTTATGGAAATGATGAATTAATGTACTTACAATAGTCTAGATTCATATAGAATCATTTCGAAAACCCTAAACCAAATGTAAAACATTGATCATCTTGGATTACCTCTCCTCTTAAATCTATATTAACTAATTGTTGTCCTACATTTTATTACATCATAAAATTCTCTAAAATTGTTTTCAATCTATGTTTGAAGCATTAGTGCATCAAGTTTACTCCAACAGACAATGAATTCCTTTTAAATCTAAGCCAAGTACATTCATTTAAGCTTTATTTCAACTAATTCATAACCTATATTGGTTTGTGTTCTCCTAATGTGCAACCAAGTCATTTCACATTATAATAATCAAAGCTAAACTTTTGTTATTTCTAGATAATTCATAGTCTTTTGTTCTTAGCATTTTGGATAAGCTTATACTCACCCAGTAAATTTTTACCAAATATGAACTATAAAAGACTTAAATCTCAAATATAAGGAATTACATGGTGTTGTGAGAATTGTCATGAATATGCTTTTAATTACCCAAATCTAACTTGATGAAAGGATTCTTAAACCTCCCTATGGCATTTCCACCCAATATTTCTTGAGTTTAGTGACAAGTTTATTTCATTTTACTTTTCCTTTAGTTTTGAAAACCATTTATTTGATAAATAAAAACAAGTTAAGTCATATGTTTATAATTTATAAACAAACTTAAACTATCATTTATATTTTAAAAGCACATAAAGTCAACATATAAAATAACATAAATATCACATTATCTTCATAACATAGTTTCTTACATCATAGTAGAATACAAAAATTAATACAAATCTAATAGTAAGGAAATAACTCTAGTTGTTACAATAGTTTATACAAACATAATAATAAATAAACAATTATCAAACATAAGGTTGGGTATTATCTCTCTTAATGCTCAATTACAACCCTATGTTATGTCGCACTTGTATCTTAACTATTAGGCCATAAAATAAGTTGAATTAATCATCATTAGTTTAGTAGTAAAAACTATTTATAGTATGCATAACAAGCATATTTAGGTCATACCAAATGCTAGGTCAATAACATGTAAAACAAATATGAATTAAATAATAATTTCTTTATTTCTTCTTTAAAATATAGAGTATTTATTTAAAACATCATGTAAATTCCTCTTCACTTCTTTATTTGATTCATATTTCATTATTTGCTTTAAGTTGACTATAAGATAAGGGCCTTTAACATTTCAAATTCTTTTGTTTCTATCTTTAAAGCATATCATTTTTTTATGATGGATTAATTTTAGAATGTCATTTTGAAATAAGTTTTTTAATTCTTTAAAGTAGCATCATCGAAACATATCATTTAAGATAATGGTCATATCTTTTGAACGCACCATTTGAAAAGTGAGTTTATAGCTCTTTAACATAATGTCTTATCCTTTTTAACAAACTCTTTTTTTTACTTTTTTTTTCTTTTTTATTTCTTTTCTCTTTTTTATTTGTTTTAAAAACAATCATTAACATATTACGTTTGTTAAAGTAACTGTTATCATAATTAAAATTTATAAGCATGCTGCACACCACATTGTAAATAAATAAATATTGTAACAAGTATAATGACTTAAGAACATATCATATTATTCCAAACATAGCACAATTATCAACAAAGAATAGATAACAAACATTCTTAGGCATAATAAATTGAGATCATTCCTTATTAATGTCACTAAGCTACAAAAGAACATTATATAAAATAGTTGATACAAGTACAAGTCTACCTACCTTTGTTTTAGATTGTAGTGGGCTTGCTTTGGAACAAATATAAAATTGTGCCTTTTTCTAACCATTTTTTTTATGATCCTGAATGTTATACTACTACTATAGAATATTTCTATATTGTATTATTGATTCCTAGTTATGATATTTTTTTTATGATAATAAATTATAAATATTTATAATAAATTTGTTTAAGTAAATTTTTAAATTTTAGATAATCAATATTTGTATTTATAGGAGAACTTAAAAAAGAAGATGAGTAAAGGTGAAATCGCATGAAGATTGTATTGGTTAGATTGATAAACTGTCAAGAGATATAGTTTAAATTTAATTTTAGATATTTTAATTAAAATATTAATATTAATTAAAATATTTATTATAAGACATAAATTAAATTAAAATTAATCATCTTAAAAAATATTTAAGTTTTTAATATTTTGATTTATCATATCTTGATTTTACCTTGATAATATATTTAAAAATATTAATTAACTTATTACAAAAATATTATAATTATATTAATTAATTAATAAGAATTTTAATAATAAAAAATTGAACTCATATAGTGCTGAGCAATGATGCCTAAATCGATTCGATTTAGTAAACGACTTATATAATCAATCTTATAACTACATTAAACAGAGTCTGATTGATTTATCAATCGTGCATTCATTAATCATTAGTAAATCAAGTATAACACATCACTAACTGAACATTCATGACTTCCTAAGCAGGTCAGGGGATAGCTAACCCCAAAAATAAGCTAAGTGTTAAGCGCATGAAAGCCTTAGAAAGAGAAAAATGAAGCATAAATGCATGGTATATGACCAAAATATAAGCATTCACCATCCTACAAACTTCCAAATTTTTTGAAAAACTAAAATCATCCAATGGTGCAATTTTGTAATCGAACGATCCTGATCTCTTCCACCTTTTTATAATACCTATTTATATGCTCCATTTTATCATGTTATCTCGTGATTACACGGTCTATGTTTATTTTGCATGTAGGATTTGAATTCAGCTTTTTCATCAAGATTCATATCTAATGATCCTTATTAAATCTTATTTTCAAATAGCCTTAGTTGAATTTCATTAGTTCGATGGCATAGTTTTCATGATCAAACTATCCTCAAAAAAATTTTCAAATGACTTTTATGCAATGAATCTCACATCTATTATTTTGAGCTATTATAATTTTTAATTAAATAATGTTTTTTAATTAAAATAATGTATATCAATGAAAGGTGAATAATTTTCTTGTTTGGTAAGTTTTTTTAGCCACTAGAAAATGTCATAAATAGGAGAATTTTTACATGAAATAGATTGATAAATTTTTATACAATCTAAATAAAACTTTTCAAGCCATTATATTCAAATTGTTAGCAGCTCATGTTCATTGTCGCTTTCAAACATTGCATCCATTAATTGTTAAACTCTTAAGTTCAGTATTCTTCTTAATTCTACTAAGTAATTAATTTTATCTATTCCTAATTAATTTAATTAAAATATTTATTTCTAAATTATTTTATTAATATAAGATTTTTTTGTACTAATTTCAATTTTATCTAACCAAATTTTTTTTATTACCAATTTATTTTGTTATAAGGCCATAGTAGTTTATCTTATTTGTTTTATTGTTATTAAGATTTAGCATATCTATCTTTTAATAAAAGTCTTATATTAAGTATTTATATTTTACCTATTTTTTGTTGGAGGTGGACATAGACTTGGTCTTAAGTTGAATAAACTAAAAATTATAGAAGCATATTTTTAATTCTTGTTGATTTTTTTTATTTTAAAATTTTTATAAAAATTACTTATTAAAAAAATTAACATGTTTTATATTAAAATTAGAATTTAAAAAAATTATTTTAAGAGATTTGCTTGAGTTTATTAAAATTATTATAAAAAATATCTCTATGAATATTTTTGTAAGAAAATCAATTTTTATTCTTAACTATTTACTCTTTTCTTCTTGAACAATACTTCATCCTTAAAATTCATGGATTCTTCGTTGACTTCTCTCAAACTTGTTATAGCACCTAAATATTTGTCATAAAATCTCTTGCAGTCATGTGAATATTATTTTCAATTATGTCCTAATAATGATAAAAGAATTGACCTATAAATCCATTGGGATTCAGAGCACTATCCCTATCCTTTCTAAATAAAATATGCTTAAGCTTCTCTTTCATAGCATCCCTCGTTAAATTAGCATTATCTTCTTTACTCAAAAAAGTAGGAATGACCTCACAAATGTATAAGAGCAAGTGGATTCTCCTTCTTGAAGTAAGTTTTTTGTAGAAATTCACTACTTCCTTATCTCCGCCTCACCATGGAGCCAACTGCCATTGTAATCTTGTAATCTTTGAATTCTGAGCCTACTATGCTTGGCTTTCACATATGCATGGAAGAATTTAATGTTTTGGTTACCTTCTTGTAGCCACTTCAGTCCTATTTTTTTGTCTTTAGAAGGTTTCTTCATTTCATAATGCCATGTTGAGTTTTTTTTAAACCAAGCTTAGTCCTCCAAATGTGATATCTAACTAGCATTGTTCATGGCTATTTTCAAGCCCTATCACTCCCTTTGTTTCCTCACTCACTACGTAGAAGATGTTGCCAAATTTCTCCTTACTGTATTATTTGAGATGTTGTTCGAGTCTTTTCAATTTAAGTGCCACCACATACATGCTAATACTACTCACCTATTGGCCCCAATTCTCTTTAACCATGTGAAAAACAAAGTGTGTTTGAGAAGCATACTTTAAAATTTGAATGAGCATGGTATGTTAGTTGTAGGTGTCAAAGAATGTAATAATAATGCTAAGTTATCTAATGAAGATTTGCATAAGTGCTCAACAAAAACCAAATTGCAATCTAGTCATCAATGGTGATTAACTAGAATTTGAATTAGCCTTTTCTAGACTTGACCAAACCTTCTTCCAAACCATGTGAAGATGGAACCCAAGAAAGGTAAATGGATTAGTCCAAATTGCTGGATAGTGTCTTAAAATTCTGCAATGGCATGAATATCTATTTGGTACATTCCTTTATAGTCCTCACTTGTCGCTCTTCTGTTAAAGACACCACTTACCATCATAAGTGATGTAATAAAAGATGCAATACAGACAAGGCATGGTAATTATGCTAACTAATGTAACATATATATGTAAATTTACATGTTATACTTAAAAAATAAATATTGTATTGACTGATATAATGCACGAATTACATCTAACATGTTTACTATGTGCATGAGCATGATGATGTTATGATTAAACATATGTTAATAAACTATATGTCATGATTTGCACATGAATAGAAATGATGATATCTTTGATATAAATAATGTGTACTTTATTATATATATATATATATTAAATTATCAATCATATGAATAAAAAAATGTTAATAATAGTCAATATAGTGATCATTGGCATGTGATTGAAAAATGGTTAAGTGTTATAATAAATAAATAAGTGGATAGAAATGGCAATGAATAAAATTATTAAGTGTGTATAAAAAGAATACAAAGTTGATACATAATGTTTTTGCTATAACCAAGCAACATAAACAAAGAAAATTGGCTCACTAAGAGAAATGATGAATGTGGCAATCATAAAGTTTATTTAGTTAAGAAAACAACATATAAAACTAAGACCACAATAAATATATAATATAATATATTTTTAATTACTATGATAAAGATCTTGTATATTTATTTCTTGTTTAATCTATGTGAAAAAAATTTTATATACAACTTGATTCAAATCTTTTGTTGTTTCACGTGTAATGATTATATTAGATTTAACAAACTAAGTTTATGTTGATGGCTCAACTTATTTGTTGACACTAACATTTTAAGTGAACCAAAATCATAACATAAGGAAGAAATAATGCAAGAATAAAATGATAATCATGCTATTTATTATAAATATTAGTGTTATAATAACTTAAAAATTGTATTTCTAGTTTTGTAAATTATACATGTCAATGCTTCATACATTTATAATAAATATCTATGTGATGTTTATGTATTGAATTAATAAAATTTGATGTAAATGTTTGTGGAAAAATAGATGAAATGCAAGGAAAACTTTGTTTGTTTGAAATATGTAATTTGGAAAAAAAAAATAATTTTGAAAGATTTTAAGATCAAGGATTTAAATCTTAAATTTGTGATGGATAAGTAAATGCCACTCCTCCCTTAAGAGTTGCTCATAATGACAAGGACATTCTTATTATACCTAAACTTATAATTGATAGGCAAATGCCACTCCTCCTTTGAGAACCGCTCATAATGACAAGGCCATTCTTGTTGTACTTAATGAATATATAAAGTGTTTCTAACATCAAGATTATGGCTTTTCACATTATACTATGCTTTTATCTTAGTGTTCTTACATTCTCATTCGTGTGCATGAAACTAATGCTTCCACATGTGTCAAAGATATACTAGTGCAACATCAATAGTTATTTTGGAATTTACAAGAAAAATTCTCAAATAGTGGTATTATTATATAGTTATGTCACCAGTTATTACTTTTTCTTATGTTTGACCATGAAATGAGAATCATACAGAATTCTTTTTTATTCAAGAATGTTAATCAAATGAATAAATAAAAATGTTAGTATTGTGACATAATTGTTCATATAAACTGCATGATCATTTTATATTTTACAAATATATAGATACCTAGGAAATACCATGATATACATTGGAAATTTACCTAGCCACATTCCTATCTACTTTGTGTCCATCCAACCCTAGCCACTTTCTTGGTCATATGGATGCCTAAGCTTTTGTCAAACAAGGTTATTATTTCAGTCCATAAAACACAAGTTGGATTAGCATTGAATCACATATTGTTCATATGCTTGTTGGCTAATAAAACAAATAGTAGCTCTTTACAAGTTTATCAAGTTCTCTCCTAATATCAACATGTCACATAGAATTTAAGAGAACTTGAGAGGAAAGGATCTCATAAACTTTATTGCATCATTATTATACCTTACTCAAAATTTTTACCATCATTTATCTTAAAAGTTATGTTGCATGAATTATTAGTTGAGTTGCATGTACTACCGAATTAATAATGATAATTCGATCTAAATTTGATTGCATCAGGTTAACTCAAGGAAGATGAAATGGATGTAAAAATATATAAGAAACATAATGAAATTTATATAAAGATTAAGATAGAGCAAAAATAATTTGAACCATTTCAAATAAATTTTAATGATAAAATTTTTATTTTTAAAGATAAGACAATTTCATTTACAATTTAATTTTACTTATAATAATATCTAGTGTAAATTAATAGAATAAGATTTTAATATTAAATCTCCTTATCAATATTAGATTATTTTTAGAAGACTTGACAAAAATGAATGACTTGAATTTGTTCTTGAGATAATATATAATAGCAGTATGGTTTATAAAAATTGAGATGCCTAATGATAATGTTTATATCTAATTGTCATTTAAAAAGCTTTTTCAATGTTATCTTTTAAAAGCTATTTTAAGTTTAATTCAGCAACGTCAAATCAAGCAGAGAAATGTAAGCATGGTCCTAAAAAAAATCCAAATAAACAAGAGCACAAGTTGGACTTAAAGCTTCCTATCCTCATTTAAAAGGTAAGTAGAATTTAGAATTTATACCATTCTCTTTTGAGCACAACGTTCGATTTAAAACATTATCTTCTTCTAAAGATAAAGTAAAGTGCTGGTTTAAAACGGCATGGCATTAGTGCGTGTTGGAATAGTCCGTCCAAGGAACAAGGGCAAGTGGCAATAAGAGTGGAAGCTTCTTTAGATGCATATCTTTGCTAGTCTACTTTATTCTTTTTAAAAGATAGAATACAACACTACAACTCGTGTGTTAAGTTTCATTAGTAATTGATCATTGCTCTATTGTTTCTAATCTCTATGAACTAAACAATTAAGTGTGTATATGCCAAAGTATTCTAAACATATCTCTAAATAACATCAAGCCATCAAAGGGTTGCTCTCATTTTGTTTTATATTTATATAATTATATAATATGTATGCATTTTATGCATACAATAGTTTTTATATTGTTGTGATCCCTAACCTTGGTGTATTGGGGTATTCAAGGATGTGGTTGAACATCGCATGTATTAGTTATTATGTTAAATGTTTTGTTTTTATTTGGTTACACCAAAGATTAGCTAGGTGTTTTTGATATTTAAAGGCCTATTTTTCGATAATTCATAGATTACTTAAATATTGAATAGTGATAATTATAATTGTCTTTTTCTTATGGCAAATTAGATAACATATGAGTACCTCAAACAAGTTGAACCAATAGCCCTAAGAGGTTGTTTTTCTTTCTTGTACTTACATACTTGAGTTCGATATTTTTTCTTCTCTTACAATAATGTATATGCCTTGATGGTCTAATATTGAACGAATAAAATTAAGGAGATTGTTGGAGCTTTGAAGAGCTTTACTTTTGCCAAACCTTGATGAGCTTAGCCAAAGCATTAGGCAAATGCAAGATAGGTGAAATGCCCTCTTAAATCTTCGCCATGATTATGTTGTTGTGTTTACCAACTCCAATTATAACTCACAATAGTTACTTAGATATCCCACAATGTGTTACATTTCATCAATCTAATATTTTTTCAAACTCTTATTGCAATTGAATGAATTTTATCATACATCATTAAATTTTACTTTCATAACAAAAAAAGACATATACTTACTCTTTTTATTATTTTTTTGTTGGTTTCTATGTTTAAAACATGTTTCTAATAATATCTCATAATCTCTCTTTATTATGTTTCTAATAAAATATTTTATAACTTAACTACTAATAATATATTTTTGATGTTTCTCTTCAAGTGTTTCTTCAATTCAATGATTGGCAAATCACTTAAAATTTAAAGGTACAATATTTTGTAAGAACTTTTGAAACTTTATGTTTCGAACCTCATTTTTAAATTTGTTGTTGGGAGCCCAAAAAACATTTTTAATAATTAGAAATTTAATATTGGCATCTACTTTTGTTTCATCATTGATTTCGATGTTCACAACCAATCTAAGCTCTTTTCATAAATAAGAACAATGCTCCAATTTTCAACCTAACATAGACGCTAGTATTAAAAAATGTTGTATTGGTTTAAATTTGTCTAAATTAATCTAAAATCACTAAAATTGTATAAATTAATATAGATTCTATATTTAAAATTTGATTGTATGTAACTCATATGTTTAATTGTTTTCTATTAATAAGTTAAATAGACCTAAATTTTATTGACTTTTCCTTATGCATTCTTAGGCATCGTTCTCGTGAAGCAACTTGACTCAAGTTTTAAAAGGACATTACTTTTAGAAATTCATTCAATGATGTTTCTCTTTGATAGAGAGTTCTAAACCTTTAACTAATTTAAGAACCAAGTCAAATAGTTTAAATAACTATTTAATTCATCTTGAGATAATGAATTAATCCATATGTATTTGAAAGATCTATCCAATTTCACAAATTTGTATAATTTCTAAAATTGTTCTAAAGATAATCAAATTTAAAATTAATCATTTAAAATTTGTATTAACTATAATCAACAATTGCATAAATTGCTATACAATATTTCAAAATATATGTGTCTATCAACGCCATATTTATAATAATTGTTATGTTGTTAAAAGATGTATTGTTTTAACAATATTATTATAATAATTAACATATAATTAGTACCAGTGGGTCATATTTATTATCACATTCTAATTATTAAATTTTTTGCAATTAATTGTGCTATGATAATTTCTTACTTAAAAATTGAAAAATATTTTTAAAATAATATATTTGAAAAAGGATTTTTATATAAGAAAAAATTTATAAAATTTGATTGATAAATTTTTGATATTTTTAAAACTAAAAAATAACCAAAAAAAAAGTTAGAAAAAAGCCTCCATCCAACAAAACCATGGGCTACTCGGCGCCTCAATCACTCTTCTCTCAAACAAACCAAAACAAAAAACAAATTTCCAACTAAGAACATGTTTTTAATTAAAAATTTTATATTTTTCAAAAATGGCTAAAAACATTATTCATTTATCAGACAATAAAAACACAACTTTGAAAATGATATCATTTTCTTGTTCGTTTTTATCTAAAATATTACTTGGAAAAATGTATCAAATATGAATAAATAGTTAATTTTGATAATTTAATCATATAATTTTTTATTCTTGAAAACAAACTCATTCATTTTTAGAACGACCGGTCTCGGACTCTCCGTTGGATTGTAGTGGATCGCCTTTGCTGTAGGAATTGCTTCTAGCAATTATGATGAAAAATAAATTCCACGTGGTGTGAATCCATTCGTGAAAAGTTCGATATGGTGTTTTATGTCCTGACACAAAACAGGATCTGCGGGTTCTGTTTTGATTCCTATAAAGAGGGTTTTACTGCCCTTTGGCCTCCGATCCATTTGCCGGGGAAACGGACGATGGCGACGGGATCGGCAGCCGGCGGAGAGGTCGAAAGGAGGGCGATCGTAGTCGGGATAGATGATAGCGAACACAGCTTCTACGCGCTTCAATGGACACTTGACCACTTCTTCTCCGGGACCTTAGCTTTCGGTGCGGCCTATAAGCTCGTTGTCGTCCACGCCAAGCCTTTGCCTTCCTCCATCATCGGCCTCGGAGGTCCGGGTAATTTATTCTCCTTTTTCTCCGATAGATTTTTTAGCTGGTCTTGCTATCCTCGCTTACTCACTCTGTTTAATAGTAAAACTTTGTTAGACGCTTTGAACGAGTTTACACGAAAATTTCATTACGTATGGAATTGCAAATTTTATTAAATTTTTATATTACTTTTCCATTTACACTCTGGAAAAGTTAGAATGGAAAAATATTTAACTACGGACCACGTTTGACTATAGAGCTTTAGTTAGTATATATGATATAACAAACAGAAATTCTTGGAATACTTTCTTAAAAAAAAAGAATGCAGTTACACAAGTTTTAACTTTTTTGAATTTAATTTGTTTTTCAATTTTCGCTCAAACAAAAAACCTAAGTCTCAGAAGTTAGACTTGTCTTTGAATTTTTCTTTTTTTTTTTAGCTATTTGTTTGATGTTATTCTTTGCTTTTATGATACTTCTATGTGTGTACTGTTTGAACTTCTCGGAGATTGCATTTTCCTTCCGCTTGAAAGATTACATGAACAACTTCTAGTTTGTTAACATTTCTTTATCTTAAAATCCATCTCTTTATAGTTCCTTTCATGTAATTGTTGTTTCATGCCTAACAATATTTAATTGCAGGGTTGTTTTACCTGTTTTATTTGTTTAACGGTAGTATCTAGCTTATTTATCTGGTAACTGTTCATAATTTCTAACACAATTTGCTTTGATGGTTGACAGATGGATAGTTGATTAGAATTTACTGTACTAATATGCTTAATCTTTACTTATTCAACTTGCTGACGAATTTTCTTTTAGAAAGATCAATTTGCTATAACTAATAAAAGTTTTGAACTAAGCATGTGATGTTTAGTTTGCTATAAATTGTGTCATCTACAGCCATTCTTAGAAAATAACCATAGAATAAAATTAATCACACCATGATTTCTATGTTAGTCATGCTGCTACAACAAGAACGAACATTAATCCCACTAAATGGTGTCAGATATATAAACCTTTAATCATAAATTTCTCTTTATCTACAAATGACTCTTCTTTGATATTCAAGAATGTTAGATCTTTTCTGATTCTCTTTTGCAAAGTTTAAATGGTTTATCTTTTCTCCTATTCACAATAGAAAATTTTCCTAACATGAGCATTAAATACTTTACGTTTAACATGCTTTTGCTTATAGTATTCCCATTGCTAAAATGAGTTGTTAATCTCTTACTAATCTGATGCTTTGATCTGTTTTTCTTTGTTATGTTTGATTGAAATTTTATTTTTGAATCTTTTTCTTTATTTTTTTGTTCTTTTGTTTTTTGGTGGGCAGGAGCTGTAGATGTTCTTCCCTACGTGGATTCAGATTTAAAAAAAATTGCTACTCATGTTATTGAGAAGGCTAAGCAACTAGTTATTGCGAAGTCGGTATGAATTCTACTTATATTATTAGTAATTAAATTGCTGTTAACTCTGGTTGTTAGAGTGCTGTTGTTTACTTCGCATCAGGCTTCCAACTTGACCACATGATATGTTTCTATTGAAAAGGGTTGGTAAATATAATTTTACCTGATCCTTTGGGCTTGCTTTAGGTTCTTTAAGATGATTATTCTGTTAGTTCAGCTCAGGTTGGTATTACTTTACATTGGAATCTGTTCCTTTCAAAATCATAAAAAGGATGTTATTTTTTCTATGAGAAGTTGTGTTAGCGCATGTTATACATCATATATATGAACTGAAATAGTTATACAATTTGGTTTAGAATTCAATTAGATTTGATTAATATCTTGTGTTTATCTAAGTTATTGGCACACCCATCTCAAAGTTAGACTCATTTTTTATACATGCTTGGTTGCTTAGAGCCCAAACAAGGAAAAGCAATTTATTGACAAGATTTTTAGGATGAACAAGGGAAAAAAAATAAAAAGGAAATGAAAAAATGAAAGTGAAAAGGAAACAAAAATTGTATGAAACTTGATTTAGTTTTTTGATTTTCATGAAAAGCACAAACTATTCAATTTTACTTTTAACTCTTCAATTTAATTAAACATTTTTATGTTCATGTTGCACTTGTTTAAACCTGTTGCTCAAATTTTTCCTAGTATATGATAAGGATTAGTAAATGAAAATTTATATGCAAGATAACTTCATTTGTTCTTTTCATGAGAATTCATTCCAGCTAAATGTCAAGAATGTTATTATGGTACAAAGAGAATGTCTTTTTTTACCAATGGTTTGCTTATAAGAGCATAATGGTAGGAAACAATGTTAAATAATTTGTTTCTAAGATAGAGAATAAATCCTGTTGAAATGTTTGTTTATTTGTTTTAAATTAAAAGGCGTTGTAGTATGAGCCAAGGTGTAGATTTTATAAAATACAAAGCATTAGAGGTATATGAATCCTTTTAAAATGTGATATATCCTTTAAACCTTCGTCTCTGTCAAAATTTCTCATACAAAGGTGAGTGATGTTGTGTACGAAGTGGTGGAAGGAGATGCAAGGAATGTTCTCACAGATGCAGTCGAACGATTTCATGCAGACGTGCTTGCTGTTGGCAGCCATGGCTATGGAGTTATTAAAAGGTTCTCTTCTTAAGTTGTTCTTAAATTTGAAACCATGAAGAACATCTATTCATAATTGTGATATATGTAGAAATCTTTCTTGTCAAGCAACTTAGTTCCTTATTTGCAGGGCTGTGTTGGGGAGTGTTAGTGATTACTGTGCTCACCATGCACATTGTACCGTGATGATAGTGAAGAAACCCAAGCAGACGCATTGAACAAAGCGCCTATAATGATTTCAATTCTTGGGGAAACTGATGTCGTCGTCTTCCTTTGATCGTTCTCCTTTTCTTGTGTGTGTGATATGTTGAATAATAAATGGTGCTCTTAAATATTGTAATGTGCCATCTTTAAGCAAGTTTGTGTGTCTACAGAATGCAGGGCTTGGTTCTTCTTTTTCTGCTTTGTTTGGCTGTACTTGTTTTGCTCCTCACCCGTAATATTGTTTGATTGATTTGTTACATCTAACATATTTTTTAATAGAAGATTTAGGGATTGATTAATAAATTTTTCTATCAGATAGATTTTTATAACATCCAATATTTTTTAAACAAAGATTTTATAAAGGATTTTTTTTTTCAGAATTTATTGTCATTGACAAAAAAAAAATTGTAGAATGTAGTGTCAAAAGAATCATTGTTGCTATAATGAGAACTAACATGAGTCTCCATGGCAGAGAACATAAACAATGAGAACTAACACGTTTGTTGAACAATGAATGGAAAATCCTTTTTGGTTTTGCTTGATAGAATAATTCATTCTAAAGTACATTAAAAAAGTGTTAAAAAGTTAGTTAAATTTACCAAACTAACCATGACCGTTCAACACTTAGCCTCCTTTAATCCATAGGCAAGTTATAGAAATGTAGGATCTGTTGCACCTTCCTTACAGTAAGCAAACACCAAGCTGCCATCATCATGCATGCTTTCACCCACAAAACTGCCTCAAATACAGCAAAAACAAGGAAAAAAAAATATGAAGGCATGAATAAAATTGTTAAAATAAAGGCGTGAGACTTTTTAAAATTGAGTTTATCCAACTGTTTGAACCCAAACAAGAAAAAATAAATTGTTAAATCAAATTTAAAACTTAAAAGAAATTCAAGTCTTTTTTTATTTTCATTTTTTTTGCTCATATTTTTCTTATTTCTATTAAATTCCTTTCACTCAAATCAATCGTAATCATCACATTCTTTATCTTTATCTTTCAACAAAAATAGATTATCAGTCATTAATATCTCATAAAGAAGTGAAAATAAGTACTTAATTTATGTAAATAAAATTAAACATAGGCATAAGATTTTGAACTAAAAAGGAAACACACGATAACTTTTAATATGAAAACTTACAATTGCAAGTCACTGAGCTTTGAGAGCAAAAACTTGGTTGAATCAATATGTTTCTTAAACAACTCTTGTTTGTTAGAATCTAGTTTAAGAGTTAAGTTTTTGATATAATGTTTCATGAAAGTGATGAATTGTTTCTTATCAAAATAAGGTTGCTTCTATTGAGGGAGAAGCGGATAACATGAAATTTTTATTGTTTGTGTTTAAAATTTTAAAAGATAAAAAAAAATTAAAAATCAAATGAATAATGAACCTAAAGATGAAGAGTGTCTACAATATCAATCACCTTTATAGCCTGGTTATCAACTCCTTCATCTTCATCGACACCTTCAGCTGAAGGGTTTGCTCAAATATCCACATTGATAGCACCTTGCACTACCCACTATAGCACATGACAAAATATTACACCAAAAGGATTCCAAGAAAAAAAATTAGTTGAGTTTTCCATAGAGAAGGATTCTTGTAATTTGTTCAACACCATTTAAATTAAATGCTTTTATTCACAAAATTATTTTCTTTTTCTTATACAATTTTAACAAGTTTGAAAGGGCCTTACAATTAAATAAAATGCAATAGTTACTTTTTAATTTATCTTTTAACTAAAAAATCAAAAGAGTTCAATCAAAATCATTAGAATAAATACTTTTAACAGTAGATTACTAAACACAATCTTTTAATAATAAATAATAATAATGTTTTTAAATTTATTTTTATTAATTAATTTAATATTTTGTAACAACTATACTAAATCAACCTTTCGATTATGCTTCATTCACATCGAGGATGCATCAAATATGCAATTACATTGTAAGAAAATTAATCGAGTGTGCATATTCAAATATCAATGCTTTGGAACAATTATAGTAATGGATGCAACAATGTAATACTAACCTTCCCTTGAACCTCCCATAACATGCCATTTTCAAGTTCGTTATAAGGGAATGAATCCGAAAGAAGCTCATCACTGTCGGTTTACAAGATTGTCATGATAATAATTTCAAATGAATGCCATTGAAGAAGGTTCAACAACATTAAAAGAAAAGAAACAAGCAAAATAGCAGAACAACAAACAATGGAACGAACATGTCCTAAAACTCAAGCAAAAGTAGGCCAGTTTCCTGATTCACTTCTGTTTGGAGAAAATTGTTCAATGGGTGTAAGCTGGTGCCTAAACACAGCAGCATATATGTTTTTGCAAGTTTATGTCATTAGGTTACCCTCCTTTCTAGCAAAAGAACTTATCCACTAAACCATTTGCTATGCAAATGGAGAAGAAAATAGCTTCACAATGATCACTGCATAAATCAGTAAACATAATACAAATCAAGCAATGGGAGAGAGATGTTTAGAGCAAGAAGTACTAGATATTAAGGTGAAATCATCATTCTCAAATAATTTAGCATCATAAATCCAAGAAATTTGTACAAATTAGCAATTACCATTATGAGATTAAACTTAAGAGATTATCGTGATAGAACTGATGCCCGAACTTTGAAATGCTGAAAGCCTTCAACTACCTATTGACACTCTCGGATATGTTCAATTCTTTTAATATTTATTACTTTGTTAAATGACTGTGTCAACTACTGTTCTTAATAATGTCATCAACTACTAGCTTTGTTATCCAAACCATCAACCATTTGTCTGATGCCCGCAAAAGGTAAGAACCTTCAAGAACTAATAAAAAAAGAAATATTGATAAATAACCTTGAGTGGGGTTTACTTCAATCAAACAAAAGAATAAGGCAAATGAAAACTAATTGAAATGGCAAGATAGTTCATTTTTAAATACTGCTTCTGCACACTATTTCTGATTTGCAATAACAAAAAAGGGATTTTTATTTGTATATGATACAAAGACCTGTTCATTTACATATAAAACGCCTAATTTTTCAAAACTATTCACATCACACAAATAACTATCAGTTTTTTCTAATCTACCAACTTGTTTGTCAATTTTAACATTATATTATCATAATGGAGTTAAGAAATTAACTATTCATATTTAAAGCACCCATCACTAACAACTACTACAACAGCAACAAAGCTTAATCCCATTAATTACCAATAATGCACAGAAAAAAAAAAGCAAAGAAAAAAAAATCTCACATAGTATCAATAATACACATACAGTATTCATTAAAAAATGCAGAACAAACGGGATGAATCCTGTGCAGAACCAAATATCAACTTGGGCTTGGTGATTTACAAGATGGTTGCAATGAGCGATTCTGCTTAACTTGTGATAGGGTGCTACTTTGGTTCAAGAAAAAAGAAAGGCAGCACCATTAAAGATACTAGAAAAGCGTTCAGGTTTCAAGGAAAACAAGAATCAATTCAAATCCCATAATCTCCAATAGCTCTCCAAACTCTCAATTGTTTAAGCTATACCGTAAAAAGTTGAATGTTTGCATCACATATCAAGTAAAAGAGAAACCTTCTGCAGTGATAAATCACAAATCTACATAACGATACCATTAAAAACAACAACAAATACAAATTGACAAAATTTATCTTCGCATAATCAACGAAAAGCTAATCTGATGAACACAACCAAATGACCAATATCTATAATGTAAAGAAAAGAGCAAAAAATGAAGCAAATTCGAGACAAACAATCACAATTTACCGCTGAGCAGATCCTAGTAGAGAAGCATGGTGCCTTTAAAAAATTCAATTCAAACCCCATCAAGCTTGAAGGATAAGAGAGATTGAGAAAGCGCTCTGTTTAGGCGGCGAAGGCAGGACAGGTGAAATCTCTCTATATATATACATATATAGGTGTGCGTTACATCGCCAACCGGATCCATCCGTCAATTCAAATTGGAAATTATACTTTATATAGGTCATTCAAAATTAGTAGGTAAACTGATTTATAATTTAAAATTTTAAATATAAATTTTAGTTAATTTAAATTGAAACAGAAATTGAGATCAAGTATCAAAACAGTTAAAATATTTTAAATGATCAAAAATCAAATTTATAATATTGGAAAAAAATTGAAACTAAAATTAAAAATTCTAAACTTGAAATAAAAAATTATTTTTTTATTATTTAATTTGTTCGTAGTATAAATAAATATTAAGCATCTTATTTGAGGTAGTGCTGTCAGCGAAATCTCAACCTCTATGGAGACGTGGCAGTTCAATTCTTAAATTCTATATATTGTGCTTTTGTAAATAAGATTGTTTATTATTTAATTTTGAAAAATTACAACAAAAAATAACAACACATAATAAAATGATTATTATTATGCATGGAAGTATGAAAATCAGTACTAATATAAAATTTAGAAATAACATACAAATATCATCACATGCATATAATATCATTCATATTTACAAAATACATCATTTTCTTAACCCTTAGTCATGAATTATCATTTAAGAATACTTAACTTAATGATTGTCAATATTATGCTTTTATAATGTAAGTGAAAAATAAGCATGATATGTTCAGTAGATAAACCTCTAACTACATGCAATAAGTAATATAAATAATAAATAAAATAATTAAGAAATAAAATATAGTAATAAATAAAAATATATAACAATACATATATGGTTATGTGTGTATATATATATATATATTCAACTTATCATAAGCATATAATACTTTTGTTTAATTTTTAATTTTTATATTTATTATTATTTTTATTTTTTTAATTCTTTTTTTTTCTTAAAATTTTTCACAACTTCTGACTCAACACTTGGGATCCCATATCATATCTCATTATTATAAACCATGATGCTCTAAAATACTATAGCCTTACCTCTCAGTACTATAACACTGAGTAAAATATTTTATTATCACTAAGTTTTACCTCCTAATGCTAATATCCTATGTTAATAGAGAACAAGGAGCTTGAAATATAAGAGCTTCATCTCTGATTGCCTATAACACTCTGAAATGAAATATCTTATTATCACTAAGTCATCTCTAAAGTCAACATCTTATATTGATGGAGAATGAGATGCTTGAAATGTCTAAACCTCATCTCTTAATACCTATAACACTTGAGAGTAAAGTATTTCATCATCACTAAGTCTCAACCCTTAAAGTTGACATTCTATGTTGATAAGGAATGATGCTTAAAAAGCTAGAGCCTCATTTTTATGTACTCACAACACCTGAGAATGAAGAATCTCATTATAATTAAGTTAATCCCTCTACAATCCATGGTCCAATCTCTAGGCACCTCAAACACTAGGGGTGATATATATCACATATATTATGTTGTTCAATAAAGTTATGCTCTTTTCATGTTGTCTTAGTCTCTTTTCTTATTTTTATTTCATTTCATTTTTGTTTATCTTATATGCTCTTTTTTAAAATATTATATAACTTATATATTTATACATATGTAGTTGACACATATATATATATATCATAAATTACAAAATACTATAATGAAATTAGAACATATGTAAGAAATATTATGTCATGTAAATATCATATCATCATGCATTCCATAATAATAACATAAGATTTTTAGCAAATCACTCATATCATAATTAATTGGTTTATCTACTTGACGACTCTATGAAGTCTCTTCCATCATTTTTCTTTTTTCTTTATTGGTTGTCCTAATTTTATACAAAATTCATATTAATTCTTATTAATAATAATTAATTTGTATTATGAAAATATTTTTAAAAACTTTATTAGTCATATAATAACAAAATGTTATTTTTTTATTTTATTTTATTATATCATACAATATAATCAATCTTATCGCTATACATTCAAGATTTTACAAAGGTTGGATAATTACATTACTTTGAATTCCTAGTCATACCAGTACGATCCATGATAACTAATGGCTCATATCAAGGATCAAATAAAGAATCTTTATTACGACTATTCAATAAATAAATGTATTAGCCTAATTTTTATTTTATAGTTGTACTGTTACACCCTTGTGTTTGATGAGTCAAGAATAAATGTTTATATTTCATATGGGCTTACTCTAAACAAAATTGTTAATATTCAATTAAGACAAGCCATGAACTCTAAATGTCTAAAATAGTGGTCTTCAAGGCTCTTGGAGTCATGACAAACTTCAAGAAAATTGAAGACATGTACTGAAGCTTTCATACTTAATTTTCTTTTTATTTTTCTTAAATTCGATATATTCAAATTTTGAGATGATGTGGCACACTAGTAGTATTAATATTTAAAAATATTATAAAATTAATAATTATTGAATTTTGATTTTTGGGCCAAGCTTTATTGAAAAAAAGTATAGACATTGGTATTTGATTTTTTAAAATTATTTAGGAATTATTTTTCATGAATTTCTTTTCATAGTCATTTAGAAAACTTATAATACTATGGTAATATAAAATTATTTTGGTACACTTATATTAAATATTTTGGCACAAAAATTCTCACAAAACACCCTAAAACAATGTTACTCTCGAGAATTTTTTACTGTAGCATTGGGCGGGTCGAACCGACCCGACCACTGGCACGTCCAGGCTTTTAGAAATTAAAAAAATAAATAAATATAAAAAATTGGTGGGCTGACCTGATAAGAGCGCCCATAGTCCAAAGGAATTTAGGCCGCAGGCAACGCCCAACGAAGCATGGCAATTTCAGTTCACAGGCGACGCTGAACAGAACGACGAATTCAGCCCGCAGGCAATGCTAAACGGAAGAGTGCAAGATCAAGTCAACCCGATCCAGGTGATGAAATCCTGGTCAAGGAAGGGGGACCAAACCCAAAGAGGCTCAAGAGTAACAAGAAGCGAATTAGCTTTAAAACGCAATGGCAAAGAATTTTCCGCAATGTGGGACTAAACTCCAACCTAACTATCAAAGAAGTCGGAAGGACAAGCGCGATCGGATGGCTGAGATTATTTCGTTAAAAGGACATGCAGAAGAATAGAACCCAGGCTGCACGGATATGCGCCAGGACACGGAACCATTGAGGTAAACTGTTTTAATTTGAATTATGCCATAACACATTTTACTAATATATGCAGGGTAGTATGTGCGCTGCTTAGATCAAGCCCGCCCAGATCGAACAGACGGGATTAATCTCAAACGGTAAATTCGAAATTCAATCTGTGCCGTCCGTGTTTGGGCCCAAATCTGCTTTCCGTCTGTTACCCAAACGGCTAGTTGATTTTAAGAGCCGTTGGGAGTGATTTTAGAGCTCAAATTTAAGCTCTATAAATAGGGAAGAATGAAGAACTTCTAGAGGTTACATTTTGCTAGGATCTCAAAGCTTTCAGATCACAACTTTGAGTAAAATCAAGTGAATACGCTGCTTCCAATTTCACAAAGAGAAAGTGGTAAGAAGGATTCTGAAATTAGAGGTTATTGCTTCAACAATCTCTCAATCTCTATTCCTCTATTTTTTGGTCGTGTGTGCCTCTTATTTTACTTAAAATTATTTTAAGTTTTTGCCAATTTTTGTATTCTTTTCTTTGGGGTAAGGCATCCCGGCATTGTGCAAAAGCCTCGGGTTTGAGTTAAGCCCGGAAAAACTCAAGTAGGTTCGGGATTAGCCGTAGGTAAAATCCCAAGTAGGTTTGAGGTGAACCGTACGAAAAATCTTGATTGTAATTTGGTATTTTTAGTGTCGTTTTTCTCAACACAGGTTTGGGGTGGATGTAGGCTCGATTTTGAGTCGAACCACCTTAAAAATCTTTTGTGTTATATTTCTTCTTATTCGTGCTTAAAAGATTTAATTTTTAATTGAAACAAAAAATCTAAAGAAAATTTTATTTACCACAATTCACCCCCCCTCTTGTGGGATTTCCTTAAGCACAAAGAACTTCATGTACGATTCGTGCCTTAGTGATATTCTACTTAAACATCACAAGGTATAATGCTTGATGTTTGCTGAACAGTCCAAGAACTGATAACACAAGTCCTCCAATACTTGTGACAATATGATGACATGATATCTCCATTAACTAATTGTATTAGTCCATTTTATCTTTCATACTTATACAATCAGTAATATATATGCATAAGATCATAAATATGATTACAATCATCTCATAACAGAATATAAGTATGATTCATGATTAGTATACCATGTGTTAAGGTATTAATCCAATATGTGCATCGTAAATGATCCATGTAGTTAAATATTTAAAAAAAACAATAAAAAAGATGATCCCAAGCAATATTATTTAGTCCTATTATACTATTTAATATATGTGTTGTTTTAAGATGATCTCAACATAAAATTCATAATTTCTTAGGTTGAAGGCCTCTTGTTGGATCTCACCAATGGTAACAACTCAAAACTTGTAAAATCTACTTCATTAACCATCTAAACAACTAGTTCATAGTTAAGAGATGAAAACCTTGGTGAATCTTTCCTTGAAATGAGGTTTCTATAAGTTGTGATTGAAAACTTACTCTTATCCTTGAGCTTCTCCTTGTTCTTTTTCAATCTCACCAAAATAACGCAAGAATTGCAACCACAAAAAAACTAAAAAGTTTCCCTTCACTCTTTGAGCTTCTCCTTTCTTACTTTCTCACTCACTTTCCAAACACCGTAGTTGATTTATGGGACTAGTGAAGGAGCTTATCCTTATATTTACTAAGATGATAAGTCTTTACTATTTAATATGATAATTTACTTTTTTCCATCTTTTATCATTAAAAAGTTGCTAGAAATCTAATTGATCTCTGAAAAAATATAAATCATATCCTTATAAATTCCTTATAATGAGATCTTCACAATGATATATTAAATATTTAGTATTAATGACATGAGTTAACTCATTTAATTAATTGATATTTAGGCACATTTGTTTTAATATAGTTTGTTTTTAATATGAAATTAAAAAAAATACTAAACGTTAATTTTTTTATTAGATAAAGTTTTTTGTCTTTTTGAAATACTAGTTGAATTAAAGTTAGATTATTTTAAGATTATATTTAGATAATTTTTATGTTTTTAAACATATAATAATTATTTTCTTTTTCAGACACAATATAGTCTTTTTGCAAATAAAAGAATATATATTTTAAGTAGAATATACATAAATATTTATCAAATTCTACTAAATTAATAAAGATTTAATACTTAAAAGCATTGTTTAAGATATTGAATTTATGAAGTTCTTGTAAATATACTTTAAACGCACATGCAATTTTAAGGATCTTTATGTGTCTTCTCAATTCCTTTTTTCTAACAAGATCTTGCACAATATCCTTGATAAGTTTATTATTGTTCAACAAATTATATAAATATCTTTATTTACACACTTAACCAACTTCCTCTTATGCAACATTTCAAATTTTTCCATTCTCATGCATAGGAGTAGCTAACTCCTTGATGCGAATCCTTATCCTTAATCCTCATTAACTACCTCTCATCAATGGAATCATCATGAGGGGAGGTGCTTGGCTTAAGTAGGATTGTACCTAGTTTGTGTTGTCATTAAGATATGGAGGAAGAAGAGCCAGGTGGGAACTCTTGAGAATCCAAGAAAGAAAGGATAAGTAAGAGTGAGGAGACAAAGGAAAGGATTAAGAGAGAAAAAAAAGTTGAGAGAGAGGGGGAGAAAGAAAGAAGGGAGTCAAGAGAGAGAAAGGGAGGGAGAGAGATAGAAGAATAAGAAAAGTAAATTGAAAAAGAAAAATAGAGAGAAAGAAAGTAGAAAAAATAGGAAAAAAAGAAAAAAAGGGGGCAATGTGAGTTATTTTCCTACAAGCATGGTGATTTGGTAAGTTTTCATAAACTCTTGAAAATTATTAACATTGGTGTCATCAAATTCCTTTGCATCATATTGTGATCCATGGGTTTGAAGTATGACAAAATTGTTGTCTCTCCTTTACGTTGATCCGAGAAGGAGAGCAAAAGTCAATGATGCTTCGTGATTCCTTAGGCACAAAAATTGAGCAATGAAATAGGAATTAATGTGATATCATTGAGATAAGTATTATGGCACCTTCATGGGTGAATATGTTGGATGTACTAGTGATTAATAGCATGATCTTGTTAGACATTTGGACCAGTTATTTATACGTACCATATGTTTTACTACTATTATACTAAGAATAAGTAAATTACACTGTAAAACTAAAACTTTGATCTAATATGGCGATGTTATCATAGAATTTAATTATATGATTTATCCTAGTATATGGGTTTTATCAAATGAGAATGAAATTCAAAAATGGAAATGAAAATTTTTGTAATGTCTTATAAAATCACGTCATTAAATGTTTTGGATTTTGAAAATAATTATATTATTAGATAAAGCTCATTAATATGAATAAAACAGACCTTGTTTTGTCTCCATTAGATGTCATTTAGAATAGTTGTGAACACCCTCTCGAATTGAACTACTTTGGTAATGCAAGGAGTCATCTAACGAATGAAAGCAAAGCTTCCTCTTATACCATTCATGTCACTCCTCTTCCCAAATCATCCCTTACTACTTTGGCTTTCTGACCTTTTAATCGTGAATTTCCCCATCTACCCTCATCTTTGTCTTTCCTTTTGATAGAGAAGAAGATGGAAAAATGAAAGGATATATATTGTAGTTTGATTTTCAAGCATGAAAAATTGTGGCAAGAATCATCCCTACTTTTTTTTGAAGATGACGAGCCATTACAAAGCCATTTAAAAGTTTCTTACTTATGAAGCAATGGTCCTATGAAGATTTAGTTGTTGAACCACACACCTATCTCTTGTTTGATCTATTTGCTGAGTAAACACCTTCAATCTACTTTCAAATCTTTCTTCTTTTCTTCTTCATATGGTATTGCGAGACGCAAAGCCAAATCGAGTAGGCCTCATTAGTCAAAGTGGGTAGGGTATAATATATTATTCTCAAAATTAGAAGAATGGAACTCCACTATAATGTTCCAAAAATGGGACAAATATTTTAATAAATAATTCAAGAATTTTAGTAAGTTAAACTCAAAAGAAAATAATGATCCTTAGGTTGATGGATATATTAATGAGAGAGGATTTGAAATATCCTAAATTTATTAAAATTAAAAATTAAAAATTATTTTCATTTCTATAAATTTTAGAGGTTTTTTAGAATTTTTTAGAATATTGTAATTTCTAAGAAAAAGATAGTAGAATACGAAATAAGAAAATCGTATGATACGATAGAATGTAAATACTTGTAACATCTTATATTATAAAATGGAGATGTTTTGAGTTAAATAAATTTTAGAATTTTTATAAATTTTTCATAGAATTTTTCTCTGAAATATAAATTTTGTAAATAACATTTAATATGATAAAGTAGCTCATACTATATGATTGAGTGTGATGAAAAAAGAAAACCTAGTTAAAAGATAAGCACATCATACAATATGATAAAGGCATCATACAGATCAACCAAAAGGAAATTGAACTCCATAAAATAAAAAGAAATGTATAATATGATATGAATCACTGTATTAATATGACTAGGGCTACACAACACATTGCCATTAAGCATTATACAAGATTGAGTAGGTTAAGGAAGAGGAGAATTGGATTATATAGTACGATAGTGGCATATCATACAATATGATTAATGTAAAAGTAAAGATTACATGGAGTTAGATTTGATCATAAAGTACAACATCATTAATCATACCAATATGATCAAATGTAAATAAAAACTTTAATTATGAAAGAGAGTAACGAATGCCAAAACTAATCGTAGACATATGAAGAAGGTGATCATATAAGTATGATAGGAGTGATTATTGTAGATAAAGATAAATTGTGCTCATCATATAATACAAAGTTACGAATTATATATATATAATATGAAGAAATTGAAATGATATTAAGTCCCAAAATAGTGAACACATGAGGCATCAATGCAAGGGTGAGTCCAATTAACAATGAGAGGGAAAGAAGATGAAAAGCCACACATGGATGGACATGACCATTAGAGTAGTTGAATAGACAAGAATGCAAAGAGATGTAGAAATAGATATAAAAAAGATTGAGGGATTTTTTTTTTGGAAAATTTGAGAAGTCAATACTATGCCAAAGTCAATATAAGAAAGCATAGAATAAGAGAAGGTGCCTTCAAGAGTTTTGGTAAAGGGTTGTGCAAGGGACTAAGCAACTTGAGAGTAAAAGAAAAAGATAAAACCATGGTGAGACCACTACATTAAAAAGCAAGAGATTAGAAAATTTGTAATATGTGTATGCTTGATGATTGAAGTTGTAGTTTAGATACCTTTAAATGATAAAGGGTATTTGACAAAAATCTTGTGAATGCTTGCATAGATTAGTTGTGTTGATGGTTGAGGTTGATATGCAATGTTTGTTAGGAGAGTAAAATATTAAGGGTTGATCTCTCATGATAATCTTGAGGATGTTTATTTCTTGAGTTATAAATTATGTGTCACGTGTTAATTTTTCTCATGATGACATAAATTGAGACATTGAGTTGGTTTTTTTTACTTACATGTTGAGTTTTACATGATGTTAAAGCATGGTATATGGCATTGCATCATTTACATGTCTTATCTCTTCATGCTAGAATAAAAATGTCCATAAGAGTAAAAAGAATATATAATAAAATGCCAATTGACAAAAAGAATAGAAAAATAAGCTAAACAGTAAGAGAAAAAGATTTTGGTAAAAGGAGGGCAAGGTTTAAAAGATGATAAGATGAATAGTTGTTTAAAGTAGTGAAGATTATTTTGAAAGGATGGTTTCAAATGTGCGCAAAAGAAGCTATTCACATGAGTTATTTCATTGAAATGATGTGTTTCTCAACATGTCCAATCGTTTATGAAGTATTCTTATCTTAAGCCATTCTTTAAAGAAGATGAAACGTTAAAAAAGAAACAAGAAAAATTTAAAAGTTGATAAAAGATATGAGTTCCGAGCCTTAAAGTGCTTGAGAACCCAAGCCTAATTAAAATTGAAGTGGTGGGCCTACACATTCTACGTGAATCCATGTTGGAAGGACACCATACAAAAACTTGTGTAATTATAACCTCGATATGGTTCTATTCTATTCATAGTACCAAAGATTATGTTTCTTTTTGCTTTTTTTGGGCTTCTTATTCTTCTTTGGCACACACAATAGATATCAGAGGTATTTGGCCTCTAAAAAGGATTGAAGTTTTAGAACCTCGAGAAATCCCTTTTATAAATACTTCTATTTTTACTTCATTTGGAGGTGTTGTAATGTGGGCTCATAATATTATATTCACAAAGAAGGAAGAACAAATAGTTTATGCTTTAATAGCTATAGTTTCATTGTCTTTAATATTCACTAGCTTTTAATTTTTCCAACAAGAGTTTGAAGAGAAAATGACGATCAATGTGCATTCAATATCTTTAAAAAATGTCATCCTAAAAATGGCCACCTTTGAGGAAAGACCAACTAAGAAGTTCCCTTATCTCCACAACACTTCTCACCTCTCCTTTATGGGGATTAGGGATTACAAAGTTATTTTTTAAAGACATACATGCCAACCACAATAGAAGGAAGAAAGACAACTTTCAAGATTGAACTAGGTTTACTTCTTATTGTCGAATAGAAGCCACCTTGATATAAAAGGTCTCCACAAAATGTAATAATGACATCTTTAGTTGGATAGTTCCAAAATGTCTATAAGGAATCCATTCTATCTTCTATAGCATGGAGCCACCTCGTAGGAGTAGGACAGAACAACCACTTCCATATAAAATAAGATCTATCACTACTATAGTTATAGAGCTTTACAAAGCTAGCATAATAATAGTTATTATCAATCGTAATGTAGATTTTAGATTGATTTCTTACCAATGTTACTAGTGTCAAGCTACTTTCAACCAAGGGACTTGATACTTAGAGACAATGAGTGTTATTTGCATAACACCCTATTGGATGCTCAAGAAGGATGAAAGAACTATACATCTAAAGTATAAGAATTGGGCTACTCAAGCAGAATGGAAGGACTATAGAGAATATCAAAACTATAAGGGTTAGAATTGAATAGTTCAATTTTATATCAACAATAAGAAAAAGATCTCGAATGGTATAAGTAAAATTATAAACTTTAAAATTATGAGGTAACTTTTAAGGGTAACCTAGATTTGGATCTTTTGAGAACTCTATGATTAAACATGATAGAGTTAACATAATTTTGGGATGGGTGACTAAAAAATAAGCTTCTAAATAGAAACAAAACCCAATTTGTGTGAGATAATATCTCACTAATAAAAGTTGAGATATTGTAATATGGTATTAGATGTAATCTCCTCTAGTTCGATGTGATTTTAGGATGAATCAAATAGAATCCAGTGGACGTGTAACACCTAACTAGTTACTTTGTGTGGGACAGATATTTGAATGTTCGCTTGGGTTAGCGGGGTATCTGCTAAAGAGACACTATAGAATAGCACCCTTTGATGAGAGATATGAGGAAGAGGCTTCAAGAAAACTAGTGTTTTCTGAATTATATGAAGCCAGTAAAAAAACAAAAAATCCATGGGTTTTTGAACCCAAATATCCAGGAAAAAGCAGAATAGAAGGACCACAATAAATATTTGGAGTATAAGGGATAAGCTACTAAGAAGGATGAAAGGACTATGGAGAACATTCAAAGTATGATAACTAAGGGATGAATAGTTTTGTTTCACATCGGCCATAAAAGGGAAGATTTTAAATGTGTAACTAAAATCACATGTCTTGAAATGTGAGGTACCTTTTGAGGATAACATGGGCTTAAATCTCATGAAAATTATATGATTAAACATACTGGAATTGAATTAGTTTTGGTATGGGTGACTAAGAAAGAAGAGATCCTTTAGATAAAAGCAAGACTTGATTTGTTCAACACAATATGTCAACAAAGAAGGTTTGGATGTTAAAATTTGCCACTAATCAGTTACTCATTAATCACTTAAGCTTTGATAAGAGAGCTTCTAGATTCATGAAGTAATGCCACAACACAACATGGAATGGATATCTTAAATTTAAGTAAGCTATGGATCCTTTGAGTAGGGTGCATAATAGTAAAGATAGTTTCACATAAATCAGGTCCAATAAGCATCTTAAGCACAGCCTTTAGAAGGAGTCTTAGTGAAAGCACCTCTATTGTTGAGATTGAGATGGAATAAATAGAGGGATTCTATGAGATCAATATGATTACTTGAGTATGGAATTCCACCAAATGGAGAGTAATTGAAATTGACTTGGATGAATTTATTATGCACTATACCTTAATAAGGACAAGAAAGAAAGAAGAAAATGTGAACCCCTCTCTTGGTTGGAAACTTCACTTTGTTATTTTTCATTGTGGGGATTGATACCCTTTACACCCCTTAATCATCACAACCCAATGTCATACTCAAGGGACCTCCTATTGAGATATCGAGAGCAGCTAACTTGACAACCACCCTTTGTTTTTTCTTTTCCAAGGGTGCAAGTCCTAACCTTATCTTGGATTCTAGATTCTTTTGTTGCTTCATCTCCATAAGGGCAACCTATTGTTGTCTCGACTATTATTAAAGTTTAATTTAAATAATTTATTAATATTTAATTAATATTATTGAAGTATATTTAATTCATTTATCCTTATCTCCCAAATCAATATTCTAAGCTATGGAATTCCTATTTCCCTTCTCTTGCTAGTGAGATTGATGGTAAGAGGAGATTAAACCCTTAGTTAACCATATTAAGCATGCTTGTTGTTGTGTTGTTGAGTTGTTCTAAGGAGACAATTCAAGATTTTTTTCCTTTCTTGTAGTGTAAGCAGTCAAATTCTCCCAAAAATCCCTAATTCATCTATTTTTCTTAAGATTGTATGGCTAAGGTAGTTGAGGCCAATGATGTAGTTGTGATGTCCTCCTACCTTTCTCGAGTGGAGTTGTGGCTTCTTTTTCTCTTATTTGTTTTGAAAACTATTTTTTATAAATAAATACAAAAGCAATGGAACACTTAAACTTCAAAAACTCACTTAAAATATCTTTTGAAAGCAATAATTGAAAGCTACACAACTATCACATTTTCTTTAAAAACAAAGTACATACATCATGTTGGAATACTCATGCATGTCTATACTAATGAAATATAAAATAGCTATCATAACAGTTTATGATATAATAATAAAAAAGATCAATGTTTAAGTACAAAGCTAGAAAATCATTCTTTTTTATTGTTCCTCTGAAATCTCATGTTGTGTATTTTTCCTAACTTGAAATATTAGGTCATAAAAATAGATTAAGTTAATCATTATAAATTCAGTAGTAAATATAATATAAGATGAATATAATATATGTAAATTTTAAACATGTTGGGTCAATCTCATATAATGAATATATAAATAATATGTGATACACATAAGAAATAAAATATCATTTTACAATTTTCTACACCTAGCCTTTGGTTGAAGAAATTATGTAAATTTTTTTAACTCTTTCTCATTTTTTCATAGTTTATTTTCTTTTTTAGTTGATTTTAAGGTCAATGGTTTTACATTTTTTAAATCAAATTAGGTCTATTTCTTAAAACATAATATTTCAAATAAGATTAACCATAACGATGGTTTCTTTAACACCACATTTGAAATATATTATTATGAAATTGGATCTTCACTTTCAAAATATGTTATTTTGGATAGTAGATTAAGCCACTTTAAACAATCACCATCCATTTATTTTTTAAAATCACGTCTAACCCCTTTCAACAATTCTTTTTTCTTTCTTTCCAATTTGCATCATGAACTATTTGTTTTCAAATCCATTTTTCCTTCTTCCTTTAATTGGCATAATAGCATATGCTAGTAAGCCTTTGTACAATAATCCCTTATGATAAACAACTAACAATATCAATTCATGTTATGTCAATAAATAACAATCAAATATAATACAATGATTACATACATCCTCAAATTTTTCTAATGCAATTTATTCTTTCACAAAGTCATTAGGAAACAATTAACAGTATACAAAACATGTACATATACGATAAAAAGGTTCTCTATCTTAATTTAGTTCGTAATAGTGTCATCTTACTTTTGATCTCAAATTATATACCTTTCTATTAACACAAAATATTTTCTTTTAAGTTGTATGTATGAATGCTACAACAAGATTTTTGAATTCTCTCATGTGCTCCTCTTAAATGACTACACAAGGAATCCCTTCCAGATATCTGGCAACAACTCCTCTTCTCTCTCATCCGCTCTCCTTCTATTTATAGCTTACTAAAATTTTCTAATTTCATGAAAAGTTTCACACAGTCATAATATCTTCCCTTTTATACACGATTGATAGCGCTTCTTTTATCAAACTCTCCAATTTTCTCCAATCAACCTCACCTCCTCAAAGAATCCCATTAAACACCTGATCTTTCTGTTACGTAAAATCTGATGGTTTCCCATCAACTCGAGCCACTTCAATCAAGTTCCTCTTTCAATTCAATAGCTTTAGTAGAGTGAGCATTATAGAAATTAAAAATTTAATTTAATTCAAAATAAGTAATACAATATTTGTCATATTTTTTTTATTAATTTGATATTTAAAAATTTGTTGATCAATTCAATTCCTTATGATTATTCTTGACAAGTTCTACAAGTTGGCAAAAAATACATATTTTTTTTATAACATTTAACATTTTATATAAATTTCTAATGTTATAAAATATTTTAAAATCATTTTATTACTTGTCCATAAAATCAATTAAGCTTTTAATTTTATGATCGTTGTACCACTTTTTTATATCAACAAAATTTTATTAAGATTATCTTTATGATCTTTGTGTCTTAATAAACTTTAGTAATTTTTTCAGTCTAATTATGATTTGGTAATTTTTGAATTTTTTTGAACTTATAAATTAATTTTTATTGATCTCTAATATTTTATTTTATCACATAGAATATTTCTAGTTTTATCAACTTGGTATTATTAGAGTCCAAATAACTTATGCATTTTATTTTTAAACTCACATCCCTATTTTGAGATGTCTTACATTCTTTTTGCAATTTTCTCTTTTTTGTGACAATATAAAATAAAAACAAAGCCTTTCACAGAAAATCTCATAAACTTTTAAAAAAATCTAGATAATTTAAAATAGAAATTTTATAAGAAATTTGTGATACTATAGTAATAACAGTGGGAGGTGACAAAGTTCAAAACAACTGTGGCCGTTTTCCTAGCGAAATGAGGGTTTCTTGCGGTGCCATAAGGGAGGTGGAGGGTGCCTCGATGGTGCCATGGTGGTGAGCTGCCAAACAAATTCTTCTGCATTCAACTTTTCCTTTCCTCCTCTCAAATCAAACTAACTAAAAACCATTATTTTTTAAACCCTAACTACGTGAATATCAGTGGCCGTGGTGGATTTTATAGGTTATTAAATTGTTTGTGCTTTTTGTTTCTTTATTTAATCAAAATTAGGGAGGAGTGTTGATATCAAGCTCATGAAAGAAGGAATAAGGTGATATTGCTAAGGAATGAGAAAATGTTTGGGGTTCTAATGAACAAGGTTTGGAATTTGATAGGAAGCTAAAACTTTAATTAGGGATTATGGATAGATGAAGAAAGAAAGTCCAATAATTACTTTAGTGTGTTTGCTTTGGTATTAAATTCAAGTATTTGTAAATAAAGTAAGATTTGGTTGATTAAACTGAACTTAAGCATGTTTAGGAAGGTATGATTTTATTACAAATTAGAAAATGTAAATAAAAATAGGAAATCGTTAGAGGAATATGTGATTGAAGATATTCTGCATCTTGTCAATGTGTAGAATCTAGAAGAGAAATCGAGATAAGGTTTGAAGTGTTATTATATTTGATAATTATGGTGTAAGTGTATTATTAAATTATTATTTGATATATTTTTTAATTTGAGCATATACTGTAATTTTTTAATTGGTTATTTGTGTCATTTCATGTGGATATCTTGGAGGTACATTAATTCATTTGCGTCACTTAATAAAACTAAGATATAAACATAACAACAAATAAAATTAATAAGGAATAACAAAAGAAATTATTATTACTTTGACTTTTATGACATGATATATGAAATAAGTATATAGCTTAGAAAATATAATAATATATGGAATTGGGTTTTCTTGAGATATTTATAATTCATATTATATTATTTATGATTTTTGCAATAGTATTTTTTTAGGATTACATGTATTGGTTTATACCATACTTTGATTTGATATGAAGCACTTTATGATATTATCTTGTTGGTTTTGCAATAGTGTTTAATGCAGATTGGTAATGTTGGTATGGAACCATACTTTATTTGTGGGTTCAAATACGAGCACTTTATGCAAGTTAGCAAGTTATGGTGACTAAGGCCAATCATTATATTATTTGGATGCTTGCTATATTTATGCCTATTAATAGAAGGCCATGGATGTGACATCCTCACTCAGCATTTCCTAAGTTCAATATCATGTTGTATATTTCTTTTGTATTTTGTTATTGGTTTTGAAAAATATTTTTCTTATAAATAAAAGCAAATTAAATTATATGCTCACAAATTTACAAATAAATTAAAAACCAATACTTTACATTTTCAAACCACATAAATCTAACATGTGAAACAACATAAATAATGTATCATCTTTAAAACATTGTTTTTGACATCGTAGTAGAATAATAAAACTAATACAAGTCCAGTATTAAGTGAAGGAAAAGCTTATACATTTTGAAAGGTTAGTCTGCTTGTTTTCTAACCTAATGCAACACAACTTTAGTGGAACATTGATAGAATAGTTAGTAGAATTTTATTTTTTGTTGCTTTTTCTTTACTAATACAAGTTCAATATAATAAAACTACTACCTTTGAAACATATTCTAAAAAATAACCCTACTTTTGAAACATGCTCAAAAAATAGGTTTCAAGTTTTTTAAGATAATGCCCTATCCTTTTCACCATTTCTTGTTCTTGCTCTTTTATCATTTTTCTTTCTTTTCAAATCCAACATAATGAATAATTGAGTTTAAGGAAATTTCTTTTATTTTTACTAGCCATTATCCTGATTTTTTAACATCAGCATGCAAATATATAATAGAAATTTGTAATCCACTATCAATATATCATGCTTATATTGAAAGTGAATATATCAATGGTAGTATAAGAAAATATAAAAAATATCTTATGAACTTTTTCTAATTAAATTATGCTTCTTAAGATCACTAACATCAATCAATGGTATATCAATCAAATACATATAAAGTACAAAGTCTGTCTATCTTAATTCTCGTTTGTAGTTGACTCATCTTAGAATAGATCTTAAAATGTGTCTTTCCATGAGCCTTACCTTATCCCATGCTACAATACCTACTACAATATTTTCTTTCTAATTCTATATTATTCTTGCTCAACTTCTCAAGCAATTCCTTCAACACCTTAGCAACACCTCCTCTCTCTCTCTCTCTCTCTCTCTCTCTCTCTCTCTCTATCTCTCCCTTTCCCCCAAAGCTTTTAGCGAAGGTCAAATAAGCCAAATTTTTCAAAAATTTCTCTCATAGACCTAAAACTTCCCTTTTATTCTCACTATGGTTAATCGTAAGAATCACATAATCATAGCAATTAATTGATTAACCATATTTAAGTATAACTGTATTTCAAGGGAATGAACATTGGCTTGTAATTACTCAAATTATTTGATTAATTTCTTAATCAACAACAGATATCCTCTTACTAGCCTAGATTTCTTCAATAAGTGACACCCAACTCGACCTCATGGTATCAAAAAATACAAGATACATTGAGAAATTAAAAAATTTAACGCTGGTTAACTTGCTCAACAACTTTATAAAGTTTGTTTTATTTAAATATTGCTATACCAAATTCAAATTATATTGGCATCAATCTTAGCATAATCATCTCTGATCTCTTAATGCAATGACATATATTGTTTAGAATATTTTGACAAATCCTATGATGAATTTAATAGAGATATTAGTTTAATCATCTTGTATTTAGTTAATTTTTTTATCTATTTATTATTTGAATTGATTATCAAATCCTTGATGAGTAGTATCGTACTTTATACTAATTTATGATTAAATCTCAATATTTAACATGTTATATTATTTTTTCACAAGTCTTATTAAAATAACACAAATATTTTGGGAGAGTTTGTCTTATTCTAAATATGTTTTTGTTAAAAGTACAATAAAAGAATCCAAAAAGTGGTATATAATTTATATAAAATGCTTAATTATTAAAAAATATATTAAAAATGATGCATACATCTTGAGTAAGTATATTTCTTTCTTGCTATCTAACTATAGTCTTACTACCTTATGATATCCTTTCGTAATGAACAATTAATATAAATTGCTTAGCCTTTTTATATTATAATTAGAGTTTGGCCAATAATATAACCAGCTCTTTGGGGATATTCTTCTTATTAATATTAGTCTATCTTATAAGTCTCATACAACTTTACATTAGAAGAGCAATAATTACAATGAAATATTTCTAATTATCCTCACTTTTGATAATAACAAAAGGAAAGAAGAAATTATTTGCAGGTAAAGTAGAAATTATGAAGAAATAGATTAAAATAATTTGTTATAAGAATGGGGATTGTTAGCACCTATGGAATGCTTTGTAATTACTAAATGCTTTTATGCTAATGACATACATGCTTTATATATTATGTCTTTTGATTATGCACATATTATAAGTTTTTTAATCATTATTTTAATCTTTTGTACTTCAAAACCTGTCATCATCAAAGTGTTTATTAAATCTCATGAGCCTAAATACAATATTTGATTTTGAAGATAATAAATCTTTAAAGTTTTTATTATAGTCATATAATATGTTTATTTAGCAAGTTTTATAGGACACACATAAGATAAGTAGACAATGATTACTTACCATGGGTGGCTTAACATGTGTCAAAATTGGTTAATCTTTATAAAGTTTCAAGGACAGACTAATAACAAGTTGCTATGCAATAATTCCAAGACTTATTATATAAGAAAAAAGTAAACTTTAATAAAGAAGACCTGAGTAATATTCCTCAATTAATTACAGAGGAAGAAAACCTATTTCTTGTTAAAAAGGTAGAGTTAGAGGAGGTCAAACAAATGGTTTCTCAACTAGATAAGAAAAATGCACTAGGGCCAAATGGGTTTAATGGCATTTTTTTTTCACAAAGTATTGGGATATCATAACATTAGATGTGCTAAAGGCTACAACTTATTTCATTTTTTGAAAGTCCAATACCAAAGGGGATTCCAAGTGTTAATTTAGTACTTATCCTAAAGACCCATAAGCCTATATTATTTCAAGAGTTTAGATTAATATTTATGTAACTTTGTTAAAACAAAATTAAGCTACTAGCCAATAGAATTCAAACAATCCTTCTAAATATTATTTTCCTGAGCAAGTTGGATTCATTAAAGGACAAAGATCATTGACAATATACTCGTTTCTTAGAAACTCATGGGTTTGCTCAATAAGAAAATTATAGGTAGAAACTACATTATTAAACTAGATATAAATAATTCTCTTGACAATTTGTCTTGAGAATTGCTCATCAAAATACTAAAAAAATTAGAATTCTCAACTTTATTCAAACTTCTGATCAATAACATCATAAGTTACTCATAATTATCCATCATAATTAATGGCTCTCCTCATTAATACTTTCAACTAGCAAGGGGTTTGAATCAAGGTAAACCAATCTCTTTATTACTCTTCTTTATCGCAATAGAGACTTTCAGTATAGTATTAAAAGAATAATTTGAGAAGAGAAAAATACTACATTATGTCATAACAAGAGGATGCCCTATAGTAACTCATCTTAGTCATGCTAATGATATTATTATCATTAGCAAAGGAGTCTTGAGATCCTTAAAATTTTTTAGAAACTTTTTTAGAAATTTTTAAAAACATGCTAGATGTGCAACTAGGCTTGCAAAAGTGCAAATTTTATGTTGCTAGAAATGTGAAGTCATTAGAGTTAAAAAGATTAGAAAGTTATTGGCCCTTAAGAAAGCCTCTCTTTCCATCACATACTTGGGGTGCCTCATTTTTTTATGGCAAAAAGAGATCATCATATGTCAACTATTTAATTGAAAAGTTGCAAAACAAGATGGTCGACTAAAAGGAAAAGCTCCTATCTAAGGGTGATAGAACATACTACTAAAATACTTACTAAACTTAATACTAGTTTATGCTTTAATGATAATAAGTCCTCTAATATAACTCATCAATAAATTAGAAAAGATTGAAATAAGTTATTGTGGAGAGACTTAGATACAATCGTAAGCATCATTGGCTAACATGGGAAATGATAGTTGTGTCATTAGAGAAAAATGGGCTAGGCATTAAGAAACTAAAAGATATCATTTTGGCATATTTAGCAAAAAGAAAATGGAAGTTATTAATTGATCAATCCCTTTGGGTTGAGTTTATGAAAGTAAAATATTTGAATGAAAATTAGAATGGGCATAAATTGGATACATAGAAGAATATGGAAAAGACCAAGAACTTAGTGTTAACTCCCACCTTCAGATCTTTTATAACCAAAAGGTATTATTAGACTCCAAACAATGATGGAGGTTTCAATCTACAATTAACTGGAATGAAATAAGAAGAGAGTACTTTAAGAAAAACTCGAGAAAAAGAATTTAGAACAAGAAATAATCCACTAAGTATTGGTATGAAGAATGTTGAACAAGCTATTGCCTTTCTTTGACGAAATGAAAAGACTCAACATCCACCTTGCATCAAAATAGCCACACTATTCTAATGAAGACTCCATTGACCATGTGTTTATAAATTGTTACTTACATAGAACATTTGGCTTTTCCATAATACAGACTTAGATATCCAAGTGTAGAAAAAACAAAAAATAAATACTCTATTTAACAATGGGTGATAGAAGATTTAAAGGAGTCTTGCTTATTGTGAAGTACTGGAAGTCATACCCCCTTCTAATATGTTAGAACATTTGGAAGGCTAGAAACAAAAAAAATTATAAGTATGTAAGTAAGAAACAAATATTATATACAACATAAATAGTTAATATTTCAAAATTTTCAAGTATTTCTCGTTTGTATAAATAATGTAAAAGTACATTATGCATGTGCATATGGGCTTACTTTTCCCTTTCAAAAAGAAGAAACTTAGATGCTGTGAAATAGTATATTGGAACCCTCCTCCTACCCTCTCGATTAAATTAAATATACATGACACAAATAAGAAAATTTATTCTATAATAAGGGGCATAATTAGAGATCATGATGATATTGTTCTACATACTTTTGTATATCTTATAGGACATGTTTCTATAATGGAAGCTTTATTGTCAAGTATTGAGAAAGGTTTATAATAGTACATTAATAATCAATACATAAATATTCATATTAAGCTTGATTGAATCTATTTAATAAAAATGGTATGAAGCTTAAGGCCACATTAGACAATTATGGATCACATACAACAAGTGAAATAATTAGCTTCTCTCTTAGTAACTTGGAATAAGACTTATAAGGAGAGAAACAAAGCAACATTTTTTCTTGAAAAAAATAATAAGAAAATTAAACAAAGCATTAAATGGGGGGACGTACTCAGTATACTAAAGAAATATAAGGTCATTAAATCTACAAAAAAAAGTAATATTTTCTTACATTTGTCTATCATACAAGACACTGAGTTTGATCATACATAGCAATCACAATGATGATACTTAAAATCAATGACTAGGAGAGAAGGCTACCTTTGCAACATACAATACATAATTTGTCATCATATCTGATGATTTTTCAATCTTGAAGGTCTTGCCTTGGGCCATAATTCATTTCATACTTCTACGTTGGTGGATTGTATTAATTCATAGATGAAACATATCACACTATTCACATTGCAACACATCGATCAATGGCATTCTCTTTTCGACTTTGTAGGATTTAGTGAGGCAACTGTTTACAACATAACTAATTGCCATGGTATGATCTAACTCGTACTACATATCATACTTAGCCATCTTCAACAAATTATTTCATTGCATTACCAACTGAGAATCTGGTGTCGATTCACTATGTCACCTAAGTATTGTTCATCTTGTCATCTCCTCATATTAGATGTAATTCCTTTCATTATGTAATGATATACACTTGGTACCCTTAAATGCAAGCATAACCATACTCATACGTCGATAGAAAGATAATTGCATTGAACAAGTATGTATGCTAACTTTCGCCTAGCTTTGTTTGTAAAAGTACAAAAATGAATTCTTTGTAGGCTCAAACTAATACGTTAGAGGTTCCATGTTTGGAGAAATAATCTATTTCCCTTTGTGATCATATGTTTGATTGTTTTTTTGGTGTCAAACATTAGTTGCCAAATGCAGCGTTGTACTAATTTCTCTTTAATATATTAATATATAATTTATAAAACAAAGATATGGAGAATGAAAGAGAAACTCTAATAGTGTGCATGAGTCTAAATCTTTTGGAAAAGAGATGATCACTTTCTATAGACTTTTATTAAAATGTTGATTTAATGTTTACATAATTATTATGAAATTGTATACACATATACATTTGCATTCATATATATCATATTTAGGATTTTATTTTATAGCAAATTGCATGACTAGGCAAATCGTATTGATAACATTCATGCAAGTGTGAATATGTGGAACTCATTGATAATGTTTTGATTAAGAATTTCATATTATAATAAAATTGATATTGGAAAGGATAAGGAAAATGTTTTGACTATAAAATTTTATAAATCTGTGAATGAATCCTAAGTTTAAATAGACTTAACCTATAAAATTCACAAAGTTAATATTGATTAATTTGAATGCATCAAAATTTAAAAGTTATATATGTACTTAGAATGTATCATTTTAAATCTTAATAATCCTAAAACTACTATAACAATCATAGTGTAGTGGAATCTATGATATTAGGCTCATGCTTGCAGCATCACATGCCCTACAAGCTACACCACACTATGCTACTTGACTGTGCAATGCATTTTGTGATAGCATATGTTGTCCTACTATGCATACAAGTTGTCACATGCATTGGGTATAATACCTAGTTTAACCAAAAATTAAAATTTTGACATAGCTATTGAGACAGTCATTAGAGATATTTTAGGATCCTTTGCTTATAAATAAGCCTTCAAATATTAAGAATAGATGATTGATCTTTTCAAATCCTTTCTAAACCGTTCATGAGCTTTATTTCTTTATATTATGCTCTATAGAGGTGATTGTTAGGATATTGCATCAAAATCAATCAGGGATAATTCAAATGCATGCAAGAGGAAGTTTACAAACTATTCAACACTTGTATTCTCTCATTAAGTGCTTCTAGATTTTCTATGTTATGCACATATGTTCATCTCACAAGCTCTTGGATATATTTGATAATACTCTTACCAAGTCTTTAAGTGAACTTTTATTCTTACTTTTTATACCTTTTTGGGTCATTGTACTTGATCCTTTTGGATCAATTTTGTTTAGTCTTTTCATTATATTTTATAGGGTCTTTTGGCCTAATATTATTAGTTTTTTAAACTTAATGAATTGAAATATCTTTTTAACTCAATGTGTGAGTTTTTTTCTATCTACTTGTACAAAAAGGTTTTGATAGAGTAAACTAATCTTGGAGTCAAAGATGGATGTGGATCTAAGTTTTTAGATTAAATAACTTGAAAATATTAATATATTTATTTTATCACACTTCACACAACAAGCCTTAAAAATTAAGAGTTGTAAAAAACAATTCAATAGTAATTATATTAAAAACGTTTTCATAATTCATACTCTTGGTTTATTAACTTAGCAAAAAGCTATAATTCACTCTCTATTGCATCGACATCCTAGTACTTATATTATACCATTGAAGATGATGATCATAAAACCAAGTTTTTTTTTATTACTAATGAATATTTGAGGTTTTTGTGTATGCAAATTTAGATAATAAAAGCAATGAATGTTTTGGAGCCTATTTCATGTAACTTGGAATTAAATGAAGTTTGAAGACCTTTGTCCAACTACAAGCTAAACTATCAGATCTTGGAGTCATGAAGCAAAGCTCTTAGTGGTGTGGCTAAGTGACTTAAAGCTAATCATTTACTACATGTAAAATGATTAGATTGTTAAATCCTCTCCTTTATATAATATGACATATTATGATTACATTTCATTCATACTCATGCATTCACTCAAGTTATTATCAATCTAAATTTAACACTCATATAGATCTTACTAGATAACATCAAGATGTTTACGTTAATAAAATTAATCTTGAAATAAGTTGAAGTCTCATTATCTTAAGATTGTACAATGTGATGGTTAATATTGTACTTGTATAATCTATGTTCAGACTTATGATAATAGCTAAGTTTAAAGTTTATCATTTCATCGCATAAGTATGTTGTCCATTATATAAGTGCAACTATTGTCTTAGTTATACTAGTGCGCAAGCTCGATTGTATAAGGTATCATTATTATACGTGTCTTATTCATAAAGTTGAATACTTCATTAGCACCGTAAGAGTATACATCCTTCTTTATATGAATACATCATTTATTTCCCCTTAAAACCTTATCATATATAAGTCATGTTGTGGTCAAACATATATGGTCTACTTACCATACCAATACAATAATATGATGTGGTATACAAAATTCAAGCTTTGTAGTGTTTACAATTACCTATATTGTACAATATAAAGTAATGTATTATAACTTTATGATTCATTTCACCTTACATATAGCACTAAAAGACTTAAGATAAAAATTGCTTAATCATATCATATGAATATGATATATGTATCATATAACTACAATCATTATCTTATATCACTCAATATTATTGTTCTACATTAACATATGATGAAGAGCCATGTAGTAATTAATTAAAAAGATTTAAAATAAAAACTACATAATGCTTTTATAAGTTAACTATTTCATGATCATACAATAGTTGATCCTTATACAATCACATTGTATAAGATTTTTTCATGAGCTCGACTCTAGTAAAATATAATATCATATAATGACAATCTATTAAGACTTGTATAATCAATTTGAACAATAAAAATGAATTACATTATACTTGTATTATCTAAATGATCGTATCGTATGATGTTTTTAGAACTTATGTAATATAGTAAGAATATGAGTCATGTAGTATGAAGACATCCTTGTATGATAATCCCACAGTAACTATATTAAGCTAGTGATATAGTGGCGCAATCTCAACCTTTTGCATATTGTCATTGTATGATCCCTATGTCGTACCAGTATGATCAATTGCCATAATTATAAGGTCTAGTTTTATCACTTCATGAAAATCATTATATCTATTATGGTAATATCATAAAGATTCTATCATAACATATAAACACATGTTTTAAGAATAAGCCAACAAAAGTGTAAGTTGCAAGGTTATTAGTTAACTATTACACAACATTCTTTTCATACTGTTGTGCACTTATGCAAGACTAATATTCCTCTAATTCAATTAATATAACATTAATCTTGTGGTATTCATTAGTAACATCTTTTTTATTACTTATAATTGCTATGGAAAGCAATAGTCATGTTTGTAATCCTCTACTACCAAAAAATGAACTATAACACATGGATCCCTTCCTCAGTCCAAATTAAAAAAAAATGTATCATGAAGGGATTTGATAGAAATGATTTCTTACTTAGAATTTATTATATTTCAATATTACATTATATTAAAATATTCAATATATATAAATATTAATCTTGTGGCATTCATTAGTAACATCTTTTTTATTACATATAGTTGCTGTCACTATTTTCTAAAGAGTTTGAGGTATAAGTTATCGTGTATATTACTTAAAATATTATAAATCTTCTTATATTAGTTATAGAAATAGTTTTAATCAATTGGATTATTTGTGGTCTAATATTATAAGCTCAATGGAGCAGTGCTTGATTAGGTTGTCATCGAGATGTTGTAAGAGTTTGAGGCCTGCTCGCTAATTGAAAAAAGACAGAAGTTCAATAGAAGCCTGGTTGGGTCAACTAGGGGTAGATGTAGGTCAAGTATGTGTGTCCATACCACTCGAAATTTATGTGTGCTTTTTATTTGTTTTTTTACCTTCTTACTTGCAATTTAATCTATAATTAAGTGTTTTAAAAGTGAAGCTACGAAATCACGATTGTTAGTATCACACATTATCACTAATGAATCTGTGATGACTTGGGTTTCGAAAATTAAAGCATTAGTAAATGTGTAGGAGCATATCCATAAAAAGCACCTATCAAGGCAAATATTAGCTTATGAGTTTTGCTTATAGCTCACTTGACAAAAATTACATTTATAAGAGAATATGGTCCTTAACCTAATTATAATGGTAATAATGTTTGGTTATAAATGCTATGAAGTTAGTTAAACCATTATTATACTCACTTATGTAACAAATGTTATCACGTTTGGATGACCTATAGAAGATGAGAAAGCATAAATCAATGTTTCCTTCATTTATAAGTTGAATAACTAATGAAATATATTGATTAACATTAAGAATCAAGGGTAAAACAAACTTTAGTTTCATAAGTTTATTAAATAAGAAATAGAAGTGAACTTACAAAAAAATTCAAAATTATAATTGGTTAGATAGGTACAATCCTACAAGTACACTGCATTAACAACTTAGATCTTATAAATTCAAGCATTATTAATTATCGTATGAGAATGATTGTCTCTTAACTAAAACAAGTATGGTATGATATCTTCTCTAACACAAGTATCTTTAAGCCAACATAAAGTTAGATTAGTATGACAATATGTTAGACCAATATGATCCAAAGATAACCCAATCTTTAGTTTAAAGTGTTTTATAGTTTGTACTCACATGATTAGAATATTATACGCATATGACATCATTTAATAAGCAAGAGTAATCCTCAATCCATTATGCATGATTATATCACAACAATAATACAAACTACATAAGTAAATATAATATTGAATCAAACTAGTTTGAATATTGAATTAAAATACTATAATTGTTATCAATTGAGTAGACGATAAGAAAAATATCACTAAGACACGCATGATTATCTAATCAATCACGTATGATGATTATATCACTAATAATCTACACTAATATTTAAATACATATCCTGAATCATTTTTATTACCTATTCATTCATACAAGTTTTTCATTTATATAAATAATGTTATCAAGTAAGATATCTCATCAAAAAACTTAATTGAGTGTGAAACGAAAAACGAATCATCCTAAATGGTATTTAATGATGATCCTTCATAATGATTAATTTTGAACTAATTTTAATAGTCACAAAAGACTTATTTATATCTGATTCACTTCCTTTGTTCCTAATCCTTTGCAATCAAGTATCAACTTAGTCATGCTCCAAGTAATTCTTGTAAACCAAAAGAAATTTAGTACATAGCTTAGGTTGTGAACTATGCAAGCTATTGTAATAATGCAGCAATCTTGTGTTCTTATCATCATGACTAAGTGGTCACGCACAAAGAAATCAACTCTAAAGAAATCACAATTTTAGCTAGTTATGTGCTTGACGAAATATTTTTAGAACTAAAAATGATATGAAAGCTTAAGAACAAAATCAAAGATTGTAAGACTAACGTTCCTAAACCTTTAAATGTTGAATTAGAACTTAGTCCTTGTGGTCTGATTCTCTTTTATTTTGTTGAAATTGGACTTAAGTATGCACTTCAATTATGGCAACTATTCATTTAAAGTATGATAAAATACTTGTATGCAAATTTGGAGATTAGTGAGCATTTTAGTGTAGCCAAGTCATATTTGTGCATCACAGTTTAGTAGTAACCAAACACAGCCATGTAATATATGCAAAATAATAAAAATACACTTCCCAAAATGAATAAATCAGATGAGCGTACGCAGTATATCTATAATCATGACTTAGTCAAGAAGAATTACACTACTAGTTAAGAACAAAACCATAACTACAGCGTTGTCAAGCAAAATTGAAAGAGAAACAAATATTATAAGGTGACTTAAAAAAACTTGGGCACTATGATGTGATATGCTGTCGATTAAACATTGATGAGTTTCTTGAAACCAAATCACTGCAGGCATGTCAATAAAGCATAATGGCATAAACAATGTCAATATAAAAACAGTAATAATGATTTCTTGGGTAACAACATCCATTTAACAAAAGTTGACTATAAAAGTTTCAGCTAACCAAACAAGACATTTCAATCTTTCTTCATTTCCTTCCATTCAAATTCTAATAATCCAACTAAACCTAGTTTTTTGCTGGACAACTCCAAAAGATAAAATAACAGCACAGCACAAGACAGCAAGTTCAACTAGTACAAGTATCCATACTTATTTTTCATCAAGCCAATTTCTGCACCTCTCCTTGGGCATTAAGCCAGCATTCAGCGATCTCCAGATTCGACAGAGTGTTCGCGATCGGATCTCACCTGCAATTGGTTCAAAGGTATCAAAACATGAGATTAATCAGAGAATCAAAACACACAAGATGCAGCAACAAGATTGTACAGGAGATGTTGATCTTGATAAGCTCCTGCGAACGGGAACAGGGCTCTCTTTATTGTTTCTGTCAGGGGGCTGTGCAATTACAACATTAGTAGAAGAAAGGATAAGTAGTTCAATAGAAAGAAAGACAAGTATCACAGCTATAGGAAAAATTCTATAATCCTTTCGAGCTTTGACTCACAGAATTTACCGGAGATCTGGATCTTGAACGGGATCTGCAAAAAGTTCCACAAACAGCTGAATTCAATATCCAGTATGTACCCTTAAGTCCTTGATCCAAAATCCTCGACGCCTCTTCCACGTCAAAGAATACCAGAGAAAAGAAAATCTCAAAAAAAAACATATCAGCTTTCTATCTGTTTGACTGATATAACTACTATGTTGATGAGAAATTTTATTGGTCGAGATTGCAGTTTACACAACAGAAATCATAGAGATATTTAACATGGAGTAAATGAGAAGAAGCATTTATCCGGTTGTACCAAACAAGATCCCCATCCAGAATCCAGCACGCAATTCCTACTATTATTTGCCAATGAAGACGTTGGTACAAGTCCAGCTTCCAATTAAAGCTCGTCTGGGTATTTGTTTGCAACCAATTCCATCCCTCTTGGCTAATGTACATCATGGCAAGCATAAAAAATCAAAAACGCCTATTAGGTGTCCCATAGCTGCCCTCTTATGGAAGTTCTTTTTTATTTTACCTCAAACAAACAAAATATTTGTAGTGACTTGCACAGCATCCAACGAAGTTCCTAACATGCAATCCCCAAATCGCCGCATAAGCCCACATCTAGAAAACAAATAAACCAACTTTAAAAAGTCATGATGCTGAGATGCATGCAATGTTCTTAATCATGGTTACCGATGCTTCCAAAGCGAAAACGACCAAGGAAACATAGCACAGCTAGGCACAAGAATTCATCGCATTCAAGTCCCTAATCACTTGCTATCAAGGGAATGGATTCAAGCAGGAAATGCAACCTAAGATGAAAGGTGAAGATACATCATATGCTTTCAGAGTAATACAGAAGTTTAAGAGATTACGACAATAAAGAATAAGTTAACCACAAAAGTTAATAAACATTTTGTACACAGGTGTGCAAAGGTGATTTTATACAAGTTCCAATTGATGTAAAGCTACCAGTTAAGAAACCATTTTAAACTTTTAATCAATGCAACTGCCCAACTTGCACCAGGATGAAGTAGCCAAGAATTTGCTTGCATGCACATTGTTAATGAACTAATTAATTCAATTTCTAGTCAACTCAAAAAGGTTAAAAAACTACTACATTAAGAAACAGAGTTTCTATAATTACAATTGTATTAGTTTTAATCATACAAGCTTTCACTTCTCACAAGAAAAGTTCACAACAGTAAAGCACCCCTGCTCTTATCTTGGCACAACCTATTATAGCATGCCCACTCACATCAAAATATTTAAGTTTAAATATAGATTACAAACTAACTCAATTTCCAATCAACTCAAGAAGCAAAATCTTTCAATTTAAGACAAATCAGTATCAGCAATTGTATTTTAGAAGTTCTAAATACAATAGTTCAAAATCTAAAAGTGACTACCAGGATTATGTTTCAGCATCCGTTTTGTTTTCATTAGAACAGCTTAAGACACTTCTAGTAATTTTGGTCTAGATTTCAATTATTTTTTATTTTACCTTAAAATTTAGAAAAGCACAACTTAAACAGAAAATATAACAATTAACAGCATCAAACAATCTTACATTAATTATGACTAATATATTTATTAATTGAAATTCAATAATAACAAATTATAAACACAAACCATAACTAATTGATCGATTACAATAGGACCATTGACTTGATGGTCCAACTCCAACCCTACTAAGTTGAACGGCGTCACAAATTGATGTTTTAAAAAAACATTGGCCTAGAATACTAAACATAATCAGCACTTTAGCTACTTTCAGTTCATCAAAACAACCTGAAAACCAATTTTTTCAATCAATTTAAAATTGATGCAAAAAAAACCAATTTGAAGAGAATAAGACAGGCCAGTTTTGAGCGCATACCATGGTTACTATTCCTACAAGTACAAATAGGGTAGTATTTCACAATTCTATAAGTTTAAGGAAATCGAAGAATCCACAAAAAGTAAAGGCATCATAATTCGTCATTGGACAAACACCAGTTGCTACATAAACCATAAATTTAAATCCCTAAAGAACTGAGATAAGTAGAACCAAACAGCAGTGATGGAAAAGAAAAAACAGAGATCATACCCTGAAAGAGACCGCTCTTTGGAGTGTGAACGAGATCGAGAGGAAGCAGATCTTGAACGAGATTTATGCGTTGGTTTGGCTTTCGGAGATTTACTATACCCATGTAAAGCACATTAACCCACCAATCAAATCAACTCTTTCAACATTTCAACCAAAGTAAATATGGACAAACCTTCTGCTATGACTATAACTTCTGCTCCGGCTAGGACTTTTGGAGTACGAACGGCTACGACTACGGCTTCTAGACATGCTTCGCTTAGGGTCATATTCTCGTACCTGTAGCAAAAAATATGACAGCAATGTAAGTAAATGCATCACAAGACAAATATTTCTAGTGAAAGTACAAACCCTTATATATGCCCTAGAGAAAGCATTTCTGAACTCAGAATCATCCAGTTTCCGAATCTGAATAAAAAATAAATTGTTAAAAAATCTAAAAAATAGAGGAAAAAAAGAATAAAAGCATGTTTGTGTGGTCGACTTACAGCATACTTCATATCATCATAGTTTGTATAATCAACAATGCCCGTAGTGCCTATACAAAGAATACATGACTTTTATTAATGTTACAGTAAGAACTTGCTCACCAAAAGGATACCCTATGTATCTTGTCACAAAGGAATATGATAAGGGGCTTTGGAATAAAGAGGAGCTAGTGTAGCAAGGGAAATATTTTGCAGAAAGGAAATTACAAAGAAAAAGAAAAGACACTGAAAGGTGTGCATAGAAGTGCTCAACTATAATTCTTTCAATTACAAAACACAGGAGCAGGGTTACTGTTATAAAAGAGGGGGATAAAAAAAATAATCAATATTTTTGCAGAGCGAAAGGACTTCAAACAAAACAAAAGAAATCAATTACACTACTGAAACAGAGTAAAAAATGAATCAGAAAAGAGATTATTAAATGAAAGTCAACACTATGTATTTATTAGATTTTCTTTGCACATTTCATATAATCCAAAAATCCTAGCAGCACAAATGCCTGCTCAAAATAAAGTTCAGCTTAAGAAGAAACTAAGAAATTGGTAGTTACAAGAAAGAAAAGTAGAAGACAACACAGAACAAAAGACGCTTCCAAAATCCAGAACATTTCAACACCAAAACAATGCTGTTGCACATACACCTGTATGCGGGAAAAACAAAACCTTGCAGGTGGAACCAAAATTTAAAAAATATATAAATAACAATTGAGTCATTTTACATTTTTTAAGAGAAGTTTGGACAATGGTTTTATGTTTTTTATCCCATTTTTACTTGTGTTACATCAACCTTTGCACATTTTCTAACAAATTTAGCTCTTTCTATCCATTGTTTTCTGTATCCCTTCCATATCCCATTTTTACTTGTCTTACCTCAGCCTTTGCACATTTTCTAAGATCAAGCTCTTTCTATCCATTGTTTTCTGTATCCCTGATTGAACCCATCTTCAGCCCTATGTTGTTAATAGTCAGATTATCTTACTCTTTTCCACTTAACTTATGTTCAATAGAAGCTCTTATAATTGATTCTAAAACACACATTCCTAGTTGCATAACATTTATCATTTCATCAATCCCTCCATTGGTCATCACAATTTGTCAAGTATTAGCACTTTACACAAGAATAACATGCCACTTTTGATTGCTTAATAACCTAATTGTCAAAATGCCATTTCACAGCTATAGTATTTCTCTAGTATTTTTCGTTTATCAACACTTCCTCTTCCACATTATCACTCTACCAAGTTCTCCAGTACAAGACCAACCTAACTTCTCCTGAAACAGTATTATAGAAGTGCCAGAACACTGTAGGACTTTTCTTGATGTTGACAATTTTCTTCTATACCTGAGCGTGCATTCATTAGTACTATTCTGTTAGATGCTTACCCAGCAAGCCACTAAAAATGGAAGAGAGGCATGCACATTGTTTACTTCTATTATGCATTTCTCATACAAGGGGGAATTTGTGAAATTCACTATGTTTAGCACATGGGGAAAAAGAAACAAAACAGTAGAGAAACAGTACAGGTTTAAGTGAAATTGAAATTTCAGGTAAAATATCTCACCTCCCCCTTCACGAAAAACCTGGGAAAAACAAACATCACCAGCTCGACGCATGTGATCCTGGTGATGAAGGTGATATTTCAATGAGACTAATACCCACGAAAAATGTGTAATAGAATTATCAATTAGACTACAAAAAGAGAAAAATATAACCTTCAAGTCTTGCCAAGATGCAGAAGAAGGTAAACCAGTAACAAGAACTGCCAAAAAAAGTTATTTGATAGCCAAGAAGGACAGCAAACAAGTTACATGCCAAACCAAGATGGATGAAATGCAAAATTACGAACTTAAGAGCTTTTATCAACACAAACCTCGATAATCTGAACGTCTAGAAACACCACGGCTACCACTATAACTGCTATGGCGGTCATATGTTGATGAGTGACCTCTACCACCATGTGCTAGTTCCACCTATAACAACATAATAGTGAGAGGAAGAAATGGCATATCAAGTTATACTAAAACATTATGCATGAGGTGAGACCCGTAATCTGTGACCATCAAAATTGCACCCATCACGGCCACGAATAGCATCTTCGGCATCCCGTACATCATCAAACTAACAAAAGTGACGTAATCGCGTTCATTACAATACAACAGTTAGAACTACTAGTTAGATAAATATAGAATGCACTGTCTAAAATATTAAGACACATGGTGCCAATACTGATATTTGCATTTAATTGACCATTACCTCAACAAAAGCATAACCTGGAGGTCTCGGAGGAATCTTCAGATCAATGTCAACAATACGACCATACTGCAAGACCATGAATAACACCATCACAAACCAAGTATGCTAACCAACAACATTAACAGCTTGCACTGATGTTGCAAACAAGTATCAAAGGAAAAAGTTAGACTCATTTAAGATGGAGTTTAATGCAAGATCAGCGGTTTGTTTGGTATAATGCAGTTGTCAAAAATATCACATTTTTGAAAGAACAGATACCTAAAATTTCTATTTTAATTCAGCACAAGATATTTTTCTTTTCTAAAACAAAATAGTACTATCCTAGTTGTTTCATTATAAAAAAATTCCACATAAGTTCTATCGAACAAAACATAATTTTTGAAATAGATGTCCAACTTAAATAGCTTGATAACGAAAAATAATATCAGTCATGCACCAACTTCGGCAAAACCATAAGGATTCAAAAAGAGTTTGACTCATTTTATGATTTAATTCAACAAGTCAGTAAATGAAATAGGGGCTCAAAATAAAATTGTTTGTCATATACATACATACATATATATAGTTATAAATAGATACATCCTCAAGTTTGCTAAACACGCAAGCATTCATCAGTAGGTAGTCCAAAACTTGCTACTGAACATGTGATCACATTTTTCTTGAGGAATCCAATAGAGTTTGATATATTATAAGCCAACAAGGATGGATGGGATCAACACCTTGCTCTTAATGCCTCGTCCAAGGTGTGTCATATGTCTTGTTCACCTTGGTGAAATCTATCAGGAAGTTGGTATCAATGGCAACATGGTTGATGGAGACTTTGATAGCTAGTCATATATAAGCAAATAACACTTGCACTAGTCTTAACTATTGGTTTGTGACAACTAAGCCAATCCCACCAAGTTGTGTTTCTCATCTAAATTTTTTCCAAGTGTCTTTCACTTATTAAAACTAATAGCAACAATTGTAGGATAAGTACATGGCTTGACATTTCTAGACCAATAGAAAAGGACGTGGAATTCACCAATGAAACACTTCATTATAAAGATGGCAATTTGTTCAGATTTTTAACATGTAATTGTAAGTATGATTCTATTTAGACACACAAACTTGAGCACAATACAAAGAGAAAAATAAAAAAGCTAATTAAAATTTCAGTTTAGGCCTCTCTAACATGTTAAGAACTCTATTTTGTCATCCAACATATCCTTTCTATAGAGTCAAATAAATAAGTCACGTGCATGAAGCACAAAATGCATACAGTTCATGGATGGAGGGCACAAAAAAACTAATAATATGGCTGCAATGTTTGCTTTTGCAAGGTAACTAATATTCTTCTATGCATGAATGTTTTAGTTCACCACTTCTAGGAGCCTTGGGAAGGTGATTTAAGCACAGGTGCCCAGAATAAGCTTTAAAATGGATCTCAACTGAAGGAGATCGAGATAAGAGGGGGACAAATAGTGGGAAGGAAGGTGGAAACAGAAATAGCTTAACAAAAGCAGCTTGGTTTTATGCTTCAAAACAAGAAACTCCTAATGCAGGATAACACAACAGAAATTATAATCTCACATATGGGGGTGGTTGTAGAGACCTTTTTATCCTTTACACCCTTTAACATATAAACACTAATCATTAAAATTCAATTATGTAAGGTCGCTTACTACTGATGTTGCTATGCACTTTTAGATCTTTGCCTTTTCTTTCATCTAAAGGTGGATATTCAACAAAAAAGAAATCAGAATCTTATATGTCAGGTTATTATAGAAACCATTTTTCTCCTTTACACTATCAAATAAAACATTATTCATTAAATCCCAATTACATATGGTCTCCTACTACTGAGTGTACAATACATTTTTAGATTTTCCTCTTTCCCCTTTTATACAGACAAAATCTAACAATTACCTAACGCTAACTAGAGCACTTATTGCTTTGTGTTTCAAATGTTTAATTTATCTAAGAAAATTCTCTCTTAACTTATTATGAACTAAAGCTACCCCAAGTTTCTCTCCAATATATTCATCACTATCCTACCCTTTTTTGTACAGTTTATTTCATATAAAGTAGCAGTTCTACAAATTTTATATTTCTTTGTCATGTATCCATACACAATGAAATAAACATCTAAGTTTTTATTCCAAATTAGCAACAAGAAGGTGATGATTCTGAATTAACCAAGAATACGGTTTCTACATTACATAAAATAGACGTATAATTGAAATCTGTTCAACAATTATGTCTAGCAACTTGTGTGGCACATCCAGGACTGAGAATTGTCCTTCGAAAAGAGAAGGTTTGCATTCATTCACCATCTCATTTCTCAGTTCAACTCTGCATTTCAATATTTTTCCATCAACAACATCACGCCTTTCCTCTCAATATTTGCAGGCTCTCATCATTTTGCTTTTATCTACCCTTCCTATAATTTCGACAGGAAGATGTAAAGTATTTAATTGATCGTGACAATTGAGGCAAGTGTGCATCAAGGGCTCTCATTCGATATATTATGTAAGGCAATGAAAAGAACACATTAAAAATATGAAATTAAGAAGAATGATTTCATCATTCAATTGTGACAAAGCATTCCAAAACCAGAACAGGTCACCTAAAGAATGAAACGCATCCAAAAAAAATTTGGCGATGAATTGAATTAACTTCTAAGTAACATGTACCATCCAACACACACAAAGCCCAAGCAGCTAACTTTCGTTCAAAATAAGACATACTTAAGGAACCTTAGGAAAACAAATTGTTAACAAGAGCTCCCTACAAGAATTTATGAAGCCTAAAAAACTGTTTACTGCTCCTAAGGTCTCATCAGAGCAGTAACATTGTAGAATGATTGTTTCTCGATAAGTTAAAAAAGCAGCAACTTGAAAAGTTTATTTTTCATGTCATGAAGATAAACTTTTGATAAAATCTAACTTAAAATCATAACAAAATACTGTTAATGTAATCAACAGAGAAACTAAAAACATGTACTAATGTAACAAAAACTTCTAAAATGACCTTGTAGAACAAATCTTCCACTTCCCTCTCCCGAACGTCACCGGGTAGATTGCCAACGTAGATAGTACGGCTTTCACGGCCACTCATATTTCCTGTAATCTCACAGAAGAAGATCTAACATGTAAAATACGTCGGCATCAGGACCCTACAACAAATTAAGGGTTTCTACCGAAGAAAAAAGTGTAAAACATGCTGCTTTGAGGGCAAATCAGGCAGAAGAAAAGAATACAAAAATTGAAAACGAAGAAAAAAGGCGAAGGACATACCAATTTCTCGAAGTATTCGAAAGGATTCCGGAGCGAAACTTCTAGTCGAGGTTGAAGGGAATCAGGGTTCTTCAAGAATTTGATTTCTTTAGATCGCGCATTAGGGTTGCAATATATGCCGCCACGAGGGTTCGGTGCCGAATGCTTAAAAATCGCGTGCTTAAATCCTCGAAAAAATTATATATAATAAATATAGCACATAAAATGTGCTTTACACTTTAAATAGAAAATCCAGCTTGTTTGCTGTTGTTGCAAATGTAGCGTTGAATTCATTTTCGAAGAGGATACATAAAATTTAAATTCTTGTATAATTCTTAGTTTTCATTAAAAAAAAAACTCTCGAATCTTGGTTACATAAAAATCTATATAATTATATATTACTTTCAATTTGATTCTTATTTAAAAATTGTTGACCAAAAAAAGTTGACTTATATGTACAATCAGATTTTTCACTACGTGTTCTTGATTTTTGTTGAAAAGATATAGATTATGAATTAGTTCATGATATATAATTCATATAAAAAAATTTGTTCTTTAGGCAATTCATTCTCTTACAAAGTGTCAATAAAAATATTATTTCAAAAAAATAGCATGAGTAAATTTAATTTTACAGATTTTAATTACATTGTTTTTATAACTTACCATTAAAATATAAGCTATAATCTAATAAACATAAAATTTTGATTATAAACTTTGGGCCACTATACTATAGTCATGACTTATGATTGTAAAGGCAATAACTATATTGTTATTGAGACATCTAGTGATATCTTGAATTCAAATAAAAAATGATTTTAATTAATTAACTCTCTTAGTACTTTTATATGGTTGATAAATATGTTCTTATATTTTTTATTAAAAAAAAAATCTTATAATACATAATTTGTCATACCTTACTAGTTTCATCATTCAATTATCATCAATTATTCAATAAAACATAAGAAAATAAAATACTTAAGTGTATTGAGTACACTATAGTTCAACCATTGGATGAGAGTGATAATGAAATTTAGGTTTAAATTACATTTTTCATTCATAAGCTTAGGATAAACCCTATCAAGCCCATTATATAATTATGGTCATATTCATTCTCAAATCATAATCACATTCTGGTTCCAAAAAAATATTTACAATTTGTTTTTCTTTATTTTCATTACTTTTAAGTATTCACATCATTTTTACAAAAGATGTTACATTATATATGCAATATCATTCAATATCTATCAAAATGTCATAATCTCAAAAACAAAAACACCTTTAAAGTTGTTATAAGAAGAGCTATTAAGTTGTTCTAAGTGCTATCAATATCCTTAGTTCGTTTTATGGTAGAATTACGATCTATAATATAAACAAGTGATAAATTATACATAGCTCAATTGATAAATTATTGTCTACAAATAATATTTTAAAATATAAGCAATAATAATAAAGTCTATAATAAAAAATAGTAACAAATGAGATGACATTTGTGTGATAATATACAAAATTATTGGAGTATACAATAACATATGTCAAAACATGTAATAATATATGATCATAAATACATAAAACATATGAAACACTTAATCATGGATAGTTGCATAGATGCTCTCAACATCATTGTCCAGCAGGAACCCTCCCTCAAATTGCTTGTAACCCATAGTTGGGTCCCCCCACTGGATGGATAAAAATGAATTGTGACGCTGCTATCGGGGAGGTGGTGAGGGATTTCATAGGGAAGTCACTCCTGATGGTTGGTAAGAGGGTTTTCTCTTAGGCTGTTGAAGCTATGGAGGTTCAGATAATGCTAGAGGCCCTTAACCTGCTAAGGGATACTCTTTCCCAATTTTATGCTGTGGAGATTCAGACAGATTCAATGTTGGTGCTACAGGAGGTCTGCAAGTTCATATCTTACCCTCTTGGGATGGGCCATTTTGCTGACACTATCGAGTATGCAAGGTACCTGGATGCACACAGACTTTCCCACATCAATAGAGAGGGGAATGCGCCTACTGACTGGGGTGGCGTGCACTGCATGTTGTAATGAGTTTGTCTAGGAGAGGAGGACTCCCTCTCTAAGCCTCTCATTAAACTTATGCTGTTAGATTTCATGTTTCATCCTCCACGAGGATCATACATGAGAATCCTTTTGTATGGCTTATGCATCCTTTTGATTCGAAAAAAAACATCATATTCACTTCTATCCATTTCTTTTCACATCAAAATCCCTCTTCTTTTTCATTGTTTATCTAAATCTCCTCTTTTTTGTCTTTTTTCTTATTACTTCTATATATAATATTTTCCAATAACTCAAAAGAATATGATTTTCTTTTAATATTTCTTGTGTCCCTCATTTGTCTCATATAGTATTTTTTTATAGTTACTCTTTCTTTTCCTTTATTTTTTTGCAAATTAATAAATTTTTATTCATCTTATGCATTCTTTTTTTATGTTTCATAGATCATAAAACGATCTCAATTTTAGGATATAGGTATATATTTTCTTTATTTTTTTACTTTTCTTCTTTCACAAGAACTTATAGTCTTTTTTTTTCTTTTTTCCCACAAGGACTCATAACCTTTTTCTTTCTTTCTTATCTTTTTTTCTTCAAAGACTTAGTTTTTCTTTTTTTTATTTCTTTTCTTTCTTTTACTTCTTTTGTTTCTTTCTTTTTTTTTCTTTTTCAAAAAGGCCTACAATCCTTTTCTTTTGTTTCATTGCCATGTAGTCATATTATTCCCCATGTTAGTGATATCATTTTTATTTTTATTTGGTATTTTACAACAATGAAGAAAACCTTTCTTTCATCTTGTATTAGAATATAATTATATCTTAACATTTCTAGAATCATAAATGATATAAGAACCATTATAAAATGCATCTATCATACCATATGCCAATAACACATCTATTTTATAATAAAATTAAAATCACAACATCTATTTTATTGTCTTATTTTCTTGTTTTCATCACTTTACCCTCCATTTTTCATTTTTTTATGTTATTTTATAGTAATAAAAAATTAGATATTTCATGCCTATTATTATCACTAGGTATATAATTAAAGATGTTATGAATAATATGCATGTTATTAGAATATAAATAAAATAAAATTTCAATTCCATGTGAAAAGAATTAGGCAGACCATTATAAGAAGTGAATTATGTGTTTGTGAATTCTTTAGATAAAAATGTTTTGCAACAATTATTCAACCAATTGAATTTTTTAAATCTTTCTTTAGATTTGTAAGTATGTTATTACTAATGAGAAAAAAGTAAAACAAATAAAGAATTCACATAGTAATTTCAAGTGATTTGAACACCAACATAAGTTTACATCTACTTTCGGTTGACCCAACCAAGCTTTCATTAAACTAACATGATTTGACACACGATGATTAGGCTATAAACCCTCATAATAACTCGATTAATGACAAATCAACAACAGCTCCAATGAGCTTACGTTCATTACTCAACAATGACAATAATTTGAATGAATTACAACATCTATAATAAAAAAGTATATCTCTTTAGAAAACTTTATAGCAATTTATAGCTTGAAACCTCTATGACAAAAATGTCACAATATCTAAATGTAAAGTGAATATATTATCAAACTTCGAGTCAATAAGAAGGTCTTTAAAGCTCACACAACACAGCTTCCATAATGTTTTGTAGATTAAGCAAGAAGTCCTTCAGAAGATGTAGCAATGCTTTCGTTAATCCATTTTAAGCTAGAAAAGTACTTTTACTTATATCCTTAATTAGTCTATTATTGTTTAAAGTAATTCCAATCGCTTAATTTATATTCTTGAAGTGATTAAACTAACAGTTACTAATTTCGATGACCATTCAAACAAATATGGTTAATAGGTTATATTGTGGTGATAGATAGATAAACCTAACCACCCTGATGAATCTTCTATTCGATCTTTACTTTTTAGTTACATAAGTTTATCATATAATTATAACACTAATTAACATATTATATAATGTAGAATTTTAATATATTTTTTTGGTTACAATTACAATACTAATGAATGTATTGTATGATGTAGAACTTCAATAAATTTTTTTGGTTTTTAAACCTTTGTATTAAATGATTACTAAGGTCATACATGTAGGATGTGTTTATTATATAAGATTAAGATAGTCGTATGAGTCCAATAAGTGGACCACCATTATATGAATAATTGTTTTCACAGAATGAGTAAGCTCCTAGGTTTCTGTATGTAATAATCAAATAATGTTTTAGTTGACATATTACAACTTAATAGAAAGATCATACTCATATAATAAATAATTTTATATTTGTATTAAATATTATAAAATTTTTATCCCAAATATTTTAAAGTATTTGTGATGTAGAAGCATCTTATCCTACATCAATTTTTGAATAGAAATAAATTATATAATTATGATATACTATTTTATATTGTATGATATAAAAGTTATGAGAATACACATAACAACAATTGGACTCATACATGAATGATATTATGTACGATCAACCAATAATTGGTCATTTTAGGTTAAATGAAAGGCCATACAAGTATGATGAAAAAAACTAAGTGTGCAAGAACCTAAATCGTACAAGGATAATAATAGTTATTATATTGTACAATCATAAGGCAGTAAAAAGCAACACATTGTTTTAACATTAATTTCTCCAACTTAAATACACATTTTTAATTTGGAGTGTCTATGTTGAATTGTGTATACATTTAGTACTTGTTGAATCATCATAGTGTTTGATAAGTCAAGTCTTAAATGTTCAGTATTTTATTGTAATGAGCATATTTAGTGTAAAACAAGTATATATGTAAAGAACAAGTCATGCATTTTAAAGATGGTAAACTAGTAGTCTTCAAAGCACCTTTGAGTGTTTAGCAAGCTTCAAGGATTGAAGACATGCACATTAACTTTGATAAGATCTTATTCTATATAATAGAATGTTAGTTTATTGATTTTAAGACACTCTCTGATGTAGGACTAGACGAAATTTGCTTAGTTAGAAAATTCGTGACTGATGCACAACAAAAAGCAGGGCCGTCACCCTAAGGGACACACCGAGATATGATGAGGGTTGAACGCAAAGGCACCAACCAATGAATCCTAACTAAACTTAGGATCGATAGCGGCTAAGAAGTCGCTAAATCGATTACGGCTACACACTTTCAAACACGCAGAAATAGGGAGTACTTAGATTGGTTAAGTACCAGTTGAAATTAAAATATAATTTATAGTAAAAGTTGCACTTCTCAGAATGAAAATATATTGAATACAAATTAATAATCTAGGAATGGAAATTACTCGTAAAAAGGAAGACGAGAAAAAACAAAAACTTCACTTGAAGATGGTTGAGCGGCGAAGGAAGATGATAGACTGGAGTGGCGTCTCACCACTTGGACCTCGCGTCCCTCCTCCCAGTATCAGAGCTTTGACGAGTCGGCACGCCAAAGACACTCAGAGCACTCACGAACTCAGAATGGAAGCAAAGAACACTCAAAAGCTTGCATTAACTATTTAATTATCCTTACAACAGAAGATGACTTCCCTTTATATAGGAATCCATAAGGGTACAAAAGATATTTAACTCATAACATGGGAATACTAAAGGACACATGGGTAAATTAAAAGTCACCTAAAAATTACAAACCGACTCCTAAAATTCTGAGAAAAATAATGAAAATTAAGTTTATTTAACCCTAATTTCGGATGGCTGGAGGCGCGGCGACGGCGGCGGCGGCGGTGCGGGTCGGTGCTGGCTGGCGTGGGTCGGCACGTGTCACAGGTCACGGGTCGGTGCGGGCTGGCGTGGGTTGGTGCGGGTCACAGGTCGAGGGTCGGTGCGGGCTGGCGTGGGTCGGCGCGGGTCATTCGGGTAGCTTGGGTAGGTGCCTGGCGGGACACATGCACAGCGGTTAGGGCAAACCTGGATCCGGTTCGGAAACGAGCGGTTCGAAACAGTGGCGGGCGGTTCACTGTGGCGGCGGAGGCTGCGGTGGAGGCGGCAGTCGGTGGCAGAAATAGTAATTTTGACCTTTTTTTTTGTACAAGATCAGGTCCTTGGACGTCGAAAGTCCTTCTCGAACATGATGTCCTCATCATTTCCCTTGGGGTGGGAAAAACTCAGCTTTGATGAGTAATCTCTGGCCCTCTCATAGTCTTCAAGTGCTCTAGGGTTCAAACGATGAAGCTCCTCTCGAGATATCCAAGACATCTTCGTTTAACCTGTCTTTCCAATGTACAAGATATTTCCAATATTGTTTATTCCTAGTGTTAGTAATTTTATCATCAATATTTTTTTCAATCTGCTCACTCGATTTCTTAAAACAGGCCGGTGGACACTCGGGTAGAGGTTCACTCACAAGGGGAGTAGATTCAGGCTCAAACGGCTCACTAGGTATTTCAATTGGCTCCTTGTAAGCCACCAAGTCTGAGATATTGAAAGTGTTGCTAACTCCATAATCGTCTGGCAATTCTAAAGTGTACGCGTTCGGGCTAATTTTAGTTATGATTCTAAAAGGTCCGATGCCTTTTGCATGCAACTTTCTTAATATTCCTGGAGGAAACCTCTCAGGCCTCACACGTATCATGACAAAATCTCCCACAGAAAACTCTTTGTTCTTTCTATGTGCATCAGCCAATTTTTTATATGTTTCATTGCTTAGATTAATTTTTTCTTTTATACTTTTATGAATATTTCTTATATGTTCGACAAATTCTATGGCTGATTCAATTTCAGGTGGGATGACTATGTCAGGGATCTTAGTTTGTACTTTTTTAACTGTTAATGCCCATATTACTAATCCATCAGTGAATTCACGCATGGCTTCTCCTTTAGATATGATATGAATTTTTTTACTCTTAATTTGATTTGTCTTCTTGATAGGTTGAACTTTATCCTTGGGAGGGGATGGGTATAGTTTAATCTTTTGTCTATTATGCGTAAAGATGCATGTATTGGATTTCCCTGTTAATAAAGCATCGTGGTCATAAAGCCATGGTCTCCCTAATATGATGCTTCCTACTTGCATTGGAACTATGTCACAAACTATATCTTCTGAATATTGTTCAAATGCTAAAGGAACTACACATTGTACTTTAACTGGAATAGATGTCTCGTTAATCCATGAGACAGTGTAAGGGTGGGGATGGGGGGTCGTAATTAGGCCAAGTTTGGTCACCGAATATGTAGAAATGGCATTAATACTACTCCCACTATCGATTACTACTTTGCAAACCTTTTCTCCTATTTTAATGAAAATATGAAAGATTGTAGTTCTTCTCCAGTCTTCACTAATTTTTGGTTGAGTAAGGGTGCATCTGACTACAGTTAGAGCTTCTTCCCTTGGGTTGTCTTCTTCATCTTCATAATATTCATTAGCAAGATCACTATCTGGGTTGTATTCTGTTATCTCCTCGGTGTCTATTTCAGGTTCCTCACTTTCACCTTCTCCTAAGTAGTTTATCCTGGTGGGACATTGGGCTGCTACATGTCCTTTTCCATTACATTTATAGCAAGTTATTTCTTTAGGTCTTGTGGTGGTTGGATTGGGTTTTATGGCGGTAGTAGGCTGGGTACAGCTAGTAGATGATCCATTATTAGAGTATTTAGGTATAGGTTTGGGTTCAAACTTCTTTGTAGGATAGGTCTTTTGTAAGCGCTCTATTTCACTAGTTATTCTATAGGCTTCGGGTAGGGATTCTACGCCACGAATTAAAAGTTCTCTTTGTAGATCTTCCCTAAGTCCAGCACGAAATCGGGAGAGAGTCATAGATGGGTCTTCATCTATTCCACATCTGAGATGATATTCATCGAATTTGGCAATATATTCATTTATTGATTTTCCTCCTTGTGTGTGACGTTGTCATTGGTCCAATAATTGATTTTTATAAGTTCTTGGAACATATTTCTGCCTAAGGGCTCTTTTAAGTTCATTCCAAGTTTCAATTGGCGGCGAGTTTCTTTGAAAATTATCATTATCTACAGCTTCCATATAGAGTCGTGCTTGCCTAGATAATTTCATTTTAGCAAATAATGTCTTTCTATCTTCAGTAAGTCTAAACCATTGAAAATATTTGTCTATAGCGGCTTCCCATTCTAAATATTCTTTAGGGTTAAGGGAACCTTCAAAATTAGGGATTTCGAATTTAATTGATCTGAGTAATTGGTCATTGTCATTTTCGATCCGATTTCTATGTCTATGTGGGGGTATTGTTGATTGATAGTCGCTTCCTTCTTCTATTATCTCTGGTTCCATTCTACGTTGTTTGTGTCGGTGTGACTCTAAGTCTAGGGGGTTGTAGTATTTCTTCTTCAGTAATTTCTGGTTCCACTTGATTTCGTTCTAATCGATTGAGTCTTGCATTTGTTTGAGTTGATAGTTCCTGTATAGCTAATTGCATTTGTCGCATCTGTTCCATGAGTTGTTCAAATTGATTATCCATTGTATATTCCATACAAGATCTAGTTCACATAAACGTTTTCGTAAAGTGTGTGTGTGCAGCTCACAAAGTAACCGAATAACCGTTGCTCTGATACCAAATGTGATGTAGGACTAGACGAAATTTGCTTAGTTAGAAAATTCGTGACTGATGCACAACAAAGAGCAGGGCCGTCACCCTAAGGGACACACACCGAGATACGATGAGGGTTGAATGCAAAGGCACCAACCAATGAATCCTAACTAAACTTAGGATCGATAGCGGCTAAGAAGTCGCTAAATCGATTACTGCTACACACTTTCAAACACGCAGAAATAGGGAGTACTTAGATTGGTTAAGTACCAGTTGAAATTAAAATATACTTTATAGTAAAAGTTGCACTTCGCAGAATGAAAATATATTGAAGACAAATTAATAATCTAGGAATGGAAATTACTCGTAAAAAGGAAGACGAGGAAAAACAAAAACTTCACTTGAAGATGGTTGAGCGGTGAAGGAAGATGATAGACTGGAGTGGCGTCTCACCACTTGGACCTCGCGTCCCTCCTCCCAGTATCAGAGCTTTGACGAGTCGGCACGCCAAAAACACTCAGAGCACTCACGAACTCAGAATGGAAGCAAAGAACACTCAAAAGCTTGCATTAACTATTCAATTATCCTTACAACAGAAGAGGACTTCCCTTTATATAGGAATCCATAAGGGTACAAAATACATTTAACTCATAACATGGGAATACTAAAGGACACATGGGTAAATTAAAAGTCACCTAAAAATTACGAATCGACTCCTAAAATTTTGAGAAAAATAATGAAAATTAAGTTTATTTAACCCTAATTTCGGATGGCTGGAGGCGCGGCGACGGCGGCGGTGCGGGTCGGTGCTGGCTGGCGTGGGTCGGCGCGTGTCACAGGTCTCGGGTCGGTGCGGGTCACAGGTCGCGGGTCGGTGCGGGCTGGCATGGGTCGGCGCGGGTCATCCGGGTAGCTTGGGTAGGCACCTGGCGGGACACATGCACAGCGGTTCGGGCAAACCTGGATCCGGTTCGGGCACGAGCGGTTCGAAATAGCGGCGGGCAGTTCACTGTGGTGGCGGAGGCGGCAGGAATAGTGATTTTGACCTTTTTTTTTGTACAAGATCAGGTCCTTGGACGTCGAAAGTCCTTCTCGAACATGATGTCCTCATCACTCTTCTTTCATATCAATTTTAAATCATATTTAGACTTCTAAATTAGTAAATCATATCTTTAATTTAGCAAATAAATAAGATTCTATTTTTTAATCTCTTAATTTTTTTCTTGGTTCAAATTCTACTTAAAATATTCATTGTTTTAAGTAACAAAATTTTATTTTGGAATCATTCTTTCTTTGGTTAAATCATGCTTTTATATTTTTGTCAAATTCTATGTTAAGTTGATGGTTAAATCTTGATTATATCCAAAAATAATTTTATTAATATTTTTATAAATAAATAAATAAATATGCCACATCCTAAGCTATGCTCAAATGCAAAGGTCTTAGGCTGAGCTTAAGCTTAAGCATCGTGTCAAGAAAAATAATTAGAAGTTGATTAGGTCAACCCATTCTAGTTCACGACGAATTCCTGAATTAGATAGGGTAAGGCATTAGATCGAACTGAGCAACATTCAAACCAAATATAAGTATGAGTTGAGTCAGACTTGTATAAATTTGTATATTAAGAGTTCGCCCAGGTGATTAGTGCACAAGAGAGCCAGCTCGAATTAAGCTCACACATTACCCAGGTGAGTGCTTATAAAGACCAAATAAGTTTCCCATTTTGTAATGTTGGACTATATTCCTTGTGCCTATCTCCATCCAAAACTAGCATTGCTCAGCACTATCCAATGGCACATTTTTGAAATTGCATGGTGGAGATTGCCTCTATCTTTAAGCAATGATCTTATCGATCCAATCGTCCATTTGATAAGTCGATCGAATGGTTACTATTCATCCACTGTAATCGATTGATCCATCTATCGGTTGTGATCTTGTTCGACTTCATCGGACGACTATTTTTATTTCCTTCATTTGAAATAATATATCATTGATCTGATGGTCCAGATCTCTCCTGTTTGAATCCTATGCTTTAGATCTAATTCAAATCTCATACGACTTGATCAAATGGCCTTGATCTAATCCAACTTGATCCAATCGTCCAAAACTCATCCAACTTTACAGCGTTTGATTGTGTGGTCGAGGTCTCCTCTATCCAATCCTACGACTTCAGACAATCTCATCCAATAGTTCTAATCAATTATGCCTAATAGCTAATTAATTAGGTGTTACAAGTGTCTTTGCAGTTAGACATTTTGAAAGAATATTTTAAGATCTTTGTAGGTTGTTTGGTAGTAGCTTTTGAAACATTTTTTTTTGTTTTTCTAATGATGATAACCAAAAGTTTTCTATAAATACCTAACTATAAATGAAATGACTAATGAACATGAATATGATTTTAATATTTTAAAGGGATACATCATACTCTATTAGCATAAATTTTCCTTGGCAGCACCTACGACTTATGACTACTTGGAATTCAAAGCTCTTTGAGTTAAGCGTGATTATTCTACCTTTTTATTTTCTCATTTATCTTCATAAATTTGAACTCCTTCTGTCTTTTTATATTCATCAACGAGCATAAGAAAATTTATACATTTTTATTAGAAATTCATTTCTTATTATATTTTTTGTTTTTCTTATGGGTTGGGTGGCTCGACATTTGTCAAAGCCTGAGTTTAGTTTTATCTAGTAAAAAATTGAGTTAGGATTGGACTCATAAAAGCTCGAGTCACAGTTGAACCCATAAAAACTAGTAGGTTGGAGGTGAATCGTAAAAAAAACTTTAAGTTATAACCTTTTTATTAGTAAAGTTTTTTTCCAACCTCGATTGGGATTACACATAAGTTATAATTTGAACTCAACCAATTAAAAATTTCGGTGTACTGTTTCAACTTTTATTTTCATTGTTCTTAATTATAAAACTTATAAATTAATATATTTATAAATCAAAGTTTTTAATTAACATAAATTTATTTATATAAAGAATATTTAAAAAATAAATATATTTTTATTAGCAAAAAGTATTTTAAAACATATAATTCATCCCTGATTTATGGGACTTGCACACTAATTTTCACTTCAGTGCTGACTATGATTAATTGAACTCAAGAAAGAATGAGTTTATAAGAGCACATACTTGATTATATTAATATAAGTACCACATATGTATAAAAGAAATGTTTAATAATTCTACTAGTTAAAATATATAAATGAACTTCAATTGGTTTAGCCACCCAAATTTGAAGATGCCACACAACTCCAAATCAATAAGTTGGGCCAAGTCCTTGAACGAAGCCACTAATCTTCGATCCACTATAAGGTTTATATGTGTCTTGCTCCATTACAAGCATTTTCTTCTCTCCTTAGTTCTTACTATAAATTTATAACAACCGAACCAACCATTAGTTAACATATTTTTTGTTTTGTAACTATCAAACTGATGAGTTCATCTTTGTATTATCACTTCTAGGCCAATAAAATACTTAAGGGATAATAGAAATAATATATTTAAATTACAATTTAATTAATTTACCTACCTATATAACCTATGGCTAATCCAAATCCATTTCATCTTTCTTTTTTATTTCTTACATAAAACCATGCATAATTTTGTCGTAATTTATTTCATTTGTTGATTACCATAATTTCTTAATTCTCCATTTATGTTTGTACAAAAAACCCTAAGGAATCCTCAAGAATAATTGCTCAAATGCATTGTCTAGCCCCTTCAGAATTGTTGTATGCATAAGTCTAACATATTAGGAGTCAAAAATGATGTAATATACTCTAAGCTCGAATTAGAGCCATTAATCAACCTAAAATACACTACGCATAAACCCAACATACCATGCACAAAACTCAGGATAGCCAAAATTGCAATTTTTCACTTTTTTTTGGCCACCAAATCAATTCTCAATTATTCAAAATAACTAAAATTATTGCATAAGGAGAAAAACTCTTTAAATTGAGGCATAAACATGCATATAATTTGCTATGTTTTAACTTAAGCTTTCCTTTTTCCATGTATACATAAAATAACGACACCAAACCTACATGATTTACCTCTTTAAATATAATTGCTTAGATTTCCCTTTAAAAATTTCCATAATTCCATTATACCCATCAAAACCCAAGTTTTTCTAGTCACAACTCCTCCCAAAAGCCTTGTATAACAACAACACAAACTTCTTTTTGAAGAGATGCTCTAAGGAATTTTTTTGAATCTCAATAGTAAATTCTTAACACTAAAAATGTTATTCCAAATGTTTTCCAACAAACATGAGCTCGTTTCCAACAAATTCCACTTGTTCCTCACAAAACCATATTAATAGCTTTTTCTTGAACTTCTTTTTATAGATTTCAACGAACCCTAACTTGGCATATTTTCAAGGCACTCTCAAACTAGTTATTTTAATAGAAATCAAGACAAATTATTAAATTATCAATCTTATTAATTGAAATATAAGACTTTATTGTCTTTTGTGCACTCTGAGAATCGAAGGCGAATTATAACTCTAATGAATATATTTAAAGTATCAAAAGAAATATTTTAAAACCTAATAACAAACAAATCTTTATTAATTTGAAGAAATGGTTAATGATAAAGATTAAAGTAAATTTTTAAGTTTTTAATGTGACCATTGAAGACGTTCGATCTAATCCTAAAAGGTAAAGATGATAATAAATTGGCTTATTTTAAGAAGTGTTATAGAAGTTTATAGTTTTTGCTTGTTAACTATTTTTATAAAAGATTTTTAAAGATTTTAATGCAATTTTAGCCCCCAAAACTAATATATTTTTAAAAACCAATGGAATAAATGAGGCTTTTACTAAAGGTATGTTCTTAATGACAACATCATTAATGTTGAAGTTACAATATTTTTTGAAGTGTTTGAAGTTACTTGTGATGTATTAGAAATCAAAATTTGTGAAATTTTGAGATAAAGAAAGATATTTTAATAGCAAGAAATTGAAGGCATTATCAATTCCATAAAGAGATTATCTTGACTCTTAATTATCACATAGTAAAATACATTAATACTTTTAAGTTGAGAAATAGGCATATGAAATGATTTAAGTTTTTATAGCATTAATTCTTTATTCTAAAATATAAATCCTAAAGTCAAAATAAGTCATTTGATGTATTATCTCTAATAGCAATTGTTGTTTCTTTACTTGAATTCAATTTTTCAAGTGTTGATCGACTAAAAGATGATTATTAGACTTATCTTTGACTTTTATGTGATTTATCAAGACAAGCATGTACTTTTACACAATGTTTTTCATTTGATTGATAAATATTTATTTCAGAGAAAGGTTTTGTCTATTCATAGAACCTTGTTAAAATATTTTTATTATTGAAATATATTCACGGGGAATAGCAAGCCATATTGCTTTAGATGAGACTATAATTTAGTTGAATCTAAGTTTTGCTAGCCTTAATAAAAAAGTATAGATAGAATTATCTAATAATGAATATTAAACAAATATTTAGTAAATAAATGTCATTGTTAGTCCATAATAAACCTTGGTAGGATTTATTAATGGATTTTTAATATCTACTACATAGCTCACAACATTGAATATTTTTGTGCCATTCGATAGATTTTCCAAAATAACACATTTTATAAAATTTTTGGCCAAAAAATTAATGATGCATCTCATATTATCAAACTATTTTTAAGAAAATTATTAGGTTATATGAGCTATTAAAGAATATTGTGTTTGAAAGGAATGTGAGATTTATCTTATATTTTTCAAATATTTTGTAGTCACTATCAAACAAATGATTATATTGAGATTGTTAATAAGATAATAAATAATTTATTAAAAAGCTTATTGGTTGAAAGTAATAAAATTTTAGATTTATACTTGCTCATAATTAAATTTGTTTATAATAATATTATCTTTAAGATCACAAAATTATCATTTAAAATAATTTATTATCAAAATCTTAATAGACTTACTCATCTTTGTTTTGATTGTGCAGTCTTATTTATTAAAGATATTTAAAACTTGTATGAGAAAGGTAAAATAACAAGGTAAATCTAAAAACTAAAAATATGATAAAATAATTAATTAAATCAAAATTTGAGAAAAGTTAATGAGGAAAATTATATACTTGTTTGTATTCTCCTTGAGAACTATCACTACTAACATCAAAAAGTTATATGAGAAAGCTAATGACCCATTTAATACCATTAAAAACCAAAATCATAATGCTTATGTTATATAGTTATTGCCTTACATATTTATCAATATCTCTATTATTAAACATTGGTTATCTTATAGGAGTAACTTATATGATGAAAAATTATAAGCTAACTCTTTTGGGTATAACTTAAATAATGATCAATCTTCTTTACCTTTAAGGTGTTATGTTCTTTATTATTGATAATATCTTAACTGAAATTTTTTAATAGTTATGTTCATGATAGACTTGGCAATCTTTATTAACTTTTCTTAGGTTTAGTGTCAATTTCTTTTTAACTTTTTCATTGGTTTTAAAAATAATTTATTAAAAAAACAAATATAAAACCTTAGAAGTTTTAAAACCATTGTAGTGCTCCTATTTAAAATCATTGTAGAAACAAATATAAACCTTTTACAATTTCAAATAATAGTGAAAACAACTAAAGAGATTGACATGGTTTTAAAATTGCCAAATTCATACAACCACAATGGAATTCTAAAAATGTCCAAACTAAGTACATGAGAAACACTAAATGTGTCCATGTTATAACAATTGAATAATTGGATGGCATAATAGCTTCTCAATGGAAAAATAAAATTAATTGATAAGAAATATCTCATGAGCTACTCTTACTACTCTCCAAAATCTCATGATGTGTCTTATACTCACATGAATCTTCACTAGTTCATATATATATATATAACAAGTTTTTGAGTCAATATCATACAATGAAAGAGTAATAACATATATAAAACATGAACAAAATTTCATTTTTATTAATTAGACTCTCTAGTCTTCTATTAACTTGAAATTTCTTTTAATTCTTCTTCTTGTTTATTAATCATTTTACTTCTCTTTTAATTAGTTAAGGGAAAACTTTTTTCATAATACATTGAGATTATTTTTTAAAAAACATCATTTTTAGTAAAAGTAATTTTAACAGAGGGCTCATTTAATTCTTCAGAACATATCATTCTAGAATGGGAGTTATCATTTTGGACAAGCATTTATTTTGAATCTTTCTTTTTTTTAAAACTTTTTTTTACTTATTTTATTTTCCTTTTTTTATTTTCAATTAACTTTATTAAGAACCAATTCTTAATCTTTTCCTTTAGTGATTATCATCACAAAATTTTTGTTTCTCTATAGCATGTGATAGGTTAATATTTACAATAAAGCTAAATAATAATATGTTAATGTGATGACCATTTTAATGACATTATAGATTCAATCTAATTACTAAAAGATAACTCTTTAAAATCCTTATTTTCTCTAAATTTTATATTTCAAATGGGTAAAATGTCTCTTATTACTTGCCCATTTTTTTATATATAATAATAATAATTCAATATGTATTAACCAACTATAGCATCTCACATATATCATAACTAAATATACCACACATGTTCATATAATTTTGATATCCACATCTATACAATTTTACTACTTATTTAACCACTACATCTATATTACAAATATATGATACAACACAAGCTACACCATTCAATTTACAAAATTATTTAGTACAAAACCTTTATAAATGTAGTTCCTTTACACAAGGAGTTTTTATGGATGGTCCTTCTTACATTGTAGCTTTTATATACATAAAAACTTAGAGCTAAAGAATAAGCTAAGACAACTATCATAAGCTTAGAAGACTATATTTAATAATAAATATAAATATAAATAAATAATTTTAGGGCATATCATATATAAGGTCTAAATCATATGAATCAAATAAAAGAGCAAACAAATAAAGCCTCAATTAAATGTAAAGGTAACATAAAACATAACAAACTATAAAAAAAATTACCTCAATCACAATGAAATAATCATGCACATGTAATTTCTTAATTATTTTAATTCCTTTTTCTTAGTATGGTCTTATTTATTAGCTTTTGCTTTCACTTAACTAAGTAAATCTTAAAATGGTTATACCACTACTCTCGCTCTCTTGGGATATCCATATTTAAATAAATGATTATTTAATAATTTATTATTTTATATTTTTATCCTTTTAACTTCACAAATTTACAATAATTCTATATAAACTATAATCGATACAACATAAATGTTATTTGATTCAACTTTATGAGCTATATCAAATTCTATAGTTAGTTTTATATTTTAAAATATTTTATTTTTTAGTAATTTGGCATGTTTTATAAAACAATTTGATTTGTACATTTCTTAAAGATTTATAAATATTATAATTATTGTATCCTTTGAGATGATGATCACAAAACCAAGACTAAGTATTTACTAATACCTTGTTAAGCTTAATTTTTGTTTCAATAATCTAAATTTGTTGGAGTAAGGGTTGTTACAACATAAATAGTAAATACAATTTAATGACTTAACATGTTGACTTTGGAACCAAGGATAATGATCTTTGTGGAGTGGCTAGGCGTAAAGAATTTCATTTTTAAATCTTTATGGTTAGCATGTTAAACTTTTAAATTTTTGTAATTATGATACATAGGATTATCATCCTTTATGCATACATGAATTTGGTTTAAGTTGCATTTCATTTTGAAGACATTTGAGTTTTTAAATATATAATTTTTTTTATAAAATTTTAATTATTAAAAAAAAATAAAAAAATGCATAAGCATCCACACTAAGCCTGAAGGGTTCATGTTGAGTGGCTTGAAGTTAACACGGGCCTTGGTGACCCACTGACCAGGAACCTGACCAAAATCGAGATAGGTCAAGCCTGAGTATCAGTTAAGTTAGGTCACTGTTGCAGTCCTTGGGTGAATCAGTTCAGGACATTACCTCTGAATAGGCTTAGATGAAATGAGTCAAGGCAAACTCGTTATTTAATTTATGTAAATTGAGTATGGTAAGACTTCATGCATGCACTAGCAACTCGAGTCATGACCTCTAGAGAACACCAGGGGATAGCCAATCACATTAGGCTAATAATAATATGCAATGCATGTATTATAAGCACAAAATAATTGCATAGATTCATAATGTGGGATTTCAAATAAGCTTTGCCAAACTTGAGATTTCTGCATCGACATATCATGCATATTCAAGATTGAATGATCCTTGTATTTGTGAATAGTCTTTTGTCTTTAGCCTTTCATTCGTAATACTTGATCGAGCGACTGAGAGTATCTCTGTCTTTGTGAATAACAACCTCATCAATTTTATCACCCATCCTATTTTTGAATCCAATACTCCATATCTTATCTCGCTATGATTAGATCTAGACCCTTTATCATTTAAGATGATCTGATGGCTATCACTCCATCCGTTCATGTAATCAGATAGTTGCTATACCATCTTCTTAGTTGTAATGGTTAGCTTTTTGAAAAGAAGATTCTAGCTATTAAAGGAGTTATTTTTGATATTTTTATTTAATTATAAATAGATATTATTTACCAAACATAAGAATTATTGAATCAAACTTGAGCATTTTCATATAAGTCCAATTAAAGTTCAAACCGTAAGCAAACAATTTCTTCGTAATTATGAGAGCTACGAATTTTTGTCGATCTTTATTCTCTGCTTTAATTCATTAGTAGTGCCACTCTTATTTAAGGAATTAAAGGTGTAGGGATTTTTTGTAAACAAAAAATTATAAAGTTTTAATTTTTTTAGTCGCCTAATTTTTTTTGATTTTGGTGTCTCATTAGTGGAGATGTGTGTAGTTGGTTTACCCATATCGGCTTCGACAAAAGGGAGTGGTTAGTGGAAGCCTAATTAAGGATAAGGGGTAAATGTAGGCATGGCTTTAGGTGTATCACCTAAAACATATTTTATACATTTCATTTATTATTGAGATCATCAATAAATGAAAAATATTTTAAGCATGAAAATTTTTTCTTCTAATTTTTGTAATAGAAAAAAATTTGTTAAGCACACAATTCACCGCCCCCTTCTTGTTCATTTTGCCTCACATATTTTATAATAACTAATTTACATATGACTAATTATCATCTTAAATCAATCATGGTAATCATTCATTAATAACATAAATAATAAACATCTTAAAGTTCATTTATTTCAAATCACTTCTTATGGACTATACATCATACAATACTATATCAAGTAGATATATAAATAAACAAACCAACCTATCTTAAAACTTGATTCTAATGGACTCACTTTGAAGGAGATCTTATATATGTTGCTTTTCTATGATCCTTTTCTTTCTCTTTTTTATCTATTTATGAGGCATCCTTAATAGAAAACATTATTTTAAAGTTGAAATAGTGGAATGAAGCATGAGAATATGAACTTGCTTCATTCATTCTTCCCCCTATTTATAGAAGTTTGGATATAATATTTTATTACAAAATATATATTATTTTAATTCTCATAAGTTTTATAATGATTTGACTAGAAAATAATTGATATAAAATTTCTACATTACAATGGCCCATCTATGCATGCACCCTTGGACTACGTGTGCTCTATCACAACAAGCAAGCATGGATTGCATCTTAACTGAGTGTATGTATTCCACATGGCATAGTTTGTATACATACTGCATGTGTGAATTACGTGCAATGGTAGGTGCAACCTACCACAAGCACTTGACACACGTGCTAGATGGGTGTGCCCATTAGACATGTGTTGGGAACCATTGTGTGTATGTGATTCATTACATGTTGATTCCTTGCACATGCCTTTGCTTCCACACATCCATGAGACTTGTATGCTACCTCATGCACTTTGGAGAACATGTAGTGTGCTTCTAAGCATAGATGTGCACGAGAGTGGTGCTGCGTGGTGCCGCTTGATGAGCTTTTGTCATTTTCTCTCCTCCTTTATTTCTTAATTATGAATTATTTAGTGATTGAATGAACTTATAATTGATCATATATATATATATATATCATTTCATTTTTATAACCACTATCTTGTTATACTAATATTTCTAATATTTATCACTAATTTACTTTTATTCATATTTTTCTCGTATGATTATTATCCAAACTATCATATATTTTATATCATCATATCATATTGTATAATGATATGCCTTTACCTATAAATACATATATAATTTGTCATAGTTGGTAATATATCCTAGTATGACTTTGGAACCAATACCTATCAAGCATTACAAAAAGTGTTAGCAACAAAATAAGGTATATCATATGTCAACATGTTTCCAAGCTTGTGTTTGTTAAGTCATGCATAGAGTACTAACAATACAAGAGATCATCCATAAAATATAAGGTTGTATCATATCTACAATGTCCTAGACCTAACACATCACGACATGCAAATAGTATTAATGACGAATCATCTTATATGTAAATTATGTAATAATGTTATAAAAAATCATACCATTATATATCACATTATAATGCCAACACAAGTAATACGTGTTATAAGGTTCATATTACCTATTATTATATCATATGTTTTTGTTTTACTTTTTTCACTTATTCTTTATTTTACCGTTTGTTATTTTTCCTTTTATTATGTGATATATTCATTATAAGATAAATGACATACTTTTCTACATGTTTCATATATTTACATATATCATAATATCATATTATATTAGATTTACCCCACTAATGATTATATTGTTAAATAATACTGTAACATATATGTTTGTCATAATATAAGTCATCGTTTTCATAATATCAATCATGCCATTATATCTCACATAAATAAAATAATAATAATATACTTATATAATAATTATTAAATTTATCTATTTGCTTCATGAAAAGTTATTCTTTTTCTTGTTTGTCTTTTCCCCTATATAATATCAAACATATACATACTCATCAATCATATATTATATTTTCATTTCTTTCTCATTTTCCTTTTTTATTCTTTTTATTTTATAAAACACAATTATGATTGGGTCATTTAACCATTCATTGGACTACTTAATCACACTTGTTAAACTATTCAATCTATTAATTAAGTCATCTGATAACTCTCTATTAGACCATTCAACTTAATTCTTGGATCTTTTGATCAGACATTTTCATCCTTTAGCTCCATATCATCGAATTATCTAACTAGCCAATCCAATGCAAATTGACTTGCTATATATTTGATCATTCAGGTGATCAAACCATTCGATGGTTTGTCCCATTCTCAAACTCATGCTTCTAATAACTAATTGTATGCAAATCAAATCATTCAATTTGATTGTTTGATACTAAAAGGCATCTAAAATTAAATCTTTCTATTTCTTTCAAATTACATATCAATCTAATCTAGCAAGAAATGCTTAACTAATAAAGTGGAGTGAAAAAGACTTCCAAAATTGAAATCACATCATTATCAGGATAGCTTAGTTGGTAGAATAGAGAAATGAAGGTCCTCATGTCAAAAATTCAAATTTGGTTCTTGATGCATGCCAAGAGATTTCTATTTGCTCAAAATTCAATTTTTATCTGTTTACCCATGCAATAAACTCATTGATTTTTAGAAGCTATAATCAATTTATCACTAAACAAAACTAAATATCTCATAACATACTTAAATTAAATCAATTAATTCAAACACAATTTTCAATAATTAAATTCATAAGAAAAAGCTAAGGAAAGTTGTTAAGAAAGCTTACTTGAATCTTCTTTTCATTTCTAACAACTGAATTAAAAAATTCCAAAGCCTTTTACATGAAATCTCAAAGTCCTTCCTTAACATTTCTTCTCAATTTCTTAGTTTCTTTATTAACATTTATCTGTTCTCTCTTTTCAACCAAATAGTTACATGAAAATTCAGATAAATGAAAATAACTAAGGTGGCAAGTAAAAAAAGGTAATTCCCTTAATCTACTTTGGTGTGCTCAACTAAGTCTATCCTCTTTAATCCAATAATTGATTTATTTTATAATATATTTTTGAAAGTTATAATAAATTTATTTGACTTCCAAAAATTACAAATTGAACACTATTTTATTCATCTTAATAAGCTCTTTCCAAATATATATTTATTTTTAAAATCTAAATCACTTTGTAGACTAATATATTTTACAAGATATTATAAAATTAATATTTGTTCTTAAATAATTTTTATATTCAAAATATAAAACTTTATTTCTAAAATATCAATATTTACATTTTATTCACATAAAGCTAATAATAAAAAATCATTTATAGAAGACAAAATTTTGGATTGTTACATGAACATGTAAGGGAAAAGGATAATTAAACTCAACACAAAAACATAATTTATTAATGAACAAAAAATGATAATTAAGCATAGGGGAACCAAGCACTCAAATTTTAAATTTTCAATGAACTCTTCATAGTTGTAATTTCTTTTTGGTTAATCTAACATTATTCATAAAAAAATATAATAATAATAATAAAAAGGAAATAAAAGATTCAATCAAGATATCTAAGGATATATCTTCATTCAAGTTACAATAATAATTAAAATTGAATAAATATTTGAGTTTTTTAATATTTATATAAATCTTCATAAATATGTTTCATAAAATCTTCATTTATATTTCCATCTAAGATAAACACTTCCTTTTGATGCAAATATCTAAATAACTTATTTGACCCATTAAGTATTCTAAAACTCTTATTAGACCTTTTAAAACTCTAGTTGCTATAACTTTGGGCTTTAAAATAGGGATTTTTATGATTAATGATGGACATGGGTTCTCTTTATGTTACATTATTTCTCTTATGTCAAATGGAACTTTGCTCAACTAAGTTAAAGTTCAAGTATGTCTACAAAATTCTTAGTACCAGTTTGATCAAATCTCCATGTGCTAGCAAAATACAAAGGGGCATATTCAAGAAAAGTCGTAGCAGTTACAACATGGAAATAAGAGACTTATCCTTTGTAAACATTAATGATAAAATGTCTTCGAGAAGTGGACTAAAATGTGCACCTAGCAAAAATCGTCATTATGATTTCAAACAATATAAAGATCTTAAATATAGTCATATAAGAAATAATTTAGCACTCCATTTCTTGAGTCTATGAAAAGTTTTTATGTCCACAAAATGCTTAAATATATATATATATATATTTATAAGTTTAAGGTTAAAATTTATCTTTTACATAATAATAAATTAAAATTGCTAAGAAAAATAAGTCTAGTTAAAGGAACTTTTACATTTAAAATTGGAAACAAATTAAGTGATAGTAAATTTTAAGGGAATAAAAAAATCTATAGCCTCAATAAGGACAAATGACAACTCTAGTTGGTTGAAAAGTCCAACAAAAATGAAGTTGAAAGTGAACATGTGAGTGGCTTCACTATAAAGACTTTAAAAATAATTTTATAATTAGATAAAATTAATCAAAATAAATGTAATAGTTGTTAATTTGTAATTTTTAGCCTAATTTTGAAAATAATATTATTAGAAAAATATTAATTATATTAATTAAATTTATTAAGGTCATTTTGTGACAACCCAAAATTTTATTTGTACTTTGAATTGTAATGTAAAACTAATGTAATTGAACATGCAAATATGGTATTTGGATTGATAGGTTAGGATTTTAAGAATTTAAAGTGTTAGAATAAAATAATAATGTTTTTCTTGCATTTTGAGAAATATATTAATTTGTGAAGTATATTTTTGAAAAAACTCATTGAAAGGAATCTAATGATATTTTTTTATGTAATTCCTAAAATTCTAATTAAATTGGTTTGAATTCATGAAACAAAAGAATTGAATGTTCATTGTGAGAGAGGTATTGTGGGCTTTTTCATTTGCATGTAAAATGCCTAAGCTAAGGATGAGCAGGGAGGGAAGGAGAGAAGGAGGGAGTGGGAAAGAGAGAGAGAGAGAGAGGGAGAGAGAGAGAGAGAGAGTTCAATTGAGACAAGAGGGAGTGAAAAGAGGGTAGCCATGAGAAGAAAAGAGAAATATGAATATTTAAAGAAAATTTAAGCAGTAGAAGTTAGAAATTGCTTCAACAAAGATGAAAAGTGTTGCCACAACCAATAAGTAAACAACAAGGAACAAAATCATCAAAAGGTAATTAAAGTGAGAAGAAGTTGCTATGCCAACTAAGTGGTGACATAGTGATGTTGTTGTTGGGAGGGATCCTAGATGAGAAATTAGTGGTTGTAGCAAAGTAAAATGAAGGAAAAGTGAGGAAGAGTAGGTCAATTGCAACAAGGAGGTTCCAAAGCTTCAGGAATTAGTTTGGAGTTGAGTTGACTAACTATAATAATGAAGAGAGCGAGGTTGCATAGCTTTTTTCTCTATTTTTTATTATGTTTAAAGAGCATGCAAAGCTAGGAATTTGGAAAAGAAAGCTTTAAGGTTATGTTAATGAAGTCTATGAACCTTTAGGTTATTTAAAAGGTGTTTTTATTGAAGTTATTACCCTAATTCTAAGGTTTTGTCTAGCATGAGTTAGAATTGAAATAAAGGAAAAATCGTGTTTCAGTCTTTTGTCTCAAGAAAATGCATATAATACATTAGGTATGTATAGTTTATATTAACTTGGTATGTCATATGCTTAGAAGACAAACAATACACTAATTTTGAGCATATAATACATTAGATCTACATATAATACATCAATGCCAGACATGAAATATATTGATTTTGACGTATGATACATCTACTGATCTGTTTGTAAGGTGTTTTCACCATGAGCCCTCAACAATAGATTTTTTTTTTCAGAGTATCAGTAGTAGAAGTGGAAGCATAATAATGATGAAGAGCAAAGAAAGGAGAAGAAAAAAAAAAGAATTTTTGTTTAAAGAGATTGAAGTTCTCAAGAAGTTTTCTTTTTTATGATTTTGAATTTATAAAGTTTTGATTCTCAAAATTCTAAATTTTAAAGTTCTAAATTACTTCATACACATATCCCTTCTTTATATAGAGATTTGGATATAATATTCAATTGTAAAATAAAAAATATATGATTTTGATCAGAAACATAAAAATTTCCCAAATTTCACAAATTCTACAAAACGAGCTTGATCCTGCTTTTATAGGCATGCATGTCTTTGCCCCTTCTTGTGTACAATTGATCGTGTATCTTGTTACTATTCTCACGTGTGGAAAGTCCTTCGTGTGAGTGTTGATCATAGTGATGTGGTAGATAGTTGATAAGGAGCACATACAACCCTTCCTTATCAGTCCCACACATTCGCACATAATGCTCAGCTAGTAAGTTGCAGCATGCCTTCAGTGAGTCTTCACTATATGCGCTCCTACTGCTTCAAGTCGAGTCAACATTTTATGTCATTTTATCTTCTCCTTTTGTTGTTTTCACTATTTTAGATTAAATGATCTTCTAAACATGAGATCTTTCTTTTTAAGATTTGAGTTCTATCAAATCTTATTTTTTGAACTAATTTTTTAATAAATCTAGTTTGATTATCCTTTTTTTGGGAGGTTAAGACTTTTATCAATTCCATCATGTGATTTCTTTGATTTTATTTTTAATAGCATATATATGTAGTGAGTATTCATCAGCTTCTACATTTGGTCAATAACAATAATTCCTTTTGTCAATACTTTTTTGTCTTCTATTAGAAAGAAGTGTTGTATATTTCGATCCTATAAATATAAATTGCTCAATATAATTTGACAGATATTTAGAGATACTACTTTGCATATAATCTCATCATATAGTCTTTAGTGATTGAAAAGTTTATATTGTATTATTTTTCAACTCTCACCTTAGAGTTTTTATAAATCCATAAAGAATAGGTACTGGATGTGGTTTCTTGAAGATTGCACTTTTTATATTCTCTTTTTTCTCTAATTATCTAAAAAAATAAAAATCATATAAAATTATGCAATAAGATAATGTTTTTTATGTCAATCACAAGCTTGCTAAATTCTCCTTTTCATAGTAATCAAAGTTTTAATTATTCATAAAATAAAATGATGCAAATGATCAAGAGATCATTACCAAGCTCATTAAATCCAAAATGGGGAAAAATTGAGGGAAAATAATGAAAAACATCGATGCAACATGAAGTAATGGGAGCCACACGTTGGGCCATGCACGGAGTCTTGATGTAAGTGTAAAAGAGCTTACATAGCATTGCACTAGCTGAGCACCACACCTAGAGGCACGGGCATGAAAACGAAAGGGGAGGCACGTCAGGAGCCTATGTGTGTCCTGTTGGTTGCCTACTGTGTCGCTGCAAACAACACATGCATAGAGGATTATCTACATGCATAAATAGTAATCACATGCATGAACAGTCTCTTAAGCATAATTGTATGCAGGGAACCACAAATGCACACATACATACACAACATTAAGTTAGTCTTACAAAATTTGAAGAATTTTTATATTTCTAGTAAAAAGCACATATGTTTTATTTTATAATTAAATATTACATCTAAATATCTCTATGAAAAGGTGTGAAGAATGTATAAAATAATTTAAAACTTCAAAATTTAGAATTTTAAGAATCAAAATTTTTAGAATTCAAAACTCTAAAAGAAAAACTTCTTAAGAAATTCAGTCTCCTTATTATAAAATCCTTCTTCTCTTTCTGTTTTTTCTTATTATTTTTATCATACTTCTACTTCTATTATTATTACTTTAAAAAGAAGGTCTATTAATGAGGGTTTAGGATGAGAATATCTCATAAATATGTCATATTATTTTTTGGCATTAGAGAGCTTTAATTTGATGCTGATGATGGTGAAAAGAAGAAGATAATTGAAGAGCAAGCCAAAAAAGAGAATAAGGAGATTAACAAAGCTTCATTCAAGGTGATTGTATCGATTATTTCATCATCAAACTGAGAGATATAAGTAGTTCTATTAACTTAATAAATACAATTGTTATATATATATATATATGTCATATAAGTCTTATATGAATAACACTTATAATTGTTATATGTACAATATCATGAGATGACATGATAATAACTCTTATAAAAAGAGATAATAAATGATTCAAGAATTTTCATAAGATATGATCCCATGACTATTACTATATGTAGTTAGCTACTAGCTCATGGTGTAGAGCTTGATAAGTATAGGTTATAGATTATATTATAAGATAACATTGGAGACATCATGCTCAAATACCACTAATACATTGTATAAGGCTACATGAGTCAAGTTCTACTATCGTTAGTATATTGTGTAGTCCTAGATGGACATAGATGATATGATTGATTTATAAGCTATGATTTACTTACAAGCTAAGGCCTATATAACATATCAAATGTAAGGGCGAATACTAAAACATCTATGTTAAGAATTTTAAATTGTTGAAGGATTAAATTAACAAAAAATCTAAATCACATGTTCATCAAAGTTGTTATAAGAAGAAAAGATTTGTAGGATCTCAAATATAATAAAATTTGAAGTTTGTAATTATTTTTAATTATTTAGATTTTTTTGTAAAATTTTAAAATATATTTTATAATTTTCTAAAAAATTGTTTATTTTAAAAGGAGATATGATACTTAAGAGATGAGAGAGATAAGCTAAGAAATTAAGTGTGTAAATATTTTGAATCCATTAAGTCCAAGTTGAAAATAAGAATTATTTGTGACCAAAAAAAGATTAGAGATTAATAAAAATTTATTTATGAACTTAAAAAGTTTCAAAAATTAAAAATATTAGATTGATTAAAAAAACTTAGAAAAAGGAGTAGAAATGAGCATGAAATTAAAAGCTAAAGATGATTTAAAAAAATTATTAAGTAATGAATTTGAGGATTTTAAAATTAGAAAATTATAAATAATTCTAAACATTGTTAAAAATGTGAAGTTTGGTCAACGAGTTGAGCTCATTAATGCAAAAAATAAAAAATTAGCTTGAAATTTTTGGAGATCAAATTGATCAAAAAAATACAATGAATGATATAATTCGTAAAGTTTAACTAAAATAAGAATTTAATTAATTTCTTAAATCTCTAATTTCTTTACCTTAAACTTACGATGAAGGAATTCAAATCAACAACAAAAACCCATATGGTAGAATGAATGAGGTGGCGACGTAACTTTTGGATTAAAAGTAAGAGTTGGGAAGGTGAATAGATAAATCCTTTGAAGGGTTGGTAACAATTGAACGAAGGTAAAAGGCTAGGAAGAGGAAATGGCATCAAGAAGGTATAAAAAAAAGAAACTTGACTATATAAAAGCTTTCCAAAAATTTGTGAAACTTACTTGAGCCATAAGCTAAAAGAGAGGAGGAAAGAGAAGATGATGTGCTCCTAAAGGAAATCCTTAAGAAGAGGCAAAGGAATCAAGAAGAGACTTTATTGTGATTACGTTAGAAAATTGAAGAAGGCACAATAAAAAAGTACTATAGCATCGTACAATATGTAGAAAAGAACAAGATCATGAAGAGACACATAATTTAAGGTCTAATATAAGATGTGACTACTACAATAAAAAATTTATGGTTGGTAAGCTTGTTCATTGATATATATACTTGATGTAATTATGTATGCTACTTAGAGACCCTAGTAAAAAAAACAAATTGAGTTATTATATTTGATTGATATTATAAATTTATATTTTAATATGATGTTGTGCATAATATGTCACTATTAAATATGATAAGGTGATAATGATGACTAAAGAAAATGAAATTATTATTCTTATTGTAGTTGAAAAAAGGAAAAATGGTGATAAGAACAAAAATTGGTAAAAAGCTAAGGTGATTTTAAAAATGTATAAATGTTAGTTGTCCAATGTGATAGTTATTATTTAGAGTTCTTTTATTCAAAATAGATAATTTACTTTATACAATATGAAACACTTTTCTCTAATTCAACTAAAAAAGAGCGCTTCAAGAGAAAGATAAAAGATAAATAATTATAAACAAGTACATAAAGATTACGTAGAAGATAAAATCCTAGATTATATTTTTATTATAACTTTCATCACATGCTATTGTTATTATTAAAGATTGACCTAACATATGATAGGAATAAAAAATTATTTGCTTTTTACACACATATATACATAAGTACATATATATATATATATCTATATATATATATATATATATATACACATATATCCATATATACATACATGATTTTACTATTATGCTATTATTGGTTGGTTTAGCCTACTTTATAACCCAACAATTTCAAGTTATGATGAGACACAATATTTGATTATAGGAGATTAGTGAGTATGACACATAAGATCCATATTTATTTGTGATTATTTCATTATATCAATGTATAATCTATTTGTGCAAACTGTTTATGTTATCATTTAGTGATGAAAATATAGTAGTATAGACATGTATTAGAACTTTGCTCAATTATAAGGTTTGAAGTTTGTTGATGCCGGACGGATTACAATAATTTGAGCAATACAGAAATTACATACACACACCAGAAATAAAGTAAACTTGAAAGGTAAAAATGTGAAAATTCGAAAAAGAAATAACAAGCAAGAGACACCCGTCCAAGGCAATCTTAGCCAAGAGGGGGACCGTGAGCAACACAGAGGTTGCTCCGTAGGCTAGGTCCGCAACACCTCGACGGCACAGACGCGGGGTACTCGGATAAGGGTTTAAATACCGAGCGAGATAAATTTTGAAAAGTGGAATGGTCGCACCGGCGCAGTTGAAAAGTACAAAGATCGCGCTAAATCACCGTAAATCAGAAAGTTAACAGATATTATTCGAGTAAGAACCGTTCAAGTCCGAGGGGAACCCAAATCTTAAGAGAGAGAGAAGCGTCGAAATCCGGATGAAAAGGCGAATGCGACGATGAGTAGTTATGAAACGTTACCGTCGTGGTAGCGGCGGGGTATGGAGAGTATGTCGACGAAGGGATGAAGATGAAGATGGCGTCGTTGATAAACTGGCACGGCCTCTCACCGCTTGGGCCTCGCACCCCTCCTCCCAGTACCGGAGCCTCGACGAATCAGCACGCCGAAGTCTTGTTGGAATCACACCAATAACTCAACAAGTGAAAGCAAAGCACTAAAATACTTAAACAAGCTCAAATATCAACTAACCTTACATAGGGATAGGTCTCCCTATTTATAGAGAGCCTAAGGGTACATCGGTAAAACAACTTTTAGAGTTTTAAAGGAATAAAATACGTGAAACTTGGAAATAAATAGGAAAATAACAAATATAAAGGCTGCATATCAATTTCTGCCTTTTAAAACATTAAAAAAAAGGCAGAAAATAGTCAAAAGCTGATCCAGAAGCTGTTGCTAAACAGCTTTTAAGGCAAATCCGGCGGGCTAGCAGCGGTTGGCGGCGGCGGTCGCGGCGGCGAATCCGGCGGGGACGCTGGCGCGGTCGAGTCGTGTTGTCGCGGGTCGGAGACGGGTCGGCGTGGGTCGGAGACGGGTCGGCGCGGTTCATCCAGCGGGTCGTGCGACCCGAGCCATGACACGGGCCTGAACCGGGTCGCGCCGACCCGCCACCCGCGGGCGCGTCTCGCGCGAACCCGCGCGCGGGTCCGTCGGCTCAACGGCCGACGGCGGCGAGGCGGTGGCGGACGGTCGCAGTCGGCGGCGGAAGGCGTCCGGCGGCGGCGAAAACCGAAAAAAGGGGCCTTTTGGCCAAATTTGGGTCCCCGAATCCAAAAATAATGTTCTTGAGTGTTAATTCGAGCCCGAAATGCAACTTTGGGCTCCAAATTGATCCTGTTCATGAAGAGTATCTCCCTTGGTCGTCGGGTAGTGCAGGAGCGCATCTGAATAGATGAAGTACGTCGAAAATCATGCATGACGCTGGTGTCCCCACCATTTGTTTTTAGAAAAGAAATGCAACAATGCTATAGTTTTTAAATAATGTATTAAATTGTTTTTCAAAAATTAAATATGAAATAGATTTTGAATTTTATTTATCGATTCATGTGTTGATAAAAAATATGTTTTCCAAATAAACAAAAGAGTATGTAAAAATAAATGATATGGCTCTAATGTAATATCCCAAAAGTAAGAAAAAATAATTAAATAATAATTTAAGAATTTTGAGTTATGAGACACTTAAATTTAGTACAAAATTGTTATATGAAAGTTAATTGATGAGTTCATTGGAAAGGAAAGAACTTTTAGTGTCCCAAATCTAAAAATTGAGGTTTATAATTATTTTGAATTATTAAGTTTTTTACAAAATTTTTGAGATTTTTTAAGGACTATAATATTTTTCTAAAAACTTTTACACCACAAAAACAAGGTATGAGACCTTATAAGAAAGATGCGTGCGGAGAAACTTTGTAAATATAATTTTTAAAAGTCTATGACATCAAGTTGGTGGATATTTATGTTTTCTAAAAATTAAAAAATGATTTGGATTTTTTAAGAATTTACTTTTTAGTTTTAAAAGTACCAAAATTTCATAAAAATACTAAATGAATCCAAAACATTACGAAAAATTATTGAAATGTAGAGAATAAAAAGATAAATTTAACAAAATTTTCTTAGCATAAAAATGAGGTGAGATAGTCATGTTATCTTTATAAAAATACTAAAAATACAAAATATCACCATAAAAGATAAATTTTTGTTAATGATAGATATCAAAAAGTCAAATCAAACAAAATTAACTAACAAATTTTGGAGTTCAAATCAAATAAAAGTACAAGTGATATTAAATTTTTTGAGGTTTTGATTTAATTATATTTTTATTAATTTCTAAACCAACCTAAATTTCCCTAAACATTAGACAAACAGTAAGTGAAGATCCAAAACCAACTCAATAATGGCTCAAATTGATGTGAAATTATAGTAATTTAAGTGATAGGGTGGTGAGGAGTTGTCCTCTCTAAAAGTCATAACCATTTGGAGGAGATTGAAGTCAACAAGAGGGAAAGATGTGTGGGTGGTCATAAAGTTTAAGGGAAATGTTTATTGTACTATTTTTAATAAATTAGAAGAAATTTTGTTATGGTTGAGGACTTTGGAAGGGGAGTAGAGTGTGAGGAGGTGATTTTCAGGCATATGGAGCAACCAAACTAAAGAAATCAAGAGAGGAAGATCCTTAGTTTGAGAGAAAATTGTGATGGTATTATAGCAATACTATAGCAACAAGGAATGGAAAGGAATTTTGTGCATTTGTTTTTGAAAATTCAATTCACTATGTAACCATTAAATATAGAACAAGGTGGACTGACCTATACTTATTTGCATATAGGTGATGTAACATTGCTTGAAATCTAGGTGACCTCTTTGAAAAAAGAATTTGAAAAAACATATTGGAGGAAAATTGCTTTCATGATTGTGATGATATGTTTCTATGTTGCCAATTATCGATGCTTTATTTGAAATGAGATTGTCATGTATAATTCAACTTGTTGCAATTGTAGTTTATTAAATTTGTTGATTCATAGCATGTAATACATAAATTACAACTAGTGATCAAAGTGAACAACATAGGATGTCAAATTTAGAAAAAATGAAACTCAAGATGCAATTCTTGAAGGGTCAGGAAGATATTCTAAATATATTTACAACCTTGAATGTCAAACTTAAAAAGAATAAAATCTTGGGTGAAAAACTAGATTCAAAAGGCATAGAAAAATATTTTAGAAATGTCCACACATGGAAAATATAGATGTGAAATCTAGAAAAAATTGAATAACTTACATAGAGAACATGGGTAGATATTTTAGAAAGGAACACACATATGTTGCTATCTTATCTGATATTATTTGATACTTATTTTTACATTTATTAGGCATTACAATAAACTTAGATTTAATGTAAAAGTTTGCAAAATTTTAGCATAAAAAATGGCCTAATCATATAATACAATAACATGAATTGTACGATATAATATGAATAAGAAAAGGATATTGAATTAGAATGGACAATATCATATAATATGATCCAGTGAGAAGAAACATGAATTAGTTAACCAACTATATCATAGAGTACAATCATAGAAATCATATAATACAATGGTATAAAAATACCTATGATGAATAGATTAAAAAAAGATTGTATCACATGTCTAAGAAAGACATACAAGTATTTGATATAATAGCTAAGGCCATAATGGGTTAAACAAGTCTCATAATGTAAGTGAGGGATAATATATAGATTTTAAAATGTAAAGAGAGGAATTGTATAGTATGATACATTGCAAGTCATATTAAAGGGTGAAGAAACTATCATATAATAAGAAGAAAAGGATCATATAACATGATTACTTAATGAAGAAGAAAAAGAAGTAAAGAAAGAGAATTAAATGGATTATAAAATATGGAGAGAAGTATCATACAATAAGATTACAAAAAAGTTTTAAACTAAATGAATTGTATAGCATGAAGAAAAGGATAGTATTATATGATCTTGAAAAATAGATAGAGAGGAAGAAGAAAGTAAGAATAAAGAATATATTAATTTGAAGGATGTGCTTGAAGTTAGTAATGAAATGTGTGTCTTGTTTTTGGAACAAGGGCTATGCCCTTACAACCCCCTCGTAAGGGGATGTGACACCTAGACCCCATTGCTTATTGAATAGGCAACAAGATCCCATTGCTTATTGCAAAGACCATCCAAGTATTTTAAAAAAATAAGAGAGAAGAAAATGTTCAAAAAAAGAAGCTACAATAGTTCTAACCACTAATTCATATGCCTTATGAGTTATTTATTTAATTGATTAAAAGAATATTATATGCATATAATTCTTTGAAGTTATTTATTTTCTTGTATGAATGAAATCTATAATATTCTTGATCAAGGATATCATCAAAAGAAAATGAATTGATCATGTGAGAATACTAAAGAAATAAGTTATAAATGCCCAATTACAACTAGTTAGTAAATAATGACTAAGGCATTGGATTAAAAAAAGACAATGATTTAAGATAAATAGACTATCAAATAAAGTAAAAAAGAAATGAGAAGAAAAATGCATAAGATACATATTGATTAATCAATTTTTTTTAAAAACATCATATAAGGAAACAATTTGTATCATCCAAAAGTGTTGAGAAATAATTAAATAATTTTTTAAGAATTTCAAATTTATGAGATTCTTAAATTAAACATAAAATTATGATCTTAGAGTTGATAGGGATGTCATAAGGATGAAAAAATTAGCATCGTAAATTTAATAAAATTTTTTAATTATTTTAAATTATTTAAATTTTAAGAAACTTTTTAAATATTTTTTTAATAATTATATTATTTTTTCTTTAAAAGTGTACATCATAAAAAGAGGCATAACACCTCACAAAAGAAAAGTGAGTAGAACAATTTTGTAAATATAATTTTTAGAAGTTTATGATATTAACTTTGTGAATTTTTAATTTTTTTAGAAATTAAGAAAATAAATTATAATTTAACAAAATTTATATATGAATTTTAAAAAATATCAAAAATACATAAGATATTAATGAACTCAAAAATAAAGGGCATATGCATAAAAAGATAAATTTAATAAAATATTTTGAGCACACAAAAGATGTATGATGGTTATGGAATTAATAGCCAAAGAGAGCTTAAATAAAACTTATAAATAATGATTTTTAAATATATTAAGTTTAGAAATTTCTAAAAATACTAAGTTTATTTTTTTAAAAAAATATGAAACTTAGTAGATTTATAGTTCTTGCCAAGATGAATTAAATAAAATTAGTCAATAAAAGTTTGGAGATCAAATCAACCAAAATAAATAAGTAACATTACCTTTTTTAAGTTTTAATTTATTTACAAATTTAATTAGTTCCTTAAAAACCTTAATTTCACTAACCTTAACATACACACATAATGGAGGCCCAAATTTGACCCAAATCAATGGAAAGCCATTCAAATCAAAGTAGTGGGAAAGTGAGGAGTTGTACTTATGAAGAGTCATTATCATTGAGAGGAGATGAAGATGTCATGAAGGGGAAACAACACGTGGGAGGTTATAATAGAAAAAGGGAAAAGTTGATTGTCCAATTTTTGACAAATTGAGAGAATTTTTCTTTGATAGAGAGCTTATGAAGAGGGGGTGATTTCAAGGCATTTGGTTTGCCAAACAAAGTAAATAGAGGGAGTGAGAGAGAGATCTTGATTTGTGGAGAAAATTGTGTTGAACTGTAGCAATATTGTAGGAACTTGGATGGAAAGGAATTTTGTACATTTTGAAAATCTGATTCATGGTGTGACCACTACATGTAGAAATACATTAAGTAAAGTTGTGTTTATTTGTATGTGAGTGATCTAATATTGTTTGAAAGTTAGGTGACATCTTAGAAAAAAAGTTAAAAAACAATTATAGGATGGTTGTTTTATACATGTGATGGTACATTACTATATTGTCATCATTATCAATGTTTTATCTAACATGAGTTTTATTATGCTTTGCTCAAAATGTTGCAATTGTAGTTTATTTAAATTGTTGATTCATAGCATGTTAGGTGTAAATTTTAACATGTGATAATGGTCACAAAAAAGGAAAATAAAAAGATAAGGATATAAAAATAAAATAAAAAATTCAAAAAGATAATAACAAGGTTTGGTAAATGGATGCACAATTAAAAATGTGAAAATATGAATGGTTGTTCAAAAATTGTAACTATCATTACAAAATGAGTCCCAAAGATGAGCCAAAGGTGTATTCATTATGGTTCTTTACTTGGAATGGCGTATTCTAGGAAACATACTTAAACCAATTCTTGAATGATATAAAAGATAAATGATTTAAAATATTTTATAAACAATAAATATTTTTTTGTAATTCTTATTCACATGATATATTATATTATATGTATGTAATTAACTTAGCATGTGACATGAGCTAAACTTGTGTTGCTTTACATATACATACTTATTTTATCATTGAGTCAGTGATGGTTGGCTTAGTTTGCTTTTGATTTAATTTTTAGATTTAAATAAGACTTTACATTAGGCTACTAAGGAACAGTGTGTGTTGACATCATGAGTACTTAATATAGAACTTGTGTTTCTTCTATTGTTAATTATGTAACTATTTTTTTCAATATTTTATGTTTATATTTAATGCTAGACATTTACTAGAAATTTATTTAATTATATTGATTGAAACTTGTTTTGAAATAGATGTGAGATATATTTTTTTAAAGTTTGTGTCTCACAAATAAAAGGTTTTGTATTTACTTCTTTTAAAAGCTTGCAATGGTTTGCAAAATTGTGATTAGATGTCAATTATTTTTTTAAGTCAAGCATGTAAATAATTTTTTTAAATGAGTTAATCTGATTTTATAGAAAAAAATAATATGTATTTTTTCCCAAATAAAAGGATAAGTTAAAAAGAATTAGATGATATAATATAGAATGCATGAAAAGTAACTGAGAGTCATTACAATCAAACGAGGTAAAGGTGGGGTGAGGGGCACCACAAAGAGTAATATCAAAGCAATTGAAATCCTTAAAATGAGAACTAAAGGAAGATAGAAAAGTCTAAGATGTCAAATGTAGAAAGAATGGAGCATAGGGTCTAAACCTTGACTGAAAAAGTCTAGAGAGATATTTTAGACATGAGTACAACATAAGTAGTGAAATTTATAAAGAATTTAAAGACTTAGGTGGTTATCAAGGTGAACACTTAATGTAGAAAACTGTGTTGTACCACTATTTAATGTTATTTATTTCTTGTTTTACATGTAACATACATTACAAGAAACTTATATAAAACATAAAAAATTTTAGAACTATAGATATTAAAATAACTTTATTATATGGTAAGATAAACCCATCCTACAATATGGTAGGTGTAGGAAAATGACACTTGAACTAAAGTAGAGAATATAATATAACACGATGTAAAGTTATATGTGATAAAATTGACATGAACAAATAGTATAATAGGCTACCAATATAACACGATTCAAACAAATGGAAGAAGATAAGTAAACCAAAGAAAAATATTCAGTATGTTAGAAAATAATGTACAATATGGTATGTGAGAAAGAACATTTCTTAAAAGATTAGTAAACTTTGACAGATCGTATGATACATCTAAAGCAATCGTACATATGTTGAGTTAATTAGACAATTTAGTAATTCATTGAGCTGAATGGTTTGAGTAAGCATTGAAAGGGCTATATATGAATGTACAACACAATAGTAGAATAGATGGTATGATAAAAAGAGTTCTTAATTGGATGGTTCTTTGTGTGAGAAGGAATGATGGATTGAACATACAATACGATGAGATGGAACATATAGTATGCTATTGAGCAAAGGGATGTAATAATGGAGTGATTGAAGATTTAATCAATGAGGTTCATACCATATCTTAAAATGAGTTATATGGTATGATAAATTGCAAAGAAATATAAGAAATTCTAAAGATTGAAACAAGGAGGAACATGCAATACATTAATGGATCATATATACAATGATTCGGAAAGAAAAATAATATAATAGGCTATCAAAATGTTAAACTAAGGAGGAACATAAGGCATGTTAATTATAACATGTAGTACGTGACGTAAAAAATATGAAGTATGAGAATGATTTTGATGGATTCAATTCAATAATGTTGGAGAATGATGTTTGGAAAAATAATAAGGAATATAGTATACCATTTCAGCCCTTGTTGAATGGATAGTGAGAACCCCTTAAAGGTTTGTATAGGAGGATGATATTGTTCAAGATTCAAGCTACTTAAGACACAAGACATATTACAAAAAGAATTTAATATAAAACCAAAGTAAGATGAAGAGAAACAAAGATCTATAGATTAAAAATAATTCTTATAGTAATTCAAATGAATGTAATGTCATGGAAATTATTAAGGGGATGACTACAAAAATTTAGAGGATTTGAAAAGTTTGAAATGAAAAATAAATTTTTAAGTAATTTAATGAGCTATATGCAAGAAACCAATGTCAAGGAATAAATCATCAATGACTTAATAATGAAAGATATAACTTAGATTTTTAAAATCATGATGAGATGTTTACTATTGTGAGAAAATATTATGATTTGGATTTATAATATGTGATTATAAAAAAATTTTTAAAAAAATAAAAACCATAACTATTTTTTGGTTAAATTGCAAATATGGAGTTTGTAATTTCTATTCAGCATGACAAGGATGCAACAAGCTTTAACAAAAAAATAGTGTGAGATGAATCTACTACAAAAGAGAAGAAGCAAATAGAAAAATGGATGATAACCTGTGTAAGATCAATATGTAACAATATTTGCTATAAGTAAAGAGCAAGTAGAATAGTGTCAAACTAATCAATTTGTAGAATACTTTTCAGGTTTGATCCTTTTTAAGCTAAAGATTGGCTTGAGAGAGTAGAAAATCTTTCTGATTATATGGATTACCAAAAGCACAAGATGGGTTGAATAATGAACTTATTCTTAATAGTGACTCAAGCTAGTGCTGGCAAAAATAATAGAGACTGTATTTAAAGAAGTAAATGGATTTAGAAATATATTGGGAAAAATTTTATCAAACTTTTATAGGATGGTATGCTCCAACACCAACAAAAAATAAGTGACAAAAAATCTATCAAGATAACATAGGAGATGGGAAACAAGTATCGAGTTTCAATACTTATTTACAAAATAGTTATGTATAATACAAATCTAATTTTATCAAAGAATCTAAAGTGTTATATTCTTTTAAAAGGGATGAGAAACTCTATTAAAAAATTTTATGTAGTTCCTTAAGTTCAAGGAGATAGTGGAATTTATGAAACAAAATCAAATTATCAAGCAAGGTAAAAAGAAGTGTGAGGAAAATGAAGAGAAACAACTTTGTTAAAGAATAGATATGAATCTAAGAAGATCAGAATGATGAAATAAAGATCACAAACCATCATCATTTTTATTGTAGTGCAATACATGTGGAAAAATTCATACTGACAGTGCAAGAAAAAGTGTACTAGGTGTTTTGCTTACAAAGAACTTATGTAAAAGAATGTTTACATGTGATGGGAAAATCTTCTATGGACAAAATCAAGGAAGACAAATTATATATAATTGAAAATTCTCATATAAAGACTTGGTAATGTTTTGTATGCAACATGAGGGACAATATGCTAAAAATTACACAAGAATCATAAAAGAAATAGAGAAAAGTAAATGAGTAAAAAAAGGCTTCAACTTCTCTTATTTCCAATATAGGTAAGTGTTAGATATTAGTTACATGAGTAGTTTTGAAATCTTATATCCATTGATTTGGAAGTGTGTGTGTGTATGTGTGCTTATAATTGAAGATATCATGGAAGGAGGATGTAGGAAATAATGAAAGGACATGTTATAAGTGCTTAAACTATGGTGTAGTTAACTAACTCTAAATAAAGGGATGAAACAAAATTGAAAATAAATAATGAAAGGACTTATGCAGAAAAAAATAATGGGAAACATTGGAATTTTCTATAAGATGAATAAATAATCATGAAGAGATTAGAGTAAAGAAAGAATATAATCAAATAAGTTGATATAAAAGGGATGAAGAAACTATTTTAAAGATAATTTTATAAAAAGGAGCAAACTAGATGATTGTTTCTAATAAAAATTTATCAATAAATTTCAATTACAAGGATAAAAAATAGATTAATAATTTCATGAATAAAAGGATAGAAGAGATTGTAGATGATGACAACTATTACTTAAATTGAAATATAAAAATTATCTTATGAAGATAATTAATTGACATGGATGGACAAGGTGGGATAAGTATTGAGTATATATAGATGAGGGAATTAACTTAAGTTAAAAAGAAGTTTTATCATAACCTTGTATAAAAGTATTCAAATTAAGAATATTAACAATTATTCTATAGTAAGAAAGATATTTGTAACATAATACAGTGATTAATTGTCCTATAAGTATAATGATCTTAAATACAATTAAATGATTATGGAAGAGATGATGATTGAGAAACATTAAAGATAATTTCTAGAGAGAATAGACAAAGTGAAGTATAATTTTGGCTTAAATTATATATAAAAGTGTTTATTATAAGCCTATCACATGAATCATGATAAGGAGACCTAGTCATGGTCCAATGAAGTCATTCATGAGCTAATTAAGAAGGGATAATTTAAGCAATCATGAAAACTATTTTGTCAACTCTTTTTTCAATCTAAAATGTCACTTTTCTAGTAGTTAAGTAATTAGATGTATGAAGTTAAAATAGTCATAGGTGAGTTATGATAAGTGACTCATGATAGGTAACACATGTTAATTGATTCATTAATAAAAGTATTCAAATATTCAAGATATAAATGAAAGTTTTTAAGAAATAGGTTGGATGCTTGCTTTTGTATTAAAAAATTACTTGTAATCTCTTATTTAAATATCTCTTATGAATGAATGAATTGGTTATAGCTAAAGCAAGTGCATTACTTGGTATCTTTAGTGTTGAGTCAGTTTAATGGGTCTCTTTAGGATACACTTTGGTGAATGAATCCTTGTTTCTTCTTTATCCTCTTAATTATATTATTTATTTATTTAAGCTATTTTGTCATAATATTTATTTCATATAATCTAAGAAATTGCTTCATTCTATCTCATGGCATAATCCCCTTTTTGCCAACATAATTTGCTATCAAAGCTCAACATCATAGTATTTCATCAACTATGATGTTTAAGAAATTATTGGTGGTTAAATCCTTTCATCATTCTAATAATGATGTTTGTTTCTTAATAATTTTCTTAAGCAAATGGTAGCTAAAGCAATAGGAAAGAATAAATTAAAAGCTTGTCAAATTTAGTACAAAACTTATTTCATGTGACAAATCAATAATAAGAAGGAATGTAAGAAGAATTATAAAGTTTTTATTATAAAATAAAAAATCAATTTTAAAACTAGAGAAATGGCATACAAACTCATGTACAGAGCTCTCTAACATATCTTATTAAATATATGAGCAAGTGAAAGAGATTCAACTTGAAGAGAGTTGTAATGATGTGTTAAACAATGAAGATGATCAACAACATAATGTAAATTTTAAATATGATGATTTGTAAACTAATAGTTATGTTGATAATTTAAGGAAACAACTTCCATTATCAATACAACTAAAATTTTTTGAAGTTGATGTATGACTCACAAAGCATGAATATCTTAAGTCAAAAATTAAGTTCTTGGAAGACTACTTACACTTCAACTCTATATAATAGAGTTTCTTTTTCTAAGGGGGAATGATGTAAGATAAGAGAAAATAATTAAATGTGTACATAAAGATCATGAAGTGCATGAAGAATAAGTATAATTCAGGCTTAAGTTACATAAAATAGTATTTTTTTAATAGGCCCATTACATGAACCATGATAAGGAGAACTAATCATGGTCTAATATGCTAGTAATAGGCTAATTAAAGAGGAATAAATTAAGTAATCATGAAATATATTTACTAATTTTTTTTCAATCTAAAATAAAGCTTCTAAAGTAGTCAAATAAGTAAAGGTATGAAGTCAAAGTAGTAAGTGACTTATAGTAGGTGATTCATTATAGATGACATATGTTAAGTGACAAATTAATAAAAGTATTTATAATATTCAAAAATATTGATGAAAGCCTTCAAGAAGTAGGTATGAAATAATATTTTATATTAAAGAATTATGTTGGCATGAATGACTTCATGCGGGTTGAAAGTTTGTTTTTATATTAAATAATTACTTATAATCTCTTATTTAAAAGACCTCTTATGAATAGATAAATAATGAATTAGTTGAATGAAGAAAGTATATTATTTTGTGTTTTGAGTATTTGAGTTGGCTTGATAGCTTTCTCTTGGGTTCACTTTGGTGAGTGAATCATCATTTTTTTCTTTATCCTTTTAATTATATTTTTCTTTATTTAACCATTTTACATATTTTTCATTCTATTTAACCTATGAAATTACTTCATTCTATCCTATGACTAAATCATCTCTTTATCTACATCACATTCATATAAGAAAATATCTAACATAATTTCTTAATGATATGAAAAGAATTTATCAAGCAATATAAGGGACTAATGTGTAATAAAGTTTGAAATGCAACAATAGTAACAATAAGAATAAAAGGTTCTTTATGGCTTATGAAACAACCCAAGGCTATAGAATTTCATCCTTTGTGCAATTGGTTTATCAACTTATTTGGACTCTAACATGTTCTTATTTTACTACACGAAATGATAAGTTCAATGAAGGGATTTTAAAATGATAAAAATCCATTCTGAAAAATGATTAAAATTGTCATTGTACTGTTGGGATAAAGATCATATTATTATGATAACAAGATCATACAAAATCAAAAAGTAATTAAAACAAGTCACGTTAACAATATGCTTGTTCAATTAGTTCATTTTTGCATCTCACAAAGTATCATGCAAATACAATGAATACATTACTTGGTGCAGATAATATTAAAATATTTTAATCCAATTTTGAGCTCTAAAAAAATGTTATATGATGCAAGATTACAAATTTTGATGACCCCTTAGATAAGTTCACATATATTAATCGAAGGCTATTGTATTAGCACAATATGGGAATCATACACCTATGATGCAAATCTAAGTCCTCAAATCAAACTCCCTGGTGGATATGTATTGTATGGGTTTAAAAGTGGGTTTGTATAGGTATGAAATGAAAATACTTTTCTTATATCCTAAGTCTTGAATAGATATAATGATCATGTAAATATGAAAATTTTATCATACTTATACGACACAAATATCTCTAACACATATACTTAACATTGCCCAGTTCGATCCCTTGTTCTATCCTTCTTATATGAAGGATAACATCATGTTGTATGAATATCTAAAATGAAACACACCTCTTAAGAAGACATCAAAGAACATATACAAGTATGACAGAAAGAACCATACTTAATAAAGATCATACGTAAATAATAGAAGGATAAGCTCAGTACAAATAGGTAAGTTGAAAATAAAAAGAATGATTATATTACTATGATTATAATATATAACTATATAATATGCAACATAACCATAATGATGGGAAAACATACACATAAAATAATGAGATCATATTATACAATATATGTAGTTTTGAATTCAAGAATTGTGTCAAGATGACTTTAATTTTTATATAATTCAAGGTAAATTTAACTTTTTGGACATGCGTTTCCTCATAATTAAGCCCATTTTTTATAGTTTGACTCATATGAAGATAAATAGAGATTGACAAAGAATGAAATGAATGAATTCAATACAATGTAATATATAAAAGATAAGTGATAGGTTTAATAATTCTAACCCAAGGTATTGTGTAAAAGATGAGCGCAGGATAGGCATTTTTCAACCATAAGCTAAAACAATAACTCCATGATTTGTAAGTTGAGCCAAGCCACTAACATTTATTGATATGTTTCACATATAGATTACTCTATGTAACACTTGATCATACTCTCAAATTGATTAATCACTATTTAATCTTAAGATACATTATTTAAAAAATTACTAAAGAAAGAGCAATAGTAACAATAACAGAGTATTTTTATTATCATCAAGCAAGTGTTGCAAGAAATAAGAGTAAAGACGATGATAAAAAAATGGAACAAATTATGAAATAAAAAGATATTAAAATATATAAGCACACAAATGCTTTCCTTTAATGTATGAAATTTAAATAATTAAAGACCAAGTAATGAGATGCCATGAATGTTTTTCATTTCATGCTTTACTCTCGCCTTGCGTATTATACATTAAAGTTAAAACAAAGTTATGTAAAATCATTGTGCAAATTTAGCAAAATATATTTTATGCAAAACTTGAATATAGCAAAAAAATATGATTAAAAATACATCAATAATTATAGCAAATCAACATGATGCATAATTAAAAAGACAAAATAGTCCAACACAACTAGGATAAAAGTTCTTATGCTCCTTTGAAAACTTAAATTCTTGTTTTCTAGATCATGACCTCAAGGAGGGGCACAACTGTTCTCTTATTAAAAAGTCTGGAAATGAAGTTCTAAAGGTACTCAATAAGGAATGTTTAGAAAGATAACAAACATAAAATAAATCAACATTCTTCTTAATGGATTCTCCATCTTTCTAATTCAGTAAAGGAAACTACTTCACATAAAAGTTATCTTTCCTAAATCAAACCTTTGACCTCTCAGGTAATAATAAGTAGCATGAACTATCCACATCATAGGGAACTCCTTTGAACCAAAATCCTTCAAATCATTCTCAATTCATAGGTCTCTTGCAATTCAATCTTTCTATCACAATTTTTGTTCTCTTATTACTTGTTTGTACTATTTATATTCATCATTCTCCTCTTTTAACCATCCTTTCTTCCTTAACTTTATTATTCATAATTTATTCACTTTCTTATTTTTTAGCATTTCAAGTTTACTTAACATTTATTCTTCTTTATTAATAAGTATACATACATATATATATATATATATATATATATATATATATATATATATATATAATGTATGCTAATTAAATTATGTAAATTTCAATCAAATTTAATAACTAAGGACCAATTCATTACTATACAAACAAATTTCGACAAATAAGCTATAAGCAAAGCTCACAAGTTCAACAGTCCTTATTATGGAGACGCATCTACACATCTGCTTAAGTTTTAAACTTAGGAACCCAAACCATCTGTTGTTCATTAGTGGTAGTGTGTGATGAGATGATTTTATAAAAATATTTTTCATAAAATTCCCTTTAAGAATCCATTCAAATTTATTTCTTTTCAAATCAATGGACTTCCCAATTGAGCAACCAAAGAAGCATGTCCATGTTTAAAGCAATGGTTCCAAACAACTTTAGAGGTTAGATGAGCATGAGACACAAAGAAATATAATAGGTTTTATCATTATGCACATGTGCATATAAACTTTTTAATCTATATTTTCCATGGAAATGAGATATAACATTAGAATGTACATGCAAGTAACCATTATCCTTTTTCATACGAGTATGAAAAGAATTATGATGTGACTTTTATGAAAGAGATTGATCAAGAGAGGACATATATATAATGGAGTACCAACAAATTTTGCTTTCAAAGAGTTCAATTCATTTTCAAGTGAAGCAAAACACTTTAACATCTCTTTCAAATCACCATTTTGTCTTTTTATTTCTTCTTTCAATGCAGTTACATACGAAGCATGCTTAGGCAAATCTACTTCAAAATTTATATTTGATTCTTGGAAGCATGAAACATAAAAAATATGCATTTGAACTCGGTTAGTTAAAGAAATGTTTTTATCTTTTAGTGCAACAAATTTTCTTCTATGTTTCAATTATTCTAATTTCATACTTTGAACACGTTTTCTTAAGAGTAGCATGTTAATCAGATTTTATGCTCATCTATGAGCTCTTCAAAGCAATTAAAAAGTTCATTAAGGCAATTATATTTTAAGTAGTAAGTACCTGAAATATGTTCCTCTTCAAGACTCGTCTCTGAATTATGTTGAATCTGCTTCTTCTTTCTTCTCTTTTACTCTTTCTTCTTTTGTTTCTTTTTCTTCATCAAAATCTTGAGGTTTCCTTTCATAATGTAGCTTTTCTAACTCTAACATTACCTTAAAATATATTTGTAAATGACAAATATTTGTGCCAATATCTTGAGATGTGCCATAATATAGAAAATTCATTCCCTTAGCAATTAATGGTCTAAGTCTTCTAAAATGCTCATTTGAATTATTTGAAATAACAAATGAATTCTCAACTAAATACCATAAATCACTATCTAAACTATTAGTAAAAGATTTAAATGCATCTTTTCACAACAAAAATGTTTTCATTCAAACATGAGTGGACACATTATGATGCTAAGAATATTATAAACAATTCACGACACACAGGTAGAATAAGATTAGAATCTTCTCTCAAGGATTGCTTCCCCTGATACAACATAGTTTGATACCACTTATAATGTAGAAAAGAGCATTATGTTTGCAAGAGGAGGGTAAATTATGCAAATTTTAAACTTTAAGACAAAATCAGATCACTTAAAGGACTTTTAAAACCTATTTAAAACTTTATCTATAATATGATTAGAATAAAATTATCAATTACTCAACTAAATCCAAATTGCAACATCATAATGTGTAATGGAGATCTTTTTGTTACTTTGTTTACTCTTAAAGTCATAAGACAATAATAAAAATGCATTCCTTTCTCTAAATAAAAATTGATTATTCAAATAATGTTATAATTTGTTACTCCATTTTAAGGCTTTAACTATGTAAATCTTTTGATGATCTTAATTTCTCTTAAAGATATAAACAAGTTTTAGAAGGGTTTTTAGTTTTACAAATTCTTTTATGCGAGCACAAGAAAGAAAAATAATTTAATATAATTTTTAAGTAGTTTGATTTAGACTTGAATCTATATCACTGAAATGATTAGGCTTTCATTAAATTCATTTATTTTTTATTACAACTAGGTAGTGAACAACCTAAAACAAATCTACTCTCATTTTTGTCACAACCAAGTAAGGGTCAACCTAATACAAATCTATTTTAATTTTTGTCACAATTAGGTAGAAGTCAACCTTCCTTAAATGAGTAAACTAATATCTAAATCAGGTATTACAACACTTCTGAAACATGATACATACAACTTCCAACATTATTTACTTGAGAAAAAGTATTACATAATATCTAAATGAGATGAACATAACCCTCCAATTTAATAAATCTTGAATACAATCATATGGCTTAAGGTAAAACCCATGGCTGTAGATGTTCTTCCCTTATAAATGAATTTGTTATTAATTTATAAGCTTATTGTTACACCCCATTTTTTCCTAGGCTGATTTTTGGCATACATTTTTTTTTTTTTTTTTTTTTATATAGACAGCTCAGATCGTCCCATACCAACCTGAGTAGCCTATGAAAACATAGGATATAACACATCAGTACACACCTACTTTTCTTAACAATGTGGATCCCATCTCCCGGGTACACCGTCAAATCAGGTTCATGACTTCTGAACCCCCACGGTTAAGTTCCATAGTCATGTAATGACCTCACCATCAAACAAAAAGATATATAACATCCACAATAAAATATGGCACTCCACACACCATACTCCAAGACAATAAAATAAAATAGTGAATGAAACTACATCACAAGAATAAGATCCAAGTCCAACAAGTGTAACATTATCCAACCAGAAACATAAGTCAGAATTACCCTCACATATTACATGACATATGAGAATAACAATCTCATTAAATACATCCAACAACAACAATCAACTAACCAGAATATCTCAGACAATCACAAATCAGATATCCTCCACAAGCCTGCTGACCACGATCCCACCTAATCAGGTAGCGTCAAGTCTGCCGAGCCACTGAAATATGTAACACAGGAATGAGCTACGCCCAGTAGGAAAGACAGCTAGTAAAACTCACATGCAAGAGAAGGATAATAGCAAAATATAGGAATACAGCATAACAATGTATGGTGGATAGGCACTCTCAGTCCCAGACTCCGACCAACCACAGTCACCCCCAGTCACACCAGAGTAGCTCTCCTCTGGGCTTCCAGGTAGCGTGCCAGTGGGAACGCCCATCTCGAAACATGCATGGTGCCTAAGCACCCGACACCGCAGCGTCTCTCGTCAATCAATCTCCTGGAGACTATGGACAGATCCAGTCACAAAATCTCTAGCCAACGTGAGATACCCCTGCCACCCTAAGGCACGCAGGCCTACACACTTGGCTAGCCACTGCGAGACACCCCTGCCACCCTCAGGCGCGCAGGCCTACACACATGGACCAGGAGAGATCGACTCAGCCACCGTCCCAAAGAGTCCTCTACCAACAACTTCCATAGAAGCTCACGCCCCTACAGTCATTGCCAATCTCTAACTCCAAGATCCGGCAACATATGTCCAGGTATGACAAGGCGCATACCAGTCCACATGTATACTGTGGAAGCTAAGTCTGAACCGCACAGTTACCTACCACAACTACCCTAAAACATCATATAGGGTCTATAGTAGTCCGGTCCAGTATGCCAATCCATAAAATATGCCAACACTGAGTAAACTGACTCAATCCATGCCCTTTGCCATCCAAGCAATACAACTATACCAGTTACTGACTGTTCTGGTAGCATCTATGTACCATACCTCTGTATGACTGTTTTCAACTGTACTGTCGTCACTGATAACATTTTTCCCTACTTCAGGAAATTTTTAAATTCCGTAATCAATTTCCGTCTTTATCCATTTTTTTGCAATTCGGAATAGTTTCCGAATTTAAATTCCACTTATGTCCTTTTTCCAAAAATTTGAATTAATTTCCGAATTAAATATTCTGCAAATTATTTTTCCGAAAATTCGGATTAAATTTCCGAATTAAATTTTCCCGTTTTTCCTCTTCCGCGCCGCATTAAAATTAAATAAATCATTTCCGTAAATTCGGAATTAATTTCCGAATTATAAATCCTTCCGCTTCTCTCTATCCTCGTCAATTTCAGTTAATAATTGTTAATTAATTAATTTACGATTAATTATTAACTAATTAACTAATCCTAATCCATCTCCTTCCTCCGCCCGGCGCCCGCGAAACCCTAGCCGCCGCCACCGTCGACCAGTACGATCCTTCCGTCGATTTCCGGCGACTGCGAACAAGGAGAACAATTTCCTAACATGCTCCTAAGCATTAACAAATTTTTCGGCGAAATGGGAAATATTCCAGAAATTCCGAAATTGCAAAAGATACCGAATAACGTTCAATTAAATCCGAATTTTTTTCATCCACATGCTCGTTTTCATTAAGCAAAATATTTCATGCTTTTAATTTTCTATTAAATAACGAATTTAAACCGAATTTCCTACCTCAACGACGCCGGCGACGGTGAACTTCGTCCGCAGCTCGCCGCAGCTCCTCACCGAACGAATCCGGTATCAATCGACTCTCCGCGTTCCCGTGAATCTCCAGGCACAAAAAGCCCCTTGCCAGGCCGCCGGAATCACGCGCCGTACACCGGAAAAATCTCTCTATCGGTCGGTCGAACGAACCCTAATCGTTTCGCGAGGGTTTTATATTTCTGGCCGACACGATGAAAATCCACTACGCACCGTTGACACGCTTTCGACACGGTAAGCACCCGATACGCGCTGTCGACACGCTATCGACACGGTAAGCACCCGATCAGCCGGTTCAATCCCAAACGTCGATCACGACCGTCCGATCCGCTTATCAGAACGCACGCGCAAACTAACTCGGCGAACCGCCTCCGCCTCCGCTGAACCGTTCCGGTCCTGTTCACGCGCGATAAAAATAAACTTCCGGTTTTAAAATAACCGATCATAATTGATTTTCGAATTTCCAAAAATCCAATAAATCCAAATAAACAGGGAAAATTACTTAAAAATTACCTCGGTGCTCCGAAAAATCCCCAGAAATTTCAGAAATTCCAATAGCCTCTAATTGAGCTCCTGGCTCATCCTGCTGTCGATCTGAAATCATCCAAGCCAAAAATTAATTTATTAAAGATTAATATAAAATTTTTTTACTGGGTATAACACTTATTCATGCTCTTATGTATACCACACAAAGTGAAATATTTAATTAAAGGAGTTATAATGGCTAAAAACTTATTTCTAGAATGATTGAAATAATCATTATACTTTTGAGCTAAAATTCATATTATTAGGATACTAAGATCATTCAAAGGTGATAAAAAATTAGAATAGATTGCCCCAATGATGTACTTATCTTATCAGTTTATTTCCACATATCATGGGGTATCATACAAATATGATAAGTATATCATATGATATAAATAGAATAAAACTATTTCAATCTAATTTTTGAGCTCTTAAAAAAATATTCTATAATACAAGATTGCACACTACCATAACTCCTACAATAAGCTCACATATATACTAATCAAATGGTATCATATTGGCACTATATGAGGATCATACACTTATGATGCAAATCTAAGTCGTTAAACTAAACTTTCACATGAACGTGTATCATATGGCAGCAAAACTAAATTCATTCAGGTATGAAATGAAAATAGTTTGCTCATTACCTAAGTGTTAAATAGATATAATTATCATACAAATACAAAGATTTTATTGTACTTATACAGCACAACAAGCTCCATGCAAGTACTTAAGATTACACGATGTGATCCATTGCCTGGTCCTCTTAATAAATAAAATTTACTAATATGAAGGATAAAATCATATTATATCAATATCTAAATAACAAGTTTAAGGTATTAAACCTATACAATAGGGGTATCTTACATGCATGACCTATATAACTACACTTTAGAATGTTGGAAATGAAAAAGGATAGGCCCAATAAGACTAGGTCAGCTAATAATCAAGAGAATGATAATGTCAATACAATTATAACATCATAATTGTATGATATGCAACTTAATCATATGGATGGGAGAATAGACGTGTATGATAAGAGAACTTTACTATAAATATATATTTAGGTTTGAATTCAATGCTTGTATCAAGAGGATTTCAATTTTTATTAATTTCTCGTTCAACTTAAGGTAAATTTAGCATTTTGGATAAAGTGTTTCATTAGATATTAAGCCTACTTTTCATGATTTGAGTCATATAAAGATAAATAGAGATTGACCATGCATGAAATAAATGAATGCAATCTTATGTCATATAAAGAGAAGTGATAGCTTTAAAAATTCTAACCCAAGATAATATGCAAAAGATGAGCTCTAGATGGTTAGCACTCTATCAAGAATTGAAACAATGACTCCGTAATTTATACGTTGAGCCAAGCATCTAAAAATCCATTAACACTCCTTGATATGTCTTCATATATGGATTGTTTCAAGAAACACTTGATCATACTCTCTAATTGATTAATCCCCATTTGATTTTGAGATGTATGATTAACAAATTACTCAAAGAAAGTATTACTAACAATAACATAGTGATTTAATTAACACCAAACAAGTGTTATAAGGGCCTAGGGTATAGCATTTATATAGAGAGAAGGTTGTAACATCCTAAAAAGTTGATTATTAAAAAATATTTGTTGAGGATTTTGAACTATTGGGCACTCAAATTAACAAAATATTGTAATCTCAAGGTTGGTCAAACATCTTAAATAGAGGAAGGATTTATAACATTTTAAATATAATAAAAAGTGAGGTTTATAATCATTTTGAATAATTTAGATTTTAAGATAATTTTTAAGAATTTTAAATTATATCTTATAATTTTTCAAAAAATCGTATATCACTAAAATAAAGTAGAAAACCTCTAAGTAGAGAATTGAGCTAAAAAAATTAAGTACCAATAATTCTTTCGAATCTATAGAAACTAAGTTAACAAAAACCAAAATTATTGACATGATAAAATGAAATATTTGAGATTAATAAAGATACATTTATGAGTTTAAAAAGACTTAAAAATTAAAAAATATATTTAATAAACTAAAAATATTATGAAAAATAATGAGTCATAAAGTTTAAAAGAATAAGTTTAGTAAAGTATTTTTTATCACACAAAAGAGGTATAACAAGCATGGAATTACAAGCCAATGAGGATTTTAAGAAATTATGAAATAGTGATTTTGAGGATTATTTGTTTATAAAAATATTAAAATATTGAATATGATAAAAAAGTAAAATTTGGCCATTTAGTATAACTCGTCAGGATGAATCATGCAAAATTCATTGATAATTTTTGGATATCAAATTGATTGAAAAGTACAATGAATGATATAATTTTTAAAGTTTAACTAAAATATGGATTTAATAAATTCCTAAAATATATGAATTCTTAACCCTAAAGTACCATAAGTGAAATGCAAACTGATGATAAAAAAACCAGGTGATAAAAGTAGCCAAAAGAGGAGGCGACATAATGGTTAAAGGTTGGAAAGGTCAATAGATGAATCCTTTGAAGGATTGGTAATGATTATAAGGATATGGAAAACTAAGAAGAAGAAATGTTATCAAGAGGTCATAAAGGAGGAGGAACTCAATTATGTTGGAGTTTTTCAAAATTTTAAGATTTTTACTTAAGCCATGAGCATAGAGGGGAAGAGAAAAGACAATGTGTTTCCAAAGGGAATCCTTAGAATTGGGAAAAGGAATTGAGAAGAGGCTTTGCAATAACTAAGTTAGAAAATAAAAAAGGAACCATAACAAAATATTGTAGCATCATACTCATGCAAAAAGAAAAAAGATCATTGAGAGATACACAAGCAACAACTTCAATAAAAAATTTAAGGTTTGCAGGCTTTTACATCTATGTGTATGGTTGATGTAATAATATATGTTTCTTAATGACCCCAATAGAAAATGAATTGAAATTATTAATTTTGAGAATTTTTGTGATCTATGCTTGAATTATTGTGTTAGTTTATGTTTGACTCAACATGATATATTTATTATTTTAATATGATATTGTGTATAACATGAAGTTAAATTAGGGAAGATGATAATGGTGACTAAAGGAAAAAGGTTGTTATTATTAATGTAATCAAAAAAAGAAAAAGGAAAGAAAAGGTGATAAGAACAAAGATTAAGATAATTTTAAAAGTGCATAAATGTTAATGTCCAAAGTGACAACTATCATATAAAATGACATATTTTTAAGATGAACCAAATGAGTCATAATTTAGAGTTGATAGGCCCACATGATTGCCTAAAGTGATTATTATTATTTTGAAATGACATGTTCATGAGCCAAAAGCCATCATTTTTTACTATTCTTATTTGAAATAAGCCCAATTTATTTTACTTTATATGAAAAGTCTTTTCTTACAACAATTAAAATAAAAGCATTTCTAGAAAAAGATAAAGGTAAGTAATTAGAGAAAATTACATGAAAATTTACCAAACGATAAAATCCTAAATGGTATTTTTATTATATTACTTATCACATGCTTTGTTTATTATATGAGATTAACCTAGCATGCATCAAGGCCTAAATATTACTTGTTTTATTATATATATATATATATGATTTTACTGCTATACTAATAATGATTGGCTTAATAATCTATCTACAAAGTGTTTTTGCCTTAAGCCCTCGATAGTAGACCTTATTTTTAGAATCTTAATAACAAAAATTGAAGCATAAGAATGACTAAAAAATAAAGAAGAAAGAAGAAAAGAATTTTTATCACAAAAGGATGGAATTCTCCTAAGAACATGAAAAATCAACTTTTTCAAATTTCGTCTTCTTAGAGAAAAATTCTTCATTAAATCCATCTTTTTATCATCTACTCTCTTTTATTTTTATGTTTTTATTACATATTTGTTTCTTAACTCTTTCTTTATTTTTTTTTCTTTTTTTAGTTTATATTCACATATATTTTTTCTCTTTATTTTTTATATTATTATTCTATTTAATTTTTTCTTTTCAACCTTTTTATTTTATTTTTTTATATTTCCTTTTCATTTTCTTCTTTCTGATAACTATTGTGGATATATTGTCTTGCTTTTAATAATGTCAATAACTTGTTAATGAGTATTCTCGAATTTATTACTTGCTATTAGAATTTTGTAGTATATTTTTGTATTGGTTGTTCTTATTGGTGTTATAAGTATGACCCTTTCTCCACTTTTTTTTATGTAACCTACGAGATAGAATTCTTTAATTAATTTTTAAATTTGCTCTATGTTACCTCTATAATTGTACAAGTTCTTATGTAAGCACTCCACTAAGCTAACACATGATTCTTCATTCTAAATTAAGTAAATACTATTTTGTCTATTGACGAATAATCATATAAAAGAAAATATGTCTCTAATTACTCCAATCAGGTACCTAATTTCTTTGCTTTATTATACCATCATAAATAATAAAATTAAGTATAACATCTACCTTGATATTATGTTATTGATTCCCATGAATTACAAGAGTGAGATTGATGACATCATCCTATTCTTCATCTCTATTTGTTCTTGGATTATTACTTAATCTAGAATTCCTCTAGTTAAGATTATTTTCTTTTGGTATATTATCTTTAGGATTCATTGTAATAAAAGATTAGAATTTTAACACAATCTTTATTAACACTTACATTTTTTGGGTTAATAGAGCGACTTATACCTCTAAGATTAATGGATACATAACCAATACAATCATCTTAATTAAGACCTCCTTAATCACCTAATTCTCTATTATGGATTACTCTTGAAGTAGTTTCTTCTTAGCTATTACCATCGATGTCAAATTGAAGTGATTTAATACCAAAATAATATAATTTTTTGCAAGATATTCTTGCACCAAAACCTCATCAACAAACCTTATTTTAAAGTTACAACAACAAAAATTGAAACATAAAAATGATAAGAAACTATGAAAGAAAGAAAGAGAAGAGAGTTTTTATCACAAAGAGAAGGAAATCCCCAAGAAGATGGAATTCTTTCATTCAAAATTCTAACCCCTTTATATAGAGATATTGATACAATATGTTATTTTTAATACATATTTTTTTTAATTTTCATATGAAACATAAGGCTGACAAAAATTCATAAAATTTTCAAATTATGTAAAATCTATACCAAAAGAGGCTTATCCATGGATGCTTGAGCTACTACACATTTGTTGATGACTACACACTGACATCATTTAATGGATTAATACTATTCTCGTGCATGGATGTGCCCTAGTGTATGCATGTAAACTGTGTCAACATTGTGGGTATATTTTTCCATCTACTAAATGGATTTATATTCTCATGAAATCTCTCTTCAACTTGATGGTTGCATAATTAGTGTAGTCGCTTTGACTAAGACCTCTTTAGTCTCTTAACCTTTTACAACTTGCTCTATAACTACTTTTTTCTTAACTAATTATGATAGGTGTCTAATTGAAGTGTTTTGATACCAAAACTAATATGATATGTTTATGAGGTATTCTCATCTTAAGCTTGTTTATAGAGTCATAATAATGCAATTTTAAGCATGAAAAATAGAAAGGAATCAAGAAAAAAAGGGAGAGGAGAGTTTTTACAACAAAATGATGGAATTCATTAAGAAGATTGAATTTCATGAATATGAGACTACTAATTCATCACTCTAACACAATTATATAAAGGTCTAGATATAATATTTTATTATAAAGTATATATTATTTTATTTTTCATAAGAAACACAATGTTATTTTATAAAAAATTCAAATTCTACAAATTCAAAAAGATTCACATTACAATGGGCATGCACATGATCACCATTGGTGCTGTTACATATGTTGATATTGTTCCTACGAGGTATTCTCACATTTAGCTTTTAATAATAGACCTTATTTTTGGAGTCACAATAGTGGAAAGTAAAGTGAGAGAATGCAAGGAACTAAGGATAAAATAAAGATTCACAAAAAGATAGAGTTCACAAAATAAGTTGAAATTACTTTATTCATTATTTTTATTCCTTTATATAAAAAAATTGTATATAATATTTTATTATAATATATATTATTTTATTTTACATAAGAAATATCAAGTTTTTATCAAATATTACAAATTTCAATTACAAGGCATATCTGCACATGCTAAGCTACTACACATGCGTAGATGATCATGCACTAGTACTATTCATGTGTGGGTACTATTCTTATGCATGGATAGTCTCTTATCACACATGTTCTGATAGAGTGACAATGTATATTTACCCACCATGCCTACAAATTATGTGTGCAACATATGTCTTTGCATTATAGGTTTACCTATTACATATGTGGATCACATGCACAGTAAGCAGCATCATGCTAGCTCATGCAATGCACATGCGACAATCATGTGCAGGCTTTCAACCTACCTCACCTTCTCCTAGATATGCTAGCTCTTCCATGCATGACATGCAACTTGCATCTAGTAGAAAGCCTCCACGTGCATGGCTTTCACCTCTTGGTCTCATAATAATGATTTTTAGCATTTTGTCACCTTCATCATTTTTTATAATTATTAGATTTAATGAACTTATAATTTAGCTCATAATCATAAGTCTCTTTTTTTATGAATTGAGTCTAATCAAATTTTTGTTTTTAAGGATGAATTGATTAGTTGTAAGATTGAGTTTTGTTGTCTTTTATAGTAATCTCAGGTGGCTGAGACTCTGTCAGCCTCATCAACTAGATTCTTTAACATTGTCATTAGTAGCACATAATTTTGATAGGTGTTCATAGCCTATTCACTTGGTCAGCACCAATAAATCCTTTTGCTAATGCTTCATCTCACATTAGAAAGAAGTGTTATCCATCTTTCGTATATTGATATTATTCTGCTCATCAATAGTAAATGACATCTCTATCCTATAAGCATCAATTTTTTAGTATAATTTGATAAATATTTAGATGCATTACTTGGCAAATAATATCATTAGTATAATCTTTGATGATAAAAAATTTTATTTTGCATTATTTTTCAACTCTCGACTCAAAGTCATTATAAATCTATCCTCAAGTATAAGATTTTAGTTGTGGTGTAGTCTCTAGGTTTAACCTTTTCATAAAACTTTCTAATATTAGATTCTTTTCTCCACTTGAACTCAAATAGCAAAAAGTTCTTCTTTTTGTCACTGCATGAGATATGTCATTTGAAATTACTATAAGAGATAAGTTTTCATTAACTTAAAGTGAAGTTTCAAGTTTCTTTTCAATCTCAATTGCAATAACTCCTTTATCTATTGTAAATTTTTTTAAAAATAGTTTAAGATGTAATTTTTAATATTTTATGATGTGTCATGTCTTCTATAATGATCACCATAACTTTAAGATCTAGTAATATTCATTGCACTAACATGTTTTGTTAGATAATACTTTTTCATTTGTCTTTAATTTTTAAACCTATACTTAAATTTCTTAGTATTTTGGCTTTTAATTTTATTCTTTTGTATTCATTCTTCTTTTCAATAGCCATCTCCAATGTATTGGCTTGCTTTAAAGATCGATAGAAAAAAAGTGACAAGTCTATGGAAATTATTCTCAAATTAATCTTTTAAATTAGCTTCATGTTAATCTTACAATTGTGCTAGCTCTTAAGTGAGTATTTCATCAGGTTGATACACTCATCATTTTAATATAACATATATTAACTTATCAATTAATGAATAGTCAAATTAGGTATCTAATTTTTTTTACATCAATCATATCATCATAAATAGCAAAATCATATGTAGAATCTACCTTGGAAGAAAGCTATTGATTCTCATGCATCAAAAGGGTGAGATTAATGATGTCATCCTCATCTTCATCTCTAATCATCCTTTGAGATATTAAATAGTACAATATCTATTAACACTTATATTTGTTGAGTTAATAGAGTTGCTTGTGTCTCTAAACTTTATGGGTACATAATTGATGCATTCACCTTCATTGGAGTCTTCTCAATCTCTTGATTCTCTTTTATCTTACTTTTAAGTTACTTTCTTTTTAAATCTTATCATTAGTATTGAATATAAGTGCTCTTATACCAAAGCAAAATTGATTTATTTGTAAGATGTTTTCACTAGTAGCCTTATTTATAAAGTCACAATAACTGAATTTGAAGTGAGAGAATGGCAAGAAATCAAGAAAGAAAGAAGAAAAAGAGAATTTTTGTCATCAAATGATAGAATTCTCCTAAGATAATGAAATTATTCCATTCACCATTCTTATTCCTTTATATAGAGTATTAGATACAATATTTTTTAAAAAAAAATATTTTTTAATTTTCATAAAAAACATAAGACTTTGACAAAAAATCAGAAAATTATTCAAATTCTACAAATTCTCATTTCAAGGGCCCATTTGTGCATGTACGAATTACTACACACAACAAATTATCATGCGTTAGTAATGTTCATGGATGTAGGTAGTCACAGATAGTGCTATGTTGTGTGCATGCATATCGAGTGTGTGGCATATTACTTGCATGTGCAGTGCACCTGAATGATTGGTATAGTTACTGCAGCATGTGCTACATATGTGTGACAATCTCACGTGGTCATCACTCATGGGCTTCCTGCATGTTGCCTCCCACTAACATGCTAGCACCTTTGCATGTGAGATGCATATAATTAGCCTCCACACATTGTTCTCACAATGGCCATAGGGGTTGACAATGGTAGCTAGAAAGATAAAAATAATGACCTATACAATGATGATGGTTTAAGATGAAAAGAGACTAATAAATTAAATAACAATAACAAAATAATGTTGTGAAGAAATTAAAAATTTTAAGATTTGATAATAAGAATTTCATCATCAAATAATATGCTGCAAAATAAGGATTGTCACTATGGATAAAACACAATAAATAAAGCTCTAATATTAGGTTAATGACAAATAGATGCTCTAACAATAATTTAAAAAGAGAAAATGAAAGTTGGGAAGATGACAAAAAGAAGAACAATAAGAAAAAAGAGGGATGAAGAAGATGAAGGAGAAGTATAAAAAAGACAATTTGTATGGCTCCAACTTATTAATGTCATACCATGCACTTATAATTCAAAAAGATAATTAAACTTAATCCAAAATCATGGTTCCATTCACTAACAAAAAGGTTATTTACATATAAAGGATCTATGTACCCAAAATTTAAATCTCTAAAAAATGCATAATACTTATAATATCTCATAATTAATCTAACATTAAATAATAAAATAAACGCTTAAAATAATAAAAAAATTCTAAAATATTCAACCATGAAAAGAATATAAGCATATATGCTTATTCAAATTTTAAGAATAATTAATAAATGATAATGATTTGAATCTTCTTAAAATCCAAATATTTTTTATGAATATTTTAGTGAACCTTCACCCATATCTTGATCTAAGATGAACTTCAACTTTTGGAGAAAATACAAAAATATCCTATTTTATCCAATAAGCCATCCAAGATTCTTCTTAAGCTTTAACATTGAGCATCTAATTAATCTTGATGAATTTAGGCTCTCCTTGTGCTACATCATTCTCTCTTTAAAGTGAGAGTTTCTTCTTATTCTCTCATTCTTAACACACTAAAATCATGTCTTTTGGTGACTACTTTTGTGTGGTATAGATTGAAGTATTCCACTCCATCAAAGTAACTTCAATCATAAAGAAGACACCAACACTATTACAATCTCACATTTCTCTTGTGATAAGAAAAAAACTTCCATCTTACCTTATCATTTCCCTCTAAGGATCATCTACTCTCATGCTTATCAAGGATTCCAAAGTAGTAAAAATACTTTTAGGTAGAGTAGTATAAGGATGAATTATCTTACATCAATTACAAAAAAAATTTAAAGTTTTGTAAGTGAAACAATAGTGTTAAGACATCAAAGCACATTTTGGGGATAACCTTGTTTAGGTTGGGATGAATGACCTAAGAGGATGAGCCAAGTGAAAGATGATAGGCTTATAACACTTGGCATGAATAATTGCTAGGTGATATCTTAAGTAGATGAATCATTAAATAAAGAGTGAATCTTAATATGATTTTAAGTGGAAGAATACAAAGATGAATAGTCTCACATTGACTATGATGAAAGATTTTGGATTTTATGTGTACTAACATTATTTTAAGATATTAAAGAACTTTTTATGGGCAAAACCTTCTTGGTTGGGATGGAGTAATCCAAAGGGCTGTCACCTTGACAAAGTGAGAAAGAGTCATCACAATCCGTTTACCTTCAAGAATGTTACAAATTTCCTTCTTTTTATCGAGTTCAACACATCTTGTTATTATTATAATTTTATAAAATTATGTATCAAATAAGTTAAATTTTAAAATCAATTATTTTAATTTTCATACTTTTGAGATGTTACACACTCTTCTTATGAGTCGCATGATATATATATAAAGGTCTATCATGTTGTGGGTCAAATTAAGAAAATTTATAATTAGGATCTTAATATTTGACTACTCATAAAAAATGACTTATCATTTGCCTAAAGATAAACTTTTTTATAAAAATTTTTGACAAGCGATATCAAAACATTATAATGCCCAAATACTTGTTTGATGCAATGTTATTGATGCCCTTTAAGCTACACAACTCTTATTCAACTTAAAAGTGAACCATGAGATAACAACATTCAGGAAAAGTGAAAAAATATTTGAAAATTTGTTTTTTTTTTTTTTTTTGTATTTATTTGCTTATGCAAGGGAATGATGCCATAACAAATTTAAAATCACTTAAAAGAAGCAAAATGGAAGTGTTGGAATTGAGAGCACAAATAACCTTAAAGTTGAATAAAAAGAATTAATACTTATTTAAATTAAAAACAAAACCCATATTAGTTCTATAAACAAAGGAGTAAGCTTATTGAAATTAAGCAAATTGAATATTTGATCAAGTATGCTAAATAGGCACCCTAGAACACTTAATTTGCAATGAACTTGAAGCCAATGAAACATCCTTAAAATGAAAAATACATAGGAAACTTCTAAAGGATTTGAAGTTTAAGAAACAAAGTTGCAAGCATTGATAAGCATGTTTTCATTGGTGAAATGATAACAAAGCAAACTCATTAAAATTAGTTTCAAATTTTTGGGACACTTAGGCTATTTCAGTTGTGGCAGTCAAATCACAGTTTCCTTTTAGCTAAAGTACAAAATATAAAAATTATTGATAATTTCTTAAATTTTATATTTGTTTTGACAGGAATTTTATTCAAACAATCTCCAGATCTATTTTTTAAATCATGAGTTTGGTTTTAAGCTTTAAGAAGTGCTATTTGAGAACAAACTAACAAAACCTTAGGATATAAAAGTTGAAGCCAACAATATGAAAATATTTTCTAGAGAGCTTAGTTTCAATGCTCCCAAGAGTTTTTTCTGATATGCGGAGGACTGCTTTCGACGGGCGTGACCTCCCTTATCATTCCAAACTTAGGGTTTATTTAAAAATAATATAAGTTTAATTAAAATCTTAACGTAATAAGTATTTGTTGGGTAACTTAAAAATTGCAAATGAAATTTGTGAGATAATTTTAAAGTAAGCTACTTCACAATTTCTACATTCCATATAAATTTCATAAATTTTATGTTTTTTGATATTCATAATAATTTTTCATAAATATTAATATTTTAATTAAAATAGTTTTAGTTTTTCATTAAGTTTTAATCTCTTTTTGTGTACTAATCAAATTGTAATACAATTAGATAGTTATTAATTTGTCTTTTTACATTTAGCATCTTTTCTTTCTCCTTTAAGAGTCTTGCCTCACTATTAGATAATATGACAAATTTAATGAACAAAAAAAAAACAATAAAAAAGCAATAAAAAATAAAATTTAAATTTAAAATTATGAATTAAATATGTTTACTTATCTATGAGAATGTAACGAATTTTCTCTCATCTTATATAACTCAACCCAATTTGTGATAATTATAATGTTTTAAAATAAAATATCAAATAAATTAAATTATAAAAAAATTTATTTAATTAATTTCCAAATCTTGGCATATTACACCCCTCCTTAGGAGTCATACGATAACTATATAATGAGTTATTATGTTGTGTGCCAAAACTATTAATTAATTGCACAAGTAAAAATAATATCAAAATCATAAAGAAAAAATTGCAATATAATAAAAAAAATTGTGGAACACTTATTTCACATCAAAAGATGAATAAACCTACACAAGACAATATCAATTGGATCCATGAATATGATTAAGGTCTTTTTTGTTAGAATATAATAGTCTCACATAATAACTATTAGAACTCCACCTCATCATAAGCTTAGTAATATAATTAAATTAGGCATTATACATAATTAAATTAATAAGAGAGATCACATGCTTGACATTGAGATAAATCTCAAATCAAATCAATTCAAAACAACTTCAACATAAAAGATCATAACTATAATATAAAGTTAACATTAATTGATCTCAAATATTATTGCAAGTATCAACAATAGTAAAGCTATTAACCATATAAATCTAACACTATAGCCTATAAAATATCACAAATCTACTACATATCAAATTACCCATTTTCTCAACTAATAAGTAACATTTTCATTCATAGTTTCTATCTCTTAGTCCAACAAGTATATATCTATGATGTAAATACTAATGAGATTCTAAAAAGCTAAACATATAAAATAATAACTAACAAAAAACAAATATAATAAAATAGAATAAAATAATACTAGGATATTAATTTCATAATACAATCATAAAGCAACAAACTAAAACATGGATAAGCAAAGAAATAAATAACCATTAACAACATGTAAGTAATTATATTATTTTTTATTTGTTGTATTTTTAATATATTTAAATATATTTTAAACTTCATCTCCTTCAAGTTATTATTCTCTAAAGTCAATATCAATGTCATACATCTTATAAAAAAGTATTTTTATCATTTTACATATAAATATAAATGGGTTGTTTTTGTCATAAATTATGTAGATATAGATGTAATGTCCTTTTTCAGATTAAATTATAGTTGTAAACTTTTCTAAATATTATCTAATATTTTATTAATACTAATTTCAAAATTTCATGATACCAAATTTCAAATTACACTTAGAGTGTTATTTTTTATTTTTCTCTAACATTCTAATAAATATTCTAATAAAAATAGATATCTTTGTAAAGTTTGAGTAGAATGAAATGTCATTTGTAGGTAATGTTGCATTTACCTCACTTTTTCTAGTTTAAGTTTTATCTATTGATAGTGCAAGGGTATTATCTATTTTAATAATAACACAAAAATTGATATAATCCCTACCTTGAATTAATTTAAAATTACTCATCTTTTCCATTAATTTCTACTGATAGTAATTAAATCATATGCCAAATTCAACACTAAATATGAACTGAGTCCCAACCTTCATCACCATGATAAATTATTTTAAGAAAACCTCTAAAGTTAGTGGCGACAATAACTTTTAAGGTTGAACTAATTCACTATTCAATAGCTAACACATTATTCCTTGGGTAACTTCTATATTGTTAACACCAAAATAAGAATAGTTTCCTTCCTAAACAAATTCTCTTCCCTAGAACAAAACTTCATTAGTTCAAGCATTAAATAATTTATTTGTATATAAAATCAAGTTTCCAATATTGCATACATGCTACAATGTAAAGACTTTATTTCTTTAATTCATTATTCTTTTTTTTATTTACCAACTAATTTACCATTGAGATTTAGAATTTGATTTTCATAACTTAATCTCACATTTTACATAACATAAGATAATTAAAACATCTAAATTTCATAAATTAACATCAAAATAAAATACTAAAATATCATATAACTATTTTAGTTTCTCACTTTGTAACATCTTTTGCATCAAACAAGTGGAGGTCTATAGAAGTACCATTTCCTTACTTTGTGTCACCTACTTCTAAAGTGGAACCTATCTTTTATTTTTTATATGTTTCTCCTCTTTCAAAAGATCTCTTCATTTCATGATGATCAAAGACCTTAAGGCAATTATTTACAATGTAACCTACTTTCTCTCAAATAGAACATCTTATCAACTTTACGAACTTAACCTCTCCCCTTTCATGGTTTATTGTCTTATCTCTACCAACATCTATAGCTTCTAATGCAAAGTTAACTTTCATTAGCATTTTAGAAGATTTGAATTTCTTAGTTTTGAGACATCCTTTAGTGATATGTCTTAGTTCTTTACAAACAAAACATCTTAATATTTTGATAATTTTTGCCTTACCAGTCCCTCCTTATCGTCATTTGATTTATCACATATGTTAATTCCATTGGGTTCCACACTAAGCTATTTACAACTAAATTCTTTTAGAAACTGGAATTTGTTATGTCTTGATTTGTTAGAATTATCACCATCTCTTTGATCTTTTATTTTATCTTTGTTAACTCTTATTGTTATTCTTAGATTTTGGTACTACAATATTTATTTTTTTATTTAAAAAAATAAAAAAAATAATTATTTGCCTTTTATAAAACCACATTGAAAGCAAAAATTTATTTTTTTAAATCAAGTAGCAGAAGCGATATAAAAATCAACTATTTACAACTCATGGAAACATTAAGTTTTATGGTATTATCTTTTAAATCTATATGTACATATAATATCAATGATTTTACATATACTTTTATAAAAATCAATTACTTGCAAGTCATAGAAACATAAATTTAATCATATTACTTTTTAAAATTATATTTACACATAATATCAATGATTTTATATGTACTTTTTCTCATGTAAGTAATATTAAATTCTTTTAAACCATTTTTTCTTTTATACATCCAAAATATCTTACTCTAAATAACTTAATAATATATCTTTGGAAACACTATTAGAGACATTAATCTAGGTCATAATCTTACTTCAATAAATATATTATTCTATATAACAAACACTTACTTTTGAAGACACTGATTTCAATAGCAAATTAACCTTATAAATGCTTGTTGAAGCTTTTATTGCTTGCGCATGTTATATCACATTGTTATTAATTTTTATTAATCACTCATTTTACTTTTTAACATATAGGACATGATATGCATTTAACATATAACAAATAATATATTATAACATATTATTCTAATAACTAATAGTAAGCACCTTCAAATATAATATATTCTCATATCAATTTAGGCCTTTGACTTGACATTATACTATCATATATATTAAATACAATTCTTACCTATACAAGCATCTTTCATTTATTATATTTAAATCAATAAAGCCTCTAACATACAATATATATCACATTAAATATATGCATTACAAACAAATATTTTTATCTCTTAAATTTAAGTAATAGTCTCACCAAAGCATAGATCTTTACTTAAAGTATTAGTTACTACAACACCCAAGGGTGTTTTCCCTTAGATTTGCCTTTGTCTCTTACATTACTTCTTTCTACATCTCTTGAAAACCTTTATTTGCTCTCCTTTATCCTCTCCTGATTATAATCAAGTGCTAGATCTCTCAAAACTTTTAAAAGAAAATTCTACAAGTCAAGATCAACTCCTTATTTATACTTGTTCTTATAAATTTTCATATTCTTAATCTTTCAAATACCTTTAATATTTGTTTCCCTTCATGTAAATTCCTCTTCACCTTTTCTAAGATTTTTTTCATTAATTTTACTATCCCTTATGTTAGTTTATCCAACCATTTATCATTTTTAATTTTGAGTTCTTTTCAATTTCTACTAATCATATATGTACAATCTAACCATGAGCAACAAATTTCTATGCAATTATGAGAGCTATGGATTTTTATCAATCTCTATTTCTCCTATTTTTATTCATAATCATTCATGTATTTTTTGATAATATCTATTTTATTCATTAGTAGTAGCATACTTATTTAAAGAATTAAAAGTATAGAAATTTTTATAAACAAAAAATAATAAAGTTTCAAATTTTTTCGTATAACCAAAATTTATCTATTTTTAGAATCTCATTGGAGCAACGATACATATTTATTTACCCCTACTAACTTCAACAAAAAGGAGCACTTAGCGGAATTCTAATCGGGGATCGAGGGTAGATGTAAGCACGAATTTTGGCTAAACTACCTAAAAATCTTTCGTGCATTTTATTTTATTTTTTGTTGAACAATCTATTTCATTGATAATATTTATAAAAGAAAATTTTGTTTTAAACATAAAATTTTTTTCTAATTTTTGGAATTGAAAATTTTGTTAAACAGATAATTTACTCTTCTTCTCTTATTCATTTTGCCTCACATGTTGTACAAAAAAACTAAAAAATCTATAAAATTGAGACTTGATTCTATGTTGGCATACAAATTTATTTATTTAAAATGTGTAAATGATAGGATATTAAGGTTAAGTATAATGATAGCCATAATTTTAATTATACAATATGCCATGGCAAAAATATGTGATTTACTTTAAAATGGTGAATGAAAATATATAAAATTACATGTGGTACACTTTAAACCTTAGCTTCAATCGGGGAACATATTATGATACTTTAAAATTTAGCCAAAACCTTTAAAAACCTTGCAACCAAGTATCCTTTTTTCTTAGATATACTTTGGAAGTATTGAGCAATGGCTTGTTGGAGTCATGAGAGATATGGGATTAACCCATAGGAGAACCCAGAAAGCTTCTAAGGTGTGTAGGACCTTAATTTCTATTGTAAAGCTTCGAAGAGTTTAATTTGTAGCCTCAGAAGAAGGTTAAGTTGGTTAGTATATATTTAAATAACAAAGAAATTAGGTATACTTAGTTATGCTAAGATCAAGTATAAGTTTTAAGATCATATGGTTAATTACTAATAAGGATTAAAAAAGGAACTTAAGGTACTTAAATAAGACTATGTAAAGTAATCATAGCTTTAAAATTAAGTTTAAAGGCTTAGAAATAATTTATAAGAAAGGAACACATAATAAAAAAGGATTTGGATAATAAAGCTCTTGATTAAGACCTTAAGAGAAGTTGCAAAGTTGGAATGAGAATTAAAAGTATACTAGGTTTGGCTAAGGAAAAAATAAGATAAATATTTTAGCTAGACCCTTAGGTTGACTAGGTTTTTAGGTAAAATCACGAGTGACCCTAATTAGGCTCTTAAAAGATGACACATTAGATCTCGATTTAGGAGATATGTGGTGGCTCATGAGAGGCCTTATTATGGGTATAATGACTTAAGATTATCTTGGAAGTATAAGGGCCATTAGTTAAACTTGTTTAAACCCATACTTAGTTATAATAATAATAAACTATATATTTAATTCAAGGGAGTAATCTAAGTCTATGTGAATGCTAAGGATAACTTAGATAGGTAAGGCCTTCAATGTAAGAATAAACATGAAAAATGATCTAAGATAGCTAAATTAGGGTTCAATGGAATCTCTAAGATATCTAGATGATGGTAACCCTAAATAACTAAATAAGATTTAAGATTAAAACCCTAAAATATCTCAATTGAGATATGAAGAATCTTAAATAATGAATTTAGTTTTAAAGGAAACCCTTAACTTATTTAGTTGTTGGTTAAGTTAAGAATACCTTACATGTTTGATTTAACTAAGAAAATCTAACTAATTCTACTTAATGATAGATTAAGGTTAACAAATAGTTATGTTTTTAATTAAGTGAGGACCTGATATAATGGATCCTTGGTCATGATTGCTCACCCAAAAGATAGAGAATTTACCTTCTTTATTACTCTGATCTTGAGGTATAAACATGATTGGCTAAGCCTGTAGGAGGACTATTATATTTCATGGTAAGAAACTCCAAGATTGGTTAAAAATATTATATAAATAGTCTATAGGAGAATATTTAAACATTTAGCCCTATGAGAAACAAATGATGTGTTATATTATGGTAATGAGTATATGTGCTTGTTGAAGTCTTGAAGAACCCTACATGATTAGCCCATTGGATAAGCATTATCTTAAGGAATGATGGATTACATTACATGATAAGTGTATCAGGTCTTATCAAGGTTCTCTTATATAAGAGAGTATATTGGATCAATTAGGAGATAATAAACATTTAGTTAGTCACATCATAAGGTTATATATTAACTTAACTAATAGATAGTGATATACTTATATGAGTTAATATGTTATATCATTTATTTACATGATTTACTCGGTTATTATATACATATTTTTTAATTATTATAAGTCAATTTTATAGTATGATGCAAAGATTTCTTATTGAATTCCCTAGCTTATCTTATTTGTATTTTTGTAAGATTAGATAGTTAGGGGTTGGGTAAGATCTATGTTTGAGACTATTAGAGTTAGTGCATCAACTAGATAATACATCTTCTTACATTCTATCATTAGTAATAATAGAATTTTTATTTTATATAATTATCATTTGTATTTTTGATGGATACAAGATTATATCGGATTATTATATTTGCTCTTGGTGGTTACTTATTTATATTTTTTTGTTGAACATTTGTATTGTTTATTATGTTATTTTTTATTAGATTTGAGTCATATGATTAATGATCATTGGATATTTGATTTTATGGATGAGAATTTTGTTGGATTATTGTTACATTAATGTTTCTTATAGTTGTTTTCTTGAACGTAAGTTGTATAATGTAAGCATTTTGATCTTTGCTTATACTTAAGGTTTTGTGAAAAAAAACTTGGTGTAACAAAAAAACTTCATACATTATGATTTTCTTAATCTTAAAAGTATGATTTTATGATAATGGAGGGGGAGTTAAATTGCAAGTGCTTCATATGATATGATGTTTATCATAATGTTGCACAATTCATGTAAAAAAGTGATGTAAATTGAATCTAAGGATAGAGAAGGGTTATGAGCTTCATACAAATATGATGATCTCATCATATGTTAATAGTAGTTTGACCTAGTTGAACAAGTTTGAAGGGTTGGATGATCAGCTCATTTGTTAATATCATACATTACAATATTTAGATTTTATAATACAACTAGTTTTAGATTATGAGTAACACCAAGTTTGAAAATCTTTTGAAAAATTTCATTATAACCATTATAGTTTGCTCAGAGCCATTAGAAAACTTTGTAATGCTTACATAAAGGTGTCCAAACATTGTGTTAAGATTAATGCTCATTAGCAAATCATTTATAAGAAACCTTATATAAAGAGTCAACAATAGAATGATAAGGGTTGTGTAAAGCTATGAGATTCAAGCTTACATCACATCTTAATCAAGACTTCCTTCATTTTACACTTTAGCTAAGGTAAAAATTATTATTGTATTATTTTATCACATTTCAATGTGCCTTTTAATTGAGTTATATCGAGTCATTAAGACTTTAAATATCAATTTTTTTGTCTTGTTATTACAACTTTATATTTGATCTTATATTAGTCTTTTGATCAATATGGTTGTATCTTTTGGCTCAGTGATTTGATAGGTCATTTAGCCCAATATTTATAGGCTCTTTTGGGGCTAGTGTTTTGTAAGGCCTTGTAGCTCATTATGGGGTGTTTCCCACCAATTTTTGTAAAAGGTGTTTCTAATATAATCCTATACTTTTGGTTGAGGGTGGATGCAAATGTTAATGATCATTGGATATTAAGTTTTATATATTGGATTTGTGTATGAGAATATCATTGGATTATTGTGACATTAATATTTGTTATAGTTGTTTACTTTCAAGTGGATTGTATATTATGAGCATACTGATCTTTGATTAAACTTGAGGTTTTTGGAAAAAAAAAGCTTAGGGTAACAACTAAAAAGGCTTCATACATTATGATTTTTCTAATCTTACACATATGATTTTATAATAATAGAGAGGGTGTTAAATGTTAAATGTTTCATACAAAATGATCTTCATCATAGCATTGTACAATCCATGTAAAAAAGATGTAAATTGAATCTAAGGATAAAGAAGGGTTATGTTCTTCATAGAAGTATAGTGGTTTCATCATATAAGTATGATCATATTTTAGTAGTAGTTTGACCTAATCCAGCAAGATTGAAGGGTTGGATGATTAGCTCATTTGTTGGTATTATACATTATGATATTTGGATTTTATAGTACAATTATTTCTAGATTATAAGTAACAACTAATTTGACAAAATATTAAGAATTTTATTATAGACATTATAGTTTGTTTGGAGTCGTTGAAAACTTTATAATGCATACATAGAGGGATCCAAACATTGTGTATAGTTAATTCTTATTAGCAAATCATTTAGAAGAAATCTTATATAAAGAGTCAACATTACAATGATAAGGGTAGTACAAAGCTATGAGATTCAAGCCTACATCTCATCCTAATCAAGACTTTCTTCATTTTACACTTTAGCTAAGTTAAAATTATTCTTGTATTATTTTATCACATTATAATGTGGCTCTTGATTGAATTGTACTGGGTATGACATTTCAATATGGCTCTTGATTGAATTGTATAAGATCATTAATACTTTGTAATTTAGGCTTTAAATATTAATTATTTGCCTTATCGTTGAACTTTATATTTGATCATATATTAGTCTTTTGACTTATATGGTAGAGTCTCTTGGCTCAGTGATTTGTAAGGTTATTTAGCTCGATATTATAGGCTGTTTTTGGCTAATGCTTTGTAGGGGTCTTTTAGCCTAGGGTGAAGTGTTGCCTATTGATTTTTTGTAAAAGGTGTTTCTAATTTAAGCTTAAACCTTTGGTTGAAGGTGGACATAGATGCTAATGATTATTAGATATTTGGTTTTCTATATTAGATTTGTCAATAAGAATATTGTTAGATTATTGTTATGTTAGTATTTGTTATACTTATTTACTTGTAAATGCATTATATGTTGTGAGCATTTTGATGGGAAAAAAAACTTGGTTTAACAACTTAGAAACTTCATACATCATGATTTTTCTAATCTTACAAGTATGATTTTATAGTAATAAAGAGAGTGTTGAATGTCAAAGGCTTCATACAGTATGATCTTCATCATAATGTTATACAATCCATGTAAAAAAGTGATGTAAATTGAATATAAGGATAGAAATACAATGTTCTCATTTCACAAGAATGATCATTTGTTAGTAGTAGTTTAACCTAGTTAAACAAAGTTTGGAGGGTTGGATGATCAACTCATTTATTAGTATCATATGTTATGATATTTTAATTTTATAGTTTGATCAATTATGGATTGTGAGTACTAGTTTGTTTAACAAAATTTTTATAAATTTTATTATAACCATTATTGATTGTTTGAAGCCATTAAAAAAATTTGTAATGCATACATATAGGGGGTCCAAACATTATGTAGAGTAATGCTCATTTGTAAATCATTTAAAAGAAACCTTATATAAAGAGTCAATATTACAATGATAAGGGTAATGCAAAGCAATGCAATTCAAGCTTGCATCTCATCCTAATCAAGACTTCCTTTATTTTACACTTTAGCCAAGTTAAAACTTATTATTGTATTATTTTATCATATTTCAATATGACTCTTTAATTAATTGTATTGGGTCATTAGGACTTTGTAATTTAGACTTTAAATATCAATTATTTGTAGTATTATTTGTAACTTTATATTTGATATTGTATTAGTCTTTTGACAGTATGGTAGTGTCTTTTGGCTCAATGCTTTATAAAATTCTTTGGCTTAATACTATAGGATTTTTTGGGCTTGTATTTTGTAGGGGTCTTTTAGCCTAGTGTGAGAGGTGTTGCCTATCGATTTTTATGAAAGGTGTTTCAAATATAATCCTAGACTTTTGGTTTGAGGGTGGACATAGATGTTAATTATTATTGGATATTTAGTATTATATATTGGATTCGTGGATAAGAATCTTGTTGGATTATTATTACATTAATATTTGTTATAATTGTTTACTTGCAAATGCATTGTATATTATAAGCATTTTGATCTTTGGTTACACTTGAGGTTTTTGGAAAAAAAAAAACTTGGTGTAATAACTAAAAGCTTCATACATTATGATTTTCTTAATCTTACAAGTATGATTTTATATTAATACAGAGTGTGTTAAAAGTCAAAGGCTTCATATGGATCTTTGGTATAGTGTTGTATAATCCATGTTAAAAAAGTGATGTAAATCAAATCTAAGGATATAAAAGGGTTATGTGTTTCATACAAGTACGATGGCATCAACATATGGTATGATCATATGTTAATATTAGTTTGACCTAGTCAAACAAGTTTGAAGGGTTAGATTATCAGCTCATTTATTAGTATCATACATTATGATATTACGATTTTGTTGTAAGATCAGTTTTTGATTATGAGTAACAACTAGTTTGATATAACTTTAAAAAATTTTACTATAGCCATTGTAGGTATTTTGGAGCCTTTGGAAAATTTTGTAATGCATACATATAGGGGTCCAAATATTGAAGAGGTTAATACTCATTTGCAAATCATTTAGAAGAAATCTTATATAAAAAGTCAATATTACAATGATAAGAGTAGTGCAAAAAAATAAGATTCAAGCTTACATCTCATCTTAATCAAGACTTCCTTCATCTTACACTTTGTTTAAACAAGGTCAATATTACACTTTGTTTAACTCTTACATTGCTATTATTGAGTTTGTTACTGCTATTACAACTCACCTCTACGAGGTTGACTTCAAATATGGATTAAAATTGCTATGTTTTTTTTTTCTTAATACGACATCACACGTCTAATTGGAGGAAAAAATGGATGTAAATTAGGTGACAATTTTTGCTTTGTATGATAAATTTATGTGGGATTGGGATAGCTTATTCCTTAGCCATTTATTTCACTTTTATTGCATAATTAGTTATATGAACTTTCATGAGATATATTAGTAAAGGTCTCAGCTATAGTAAACAAGAATTTTAGTATTTATAAAAATTATATTTTTAATTAAAGCTTACTTTGAAATTAATTTCTTAAAAGTTTTTTATTCAAATGATCTAAAAAATTATTCAATAAATTTCAAAAAAAAACTTTCTCATCTCTTAAATTTTCACATTTTTTTTTTGCATTGATTTAAGATTTTTTTAAAATAATAATTTTTTCTTATAAATGTAGTCTCTCAAACATATCAAATTTTCATAAGAATACTATCATTGGACTTAAAATAAAATACATTTTTTTTTTAATATTTCTAATTTTTTTACTTTATTTAATAATTTTAATAATTGTTTTCTAATATTTATAATAATAATTTTTATAACTTTATCCTTTTAATTTTTTATTGTTTTAAATCAAAATTTTATGAAACTATAATATTATTAGGTTTTTGATAGTTCAACCTTTCTTATTTAATATTTTTCTCTCTCCTTAGAACTTGCAACTCTTATTTCTTAAAAATTATGATATTTTATAAAATAATAATAAATCTAAAAAAAATTATAAATTTTTAAAATCAGTCTTTTAATCAAAATTCATTTTTTTGAATAGTTTTTCTTTTCTTATATAATTTTGCTCCACCATTTGGTAGATATATTTAATTAATTTTATTATTAAAAGATGAAATTTATTTTAATAAAATTTATTAATGAAATTCTTGGATGTTACGAGAATAACGTTGGGTAGTAGTGGCTCTCCCAGGTAATGTAAATTATCATTGATAGCTTTATTATATCATCTTATATAAAATAATGACCCCAAAATACTTAGATTGATCGGCTTCTTGTGGTTTTTTGATTTCCCAAGATGGTCGATGTCAACATGTTACCCAAAAATGGCGATAAGCATGCTACCCAATTCAATTGTGATGATCCTCAAATATTTGCTACTAGCTATAGTTGTCCAGTTTTATATTTGAATTTCTTATTTTACTTATTTTAAATACAAATAGTATTCTTGATCTAAGATGTAAACAGCACTCATCTTTTCATCAATGTGTGTCTCAGAAATCTACTTTGGTTAATCCAAACTTCATTTTCAAGCGCGAAGATCTTGTTCTGGAACGAAAATGGTTCGATGCCTCCGTTTACATCTAAGATTCAGTATTTTTTTTCCTCTCATAGGTTTTGCACTTGGGACTCCTTTTTTGCATGATCTACGGAATCCATTCCTCTGCAAATTTGTTTGGATCCTTCAAAGGCAAAAATAGGTTTACGATTTTGTTTCTTGATGACCTTTTCATGCTAACCTGCTTCTGAAGTGCTGGCGATGTTTTCCTTTGGTTTCCCGATTTTAATTGAGCATTCGTATTGGTATTTCATCAATCTATTTAGTAACAGAGGTTGGTCTGAAGGGGGCTCGTGCCTTGTAGTCTGATTTTTGCTGGAAATGGTAAGATACTTTAGTAGTGTGGTGATTTCTGTGAAATATCAAATTCTAAGGAAGAACCTCTGTATGTCACCTATATTTTTTTTTTTATACTTGTTAGTTCCGACTGTTTTAACTGTACAAGGTTCTTATCTGTTTTTTTGTGCATGCATTTCCTTCAGTTCCTTGCCTGCATTGTTAGCTTGTTGGCATGAAGTTTGTCTATGTTGAATACCATTGACACAGAAACGATAGAGACACATATATCGGCAATGAACAACCACAAGAAGTACAAAAATGAATAGACAAGAATTTTATTGTAGAAAACTCAGGGAAAAAAAAAAGAAAAACTGTTGGTGCTGGAGAAGACTTCTACTAGGATTTTGGTTAGATTGAATAAAACAAGTTGAAAATTTTTTTTAATGTGGTTAGATGGTTAGATTGAATAAAACAAGTTGAAAAAATTTTTTAATGTCCAATGAAGTGAGCCAATGCTCAGATAATAATGATTGCTAGTCTTTTTGAAAACTAAACGATATGTTTACATTGCATGAGCCTTCTTTATATGGAAGAAGCTTAATAACAACAAAAATTACACTAGTTTGGCTAATAGGGGAGTAGAGCCTGAAAAGCAAACATAAGAAGCATTTTATATCAAATTGATGTTTCTTGTTTAGCTTATAAGAAATACTTTGTTTCTTGTGGCGTCTAATTTGCATGGTTGACACGTGTCCATTTATCCAAAGTGTTGTTATTGACATGGCTCTATCCGCTTCCAAATATTATCCTTTGCTTGATTGTTTAGGCCATAATCAAACATGAAATGTATTTCTTAATATAAAAATAATTATTTTTATAAGATTATTGTAGATATTCTATATCTTTAGTTTGCCTTTGCATATTCCTTTGGTTTACTGCATTTGTGACCTTATATGGTTGACATTGTTATATATTGTTGAGAGATAAGTATGTCTATCGATCTTTACCTCCTTGGAATTACTACGTTAGTCGATCCTTATACTTGTGACATGGGTACTAATTTCATTTGTACATGCATAGTTTGGTCATGCATGCCCTTCGATTGCAAAAGAATTAACATTATATGTTGAATAATCTTTTTACATCCATTTCACATGTGATAGGGACGGTCATTCGTAAAAAGGACTACTTAGGGTATGTTCTTTATATTATATGAATAAAGTACTTCAGATGCTCTCATTGTTCTTTGTTTGTTGTTATGCTTAGGCTTTTATGGACGCGCATGTATCAAATGAATTAAACATTTTTTTAATTTTTAAATAATGCACGGATGGTTAGTATGCCATGTGTTATTTTTTAGGTTAACAAGAGGCTTTAGTGATAACTTTTATTCAGGTTGGGTGTTGATGACAACTATTTATATTATATCTGTAGATATTTTTTGTTTCTTTTGCATTAGTTTATATTTTTTTGTATGGCTGTTCATTATACTTTCTTGGGCCACCTTTTTTTTTCTTTGATCCCTTAATTTTAATAGATACGTTGAAGCGAGTTTATAGCGAGGCAAGGACTTACTAAGAATGTGAAATTTCTAGTAGTGAAATTGCAAAAAAGAAAAAAACCAGCCAAAATTAAAAAATTGATGCTTCATATTAGTGAGAGTGAGTAGTGATATAAGAAATGGGACCTTAAAAATGATCAAAGAGAGTGGGTGCATATAACCTCAATGTAGTTCCTGACTTATTTGTCTTCTCTCCCTAGCATTTGGTTTTGATAGGAGTATGAAGCTCTTGCTGTTGATCTTTGAGTGCTAGTATCTCTTGGAGTGAAGTGTTTTTGCTCTCTCCTCTTCTCTCTCCCCTTCTTAGAGCAATCTCTTTAAATTTTTTTAGCATGGAATGAATTTTAGGCAAGATTTGGCAACCATAATGATCCCCAATTGTGGGTGATGGCTATTAGAAAAGAAGCCTTATATGGTGTAATTGGGACAAAATTCAAATTCACGAAGACTTGGCTAATATGGACTTCTCAAAATGCATTTGTCAAGTCAGCGTACTCTGGTCAAATGAGAGATGTTGATATGTGTTGAATTTCAATAAAGGACTTGCAAAATCTGAACATTTTAGCAAATGAATAAGAACATAAAGTATGAGCCTTCTTGTTGGTATGAAAAGCGTTTGGGATCTCGTCCTCCCATCCACCGTTATTCCTTTATGGAATGAATCATTACTTGGAACATTCAATGAGTCTACAAACTTTTCTCAAGGAACCATCTCTGTGACACGGTTAGGGATCATAAGCCTTAGTTGTTCTTCTAGAAACTCGGTTGGAGTCATTCACTCATCAGGATGTTGATAGACCATTGGGCTGCTCCTGGGATTTTTGCATCTCTCTTTTGGTAGGCAAGTCTGGGGAAATCCTTATTCTCTGGTGACACTTTGTGTAGGTCAGCCTTGTCTTTTGTTCCAAACAGGTTGTGGTTCTTGCAATCTCGGGGTCTTGGTCAGTCTCATGGCGTTTTTGTGTTGTTTATGCCAATAAGGACTATATTAAATGGCGGGATGCCTAGGATATTAAAGTCTCAGCTTTAACTTATCTGATGGTGGTTGTGGGTGAGGTCAATTGTGTCATATCTCAAGCAGAGCAGGGTGGAGGCCAGCCCTTCTGTCTTTTCTTAGAGGTTGAAGAATTCATTTAATTCATTAACAACAATAAGCTATGGGACTTGGTTTTTCAGGGCAATTCATTTACTTGGTGCAACAATAGATTGGGCCAGGCTCATATTCACAAAAGGATTGATCACGAATTTCTTATCTTGAGAGGCTTATTGCTGTGCCTAGTCACATAAGTTCTATATTTGACCTGAATTGTTTCTGACCATTGTCCCCTACTTATTCGTTCTTGACAACTTACTTTCTCTCCTTTTGGTAGCCATTTGAAAATTGAGGATGCATAGTTGACTTGTCCTAAGTCATTTGACATTTTAGCCTCTGCCTGGTGTTGGCCCATGCAGGGTAGGCCCCCCATGGTTCTTTCTACTAAATTTTTTAGATCCCTTAATGCTTGATGCCAGTGGAGCTCTGCCCAATTGGGGGAACTACATAAATTTTATAAAATTTATCTATGAGTGCATCAGCTTAACACTAAAATGAAGTTATGGGAAGCCGTCTTCTTTCATCAGTTATATTCCATGGTATTGATCAACAACAGTTGTCCATCCTGTCTTGTAGACATTGTTAGGACTCAGTTTATGCACTGGCTGCACCTAGTGAAATCTGTAGGAGTGCTTTCTGTGTGTACTCACAACTAGTTGTATTTTTCTCTCACTATATAATCAATTGAATTTTTGTCATTTTTTTATCTTTAAACTTCATTTTTTTTATGGTATTTTTGGCACCCTCAGGTAGGCTAAATGCCTTTATGTCATTGAATATCTTGATCCATATGATGTAGTTGTGCTTTAATCTTTAATGGATTGTTGGAGATGGGTAGTGGCTCCCATGGTTGTGATCCCTTGGTGGGCTTCAAATGCAATATTGGGTTTTCTATGATGAATTTTATGTACAAGCATAAAGCATGATGTCTTATTTGTAAATAGGATAGCAGAAGTCATCCGCATGTTTATACTAGTACACCAACATATATGTCTGTACATATGGATAAGTTGTTTGCTTTGTTTTTTGTCATCATCATGCTTGGCCTTACCTTTTTTATGGGACAATATGGATGCTTTTTTTCTATTGGCAACTTTTTCTGGTGTTCTAAACATTTTGGCTTCTTTGTACCACATCTTTACTTGTATTTTGTATTTACATAGTACCTGACATATAATTAAACTTTTCCACTGAAAATTATTCTCTATTTAAGGAATTTCAGTATATTGTACTTTTCCACCTGCAGACTGTTTACTTTTTCTTTGATTTGGTGATGTTTCTTTTCTCTAGATCATATAAATAATGATAGAATTATTTGCAAAAGTTCACTTTAACTGAAATCTTTAAATAGTTTAATGGGTTGCATGCTAAGGGAAATAATTAGCCATAATGGGACGTAGAGGTTGTAAGACTTGTTCAATTGTCATTAATCATAATTCTGGTGCAAGTTCTGTGATTTACTTATAATTTGAAAGGCATCTGCAACCTAACACAAAGCTGAATTTCCATTGATGACTGAATCGCTTATGGTTGAGCTTGTTCCCAAAGCAGGACATGCTTTGCATTTTTCATATTTAATTTGAACTTCTTATGATAAATTGAAGTTGATTCAAGTGTTTGATAAAATGCTATGATAGAAGTTATTGAAGTATTCTAATTTTTCTCAAATACTAAGCTGAAAATGTTGTTTTCCATATCAGATCCATTTTGTACTTCTTTTAAGCCGCCAAGGAAAGGTTAGACTTACAAAGTGGTACTCTCCGTATTCACAGAAGGAAAGATCTAAGGTGTGTTTTTTTTTTAAAGTTTTGGGCTTTTGCTATTACTTCCAATTTCTTGCTTTTCTTATACGAATGCTTTCCTCACATAAATGTTATTTGTATGATTTATTAAACTGCCACTAAAATAATGCATGCCCATTTTATCTAGTAAGATAAATATAATGCTTATTAATGGCGATTATAATCCCCAAAGGTCATTCAAAAGCCTTAACCTCAAGGGATGCTCATAACATTGGCAAATTGGAGATCTTCTGCATGCCACATTGAAAGGTTGCAAAGAATGAGAGTCTTTTATAAATGATGCAATGATTGGGCATGTGCATCAAACTTCCAGTATCATGATTACTATAGGGCTAAAGGGATTCTCTTATCACTATGATATTTTTCCATAATAGTTAAACAATCGAACCAAAGGATAAAATTTCTTAAAGAATATACCAAAGCTCATAAGTTCTAGAACTTATTTTGTCTAGATCAAGCACTAGACAAGATGGAAGAGTTTCAATAGTAGGCCTCAAATATCTAAAAGCTATGCCCTTGCATTTTGTTATTTGTTGCCTTTTCTCGCAATGAAGGACTCTATGAAGAGAGATGGGAAAAACCAAAGCATCAAGTAATACTCAATTTAATGTAGTTCATGTTGAATTAGAAGATGGAGGTTGGTCTGTCATCAGCAAGTTGGAAATAAACTTGTGAATTGAAAATGATTCAAGACATGTATTCATTGTCTCTTTATTGGGAGAATATGTAAACAAATGAAATCAACTCTTTGTTCCACAAGTTTATATAGACTGTTTTTCTTGGAATTATGTGGAAATGCTTGGCTTAGATCCTAATGTTGAATGTATCCCTAGATGCATTGTTGGTTCATAATGCTCCATGAAGAATGATAGTTGATCTTGATGACCAAAATATAATTGATTGGAGTTGGCTTTATTCTTGAAGGAAAATATACCAGATTGAATAGTGAATATTGTCTCATTGAAGAAGAATTAACATATCACAATTTATATTGATTCTAGTGACGTGAATAAGACACTACCTAAGAATGATTTTCCCTTGCTATTCACTATATAAACATTGGATAATAGTTCAACTTATTAGACATTCCCTTCAATATATGTATCATCAAAACATAAACAAATTAAGATGGCTCTTAAAGGCAAGATGCATACTACCTTTGAAATGTTGGTTAATATTTATTATTATATAATAATGTTCTTTGGCCTAAAGAATTATTGGGCAACTTATTTGAGAGATCTTTGAAGATGTTATTCATGACAAAGTGGAATGTGACATAGATGATGTGGTGGTAAAATGTAGGTCACATATGATCTCATGATCTTCTTTGAATAAGTTCAAACTAATGATGAACCTTATAAAGCATGCATTGCTAGTCTCTTTTAAACTTAAGTCTTGTAGTACCTTGTAGAAGAATGAAAGTAAATATATCAAAATTCAAGACAATAATGAAAATACCTTCAAAGAATATAAAACAATTCTGATCTTTACAATTAAGTCTAGCCTATATAAGGTGTTTCATATCTTATTTTTGTAGAAGATGCTAGGGTCTAAGTTAACCAAGAAAGATACTCCATTAATTTTGAATTAGGAATGCAAATTTGCTTTCCATAGTATTAAGCAATGCCTATATAAGCTTCAATATTTACAACTTTAATGCCAATGAAGCCATTAATTTTATATAAATCTTCTTTGAAAGGATCATTAAGAGATCTATTAGTTTATTATCCCAGAACAAGGATGAGGGAATCAAAACTATATTATACTATATCATAAGTTAATGATTTACTTTACAATCATCCCACAAAAATTTATTATAGGATAAGCTTTAGGTAATTTTTAAGTGGCACATTGAATATCAATAAGAGAATATTTGATCATTGATGATCAATTTAAATGTATACTTTAAAAGCTATTTGAAAAGTATTTAATTTTCTTTTTATCGACATATTCATGAACTGGTAATGCAGAAAACATTAAAGAAGATCAAGTGAGAAAAATAGCCAGATTAGATGTCATTATCACAAATGTTTGAAAATGCTTGGCAAAAGAAGACATACCTTGGCTTGTTATATTGTTAAATGTTATTTAAGAAACAAAATGTCAAATTAATGTTGTAAAAATAATTTGATAGATGTTTATAGAATTGAAAGGGATATTCAAAATTATGTTAATTATAAGAAAATTAAGTTGATAAGTTTTATTTTGAAACTATGAAGAAAATTGATTAGGCATAAATTATAATGTTATACTAATATATCTTAGAATTAATTTACTTTATTCTAAGAAGATCAACTTTTGTGGCTTGATACTTGTTTATTATAAATGAAGAATTTTATGACAAGAAAAAAGAATTTTCTCTTAATTTATATTTGATCTAAATAAGATGTATGATAGAGTACCAAGAAAATATTTTGAAAGATCGTAATAAACAAATGAATTAGCTTTACATATATTAAGGTTTAAATACACATATAATGGAGTAATAACATGAACATGTTAAAAGAAGAATGATTAAAGAGTTTTTTATTAAAATTGGGGTTCATGTCTCCATTTTAAATTCTTTGTCTTTTTACATTAGTTTAGGATGTTTAAACTAGCATGCTGAGGGAGTTGTATCAAATAAGAGTCCTGGTTATGCCCACTATAATTTTTGGTGGATATCCAATTATTCAAAAGCTAAGATTATGAGTATGGATCATATTAATTATACATTAAAGTTCTAGCATTATGCTTAGTTTTTAATGTGAAATATTATAATCTTATTTCTATTCAACAATTATCCTCTTAAGATTCTCATTTTCATTATGTATTACTCTTCTTTGAAATGTTTTGACCAACCAAGTTATTTGCTATGTCAAATATTAATGATGGCAATGTGATCCATCACGCTTTTTGTGCTGCATATAAATTACACTTCATTTTCTCTATTGTGGATAACTAAATCACACGAGTCTTGTGTCAATCGTTCAAAGCAAGCCTAAGCACTTCATTGTAAGCTTATCACTAACCGTTGAGTAGCATGCCAATTGACAGCTACTCAATCACATCAAGGACATGTAAGTTACCTAAGCTTTATTTAACCATGGTAGAAAGCAGTGGAAGTTTTAGGAGCTTTAAACTATCCAAATCATAGAAATCAAAACTTGGTTTCCAATCCTAAAAAACTCTAGTGATGCCATTTATTAAGAGAGTTACAATTAAAAGAGAGGGGGTGACTGGCAAGTTCAGCCTAATAATGAGGTTGAATATGAAGCTCTTCTTGTCAGATTATGCCAAAAGGTGGGACCTTAAGATACCTCTAGCCTTATTGGATCCTCGTACAAATAATGTGTTGAATATGTAGCTCTTCTTGTAAATTTAAAATTAGTCATTTGCATGTGAACTCAAGCATTAAAATTTTTTGTGACTATACTAATCATCAAACAATTACAGGTAGTTACAAGATGTTCATGCTTGAGTTAATTCAATATAAAAGGAGAGCTAGAATTTTGGATGCACATTAATAATGTAACTGTGGATAGGATAAGACATCTGATGAATGGTATAGTTGATTTTTATGCAAAATCACCTCAAGTTATGGACTCAGTTTATAAATTAGATTTTGACCACTGTTCAAAATTCAAGGGTAAATAGAGATCATTCCTATTCCCATGGTTCTTCAAACCATTTTTCTGGTACATGATTTGTTGGAGCTTGATTTGCATTATTCTAATGCATGGCCAACCCCATACAGAATTCAGCCTAACAAAACAAATTAGTTTTTTGCGAAGGTTTCTTAGATGAAAGAATTATGGTTACTAATAAGGGAATCTTTGTGTTTCAAATGGAATTCTTTGACAGTCAAAGCTAAATCTAAATGGTTCTAGGCGTGCAGACCCATAGAACCTTGACTAGATTTATTCTTTAAAACCAAGCTTTTTTCTCTTGCATCAGAATTGGATTTGAACTACTAAAATTTTGATTGAAATTACATTTTAATTTAAGAGGCTAATTGATTATAGGTTTTTGCATTGATTGGACGATGCGAACCTCCAAACAAAAGCTCCCTTCAGGAATTGAAAAACAAGAAATTATTTTCTTTAATTTTGATGTTGTAATTATTTATATGCACCATGTGACAAATCCATCCTTAAGATAACGTTTTGTGAATAATTGTCAGTTTGAGCACAAGAAAATAAATATTCTATTGTACATGTTTTAGAAAGTCTGAGTTATGCTTAGGATAGATTTTTCGATCAGAATGCCAAACTTCATCTTCTGTCCAGCATGTTTTCATTTTTGGCCAGGCTTAGTTAAATTGACGATATCTATTAATTTGATCTGATCTGGAAAAAAAAACATGCCTGAACCAACCAAGACAATTTGCAGGGTCAAACCCTGGCGAAGTTGTCATTTAACCTGATTTGAATCTGGACATTACTACCCTATTTGATGACCTAAGGTTTAGATGCTATAATCAATAGACAAGAAAGATCACATCTTTGGGTCGAGGGGTGATGTTGAGCTGCCATTTCGTTGTAGGGGGAATGCCACTTAATATTGATTGTTCCTATGCTTTTCTTTCCATTGATCGAAGTTTTATTCATTTTCATGCTAACAGATTTGCCTCCATGACATTAAAGGTGAGGAGCTTTATATATGCAATACTGAAGTGGAGTTTTCCTTGTTTGATTTAAAGCATATTGGTGCACTTCATATCCCCAATTTGCAAAGTTGCATATTTTGTGAACCTTCCATTTTGCTCAATCTATGATTGCTTCGATTTTTAGTCTTGCTGTGGAAACTTCATGGTTTTCCTAACAGCATCTTTTAATTCTGCCATCTTATAACAAAAGGTCATTCGTGAGCTTAGTGGAGTAGTTCTCACAAGAGGCCCAAAGCTCTGCAATTTTGTTGAATGGAGAGGATTTAAAGTTGTATACAGAAGGTGGTTTACTTTGTTCTTCACTTTCTTGATGCAATATTATATTTCCTTTAAGCATCATCTTCTTCGCTCAAATTTTCGAACAGATATGCTAGCCTCTATTTTTGCATGTGCATCGATGCAGATGACAATGAACTCGAGGTTCTTGAAATTGTTCATCATTTTGTTGAGATACTTGACCGTTACTTTGGCAGTGTATGTGTGTACTTTCTAATGTTTAGATTGTGTTTAGAATTCTCTCTCTCCAACTGATATTTCTCCATTGTTCAGGTTTGTGAGCTGGACTTGATCTTCAATTTTCACAAGGTGATTTTGTCATTTGCAGGTATTTCTTTCTCATTTTTGCTCTTATCTTTGGTTATACTTTACTTGGGAACCAACCACAGGCATGTTATATACTGGATGAGATTCTTATAGCTGGTGAACTCCAAGAGCCAAGCAAGAAAGTTGTTGCCCGGCTTATAGCTGCACAGGTACCCTGTTCTCATTGTTGCTGTTTTGTTGTGATATATATTCGAAGCGCATCGAAAAAATTGGTTTTTTAAAACAAGTTTAATCTGTAATTATAAAATTATGAGAGGCGCACAAATGTCATTTTGTTTATGGTTTCAGTTGTTCTTTGCCTTCCCACGTAACATTGCCATAATGGTTTCTCATGATGTTGAATTGAAACTTTGGTCATGTTCGATAAAATGCTTGAAAAAATGACCTTACCCGTCTTAATCTAAAAATTATCAAAAGTATATTGAACAACTTCAACAACTTTTCTTTTTTAACCTGTATAAATCTAACTTCGGCTGTGTTTGGTAATGATTTTGAATAGTTTTTTGTTGTTTCAAACGAATGTCAAAAATATCTTCAAAACTTTTATAACTTTTCTTTTTTCACATTTTATTGATTCTGTTTGATACTTGGAAAAAAGGAGGACAGCATTCTATATTCAGATCTATAAGTATAAAATGGAGGCAATATTGTGGTGTCATCTCAGCTATTTCGAGATTGTTGTGAAGCAAATGACTTGGTTTCTGCTTTGCAGGATTCGTTGGTTGAAACAGCAAAGGAGCAGTCCACTTCCTTGAGCAGTATTATTGCGCAGGCCACCAAATAGCTTAAGTTCATCATCCATCAACTCTTGATTGGCCCATCAACTCTTGATTGGAGCTTTTCCTCTTCATTTGAGTTTTATATTTGATTAATGGCGAAGTATTGGTGTTGTGTTTGTTGTTTTGTTGAACTATGAATAATTTCTTATGTTTAAAATTCAATTTGGATTCAATATTTTTTACTTTTTGTGTAAATATTTTTGTCAATCATGATTTTTAATGACATGTTTTTGAGCATTGAATTTATCTTTTCTAAAGTAATATTAATATTATTTTTAATGTAAAACGTATGCCATTCTATTATAAAGTATTTTAATAAGCTTTTAACAATAGCTTATCTACTGTATTATATTTTGATAATATTAATCATTGATAAACTATATTTATATTGTAGGAAGCTTATCATTTCAACGATCAGCATAATTAGTGAATATGCAGCTTACTTTTTATTAAGATTTGAACCAACTCCCAAACGATGGATACTCGCAATTAAATAAAATAATAATCCAAACTCTAAATTAAATTGCATGCTTACAAAAAAAAATCAGGTCCAAAACTTCCAGGATTGGACCAACGTCAAAACTGCAACCAAATTGGCGAAACCCTCAATGAACCAAACACTAAGAAATCACAATCCGCACAAGTTTTCTATTATAAACAAGATTTCAGCAACTCCAAAGCTGAACTGCTGCTAATACAATAACAACATACCTATACAATTATGTCAAAATGACTTGTTACTTTCGTTCATCTCTTCCTTTATAAGATCAACAAATTTACAGCTTATTCCTCTCTGAGAACAAGAATGAAAGATATGGTAAACTTGGGAAACATGAGGTCTGCATTCTGAAGGAGAGATTCCTTGAGAACCTTATTACAACATACTATCTATACAACTGCAATCCTCATCCTGCCCAAGCTGATCAATCAAATCTTCCATCATTTTCTTGTATGCTGGCATATAGTGATCATTGATCATCAATGGTGTGAGGCGGATTTTATTGTACAAATTTCTTGGTGTCTCATAAACGGCTACTGTTCCCTTCTCTCCAGAATCAAGCTCACTTGATGCAGGAACCATAACCATGTGCATGATTCTTCCAGGAGGGTAAAACTGATTTGTCACCACAAGATTGCCAATAGACATATGCTGCTTGCTCTCTGCAGCTTCCTTCACCACTTTCTTCTCCTCTTCCGAGATCTCCTTTGCAGCAGCAGCAGCTTCTTCCCGAGCTTGGATGTTGTCATCATGCATGCTGAGCTCCTTCTCAAGCTCAAACCATACTTCATTCTTGCTCAGTTCTTTCAAGGATGAATCGGCTAAAACACAATCTGGATGAAGGAGCTTGCCATCTGTCTCCTCCTGGTCTGATGCCAAGGGTTTGAGCTCATTTACTTCTGTGATCACCATGGATTTTGGACTTGTACAAGTAGATGTCAGCTTGCCTTTGGGATTGGAGTTTCCCATGCTTCCAACAATGCGTCGACGAGCACCCATGCAAGTCCAGGAAGAGAAAGAGTTTGTTCTAACCACAGCTTGGGCAACAACTTGTGCTTGTTGCATGACAACCTAAAGCACCTCTGCTAATTGTTAGATGATTCTATAAAAAAAGTCCAAAGACAACGTACACATCATTATATAAATTTTTGCCACAGGAAAAACTGCTGGCTATAGAAAAAAAAGTTTGTAAAACACAAATATAACAGGAACACAGGAGAGAAAAGAAATTGGCAGCGCTCTAAAAGATCCATCCATTTCATTTTGTCATGATTAATACATATCGTCGGGATTATATCTATTAAGCAAAATGGAGCATTTAGGGAGCCAAGACCCAAAATAGCCAAATGCAACAAGCAATGAATTCCTTCAACACTAATTCAAATAGTCATAAGAATCAATTTTATATATTGTTAACAGAATTCTACTAAATGAAGACCCAATTTCAATTCAATATATCTTTAAGTGAACATCTATAATCCAAAAACTTGACAAGCCTTCGAGTAGGTGTCATATTAATTTATATTAAGACTTCAATATTATACTTATTTTACAATGTAAGACTTAACATATTTTTATTTATACTAGACAATTTTTTTCTTGAATAAGAATCTCATTCACATTGTAAATCATATCATTAATTTTGAAATCTTTCATCTAACCAAGTTAAGTGTCATGTCTAATATTAAGGATATGCCAATATAATCTACCATATCCATGTTACTTGTGGATTATACCAATTGATCACCATAGATGACCAAACTATGAGAATCTTGAACCAATGACTCAAATGAAGCTTATGCGACTCTGTGGATGTTTTATTAAATATTATCAAGTATCACAAACACAAAAGCTACGACAACCATGTAAATTCATCGGGTTATTCATTATAGCTCTTATTCAATCATCATACAAGGTTCCAAAGACACATAAAAGAGACCAATTGCATCAAACACTTCAAGGCTCTATAAAAGCTCTATTAATACCATCAAATATCAAGAATGCCAAAAGCTACTTAATCATGTGAAACCATAATGCAAGTTCATAAAAAACTTCTAATCAACTATGTTTAAAAGGTGTCAAAGAGCCATGGGAGCCACTAATTGCATGAACCATTTGATCACAAATGAATCATTAGGCCTTATACCATTAATTAACGGAATTGTACTAAACGAGAGTCTTAAGTCAAGTCCTATTTACATTTTAAGTGGATATCTAATAACCTAATTACTTAAACCTTTAAAGAAGATATTAACTATACATTAAGATAGTGACACTATACTAAACTTATAATATGAGACTAACCATATTCTCACTTATGCTCAATATATGCATTCACAAAAGTGATAGAATAAGAAAGTTTTACTTATGAGACTAAGCTTCTCTACACATGCACCTTGCAATAATCTAAGTCATGCACATAAACCCTAGCAAGGAGCTTCATGCTCAAGTTGTAATTGTTGGCCATATTTGTTGAAGATTTCTTATTCTTATCCTTAATTTAAATATTTATCGAGAGTGGCACCATGCACATAATTATAGGAACAAATATATATCATTAATAGTGTAAAGTATTCAAATTTTTACATAAAAAGGAAATTTATATTTACACGATCTTCTCACTCTAGGAAAGCGTTGATATTTGCAATTTCAAAAGCAAATACAGCAGTAATTCTCTTATAGCTGACACAACTATGATTACGTTATATTTTTCTTTTTTACCTGCGTGCCATTAGAGACAGGCCGTAGAAGAGCCCTAGCACCTGCAACCCTAGTTTTTGCAGAAGAGATAGAGGGCAGACGAGATCCTAAAGCACATGCAGATCGATAAACAATATTCAAGAACCTTGTATGCTGAATTTGATCCCGCAGATCATTTAACCAAGATGAGGTAGTGACCTGTACAGAGTGAACATAACATTAAGTAAACAACAACAACAAACAAAATTCATCGTTCAATAGGTGCAAAATTTGAATAAAAATGCTCATCAAGTGTTTACTTGCAATCCAGCAGAATCCCAAATCAAATTTGGCACAAACATTAGGATTCATATTCCCAATTGGCTCAGGCAGACAAACCCTTGGTAATTATATCAAGTCATCAGGGTAATGAAAAAAGCAAGATGAGTGCACATGACAAAGCTTGACACTCCCTATCACCTGGCTTTCAAAGTTTAACCAAGCCATGTTGTAAACCATGCACAGTTAAAAAGGAGCATCCTCATTACATTACATGCTTATAGAAAGCAATAATCTTCTCATTATAAGAAGATTGAAAAGTATTATAATTGACAAATCAGTATCAATATGCATTTTAGGAGCACTAAGCACAATACATGGTTCTATTTTTTGCAAAATAGTAATACCTATAGAATCTCTTGCATGCAAAGCAAAAGGCCATAATTGTAATATATCTACTACATTAGCTTTAGTTGCATATGAATATAGGACACAAAAAGGAGTTTAAAAAACAATAAGATCCCAAAAGCATATGATACAGGTACCTCAGTACGAAGATTATCCACTGAAGCAGTCGAAAATGTAGGCACCAAATCAGAACCATTGATAACAGCAGTTATGAAGTTTTTACCCGACTCTGCTAGTTCCCACGTCATGCATGCGGCTAAACAAGAAGACGTTTTCCTTTAGCAATTGTACGAGACAACACATTAATTACTTGAAGGGATATTTCACAATACACAAACAAGATGAACACATAATTACCACAAAATGACAGGTTATTGAAATTGCAACCCGTATTGGGACATTACATAGCTAATCTTGCTTCTCATATCACATGACAATTCATAACACCATTCTATTCATCCAAAAATATTACAAGTTCGATTACTAGAAATCACATGGATGGTTAGGAAATATACCAAAGGTGTTCAACTTTTGTTAACAATATATCCATTTTTCTATACTAGTGGAGGTTTTATTTTAGGCAGCACAGCAATACACTGCTACCAAAGAAAGTGTAAGAGAGGATTACTACTCATGTGTACATGAAGGCAGAGTTCAGCACTAAGTTTTAGCGCATGCTTCAATGAGCAACTTCAAAAATTAATTTCAGTTTATTAAGAGCTTGATAGAGATTGAAAAACTGTAAATTGACAACAATTAGAATACTTGAGCTTTAATGTCCTAAATGATCTGCAATTATACAGCTTTTAAGAAGCATGATATACCAAATAAAGAAGCAATATTTCAAAGAAATACAAACCTGGAGCAAATGCAATGCACGTACATGAAGAGAATTCTGAACGTTCTCTAAGTATATAAGTCAATATTGCAGCAGTACCACCACCTAGTGAATGCCCTATGATCTAACAAAAACAAAAAACGTAAATGGCAGTATGGAAGTGAAGACATATTTGTCACATTTCAAGTAAAACATAACAAAGATTGCTTCATGGAAAACTTTCCCTGTATAAGATCCCAAAAATATGTAGCAATGGAAAGAGAAGACCAAAACCTTACTTTTTCATAAACCCTAATTAAACCATAATTTGATCTACTATTGTAAAGTGCAGTATATCTCACAGTAAACTACACCATGAAAGCCAAAACAATCAAAATTATTTCTACGCAATAGCAAATGAGATTGATTGCCACAGATTATGGATACTATAGCCTGTTGGGTATATGAAAATCAGAAAGAAGAATAAAAAGATGAGAATGGGCATTACTTTGTAAATGAAGAACATATGAAGAAATTAAATAAGATTACCATCTAACAATTAAGATCACTTAAACATTGAAGTAATTTCTAAATTAGTGCTTTATTACTGCATAACAAGCATAAACCATGATCTGGTTAGTTTTTCTTTAAGGTGATATTAATCTGATGTCTGAGTGGAGAACCAAAGAAAAAAAATTAAACACAACCTACTAAACTTCAGGTACTGTACCAGGCCAAAGTATGTGATAAGCAAGTAAGATATCCAACATACTTAAAATGGAGTTATGCTAAGGAGTTGGTAACCAAAATAAAATTTATTGAAAAAACATGAAACGAATTATTTACAAAATTATGTTAATGCTAGAATGTTCTGTAAGTGATATGCTGTATTGCCCATATATGGGTGACAAATGAGCAAGGGCTAACATCAATGCTCCAGTGTAGTGTTAAATGTGCAAAAATTCCCACATCATTTTGGATGGGTGTGGTTAAAGTTTCTAATCTAAGGTACTAAATTTAAGATAGGACATTGGATGATAAACAATTTCACTAAAAGGTTGTAGGAATTGGTAGATATCATGATTCATACATAGATAAATTCTATGTCTGTTCAAGAAAGCTAGTGAATTCATGAGAAGGCTAAGAAGTTAATGCTTTAATATTCAAGTTTTGGTACTCAAGTAAGAATAAAATACAAATTGAGTTGGTATAATTTTGAAAAAAAAATCAATAGATGATATAATTTTTGTGAGTACTACCATCAAATCATTGCTTTAAAAATTATCATAATAAGATAAATTATCTATATTGTTAGGAATTATGCCTTTCAAATATGATTAGATGCTAGTGTTAATGGAAAAATATTGGATTCGATTGGAAGAGTAAATATAAGTGATCCATTTATATAAAAATATTTCTATTAGAGAAAACTAAAATAAACATGTAGGAATGAAAGAAAAAATATTTAAATGCTATCACAATGGTTAAAGGTATAAAGAGGTTGATGACAAAGACAAAATTATTTTAGATTTTATTTTTATGTATGATTTTATTATCTCTAATACTTTGAAAATGAGAATAGCATTTAATTACTTATAAAAACAGAGCTTTCTAAAAACAAATTAATTAAATTTTAAGAGAAAATATCTAGATTGTAAAAATAGCAAAATCGTACTAGAAGTTTGAACACTCACAATCAACGAATAATTTTAGATATTCATCTTAAGAAATTGAAAAAAAGACCAAATCAAAAAAATTCTAAGAGACATTTTAATATCATTAAAAATTAATTTAATAAATTATTTATTATTATATTATAATTAGCAAATTGAGTATCAATTCAATAGTACTCCCTTTGTTAATAATGGGCATTTTCTAATAATTAAGAAATTTCAAAAAATTAATTGGTCAATCCCTAAATTTTTTTTGGTGGAAATGCTTGATAATTAAACAACTCAAAAAATTAATTGGACTAAACATGACAACCAAACCAAAATCCATAAAAATCCTACTTTAATATGGAATTACTAGAATTCAAACATCTCATGAATGGGGCCTTTATGATAGAGGCTTCTTCACCTTGTCACTTTTTAATTTGCATTATTTTATTAATTAAAAATTTTGCATTTTGTGCCATACACTTTTATCCAACCTTTCACAAGGTAAATTTATTTTATTTAAAATATTTTTCATGCAATTTTATTTTCATAATCAATGTTGATGATGCTAGTATGTAAATTGAAAATGTATGATTTGTTTTACATTAAAGTTGATGCTAGGGTTTGGTGGTTTATATTTACCATTTCTTTTGGTAAACTTTTCTTGTCATATATTGAATATCCAAATCATAGAAGCGGTAAAGGAAAGTCATGAAATTCAAGTGTTATGATAAATATTTTAAGAGAATGATTTTTCACACGTTGTAGTTAGATTAAAATACCAACAATATCAAAATCATATACAAGTATCCCAATTTGGGAACCCATTTAGCGCAACTCTTCAAGAAAATCATATTAGAGTCATGTGTTTCAATTGGGATCAAGCGAAGTGGTAGGGCCAACAAAGGTAATGGCTTAGAGGAGAGGAGGGCTTGCACGATTGCTGAGCTGCAATACTGCAAAGGTGATTGCTGTTGTACAGAACTCGAGTGCGGGATCCAATCCGCTGCTTCATTGGAAAATCGCAATGCTATTAATGAGGAAGATGAAATTTCTGCTATGGAGGTTGTTTCAAGAGCTGCTAACAAGTTGTCTAATGCATTTTGAGTCAATGGTAAATGGACTTGTGTCGAAAGCTAAAGCTATAGAGGATGTTATCGAAAGTTGTTGAATCAGAGAACGAAGTTGATGCCCAAATATTTTGTAAATTTGTTCATTGGGTTCAAGTTTAAAATGATATGGAGGGAACATTTAGCCTGTAAGGTAATTTGATTGGTTGACATGTAGGATCACAATAGATACACACAAGCTTTTTGTGATAATGCCAATAAGAAAGGATTAACAAATTCCAAGGTAGATTCTCTTGTGGCTCATAGCACTATCGATAAGAGCCAAGTGGGGGTGACATGAAAACTGTTGGAAGTATGGGTAGTGGTGGACTAGATGCAAATTTGGGAGTTGCCAAGACTTTGATGCATAGGGCTCTCAATTTGGATATTTTCAACACAATGCCTCATGACAAATCATTCTATGCTAATGTTATTACCATGTTGACTTGTGATTGGGAGGCTATTACTCACTCTAATAATCTGATTGGATGCCTCTATGGAGGGAAGTTCTCCTTGACATGGTTTGCTTGGTATTTAAAGCAGTGATGGGGCCATCTTATTGAATTTGGATGCTTGATTTCAATCTCAATTGTATCCTCCTACAAATTGACAACTTTGTTGATTGTGACATGGCTTGGTATGGGGAAGGGAAGCCATGAATTGTGGGTGACCAAGTACTAGATCTGGATGCTTGGTCTCCACTTTTTAAGCTTAGCATTCCAACAATCATGCCCACATCAATCTAAGCAAGCTCCTTGAGCTACCTTTGCTCTAATGGGATAAGAACATTTAAGATATTGCAGTGACTCTTGGTGATCCACTATCGACTGATGGCTAAATCATAGGAAAGGAAAAATCAGTGTTTGCAAGAGTTTGCATCCAAATGGACCTTTCATGCCCTCCGAAGTTTGGAATGTGGCTTGAGGTCCCCTTTGACCGTTTCTATTAACGCCTTGAATGTAGAGGATTGCCTCTTATTTTTTTCAAGTGCAGATGGGTTGGACACAATACAAATGTGTGCCAACCAAAACAAATGGATGTAAGGGGCAGCCTGACTGTGCATTGGATGAGTATGAAATTGGTCAAGCCAATATTGAGTTGAAAAATTGCATTTAATCTACCACAAGGTTTGGGAGGAGATGATATGTAAGACATGCAGGGGCTATGCACATGGATGATGGTCTTCCTAGGCGATAATGAGTGGTTGAAGGGAAATTGATCATCATAGACAGAGCCTTTGTGTGCAGGTCACCTGTGGAGCCACAAAGAAGGCAAAGGCCATTGGTGAGGGTGATGCATGTTGAGGGAGGTCCATAGAGGACACAAATCTCCATTTTACATGTAGAGGCCTTGAGTCCAAAGCTAGTGGAGTGGATCGTTGTGGCACCCAATCATAGGGGGTCTTCTACACATGCACATGCTCCTGTACATGTGCTTGGGAGTGTCCCAATAGTTGTGCAAGACAGAAAAACAACTAATGGATGTGTATAGTTCAGCATTATTGGTTATGCCAAGTGCATCACATTCCTATCATAATGATTTAAAGGAGGTTGAAGTAGGAAAAGCGAACGTCGTATAACACCAAGGAATGGAACCATATATTGAAAGATTTACGCCCACATATATGGAAGTCATGCAAAAGTAGTCCCCTGCCCAATCGCTAGGGAATGAAGCTCCATCTCATTCCACTCCTTCATGACTAGTACTCTGCCATGGAACATTTGAGGGGTTAGAATTTCAACCTTGAGAAACCAAATGCAAAAAGTTTGTCAACACTGTAGTTTTTTGATAGCATTGTTGGAAACTAAAGTCTCATCCTTCCTTCGTAGAGATGTAAACCAACTACTAGGGAGAAACCAAGGATTATTTGAAAGAAACCTTTAACGGCTGTTCTAGTGGCATTATTATTCTATCGTGTAGCTCTCTAAAATCCTACATCCTACTATTCATGGTTTCCACCATTGCTTCTCAAATGAAAACCACAGTATCTTCAACTAAATCTACTGTAATTGATCTTAGGCAGATCACTTTGTGGAGTTCTTCTTTGCTCTCCTATAAGGTTTCATTTCCAATTGATGTGCACCGTTTAGTCATATTAAGCTGGCTGTTATTCTTGAGGTTGATGCAAGTAGCTGGTCACCTTGAATCATTTACTCAATTTATTGATCAAAAGACTATGTTATCTAGACCACTATTAGGTAGCTTTCTTTGGTTGTTGCTAGTGATTTCAATGTCATCCTTTACAAGAATGAAAAGGAAGACAGCAAAGCATTTCAGTTTCCCATTGCAAAGGTGCATTTCCCTTAGTTCATCAGTGCAATTAAGCTATGTAACTTGGGTTTTATTAACAAATTCTATACATGATGGAATAACATAACTAGTTCAACTTGTATCTGTGAGAGACTAGATAGGGTGTTCCTCAATCTGTTAGTGCTTCAATTCTTTCCAAGTACTACTATGCATCACTTGACATGCATTGGCTTGGATTACTATCCCTTATTGATTCAGTTTTAACATATGGAGTTTCTTCCATAAGGCAACTGCCTGAAATTTAAGGATCCTGACACTAGGATTGTTGTTTTCTTGGCTTGGAGTAGGTATGCCAAAGGGGTAATGTCCTCCAAATTGTGTACTAAATTATCAAGAACTCTTAATGCCCCTAGCAAGTGGAGGAAACAGGAATTTAGCAAGCCATCTAAATCCACCTAGAAGCTTTAATAAAATATTCCTTACTCATAGTGCAACAAAATGTAGAGGGGCATCTTTAGGCTGACAAGCTCCAAGGTCTTCTTGATCTTATTACACAATACCATAACAGTTTTGGTAGAGCTAAGATTTGGTTATGCTGGCATGCAAAAATCAAAAGGGCCCATCTTGGTGGCAAAAACATAAGTTTCTTTTATGTTGTAGGCGTGACACAAAGTCGAGATAATCATATTAGTAGGCTTATTAATTCGTATGCCACCATGGAGGCTTCCAATGAAAGGATATTAAAGATATTGGCTTTTTAACATATGGAGTTTCTTCCATAAGGCAACTGCCTGAAATTTAAGGATCCTGATGCTAAGATTGTTGTTTTCTTGGCTTAGAGTAGGTATGCCAAACGGGTAATGTCCAAATTGTGTACTAAATTATCAAGAACTCTTAATGCCCATAGCAAGTGGAGGAAACAAGAGTTTAGCAAGCCATCTAAATCCACCTAGAAGCTTTAATAAAATATTCCTTACTCATAATGCAATGAAATGTAGAGGGGGCATCTTTAGGCTGACAAGCTCCATGGTCTTCTTGATCTTATTACACGGTACCATAACAGTTTTGGAAGAGCTAAGATTTGGTCATGGTGGCATGCAAAAATCAAAAGGGCTCATCTTGGTGACAAAAACATAAGTTTCTTTTATGTTGTAGGCATGACACAAAGTCGAGATAATCATATCAATAGGCTTATTAATTCGTATGCCACCATGAAGGCTTCCAATGAAAGGATATTAAAGATATTGACTTTTAAACATATGGAGTTTCTTCTATAAGGCAACTACCTGAAATTTAAGGATCCTGATACTAGGATTGTTGTTTTCTTGGCTTAGAGTAGGTATGCCAAAGGGGTAATGTCCTCCAAATTATGTACTAAATTATCAAGAACTCTTAATGCCCCTAGCAAGTGGAGGAAACAGGAGTTTAGCAAGCCCTCTAAATCCACCTAGAAGCTTTAATAAAATATTCCTTACTCATAATGCAACAAAATGTAGAGGGGGCATCTTTAGGCTGACAAGCTCCAAGGTCTCCTTGATCTTATTACACAGTACCATAACGGTTTTGGTAGAGCTAAGATTTGGTCATGGTGACATGCAAAAATCAAAAGGCTCATCTTGGTGACAAAAACACAAGTTTCTTTTATGTCGTCGGCGTGACACATAGTCGAGATAATCATATCAGTAGGCTTATTAATTCGTATGCCACCATGGAGGCTTCCAATGAAAGGATATTAAAGATATTGACTTTTTTTGTCAAAAGTGGACTATCTCATAGCATCCATCTTCCAAAGACCTTCTTGAGCCATATAAATGGCTAAAGCTTACCCAAACTACAATGTTGGATACTCTCAGAGTGTCATTTGGTCTTTAGACACTAACTAGGCTTGGGTGTTGATTGTATCACTGTCTTTTGAAAGATTGTTGGGATGTCACACAGATAGATATGTTGACAAAAGTTGAGGAGGTTTCGCTAAAGTACACTTGCTGACTCAATGGTAGAACACTTTGGTGGTTTTCATTCCAAAATCAATTCTGACCTATTAGCCTAATGCAATATCTATAAAGTGGTGATAAAAGTTCTAGTTTCCAAACTTCAGCATACCCTTCCTAATCTTATCATCTCAAAACAAGGAGCATTTGTTAGTGGCCAGTCATTCTTATAGATAATGTTCTTCTAGCCTAAGAGACCATGCATCAACATTCTATTTTTCTTTGACAAAAGGTCTTATAGCTGTCAAAATTGACATGGAACAAACTTATGATGGCATATGTTGGGAATTTCTACTTGCTATGCTTTGTGATATGGGATTTCTAGACATTTGGTGTGCATGAATTAAGACATGCACTATTGAACCTAGGCATAGAATTCTTTGCAATGTCAAATGCCTCTCATGGATCACTAGCTCCTACAAACTTTATAAGGATGCCCCCTATCCCCTTACCTGTTCATCATTTGTTCGAAGTACCTCTTTCTCCAGATCCATCGTTGGGCCTAGGGGCCCAACTTGGGCATTCATGTTTTCAATTGGCGCCAACAATTACTCTTCTATTTGAGGGTGAAGTATTCCTCTATGGCCTGGCTACCTCATCATCAGTCTCTACATTCTGAGATATCCTTCACTCTTATGGCCCCATGCCATGCAAAAATTTACTACCACAAGTCAAGGGTTATCTTTGACAAAGACATCAACAACAAGCATAAGAAAATGATTGCAAACAAGCTAAAAATGAAGCAAGCAAAGGAGTGTATGTATCAAGGTATCCCAATCAACGATACAATGCCCAAGGCCATTGATTTTGTCCATATTGTTTAGCATGTCATTGAAAGGGTTTCTTGCTAGGGCTCGTGATTGTTATCCTTGGTGGGTAAGGTAGTAATCATCAATTTAGTATTCTCAACAATTTTGGTGTACTGTATGTTCCATGCTTTAGTTTCATAAGAGATTCTATTGGAAATTGAGAGTCTCATCAAAGCATTCATCTAGGGTGGGGCCTAGTCCCATTGTTCCTTGCATTATGTTGATTGAGAGACTATTGCTTGACCAAAAGAAATGGGTGGGCTAGGCATTCACAGGCTTCGAGAGTGGCATACAACCCTTATTGCTCACCATATTCAGCGATTTTTGGCTCATGATCATTCCCTTTGGATTCATACTTTACATGCTAAGTATGGGAATTGTTACCCAAGTTATGCGCCCATCATGGTAACTCTGTTGTATGGAAGTTTCTTTGCATTGCTAGTGACTTGGTGCACATTAACGCTATTTGGCTATTTGATCACAGCTCCGACAGCTCCACTTTTGACAATTTGATCGGTTAGCTGCCTTGCAATCATGGCCAACGTTTATTAATCTGAAATTGGATTTGTTGTTGTCCTCGGCAAGTTTCCTAGATGCGTGTGGTAACCAGGACATGGACATTACATTGGCAAATTTTGGGAGCAACTAGGTCTACTAGATGACTCGCAACCATTGCAAGCCTTAAGCAATAAGAGATTATCTAGTCTCACACAACTTGAAATTAGAAAAACTGATCTGTGAAGCTCTTTATATTTCTTACTTGGATCTCAGCAGTAGGCACATGCCCTATAATGCTTGGACTTAGAAGTCGCACATGCAAGCTGCTATACAAGCTATTCCCTAGCACCTATATGCATAGACTAGGAACCGATTTGCATTGCTCCTAAGGTTGCACTTGCAATGAAAGTGCACACCATTCGTTAATCAATTATGTAGCGGTGTGATAAGTTATCTCTTCACTTCTTTAGCTATACACCCGAGGCTTCATGTCACCTCCTTCGAATTTATTCTACAACAGATTCCGAGGCACACTAATAGGGATCGATAGGATAAGCCTTCTATTATTGTGGCTACTACATTACTTTTGGAGCGATAGAAATTACATGCTTCACTTTGTTGAATCCCATAAGCCCTAAGACATATACAATGTTTTGATGATAAAAAATCATTTTAAATGTTTTTCTCATGATCTAATGTATCTACTTAATGTGTTATAAGTTATATAAAGATAGATTAACGAAAAAAGATCACTTATTATAGTAAGGATAGAAGAAGTCTAAAAAACTATAGGTCAAACTAAGAGAAACTAAGAAGAAGATGGTCATCTAGTTTGAAGATCTATATGCCCAAGATGTTTTTCAAAGTATTTCATATATTAGGACAAATATAAATATTGAAAAATGAGATTACTAATTAATCTAAGAACTAGCATAACACTACACATGCATTTGATTTAAAAGAATAAGCTTTAAATGATATATCCTTAAAAGCAAGAAGATAAGTGGTCGAGTTATTTTCATTTGATTTAGTGAACAAAAAAGGTATAATCTATATAAGAATATTCACTAAAAATATTCACAATTATGTTGAGAAAAAATAGTACAAAATTGGTTAAATTTAAAAAAAAAAAATATATGGTACGTCTAATACATTTCTAAAAGTTTGAAGAAGAAAAAGATTATTTGGCTTAAAGTTAAAATAGTGCCCCATTTTAACATACAATATCGTGTTATCAGCATATGACACATTTAGGTTAAACTAGACAATTCACTCATGAATTGGACCGTTTGGTTAAATAAAGAGTATATATTTGATAAAAAATGGTACATTAGTCCTTAATAGACAATACATTCTATCTTTTGAACATAATAATAGAAATATAAATAATGAATATATACAAATCACTGCATCATATAGTATGTAACACTTGTACAAACAATACTTTAATTTGATAAAATAATTTACTCAATTGCATAAGCACAAACCCAAGAAAATCGTATGAAACAATATTTTCCATCATACAATATCTTTGTTTGGGATGAATCACAAATGATAATATGAAAATTGATAAAATTGTACGATACATTATTTTTTAATGGAGAATGCAATTATTATAAAATATGCATAAAGTATGGTATGTTACCTCTAATAAACGGTACAAATGGATCAAAAAGTGTCCAACAACTAGTCTAGTCATGAAAAGTTTTGTATTTAGCTGTTAAAGAACATGGCAACCTTCCTAAAATAATGAGATGCATTGAAACACTATATAAATCCTTGAAAACTACAAAATATGATTGATGAAAGTTTGAGAATAGATTGAAACTACACTTAAAGTGGCTTCTACCGTGCCAAGAGCAATCCTAGCTAAATCCATACTTGCAAAAGTGATAGTTAAAGGGATTTCATTTCTATATCTTGGAGAAGACATCTAATGGAAGTTCATAAGAATTTTCAACGCAAATCATTCAACATCATTTTTATGCTCTTCACACCACAAAGCTCTTGGATACATTGGTAATACTATCGTTCAATCTATAAAATTGTGCTTGTATTTATATATATATAATTCACCATTGTGTTAGTTTGTATTTTGTATCAATTCTTGTGATTTTGTTCTCTTGGCACAACTCTAGGCCATGGGATGTGTGGAATAGTTGGCCAAACTCCCAATTGTTGAATGTGGAGAGTGGTTGAGCTCAAGGCTGCATAATATTGAGCAAATTTAGGTTATACTTGAGCCCATGAATAAATTTAGTTATAGAGTTTTTCCACTAGGTATGATGGAGTGATTTGGATAATGGTGTTCAAACAGATTGCTTAGGAGTGAACGTAAGCTTGAGACTAAGTCAAATTAGATAAAAATCTTGTGTCCCAATTATATTTATTTACCACTTACTTTATTGGTTTTATTATAGCCTTGAGAAGTTATTTAGCTTATTAATCTTGCTTTATTCAAAAAAATAGATAAAAAGGTATGGTGTTTTCAAAACAAATTGCAAAAGCTTTGCTTAATTTTCTTATTTATAAACAAAATTATTTTAATTTGTGCATCACCAATGTACTCTTTTTTTTAGTGTGTCTTCTTAAACCCAACACACTTGAGACCCTCCATGGGAGCTTTAACATTAATTTGTCATATCATACATTCTTCATGGAAATTAAATTCATTCTTGGAACTAGATCATTGGGATCGTTTAAGCCATCATAGCCCCCCCTTTCACCCTCAACCCACCAAGTTAGATTAAGATCAAATGCGATGATGCTTCTACTATGGATGGTAAAGATGGGATTGGCATCGTGTGGCAGCACTAGTTATGAAGGAGCGCATTATCCTAGTGACAATTGCATTAGTGTCCATCAACTTCAACCATTCCTATAAAATTTTCTTGAAAGCAAACGCCTTAGTAGCAATGAATAAGCTAAGCCACTCTCTCGCTAAGGACTTTGGTGAGCACTTTTTGTAAGCTTCTTCGAGAATATAGTTGTTTATCGGATATTAGATCTCTCATGTTCATAAGATAATGGCACTGTTGATTGGGCAAACCTTGCAATGTCCTATGATTGCATGTGGGTTAAGAAAATGCCATTGCCTATTGACTTCAGTACTATTCTATTAGATGATTACCTATATTAAGCACCTTAAAACTAGCTGATATAAGTCTTTGGTCAACTTTTCAAACAAAAGACAGTGGAGTCGAAGTGATGAAGTAGGCTCAACATGTGTAATAAAATCAATGTGTGACAATGCTGATTGGTGCAGTGAAGTCGATTTGGTGCAACAAGGCTAATAAAGGCAATGGAATTGGTGCAATGCAATTACTATAACAAGGACGTACCCTAATTACAAAGAAGCATGGTGATGAACACAAAAAAAAGATAATATTAAGTTTACAAAGAAAACTAGTTATAAAATGTGATCTAATCGTAAGAGTGTGGAGTATTAAGAGAACTATAGAATAATACATCATAATACTAAAGATGCAGTTGGTGATATTATGAAAGTCGTATTTGAAGATTAATATAAAAAATAGACAATAAAAAGGGAGAAAGACCAATATAAAGACTTACCAAAACAAGAAATCTGAAAACCAAAGTTCAACAAGTAAAATTTATCAAGAACAATAAATGAAAAGTATTAGTTGATGATGAGGGTATTAAACTTAGATAAATAAGCTACTTACATGACATTTTCAATAAAGATTATAAGAACAAATTAGTTTAAAGGAGCTTAGTGTTTAAAAGAAAATATTTGTTTTTCTTTTATTGACTTATTTGCAAAATAGAAACACAAAATTAAAACATGATGAAGGGAGAAAAACAATATCATCAAATGCCATTTTTATAGATGTTTGGAATAAAAATGTATCTTTTGAGTTACTAAACTATTCAATATTAATTTGTAGTAAAAAAAAGATGTCAAATGAATGAAATAAAAGAATTTTAATAACTTTCTATTACAATTATAGCGGAATTAAATTAATGAGTTATATTTTGAGACTATGGGAGATAGTGATTAACCATAAATGGGAAACCAATATATCCTAAGGTAAATATGGTTTTATGCTAAGAAGATTGTCCATTAAGACTATATACTTGTTAAGAAATTTAATAGAGAAGTTAATACAAGAAAAAAGGATATTTATTTAATTTTTATTGATTTAAAAAGGCACATGATAAAGTAATAAAAAAAAAATAATTTAAAACATAAAAAATGGTTAGCATTGCATGTATTGGTGTCATTAAGGATATTTATAATAGAACAATCACATGTGAACCAAATTAAAGAGAAATAACTAAGGAGTTCTCAATTACAATTGAACTTCACTAAGGCTCCACATTAAGTCTCTAACTTTTAATGTTTGTTATGGATGCTTTGGCTAATCAATCCAAGATGAAAACATAAAGACTTTAAAAAAGCAAACTTAGCATGTTTACATCAAAAGATTTTAACGGATAAAAAGTAAAGTTGTCAAAGATTTGTAGTTAATTCCATCTAGTAGGATTAAGGTTTGTTTCCATTGTTGTGACAATGATATGACACTCTTCTCTATACAATCCAATTTGTAAATAAAAAAAGAGAAAAAAGGTGACCAACTCTTATAACTTTAACATGTAGATATGGATCCTTTTAAATCAATCAGTTAACTTCCATCAAAACAGCCAAAACAGCCATCCTTGGTGGAAAAATGACTGAATTTAATAAGCACAAACAAATTACATATGTTTCATGCAAAGCAATGAAACTAAATTAGTAAGAACCTTGACATTGTAGTCTGGATACATGCAAACTGCTTTGTGAAGGCAAGCTGTGGCACATTTTGCAATCCAACGAGCTGCAGCCACCATCCCACAGTGTGCATAACCCAAGACTAGACTGTTGACACCACCTTCATGCAAGACTAGGTGGTGAAAAGGGACCACAGCACCTGTAGCTGCTGTGAGTGTGTCTTTGATGCTGTGAGTTCCCCGAATCAATAAGATAATACATTTGGATCTTTTGTCACATATCACAGTGAATGCTGGCTTCAAGAGCTGCAAATTTCCAAAGAAAAAACATTAATACATTATTTCATTCTTCATAGAGCATAAAAACAGCAATTCCAACATACCCCAGCCTTTGGCTCTTGAATAAAAACATCATCTTCAGTATAACCAGCAGAGTTAAGAAACACTTCAAATGGCTTCTTTGAAAACAGCATGCAAAGATTTAATAATCTCAATAGATGAATCAACTCTGCTATTATTTCTAGGCCTTTAAGCTGCACACAATCACTTTCAGAAAAAATGCCTGCAAGTTGGAGATTACCCTGGAACCACCAGTTCAAACAATTTCTCACCAATATATTCCACTTCAAATGATCATATATAAGTACAAAAGCAAAACTTGACAAGCATTATCAACTTTATTAACAAACATGATGATCTCCAGAAGCAAAAGGCTCAAACAAAGAGTTCATCTCTATTTTTTAATCTTTCCCAACAAAACCCATCTTATATTCAAATTTGCATCATTTCTTAAGACACAAAAAAAAGTTTACTCACAATTATGATGAAATATGCTTCCACATTACTGGATTTCAATGCTGTTATAAAGAACATTGGTTCAAACGTATATCAACTAAGCATTCGAAGTGAAGTTCTTTTCTTCTGCACATTGGACAACTAAAATCATTGAATAATTTAATGAACATCCTTTTCGTGAACTTTGGTCAGACATGACCACTTCAAAGAAATTCTTTCTTCTCAGCACTATATAGATCTTAGAATAGCTAAAGTTTTGAAATGAGATTTTTTTCTTTTGCTCATTGGTTGGCTTAGAGTCATTATTTTGTTCTGCACAATGGCAAGACTAGGATCAAAGAATACCTAAGAAAAAATTCCTTCTTCCTTCTAACCTGGTTCATTAACTACTGGAACAGTCGACCAAAATCCACTAGAATTAAACGATGGCCAGACAACGCCTCATCAAAAAGTTCAACAAACGCCTAAAGTAGGCAAACTGTGAAGCCAAATAAATTAGCTTCTAGTTATTATTCATCACATCTCAAACAGCAACTAAAAAAAAAAAAAAAAAAAACTAATTTTCAATCCTATGGAAGCAGAAGTTCCAAAGGCACCAGCAGCCAACTTACCTGCCGCCGCATTAGATACTTAATTCCGAAGGCAAGGTCTCCAATAGGCCACTTTCCCAGCGTCTCCGTGTACGTAAACCTCAGAGTTTCCGCCAGCGTTGCCACCGCTTCCCGCCAAGTCGCCGGCGCCTGCGCGGGCGTCCGTGCGATCTTCCTCCTTCCGCCGCCCCTGCCTACTGCCTTCGACGTATCCCCAGCTCTCTCCTCATCCGTCGCCGCCATGGACGCCGATAACCTCCGGTTCAGGAAGAAGTAAAGCAGCATCGCCATCCCAGCCGCCGTCGCCATCGTTGTTGTTGCCATACCTCCCGATCACCACCAGAGCGAAACCCACCCTCAATCGAAGCTCAGAGACCTCCAGCTCAAAAAACTCTGGGCCGTAAAGAGAAGAAATTTCCAAGATTCGAAATAGGACTGGCGATCAAGGGATCGAGCGAGAAAAAAATAGACTCCCGCGAGCTTTTACTTCGCTGATTTGCCTTGCCGAATTGCGGCATGTAAGAGCGAATGGAAGCATTTTCCTTCACTCAAATACTCTCTGAAATAAGGTAAGAAAGATGGCATTTTTATTTCTTCAACAAAGCATTGAACGCTGGCATAAGAGAAAGCCATTTAAATAATTTCCTTTTACGACGACATCAAACAGTTCAAACTTTTTTTTAACTGAAGTGCATCTGCAGTCAATCTGAAGTCGGGCAGGTTTACCCAAACCAAAACGAGCTAACGGGCGAGCTTTCAACTATCTATAAAATCCTCAAAAAGAATAAAATAAAATAAACAAAATTATTTAATTAATTTAAATATTAAGAAATTAAAATTGAAAAATAAATAAATTTATCGGCATCGTAATATTTAAATGAAATAATTAAAAATATTACATGGCAAAATATGTTAATCCAATGAGAATTTATCGTTATGTATGCTAATATAGTGGTTTCATTTATAGGACTAGACTCAATTTGTCATTTTAACGAATTTAAATGTTTAAGATCAACTATGTTAAAAGCATTTTTATTTCTTGTTCAATAATATTTTGAACCTAACAGGCTTAATGAGCTAACGACTCAATGATCAGATCTATTCTACAATATAACAAACATATTATTTGCAATAAACTAAACTAATTTTTTGAAAGCTTTGTTATTATCTTTTTTTATAGAGTTTCATAAATATCAAAATTAAAAAAATATCACTTGAGTTGTCATGAATATTCAAGGCATCTTATAGGTGACATAACTTTTAGAACAAAGTATTTATTTGATTAATTACTCAAAAATATATTTCACCATTTATATTTTTAGATCCTCTTAAACTATTCATGAATTTTATATTACATGTTCCTATTTAGTGTTGTGGAGGTTACTTAACTTAGGGATAAGATCATTCAACTAGATTAGCCTAGATTTAATTTTCATTACTATTCAAAATTAGCTAATTCTTATTTTTTTTCATTCACTAGTTAAAAAGCTAAACTATTATAAGTATCAAATTTTATTGTCTTTGATGTGCTCATTAGCATAGCCAACCTTCATTTCTTAGCATTGCTTGTAGCATGGCCGCCAATCATCCACAAACCATAAAAGCTTATGTGCAATAATTATACCAAGTAGTCATTGATTAGGCTAACATCGAAACAATAGGTTTAAGGAATAAATAACAAGAACTAAAGCCTTTCATTTTGTGAGATGATATTGATAACTTAAGTTCTTGCCTCAGTTATTAAGGCACATAAATTTATGAAATTTGATAGTTTCATAAAAACTCTTTTCACTGATGATGATGACTATGAGTACCATTGAAATATTGATGGAAAGTAAGAAAAACAAGGAGTTAGTGTTTTAGTAAGGATTTTTTGGTACCTAAATTGATATTTGTGCTTCATGCTTTTGATTTTTTAATGTTTAACAAGATAAGATTTGATTTAATCCTAATTAAGATCTTAAATGGTTATTAAGTTGATGGTATGCATAATCCCTTTTGTTATACAAGTTGAGGTGTTAGGAAGATGATAAATAATGAAGAGAGAAAGTGCTTGAAGAGAGAAAAGAAAAATTCATTAATTTGAAATGAGTTATACAATGAAACACAAATTTTTATAAGTAATAGTTTCTATAATTTTCTATATTTTGAGAGAACTAAACTTTGATCAAATTTCATAATTTTGTTAGCATACCCTAATTTGCTATGAGACAACCCTTGTAATAGCCTTAATATTAAAATATGATGGATACATGTATTTGAGTAATGATATGATTATTCTATTATATGCAAAGATATTTTAAGAATTTTTTTACCTTTTAATGCATCTCAAAGTACAAGACTACAATTTGAAATGCCTCTTAATTCTTTCAAATGCTTTTCCTTCTTCCTCTATTCATTTTGTGGTAAATACTACCATGTTATACTATTTTATAATTGTAGTCAAAGCCTACCATTAAGAAGAGTTCTATACAAAAATGTTTTTAGTTTGTAGTTGTAATTTATGGAAGTCATTTGAGATTTTCAAAATATTTCACAAAATATATTAGATTTATTAAATTAGTACCAATTGTTATGTAAGGAAAAGGATTATATAACCCATCTCTAAGCTAAAGTTAGCTTCATTGAGGGTTGCTTGATAACCATCTAGAAGAGAGCTTAGTTGTGGGAGAGAAAGGGAGATATGTTGAAAATCCTAAAAAAAAGGGTTGTAGCATAAGAAGCCAAAGTTTTGAAGTATTTGTAATAGGAGACCCTTATGTTCTCAAGAGAAAAGAGCATGGGGAGGCCTTATATCTAGTTTATGTAAGAGAGCTAGTAAAGGTCTGGTTTTGTTTGAATCTTTTCTCCCTTGGTTGACTTGGGATGATATTTTGTTGACAATTGAAGTTGGTTTCATTTTGAGTCAAAATTAATGGTGATTTATAGTAGCTAAAGCTTATCATGCATGACTCATGTACTATACATGGAGGCCTAACATATGATATGTTAGGTCCCACATATTGTTCATCAAGTGCCGATAAATGGTACACATAATAGATGATAGGTGACCAAACGTTACTCAAGAATTTTAAATGATATGCTAGTGACCTAATGTATCATTTGATTGTTAACATATTATATGTAAGGACTACTAGATAGTATACATATGCTAAGGAGAGCATTGGTCGAGGAAAGCCCTTCTTTTAAAGAAATGTGAATGGTCTATTATTTGTGCATGCATAATGTGTGTCTTGGCTAACATACCATACATTAGGGATGATGAAGAAGGAAATTTAGTAGATTTTAAGGGGTTTGTTTAGGGATATGTATAGTAGCATTGCTAAGAATGTTTATTAGAATAAGATCAAGAATTGTGTGGTTTTTAGGAAAGTGAATTCCTTTGTTGTTAGGAGAATCAAAGGAAGCTTTAAGTAAAATATGGATTGTGAATATATTATAGATTATAAGTCATATTAATTGTGAATGAATTTTTTTTGCAAATAATTAAAGAGATAAGGAAAGGGAAAGACATAGAAGAAATATCTCAAAATCATTTGGTAGATAAACTAAGCCAACTATGATGTAAGTAGATTATTTATTATGTACCTTAAAATACACTGATGTGAAATGATGTGATTTAAGCATAATTATATAGAATCAATGATTGTGTGCATAAGTTTTGATCATGTATATAACATACTAACATATTAATTTTGTGTGTATATTACATAAGTATCATAATACAAAATGTGAATGAGAAATAAAATTATAAAAGCTAAATGAAATGAAATGACAAAAATGAACAAAGAAATCTGGTTGCATGCATTAGATGATCATTATGATTAAAAGATATGACAAGATAAGAAAATCTTTAGATTTTTGTTCCAACATTATCTTTTGGCTTCTTGATACGATGCAAGCTCTGTTGTAGCTAGCAATTTATGTAGAGTGACAACAGGCAGAGGCATTGTTATCACTAGTACTATGTGTTGGGTAATGATAAGTAGAGGTGATATTATTGAGATGGTATTGGATTTCATTTTTACTCTTTAGCAGTCTATGCAAGAATGATAGAAAAAAGCCCCACTATCATGTGTACTTTGTGTAGAATAGTAATAAGTGGAGGTGATATGATTTTGATAGACTAGCTAGCTACCAATGGAGGTTTAGAGATGTGATGATTCTAAAAATATATGCTATGTCTGTGATGTCATGGGGAGAGAATAGTAGTTATTCGAGAAAATTATGACACTTAAAAGTGAAACAAGAAAAGATGGGAAAAACTGTGAAATAAGAAACTTGAGCAAAATAAGCTATGATATAAGAGAAGCATTATGGTATGATATGTGTATAGTCACATACACACATAAGTTTATAAGCATATGTGATTATTTTAGGATATGTTTAGTAGCTCTCTAATGCCTTGAATACTCGTTATTGCTTTTGTTCTTTATTCTCGTGTTATTGACAACATTTCATATTGATTGTTTGATTATAGTTATTCATTTGCTTACTTAGCATTTCTATCCTCATATATTTCTTAATTATAGGTTAGGATTTAGACTTGCACAAAGTTGAGGTACTTAGTAGGATGTGATATATGACCTTAAGAGAGTATTTTGTGTTGAGATTTGTGAGTTATATTGTATGGGATGATTCTTTGTACTTGTAACATCTTGTGTTTGGATATCATATAAATATTGTTATAATTTTTGTTGAATTCTTTTGGTTGATCTAAGGTATGTAGTGCATGGCTATTGTTGAATTTTTATTTTGTATATTGGAAATTGTGCATTTTCTTATAAGTTTTTGTTATGTCCCTAGAATTGGCTAGCTAGATAACCCAAATAATGCCTCCTTTTAAGTTGTCTATTTAAAATTTAAAATTTAAAATTTGAATTTTGAAAGATTGACATATTTATAAGAAAAATAAAAAATTCTAATTTGGATTTTGAAATTTGAATGTGAAGGACGTAAGATAGGATCTTATCTTGTATATTTTGAATTATAAGATAAGAAGACTTTACTTTCACACCTAAAAATTGAAATTAAGTAATGTTTACCTAGATTTATATCTATCCTTGAGGTATCTTTAAGGGGAATGAGTTTAAAAGTCAAATTACCCTTGAATTTTTAAGTCATTAAGATAAGGTTAAGGTGGAGATTACTCTGACCAACTTATCTAGATATCCCTTGATAAAAATTTTAAATAAGCTATTAGAATGTAGTTAGGATTAAAAATTTAGCCTTTTCAAAAAAAAAGGATTAAAATTTTAGAAAATAAAATAAACCTACTTGTAATCCTTCCAAAGAGATCTACCTTAGAGAAGCTAAGGGAGAGGTCAATTAGTGAGCAAGAAAGAAGGGAAGATCTCAAGCTTAGTTTAAGGAAGGGGAGAAGATCTTTGGTGTGGACCACCAATTGATTCATTAAGAGATGATGAACCTCTTATCTTGCATTTAAATTTAGAAGCATGCTAGGGATTAAAAATAATCTATCCTATTTTTAATGTATGCTATAACTTTAAGGTTTTTCTAAAGGAATTGTGATGTATGAACATGAAAAGAAACCCAAATTATTTAAAGAATGATATAATATTGAATATTTGTGTTTCCTACATGATTAGACCAATCGAAGTATACTTAAAATCATGATTTGTTAAGTTATATTCAGATTTCATCACGATTAATATTGCAAGTATTACTTGTGAAAAAAAATCAAGATCTATCCTAAATGCAAAATTATGTTTTGCTGATTAGATCCATATGACATGATTGCTTTTATAGTAGTCATGCTCAGGTGAAATATATATTCCTAAGTTTTAAGATTAGCATTGCATCATGCTTCATATGTGTTAAATTTGAAGGATGAAAAAACGAATTAGCATGATTTTGATTGATGTAAAATTTTTACATGCTAAGATGATTTTTTAAGATATTACCATTTGAAGTTTGATTTATTACATGCTAAATATGAATCCTTGAGATGATACTTTGCTGAATTTTATGACTATGCTTCATAAGAAAGGAAACCATGAGGATAGCTACGTCAAAAATGTTGTATATCATATCTATGTTTGAATATTGCTGATTTAATTTCTTATACTTGTAATGATAAGCATGTAATTATGTTTACTTGGGAGAAAACTATAATTAAGAACTTATGGTTTAGTATTTACTTAAGAAAGATCAATTTTATATGATAAAAACATAACATGATTACTTAAAAGCAATTTTAACATATGCTATAAGACATGGTTGTCAACTACAAGTAAGAATTTCTTTAAGAACTAATCCATAATGTTATTGTTTTGATTAATAAAATGCATGCTCAAATTGCTTTAGTGATTCAAGCATGAATTTATTAATCCAGTTAGTTGGATATTGAGTATTATGCTTGACCAAGACTTCATGATGTTGTTGTGGCAATTTTGATACAAGTTCCAAATTTTGCCTAAAATAGAATTTATGAAAATAATGTTTAGTTCTTTCTTAATATAAAATTTTGATTTGATGCATATTTCATGCTGAAATGGATGAAAATTGAGATTATGCATATGATTGAAAAGCTAAATTAGCAATGATATGATATAAATTTTATGTTCTACCATGTTCAAAATTAGCAATTTTTAAGATATATCTTAGATTGTATCTTAGATGAATGTTTCAATAATGCTACTTTTGGAAAGAAAATCAAGACCATCTTAGATTCTATAATTTGAGATTTATTAAGATTTTGTTCATGTTGAGGTAATTGTTTCAAGAATTTAATCATGTCTTAGTGAAAGAAATTATTAAAGTTGCAATTTGATGAAATTGAGATTATCATGAAATATTCTAGATTTATTTTAAATCATGACTTGTATCATCCATGATAATTATTTTTATCATGATTTACTTTAGTTAATTATGTATAAATTCATTGAACTTTGTCATGATAAATATGTAGTTATTTTTATGTTGAAATAATAAGATTTTTCATGGATGTTGTAAGTTATGATAAATTGAGAATAAGAATAGATATAATAATAAATTTTAGAATAAACATAGTGAAAATTTTTAGGTTAAGTCATGAAATGCTTCTATGAACATATGCAAAAATCTATTCAAGAACCAAACCCTAAATTAAGATTTTTGTGGCTAAAAAAAGTTTAAGCCTCAGGTAGATGAAGGGGCTGTGTGGTAAGGCTTGACCAATGACTTATAATGTAATGAGGACCTTACATGGCTTTAAGACACGTATAGCTTGGGTTTCTTATAGGAAGGCTTAAGAGGCTTGTGTTCTTCCTTGGGAAGAGGTCTAAGGTTGAATATAGTGGTCTTAATCATGCTTTGCAAAAAAAATGTGTCAAGTTGGACTAAGAGTTTGAAAATCATTAAGCTAACAAATAAGCTTTGATAACTTAGGCTAGGTTTAAAGACCTATTAGATTGACCAAGAGAACCTAGGATTGATTTAAAAGTTAAATTATTTATGATTTGGAATTTAAATGCTATATGTTTTAAATTTGAGTATATAAATGTTGAAATTTAAAAGTCCAAGATTTAAAAGTTAAATGCCTAAGATTTAAAATTTGAATCTTGGATAAGGTTAAGTAACCAAGCAACCCTAGTTAGGTTTGAAAGTAAATTATGTTTTAGATGAACCTTAGATGAGATTAAGGATAGCTTAGGAATTAGGCATAAATTATGCTTAAATAATTCCTAAGGACTTTAAGTTTGCACAAAGAAACCCTAAAGATAAAATTTAGGGTTGCATTAATAACATCAAGCACACATTAGATAACTCTATGATTTGATAAGGCTCTCAATTAATCTATGGATAAGGCTTTTGAGTTAGAGAGCTCTATTTTGGACTTATGAGTAGTGCTAAGCTAAACCAAGGGGATAAGTCTTTTCTTAGATATTAGCTAATCCTTAGCTTAGTTTATTAGGTAAGATCATGAGTAGTCCTGAAAGACTCTTAATATGTAATTTATCATTCTCCTATAGAAATCTAATCATATGAGGCTACTTTACAAGGCTCTAAGAGTCCTTAATAACATCTAACATGCTATCAGGTGCTTTAATATGTCCACAATCTTCTGTGATGTTATATAAATTAATGGCACTTAGCCACCTCAAAATTCCTAACATATGATTTAGTCTATAACTAAGTCTCTAATATTCACATGACCAGTTATATAAGAGTTTAAGAACTTAAACAATAAGTGACACTCCACCACCCAAAACATGACTAAGTGCATAGTGTCCTTTGGGTCTAGTGTGGGCCAATGGCTCTTAATCGCACCATGTAATTTGATGGGAGCCCTAACATCTAGTATATCTGACCCATCTATCTCTATTTAAGTGGCCAACATTTGGGTCCACTACATAATAATTAATATAATCATTGATATAAACTTGCTTATTATATAGAATCATTCCATTTAGTGTTATTATCAACTATCAAAGTTTATCTAGAACTTTCTTATAACATTAATTTTTCATCTAAGATAATCCTATGGTTTTTCCAAAAAGTTAGTCAATTATCTGGATCAACTCGAGTTGCTTCAAAACCTTACTATGCTCTAGTCAGTACCTAGGGTAATCCTCTCTTATCTAGATTTTTATATCTATATTTAGTTTGTATCTAAACCTTTATCAAAGATCCTTACTATAATCCTTTAGCCTATTAAAGCTACCACTCGAGCTCTCACTCAAGTTCTAAATCATTGACTCAAATATTTTATGTTATACCTTTTATTTTCAACCACAAGTTCACATGAGTTTCATTAGTGACTCTCATACCTTGTAGGTAAATCTTAGCCACTACAGCCTTCCTAAAAGATTATTATAAGTCATATACATCTCTTGGATCAACATTTAAGATGTTAGTCCATTGTCTAAGAGACAAATTTTGGGCTACCCATTATCTTACCCAATAAACCAAGCTAATTAGGATTTATCTAATATCTAAGAGAATAATCAACCCCTTGGTTGAGCCTAAAACTATTCTTAAATACAAAATTAAGCACTCTTACTCAATCCAACATTAACTAAGGTCTAACTAAAAGCCTCATAAATTTATAGCCTCATCCAACATGTCATCAGGTCTCACCAAGTGTTTGATGTTCTTAGTCCAACTCTAAATTCTTTGTTTAGAGTTTCTTTGTGCAAAATTAAAGTCCATAAAAATGTTTTACTCTTAATATATGCTTATTTCCAAAACTATTCTTAACCTCATCTAAGGTTTATCCAAAACAAAAATTTACTTCCAAACCTAACTAGGGTTATGTGGGTACATAATCTTATCCAAGGTTCAAATTTCAAATCTTGGGTATTAAACTTTAAAATTTTAGGTTTTTAAATTTCAACCCTAGAGTACTCAAATTTCTAACCTCAGGCATTTAAATTCCAAAACTTAGGTGATTCAAATTTCAAACCTTATGTCATCTTGGTTAATCTAATTAGTCTTTAGCCTTATCTTAAGCTAAATAGATAGACTGATGATTTTCAAACTCTTAATCCTACTTGATTGAACCCACAACCTTTTATTAAGACTAAATCAAGATCCCACACTTCTCAGGCCTACCCACAAGGAACCCTAATGCTATACTTATCTTAGAAGCCATCTAAAGTCTTTTCTCAAGTCTTTCATTGCATTTTAAGCAATTGGCTGCAGTTTACTGCTCAACCCCATCATCTACCTGAGGCATTCAGCCCCTTTTGGCCCCAAAATTCCCAATCTAGGTTAGGTTCATGAATAAATTTTACATGTGTTCATAGAAGCATTTCATGATGTAACCTAAACGTTTTCACTAAGTACTTATGCTAAAATGTATCATCATATCCATGTTTATTCTTGATTTAGAATAACTTACAATTTAGAAAAAAATATTTAACATTTCATGATAATCTAAGTTTCAACTAAAACATGATTGCAACATTAAAAATTGATTTCATCAAGACATGTTTAAACTCTAGAAACAATCACCACATTATGAATCAAAATCTTAATAAAGCTCAAATTATAAAATCTAAGATAAGTCTTCATTTTCTTTTTATAAGTAGTATTATTCAAACATTCATTCAAGTTGAAATCTAAGATATACTGTAAAACTTCCTAATTTTAAGCATGGTAGAACATCAATTTTATATCATTCCTTAGCTAATTTAGGTTTCCAATCATATAAATAATCTCATCCCTTGGCTCCTGTCTTACCTCATTCATAATATTACAATTATAGATTCTTCACTACTTTAGACTAGTTTGTTAGGTGCATAGAGTTTGGTGCGATGCACTACTCTTTCAGTGTTGTTTGCTTGCCTCTGTAGGAGGGATTATAACTTGTACCCAACCACCAAATTATACTATTTCTCTCTATTATATTAATATATTTAATAAACTCAAAGAAAATCTCAATTCCCTTCCATTTCAACATGAAATATATGTGTCAATCAAATTTTTCTCTTAAGTAAGAACTAAACATCACTGTTGTAAATTCTATTGTAGCAAGAATTAGGAACTTATATGAAAATTATCACATCGACATTATGAAGACTTGATCAAGCATATTATTCAATATTAAACTTGTCAAATACATAAATTCATGCTTGAATCACCAAAGCAAATTAAGTTAATCATGAGCATACATTTTAATAACCAAAAACAATGACATCATGTTTTAGTTCTTAGAGAAATTCTTGTAGTTTGTAACCATGTCTTATGGCATTTGCTAAAATTGCTCTAGTTATCATGCTAAGTTTTCATCATATAACATTGATCATCTTTAATTGAAAACTAAGCCACACATTCTTGAGTATATTTGAATTCTCCAAAGAAAACATAATTACATGCTTATCACTACAATTTTAAGAGATTAAATCTATTTAAATGTACATATGTTATATAACCTTTTCTACATGGTTCAAGTCATAGTTTTCATTCTTATGAAGCATGGCTACAAAACTCATCAATGTATCATCTAAAGGACACATATTTATCATGTAATAAATAAAATTTCAGCATAATAATATATTAAGAGATCATCTTAGAATGAAAAATTTTTACATCAATCAAAATCATGTTAATTTTTTTTAATCTTTTAAGTTTACAACATATGAAGCATGATTATAATGCTAATCTCAAAACTTAAGAAGAATATACATGTCACATCTTTTAAGTTTACAACATATGAATCATGATTGAAATGCTAATATTAAAACTTAAGAATATATATTTCACCAAAGCATGATTTCATCATAAATCAATCATGTCATACGAATCTTATTTTAGCAAAACATAATTATAACACTTAGAATAGATCTTGATTTCTTTTCAACAAGTAATACTTCCAATATTAATCATGATTAAATCTGAAAATAACTTAACAAATCATGATTTTAAGCATAACGTAATTCATCTTATCATATATGAAATACAATAATTCAAGATCATATCATTCCTTAAACAATTGGGGTTTCTTTTCATGTGCAAAAATCTCAATTCCTTTAGGAAAACCTTAAAGTTATTATATGCATTCATAAAAAAATAGATTGTTGGAAGATGAGGTTCATCCTAGCTTAAGGAACCAAGTACTGGTCTACAACAAAGGTCTTTTTATCGTCCTTAAACTTAGCTGAGATCCTCCATTCTTGCTTGCTCATGGCTTCACCTCTTCCTTAGCTTCTCTTGGGTAGTTCACCTTGGAAGGCTCATGGCTTGATTCTTTTTCCATAAATTTCTTGCCTTCACCTCATCCTAATATTTTATATAGAAAGTCAACATTTCTTTTAATCAAGTGATATCTATATAGGTTGGTTAAGATTTGTCCACCTTACCCTTTCCTAATGGCTTAAATATTCAAGGTAATTTAACTTTTAAACTCCCTCCCCTTAAAAAGATACCTTATATATATATATATAAATCCAAATAAGCATTATCTAATTTCAACTTTTAAGCATGAAATCATGGTCTCCTTATCTTATAATTTAATATATACAAGATTAGATCCTATCTTACATCTTTAACATTCAAATTTTAAGCAATGCTCATAGATATATCATGTTTTCAAAATTCAAAATTCAAAATTGAAATTTTAAATAACTAACTTAGAAGGAAGGGTATTCCTTAGGTAATTTAGGCTAGCCAATTTGAGGGGTGTACAACCACCTCAATTAGAATGTCCTCCCTAAAATCCAAAAATGGCTTTGTTCAATTACATTTTAACCTCACCCACAACATTATAGTAGCCTTTTCCCCTATTAATTAATTCATAGAATCCTATATGTAGTTGGGATTTCTAAACAAAAAGATAAATTTTACATCAATCATTATAGCATGTGAAAATTTCACATCAAACAAAATCATACTAATCCTTTTTTAATCTTTTATGTTTACCACATATAAAGCATGATTGCAATAGTAATCTTAAAACTTAAGAATATATGTTTTACCAAAGCATAATTTCTTTATAAAAGCGATTGTTTGATATGGGTCAAAATTCAACAAAGCACAAATATAGCAATTATGATAGATCTTTGTTTCTTTTCCACATGTAGTACTAGAAATCTTAATCATGATGAAATCTAAATACAACTTAACAAATCATGATTTTAAGCATAATGTAATTCATCTTATCATATCAAAAACATGATAATTCAAGGTCATATCATTCCTTGAACATAAATCTAAAATCTTTAAGGAAATCCTTAAAGTTATAGCATGCATTCATAACAAAATAATTTTTTTTAATCCCTATCATATTTCTAAATTTAAATTCAAGACAAGTGGTTCATCCTACCTTAAGGAATTGAGTAGTGATGTACACTAAAGTTATTTTCCTTCAACCAAGCTTGAGATCCTCCCTTCTTCTTTGCTTATAGCTTCACCTCTTCCTTAGCTTCTTTGGGTAGATCTACTTAGAAGGCTCATAGCTAGTTTTTTTTTCTAGATTTCTAGACCAAATTATATCCTAGTAGCTTGTATACCTGATCAGGCATTCCAATAATCAAGGGATATTTTGATAGGTTGGTTAGGATATCTTCACCTTATCCTCATCATAATGGCTTTAGCATTCAAGGGTAGTTTAACTTTTCAACTCCTTCCTTTTAAAGATACCTCACAACTAGTTATAAATCTAGAAAAGCATTGTATAATTCTAACTTTTAGGCATGAACATAAAGTCTCCTCATCTTGTAGTTCAAGATATACAAGTAAGATCTTATCTTGTATATCTTCACCATTCAAATTTCAAAATCCAAATTCAAAATTCAAAGTTTTTTTTATAGATATATCAAGCTCTCAAAATTGAAAATTCAAACTTTAAATAACCAACATTAAGGGAAAGCAATTCTTTCAACTATCTAGGTTAGCAAATTTGAGAGGTGCAACTTTTTTCATCACCCTCACCTAAACTTAAGTTGTGTCCTCAAAATTTTCTTATGTAATATGTTGTGATCATGTATTTTGGAATTTATGAATACATTATTTAAGTAGATGGCTAAGTGAGACATGACAGCCTTGTCATCTTAACACTTTTTATGGTGCTTTATTGTGTTCTTCCATTTTAATCCCACATAATTTGAATCCTTATACTGACATAATATTTCAAATGTAAGTCTCAATATCAAGAAAGCCAAACATATGTGAACCTAATAAAAATCAAATTATCAATAAGTTTCATAACAAAAACATAAAAGATCATGTTCCACTAGAACTTGCATCGACTAAATGCATAAAAACACAAAATGTAGTAGAAATGCCTTAGGGATCTTTCCTTGCACATTCATAGAAACATTTTTTCAATTTCCTTTTCCTCTCTTTTTTTACAAGGATTTAGTAGCCTCTCATCTCTAAATTCCTCATAACTCCCCAATTTCCCCCAAACCTATCGTATCCTTCCAAAGGATTTTTGTTTTTTCCAAGATCCTTAATCCCCAAATGGTTGCACCCCTCTACAAGAAGGAGCATACATCCATTCTCAAAGAATGCATATCCTTTAGGTTTAGGAAATAAGTGAAGTATAGGAATTAATTTAATTAATTAAACATTTTTTTCCTTCTGTACAACCACTGTAGCCAATAAATTTAGGAAAATGCATATTAGTTAACAAATCTTACATAAAATCTTAACATCATGACTAATCCTTGTATTTTTTATCCAATCAGTTCTTAAAAATTTGCCAACTATATTTTAATTATATTGCATTATAAGCCTTACATGACATATAAATTTTGTAGTTTTTTAGAGTCATTTGTATTTTTAATAAAGTTTTCTAAGGAATATTAAAAAAATATGAAAATATTAATTTTCTTTTCCCTTAAGTTCATCCTTTGAATTGTATATAATGTTAATAAAATTGCTACCAATAAATGTCTAATTTTTTTTAATTTAATTTACCTTTATCCTCTAAGTGTCACACCCCTCCCTTTAGCTAATTTATTATTTTTCCTCCTCTTTTAGAGAATTTCACCACCACAAGTCACAATATATTAGGATGCTTTTTCTATGCCTCTTCATCTAATTACCAAGTAGATTGTCACTCTATTTAATTATCCTATCAAGAATCCTATCTAGTTTTTTCTCATAGCTTAAATTTGGTTGTACCATCACATAATTGGATCACGATCCACCAAATAAGTAAGATCTATAACATGCTTTCATAATAAGAAGATAAGGAATATATCATGTACACTGGCCAAAGCTAAAGATAAAGCTACTTTATATGTAACCACACCAATCCTTTGAATTATTTAGAATGGTCTAATGCATTTTTGTTTCAATTTCCTTCCTTAAACAGATCTAGTAACTACTTCATATGGCTTACTTTGTGAAAAATGTAAACCCTTTCTTAAAATTTCATTTTCTTGAGTTTTGAATTATTATTCTTTCTTTAGTGATCCTATGCCTTATGGTTCTTTTCCCTAATTAGTTAAACTTTAGCCATCATTTTAGACATCTCCAATGCATTCTCTTCATACCAATACAATGGTGATTGATACTTTGACACATCATATAGTCTAATTATTTGATCCACATATAATTGAGCTAACTTCTTTAACATGTAAGTAGTTTTTGTCAACAAGAAGTGTGTTGACTTGTTCAATCTACTCAATACCACCCATACAACACCTTTGGTTTTAAGTAATCCAACCATGAAATATATAAATATCTCTTTCCATTTTCTTTTAGGTAAAGGCAAAGGTTATAGTATCCCAACTATTAACAAATCAAGCATTTATTGATGAGTCCTGAATTCTTTTTCGTATTAAGCCACCAAAAAGATTTTGTTGAGCAGTAACACATTTTTGTTATTCTAATATGAATAATATACAAGGTTCCATAAACTTCATATAGTAGAATGTGTATCTACTCTTTCTGTGTAAGAATATATATTGTTCTCAAAGTAGTCAATTTCATTTTTCTTATTTAGACCAAAATTTGATTATTGGCCCTTTAAGAGTTTATACTTAATCTTTTGAACTTTCTTATCATTATCATGGACATATTAATATAATGCAACAAAGTTGGTGATATTACCACTTACAAAAAATCTCTATGGTTGGATGTAGACATGGCATTAACCTTAAACATAACTGATTCATTTTAAGCATAATTATGTTTTTTTATATTAATAACCATACTACTTAAGCTTGCTATATGATTTGGAGCATTTGCCCTCACTCTAGCTTTCTCTAGGTGATATATCATCATTAGGTCATAATCTTTTATCAATTCTATTATTGTTTTTCTAAAATTGAGGTCCTTATTAGTGGAATAATTTACATGATGATAGTTTTTTTAAGGTATAAGTTATTATTATTCTATCATTTTACTTCAAAAAGTAACTTCACCTTTACAATAACACAACAATATATACTTGAAAAACTTCTCTCATAAGTAGTGGTAAAACTAATATTGATGCTAGCTTCTCTTTACTATTTAGAAACCATCCTCATAGTCTTAATTTCATTTGTAGGGAAATGCTTTTTGAATTAGCATCATTAATGGATTTATAACTTTAGAAAATCTCTTAGTAAAGTTTTTGTAATATCTATCTAATTCTAGATCGCTTTATATTTTCAAGACATTTATATACTTGGGCCCCTCGACTATTACTATCACCTTTTGTGCATATAGAGATAATCTTACTACACTAATAGCATATCTTAAGAATGAAATACTTGATACCAAAAATTATATTTAGAGAATGCTACACTTTGTTTGTAATAATTTCTAATTCCATAATAATCAGAGTAATTATTCAAATTTATGATGGCATTTATATTTTTCTCAAGTGAGGAGTCATGGTACTACTTCTAGTTTTTATTTTTTTTTTATTTTTAAGTTAGCATGTAACAAATAACATCTATAATATTAAATAGTACACAAGGAGACCATAAAATCTCTATTCATATATATATATATATATATATATATATACACATAATTCTCATGATTTCATAATGGGTGTCTACTCATCTCCATTATCATTCTAATTTATCTCTCTTTGTGTGCCAATGACATATCTTATAATGTAAGGTAAAGAAATAATGAAAAACTTTCTTAACAGATTAATTTGAATAACAACATTAGAATGCAAGTATCCAAAAATAATAAATCTAAAATAAATAGAATAAAATAGTATCATGATATTAATAACATAATGCATTTCTCAATTATATCCACAGATCACTAATACCTTGCCAAATCAAATAAAGTTTATTATTAAAAATTCACATTTATGATTATATATATATATATATATATATATATATATATATATATATATATATATATATATATATATATATATATATATATATATATATATATATATATATATATATATATATATATATTTCTTCTTTTCATCACGGTCCTATTTCCCATCAATGCAATTATGTCATAGTTGTGGTCATTTTGGCCTGGTTCACTATTAGCTTTCCCTACATCATATGTTTTTTTTGTTTTTTTTCTTTTTCTTTCATGATTTAGTTCATTCATAGTATAATTTTATTTTTATTTTTTTCATGGCTAGGTTTACTAACAATGATGTTTTTTCTTTGTTTTTCTTCTATGGCCAAGTTTACTACTAGTGCCATTTTCTTTTTCTTTCATGGCCTAACTTATTGTTAATTTCATTTTCTTTTTTCGTCTACCATGGGATAATGCAATTTGAAGAAACCAAAATTTCACTTTTTGTTCTTTTCTTTTAGTTCATGGCTTCTTTAGGTTGTCTCCATTTTTATTCCATTCTTTTTCTTCATTTTTGTCATTGTTTTCCTAATTATATTTCCTTGTTTTCATCCTACATGGCAAGGAATTAGCAACACATAGACATACTATACACACACACATAGACTATATCTTATCACTTTATTTATATCACAAAATCATGATGTCATGCTAAATGTATTTGCCAATGCTTGATCTTCTTTTTAATTTTTTGTTTTTTAATTTACGATGCCAATTTTAGATTTATCTACTTAAACTATCATGGATGGGCTTTGTTCCCTTATTTTTCTTTTGTTTAATATTTTCATCATAAATCAAATGCATTTTGATCAATAACACATTATTTCATAGATTTTTATTTTTTATTTCATTCCACAACATTTTTATATGATAAGCATACACCACTTCCTTTCAAACTTTTGAATCCCTCTTTTGAACTATTCCTTCTTAAAGCTAAGCATACTATCTTATTTTTTTATTATACAATATTATAGCCTATTAAAGCTATTTCATAGGCATCACTCCATTCAATTTCTTTTATCAGACTTTTCCTTCTAATCCTAATTGTAATGTTCGATGTTGTTATCATTCAGTAGATGATCTATGATGACCATTTCCTAACCATTACATCTTAAAATTAGACTGTTTGATTCCTTTCATTACTTACTCTTTCATATAGCATACTATATGAAACACTTTTTGCATATTATATGATTTTCTTTAGAAATCTTGATATGCCTTATTCAACTGATAATATTGTGCAAAAAAGATATATTCATACAATGTGATGCTCTTAGGTTCCAGTATTCTTGAGTTTATCATATTATACTTTAGCCACCTTCGTGTTATATGATAAGATCAAAAATGCTAAAGTAGAACCTTATTCCAATTACTTTCCTTCTCAAACTCTTCTTAAACTTCATTGATACAAAAACAAGGCATTGTTATCATTATTTAAGTTCAAAAAAATTATTGTTAGTATTATAAAAAGAAATGAAATGGATGAAAACATTGATTCCACTTCTATTCACTTACCTTTCTCATTTCATTCCATTATTCTTCCCCTTTGTGTTTCTTCCTTCCCAATGTTTCTCCTGACTTTTCTCTCTCTTTCTTTTTTCTTCTTTCTACACTTCCTTCCTATTATGTTTCGCTTTCTTCCCACTTCTTGCTATTGCTACATAATGTTTACTTTCTTCAACTTTTCCCTTTCTTAAAACTTCCAAAATATTCATTTGTAGTGCCATAGCAATGATGAAGGAATAAAAATGAATTTCTTATAATATATATATATATATATCTAAATATGTTTTGTATTGATTAGAGGTAGTACAAAATTGTGTTACCAAATGCAAGTAGCAGAATCATGGCTCACACAACATACCGTTCCAGGGAAATTAGCTCAACCATATTAATTACAACCCATTGACAATTTGGTCTCATACTAAAATGAGAATGTTTAAATGAGATTCCATTAATGTATAAGTTAGATGCAAAAAGTATATCAACATATCATAGTGATGGGGTGTTGTTTTGAATAGGACTAGCATGTATCATCGTAAAGCAGTATCAATATCTTCTTAGTACATGAAGGTGATTAGATGAATGTATAAAAAAGTCATACTATGTTAACTCCAATGTGCTAGGTCACAATGCATGGTAAAGGCATTTCTAGATCATCTAAGTTTGAACTAAGAGACATCATAATATTGTAATACATCAATGAATGGTATAAGGAAATAATAATTATGAAGGGATGTATAAAATAGAAAGAAGAAACGTCTTCATATATTGGGTTGCAAATGTGAACCACCACGTAATTGAATGAAGGTTGTAATCTAAAGCATGGTGACTAGAATTGAAAAGTTGTAATGTATGATGATGAAAAACTATTGTACATTTTCATGACAACCTAATCTTGGTCATTGATTTTGAAAGTCATCATTCGAATTATCTTATACATTTAGACATTTGGGTTTTATATGATAATCTACTGTAAGAAATCTAATTTTTTTCATAGCTATAATGTCCCTGCATCTCTTTATTATAGAGTTTTCTTCACATACTATAAATTTTTATATAAAACTATATTCATATATATATTTATGTGTATATATATATATATATATATATATATATATATATATATATATATATATATATATATATATATATATATATTTATATATATATATATTGCTTTTTCTCTTAATTTATAACAATTTTATTCAAGTTTCAAAAAGTTTAAGCAAAAAACTAGTGAGTTCCTTTACTGAGCTCATTTTAGTGATATACTTATTTGGCATTTAATGCATTCTTTACAAAATTTCATATTGTATTGATGATAAAGAGCTAATAATTTACTTAATCTTATAATTATAGTCTCACAAAAATATTATACCATAGGGATGTCACACAAAACTTAGCATATAATTAGTCTGCTTCAATCTTTGTAGTATCAAACTCAAGTGCATAGCATGTTCTACAACATCCCTAGAGTATATTTGAATGTTATCAATAAACACAATGACTAAGTTATTTAATCATTTTTTAAAGACTCAAATCATCAAATGCTTAAATGTAAGTGGTACATTATTAGTCTTAATAAAAGAACCAACAACTCATAATGAACATATTGGTCCTAAAAGTTGCCTTTGGTATATCTTCCATTCTAATTTACAATTGGTGACATCAAAATCAAAAATCAATCTTCAAAACACCTCAACTACCTATAACTAATCAAATAACTCATTTATTTAAGGCAATAAATATTTGTTCCTAAAAATGATTTGATTCATCTCTTTATAGTTTATTCAAATGCCTAAACTTGTATAATTTTTCTTAAAAAATAAAGCTGATGCTCTAAATGGTGAGACACTCAACTTGATGAAGCCTTTGTTAATCAATCTTGTGATTGATTGTTCATTTCTTGATGTTCCATTGGAGCCATCCTATTTGTTGCCTTGGATATTGGTTTAGATTTATGTATATTATCGATACCAAACTTGATGTCCCTATCAAGAAGTAGTCTTGGTAGATCCTTAAACAACACCTTAGGATAATCAAATGTCATAAGAAAATCTTATAGCCAAAGTTCTCTCATATTAATAGCTTACATTAAAATTAACAAGCATTCAAATCTCCTTTGTACTAGCATCTCTACTTTTAGTGTAGAAATGAAAGGTATCTTTTAGCCCTCACCAAAGTAGATTACTTTAGTACTATCAACAAAATAAAATTCTATCCCCTTTTACCAATAATTTATGAAAACTCTATGGGATAGACATTAATCCATACTAAGAATTACATTAGATACTCTTAAATTTATTATGATTAGTTGGGAATTAAAAGATCTCCTATTGATATTAATGTTTCCATTTATTTATTTATCACCTCTCCTATAGGTAAAGTAACCAATAGTAGTAAATTTAAAGTAAAATGCTCTACTACTAAATATTTAATTCAAGTAATAGAAATAAAGAGATAAGATATGTCATAATAAAAAAAATTGTAATTTTATTTTGTATACATACAGTACATGTGATGACATCATAAGATGTTAGAACTTTCTTCTGACTATTGCATAAATGAGATGTTGAATTGAAGAAGCTTGTCCTTTTCTTTTAACTAGTGAGTTGAATTTGGATCCTCCTATTGAAGAACTCCTAGGCACAAAGCTCTTATTATTGATATCACCATTACCAATAGATATGACTCTTAAGCATTCCCTAAATTTGTTCTTAATCTCACAAAAAAGCATTTAATAGTTTTCCTTCTATTACACTCACTTTAGAGATGTTTTCCACATATTTTACATTGTGATTTTTCTTTTAACCAAGATCCTTATCCCTGTGACCTTAACCCAAATTTCATGCACTTCTTAATATTTTTATCACTATGAGGAGAGAAAGTCCCCTTTGTTTTCCTTATAGAACCTTTCTAAATATTATTACAATTTGACCCTATTTAGTGCATTGAGTAGCTTTCATTAGTTCTTAGTATAAAGAAATTACATTAGCAATACAACACTCCTAAGAGAGTCTCTTAGATTTTTATGAACATATAACACCTTGTTTTTTATGTTGTTATCATCTTTAGTGCAGATCCTGATAGTTTAGAGAAAGTTCATTCATAATAGTTATTCTTTGATACCACCTAATAAGATCACCCTTCACCTTTTTCCTTCATTTAAGAGTATATCATTTAAGAAATGCCAAACTAATCTCTTTTTAAGAGATTAGAAAAATTGGCTTGCTATTAAAGCATAACCTCTTCTAACCTCACTACCAAAGATCAACATTATCATTTTAATATTAGAACTAATAATTGGACTTGTTAATGTTTCAAACAAGCCATGCTATCAAATAATATCTTGATGCACTCTATCTAGTCCTTTGCTTAAAAAGGATTTATAGTTTCAACAAAATGTGGAGGATGAAGCTTTCAAAATTATTCAACCATTCTATCAATTAGATTATCTTTCTATTTTTCTTCTAATTTTGGTGAATGTGATCCCTCTCAAGCCTGTATTCTAAATTTCATCTCTTTGATCACTTGAACTTGCTCTTGCTATGATGGTTTTCATCTATTACCATCTCATTAATGTAACTTGCCATTACCTCATTATGTTGATTATGATTTTTAGATTTTGTGTCTATTGCATTTTATACATTTTTCATTCATAATTTTGATAATAGAGTATAAATTTTTATTTGTCATGTTATTAATTAAAATTATGGGTATTTTTAAACACAACTTGAGTGTCTCACATCATATATATATTTCAAACAAATAAATTTATATAAAAAACTTGAAATCAAGTCTTGAATTTACAAATTGCTTAGTTCATCATGCTATGGAATTCTTTACTTAATTATGCAACAATCAAGAAGTTAATATGACTCTCAATTTATATTATCATATATCAGTTATACTAAGAAGAAGAATTTCACTAAGGATCATAACTTATAGTAAGATATAATAGGAAAACAAGGCTAACTTATCTAGGTTATAAGAGTTACAATAAATAAAATTTATTTCTTTATTGTTTGGTAATTTTATAAAATTTATCATATAACTCATGTTTATTGCATACATGTTTAGACAACCAATAAGGCATAAAAATTAACATGCTTTTAACTTATTTCACATGATGTTTTAGGTAAGAGATATTTTATATCAACAACTTAATATTTTAAATTCATCTTCCACATATATCTATAGACAAAATCAAAACATACAAATATATAATTATAGAATCTATTTTTCATTCATAAGTAATATGTTAATAAATATTTTTGGCATAGTTTCATTAAAATATTGTATAAAAAAGAGAAATAATGGATGCTTTTATTACTAATAAAATCTCCTTAAATCTTGGGTAAAAGAAATTTCTCTTTTTTAGGTAAATTTCATAAAGAAGAATGACTAATTATTATCACATTCATTTTTCAAGGATTTCACATACATTTTAGCAAAGTAATTCTTTTATATATTATCTCAGATCATAGTTAGATGTATTATATATACTCAAGGGTCATATTACTTAGAAAAATTATGTTGAGGACGTCTTAGTTAGGTCTTTCTTTGCTTCAAAATTTAAACCGTCATTCATCTTCCTCAATGCTTGTTTTACTTTCTTCCTTGTTGTCCTCTTATTGGCCACTCCAAATGCCCCTTTTGAATCTAAGTTTTTTTAAAACCCTTACAAGCACATTTTAAGGGCTTAAATAATCTCGACCACACCTTCTTAAACTAAGGATTTGCTTTAAGAAAAGCTGGTTTGAGTTGGTCTAGGCCATAACTCAGCCATTCAAGTTAAATATCTTTTGATTAACCCTTTTTGGTTGATAATATCCAGCTCCTAAAATTTAGGAATCTAAGTAAGATACGATTAAAATGTATTTCAACATTATTCCTTCTTTCTCATTATTTTTATAAGATGTTCCTATATGCTACACACACCTTTTTTTTCTTTTTAAATCCTCTTATTTTCACCCATCAACTAATTTCTAACTTTTAAAAATCCTATCCATATTTTTATTATGTATTCATGGTTGGAAAAGGAAAAGATAAACGAAAAAATTAATAATATCAATAAAATTATAAGCTTATTTTAAAATATTAAGCCAAATCCTATCAAGACTCATGTGATGTAACTCAAGTTTTGTCATTCAATTATGCTTTCAATTCTAGGATTTCAAATTTTAAAATTTAATTTATTCAGATTAAAAATTTAAACATATTTAATTCAAATTTTTAACTTTAATTCACGAGAAAGTAGATACCTTGATAAACTAAATTGTAATAACATGGTTAAGAATGTTGAGTATAACAGTTTTACCTACCTTGATTTGTAAAAGATGTTTTTTAATATTTGTTTAATCTTTTGACTAGGGGTGGATAAAAATTTAATTTGAATCAAATCATCTAAAAATCTCTGGTATATTTTCTTTATTATATTTCCTTATATGAAAGTTTTAAAGTCAACAAAGATTTTAATATAAAATTCTAAGAATAATTAATAATCTCAAAATACTTTTATTATTTAATTTTATGTTATTGAGATTGTGATTTCTATAATTCACACACCCCTCTTATGTAGACATCTAGCTCCCATTTTTTTTAAAAAGAGTAAGTGATTAGTTTGATGTATACCTTTGTTTCATCAATTGCATCTTGTAGCCTATTCTTTACGACATCTTTACCACCACTTGGATGATAATTGTTCAAAAATAGTGAAGCATGTCAATTTTGTCTTCCATGTTTATTTGTATATTTAGAATTGTGTTATGGCAAACTTCTATGGTCATCTTAAAACCATATATTATGTTTATTAGTATTTAGAGATGTGAGGTGGCATTGATAAGAATCTCATAAATGAACTTATAATAGCTTCTATTGAAGCCATGGCATGGGCCTACTACATGATTGTCATGTCTTTAGGCATGACTTGGCATCTATACGTGACCTCTATCAAATTTGGTCTTAAAGTCTTTGTCTTTGCCTTTAATTGATTTCATTTTCCTTGTCTAACATCATGGCTTTTTCAATCATTGGAGATATTTTGCCAAATTTTATAAGGTCTAAACTATCAAATTTCCTTAGAAAGCCTTCCTTATATATTCCTTATCAAGCCTCCATCATTGTTCCTTTTACCATTTGCAGCTACTTGCTTTGTTTTTTTTTCAATTATTTCTTGGGTATCTTTGCCATGACTCTCATCTTGCTTCTTCATGATTATTTTTCAACCCTCTTTTCCATCTTTCACATGGCTTTAAGAGGCCTTATTTTTTTTTTATCTTGGATTAGATGATGCACTAATAGGGGATAAGAAAATGAAAGGAGATTTAAGAGTTTCTTTGTAATAGATGCTTTTGTCTCAATATATGCTATCATTTAAAAAACTTTTTGGGGTCCTAAACAATACACTCTATTTAAATTCATGTCAATCGTCATACTTATATTATGATACCTCTATGGTTCTTTATAAATAAACAATTGAGCCACCAAGGGAGAAGTTCCATTAACTTCAAAATAATCAGTTCATCAAAATGCATGAAGAAATCTTAACCTGGTAATGAAATGAAAGCATCCCACTAGTTCTAGTGTTTGACGTATACTTTAATTATACTACCACTCGCTAAGTTTCTCGCCTGGCTACTATATGTTTTTTTTGCTCAACAAATAAGTTTGTGTCTAAATATCATTGATGAGATAGAGTCATAAGCAATGTAGCTAAAGTATCTTAATAGTTGAAACCATTTTTGACACAGTGTATCTGTGATAATACAAATTTGGGAAAAAGTCGTATGACCTATAATGATCCTGCACCACTGCTCAATTATAAGAATAACTTTATCGTCTCCAGTCGACAAATTAGATAACCTCCACATGATTCCTTATCTTAAATAGTTCTATTAGTGTAAAAGGCAACTTCACCTCTTCAAGCAAACTTTGACCAACCACTTGATCCTTGTAAATTACTCATCCATTTCTTTCTATCTCATGATATTTCTATCCTCATTTTGTTTCTCAAAAGGCTTATTCAATTTAACATGCCTTAGACACATAATATTCATACAAGCAACAAGTAAATTTTTTTTGTTAATTATGATTTTGTTTTCTCATTGTTAGGGCTTTTTTCACATCCATAACTTTTATAAAGATGAAATAAATCTCAACTGATCTCTCAAATTTCACATCTCTTAAAATTCTAAGTATAAATCTTTTGACAACACCAATCTGTTATTATTAGTTCACATTTTTGCTCCTATATATACCATCTTTCACCATCATTTCATTTTGCTATCATGCATACCATCTTTCTCCTTCTATCTCCAAACACTTTTTCAGTATAATTTTTCTCTTCTGATGACTGATGTACACTTAAAAATTGAATTAGATAATTACTATTAGTGACCTCCATGCTTTGTTGAGAATAGAAATAGTTAATGATAATTCTATATGAATTGAAGTTAAATAAGAAATGCCTATTGTCAACCTCCTTAGTCCTTTCTATAGGTCCTCATAATCTGTAGTGATTTATAGTGAACAATTGATTCCTACAAACAAAACATGGAAACTTTAAGCTCGAATAAGCAAAACATAAATTTCCTTGTAAACAACGTTACCATTGAGCTTCAACAATTCAATGGCACAACATAACCTCTACTGCAATCATCTTTATCATCTCTTATACATTTATTAACCTAGTGTGTTTGGAGAGTAACCTCGTTCAATATTCCTTCCGATTGAAGTTTGGTAAATCCTTTTGGCAAATAATAGACTGATGAACTTTAAAACCATAGCAGATGCTAAAAGTAGAATATACCTGAATTAATAAAAAAACTTTTTCTAAAAGGATCAGTCAATAAGCATTAACGGAAAACAAAATGTTTCGCATACAACAAATCGTACGTACAAGTCCCTAATGTCAGACATAACTACTAAGTAAGCAAAGAATGCAAGCGACCAGCAAAATGCACAATGACAAGATATTTGGATTTAACAATTTGCGACTAAAACTAAATTTTGGGAATAGATACGCAATAAACAATCATCGCATAACGTTTTGTTAATCAATGCACTTTTCTTTCCTCGATAAACAATCCACAAAACAGCAAAAGTACATCCCATAGACATTTGTTGAGGGGAGAAAGATCTATGTTTTTTAAACTATTATACACCATAACAATAAAGCTATATATGTAGTAATGGATCACTTGATCTCCACCATCTGGCCCCGCAAAACTCTCCCCAAAAAACGAAAAAAAGAGATCATAACCTACTCTGTTAGTAGTACAAAGGATTAAATAATGGAAAGAGCTAAGCATAGACGAAACCAGAAGAAATAGCCATGAGAAGAACGGCAGCTTCCTCTTCTTCTCCCATTCTCTTCTGTTTGTGGTTCCGCATAAAGCTGCCTTGATTCCAGATCACTTCTCGCCCAAAACTTAGCATCTTCATCTTCAAAGAAGAACTCGTCTTCTTATTGCTACCATCGCTCTTAGAATCCGATCTTCTCTCCTTGGTTCCACCAGCTACCTTCCGATCCTTCAATCCCATCACTGCTCTCCTCTTCTTCCTGTACCTTATGCCGCAGGCATTGCAGAGGGACTGCAATCGCGAGGAGAAGACTATGAGTCAAAATATTGGATTCAAATATACAACAAAAAACACTACAGAACGTGGACAAGAATAGCAAAACAGGATTCAGAGAAGAGCTAGGTCAGAACCTTCGGTCCGGAAGGCCCGCTTCTCCACAGGGGCGTCCTTGTCGTACGACAATCGGTGCAGCTTTTCAATCCATCGAAAACCGACTCTGCGCAATCGGTAATTCTTGGATCCGCACACGGATCTATAAATCCCAAGACCTGATAGCAGATAAGCCGATCAGTTCGGCCAAAACTCGATTAAGAGTGACTCGAACAAGAAGAATCATGGCAAAGCCAGAGATCCGATCATCACGACATACCTTTTCGCCAGAGAGATCCATCGTTTCCAAGATGCACCAATTTGTCCGTCCCCCGGAATGGAAGCTATCTGAATAGGTTACTTCTACCCTGGACGATCCACGATGAATCCCTACGCCCTTCGATCAACTTACTCCGCTTTTTGAAGAAGAATAGTAATCTGCAGAAGCTCGAGTTATGTGATCAAAGTGAAGACGGCATCGATGGGTAAGCGAATATCAGCAGGAAGAAGAGTGAGCAGCAAATAGTGGAAGAAGCAAAGAGAGTAAGCGATCACGCAGGGCTGCAAATTACAAAATATATAGCTGGCCGAAATCGCATACTTCCTCGCTAATCCGGTTTCACCGGTTAATCTCCACCGCAGGAACACATAATTTCTCCAACCGACAATATTCCTGTCTCTTTCGCCTCAGAGATCCAATGCAGCAAACACAGAAAATAAGCACTATATTGAATGACACGTAGCTTAAAAGATTTTGCTGCTACGTCTACAGCGGGAAACAAAAACTGCATTGGCGACGGTAGCGCGGGATCGTTATGGAGATTAAAAACCCTAAGAGCGGTTGCCTTTTTGTCGAAAGACATCGAGGGACAGAAAGGTTATAAATATTACGAATATAGTCCAGGATCCTGCTGCCCTGCCACGCAAGGTTTTTGGTCCCGTAGCGATAGTGATACGCTCGTCATTTGACGAACGGAGGAGATCAATTGAGGTATGGATGATGTGATGACCGTTGGGATTGTCCGGCCATAAGTGCCAAATGATCCCAAGGAAACCTATGGCTAGGATTTAGACACGCTTACTATGATATCTTCATCATCTAGTTATGTTACTTCAATAAAGTTATCGCTTTAAAAACCCATGTCGAAACTTGTTTTTGATGATCTCAATGGTTTTATTACATAATTAACGTTAGTTATTATTTTAAAAAAATTTAAATTATATATTCTTTATATATAAATAAATAAAATAAATAAAATTAAATCTTTTGTAAATAACTTTAAATATATTAAATAAATAGAAATAAAAACTAATTTATTCTAGTCTGTCTAAAATAATATAGTAAATGAAATACAAAGGCATTCATAAAACATAAAATTAAGTGCAAGGGTTAATGTATAACTCGATTGAGTACTTGGTTGTTTTATGTCTCTTCGCTACTTAATCAAATAAGTATTTTTCACATCAACCAAATGTCATTGGCATATCTCATATCATAATTGACGTAAGAATGTCTCACTTAAACTCACAACCACACACACACTAGCATTTTGTCAATCTCATTCGAACTTGAAGCTGTGCCTAAGTCGAATCTTATTCTGATTAGTCATATTTGTCAATTATACAGATAGACTACGACTCTATATTTTTTTTATAATTATCCCCACTATTTTTCTCTCATTTATCATAGTAAATTTTGCAATTAATTCATGTCATCTTTGATGTTAATTTTTGTTTATTTGTGCTCGTGCACACTTTGCCTCTATTGTTGATTATTGGCCATCAACTAGTCACTCACTGCTTTCGACCACTTGTCATCACTAGAAGCCCACCACTACTTGATTGCTTGAGATAACCTAGTCACCCACCATCACCTACCCACCCTCCGACCATTGTCGTTCGTCTCACCCACTATTGGCATACCTCATCGCATTATCGTCATCTTTCAGCCATCATGTTGCATGATTCCATAATTTTGCTTATGTAATTTTTTTCATTCATTTTTATATTTTTTTATTTAATGCAGTTGACTTGTTTGGAGTTAATTACTTTGCAATTCTAAATGTCTTTTTTGATTCCCAAGTCATTTAAATCTAAAATGAATTCTCAAGTGATTCTTTTTTTTATATATAGTTATTGAGCTCTCTTTAATTTATAAATAAAAGAGATTCCATCAATATAAGATTGTTGTTTATAATAGAGTTTCTTCTTATTTATGTGCTTCCACTTTTGTAAATAAAAATATGCATCCAACTCTAGTTGGAAAGATTTCAACTTCTCTCTCATGTTTGAGAGATAAGGATCAAAGGTAAGAGACTTTCAATCAGATGAGTTGGTAACCAATCAAATTCTTTTTTCCTCCAACACCTTCTTCTCAACCCTCAAGTCCTTATCCACTATTTCACTCTCTTAATCAAACCATCGAGCCTCCTCATCATTAAGGCATCAAGTCCTTGTCGATCACCTTATTACCCATTTAGCTAAGCTTTCCCACCAACCCAGACCTTCATCTTATTACCATTTTTATCTTTGGTGCTTTACAAGCCAACTCTAAAAGCAAAAAAACAACAACAATTGCCAAAAATGTAAACTATTTTATCTATTTTTTATTTCTTACGTAATAATCCAAAGTTATAGTTACTTTTTTCTATTAAAGTATCTCATATTATCTTTAATTCTTTATTTTATATGTATAAAATTGAATGTGACAAAATTACTTAGTAAGACTTTATGTTTGACATTTAATGTGTTATTATTTACTCCACTAAATAATTTATATTATAACTTTGGATACTAATCTTTAATTAATTTAAAATATCACACATGTTACTTAGTCCTAATTAGTATATAGTAATATAACCTTTACTAGTTTAATACATAAGAACGAGTGAATAATACTTTTAAACTGTTTTCTATTTTAAAACTATTTTTTAAATAAAAATTTAACAATCATAAAATCATTGATTTAATAATTTTATTAAATAAAAATAAATAAAGAAAATAAATTTTATAATTTTAAAAATCTTTTTTTAATAAAATATTTTATGCTTAATAAAAATAATTTTGATAAATTTCTTTCATATATGTTTTTTAATTAAATATTATTAAATAAAAAATATCATAAATTACATGAAAAAGAAAATTAAAGGGATAAGAATTTTTAAATGATTTGATTTAACCCATGATTATATCTAAGTTAACCTCATTAGAATTTTACTATCAAAGCCACTCTCTTTTGTCATACTAAGTAGATGTAATATTTACAAATTATACTCTTTTGTCATAATATATAAGGGGTTCACCTTCACAAATCTCTTTTATTAAAATATATATGACATGGGTATATAGATTATGTTTGATATGATATTAGAATATGAATATACTTATAAACAAGTTTGCAATAATCTAAATGACTTATTTTAGACATATTAAATAAAAAAGTTATCGATATGCACTAATATTATTAATAGAAATTGAATCAACAAAAATCTTACAATATAATCTTTTCTAAAAACTAAAAAAAGTAATAAGAGAATAAAAACTAATTATAAGGAATTCACCAATAAGATATACAATCAAAGAGAATGTTGAAGCAAGAAGAAGAAAAATGAGTAGCAAACAAGGCTCCAACAAAGGTATCAAAATTAAAATTCAATTTTTAATTTTGCTTCTTCTCTTTCAAAAACATCGATGTAACCATGTAAAATCATCATCTATCTAACTGCAAAAGCTCCTCTATTTATGATAAAATATTTTAAGCTAAATAATAGTTTCTAATGACTACAAAGATGTTATTTAAAATTGTTGTTATAAACCAACATTTTAATATTCTAAATAAATACAAACAACTTTCTAGAATGTTCGAGTTAGAGCACTGTTGGTCATTTGATCTATGTAGACAAAATTATAGTCGCTCATTTAGAAGATTAATTAAAGGGTTTAGATCTAATCCAAGAGAGATTTGATCAAGATTATCAAGTCCTATTTGCTGGTTGGACGATGTTGATCCATAAGAGTACTGTTTAGAATGGTGAAATAGATTACAACTATTTAATTAAGCTTATCAAATGGATAGTCAAATGAAATTTAATGTTCAAAATGGTGAATGTAATCTCTATTATTCAGTTACGCTCATCAAATAGATGATAAAATAGATTCTATAATTCAAAATGACAAACGTGATCTCTATTGTTTGATAAAAAAAAATGCAATTAGATATACTGATTTGCAATTAGATATACTGACATTACAAAAAATACACATAATTCATCATTTTCTTATTTTCTCTACATAGATAAATCAAGCTAATGGGGTTAGCCATCCCTTGGTGCTTTTAAGAGGTCATGACCCAAGTCAGCTACATGCATTAAGAGGTTCTACATAACTCGTTCCCACTACTTGGCTACTTCAAGTTTGATTTGACTAAATGACCCTAGGCCAAATTCAGGTATGACGCACTGACCTGATTTAACCCAAGCCGCTATAAGTCTACACCCCAATTGAGACTCGAGCCAAACCCGATTCAATTTCAACTAGTCTTTTGACCAACAGCTCCTTAAGGCATAATGCTTAATGCTTCTAGCCACTTAACCTGAGCTTTTGGGCTTGTTCGAGGAGTGGGTGCTTAGGCTAAAAATAATTATTAAAAATAAGTTTTTATAAATTTTAAAATTAAAAAGACTTAATTTTTAAATCAAATTATAACATACCTAATACATACTACCTATTGTCAAAAATTAACTAAAAAATACATATATCATGATATAATCTTAGGTGTCAAAATTACAAATTTAACATACTAACCATATACATAATTAAGAATATAAATTCTTTATGAATTATCCACTCCAAAAAGAGCTTGATCCTTGACCCCAAAATTAATAAATTAAGTCTTTAATCTTCATCTATTTTAGATACTACAATCCTTACTCCATAAGACATTTTGTCAAAACTCTCTAATTGATTAACTTTATAAGAGCTTAAGATACAAGACTTGAAACATACTTAAGAAAACTATTAAAGAAACTAACACAATAGTTTTATTGTCATAAAATAAGTGATGTTATAAGTAAGGGTACAACATATAGTGTTCTTTAACATTCTTTATAAAATTATTAAGCATCTCTTATAATGTAAGCTATAAATTAGATCATAATAGAAGTCTATTTTATTTTACATCAATTTTGATATTAAAACTCATAATTTTTTATTTAATAGAATTTTTTTTGCTTAATATATCTACTAAAAATTCTTAACTAGTTTTGGATAAACTTTGTCTTAGAAGGTGATACGAAATTAGTGATATGGCTCCCCACCATCTTTCTTGGAAACCATCCAGTTTTGTTAAGGAGGTGATCTGGCATAAGTGAGACCATGATCACACCATTTTTTTGAAAGCACACTTAATCTTTACTTTTGTAGGTTATAACTATGGTTACTTTGGTTTCTTAATTTAAAAAAAATATCCCTCATTATTTTCTTTCCTTGATATCTCCTAGTGTATTAACCCTTTGTATGATCACAAGTTCTCATAGGTCCTACCAAATGGCTGACCAAAATCATAAACTTAACCAAAACTAAGAAAAAAACCTAAAATAATAACCTATGCAAGAAATAGCATGATCAATAGCCTAACTCACCTAGATGGTTGAGCAAATCCTTCCAAACCAATAATATGAACCAAATCCAAGGAGAAAAAAGGATAATAAAAGAAAAAGTATGACAACCCACGATCTAAAAGAAGAAAAACTTAAGAGATATAGAAACCATATAAGACATGATGATCCTTTAGATGAATTTGACCAAAATATTCATGATAGAAATCTTATAAGAAGAAATGAACCTTTTGATGAGGCAAACCTAAATGATGACCTAGATATGTGTAGCAAGGAAGAAAGACCTAGGAGACATGGAAAGAGAGAGTATCCCTAATGTAAAATTAGATGTTATATCTTTTGATGTGATAATCACAAAACTAAGTTAATTATTACTAATATCTTATTAAGAGTAGTATTATTTTAATTCAATCTTAAGATGTTACTATAGTGAATAGGTTTGTCAGAATAAGAACTGTAGCAATCAAAGTGAATGGAGATTGAAAGCCTAACTTGCTAACGTTGAAGCCAATGACCAATCTCTTTGTGGAGTGGTTAATCCATAAAGAACTGATATTCTTAATCATTAATATAGTTAGCATGTTAAGCTTTTCTTTTTTACAATTGTGACACTTAGGATTATAATCATAGTTCATGAATTTTTTAGTTAATTTTTAATGATAGATAGTATACATTAGGTGTGTCATATTTTGGTTTAAAAATTATCTTTATAATTTTTTATACAAAAATATTTTAATGAAAAGGCAAAACTTTAACTTAAGAACCTACCCATTGGTCAAGTCTAAAGGCTTTGGCAAAGTTGCTCAAAGCATTGAGCATTAGAGCTTAGGGATCCATGGGATAATAGACACATTAAAATCAAGTCAAGTCAAGCCTGAGTCCTAGCCAAGGTATAGTTCTATAATAGCTTGGGTTAAATTGAGTCAAGGAATCACTCCAAAACTTAGCTTAGGTTTATCAAGTTGAGTTGGTCTCAAAATGGTTAAGTATAGAATGTGTCAAATGAGCAAATTATCATGCATAGATATTGATCTCCTAAGGAAACAAGGAACAGCCAACCTTAATGTTTTGACTAGAAATATACATGCACAAAACTACTTAAAAATAACAAAGTCAATGATCTTTTTGGTAATGTAGGAATAAGGCACTCATTATTATGGCGATGCATCATTAGCTTCGCTGAAGATAAATTATGTTGTGTGATCACCTAAATTAGCGATTGAAACGTTGTAGTGACTTTCACTTAGAAGAATAGTGTTGCACCTCTTTCAATTTTCCATTTATTAAAAGGAATTTAATGACTATTAGTTAGCCCTCTAAATAAATAGAATAAGTGATCCATCTTATTGTTTGTTGTTTTTACATTATCCTATAGTCACCATTGGAATTGCCCCTTCTAATAACTCTTTTGACTATTGAGCATCTAAATCGAAGGATTGTGATCACCTCTACCTTTCAAAAAAGCAATATGATGATTTAGATTTATAGAAATTTTAAATATGGGTAAATTTAATCCAACTATCCATTATTTGATGAACTGAAAGGTTATTATATCTTCTTCTTCCTTTCAATTTTCAGTAATGAATACCTTTGGAGAAATGCAAATTCTAGCTATTGGAAAGGTTATTTAGGAATCTTTTTGTATGGATTATAAATAGAGGTCATTTAATAACATCTATGATTGATGAATCAATTTAAAAAAACTAAAAAAATGTTTAAGAGAAGTTCAAATTAGGAGCATCATTTTCCTACGTACTTGCAAGATCTATAAGTTTTTTAAAACTTTCTTTGTTCTAGAGCCCTCGTCTTCATTCATTTTACATCATTCAATAATATTTACATCTATAGTCATTGTGCCATTCTTTCTAAAATAATTCAAAAGTGTATGAGCTTTGTATGCATTATTCTTGTAAAACTTTTACATTTTCTTATAACCAAATTTCTTGTGATTTTTGGTGTCTGATTTGATTTCTAAATTATACTTAGTTTACCCCTTAAAGAAAAAATGAGTGTGTAAATCCTACAAGAGGGGGGATAAATTGTGAGGTTTAAAATAATTTTTTACTAATTTGTTTTTCATATTTATTCTTCAAAAATTCTTTATAAAAGCACCATATCAAAATGTTATAACTTGAGGTTTTTTCTTATATTTTATCTCCAATATACTACATTTTGTAGGTTCAACTGTAACCTAGATTTTTGTAAGCTCAACCTTAACTCAGTTTTTTATGAGATCAAATTAAACTTGGGTTTTTGTAAATGTCAAGCCACCCAACCCAAATAAAAAAAATATAGTAAAAAAACTTTTTTTCATAAATTTTTATAACTTTTTATGCTTGTTGGTTAATAAAAAACAATAATGAACTCAAAATTATGAAGAAAAGTAAGAAATTGAAAGCTTAGAAGTGCTAAGCTTAGTTGAAAGAATTTGATATTTTGAGAAGAAATAAGCTATAATTGCTACTAAGAGATTTTACACAAGTAGAACATTATGCAGTGCTTTGTTGAGATATCAAATATTGGCTCATGTTCATTAGTTATTTCAAGATTAAGGATTAAGATTATATAGAAAACTTTTGGTCATAACCATTAATAAGTCATCTAAAAGTTATTTGAAAAGCTGCTACCAAACTACTTGAAATGCTATTCCAAACAACTTAAAAAATTATTTTAAAATAGCTTCCTACAACAACGCATATAATGGCTAGATAATTAGTCATTAAGTGGGATTGATTGGAACTGATGGAACAAATCGAAAAAGTTTGGATCATCAGATCAAAACCAATAAAAGTGGATGAATTGTGGATAGTTGGATCAAGGAGGATTAGATATTGGTCATCTAATCGAGTCAAATGACTTTGGATTGCTTGATTACTCAATCATAAAATTGGGAATGATCTCAGCCATAAGATTCAAAATAAATGGAGCCACATGGTTCAAGGACTAGATAAAAATAATTTTAGTCATCTGATAAATTTGGATGAGACTATGGCCATTCAAATTGAGCCTTGAAGCAAAGCTTATATGCGGGTGAAATGTTAGTTGTACGATCAACAATCAGATGGAAGGAAATTCGTGTAATGAACATACAACCTTGGATTAGGAAAACTTTAGTCTCACATTATAGGCGATCAAAAGATTTTGCACTTTAAAATAACTTGCATGGATGAGTACTATAAGCTAAACTAAGGCTAGCTCCCTCTATGCACTTGGGCTTTCATCACTTGAGCATACTCGTATGCTTACATGTTATTTTGAGTATAGGTCTAACTTGACCTATATGCCTATTTAATTTGAGTTCAGCTTGACTCTATCCTCCACCTTACCCTAATTAGGTTTAAGATGTACCGTGACAAAATTTGAGCCTAACACAACTTGCTTTAGCTAGTCTCCCAACCTAAGGTTCTTAGGTCTACTTATGCTTGGTTGGCTCAACTACTTTTTATGTGGTCAGCTTGGGTTGTGGCTTAATTTTTTTAGTAAGGAAAATTTAACAAAATTACTTTTTAGTTTACCTACACTTTAATAATTCATGTGAAAATTAGCAAAGGTGTATAAGATGTTTTTAATAAAAAAAAGATTTAATGAAAAATGAAATCTTATAAATTTTCAAAATTAAGGAAAGGATAAACACATTAGATGCTTAAATTCGGATTTAAAAGTAAGATGAATGAAAGTATACTTTATAATCAACAAACTAACATTTTATTTCATAAAAAAATCTTTTCAAAACTGATGCATACATCTTCAATCCTTGAGGCTTGTTAAACACTTTAAGGTACTTTGAAGACCACTAATTCATCATCTTCAAAAATACATAGCTTGTTCTTTAAAACTAAACCTGATTCATACAAAATAAGCCCATTAGAATAAAATATTAAATATTTATAACTTAACTCATCAAACACAATAGTAACTTAATAATATTTTCTTTTTATGATAATAAGACATAAATATTTAGATAAAAATATAACAAGTAAAAATATATATCATTATAATAAAAGGTATTAGAATGAAAAGTTTATGCTCCTCTTTACTTCCTACCTACTACATGCTTCCCATCAATTATCTAAAAGGATGTAAAATTTATAAAATTTCTATTACACTAAATTATTGTCTTATGATTTGAAAAGATTTAGTAAATATGTTAGCCAATTCTTGCTTGATAAAAATATATTCAAATTCAACTAAACCTTAAATTACTTGATCTCTAATAAGATGATATCTTACATCAATGTGCTTAGTTTTAGAATTATGAACTTGATTCTTGCAAAGACCAAGGCACTAGTATTATCAATTGTAATGGGAATATTTGAGAGGTCTAAACCATAATTTTGAAGTTATTGTCTTAATAAAACACTTGGGGTACACGACTTCTAGCTGCTACATACTTTGCTTCTGTGATTAATATACCAATGTAATTTTACTTCTTGCTTGATTATGAAATTAGATAATTTCTTAGTAATTGACATGTACCTGAGATAATTTTTCTATTTACCTTAGAGCCTACAAAGTATGAATCTATGTAATCTATAAGATCACATGAACGAGTATTTTTTGGATATCGTAAACCTAAGTTTATTATACTTTTTAAATATTTGAAGATTGATTTAACTTCCTTTAGATGATTGTCCTTAGGATTTGATTAAAATCTAACACATAAGCCAACACTAAATAAGATGTTTGATCTAAAGATATAATAAAGATTCAATAAGATCTCTATAACATTTTTGATCAATAGGTTTCTTAATTTCATCTAAATTTAGATGGGTTGATTAATTCATAAGATACTTCCTATGCTTCATATTTTCATAGTTACACTTCTTGAATAATTCTTTTAAATACTTGATTTATGAAATAAAAATCTTATTTTTTAGTTGTCTAATTTGTAATCCTAAGAAACAATTCATCTCACTTAACATACTCAACTTAAACTACCTTGTCATTAAGGCACCAAATTCTTTACAAACTTTCATTTGTACTTCCAAAAAATTTCATCAATATAAATTGTACAAGTAATAAATGATCATTTAAAGATTTTAGGAATAATGCGATATTTATTATTCCTTTTTTAAAATCACTATCAACTAGACAATTACTCAATCTATGATACCATACAAGAGAAGATTGATTAAGGCCATAAAGTGTCTTCTTAAGCTTATATACATAATCACCACATGCATGGTTCTTAAAACTAGAGGATTGTTCTAAATACATATATTTAATTATTTTATTTAAAAATACACTTTTTACATCTATTTAAAATAATCTAAAATTCTTATTACATGAATATTCTAAGAGAAGTCTAATGGCTCATAATCTTACTACTGGAGCAAATGACTTCACAAAATCTATACTTTCAACTTAGTTACAATCCTTAATAACAAGTCTAATTTTATTTCTAATGATCACTCCATTTTATCTAATTTGTTTTTTAATACCTATTTGGTTCCAATCACTTGTTGTTCATTAGGCCTAAAAATTAGTCCATTACTTGGTTTCTCTCAAATTGATCTAACTCTTTATTTATTACGTAAACCCAATAGTCATCTTTAAGGGCATATTATATAGATACTAATTCTATAAAAGATACAAATGTAATATAATTAATTTCTCTCATAGAGGCTCTCATTCTTACTCCTTGAATAACATCCTCTATTATTACTTCCTTTGGATGTGAATCTTGATGCTTTTAATCTTTAGATAATTGATGAATAATTTTTTCCTTCTATTTTATTTTCTTTTTTTTTTCTTATCCTCATTCAAGTCTAAGTTTTTTAAGAAATTTATTTCTTCATCTAAATTTTTAGTATTTATCTTTTGAATAAACTCATCAAATACTGCATGTATTATTTCTCTACCTTTTGAATGTCTATATTATAAACTCTATATGCTTTTTCTTAAAAAAGGGTATCCTAAAAAATTCTTATGCTTGTGTTTTCATCATTCTTGTTCAAGTTGGCCTTTTAATTATTAAGAATGACACATTTACATCCAAAAGTATGAAAGTAGCTAACTTTGATCTCTGATTTTTAAATATCTCATAAAGAGTTTTTTGAATTATTGGTCTTAAATTAATTATATTTATTATATAAATAGCCAAGTTAATTTTGTTAGTCCAAAAGTTCTTTGATAGTTTATATTTGGCTAACATAGTTCTACCCATCTTTACTAAAATTCTATTCTTTCTTTACACAATTCAATTTTAATGAGATGTATAAGGACATATAAATTGATGCCTTATTCTCTTATCTTTGCATTAATTATAGAAATTTTTATTCTTAAACTCACTATCATTATCACTTTGAATATAAATTAATTTGAGATTGGTTTGTCTTTTTATCTCTCTTATCAAATTAATAAAATTTTCAAATATCTCACTTTTACTCTTAAGAAATAAAACCTATATAAAAAAAATCATCAAAAATCTCAAATTTATATTTCTTTTCACCTAAACTCAAGGGTTATATGGTTCCAAAAAGATCTAAATAAACTATCTCTAAATATCTACCAGTAGTTAGGTCATTTGTAAGTTTAAAAGAAAATTTAACTAGTTTTCCTTTTTGATATAGTATACACATTTTTAACTAGTTTTGTTTAGCTTGGAAAGATCTCTAACTACATCTAGCTTTCTTATTTTTTTAGATAGAATCACCTATATGACATAGTCTTTTATGTCATAAATTATTCTCACTTGAATGTGTAATAAAGTGTTCTATTTCATTAGATTCTAGTTAATTAGACTTAATCATATAAGTGTTATCTTTTCTTCTACCAATTAATAACACTTGATCATCTTTTAATATTTTATAATATTAAGTATCAAAATTAAAAAAATACCTATTATCACATAATTAACAAATACTAATTAAATTAAATTATAATCCATCAACTAAAAAAATATTTGAAAGTATAAAATTAGGTATGCTTATATCACCAATTTTAATTATCTTTTTCTTAGAATTATCTCCTAGTGTTACTTATCTATTTACACCACATTTAATTGATATAAAATTTGATTGGCCTCTAATCATATGTCTTGATTATCCACTATTAAACACCCAAGTGTTAGATCTTGATTTTTTTCTCTATATATGGTTACATAAATTATAAAATTTCTACTTAAAATCATAAAATACAACTTTTATTTGTTATTTGTTTGCTATAATAATTTTTAAGTATATTATTTCAAACTTATGAATGCCTCTAATTTATTATATCTCCACACAATGATTATGGAGACATTGTATATTAAATTTTCTATTCTCTAACCTTACTAACCCAAGTAAGCTTAGGTTAAGCACTAATATTTATCATAAGAGCATTCATAATATCATCCTTAATTACTCATTTGAAACAAGGTTTTAAATTAGAAATATTTTTCTTTATTTTATAATCTTTGATGATATGTCTTTTTTTATAATAATAAAAACATGTAATATTTGAAATATTATGTATATGTTCAAAGGAAAACATATATTTATGCTTAGAAAAATAAACACCATGTGAAGCATTAAAACTTTTTTCATGTTCAAGAGAAAAAAATATTTGTGTTTTAACTAGTAATATTTTTTTAAAGAGGTATTCTCTAAAATCATGAAATCTTTTTCATCACAAATTTGAAGTAATTTTTATTTTCTTTTTCATATCTTCTTTCATGAAAAACTCTAGAAGATCAATTTTTTTCATAATACTTTTTTAATTTTTTATGTGTTGCATTAAAAAAAGTTAAAGTACAAATAACTTCAATATAATTATTTTTAAGAACTTCACAAGGCCAAGAACTTATCTCATTATTTTCTACTTTACTAGATGTGCTTAATTCATCATCATTTGTTATGAAGCATATCATCCCTTCCTCCTCACTACTTGAAGTTGTAGAGTCCAAATCTTTCAAAGCACTCCAAGTAGCCTGAAAATTTTTCTTTACTTTCTTCTTTCTCTTTTTGTTTCTTTTGGTGTCTTTGGTTGGGGACAATCCAATATAATATGGATATTTTAACCACAATCATAGCATCATAGTGCCTTCAACTTCTCTCTTATTTTCTTCTTTCACCACTCCTATTTATAAAAACTTTTGCCAAATTTTTAGCTAAACCTTTAACATGAAAATTTTTATCTTTCTCCAAATCCATAGAAGAAAAGGATGTCGCATCCAAATTATCTTTGCTTTCTTTGAATTCAAATGGTTCATCTTTCCTTGCTCCATGCTTTGGCTTGCTTATGGAAGCCACCTCTTCAACTCTTCTATGTATCTCAAGTTCGGCCATCAATAATTCTCCAAACAACTCCTCTAATGTGAGTTTATTTATGTCTTTGGCCATATTTATTGTCATGAAAGGGAAGATCACACTCACTGGATAGAATCCTCAATAGTTTTCTTACATTATCTGTATTAGAAAATGCTTTTCTAAGATTTTTTAATCCATTATTAATATTAGTAAATTGTATAAACATCTTCTTTATAATTTCTTTTAAATCCATTTTAAATAGCTCATAATCATATGTAAGAAGATTTATTTTTGTTTTTTTAACTTGTCAAAGTATTTGTAAGTTACTCCCAACTTTTTCTAGTTTATGTATGATATAAAAATTCATAACTTGAGTAAACTCACTTGAAAATATGTCAAAATGAAGGTATTTGAGTGCTTTAACATTTAATTATGCCATTCTTATTTGATCACTATTTGGTTGACTAAATAACTTGACTTCATTTGCATATCAATCTCTTGATAAATCACATGATTTAGTGAGTCATTTGATTAGATAAAGATTTTAAATCTATTTTTTTTAATAAAAATAAAATTCATCCTTATAATAGGCTAAAGAAGATCTTTCATTTAATGTTGCACTAATCTCAATCAAAGGTGAAGACATTTAAAACTTAATTTAAGAATCAAATTAGCAAACAAGTATTTTATAAATCATGTAAAAATGATAAAAGAGAAATTAAAATTAGTGTGTATCTAAAGTGAAAATTAAGAAAACTTAATAAGAAAATTAAATTGTACATGACGAATCACCCAAGTAATTTGACACATTTTTGTAGGGAAACTTCTTTGATATTAATTGATGAAAAAATAAGTGTGTAAATCTCACAAGAAGGGAGTAAATTTTGGGTTTTAAAATAAACTTTTCTATTTTTTATCATATTTATTTTTCAAAAAAAATTATAAAAATAATTTTATGTATATAAAAAATATTGAGTTTATATATTATTTTTTAATATGTTAAAAAATAAAAATAAAATTAAAATTATATAATAAAAAGTTTAGGTGGTTTAGTTTAAATAAAAAATTATAACTACGCCCAACTGAGGTTAGGTGAAACAATACTATCAAAAGATTACAACTTAAGATTTTTTCTTACAGTTCACTTCCAATCTATAAGTTTTTATGGGTTCAACTATAACCCAAGCTTTTGTGAGCTCAATCCCAACTTTGTTTTCACGAGATCAAACTAAACTCTGGCTTTCATAAATGTCTTATCCTCCAACCTAAAAGAAAAAGAAAAATACAATTGGAAGAAAAAATTTTAATAAATTTGTACAACTTTCTATATTAATTGATAAATAAAAAAGGTATAATGAGCTAAAAATTATGATATGTAAGAAATTAAAAGCTTAAAAGTGCTAATCTTAGCTAGAAAAAAATTGATATTTTAAGAACTAAGTCATAGTTACTACAACATGATTTTATGTAAGTAGAATATTAAATAATTTATTAAGATCTTAAAGATTAATTCATTTTTATTAGCCATTTCATGAATAAAGGTTAGGTTTATATAAATTAATTTTGGTCATAGTCATTAGAAAGTCAAGTGAAAACTATCTAAAAAGTTACTATTAAACTACTTTAAAGCTTTTCGAAATGGCTTAAAACATTATTCCAAAATGATTGTCTACAATGACACATATAACAGCTAGCTAATAGCCATTAGGAAGTATTGAATAGAGCCATTGTATCAAATTAAAGATGTTCTAGACCATCAGATCAAAAGTAATACAAGTGAATGAATTATAGATGGTTAGATAAAAAAGATTAAATAAGGGCCATCCCATCAAGTTAGATGAGTTCTAGATTATTCAATTACTCAACTGTAAAATCGAGAACTATCTTAGTCATAAGATTCAAAATGGATAATTCAAAGCTACATGATTTAAGGACAAAGTGGAAACAATTCTATCCATCTGATAAATTAGGATGAGACTATGGCTATCTGAACAAAGCCTTGAAGCAAAGCTTAGAGAAGGGTGAAACATTAGTCATTTGATCAATGATCAAATGGAAGGACATTAAACAAAAATACTCAGATGACATTAGAGTAGGAAAAACTTCAGTTTCATACTGCAAGCAATAAAAGATTTTGCACTTTATTATAACTTGTATGGGTGAATACAATGAGCCAAACTGGTGCTAGTTCCCCTTGTATAATTTGGATTTCGTCACTTAGGCATGCTCATATGTTTGTAGGTTATTTCAAGTATGGGTCAAACTTACTTATATGTACATTTGATTTGAGTTCAACATTACTGTATCCTTTGCCTTAACCTAGTCAAGTTTAGGATGCACGTTAACCAAATTTGAGCCTGACCTAGCTTGGTTCAGTTGAACTTTTGACCTAAGGCTTCTAAGCCCTCTTAAGCCTAGTTGACTCGATTGCTTTGTATTTGGCCAACTTGAGGTGTGTCTTAAATGTTTTTTAATTAATAATATTTAACATAATTATTTTTTTATTTTATCTATAGTTTAATAATTGATATAAAACTTGATAAATATGCATTAAAGGTATTTAATTAAAGAAGGATTTAATAAAAATTAAAATACTTTAAGTTTCTTAAATCAAGGAAAGGTTGAACAAATCAAATTCTTAAATTAAGATTTAAAAGTGAGTTGAATGAAGATGTATTTTACAATCAATAAGCTAACATTCTATTTCATAATGAAAAAGAAAATCTTTTCAAAGTTGATGTGTATGTCTACAATTCTTGAAGTTTATTGAACACTTTAAGATACTTTAAAGATCACTAAATTCATTATCTTTCAAAGGTGCACAGCTTTTTCTTTAAAACAAACCTAATTCACATTAAATAAACTCATTAAAAAATGTTAAATATTTATAACTTAACTCATTAAATATAAGGGTGACTTAATACTATTACTATCTTTGATAAAAAGGAGTGGTTAATGAAAGTCTGATTGGGTAATTGGGAGTGGATATAAGCACAAGTTTTTGTTGAATCGCTTAAAAGTCTTTATCAATCTTATTTTATTATTATATAATTTTTTATAACATAAAATAATATTCTTAAAATAAAACTTTTATTACTAAGCATAATATTTTTCTTTAATTACAAAAGTTTTTCAAAATTAAAAAGTTTTGATTAAAAAGACACAATTTACCCTTCATCTTGTATGTTGAATCTTATATGATTCACATCATTAGACACACCAACTTTTGACAGTAGTTTTAACTCTAAGGATTAAATGGACTAATAAATTAGTATGGATGATTACTTTAGTTGGCATAAAATGAGTGAGCAAATAAAGTATCAATTTATTAAGGTAAAACTCATCGATACTACTTATGCGTTCCTTAGAATCTTAGAGCAACAATATGTCAAAAATGATGAAGGACCTTAAACTTGAAAAAATCTTAAGATTGGGCTATATAATTGGTTTGTTCCAAGACCTATGATGTTGAATTGTTTAATAAATGATTTAGATTTACCCAAGATAATATGTCTGTTGATGAGTACATAAAAAAGTTTAAGGATTATAAACATAGATGCAACATAGAAGAACCTGATTATGTAGTACTCTCCCAATTTAGGATAGTTTTAAAAGAATACTTATAGGTTGGGCTTAACTTGAGAAATATTTTTTATCTTAGACAAAGTTTTTTTTGTATGTCTAAACATGTGGAGAAAAATAAGATGTCCTATTTTAAGAAAATTAACTTGGCAACCCATCCAAGACCCACCACACTATTTCCCAACACATCCATATTTGCACCACCTCATCTACCCCCTCTATCGTAGTTTTTAAACCACCCAAACTTATATTAGAATCTACTTTTTTAAACCTTTCTTTAAACCAACCCACAAAATTCTAAACCACCTAATATTAAATTACTTATTTTAAGTGCCCTCAAAAGAGATGTGTAGTCACTAATAAACCAAGGAGAACCATGAATATGAACTTAAATAATGATAATGAATAAGAAGAATTAGAGATAAAAGAAAACATAATACTCTTTGAAGAACTTGAGTAAAATTTAGAAAAAATAGAAAATTTCCTAATTTCAGTGGTTAAGAGCACTCTTATAATCTTACAATTATAAGACAACTAAATATACACCAATATCTTTAACACTATCATAAAAATTAAGAAATAATTATATAAGATGATCATATATAGTAGTAATTACATCAATACAATATCCTTTAAAACTGTCAAGTGAATAAAAGCTTTCCTATTAGAACACTTGAACCCTTACTTTGTGTTGTAGATAGATAAAACATTTATACCTATCAAGTAATGATATTATGTACCCATAAAATTAGGTAGATATAATAATGAGATTTTATATGATTTCATATCTATATAGGTAGGTCACATTATCCTTGGAAGACCATGGCATTTTGATAGAAATGTGACTTTGAAGGAGAGAACTAAAACATGTTCCTTTATTCAAGAAGAAAATATTATCATATTACACCTTGTCTCACTTCATAAGAAACCCCAATCACATAAGCATAGTAAATCTATAAAAAATTCCAAGCCCAAGATAAAGAAAAGGAAAAATTAAAGGATTTGAGCTTGATAACACTATCTTAGGTTAAGAAGAGCTTTGATCAAAGAGACTTAATTTTGTTTCTTATAATTAAAAAGTTAGTCTCCACCTTATTAGACCCATCACCTATTGTTCAAGCCTTATTACATAAAATTTTTGACATTTTCTTGGATGATTTATACAAACTTTATCTCTTATGCAAGACATACAACACATGATCAATCTAATTTCTCAGATGAGCCTAACCCAACCTTTCCTACTATAGGTTAAACTTAAAGGCTTATAATGAGTTAACCCATCAAGTTAGAGACCTAATAAAAAATAATTTATCTAAAAAATATTAATTCCTATGTTGTCCTTATATTTTTAGCACCCAAAATGATGGAATGGAGAGGATGTTTGTCGATAGTCAAACAATTAACAAAATCATAGAAAAATATAGGTTTCTCATTTCTCGACTAGATGATCTCCAAGATCAAATATTAGATGCTACTACATTTTTTGAGATATACTTAAAAAGTGATGACCACCAAGTAAGGATTAGGATAAAAGATGAATAAAAAATGATATTTAAGATTACGGATGGATTGTATGAATAGTTAGTGATATAATTTGGGTTATCAAGCATACCAGGTACATTCATGATTATAATTTGTGTTACACCCCATTTTTCCTAGGCTGATTTTTGGCATACATTTTTTTTTTTTTTTTTTTTTATATATATAGACAGCTCAGATCGTCCCATACCAACCTGAGTAGCCTACGAAAAACATAGGATATAACACATCATTACACACCTACTTTCCTTAACAATGTGGATCCCATCTCCCGGGTACACCGTCAACTCAGGATTCATGACTCCTGAATTAACAGATGGACTCGCGCAATGTTACTCCTACTAGACCCAATACTCCTATCCCATACCGATAGGAGAACCGATCTAATAGAAGTCTGAACCCCCACGGTAAGTTCCATAGTCATGTAATGACCTCACCATCAAAACAAAAATATATAACATCCATAGAATATAGCACTCCACACACTATAGCACCAAAACAATAAGTAAGACAGTGAATGGAAACTACATCACAAGAATAAGATCCAAGTCCAACAAGTGCAACATCCAACCAGATACATAAGTCAGATTCATCCTCACACAATACCTGACATAAGAATAATAGTCACACTGAATACATCTAATAGCATCAATCACACTAACCAAAATGTCTCAGAAATCACAGATCAGATATCCTCCACTAGCCTGCTGACCACGATCCCACCTAATCTGGGTGGCGTCAAGTCTGCCGAGCCGCTGGAAAAACATAGATAATAAAGGAATGAGCTATGCCCAGTAGGAAAGACAGCTAGTAAAAAACTCACATGCAAGAGAAGGATAATAGCAAGAGTATAGGAATACAGCATAACAATGTATGGTGGAAAGGCACTCTCAGTCCCAGACTCCGACCAACCACAGTCACCCCTAGTCACACCAGAGTAGCTCTCCTCTGGGGTTCCAGGTAGCATGCCAGCGGGACACGCCCATCTCTGCGCACGCATGGTGCCTAGGCAAAGCATGCCAGCGGGACACGCCCATCTCTGCGCACGCATCACAACGCCTAGCACCCGACACCGCAGCGTCTCTCGTCAATCAATCTTCTGGAGACTATAGACAGAACCAGTCACATAGATCTCTAGCCAACGTAAGACACCCCTGCCACCCTCAGGCACGCAGGCCTACACACTTGGCTAGCCACGGCGAGTCACCCCTGTCGCTGCCACTCTCAGGCGCGCAGGCCTACACTCATGGACCAGAAGAGATCGACTCAGCCACCGTCCCAAGAAGTCCTCTCCCAACAATTTCCATAGAAGCCACGCCCCTACAGTCATTGCCAAGCTATAACTCCAAGATTCGGCAACATGTGTCCAGATACAACAAGGCGCATACCAGTCCACATGTATACTGTGGAAGCTAAGTCTGTACCGCACAGTTACCTACCACAACTACCCTAAAACATCATATAGGGTCTATAGTAGTCCGGTCCAATATGCCAATCCGTGAAATATGCCAACATTGAGTAAACTGACTCAATCCATGCCATTGCCGTCCAAGCGACACAACTGTAACAGTTATTGACTGTTTTGGTAGCATCCATGTACCATACCTCTGTCTGACTGTTTCAACTGTACTGTCATCACTGATAACATTTTTCCCTACTTCAAGAAATTTTTCTCTACATACGGATCTCCAGAATTTTCAAGATCGCTCAAATCCCAATTTCTCTTTTTCTGAATTTTTTTCAAAATTTAAAATCCCGAAATTCTAATTACTGCATTTTTTTCAAATTCCAAAAAATCAAATTCTGCCCTTTCTCAATTTTCCGAAATTCGGAATAAATTTCCGAATTAAATTAAATTCCACATATATCCTTTTTCCGAAAATTAATAAAATTTAAATTTTCACAAATATCCTTTTTCCGAAAATTCGGATTATTTCCGAATTAAATTTCCTCCGCGCGTTCGTCCGCGCCGAATCCCGCTGAACCGGGTTTTCGCTGCCGGTTCGGCTTTCGCGCCATTCGTCCGCGCCGAATCCCGCTGAACCGGGTTTTCGCTGCCGGTTCGGCTTTCGCGCCGTTCGTCCGCGCCGAATCCCGCTGAACCGGTTTTCGCTGCCGGTTCGGCTTTCGCGCTGAACCGAGAACCCCCGGCCGACTAATTAATCCAATTTCCAGCCGACGTTTAACATTTAAATTATTAATAAATATTGAATAATTACAATTACTTAATTAATTAAACCGAAATTAATCTAATCCATCTCCTTCCTCCGCCCGGCGCCCGCGAAACCCTAGCCGACGATTCCTCCGAGAAAATTCCGTTTCCCCCGTCGATTTCCGGCGACCGAGATCAAAGAGAACAAAATCCAATGTTCATACTATCCTAACGTTTCATTAATTGCCACTAATTTCCAAGGTTCAAACAAAATTTCCGCCAAGTTTCATCCGATCCCCAATTTTAACAATCTATGAAATTAAACAAATTTCAGCATTTGATACTATCTTAACATGACTAAAGCACATAATCGAATCAACACATGCTTGGTAAAATTTCCAAATTCGGCGATTATAATTTTCCGAAGAAAAACCCTAAAATGCTAAAATCAATAATTTGCATTAATCAATTCCAAAAACTACAATTCGTATGCTCCAGTAGCTATTTGCAAAATAATCCATATTTTAATTTGCTAAATAACTAATTTAAAATCTGAATTTCCTACCTTTCTTCTCCGGCGACGGCGAAGCTCGCACGCGACCAACCGCTGCTCCTCGCCGAACGAAACCGGTACCAATCGATTCTCCTCGGTCCCGCGAACCTCCAGGTACAAAAAGCCCCTTGAAAGGCTGCCAGAAAGTATCGCCGTTCGCCGCGAACACCCCGTCTCCGGCCACCGCTCGAAACCTTAAGAGCCGAATAAATCAGGTTAAATACCCGGCTTAAACCGGTAATAACCCGTTAAGAACCCATTAAGCGCCGGTTGACCTTCTAATAACGCCGCTTAAACCCGATCAGCCGGTTAATCTCCACCGCTGATCTCGTCCGTCCGATCCGCTTATCCGTGGCTTATCCAACCGCACGCGCAAACGCACTCGGCGAACCGCCCCCCGCCTTCGCTGAACCGCTCCGGTTCGGTTCACGCGCGGTAAAAAACCAAATTCCGGTTTAAAAATCTAATGGACCGATTTAAATAGATTTTCGAATTTCCAAAAATCCAATAAATCCAATTAAACAGGGAAAATTACTTAAAAATTTCCTTGGTGCTCCAAAAAATCCCCAGAAAATTTCAGAAATTCCAACAGCCTCCAATTGAGCTCCTGGCTCATCCTACTGTCGATCTGAAATCATCCAAGCCACAATTTAATTATTGAAGATTAAACATATAATTTTTATCAGGTATAACAATTTGATGATAGCTTTGTTTATAACAAGTTTATTATGGATCACTTAGATCATTTGTGTAAATTGTATAACACTCTCAGAAAGGAACACTTATTTACCAATCTAAAGAAATATGAATTCTTTGTACTTGAAGTTACTTTTTCACGATGTGTAATTTTCTTCTAACAAGTTGTATGTCTACCAAAGCAAAGTTAAGATAATTATGAAGAGGCATACCTTGAAAACAATTCATGAAATTAGAAGCTTACATGGTCTGGCCACATTTTATCGATGATTTATTAAAGACTTTAGTACTATTATCACACTAATTACTGATTATACTTAGTTTGGTAAATTTACTTGGACCAAATTTTTTGACTTAGCTTTTAGAAAGTTGAAAGAGGTGATAACCAAGGCATCCATTCTAAAACTACACAACCTTTTATGCTACCTCTTAGGTTGCATGCAACTTATCAAGAGTAAGGATAGTGGTGTCCTTAGTCAAGGGTAGCATCTTATTACCTTCTTTAATAAGAAGCTATATTGATGCTACAAAGAAGTATTTTATAAATGAAAAAGAATTGTATGTTAATGTTTAATCTTTAAGACATTCGAAGCATTACTTAATATCTAAAAACTTTATCGTCTACCCTGGCCATGAGACACTTAGGTTCCTAAGTTCTCAATGAGACCTTAGTCATAAACAAGCTAAATGGTTTGAGCACATCATGAGTATATTCATTATTAAAAACAAGCCTAGCTTAGAAAATAAAATAATTGATGTGCTTTGTCGGTGTTCCCCTATTGTCTGTTTTGTTTATACAATTCTTAAATTTTGACCAAATTTAAAAAAATATCTTGACTATCTTGATTTTAAACTAATTTATCAAGAAATCAAATTAACATCAACCCTTGTATTTGGAAATTTTAGTTTGAAATATAGATATTTATATAAGAACAATAGGTTATGTTTCCAAATTTATCACTTAGAGATTCTTTTTAGTTTAGAAAATATATGTTGGAGAATTATTTAATTATTTTAAGAGAGATAAGACTCTTAGAGATATTTTAAAGAGATTTTATTGACCTATAATGATGCATCATATTGCATGTATTGTAGCCCAATATCTCACATGCACAACTACAAAATCTCCAAATATAGGTTAAGGATCTGACATTTTACTACCTATGCCAAACAAGTCATGGGAGCTTATAAGAATGAATTTTATACTTAGATTATCTAAGACCTTATCTAGATATGACTCTATCTTTATGATAGTTGATTATTTCTTTAACATGACTCATTTTGTCCCTTATTATAAGACCTTAGATGCTACCCATGTAATCAAGATTTTTTTCAATGAAATAGTTAAATTTTATGGTATTCTAATAACCAAAGTATTTGACAAAGATGAAAAATTTACTAGTGATAATTATTAGTGACAAAACTAAAATTTGTTTAGCCTACCACTCACAATTGATAAATAAATAAAAGTAATAAATCATAATCTATGAAATCTTCTTTATACCTTGATAACAGGACAACCTAAGATTTAGCACCAATACAAATGAGCAAAATTTACATATAATAATTTTGTAAACATAGTGTTGGTTTAAGTCCCTTAAAAATTATCATGATAATAAACCTAGGCCTCTCATTGGTCTTATTTCCTTATATGTGGACTTTTAGACTTTTTCTTCTACTTCTTTTTTTACCTTTTATATTTCTTCATTACATAAAAAAATATTTGAAAATTTTAATCTAAATAACAAAAGATATAAGAAACTAGTAGATGCTCATAAAAATGTTAAAATATTTCATGATAAAGATTATATTGTAATTAAAATTAAGTCAAAATAGTTCTTTCCAAGAGTTTATAATAAATTAAAAGAATATGGAAAAGGCTTTTTAGGATTATTTAAAAATTAAGAACTAATGTGTATGTATTAGATTTACCAAAAGAGTATGAGATTAGTGTAACATTTAACATTAATAATTTGGTCTTATACTACATCTAATACATAATAAGTTATTTGAGCTTAATCCTCCCTTTTTAAGTGAACATGTTCCTATCATTACATTAGCCCTAAGAGTAAGAAATGACAATTTTGAGAAAAGTTTAGATCATAAGACAATTATAACCAAAGATTATGCACTAAAAATATTATTAGTTTATTAAAAAAGTAAGCCTCCTACCTAAGATTCTTGACTTACCTATGATGACCTACTTTTTACCATGTCTCACATGTTGGAGCACTCTTATACCCCTCACCCTGATACAACAGAACCAAGATCTCTCACACTTGGGGGAGGATAATGCAGGAGCATCTCACTTTGACTCACAAACACACTTATTAGCATTGCACCAATCCCATTCGAACTTGGTGTCATGCTAAAGCTGGATCTTATTTTGATGTCATTTTTTACAATGATAAGGGTCGACTACAACACTTTAAGTTTTTCTATAATCATTCCCATTATTTTTTCTCTCGCTCATCTTAGTATATTTTGCAGCTATTTTAGGTCCTTATTGACGTCAACTTCTATTTATTTGAACTTGTGCACACTTCTTCCATTATTGTCAGTCATCCACCATCGTCAGCCAACCATTATCACTCGATTGCTCAATATCACCTAGTAACTCACTATCGCCTGATCACTGACTATTGTTTAGCCACTAGTAGTTTATCTTGCTCACTACTGGCATCCATCATCACATTTTCGTCATTGTTCGATTGTTATGTTGCATGATTGCATAATTTTCTCTTTGTTGTAATTTTTTTATATATTTTAATATTTTGTATTTAATGTGATTAACTCATTTAGAGTTAATAATATTAGAATTCAAAGGGTCCTTTTAGATTCTTAAGTGATTTAACTTCAAAATAGTATTTTTCATATTAACTTTTCATCTTTTCCATGCTCATCTTATGTTTCAAGGTATACTTAATTCTCTTTTTCTTATACTTATGTTATGTTCTAGGATATATTTTATTCTTTTTTTTTCTCATGAGTATTTATTAAACTCTCTTTTATTTATAAATAAGAGAGGCTCTCTCATTGTGAGGTTGTTGTTTCTAAATAAAGTTTTTATTTATATGCTTTCATTTTTATGAAAAAAAATGTGTTCAACTTTAGTTGAAGAGATTCTAACTTTCTCTTTTTTTATGAGATAAGAATTAAATGTGAAAGATTTTCTATTATAAGAGCTGACAACCAATTAAATTTTTTTCCTTTAACACCCTCTTCTTGACACCCTCAAGTCCTCTTCCACCCTTTCACTCTCTCGATCAAGCTATTGAATTGCCTCCCTCCTCAACAAGGCTCCAAATCTTAGCGACCACCTTGTTACCCTTTTAACCATGCTTTCCCACTAGCCCAGGCCTATATCTTTGGTGCTCCACATGCCAATTCCAAAGAGAATGATAAGCCATAATTGCTAAAAAAGTGAACTATTTTTATAGCTTTTATTTTCTTAGTTATCTAAAGTCTTTTTTTATTAAAATACTCTACATAGAGTTTACTTTTAATTCTTTATTATATATACATATATATATATATATATAATTAGATGTGATAAAATCATTTAATAAGATTTTATATTTAATTCTTAACGAGTTGCTACTACTCTATTAAATAATTTATACTACAACTTTAAATACTAATCCTTGAATAATTTTAAAATGACACATAAGTACCTAGCCTTAATTAATGTATAATATCATTAACATTCTTTATTAATTTATTGAATATATTTTGTATTATGGACTCTAAATTAAACTTTGTTATAAGTCTAATTTATCCTGTATAAAAAACAATTATAAACCCAAAGAAATTAAAATATTAAAAAGAAAATAAACAAAAGTCATCAAATCAATAGATTATATGCATAATGAAAGATAATGAGGTTGTATTTTGTGTTAAGATTGTAATAATTAATTTATTAATATAATTGATATAAGTGATTACTAATAAGAATACATACATCAAAAGAATCATCACCCTGTCTTATCTAACAACAAATGATATCTTGTAACAATGAGAACATTATCAATTTTGAATTATATGAATGAGAAATGATATGTTCTACATCATAAAACAATGCCAAGTAAAGAGTTTTTTTTTAAATTTATTAGATTAATAGATGTGATATCTTTTAAAATAACTAAGAGGTTATGAGTAGTAATTGAACTATTTTAAGTGCAAACTTAATTTATTAGAGTTATTAATAAACAAAAATACCAATTATTATGAAAGGTACCTATGTATCAAACTCTAAAACAATAACCCCAAGCTAGCTTAGAACTTCAAATTATTTTATTCAAATCAATTAATTATGACAATTTCAACTTTTATAACTACCTATTATAGATAACATTAAACTCATTGATATGATTTATGATTAAGTATTCTTCATCCATTTTTAGATAGAATAAACTCCACTTTATCTATGTTCTATAATACTTTCATCAAATTTGTTATAGTTTCTCACTAGCATATTGAAAATCATGTCTCTTGTAAATTTAATAAGATAATTCAAAATGTTTTACAAAGACTAATGCATTGTCATATGGAATAGAACATGTTCAATGTGCTTCTTTTACCAATCAATCCTTGCATTATCCATACTTGCTTCTATCTTTTTGATTAGCCGAGCAACATAACTTTGCTTTCACATTAATCGTTGGGAATTGGCATAAGCAATAACATTAGCTTCCTATGAATGATTCCACAAAACATATTGAAAAGCATAACAAAACAAAAGCACTCAATTCATTAAAAGAAATAAGCAAATAAACTAAAAAGGCACAAAAAATACAAAAAATCTCAAATTTTATAGAAAACTATGATTACCTTAGTATAATCTTCACCTCAACGATGATGGTTCTCAAAGGTGAAGATGATGAATCCTTCCCAAACATTAAAACAATCAAATTCCCAAAATAGGATTACAATTACAACACAATAAATGTTATTTTACAGAAAAGTTTCATTCTAAATGCTTTATTAAGACAATGTAATTAGCATGGTGCATCTAAGATATCTTTTGTCGCCATCGTTCAATTGCTTATTTGGACAACCGATTCCAAAACATGGCTTAATTGGACAATTCCATTGCGGAAGATAGTGGTCCATGTTGCCACTTTTCAATAAAACCATCTCGAATGATTTGATTCGATCAAATGTGCATTAACCTCGCTACAAACAATGGACGTAATCCTTTTTTTTAAAAAAGAAACTTAATAAATTTCTCATAAAAAGGAACAAAAAGCTGAAGATAATTAAATCCAGAGCAGAAATTGCTGTCAGAGAATACTTTGACTCGGGTGTAATTTCCAATTCAAGGACCAAAACGACCGAGAATAGCCGAGAGGCTCTCCTACTCTCGCCACCGTCGATCGCCTCTGCTAACCCTCTCCTGAACCACCAATTACGTTTCTCCTTCCATGTCGTCGCTACCCTTCCATTTAACCCACAACCTCAAAGTCCAAACCGGTTTTCTCCCCAAAGAAACCCTGCTCTTAAGCAACTCCCCTGAATTTTGCAGGGGAAGAACCACTCCCATATCCTCTACCTTCATCCTTCTGGCGCCATCATAGAGAAGAAGAAAAAGCTCATCGTCATCATTAGCGGCGCCGCCATCATGCTAGCTGCCATGGTAGCGATGGCGGTCGTCGCCTTCTCTCCAAACGGCAACAGCGTCTCCACTTCCATACCCTCGTCTCCACCACCGGGACTGCGAGCGAACCCTCCTCCCCATCGTCGGAAACTCGACCGACGTTAAGCTGCTCGTGAACGCCACCTTCCATGTGGCATTGGGCCGCATACAGGACAGCTTCTCGCGTTCCAGCCTCCTCCTAGCGGCGGAGAAGTATCCCAACTCGCAGGAGCCGCTTATGGTCTGCAAGGAAGTGCTGTGCTTCGGCATCGACGACCTGCAGCGGACCATCGACAGGTACGACAGCTTCAATGTGGCCCACGCTGACCGCATCCTCGACGACGCCAGGACGTGGCTCAGCGGTGCGCTTACGTACCAGCACACCTGCCTCGAGGCCTTCGACAAGAGCGGGAGCCCGGCAGAGATCGACATTGCCAAGGCCCTGAACCGCTCTATATCCTTCACCGCCAACGGACTCAACGTCGTCTCCGAGATGGAGAGAATGACCTCCGGGCTGCAGCTCCGCCGCAAGCTCCTTGCCTCGGAGAATGCTGCTGGTGATACTGGCCTGCCGCGGTGGGTGTCCTTCGGGAGGAGACGGCTGCTCGTCTCGGAGATTGTGGAGATAAAGCCAAACGCGACCGTAGCCCAGGATGGAAGTGGGGATTACGCCACCATAACAGAGGCGCTAGCCGCCGTTCCAAAGAAGAGGGGTGAAGCGTTCGTTATATACATCAAGGAGGGGGTTTACAAGGAGAAGGTTGTGGTCAACCGAAGCTTGACCAATGTCGTCTTCATCGGAGACGGCCCCGACAAGAGCAAGATTTCCGGAGAACTCAACGCCGTCGACGGCGTCAAAACCTTCCACACTGCCACCTTTGGTACCTCTTCTGATACTAACAATGCCACAAAATTCGTTACGCCAATGCTTTGCTCTACTCTCATAACGCGTTTGGATGCAGCTGTGATGGGCGACGGGTTCATGGCGAGGGACATGGGTTTCGAGAACACGGCTGGGGCGGCGAAGCACCAGGCGGTGGCCGTCCGGGTCCAGTCCGACATGACCATCTTCCATAACTGTCGGATGGACGGTTACCAAGACACGCTATATGACTTTACCTACCGCCACTTCTACCGCGATTGCGCCATCACCGGCACGGTAGACTTCGTCTTCGGGAACGCGAAGTCGGTCTTCCAAAACTGCACCCTCCTCCTCCGCCGCCCCCTCCCCAGCCAGCACAATGTTGTCACCGCCCACGCCAGCCGCTACGCCGACGAATCCACGGCGTTCGTTCTCCATAACTGCACCGTAGACGCGGATTTAGACTACACCGACCTCCCGGGGTCATCGTACCTTGGCCGGCCATGGCAGAAGTATGCGAGGACGGTGGTGATGCAGAGCCGGATCGGGGAGGTGATCAAGCCGGAGGGTTGGATGGCGTGGGAGGTGGGGGGAGTTGCGGCCGTGGCGGATAATGTGGTTTACGCGGAGTACGATAACAGGGGGCCGGGGGCGGACACGGCTGGCAGGCTGAAGTGGAAGGGGGTGAAGACCATAACCGAGGAGGAGGCGTTGCAGTTTTCGGCAGGGAGTTTTGTCAATGGGGACGTGTGGGTTCAGCCTACCGGCGTACCGTACACCCCTGGGCTATTGCCGGATGAGGGGCGGGCGTAGATTGAGCGCCGGCCACGGCGGAATGTAGTTCATGAGAAAATAAAGACGACCATAAATCGCTGGTCCATTTCTTCTATTTATGTTCTAATTTTCCCTCATTTTTAAAGCCATTTTTAATTATAATTTTAATAAGTGTTGCCACAAATTTAAGTTTTATCCGCATAAGATAATTCTTAACGATATATATTAAACATAGTTTAGAATAACAAGACACTAACTATAACTTGGAATTGAATTGCAAGTGCTTCCTATTGTAATTTCTTATGTTTTATTAGCACAATGAACTTAACTCATGAAGTTCTATGTTAGGTCTTCTCATAATGAAATTTAGTATTAAATAGATATCAAAGTACCAACATTCTAATCCTCACCTCTTAATTCATCTTCTTTTTCTTGATCATCATATTAATATTTTGCATATCAAAGCCCCAACACATCAATGAATAACTCTTTATTTATATCTATTTTTTTATGTCCTTTGATATTTATCGACTCCAATAATCTAATTCATTATTCTTTAACTTGGCTTAGTAGAACCTGTTAATTGTCCATTTGATCATTTTGTCTCTCATTAAGCTAATCCTTGCTCTCAAATGTTGGGCAATGAAACAACATCCTTAATATGAATGACCATTATGGTCATTTATTGTTTAGCTTGCAAGTTTGCATATAACAAATGCAAACCAATTGAGAACTCTCAAAAGAGTTTGTTGTCGATATTGAACTTCATCTAAATGACAATCGCACATCGTCTCTCTATCTTTAGTGTCTCAATCTCCAACCAATTAATGGTCTTTAATTTGATCATCGGATTAGAATTAATGCTTGTTGCACTTGTGTTCTCTCTTACTATGTGTCTTGAAGCTATCTCTTTTGATGATTTCATAAGATCATCTATAATCTTAAACTTCTTTACTATAATGTGGCAAAAATTCCCACTCTTTTGGATAACTTAACTCAGCATTTCATATATTCACTACTTATGCAACTTGTTACGTCACATGCTTATCATAATCATGTGCATAGTCATAGCCATGGTTTTCGTTGTTATTTATTTCAAAGTTGATTAAGTGAATACTGTTAACTATGTAATTAAATTGGCCACTCTATTATTTGTTTCTTCCATTAATAAAAATTTGTAGCTTATTTTCTTCTGCACGTCATTTTATATTATATTGTTGCATCAAACTTTTACCCATGATACCCAATCTATAGCTCTTGACATCACATCATGTGGCATCATGAAAACCTTTACCTCAACTTGTCATTCGTTGGAGCAAAGAATGTTTAAGCCAGAAATGAAGCAAGTTTGCACATTTGTAATATTAATTTTTCATTATTAATATATCCAAACCATAGTTTCTTCCTTCAACATTTTCCACATATCCATATATAACCAAAAGCTTATTGTCAATTATTAAATTTACTTTGAATAAAAATGTACTCATCAAATTATATCCACTCTTCTTATGTCCTCAAGGATTATTGGATGAATAAAGAGCTTATAATATTTCAAAATTTTACTTTATATAAGATATTCTAAATAGTTGGATTAAATTAATATAGTTATAACATAAGTATTCTAATGAAATAAAATTTAGTTTATGAAATATTGATATTATTAATTAAAATATTATCATATTAATATTGAGTTGGAAAATGCACCATATTACAAAATGAAGTAAAAATAATTATTTAAGCATCCTTAAAAAAGCTCTTTAATAGAAATATAATAATAATGAGTTTATAATTTGTGAATATCTAAATAATTAGTTATAATTTTTTTTAAAAAAGATATAAATATTATTTTGAGATTTTTGGGATCAAATAAATAATTTTGTAACCTAAATTCCACCATATAACATTAAGTTAAGAAATAAATAATTGAGGCTAAAGAAGTAGTGAGGTGGCTTGTTATGTGAGAGAAGAAAAGTGAGACAGAAGAAGAACAAAAAAAAGAAAGAAGAAAGAGAGTGGACAAAGAAAATAAGGTGAGCGACTATAAGAGGAAAAATAGAAAAAAAAAGTCTTTTAGACTACACTGAGGAGTATGCATAATAACCTTGATTATATAGTCAGATTATTCTAAAATTTCATGATAAATTTTTTGTAAAAAAGAAAAATTATAACATCCCCTTAATATTCAATCTAGATCAAAAGGATAATCCTAAAATCACATCAAGAGGATTATAAAAAGATATAATTAAAATAAACTAAATTAATTTTTTAGAATTTATTATTTATATATAAAAATTTAATTACAATAATAATAATAATAATAAAATATTAGAGAGTGTGTAATACCCTCAAACTTAATTGAAAACATTATGAGAGTGCATAAATAGAAAAATTCTCTTTGAGATGAACTCAATGATGTTGAGTTTATAATTGTTTGAGATAAAATTTGACATGAATTTTTAAAAATATAGGTATAATTATAATTATCAAAAGATTGAGTATGGTAGATTTATAATTTTTAAAATTTTGGCTTAGATTAAATTTAATTAACATATGATTGATTTGCAAATATCAGAATGTTGGACGTGGTAGGATTGACGTAAGAAATCCAATTGACAAAGATGAATTTGTAAATAACATAATGTTTGAGGAGCCAAATGTAAATGATTTCCATAAGCTTTTTAGACCATTTTCCTAACATAAAAATTTCTTTTTAACAATAATTAGTTAACTAAATTAAATATGATACAAATAATTAAATATGATAAATTAATTTAAATTGCACGTGTAATTTGATTGTATGCATATGATTCCAAATGCTTATAAAAATAAGTTGTGGGATCTTTAAGAACGACTTTTATTGTAATGTGAAGAAGAGATCAGAAGTAAGAGGAGGATGAAAAAGAAGGGCTATAGTAAAGAAATAAAGCATCAATCACCTAAGAAAAGGCAAGCCTTTAAATAATTCTTTAATAGAATCATTTTTGTTTTAAGCATGGTCGTACTTGTGATTAAGAAATGTATTTAGAATAGTTTAGATATAATATGAGGTGAGTTGGAAGTGTTTTAAAGAGAAACATAGAGCAGTGAGTGAAAGAATAAGTTGTTGCATGTATCATACAACATTATCATAAGTACGATAAGCTAAAAACATGACAAAAATATGAGTTGTAAGGTTACAATTATGGGTCGTATAAGTTTATTGAATAGATCATATTAAGATGATCCAATAGATGTACTAGTATGAAGAGCATTATTATTGTTACATAGATGAGTTAATCGTACATGACGATATGGGTATTGTATTATAAGATCTATGTGAGATTAAAAAATTGATTAGATGAAGTTTTAAGTCATATTATTTAACATATCATATGGTACGATACTTCATCATATCAGTATGATCAGTAGATGACATCACTAGTTAGTGAGAGAAGAAAATAAATAAAATAAAATAAAAGAACATTAATCAAGTATTGTATAATATTTTAATATGAATCATACTAAATGACCATGAGGAATATGACCAACTAGAGGGGATCTTATGAGGACACATAGTTGATATAGTGTATTTATAAAGTTTTATTAAACTTATGGATCAAATTAGATGAATCATTGAGTAAAAGAAAATATAAGGGCTCCTATTATACAATAAGGGCATCATACAAATACAATATGAGATAGAAAATTTATTGTAATATATTGGGATTGTAATGGTATCATATAGTCAAGTTTGGAGAATTATATAATGTTATTAAAAAATTATACAAGTACAATCCATAGTAAAGACCAAAGACATAGAAAATAATTTATGATACTTAAACAACATAAGAAACATGCTACTTGTATGATATATATTAATCATTTCATACATATTTTACTGTAGAAAATTTAGATGAAAGGAGAATGAAACAAAGAACTGCTTTATGGATGCAAATATGCTAATAATTTAATTTCTAATTCATTATAAAATGGTATATTTTTCCATGTTAATTTATGGTAAGAATTATGGAATTTGAAATAGTTTTGTGTTATTTTATGCATGATAGGTAATAAGTATATTTGATAACTATAATGTAAATATGCTTATAAACTATCTTTTGTAATATTTGTCAAAATGATATTCTTTTTATCTTTGGCTCAAGCATAAAAAATATTTTGATATTTTCTATTAAGTTTTATAAATTATTATACATTTTTTTATCAAACATTTTATAAATATATTATTCCTTTATGATATTGTGTAATAAGGATATCAACATACAATATAATATGAAATACTATAACTTAGTGGATAAGAAAATAAATTAAAATGTGAATATCTGACATACTTAGTTACTAAATATAACAGTGGGATAAATTGATTAGTATACTCATAAATACATCATCCTCATATATTACAAGATTATATTATGATATCATAGGAAGAGGATGCCCATCTGTGACTACAAGATAATGATATACATGTTGAGGGCAAAGATGTCCTATATCCATAATATAAGGATAAGACAACTCATATATGTTTATACAATTTTGATATATAAGATAAGGACACTACTTAAGGGTGAGGATAATCTTTTGAGATTTTCTGATATTATTTGTAGAGTATACTAATATTCAAGGGGAGAATATGAGCTGCATAGTAGGAATGTTAAAATATAAGAAAACAATAGTTTATCTTACAACATATAAAGAAAACAAATGGTAAGATAACATAACACACATGTATATGTTTATATTTTCTATTAAATTTATTGGTTTACTTGTATCATGAATTATTTATTTATAAATATTATTATATCTTTTCTATTATAACATTATTTTTATATATTATTATCTTATTGGTTATCTACTAAGCTCTTTAAAGTCTCATTAATATATATAATTATAGATGTAACATCAATTGCACTTAGAGTTGTGGACTTTTATGCTATGGATGTAGATTATGCTTTTTAATTAACATAATGGTTGGTTTATTATGGTTTCTATACTATGTGAATATGAATAGACTTAGCATAATATTTATGATTTATATAGTTTATGTTAGTTTTTGTTGTTAGATTAATTATCTATATGATATTTTATTTATTCTATGTGACAAAGATAGTTTATGAATGGATATTATCTCATTATTAGGTCTCCACTTAGGATATTATATCATAACCTATTCATTTTGATTATGCATAAGTAGATAGTGAAGTGGGGTCCTAATAATAAAAAGTAATAAGAAGAAATCTCTTTATTATTGTAGTAAGATAAATTAATAGTATGTTAGAGGTAAGTATAATATGCTAAACAATACATACATTATGATAGAACAAATGTACAATACATTATGTTGAAAAAAACAAGCTTGAGGGAACATATACAAATGTTTGCTGGTAAGAGTATAATATATTCATTCTATATGCATCATATTTAGGGCGCAACACATGGAATTTTTGGCTATAAAAGTTAAGAAAGGGAATAGCAATTCGGATAGTTGTAGAATAGCTTTGTGTAGTATATGCGATATAATGGTTTCAACATATAATACATTATTAAGAAATGTATGGAACATATAATACATCATGTACAATGTATAATACATTGGTACTTTACTAATAAAAGAAATCAAGAAATGATATCTGGAATTAAGTAATCATAAGAAGTATATAATACATATGTAACATATATGCTAGAAAGAAATATTTAATGATAGATGTCAATGTATGAGTTTTGCAAGAAATTAGATGGAAAAGTGATGGGGGATAGGGAGGAGGAATCTTACTATGGAGACCCCAAATTGAACTTTCCTAGATTTTGGTTCCATGTCATTTGTTTCTTTCTAATTGCTCTTAATATTTTTAAAATATATAAAAATCATTCTTTATCTTTTATAAAATTATAGTAGTAAGAAATATTTAGTTTTTTTGAAATAAAGTATTAGAAGCATCTTTTACAACTGTAATATCTTCTCAATCATAACGTAATTCATTTATTTAAAAAATACATGTAAACACAATATTAATGGATAATAAATCTTTTATATATCACTTTGTTTAAATAATATAATCATAAAAATTACACATCTAATTGAAATTATAGTATTTCCTCAATCATCATATGTTAGCAATCACTCTATCCTTATAATGACATGAAGTGCCTTTTTTGGCCTAAAGTATTATGCTAAAATATGTATGAGTCAATCAACACTAGCCCAGTGGAAAAGAATGTAACTTCATATAAATTAAGTAATTGTTAGGTAATCGTATACATGATCTATATTAAAAAATAACATAAATGAATAAAAGACATGTTTTCTTTATTTTTCTTCAGATTTATTTGAAATCAAATTTTTTGTTTAAGAAATTATATTAATTTCCTTTTAATCTTTTTCATCTTAGGCTCATGAAAGATAATTTATTTTGAATATCCCAACTACATCACTTTGGTTACACACTCATAGGCATATTATTTCAAGTAATCGTATTACTTCTAGAGACAAATTATTTGGATAGAAAACATTTACTTCTAGATGCATGTTATTCTAAATAGCGAGTTGACCTTTATCTCTTCTATTATATCACTTTATTATATTCTTTTAAATTCAATTATATCATTATTTTATTAATCATCTCTTTTTCTTTAATCATATTTAACATGATATATATTTAGCATGTAGCTAATCAAATTATGTGATAAGACAAACATAGCAATATGTTATTATAATAAGCAATGATAAGCATCTCCCATATATCATTTTTCATATATCACTTAAAAAAATAAATATTATCATTCTCAAACAAATCATGTATCAAATTATCATGTCAACATGTTATTATATATCACATATATCAAATATTCTTAATTGGTATTTCTTATATCAAATTAGATATATTAAGAACAAGTCTTTCTTACACCAGTATATTTTATTTCATATATTTTAATCAATAAAATCTCTAACCTATAATACACATTACATCAAACATATACATCATGAACAAGTTTTTCTCATCTTTCAAATGTACGTAGTGGTCTCGCTAAACTTCGATCTTTACTCCATGTCTTGATTACTATAGCACCCAAGAGTTTTTTCTTTGATTTTTTTCATTCTCTTGCACAACTCTCCAAATCTCTTAAAACACCTTTATTTGATCTCATTTTTCTCTATTAACTATGGTTGAGTGTTAGACCTCTCAAATTTTCTAAAAGAGAACTCTTTAAGTTATAGCTATCCCTCGTTTTATAATCATTTTTATTATTTCAATAATTGAGTTTACCTTTTTTATGCACAAAGCTTTCATAAATAATAGAAAACTTAATATCAAAAGTATTGTTATTAATGGTTTATGATGAAAAAACCTAAAATATATGTAATAGTACTCTTGTTCCTTCATAATTTAAATATATAATTAAACAATTTTTAAATTAGAAAGGATATAATATTTTGGATAAATGCATATTAATAATTGATCCCCCTCATCGAATTTCTTTAGAGACTCAATTTATTTTATTAATTTGGTACATCTAGAATTATTAAACTCAATCTATTTCTTGATTAAATTAATCATCTGATAAAAATTATTTTGGGATATAAATAAAGAAGAAGTAATAATATGCATAGATGATTTAAGATATTTTGAAAATTTTTAAGGCTAAGAAAATGCATTAATTTATTTCTTTTAAGTAATTTTTTTGTTTACCTCTTCATCTTGGTCAAATCATTGAGGGTGATTTGAGGGTGCTTTGGGTGGGAAGAGGAGTCAAACAAACTTAGCCATTTGTTGACAATGTAGCTTGTTGTTTGTGTCAGGTAAGTCCCCCAGCTCTTGATTATTCATCTTTGGTTATTTTGCTCTCAAATCTAGTAGCTTTGAGAGAAATTCCTTATGGAAAATCTAAGAGGGAACTGCACTCCTAATAAATCTTTTTAAGGTGTGTAATGGGATGAAAAACATTTCTCCGATAAAAGTAAAGTTTGTAATAATATTGAAAGATGAATAAAAAATTGTATTTGAAGATGATGATGTTACAAAGATGGTTGCCTCTTTAAACTCCACCTTGATGGTAAAATTTTCCCATGGAAGGTCTATTATGGAGATTAATCATTTAAAATTTAATAAAATAAGATTCACTAGTTTATTCTTGGTGGGATTCTTAGATCATAGGCATATCTTCATTGGTTCTCATTGGAAATAAACTATATGCATTACTAGTTGCACAGAGTCTAAAAGATTACAAAGTTTTAAATGCGTGTACTAAAATGGCACCCAAACTTTTAGTTGGATGTTGAAGCATCATAGGCTTTGGTATGAATCTTATTAGAACATCTTCCCATTCATCTTTTAACGAAGTTTTGTATTTGATTACATTGACCATTAGAACTTTAGTCTAGTTTGATGTTGCAAAATCAATTTAAAAAATCATATGTTGCTAGAGTTTGTATAGAGGTAGACTTTGCAAAAGATCTCCCAACTTGCTTTAAAATCTCAAAAAAAATAGGGGAGCAGTAATGCTTTTGGCAAAACATTGTATATGATAAACTACCAAGTTATTATAATGGATGTAGCAAATAAGGGCATTCCTTAAAACAATGTAAATAAAATAAGAATAACAAACCTCCTAATGAAGTAATTGGCAAGACATTGAAGACTAACATCCCTCTTATGATGGACTCTCCATAGATGCAAATAAATGTAGGGATTTAAAGAAACAATAGTCTCAAGCGATTAAGGGAAAATTGACAGGCCAATAATAAGGTGTTGAAATGGCTATGGAAATGTCCCATAGTCTTCAATCTAAAGCAAAAGGCAAATTTAAGAGTTGGATAATACCAACATTGAGGTTTCTTAATAATTCATTGAGGTACAAATCACGGTCTTGGAATGTAGTCGCCTTATTCAATAAATTTTGGATATTACAATATTTAGAGCAAAAAATAGTAAAAATTGGAAAGAATTCTGCCTAATTAGACATCAAAGCTATTCAAAAAATTTCATGTGGCAAAAAGTTCTTCAGATATTAAAAAACATTTATGAGGACCTACAAGAAAGAGCTTTTGGTTCTAACTTAGTTTAATTTAATCAAGAAGGATTCACATTTATTTTTTTTAGAGGAATAAGAATAAAATAAAAACAATAATGAATAAATAAGTAGTCTTAAAAGTACAAAAAAAAGCTCTTGAGCCACTCAAATGGCTAAATACTTAGAGTATTATGTCTAATATCCTTCTTTGGAACATTAGGGGGTAGTAAGAAAAGAAGTTAGTTGCCTCAAAATTTTCATAAAACTTCACAAGATTTCTATAATAGCTTTGATGGAAACCATGAAAAGTAAAAGAAAATTAAAATTTCTTAGGAGAATAGTGTTTCATTTTTGTGAATGCAATTCATTGAATAAAATTTAGTTGCTATAGCAAAAGGAGTTTTCTTGTCATGTTTTATTGAATAAAAGACAATTCATGCATTTGTTAGTACAATACAAAGATTGGAATGCTCATGTGTGTTGGTCTTTTGTTTATGCAAAGTTCCTTTTCATTAATAGGAGTCTATGGAATGATATCATATTAATTGCCAATGCATACAAGATGCCTTAGTTGATTAGTGGTGACATCAATGTAGTCACTTGTTTAGATGAGTACAAAGGTTACTGCACCTCTAAGCATGATGCCATTAGAGAATTTACTGAATGTATCAACTACTGTGCTATTAAAGAGCTTCTTTTTTTCATGAAGTTGCTTCACTTAGTTGGATGTGAGGAAAGGATGATGAGTTTAAAAAAGATTGGGTCGAGTCCTAGTGATTTAGAATTGGCTAAAATTATTTTCCTCTATAGTAATACAATACTTCAATAAAGCTCCATTTAATCATGTGCATTTGCTTCTGCACTTGTTAGAGGAGACATTTTCATCTCTTAGTTTTGGTTTTAGAATTTGTGGACATGCAATTAAGAGTATTTATCTATTTTGTAGAAAAAATTGAAAAATTCTTGTTGTAGGCTTTGGTATTATGCACTGGGATTTAAATTAAAAATGTCTCAAATGCTATCTTAAAGAATGGAAGAAATTGAAGTCCACAATATCTTTGATACATTGCATACTACAGAAGAACATGTCACCCAAAGAGTGAGATCATTTGAATTACTTTATTTGTAGTTGTACCTTTTAAATGCTTAAGAACATCTTCTTTCCTCTCTTAAAACTAAGGAGAAATATTGGCATTAAAAAGTTAGAGTTAGATGGTTAAGAGAAGGTGAAAGAAATATGAAACACTTTCATGCAATTGTTAAGGATAAGAAAATTAAATCAGAAATTTAGAGTAAGGACTCTTTTGGTAACTGGATAGTAGATGAAGAGAAAAAATCTTAGGCAATAATTAAACATTTCTAGCTCCTAATTTTGACTTTTCTTGAGATTGAAAACACTTCTCTTATTAACACAATCCCTCTTAGAATTTTAGAGAATAATCAGAGCTTATTAAAAGAGATGTATCCATGGATAAAATTAAACTTATCATTTTTAAGATGGATGCTCAAAGTGCTCTGAGCCTTGATGGATTTAATAAGATCTTTTTTAGACACTGTTGGGACCTAATTACTCATGATGTATAGATACACCAAAGGATTTTCTTGCAAGCTCTCTAATTCCAAGAGAAATTTTCAATGCTAATTTAGTTCTAATTCCAAAAAATGAGAATCTAAAATGTTTAGTTAGTTTAGACCTATGTGCTTATGTAATTTTGTTGAGAAATATTTTCTAAATTATTGTTTACTAGATTACAAAAATTTCTTGTATCCTTAATACCACATAAACAATCAGCATTTGTGAAGAATAGAGACATCATCAAGAAAATTCTGCTTGCACAAGAATTAGTTAATGGTATAAACATAAAAGTTAGATATAACAGTTGCATAGTCAAACTTGATATTAGAAGTGCATAGATAACTCATTTTTGGGATTTTTTAAGAAAAGTTCTAAGTTCAACTTTTTGGCTAGATTCATTATAATCATGAACATCCTTAACAACAATAGGTTTTCCATCATAATAAATGGAAAATGTAATTGGTCTTGCTAGTGTGCTTGTGTTCTCAAGCAAGGTAATCCTCTATCCCATCCTTTATTGGTCATAAGCAAGGTAATCCTCTATTACCTCTTATATTCATTCTATTTGTTAAAGTCTTTAGTTGTGGATTGAACTAGCTTCTTAATTAAGGAAAAATTCTAGATTATGTATTCCCTAGAGGTAGTAGGAATGTATCATAATTGAGCTTCATAGATGACTTTATTATGTTCACCAGGGGATATAAGAAATCTATTACAAACTTAAAGAGATTTCTTTTGAATCTTCAAGGTATTTCAAGCCTACAAATCAATCCTAAAAAGAGTTCTTTCATATGCAATATAGAAAATTCAAATTGAGCAAAGCAAAAATTCTTAGTAAGATCTTAGATTTCAAGAAGAGTAATTTCTCTATAAACCATCTTTAAAGCACTCTAATCAAGGGTAAGAAAAATATAATGCATTTTCAATTGATACCAAAAATTTAAGGAGGGTGGCTATGAAACTTTTACAGCTAGATCTCAATTAAGTTTTGATACCAAAAATTTGATAGAGGATGAGTAGGGGAAACTCCTATAGTGGGTTTGAGATGGAGTGTGATAATGATAAGGATAATAGTGATAATAAAGATAAATATTAATCACAACTCAAATATCTTTAAGAAACTTTTACTATTAGATTTCAACTAAACTTTAATACCAAAATTTGATAGAGTATGAGTAGAAGGAACACTTATAATGGAATTTAAGATGAAAAGTGACAATGATAAGGGCGATAATGATAATGAAGATAAATCTGAATCACAAGTCATATATCTTTTTAGATCACAACCCAGAGTACCAAGATCACAACATAAGTTTTTGTATGCATGCATTATAAAAGAAATCTTAGTTTCAATATTCAATGCTAAGCAAACTAATGTCACTCCTTTTTCATTGACTAACAAGGCTTTAAAAAGGTTATAACATTTAACATAGACTCAAAAGTAAAATAAAAACTATCCCTTATAATTAAATAATAAATTATATGAAAATATATAAAAATAATAAAAACTATTAAATACCTTATAAATGATTATATCCCATAATAAATTTAAAATATAGTAAAGTAAATAAAAGATAAATAAGATAATATACTCTTTTATGAATATATAATATTCAACTCTTATTACCTTATAGAAAATGTATAGTATGTTAGAGAATATATAATATGTTGTAATCGAAGATATACACCAACTCAGTGAACCTTATGTGTATCTTTCTTCTTGAATTGACTTAACCTTAATGTATTGTATATCGTGACTAACATATAGTATGTTAACTTTCTAGAAATTTAAACACACAATTTTAATAAATTTTTTTCTCTAATTTAATTCCCAACTTAAATCATACAACCTCACTTATAATGACTTCAATAACAAAAAAACCTCTTAAACTTATGTATAAACCTATTAGTTTAATAAAAGGAACAAAATTCAGTTCTTATCTCCTTAACTGGCTTACTCTTCTCTATTTTCTCCCTTCATAATAGCTTCTTCTTGCTTTATTATTGTTATAAGAGCTTCTTACTTCTCCTTACTCCTAAATTTCCTCTAACAACAACCCATTCTATTCTTTCATTACAACTAGTAACTCCTTTTCCTTCCTTTAGGTTCTCCTCTCTTCTTCTCCAATTTCCTTACCATTTCTTCCTACTCTCACTAATTTCCTTAATACATTACTCTCTCTATGAAACTTATTACTCTATATTCTTATCTTGATTGAAGTGGTAGGATTAGATTAACAAATTATTAATTTTCTCTTAACAATTCTCAAAATAATATTTATGTCTTTCATTTCAAAAATTTGTAACTATTTAACTAGACCTCCAAAATTTATAAAAACTTATCACTTTTAGATTCCTCTTAAAGATCTCTTTTCAATGTTATGCTCAAATAGAATTTTTGACTTTTTTTTACATGTGACATGCTTTCTACTAAAACATTAAAAAACATCTAAATTAACTTAATTTTAATATTTATAACATCTTATATAAAGCTAAATTTTAGATTGTTACAATTTTACCACTTAATAAAAATTCATCTTAAAATTTGAAGAAGCTTTAGATACTTCTATATCATATTTGATTCAACTTCTTCGGTAGTTTTCCTTTTAGTTTGACTTAACATAGTACGTTAACTATTGATATCACATTATTTTTTTAATATTTTTTCATTCCTATCAAAGATTTGCACTTGAATCTCTATATAAGTTAAATATGGTTGAATTTAAATATCTTGAAAACAAGTGAAAGATCTAAAATATATCTTCATGAAGCATGAAACACATTGTGAATTTTAGATAACTATGGTGATAAAAATTTTTTATATGCTACTTGTCTAACTTCTTCCAAACTTTAAAATAAACCAATGTATTAAAGATTCAATTTTTTTAGTTTTCTAAATCTTGTCATGTCACTTGTTGAATTCACTTTTATAAATACATGTTTTTTGAAATTCCACTAGTCAGTACTTCACATCAAAGTATTTCTTCTTTCTATCTTAAGCTATTTTCAATCTATCTCAAATAATTCTTAATGTATATGTAAGCATCTAAATAAAATTAGAACCTATTATATTTCTTTTTTTTGCCTTCAATTTAACATATAGGTGATTGGCATTAATTCTATGTAGAGCTCTGTATCCATTCTAATACTAGACTATATAAAATAAGCCAAATAATGGTAAGTTATTTTTATTATTACCATCAAAATCTAAATAAATTTGATTAGGAGATCACTTACATTAAACAAAATCAAGGTAGGAGATAAATCGATGAAAAACAACGATATAGCACAAAGTAACAAAATCATGTGTTGGGTTATGCATGGAGATTCGTTGTAGGCATACCAAAGCACATGCCACAATGTGTTGATTAAGTGCCACATGTGAAGACATGGATGTTCCTTCAGAAGATCTAGAACCAAAGAAAGAAATGCTAAAAAAAGAGAAAAGGAAAAAAGTTATGCTAATGAAAGCTTGACGCGAGAACACCTTTTAGACAAATCACATAACCTCAACAGATGTTTTAAGGATTTAATAGTTCTTTCTATCTAATCTTATGAGGATAAAACATTGTACTAAATTCCTAATTTATCTTAAATGCTAAATGATCACTTTTCCAAAAAGGTGAGATGAACTTTTGATCTTTATCTAAAACAATTTCCTTTAGTGTGTCATATAATTTAACAATTTGATTCATGTAAACCTTTGTTATTCTTTTAGCTAATTGTGTTGTCTTTATTACTTAAAATTGAGTTGAATTTATTAATTTATCCAATATTATCAATATATAACTATCTTCAAGTTATTTGAGTAATCGTATAATAAGAACTATAACAATCTCTTCTTATTTTTACTCAATAATGTGTAAAGACTATAATAACCCCACTTAATATGTGTTTCTCATTTTTTACTTATTTAAAAATCAAAGACCTTTTTACCCAATTTGATATATCCATTTTAATCTTCATCAACAACATCTATATTTTAATTTTTGGTGTATTTTATTCCCTTTAGGGAGAATAGCTGTTAGTTTTAGCTTCTCTTAGTATACCTTGTCCAGAAATCCAAAAGCTCTATTTTGATCTTGTTTAAAATCTAAATCCCAACCTTTTTTAATTTTTTTGAATTAACTTCTATAATTTTAAATCTTTTACTTGACTTTCTTGGCATATGCTAACCAAATTTTGTTGATTTGATAGTTGAGAATATTGTACTTCTTTGAATAATAGCTTCTAATTATAATTTATTCATCTCAAAGATTATTTGTTTCCCTTCCACTAAAATTGAATACTATTAAATTTAACATTTTTTCTTAAAAAACTCAAATCATATTAGCATTTCCTTGATGATAAATAATTTTCAAATCATAATATTTATTAAATTTTGACTATATTGTTTACTTTAAATTTATTTTATCCTAATTGAAAACATATTTCAACCTTTAAAATTCAATAAAGATTTACATTTTACTCCATGAAAGTAATATCTCAAAATTTTTAAACCAAATACTATTGTTTCTAATTACAAGTCATGAATAGGAAATCATTTTATGAGGTTTCAATTGTCTAGATACACAAGTAATAACCTTTTTAAATTATATCAATATACAACCTATCCTTTGCAAAAGATGCATCATTATATACTTGATATCTCTTTATTCCTTATGTTAATGCCCTTATTGGAGCTAAAGTAAATTTATCTTTTAGTAATTGAAAAATATTTTCACAGTATGAATTCCAAGCAAATTAGCTACTTTTATAGTCAATGAACTTAATGACAAAGCTATTTTTGAAACTCATTTTACAAACTTATTATACTCACTTACCATTCTCATAAAATTTCATCTCTCTAATACTAATGTTGTCTTAGTGAATTAAACATCATAAAAATCTTTTGAAGATCTATTAATATTCGTTTAACACTAACTACATGACCTAATAACACTACTTTGATAACCAAACTTTATATTTAGAGAATTTGATATATAATTGACATTCTCTTTATATTTTTGATATTGTATGTAAATAAAAATAAATTAAGATATTATCCATAAATATTATAATAAACTAATCCAGATATTGTTTTAAAACTTTAATAGTTAATTCCCTAAATGTGTTAAGAGCATTTTTTTTCAATCCAAAACTAACACTAGAAACTCATAATAGTGATGTCATATATAGAAAGCAATTTTAGACACATCTTTTTTTCTTTATTCTTAGTTGATAATAATGTGATCTTAGATAAGTTTTTAATAAAATATAACAATTACTTGAAGGGATCAAATAAATCATTATTCTTGACAAATAATACTTATTATTAATGATAACCTTATTAATTTCTTTATAATCAATGCACATCCTTAGGTTATCATCTTTCTTTTTTATTAATAAAATAAATACTCCTCTTGGTGATCCATTGGGTTTGCTATATCTTTTATCTATTTGTTTCTTGAATTTTCACATTAATTTTTATAGTTTTATTAGTGTCATCCTATATAAAGTTTTTAAAATTAGCTCAACTCTTGGAACTAATAAGATTTCAAATTTTATTTTTCTTTTTGGAGGAAATCTTGGTCAATGTTTTAGAAATATATCCAAACATCCATAAGCTACAGCTACGTTTGTTTTCAAAAAATGTTCTTATCATTAGTTACAATAAATACCAACAACCTCACATTTTTTTCTTAACAATTTTTGTGCTCTCAGTATAGAAAAAATAGAGATTCTTTTTCCATTATCAAAGCAAAAAAAACTTCCTCCCCTTATCATTTTGATATGTATTCTTTTCTCTTAACAACTAATTTTGACTTGATAGTAAGATAACTAATCAATACCCAATATGAGGTCAAACTTTTCTTTAAGGATATCAATAACATGGAGAGTTTTCTTCCTTTAGTCTCTATCTCCTCAATATATTTTTAATCTAATATTGAGAAATTATTCTAATGCCTAATTCAAATTCAACTTGTTTATTTTGTATGAGTAAATAAAAGAACGTGAAGCTCCATAATCAAATAAAATAATAACTAGTAAATTTTGTAAATAATACATGGTTATAGTTATATCTATAGATTAAGAAGCATCCTATTAAGTAATAGAATAGATTTTGGCTTGACCTCCTCTTCTAGTAGTGTTATCTCTACCAAAACCACTTAATAATAAAAAAACAACTCTTTTACCTCTTATTGAGGCTTCTCTATTATGCTTAGAAATACACTAAATGATTTTAATTCCAAACCTATACTAGACACATATGTGATTATTTTAAACAATAGTGATAAAACTATTATTGATTAAACCAACTAAATAATATATTAATAGATACATATCCATATAAGAAGAGATAATATCTAACTATAATGTGTAGAGTACTAATAACTAATATAACCATATCAACACATGTAAAACATAGGGCCAATAACTAAAAACACATATAGCCATGTAGTACTCTACCTACTAAACCATCTAATGAGCATGTGCTAATCCATAGTCTAAAAACCTCCATCTCAATGTGTAGTGGAAATTCTACCTATGATATAAATTTGATGAGATGATATGAATAATTAACAAAAATATATCAATAATACTCACATAATATAATAATAATAAAAGTTTAATAATAATAAAATAAAATATATATAAATATATATTCTTTAAAAAAAGAACTATTAATAAGACTAAATCCAAAGCAAAGCTAAAACCACAATTCTTTTAAATACCAGAGATAAAAATTTTATTAATTAAATCATCTAAATAAAAAATCCATAGATACACATTCATAATGTAAGGGATCATATCCAACTATAAAATATAGAGTACTAACAATTAGTATAGATATATTAGCACATATAAAACATAAAGCCATCAACAAATAACATATTAACCACATGATACTCTACACATTAAACTATCTAATAAGAATGATCCTCATTAATAATCTCAAAATCTTCATCTTTGTGTAGTGAAAATGTTGCCTATGATGTAAATATGAATGAGACAATATAGAGCTTAGTAGATAAATAAATAAGATAATAAGAATAACAAAATAAAATAAAAATTTTCATATTATCTTTTATTTTCTTAAGGGCTTATTTCCCTTTTGGCTATTATTATCTATATCCAATAATATTTGTATCCATATTTAATGATCTTTACCAACCCATAGATATAGATAAAGTCGACATCTATCCATAAAGGATGACCTCCATACCTATACTTAATGAACCTACACAATATATGAGTGACTATAAATCATCAATTAAGATATGGCCTTTAGACATATACCTAATCATCTTATACATAGTATTAGTGACTATCTAATGAGGTCATACCATAGTCGTGATGTATCCAATAAGTTATGACCTCCTAACCACTAATGATATAAAAAAAAATATCAATATCAGTTAAGGATATTATCTTAGAAAAATCCAATTTTTTTGTGATTACATTCCACAAGTTATTGATGTAAGATAGGCTATATTAATTAGTAGAACTAAGTTGATTTAATAGAATGTATAGTGTTGCTCTTATTTATTTTATATTTTAAATTAATTTTAAGTTTTAATTAGTCATTTATAAGGCTTCTAAAAGTTTTTAATTATTTTTTACATATGTTTATATTATTTTACTATTTTATTAAGAATGTTATTTTTGTCTTTTTCTTTGAGTCTAATTTAGTATTGTAATCTACTTAAAACTTTACTACTGAATAAAAAAAAGAAGAATATTGATTTGTTTTGCATTTATTAAAACTATGGTTTCCTTTATCGTGTATGCATGCATGCATATTCATAAGTTATGATCTAAGTTTTATTAGATTGTAATTTGAAGATATCTTAATTATGATTTGAATTTACCTCCACTATTGTCGCCATTTTCTTCCTTAGATATCACTACTAAATTCACTCTTACCCATTCTCTATTAGTTATACTTGCATATATGCTACATCATTAAACCTATATAATATATTATTTCTTTTCCAATATAATTAATTTCCATTTCATATGCATGATCTTATGCATATGCATTTATTAACAAGTAATCCAATTATATAAAAACTCTCATGAAATCTAAAATTTCTTGCTAATGAAATCCCAAAATGATAAATAATAAGTAAAAACCTCATAATTACAAAATATAACGTTTTGATTTACTAGTATATTTATACTATCATTACAAGATTTACTTTCCTAAATCAGAGATGACAATGTCTTTTCAAAAATTCTTTTCTTCTTGATTTCATAGAATATCATGCATGCACCTAAATTACTATATATACTTTTCAAAATGAATATCATACATTTCTTATGTTTATTTAACCAAAAATAACATTCTTCTCTTTTTTATAGTGTTGAAATACTTCATTATATTTTTATTGAATTGTATGTTCTATACAAAATCTTAACACCATATCATATATTTAGTCAACTTTACTTTTCACCCTCCTACCTTAATCATTATTTTCTTCCAACCTAACATATTGTTTAATACACATTGTATTATACATTTAATATAAAATTACCTTGGCTTTATTAATTTTCAACCAAACATATCATACAATGAACCCATCATATTGTACATTCCTTTTAACACATTGATCACATACCAACTATACTTTACTCATACTTACTTTCACTATTTGATATACCTTACATTAGGTTCTATGTATGGGGTGTACAAATCAAATACATTATACATTACTTCAACTGGACATTACTCAAACCTTACCTCCTTATAAGTACCATATTGTACATTGGGCAGTTGTATTTAACATCTAGCTTGGAACACTATATATGCTGGCTTCAATGGACATCACACAATTGACCTTTTTGAACCAACTTAACCTTTAATGTATCATATTTTGGTTTAACATAGAGTACATTCCCTTTTATATGTAAATAAGAATACTAAAATACTCTAAGTTTTCTTCTCAATTCCACTTCCAACTCACTCAAATTTTGAAGATAACCTTTGTAATACTTACAAGAGCTAAACCTCTTGCAATTTCTAAGACATAACTAATTTAATCATTAAAAGAAATCTAAATTCATCTTACCTCTTTATCCACTCAACTCTTTTATTTGTTATTCCCACTATTGTATCTTTTAGAGTAGCTTCTTCCTCTCCTTAATTCTTACCCTTCTCTTTAAGCTATAACAGTTTATCCTTTCTTTCCTTTTTGTATTCTCAAGCTTCCCTTGGGTTTGGAACAACTTTTCTAGTCCTTTTCTCTTTCCCCTTCTTCTCTTTTCTCCTAATTTCCTTTCTCATTAGTTTTTCTTCTTCCCTTAATTCAATAAATTGCTTGTCACTTTTTCAACAAAAATTCAAATTAAACTTATCCTAATTAAGGCGATATACTTAATCTAAAAAATTACTACTTTAGCCTCAATAACTCCCATAATTACCTTTATATCTTTATCTTTAAAAAAAGTACAACTAATTATTTAGATATACAAAAAATGACAACTATTAGATTCTGCTTAATGAGCTCTTAACAATGGTATGCTTAAATTAAATTTCTAGCTTTATTCAATAATACAAAACATTTCTCAATATAAAATTAAAAGAATAATATTTTAACCAATAAACATGACATTTCAAAAAATCAACTTCGTTTCATTACAATATCCATATTTATAATCACATTAACTCAATCTCAAGATTTAACTCAATCTCAAGATTTACAATGTTGTATACGAAGTAAAATTTTGGAATGTTAAACATTTGGTCCAAAGCATGATTTGTTGCTACTTAGACATCTTGAGATCTAAACCTATTGAAACTAGTCTATCATAGTTAATAATGCTGGAACCATTGAGACAACTACACTTTGCTACAAATCCTCTGAATCTCTAAGGTTCAAGCTTTCTTTTCGCAACATCCCTTGTTAATTCCAAAACATTTTGTTCTATTTATATTGTTCTTGTGTTCTTTACTAATTCAATACAATTGGTGTTCCTTATTGTCATTAATATAACTTTGATAAATTATAAAACATATGACACCTTTTCTCTTTTGGAGTTGCTCAAGTTGGCACATATTTAGCTAATAGTGAAATTTTATGTTCATATGCAATTGCAATCATTCCTCTTTATATCAAACAATTTAATTTATCTCATATTTTTTTCCAATAAACATAGAAATGAATCATCTCTCAAATTCCTCATTAAAATTTTCCAAAAATATTTCCTAAACAAAACTTATCATGAAATTGGTTCTTTGTTGAGACCTCCACCACAAACTTAGTACATCTTTTAGTATCATTATTTCCAAATCGTCTCTTTTATCTTTTGGTTAGAACATTCCATAAAGCATTTTGACCATTTACTCTAACTAGTTTTTTTGCTACCATAGGATCATCCTCTACAAAGAAGACTAGATGCATCCTCTCAAATTGATCCACTGCTCTATTCATCTATGACTTTATATCTTGGCCAATAGTTCCATTACATTCTTTTGTTAGGTGCCATATTACCTTGAGAAAACCTTTTTATGTACTTCCAAGCTTCTTTCTTATCATTATCATCTAGTTAAAGTGTAGAAGAGACCTTTAGGAAGCTGAAGTCTTAAATAATTTGCGATTCTCTTCAAATAATATTGGGTGAGACCTTCAACAATTTAATTTAGATCTACTATGTTCTTTGCTTAGCTTTTTGTTTTCTCACTGAAGTTTATTACAGTTGCTGAAAATATTATTGAAAATTTATTTTTTTTGGCATGCATAAACTCTAGATTATGACATAAAAGAAGGGTGTTCTAGCATGGAATCTCCCATCAAAATTTGGGTCAAATCCAATTGTTTGTGATGTGAAATCCATGTATCTTTTCGTTGTTGAGGCAAAACATCATATCTAGTAAAGTCACAACAAGATCACAAATTCTAGTGCACATTAGACATGGTAGTGGGTCCATATCCTTAATACCCTTATAGACTTTAGTAGCTTGTTTTCTATGATAATACAATGGTGGAAAAAATATATCCCTTCAATCACAAAAGAGATCTTTTAATCATTTTGTAAGATATATTTTTAGCTCTCTTTATATAACATGTACTTGTTAATTGTTGGGTGCTTCATCTAGAAAGCATACCATATGTCAGAAAATTGTTTATTACTCATAATAAAATAACTCATTCTTAAAAATATGTTGTCTATGTATGTCCCATGTACTAATACTTCAACTTCAAAATATTTTCCATTCATCAATTAGATAATGTAAGAATGAGTTTAAAATATGATTTATTAAAATATAATCTGTCTATAAGAAATTTTATTTTAAGCTCTTAAAACAAAAAATGAGACATGAAATAATAAAAAAGGCTAAGAAAATATGAAAGAGAGAGAAAATACAAAGCTTAAGAATAAAATTCAATGAAATATTTTATTTCATCTTTCTTTTATTCTTTAAGGCAAGCTTTGTTTTGCATATCTTTTTTTCTCCTCTTTGAAGGGAGGTTCACAAACGTATTTATAGTGAAATAAGAAAATGTATTTTGGTTATTTAACATTTATTTGTCAATTTTTTTCCCAAATGACTTGCTACGAGATTCTCTAATCCACCTATCACACACATGCAACTTAGTGGGTGATTCTTGTGGTACTTACTACTTGTGTGGTTAATAGTTGGTGGTTGGTGACACAAGCCATGACAACTGCATAGGTACTTGCACTCATTTGAGCTTTGTCATTTTTAATGATGTTTTATTATAGTTCCAATAAATTATTAAACCATTTCTTGTTGAGAAAATCTAAGAAGAAAATGACTTTGCTTGAAAGAAATTTGCAAAAAATCACTATGACATGTAATGAAGTAATGCTTGTGAATACAGGACCACATGACAAGTATGACATAGGAAAATGATCATTATAATAGGTCGATTAAGGCTAAGCGAGTGTGGGAGGAACTGTTCATGTGTGTGGTACTATGCATGAAGTTGATTAGGCATCCATAGCAATAGGAATCTAGCAAAAGTGCATGCATGCAACAAATTAGTAGCACAATTATAACATCCCAAAACTAGTGCCATTTATTTAAAAAATTAATTTTGAGATTTGAAGATTTTCATGTACCTGAAACAAAGATTAATAATACTTCTAGTGCAGTTGAAGCTTTAAAAAGGGTGGAGAAAAATACAAATACTATGAAAAATAAATAAATACAATAATTGATTATTTCATGAGTTTTAGAATTTTAATGAATTATTAAAGTTTATCTAAAAGGTTTACATCAAAAGAAGGAACTGTAACTCCTAAAAGGAAGGAGGCAAAGTTAAAAATAAGACAACAAATTATTATGGAACTTATTAGTTACAAATCTATGAAAATATGTAGTAGATGGATCATAATATGAATGATTGAGTTTTTTAGGAATTAAATAGTAAATTTCTTATAGTTATAAAAGTCCCAAAATTATTTAATTTATTATATCAACTTGAGAAATTAAATTTTACCTAGACATAGAGTATAAAAAAATTTATATGAAAAAATTCTCTTGGTATAAAAAGGAAGTGCTAAGAAGGCCTAAGAATTAAAAAGAAGAAATAAGAGAATAAGTAATATAAATATTTTTGGATTTAAAATGCTATTAAAAATACAAAATGATGCCTAAAAAATATTAATTGTCCAATAGGCACAACTCATTAAGAGGAAATAAAAAAAATTTGTCAACAGAGTTTTGGAGATCATTTTAATAAAAAAGTTTAGAAAATATTAAAGTTTTAGAGTTTGAATTAATTAAAATTTTATTTTTCTAAAACCTAAATTTCTAAAGACCTAATGGAAAAAATAGTCCAGAAAACCAAGCGGTAGAGGCTTCAATCAATGGGGAAACTACTATAAATCAAGGGTAGGAGGCATCTATTGGAGCTAGTGCAACAATATGGAGGATTTGAGGAGTCGTATGAGAGTAAAAGGCATTGCAAATAAGAAAGGACTTGATGAGTCATTTAAAAGGAGGATTTGAGGAGTCATATAAGAGGAAAAGGCATTCAAAGAGGAAAGATCTTGATGAGTCATTTAAAAGGGGAACTCAGCAGTTATGTGATGATTTTACAAACAAAGTGGGAGGAAGAGCAAAATAGGTGAAGGAAATTGAGAAAGGGGTTTGGCAAAATTTCATAGTGCAATTCTATATGAAAGAGAAGAATTCAGAGTTCATGAAGAGCAATTTCATGGACAAGTTCAACTATTAACATAAATATTATAATTGATATTTAAAGCTTAGCATTCCAATATATCTTATATGAAAATAATTAATATACTGATGCCTAAAATCTAGAGATTTAGGTATTGAAAACATGAAAAAGTTGATTGCATGATGATTCTATAAGTGTTTTACAAGTTCAGCATTTTAGCGATTAGGGATTATTGGTTACCTACATAATTTCACATGCTTTAAATATTTGTTATACTACTAGTAATGGCATGTTAGTAGAAAAGAATTATGTAAATCATTTGGTTTTATGGTGATGTTTGGATTCAAATCATATTTATGTACATCTAGATCTTGGTTGAGAATGTTATGTTTTATTTCTCATGCTCATCATTGGAAATTTAACTTGTGAATATAAATTAGTATTATATGACATGAACATTAGATTGAAGAATGCAAACAAAATAGAAAGGGAATTTAATATAGGTTTCCTTAAAAGGAAAATTTAATTCACTTAATGGAGTCAAGAAAAAGTATTTCTGAGGTAGGAAGGGCCTCATGAGAATGCGTCATATACTTTAGTTATTATCACATAAATAAGAAATTAAATCTTATGAAATTTTTTTAACCAAAGTGCATCTTATTACCAAATCATAAGGTGTCCCTCAAGGGTGTATTTTATGGTATAGTGGGTGAAATCAATGTAATAATAATAATTTGTATACTTAAAAGACAAGGGTGTATACATAAAAGATAAGGGACCAGTGATAGCAAAGATAAAGAGAAAAAAATAATTGGGAATTATAAATGCACAAAGGGATAATATGTATTGCATTGGGACATATAAAGGAAGCATTTTATTTCCATGCTTATCTATTTGATTAGTTTATTACGTTATACATATTATGATGTGCTGCTTTACTCATCATACAACATTACCCTAAGTGTCATGTTTTATATGTATGTTAAATACTTTTTGCTTATTAAGTTAATGCCAATTGACCTAATTTTTTCTTGGCATTATATTTATAAGTAAAACATGAAGCACATCATGAGACTTTAAGAGATAAGTGTAGTAGAGGATGACATAGTCTTGGGAATTTCTATTTATTATTTTTCTAGAAATCATGTATTATGGTTTTTATCATAAAATTAAGCTATTATGTTAACTAATCCAACTTAGACATGTACAATATATTTACTTCATTCTATATGAAAAGTACTAAAGCTTTGGATAAATTTTGGTGTAAAATGCTGTAATTTTGTTATAAAATAGAAATGGTTTTGTTTCTTTCCAAAAAGAAAAAGATGTTTTACAACATAAGGGTTATTTTGTTATAGATGTATAAAGATACTATGCTTTTCTACTCTTAAATAAATAAATGTATCATGAGATAATGGAAAAAGGAATTTTTTTAGTAGCAATTCTAGATTTCTTGTCTAAATTTTTAAGTGAAGAAATTTGGGATGCTACTATAGCAAACCAACATGCACATCTAGATGCTAACACACAGAACTAAGAATGTGACAAAATGACATGATAAATAGATGAGTGTATGTAGAAGACTACGTGTGTTGTAGATAACCACGCTAAATTAGGTGCTACAAAACCTCATATGCACAACAGATGGAAAGCATAACAGACCAATATGAACTATGTATGCAGTTGATTGTACTCACACAAATCTATATGTGTAGTAGACCATGCTAGTAAATTGCACAATGCTTTCATGCACACACCTACTTGTGCACACTAGGTGCGACACTCGCCACTACTATCAACACTTGAGTCATATGTTTAGTAGGTGCCACATGCACCACCTACCATACTGTAGTTGTAATAGCCTTACTTTTTCTTTATTTTATTTTTTTGTTTTGTTGAAAGAGCTCTTTGAGATGAGTCTAATGATGTTTAGTTTGTAATTTTCAGAACTCTAATGAATTAATTATGAATTTTTAAAGATTTGGGATAGATTTGTAATATTGAGGATATATTTGTAATTTTTTAAATGTTGGCATAGTTTAATTCATGTTGGCAGAAGGTATATTTGTAAATTTAAAGTTGTTGGCTGCGCTAGGTATATATGCAATTTTGGGAATTTCGGCGCAGGTTTATTTCTCTGAGCAGAGGATATTTGTATAAATAAAAAGTTGGGAAGGGGTGTTATGCAAAAATGGGGTTCATGGCAAGTTGGTTCCGACCGCGTTATAAAAGCTGAAGCAGGGTGCGTTTTGAAAAGCATTTCTGCAAAGAACACCGACTGCGGGGAGGTTGTTGGAGTGCGAGGGCTAGATTTCCTACGACTGTCGTTGTGCTCAGCTAGGTTCCGACACACTACAGTAACCGCGGGAGGATTTCTGTAAGGTAAGAAATAATTTCTTTATCATCGGGGTTGCGTAAATCTTTTCGGTGAGTGGCAGAGACCGAGAGCACAGAAGCCGAGCTGGACTCGATCGATTCAGCACGTGAAACCACTGATCCAGCGCCGACAAAAGGTTTTGATTTTGTCGAACGCACAAGAGAAGAATAGGAACCTATTCAGTTGGACCGGGTTTTCATTGCTGAACTGGGCGCACCAGGCACGGGCGGTTCAGTGCCGCGGAAGAATTTTAAGGGATTTTGGGATTATTTTAGCTGTTTGGGAAAGATTTTAGAAAGCAGAATTTTAAATGTTTGGGAACATTTTTTAGAAAGAAATTTTTGGTGAATAAATATATTTTAAATTGATTATGTTTACATTTATGGGCTTGTAGGACATCAAGAAGAATAAAAAGTGGGTAAGAAAATTTAGTACAGCAAATCGAGGTAGATAAATTCCTAACCCTGTGATGTAACATAATATTATATGTTTTTACATGCTTTTCTTACTGTTATAGTATTTTGATTGTTGCATATGTTGTTTATGGCATAAAAAGGAAGAAACACTATGGTATGGATTACTTATACATTTGCATGAAAACTAAAAAGGAAAAAATAACATGGTATGATAATGAAATAAAAATGAATGAATAATATGGAAAGAAAGGTCTTTTGATATGGCATAATTGTTTGGAATTATGATTGGAAATGATAGTAAAAATGGATTCTCAGATAACATTATCCTCACCATTAGGCCCAGCAGGTGTTGCAGGGTATCGATCTTCGGATCAGATATCTGCCTAGTGTCTACACCAGGCCCAACGTGTCGCAGGGTATCGATCTTCGAATCAGATATCTTTCTGGTATTATGTGCTATGACTCTATGATGATTTACACCATGCACAGCATGTGTTGCAGGGTATGGTACCACACCTTCCTTGTGGCACTAGGCCCAGCATGTGTTACAGGGTATCGATCTTCGAATTAGATATCTGCCTAGTGTTATGTGTTTGGTTGGATGCCGGTTGGAGGTCATTTTATTGATGATGATTGGATATAGAGGATAATGCGTCAAAGGGAATTGGGCTCGATAATAACACACTATATAAGGAACTGGCATTTCTTTTGTGGCTTTTCATTTGGCATTATATATGACATCTGGTATGGTTTTATCTTTATTCATATGATCCATCTTTATTATTCATAGTAATTTGATATCTCTTTTTCATAATTGATTAGATATTGTGATTTATCTATTGAGATATGTAAAATCTCATTTAGTGCTTACATTACAGGTCATGAAACCACTACACTGAGAGATGGGAATGATGCTATTATAGAAGAGTCATTTTCAAGAGATTTGTGAGAGATAAAAAGTTTTAGTGTGATTAAATGTTTAAAAATATGCCTTTATAGATATATATACTTTGGATTTTCGAGTTGGTGTTTGTCTCACCGTCGAGTCCCCAACTTGGGTTTGTTTCTTTGTCCTCACTTGATGTTGCATCTCGTGACTCTGATGATAATTTTGTGATCTAATGGTACTATTTTAGGTAGGGGCTTGATAAGGTGGTATCAGAGCTTTGGTTCAAGAATAGATGGGAAATAGGAGTGAGGACACCAACACAGCATATGCATTTGCATCTTTAGTGTTACTTCTTGCTTAGACATTAGTTGTCAAATAACTTTTGTGGTTTTATAGGATTGCAATAAACTCCAGACATGGAAAGATCTGTATTTGAAAGTATAGAGAAGGATAAAGTAAGAGAGCAGCAAGGAGATACACAACAAGAATTAGCACAAACCCTAGTTTCTTTGTTGCGAACCATTGGAAGTACTAGTAGCCACAAAGGAGAGGCATCTATCGATCTGGTGGTTGATCAATTTCAATAGATGCATCCCCCTTCTTTTGCTGGGGAAGAGGATCCCATGATTGCTAAAAATTTGCTGGAACAATTGAATATTATCTTTGAAGGGATATCTTGCTCAGATGACAGAAAATGGCCTTGACAACTTTGGTACTCAAAGATACTACCAGATTATGGTGGAGTTCTTGACATCGGCTTCGATTTTCTAGTCGACCAATGAAAGATATTTCTTGGGAAGACTTCACAAAAGAATTTGAGCAATGGTACATGCCTCTATCAATCAAAGCCAAAATGAGGGAGGAATTAAATAATCTTAGGCAAGAAAATCTATCAGTTACTACATATGAAATCAAATTCTCCCACCTAGCTAAATATGTGCCCCAATTAGTAACACTTGAAGAACAATGGTGTTACATGTTTCGACGAGGCCTACGGGACGAATTTCAGGCAGCTCTAGTAGCAGTTAGAACAACAAACTATGTAGAGTTACTAGAGCATGCCCGTACGATTGAGCTGGAACTCAGTTTGCTAGCAGCAAGCAAAGAAGAAGAGAAGAAAAGATTTGATCATCTAAAGTCTAAATTCAGATTTACAGGAAAAATAGGTAGTTCTAGTTTTTCAAGTGAAGAAACTTTTCCTCATTCAAGATCTAATAGTTCAAACCATATGAACCGAGCACTAGCAGAGCTAGTCGGAGTTCAGATGGAACGAGTAGATGTGGGAAATGTGGAAGATGGCATAGAGAAGAATGTAGATCAGAGTCTATCCGACCAATCAGATGCTACCAATGCCAAGAGCCAGGGCATATTGCCCAGAATTGTCCAACATTTATAGAATTTAAGCTTGTCAGTGCTTCAACTAGTGGAGTTAGAGAGGATACAAGTCAAGGTAGAGGCCGCAGATCTACAACAACGTCAGGTGCTACAGTCAGAGGTGGAGCGACTGGAAGGGGAGGTCAGGCGCGTGTTTATTCGATCACTCAGCAAGATGCCATACACTTTACTGATGTTATTGTAGGTATGCTCATGTTACACAAATTTCTTTTTTCTGTACTCTTTGATTATAGAGCCTCACATTTTATATATATATATATCCACTAATGCACTCTACTGACGTCATTATATAGGTATGCTAATGTTTCATAACTTACCTATTTTTATACTCTTTGATTGTGGAGCCTCACATTCTTTTATATCCACTAATACATCAAGGCAAATAAATATCTTATTTCACTCCATGAAAGATCTACTAGTAGTAAAAATGCTAGATGGAAACAGTATCAGTGTAGACAAGTTTATTGAAGACAAGATAGATATTGGAGGCAAGCAATTCTAGGTATTACTACATATTTTACCTCTGATGTAATTTGATATAATTCTTGGCATAGATTGGTTGTTCGAGCATAAAGTAAAAATAGATTGTTATGAAAAGAGAATTGAAATCCCAATCCCTGGAGAAGATAAGTTAATCTACTTTGGCCAAAGGAAAAAAATTCTTATCATAACTATGCTCAAAGCCCAAAAGCTACTGAAGAAAGGATGTGATGGATGTATGGTATCCATTGTAGACTTGGATAAATAATTTTGTCAACCCTTAGAAGTACCGATAGTTAAAGAATATTTGGATGTCTTTCCAGAGGAATTAGTAGGGTTACCCCCAGATAGAGAAATTGAATTTGAAATTCAATAGATTCCTGGTGCTGAACCAATTTCAAAATCTCCTTATCGTATGACACCTGCTGAACTACAAGAAGTCAAAATACAACTACAAGAATTATTAGACAAAGGATTTATTAAGCCAAGTGTTTCCTCATGGGGAGCACCTATCTTATTTGTGAAAAAGAAGGACGGTAGTCTTCGTGTGTGCATGGACTATCGAGAAATCAATAAAATCACCATCAAGAACAAATATCCTTTGCCTCGGATTGATGAGTTGTTTGATCAGTTACATAGAGCAGTTGTATTTTCAAAAATCGATTTGCGATGTGGATATCATCAGTTAAAAATCAAGTAGGAAGATGTTCCAATGACAACTTTCAGAACCAGGTATGGACACTATGAATTCTTAGTACTACCCTTTGGGCTAACTAATGCACCAACAACCTTTATGGATTTAATGAATCGAGTGTTCAAGAAATATTTGGACCACTTTATTATTGTCTTTATTGATAAAATCCTAATTTATTCCAAATCTTTGGAAGAACATGGTACACATTTGCATTTAACATTACAGACTTTGAGAAAAAACCAATTATATGCCAAATTCTCGAAATATGAGTTTTGGTTATCCAAAGTCTTTTTCTTAGAACATGTTGTCAGTGTAGAAGGGATTTCAGTGGATCTACAAAAGATTTCGACTATCATCGATTGGCCAAGACCCACAACAGTGATGGAGGTCAGAAGCTTCTTGGGATTAGCTTGATGTTATAGGAAATTTGTCAAGGGATTTTCTTAAATTATCACACCATTAACCAATTTAACAAAAAAGGCAACAAAATTTGAATGGGATGTAGCTTGCGAGAATAGCTTTCAAATACTGGAAGAGAAATTAACTACAGCTCCAATTCTAGCAGTGCTAGAAGGCACAGAATACTATCAGATATACAGTGATACCTCGTTGCAAGGGCTAGGCTATGTATTGATGAAATATCATAAGGTAATTGCCTATGCTCTAGACAACTTAAGACACATGAAAAGAATTATCCTGTACATGATTTGGAGTTGACAGCTATAATTTTTGCCCTAAAAATTTGGAGACATTACTTATACAAAGTTAAATGTATGATATTTACTGATTATCAGAGCTTAAAATATACCTTTACTCAAAAGAAATTAAATTTTAGGCAAAGAAGATGGTTGGAATTTATTAAAAATTATGATATAGAAATCACATATCATCCAAGTAAAGCAAATGTAGTGGTAGATGCTCTCAGTAAGAAAGCTAATGTTAATAGCTTATTAACTATCTCAGATGAAAAGCAATTGATCTTTGAGATGGACAAGATGTAATTGAAATCTAAGATACAAAGAAACACGACATTACTAGCTCACCTATCTGTAAGACCAGATTGGTTGATGTCAATTAAAGAAGACCAAGCTAAAGACTCAGAACTACAAAATATAATCCAAAGGGTTCACAAAAGATAAGAATCTAAATTTAAATTCGATCAGGATGGTCTACTTCAATTTTAATATTGATTATGTATACCAGCACATCAGTAACTCAGAGAAATACTATTAAAAGAAGCTCCCAACTCTCGTTATTTCATACATCTGGGAGAGAATAAAATGTATCATGAGCTAAGACCATACTGGTGGCCAAGGTTGAAGAAAAATGTGACTAATTGGGTTCAAAGATGTTTAATTTGTCAGCAAGTTAAAGGAGAACAACAAAAGTCTAGAGGATTACTACAGTCATTGTCGGTACCAAAATAGAAATGGGAGGAAGTGACAATGGATTTTATAGTTGGATTGCTAAGATCACCTGCAAGTCATGATGCAATTTGGGTAATTATGGATAGGCTAACAAAAACTGCTCATTTTCTTGATATAAAGACAACGTATTCTGTTGAAAAATTAGCTCAAGAATATATAAAGCAAATTGTCAAGTGCATAGGATACCAAAAGTTATTATCTCTGATAGAGATCCTAAATTCACTTCTCACTTTTGAAAGAGTATACATCAAGCTTTTAGTACAAGTTTAAGGTTCAGTACAGCCTTCCATCCTCAAACAGATAGTCAATAAAAAAGAACTATAAAAACCTTGGAAGATTTGCTGCGACTTTATATTTTAGATTTTGGAGGAGATTGGGAAAGTCACTTGCCACTGGTAGAATTTGCTTGCAATAACAATTATCAGTCTAGCATTGGCATGGCTCCATATGAAGCACTTTATGGTAGAAAATGTCAATAAACTTTATGCTGGAATGAAGGGAAGGAAAGAAGTTTGATTAGTCCTACATTTGTGGAAGAAGTAACCGAAAAGTTAAACTATTTAAGGAATAATGAAAGCAGCCCAGGATAGACAAAAAAATATTATGATGTCACATATCGAATGATAGAATTTGAAGAGGGGGAGAAGAATAGGAACCGGTTCAGTTGGACCGGGTTTTCATTGCTAAACCGGGAGCACCAGGCGAGAGCAGTCCAGCGCTGCAAAAGAATTTTAAGGGATTTTGGGATTATTTTAGCTGTTTGGGAAAACTTTTAGAAAGCAGAATTTTAATTGTTTTGGAAAAATTTTTAGAAAGAAATTTTGGAGAATAAATATATTTTAAATTGATTATGTTTACATTTATGGGCTTATAGGACATCAAGAAGAATAAGAAGTGGGCAAGAAAATTTGGTACATCAAATCGAAGTAGATAAATTCCTAACCCTGTGATGTAATACAATATTATATGTTTTTATATGCTTTTCATACTGTTATAGTATTTTGATTGTTGCATATGTTGTTTATGGCATAAAAAGGAAGAAACACTATGATATGAATTACTTATGCATTTGCATGAAAACTAAAAAGGAAAAAATAACATGGTCTGATAATAAAATAAAAAGGAAGGAACAACATAGAATGAAAGATCTTTTGATATGGCATAATTGTTTGGAATTATGATTAGAAATGGTAGTAAAACTGGATTCCCAGATAACATTATCTCACCATTAGGCCCAGCAGGTGTTGCAGGGTATCGATCTTCGGATCAGATATCTGCCTAGTGTCTACA